>CM041787.1:14770725-19570725 GCA_023375725.1 Nephotettix cincticeps
TAACATACAGCGCTATGCGCTTATAAAATATGCCTTCTGCATATATGCATTATGATGATAAGTAACCATATCATATGGAATTTCTACAGAAAGAAGATATTTACCTGAATGCCAAACTTGATCGCCATACTGTTGCGCGAAGGCTCTTCTCCTGTCTTCATCATCAGACCCATCATTGCTCTCATCCAAACCATAATCCTGTAACGAAATATAAACTTAAGCTGTAGAATATGAATCACAGTGGTAAGGAAGAAATAGTTTCAAAATAAATATAACATTCCTAATAGCGGAATACACAATGAAACTAAGACATAATTGTACTTAAAGATTGTTTTAGCCAAAAATGTTGAATGAATATTTGCAAAACTTAAAGATTAAAACTTCACACATTTTGACCTATATTTGTTTCCTATTTACACTTCACTCAAATTGAGCTTTAGATTCAAACACACCATAGTCCCGGTAATCCGAACTAATTAGGACCGAACCCTGTTCGGATAACCAAGTTGTTTGGATTATTTGGAAATACAGTGCTAATAAAATCCATTTTTTAGACCCGAACTAAGTATTTAGACCAATTAACTTACGTCAATATCACAGTTCACATATAGGTTTGTCCACTACATGATTGGCCTGAATGGCATCAAGTGTTCCTGCAGAGACGTTCTATCCGTTATATACTCGTCATTAGAAATATAAAACACGACACACATAAAAACGAACAATGATAAAACCATCTGTATGCCATCTGTGGACATACTTTTTACGCGATTGTATTCATTACTGGAGATAAACTCATATTTTCAAAAAGTAGTTCGCCGAAAAATGATAATAAAGAATCGGACAGTGTGAATCGAATCTATTGGGATTTACTGTGAGTGTAGCTAGACATCGCCCTACTCTTTCTAGAGCATCAGTGTATGGCTACATCTGAATGCTTTATGTTTATGTTATGAGACGATGGTACAACTTCGCAATGGCTAACAGGTTTTCTTTGTTACGTCAAAAGACGATAACTGAATTATTATGTTCCAAAAAATAAGTTATTGTATATTATTAAAATTGCGTATGTAGTATTGTGTAATTAGTGATACTGTGCAGTACATTAAAGTTTTTGTATAATTGAGATTGCATTGATTGAGATATTGTTTTTAAATAAAACTCGTTAACCTTTTTCCCACTAGGTAGTTTGGATTAACAGGACGTTCGAATTACCAGGATTCGGTGTACTTTGAGTTCACTTGACCCAAATTTAAAAAAAGAAACTGTTCTCATACATTTGCAGTCATTTTATTTTTTTAACTTCCTCTGTTCATAAAAGTTCAGGATTTTCTTTACTTAAATTTCAATGTTTCACAACATTTTTCTCCAGAATTAATTCTAAAAATCCCTGACTTCATGGACAATATTAACCATACAAGTTGCTTCAGAGAGCGATCAGTATACTCACGGAGCTACTGTTGCTAAGACCACCGGAGCGTTTCCCCGTCGGAGCCTGGCGGTTGGCCAATCCCCCTCGGGTGGCCAGCTCTGCCTTGCTCTTGTGGGCGGACACATCCAGCAGCTCATGGGGCGGAACCGCACGGTCAAACTCCTCCTTGGCTGGCACCTGAACACACAGCATCTCAGTATAGCCAACTCCAATACCAAATTTGCTACAAAAATTAGTAAAGACTATATAAAAAAAGATTAATAATAGACTAAAATTTGGAAATATTAGTTAGAAATTGAAAAGAATTTGTTCTTTATAGCTTTAATGATGATAAAAATTATTTTAAAATAGGCTATGAAAAGTAAAGCTTTTAGTTGATAACATTTTTAAACTGTTTATTCTGCTGTTTACCCAATGGTGGTACACCAAAAGCCAGCTCACATGGCTGGTTCACACTTATCTTAACCCATTCAGGTCTTTTATCTGGTGTTTTGAGAAAAGAACCGGGCTATGTTCGACGACTAATAAAACCCATTGGACAGAAACATCTATCAAGAACTTAGTAAACTACATTCTGTGCTGTCCCCTATGATATAATCTCAAAACTATTTCTTGTGTTCAATATTTTGCCACTAGAGTATGTTTTATAACCAACTGATCGCTATGGCAGACTATGCACGGGAAGCCGAGAGCATTACGGCGTATCACTGACAAGTGAAATGTCAAAGCCTTTCGGAAGTGCTAGGTTTCAAAACCCGGCCATGATCAATCCTAATTTGGCTTGCAAATGTGTGGTATAGAGGAGGGAGGGCTCACCTTAGAATGGGATTTGTAGGCTATATAGGGATTGCAGTGGACACCGGTTTTGCTTTTTTGGTTAGTGGTTATATGGGGGGGTGGCAGGTGTTTTTAAAATTTGTTTTGAATTAATTAATATAATGTAAAGAGACAGACACCGTCTTGCCTTTGGACCCAAATGAGTTAATATATATGATGGCAAAAAACCAAACCCTCTAAAAACTAAAAAAAATTATCTGAAACTTTGAATGTTTGTGGAAAAAACATGAATCAGAAATTGTAACTAACTAATTCAATGCATTCCTGCAGATTTTATACAAAATAACTCTACATTTGGTAACATAGCTCTATAAAAGGAAAAACTATAAATAAGTCAAAAATGTGACTGTAAAAGAAAAACATTTGGTTGTAAACCTAACAAATGACATAGGTTGATTATAGGTCTGTACCTGACACTCAGTAGCTAATTACTGATTCTAACAACAATAGTTTCCTAATTTATGTTTCATAAAATTCTAAAACTCCAAGAAATTCCAAGTTTACCTTGCGCTCCACTGTCGCTGTACGATCCTGCTCATCCGCGCTGTCCTCAGTCTCACTCAGTTCCGCCCCCAGTTGTTGCAGAAGTGGTGGAGGCGGCGCTGTGGGCCGGCGGGTAGCTGGGGGCGTGGAGAGACGAGGGGCAGGGGCGGGTCCTCCTGGTAGCCCCACAGGTAACCCCGCCACTCTCTGGGTCTCAACCAATTCAGCCTCCACTTGAATAATCTGAATGATACATGAATTGCAATCAATACCCCTAGGTGAGCACATTTAACCCTTTAACGAGTGCCACATTTTGCATCAAAATAGTATTGACGTTTTATAACGTCTTTTTATGCTTATGTGACGTTTTAAAATGTAATTTGACTAAGTTTGCACAAATATATTTATATATATTTATAACTTGATACAGATTGATTCTTAAGTCATATATGAATAATTAAAAACATTTAGTTATGCAGCACGTGTGTATTTGTGTATTTGGTAGATAATCTGCCAAAGGCCCCGGCATGAAGTTTTGGCGGGAAAAGTGGCGTCGTGGGAAATAAAAGCATGAGAATAACTTTTTCTCTGCATGAAGTGTGCGAACTTCACAAGCATACTTCACAAAAAGAAAAAACATAGCATTTTAGCACAAAGAGTGTAATACGTTATTCGTGCGTCCATGTTTTATAAACTACAAACGAAAAAAGTTCGAAAATGTCATTTTAGGGTATTTTTACCCTAATACACATTTTCACATATAATTTAGTGAAAAAAATCAATTTACTCCTTACAAATACTTTACAAATACAACAAAATTGATACACTCAAACTATGAGGTTTACAAGGTCATATGTTCTATAGCCTTTCAATTTAATAATCTTGAGGATTCGATGCCCTTAAATAACAGTGTATAAATTGATCTAGGATAGAAGTGTGAATTATTGAAAAAAATTACTGCAAGACTATTTAACTACAGTAATCCTGTCAATCATCTCTTATTGAAAATAAAAAAATTTCAAAACTTGAAACATTGCTTTTTCGGGGTCAGAAACTGTTATTAATTCATTGTACATATCTATAAAAGTCTACTTTGTACAAAAACTTCTACTTTTAAATTCAAATAAAAACATTTCAAAAACAAATTCAACTTTATTAAATATAAATAAATACACCACGTTAACAAATAATCACTGATGGAAAGTTATAAATTAACAAAATATCTGGGTTTATAACAAAAAAATAACCTTTAGTGTAACAATATTAAAATAAAAATAATAATCATACTGATTCACATCAAACCAGAAAGTTCCTAATATGTTTTGAGGTATAAAGTAGACATTGTGAAGTCACATTAACAGTGAGTGGTTATTTGTTTTTATCTTCATTAAAAACTTCAAATAAATCAAACCGTTTACATATAAGAATGAAATCATATGTCCTCTGTATAGAAGTGTGGGCCGCGAGGCCATGGTTGGGCATTGCACTTGACCGGAGTGTACGGACGTGGCATTTCAAATTTTCGAGGAGAACTGTTTTTCACTACATCTACATCATTTAAATGTTGGTATTCAAACTTTTTAGACAAATTTTTAACTTGCCCCTCAGTAACATCAATGGGATCCGTATAACCGAAGAGTTCTATTCTCTTTTCCGTTTCAACACAACTCTCAATCATTTCTTCATAATCGCCTGAACCAGAATTGCGTTTATTGGAACGAACAGTGTTTGAATTTATTGTTTGCTCATCACCAGCAGCGAGTCTCTTGACACAACTAGAGTTGCCACTTTGGCTATTACTGTTTTCATCTTTAACCGCGATTACGTTAGAGACTTGGTCAGCAAACAAACGTGTTGTAGTCTTTGGAGACACACGATTCATGCTGGGTCGAGTAGGACATGGGGATGTGGAAGGAGAGTTTGAAGGTGTCTGAGGGAGGTCTGGATCTGCATCAGAGGGTGATAAAGGAAGGAGAGTGTCCTGAAAAGAAAATTACTTCTCAGGGAATAACATTCAAAATAACAAAAACAAACTTATTTACACAAATTTTTGAAACAGTCCTATAACTATAAACTGAAGAATAAATTCTATAATGATCAGTCAGTGTTATGACCTTAAGTTATAGTTAATAAAGGTTAGAACATTTTATATGTTTTTTCATTGATTGATCGATCAGATCTCACACTGACTAAGATACTGAATCATATGAGTCCTCATCCCCTTTTAACCCAATGGTTTCGATAGGCAGGCGCTGTCCATCACAGGATTGGCTACGGATGACAAGCAGTGTCCATCATCAAAGTAACTGTTGATTTATTATTACTGTTGTGTTACGGTATTTGACTCTTGATTGTTATAATCAAAATATAGCAGCGCTAGATTTTGACTCTCAATTGTTTTTATCGAGTTTATGGTTTGTTTACATTCTTGTGCAGTGTGCAGTTTGACAATAACAATGTCGTTTCGCAGTAATGCTTCCTTGTTTCTGAGGATTATTCCGATTTCAAACAATTATGTATAGTAGATTATGTATAGTACTTCATTAGACAAACTTCAGCTACATATATGGTGAGTAAATATTACTTTTCTGTGTTTATTAAGTATTAAGCTAACACCCTAAAAATTGCTATAATAATTCCGCACTTATTAGTGTCAAAACAAAATGTAACCTGGTGAGTCAATAAAAGTTTGATACGATTGAACGTATTGATAAAGGCAAAATAATGGCTGAAATATGTAATGAACTAAATGTGGTAAAAAGCACAATTAATGGCTGGCATCGAATACAAAAACCTTGATTGACTTTAGTAAAGAGGAAGAGTTAAAAGGTTTTATCCGAGAGACGATACTTTAGAAAACCTTCCTATGAGATGGTTGGCGAAGTTTTGTGTTGATTTCATAGACAAGGGTTTTCGCTATGTGATAATGCCGCAACCCACACAGGGTCCTGAGGTATGAGGGGTCCTACTGAATATATATCATTTTCGTTTCAACAGAAAAATTATTTGATCTGAATATAAGAGCAGCAGGACCATCACATTTCCCAACCCCTTACTCTTGTTTACTCTATGGTATCACTGACCCGGTCCTTGAGGGCCTTGACCAGTGCGTTGTACTCCGTGTCCTTCTCCTGCAGCAGCTGAATGTAGAACTCCTCCCGGTGCAACAGATCCGTCTCCCGCTGCAGGAACTCCCGTAACAGCCGCTTCGCCTTCAAGTACTTCTTCTCCAACACAATGTACTGGCCCTGTAATTGGTAATGAAATGTTTATACGGTGAACTTCTGACTATCCGTGGAATTGAGTGGCGAGGCTACTGCTGAAAATGGAATTTGCAGATAAGTCTTTGTGTTATCACCAACGCAAACTTCTTCCACTATTTTAAATCGGTGAAACCCCCTAATCAGGTAACAAAAGCACTAAAAACTAACTTGAGAGACACAACAGATATCAACCGGTCAGCAATATAATCTGCCTTGCAGACTATTCGCCCGCGGATAATCGAGAGTTTACTGTTTAACTAACCCTTCAAGCCCAGAATTTTAAGAGTCTCCAACACGCCCTGGCGTCATTAATTTGGGTTGTGGACCAACTACTACCAGCAAACCTGTATTGTAACTGATAACTGTTCATCTAAACACAATATAATTTTATCAATGAAGTTTATTATAAACTAATATTTTATTGAAAACATCCAAAAATAACCTAGTTCTGAGCAGTACTTAAAATGTCAGTTAACCATAAAATGTTTTCTTGAAACAAATTTTCCATTTAATTTTTACTATTACGTTACTATGATTGACATAAAACAATTGTAGAGATAATAACTAATTATATTTCACTCCAAAACACTTGTCAAACTAACACAAAATACATTACACAATAAACAAACAACAAACAAATTGTCTGCTCTTCCTGCTGAGTTTTTTTTTTTAGTTTTCCTCCTGTCAAAGACAGAAGAGTAGCGTAACAATTATGCTAGAAAGGTCGACAGTGTTCTGCAATATTGAGGAGCTCCAAACAGTTCTGGAAATCCCGTAAGATAGCAGCAAAATGCAATACTTATAAATGTGTACAGTGAAAGACAACTGGCGGCGGGTGTAATGTTGACACTGCGTACGTTTATTTACGTCGAACAGAGTTAAAGGGTTAAAACAGATTTTTGAACAAATTATATATTCATTTATGTTGACACTCCTACTTACCCTGATATTTTCTCTAATCATATCTAAAAAACTACATTGATGTTTCTTAGAACGTTGTTCGAGGTAACTTTTCCTTAACTAAAAGAAGGTAATAAGAACTGTCCTTTCATTTAAATATCATAACTGACCTGAGACTGCTCGAGCATGTCCTGGTAAGTGGAGACGTCTTTCCTAGCGGCTGCTAGGCTCCGTTCCACCTCCCTGACTCGGAGACTCGCCTGCCGCAGCCGCTCCATCGTCTCCTCCCGACTGGCTCCCGACTCCTCCAGCTCCTCCACCTGACACCACCGTACACAAACGTTACCAGTGTTACCACCCACACAACAGTACTACTCGCAGTACTAAAATGTCTTCCATTAAAAGAAAAACATTCAAGGTTGATTTCAGCAATAACATTCTCAACAGATAAATTCATCTCGATATCTCATCAGTATTACTGGTAAATTAATTCTGTACTTGTATTTTTTTATTTTGGTAATACCTATAGTTGTTCCGTACATTAGTTTCATACTTGGCATGGAAAAATTTAGTTGATAGTTTGAAGTATTGGAGTAAAACGCAAAAGAGAATACATTATAATCACAATTGAACCGAGGCAAGTCCGATGTAAAATAGTGGATATTTATAGGGAATAAAAAATTTTTTAACTAAAGAATGTGTTTAATACTTTTATATTTTTAATGAATAATTTGCAAAATTATTCATAGAACCTACCTACCTACATAGAATACATATATATAATTTTAGATTCAATTTATTTTAAAAAACCTTTTACTTTTTGAAGATTAATCAAATAGAATGTCAATTTGCTTTCAGTGTTTTAATTTTTCGAATTACTACCGAGATTAACCTTCTCAATTAAATAGTGATTGGGAAAAACCCGGATAATAGATAGCGGATAACGGACAACTATAATAGTAATTTCAGTTTTATTTGAACTTGAAACAAGAGTAAAAATAACTCTGAAAGATAAATTTTCTTAGACTTAACCCTTCCTGGACTGCAGGCAGATATATCCGCTAAATTTTTGGGTCAGCGGATATATAAGCCAGAGCCTGAGCCAGGTTCTATTTTGATACTATTTTTGATCAATAGGAACTCAAACTAATGATTAACATTACATTATTAGTGTAGATTCAGATTTTTTTGTAGATTCTTATTTTTATCTAAAAAAAATATTTATGGCATGAATACAGTTTATTTTAACTATTTACATATTTGTAACTAAGTATTATAAACACAGAAACAAACAAATTTTTTTCATTCTAACCTCATTTCTTTTAAGAAGACTACGCCCAATTAGGGCGTAGTCCGGGTTGGGTATAGTCTGGGAAGGGTTAAACTATAACATAAGATAGATAGAGGGACTTCCATAAATTTTGACAGTATTTGAACGACAAAAAAATGCTGTTACAGTAATTATAAGTTTTGGTCTAGAACATGTCTTGTTGGTTCCTCTATAATAATTTCTTAGGAATCGGGACTGTTTGAGACCTTTAGATGTCATTTAATAATTTGTTTTCTCGCAGATTATTTGTTACCTTTTTTTTTAATAACGTACCAATACTTTTTAGTTATTTCTTCATCTGAAAATTACTAATTTAAATGACATTATGCACAATAATTAATAGAATTTTTTCCAATGTTATAAAAAAATAATTTAAAATTTTCAACATGCTCTGACTAGGAAAAAGAACTTAGATCCAATAAATTTCAAACAAAACCAAGCAGACATAAAGAAATTTTATATTTTTGAATCTTTGGGCTACTATTTCATAAAAGATCTACCTACATGATTCATTATAAAGTTTAGTTTTTTATTGTTTTCTATGTTAAATTACTTCAATAAAAGATTTCATAATAGCTTAGTGTAATTATTATGACTTCTCATTGTTTTGACAGTGAATCCATTTATAAGTCTGAAATGACTTTGTTATTCAATATCTCAAAACAACGATTTAATTATTATAGAGAAATATTCCAAGAATATTTAGTTATGAACTAAAACTTTTTACCTCCCCTAGTGACTGATGTGTCAGTATTTAATTTTAAATCTTGGGAAACCTAAACCAACGACCAAAGCAAAAATATCACTTTGTCGGTAAATGGAAAGAGTAAATATAAAATATACGAAGGCTGTGGATCAGAAAGAGAAAATGATTACAGGTTGGATAGTCATTTTTAACATAAACAATGTTCATAGATGAAAAGCAGTTATATAATTTTGGCTACAAAAGACTACAAAAATGTTTATCATTATTTCACAAATGTTAATAAAATTGTGGTAGTTACATTTCAAAATAATAAGATTTTTACTGTTTGGTTTTAAGTTTTACATGGAAAATAGCAGGGCACGTTTAACAATAGTTTATGAAACAGCCTACAAATAGTAGTTCTAACACATTAATTTAAGACAAAATAAAGCATAACTTCAAAACACTCAGCGACGTAAATTTATAACTGAACAAAGAAACTGCAAAAAATCCAAAAAATATCCAGCACCGTGTTAGTGAAGCTGAAAATAATGTTAATTCAAGAGCCATGCGAGATTGCGCGTGCTCACCCGAGCCTTCAGTGCTGCCACCTCGGCATCAGCAACAGCTGTGCGCAGTTGACTCTGAAACATGCCACAATCATGCCAACACGACAACTACGTACCTGAGTGGGAGAAAACTGTCTCTATGAGACAATAGTTTACGACAAAATGTTTTATCTTTTTATCAATTGACTTTGTTTTTTCACGACTTCAGTCTTTATTCATTTGCTATAGCTCCTCCACGAAGAATTGTTAAGTAATTAGTAAAGTGAGGATTCATTTGTATTATTTAGATGTGATAAAGAGACAGATTGCAAGAAGAAAACATTTGCAGTCAGCTCAGTACCATTGAAGTATGTCGCTCCCAGTAACTTTACCCTGAACTTTGATCTATTCAGCAAACAAATTACAAATAAGCTTCTAAATTCAAGGACAAACTCGTTAGTGATACTGGGCTGACCACACAATTACAATAATGTTACAGTAACTGTCAGTAATGTGACAGGACTGAATATGAAAATATAAAAAATGTGCACATTTTTAATTTAGTGGACAGGAGTAGAAGAAAGAACCAAATTCTCTAAATAAACCGTGCTCTAGAATTTAAAAACATATAAAACATAGTACTACATGAAAACAGATATTTAATAAAACACTTTAATTTTTCATAAAATGGATACAAATATCAATTTATTTGTTATAAAAACTAATTTCTTTAAAGTGAGACTGTGAATAATACTATTCACAGTCAGAAAATATCAGAAATAGTTTTACTGATTTTTAATCAAAAGAATTTTTGCATAGACCTGAGTCCCGGTAATCCAAACACCAGTAATATGAACGTCCAGCTAACCTGAACAACCTAATGGGGAAAAAGTTTACTGTGTTTAAATTAAAAACGAAGTAATTGTAATATTTTAATCTACAGCATGGTTACATTAATTTTACATTACCGCGAACACAATGTTAATAATATACAATAACTTACTTTCTGAAACATAAGAATTCAATTATCGTCTTTTGACGTAACAAAGAAATCCTGTTAGCCAAGTTGCGTCGCCTCATAAAATAAACATCAAGCATTTATATGTAGCAGTACACTGTTGCTTGAGATGGCGTAGGGATATGTCTAGCTACACTCACAGTACATCACATTAGATTCGATTCTGACGGCCCGACTCTTTATGATCGCTTTTCGGCAAACTACTTTTCGAACATTTGAGTTTATCTCTAGCAATAACCGTGATCGTGTAAAAAGTAGGCTTACAGATGGCACTGTTTTATCATTGTTCGTTTTGTTTTTATGTGTCAATGTCTGTGTCGTGTTTTATATTTATAATGACAGGGTCCAAAACGGATAAAATGTCTCTGCAGGAACACTTGATGCCGTTCAGGCAAAACATGTAGTGGACAAAACTATATGTGAACTGTGATACGACTAAGTTAATTGTTCTAAATACATCGTTCGGATCTAAAATAATGGACTTTATTAATACCTTTAATGAACTTTACACTGCACTTCTGGATAATCCAAACAGAGTTTGGTCCCAATTAGTTCGGATTACCGAGACTCGGTGTATATTTAATTGAAGGAAAACTAATATTTCAATCATCCTTACTGGACTGAATAAACTGGTTTTAGAGCAAAAGACTTAACATGACACAAAGTTATCTAGGCAATGGGTGATATACTTTTAATTTTTGAAGAACATGTTAACCGTACAGACAGTAAGACGGACATATACGGTTACCTCTTGCAGCAGCTGTTTGAGAGCCTCTAGACTAATGTCCTCAGTAGGCCGTTGATCGTTGTCTTGTTCGTTGGTAGAGATTAGCTGATTGTTCTCTTGATCTAACATTTGGTTACGTTGCCTTTCCAACTGACGCCGGTGTTCCTCTCTTTCCCTGTCAGCCTGATTATGAAAAAAAATAGTTTTAAAATACAAATTTTTACATGTATAACAAGTGTTTTGGACTTAACACTTAATTACTATGGACCATTGAGGACTGCACGGGAAATTTCAACAGGGATTTCTCCTTCACCTGGCAACATTGGAGCATGTGATATTCAGTACTTATCTGACCTCAGGTCGTCAGTTTAGGGGTGAAATCACTTGAGCGATCACCGAACCGGTTTGTGCGTTATTTACCTTGAGTGGTCCGAGAGACTTTCAAACACAAACTTCAAACAGACTTTTTAAATTATTTTTTCGAATTATTGCAATTGTGTCAACATGCTGGTGCCGGCAACACACCCAAAATCTTTGATGTTTATTTTAAAGTTTTCCTTCACTGTATGCTTATTTCTCATAGTGTTGCAGCGTTAGACTGGAAGACTAATGCAATAACGTACCTGTAGTGACTGGCGTATCAGCTGAGCCACCTCGCTGTTGTGTGGGTCCTTCTCTCGGCCAATCACAAACTTAACATTGCCACAGGTGTTGCGTAGAACCGAGGCAGCGTAGGCCTGCGTCACTCCCACCAGCGACTTGCCGTCCACCTCGATAATCTGGTCGTTCACCTTCACAAAAAATTACATCATGCAGTTAGTAAAGTGCAACATTGCCTTCAGACTAATTATAGCTCAAATTAACCATTTAAAATACACTTTTACAGGACGAAAATGCCACCATAAATGCTTGACATATTCCATAGTACCTACTGACACAGTCAGTTCAGGCATTAACCGATTTCCGTCGGACGACAACTAAGATGAAGTTAGTTCAGAAAATCTAAAGAAAACTCAAGTGTGCTAAAGGTATAAAAAGGCAGTGTATATACGAGTGCAGTGTATATAAAAAGAAAATGTGCATAAAAGGTAACTTTCATTTTTTATTAATAATCGTACACCCAACAGAACTATATGACTGATGATTAAACTGTGCATCATCAAATAATGTGCATTGTATGCTTCTGCAACAGAGTTGTTTTTATTATTACAGTCAAACCTATATAAGAAATTCAAATATATTCTATTTTATCAAGGTTTTCGTTATCGATTTTTATATTATTATTTATAATTCATATCGACCGACATGTATGCAGGCCAACATCTAGCAATGCTTAACCAAAATTTGTAATGTTGGATATATTTGTTTGTTAAAAGAATATAAAATAGTCTCATTCTAAGATACTAATTTCTACACTGTTTAAACCATTTAGATTCTTCACATAGTAAGACCAACTTTTTTTTTCATATACACTTCCTTCTTCGAATGTCGAAAATCGTCGCAGTACTGGCTACACCAACTTTTGCGTCACTTGTGTGGATCCTTCAACAAACTAATAATTTTGTTGTTTGGTATAACTTTAACACTAGCTTCTGGTTTTTTCGTCCATGTTTATTACTACTACAATAAAAAGACAGACCAATAAATGAATGAAAATCTTGACACAGTCAAGTACACATCCGTGGTCGGCGTTCATGTTTAAACGATTGAGTTTGTTTCCGTTCGTTATATCAAAGGAAAATCATTGTTATAGGGTAAAATTCGGTATTAGTGTATATAAGAAAAATTTTATAAAGTATTTATTTTTTATTAATAATCGTTAAAACAGACAACGGTCAATCTTATATAGAGGTGATTGCATTTTTTAAAGTTGTGCATATAAAAATTCAACAAGGTTGTTTTTATATACACACTTGCAGAATTCCTATTTCTCTTTTAGCGAATTTGCCATAGGGAAGAAGCTATTACCATAGCTTTCATTGCAAGACCTAAACCTGGAACTAAATTACTTTTTTTGTTTTGAGGTGCCTAAAGACCAAAACAAATAATTGTTAGAAATTATATTTACATGTAAGTGTCTGTGAACATTATAGCTGTCGTAAAAATGGTCTGACTAAGACCAAATTTGGTAGGGGTGTGTATTCCTACATATAATATCGGTCAATCGGTACGGGTAGTTAAGGGGGGTTTCGTACTCCAAAATTGGTTTGTTTGCGTTTTTATGTGTAATTTTCAAATATTTTACACAATTTAGTATTTTACAGTTTAGCTTTATCTGCAATAGTTACCGAGATATTAAAATTCTAAACACAGTACATTGTACTTTGGGACTCCCAACGTTAATCTTATGGAGGATAAGGAAAAATTAATATTTAATTTATTAAACTATATTTTTGGATGAAACTTAATACTTGGCTTTATGTGGTGAGATCCATATATTACTATTGTCTTATCATTGATTTGGAAATTCGCTGAGTGCGCAGGACTGCTGCAACTGGGGTAGCTAGTGTCAGCTGATGTGAGCTATGATAATGTAAACAACGCATTGTCCAACTTTACCTGATACCAAGCTATAAACTAGGCATAAAAACAATATTTCTTTTTAGCTATTTGCAAGCGGATGAAAAATTTGTGGTTAAGTAAAAATTAAATCTATCAAACAAACATAGAACAAGTGATAAAAGGTTAAATTGTTTAAATTATAGGGGAACAGGCATCACACTGTAATAGGTTGATTGTACAAGACAAATTTCCGTCTTGAGCCTCACCTGTATCCGACCGTCCCTCGCTGCCGCCCCATTCTCCGTGATCGTCTTGACGAAGATCCCTAACTTCTCCAGGCCGGCGTCCGCGCCCACCCCCATGCCGATGATGCTGAGGCCTAGCCCCTCCGGCCCCTTCAGCAGATCCACGTCCAGCAGCTCGAGCTTCTCCACACGCTTCTCCAGCTCGTACTCTGCCGACGCCGCCACCGGGTCCACGTCATCGTTGCGTCGGTCGTACTCCGACATGGAGAACGTGCTGTACACCTGCACAATACACAAAATGTCTCACCACTTTTTACTGTTTCAATTCCAAAAGATTTCCAGAGATTTTAACCTAGTTAAATTTAATACACAACACATCAAAATTGTTTTCTAATTTTTCCCACCCAAAAGACACTCACTTGGTATTTAAGCTAGTCCAGAAGTTGGAGTTTAATTTGATCAAAATAATAGTGGAACTATGTTTTTCCCTACACATATGCTGTCGTTTCATATTTTAGACGTGAAACGGAACTTACATCTAAACTTAAATAAACTTTAGGTATAATGTTAGGTATTACATTTCTGTTTGGCACCGTCAAATCTATTCATAACAACATCCTCAATACGGTTGCAAATTTGAATCTCCTGCCTATTTATTTTCAACCAAGGAAATAGGCTTAACCATCTGATTGGAATATCCAATGGACCACTCTCTCAGTATTCTACATTCAACCAGTTTTCTCAGCAAAAAATAATGAGTGGTAGCTCTTGATTGTCAACAGTTTAACGCGATCACTGATTGAAGAACAAAATCTCTTCTTTATCAACATATAATATTGATCAAACTTGTCATATAATTATTTTCATATTATTGATTTGGAAATTTGCTGAGTACGCAGGTCTGCTGCGACAGGGGTATTGATATCTCTTCTAGGAAGCACCTGGATATTTTGAGGACCGGGAAAACTGAGGCCGGTTATGAGGAGTTCTACTTAATTCTTGAGAAAATTATGAATTTCTTTAAAAAATAAAATGAGCCTTATAAAATAATTTATACAATATTTAAAACTTAATAAAAACATCTCCATTAATTACATGCTTATAATTGTATATTCAAACCTTGAACATATAATATTTTGTTATATCTCCTATTAGACACATACTTTCTATAAAATAATTTACGCACAAAGACAGTGAATTTAGTGAAACAACTCCGCAATAACTAAATTTGATTCAATTTAATGTGCTTCAAGCATAAACAAGTTGGGAATCATTGATTTAAATCATTGAAGAATTTACAATTGACATGTTTTACGGAAACCACAAAGTCATACTTCATACATAAAGGTTCTTGAAAACCACATGAAGAGATTCACACAATGAAGAGATGAAACCACTAATGAAGAGATTCACACAATTTAGTATTTACCTTGATAGGACCCTGGCTGAATGTGACCTTAGTGTTCAGTTTGACTGGAATGTTTGGTCCTTCGTCTTCAGCCTCTTGCAGTCCCGGCATCTCCATCCAGAAGTGACCGTCCTCGTAATAGTGGACACCCTTTTCCTCATACACCTATCAATCATCAGAAAATAAAATAGTATCATACGCTCGTGAGAACACATTACTGCTCTCATCGCTACCCTAAACCTCCCCCTACCCTCGTCACATTCCACTTCTACTCTCAGTGTTGAGAACATGGACAAGGAAGTCCGGCTGATGACAAAGGTGAACAGGGAGGAAGATCAGTATCAGGATAACACAACAGCTTTAAATTTTGTTGACTGTCTCACCAACAACTTAAAAACATGCGATGGGCAGAGGTGGTAGGATCCATAGTTACTAACTTATGAGAAATGTTAACAAACAATCATGTAATCATAACAAGGTATGTTTTAAGTCCCAGCTCACCTGGAAAAGGGATCAAATTCCAGATCCTGAAACCTCATGTAACTTTGTTTTACAAATCATGATTGAAAGAGTCTGTAAAAATAATGTAAATAACATACACATAAAAACCAGAATAGAAAACCCCAGGATCTGATCCTGCTGACTCAAAGAGTCAGATTCTGAATCCACTAATAATTCAAGTTAGTACCTGGTGACCGAGCTTTGCTCGGATAGTATAAGACATGTATTATATAAGTTAATTAGCAATATTAATAACACAAAAATGTCACAAAAATCTGAACAAAAATGTATCTTCCCCGGACGGGGATCGATCTCATGACTCATAACCTTCCGTACGTGAACCCTACGCGCTAACTTACAGCTGGCGTATTAGGATGTCGTTTAGGGTAATTTACGAAACCTTAATTTTTTGAGCTAAATATATATTCTGTATATATGATTATCCATACAGTTATTACTATATGCCTGTGATCAACTGATTTTGTTAGAAACGGAATAAGGATTGAAAAGCAAAAGAGAATTTTATTTTACACCAAGTGGTTTGTTACGGTGGCTTCAAACAATACAATGAATAAGTTATCTATCAAAACACAAAAGATTTTGGAAATACATTTCTCTCCTTCTATTAAACACAGTTATTTCACCCCTAAGTTTTTACAAATTGTTTACTAATTTGATAATTTTTCATTTACAACATACATAAAATAAATATTCGTGCAAAACCTTTATTCACATCCTACATTGATCATATTGTTCACCACCATCTTCGATCAAGAACGGGCAAACGGTTTTAAACAGATGTTTTGATTTGTATTGATTTTATATTTGATTCTCCATAGTTGTAATGTTAATTTTTTAGATTTTAAACTTAATATTACAAGAAAACCGGAATTTTCCTGGACATTAGACCTATCTATGACTTATTTTATACTTGAAAATTAGTTATTTCCAAAATTTAAGAAGATTCGTTAGAGCCGTTTTCGAGATCTTCGTGTAAACATACAAACCTTGCTCGTATTATAGTATTGGATATTATGGAATTTTATTTCAGACATTTCAACAGCATATCTTTGACTAAAAATTACAAATACTATTACATACCTCTCTATTGGGTTCAGGTACAAAGCCGTGGTAGGGATCATCCTCGTCATCATCTTCGTTCTCATTCTCGTTGTCCCTGGAAGTGTCAAGTTCATCCAGGCTGTTGACGGAGAGTAGATCCGACTGAGAGCCCATATGACTGCTCGCATCGGCCACGGACGAGTCTATAGTGGCCGTCGAGCCAAGAAGCGAGTCCTCTTGTCTCACTGAGCTCACAAGTCTGGAATAACGGAGTCAGAACTCAGCCAACAGTAGATAAGACATGCTACTAGTTGTGTAAAAAATAAGATTCACAACGCTATAAATTTGTTGCACATGATCCTAGGCAGCATCCAGTAACGCCACCATGTGCGCTGATCCCTCCCACTCTAGTTCCCGTCTTTGTAGAACTTGCTGCGACATTCAGTACCCACCAAACAACCATCATTAATCCGCAATCACTGTCACAGCCATGTGAAACCACTTTTCACATCCATTTTTTTCACTAAAAAGTAACATATTAAGAATCATAAGCAGTTGTATTAAGTTTATTGGTAAGCATGACAAGTGTTCAAAATGTCCAAAAATAGTGTCAAGCGTTCTCTGAAAGACAGATTACTAATACAGATAAATTATTTTCAAAAATCTTGCCAAGTTAACAAAACTTGTCAGAGGGGTCCAATTGTATTATACACAGCTGACCACATTTTCCTTTTTTTTATTTGTATTACAGTACAACCTCGATTTACCGTCACCCTCGGGACCGGGACCATGACGGATAACCGAATTGACGGATAACAGAAATAATAATAGCACCAATACAACTTAGCACCTAGACAGTGTTTGGCGTGGCAACATCGCAATTCACTGCCTTGCATGTTATAATAGCGCCATTGTAAGTCCTAAATAATTTTCATGATTGCTGCACAGTACTTAATGTGAATTTATTTCAAATGAGAAAAAACAAAACTACGCCAGTTCAAGTGAATAATAACTTTATTAAGAAAACAATTAAATATCAACTGTACATGTACGTACTTTTACTCTCAAAACTTCTGTTACCGGTATTTAGTTTATAAAATAATCCGTCATTTTCTTTTGTTTCTTTCCCGTCGAGCTTTTCAGGCGGTCATGTTTCTAATTTTCCTGAGAAGAAGCACTGGCGTTTAATAATTAATTGTTTATTGTCGATTCCCAAAACTACACGTTTTCGTTTCTCAGCCATAACAGAAGAGCATGCACTATGAATAAACAGCACTGTCAAAAATAAAAATTAAAGCACGTAAAACGCTAGTAGGCATTGCACTCGATATCAGCAATAACTTCAGTTCACTGTAGTAAGCCACGCACCACACTGAACTGAAATGAAACAGTAGCAGTGGAATGCAGAAGACAGTGTAAAGGGATTAACCAGCTGGGACACTACCCTTGTCGCCAATGATTCACGCACAGTACAGGTGTGCAGTACAGTTGTCTCAACTCATCGTAGAGCCTCCCTCAACAGACGATCCGGCTCAGCGCTGACGCATAATTCTTTTTGCGCTAGTGGGGTGGCAGTTAATAGAGACTGACGGTTAAAAGGGTGACGGTTAATCGAGGTTCTACTGTACTAATATACATTTTTTCAAATTAATTCTATGCTCATTAACTATTCTACAAGAATAAATATCTATATAATAATAACAACAATATATTTATGAGATGGCATCAACAATATTACTAAATATATACAAACTATAACTTTAAAATGAAGGTTAAGTATGCTGGTAACTTTAGCAGCCTTGGTAACTTGTTGTAGAGAAGCTTTCAAGACTCTGAAGATTATGACATTAATAAATCTCTATATAAAAGAAGTCATCCTGTATGCCAATGGGAAAACATTTACACAAAATAGACAGTTCCATGGATACAATACTCGACATGGTACAAGATACTGTCTCCCAGCTCACCATCTCACCCAATATGAAAAGAAACCATCTTACATGGGCATGAAGCTGCACAACCTACTGCCAGAAGAACTGAGATGCCACACCGGGAGAAGAATGAAGACTGCTCTAACAGAATGGCTGATCAACAATCCATTCTATAGATTGACTGAGTTCATGGAAAGAAGACGAAAAACATTTTTTTTTAACCATCCAGCTGACGCCATTTCAATACTTGATGTATTTTGAAAATAAAGAATATTTGTATTGTATTGTATTAGCCTTTGAAGCTGCCAGCTACACACATGGTTAGTTGAAACAGAATCAACACCTGAACTGACATAACCTAAACTGTACAAAGCGGTGAGAGTTACGATGAGTTCAGTATAGGCATGAGCTAAAACTAAAATTAATCATAGTTACCGAAATAATTTTTTTTCTGAAACTCCCTTATACTTCTTGATGTTTTAAGGATTTTGTCACCTATAACCTTTATGTGTGCAAAAATAATAGTTCTGTGAGGTTAATATGAGGAAGTTAATTCGAGAATAAATCGTAGATTAGATTAGATTATTGAAACGGCGACTGAACCACAAGGTAGGTATTTTAAGCCACATATGAATAAGAAACAAGTGTAGGATGATTGTGGCGAGATTTTGTAGTCTTGTTACTGACTAAAGCTGACATGTTCCTTAGACAGAACTGTTAATTAATAGCCCAACAGCCAAGGGACCTACAGTTTAACTTGGAATACAAACCACTGCCTCTGAATTATGATCTGGTCTAATTATGAGTATGGTCTTTGCAGATTATCGTAGTATTCAATTGTGCAGACGTTAATCTACACAAGAGAATACAACACCCACCGACCATCACTCACAACTATCCACAATTCGTGACCTCCAAGTAGCTGGATTACAGGACAATACCACAATCTAAGTCAGTACATTTTTATGATTAACAGCCCATTTTTACAGGGGAGGGAAGAGCGGTGGTAAATTGTTCAGTAATTATACATCAATAAAGCATTCAAATTGTGTCAAGAGTTCCTAAATGACCAACCTGTTATCAAGTGAAGCAGACAGGACGTCCTTCAGCCACTCTGGCTCCTGCTTATCCTTGTCCGGGGACAACAAACGAACCACCTCTTGAGCCTCCTCATCGGATAACAGTGCCTCGTGACTACTGCACACACATACACATGAAACTGTTAGCCGATCATTTTCACATAACCTTCAAATCTGTCTCTGAATTCACAATCTCAATTTCTCATAAAACTGTGACGATGGTTTTAAATTTTTTCCCTATTACCCTATGAATGCCATAAGCGAGTTAACTCACCCACATACTCAGTGTCATAAGCGAGTATACTTGCGAATTCCCGCAATGGAATTTAGCGTCAAATTTAGTAATCCAAATCGACAACAGATGGCAGGGCGATCCACTTTTGTTGCTTGCCAACTCATGACGTAGTTTCAAAATTCAGTCAGCATTTATTGGTTGCAAACCGATTTTCATTAGTGTCACTGTTTACTGCCTAGTATATTCGCACGCCAGCTGACTAATCAATGCAGACAGTTTTTGTGTTAGATGATTGATTATAACCTATAACCAATGTTTAAAACTTATGTTTTTAAAACTAGAGTAATAAAAACAATTAGCTTTTAAAAAATAAATCTTTTTTGCATAATTTGGTGATAAGGACAGGCTTGCAATTAAATATTTGGCGTTCAAAGGGCTAAGTTAAGATACATTCATTGGTGGCATAATAAAGATTTGTTTAGCTTATATCGAAAATATAACAAGGGAGTACATAAGCAATTTTTCTTATTGATAAATTTAAACTGAAACTTGAATTACCTTACGACAATGTCTATTATGAACCAGCAATTAAATTTTTCAATTTTGTAAAGACTGGAAATGAATCTATTTTAGAATGCAAAAAGTGTATCAGATATTATTGTTAAGACATAGTCAAAGTCAAGCTCAAGACGACCTCACTTACTCCATGCAAATGAAATATAATCACAATGGTACTGTCACTACTGTTGCACACCATTACAGTGTGTAATGTTTTAATACATTTTAAAACAAGCATATTAGCCTTATTACATTACAAATTGACATATTTGAGAATATGATGTTTCAAAAAGTCATGCAGAAGAGTAAATACAGTAGTACAGTTCAGAGAAGTGTAATGTAAGTTGAAAGCTCATGTGTTACGCCACAAGTATAGTAAAAATATTCAATGTTAAAAGAAAAAAACAACCAGAGACGTAATTGACTGTAATGTTAGTTTGAGAAGTTTGTTATTCATATACATGAATGCTAATTAAAAAATGATTAGACATTATCCAATGTACCTTTTTAGTTGTCAATCGTCTCCATAAACAATGAGAAAGTACAAAAAACATATCTTTATCATACTGGTATGATAAAGATGAGTATTTTAAGGTGAATGTGAGTGAAGAGTGTAACGGATTAATGACTTTACATTTATGTATCACTATTGTATCAAAAATAAGAAGAAACAAGTATATAATACTGTAGTTACCACCAGAAACCAATAAATACAATGGGGCATGAAACCTACAGAGAAAAGACAAAGATGGATTTGGATAAGAATAAATTAGAAATTACACAAAAAAAAACACTAGTATCAATAAAAGGTCGGTGAATGCAAAGGAAACATGCAATAAACAAGATGCATCAATTTAATAAAAGTACATTTACCTTGATTTTGGCGATTACAAGTACAAAAGAAACAATCTTGCTTGGAGTTACACAAATTAAACAATAAAATGTAAAAAGTGATTTTATTAAATTAAATATAGCATTGAATATGCCATTAACACGTTTTAAAGTAAACATTATATAGACTAATGTGTGATGTATAATATTGACTTCTGCAATATCACTTAGTTAAAATATAACGGATTGACACCAAGCTTTGACAAAAGGCCAAGGGAGTTATAGGATCGCCTCGGCTGGAAAGTTGTAAACGTGCAACCCTAGTTGACACTTAAAAAGAGCTATGTAACACAAGAAAGTGATTAACAAGGAAACTCAACCCACAAGGAAACTTTCAATAAACTTCATGTACTAAGTCATTAACTTGAGTCATTTCATTAAAACAACAGTGTCAGAGTACTAACGGGGGAGTATTAATATAATCCCCATTAGCATTCTGACAAACACAACACTAGGCTCGGAATTCAGAGGCAGCCTAGTGTTGTGTTTCTCAAACTATTTTCATTCATGTAAAATAAAAAATAATAATAATGATATTTTTTTATTTTAAATCCTAATTATAAGTTGAAATATCTATGTTTGAAATTTCTAAGAGTCCACTACATTTTGATGGATGATTAGTCTATGGAAGCTCATTGCTTTTTCATCCATATTTAAGTTTCTTATATCTTATCTACAAGATAAGATGGGAAAATTTTAAAACCATAAAAGATAGTAGAAAACACTATTGCTTTAAATCATCATTACAAGCTTTACTAAATTGTGTTGAACTTTGCGTTAAAAACCCGAAACACTAGTTAAAGTTACTATAACACTTAAGCATTGTGTATATTAATTAATTTCTAAAAAAAGGAAAACTGATAAATTTGAGATTACAAAAATTATATTAAAAGGGGTTTTCTCACAGACTTATTTATTTTAATATCCTAATCCAATAAAAAGTTTTCTGCTACTTGCTGTTGCAACTTAAATATGTGCAGTGGAAAAGTGCAGTGTTACCTATTCTAGGTACACTTGAATGTTTTATATAACAAAAATACAAATATTTTACAAAAATAACAGCTTTAAGGTTATTAGGTAGACAGGTCTGTGGGTAGTGATTTTTCTTGTCGGGTCGGGTAATCAAAAAAGAATTTCCATCAATTTTCGGGTATCATAAGCCGAATGAAAATTCGGGTCGGGTATGTAAGCTGAAAAAAATTCAGGTTGGGAACGGACATTAAAAGATAAAATTCAGGTTAGCCTTGAATATTTTTGTAAGAAAAAAGTTAATTTAATTACGTTTTGATGGATCTACATTTACTATCTTATTTATTACACATATATAAAATCATTAAATAAATATATGTATTCCATTTGATGTAATAAAACCTAAAAATTTTATCCCATTTTTTTTGTACTTCATTACATATTTGTTATAATATTTTGTACGTAATTATTAATTTATCTCATCAGTATAAAACACAATACACACACAAAATCGATCTAGTCACCATTTGCTTTATTTTGATTTCAATAAGTCTAAAAAGTTTGTTTTAAACGTCATGTTGGGTACTTAGGCCATTTGGGTACCTGATTGCTGTCAGAGAGTAGGTACCCATCCGACCTGAGTCTAACAAAAGCCCACCCGTTTAAAAACTGAGACATTCCGAACCCACCTGACCACTCGGATTCACACAATTACCCGAAGATACCTTAACTTTCAGGTACCCACAGACATTTGTTATTAGGCCAATCCTTTAGATAGCATTTACTAACTACACAAGTGCATCAATGGTTTCAAAATCAAAGACCTCAATTCAACCTCTATACCTAAGTTACGACTCGGAACAACAAAGAAGGGTGTAATTTTCATCAAAGAGGTTAGAATGTATCTAGTAGCAATACTCGTAGTAAAAATGGTACAGAGACCAACTAAGCAAATAGAATCAAAAACACATTTAAACTTATTCATAAAGGAAATAGTAATAGTAAATAAAAATTAAGAACTCTTGAGTTAAGACAGTCTGTTTACACAGATAAAGAACAAATATAAGTAAAGCAACAAGATGAAAAACCAATCCATTTAGCTATGACGTTTTACCTATGGACACATTCTAACCACTTAATTTTTAATCCATCGTCTGTGTTTCTACGTGAATTATGTGTACAGAACTCACAATTGTGCGTGTTAAAATTCTGACACAAAGTCTGTCCGAACTTACCGAGATCGTTTAGCCAGGATCCTGGGAGACGGCAGTCACAAGAACACGTACAGAAACATAACATCTCAGTTAGTACAAGCAATGCAATATTACCTCTGACACTTGTTTCCCGTTCTCATGCTCTTAAGAGTCTGCATCAGTGGTAGCCATCTTGGGTTTTAGTCCCGTAAGAGCAATGTTAAATTCTGGCGGAACATACCTTCACTTTGTCGTCTGTAGTGGCGTTAATTATCAAAGTATCGATGTAAAACTTTAGAAGTACATTGATGACTCATGACTCCTCAATATGTTCACGTTGTTTTTGAATATTTGTTGAATATCATAAATTTTTGAACATACAGTATTGGAAATATTGAAAAGGTCATGCCCTTGAGCCACATCTCATCAATGCACTTCCAAAGTTTTACATTGATACTTTGATAATTAACGCCACTACACACGCCAAAGTGAAGGTATGTTCCGCCAGAATTTAACATTGCCCTTACAGGACTAAAATTTAAGATGCCTACCACTGATGCAGACTCTTAGGATGCACAACACATAATTTGGAAAATTTGATTCATCGTACACCAGATATGACTTTACAATGAATGTTTCTTGGTTTTCCAAGCTAGCTAGATAACTGAGATTTTGCTCGTGTTTTCTAGAAACGTTAGTAACTCCTTGTTGATAAATTCAGGAATCATCAAAAACATGCAATTCTGTTGTGATTCATTCTCATAACCTGACAATAGGTCTTCATTTCTGTCAAATGCAATTAAATTGATCTAGAGAGACCAAACTTTTTCAAAATTCACACATTTATCAATCTATCTCCATTTCGTCCGCAAGAAAAAAGTGTCAGGGTTAAATTAAGAATGAAATAGCACAAATAAAACATGCTTGGGTAGATAAGGCTCATGCCTAAGACAGTAATCAAGATTATTATTTCAAGCTTATTATGTAAAATGCATGCTATAAGTTTTATAGAAGAGATAATATTAAATGAAAGGAAATTAAATTTAAATATCTATCACTAAATCAAAACAAACAAATTTGATAACTATAAAAAATCACTGATTGACAAAAGTACATGACAGTTAATTATTCACATGAAGCCAGACGGCTTTATCAGCTAGGAGTTGATATGTTGTGATCACAATTTTGGAAACAAAAATCAAAGGCATAAGAGCATATCTAAGATTAATGAAGGTTTTCAAAGAAAGTCTGTGAAAATAAAGTTTTAGTAATTTCTAATAGAAACATACATCTTTAATGTAATTTTACATTTGAAATGTGGTGAAAACTATATAATACCAAATAGTTTTAATATAATTATTAAGACCAATATAAACCAGTAAATAAGAAGTTTTTTAAAGCTATATTTCATAAACCAAATCCATTTCTTTTTTTTTAATTTAGTGTATACACTTTTTATAAAGGCAGTTCAAAACAGTTTGAAAAAAGTTAGGATTTTTATTATAGAAGAAAAGATATTATAAATTCTTCAATGCTCTGAACTACATTCACACACAAAGTCTACAGTCATGTTTCATGCTTTGGATGGCTACTAAATCGTGCTAAACCCAGAACATTTTCAAACTAAAAATTCAATATTTGTCTTTCTTATTTCATCATAGAAAATTCCCATACTGTAAGTTTTGGGACAGATTTGTTAAATGTTATTTTAGTAAGCATTACATAACGTGATGGTTTAATTGAAAGTATGTGTTATTTAGTTTACATTTAAGAGGACAAAGTATGTGTCAGTTCACTGATACTGTTCATTCTTTTAGTAAAGTTATTTTTAGTATAAAAGCCGTTTACATCCTGTTATTAAATAAAATGTTTACTACGCAAATTTTAATTTAAATAACATTTGGCAATCGCTTGTTACCTTGAACTCAGCAAGTTGTCCGCCTCGTCCGGGGTCATGGTTTCAATTACAGCTGTTGATTCAGGCTGCTGTTGGGGCAAACACATATTATTTGGTAATACTGTACTATTACTGCGGAATTGAGGTAATATAATACAACCATGAAAATTGTAATACAGTAAAACTATACAAATTCAGCATATGTCAGACCACGGAAGTAAGAACATCGGAATAATTTACTTATTTATAGAGCTATTGAAACTTCAATGGTAATCCTTTAAGATTTTAAGCCCAAGGGACTGAAAATCTATGGTTTAAAAAGGATTTTATTATACTGCTGGGAAAATTTTTTTCCTACATGCAACGAGATCAAAAGGATGTCTTGTACGTCCTAGGACACAAAAGAAATCAGCGGATATTGTGATGGGAAAAGTATCGACTTTTCCGTTGACAACAAATAAGTCTGCTGATGTTTTGGTCATAATTTTGGAATAAAACTAAATCAGTTTCCAACGGGGAGAAAAAGATGGAAGCCTTTTTATAAGCTAAGTTGTAAAGTAAACGCATTGTAAAATTGTTAAGCGGCTTTAACTGACAAAAAAATAAGTCTTAAGATTATAAAAACTACTTTGAAAAACTCATCATTGATGAAACTGAAATGACTATTAGATTACCATTTGAAATGGTGATCTACCAAAGTAGGTATTTTAAACCATGTTAGTATGAATGAGGAATCAGTGTAAGATGATTGCACGATCTTGTAGTCTTGTTACTGACCAAGGCTGACATGTTCGTTAGACAAAACTGTTAATTAATGGCCCAACAGTCAATGGCATATCTATGGGACCTACAGTTTTACGTGGAGTCCAAACCACTGCCTTTGAATTATGAACTGGTCTAATTGGGAGAATGATCTTTGCGGATAAACTTAGTATCCGTGACATTACAAGGCACAATTTTACTTGGACAGGTGCTCTTAATTTTATTCTTGAAAATAGAATGTGACATATTAGCATGCTTGTTCTGGTACCTTGGCTTTGTATTGGTCTTCTTCACTGGAGTCGTCTTCGTCAGCGTATTGCACGTCGGGAACATCCAGTAAACCTCCGTCCAACAACCGAGACGAATCTTTGGAGTCAAGTAGGCCCGCGCAACTGTCCGACAGGCCTGCCACACTGTCTGTCAGCCCCTCCAATTCCTGCACAACAAATTTGATACATTTATCATGTGTCTTATGTTTAATCGTCTGATTGACATGACCGTATTGATAGCAGTGAAAGGTGATTATTAACCTCTAGGTATCACAATGATATTTAACGGTGCTTAGTCAACCTTTCTGTCACGGTGCTGCCAACGGCGAGCTAATGCGTGAACTAATGCTTCGTGGAGTTCGCCGTTGCATACCCTAATGGCAGTTAGAGTATGCTTTTTATAGCCAAACAAGAACTTTCTCAGAAAGTGGTCCTTTTGGTGTAGTGGTCTAAACCATTATACTGACGAGTGCAACGGTTGAAGTCAATCGAAAATCGGTGACTGGCTTGGGTGGAAGTTGACGGTATTGTAGGCTTAGTTGGTATTACAGTGGACACCTGTTTTACTTCTTTTACTGCTAAATAAATCTTTAGTTGATGAATAAATCCTAAGAAAATAATGAATACATAAGTCTGAATCAGCTGTTTGTTTTGGATGGCAATAAATAGGTGGTGTTTATTATTCAGAAAAAGGAGCTCTGAACTTTAAATTAAGTATTTTGTTTAATAAGACAGAAGAACATTTATTTTATTTTAAAAACGGTAGGTAATGCCAAACACTACAGCCACAGAATTCATGTCCACTTATCTCCAGACATCATTGTTTCGATGTCCTATTGTTCACTGTTTCTTATTGCTTACGACGGGTAGGCTACCTGGTCAAGTAGCCACTCTGTCCAAATGCTTGTTCCACGTATGGTCTTAGTACCGGCCACCTCATTTATTCCTCACTACCTCAAGTAAGTATTTTAGTTATTTTCTCATACATTCAATATTTTAACTAGTGTCCAGTCTCTTTTAATTTAACCAAGTTCAAGTATTATTTTATTTGCATTCTTAAACTAAAAAAAAAACCCTAATCACGAAGCTAGTGACATGTGCGGTATCGCAACTTTCACGTACCTTCGAAGTGGCCATAACTATTAAAATATTTTGCGTGCAAATATCTAAAGAGAAGAAAATTTCAACACCAAGGACCATGCATGAAGTGAGATGCCAGCGTCATTCTTGTGTTGGGATCAATTGCATCATTGTCCACTGACGTCCGAACTGGAGTTTGTAAGGTATATGTTTCAATATCAAACAGTTCATTCTACACATTCATTATTGTCCTTGTGGACTGGTCCTTCCCTAAAGATATTTCATTTCTGATTAAAACTTAATATTAAATCCCCAACAGGTGGATATCATTTAATGCAATTTAAATGAGCAAAGACCTCAAGTAAATACATTGTAAAATTTCAGATTGTTGTAGTATTGAGCTCAATATAATGCACACAACTCTGACCAAAAGTGTCTTTTTCACCTTTGCTCGTTTTCTAAACTCAGCTGTATGGAAAAATGACATTTTAGGTCCTAAAGTGTTACTATACCATTTTTTTAATATTTAAATCACAGGAAACATACTCAATTATTGACAATTTAAAATTATATATAATCTTTCAAAAGATATAAAACAGTTAATAATGTTATCCATACAAATTATTAAAATGAAATCATACAAACTCACCTCAAATTCTCTAAGTTATTATTCACCTAATAATTGTTTGCTAAATATACAGTACAAGAACAAGTAATATGCACCTTATAGAGCTCAATACTGCAGAACCGGCAGGAAACCTTAACAAACTATCAACAAGGTCAGGTTATCTGAACAGCTTAGTTAAAGACAAAATGTCACTTAATTGCTGTATATCGTTTGGCATATAATGCAAATAAGTCTATACTAATATTTATCTTATTGTTAAAAATTAAAATGTTTTAAACTTTTTAGATACAGTAGTGTTATGTGGCGAAATACTCTTCATTCTCCTCCATCTTCCAAAAATCTATGTAATGATCTCCAGTTTATTTATTATATTATTATTTCATTAATTATATTTATTTATTTCTATTTTTCTTTGATAATAATTTTATAGTGTTAACACTCTAGGCACCAGACTTGTAGTACATGAATCTAACCTACATCACTGCGAGACAAATCGCCATTTTATTAGTATTCTGTATACATCGTTCTAAACACCATACTATTGAAGCTAGAACAATAATTTTTATTAGTTCGTTTTTAGCTTTACTATTAGATTAACATTTTGAAACAAAGTTTTACTTAAATTTACATCCAGTAAATATTTTACAATAAAATATATTGATAAACAACACAGCAATAAAATATTTTATAAAAACAGCTGACATCTATCGTGATTTAGTCAGCTGACTTAATGCAACAAAAAACAGCTGTAGATGAAATTCAAACAGTAGTACCAACATAAAACCTAAAATATATTTTTGTTCGTTCTCTTACTATAACAAATCATCAAACTGAACCCTTCTATCTGTTTAACCCTCGAGAGGTCGCTTGCGGAGTTTTCCTCCGCACACGTAGTTTTTGTTCAAATAAACATGCATATCGGGTATCGACAGCCGTGTCAGGCTCTGTACCTCAGGCGCCTCATTCCAGGAATCCACTGAAACTATTTACAACCCCCACACTCCTTTTGTATCCTTGTGAGTTGCAATACAGTGAAGCAATGTCAAGTTTGCGGAGACTTTGTCTAAACGGAATACACATATGAACGTGTGTGTGAACCAAAATATAATTTTGTTTTTATTTAATTTATAATACTGCCATTTAATGTATTTGGTTTGCATCGATGTTCAATTTTATTATTGCAAAACAATACTCCGCATACGCCCTCTCCCGAAATTAGTAATTTTCTTATACTAAAAAATTACTAACTATGTTTATTACTATGTTTGTTACTCTAAATTTAGTAATTAATTAATTTAATTAACGATGGAACTATGTATTTTATTAATTTATTTGACATTTAAATGCAATACTACGCTATAAAAACAAGTAAGATGGGTTGAATTTGTGCGATTTAGTGCGGAGTAAAACTCCGCATGCATCCTCTCGCGGTTCACTGGTGATGCGCTTGCTCAAGGGTTAAAATAATATATATAGCCACTTTACAAAACGTTCTTTTAAAGGACACAATTTTCGGCTGGAAAGTCAACTTCAGCGGTAAAAGGGTTAACAAACAATGTCAATATATCACACTTCACGTGAAATAAATAGAATCTATACAAAGCTACTAATCATTTTCTGCCACGTTTAAAACTATTACTGTGAGTACTTAACTTTCCATGACCTAACATTTGTTCCTATTAGTGATTTACCTTGGTGACCGGTGTCTCTGATGAGAGGAACCCAGAATCCTCCTCACTAACGGAGCTGCTGCACATGTTGTTGTTGTTGATGTTGCTGTTGGAGTCAGTCAGGTTGAACTTGGGTGCTAACGTCTCCCGTGTCAGGGACATGTCGTCCAGCTTTTTCAGTAGAATTTCTTCCTCGCTCTCCTGCGGGCTGCCGACAAATATTTGTGTTCATCTTTTGATTTTACAAGTAAATATTGGTGAAAAATTAATGTTAGGTTGTTAATAGGTCATGGGAGGAGATGGGAGACAGCTATTATTGATTTTTACAACCACCAGAAAGAACGGAATCGGAAAAATAGAAATGGACAGACTGGGAAGACCAAGAGAAAGAAAGAACTACTAATTTTGCCCCAGTAATGCTAGGGCAGTCATGTTTGAGTGCTGTATTGAGTGCTATGTACAAAAGAGATTCATATATCTAAAATAAAGGAGCTCACTGTGTGTACAAGTTCAAATAATATCATATCCCAGACTTGGGAAGAAAAATGTATGAGGCACAGCCATTACACAGACAAATAATTTAAAAAAATAGTGTTTAATTCCAATTCTAATTGGAATCGTTTGAAAAGAAAATGGCGTAAGCCGAAACATGATACAAAAGAATAAAACATTAAACTGCAGACTGAGGTGTATTATATTTTTAGTTTATTAACGGTTCTGGGCTAGTAAGATGAATTTTTAAAATAATGAGATGAATTCATGTTGTTGATATGCATACTGTAATAATTCAATAGGTCATTATTAGGATTGGAGTTAAGAGGCTTAAAAAGATAAGGGGATAAGAGTCAAACAAAGGATGATGATAGTCTGTTGTAAATAAAGGATAATAAAAAGTATCTACCAAATTAATTTCAAACATAAATTTGATACATTTGGACTGGACAAAAACGCAACCACCAACATGTGAATTAGGTAAATATAACGACCGTGCCTTGTAAAATAGCTTATACTTTAACTGGCAATTTAATCACCTAATCTTCCTAATATTCAAAACCTAAATGAGGTAAAAGATAAAAAATATGATAGTGCTAAATGATTCCCTTTAACAATGATGACACTCTTCAAGTTCAACCATTAGTTAAAATTAGCGTTGGTGACGTTAGTAACTTTTTCTAGGACTTCATATTAAACATGAATTTAAATAAACTACCAACTTCGTGAACTATCACTAGTAATTTTAAAATTATGCTTAACACTTATAACGAAACATAATTTTTAAAACGCTAAGAGAAACATACGGTCAATTTGATCATCTCTGTGCTTTATTGGTGTTTAGTGTGTTTATTATTGTTTTTATGTATCATTTGGCAATCACATGAGTAACAAATGATGTTTTACAACACTTTATGATAAATCATTTATTACGCAAAGATCATGTGACAGAAAAAAATGAAACTCCAAACTCCACGCTTTAAGACGACCAGCTCTGACCTCGGGAAAACACAGCCGTCAAGGTCAAGCAGTTTAGCCACTATTCCGTAGTAAAATTGCCGATCGGTCAATTTGACCGATGTTTCGTTTTAAGTGTTAAACACTGGTAAATTTTTGAGGCTAAGAGTGGAGTGAAAGTTACACCTGCCCTCACCTGAGTTGTTGTTCTAACCTATCTAGCGCAGATGCAGCTGGGCTGACCGTAGCAGGTTGGAAGTGGTACACTCCTTCGTTGGCCTCTGACGAAAACTTGAAACTCTGGAGACAATCCATCACTTATTAGTTATTTTGACAAACGGTTCAATAATAAACGGTATCAGTGGACTGACACATATTTTCTCCCTTAATCCAATTTAAACGACAATCTGTAATATAACCAACATATTCTCTAACGTTTATCTAAATATTTTTTAATAATTTGAATTTTAAAAAAATTTTTTGTTTCAAACATAATCATCCAATTTCTGAAATTAACAAGAGAAAAAAATTAATCCTCTAGGTGACAATCAATCTACTTTACCGCTTATTTAAAGGTTTACAATCGATTAAATTGAGTTATATCGTGTACTATCTTGTTTAGGAACTTTTAGGCTTTATTCCTCCAATGTCTACTATAAGGTCGCTGGTAGAAAATAGGTCTATTTTTAAAAAAAAACCTTAGTAGAATATAACGAATATACATCATTTACTTAATATCCGAGAGACAAAATCAAAAATCCACAATTACAACTCGTTATGATGATTGGTAAAGGTTATATATTTTTAATAATGTAAATTTTTACAGCATGAACTGTAATAACCAACTTCTCCCACCTCGTTATCACTGTGGTACATACCGGCTCAGAGGGCGGTGAGGCGGTGACCGGTGGCGGGGCGTACTCTACACTGGCTGTGTGCCGCCGCTCCGCCTCCAGAAGTTCCGCCACTGTGGTCGAAACTTCCACCTTGTGCCGTTTGAGATCATTGTTCTCCCCATCACACAACCCCTCCCCAATTTCTTCTTCTCTTCTTCTCTTCTCCTCCAATCCTCTGCCTAGAAAATTTGCAAAATTATTTACACTTGAAATAAAGTTTAACACTTTTATTTAATTTTCATTTGATTTATAAATAGCTTAGACTATAGAATATGTCTGAAGGGATTTATTTCTGTTTCTCAAAAAAACTGTTCTCATTACAATTTACGTCACTTCAGTAACACTATTGCGTCCCACCAGATTGCTAATACAGTGGAACCAGCATAAATCGAAACTCGATGACTTGAAATCCTCGTTGATTCGAAATTTTGTTATTCCCCGTGAATTTCCCTATCTTTACAATGTTAATTTAACCACTACAAATTGAACAGTTCACAAGAAATACCTTGATAATTAGAATTTTAACAGTATTTTTCACCGTTAAAATACCTCTATAATTCAAAGTTTTTTGCCCAAAAACCTCTGTAATTTGAAATTATGCAATTGCTGCACCTCAACGTAAAGGAATAATCCATTAAATTATTACAAATCAAATTAAATTTGTTATGATTGAAAATGTTGATACTTTACTACTTTGAATTTAGACAGGAAATATCTAAAAATAATCTAAAATATAAAATACCAAAAAATAATTTCATACTTTAATCTTGAAAAATTGGCTGAATTGCAATGCACCACATTTCATCCGTGAATTGAATTTCAATGTAGCCATACATTCATATATAATGCAACAAAAATAACTTGAGTGCAAAGGCAGACTGTTTGTTTGTGTTATTTGCTAGATTCCAAGAGGCAGGAGGTTTGCCTCACTTTAGCTACGTTATGTAAACAAGCCATCACAAAATTGTAAACATTATACAAATAAATAAAATGAAACAATAAGTACGATGAAACACATAAATTGTTTTCAAATCTACAGTAAAACTCTCTTCAAATAATTATAGTTTTAAAAATATCTGTTTTTACATACCGTACAAGTATTTTTAATAGCACATTGATATTGAAATTACATTGTACAAATTAACTTTTTAGTTGATCAACTATATATCTTTTAATAATATGTAGCCTATACAGAATTTTCTATTGTTACACCATTTCAGGATGTGTTATTATTAACCTTGATTTATCTCCTCAACACAAATAATAACGATAATAATACATATTATTACTTTTTGAAATGGCAACCTACCAAGGTATTTAAAAAAAGTATGAATGAGAAAGATGTGTTTTTTTAGGTCTGATTTTTTAGACTGGATTAGGAAGATGTTTGATGTAATATACTTAAAAGATCTGCTTGTTTGTCTATAAAAGACATCTGCTTATTAGAAGAAGGTTAGTAGCTTAGATTATTCATTTATCTATTTGATAAATTAATTGTATTATATTTCTCATTGTAATTTTTTTTGCTATTAATTTATTTATACAACGTTTTGACAGAGTTTATTAAAACAAAACCTAATTTGTGTATTCACTGTGTTTTAGGTAATTTGTACTGAACACTGCATTACTATTCAATTAAGGAAAAATCAAATATGAACAAATATAAACCATTAAACCGAAGAAACCTTACCAAAAGAAGAACAACAGATCACTCTGAGACACATAGTTTAAGAACTCAGCATCAACATCCGTGTAACGCAGTCAACAACATCCATCAATAACCGATGGCATTAGTTAATGTACCTTAGCCTTGGATGTTAACCACTAACTAACCGATTGTTCAACATAAGTTTTCCTTTCAAACTCAACACTTAACGTTTTTGATTTTCAAACCACTTGGAATACAACTACTTTATTTCTTATCCTTGAAAAAACTCTCAGTAGCAGATGAATACTGACAAAAATGAAATTTGTCAACAAAGTCTATACTAAAAAAGATAACAATGAAAAATGTAACAAATCATTTACAAACTATACAATCACTTCACGATCGAAACACAAACTGCCAGTGTCCAACAGAACGAGCCACATGGTTGCAAGACTCTGGCAAATCCCCAGCACAATAATAGCTCCTCTAGGACAGCGACAGCACACATCCATCCTGTCTGCTGAGTGATCTTCGCCTTTACACCTTCATGACTCAACTCGGTTAAAAAAATTTTATATTTGCAAATATTTCGAGCTCTAAATTACGAATGTGAAATAATAATTTATTTTTGGATTATTTTACACTTATTGCTTTCTTCTTGTATAATAAATAAAATTGGTTAGGAAAAAAAATATCAAATGAACACTATCAATTACAATTTAATTCCAGTATTTCAAATCTGGTATAAATGAAGTAAATAATTCACTCTACAGTCTAAAACCAGACCTATATTCAAGTTAAATTGACTGGTTGATTTAGAAATTGGTCTAAAAAAAGTCAAATAAAGCTCACCTGGGGATAACGGAGAGGCAGCATTGGCCGTGGGTGGGGTAGAATTGAACACCGTGGTAGGGGAGATAGGTGGAAGAGGGGATGGAGTAGAAGGGAGGGGAGATATGGTGGAGGGAGGCGGGGAGGTTGCAGTAGGGGGTATTGTTGGTGTTGGGGACGGACTCCTCCTGTAACACAAGGATTTTGATATGATTGAATATTGAACCAATTATATTTTTAATCTTTTGAAGTCCACGGTTGCGCCATCAGTGTTGCCACCGGCCTGCGATCCCGTATACGCGATTTTTGACATTGTTTTATTTTCGTGATATTTGTTTACGCGGACTACTAAATAAGTTTTTATACTGTATAGTGTCGTTTTCTAAACAAATTGGGCTTTCTTATGGAATATTATGTTTTGTTTTTCCCCAGATGGAACCCTGTAAAACATTATATGTTTACAGACATTCAGCAGACGATGATGCCGGGCTGTGGTCTCTTATAAGTGATTTACGTTTTAATTTTGTTTTTGTGGTCCCAGTTTCCACAGACAAATAAATAATATACTATAGCTTATATGTATCATCATGTATAAATTATTGTTTTTGTAGGTTTTAAAACAGTTTTTAAATCAAGTGACAAACTTGATGAAAAAAACTCGGGCTGGTGGTGTACCCTGTTTAAGAAATCCTCAGACTTTAACAGGTTAAAATTATAACAATAAAATGTTAAAAAACATCAGATATTTATAACAGTCTCACATATATTATTTTAATTAGTCGATCGAATATGGGAGAACTGAACATAATACATGCACTATAGTTAAAGTCATCCCTACAAACAGTACTCACGTGGTGATAGTTGGCGGGGGAGGTGGTGGCGTGGTGGGGTGTGGCGGGGGTGGCGACCTGGCAGTGCGGGGCGAGTTGAAGGAGGCAGACTTGTTGACGGAGACTGCCGTGGGCTCCACCGGTTTACTACTAGGATCACTGTTGTACCTACGTTGGCCACAACAATGGTCAAGATATCGGTAGAATTAAAATTATCAGTACTAAATTTTACTAAAGTTTTCAACGTATACATCTGAATAAAGAATTATCTAAAGGTATGTAAGAATTATTCTTACCCCAATATTTACATTGATTATTTCATGAAATTTGAAAAAAAATCAATTAGGATGTAATAATTATAACTATTTTTGTTTCATATAACCTATAATGTTAATCGTTGTCACCTCGACGAGACTTACGTATGGAAAATCATTACCACTGGCTAAGTTTTCAATTAACATCCCATTTTACTAAATGCTTTGTGACATATATTGTGCTCATTAACCCTTCAATATGCAAGCCAAATGCCGTCTGCAGTGCTGTTTGACATACAGGACACACACGATGTCGACCCAACATGTGCTGCTATCCCTCGGCATATTAATTAATTTGACTCTTTAACGTTTTCAGGATGTTGTGAAGTACAAGAAGTAATTTCAACTGTTTTCATGTAGTTCCAATCAACATGAGGGAAACAGAGATAGTTTAGAGTGAGGCATCACATCAGCTGTTGATTCGTCATGTTACTGTCTTCAGCTCTGTTTTTTTATGGTTATGTTTTTCAGTCAGTATATTAATACATTAACACAACTAATATATTAAAAAATTATTATTAGGTCATAATTACAATTTAATAATGAGTATAAATAATAAAATCATATGTAAACAAAAATATTAGATAAAGAATGAGAATTAATATGGCAGTTACATTTACTTTGACTGTTTTATTGTATTTTTGGTTACTTATTGGGACTTTTTATGGTTTATTTTTGCAATAATCGAGATATCCTTTTTTTTATATTTTCGTCATATGTAAAATGTAGAACTCAAGTGGACTGTAGCCTAACCTAGCCTGTAGTGTTACTATTACCTTTCTTTTTTCTACAAGAATCATTTAAATAGGTTGTCTCATAGTGAAGAAATATGTTTTTTAATACTTTACACAAAAAGGTCGTGAGCGCTAAAAAAGTACGGCAATAGGGTCTGTTTCGTAATAAAAATGTCCTGCATTGAAGGGTTAAATAAAGTCTGATTGGTCATTAAGGTTTTCACCACAGGACAGTTTCCTGGAAAATAGCCATATTTATTAGTTTTGAAACCTATGCACAAAAAATCTTTACTAACCTTGGACTTGTTCGTGCTTTAGAGAAATGTGCTGTCCAATTCTTCTGCTTCTCTATCAGTTCCCGACTGTTGAGTCTCCTTTCCGGTTTCTCAGGTTTCTCCGGTTTCGCCGGCTTCTCTCCGAGCACCACACCGTTGGCTACCGTCCGTGACACACTCTTCGACATTGCACTGCCGTCCACAACACTGACACTCGGTGTTTTCACAGACACTATCTTAGACGTCAACGCCTCTTTATTCTTCACAGCCGCAGGTTTCACAAACCCATAAGGTGTTTCGTTGTTCACATTATTGCTGCTTTCATGATTACCGTTTGTTGTGACTTTGCTCGCGATCCCGTTTATTGTCCTGGTAACCTGAAGGAAAAACAGTTATTAGTGCCTGATTTTTAAGTGATATCCAAAGGAAACTGAAAGTGACTACAAATACTCTCAAAATATTTTTAAAAAATCATACAAAACTACATTTGGGAAACAGTTATTGAAGTAATTTACTACAGTAATGTCCAATTTATCCGAATCCGATTCATTCAGATTCCAGATCAGGTTTTGAAAATAATAAATAAATAAAGTTAAAATGTAAATAAAGTTAAAATGTGAATTCTAACTCAAACTTTTGCAAAATTTTAAACGCAACCGCAGTACCTTGCTGGACGCAACAAATGTTACACCCATTCCTATCTGAATTTCCCTCCCACGCCTGAGGCCCTGCAGACTGAATTAAAATTGAGCATTTTTTACTACGACTGTGCGTCACTATTAGCTTAATAGATTCAACAATAACTTCATGAATTATGTGTTTTGATTTCTTAACCCTGTTCCTTATACCCTTTAACTGCTTATGCAATCACTTTTAGCAAGAAAAAAATTATTACTGTACTTTTTCACCAGTTCCAAGTGGTAGGTTTAGAAACAAGTAGGTACTGTTGTTTTATCAAGACTTATTTTGTTTTCAAATAATTTCTTTATTTCACTTAGCAAATCTAATTCTAGTTACCAGCAGTAATAAATAGTTGATGATAAATCTTTAAAAAAGAGAATCATTATTACTATATTCTATTCAATAATTACAATCGCTGAACGAATTGTACGAACGAAAGTACCTTGATTATTAAAGTAAACTTTTTTTCAGTTTCACAGAATTTTAAGCCGAGGCAGCATTTCATTGGATCTTAACGTCCCTTTCACACAGCACGGTTTTGTCCTATGGCGAAAAAACCATACCGCAGAAATTCAAAGAGGCACAAAGAATCGCATGAGACTTTTCACACTGACACAGCGACGGTCCTTCATGGCACTATTGGAATGTTCGGCGTACGGTTTTTTGCTGTACGGTCGAAACCGTACTGTGTGAAAGGGGTGTAAGAAATTCACTTACTTTTCAAACTTTTTACAAAACTTTCTGACACTTCCAAGTTGGAAGAAACCGTGAAAACCTTAAATTTTAAACATTCCCAAGCCTCTGAAGTATCCTGAATAGAAATGCTATAAAAAAATAGCAAGAAAAATTAAAGTCGTTGCTTTGATATCAAATCAAACTTTAATGTTTTAAATCACTAAGAGCATAATATGTAAATTAACTGGTAGAATTTTTTGTTTCTAGTATTGTCTACCTGTGCTGGAGTCACAGGAGAAGGGTCTCTGTTTGCACGGTTGGGAGAGTCGCCCCCGACAGAAGATGCAGTCGAACTCGACCTGGACCTCAGGTCTGGTTTCTTCACCTTCGCTTCATCTCCTGACCCTGTAAATTCAAACGAAATATTCTACAATTCAGTAATTATAATGTGACACAAATGTTGAATGTATAGGCTAGTTACTTAATTGTAAATGTGAACTTCGTTAAGGAGGTTTGAAAATCTCCTTAACCTCCTTGGTTTAATCTTCTCTGATTGTTATTGGAAAAATACACGTTTATAAAATCAATACAAAGCGTCATCAACCATCTCATAGGAAGGTTTTCTGAAGTATCGTCTCCCAGATTAAACCTTTTCAGTCTCTATCTCTATATCTATCGCTATACAAAAATCAATCAAAGCTTTCCGATTTCGACGCCAGTCACATTAACCGTGCTTTTTCTCACATTTAAATCATTACATATTTTTACCACAGATTCCCCTTTAGCAATACGTTTGTTCGATCGTATTAAGCTTTTGTTTGACTATCAGCAAGTTACGCTTTCGTTTTGGATTCACTTTTTGTAGACTTCAGTATACTGAACGTAAAATTACACTGCAAAAATCTTACAAAAATCTTAATGAAAATAATTGAGAGTTTAGAGTAAATTGAGGTAGTAATGAACTAGCCTGACATGAACAAGTAAACATAACCCAAAAAATAGTCCAGTCTTTATGAGGAAAGAACTTTTACGAACAAAGAATAGAACAGCTTAATTATTTTGCTAGAAAAAGTCTTTGCTGTAGTTAAATGCAAAAAATACAGACGCTCTTAACTTTTTCTACAGACAGGATAAGCTTAGTATTCAATACTGCGGACATTAATCCACACAAGAGAATATCACATCCACCGACCATTCATAACACTATATCCACAGTTCATGACCTCCAAGTATTCGAATTACAGGACACGCCACCAACCTAGTACAAGAATAAGTACATTTTAATTTAAATCATATATAAAAATGAAGTTTTACATAAAACTGATGTAAAACTAGAAACTAATTCTTTATCATGTTATGCATTTATGGTTAGATGCCCTGATAAATCACAGGTATTGTTAATTCGAAAGAAATTATTTTAACCCTTTTGAGGACGAGACGCCCAAATATAGTCGTCGATGAACACGTGTGAGAAAGACGAAATGGCTAAATACAGCCTCCGCCGACTGTATGCGAGAAAGACACTGCGGCTAAATCTAGTCATCTTGGTTTCTTATGATAAATTGCATGTTTTCTTTAGTAATATATTGATGTTGTGGTTTTTTATGCAATCTCAACTCATACATATATATGAATATAATACTGTATACATACAGTTTCACTATTAAGTTCATCAAATAGGGCTACTAATATAATTATTTGATAGAAATGATAGAATTTGATAATCTTAATTTGTAAATTAAGATGAATTAAGAAGAAGAAAGATAAGAAGAAGATTAAGAAGAATTAAGAATTTATAATTTGTAAATCAAGATTATCAAAGTAGGTTAAAAATTTGTACTTCTTGAAGATGGGATGATTCCCGAAACATGTCGAAGAAATAATTAAAATGTTTTCTAAGGGTACTCGGTTGACTTATTTAAAGATAATATATACAGTTATATACATACAGATTTTTTTTCTTGTCTTGGTTTACATGTAGGAAAATTGTGTTTTTGTTACTCCGATTGGGTGAAATCGACAGAACTGCGTAGTCGTTTATTCCTTTATGTTTTAACCCTGCAGTTAGTGGTTACATTGTTTCTTTCTAAATTTTGTTACTATATTTTATTCATTGCATTGATATTTCATCTGACATATTCTACACAACATTCTAGTTAAATGTGTAAATCTAGCATGTTCAAAAATTTTGAAAAGTATATTTTTACGTCACGTTCTCAAAGGGTTATTTAATAAGGGTTAAATTCAATTGTTCAAAATTTATACTGATAATAATCGCTATAACTAAACAATTTTAATGGTAAGGGAGATTCAACACTTGATGATATTCAAGTGTTAAGAATCAAAACTTGAACAAGAATTTCAGAAATCTTTTCTAACTGATTAATGACCCTGATTGGAAGCAATCATTAAAAGAGAAAAGATGATTAAAACTAAACGTTAATAACTAATGTGACAAATGAAAGACGAGAATAAAGAGCCGACGATGATATTATCTCTGAGCTGTCGCACGGTGTCAACGTCAGTGACTGCCTATTGTGTCCTGATAATAGACTTAATACTCTATTATTCACTAAAGTTAATAACCTCAAAAGGTACGACCGTAGAACCATTCAGTTATTTGATAAACTAAAATTATTCATAAAGCTCGGTCACAGGCCTAATTATTTTTTAACTGCCATAAAGGCTGCAAAGAAAATTGTAGCAGTACTCAAGTAACAGATTACTTACTTATAAGGGTGGGCCAAAAATACTAATATTTTGAGTAAAGAGTCCTAATAGGGTTCAAAAGCTGCATGTCCTTTTGGTGATTACGGGAAAAATTATTTTAACAAATCTTAAGTTTGTGAAATGGGCTTTGAGTTTTTTTTAAGTAAGTTTTTCGCTTTTTGGATAAATATATTTTGCAATCTTTTGATGAAGTTTTTTATTGAACTACCATATATTTATTGCGTTCATAGGTCCATAGACCTAAAAGATCAATTTAAGTGGTTTAAAACAACATAAAAAATTCAAAAAACTATCGTAATTATTTGGATGTTGTATCACTTACACCTTTATTTTATACTTTAACTTTTTTCCTTCATGATAACGTTTCCATTATGAAACTTAAGGAGAAAATAATATAGACTGATTTTCAGCACTCTTTCCATCCTTCATTTCCTTTACTCCTTCCTTTACCTTTTCAATAAAGAAATTCAAATACACTTATAACAACATTTTATTAAAAAAACACTTTTTTGTAAAATCAAACTGATAAAAAATCACTGAGGCACATTTGAAAAATTCTTACCACAAGCACTAAAACAATGTAATAATTAACAAAATTCCTTGCACAAATAGACATGATTTCAAATTCCTGTAAAAAGCAATATTTAAAAATAAAAACGTGCGGCTCCCTTCGAGCCTGAATGTTACAGTTAAGTAGCGACCGAGCAACTGTGATATCACCTCACTGGAGCAGAACAGTGACCCAAGGATACAGGATATTACGTGATAACCAAGAGTACTGTTCCTACCTCACCGCAAACATCTTTAAAAACTAAGTCTGTAGATTATTAGATTAGATTACCTTTTTACCTTGGGCGACCCAGGTAGGTATTTTAAGCCACGGATGAATGAAGTTTGTCACAACTGTTAACCAATAGCCCAACAGCCAATGGCATCTAAGGGACCTATAGTTTAACGTGGAGTCAGAACCACTGCCTCTGAATGACAAACTTATCTAATTATGACGATGGTCTTTGTGGATTCACAGTATATTAGAGAAACCTTTAAAATTATACTTCAGGCAAAATGTCAAATTTCCCAAATTAATTACTGTCCATTAGAAATCAGACAACGTACATTTTATGTTTTTACACTAAGGTTACTCATGATGCATGTGCTTATGGAAACCACTGATTAATCTAATAGGTTGGTAGGCCCAATAAACAAGATAGTTGATAATACTAAAAATATTCTCAATAAAACCTAAGTATTTGTCCTTTCTATAGGCCATATTTTGAATCATCACTCCAAAAAGATTCTGGTTTCTTTCTTGTAAATATTTATGGATTACTGTATTTAAAAGTCCACTGAAATGATTCAGTGTGATTTCTTATTTTTTGGTTTCCCTAAACGTCTCCCTTGCTGTGGTTTGAGCCAAGGTAATAGCTACTAAACTAACACAGGGTCCTTACTGTCTTCCACTGGTCCAGATTGTGAAGATACAGTGACTACACTAAAGACTTTCAATGCAGTCGCTGGCATGTTAGTCCACAAAGTCTACTCAACTCTGTACTCAATCAACTACATAGTGTGTACATGACTCACCCAGTTTCTCGAAGAGTGCCCGAGCGTTGTTGAATCGTGCGACATGACTCTCAGTGCGCACCACCGTCACACCCGCATCACCGACGTGCTTAGGCGTGTCACCCGGACTACCCAGCACGTCTCCGGGGGAAGGCGCCATCGCCTGGAAGATGTTCGCGATCTGGGAAACCTTGGAACCAACCATCCGACCGCCGCCGCTTCCAACACCTTTCTTCTCGTCCATTCTGCACTGTAAAAACACAAGCTTGGACCTTCAACACTTTTAACCAGGAGAGGAGGCTTTTGAAAGCAACCTTTCCTAAGTTCAACATGAAATTAGGTAATTTATTATTAGATGAACGGAAAAAATGCAAAAAGTGTCTAGTAATTTATAAAGCATTTAAAGTTATATACTGTGTCCCTATCTATATAAAAAATTAGATTTTGCTGAGCGTTGCTTGAAATTATGATATTCTTGTAATTTTTATGTTTAATATCCCAGGTAAGCCAAAAAGGTCTTACCTCAACTTTAGCCTCTCTCTTTGTCTCCTTCTTTAACGCTAAAGTAATCAATTGTGTTTGTCTACTCTGTGAAAACCAGAACACCCACTGTTTTGATTTTTTTATTATATTCAAAACCTTTATGAGAAGATTCCTGTATACATTAAACTCACCTACACCCTATTAAAACTAAGTAGTTAGCTCACTAAAAACCAGTTTTGAACGTTTTATATAACTTTATATTTAGTTATTTTATATTAGTTTTATATATTTTATATATACATTTATTCTAAGTTTCAGTCAACATGTGGTCTATTAAAGTGACTTAACAGAAATAATCAGCTGTCATTGGAAGTACTTATAAAATCATTTTTTACATGGATCATTTATTTTAAATCTATTTCAAAATGATATTAAATTAAATAGTTATGGCATAAAGAATTTTACAATTAAAGAAAATGTAATTTAATAATAAAATAATTATCCAATTTAAAAATTATTAATTTTACATCTGAGTGCTGTTTAATTTTTATTTATTTGTTAAATATTTGTTTAATATTTTGTTACAGTAAAAGTATTTTGCTTCCAAACACTGAGCAGTAACAACAACAATGTACAAAGGACAAAAACTGAATAATGAAAAATTAATGTTAAATGTCTTTTTTGTGTAGTTTTAAAATATTGTAAAGATAATACGATCACTATAAGTGTTTTCAAAATGTACTAAATAAAACAGGTGCTTAAAAATTATCCAAACAATTAACCCATACCGCTTTATGTACTGATTTTTAATCTAGTGAAAACACTCAAAATCAAGTAGCGAATAAGAATGCTTAGATTTAAATGTCGATTAAAACCTTTCAATGTAACTGGTGCACCGATATGTAATGTAACCTCTTTTTTTAATTTAGAATATATTTTAAATTTTTAGTCTAACTCAAACAGAGGATTTTATTTCAAAATAATAATAAACAGATTTTACGAATTCAAGGCATCTTCGGATTCATTGGTTATTGACTGAAGTCAATGGCCGGTAGCAGCGAGACAAATTGGCTTCGGGCTTTAGTGTTGGAGCCACGATTCATTAGCACGAAGCCCCAACTAGCAGCGTTACCGTGTAACACTTGGCGTAACCGGATCAGTGGGGGACAGCTCGGACTACAACCTCTCACATTAACACGGCTACAGAGAGCTTTGTGGTCGCAGCTCCAATCACCGTATCCAGTTATGTCAACAGTCATCGTATCTCTTAAGTTTTGAACATTTTTTTCAAAAGCACTGAACTAAAATTGTGTGATTAATGTGATTGATTGTCTCTGTTTGAAAAAGCAACACGTAAAATTTACTGTTCTGGAAGGAAATCTTAGTATATCATTATGACCAACTGAGTATTTCAGACAAGTGAATTTTCATACTTGAATTTTAGTCCCTTAAGGACATTGTTAACTGTTAGACAGCATTACTGATTGACCGATGGTTGTAAAGGATCTAGAGACATTACATTTGCCATTTTTATTTTTAAAAGATGATTATTTGTAATTATTATCAGATATAATTGTCTGGTAATTAATTTTTTTAAGTAAAATTTTAAAAATGGGTATGTTATTCTTTAGATAACCACTTCCCTTTAATTAGACACCTCAATCACCTGTTTTCAACTATGGTGAAACCAGTAATCCTGTCAAAAAATTATCATTGTTCTGATGGCCCTAAAATAAAACAGCGTATTTTGTTTATTCATAATTAAGACTTTTAAAAAGATAACAATTTTACAAACAATATAAACACTTAATATTTACATGACAGCTACTGAAACACAACTTGAAAATACTACATTGAAGAAATTAATTTCTGACGATACCAAACTTTTAGGCTAAATTGTCTAATAATACATTACATTAGCAATTGAGTACTTTACAAATTTGCTATATGAAAACGGCAAATATTCCAAAACATAATCTACAAAACTATTCCATCAACCAAAATATGTCTATATAAATTACAATATATTAAGGATTATAAAACTCATGTACTAAACTTCATTAACTGTCTCCACTGTCAATATTTGTAATCAATACTTATCAAAATCTTTTATTGGTTTTATTAAAAATTATTCCATTACTTACTACTATTAAATGCCAAGATCATGTAATATGTAAATGTATGTTACCCTAAGTAACTCAAACGACAAAACTTGATTTCCCTATTCTAAGACGTATGGGAAACGATCCTTGTTCTAAAACATTGATTCGTTTCTCCAAATCTAATGGCATAGTAAAAGTTACTGATTGCAAAAACATATTAATTAGGTTAGAAAATAATGAGAAATCAGTATTGTTAATACAGTATTAAAATTTTATTGGAATACATATTTGACAACGATTTTTCATAAAGGAGAATTATAATGAAGTTTTGTCTCAAAACAAAAATAATAAGGCTCAAACCTCATAAAAACCCACTTTGTATTTTACAAATACTATAATGAATTCATTTGTCGCAGGACACAGATCCCTCAGGCACAAATGTGGGGTGTTCACAGCACCCCAGTGGCATAAAATGGTAAATTTTTAGTTAGCAGTAAACAAACCTTTTAATCTTAAAAATATATTTCTATTACGTCATCCTGAATATACCAAATTTCTTTATCTAAGTTAGAGAGAGCTAATTTCACCATTTCATAATACATTTTATATATTAGGGTGCTGTCAACACCCCAAGTTAGTTTTATTTTTCAATAAATTAAGGAAAGTTTTGATCATTGTAAAAACTTTATTTTGGGTAAATACCGTCCGTGCTAGTAATTATTTTATACTGTTTTGTTATATTTTTTAATAAATCACATAAAGTTTTGCTATATGCCTCGTATGTAAACAAACAGTGGCAAGGGAACATAATACAGATTTTTTCAATTAATAAGTGTGTTTAATGATCTAAATAAAATCATTTGAATGGCCAATAACCCATTTTATTATGTGATATGAAAAATATATTTGTTAGATTCGTAAAACCGAGAAGGACAAGTGAAAATAATATGGGGTACTGACAGAACCCCACACAATATGTGATCTTGTAATTTTAACCATAGGAGTGGTAAAGTTGTAATTCACGACGCATTTACAAATTTAATAAGAAGTGGCAGGTGGAGGCATCTGTTGTCAATTTAGTGAACTTATCACCTTTGTGACCGTGTTGCCCTCTGGGGGCAAGCAACCAAACCTGCTCACGCAGTTCCAGTCCCTAAACTACCACTAGGGTATGTCTTACAGCCAAGTAGGCGCTTTCTACTGCTATGCACTGGTGGTTGAACCGGCTAGACCGCTGCACTGACGAGCGTAATGTTCTAGCCATTCAGAAGTGCTAGGGTTTGAATCCCAACCATGAGCAATCCCAATATGGCTTGCAAATGTGTGGTATAGCGGAGTGGGTGGCCCACCTTAAATAAACGGTGACCGGCTTGGGTGGAAGTTGACGGCATTTGTAGGCGTAATTGGGATTGCATTGGACACCTGTTTTGCATTTGTGGTTAGTGGTTATAAGGGGGGCATGTTTTATGCTTTTTTTATATTTTTAATATTTCAAGAAGATATTAGTAATTATTTTTATGTTACAGTTAAAAGTAAAAAGCTTGTCACTTCTAGGGTTATAAAGTTAGCTTCCATGGATTACTTTAGAAGCACTGTGTAAGTACATTTCCTATAGCACTATAATTTAGCACATTTAAAAAAGTAGTTAAGTTTGTTCATTTAGCGGCATACATAAGTTGTATGCTGTTGGAAGTGTACAATGCCATTAACCCTGGAACTGCCCATTAGACATATTACAGCCGATATACAGCGTTTGAGAATGCTATCGGCCATAATATGACTGATCCATTATTTTTTAAATATATACTGTACGTTCAACAGACTGATTTATTTTTTGTATTACTGTAATGCCAATGACGTTGGCTGCTTACTCATACAAAATTCATTCCATACTATTGTGTTGGCAGCCTGCTAAAACTGTGAAATAGTGCCTGTTTCATTGAGAGTAAACATATATAAAGCTTTGTGCGAACAGAAGAAACATTATAGATTTTTCAACATACAATGGCATTACTCAACTAGATGAAGCTGTATACCAAGTTTCATCACATTTCAAATAATACGGCAGTTGTATCGCTTTGCTTAGTCTCCTTGAGAATAACATGGGGAACGAGAAAGTAGGTTTGCTGCCATAAAAGAACAAAATACCCCCGCAGCAGTATTGGGCAGAGTATTTCCATTGGTTTAAGAATTAATCGTGATGTTTCAAACTAATTTAAAAGTTCGGCATATCAGTTTACTTGTTCTCCTTACATAGAGAATAAGTAAGGCAATTTCATTAACTAACTCTGGGGCCACTCCTCAAGTTAGGAAAATTCTTTTGCTTCGGAAGAGGGTAGTGAGAGTGCTGAGAAGAGAGTAGAGCCCAGTATCTTGATCACTACCGGTCTGTGTTTCAACAAAACAGAATTATTATGACACACAGTCATGATGCACGCATATTTCAATGTATTCTATTAACCCTAGAAATGGCAAAGTCGTAATTTACGACGCATTTACATATTCAATAAGAATTGGCTGGTGGAGGCATCTGTGGTCAGTTTAGTGAATTTGTTAGACACTATCGCCTACGTGACCGTGTTGCCCTCTGGGGGCAAACAACCGAAACTGCTCTCGTAGTACACTAGCCTGCCACCGGGCAGGTCTTATAACCAAGTAAGCGCTTTCAACTCCTATGCACTGGTGGTCTAACTGACTAAAGCGCTGCGCTGACGAGCGTAACGTTCTAGCCATTCGGAAGTGCTAGGGTTCGAATCCCGACCATGAGCAATCCCAATTTGGCTTGCAAATGTGTGGTATAGCGGAGTGGAGGGCCCACCTTAAATAAACGGTGACCGGCTTGGGTAGAAGTTGACGGCATTTGTAGGCTTAATTGGGATTGCAGTGGACACCTATTTTGCTTTAGTGGTTAGTGGTTATAAGTGGGGGGGGCATGTTTTAACCCTAGAAGTGGCAAGCTTTTTACTCTTAACTGTAACATAAATATAATTACTAATATCTTCAGGAAATATAAAAGTTTAAACAAAAAAAGCTTAAAACATGCCCCCGATATGCACGGCCACCAGCATTAATTAACATTGCATGGCTGGAAACGCAAGGTACTGTATTTTTATTTTTTTCTGTGTTGCCATGGTTTTCTAATTTAAGTATTATCTACAAGGGCTTAGATATTGCCTGGTTTGTAAAGTTATAAGTTTAACTATTTTGTGCCTGTTGTTTCAACCTGTAACGGACTATTTTAAGTATTAGGCTCTATTTATACTAGCTTGTATATATAGTGCATGTTGCACACTTAATTTATTTTAAGCCTGTCTGAAGCATCAATTTGACTAAAGCAAGATGGGTTTTCAATAATATTAATTTATTTAAGTATTTGACATAGCCAATTGCTACTCACTGAGATATTCACTGAGAGGCGAAATAAATATTATTAAATAGGTTTTCTACAACGAGAAATAAAGATTTAGATTTTTCAACTATAGTAGTACTATAGGAGATCTAAATTATCTTAGTAGAGCTAAGTGAAGCTGTATACCAAGTTAAATCACAATATTTCAAATAGTATGTAAGTTATATCATGTTTTATTGCCATAAACAAATATATGCATTATCAATTTCTACGGAACAAACAATTTTGCTTAAACTGACTATTGAAATAAAACAAACAAGAAGAAGATTATGTAAACCTAATTCAATCTGTTTCACACCAAATTAAATGTAAAAAATAAATGTACAAAATTAAATAAGTGGTCAAAAATATATTATTATTATAATTTAGAGTGTGGTCCATGAATTTATTTTCTTTTAAATGATGGGGGTTTTTATGGTTTATTAATCATTTTGGTAACTTATTAACTACTTTTATCCCTGCCTGGGATGAAAGATTAAAAGTATTAAGTCTTTGTTGTTATATCGATTAGCTTATCATTCTTTTAAGTGGAAGAGTACCCAAACACAACTCGCTAACCTACTACCGACCGAACAGGAATTCCCCAATGCAGTTTCGCCTTCCGATAATAACAGCCCTGGGAAATGTCAGGGACAGATCTGAATCAATAATGGTGCTAATAACCATCGGAACCCGTTACACGTCCAGAATGTCGGGCTGTGACGTAGCCACATGCCGACCGTCTGCTGTAGCGGTCGATGCTTCAACTTGTTATTGTTGACCAGCTGTTGGTTTTGTCAGTTGCGGGAGGGGAACAGCTGACGGGGTCAAGGTCAGACTGCCACGCCCAGTTTCCGAGCGCTGAGCGCTGCCGCGTAATGCGAATTTCTCGCCATATCCGGATCCGCACAGTTCTGTTTTTATCGTGCCCTACGAGATTGTCTCGTCTCGTCTACATAAAGAAAATTATAGTTTTGTTCTGTACATTGCTTGAATTTATGATATGTTTTATGTTTTGTACCCTAAAATAAACGAAATAGGTATTACAAGTATGTATGTCAATTTCTGCCTGTCTATCTTTGTGTAATGTACTCCGATAAAACGGGAGCACGACTCGAAAGTCGTAAAAAGATGAAGGTGTCAAATTAAAAAAAGATAAAGTGGTTCTCTAGGGAATTAATTACACTTTCAATTTTTTCTTTATAAAAATGATAATTTCTTGTTAATATCAAATATAAATTCGTAATTCGTGGTATTTAAATTTATCTGGGAAATAAAATCGCAATTCCTGAAATATATGGAAGTTATCGCAATACAATTAATTAATTGACAAGTATCTTTAAGGCAGAAAATTTAAAAAATAGATAGTATAATTCCCTTTGTAACCACTTTACCTTTAATTTGACACCAAAACCACCTTCTTACGACTATCGTGGAGCCAGTAATGATGTCACAAAATAAATACTGTATTGTTCTTGTGGAGCAAAAACAAACTTTTTCACCTGGCAGACTCTCAAATAAATTCGAACGAGTCCATAAAGCCTTTTTATCTAGCGAAGACCAAAGGTCCTGGTGACAATAAGTCGAACTCGCTGTCGAATGAATGAGTATTTTGTCAACTTCGTCAAGTGCTGGGGCGAGGGTGGTTGAAAAGACGTTGACAACCAAATGGGGAGGGGGGAGTCACAAGTGTAGGAGTTGGGTTGGGGGCTATTGAAGCGGCTCAAGATGATAACGGGGGGTGGCGGGGGGGAGGAAACGTTTATACACCGCCGGCCTGGATCTTTGACTTTGGATCTCTTTGGTGTACAGCTGTACGGTACGGTAAATACTTATGCAAAATGATGGCTGTACAACTTCTTCTCTACTATGGTAAAACGTTATAAATAAAGGAACAATGTATCGTAATGTTTCTTCACTAATTGGCAAACTAGAAATTAGAATATAGTATGGAGTTATAATTAGGAGTTTTTAAAACAATTTTACACATTTACTAACAGTAAGCCCGTCCTTTGTACGGGTTGTAGGATTCAGTGTCAAGAAAAAATGTTTGTATTTACTTCCCTGTGGGAAATGTTAGATCATGGATACATCTATAAATGGATACATACATGGATAACATCTAAACAACTGTTCTTATAACCAAACTAAGACGTCACTAAGCAATTGACGTCATTGTTTCAAATTTTGGTATCTCAAATTGTCAACCTCCCCCCCTGAGATAAGAATGAAATTTTAAACGAAGAAACACAAAGCCTTTCGAGGTTATAAAACGTAGAAATAACAAAAAATATCTTAATTCAAAACAAAATACAGACAATACCCTAATTTTATTTACATAGATTTAGAAGTAATTATTTTTATTTCCAACAGTTTACGTGCATACAAATTATTACACAATCACTCTCGAGCTAAAGAGGTGCCGATCACTCGAAAGGCCAGTATACTTCCTAGTACGGCTAGCGTAAAAATGGTTTCGAATTATCCTATTTTAAAACGCATTAATTGTATTAGCGATGCGCAGTAAACAGAATGTTATACGGGATAGACAATCGTTTGAACCAATACGTATAGCTGCAATTCCTGCTCCTTTCTAGGTGATGTATGTCAGGTAAATACCCAAAACCTAGGAATTTATTATTTTTTATCTATTTATAGGGCAAAGACATTTTTGGCATCTAAATGTTTTAAACGATTCAAATAAGTTAAAAAGCCTGTATTATTGTCTTCACAACCATATTACTTCTGACAAATATTTGGTTAAAATACCATAGGTTCGGGTAAATACCCAACACCTGGGTATTTTTGATTTATTATTTTATTTTGGGAAGGCCAAAATAAAGATGGACTGATCAAGTCATGAAAGACATTAGGACCTTTGGTGCAGACATCAACTTAGAGGACAAAATAGAGTGGAAGAGGCTGGTCTATGAAGCCAAAGACAATTTGATTCTTTTTTATTTCTTTGATAAAGCTAAGTATCAATTGAGATTTCTGGAACCACGGCAGTAAGTAGCAAGCAGTATTTATTTAAAGTGGGAATATATTTTCTTCAATCTACATCTATGATTAAAATATGATCAAAAGTATTAAAATGTTTTATTAATATAGTTTTAACTCGCAAAAAATATAGTTTTAAGTCTTGTCTTTATAAACATATTAGGACCTACATCTGAAAAATATTTGTCAATGAATTTATTATTTTATTATTTTTATAAATACCCGGGTATTTTACATCACTACTCCTTCCTCGCTGACCTGCAGCGTTTAAGCGTCCACAAATTTTTACAACGGATTTCGCGCTGGGATAGACCAGACCGCCACCTTGTCTAACGTAATTCAACCGGTCTTTCTCACGTCTTAAGAGATAACACGATTTGTAAGCTTACGATTATCACAAATTAGATTAGATTAGATTAGAACTTTGGAATTGCAACCATACTACAATGTAGGTTTTTTAAGCCAAGTATGAATGAGGATTGAGTGTAGGATGATTATGGCGCGATCTTGTAGTCTTGTTACTGACTAAGGCTGACATGTTTCTTAGACAGGACTGTTAATTAATAACCCGATGACAACTAATGGACCTAAAATTTAACGTGGGATCCGAACCACGGCCTCTGAATTACGAGCTGGTCTAATTATGAGGATGATCTTTGTGGATTAACGTAGTATTCAATAGTGCGGTCGTAAATCCACACAAGAGAACACTGCATCCACCGACCATCTCTCACAACTATCCACAATTCGTGACCCCCAAGTAGCTGTATTACAGGACTCCGTCCCAGTCAACTCTTCGACATTCTACACCGAACACTTTAAATGCACATAAACCACTTGTAATCTTTTACCGTGGAAAACTAATCTCTCTGAACACGTCATCAGGGAGTGCATTTCTAAATTCACCTTATCTGTATAGCATTTCGACACCGTGTGATAAGATTGTATATTATAACATCAGTAGTTCTAGACAGTTAGGTTAGATTAAATCCAACAATGCTAAGTTTAAAAGTTAATTTACATAGAAATTGAGTCTCCATCCCCCTAACTATAATATTTTTCACTACAATTTATACTAAAACTACTCTAAAATCCTTTCAATTGAAAAAAAATTATGACTGTTTCGCGTAAAATCGAAGAGTAAATTATTGGTCGCGTTTAAGATGCGTCGATACAAAAACAGCGCTCATTGACCAAAATAGTCATCAACGAGCCGGAACAGACGTGGCGGCGTCGGTGGGAGGGTGGGGGGTGGGGTCAATTGACGGGGCAAGGTCACCGACCAAACACTGGATGTCGACCATTGTCTCAACTAAGCGAATACTGCAATCTACATAAATAGAAACCAAGCGAAAACTTGGCACATGTACTGACCAAAGTTGAAACTACTGAATGCAATTTCGGACTTTATGTAATAAAACATCGGTATTTTTAACAAATTAAATTGTTTAATTTATTAAAAGTTTAATTAGTAATTTGGATCTTCTCTCTACGTCAATCGGTTCCTGAGATATAGAAGCATGTAAACACAGTGTGCTGTCTTATGGAGCCTTAACGTTAGTCTAAAGAAGTAAAGATAAAAAATGATAGACACGTTGATACGTTTATTATTTGGGGAATTGTGATAAAACTTGGTACAGTATACAGCTTCGCATAGCCTAGTTAATGTATGCTGAAAAATATATATGTATATCGTTGTTACAAAATTTACTCACTCATTCTTAAGGTTATTCTTATAGAAAATAATCAAGATGATATAACTTCCTTATTATTTGAAATATTGTGATAAAACTCAGTCCTGTATATACAGTAGCTACATCTAGTTGAAGTTTACTACTAAAATTTCAATTACTGTATTTTGTTCCTCAAAGCAGAAAACCTACTAACTCTTCTTCCACCCCTTTTACGCAGAATAAGTAAATTGATACAACTTCCTTATTTAGATTCGATTAGATCATTGAAATGGCGAGCATATTACAAGGTAGGTATTTCAAGCCATGAATGAATGAGGATTGAGTGTAAGATGATTGTGGCGCGATCTTGTAGTCTTGTTACTAAGGCTAACATATTCCTTAGACAGGACTGTTAATTAATAGCCCGACAGCCGATGGCAACTAAGGGATGTACAGATTTACGTGGAATCCGTACCACGGCCTCTGAATTACGAATTGGTATAATTATGTGGATGGCTTTTGCGGATTAACGTAGTATTCAATAGTGCGGACGTTAATCCACACAAGAGAACACTACACCCACCGACCATCGCTCACAACTATCCAGAATTCGTCACCTCCAAGTAGCTGGAGGTCACAGGATGACGCCACCATCCCAGTCACTTTAACTATGGTTTAACCTATGGTTAGTCTGCATGTCTGCTGCTAGAAGGCTACCAGCCCCCTCGATCAACATGATCACTGATCATTACACGACGTATGACCGACTCCTAATGCACTCACCTCCTTCAGAGCGCCGCTCCGCCTGTCCTCCTCACATCTTTCTCTCTCCCTGGAAACAGAAGCGTTTTATTAGTTTAAATTACACAGTGTGACCAGTTCCCCTTCTTGCCATTCCTGACTGAGCCTGTCCAGAACCGTTGGTGAGCTCCTCCTACGCTGTAACCTAACTTTACAGTACAGATTTGGTGCGTTGATATACTTCACTTTATATATCTATACTTTTAACTGAAATGGCAATCTACCCAGGAGGTATTTTAAGCCAAGAATAAATGGGAATTGAGTGTCCGATGATTGTGGCGCGATCTTGTAGTCTTGCTACTGACTTAGGCATTTTCCTTAGACAGAACTGTTAATTAACAGCCCAACAGTCAATGACTGGGATGGTGGCGTCATCCTGTAATCCAGTTACTTGGAGGTCACGAATTGTGGATAGTTGTGAAATTTAAAGTCCTTTTTATTACTACTATTGACTGCGTTAATCTGCAAAGACCATCCTCATAATTAGACCAAGTAACAGATGGGAATTTGTAGGTGTTGCCATGATGTGGGCAATCTTGTAGTCTTGACTACGATCTTTACATTCATTCCTTTCATTGGCTTAATTAACAGCCCAACAGTCAATGGCATATCTAAGGGAGTACTGGTATATACAAGATGATGCAAGCGAAAAAATCGACTATCTTAAAAACATAATTTTAACGTTTATTTCTTAATTGTACTATGATTGTTGATTATTTTTTATGTATCATAAAACTTTGGCACAATTTTTTCAAGGTATTAATGACAACCTTTCGTGTTACAGGGTGATTAATTCACGCAATTTTTTTTAATTTTTCACGCAAGGAGTTCGGGAAAACTATTTACGCTTTTAGGCTGAAATTTTAGGAACATGGAAGAATAACAGACCCTTTTCACGTAACCTATGCGAAATATTTATAGAAGAAAAAATCATATGCTAAATAGGCCCTAATATGATTTTTAAAGCCACATTTTTTATCCAATAATCTTATAAAATATGTCATTTTGGTGGTCTAAAAATTTACAAAAACCAGGTCACTCAGGAAGCTTGTATGCAACAATCACATATCCGTAAAGTATAAGCGACACTAGCGCCGACCTAGAGGATTTCAGTTGTCCCTAACGTCGCTCGCACCGCTTTAAATTCTTGATTTAGAAACATTTTCAAATACTCGGATGTAATTTCCGAAAAAGTTGTTATTAATTTTAACATGTACGCCTAATTAAATTTGTTTATTGAATCAATACAGGCCAGTGTAAGTACAATTTGCTACCCTATCGAATCCGGCTAACTGCGCATTGCTCACATGATTACCGAGATCAACAAAAGGATTATTCTAAACATGTGCAACGTTCGTATTCCCTACGTTGTCAATGTTATCCGGTCGATCCGTTACGGATTTCGCTGTGGGGTATAAACGTAATCAAGGTCCTCCACGTTTCCGCAACCTTGAGTTCAATTGTGGATAGTTGTGAGCGATGGTCGGTGGCTGTAGTGCTCTCTTGTGTGGATTAACGTCCGCTCTAATGAATACTACGTTAATCCACAAAGATCATCCTCATAATTAGACCAGTTCGTAATTCAGATATAGTGGTTCGGATTCCACGTTAAGCTGTAGGTCCCTTAGATAAGCCACTGACTGTTGGTCTTTTCATAAACAGTTCTGTCTTCTGACACTCGTTTCTCATTCATACTTGGCTTAAACACCTACCTTGTGGTACAATCGCCATTTCAATAATCTAATCTATCCAATCATGTTATGTACAGTATTAAAACTTCACACAGAATCGGTCCCAATTTTACAATTTTTGATAAAAAATGTAACACCATATACAAATTTGATAACGTTTGATAACCGATGTTGATAAAACAAATTATAACGAAGCGGATGATGAGTGAATCGATGTTACGGGAGGAGGGAGGGAGAGGGGAGAGTGCGGATTATGTCTGTAAAAGGCGTAGAGTTATTAGTAAACATCCACAGGACTTGGCAATTATAAAAACGAGGGTGCGTTGAACGGTTCTTTACTCCCCCCACCCTCTTTGCCACCTCCCACTCACCCCTAGTCGTCCTTTTTCCCCCATAAACCAACAGAGGCAACGAGACCGCCCATCTGCATGTATGACACAGTAAATATGCATGCGTCCGTTTTACGACTACTGTGGACCGATCCGGTCCTGACTTCCGGTTACCTTCCTATTCACCCTTCTCTGTATCTTCCTCAGTTTTTACCTGCACATACAGGGCCTCAAACGAATAGCTGAGTCAGATTCAACATTTTCTTTAGGATTTGATTTTTGTCCCAGGACCGAAAATATGTATTTTTACCTCATCATATGCAGTACCTGGTGACCGAGCTTTGCTCGGATAGAATAAGACATGTATTATACAAGTTAATTAGCAAATTTAAACACATTTATTACTAAATGGAAACAAGAATGTGGTTTAAATAAAACCGATTTAATACACCTTGACTAATAAGCATAAACACTGAACAAAAATGTATTATCCCCAGATGGGAATTGATCTCATAAACTACGGCATGTGAATCCTATTGCTAGCACTGAGCTGAGGCGTCGACTAGTCCTTAGACAGGACTGTTAATTAATAGCCCAACAGCCGATGGCAACAACTAAGGGACCTACAGTTCTGAACCACGGCCTCTGAATTACGAATTGGTCTAGTTATGAGGATAATCTTTGCGGATGTACGTAGTATTCAATAGTGCAGACGTTAATCCACTCAAGTGAAACCTACATCCACTGACTATCTCTCACATTTATCCACAATTCGTGACCTCCAAATAGCTAGATTACAGGACGTCGCCACCGTCCCAGATTATAACATGTCAGCTTAATTATTTACATTAATTAATTCCTAGACTAGATTAAATAATTAATCAAAGAGTTCACTTATATTGACGTATCTGATATTTACGTAAACCTTCAACGAAATTTAACCTCAATATCGAAACGCGACGTAATAATAGAGAAGTAAAATTTGACGAAAAGAAAGTAGCGTCTAAAGATTATGGTGATTATTTTGTAACAAGGCCCGGTGAAAGGAAATGGGAAAGAGAGTCAGGAAGATGGCAGATATTCACCGCATGTCTGTGTTGGATCCAAACACGATCCCTTCCACAATGGAAAACAATCTCAATATAGATCCACAGTATGTGGGGCCTATATATGGCTTAGTTTTCTTTGCTCCAGCTGATTTTTATTTCTGGAAATCATTTAATTAGTTTTAAAGTACTCAAATACAACAGAAGTTCGTTTTACACTTTACTGTTTTATCTTACAACTTTTCAGAATAATTTCAAGATAAAATTACAAATCAGAATATTTGAGTTTGGATGTCGAACAGTTTATTATCGGGATTTGTTTCACATGGTATTGGTGATTTTTAAGATGGAAAATATTTAACAGGTTTCCATAGAAACTACCAGACTACTGTATTGTATTATTAATAGTACCTGGTGACCGAGCTTTGCTCGGATAGAATAAGACATGTATTTTACAAGTTAATTAGCAAAATTAAAACAAATGTGAACATGAAATTTTTCATGAAAACATTTATGTGGTTTAAATAAAACCGTTTTAATACCCCTTAATTAATATGGAATAAATACTGAACAAATATATAGCCCTCGGGACCGGGTGGGGATCGATCACGCGACCTTGCATACGTGAGATCTAAGCGCTTAAGCTACGGCGTCAGCCGATTTCGCGTCGTCGTTTAAGAGTTTTTGCCCAACCTCAATTGTTTTAGCTAATCTTATACTGAATTTAAATGTCCATACAGTTTGTTATTATTATCCTGTGATCAACTGATTTTGTTAGAAACGGAATGAGGATTGAAAAGCAAAAGATAAATTTAATTTACACCAATTATTTGGTTTGTTACAGTAGCTTCAAGCAATACAACGAGTACGTTTTTTATCAAAACACGGAAGATTTTGGAAATACTCTTTCCTGCTTTTATTTCGCACAGTTATGTTACCCTTAAGTTTTTACAAATTGTTTAGTAACCTGATAATTTTACATTTATTACATACATAAAATAAATATTTATGAAAAACCTCTATTCACATATTGTTCTTTGCCGTCTTCAATCAAGAACTGTCAACGGTTATAAACAGCTGTTTTGGTTTGCACTGTTTACATTTGATTCTCCATAAGCGTAATGTTAAATTTTTAGATTTTAAACTTAATATTACAAGAAAACACGAATTTTCCTGGACATTAGACCTATCTAGAACTTATTTTCTACTCGGAAATTAGTTATTTCCAAAATTTAAAGAAACTCCATAGTGCCGTTTTCGAGATCCGTGTGCAAATATATATATATATATATATATATATATATATATATACAAACCTTGCTCGTATTATAGTATTGGATAAAAGAATAAGAACAGCTGTTTAGATAAACTGAAAACATTCCCTTTCGACATATCCATGATCTAACCTATTTCCAACAGAGAAGTAAGTACAAACATTTGTTTAAGTCTTCAAAATCCAACTTGCTGACAGACTCCACTCAATAAAGGTTATGAAATTTATAATGAATAATTAAATTGTACTAAGTCGTTATAAAAAATTATATAGAATGAATCATCGTATATTTAAGTCATTAAATCACAAACAGTGTTTCTTTGTTTGAAATTCATTATTAGTGATGGTGGATTTGTGTTATTTAGACTTTTATTGCGGACACCCTCCATCACGATTTTATGTAAAACAAAAAATGTATTGTGTTGTATTGTTATGTATGTTTTGTTTTACATCAAATCGTGATAGAGGGTGTCCGCAATAAGAGTCTAAATAACATAAACCGTATTTGTTTACGGTAGGTCCTACTGTATAAGTATTTTTCCTCAAGCACGCTTTCTCTTTGTCACAGCACGAACGAAAGAACCCCGTTTCATTTATTTTTAAAAACTGGTGAATTTTTTGACCGGCGGAGGTTGCATTTTTGACATTGAAAAAAAGTAACAGTACAAACTCTGGTCTTATTATTGCTACGCAGACGCGTTATCAGCATCGGATAAGATAAAACAATCCAAATAGAATTTAGTATCCAACCACGCAGCGATAGTACAATAGCTAATCGACTTATCCAGTTATCATTGTACGCTTTCATTGTATTTTCTCTTCCCAAATCGACGCCAAAACGACGTGACATTCACACTGGGTTAACAACCACAACCGTGTCAGTCCAACCCAACAAAGAGACAAGATCCCATATCGTAGAAGTGTCGGTAGCGGTGAAGTGGCAGTGGACAGTAACGACGCCACTAGTGCACTCTAGTGAGCGTGAATGAGAATGGTGCGGTGCGGGCGTGCGCGTGTGGGCGTGGGACGGACACAATTAGCGACACCAGCGCGCCCACCGGGTGGCGGGTGGTAGCGGCTGTTATGACTGTGAGTGCGGGTCTGCGAGATGAATATCTGTCACGGACACCGTGCCGACCAACTCGCATCTCTGACTCTCCTCTCTTCTCAGTACAATACTTACTTCGTTACGAAACTGAGAAAAGAACTTCCTAGTGCATATGCGATACGGTGAAGCGCATCAAACTATATTAGATTAGATCATTGAAATGGCAACCATACTACAATGTAGGTATTTTAAGCCATGTATGTATGCGGATTGAGTGTAAGATGATTGTGGCGCGATCTTGTAGTCTTGTTACTGACTAAGGCTGACATGTTCCTTAGACATGACTGTTAATTAATGGCCCAACAGCCGATGGCAATTAATGGACCTACAGTTTAACGTGGAATCCGAACCACTGCCTCTGAATTACGAATTGGTCTAATTATGAGGATAGTATTTGCGGATTAACGTAGTATTCAATTAATCATTAATAATACATCACATTAATCCACAAAACAGAACACCACACCCACCGACAATCGCTCACAACTATCCACAATCCGTGACCTCCGAGTAGCTGGATTACAGGATGACACCACCATCCCAGTCATCCCAGTTTTGGATAACGAACCGATACTGCTCAAAATTCTCTCAACAGCGCTTTTTCTTTCACGAGCCGCCACTGCTTGTGGTCCTAAGGTAAATTATATGCAAACCAAGAGGCTCTCTGATATATCCTACTAAGCATCATCACTGGACTAGGGTCTGTACGGTAAATGAAACACAGCGAGGTACCGTACTCACATAAGTTGACCGCTCACGATCTGACAGGAGTCGACGGCCGCTGGTTTCGATCCAGCAAACTTTGACTTTCTGGGCCAGCCCGTCTGAGCTAACGTTCCGGTACATTGGATAACATCGAACAGCTGTTATAGACGGCCGACAATGCATGAGGGATGGTCGATGGATGTAGTGTTCTCTTCCGCGCTATTGAAGACTACATTCATCCGCAAAGACCATCCTCATAATTAGACCAGTTCGTAATTCAGAGGCCGTGGTTCGGATTCCACGATAAACTGTAGGTCCCTTAGTTGCCATCGGCTTAGTTGCCCTTAGTTGCCATGTGTCAGCTTTACTCAGTAACAAGACTACAAGATCGCGCCACAATCATTTTATACTCAACCCTCATTCATACTTGGCCTTGTGGTACGATCTTCATTTCAATAATCTAATCTTACTAACATCGGAGGTGAAAAAGTTAAAACCAAGTAAAATCGGTAGAAAATCGAACCGGATCGCTATTGATAGTTGTGCGTGTGCGTAAATATTCGGCAAAAATGACGCAACTGTACAGCGTGTGAAATACCCCCGTCGCAGCAGACCTGCGTACTCAGCGAATTTCCAAATCAATAATATAATAATAAAAATAATATGACAAGTTTTATAAAAATCAGTCCATAAACGTGAGAATTATTTGCCTATTCTCCATAAGATTAACATGGGAAAGAGTGTGCAGGTTAGCTGCTGTGAGGAACACTGAAAGAAGTCATTTCTACCATAAATAATTTTTATCAACATCTGTCCATAAATAAGGCGTTTTCTATTCCCTATATGATTAATACGGGAAAAGAATATGCAGGTTTGCTGCCATGATACACATAAACTATGATTTTTAGCACAAATGGATAGATCTCAACCACTGAAGCTAAATCAAGTTTTATCCAAAATATGATTATATGGAAATATTAATTTTTTCTATCCTCATAATTAACATTGGAGCACAATACAATATAGGCCCTAGTGTGATTTTTTAATATCTCGGTAACCGTTGGATAGAAACTTTAAGGAACTATTGTGTAGTCAAGCTGATTCCAATGGTAAATATAAAATTACATTTTGGGTACAACTAACTACCCGTTCCCATTGACCGATGTCTGGTTTACGAACACGTCAACTTTCTAGAAAAATTTGTTATATTTATTTATATATATTTATATATTATATATATATAATTTCAACGACTATTGTTTTTGGACTCTGGGCACCTAAAGACGAAAAAATAACATGGTCCCGGGCTTAAGTCTTACCATGAGACCTAAGGTAATAGCTTCTTCCCTATGGGAAATTTGCTAAAAGATCGAAGACTTAATTTTCTCGTCCAGTAGACCCGCTGGTAGAGAGATTCCCGGAAATGCATCCATCACAAGATAGCAGCGCGAGAACTTCAAACTACCCCCGCCAGCTGTCGCACATATCATCGTTGATAGTAACGTAAATATTTAACACACGGCTATCTAGAGCACTCGAGCTGTGAATACGCTACATGTCAAGAAGTGGAATTTAAACAATACTGTACAAAGTCCCTTTCCCCTTTGAAAAATAAAATTTACATTTCAAAACGAAAAGCAATGTAGTGAGGACATGACCATGACCCATAATACGCGGCCCTCGGACTGGTAGGAATTAAAACAAAATTTTAAGTTGTAAAAATACAAAAACTTTTACGTACATAGGTTAGGCCTACATTTCCTAATCTAAGTAAAATGCATTTTCAACTTTTCTATTGATAATGTAATTAACTTAGGTTACATTATAATCATATTTTCATACTTTTAAGAGTCACTTAACGCCACTCGTACTTTCGGACATGTTCGTCACAGTGAAAGAAAAGTGTGCTTCAGGTAGCTTAAAACACGTGTTTTTTCTCGGGGACGGAGTACCCCCCCAAACTTGCGGTTCTAATGAGAGGCATTCCATAAAAATGGGGTGTAAACCCTACCAAAGGCGACCACGAGCCGCTACCATTTGCGGCCCTGAGGAAATTTTACGCAAATTTCCTCTCTGAGAAATCATAATGGGGCTACCATAAACCATTGCCATTGTCAAGTTTCTTGTACCTCCACTCGCACGTTATGGGCATACTATTATAAAATATCGGAGTTTACTTTTAATTTATCCCTCGTAATTGTGCCTGCAACCTAGATAATGGTGTAGCAGCAGTAGTACATGACAGACAGTCCGAGGTCCGGCCGAGTGGAGTTGTTAAACTGTAATTCCCTTCAATAGCGTGACAAGTCTCCGGCCACTATAGTAGTCTATCCCAATGACAACACTGGAATTATTTTTAATAACCATTGATTAATGCGGTTTGACATTCCTAAAGGAAATTTACTAAAGAGTTAGAATAATTGTTATCTGGTCTTTGTTTTAGTTGATACTAGCTGACCCGGCGAACTTCGTAACGCCTAACAGTAAATACGTGTTAACTTTAAGATTGGCCATGTTCTGAAGTCGAATAACATTACGACTTCGTTGTGAAAAATTAGATATTCTGGGTTGCGGCTTAGTTAATAACAATACTGAAACAATAAGACATATTAATAACATTACCACAAAACAAATAAATCTGAGTGGATTGATTCACAATTTTTCTAATCCAACCTAAAACCTAACTGTAATACGGATTTTATAGGAAGGATATACAACAGACAACAGCTGATTATTATAACAAACGTAATATGTATAAACACCGAAATTACTTTTTATTTGGCCGACATAATTATAAACACGTGACTTTTAATCAGACTAAAAAATAAAAAATATAAATACATAATCCCCAAAAACCGTAAACTATTAACGTGGTAAATAAATCTGTTCATTTTGTACAGTGCACATTTACTTCATAGTTGCACACTAATGAATGATTCAGATGGCATTGGATAGTAAAGCATATTGCTAATGGAAAGTAAAACAACAGCTGTAGCTTTAGAAATCAAATGTTTTGATTGCAGATAATATATAAACAAACTTATTTCCCATAAGGTTAACATTAGAAATTTAAAACGCTATAAAATGAAAACTAATTGAATTTATGGAAACTGAATATGCCTGAAGCATGACCGGAGCAGAGACGAATCCAAAAAAATCATAGATCATTAAAATCTGTCCAGCCGTTCTCAAATTATCATGAGCGTAACTAACACAACTTAGTTTTATATATTTAAATTTTATTGATTTTGACTGAGTTCATTTTAAAGCATTGAAGACCTGTCTTTTCAATCTCTGTGCACGTTAGCGTAAAATCCTCCGTTAGCCAGTCCGCATGTCTGCAGGCAAGTGTGTCTCTCGCCGCGCCCTACAAACCGCGGGTGCCAACTGTGGAGGGCAACAGTCTCAAGTCTCAAACTTCACGCGTAGTGCGTGGCGAGTGGCGACTAGCTAATCCAGCGACGTGGCAGGTGTACTAGAAGTGTGCCGGAAGTACGACCAGTTGGCGCCAACAATAAGGAACAGCTGGACCGGAAGCGTATCTGCCACGGTCAGAGCGTCTTCATTATTGTTATGTTGTACACTTAGACTTGTCGGTGTTCCTTGAGCGCCCGCCGCACCGTTACGCTAATTTCATCCGATGCTTCGCACACATTCCACCACGCTTTGACGCTGTGAGATTAAAATGAGGTTAGCGTCACTTGGAGTGAAGCTACGGCGTGGCTTGCTGTGGCCTTTACATGTAGATCTCATCTACGGTGAACGGTACAGATTTATAGGCAAAGCTAAGAAAGGTCATACCCCGAGGCTAGTGCTAGTGGTCATCTACACTTAACCTTCGATCCAGCATTACTGGGAGTGGACGATACTACTTCCATTTACACCTCTACTACCACGGACGTGGCGTTGTAATTAAGTTTTCTACCAAGAAGCCCAACATTCACCCCGATCTGTGCTCACAGTTGGCAGCTGTAGCGGAAGTGCCGGTGTGAGGTGCGACGGTAAGCAGAGCGTGATGCGATGTAGGCGTGTGCGATGATGACGCAATATGTAGTGCGTGCGAAACGGCGGTTCGCCATGGGAGAAACGACCAAATAAATAAATCAGATTTTAGTAACGATAGGCTTAAAAATATTGCTACGGTATTTGGAATTTTTTTTTCGGCTAAATAACTTTAAAGAGGTAACCCCCGTTTGTTTTTCCTATCGAAAAACTGAGGGCACTCTGCTTCGTTAACTTTTTAAACCCTACAACTTTGGTGTCTTGACATTTTCTCAAATTTTGCCCCCATAACCAGCGATTCTTTTCTGAAAATTGCTAATGGAAAGTAAAACAACAGCTGTAGCTTTAGAAATCAAATGTTTTGATTGCAGATAATATATAAACAAACTTATTTCCCATAAGGTTAACATTAAAATTTAAAACGCTATAAAATGAAAACTAATTGAATTTATGGAAACTGAATATGCCTGAAGCATGACCGGAGCAGAGACGAATAAAGAAAATCAAAGTTCATTAAAGTCGGTCCATCCGTTCTCGAGTTATAATGCGTGTAACTAACACGACTTTGTTTTATATATTTAAATTTTATTGATTTTGGCTGAGTTCATTTTAAAGCATTGAAGGCCTGTCTTTTCGATCTAGGTGCACGTTAGCGTAAAATCCTCCGTTAGCCAGTCTGCATGTCTGCAGGCAAGTGTGTCTCTCGCCGCGCCCTACAAACCGCGGGTGCCAAGTGTGGAGGGCAACAGTCTCAAGTCTCAAGCTTCACGCGTAGTGCGTGGCGAGTGGCGACTAGCTAATCCAGCGATGTGGCAGGTGTACTAGAAGTGTGCCGGAAGTACGACCAGTTGGCGCCAACAATAAGGAACAGCTGGACCGGAAGCGTATCTGCCACGGTCAGAGCGTCTTCATTATTGTTATGTTGTACACTTAGACTTGTCGGTGTTCCTTGAGCGCCCGCCGCACCGTTACGCTAATTTCATCCGATGCTTCGCACACATTCCACCACGCTTTGACGCTGTGAATATTAAAATGAGGTTAGCGTCACTTGGAGTGAAGCTACGGCGTGGCTTGCTGTGGCCTTTACATGTAGATCTCATCTACGGTGAACGGTACAGATTTATAGGCAAAGCTAAGAAAGGTCATACCCCGAGGCTAGTGCTAGTGGTCATCTACACTTAACCTTCGATCCAGCATTACTGGGAGTGGACGATACTACTTCCATTTACACCTCTACAACCACGGACGTGGCGTTGTAATTAAGTTTTCTACCAAGAAGCCCAACATTCACCCCGATCTGTGCTCACAGTTGGCAGCTGTAGCGGAAGTGCCGGTGTGAGGTGCGACGGTAAGCAGAGCGTGATGCGATGTAGGCGTGTGCGATGATGACGCAATATGTAGTGCGTGCGAAACGGCGGTTCGCCATGGGAGAAACGACCAAATAAATAAATCAGATTTTAGTAACGATAGGCTTAAAAATATAGCTACGGTATTTGGAATTTTTTTTTCGGCTAAATAACTTTAAAGAGGTAACCCCCGTTTGTTTTTCCTATCGAAAAACTGAGGGCACTCTGCTTCGTTAACTTTTTAAACCCTACAACTTTGGTGTCTTGACATTTTCTCAAATTTTGCCCCCATAACCAGCGATTCTTTTCTGAAAATTGACTTTTTCTTGCTTATTTGGCTACTTTGCTATATTGTTTTAGTATATAATTGTTTGAAATTTCACATGCACATAAAGCACACTACCAATATTAATTAACACACTAAAAAGTTTGTATTTACTTCCCTGGGGGAAAAAGGTTAGATCATTAATATGTCCGAATTTTCATTTTAGAATTTGCTAACACCACTCAAGAGCTATCACATATCCATGTCAAAACTTATTATTTAACGAAAATAGTTATAATATCACCCACACTCCTATTCCTGCATCCCATGTCCCTAAAGATCCTCAAAACACTGAAATTATATGTAAAAATTCTTCGGAGTCCCTGCTGTTGGTAAATGCAGCTTTGGATGGTAGCGTGGGTTAGTTCTGTATTAAAGAAATAAACTCTCATTGTTTCGGGAGGATTTCCCCCAAAAGGTCCCACACTTTTTTCCTCAAAAAAACTGATGATTACGACAAGCGATTAAGCCGACAACTGGAACATGGGCCTGGGGGCCCCTATCGAGCAAAGCGAGTTACTATTACTACAATGGTTCCTATTCTATACATACTAACAAAACTATTACTATGTATTATACAATACAAATTTTACAATATTATTGGTTTCGAACTAAATTCAAAGAATTCATCGAAGAAGTAAAAGGGATGTTCGACCAACCACTCATGCAATTTTGGCTTGATCTTTTCAATAGGACAATCTAATTCATAAAAAGAAAATTTGTTGGAACATTTTGAACCTAATATATCATAACTTTTCAAAGAATTAGTTAATCGTTGTAAATGTACATCAATGTGTTTTCTGTTTCTCGTGTTGTACGAATGTATATTTGCACTTAATCGCTGATTTGGTAAATTATTCACGGCATGTAGAACAACAGAGTGTATATATTAGATATTAATAACAGTCATAACTTCAAGCTTCACAAACAATGGCTTACAGTGGCCTAGTTTACCAGAATCAGTGATAATTATTACATTTTTTTTGCAGAAGAAAATATAACGTGTACATTGCTACTGTTTCTCCGTAGTAGTAAACCGTAAGAAATAATAGGGCCTACTCTGAAAAAAAGGCAAAGTAGACTATGCTGATCTAAAATAGCTATCTCACACATAACGTGTCAACCTTCTCAGCAGTTAAATAACTCTAGAAAGCTTAGCAGATACATAACTATGTAGCGATTCCAATTTAGTTTATTATCTAAATACATATTACAAGAAATTTAATGTTATTTGAATTGTACAGTAAAAAAAGTGTCTTAAGCAAAAAAAAAACATAGACTGTGTTTTATTTTCATTTAACAAAAAAGCCATTAGCTCTGAACCATTATGACGCTTCACTGATGGTATTTTCTGTTATACCTATAATGATTCAATGTCACAATCATTGTTAATAAAGGTTGTATCATCAGCATATAAGGTTGCACGAGAAGTTACATTAGATGGCAAATCATTTATCTTAATCACAAAAAGTGGGCCTAGCACAGAGCTCTGAGGTACACCAGACAAGACATCAGCTACATACATTGGATCCATCTTCATTAATACAATCTGTTTTGCTTTTTTGTTACAAGCCACTGTTTTGAAAACCTAAAATCTCTAATTTATACTAAAGTAACTTATGGTCCATAAAATAAAGAGCTTTACTCAGGCCACAAAAGGTGACCAGGCCGAACTCCTTATCTTCAAATACATGAAGAACCTTTTTAACAAGAAAATCAATAGCATGAGTGGTCGATCAATTTTTCCTAAATCTAAATTGCTCATTGCAGCAAATAATAGCATTATTATGTAAAAAATTACAAATTTGGTTGTACTTAATGGCTATTAACACTTTGGAGAAAAGAGGAGTGAGGGATGTTCGCCACCACTAGGATAGTAGCCAACTTCAACAGGGAGTTTGACGTAAGCAATGTCCACAGTAGAATGATAAGCAAGCAATAAGTGGTTGAAATATTGTGGGATATCTTACCCTGTAAGATAGCTCTGGAGTACCCTATTTTTATGAATACGCGGAGTTGGCTTCATAGGAGATCGATACCCCTACATTATTAATATTATAATATACATTTTTAGTCAAACTATGAGTTTTGTTAGTTGAATAATCATGATCAAAAAAATAAAAATATATTAAGCTGCAACCATTTCTAGCCTAAATGATTCCATGTTGACATTTAAACATTAAACAGGCAGAAAAATATGAGGTATTTAAGTTGAAGGAAAATGTTTAACAAATTACAACCACAGAGTTTCCAATATTTATTAGTTTTTCAAAAATTAAATAATGATTACAGAAAGACTTCTTACAACAAGTAGACAATGAACATTTGAAACAAACTTTAATTACATCTAAAACAGAACAGTTAGGTTGCTAGGTGTTGACCTAATTAGTTAATTGCCTACTTAATAAAAGTTCTAGGAGTTGGATTGTTTCCTTCCAAAACGCAAAAAATTCCACTGTCAATTATAACTAAAATCATACATAAACAAAGTATAATTTTTTTTCAAAAATCAATATTGTCTCAGAATGCAATTATTTTACTATTGGTGCCTGTTACCAGCTGCATATCTATGTCCAGGGGAAGATGTGTCAGAACATCCGGTTAGAAAATGCAAGTGAAAGCTAAGATCTGCAGCCTGCATTCCCAGGTCTGACCACTTTCTGTAACTTGGCCAACTCACTAACTCACTGCCATGTACTGTAGTACTCTATATAAGTCTGTTCCTTTGACTGGCACAAAGGAAATATAGACTAATGAGAAATTATATAATATTTAACACCATAAATTAGATGAAAAATTAAAATCGACATAATATCTTACATAGTCAGTTAGTTACTTGGCAACCTGTCCAGGTATTTTAAGTCGATTATGAATGAGAAATGAGTGTATTATGATCGATCTTGTAGTTTTATTACTGACTAAGGCTGATGTTTCCTTACACAGAACTGTTAATTAATAGCCCAACAGTCATTGGCATGTTTAAAGGACCTACAGTTTAACATGGATTCTGAATATCCTACATGGAAATAATATTACAATTATATTACATTAATTGGTTTAAATTATGATACTGTGCTATACATGTCATAATAATTTATCTGCAAACAAAGTTAGTAAAGTAGCAATACATTTAGAGTGGGTTTAATTAAATATTTGGCTCCTTTAATCAAAATCTGAAGTTCCATTCAATACAAAATTGGAAATTAGGAATAAATTTATGTTTCTCTACAATACAGAGTGCCATAAGAATTTTCTTGTGACTTAACTTTTGTCTTGGATTAATAGTTCAAAGCAAAATAAAATAATTAAAATTAAGGAATCCTTGCATGGGACTATCTAAAACGCTGACGGCCAAAATGCTGACGGCCTAGACTTGCAATGCTATTTATTAAAATCAGTGCCACCGACCTCACAGAGCAATGAAAATTTGCATAAATAACCATATATATGTAAGGAACATATCCCCAAAATCTTAAATACCAAACCTTACCAGAAGTTCTTAAAATGGTGCTTAAGAACTTTTCTTAAAATCAGTGCCACCGTGTGCCACCGAACTCACAGAGCTATGAAAATTTGCATAAACAACCATATATATGTAAGGAACATATCCCCATAGTCTTAAACATTAATCTTTACAGGAAGTTCTTAAAATGGTGCTTAAGAACTTTTCTTAAAATCAGTGCCACCGAATTCACAGAGCTATGAAAATTTGCATAAATAACCATATATATGTAAGGAACATATCCCCAAAATCTTAAATACCAAACCTTACCAGAAGTTCTTAAAATGGTGCTTAAGAACTTTTCTTAAAATCAGTGCCACCGTGTGCCACCGAACCAACAGAGCTATGAAAATTTGCATAAATAACCATATATATGTAAGGAACATATCCCCAAAATCTTAAATACCAAACCTTACCAGAAGTTCTTAAAATGGTGCTTAAGAACTTTTCTTAAAATCAGTGGTGCCAGAAAACAATTTCATAGCTCTGTTGGTTATTTTAAGAAAGACTGATTTTAAGAAAAGTTCTTAAGCACCATTTTAAGAACTTCTGGTAAGGCTTGGTATTTAAGATTTTGGGGATATGTTCCTTACATATATATGGTTATTTATGCAAATTTTCATAGCTCTGTTGGTTCGGTGGCACACGGTGGCACTGATTTTAAGAAAAGTTCTTAAGCACCATTTTAAGATCTTCCTGTGAAGATTAATGTTTAAGACTATGGGGATATGTTTCTTACATATATATGGTTGTTTATGCAAATTTTCATAGCTCTGTGAGTTTGGTGGCACACGGTGGCACTGATTTTAAGAAAAGTTCTTAAGCACCATTTTAAGAACTTCTGGTAAGGTTTGGTATTTAAGACTTTGGGGATATGTTCCTTACATATATATGGTTGTTTATGCAAATTTTCATAGCTCTGTGAGTTTGGTGGCACACGGTGGCACTGATTTTAAGAAAAGTTCTTAAGCACCATTTTAAGAACTTCTGGTAAGGTTTGGTATTTAAGACTTTGGGGATATGTTCCTTACATATATATGGTTGTTTATGCAAATTTTCATAGCTCTGTGAGTTTGGTGGCACACGGTGGCACTGATTTTAAGAAAAGTTCTTAAGCACCATTTTAAGAACTTCTGGTAAGGTTTGGTATTTAAGACTTTGGGGATATGTTCCTTACATATATATGGTTATTTATGCAAATTTTCATAGCTCTGTGAGTTTGGTGGCACTGATTTTAATAAATAGCATTGTAAGTCTAGGCCGTCAGCATTTTGTCCGTCAGGGTTTTAGATAGTCCCTCCTTGCATGAACTCTCTCGTGCAAGAACAATAATTCATAACCTAATTTAAATCTACTGCAATTGTAAAGCCTAATTTTATTGGTTTATTTAAAAATAGAGGAATAACATTCTGCTTCCTGTTAATAAACTCAAATTTTTGATCCCGGCTCAGCAAAATTTATTCATAGAAAATAAAGTGAGGGTCAGGGTTGGTTGAGTTTGGTGAAACTTTATCCGGTTAGAGTTTTGAGTGACTGGAAAAAGTGTAAGAAACACCCGCTCTGGCTCGTCAACTCTTCGTATTCCTCGACACAAAACCATGGTAGCCTATTTAATCGTTCTTTCACAGTAACTGCTTGCCGGTTGTGGAACTCATTACCTCAAAATATAAAATCAATAGACACTCTTTCACGGCTGACAATGGCGGTGGCACAATAGAAAAGTTTTTAGATTCATTCATTCAAAAAAAAGGAAGTGTAAAGGCTAGGCCTGCAGAAGTACAAAATGGAAAGGATTGTTTATCACGTTTTGCATTGGCCTGCTATCAAGTACTCTTGTGGTTGTAGGGATCAAGATTTGAACTATATGGATAGGAAGTTAAAAGAAGACTACAATTTGGGTAAGCTATCAATGAATGTAGAAAAATGTTACAGTATTTATACGTTGGTAGTAGGTAAAAGTATTGGATAATCTACAATTAGAGGATTAGGTAATAAATGGTGTTGGAAATGCTAAGCACTTAGTAGTGATATATGATAAGATTGAAAGAAGCAATGGCGTTAAACAAATTTTATCTCTAGTGTTTATCTCTATTAGGTGAAATGGACAACTTTCAAAGAAGACATTGAAAAACATTGAAATCCAGGGTTCAATGTGGTGCTAAGGGTTGTAAGTATGGGACTTGAAATAGAAAAATAAAGGATAGTTGTTGGCTACAGAAATAAATAGGTTTTTTAATGGGGATTCCACCACCGAATAGAAAAAGGACACAAACACAGATGGCATCTTGAAATAGTGGAGGTGGAAGCTATGGCGGTGAGGTGATACAATGGGTACGAGGCTATGAAGAAAATGAAGCTGCTAGGAAGACACAGAAATGAGAGCAGTTTGTTTCCTAATTTGGTTAAACTTGTAAATAAAATAGCATGACCTTCATGGGTATCGAAACCAGGCCTTTCAGTTCATAGTCCTTTGTGCACCCAAGGCACTCTATGTGCCGGAACATTTTAATTCATCTCCATAAATGACCGCGATTGTGTAAAAAATAGGCTTCCAGAAGGCACTGTTAAACTGTAAGTGTTTGTTGTGTTTTATATTTCTAATGACGATTCCATAATGATCAGAGCATCCCTGCAGGAACACTTGATGCCATTCAGACAAAAAATTGAGTCTGCAAACCTATATCTGATCTGTGATAAGACATAAGTTAGTTGGTCTAAATACCCCGTTCGGGTCTAAAATAATGTATTTTATTAGTACCGGTACTGTACTTTAATTGCAAAATTACTCTGCATTTTTAGATAATCTGAACAACACCAAAGATGTATTTATATGTATTAGGCCTACTCTTTTTACGTAAGGTTATGGGAAGATATTATTTTAAATCATTCATTCATATTATGGTATGTGTCATATGAAACCCTTGTTTTAATCTAATAGATTAGGTAAAAATATGTTTTCATGTATTATTTGAAATAGCCTATTGTTATAAAAAAACTTGACCAACATCGGTAAGCTTAATTCTATTTAAAACTCTAATAATAGATGTGTTTGCATCCATAATAACTGTTTCTGATGTTATTTTTATGAATAAAAAAATTTCTTTAAGTTCCTCAGATAAATAAGTTAGGACTATTCTTTGTTAAAGTGTGTAAGTAGCCTAACTTAACCTTGTTAATGTCCTGGATACAAGCTGAAAGTCCCATTTTGGTGTCAAGTTGAAACTCTATGCGATCACATACTTCAGTCTGTATACACTTGATTGTATCAGTCCAGCACAGAAATTTGTCTAATTTTATTAAGATTAATTATTAATAATAATTAACAAAGTGTGCTTTCAAATATAATCGTAAATAAATATCTACTGGACTCTATAACTTTTATTTCAATTATGATAGGCTACCATAGGTGTATATGCAAAGATAAGTTTTTTTACTATTTTTATGAACTGTACTTTACAATGAATTTTGATTTTACCTATATAAAATTTGAACCGATTTTTTTAATTATTGAGAACAATAATTTTGTTCAGGACTTTTAAAATGTTTAAGGGTTTTCAAAATGCTAAACATATCTTATTCCTCTGGATCCAAAAAATATCAATATGATTTTCATATTTGGTTTGAAGAAAGGGATCGTTGGTTCATTATTTAATATTTTTTCTTATTGTAAACTTATGGTTGGTTTTCATTTATTACAAATCTGACAGGTGGTCGATAATAAACTGTTCGTTATTTTTCTTAGTATCAAATCTCTTACTGTGCCCCCACTACTGTCAGAAAAACAATAAAAACTTCAAATTCTCTTATTCTGAGTTCATTCACGATAATTTTCCTAATTTTGTCCATGAAAAAGGGGAAAGTGCTCAGAAGAAACTACATGAAGAAAGTGCATTCAACATTCAGATAAGTTTAATTATTTTTCACATAATTGGGTGCCCTTAAGGGTACAGGTAGGGTGCACCATATGTTTTCTTATATTTCTTATTTGAAAACAATAAAAAATGTGCGCTTATTAACTCTCAACTCTCGATATAAATTCATATCAATACACTACCAATATCATGTAGGACACTTATGGAACTGTCCCCACAAGGTCTACTGACTCTACACTTTAAATTTCAGTATAAAGGTCTAACTTACTAGGCTAAGGACACCATTTAGGCCAAGAGTTGAAAATATTTAAATCTTGAATTTACTAAGACAGGTTTGTTCAAATGATTAACTTACAAATCATAAAGCTCGATTGAAGAAGTATCCACTTATCCTTTTAATCCTTGGTTTGACGATGAAATCTCTAGATTTTATCACCAATATCTTAGCTGGCACTTGTCACTTGGAACACCTAACAAAGCGAAGTTAAAAAATCAAAACACTGGCGAAAAAACTTTAGATACTAGTTACAAATAGAATATTTTTAAAAATTATTCTAATGTTTCATTCAAACGGGGGCCAAAACTTTAATTAAACACTAAAAATCTTAAGTTTTGGTAATAAAGAGAGCACTATGAGACGGCAGCAGTCAACAACCCGAACCGAAACTCACCGGCAGTGTTACCAGCACTCAACGCACTGGTCGATGCGTTTTACCTAAAACGGGTATAAATTTTGGTTAATATTACCCTGAACATAAAGTATATGTTTTTATATTATCCTTTTCTTTGGGATGAAAGATAAGAGAGTTCAATCTTACACATTAGACTGGAAATAAGTTTCAATTTATGTTTATAAAAATTTTGACCAGGATTATAGCAATAAAGGTTAGAGTACTTATTATATTGTCATCTTTAGTTTAATTATCTAAGATAATAAAAAAACTGGTTCATTAACTGTTGGGAACGAATTTTTCACTTAACCATAGTGTTATAAAACGATTACAACCCAAATCTAGCCCAAGATGATGTAAAGATTTACTACATATTGTTTATAAATATAATTCTACTATCATGTATGCTTCAACTCTAGGTCCCTTAGATGTCATTGGCTGTTGAGATATTAATTCATTACAGTCCTGTCTAAGGAACATACCAGCCTTAAGCACGGCACGCATTTAGAGTCGCCATGCCATGCCTGCCTGAGTCGAAACACATGTATTCTTATAAGGCACCGCGCACTACACCGGCTCGGACCGGACCGCACCCACCACCATGATCGGACAACCGCCACGGTCGCTCGGTGGACCGACTTTTTCCGGTAGCAGTGACTGTCCTGTATGGTGGCGATAACATTAGAGACGACATCCCTCAACCCTCCCTATCGTCAGCTTATTTCTAATCGCCTATATCCGAATGTTTTATGAATTAGGTTAGGTACCTTTAGTTTATAATTTAACCTAATTTTTAAGGCAGGCTAAGTTCACTCATAGAGAAATAAATATAAGAAACAGAAATACATAATTATTTACTTTTACCTCTTATACATTATATAGGGAAAGTGTTGTTTATGTCAACATTTTCAAATTTGAGATAAGAGTGAATACATCTATTTTGAGGCTTCCGCAATCCAAAAAATACTGATGTCTGTCAGTTTGTCTGACTGTGTACAAGACAACACTGATCGTCCGATTTTTATGAAATTCGGGTCACGAGTGCACTTTGGCTATATCTCTTGCCCCTTTTGTAAATTTTAAAGAGTAGTTTACCCTTAAACCACTTAAAATTTTGAAAAGTCTATTCAAAATATGTTCATTAAAATTTCATGTTTACGGTCATTATTTAGGTCTTAACTAATATGACAACCCGTATATCTGTAAAACTAATGGTTGAACGAATGAACATACTTCTTTATTACTATATGAGGTGAATTTAGGACCATGGTCCTCTTAACCACGTTAAATTAACAATAACAATAATAAAGACATTGATACCTAATATAAAATATATCTTCAAAGTTACTAGTAATAGTATAATAACTCTGTTACTACATGAAGGAAGTTAAAGTATTTTGTTGTATCGAATTACCGAACCCCTAAGGGAAAAGGTATGTATCAGTCCACTACCACATATTGGTATTGATTTGTTAATTAAATATAATCAATGGCTTGCCTTATAATTACCTACTCATTGTGTATCTATGTATTGTAATTTAATAAATTACAATAGGTAGTGTACCAGGTGCGTTGTTTGTGATTTGGACGAGTGAGGAGTGGGGAAACCGGCGTTCGGCGGTGACCGGAGTCAAACGGGCGGTGAGGCGATCAAGGGCATGGTAACTAGCTCTAAACGCGCCTCGTGTAAACGCGGCTTATGTGCGCGCTGTGCTAGTCAGTAACCAGACTACAATAATGCGCTACAATCATTCATTATTTGGCTTACAATATCTGTGTATGTCGTCAATTCACAATAATGCGATATATATATATTATTTGGGATATATATACAAAATAGTGATAGTCTGGGGCGACGACTTATGATTTTCACGTCAGTTTTATATACGTGAAAATGCATATAATTTTAAACGACTAGAGTGGTCTCCAAGCATCTTAGAACGAAATAATCTGTTTCAATGGACTGACACTTTCCTTAAAATTTTAAAAACGACAACCTCAATAAACCTAATGTATTTGTTAAAGTTTATCTAAACATCAGTTTAATATTTATTTTTTCAAAATAATAATCCTATTTTGGAAACTAACAAGAGATAACAATAGTTAAATAATTGTTAGACTTATAGGGGGCATAGCCCCCCATTCGTAATACCAAAGCTTGTTGAGTGAATTTTGTTGTAAGGGGTTTATTGGTATTAAGAAAAATTGAACATCTCATTCTTGGCCCCCGATTTCAGGACTTAAAATACAAATCATGTTTTACTTTTTGAAACAAATCTCATTTAATGGATTTCTCAAATTTATTGTGGCAACGCACAATGACTGTCCTTGGGATTTATTGATTGTCATTGCGAAAGCAATTCGCACAGGAAATTGGAGCCGTTTAAAGATGAATGGCAAATCAGTTGAAACATCGGAATCATTATGGTATCAGCACATCTTCTTCTTTACATTTTCCATTCAATACTTTTGCTTCAATCAATTTTGGCGATAGTCTTTAGAAGCATAATTGGTGAACCGACTTTCAAATTCAATGAATGTGCGGAGGCATTCCAGAGAAGGCTCTACTGATTTTAGATATTCTGTTGGATAGTTTATTGCTTGCTCCTAATCTTCTACAATTGTGTCAATTGACTTGTATTCCGTTGCAACACCAGGAATTTTAGATTGTATCTTTACATTGATACGATTCACATCATCATTTTTTGGAGCTAAGATCGGCCCCTCACAGAGTCAATCATGATTTCTTAAATTAATAGCAATAATGTCCGGGAAAACATTTTTCTCTAGATCCTCGAGTGATGATTGCATCTGACAAAAGTTTGGTGGGAATTCTATTTCTTTTGTCAGGAGATCAAGTGGAAGTTGCCCGTCTCCCATATCCAAAAGCTGCTTAGCAAAGTGCTCTGCTGAATTGTCCTGTAGTAAATGTACCCGCATATTAGTTGATAGAGTAATTCTTTTCACATGTCTCCATAAGGAACAATTATAAAGACATATGTGTTCAGTTCATCTTCTGGCATTGACCTTTAGTATAACAGGCAAAGTCTGGCAGAAATCACCAACGAGCAGTACCACTAATGCTCCACCCATTAGGCCTCGTTTCTAAAATTTTTCAGCGTGTGGTCAAGTCCCCTTTTTATGAACCATGGTACACTCATCCCATTTAATTAGCTGGCATGTTTTAAGCATAGCCATACTAGATGTTTTGCTAATATAACATTGATAATTTGCTGTTTGATTTAAATTCAATAGCATTCAAAGCTGAGTGCACCTTGCGTCCTCCATCAACCAACGTGGCTGAGATTCCAGACGAAGCCACAGCCAGAGCAATATTTTTGTTCACTGAAATTTTTGCTAGTAATAAATTCAAGAGAAAGGTTTTTCTTGTGCCGCCAGGAGATTCAATGAAAAGAAGGCCACCATCTCTCAAACATAGTGCATGACTGTGTCATATGCAAGCATTTGATCCGACGGTTAGAATTTATTCTTGGGTTTCAACATACACTTTTAGTTCTGTCATGTTTTACTGCATTTCCTGTAACAGCTCTTTATTAGGAACTCCATTTGTTTCTTTCTGGTGAATGCAGCCCAATTTCACTGAGCACTTTGTTTTTAATCCTCAAGTGAAATAAGCGCTTCATTGAAAACTTCTTCTGAATGCACTTCCAGGTCGGGATTAGTTCTGCTAAATCGAAGGAGGATGTCGTCACTCATACTCTATGTCTTTCCCAAGGTATCGGTTCACTTCTCTGTAAATCCAAGAACCTTGGATATGGGCTCTAGTCCAGAGTTTCTTCGACTCCTGGAAATCATCATCACTGTTTTCAGAGTTATACTCACACATTGATCTTGTGACTTCTGTTATTCAGGGCTTGGGTGCATAGATTTTACAACCTCCCACCCGAAAATTGTGCTTTGCATTTACCTTATTTCACAAGCCAATAATAAGTTGTAAAAAATAAGTAATGGCAACAAAACTATACTTGATCATGAGTACTACGTATTAACAGTTAAGACTTCCTTAGGTTCAAATATTATAAGTAATATAAGTAAAATAATAAACTAGGCGATAAAACACGGTTTTGAGGCCTTTTACTCCACACTAGGAGATACGATTTGATTTGTTCGTTCGGCTCATCCAAACATATTTATTTTTCTGGATGCATTGAAAAGCATCCATGTAACGACTTATACATAAAATTTATAAATGAATTCAAATAAATATCAGAAAACCAAGAAACTCTTTAACATAATAAGATACAGGAGGTTTTCATTCAAATTTTAAGTGAATACAATAAGTATCAGAAAACAAAGAAACTCTTAAAAATCCACAATTCAAAGTGATTTTTTATGAACAAATTATTAGGCTGGAATACCTATGGAAAATATCCTACATGTAATTTAAGGATATTTGTAAAAATATAAATTAACTTTGTACACTAGAAATTTCGTTTGATTTAAGCCCCAAACCCTAATCACTTATCCAAATTTTAATTGTTTTTGATTAGTGCTCTGTTCATAGCGCTGCTATTTTCCTGTAACCCCCAAAACATAAGTCCATTACAACTGTATGGTATTGTTTCCCAATTCACTGCTTTCCTTTTCTTTATTGTACACTGTGATCAGTCACTCAGGATGTGTTGAAGGCCTATAAGTATAGATAGATTTCATTTTAACACTCTCAATTTAATCATTGCATACATAAACAGTATGAGTCTTGTTGTGCAATTTAGTTATCCAGTTTAAGTTAATAACCTTTTTCAAACTTAGTTTACTTATCTAGAATCAGCATAACAGTTATGTTATTTAGTAAATACTAAAAATGTAGAATTAATTTTTTGGTTAAAATTGTTTGAACACTCATTTGTTAAAATTTTGAAAAACAAATTCTTTGCTCAATTATTTCAAATAACGTCAGTATTAGTATATTATAGCAACTATTTAAATTTAGGTGTACTCTAAAACAAGTATAAAAATGTAATCCATCCGTTTTTAACCATTGGCTGGGCAGGGGTTAAAGTGTTATAAGGGCTGGCAGGGAAGGAGAAGGGTTTTCACACAAACCAGGAAAGATCAAAGAATTCCTTTTTAGGGACCCTTGGATTTGACTATGAAGGGCAGTTACTGTTACAGTTTGCCGAGTTACTGTAAATTAACAAAACTTAATTTCAATCGTGTAATTGAGCTAGTTCTGAAGTAGGCTACAGAAATTTTATTCCTCAAACTGAAAATGCCTTTGAAACTGAAAATACACAATCACAGCTTAGCAGGTAGAACAGGTATTTGATTAATTATTGCAGCTTGGAGATTGCTGCAGGTGCCACACAAAAATATTAGTGTATTTTTTTTAGATAATTTAGGCCTGAGAAACATAATTTAGAAAAAAAATTGTAACTGAAATTTAACGTTATTAGTTGTAGTCTAGGCATTTATCAACAAACAACAAATACATGTTTGACACCTATCACTATATATTTGGAAAGAGTTCCCAAATTAAAACTGAATTGCTTAATTTGATTTGAGGATGGTTTCTGTGAAGTTTGGTGCAAATCCGTCCAAAGGGCATACCAGAACCAGAAGCATAAAAGGGTGCTGTCAGGTTTTAAAAATTAAGTGATTACAAAATTAACAGCTGTGATTAACTAATTAGAAAGTTTCTTTAAACTGCCAGTTGTTCAAATATAAACAACACAACTTAACAAAATTTGTACTTTGATGTCTATATATATACGTAGCACCACCCACACATCAGACGAACACTCTGCACCCCTCCCCCCACGTATTGCAGTGGGGAAGTGAAAAAAATCAACAAAAATTACAAAAAGGTAGGGATTTATAGTGCAACTACACCATTTCTGAACATAATCCATGCAAACCAAAGTAACATTTTTCCCCCTCTATTAAAATAATAATTATGCTTTTGAGAATATTAAGGCTAGCTCGCGTAGGATTAAAACAGCTCTAAATTATCAGTTTAGAATTTTAATGACATATTTAGAAAAAACATTTAAAATATTGTTGTCTAAATTACTTGATAAAAAATTTTTAAACACAGACTTCCACGGTGAATATATTTTGAAAAAGAAGTTAATCGCAGCTGTAAATCGGAGACAAAGTTTTATACCAAAATTTTCTAGGTGAGTATGAAAAATAATGGCTCAATAAACATTGCTGGTTTTATAGATCTTAAAAGTTTTGATAAGCAGTTGTTTATAAAATTTGAATTCCTCGATGCTTTAGTGTTGAATTTGAATAAAATATCTATTATGCACCCTATAAATATTTTCCCTTGAAACCACCTCTAAATTAACTTACTTCTAAAAACTGGTTTAGTCATGCACCTAGAAAAAATCTAGATAAAGTCCTATTGTAAAACAATTTTAAAGTATAAAAATATATACATCCGCTTATATACATGCTTTAAAATAGAAATGATCACTTATATATAAAATATTTAAAACGTTCTGAGATCTGTCCCACTGAGATCACTTTTAAAACTCACTTATAAAACGTTGAGTTTTTGATTACCCGTATATAAACTTACTGTACTTTGTACTACATTAAATATCAGTCTATCAATAAAACTTCGAGTTGCTTTGTGATAAATAATAACAGCAATTAATATCACAGTTCGTTTGTAAAAAGGTTATACCACCTGAATCAAGCTTGTAACAAGACAGAACAGTCCAGGTAAAAAGTAAATGATTACTATGTATAAACTATGTCCTGCACAAACACACACAGGGATTTGGGATTATGTCCATTTTTCACATAATGTAGATAAACATAGATGTTGCATTTAATGAAGTCCTTCTTATATTGTGAGTTAAAACATATATATTTCACTTTGAACATTTCAAAAAGAAAATAATGTCCCTTGTAACAGTATAACATACAAAACATGTAGCCTTACTGTTCATCTAGAATAATACTAAACTATGAAATTTGAATTAGTTCATAAACAATAATACTGCACCAGTCTGTTTTCAAAGAAAATTATTTCTATGGAATGAAGTTAAAACACAGGCAGCAGAACCAATGGTAAAATATTCTTAGAATACATCTAAAGCAAGGTGTAAAACACAGTCAGTCTTCTTCATCGGCGATCACGGTAACGGTGGTGATCTCTATCCCGATCTCTCGAGCGTTCACTGGTTCTCCATAGGAACTCATCCACCGATCGGTCATAAGAGCGTTTATCTGAGTAACCATTGCTCCTCGATGGAGGGGGATACTCAGGTGGTAGGGGCAGCCCATCATAGTAACGAGGGGGAGGTGGCATGCCATCGTAAGAAGATGAAAAAACTCCAGGAGGAGGAGCATACGGCATCGGATGAAGTTGATGTAGGCTCCTCATGTAATCAGCAACGTACGCTTCTGCTGCAGCTGCCACTCCTACATATGGTCTTCCCCGTTCATCTCTCGATCCACTGAACCACAGTGACATTCTATCACGGCTGCGGGATGATGAACTTTTGTAAACAGCACCACTACTGCTGACACGACTTCTACTGCTTGAAAAAAACTTTCCACGAGGTCCTCTACTGAAAGAGTTCCCCCTCCCTCTCCAGCTGGGATAAGGTGCAGATCTGGCAGAAAATCGTGGGCTTGGTCGACTATACCCTTCTCTTCTATATCTCGAACTGCGAGGCCGGACATGCTTTGCTGCTTCTTTCGACTTCCGCAATATAGGAGTAAGTTCAATGCCTTCATCTTCTGGGAATAATCTGCACAATTCTTCTGCAACTCTAGGTTCAATTTCTTGACCATCCCGGCCAATTTTAACAGGTTTCCCTTCGTTCCACGGATTATAAAGATGCATTGTTGAATTGAAAGGCAATTCCTTTCGACAAATCCAATCAACTTTGAAGACACCACCCAGGGCTTTGGCAGACAATCCAGGCGGTAAAACCCATGATATTGGAGGAACATCTCTCCTAGATTCACTACACAGTCTTGCGAATCCGGCAAATTTGCCACTTTCTTTAACAGAAAATATAAGAATCACATTTCTTGACTCTTTGAAAGCTGTATTAAGTTTGGTTTCATTTTGAGGCAAAGTTGACCACACACCTTTGGCTTTTGATAAGGCTACATTTTCCGCATTATTACTCTTAATGACAAAGAAACGGGCATCCCTAAATAAATAATTTAACTTGGTAAAGTAGTCATAAGATTTGGACGACTTTTCCCGAGACTTGGGGCGTTTTGGCTCGGTTGAGGGACTTTTCTTCTCTCTAGAGTGACTGCGTTTGTGTCTTCTTTTGTGATCCAAAGATGAACTGGTGCTCACTGAACTAATGCTGGGCTGAGAGGATTCACTCCCACTTGAAGATGAAGTCACTTCACTTCTTGTATCGTACTCTACGTCTTCAAGTTTCAATTCATCTCCGACATCATCACCAAAATTTAAACTTAGGTTTTCAGCATCCCCAGTATCCATCGCCTCCATATTTTCCACTGTGACTTTTGCTAAAGGTCCTTGAATCAGATACCTGTAACAAGAAAGTAGAGTTAAGTATCTGTACAGTAATACCTAGTTGTTTCGATATTGAGAAGTATTAAAACGCGGATAAAATTACAGTCCAAATTAATTATTTTTCATTCCGTTTAAATATAGCCATAGGCCTATGACTGATTTCATTTTTATATTAAGAAATTCTATTACTATTTACAAAATGGATCCCAAAATATTATTGTTTACACTCTAAATGTGATTATTTTGGCAATATAACTATTTTGAAAAGTCATTTTAAGTCTTAAGTCAAACTCCCCGAAGAATTGTAATTTTGAACATTTATAATAATCCCAAAATAATCGCCATAAGGAACTTAAGGAAATATTAAATACAAAAATATAAATGGGTAAACAAATACTTCCCATTTATTAACACATTGTAAGGGAGTTGAAGTAAGTACATTGCAAAATTTTAAACCGACCCTTAAAACCCTTATATCATATAACACAGACAAAAAACAATGGTCATTGAAATATGACTCGGTAAAACACATAGACAACATGATACGTAAATTTTTTACTTTGTCCATCAATTGCAATCATCAAAAATTTAAAAAGCAAGCCAAACATAGTTTAATGGGTTTTAAAATTCAACTGAGGTCACCCAAAAAATAGTAGGCCTATTATACACCAACGTTAAGAATGTGGGTGTTGTGTGCTCATAGCACTGCTGTAGCTTAGCTGTCCCACAACATTGCACATGTAGAGGCACTATAGTTCCTCGCCGCCACTGTAGTCGCAAGCTGTGGGGGAAAATTGGTTTAACCTCCATCTTCAGTAGTTACTAAACACAGTCACTAAAATAATAATAAAAAACATCATTAGGATATTGGAGGGTGTTCTGTCTTTTGAAAGGGGTAATTGTGTAATCAGGGTGATCAGAGGTCTACACTATGAAAAAGAAGCACCTGGGAAAAACCGTAATCAATAAAATCGGATTAATTTAAACCCTAATGATTTGCATGAAGGAATCTTTTTATATTGAACTGAACTACTTAAAAAACAAAATAACAAAAAAAATTATAAACAATTATAATGCATAATGAAACTTAGGTGTTAACCTTTAAAGTGATAATAAGTGGTGCTGAGTGTTCACTGCATTTTAAAACCGAGCCCTTGTTTTATGAAATCCACACCCTTAACTATGACACCATTATAAACTAAAAACATAACTTCTCTTTACTACTAATGATCAACTAAAAAACTAAGCGAAAATCAAACATTGATTTTGATTCATGGTAAACATTTACAATGGCCTATAACATTAGGCAGTAATGGCAGCAAACAAAGAATGGCCTTTTAAATTAGAAGTTTATTGATTGTTTAGTGGATTGGTGTAATGTGTTGCTACAAACGCCAAGTTGAATCCAAGCAACACAACAGGGCTGTTAATTATTAATTCAATAGTCTTTAATTTTTCATAATCACTCAGAATATTATTCATAGCAAGGAGCAATGCACTCCTTCAATGTTATTAATATTGAAAATATCATTCAAGTACAATGATTAGTACAAGCTTTAGTAGCTCATAGTACAAGTACAATGATTCAAGTACAAGCACAACAACTGTTAACAGTTCTTTTTTACAATCACCTTTTACTAGTTATTATCTAAATTCAAATGCTATTAGGGCCTATAAAAATAATTCTATCAGGTTGAAAGCAACATTTCACTAAATATTTGCCACTGACTGGTAGTGGTAGCCCTGCATTAAGAAGTTAATCGGTTGATAAGACTATTAAATTAAATACCAACATATAAATTATTTAAAAGTTCATAATGAACCTATGTGCTTTTGACAGTGACCTGGAACTAAAATTACAAAGTATTTTTACAGTTTTAACATAAGAGAATATAAAATAATTTTAACAACAATAAACACCGTAATTTTAAGAGTTAAAACCTAAAAAATTACAAATATTAAAATTCTTAAGGTTCCTGAACAAGTCTGTTTCCCTAATGCCTTCACATCAAGGTGTGAAATTCTACTTTTACTACTGAACCAAATGAAAGGCTAAAGTACTGTACAAACACTTCAATAAAATGGAAAACTTTTGTATTTAACTATAAATCATCTATATAGAATGTTTTGTAAAAAATAGGCAACCATACACCTTTAAGGCCAGGACCGAGCACACTTAACCATACCAAGCCCGCATCTACACACACTCGAGTGTCGGACATGTGGTGGCAAGAACAAAATCAAGGCATTCAAACTCGTAGCAACACTCACCACCGGACCAGCACCGTCGTGGTGTTTGTTGCCCACGCCAAGGCCGCACTGTCACTTACTATTTCAGTTTACTATTTGATGGTGACATTGCAGCTTCGGACATCATAGAAATCAAAAAACTTATTGAAGAAATACAGAATTTTCTTGTTATGTTGAATTAAGGTTATGAGAAATATCGGAATACCAAATATAAGGAAGAGGTGTGGAAAGTAATAAGAATATTGTGTAAGGCCTGTTGTAAACAACATGATTTTATCTCTATATACAAAATTGAATGTGTGTATGTATGTATGTCCTTTATGTTTTGTCAAACTACTCATTGGATTGCCAATGAATTTTAGGAAGTTGCTCTTATATGTGTCCGGGAAGGTTTTAGCAGAAAAATATTTTCAAAAACCCCATTAGTTTCCATTTTATGGTGTTTTAAATTTCTAATGTTAACCTTATGGATAGTAAGTTTGTTTACAAATTTTCTACAGTGAAAACATTTTATTTCTTAGCTACAACTGGTTGGTTTACTTTCCATTATCAATATGCTTTACTATCCAATGCCATATGAAACATGTTTAATGTAAGCCTCTGAAGTAAATATGTGCTGTACAAAATGAACAGCTTTATTCGCTACGTTAATAGTTTAGGGTTTGGGGGGATTATGTATTTATATTTTTATTTTCAGTCTAATTAAAAGTCTTGTTGGCCAAGTTGTATGTTGGCCAAATAAAAAATAATTACAATGTTTATATATATATATATTATATATATTACATATATATATATTATATATATTACATATATATATATTATATATATATATATATATTACGTTTATTATAATATAATCAGCTATTCTATATCTTTCCTATAAAAGCCGTATTATAGTTAGGTTTGGTTAGGGTTTGGCTTGGATTTGAAAATTGTGAATTAATCCACTCAGATTTATTTTTTTATGGGAATGTTATTAATATGCCTTATCATTTCAATATGGTTATTCACTATGCCGCGACCCAGAATATATAACCTTTCACTTAATGAAGCCGTAATGGTATTCGACTTCAGAACATGGCCAATCTTAAAGTTAACATGTACATTTACTGTCAGGTGTTACGAAGTTCGCAGGGTCAGCTAGTATTTAATTATAATACAAATGCCTCTTACAAAATATTAATTTTTGAATGTTATACATGAGTGAATAGAGGGCAGTTATGCTCCATCTTTTGTTCCTCGTGCACGCTATCTTGTGTCGTCCTGCTAGCTTGGAGGTGGAGTGTTGTGTTATTTGTTGCTTTATCAATATAGTTTCTGTTTTGTGTACAATAGGTAAATACAGTAGTATTATTGACAACATGATCGAGTCGTTAAAAGTGATATGATATGAGAAATATTGTTTGACGAGAGTATCAACAGTGATGATGATGAAACTTAGAAATTACTTACAATTTTTTCACAAATAACAAGTATTTTATATTTCTATGAAGGGAATTTCTTTTTAATCTTTCTGTTGCAAAATGTGTCCTTGAATGTAATGACATATATCAATACAAAGGCCAATTACTGTACATAGGAACCTCCTTGTCTAGGCACATTTTTGTTTTTATAATTTTGTCCTTAATAAAGACCTAATAAATATGTCATAATTAAACATAACAAGTATTTTTATATCTTTCTGTTTCCAAAAATATATAATATGTATTGGTTATATTAAATTTGTTCTAACACTACTTTTTGTTTTATTGTTCTAAACCCCTAGGCTCCTCCAACCAGTGGCACCAGGCTCCAAAGTGTTAAATACATCAAGACGCACAAAAATCGATGACTGTTAATGGTTGTGCCGACAAATCCAGTTGATTTGATAGCGAAATAGATTCGGACTTAAAAGATAATAATAACAAAAATATAAAACATTCAACAAGCAGTCGCCATTTGGTATCTTTCAAACAATGAAATTTATCTAAACTTAGTGGATTCTTTGAAACTTACTCTCTTTTGCACGTAAACCTTGAAGACTGGATAACTAATCACTCATTTTTTTGAACTATTATAGAGAAATAAATGCTAACTGCGCAACCTAACGCTGTAAATTGACCAAGACTTGAAAGATAAAATAAGTAAATTTTGTTGAGGTTGAGGCTGTTTCAGTTTCTGTGTTTGCCGTTTTGCCAAAATTGTTTTATTTTTAGTGCAGCAGTGCTACCACAATCGTTATGATCTAGGTAAATTAAAATAGTAATTAACAACCATACGTATAACAGGTTTAGAGAGAACTTTTCATTTAATGAAATGATGAGAAATTAAGAGTTTCGTACTGATTCATAATATATATATATATATATATATATATATACATATAATACTTCATCTATTTCAAACATCGTTAAATTTTATGCTACCACATTTATATACTTTTATGTAAAACATTAATTTGATACATAACTGTTCATTGTCTATACGAGCTCTAGAAAATTTAGTGGCTTTAGACAAATTAGTGTTAAGTTTTTGAAACTTTCAAAAAAATAGTTCCAACAAAAATAAGAATATTCATTTATTTGAATTTGAAAAGTGCATCAATAAAATGCCCTTTTAATAAAATGACACTATAGACTAAGTACACTTGTACTATCTATCATCCTACGATTATACCTAAAAGGCCAGGTTTATGCCACGCAACGCGTTTTGTAAGGGGTTGACAGACCCTTGGCTTTTTATTTCAATTGAGTATAATAATAACAAAAATATAAAACATTCAACAAGCAGTCGCCATTTGGTATCTTTCAAACAATGAAATTTATCTAAACTTAGTGGATTCTTTGAAACTTACTCTCTTTTGCACGTAAACCTTGAAGACTGGATAACTAATCACTCATTTTTTTGAACTATTATAGAGAAATAAATGCTAACTGCGCAACCTAACGCTGTAAATTGACCAAGACTTGAAAGATAAAATAAGTAAATTTTGTTGAGGTTGAGGCTGTTTCAGTTTCTGTGTTTGCCGTTTTGCCAAAATTGTTTTATTTTTAGTGCAGCAGTGCTACCACAATCGTTATGATCTAGGTAAATTAAAATAGTAATTAACAACCATACGTATAACAGGTTTAGAGAGAACTTTTCATTTAATGAAATAATGAGAAATTAAGAGTTTCGTACTGATTCATAATATATATATATATATATATATATATATATATATATACATATAATACTTCATCCATTTCAAACATCGTTAAATTTTATGCTACCACATTTATATACTTTTATGTAAAACATTAATTTGATACATAACTGTTCATTGTCTATACGAGCTCTAGAAAATTTAGTGGCTTTAGACAAATTAGTGTTAAGTTTTTGAAACGGTCGGTTTTATAGTATGATGAATACTTTTTAAATTGTGCCTAGTTATAAGCAAACCCATAGGCCTATTAATGATGGGCTCTGGGCCAACTTGATACATTTCCCGTTGACTTGGCAGAGTTTTTGGAGTGTCCATGTTGTCTTATAAGAGGGAAAGGTATAGGCTATTGTAGGAATAAAATGGTAGGTAGGTCCATAGGATCCATTAAAATGTCATCTTTTCATTGCAATTGAAATCGCCATTACTTGAAGAATTTTTCCTTTTTTTAAGCCTTTTGCTGAAAGATACCCAAAAATTAAACATTTGGAAAGATGATAATAATTTTAAGTCATGATTAAAGGTTTATTTTACTACAACTTCTTTTGTTTGGTATAGATCTAAAAGCTTTTGAGAGAAGACTGACAGAGGTTATCGGTCTTCAGCCTGCAACTGTACGCTGGAGGGGTAAGGATTTAACAAGGCTATCCTTTAAAATAACAAACTTATAGATTTGTTCTGTTTTACCATTAATTCTTTAATGTTTTATTACTTAACCGATTCTCTTGTAGTCTTATACGACGATTGGAAGATAGCTGTGTTGGATCAGATTATATTGGGGCAACATTTTTGTATATTAGGTTAGGCCTATTTGGAATTAAGTAATTGGAATTAACTTACTAAAATGCTCAGTTGACCATAATATTCTATTAATAGTAGAGTTGAATATGATATGAATTAATAGTATTATTGCCTTAATGGTATAGACCCAGGCCAATTTGAGTTAAACACCCTGTAATTCAATTCAGTTTCACTATAATGATTCTTGTTACACTGTCAATCGCAGAGTCTTACTAAATTTTAAATATCAATATAAACCTTAGAAATGTGTTTATCCTAGTAAATTTGCTATGTAATTCCCAATAAGTTATGCATAATCATGCAGTTGTTCCCCTATAATGTAATATAATTGCAAATTTAATTTTGTTAATTTAACATTATGTATCCTGAAATATTTGTTCTGATTTCAAATTATTTCTGTTTGCAGTATTTTTGGGGTTTGTGTCTGTGTGCATAGGGATTGGAGCGTTTACATGGCTGTCAGATACAGATACGTCTGAGGTCTCTCTCAAGCAGAATCTATGGAACCACCCGTTCTTCCCCATTTCTGCTCTCATACTAGGTTGGTTTGAAATATCTTATCCTTAGAACACAAAGGCTCCCTGAGCCAAGCGTTGTTACAAAGGCATAGTCTCACAGACTACTTTTTGAAAATAAATCAAATATACTCCCGTCGCAGCAGACCTGCGTACTAAGCGAATTTCCAAATCAATAATATAATAATAATAATAATGTATGAGGAGTTTTATAAAAATCTGTCCATAAACATGAGAATTATTTGCCTATTATCCATTAGATTAACATGGAAAGAGTGTGCAGGTTAGCTGCTGTGAGGAACAGTGAAAGTAGTCATTTCTACCATAAATAATTTTTATCTTAACATTGATACCAACTTTCATCAACATCTGTCCATAAGTAAAGGGGTTTGCCTATTCCCTATATGATTAATATGGGAAAAGAGTATGCAGGTTTGCTGCCATGATACACATAAACTATGATTTTTAAGCATAAATGGATAGATCTCAACCACGTGAAACTTAATATTAAGTTTTATCAAAAAATATTGATTAATATGGGAAATATTAATCATTCCCTATCCTCGGTAAGATAAACATTGAAGCCCCACAATACAACGTACTGTGTTTAGAATTTTTAATATTTTGGTAGCCGTTGGAAATAGAGAAAAACCCAAAAAACCACATTTTGGGGTACAAAACCTCCACCGTCAGGTCAGCTGTCCTACGGACCGGCGTCACTGACCACTACTCCACAGTCCTCACTATCGCAGCTGCACAACGACACGATGACGTCGGTCCTGACACACCGCACCCTCATACTTACACATACATCGACCATACCATTGTCACTGACACACTAGCTACTTCCGATTGGGCACCTGTTTTAAACTGTTTTGATGTTGATAGTTGTGCAGAAGAATTTTTGGCACTGATTGATAGTGCAATAAATAAATCTAAAAAAAATCTTCGGTTCGTTCAACTCGTTTTTTCAAAATTAAACCATGGATAACTAGTGAATTAATAAAATCTATCAGAAACAGGGATAAATTAATGTTTTCTTTGCGGGCGTGGAGGAAAATTTAGCAAACTCCATTGATTCTACAGGAAACCCAATCGTGAATGACTACGACTACTACACTGACACGACTCTCACATTCAACAAGTCACAGAACTTGACACTGAACGACATATCAAGAGCTTGAGAGGAGGGTCCACCCCTGGTGACGATGGTGTGCCGGCTGTTATCCTCAAAGAAAACCTATTTATTATGTCTAGACCTCCTACTCATTTAATTAATTTAAGTTTACATTTTGGCATTTTTCCAGCAAAATTCAAAACGGCTAAAGTAATCCCTCTTTTTAAATCCGATGATGTCAAAAATAAAAATAACTTTCGCCCTATCTCTTTGTTGAGTATATTTTATAAGATTTTAGAGCGTGTAGTAAAGGAACAGCTGTCCCGTTATCTGCAGAATAACAATATCCTATGTGATAATCAGTATGGGTTTCGACAAGACTTAAATATTTCAGATGCTCTTTTTGATGTTTGTAAGGAATTAAAAAACTCAATTACTAATAATTTTCGTTCCATGTTAATTTTTCTAAATCTTAAAAAAGCATTTGATTCTATTGACCGCGAAAAATTGTTGTTAAAATTAGAAACTGTGGGGATCCGTGGTACCGCTCTTGCGTGGTTCGGAAGTTACCTATCCGACCGCTATCAGAGAGTTAGCATTAGTTGTCAGCGCATTGGTGTATATTTAATGTGGGCACCGTCCCCAATAGGCCTACCCCACAAAACCTTTTATTTTCTATTCCATGTTAATTTCATCCTCGGTTTCCTTTTCAGGCGAGTCTTCAATAATTTGATTATCGTTGTTAATTTTTGTTTCATAATCTTTAATACTTCTCCCAAATCTCCACTTCATAAGGTAACCTGTTAAATATAGACGTATCTATAGGTCCGTGTATAATAGGAACATCTGGCTGTTTATCCATAGTTTCTATCAAGTAATCTCGCACAACAGAATAGGAAAATACCAACTGTTTCATGTATCTTGTAACAGCAGGTGTTACACAGCTCAACGTGTAAAATTCTTCTCTCGATAATAGTATTTTATCATCGTACTTTGTTAAATCTCTAAAACGAATTTGATGTTCACCACGTTGTTTAATAATTTCAATTTCAATGTCGCATTCTAAAAGTCTGACATTTGTTTTCTTTCCCATCATATTCTTTTCTAAGTAACATTCGATTAAATGCAAATGCTTCATAAAAGAGTCCCAAGCATTTTCTGTAAACATTAACATTTTAAACCCGTGATTCAATACCACATTGGGTGAATAATCTGCAGACTTGACTAATCCAATCGATACACTTTTGTTCATACATTTTGAGATTGGGTAGAATATCCGTAAAAATACTTCCGTAAGATAATTCAAACTCACTTCTACTGCTTCAACCTTTTTTCTTCTTTTTACTACTTTTTGTGATAACTTTTTATCTTCTTCTTTATTTTTCTTTTTACCATCATCGTTAAACACTAAATACTCTGACAATTGTACCAGTTGAGTTTGATACACATGTAATTTTTTTAGTTTTGATAAATAAAAAGTAAATAACACACTCTTGAGCTTCATTACAATTCTTTTAATAAAATCTTGCATTTGAAAATAATCCTTTAATTGAAAATAATCCTTTAATTGCCGGTTAAGACACTTAATAATTCTTTCTTTATTTTATTCCATTTACATAAATTTCAGTAGTTACATAAGTACCATAAGTACCATAAGCCCTAGAAAAAAAAACAATTCAGTTAATTATTTATTAATTATATCATTTTTAAAAGAAAAATACCCTTCAGAAGGAAAATAATAATGACTTACCCAAATATTGGGGCACTTCAAAATTTAGAAGGTAACATTGATAATTTTACATTTTTAATACCAATCACTACTGAGTCTGAACTAAAAAGGAGGAGCACATGGCTCTGCACCTCTATTTATAACTTCAGTGGGTTACAGTTTGCTTGGACCCTGTGACTCCAACATCCAATCAGAATCTTTCTTTAGGGTTTACAATAGTGAGTCATCCTACAACAAGCTGGAACAAAACTACTTGGCTGTCTTAATCGGCCTCCTTATTAGAACTTAAATGAAAATTTTTTTATATATTTTTTATTATTATTTTTAAATACGGTACACAATGATTCTTGAAGTGTGTTCGTATTTCCCATTAAACTTGGTATATCTACACCTTCCTCCTTAGTCTCCATTGTTACTACACCGGTGTCCACCAGTAAACTGAACTGCTCTTCTTCGTTTTGCTCTTCCTTTTATACCCCCACTCAATGCAAAAAGTTTACTTTTACAACACCATTTTTACAATACCTGTTAATGGAGTGTATGTTACAATTTTGTCGTGCAAAATTAAACAGTAAGCTGTTGTACTATCTGGTACGTCGTCTTCAAACTCCAGTTCTAGTTTTATATCCACACTTGACGATTTTACAGACTCATTTTGTTTGGAACAATCAATGACGACGATCGGTGCTTTGGTTTTAAACTGGTACGGTGTTAAAATCGGCTGATTATTTTTTCCATAGTAAGAATGTTGGAATCTAGCATACATATCGTACAACACAGTGTATCTATTCTTTGAAAAAGAGATATTCAAATTGTCGTAAGGAAAAAACTGAGAATTTAAATACAATTTACAATTATTCAATTTACAATAGTCAAATGAGCCTGCATTTTGTAAAATATTATTTCTTCTATCAGTCTGCAATGCGAATATAACATATCTAGGCTTTTCTAAATGCGTAGAGGTTTTTACAGTCCAAGTATGCCTCTTTGTGGTAGGTAGAATCGGATATTCGTGTAATTCCCAACTTCGAAATGGTAAAACTATATCTCTATCGGATTTTAATTGTTTCAGCAGTGTAATACGGTGTTGATCAGCTAACCGAAGATGATGTACTTGCCATACAATCCTCTCAAGAGAAATATTCCAAGGAAAGTGAAGGAGCAGCAGGATGTATGGAAGAGTTGGAATCCCTCAGTGAAGAAGAAACAGAAGATCTTGAGGTCGGAGAAAGTCGGTTTAGTTTACCACAAAACGTAGCCGACTTGTATTACAACGGTAAAAGAAACCCCAAAAAAATATTTTTAGCTGCTATCGGGAAATATGTAAGAAAGACTTCGTTTACAAAAAAACGAACAGCATCCAATTTTGCAGTCTACACACCAACAGACAGTGAAGAATCTGATTCAGAATAAAAATTATTCAGTCCAACCTTTAGTATATATTCATATTGACTTAAAAACAGAGCGGGGAATAGATCACCTTGTGGATATAGAATATGATAGAATTACTCTTCTGATTGTTTATTGTAAATATTGAAATTTGTACACTTTCTGTTTGTAATTTTTAATAAATAAAAAAAATTCGCGATGACCTTTACCTAGTTTTGGTCTATATGCGTCATAGGGTGTTGCGTCAGCATATGACGTCACAAGTGGTTGCGTCAGCGTTTGACGGACTGTCACTCCCACTATACTGACCAACACCTGCGCTGCTAATGACACGTACATAAAATTAATACATGCATAATAATACATATGATTATAACAATACTTACATAAATACAATGCATTACACACAGTAAATAACAGCTGACAATCATTTTATAGGTATTGTGGATGTTCAAGATAGAGATTCTGTCATCGTAGTGATAATCTCCTTCTTTTTTCTATTTAATTCAGATATTATATTTTTGTTATTCATTTTCCTATGCAGAAGAATAAAATGGACTATATTTATATAACTATGAAACTTCATATTTAGTATATTTGCGACTCGGGTCTGCGCACAGGTCCATGCCCATGCAGCCCTTTTTCCACAGGCAGTAGCAATTTTTGTTTTTAATTAAATGTAATTAATAGTACATTGTGCCAAATTTGTATATAGATGTATGTACAACAACAACTATATTTCAAGCTCAACCTCTTATGTTAAACTGTACATATTTTTTGGAAATAAATAAATCATTCATTCATTCATTCAGTTTTCTCTACATCTTACAGTTTCCAATATCCCAATGGTGGCTTCCTTAAGTTTATCACGCGAATTTCTGAAACTTTCAGCGCTCTTAGTTGCTAAACGGTCAAGCTTATAAAAAAAAGACCAAGAGTAAAAAGTCTTAAAATTCCATGTTAAATCCAAATCCATTAGAACAACTTCCTAAAATTTCATGGCGATCGGATGAGTAGTTTGGTAACGCATAAAGGACATACATACAGACATACATTCAAATATATATATATATATAGAGATTTAAAATTTTATCACTGGAACATTAATATAGTCTTTCACTATCGATGATAAATGTATTAATTTAAATCAATTTGGATCATTAAAGGATAAAATACGATTTTGGGTCTTTGTTAAATGGGGAATATTCTGATGAGAAATAATCATGGAGATAAATAACATTATATTGAATAATAATTATGTTTTTGCCAAAGGTAATTAAATAATAATTTTAACATGTCTTAGTTAATTATCTAAAATATGTTGAATAATGGGGTGGTCTTTTAATCAAATTAATTACTAAATAATGAATGGATCATGAAATATTACAAACAGATGTTTAGATGAACTGAGACCATTCCCTTTAGACATATCCATGATCTAACCTATTTACCACAGGGAAGTAAATACCAAATATAACAATTTTACATTACAACCCGAGAAAAAGGTTCAAATTATCCCATATAAAATCCAGACAAGGACTACATAGATATTCTGAATCACTCAGCATCCTAATGCCGAGTGATTCAGAATATCTATGTAGTCCTTGTCTGGATTTTGACAATACTGTACCTAACCCATTAAACCCATTCTGAAATCATACTGTATTAAATCACTTTTTAATACAGTATGATTTCAGAATGGGTTTAAAATGAATGACCAATATAAACTAACTAGTATCGATTTGACAGCTTTTCCACTTCTATATATATACATATAAGTGGAAAAACGTGGGCTCGGAATTAATTTATAACTAGGGTTTTTTTTATGTGACATTCATACCAACCCATGATTTTATTCTGGGTTAAGATTGCACACCAAAAGTTACTGATGATTATTTTATTGTTTATTGTGTTCAACGTGTACTTAAAATGGAATTCTTACCCAATTGTGTGTTTGTTTGCAGTTTCATCTTCAAAGACTTAAAGATTTCATCTTTTAAAATGGCCAACATAACATCCAACACCCTTCTCAGCAGCTCCATGATAGATGATTTCATGGCTGTGCTGATGGAGAAGAGTAATGCGGGGAAAATAAAAATCTATACCTTCTCCACAGATTTTTTCGTGGCATTTGGCATTGGTGGTTTCGATAGAGTTTCGCGATGGACGAGAAAAGTAAAATTAATCGATTACGATATTTTATTATTTCCCGTTCACGAGCAAATTCCATCCACAATGGGTCACTGGTACCTAATTGCCGTGTTTCCCAACGACAAGGTGATTAGATGCTACGACTCCTTGGGACGAAAGCACCAGTCTCAAATGACAAACTGCTTGAATTACATCCAAGTAGAGTTTACAAAGTTGGGGACAGTCATGAATGAGGAAGAGTGGACCCTGGAGGGGGACTCCAGTGGGTTGGACAAACAGCACAATTTCAAAGATTGTGGATTTTGTGTATGTTTGTATGCATTCTGTCTCACGCAAAATATAAACCCGTTTTCCATTAAGTTACCCAAAACCGAAGATTTGAGAGGGTTTATAGTTTGGGTGTTGACCCAGGGCAAGGCAAACCCACTGGAAGCTTTTCAAAGAAACATTACCTTAGAAAAGCGGTTCCCTAGTGTACCGTCTACCTCTATAATGGAAAATCTAAATATCCACCATTTCGATGACTACTACGATGTCCCAGGACCATCAACATCTACAAATCCCCGCTTGGAGTCGGTGACCTATGACGACTCCTACGATGTCCCAGGACCATCAACATCTACAAATCCCCGCTTGGAGTCGGTGACCTATGACGACTCCTACGATGTCCCAGGACCATCAACATCTACAAATCCCCGCTTGGAGTTGGTGACCTATGACGAATTGGTGGAAGAAGGATCCAAGAGATTTGTTGAGGAGGTGGATTGGGACGAATTTGAGAAAACATTAAGGAATTACTTTATTAATGACATCGATGACACCATCGATGTCACCATCGATGATTTCGAATCTAAAAGTTGGGATTATGAAGTATTGGATCATTTTCTGTTAGAATACACCTCCTCAACAGACTCGATAGAGGTAGAACGGTTTATAAATGAGAGGGTGTTGGCAGCCATGAACAAACCTTCTGATATCGAGGGGAAGGTAATAATAAATTTTTATTTTCAAGACACATTATTCACAAAAAGATAACAAAATAAATACACTAGAAATTAGTGGGGAACGATTTCCTAATATTTACGCCTAAGATACTATATTAAAAGAACAACTTAGAACCAAATGAAACTAACGAAAAAATACCCCCTCACAACAGACCTGCATACTCAGCGAAAATCCAAATAAATAATGTAATAATAATGTCAAGTTTGTCAATATCTGTCGATAAATATATGAGTTAGTTATCTGCTTATTCTTCATATCTGGTGGATAATGCGTCGGAGGACCAGGCCTGTCGGCCAATGTTGAAAGTAGATAAATATCACTTACTTGTAATATTGATGATTATATGAAAAAATGCATACAAAGGAAAAAAACTCACATTATAGATTGAAAGACAAATTGAAATGTATTATTTCAAGGAACATAAACAAACTCACAACATTAGTCAACAATAATAATTAATTTAAATATAAAAACATATGATCATAAAATCAGCTGCAAAGTTCAGTTGTCACAACCCACCAATATCATTAACACGGGAAAGAGTATATAGGTTTGCCGCTGTGAGGAACACTGAAAGTATGCATTTAATAGCATAAACAATTTTTATTTTGATAGTTTGTACAAATTTTCATCAACATCCGTCCATGAATAAAGGAGTTTACCTATTCCCTACATAAAAACCTTGGAAAAGAGTATGCAGGTTAGCTTTCACGATAAATAAATAAATGGATGGGTTTCAACTACACGAAGCTAAATATCAAATTTTATCCAAAAAATATTGATTGACTATCACATAAGTAACTCTTAAGCCCATCGAGTGCAACTCTATGAAGTCCAATGTGTTCCAATGTTTAAAAAAGGATGTCCTCATGATGTAAACAATTATAGACCTATTGCGATTTCTTCAACATTCTCAAAGGTTGTTGAAAAGATTGTGCTCAACAGACTTCTGCCGTTTCTTCATAAAAATAAAATCATATTCTCAAATCAATTCGGTTTCCTCAAAAATAAATCAACGGTCCATGCAATGTATTCTTGTATTACTGACATAGTTTCTTCTTTGGACTCGGGCGGCTTTGCTGCGGGTTTGTTTTTTGACCTAACTAAGGCCTTTGACCTTGTAGACCATGCACTTTTAATTAACAAGCTTTATTCTATCGGCATAAGGGGCATGGCAAACACATGGTTTCAATCGTTTCTAAAGGGTCGACACCAAATCGTTGAGATTTCTTCGGTTGGGAAAGATGGTTGTACGCGTATTCATAGGTCTAGTAGGGGATTAGTGAAAAGTGGAGTGCCACAGGGTTCCATTTTGGGGCCAATTTTGTTTCTCATTTTTATAAATGACATGCCAACTAGCATCACAAGTGCCAATGTGTGTCTCTTCGCAGACGACTCATCGCTTACTGTTACAGCTTCAAACAGGAATGATATTGAGTGTTTAAGTTTTATAGAGGGTAACAACCTCCTCCAGTGGTTGGAAACCAACTCCTTGAGCTCTAATTTGGCCAAGACTCATCTCATAGAGTTTTTTATTCGTAATAGGGAAGCTCACTCTTCCGACTTAAGTATTCTTTTAGATGATGTTAAAATCCAATCTTCTTCAAGTGTTAAGTTCCTTGGTGTAACGCTTGACAATAGGCTCAGTTTTCATCTGCACATTAAACATGTATGCAATAAAGTAAGTTCTGGAATTTTTATTTTGCGCAGACTTCAACGAATTTGCAATAAAGAAGTTCTTTTAATGGCTTATTATGGAGTCATCGTTCCATATATGACATATGCTGTTTCAATATGGGGTGCTGATTGCTCAAAAACTAAGCCAATCCTTATCCTTCAAAAGAGAGCAATTAGATTGATTTATAATATTTTTTCTTTATTTATTTTTAGGTTTACAGATGTACAGAATTGTTCGGCTTGTTGCATTGTGTCGATAATTTCTTCTTGTCCATCGGACAGACGGTTGATAGGAGATAGGATGGTGGTGTCGTCAGCGAACATAATGCAGATCTTGTCTTGTGAAAGAAGTTGTGGAAAAGAGTTGATATATATGAGGAATAGCAGTGGGCCGAGGACCGATCCCTGAGGGATTCCCTGTAGAGTTGTTTGCAGGGCAGATCTTGCTTTATATTCAGTGTTGTTGTTTGTGTAACCAATTTCTACTATTTGTTGTCGTTGTGACAGGTAACTTTTTAACCAATTCAAGGCATTTTGAGTTATATTAATTTCTTCTAGTTTCTGAATGAGGATTTCCCTGTTTAGACTGTCAAAGGCCTTTTGTAGATCTAAGAAAATTGCTGAGGAATCTTTTTTATTTTCCCAATGGGAGGTTATAGTGTCGCAGAGTTGCACAAGTGCTGAGTTAATTGACTTTCCAGTCCTAAAGCCATGTTGGGAGTTGGATAAAATGTTGTTGCTTTCTATGTATTTAATTAGTTGTTGATAGATAATTTTTTCTAAGTATTTTGACATGGTCGGTAGGATAGAAATAGGCCGGTAGTTAGTTACATTAGTTTTGTCACCTTTTTTAAATTTAGGGTAGACTAAAGCTACTTTCATATTAACAGGTACAGTGGCTTGTTGAATTGAGGTATTTATTATATTGACCAGGGGAGGTATAATTTCTTCCTGGCAGTACTTAAGGATCTTATTAGGAATACCATCAATTCCTGCAGAAGTCTTGGGTGGCATTTCCTTAAAAATCTTTTTTAAGTCTGATGTGGTTACAGGAGAAAAGCTTTGTAGTTCTATGCTGTTGTTCATGGCAGTAGAGCAGGTGTTTGGGTTTTTAGATTTGTATTTGCAGGTTGTAGTCTTACTTTTAGAGTTATTTTCATTTTCCTGGCCAAGGGTAATAAAAAATCCGTTAAATTTGTTGCATATTTCTTTTTGGTTAGTAAGTATTCTATTTTTGTGAAGTAGGGAGATGTTTTGACTTTCTAGTGGTTTAGAGTTCCTTTCTTTATTTATTATGTTCCAGACTTCCCTGCTTTTATTTTTTGCTTCTTCTATCCTGTGTTGAAGATGTTCTGCTTTTTTCTTTTTTACTTCAATGTCATAAGTTTTCTTAAGTTGGTTGAAAAGTATTTTATCGTTAATATTGCCAGAGATCATATATTTATCAAAAGCTAGATTTACTGAGTTTTTTAGAGAGACAGTTTTTTCATCCCAAAATATGTTTCTATTTTTGTTGCTTCTAAAACTTTTGTTTACATTAGGCATAATTATATCAATTTCATATTGAAGTGTTTTAATAAAGTTATTATACTTTTCATCTACTGCGACAGCGTCATAGATGGTTGACCAGTCGCACTTTTTGAGATTCTTTTTAAGGTAGCTTAGTTTGTTCTCTGTTATGGATCTAGTCATCTTTTTGGTAGTTGTAGGTATTTTTATCTTTGAATCCAAAAGCATAGTGCAACTAATGCCTAAGTGGTCTGAGATGGTATTTTTGTGGGTGTTGATCTTAAGATATGCCTCATTAAGATTTGTCAAGCAGACATCAATGCTCGTAGCTGAAGTATGAGTTATGCGAGTATAGGGTATATCAATACATTTTAGGTTATGTTCTAGCATAAGGTCAAGGAAATTTCTTACTGCATTATTTTGGGGGTTTTTAAGGTTTATGTTAATGTCTCCAATTAGTATTATTTGTGTTTTCTTTTTTGAGAAATTATTTATGAGATCACCTAGGGCATTGAAGTAGTCTTCTGTATTTGGGTTTGGAGGCCTATAAGTGCCTATTATTACTAGTTTACTGTTGCCTATTTTTAATTTGGCCACAGGCTTAGAGTGTTGATTTTGTTGATTTTTGTTAGAAATTCCTAGCTAGCTAGAAGAGTCGAGGATTCCGTTTAAGTCTTTCTTTTCTCCCTCTTGTGAGTTGTCTTCATGTGTTAAGGTTTTTTTTCTCTCCAGGTTTGAGTTTAGAGGCGATCTTGATCCAGTCTTAGTGTCGGGGAACAGAATTTTTCCTGTCTGCCTATAGATGTCATCAGTCCCATTTAGAGTTTTTAGGTTCCGTTGATCCATGCCGAGGGCATCCGTCATCGCTTTCGCCAAGTGAAGAGCGCCTTTTTGAGTTAGATGAATTCCGTCTCGTGTATAACAGTCTTCAGTTATATCCTGACTTGTGTCGATAAAAGTGGCTTTTAGTTCCTTGCACATGTGTCTGAGAGCTTCATTCACTTCATCGATGAACTTGTCCCTAGCATCTCTTCTATACAAAATTGAGTTTACATACCTTTTTCTTTCTAACTACCTAGTTTCTTCTTTGGACTCGGGCGGCTTTGCTGCGGGTTTGTTTTTTGACCTAACTAAGGCCTTTGACCTTGTAGACCATGCACTTTTAATTAACAAGCTTTATTCTATCGGCATAAGGGGCATGGCAAACACATGGTTTCAATCGTTTCTAAAGGGTCGACACCAAATCGTTGAGATTTCTTCGGTTGGGAAAGATGGTTGTACGCGTATTCATAGGTCTAGTAGGGGATTAGTGAAAAGTGGAGTGCCACAGGGTTCCATTTTGGGGCCAATTTTGTTTCTCATTTTTATAAATGACATGCCAACTAGCATCACAAGTGCCAATGTGTGTCTCTTCGCAGACGACTCATCGCTTACTGTTACAGCTTCAAACAGGAATGATATTGAGTGTTTAAGTTTTATAGAGGGTAACAACCTCCTCCAGTGGTTGGAAACCAACTCCCTTGAGCTCTAATTTGGCCAAGACTCATCTCATAGAGTTTTTTATTCGTAATAGGGAAGCTCACTCTTGACTTAAGTATTCTTTTAGATGATGTTAAAATCCAATCTTCTTCAAGTGTTAAGTTCCTTGGTGTAACGCTTGACAATAGGCTCAGTTTTCATCTGCACATTAAACATGTATGCAATAAAGTAAGTTCTGGAATTTTTATTTTGCGCAGACTTCAACGAATTTGCAATAAAGAAGTTCTTTTAATGGCTTATTATGGAGTCATCGTTCCATATATGACATATGCTGTTTCAATATGGGGTGCTGATTGCTCAAAAACTAAGCCAATCCTTATCCTTCAAAAGAGAGCAATTAGATTGATTTATAATATTCCAAAACGACAAACTTGCCGTCCTTCATTCACGAACAACAATATTTTAACTTTCCCATCCATCTACCTTCTCAATACTCTCGTTTTTTACAAGCAAAATCCGTCATATTTTGATCGCTTCAAACAAGTTCACCAGTATAACACAAGACAGAAGTTAGCTTTAAAAATTCCAGTTCACAAAACCACATTTTTCAAAAAACACACTCTTTACAAGCAAAATCCGTCATATTTTGATCGCTTCAAACAAGTTCACCAGTATAACACAAGACAGAAGTTAGCTTTAAAAATTCCAGTTCACAAAACCACATTTTTCAAAAAACACACTCTTTACTCAGCAATCTCTTTGTTCAACCACCTTCCATCTCAACTACAAACAGAACCCAACATTACGATTTTTAAACGCAATTTAACGAGTGCACTTGTAAAAAAAGCTTATTATAGTATTGATGAGTACATGTGTGATAGTGTGGTAAATTTTTTAAAAAACGATTAAGAGGTGTATTACGTATAATTACTGTTAATTTAAATATATGTCGTTAGTTTGTTAGATTAAGTTGATAATTGTATACAATGACTGATTCAATGCTTGTTAAAGTTTCTGAAATAAATTATTTGATTATTTGATTTGTTCAAGGTGGTTGATACTATGGGATACCCCTGCATCGCGACTGCCGTTTTTATGACTTGTTGTGGAGCTTCATTTGGCACACTTCCTAATATATATGCAATAGATTGCAGAACAAGACTTCGTCACTGTTACAGATTGATATATCGATTATGCTATGTGTGGCTATCGATACTTGTATCACTATCGATATCTATTATTGAAGTCGATATTTTTCTTCTTAGTTGACTGTGCGTTCGTGGAATAACCTAAAAATGTAAATTCTCTTGTACTGATGTTTAAATAAATATAATATGTATATAATATTAGTATTTTCTTTGAGTTAATACCATAATAGTCACAACATTGTGGCCTGTAGCCAGGGCTTCAGGAGCTCTCTGTGCATTTCTCTGAGAAATTTTTGCCAACTTAGGGGCTTACAATTTGCTCAGAGACAATTTTTCAAAATTTAATACATGTGTATTGTTTTTAAGTGATTTTTATCATGTTATAAAACGTGCATGGCGGCCATCTTCTTGTTTTACGACTGCAGGATGTGTTACTGTACATTTGGTACAATGAAAATAAATATTTACACTATATACAACATATATTTACAATATAATGTTTAACTTAGATGAAGCCTTCGTGTTCTAGGATTAAACTGATTTTAGAATATATCAGTTTCATGTATCACTAAACACCTTCAAAAAGAAATCCTAGTGCTCAAGAAATTTGTCCTTAGGTGCTTAAATGTTAGCTACAAATATTTTGTTACCTTTGTTATGATCTTTTAAATTCTTAATGTTGTCTAAAACTTATATTTCAACTACATTTCGGCACTTTGTAATCTCAAGGATTGTTGTGTGTAAATAAATCAACTCTCATTCACACTTGGCTTAAAATACCTACCTTGTGGTATGGTCGTCATTTCAATAATCTAATCTAATCTAAAGATGATTCTGATACATGTTATTATAAATAACATATTGATATGATACATGATATTGTTATACATAAATAAAGTTTTTTTTTATTGCAATTTGGCTGTGCTTTATGGGCATTCATAAGAGGGTCATCATCCCCTTCATCAGGCTCATACTCAGCGATTTTAACATGTTTTGTGAAGACACAGGAAAACTCAGGCAAGATACTTTTTTTAAATGACTTATTCCTATATTTGTTATTGCAAAATAAATATTATATTTGTTATATTTTAAGTAGGGCTATATGACTGGAAATTGTCTACGTATGTACTATGTCTTTTAATAATTCTTTATAGTGGTACAAATACCATAGTATTTGTTTTGTATATTTATTCTTTAATCAAGTAAATTAGTATCATGTACTAGAGATGTGGGTCGGGTAAATACCCAGTGGATAGGTAAATGTAAAATGGGTCTTTACCCGAGGCCTATTGATGTGAAATACCCAGGTATTTAAAACTTTGGGTAAATACCCAAATCACTATCTGTTATGTATTTGAGGCGTAATAAAACTCACAACTAGATTAAGTGAACGTATTTTATGACATAACCTCATGTACCTTTTACTAAACAAAACATTTACAAATAACAATGTTAGACGTTGCCTAGCAGCGTCAGCTGGTCGCCGCATATTTAACAAATATATATGAAGTATATAGTTTTATGCTAAAATAAATAAACACACATTTTCAAATACACCTTTGATTAGCTGAAATCAGGAATCTATTTATCATTGATCCTTGTTGTGAGTGAAATTTTATTAATCTTATTGGAATGTGTAAGTATAATATGTTTTTTCAAGATAATTTTTAATAATAGTACCATGTTTAGTTTTAAAAATTGTTAACTTCAGTTTGAAAATTACCTTGGGTAGGGCAGAGAAAAGAGCTAACTCTTGTAAAATGATCATGCACATAGCGGTTTGTAGAGAATTCTTTAATATCAGCTTTAACAAACAATAAACAGCTCAAAATATACAAAGATTTTCATTCAGATGCTCATTTTTTTAAATAATGAGTTTTTTGGGATTTCTAGATTTGCCTCAAACAATAATGCAATAAGTTAAATCACTTTGTTTGTGAGCAAAATCAACAGATTTCAATACATATAAATTAATATAAGGCTTAGGTTCTCAAAAAATGCATTTGGTTACTTTGTTACATACAACATCAATATGCTCATTCCACTTAATATTAGGTTCTACAAAAAATCCTAAGAATTTAATATACACATTATCTATCACAGCTTGAAAGACTGAATTTAATACTATTGAGTCTTAATACTATTTGAAATATTGAAAGCATCAATATGCTCATTCCACTTAATATTAGGTTGTACAAAAAATCCTTAGAATTTAATATACACATTATCTATCACAGCTTGAAAGACTGAATTTAATACTATTGAGTCTTAATACTATTTGAAATATTGAAAGCATCAATATGCTCATTCCACTTAATATTAGGTTGTACAAAAAATCCTTAGAATTTAATATACACATTATCTATCACAGCTTGAAAGACTAAATTTAATACTATTGAGTCTAAATACTATTTACCAGTTACATATGAACAAAAAAATTCATAGCAGAAATATCAAAACTATAATACTGCAAAATTTTAAGAGAATATTATGTGAGATTGTGTTTAAAGCTGTAGACATATCATACCTCCCAAAAACCTTATTTTTATTATCCAAACTATATACAAAACTCCTCATGAAACTGACAACAGCATTACTGGTGTCTCCATTAGGACTGAACCCAAACTGATATTCTGAAAATATTTTTTTATTTTCAAAATATTTAACAATGTTCTTATTTAATAAAATTTCAAATACTTTGCCAACAAGGTATTATTGACACATAAAATTTACATTTACAAATAAGACAAAACTTGAACAATAAACTGGGCAGCATGTTATGAAACTAATGAATTAATATCATAGAAAGATGAAAAATTGAAAGATGTTTATTTTAAATTTAAAATCTATTGGAAAACCCTTCTGTAACCATTTAGGGTCCCCCTACAAACGGGGCATCTTATGGATATTGGTGCCCCGAGAGGGTGCGATACCATCCTGTAGAATCCTATTTCGTAGAAAATAAGAGTTTCCAATCGTGTAGAAATTTAAGGGTTTCCAATCGTGCAGAAAGTGAGCTCTTACAATTCTTTAGAAATATTTAAAATCGTCTTAAATTTTAGAAAATGAAGGTTTCCCATTCTGTAGAAAATGAAGGTTTCCCATTTTGTAGAAACATAAGGTCGTCCAATTTTGTAGAATTTCTCTTACTCTATGGAACAAATAGACAGGGTTGCCATGTGCACGATAATAATTTTGAGGATGGTTAACAGCTGTCACTGCCAAGTAAGCTAACGTGTAGCTAACGTTATTTCTTCTTTTTAGCTGTTCCTAGCAAGACTAGTTTCAAAGAAGAATAAACCCTTATAAATTTGATTGATATGTATTATCAGAGAGGAACGGATTATAAGTTCTTTACTATCCGTTCATCTATGGTATTTTCATCATTCATAATATACGTAACTATAAGAAATAAACGTTTATAATTAATAACTGATTTAAGTCTTGTAAGATATCTACTAATAATAATTAATTGACAAAGTGAAGTAACTAACCAGGATGTTTATAGAATTAGTTAGTATGAATAGCTAAAACAATAAAAGTACATATAGTGGTAATATATATTGGTTTTGTATACGTTTGGTCTTGGTTGTTGAGTTATTTGGTGAGTATAACATATAAATACAAATTTAAAACGTTTCTTTTATTGTTTAAATAAAAAAATATTCCATTTAAAAATATTAGCGATAGGAAAAAGAGTGTATCATTTTGAATTTCAAGTTTTAAATGTTGCCATTATGGTAATTATTTTTCAAATGAATAGCCATGTTATTTGACGAATTACTGATTAATTAGTTCTTAATTGATTACATGACTACCTTTGGTTTAAGCTCTTCTGAGGGACGACCATTCATCTGTTGTGATGGAACTGTAACCAGCCTTTTATCTATAGAAAATAATAAATTCGTTGGAGATTACGTTACTATTCATTATATACTACAGTACTACTTACTTACTAGTCAAGCTTACTATTCATTAGAATACATTAATCAGAGTGAAACTGATTTTCTAGCGGTGGTTGCCATTATTCGCATATCGCGTTAATATACCCTGAGCTTTTAAGTTGATCCTCAGGTAAATTTTTAAAAGATCTCCAAATAAAGTTATTTTCTACGATATATTATTTTTGTTTTTGTTTCATATGTTATATAACACTATTTATGGGCAATTCAAATACTCATAGCTCCAAAGTAATGCAGGATGGAAGCCCTGTATTAAAATGTTAAAAGTCTATTAATATGTATATTAAGCAGATTTTTATTATTAAAATTCCGTTTTGTTACTGTTGTCATGTGATATTGACTTGCAATGTAGGTACTTGGAGCTGACAGTCTGTTGTCAATATAATTTTCCATAGCAGATTGCATATGCACTACCAAGAATGGAAACTAAATTGCTCTTCAGTTAATATATTATTATATTGAAGCCTACCGTTTGGTATTTCCATGCTGTCTCTGATGAACTAATACCAGCTCCATTTAAGAAAGACGATAATTATTGAACTAACAACTAATTGAATGCAGTTGTTACACAAAGCTGATGCAAAACACATTAGTAATTAGTTTCATCTATAAATTTACAAGATTCTGGTCAAAGTAGGCTAACTACTTATTGACAACAATTCATATAGCTTTATCTTTATTTAGACTGGGATGGTGGCGACATCCTGTAATCCAGCTACTTAGAGGTCACGAATTGTGGATAGTTGTGAGAGATGGCGGTGGTTGTGGTGTTCTCTTGTGTGTATTAACGTCCGCACTATTGAATACTACGTTAATCCACAAAGACCATCATCATAATTAGACCAATTCGTAATTCAGAGGGTGTGGTTCGGATTCCACGTTAAACTGTAGGTCCCTTATTTGCCATCGGCTGTTGGGCTATTAATTAACAGTCCTGTCTAAGGAATATGTCGGCCTTAGTAAGTAACAAGACTACAAGATCGCGCCACAATCATCTTACATTCATTCCTCATTCATACTTGGCTTAAAATACCTACCTGGGTAGGTCGTCATTTCAGTTAAAAAAAGTATAAAAAAAAAGTATAAAAAGTATCTTCTGTAACTAAATAAGATTACATTGATATTTTTCCAGTCTCAGTTACAAATCATAAATTAAATATCATACAAACTTTTCGAAGTTATTTCTTTTGGGTCGACGATTATGGGAAAATACGTGGAAAAGGTATTGTATACATAAAAACCAATTCCAGTTTGGAGGCTTAACATAATGCGTTATATTGTTTTCATTACGAGCCAGTAAAATTAGTCAATAATAGTTTCTAGTCACTGTTGATAAATAGGCATTGATGAATAAATAATTATTATATACTCATGTGCAGCTTAATTGGACCTCTGAGATAGAATTTATAAAATATCATATCATCTCTTTTTAGTTGCAAATACAAAATATAATCCATTGAGAGCTTTAATATACTTAACTTTGATAGATCTAAGCCTAATTATTGAAGGTCGTAGTCTTTAATTATTTATCTATTTTAATGTTTGAGTTTAAAATGCATTTTTTATAATGTACACCTTCCTCCTAACAGCAATATGATCGTTAGCTAATATTAGCTTTCTCCATTGTTCATTTGCATTTCAATATGATCGTTAGCTAACATTGGCTTTCTCCATTGTTCATTTGCATTTATTTAATTTGCATTTATTCTGATACCAATACGATAATTTTGTTAATCCCAACTGCGCTTTTTTTCTGGTATAATTTGGTTAGGATTTTTTGACACAATATAACAATATCAGTGCTATATTACGAAAATGGATGAGTGTTATTTTGTAGAAAATGCGGGTTTCCCATCTCGTAGAAAATGGAGGTTTCCTATTTTGTAGAAAAGTTAGGGTGTCCAAACGTGTAGAAATGCAAGCTATGCCAACTAAACAAGGAGAATTGCCAACAAAACAGGGAAAAACTATACATTTCTACACGATTGGACACCTTCATTTTCTACAGAATGGGAAACCCTCATTTTCTACGAAATAGGATTCTACGAGATGGGAACCCACGCCCCGAGAGCGTCCCTGTGTACTGACCGCCTGTGTACTATTGTGCAGGCGCTGCACATGCAGAAATGGCTGCATGGCTCCGCTGTGTAATTTCTTTTGTGCAGCCTGCACACTACACATATCGTAAGGGCCTCACATGCCGCTGGCCATTTCGTATCCGACAGTAGTCCAGCCACTGTGACAATTCTATGTCTCGAAGATGTTCTGAAAAAATGCAACTAGTATTACTTGCAGACCAACACTGCCCTATGTGCTATCCTGCTGTTTAATCCTGCTCTCATTTTATTAAATAGTCGTCCATATACCTAAAAAAATATTATTAGCCAAATTAGTATTAAGTATACAATTTCCCTTCTAAATTACATGATTTTTCTGAGTTTACAATTTTTCCAATAAAGAAATGTAATATTTAGTAAATGTGGTAAATAAAGTATTAAATTAAAGTTATTTTCACCTAGTCCCCTCCATACCAGCTATCAACCATCCCATACAAACCCTGCAGCAAATGTATTAAACCACTGCATATGTATTAAACCAAAATTCATATGGCGTATAAATACAACAATTACTTATGTGTATTTCCATGTTATTGGAACTTACGAAATTAATTTTTAAATCCTCAACCCGTGTAATCGATATCAAGAAGGGGGTTGCCGTTTCAATATGTACCTAGTTATGAGATGTTTTAATCTACTTAGAAGCATAAATAAGAATTTAGTTATATGTGCGTCATTTCTAATAACACGGGATTTCCTTCTGAAAACAGCGATTTAATTGAAATTCAGATGGGTTATACCATTTTAAGATATCTATAGGTTTTAGACGTAAGATTGAACTTAAACCAGTTTTCCTTTAAACCTTTAAAAAACTTTCAAATATCTCGTTACAATTGTTTATACAAATTACTAGATAAAATTAATGAACTATTAATTTACTACAGTTGATCCCGTAATTTCTGTAACCAACCAAATCTTGCGAAGAAGCAGTTAATGATGTCATTTTGTAATGGAGTGTACAGTATTTTGATTTAAAATAAATTTGAGCATGACAATGCAAATATGTAACGTTCAACAAGGAAATATACAACAATACATTAATTATATACATTCAAGAGAACAAATATATTTCTATACAATAAACAGTAAATATTGCTGGCGAAATCCAACAGGTGTTCTTAGCTGAAGTTCATATCGACGTGAACTCTAAATTGCTTCCAATAAATTATCGTACGGTGTACATAATTTTTAATAACTCTTGTGCTTATGGCAACACTGTCTCTCCAGCCGCTAGCAGAAGACCAATTTCTGCCTCGACCAATCAGGAGCGTTGGATTGCGAACTGTCATTTCCGATGCTTGGCACACACTTCATCTTACCAAGAGTGGGAATCTGATCGATGAGACCCCACTCCTGTAACTTGTCTGCTTGGCTATCAGTCCGCGTGCCTTTGGTTTTGTGTTGTCACTCACTAGTGAGTGTTGTGGTACGACATTTCGTTCGTATCAACTCTGTATTTCAGTCTTTCACTCTATCATTGTGTTTGTTTATGTAGTAAAGCTTACGAAGCAAAATTATCATTGTATTGGTTTAATCTTTCATAGTTGCTTGTTATTTTTAATCGTTATTGTGAACATTGCTGATGCAATATTAATATTTTATTATCATTTACGCTTAGGCTAAGGCATTTTATCTTTTACTAAGAATTGCACAATGCCTTCCAAACTATTTTCAAGTGAATTGGCTGGAGAAAAAGTTTTATTAGTGTGGCATGATGGAGAAGGGAATTTAGAGGAACTCATTGGAACCTTGAAGAGAACACATAATGCAATTGGTTCTATACAGTTGGAAAATGTAAACAGACTAAAATTGGGTAAGCTAGACCTAGGCCTATCTGATGTAATTATTTTAATTTATTATTAGTGCTAGTGAGTGGTAATCTAATGGTAACCTATTTATCCATATATTACAGTAGGGAAAACACACCTTATAAATGTTTTGATGTGTTACATTGGCATTTAAATTTTATTAGCTAAAAAGTACAGAATATGAAGAATAACTATTCTCTTATTCTCATGAAGTTATTCTCTTGAAGAATAACTATTATTTTAGATACTTTCTAACAATCTAAATTAAGAAGATCCACTCTGCGAAAGAACAATTTTCTGATGGTTTTGTAAGATGTTAGGCTAAAATATGACACTCTCAAACCATCATGTCTAGCTAGGGGTTCAGCGGCTGGACAATTCTTGCCAATCCCCTAGCTAGATGGGATGGTGTTATATTTCAGCCTAAATTTGTACAAAAACTCTAAAAACCAGTACTTTCGTGGAGAGAATCTTTTTAAAGTCAATTCGAAATCAATTTGAAAAAAATAGTGGGCTTACTGTAATTTGTACTTTAACTAATCAAGAGTCCACAAAAGAATGGTTTTGCAGTTTAATGTTGGAACAAATACAATTTTTAATACTTAAAAGCAAATTACTTAGCAAAGAAGAAACATTATATTTAAAACCCTAGATGTCCGATTATGTTAAATATACCATGTTCAAATTTAGTGACAGACTCATTTCAGATCATGAGCGGTTAACTCTGTCAATCTTATGTGACTAATGATCAGATGGAAACTATTGTAGCTAGATTCATTCTTTTAACATTAAAAGGTATGGGCTGTTGCTTAATGTTAAATATACCATGTTCAAATTTAGTGACAGACTCATGTCAGATCATGAGCGGTTAACTCCGTCAATCTTATGTGACTAATGATCAGATGGAAACTATTGTAGCTAGATTCATTCTTTTAACATTAAAAGGTATGGGCTGTTGCTTAATGTTAAATATACCATGTTCAAATTTAGTGACAGACTCATGTCAGATCATGAGCGGTTAACTCCGTCAATCTTATGTGACTAATGATCAGATGGAAACTATTGTAGCTAGATTCATTCTTTTAACATTAAAAGGTATGGGCTGGTGCTTAAAATTTTAATTAATACATTTTATGTTGTTTCAGCAAGCTATGAAGATTCTTCTTTTGACACTATTTTAGCCAATGCGGGAACCCCATATACGTATATTCATTCTCTTGAAGTATTGGGTGAATTACTGAGACTATTAAAGCCTTCTGGTTCTTTTGTATTTCGTGCTTTAGTTCAGCAGGGACAAAGGTAAGTTTTTCATTTATATTGCAGCAGTTCCATATATTTTAATTTGTTGGCACAAACACCTGTTTTGGAAAATTGATATTAGATTAGATAAGATTATTGAAATGGCAACCTACCCAGGTAGGAATTTAAGCCAAGTATGAATGAGAAATGAGTGTAGGATGATTGTGGTGCGATCTTGTAGTCTTGTTACTAAATAAGGCTGACATGTTCCTTAGACAGGACTGTTAATTAATAGCCCAACAGCCGATGGCAACAACTAAGGGACCTACAGTTTGACATGGAATCCGAACCACTGCTTCTGAATTACGAACTGGTCTAATTATGAGGATGATATTTGTGGATTAATGTAGTATTCAATAGTGTGGACGTTATTCCACACAAGAGAACACTACACCCACAGACCATCTCTCACAACTATCCACAATTCGTGACCTCCAAGTAGCTGGATTAAAGGACGTCGCCACCATCCCAGTCAGACAATATTACATAGGCCTATATTAATAATAAAAATCCTAATTTATTAAATTAATTTCTAAGTCTAAATAATTTCTACTATAAAGCATATGTTGGGGCCCACCTCAAAATCTGTTCCACTTGACTACAAAAAAATTATTGTAGGCCTAATGTATGTTTCACTTCAAAGGTCTGATGCTGAAATATTATCTTCATTGAAAATCTGTGGATGGATTGAATCAAAACTGACAGATGTTCAACTAACAGAAGACGAAAAATCAAGAATATCTTCTACTTTGAAAAATGCAGAGCCTTTTAAAGTTGTTGAAGTTGTCAGCAAGAAACCCAAATACGAGGTAATTAGGATATTATATTTTGTTACATTGATGGAGTTGCATTGTGTTCAAGTTAATTTTATATTTTACATTGTGTAGTTATTAACCTATTGGCAACTTAGTTTAATTTTGTCAACAGCCTTGCTGTAGTGGCAGTCGTCGGAAAAGCGACGATGTGCAAGGGTCCCGTAATTAATTTATTATAGTAGTTTAATCAGGTATTGATGGTGATATTTACATACCATTTTAACAACAAAGAGTTGTTCTTTCAGTAAATTAAGTTTTTTTCCCCCTACAATAACCAATCAGCTGCAAAATACAAAGAGAATTACTCATTGTTTTGTTTAAATCGTCGTCTGTGTCGTACTGATAATTATACTTCTCAGTGTAGTAAACATCGTCTCTTACGGTGTGTTTTGTTATTTATTGGTGCTTTTGAATAAAAAAAATTTTTTAATATATTTAACTAGTTTTTTTATTATCGAAAGAATAATAATGTAGCTAAATGTTTAATTCATTGATTTTCATTGAGCGCAACAAGCAGCAATAACCTTCAATAGTTTGTTAATATGTTTATAATATATACTTATCCTCAATAAAACCTTGTATAACTATATATTTTTGAAAACTAGATTAAATTCTGAATATTTTGGTATACTCAAATTTTGAAGTTCTTTTATGTGTATATTTGAAGAGCATGGTGCCCCCAAAAATTTTTTGAAATGTTTTGAAATTTTATTTTCTATCTTATGTTTTTTCGTAAAAATAGTCATATTCATAATATATTATTATATTTTCTTATTCTACAAGTAATGCTGAAAACAACAATGTAAAACATCTTTATTCTCAAAGGGACTTGACCAATAACATATCTATAAACAATAAGCATTATAAAATTTCAAAAATCAGAATGCCACTGCAGGGTAAGTGACTGCCAGTTCCAGGTATGTATATATATATATTTTTAAATATAAATTTTAAAATCATGTTATTGTTTCATAAGTAAACCCTTTTAAACTCTTAAGTTTGTATACTTTCATGAACAATGTTCAATTACCTACACAGAAAACTTAAAAAAACTATGAATTGTGGATTTTGACTTTTTTCCTATACAATCTGATTCCTGAGGGTCCATCTCTTCAACTGACCATGAAAAGATCATCACTTGAGTCCTTATTATTACTCTTTTCTTCACTGTCATATTTTTTATCAAAAATTCTGTCTTATTTCACTTGAATATAAATAATCATCATGACGAGCTTTTATAGTACATAACCTAAACAATAAAACTGTCAAAACTATTGCTCTACTTCTCTAAAAAACTAAAACTAACAAATGACGGCTGAATACGTGTTACAAAACAACACAATGCTGTTCAACTACTATAGAAACACATTTAAATAATACTTTTAGGTAAAAACAAACACAAGTACTGAAGATGTGAAATGAACTTTAGTTGTGACAGCAGACAGCTGATGGGTGGCGGTGCAGTGATGCCAAAATAACAGCTGTAAACAAAGTCATTCCTGTTGTACAATGGACACTATTTTTCGAACCTGGGCGCAAGTTTTCAAGTGTAACCTGCGCCCAGGTTCGAAAAATAGTGATGTCATTAAAAAATACCAATACCAAAGATGTTTATGGTGTAAGTAGTAATTTAATTAAATCTGTGATAGATAGTATTTTAGTTCCCTTAACCTATTGTATAAATTGTTGTATAGAAGAAGGTAGTTTTCCTCAGTGTTTAAAATTCTCTAGGGTTGTACCTGTATATAAAAAAGGTCCAGCAACTAGTCCGAGTAGCTATAGGCCCATATCTTGTGTACCAGTAATGTCTAAGATATTTGAAAAGATTTTGAAAAACCAAATTTGTACTCATTTTGAATCTCTGAATATTTTTAGTAATGATCAGTATGGCTATCGCTCTGGACAATCTACTGTAAAAGCAGTCGATAATTTAATAAATCAAATCCTTTCAGCTCTTGAAGAGGGTAGCTTTTCTCAGGTTACACTGTGTGACCTGAGCAAGGCGTTTGATTGTGTGAAACATGACATCTTATTAAATAAATTAGAGTTCTATGGTTTCCATGGTAAGGAGCTTTCCATCTTAAGATCTTATCTTTCTGGCCGTAAACAGTTGGTAGATGTGAAAGGTAACTGCTCTGAAGTTGAATATGTTAACTTAGGGGTCCCACAAGGATCAATTTTAGGACCTATTCTTTTTATTGTAATGATTAATGACCTTCCTAACAATGTTTCATGTTCAACAATAGTTTATGCAGATGACACTTCCTTGTTAAATATTCACAAAGATAGTAGACAGTTAAAACAGATGGTAGATTCCTCTTTTTTAGAGACAATGAATTGGTTTAATAGTAATTGTTTGTACCTGAATGAAAGTAAAACATGTCATTTAAAAATATCCTTTAGAGAAGTAGGCCTTGAAAATACTGGAACGGTAAAAATGCTAGGTATCAATATTGATAATAAGCTATCCTGGAAAGATCATATTCAAAGTGTATGTAAACAACTGTCTAGAGTAATATATCTTATGATTAATCTTAAGAAACATGTATCTTTCAAATATCTGAAAATGGCTTATTTTGCATTTTTTGAAAGTTTGTTGAGATATGGGTTGATAATTTGGGGTAACGGCACTGGTATAGAACAAGTTTTAATTTTACAAAAAAGGGCTCTGCGAATTATTTTGGGAGTTCATACTTTAGAACATTGTAGACCTTTATTTATTGAAACTGGGTTTTTGACTGTAATTAACTTATATATATATATGAGGTTTTAGTAAGTGTAAAAAAGAATATGCATTCCTACTGTAAAAGAAATGAAATTCATAATTATAGTACAAGAAACAATAGAAAACTAGATTTGCATAGAAATAGACTTAGTAAAACCAATAACTATCACACATCCATTGGCATTAAAATGTTAAATAAGTTACCAAATCAAGTCATCAACTTAACAGATAATGTGTTTAATAGTAAAATTTATGCTTGGCTTCAATTAAGACCTTTTTACAATTTGAATGAATTTTTAAATCTTAAAATAATTGACTCAGAATTTTAACTATGCCTGATTTTTATTGTTGTTATTTATTTAAGTGATTAGGTATTTTATACGTTAACCTGAGCCTATCGTTGTTATTTTTAGGGTAGAGTTTAAATTTTTAATGTTTTTTAATGATTTTTATTGTTGTTATTTATTTAAGTGATTAGGTATTTTATATGTTAACCTGAGCCTATTGTTGTTATTTTTATGGTAGAGTTTAAATTTTTAATGTTTTTCTTTTATATATGTTAAAAACCGTCTTGTTGATGTTATTAGGCCTAGTGATGTTTATCCCAATTGAGAGATTTTATTTTCTTTTTCAATCTGACCGTGATTTGCCATTTTTGAATGGTTATATACTTAGATTAAGGACGAGGTCTATTGTAATTACAGTGTAATTATTTAAGGACTAATAAATATTGTCTATTGTCTATTGTCATAAAATTAACTAAATTTTAATAAATTTAATAATTTAGTGCTCCTTTTAGTCTTGGAATAACTTAAATTCTAACTAAAATAGTTTTTTGTGCCAAAAAACGCTGTGCATGTGCTGTCAATGAGCCGGTTAACATGCTCTAGACACCCATTTGTCAGTACTGCATTTTGCTGCTACTTTACGGGATTTTTGTGAACTATTTGGAGTTTATCGAGATTGGAGAACGCTATCTACCTTTCTAGCAGAATTATTGTTTCTGCCATTTTGCTGTCTTTGAAAGGAGAAAAACTGAAAAATCTTAGCTGGAAGAGCAGACGATAAACACTGCTTGGATTGTTGTTTGTTTACTGTCGTCTATGTCGATGTAATGTAGGAAGGCACTGTTTTTGTGTTGGTTTGACAGTGTGTTAAACTGAAACATAATTAGTTATTATCTCTAAAAGTGTTTTATTTTTTGTAAGTGAAGTTTAGTATTGTAACAGGGTAGTGAATTTTAAATGGAAAATTTGTTTCAAGGAAACATTTCATGGTAAACTGACATTGGGAGTACTGCCCAGAACTAGGTTATTTTTGGATGGTTTCAATAAAATATTACTTAAAATCCATTTTTTTAGCCCCGAACTGTGTGTTAAGACTTAATAGTAAAAACTTACGTCATTCATAGTTCATTTAAGAAAATGTCCACTACATGGACGGCATTATCAAGTGGTGATGCAGGGACGCTCCACCCATTAAGGACTCGGAATTAAGGAAATTACTATTAAGGAATTTGTAATTTATTCAGGATTGAAGGTATGACTACTTTTCAGACCTATTCCCTGACTGATCCAGTCCCGCCCCTCACGGACATAGATGAAAATCGTAATCAACTTTCTGGATAGCCCTCATAATATTGAACTAAAATGTTAACTATGGTTTACCTGTATAATATTTTCATTTAAATGCCCTGGAAGGTGGGCGCCTCTACCCAATTGTCATTCAAGAAAGCAGTTCCGACCTCTGTGGCAGCTGTGTGGAAATTAGATGACACAGTAGAAGACGACTTAATTGACGATGACCAGCTTTTGGACGAGGAAGATTTAAAAAAACCAGATCCCACATCATTAAAAGGTAGGTCTCTATTGAAACTCACCTTGGTATGATAAGTAATAACGATTAAAAAAGATTCTAATGCAGCTGTAGCTGTTATACTTTAACAAGTTGATAACTATAGAGTTCTTTACATATGTTATGATAGATTAGATTATTGAAATGGTAGAGTAGGATAGTAACGAATATCATCAGAAAAGCTTTACGAGAACTACGAAATAGGTTACTCCATAGCCACCTTACTACAAGACAAGAGATTTGTTATTAAATTTCATCTCTCCATAACTAGGTTGGGCAACCACCTCTCCAGCTCATGTTTGTAGCCTGTAACATTACTACCCTCTTTAGTTTGTATGCATATTGGTAAATATTTTAAATTGTTTATATTCCTTTATTATGTTTTAACAGAAACATATTTATTTGAGATATTAAAAAATATCTAGGTAGTGATATACATATATCTTAATAGTCTATAAGTATGATTTACTGTTGTTCTGTTGTCCATTGTTCTGTTCTTTAGCTTAATTATAAATTAAATTAATTGCAGTCTGTGGGACGACCGGAAAAAGGAAGGCTTGTAAGAACTGTTCGTGTGGGCTGGCTGAAGAGTTGGAAGCTGAGGGGGAGAAGAAAGAGCCGACAGAGACCAAAACGTCATCCTGCGGCAGTGTTAGTTTAACAGTTTTTGATCCCATTCATTTTATCGTTTTTTATTGATAGAAGATAATTTTTACTTACCTAGCACTAAAGCTTAACCATAGCAAGCATTCATGATTTTTTGCTAATATTTTTCTGCTTTAAAAAGTGAAAATATTACATTACCTTATGAAATGGTGAACTATCCAGGCAGGTATTTTAAGCGAAGTATAAATGAGAAATGGGTGTAAGAACGTTGTGGCCAACATTCTTCTAAGACAGGACTGTTAGTTAATAGCCCAACAGCCAATGGCACCTAAGGGACCTACTGTTTATTGTGGGATCCAAACACACAAAGTTTTTCCTCTGAATACAAACCTGTCTATTTTATGAGGATGGTCTTTGCGGATAAACATAGTATTCAATAGTGCGAATGTTAATCCTCACCAGAGAATATCACATCCTCCGACCATTGCTCATAACTATCCACGATTTGTGACCTCCAAGTAGTTGGATTACAGGACTTACCAGTGTCCCAGTCTTTGGTGTAACCTTGATAAGACAAGTCTTGTTGAGGTGCATGTCTAACGAGGATCATTTTACTAGTAATTCCTTCATCGAGGTAACAGATTTTCTTGAAATACCTCCAGTCAAAGTGCAATTTTAATAAAACCTCTTAGTGATAGCTAAGCATAATATAAATTAGTTTATTAGCTGTGAAATACAATAGTAATGAAATACAGTTCTGTTCAGTAAACATATTCTCGTTTGTAGACATTACATTCAAATACTAGTGCTGTACAATAATTACAATTACCTTGTACAGAAAATATAGTATTCTGAATGCAGTAAAAATATGTACAGTTAGTGTAAAATTGGTAGTCTAAATTTTGATCCCTAGGTATTTTAGTACAATACTAAATGCAAACTGGCTGGGGGTAGTGAAGTGGTTATAATACCTGCCTTCAAAACTGAAGGTCACCGGATCGAATCCCGCAAGGGTTGAATCTGGACCCAGTCGCCTTTTGTCATCGGGCTATAAATTAATTAATGATGCTTTCTAACAACAGGTCGATGTTAGGTAGTAACATGGACCGGGTTTGAACCGTTCCCCATCAAAACATGAAAAAAATACTGCTGGCATAGAAATACACAATATTAATGCACTTTCTCAACATATAAATTCTGAGTTCCGACCACATTTGTATTACACTCATACCTGTAACTAAATTAAAAGTGGACTAATTCCGAAACTTTACCAAAATTGTCTTAAATAGTAGAAGATGTGACAAGAGACACACAACTGACTGTTTCCAAACTGTATGTTTCTGCTGATGGAGGGGTCTTCCTGTTGAGACCTGAAGCTGAACATAAAAACTGATTGGAGTCCAAACCACGGGAATTACAAACAAGGAAGCTAGATTCGTATTATAAAAAGTTTCTCAATTGAAAGCAACGCCCTACTGAGATTAGAGTCCTTTAATAAAGATTCATTTATTGAGAGAATTGTATTACTTTGGTTGAAGTCGTTAAGTGAAGGTTATTTGGTAAGACATGTTTTCACAAGGAAATTTTCATGGGTAAAGTAACTGCAGGTTTATTTGAAAAGTAGACGTTCTATAGAGGTATTATTAATTAAAATTGACTGTTATGAGAAAATCACAGGGATTGAAAAATGACTCGCTATTGAGGTAGTCGTGTTTTTGAGAGTTTTACTGTAATTTTGGAAATTCAATTATTCCATATTTACATTTTTTCTAACAAGGAATCACTACATCATAATCATTGATACTGTTTGTAAATATAGTGTACCAAATTAGAATGATATTGCCACTATTTAACCCATTCCCGTCTAATGACGTACATTGTACGTCAGCGTATTTCGCTAGACAGATGTCTAATGACGTGCGGGCCGCGGGGTGGTTATGAGCAAACAATGTACCTTGCCTGCTTATATTTCGACGTAGTTCTTTTTTCTGCCGTTAGGGGTTCTAGTTCATTTCTCATCCGATAGATGGTGTTGGCATCCTCTTTTATCATCTTATTTATTGTCAAATGATCCGTATTGAGAGTAAATTATTTTCTCGTTCGCACAATTCATTTAGCGATTGTATTTATTGATGATAATACAGTTATAATGATTATTATTTGAAGATTTATCATTAACTATTTATTACTGCAGGTAACTAGAAGTAGATCTGCCAAGTAAAATAAAGGAATCTTTTGAAAATAAAGTAAAATTTGACGTAACAAAAATACCTACTTGTTTCTAAGTCTACAGCTTGGAACTGGTGAAAAAGTACAGTAGTAATTTTTTTTCTTGCTAAAAGTGATTGTATACGCAGTTAAAGAGTATAAGGAACAGAGCAAAGAAATCAAAACATATAACTCATGAAGTTACTGTTAATTCTTTCACGCTAATAGTGACGCGCGGTCGTAGTGAACAAGGCTTGATTTTCGTTCAGCCCTGGTGGCCTCAGGCGTCGACCGTTCTGCCAGACAGGAATGGGTTAATGTATTCTAGAAATATTAACACATTTAGGTCCGAAATTTTTTATCTGATGTTTCGAGAAAACAACCGGCTCTGTTCGACAATTAATAAAACCCATTAGGCAGTGTGCCATTTATCAAAAACTTCGTAAACTACATTCCATGCTGCTCCCTATGATCGAATCTTGGACATATCTCACAGAGTTTAATATTTTACCGCTTGAATATGTTTTATAGCCAACTAAGCGCTGTATTAGAGTACTCTGTCGAGTGCTACGGTTCGAGGGCCAACCTTAAATAAACGGTGACCGGCTTGGGTGGAAGTTGACAGCATTTGTAGACTTAATTGGGATTGCAGTGGACACCTGTTTTGCTTTTATGGTTAGTGGTTATATGGGGCATGGGTTTTTTTAAAAATTTGTTTTGAATTAATTAATGTAATGTCAAGATACGGATAACATCTGTCCTTGGACACCTATTGGTTAGTGAAAAAAGAATATTTTGATTGATTGATTGATTAATAATTTTAGTAATTTTTATCCTAGTTTCGATTGTTCACAGTGCTATTTGGGAGACGCCTTCAGGTGTTCCACCTGCCCGTATCTCGGCATGCCAGCTTTTAAACCAGGAGAGAAAATACAGCTCTCTGACACTCAGATGAAAGCAGATGCCTAGGTTGTTAGTCTTCATTATTTTCCTATTTATTTATAAATCCTATTATTGTAATTATTGCTTGGTTTATTGTGTATTATTACATATAAATTAGACTCTGGACTGGGAGTTTGTTGTGTAATAAAGTTATCTAAGAAGTTGGTGAGTTTTTTAGAGAATAAAATCATAATAAATATGTTAAATTGTGTTTTATTTTTATTGGACCTCATTTCCATCGATGACTGTGATATTGCTGACATTTTTGTTGACAAAACTTATGATTATATTCCTTGTAAAATAAACCTCATTAGAGGGAAGTGGTGAGATTAGTACAATATCACAGACCATCATCATCTCTCAATATAAGTTATACGAAGCTCTTTTTGTTTAATTTTTACTTTCTCCCCTTATACATAGTATATGGAGAAAGTATTGTTTTCGTCAAAATTTTCGAATTTGAGTTGAGGGTGGATATATCCGTTTTGGGGTCCCCTGAATCCAAAAAAGTGGGTTTTGACGTGATGTCTGTCCGTCCGTGTGTGTGTGTGTGTGTCTGGATGTGTACAGTGCCACAGCCTACCCCGTTGGTCCGATTTAGATGAAATTTGGCATGTGTATATATAGTCACCGTATCTCCAGGCGTTTTTTTCATTTTTTTGAATTTTTGATTTTTAAGGGTAGTTCACCCCTAAAAACCCTTAAAAAACGTGAAAAATCCAATTTTCTCAAAAACGGCTCTAACGATTTTGATTAAAATTTGACAGTTTATAGTGTACAGAGTACTAAATAATTTGACACCACCCGCATATCTGTAAAAAATGACGGTTCAAAAGTTATGGGCTTTTAAATGTCAAAAAAATCAAGTTTTTATATTTTCAGCGAAAACAATAAAAGTAAAGTATAACTTGACTGGTACCATTGAAACCAGCTTAAAAAACTAAACAAATTAGTATTTTGAATTATTTGTCTACGACAAACGGTTCCAGAGAAAAGTTAAATTTACTGTCTACGATAAACGCAGTACGTTGTCTGAAAGCGCCCAATGTTATTCTTATGGAGAATATAAAAAAATCAATTTCTTCCTTACTTTCCAACCATTTTCCATGAAACTTGGTATGAAGCGTAATGTCAAATCACCGAACAAAACCAGCTCAAAAAAGCTTGGTGTTACGGGGGGGGGGGGGTTGTCCCCCATACAATTTGAACAATTAATTTAACTTTGTCTCTCGTGTTTTATTTTTAGAAATTGGATGACTATTTTTGAAACAATAAATTATTAAATTTAGATTAACTTTGTAGAACATGATAGTTTTATTACAGATTGTCTTTTTTAAATTTACTTAAGGGAGAAAGTATGTGTCAGTCCACTGGTACCGTTTATTTTTATATTGTTCATTTATCTTCTACCTTCCTTTACACAATTACAATATGCCTTTTCAAACTTTGTTTAAGCTTTTACTTTCATGTGATTTTCATGTGTTGAACTTTTAACTAGAGGTGTGCGGATAGTGAATTATTTTTTCGGATCGGATTCGGATCGGATAGCTCAGATTCGGATCGGATAGTTTGGGTTCGGATCGGATAGTTTTCGGATTCGGATACTCGCAATAAAAAAGTTAAATCAGACTTATCTAAGAATAAATTAGGAAAAAAACGATAAAATGTTACCTATCAAAATTATTAAATGGTACATAAAAAAATCATAAATTCTTTATAGGATGAACAACAAAACTAAAATCTTTACTTCACTGCATTTAAAATTAATAATAATAAGTTTATTCCATCAATAAATACAAATTTACAAAATAACAATTACCAGTAACAAATTTTAATATGGCGTAATTCACAAATTAAATCAACAGAAACCTTATAATTCGCCATTAAATGACATCAACTTTCTACTAATTCATCAATTTATTCTACTAATAATCAACTAATTCTCAATTTTATATCACGATTCAATTATTTTATTTATTACAATGATAAAAACAAATCACCATTAACAACGGATCAAGATTTTGCGGCCGACGTCGTTCGCTCGATGCCATCGGCTATCTGCGTATCGGCAGGGGCAGTGACAATGCAGCTGCTATCAAACAAAGGCCTGTGCGCAGGCGCAGAGTTGGAATATTTGGCAGATAAAATACCCCGATCGGCTGTATAACAATATTGAAACCTGTGAATTTATGGTACCTCGTCGTTATCTAGTTAGTTATTCATCTTAAAATCATCTAAAAATGTAAAACTAATAACGCTTAAATTCATTTAACAAAGATAAAATGTAGATTGAAAACAAGTGAAAATTTGTTGGTTATGTGAACACTGAACGACGAAATAGGACAAATGTAAATTGGGCAACACTTTATCGTATTGCTCAAACCCGGAGTAGTTGAGAATGCGATAACTAAACAATTGATCGGCTACGTAGACGATCAGAATGGAGTAGTATTATTTTTGCCGGAAACTCCGTCGCAAAACGAGCTATTATGATGGTTTGTTACCAGTAACATTAAATCAACAATTCAAGTTTTTTCGTAGCCGAAATGAAATTTTATATGGAACAATATCAAACCGCAATCTGATACTCGGTGCAACTATCGATGACGCTATGCTTTGTATTTCAAAATGCAATATCGTGTTGAACTTACGGTTACTTAAATGCGTAGTTGAAGAATCGAATAATCGTACCGCATCCTCGGACCGCCCAATGACGTTCTTACATTCGGATTGGATATGAATTGCGTAATTTCGTCATCTGCGGTGGTCATTCGTCATTCGAATCGCTATAAGTGGATCGCGTCTACCAGTCAACGACATTGTTTTGATGAAAGACTACGTAATTTCGTCGTCTTATCAAGGTTTAAGCAAAAATTATTCCAGCTTCGCGGGTATTAACTCGACGAAAATCTCGTTGTTTTTGTTCAAATTGCTGTATTATACAGTCTATCCGAAAATTCGGATATTTATCGGATCGGATCGGATATCTTAAATACATTCGGATCGGTTTCGGATATCCGATCCGAATCCGAACCGAATTTTCGGATATCCGCACACCTCTACTTTTAACCTTTTTCATTTGTTATAAAAGTTTTTCTATTTTGAAATTTGTTAACTTGGATTTCTTGTAATAAGTTGAAAATAAATCACAAGTCTAATTAGGCCTACAGCTCGTTTGTTAAGATTAAGAAACTTAGCCAGGGAAAAAGTCAAACCAACCACTACTGGAATAAATTTTAATCCTCCTTTTTAAAATAACGTAAGTCGATTCAGTCTTCATAATCTATATTTATAAAAAGATCATCACTATGGGGTGATTTTTGTAGGTTTACCTGCAGAGTATTTCAACAGAAATCCAATACACTTGTTCATGTCTTCCCCTTGGTAACCTGTTGGAGTTAACAATTATGATTATGGGTACTGATCATGCTATAACTATTTTTTTATAGTTTAAGTGCATTTAAGTTTTCCTATGATATAGGAGACAACAACTTCTTATATCTACTACGTTCAAATCAAGATTAAAAACAACCGATAAATTACAAAAATATTATTGCTTAGATCAGCGTTTGCTAAACTGGGAGTCACGGGAGGTTGTGACTTGTGAGGCTGTTCCCAAAATTAATAATTGGAAAATTAAAACTAATAAAATAGTATAGATTTTTTAATAGCAGAAATTTTTGATGTAGTTGTAGATATTAATAGCGCTCTAGATGAAGTGTGGGCTATTATTTTTAAAGAAGTTTGGCAAATTTGTTTTTCTACGGTCTACAATCTACATGGGCTATGAGTGAGTTTGTATTCCTTAAAACAAAAAATTTAGGTTTAATATTACTTTGAAAATGGCTTTGATATTCTATGTTAATTGCGGGGATCACGGCCAGAAGCGTCACTCTCAAAAAGGTTAGCGGTAAGACAGCAATAAAATGTCGTTTCTAAAAATAGAATGTAGCTAAACAATGGCCGCAGCCCTCACGTTGCATCACCGACCGAACTTTCTCTATTTAGCTATATGTTGCCTTCATCTCGGCCCGATTTTCTTGACGTTATATACGAGGTTTGAGAATTAACTAACAATATATCCGAGGTTTTTCCTATGTAAATACATATAGTTTGGCGGGACCTAAAAATAAATGACGTTATATCCGATTTGACGTTATGGCCGAGGCCGCAATAACCGAGTTGCACTGTATAACTTTATAATAATTATATGTATTATATATTATAACTTTATATAATACAATAGGTATCAAGACATGAGTCCACAGCAAAAACAACAGAAGCAAACAAGATGAAATATTTAAGCTTGTGTTTTTCCATTATATACTGTGGAGTTTTGCACTACTTGTATAAAATAATTTTTAAATAATTATTACTAATTAAATAGATAATTCATGCTTCCTTTCAACTCTAATGATCAAACCTTACCTAAAGTTCTTTATTCAAGTAATTTAAAGTGATTTTTTTACATAAATAGTGTTTTTATAGAGTTTTACAGATTATAGAAAACCATTCAAAATTCTTTAAGCAATAATTAGTATGTTCCGAGAACATACTTTATCTAATAAATTAATACTATACTAGTAAAAATTGCTTTGTATAATTTACTTACTTGTTCTATACACACTATTATGTTGTTTACGTTGGCAATCATTTGGAAATATTATAAAATTATTTCTATTTTTGTCAACCCCACATACAGGTTCTACTTTTTCATCACAGAGATTGTGTTTTTGTTGGTTTCTATGAACGGTTTTTTGATTCTTTGAAGGCCTTTTCTCCCAAGGCATCAGCAAAGTTGATGAATCGATTCTTGAATTTTTCTTAGTTTTTCTATTCCTCAAATTTTTTTCTCTTGCTTCATAACTTATTGTTGGAATATTGCTCAAACTGTCTATATTTGAAGAACTAAGTTCTTTGTCAAGACCTTTAATTTTGGGATTTTTGTGGTTAAATCTCTTAGGGTCTTGATTCTTTTTTGGATTGTCATTTTTTAAATCATTAAACTTAAACTCTAATTTTGGATTTGATTTAGTTTCTTTAATGCCAAAGAGTTCTTTAATAACTTTTTTTGTTTCTTCTGATGACTCAATTTTACCATTTTGTATGAATTCTTCTGGGGAGAATACTTCAACTGTCAAATCCTGGTTATTCAGCTTTTCTATTGGTATGTCATCCTTATTTGGGTAAACTTTTAAACCCTCGAACCTAGTTGCGTCGTATTGTTCTTTTTGTCTTGTTTTTTCGTTATCGTAGTTTCCAAAGAGGGTAAATGTTTTAAATGGTGATGTGTCTTTTTCAAACTTGTTTTGAAGCATTTCAGCGTTTTGTGCTTGTAAGCTGGTTGGATAGTAGTGCATTTTTAAATCCTCCGGTACCCTTAAATAATTCTTAGAATTTCCAATAGTTAATGGATTTTTATTTTGAGCAGAAGATTTCAAAGGAAAATAGTACACATTGAAGCTATCAGATTCTTTTCTGGTTTTCCCAATATCTTCATATGGCGGTGATTCTTGTTTTTTATTTTGAGGAGAAAATATTTCCATAGTCAATTCGTCCTTAGGATTAACATTTCCTAAAGTCAAAATGTCACCAATGTTCTGAACATGAAATGTCAAGTCTTTATTTTTAGTATTACCGAGTTGCAATTGCAATTTATTTTCTTTTTTGGTTAATTCCTCATTTTTATAAGTTGTTTTTGTGTCAGGTAGGAAAGCAACTTTAAGGCTTTCCGGTATCATCACTGACTCTGTTACCAATGGTTTCTCGCCCTTTTTGTCAAAGATTACTGAACTATGTGGATATATTTCTAAGGTCAAGTCTGGATTTTGATCCATATTTTCAATTGTTAATGTATCTTGTAATTTCCCACCACTGGTGAATGTCAATTGTGAGTACGGTAAAGCTTGATCTTTTTTTATAGATTTATGAGAGGCATCATGTTTAAAATCTTCAAACTTCTTGTTCGTTTGATCATATTCCGTTTCTGTTTTCTCAATTACGGTAATCTGTTCACTGTTTTGGGGTGTTTTTGGATTATCAAACTTATTATTTTCTGTTTTTATTGACATTACGTGGTTAGTCATTTCCTGGAAAGCTGCTACAATATGATATGCCGACGAAACAAGCACATCAGTTCCAGTCATTTCTCTGTGTTCAGATTTCTTGGTTATCTCTTCAACTGCTGCCTTTACGTGGCTTGATATCACACCCATGAAATGTTTGTTAATTTCTTTCATTGTAGCTTTAACAGACTCGTCTTTGGGATTAAACTTTGAAAACTTATTAAGAGAGCTTAACATGTAATGACTAGATATGTTTACATATTCAGCTGTAAGTTTGATGATTTGTGTTGTTTTATTGAATTCGTCAACAATGTTACTAAGCATATCTATCTCATTTTGAGGAGAGTTTCCTGACACTGGGATCGCCTTGACTGTATCAATCAGATGCTGACCTGAAATTATTGTTGCCACTTTAAGAGGGGTTAAGTTCATTACATCTTCAACTTTAGTAAAAACATCAGTGAAGAAGGGGATGGTTTCGACAATCACTTTGTTTTCAGCGACGTTGCTTTCCTCCGTTTTTGGAGTTTTTGTCCCCGCCTCCTCCGTTTTTCTCCCCTCTCCCGCTTCCTCCGTTACGAATAGGGTAGAGAATGCTGATGCAAGACATGATAAGGACAAAACTGGAACAGAGGTTCAGGATTTTAAATGGAGATAAAATACCCCGTCACAGCACACCTGCGTACTCAGCGAATTTACACCGCAATAATAATACAAGTATATAACAAATTGATCAATTAATACCTGTTGATAAATTAAGAGTATTTTGCCTATTCTCCATAACATTAACATGGAAAAGAGTATGCAGGTTTGCTGCTTTGAGGAACACAGAAAGTAGTCATTTTCACCATAAACTATTTTTATTTTGACCTATACGGTCAAGTTTTATCATAAATAAAGGAGTATGCCTATTCTCCATAAGATTAACATGGGAAAGAGTATGCAGGTTTGCTGCTGTGAAGAACACATAAACTATGATTTTTTTGCATAAACGTATTGATCCTAACCACATGAAGCTAAATACCAAGTTTCATCCAAAACTATTGGTTACTAAGGGAAATATTAATTTTTCCTTATCCTCCATAAGATTAGCATTGGAGCCCCTAAATATAATGTACTTTAGATTTTTTAATATCTCCGTAACCATTGGAGATAAAGAAAACTTTAAGGAACTAAACTGTGTAGTTTTTTGAGCTAATTCTAATGGTGAAAAATAAAATTTGAAATCTTTAAAAACTACATGGGAAAAGGCATAAAACTAATTTTGGGGTACAAAACCCCCCCAAACTACCCGTTTCGATTGACCGATATGTCTGGTTTACGATCTCGTCAGATAAAATGTAGGAATACACGTCTCTACCAAATTTGGTCTGGATCGGACCATTTTTACGAGAGTTATTGTGTTCACAGACACACATATATACATATATATTTTAACGACTATTATTTTTGGACTCTGGGCATCTAAAGTCGAAAAAATGACATGGTCCCGGGCGTAAGTCTTGCTATGAGACCTACGGTAATAGCTTCTTCCCTATGGGAAATTCGCTAAAAGTGTACATATCTCCCTCAACGTCTTTAATCTTCTTTGAGGTTTCACTAAACTAATTTAAAACCATCATTGCAAATTTCCATCGTAAAATTGGCTAACAATATCCTACAAGAGAAACAACTAACTAAATACCACAAGAATTAAATCTGAAATTTTCCTTATATAGGAGACATCCAACCTATTTAATCAAGTGCAGAAAATTTGAAATTACACGTTGAGTACTTATACGTCATAAAATAATGTGTTTGCAATCCTTTCACAAATCTCTCTTTATAATCTTCACAATAATCTTATAGTTAAAAAGAACATATCCATACACAATAAAAGTACATTAATGAAACTTCTTTTATAATTTGATGATTGATGTTATTGAAAATTAGTTTATGGGAGCTAAAGCATATACACTTACCAGATATTACAGTTATACGAAGAGAAATAAGCATTGGTACATAAGAGACTGGGTCAAAACAGATCCGTATTCAATATTAAACTGCTTATCAGATTATGATCACTTTAGAAAGGCATTAAACACACTATCTTATCTTACTATCGAGCTATATAAAACTCATGAGTCATGTGTGTAAAAAATAATTTGTTCTAGAATGAATATTATGTTCCTGACTCAATCACGAATAAGTAAAAAAGCTTTTTTGATGTTGATTGTGAAGTTTCCTTAATAAAATAAATTGCATGATTGATCACAATAACTGCGTACAAATATATTTACCAAAGACAAGGCTGGAACCGAAAAAATATTAGCACTTACACTCAATCAAAAACTATATATTTTAATCCAGTTCAGTACACCACGACACATATCCTAAGATGTCTAAACTATTGCATAATTAAGCTTGCTTTCCTTTTGAAAGATAATTATTAAGGCTCAAGTTTAACCTCATGTTTCCCACATTTTCACAGACAAGAGAAAATTTCTCTGAGAAGTTTCTCAAACTGCAGTTATTTAAGTCCTGACTGTGGAGATCTTTCATAGCATCCCATCCAGTACCAAATGATCCTGATTTACAAACGAGTTAATTCTTCAAAGTAATTCTTCTATTTTGGAGACTTAGCACAATTCTCCAGAACTTGGGAGTTGACAGTAGCAAAAAACTATTCTCTTTAAGAAAGTATAAAACTGGATAGATGAAAACAATACCAACTCTGACCAATGAAAAAGTTACCTGATGTGTTGAAAATGATTTTTAGGTTGTTAAAATTGACTTATTATATTTTTATGGTTTCAATTTATTGTTACAATAATGGTTTTGAAAGAATATTATATGATGGGAGTTCTCATTAAATTCAAAACTTTAACGATAGGTTACAAACTGTGGATATTTACAAGCCTGTGGATATGATATTCCCTGCTCTTGAATAACGTTCACAATATTGAATACTAAATACATTGTCAAAGACAATCCTCATAATTATTAGACCAGATTATAATTCAGAGGCAAAATTGTGGTTTGGATCCCAAGTTAACAGTAGATTCCTAAATCAGAAGTGACTATATTAACTTAAAGTCCTGTCTAAGGAACATGTCAACCCTAGTAAGTAAAATCACTACATGATAGTGCCACAATCATCTTACACTCATTCTCACAAATAATTAGCTTAAAATGAGTGGTGACTTGGGTAGGTCATCATTTCAGTAAACAATGTAAAATAAATACAGTTAAGTACTCCAAATTTCAGACTCAACCACAGTATTTGTTGTTTGCAACAAGTATGACTAACCATGATTACCTAACCTGTATGTTATATTGCGTTTTTTGCGGCCATTGGAACACTACTGCCAAAAATACGGCAGGTGGTATCTGGGGGAAATGACATATTTTATCAGTACGTATATATCCTAAAAAGGGTCCGACATGTTACGAATATATTTGGCTATTCCTAGGAAAATCACCTGTGACTCAAGGTCTATATTAGAGGTATCTGTCCTCTGATATTAGTGTCCAATTTGACTGGTCTACCTGAATAAAATAAAGATGGTTGGATGTCATTAAAAAAATGTTAAACAAGTAAACATTTAAATTTAACCCTAAAACTGGTAAAGTCGTGATTCATGACACATTTACAAATTCAATAAGAAGTGGCAGGTGGAGTCATCTGTCGTTAATTTAGTGAACTTGTTAGACACCATCGCCATCGTGACCGGGTTGCCCTCTGGGGGCAAGCAACCGAACCTGCTCATGCAATTCACTAAACTGTCACTAGGGTATGTCTTATAGCCAAGTAAACGCTTTCTACGACTAGGCACAGTGGCTGAACCGGTTTAAGCATTAAGCTGACGAGTGTAACTTTATAGCCATTCAGAAGTTCTAGGGTTCGAATCCTGACCATGAGCAATCCCAATTTATCAATGTCTTCCTAATTGCTGATTTTTCTTTCTCCTATTTCTTCTACGTATGTAATGTACCAACCTATGGTATCTGACAAAACAACTGAAATTCCATTTTCCTAATCAAAGAACAAAAGTTTTGTGATGAATTAACTTTAAATGTGAATGTTTATTTATGAATTCAATTTAAAACTGAAAAGGATTTGCTACAATCAGAATAAATGAATTAAGTTCCACAGAAAAAAATTATTATTATTTATTTATTTTGAAAGGGACTGTGGTATGTCCTATAATCCAGTTAATTGGAGGTCATGGATTGTGGATAGTTGTGAGCGATAATCTGTGGGTGTAGTGTTCTCTTGTGTGGATTAATATCCGCACTTTTGAATACTACGTTAATCCTCAAAGATCATCCTCATTATTAGATCAGTTCATAATTCAGAGGCGGTGATTCGGACTCCACTTTAAATTGTAGGTCCTTAAGATATGGGACCCCATTAACTGTTGGGGTATTAATATACTGTTCTGTAGTCAGTAACAAGACTTCAAGATCACGCTCAATCGCCCTACACTCATTTCTCATTCATATTCAGCTTAAAATACCTACCTGGGTAGATTTCTATTTCAATTAAAAGTATAAACTATAATAGTATTATATAAACCCAAATGGTTGCTGTTACTTTCAATACATACAAAAGTTTTTAAACACATAGCTTTTTAATCTGAATGTATGATTTTTAAAGAAATGGGTAGAATTATAGAGAATTTCCCACACATTGTAACAAAAGAACATCAATAGGGATTTTAATAATTATAACACTTGGAATCAACAAGTAATATCATTATTATTATTATTATTATGTTATTAACAGACATTTTGATATCACATTTTCAAATATAAAAATATCCTAAATCTGTATTACAAAAATATTGCACTATATTAAATACATGGCATTAGGTTATATAACATGGTATTTATGACGCAACGTCGATTTTGATGCTGCCCCATTGCACGATTCCTACAGGAGGAGGCAGTACCAATATCTCCGTCAGTGCTGATTCTGCCGGCATGTTCAACGTGAAAATCCTGCCACATTATATGTTTTTAAGGAAATAATACGATTTTAATTTCAACAATGGATATATTCATGACAAAAGGAAGTACAGTAAAAAATACTTTTTTTCTGGATAACAATATCGGTAAAATTATCACCCCCTCGGAATAAGTAGGCAATTTTATTACTTATTTCGGTGTAGAAAATAGCGATGAAAAATAAAACAGCAAATAGTAGTTCAGTCTTTTTAAACATTAAACTATTTCATTGGAAATTACTTCAGAACTTCATCAATAAAAAAAGTTTGAAACAATGAAAATGTTCATCCCTTTTTATATTTTTCATCTTTAAAATTATTTTTGAAAACGGTTTGAAAAGCACACACTAAAAGAATTTTTCTCTTAACACCATTTTTACTTTATGAGTTAATGAAAATCTCATGGATTAATTAATATAAAATATGAGCTGGAAATCTTGTTTTCTGAGTTATAGAGAATATTCTATAATTCAGAATACTCTATTAATGAATGCTCTTGAATGATGATTAGCTGTAGTACTGCTCCATGTGGTTTGTTACTTTGAATATATGTGAGTGTGTGTGTGTGGTATGTAAATGCACTGTACGAGGGGGTACCTAAAAGTAACCGGAATTACGCTGCCGAAGGTGTGGCCTGTGTGGTATGTATGTCTGCCGCTACGTGTGTGTTCAGTGCCGCTAGTGCCGTCTCCGTGGGTGGACGTGTTTGTCTGCAGTGAGTTTTTAAGTGAACACTGTTTCCCCATTTCATCGTTTTTTTCGTTTTGGCAAACGTAACAGTGTGCAGCTCTGAAGTTTTGTTTCTTGTTAGGGAGGAATGCTGCAGATACCATCGTTATGTTGAAAACTGCTTACAAAGATGAAGCTTTAGGGTAAAAATCAACCATAAAAGTTGTTTTTACGTTGTAAAAATGGCAAAATGTCAATTGTTGACAAACCTCGTGAAGGACACTCGTGTTCACTTAAAAACTCACTGCAGACGAACATGTCTACCCACAGCGACAGCACTAGCGGTACTGAACTCAGGATGAGCTGCACTACACACGTAGCTGCAGACATACGTAATACACAGGCCACACCTTCGGCAGCGTGATTCCGGTTTTAGGTACCCCTAATAGATGTGTTTACGTAGGTATTTGTATTTGTGTAGGTGTTTTATGTAGGTATTGATATGTATGTATTTTTTCGATATATATTTTTTAGACCACTATTATCATCAGCCTATAATATGAAAATGTTGACAAGTGCCCCTGTTCTGTTTACACTGTACAAAAAACATGTATGTGCAATAAGGATTTTGAATTTGAATTTATAAAGGATAATAGTTTATTTCATACGTATACACTACATATACGAGTGCATATATATAACTTACACTTTATCCAAATCAGCTGAGCATGTTTTTCCGACAATTTTAATTTCATTACATTCCTCCCGTTGGGTGAAATCTATGACTGAGCCAACAACATTCAATCCACCTGCTTTCACCAACGATCTTTGTCCTTTTGGAGAAGATGTCATCTTGACTGACTGTTTTCCTTCAATGCTGAAATAATGTTATATATTATAATTAGTCTGAACACACTTATTTTGTATTTTCAATGTCAGTGACACTCTTCAACCCGTGAAGGTTTTGAGGTGTTCTCTAATTGTTGCACTTAATGGAGATCTGTAAAGGCACAAGAGTACTTAATAAAATATAAGTATAGTTAAAATGTTAGTTTCATCTTCAAATTGTATGCACCAAGTATCACAAACATGAATGTATAACAAATGATGAACTCACACCTTGTATGTTGCGTATTTTTGCCAAGAGTAGCACTACTGACGAGAGTAAGACAGCTGATATTATCTGGCTACAACAATGGAGGGAAATGACATTAAAAGAGTTAAAAAAAACAACATTAAAAGGAGAAGAAAGGTAAAAAACAAATAAAGAATCCTTTACCAAATGACATATTTCTAGATTTAAAACTTGAACAAGAAATCTATAATATTATTAAGAAGAGGTAGTTTCTGTATATTTGTGGGTTCGTTTGTTGTGGCAAGTAAACACAAAAAATACTGAACTGACCGGTTTGAAATTTTACACAAAGGTAGATCTTAAACTCATGAAACACATTGGCAAATTCATTTCCTTAAAATCCCTGTAGGCTACGCCCTGTGAATGTCCTTAGTTTCAATGTTTGCATTTTCAAAGAATGAAAACATAAAGTTACTCAAATGTCAGTCAGCAACTGTGAACACTAAAATTTAACAGTTCGGGAGGAAGAAGAATGAGCTGCCGTGACCAACCTGGGTTTCAATGTTTACATTTTCTAATGTCAACATCCGTTTACACTACATTTTGACAGTTTGGGAGGAAGAAGAAATAAAGTTCATTTTTACGCATAAACATTTTTACACATAAAATTAGTATTGCCCAAAATGGTAGATTTTAAGTTTTCTCCTGATTTCTGTCTCTTAACAGGTGTTACTTTGTCATGTTGAAGACACTCGTGTTTCTAAATTTTTGAGACCGTATTTAGTATTAAATACTATTAGTAAATACCTATTTTTATGTGAAGAGTATTTTACCTCAAATAAAGCAACTTTTCTTAATCAAATTTTCATGTTTTAGAATATTTATTTCATGTCGAAGAGAAAAGGTAACCTTTCTCAAACCTTTTTGGCTAGTTAATAAAAATAAGAAGGGTTTCCTTTGGAATTGGAGTATTTTATCTCTAAAACTAATAAAACGTACTGCATTGTTTTTTTCCAGATTTCACTATGTTTAGTATTTAAGCATAATTTTAGTTTAATAATCATTTTTCAACAATAAGAGACATTCCACATTTATCATGTATTTTTCAAAGAAATAATTCAATATCAAATACCCTTTGTATGTACAGAGTCAAAATAGAATAATCTGAGATTCAAAACAATTCAGATATTCTTAACAAAAACGTTTACACAAAACACCCATACATGGCAAGTGGAGGGGTTGACGCTTCGATCTGATTGGCCATAAAATATGGCGTGACTATTTCTATCTTCAATTTAATGTACCCCTATAGGCACCAATGGTCAGTTACCGACGCTATCCCCTCTTCAGAAATTTTAGCCTTTAACGCGCTCTAAGTGCGACTTCAAGTTGCTCATAATATATTATTTAAAACTGCTTAACCTCTCTCACTTATCTCGCGTTACAGTGCGATCCATTCTCAATATTTGTCTCAGTAAACAATAATTAATTCAGTGCTTTAATTCGCTACTCTCATCTGTCTCTCTGTGAAAACCATGTGTTCTCAGCACTCACTCTCAATCCGCCACCTTTTTTATGTCTTCTTCATGATTCTTCTTCTCAGTCCAAATTTGGTCACATACCCCTTGTTCAGTGACAATGGTTACACCTCCCACTCACAATAAAATTTACATTAAGTGATAATATATTGTGGCTATTCTATAGTATGGTAGTTATATGCAGTTTGCACCACAAAAATTGGAGGCATCTTTCACAATAGTTGTCTACGGGATGTGGAAGTCTATCCTGTTATATTTTCACATTATACAGATTTTTGGCTTTCCATATTTGTATATTCACATCAATTCGGCACATCAACCTAACTAAAATCCGCAGAGCGCTGTAGGTCGTCAATATTCCGTTTATTACTATGTAACGCAACGTGTATTGACATACACCGCTCTGTGCAGTTGGGTAAGGTTGGTTACTGACGGTATAAAATATTATTAACGAGATAAAAATATTCTTAAAACCTATTATCCTATTAAATAGTTCGCGAGACGCAAAAAGTTCATTGTTGTGTCTTGTCAATCAGACTGATTGCTGTGTCGGCTGTGCGGTCCTGTTATCACTAAGCGATAAGACTTTCTACAATCCTGTAGATAAAACCTGAACTAATCACTCCCAAATACTCATGACGACATGTGTTGCCATATGTATAGCGTATCTTAATTGGTGGTGAACTAATGAAACCAGCCAAAAAAGTAGTGGTGGTGATTTATCAGAAAAGATCCCTGAATTTAAATTTATACATTTAAAAAATTTAAAAAATAGATAGAACATTATGTAGATTTAAGAACTTGTTACGTGGGAAGGTGCGCCAGAAGATTAAGGCTGGGCTCTCACTAAAACAGACACAGCTCTTTGACTAATGGGGGTGATTGAAAGGTATACAGAGGGTGGACACTTATTATGGTGGAAGCAGATTATTCCACTCTCAAACCTTGACATTTAATTTCAAACCCGGATCAAAAGACCGTGACATACTCTACAGGCTTAAACAGCTTCACCACAGCGAGAGACAGACAAAAATACTTTATTAAACAATCGTCAAGATTAAAAATGGCATCAATTACAAAATCAAAAATATATACGGTTCTACTACACTTGAACACTTACCTCAGTCTGTCTTCTACTAAGAAATAGACTTGAAATTTTGTTGCAGGCTGTATTAGAGAGTTCCTGAGTGATAATTCAATATTTAGGCCTTTTCCGTTTCCACTAAAGTCACAAACAAACACCCTGTGAACAATCAATTTGATTTACTAAACCTTATACCTTTGATTTCTAATCAATATTTAATCTTCAACGCTTGCTATGGTTTGAACAAGGATATAGTGTAATGAGTTAAATTTTGAGAGGAATGTAAAATTAAACCAGGTAAGCTTAACGTATCATAAGACCGAGACATAGGTCTTTTTTGTAGATGTCCGGTATAGTTAATGGGTGATATTCAAAGTAAATATCCGACGGGATGGCGGGATGGTGATTGTAACCTACGTGAAGATATTGACCCTCCAATTAGGCTAACATACAAGTCTTCGCTAGCTATTCAGGTACTCCTAGTGTTGGTGTTTACAACACTTGTTACATTAAAGATTGTTTCACTGGTGTGAGGTTGAATGATGGTTGTCAAATACCATACCTCACCTAAATACAGTTACTCAATCTTTAAACAACACGGAGTAGCTGTGAGTAAACATTGATCCTAGCGTACAATATTGAGATAGCGATGTTCCAAACCGGCTGACGTCATTTTGCTTGAAACTCATCTTCTCTAGAAAGCGATACTCCCTTCGGGGTCAGTTTTTAACCCTGCTCCCATCTTCCCTTTATAGAGAAGTTGAAGGGGTGGTTGAGAAACCGGTTGATCCCAGAAAGCTCATTACTATGTCAAATCTGGTGCGAGTAGTTTGGTTAGAATTAGTATATGCATAAACTCCAAGTCCTTAGACTTAATTGGAAGGGTTTCCCATTGTTAGCCCTAGTTTTATGTTTAAGTTAGGTGGCAAAACTAGTTTTATTAGATAAGGCTAACCAATAGTATTTTGCTTTTTTATTGGCCCAGTAAGAATCTTAGTGATTATACCCCCCTGTCCCATCCATTTTGCAGGTCGTATCTGGTTTCAAACGATCCTGCCCAGACAGGTCGGAGACAGGCGAAAGTGAAAGATTTGCCAACTGGCTTTAATTTAAAATATGTTGTTGAAATACATTTATACTTCTCTGGTAACATTTTCTGGTGTTCTTTGGTTACATTTCTTGGTTCACCAATTTAATATGACATGGGGATTTTTATTGGGTACTTAGTAAACATATTCAATTTGTAGAATCAATGACTATAGACTTATTTATTTAAACTAGTAAGTTAAAAGTTAAGTAGACAATCGGTTCAACAGAATCTTTGAAATTAAGTATGGTGAGGGTTTTTAATTATTCTAATATTATTTTGTTATACATTACCAATATGTCTGTATTTTTAACTACAGTGCACAATGTTTCTGGAGGTGGTGAAACTCCTCCTGTTTTTGAGTGAAATTTCAAAAGCTTGAAATTGGTAATCGATTGAAAACAGGGAGTTTTACCACCTCCAGAAATATTGTATAAATAATAACATGTTGGGAAAGTCCAACAAAGTAGGCCTAGTATTAAAATAATTAATAACCCATACCATAGTTAGTTTTGAAGATTCTGTTGAAGTTAGTGACAAATTAACTTTTAACTTACTTCTTCAAATTAATAACTATATAGTTATCAATTATAAATATAGAAAACTTTTACCAAGGATCAAATTAAAAATTCCCAGATCATAAAGATGCTAACAAAAGCACCAAGTAAAACAATTTTTCAAAGATTACATATTATTAGAAGTATTAAAAGTTAAAATTTTCTGTTATTTCACATCTAAAACATTTTTGGGGAAATAATTTACAGTAACAAGCGTAATTTAATGATTACGCTTCACACATGTTTACCTGTGAAACATTTTAGAATGCTCCTGGCCCTCAGACTTGATCTCCAGACATATTTGCTTGTCTACGAACCGATCGGTGAGGCGAGGGGAGATGCAGCTTTTCGAAGAGATGCATTCATGATATGTCGGCTGGTACTGTTGAGCGCTGAGTAGGAACTTAGGGGTGTCCTGTAAATTTGTTAGTCCTTTAGTTGTAATTCAATAAATTTTACCCACTCAGACAATCAAATAAAACCTTAAAATGAGGTACTTTGAACCTACTTATGTTTTCCATAGGAGGAGGTTCTACAGCCAAGGGATACGTAAGTGTTTGGGTTACTGTATATGCAGCCCTAGTCAATCCTCTGGTTGGTTTACTAATTCAGAGATAAAAATTAGGTAACTTACGATAAAAATAAGCTGTGTTATTACTGGTAGGTCCTATGGCTATCCAGAGTGACAGAGTTTCTTATCATCTTGGTTCCTTCTTATCTCTCAAGGAGGCTTGATTGACTCCCGGGTCAGCCTATAGGCCTACTGATGAAATCAATGAATTATCATGTTGGTTTGTTCCTTGATTAAAATTCATTATTATTATTACCAGGAACCTTTTTTTCAAAAGAAAACTAATTGAAGCTTCCAACACGAAACTAGCAGATTAAACAATTAGTCAATCTTCAGTTGAGATCTGATCATTGTAGCTGCCAATTCTTAGCAAAGAACTTAAAAATAATCTGAATCTGAAACAAAATTCTCAAGGTATGCTAACTCGTAGTAAAGCTCTTAAAAGGTATTAGGTTTTTTTAAGTATAAAAATAACAGTTTTTCGCTCCGTAAAGTTAATGTTGTACTGTAAAGATTTCATATAATATAAGGAAGATTTTATTTGAATTTAAAAAATCTGTTATACACACTTCGCCTGGGTTACAGGTTTTTTTGCCGTGGCCATTTTGTTTCAGGTTCCAGTGGACACACCCCTCTATTCAGTTGTCTTTGAGTCGTGACGAATGGACGTATTATGTTTCTTATGAGCGTAATTAATTGTTAGTGGATTGTTTTTTGTAAGTTTTTTGACAGCTTTAAACTTCTTTTTCTACTTTATACCGGATTAGTCCGGATTATATACTAATTATGTTATGTTTTAGGTACTAGTTTGCCTAAGTATCAGCATCAGATTCCAGATCCCGTTGTAAAACTTTGTTTCACTTAAAACCGTGGTGGAAAATGTCTGCATTAAAAATCTAAATAGCATGTTGGATTGGGTGTGAAACTTTGTAATAAGGTGACAGTTACATTTCAAAAGTTAGGTACAAGGCTAGGTCAATGTCAAGACAGTATAAAGTATGTTAATTTAGATAATACATGAAAAGTTACCTCTGCACACATTTTTTGTAGTCTGCAGACATGGCTCCAAAGAAATCTGTTCTATAATTTGAAATTGTTTTTAAATTTGAATTTGAGACCTAGCCTTGCAGGACTAGCGAGACCGATTCTGACGTATCTATGTGATTTTAAACTGTTTAATGTTTATGATGTAAAATAATAAGAGATGACAAAGGCAATTGAACGAAATACAGATATTACTGACTATACTTACATGGTATGTTATTCCTTGACAGAAATTGGTGAAGAAAGGAAGAGTGACAGGCCCATGAATGTACATATAGCGTGAGATTTTATCCCAAAACATTAACTCTCTCTGGGGAAACTCTTGTAGGGGAGCTGCTTCAAAGGTCCATCCTGGGGCAAAAATGGCTGCCGACATGTTTAAACTGCGTAGAACTGCCAACGCCTATAAGCAGAGCTAAGTTACTAAATAATCAACTGTATCACTGAACTAATTCACACTTGCCCCCTTTGAGGTAAACTAAAAAAATACATTGCATATAATCATGTGTAAATGCTTATCAATATATCAAATGTGTTGTTCCAAAAGTAATACTTTACAAGTTTAATGATTTTGGGGAGAAGTTTACCCTCCCTGGGTTATAACAAAGTATTTTTGTGTGGTTTGTGGTGATGTGTAAGCTGCATACTACTTTTCATGGTAGACCTACACGGTTGAGAATAACATTGGGGGCTCTCAGACGAAATCTGTTGACTGTGGATAGAAAATTTAATTTTTCTCTGGGACCATTAATCATAGTGTAACATATAATACTAATTTAATATTACCACGAGTTTAATACTAATTTGCTTAACTTTTTTAAGCTGGTTTTAATTGACCACCACGGTCAAATAATGTTATAAATTTATTTCTTAAATTGAAAAATAAAAAATTTATTTGTTTGGTATTTGAACCTTTGACTTTCCATCCAGTTAGGGAAGTGAGGTATTGAACACAGCCACAGGTGGCAGAAATCAGGCGCTTCATCAGATATGGTGGACAATTGCTAACAAGGGTAACACAAAAGCGGCCCCCGACTGAGGCCAAGGCACCTAGAAGGTGTGGGGGTTATCTGTGGCATGGTCACATTTAATTGGTCCTCGAATGCCTGATAATAATGCTGTGTCGTAGCGAGCGAATAACTCTATTTAATAAACATTAACTGTACAACCTTGTCCTTGCTGCGGTTTTTCAGACTATCAATTCCTGGGCTTGGGATTGTCATAAGAAAAGATGGGCTGAACTTTCCCTGCATAGGGTAAGTAAGCTTAATCTTCGTTCTCCATCTCGTCAAGTTGCGAAGACCTTCCTGAAACTTGGCAGGAAGGATGCCAAACTTGTCACAGGTATCGTCACTGGTCACGATAATCTGAGGAAGCACCAACTACGCATGGGGGTCTTCAACGGCGACCCTCTGTGTAGGAAATGTCATCTGCAGGAGGAAACTGCAGATCATCTACTCTTTGATTGTATAGAGCTGGTAGAGGTAAGGTCCTCTACTCTGGGCAATTTGGTAAGGGGTAGTTTTCTGCCTCCTGACGAGCTCGTCGACAGGCTGCTGCAGTTTTCCAGGTCTCTTCATCTAGAAGATTCCTGATTCTCCAGGATGAGAATTTTTAGGGGTGCGCAAAAAGCCACTACGGCTGAAGCACCTTGGGTAAATCTGCCCCTTCGAATGAATGAATGAATGAATGAACCTTGTAGGTTCTAGGAACCTATACATAACATAGTATAACTTTCTTAAATGTGGCTGAAACCACATGATTAAGAATAGTTCGTATCGTAACAAGCAGTTCCTAAATCAATGGAAATACTGCTACGGGTGCATTATGAAACTATTCCCTACCTTATCGACGTTAAACCCACCATCGTAATAACAGTTTCGTCCCCATACATCAACTCCGACATAGACATCGAGTTTCCGATCACCAGCCTCCTTTAGACTCTCAATAAGGCCACTTGGTGTCCACACATAGTTGAGAAATATACCATCACACTGGTCGAAGAAAGGCCTGAAAATTTCAAGCAAAATAAAGAATTGACAATGAACTTTAACAATATTTTTTCTGATACTTACAAAAGGCAAGAACCATTAAGAGTAGCTACAACTAAACTCACATCACACTGATTGATTGTGTTTTGTACATTTAGTCAATAATTCAATAATTTCAATAAGTCAATAATTTCGATTTAGTCAATAATTGTCTCGTAGAGGTGAAACATTTGAATTTATATACTACTGTGAAAATAATTTGTGTACTAAATTCCTAATAAGCCATAAAAAATTATAAGAAAAAATAAATTTATTTACAAAATAAAATCCTCACTTGTTCAGCGGACACAGTTTGTTCTGCCAATCCAACGTTCCTTCAATAGTGACTGAATCGTACCACAAAAGCCAGGTTTGTCTCTTGCAATATATGGATAAATGTGATTTAAGTAAAGCCACAAATTTGATCAGCTGAGGTATCAAACCTTTTGGAATTTTATTTTCAATATTTAATAAGTAGCCATCAAACTTAAAATGAGCACAAATCTCAGCAAGCTTCTGGGAAAAATTATTTATTTTATTAGCATCTGTAAGAATATCATTCCAAATATTCTCTCCATCAGTCCATTCAGTAATTAATGTACCTGTAAAAGTTATATTGTGTTAGTGAACACCCTTGTTGATTCTAAACTACTGAATTTATCATTAATACTTATGAGTAGATAATTATAATTGGCAAAAGTCGCAAATGAATACATGTTTACAAACACTGTCAGACCTGGTGGACACAACTTGGGCTTCAAAGTCTGCAATGGCTCTGCCTGTTTAACTCACTTGCCATGAGAACATGTGTTAAATTCAAAAATGGCTGTGACTTGCTGAATACTAGAAAATCTTTGTATCATTTGAAAGAGAATTATAATGTCTAGTAATCTACCTGATTAAAATTCCAATTTGTTTCATTTCATTGACCTTTTTTATTTCATTTCATTCCATTTTTTCATGTCATCATTGGATACCTACATATTAAATTGTTTCCATAAAAATAAAAACCCAACAATGTAGATCAAACTTTTTGTATTTGTAAATACAAAATGGCATACATGCAAGTTTTCTTAAAATGTGAATGTTATTAATCATTTAATTTTGATATCAGAACCTGATTAAAAGTTCCCAGCAGAACGGAGATATCTGTTGTGTTTGCATTCACATTCTAAACATTACATTAGGGTTGTCTTTGAATCTCTGTAACGAGTGGATGTGTTTGGTTTCTTATGTGTGTTATGTTTAGTGAATGGTTTGTTTGTAAGGTTTTTGACTGCTTTAAACTTGAAAATGTTTTCAGCTTTGTACCGGCTTAGTCCAGATTATGTGTTAATTGTGTTATGTTTAGTTCACCTAAGGACGGGATCAGATTCCAGATCCCAAAACGTCGTGAAACTTTGTTTTACATAAAATCGTGATGGAAAATGTCCGCAGTAAAAATCTAAATAACATAAATCCACCATCACCAATAATGAATTTCAAACAAAGAAGAGGACATTCTAACTGCAAAATCAACTAAAAATTAGGCTACCAATTTGCTAAAAACTTTCAAAACTTCTGAACCGTTCTCCTGTTTGAGGATATTCCATCAAATTAATCACGAATGTATGACATCAGAGTGCATGGTGAAATAAATAACTGGCTTCAAACTAGGCCTATAAGGACTCTACAACATATATACTGTAACTTATACTTTACATTTAATTCAAACAATCAATTTATTATTAAAAATACAATCATTACTTGATTTATTCTTTCCAGAACAATTTTAAATCAATTGAGAAATGTAAACCCCTCATAAATATATGTTACTTTGATACTTTCACCAAAATGGTGACCTAGCCAAGTATAAGTTAGAAATATTTTACAGTAAAAAAACTTACGTACTGAAGACAGTTTGCAAAAAAATTGTGGCATACCTAACACAGGTACTCCATGTTTATGTGCTACATCAATCCATCCATGTGGGGGTATTGTGACAAATTTGTGACTGAAGTAAATAAATATATCAACAACGGACCAATTATAAAAGAGATATGTCTCAGTGTTTGGGCTGCCATTACAATATCTGAAACAGTACATTGAATCAATACATATTATTATATTTAGCTACTTGCCTGTGAGCTACCTTCTTCCAGCTTCAGCAATTCCACCACCATAATGTGGTTAAAACTTAAAAGGCCTAACTGACACAAAATTTCCAAAGACAATTTGCCTTATCATCAATTAAAATCACAATGAGCTGGTTGTGCTGGCCCAAAGAGGATACCAACATTTTGTGTTTTTTTTTGTTGTTACCAGTGCTAAATTTTTCAATTCAGTAGGGAATGGACCAAAGCCTGGACTTTTTACTATCTAATGTTGACCTGTATTACAATGTTAATGGCACAATTACAAATGGCGGTTGAGTCCGGAATCGGATTGGCAACCCTTGATTTGCCAGTAGCATGTTACCTCTGAACTACACAGCTGATAAAATGTTAGAACCATGGTACTGAATATGGTGGAGTTATCAAACCCCATATTTTTCTGTTACAGCCCAGCCGAAGGACTGTTGTGCCACATTGATGGAACCAGTGCAGATCATTCCTATTCATCTATTTATACAATGAAATACACCTTCAATCCCAATCATGCAAAGAGGACTTTTCATTTTATCATTGAAGAATATTCCCACAAGGCTTTTTTGTAACAGTTTAATAAGAAAATGCCTGTAATAATAACTACGCAGACCCAGAGCCTACTATGGTTTTAAACTTAAGTAGGGGCCTACAGTATTTTAATTTTATTTTTTTAATAATTAACAGATTTAAACATTGTTGTATTATTTTACTGTATTTTAAATAAATAAACACATACTTATCTTCCAGGTAACCTCCCTTAAAATCATGACAAATAACAGTTCTAGGCACAGTACTTTGAGGTAGTTTGTATTCAGGACATATGAGATTTTTCTCTCTAACATCTAGAACATTGCCAATGTTTGAATAATCAGTCCGTTTATGTAGTACGTTAACATCATGTTTATGAATCCAACAGTTATTGTCACATGTCCACTTCAAAAGACTTTGCACATCTTCTATAGGAAAACAAACATTACTTGAATTCATATTTCAAATGTTAGCTGTAAAAATTAAAGAATCACTAGTAGAAAATCACTTAAATTTAGGAAGAAACGGTTTATTTTTATAGACTTATTAGGCGTATCTATAGATTTCATTGATGACTAAATAGAATACATTAAAATGACACGGTTCATCCAAGGAATTTACGACTTCACTGACAGTGACAGTGAAAATCACAAAAATAATTCAGAAGTTTTAGAGGTTAGAAATACAGTACCGTATTCTCGTGTACTTTCGTGTTACCATTGTTATGATATACTTATCGAATTGTTTATAACTAGAATATAAAATATGATAATAGATTATAGAATCCTTCTATCCTCTATGGTGTTACCAGTCTTCTTTCTGCTGCTCTACTATTTTTTATTATTTAAGATTATTATATTACCGAGTTAGAAATTCACTGAGTACGCAGGTCTGCTGCGACGGGGGTATTTAATTTGTTATTTGATTTGGATACTGACAAGGGACAAGTCAAGTTTAGATAGAACAAAAATCTGTCATTGAAAATGTCAAAACGTTTGGTTACTTGACAAAGGTTGATGGATGAAGTCCCAGGCCTCTTGAGAAAGCTGGGATCTTAGAAGCTTAATATTTTCAAGATGTAAAAATCTTTGAATTAAAGAAATTAGGTGTTCTTTTTCCGGAAGGCAACCATGGTTCAAAAGCTCTTGGGCGTTATCTTATAAATAGATATTATAAGAGATTTTGAATAGGGCCTAGGCCTAACTTAAAAAATCCAAGATATTGCAATTGTTGTATAGAACATGTAGTTTAAAGGATGTATTTTTTCAAAGTTACTTAAAGATCCAACAGTTATTGTCACATGTCCACTTCAAAAGACTTTGCACATCTTCTATAGGAAAACAAACATTACTTGAATTCATATTTCAGATGTTAGCTGTAAAAATTAAAGAATCACTAGTAGAAAACCACTTAAATTTAGGAAGAAACGGTTTATTTTTAAAGACTTACTAGGCGTATCTATAGATTTCAGTGATAACTAAATAGAATATATTAAAATGACACGGTTCATCCAAGGAATTTACGACTTCACTGACAGTGAAAATTTCAAAAATAATTCAGAAGTTTTAGAGGTTAGAAATACAGTACCGTATTCTTGTGTACTTTCGTGTTACCATTGTTTATAACTAGAATAATAGAATATGATAATAGATTATAGAATCCTTCTATCCTCTATGGTGTTACCCAGTCTTCTTTCTGCTGCTCTACTATTTTTTATTATTTAAGATTATTTATTAGCGAGTTATAAATTCACTGAGTGCGCAGGTCTGCTGCGACGGGGGTATTTAATTTGTTATTTGATTTGGATACTGACAAGGGACAAGTCAAGTTTAGATAGAACAAAAATCTGTCATTGAAAATGTCAAAACGTTTGGTTACTAGACAAAGGTTGATGGATGAAGTCCAGGCCTCTTGAGAAAGCTGGGATCTTAGAAGCTTAATATTTTCAGGATGTAAAAATCTTTGAATTAAAGAAATTGGGTGTTCTTTTTCCGGAAGGCAACTATGGTTCAAAAGCTCTTGGGCGTTATCTTATAAATAGATATTATAAGAGATTTTGAATAGGGCCTAGGCCTAACTTAGAAAATCCAAGATATTGCAATTGTTGTATAGAACATGTAGTTTAAAGGATGTATTTTTTAAAAATTACTTAAAGTGGAATAAAGTATGTGTTAGTTCAATTAATACTTATTTTTGAAATTTGCTTACAACAGATTTGTAGCATTGTAGTGATTTTTTACAGTTGCTCTGAATTCCTTGACGCTCAATGAAATCTTTGATCATAGGTTTTAATGGTATAATTTTAATCAGTTCAGGGGAATATGTAAGGAAATTTATAATTTTACAATTAGAGGGATATGGAATATATATCAGGTTTGTTAAATAAGACAAAAAAACACAGATCTGTTAAAAAAACAAATATTTATTAAAAACAAATGTTAAATAAATGTTTAAATAAAATCCTTATAGGTACTTAGATCCCCGGTTTTCCAGTTTTTGCCAATCCCGGAAAATCCCCGGTAACCTTAAAAATATTCGAAAATCAGGCAATTACCCGGTTTCTGGCAACACTGCAATGAATCATGAGATAGGACATTTTATACAAACAATAAGAAGGCGAAAACTAATATAGAACTATTCTTATAACCTCATTGTAAACCTTAACTAACAGCCTAACTATCCCTACAAATACTAGCATATATACTAACTATTTCCAATTAAGATTTTCAGGGAAGCAACCATAAAAAGTAGTGAACTTCGCAGTTGCATGGTAAGATACACCTAAGCCTGCTTAAAAAAAGTAAAACAAGAAGAAAAAAGCAAGGTAAATACACGTGGTTAAGCTGTTGCTGTTATAGGTTATAGTAAATGTATACATCAAATGAAGTGCATAATTGAAAAATTACACTTGTTACCTCTCTAGTTAATTTTTAACCCATGGCTCCTAAATCGAACCTCACTTTGAATATGAAACCTACAAAAAAGGTAAGGTTATGTGTGGTGTTATTGTAAAAAACTGTAATCTGTAAGTTATTTATTTTGTACAACAGCAAATACATATTTTCTTATGGAGAATTATACTAAAATATAATGAAACTATAAATAAACACTGGGGAAAAGTGCACATTTAACTAATAATTTATTGTAAAAATTTTAAATAGTAACAAATTCAAACATATAAGTGTTAAAAATTTATAATGTTTACAGTAAACATAAGTTCTATGACACTTGCTGTGGTTAGTCCACACGCACTAAGTCCTGAGAGTGTCAGCAACTCCTTTAGTCAGCTGCTAAGATCTCAGACCCACGTATGTATGTTTGTTTTGTCCATGCATCCCAAGATTCCTAGAGGCCTTCATTGGACCAGCGTTATCAATTCATAAAACAGCTTCAGTTGGAGACCCGCTTTACTCCCCTAATAGTCCTTTAAACCAGACAATCTGTTTCGCTGCTTCTACTGCATCATAATCTGCCTCAGTTATAGGAATTACCTTATTACCGCTTCTTCGTCTTTGACCGGTTTTACCCGGATTGACTGCGTTGAATCTTGATGTTTTCTCTTATAACATTACTATCTATAATAAAAACTTTTAAAAACCTAATTTTTTATACACAGGAAACCTCTAGTTCCATGAAATTTCGTAGAATTTCTCAGGGCTGTAGAGAGGGTTCTTCAATAGCACTTCCTTAGTAACTTTTTTCTTGAAGCCACCCATGTCAGACTGCCTGACCTCAATCGGCAGAGCATTAAAAAATTTCATTTCCAGGAATTTTATTTGGGAGTCTTTGTAAGTCTACATCTCAAGATCTGCAGCTCTTCTAGTTCCATGTGCATGGGTGGCGCTTCTCTGTTCAATTTGAGGTTTTCTTTAATGTAGAAGAGTGGGTCCATTTCATACTGACTAAAAACCGTGGCTACTTGTAGGTTTGTAAATATTGGCTTATACAGTGGTCTAGTCTCCCAGCTGATGTTATTAGCCTAACAGCTTTATTTTGCAACAACAAGACTCGGTTGCTCACCGACCAATGTCCCCAAAGTATTAGGCCATATTTTATATGACTATGGAAAAATGCAAAATATGATCTGGCAAGATAGTCAGTCATTTGTAATGAAACTTCTCAGTTTCAGAGTAAGAAAAGAACTTTTGACAATTTGTGGCAAATATGAATCACATGGTTGGTCCATGTGAGTATAGTGACGATACAAAAACCCAACAGTCTGACAGGTTCCATCTCTTCAGACTCCTGCTCTCTTCCGTCCCTGAGAGAGCAGGTGAGAATCTGCGTCTTATCCTCATTAAGCTGTAGTTTGTTCCTGAAGTAGTCTTTGGCTCGCCCACATAAGTCGTCACTCTCAATCCTCAGCTGGTCGAGGAAACTACCTCTAGTCCACAGGGTGGTGTCGTCAGCGAACAACAGTGAATGGCCGTCAAAATCCAGGTCGTTAATCAGTATTACAAACAGAAGAGGCCCAATGACCGAGCCCTGCGGTACCCCATGATGAAGCACAGCGGCTGCTGAACAAGCACCCTCCACCTCCACAATTTGTTTTCTGTCTGAAAGGTAGGAAACAATCGTTCTGTGAATGACCTCTTTTATTCCCTAACTTTCTATCTTAACTGACAACAAACTATGCGACACATAGTTAAAGTAACACTTTACTGAGGTCGTAAAGCGTAAGACTCAGAGATTCACCCTTCTTAATGGCGCCCATAACAACCCTCACCAGAGACCAGACCGCAGTAGTGGTGGACCTTCCATCCCTGAAGCTGTGTTGACTTTCCAGGAACAAATTGTTACTATCAAAATGTTTGGTCAACTGATTTTTCATAATTGACTCCATAATTTTACCAAAAGCCGGTACAATTGACACAGGTCTGTAGTCTGACGACCCTACAACATCCCTTTTTGTAGATCGGTTCAATCCTTGCCACCTTCATTATATCAGGGAAAACACCCTGTTTAAGGCAACTATTTATGATTAGTCAGTGGGCCAGCCACCACCTCAATAATGTATTTTGAGATATAGAATTAAATACCATAAATATCAGGGCTGTGCGAATTGCTGTATCCTTTGACTATACCAATTACTTGTGTAACACTCACCTCCTTCTACGTCTTAGAGTGGGAATCGCTCCCAGACCCACTGTACACTGGCTCGGATCAATATCATTGGAGAAACTATCAGCTATTTCTCTCACCTTGTCCACAACAAAACTTATTAAAGTCATCTGGACTTGCGTTTGAGTTTGGCCTAATAGACGCCTTCCTCTGTTCATTAATTAATTTCCAAGCCGCCTTTTGAGGATTTAATGCGGACTGGATTTTAGATACATTATAAGCCTTCTTTGCTGACTCTACTTTATTTTTGTTTAATCTATTCACCTTTAAATATGTTTCAAAATATTGTTTTCAAACAATGTCAGAAGGTGCAGAAGCTGTAAGGTCATGCAAAAACTTCACATACTTCTTCTAAGTTCATCATTATACCAAGCTTTGTCCATATATGTCGCTCCTGAACGAGCTACTCTACCTTTACCTTTTTTTCTGAAATACTTTCCAGGAAATATTTTATCAAAAACCGTCATTAAATTTTCAAAAAATTCAGAATTAGCCATCAGAGGCTGTGTCCGATGATGACTGAATTTTGAACTCAGGAAGAGAGGTACATTCTTGTTTCTTTGAAAACCAACTTATTGCTCTTTCTACAAACATGCATATAAAACCATTTGGAGACTCTCCTTGCTCATTATCTCGTGAATAATAAATTCACTGATGCAGATTTTTCACTGACACAGTGAAGAATCTGCTCTCCTTTCTTGTATTTTAAGGAATTCAAGCTTAGAAGATATCTCAACATTTGCTTGACAGAACCTTTTAGTTTGAATGAAATTTCACAATAGATTAGAGGTATGTTTGTATTCACAATTCAACTGCTGGATTTATCTAAAATGTCTTGTTTCTTAATTTTCCAAATCCTCTTTTTGTTGGTGGATACTAAAAAACCAAAATTTTGTATAAAAAGTGTATTGTCTTATTGCAGGATGAACAAGTATTTGAGGTTGATGAAAGTCCCGAAGATTGTGATGAAGACGATGAGTCAGTTGGTGACTATGAACATGATAGTGACGATAATAATTTTTTAGATGCAGTTACTGAAGCGTCTTCAAGGAAACGGAAGTTGGGATCGGTAAATTATACTATTTAAATAAATTTTTTTCATGATAGCCAAAAAAATTGCATATATGTGTAGGCTACAAACATTCCCTTGGAAGTTAGAAGGAGGGTACTTCTTGTGTTGTAATGACTAAAAAAAGGTATATTCAAATAATTTTTTTTATTGAATTTAAATTCTTTATTGATTACACATTAAATAATACCACATCATGTTTACATTATATTACTAAATTACATATTTAAAATTTTAAAAGACTAAAATATTTAATTGCTAATGTAATTCCTACAAAGAAATAATGTAAGCCTATAATTACTAACTAACTAACTGTAGCCCAAAAAGTATGTTTTCCGGAGGTAAATCTGGTAAAATTAGTATACATGCTCAAGAAATAGTTTAAAATTTTTTTTATTCTGTTTTGCCAATGGCAGGCTCAGCTCTTACTATTTTTTATGAAAATTCTCATCTAAACTTTGTGGCCATCCCGGGGACCGAACCAGTTACCTCTTGCAGGCATCTGCTAGCCTAAGGGTTAGTGTCTTGCTAACCCTTAGGCTAGCAGATGCCTTAACAGTTTTTTATCATAGCAACGAAGAGAAACCCTATATATTTTATTAATCCCAAAAAAATTTCCCATCTTTTGTATATCTGAGTTTATATTGTATATAAGTGTTTTAGTGAAGTTTAGATTAGGACATTTGTAACGATTAGTTTATTTGTATTCATTTGTGTTTGGAGGAATGCTTCGAAATCTACCATACTTCCACAAACTTTTAGTGGTAGGCTAAAGTATTTTGTAAAATATCTATTTTCTATATACCATAAATAAAGTTAATACATGTAATAAACATAGTGCTCTGTTCTTTAATACATAATAGTGTAATGTGTAATGTAAAACACATTTCTGGTTTAAATTGGTTATTTTACAAAACTTATCTTTAAAAACACAAGTGTATGCAAAAATTATCAAAAATGGCCAAAACAGTGATGCAGGTATGGGTTGCCCGCCTCATCAAGGTTTTTAGCCTATTTTGTGATGTTACAAAGTTTATAGCTGGGTTATATTTGTATTTATTTAAGTTATTTACTGTTGAAAGTTCAGAATATTTTTAGGAGGAGGATGATGATGATGATGATGATGATGATATGGAGACTGAAAATGAGCAAGTTGTTCAGAAGAAGAAGAAAAAGAAGAAAAAATCCGTAACCGACATGAAACCTCCCACAGCAGAAGAAATGATACGCCTGCGTGAAACACAGAATCTCTTTCACTCCAACTTGTTTAGAATGCAAATTGAAGAGATGTTGAAAGAAGTGAAACCAAGGAAAGTGGAGCGGAAACAAATAAAAAACTGGTTGGATAAAATCAAAGATTTTCTTTTGACTGTTGACGATACAGACCAGATCAAGGTAAATTTTTTTTAGTATGAGTGTAATTTATTTTACCAAGTAATGGTGGGCAATCAGTGATTTGTCATGGTCTCCTACTACTTGAACTAAACATATTGGTTTATATTGTCTGGACAATTAAATATTTAATAATCTTTATACGACATTTTTCTGTTAAATTCTAAAACCTAGTAAAACAATAGATTTTCATGAACCTCTCTCAAGTAACTACTGGATATGCCTGTAATCAATAATCAGGTTTTAATTACAGGGGAGGTTAAGGGGTTATACCCTCCCTCGCCTCTATGCAATGCTGGTCTACTGGTACTTTAAATCTCAATGACTCCAGCTTCGTGTGTTTTGCACTTCTTACCATAAACCCACTTATGCTTAAATGTTTAACCCTTACCTGGCGGCTAGCGCCTATAAACGTAGCACAGTAGGGTCACACGGCGCAATCAATCATTTCGCCACATTTACTTTGCTGTAGTTCGCGATCAACCGATAGAGTGCATGTTGATGTAGCTTTTGCCTCTATGCACTCACAAAACTAATATGGCGGCAAAAAATTGTTGACAAAATACATTTTTGTACTAAGACCCGTATTGTTATATTATGAAAATTTATGGATTAGATTATGTAGAAAAACAGAAACCATTAGAATTCGGTCTATTTTAACTTTTGGCTGAAACTTCAAATAGTCCACTTTTTAACCTTAAGAGTAATGACAATTAATTGTGACTACACATTTGGTGTCTTCGGTCTGTGAGACCGTTTTCATTCATCGGGACTACAACACCTTAGGTTTCTTTGGTATCGTAGACTGACGGTCGACGGTTTTCACAACAAATTAGGTGTCTTCTGTGTATGGGACTGAAGCAAATAGTCATGGAAGATCCCCTAACCTTAAAATTACACCCGCTTGTTTGGCGGTAGACTAACTCGAGGTGGAAAGATAGCGGGAGGCACATGTCCTACACCCTAGCGGGGGGAGCAGGACTTCTAAATACTAAGTCATCGGTCTCACAGACTGAAAATACTACTCTAGGGTTAAAAACTTCTTCAGATCTGAACCCCTCAACCATAACCAATACGTTCTTGAACTTGAACCTTTTTCTCTGTCAAAAAGAAACAAGCTAATAAGGTAAATAGTCAAAGCGGTTATTTTTGGAGATTTCTAAGGTAAATCTTGAGAATATATTGAATTTACTAACCATAATTCACCCCAGAAAAAAGTATGAATATTTTGATTCATGTATACAATTGTTTGAGTATTTAAAACAAACAATTTCCATTAATCTATGGAAAAATCAAGGGTTATAAATTATAAACAATCAATTTTGAAAGGAGCAGAAGTGCAAGTGAGGAAAGTAAACTGAAAAAAGGGGTTTGGGGGCATCTCCCTCACTACTACCAATCTTAAAGTGTACCCCTGAAGCTTCATTATTTGTATGTTACATAGTGTTTTTATTTTATTTTCCAGTTGGATCCAGACTCTTTACCTGAAGATGTAAAATTTTTAAGACTACCAAACTATCCCCAAAATAAAACGTCAAAAATTTTTTCTTAAACCAATCTCTGTGCCTTGTGGGATCCTAAAATCAGTGGTTGGTTGTTGCGGACCTTCTCTCTGTTGACGTTATCGTTTAGTGTTTAAAGGACAAAATCAGAAATAGAAGATAAGTTTATTACCTTGTATGTTCTGAGTTGAAATGCAAACCCCCGCCGGCTTCCAGGAGCAACGTCGGTTAATCGGGTTATACTCGGCACACAGCGGACAAGGACTCATCAACTTGCGTGGAATGGAATCGTGACGCGGTTTTGGGATGTGCGGTTTAAAGTGTACCCCTGAAGCTTCATTATTTGTATGTTACATAGTGTTTTTATTTTATTTTCCAGTTGGATCCAGACTCTTTACCTGAAGATGTAAAATTTCCACTACCCAAAATCCCTGATGAAGAGATAAAAACAGCAACCTTTTTTCTAAAACCAATCTCTGTCTCTGTGGTGGGATCCTACAATAGTGGTTGTTGTCTCGGACCTTCTCTCTCTGTTGACGTGATCGTTGAAGTGCCTAAAGTAAGTTTAAAATAATTCCAGTATTATTGTTATTAGCTTATTACCTTTCTGAAATGGCAACACCCCCCGGGAAATAGGTGAGGGTAACTCGGGGTTTGGCGACCTGTTCAAACTACTCAGATCAACTTGCGGGTGAGTGACTTGAATCGACCTGGGACTTGCTGCACTCTTGCGGTTGTTTTAGGAACTACCACAAATTGTCTTGATATTTAGCGTGTTTCTTGAGAGCTATGTCAACTTTTAATAGATCACAGTACATTATTTTGATAATTTTTATTTTTAGACTTTTCCACAAGTACCTGATCATGAACAGCAGAACGAGGTGCGGTTTACCATTGTATGAAATTTGTTACAGGCATAATTACTAATAAGTGTTACTGTTATTAAACCATTGGGGTCCAAAGATAGACGGTGTCCATCTCTTTATGTTACATTAATTAATTTCAAACAAATTAAAAATTTAAAAAACCCCTGTGCCCCCCCCTCTATAACCACTAACCATAAAAGCAAAACAGGTGTCCACTGCAATTCCTATTTAGCCTACAAATGCCATCAACTTCCACCCAAACTGATCACCGTTTGTTTAAGGTGAGCCCTCCCCCCTCTATACCACACATTTTTCAAGCCAAATTGGGATTGCTCATGTTCGGGATTCGAGCCCTAGCACTTCTGAAAGGCCTTGAGATTTCACTCGTCAGTGATACGCCTTAACGATCGCGGCTTCACATGCATAATGTAACAGAGTGTTTAGTTGGCTATAAAACATACCCTAGCGGCGAAATATTGAACTATGTGAGATATCACCCAATGGTATCTAAGGAACCTACAGTTTTACGTTGGATCTGAACCGAAATTTAGCCTCTGAATTACGAATTGGTCTAATTATGAGGATGGTCTTTGTGGATGAACATAGTACTCAATAGTGTGGACTTTAATCCACACAATAGAATAAATATCACATCCTCTCACCATTGCTCATAACTATCTACAATTCGTGACCTCCAAGTAGCTTGATTACTGAACATTTCGCCATCCAAGTTGCGATTAAGGCAGGCTATGAAATATATTAACTAATTTACAGTTTGAGACAAGAGTCTTATTTAAGTTTTTCATATGATTAAAGGTCATATTGTGCAAGACTTAGTGTAAAAAATATATCTGTGAACATAGCAGAATGGATAAGGTAGAAAAATTGTTATGAGCTTCATACAATCAAGTTCTAATAATGTATGCCTTATATATAAAGTGCTCTAAAAAAGAACACTTTATTATTATGTGATGTAACTTTCTTTTATTATGTAGCTTAACTTTTGTTAAAGCTCAGTTTGTATCATCACTAGTAATTCATAAATAAATCAAAATTCACTTAATATGCTATGGGATTTTTTGCTGTAAATTGTCATGTAACATAATTCTATTTTTATATAGAAATGTTTCCTGAAAGAAGATTATCTAAATGCACGCTACCACCGCAAACGGGCTGTTTATCTGGGTCACCTTGCCACGTTTCTACGCTCTAGCGAGATGATTTGTCAAGAACGGGGTGTCAGCTGGGTACCATTAGGGGGCAACCCACTGTGTCCGAGATTGTTGGTTTATCCGTCGGCTGAGAAACTTACACAGGTGAGGGATACAGTGTTGAGCTAATTAAGGATACAAAGGATTACCCAAAAGTAATCGGAATGATGCTGCCGTAGGTGTGGCCTGTGTAGTATGTATGTCTGCCGCTACATGTGTGGAGGGCAGCTTATCCGGAGTTCAGTGCCGCTAGTGCCGTCTCCGTGGGTGGATGGTTTGTCTGCAGTGAGTTTTTTTAGTGAACACTGTTTCGCCATTTCGTTGTTTTTCGTTATGGCGGATGTAAATGAACAACAAGCAGCTCTGAAGTTTTATTTCTTGTTAGGGAAGAGTGCTGCAGATATCCTTGTTATGTTGAAAACTGCTTACAAAGATGAAGCTTTAGGTAAAACTCTAGTATACGAGTGGTTTTCACGTTTTAAAAATGGCGACATGTTGATTGTTTCAGAATCATGATTAATAGCTAAGACTAAATTTAATTTTAATTATTGACACAAATTGAATATGCTATTACTGTGTGAAAATATAATAAATATTAAAGGGCTTTACACAGATATTTTACCAATAATGATTCTATTTCTGTGATTCTAAGCCTTACTGATTGGAACCATTTCCTGAATTTCAGGTCAAAGTATACATATCAGCAGTCCCCCAGTCAAGTTCGTTCAAACTATCACGGTTCACTCCATGCAAGAACAACGTAAGGGACTCATGGCTCACTCGTGGGAAGAAGAAAGGTAACTGAAAGTTTAAGTTGTTGATTATAGTATAGATGGGTCTTATGTTGTTTTACTAAAGTCAGATTCTCAAGTCAGTTTATGTTCCATTGTGGCTAAGCCATTTTTATTCACCAGGCTAAGAGCCATCACCCAAACTGATTGTCCACTGTACTGTTTTAAACCATCACCTTGAACAGCTCCTAGGCTAGGGTTTCCATGTATATTTAATGAATGGTTGGTATTTTTGGCTCTGTCCGTGATCAGGACAAAGCAAGTAAATGAGACATGTCCATATTTAACCCTCTCCCAGTTGAACGCCTCAGATCTCCTTGCACACCGATCGCCCACTGGAGATCAATCGCCTTGAATTGCCTTGCCTCTCAACCCAGGACGTGGTGCTCTCTAGCAGCTATTTTAGGAACTACTATGACTTGTTCTGCATTCTAGCGAATTCATTGGGAACTATATGAACCCAATAGTAATAACAGTATATTGTATGGCTTATTTTATTTCATAACTAGCTGATAATAATGCCTAAAAGTAAATACTGTTATATAATCGAATACATTATAGATAGATATTCGACATACTAATAAAGTACATATCACCACAAAATAAATAAATCTAAGTGGATTGATTCACAACTTCCCAATCCAACCTAAACTCAAACCAAACCTAACTGCAATACTGCTTTTATAGGAAAGATTAAATTTTCTGAATTGTTTATAATAATACTCGCATATTCTAACATTCATTAATTCCACTCGCACAGGACAAAAAGAATTAATAATTACAGTGGGACACTTAAACCAAAGAGTAAGCTATTTAAAAAAATTACAAACATTTGCTGAAAATGATGCACAATGACGTTAGCTGTCAACCGGTAAAAATAAAGCAACACAAAATTAGCTGTTAATAAAATATTCACATTATTGATGACTGCATATGATCAAAATTCATCATGTTTTTTCCTCATAAACTTAACATAACTCATAACTTTACAGGCCAGTGGGGCTTAGCCCTAAGGTTAAGTACAAAACTTAATATGCCCATAGCCTACTCAGAACAGAGACAAATCCAAAAAATGAAAGATTAAAATTGGTCCAGCCGTTCTCGAGTTATAAATTTTGTAACTAACACGACTTTGTTTTATATATTTAGATATGTTGACAAGTAGTTGCAGCTGAAATGGCGGGGTTGTGATTGTCTAAGATTGATCGTGAAATCAATGACTATGACTCAAGTGACAGTGATTTATCCGTATCAGATACTGTGGTTAAATAAATAGTAAACAATTAAATAAAAACAGCACTGTTTATGAGCAGCAACGATACCGCGCACGAGCTTTAATTCTAGCGTGACTGCCGATTTAATAAGTACGATACTTCTGTGAGCAGGCTGCCCTAATATGACCGGGAGAGGGTTAAAAAGGGTAAATAGATTGATAAATAGAGCTTAAGTCTGAGGAAATACAGTTGACATCTTTAAACTTCAATCTCTCTCAATTTAGTTCTACATTGCTAGTATAAAAACCATAAAAGAGCAGGTTTTTAAATATATTTTTTTCTATAGATATAATTTTTGTTTGTAGATAGCCAGACTGCCTCACCCATATACAACACTAGTGTTCTGTGTGATCTTGTGTTGTCAAGCAACGAAGCCGTACGGTCCCAGGCCCTGGAGAGCAACAACAATCTGAAGGACAGTGTGCTTCTGCTGAGGGTTTGGCTTCGGCAACGTAATCTAGATCTGGTGAGATCTAATTTTCATTTAGTACATTCAGCATTTAAAAATAACAATTTAAAAAATGTTTACATCATTTTAATTTGGCATTCCTACTTTCTCTGATGTATTCTCCAATACTGAAAGTACAGTATGTAATATGTAGAATAACATTTCAATTACCAGGTGTTAAGAGTGTTATTACCAATGGAAAATTACCTAAATTGTTTTTTAATTACTGTTGTTTAGTAAAAATGCAATATTCGACTACATTATAATGTTATATGTAAAAATTATTAAAGGATTATAATATCAAACATTCTAACCTTGAAAATTTGACTGGGACGGTGGCGATGTCCTGTAATCCAGCTATTGGAGGTCACGAATTATGGATAGTTGTGAGAGATGGTTGGTGGATGTGGTGTTCTCTTGTGTGGATTAACGTCTGCACTATTGAATACTACGTTAATCCACAAAGACCATCCTCATAATTAGACCAATTCGTAATTCAGAGGCCGTGGTTCGGATTCCACGTTAAACTGTAGGTCCATTAGTTGCCATCGGCTGTAGGGCTATTAATTAACAGCCCTGTTGAAGGAACATGTCAGCCTTAGTCAGTAACAAGACTACAAGATCGCGCCACAATCATCCTACATTCGTTCATTCATTCATACTTGGCTTAAAATACCTACCTGGGTAGGTCGCCATTTCAGTTAAAAAGTAAGGTAAAAAGTAAAAGTAAAAAGTAAAAGATAACAACAATTCATGATTAAGCATTTGTTGCTCTATATCTTGAAACTACATTATTTAGGCTTAGAACGCTGTATTACAGGCAACTAATTAATTATTAATCAATTGTGTCTCGTACTCACTGGAATCTGATATTTTACTAATTCATTGTTCAATATCTTTTAATTCTGCCGTAACAATGATTGTCAGTATTCTCAACCATTCCAGTCTTGATTTCTGGTCTGATTCCGTGCTGAAACTGTAAAACGTACATATGTTTTAAACCTCAGTTGACTGAAAACATGATGATTGCTGTCATATTTAAAGCGTTGAATTTATTAAATATTTACGAGATTGTATGTTGTTTGTTTCATTCAAGTAAAACAGTGTTCTCTATAAATTAATACTTATTTTAAATATATATATCCATATATCCATAGTAAACTTTACAGGGATTTGGTGGCTTCAGTGGCTACTTGGTGAGCATGCTTGTAACTGCGATGATGTTGTCTCGGAAACTAAACTCACTGATGAGCAGTTACCAAATTGTGCGGAATGTGTGGCTCTTTCTGAGTAAGTATATTCAAGTGTTGAAAACTTACAGTATGTAGGCTTCATAGATGATATTCATAAAAATTGGTTAGGAAACCAGTCTATTTAAAAAATTAACTGATTCACTAACATAAGCTGTAAGTCGATTCCTGGTATTGTATTTCCTTGGACTGTATTCTTGCATTAAAGCTTTTGATGGACGAATAAAGTATTTCACAGCAAAGGCTTTATATTAGGCTTAAAATACCTGGATAGGCCACCATTTCAGATAGCTAAAAATAATTATTTTATGTTTCATATCTTCCAGCTAACTTAAACCTAATTAATCTGTTTTTTACATCAAGAATCTTTATTGTTGCAAAATTCCTAAAAATTGCAAAGACATAGTTAATATTTCCAAGTGAACAAGTGTGTCACACTTAATAAACACAATTTAACTGTTGTGACTTGCAAATATAATGCACGCATGATAATTTGAATATACAACTTTATTATAGATTAAAAACATAAATTAGGTATATTTTTGAAACTGGAAAATAACTGAACTGTAAGTAAACATAATCAGATTAATATCATCTGTTTTGTATCACAGCTGATAATTATATTTTAAGTTCATAGAGATATAGCAGTCTACTATGCTAAAAATTAAACTATGCTAAAAATAAATCATACATAATAACATTAAAACACACACAAAATTAAATTAGTCTATGTCACAGAAAGAAATCACAAAGTATTAGTAACTTAGGATCAATCTAACATTTACAATTATTTTTAGTGGCAGTTGGAAAATCCAAGTCAGTCATATGGTGAGCTAACATTTCTTCAACGGAATAAAAACAGTTATGTTTCAGTCATTTAATTAAAGTATTTTTAAAACTTTTCATAGAGGGCAATCTCACACTAAAAGGTAATTTATTAAATAAGTTTACACTAGTATACAAATAACTAGGCTGTGATTTACTGAGCCTAAAAATTTTAATTTCAATTAAATTTCAATGCCTGGTATTGTGTGAGTGGCATGATCCCCTTACTTTTTCTGAAGTTTTAATGTTTTCCTTAACATACATTAAACACCGTAATCTATAATATTATAAAGAAGAGGTGGTTTCTGTATGTTTGTGGTTTGTAAGTTTGTGGGTTTGTGTGTTTGTGGGTTTGTTGTGGCAAGTGAACGCAAAAAATACTGAACCAAACAGTTTGAAATTTTACACAAAGACAGATCTTAAACTCATGCAACACATAGGCATACTCATTTCCTTAAAATCCTCTCGGGCTACGCCCTGTGAACGTCCTAAGTTTCAATGTTTACAGTTTTAGAAAATGAAAACATAAAATTACTTGAATGTCAACAGCTGTGAACACTAAAATTTGACAGTTCGAGAAGCAGAAGACATGGTTGCTATAAATACCCTGGGATTCAATGTTTACAGTTTTTAATGTCAACATCCGTTTACTTTACATTTTGACAGTTCGGGAAGAAAAAGAAACAAAGTTAATTTTTACACATAAACTGCTGGATCGAAATAGTGGAATGGTTGATTTTTAATTTTCTCCCGATGCCTGCCTCTATTACATTAATGCTTATCCTCTCCCAATATTTGACATATGTTACTTTGTCATGTTTAGATATATACTTAGACACGTGTTTTGTCATTTTGTAAACAATAAAGAATTAATTATCAATAACTTAAATGTATCTGTAGAGCCTACACCTCTCAGCCTTTTTTACCCGTGCGAAGAACGGGTACTTTGGCTAGTATAAAAAAAACAGTAGAACCTCTCAAAATCGATTCCCGAAAACTCAACATGGCTGGTGAATTAATAATTTTTTTACATCGCCCATAACCTAAAGCAGTACATAGGCCGCCTGAGTGCTAGACACTCATACTGGGTTTTGAGTTTTCCAAAGTCGTTTAACACACCTACCTGCCTAGCTGGAGCGGGCTATTGTTTGCTCACGTTCAGGGTATCCTGTGGCCCACATTTCTTATTGTGACGCCGTGCGTTGACCTGGGTTTCCCGGGCAGGTCATAAACTACCTTTGCTTCATTGTCGTCACTGGTCGTTCATCTTGATATAAATGTATAATTGTATATAATAAATATACCATTTTAACACCTTTGCTGCGGGTGGCAATGATCGCTGCTGCCATTCCATTGTTGCTTAATATGTCAGTGAGCTGCAGTGCACTTCTACGGTTCCTGTGTTTACTATTGCGCTTGTGGTGAGGTTCACTTCTTTCATTTTTGGCGGTGTCAATTTTTGATTCATATGAAAATATATGTTTATGTAAACATTTTGGATGGCATTTCTTCACTGTTTTCCATCAAATGGTGAGTAAAAGCGTAAAAAAATTGTAGCATAGGCCTATAGCACTCTCTATCGCATGAATTATAGCAGTGAACGGGTTTTAATACTCTAAATGAGCGTTTATATTCAACCCTTAGTTATTTTTATATAAGTTCCGTAAAAGTCAACATCCTCAAAACACGACAACCTTTAAGTCCACATTGTGTCGAGTTTGAGAGGTTCTGCTGTACAAGGAAGTGTAAAATTATCCGTTTCCTTAAAATAAGGTCTACAGGAGTCTCTAACATCCAGACAAAGGATATGGCGTAAGGCTTTTTTTGGCATCTAAAAACTTGCTTGGCTCCCGCTGAGTTACCCCAAAGCAAAGTGCCATAAATTAAATGAGTATGAAAAAGTTAGTGATAAGGAGTAAGAACTAAACCTAAACTAGTAGAAAATTTGATTTCTTTAGCAAAACAATTATTCTAGACAAGCATTTACACAAGGAGTCAGTAATTTCATTGAATGATTAACTAATAAAGGCTGATTAAGATAGAAAATAAATGGAAAATTATCAAATTAGTAAACAATTTGTAAAAAAACTAAAAGGTGAAATAACTCAGTGAAATGAAAGCAAAGAAAAATATTTCAAATTCTTTCGTGCTTTGATAGAAAACTTATTCATTGTATTGCTTAAAGCCACTGTAACAAACCAATTGGTATAAATTAAATTTCTCTTTTGCTTTTCAATCCTCATTCCGTTTCTAACACAATCAGTTGATCACAGGCTAATAATAACTGTATTAAACAACAGTATATGATCATCTCAAACAATCAAGGTTGGCTAAAATACCTTAAACGGCAGCTATGCTTAGCAGATGCTGTGGCTCAGTGCTAGCGTAGAGGATTCACGTGCGGAAGGTAATGGGATCGATTCTCGTCCGGGGTAATCCATATTTTAGTTCACAGTTTATGCAAGTTGGTAAAAATAGTGTCGTCTTTGGGCTTCCCCTGGGTCTTCTTTCCTCAAGTGTTCCCTTCAGTATGTTCTTCAGGTTCAAACCTTCTTCTCTTCTTAATATGTGTCCTATCTATTTTAGTCTCATACTTCTTATTTCTCCCAAGATGTCAGCATCTTTGTACATTTTCTTAATTCCTGGTTTTGCCTTATCCTCCATTTTCTCGCATTAGGCCAAAAATCTTTCTCAAAACTTTTTTGTTTTTCAGGATAACCATTACAAATATTTATCCGTTCTTCAATATCAATAACTCATCAATTGCATTAATTCAGATTCCTAACTGAAATGAAATACGCGAAGCAATTTCATATGAAAACAATTTGAGAGAAATATTTTCTGTGCCTGATAGTAAAAACTTTTCAGGTCAGTCTGATTGGACAAAAGAAGGTTACACGATGAGTTCTACAAAGAAAGAGGATACTGCTCCAACGCTACAGGAATTCCACGACCATTTTGATGTAGTTTTTGTGGATGCAACCGGCTACTGCAACTTGGCTGCAAACGTTTATCGCCTCACATACATGAGGGTGAGTTTTGTAGAATCACAAGGATTAATTAGTTTGTGTTTTTCTTTGCCTTTTGGCAAATGGTCCAAGCTGTGGTCTTGTTACTATAACGCCAACCTGTTTTTGGGAAGTATCATTATTTAATCGGGCCCAATGATAAATGGCAACTAGGTCCAGATTCAATCCTTGCAGGATTCAACCCAGCGACCTTCAGTTTTAAAGGCGGGCATAACCACTCAGCCTTCCAGTCAGTGGAAATTTCATTGTGTTCAGTTGTAGGTTTTTTTAAGGGTCATGAGGTTTTTACCTGATTCAGTAGCTAACTTTTCAATATCATGTTTTGGCAGGACTAAAGTGTCCTCATAACGAAGAAATCACAATTTCGAGTCCTCATAGCTTCTAAATGATTAGAGATATTGAAAAACACCCAATAACAAAAATGTAATATCTTAGAGAAAAGAAGCGAAAACAAAATAAAATACATGGTGATCTGTAAGACATTTTTAAGTTAGCCTGAATTTTGGAAAACGGCGCCCATAATGAAAAAATCTGAAATTGTATTCCTGAGTCAAACTTAAAATTGAGCAAGTTCCAAATTTAAATTGTAGTGCTAAAATTAAAAAGTTAGCTATTGGATCACTTTAAAAAAACTCACCCGGTATATTATTTATTTGTGGGCATACATATTTGTAGAGTTCTTTAAAAAAGAGCATTCACATCACATTGTGGTGACTAATATATTTGTATAATCAAATATTGATGTTTTCCCAGATAAAACAAGAAGCCAAGCTAGCCGTGGAGTTCCTCGACAATCCAGACATGAACAGTTTCCAAGCTTTGTTCATGACTCCGATGCCTTTTATCCGCCAATTCGACCACGTTCTTAGGTGAGTTACTTTACGTTATGACCAGATTACATGTAAAATACTGGAGTTTTTTTATTTCACAGAAAGTGGTATTAACTAAATGAAATAATTACGCCCCTGCAGGTGTTGGGAGTATTCAGAAATGAATGGTTGTTTGTCTTTTATCCATTGCTAGATGAATGTGATATGTTAACTTAAAAAGAGCAGTAACTAATACTGTGAAACTAAATAGAAAACTATTTTGCTCAAAGTGCAAAGAAAACTGTTGGGTTACCACTCTTTCTGAACACTTTGACAAGTCGGAAATGAGGCTAATGGTCTGTAATCTGAGAGTGTTTTGGTGAATTTTATTTTTGAGAGTGCGAGAACATTAACATCCCTCCAAAAAGAAGGATAAGTATGTAATATACAGTATGATTCAGAACTTCTTTTCCATTACAGTATTCAGAAGAACTGGAGTGTGGTGAAGAAAATTTTGAAGAAAGAAACCACAAAATCAGAACGAGTTAACCACTTTGCCACACCTGACATGTTGGTGGCTGTGGCCGTCTGTCGTCTGCTGGAGAGGGGGGTGGGGGGAAGGCTGTCACACTTGGAGGTTCAGCTGCCCCCCCTCCCCCAGTGGAGTGTGAGTGAGGAGCTTCCGTTGGGAGACTTGACACTGTTTATCGGTCTCAGGCTCAGTCCGGAGACAGCGTACAGTATAGTCGAGAAAGGGCCTGCCGCTAATGAACCTCAGGTACTCATCTAGCTGTATCCGTTACTGTTTATCAGCTGTTCCTTGAATTTTAAATTTTGAACTATTGAAAGGCTCTAGTAAAGTTTAATTATCACCGTTAACCGTTCGTGGGTCATCAACGTTTGTATCCACCCATGCTAGTTCCCTCCATGGGTCAAATGCGGATATATCTGCCTGCACTTATTTTGACCAGCATTTTTGCCACGAAAATGAAGTTGTTTTTGTTCAAGAACTTTGCTTTAGGTATATTCAGTTTCCATAAATTCAATTAGTTTCCATTTTATAGCGTTTTAAATTCTAATGTTAACTTTATGGGAAATAAGTTTGTTTACAAATTATATACAATCAAATCATTTGATTTCTTAAAACAGCTGTTGGTTTACTCTCCGTTAGCAATATTCTTTACTATCCAATGCCATATGAATCATTCATTAATGAAAAACTATGAAGTAAATATGTGCTGTACAAAATGAACAGCATTATTCGCCACGTTAATAGTTTATGGTTTTTGGGAATTATGAACTGTATTTATATTTTTTTATTTTCTGTATGATTAAAAGTCACGAGTTTATATGTTTGACAAATAAAATAATTACAACGTTTATAAATATTAGGTTTATTATAATAATCAGCTGTTGAATATTTAAAGCTTTCACAACGAAGCCGCAATGCTATTTGACTTCAGAACATGGCCAATCTTAGTATTTTCTGTTAGGCGTTACGAAGTTTGCCGGGTCAGCTAGTTTAAGATTAAAATAACTGAGAAACACAACAATTAAACAGAGCTGACAACAGTAACATGATGAATCAACAGCTGATTTGTTGCCTCACTCTAAACTACCTCTGTCTCTCTTGTGTTGGTTGGAAAAACATGAAAACAGCTGAAATTACTCCTTGTACTGCCCACAACGTTGTGAAAACGTCAAAGTCGAAATAGTTTGATAAACGGCCGAGGGGCAGCACATGATGGGTTGACATTGTGCCGATCACGCGTGACATGTACGTCGAACCGCACTATAGACGCAATTTTACTTGCGTACAGTGTACTTGAACCCGCTTTGAAGGGTTAATGTAGGTAAAATATTTGTTATTAAAACAAGTAGTTCATAAATTTATGGAAATTCGCTCAGTAATGTAGGTCTGCTGCTATGGGTGTATTCAACTTATTTATTAAACTTTGATCCATTTAAATGAACAAGTCATGGAGATGAGTAATGTCAGTATTCAGTGATGAGTGATGCAGGGAGTTTGATTGTTTTAGGCTGGTGAGTTCCGAGCACTGTGGGGCGAGCGTTGTGAGCTGCGAAGGTTCCGTGACGGGTCGGTGTGCGAGGCGGTGGTGTGGGGAGACGCTGACTCTCCTCTTTCCACCCGGCGACTGGTCACACGAGATATGGTCACACACCTGCTGAGGACACGGCTGGAACTGAGCTCTCGTGACATCACATACATGGCGGACCAGTTAGAGCCTCTGGTCACGGAGAAGAAGGTGTGTAGGCCTAAATGACAAATCATTAACGGTGTATAGAATTGTGCAAAAGTGTGTGTGAGCAAGATTAGTAAAGTAGATTTTTATTATATGTAACCTCATTATTGAAAAATACCAGCTGATTCATTTCCCCCAAAGCCTTCCCCAATATAGGCTTTATTATTAGTATAATAATGAAGCCAATCGGATTCTTTCAATTGGTTCAGATTTTCGACGCTCTTCTGCAATTGTCAGTAAAACGTGAAGGATTTTCAGAATTCTGAGATTAAATCAGAAACTAAATATGAATAACAGTCGCAGAGAAATTATCTTCCCTAATTCCAAGCTAGAAACCACAAAAGACCAGTAGAAAAGTTTAGACCAGTAGGTCTAAACTTAAGGAAAAGAACAAATTCATAAGGAGTAAGACTGAGTCACCAAGTTAAAAATAGACACGCTGAAGATCATTCATCAGGCTCGGCGTGCCACTCATCCCCAGCCCCGAGCTGGCAGTTTCTCCTGCAAAATTTTAAAATATGGTTCTGCAAAAACCTGTGGAGTGGTTCGGATTTTTGACGTTCTGAATGTTGTACGAACAAGTTGTATATACATGATAATAATTGTTAAATAATTATTTCTCTTTGTATAACACTCTGTAATTCATGTTATTTGGTGGTTCAGGTTTTCCGGCCAGCTTGATCATTGTTGTTTTATGCTATGCTGTAAGCCTGTAAAGAAGTATGCTTAGTTTATCTTAATTAGGGGTTAATATGAGTCTTCAACCCTACTGTACCACAAATAACACTGTGAATGTCTAGTTTATACCGGAGTCGTTCTCGTACGGAGCCGGAGAGGAGGCGTGCGCTACGTTGGTGCGGGTGTGGGACACGTTGACCAAGCAGCTGCGGGAGTTGCCCGACCTGCCACTATATGTTACCTCCGTGCTGGGCACTGCAGCCGCACTCAGAACTACTGACGTGTTCCCTCCTCTCCCTGGCAATCATAAGCCGCCGGCCAAGACTGTGCTGGAGTCTAGTGAGTGCTACTTGTTCAGCGACACATTCATAAACCCCCCGGACTTCATAGCCCCTATTGAAGGTAAGTGTGATCGTGCCTGTATTTCCAATAGTATTTTTTGTATGTTACTTTTGAACTACTTAAGCTGAGACACCAAAAATAGAAAAATAGTTTTATTAACTGTAAATTAAAAATTATTTGTACCATCCTGTGTGACTCTCATTGAAGTAGTGCTGTTGACATTTGATAATTCGAACTCGGATAATTAAAATTGTTCTTTAATTCAATCCCTAGCGTTTACCGCTCGTTACACAAGCAAATAGTCTTGTTGGCAAACTTTCTGTGTTTCAGACGAGTTGTTTGTGATTAACTACATCTCTAACTAAAATGATTATTTATGCTAGCTGTCCACAGAGACAGCTTTGCATTCTGCCTTTGATATCATCATGTCGACGGCTTGTTTGTGTGCTTCCATAAGCTAGAATCTGTAATGTTTTCTCAGTCAGTCCTTTCTGTCAGTCCTCACAGTCTTGATATCAGATTCCCATTCTCTCAAGCCTCCTCTGAAATATATGATTTAAACTTTCTTTCTTTCATGCAATACAACTCAAACATCTTGATTCATATTCCTGTACATTTGTACCATGAATAATGTCAAATACTTACCAGAAGCACCAAACATTCATGATGCTTGGTATTGTAACTACGAAGGTATGAGAATGAATGAATGAGAATTCATTACCAATTAAGTCCTGCTCTACCATCTCTTTGGCAGCATTTTGCTTGACAATTTTTTTGAATAGCCTGTTTTATGACTTACTCTCAGTACCCATATTTTCTTTGCTGTTAAGTCCTAAAGTTCAGTGTAATCCTAAAGGTCTGGGGCTTGAACAATGTATCCAGGCAATGGATTTAGGCTGAGCTAATCAACGATTAACACTTTGTTTGGTGTTGTCAGGAGTGATTCAGCTGGGCCTCTCTCGGCAATGGCCTGAAGACATCGAAGCCATACGGAGAATCAAAGCTGCGTTTTACATACACATCGCTAAAATCATGCTGGAAAAGTACGATGTTCAGACACAGGCTCTCTCGGACTATGTTCATATTTTTAAGGTAAGCTTACATTTTAAGTATTGGCAAGCTTACAGATGTTAGTAGAGTGCAGTTTTATTACTATATACATTTTTTGTCAAAATACCATGCTCATGAACTATTTAAGAAGATAAATATCTATTAAAATGACAACAATCAATTTATGATAGGCTGACTGTATATATAATACATACATTTTACTACTTCAGTGAGTGATTTTGTTAAAATTCTGGTTGGCATTGTAATGATCTGTCAGTTATTACAGATCATTACAATGCCTTAGCCAGAATTTACAGCTATGTTAAACATGTAAGTACGGTAATTATTTGTTAATCACTTTTCTACTTAATTTATGAATTTTATAATTTCCAAGTTTACATTTTCCAAAATTTCAACACTTCACCAGTTAAAATTACATATTAACCCATACCCGTCTTAGGACAGACATTGCACGTCCGTGTATTTCGCTAGACAGATAACTAAGGACGTGCACTGTGTGTCCGCAGGGCGGTTATGAGCAAAAATTGTGCGTAGCCTGCTTATATTTATTTTTTCCGCCAATAGGTGTGCTAGTTCATTTCTCATCAGATAAGGTAGTGTTGGCATCCTTTTTTAAATAATTGTATCTAGTGTCCAGTGTTCCGTGTTGACAGTAAATTATTTTCTCGTTCGCACAATTTGTTCAGTGATTATTGATGAGAATACAGTAATAATGATTATTTTTTGAAGAATTAATCATTAACTATTAATTACTGCACGTAACTAGAAGTAGATGTGCCAAGTGAAATAAAGGAATCATTTGAGAACGAAATAAGTCTTGACAAACAACAGTCAAGACCTACTTGTTTCTAAGCCTACGTCTTGGAACTTGTAGAAAAGCACAGTAATAATTTTGTTTCTCGCTAAAAGTATATGGAGTTAAAGGGTATAAGTACCAGGGTACAGAAATCAAAATATATAATTCATGAATTTTTTGTTAAATCTATCAAGCTAACAGTGACGCACAGTCGTAGTGAACAAGGTTCGATTTTAGCTCAGAAAAAATAAAGATCTAGTGTTTTAAAGTCAGTTATTCTTCAATTGGTATTTTACCTCCTGTTTTAAATAGATATGGTGTTTTAGTTAACAGGGAATACAAAGATTTATCATTTTTAGCTTAAAATTATAATTCAATTATATTTGGCACAAACTGTAGTAAACTTACAACAGGTCAAATATAGCTTCATAGAGAACACTACTTTCAGTCAGCTGTAAAGTTACAATGTTTGTGCAGGAGGGATTTGTGTTTCGGTTAAGGATTGTGTACCCACGAGAGATATCTCTTATGAAGGCTTCGACCACTGCGGATGGGAAACTCTGCTACCGGGACACCCCGGAATCTCTGACTATGGAAAGGGACTACCTGCATCTGCCCAAGTTGTCAGGAGCTATGCATGGGTTAGTTAATGTTTTGTGATTGAGGAAAAATATTTTAAGTTACTGCTACATAATGGAATTCATTTTTCAACACAAGTTAACCCTTTGCGCATGAATGGCCAGCAGTGCTGGTTACAGCTGTCCCCTGTCAACTGGTCACTTTTTTCACAACGTCGTGCCTCTCAGATTGTAAGGCCAGCACTGCTGGCCATGGCAGTTTCTGTGTCAGGTTGCGCCACATTCTGCACTCTGTGTTACAACAGCTTGTAGGCCTATTTTGTTCTGATTTAAAAAATGTGTTAAGATCAAGATTTACAAAAATTAACAGCACAAAATGACTTTAAATACCAATGTTGTAATATTTTATTGAGTACCAATAAAATGACAAAAACAATGAAAAATGAATTTGCTACTGTAAACTATGATTAAATATGAATATATAAAAATGAACAAAATAATTACTTTTACTATGCTATAGTCTACACAACAGCACTTAACGAATACACATTGACGTCTGAACATTGTTTTACTGTGAAATTCACAACATACAGTGCTGTAAACATTAATTTTAATTTGTTATAAATCTAAGTGTTGTTGCAGTTTAGTGGTGCAACCTACCGTAGAAATACTAAACTATTTAAAATAAAATGTATAGAATGGCCACCTGTGCTGGCTAGACAAGGAAATTGGTAGTGGCCAGCACTGCTGGCTGTATAACCTCAGAGGGATATGCTAGTAAAAACTATGACGAGTTGACATAGAAAATGGTGGTGTCCATTCGAGTTTAGGGGAACTTTTTCAAATAAAATACCCTTAAGAGGGCAAAGGGTTAAACAATAAAACATGGTGCATACAATTTTAAGTGTTTGTGCGACAAATGTAGTCTGAGAAAGTGAAATGTCTGATGTAATGCAAGGAAGTGAAACAGTTGTATTAAAAACAGGGAATCTGTTAACTGTACCAAGTACGTAACTGTTGACAGGTTGCAGCAGCAGTACCCAGCATTCAGTGTGACGTGTCGCTTGGCCAAGCGCTGGCTCTGTTGTCAGCTGCTAGACACATCACACTTTCCCGAGGTAGCTGTCGAGTTGCTGGTTGCATCACTGTTTCTCTCCCCCGAGCCGTTCCGCCCTCTCGCTCAACCACAGCCAATGTTCTTGCGGTTCCTTCATCTCATAGCCAACACTAACTGGCACCTGGAGCCTGTCATCGTCAATTTCAACCGTGACTTGAAACGTAAGTTGTTAGTGGTTAGTTGTTTACCAAACATTTGAAGTCTGCATGTTTACATATAACATCGGTCTAGAAAGTACATATATAAAAAATGAAAACATAGTACTTATGGTTGAAACAATCACTATAATCACTATTTTTAGAATTATGCAAGAAAACAATAAATAGACTTATCTTTAATATTGTTATTAAAATAATTTAGGAAATTTAGGGAATTTTAGGAAATTATTAAGTTGAATAAACCTTTTTTCAACCTCCGGTTGTCAGTATGTCTGCACCGTGTTGTGGTTTTCTGTGTAAACAAATTTCATAAACCAGAAAAAGCCTGTTAGACTGATTCTTGGCTTAGGCTTAGAAAATATTTTAACTTTACCTAGCCTAATAATTTATTATAATTTAGTTTTTGTTAAAGAAAGTTTAGACAACTTTACTCAAAGTAATAATGTACATTGTAGAAATACAAGGAAAAATGTAAATATAAACCTTCCCACTTTTAGATTGTTGAAGTGTCTCAACAATCACCTCTATTTGCAATGTAAGCTTTTTAATATATTAGTACTAGATAAAAAAAATAAAATATTGGCTTAAATCTAAAAAACTATACTCTGTAGAAGAATATTACCATTTAAACTTAAATGAAATTGTATTTTTGTATTAGTTTGTTTCTATCTGACCAGTCCTGTAGTGAAATTGTGTTTTAGGCTAGGTTGTTTCTCTCTTTTTACTTGTCCAGTTTCTTATTATTTAGTGTGTACGTGTTGACAAAATATATGGCAATTTAGATTGTGTTTTACTTTGTATGTGTTAAAAGATGAATGTAGATTATTGATTATATTGATAGGTGAAGACCTGATAGAGATCGAGTCGGTGTTCCGCAACGAGCGGTCTTCCCTGCCGCCACTCTTCATCGCCACCCTGTACGACCGCTCTGGCAGCGTCTGGACGCGTGATGCTCCCACACTGCCCGTCCTGGTGCGTGCAGCGGACCTGGCACGACAAGCTCTCTCTGTTCTGGAGGAGAAACTGATGACATCCATCACAACAGAGGAGTGCAAGGTGGGTAGATGTCTGTGGATGGAGTTTGCAGCTCAGGAAGTGTGTCTAACTCTTTAAGAAAAACAAACTTATCCTGAAGTTTAGGCTTGAATATGGCATCTCACCACCTTTCCTTTGAGGTGTGGTCTATTCTCAGGAACAATCGTTTGGAGCAGTTCTCAAGGCTGGCAAAAATCGGTTTTTGTCCTACAGTCCATCAGTGTCTATGTTATCACTAAGGACCTTTTTTTAGCTGCAGTTATCCAAAACAGCTGATTCAGGTTGTTTTTATTTTTCATAGTAGAATTCGTAACAATAAACTCACTGACTCTCAAAACAATAAACGTCCCCACCCCATCTATCCCCTACCCACCCCAATAGCCAACACATTACGTGTACTGTAGTGACAACACCCCCATCAGTGGTCATTGTCGCCTTTGTTCTGCTTGACCTGGTCTTTTGTGCAACGGTTTATTTTAGTTTTGGGTAGTAAATGAATGAATCACGTAATTTCATAATCTTTTTCAACATTTTCGTTAGATCAAAGACGTTCCATATAGCTGACGTAATCTGAAACGGAAAGTTTTGCTTTTATCTTTCGGTATTAATACTCATTTTATACGGTCTATCCGAAATTTTGGATATTTATAGGACTCTACCAGATGCTTGATTTGCATTTTTGAGCCGGATATCCTACAGTACCTTTGACGAGTTTTGCATCATTTCTCTCAAGTCTCAGGAACCTCCCTACGACTTGTTTCGATGGTGAGCGGAGATTGTACTATCCAAGACAGCTGCATCCCATGTTTCTTTGCTGATGATTGTCAGCTGCATCTATTCTATGATCCTGATTTTTTACTGGATGCCATTTTAGAAATCAATCATGAGTCAGATCTTGTCAAGCTCAAAAGAAAATGGCCTAAAGCTTAACATGGGAAGGTGCTCTGTAATGCATTTAGCTCCAAATTATGGAATAAAGACCCTCAGATAGAATGGTGAAGAGATCATGCTTGACGGCCAAATCCTGGCTATCTGCAACAAAGTAAAAACTCTCGGAGTTATTTTAGATAAAGATCTCTCTTTTTGAGACCATGTAATTCACTGTATCCAGCCAGATCGCGATTGGTAGGCTGAGAGGTCTGTATCATTTCAGAAGTATGTTGCCAGAATCTGTAAAGCTTCAGTTCATGCTTTCTTTTCTCCTCTCAGTTTTTTGCTATTAAAGCAGAGTAACACTCTGCTTTTGGGAACAGTATTGCGATGCATGACGCTCTTAGAATCCACATGCTTCAGAATACAACTTTGAGGTTTGTGTTTTCTCTGAGGAAAAGAGATCACGTGTCAGGGTATCGTGATGCTGCTGAAAAACATCCATGGGTGACCCTTGTAAACTGACTCTAACGGTGGCGACGTCTTGTAATCCAGCTACTTGGAGGTCACGAATTGTGGATAGTTTTGAGCGATGTTCGTTAAGTGTAGTGTTCTATTGTGTGGATTAACGTCTGTACAATTGAATAGTACGTTAATCTGCAAAGACCATCTTCATAATTAGACCAATTTGTAATTCCAAGGCTGTGGTTCAGATTCCAGGTTTAACTGTAGGTCCCTTAGTTGCCATCAGCTGTTGGGCTATTAATTAACAGTCCTGTCTAAAGAACATGTCAGGCTTAGTCAGTAACAAGACTACAAGATCGTGCCATAATCATCTTACACTCAATCCTCATTCATACTTGGCTTAAAATACCTACCTTGTGGTATACCAACTGCACGACTCCTAAAATCCTAGCATTCAAGGATCCCCAGTACCTGAGTGAGAGGCTAATCTATCGCAGTGAGGTTTCACAGCTGTGATCCCAATTATCTTATTAATTATTATTTATTTATCTTTTGAATAGTCGTTACTTTCTATTTCTATAGGCTATTTAGCCTATTTGCTATTTTTTCTCGTTATATCATTTACTGTATTTTTTCTGTTATTTATTTGTTAGAATGAGTTGTCTTGAAAATCAGTTTTGTAACTGAGAAAAGCTTAAATTAAAGGAATTTTTATCTATTTATCCAATTTTTAATTTCAGATTGCCTTTCGCCCGCCTCTTGAGCTTTATGATGCGTTGATACAGTTGAAACCTCTGCAGTGCACTCGCAGGTTCCATGGCCTGGACTATCACGTCAAGGAACCTATAAAGCTGAAGGTGCCAATTGTCAGAAGGAAAATTCCCATTGTTGGATTTGATCCACCACAAATCTACCTTCAAGAGTTGCGGGTAAGAATTTTGTGATGGTTAGATACTCAACCTTAAGCATTTATTCATCACGATATTAATTTATTATGATCATAGTAAATTAAACAGCTGGTGTTGGTCATTAAAAATGCTGCATTTCACCACACTGTATTACATTATCACACTCATTCCTCATATACACCTTAAAATAATCACCCATGTGTGTGGGGCTTTGTATCATGATTAAAAATTATGCTACCTTAAAAGGGTTTTTAGATTACATGTAGCCTGCAATAATGCTTGAATGGTATGTTCAATTTTGTAAAAAATGTCTGAAAATTATGTTCTGGCATTCTAGTACAATAATTGTTGAAATTTATTCAATTACTGAGTTTTAACTTAATTTTCTTAGTTGTAAGTTATTACTTGCCAATTGTACTAATTGCATATTTATACAGGAGTCTATTTGTGGTTATGTGTAACAATTGTTTTTATTAGAAAATTTAAGTAATCTGTTATTGAAGTTTTAATTGTGTGGTACCTAGAAGTTTATTGGATATTAAATCCTTATTTTAATTTGTCAGATAATAAAATTCACACAGTTGAAAAAAACTGATTTTAATTTTTGTCTAAATAGGAAAGCTACAGTGACTTTGCCCTATTTTTCCATGATACATTTGGAGGAACAACTATCGGAGTCCTTTTCAAACCTTCAGCTTTTGAAAAACATGAATTCAAGGTAAATAGGTTTTCATGACATAATATCTTTAATAAAAACTACTTTTACAGAAAATAAAAAAAAAACTTCATCACTTGCTCTATTAGATGTACTTATCATTAGTTTACAAAACTAGGTTTACAATAAAATGAAAACATCAAATTTATTTTTTATGGTTTGATTATAAAAAATGTTAAGTTTAATTAATTGTTGTTATTTTCTTAGTTTGGATTAATTATGCTCATTCAGTGTTCTTTTACTTTCTTTTTTCAACCACATTCCATCATATTTGCGAGTAAATTAGTTTTTTAAACCATCGTAACTTTTAAATTTAATATGATGGCAGTTTTCTATTTTATGACATGTCTTTTTCTCACAGGTCAGTCAAGTTAACTGCAGAAAACCTATAAAAGAAGAAAAGAAGCAACTTTTAGCATTGAATTTTGATGCTATAATTGAAGACTTTTACATCTTGGGCAAAGGATTAGTCAAGTCAATTCAGCTCAGTCCAAAGTATTCTCAGTAATTCAAAATGAACTAAGTGTTCATTGTGTTGTTTGTCGAATATTGAATGTACAATATTTTATATTTTGTAAATAATTATACATTTTGTTACAAATTTATATTGTTTTTATTGTTGAAAAATCATCACACTCAATCAATTTCTTGATCCAGATCAAAATGAAGACTCAGGTGTTTCTCTTACTAGAAGCACAAGAATGGTTATAGTTATAAGAGTAATTAAAATGTCAGGTGGCACTTTCTGTTGGTTTCTGGATGCTGCAAAATAAATGGATGTGTCAGATGACGAATGTGGGCAATCGTCTTTGGTAATTGTAGCAGAACCCTCAAATCCAAACACCAGACATGCGAAATACCGGCAAATCTGAACGCGTTCTCGGGAAAACAAAAAAAAGAAAAAGCTTGTATTTTTATTGAAATATTCTTTGAAACCATCTTATTTATACATTTTCATAAACTTCAAAGTACTTTTTACTTAGGATATAAAAATCATGCATTTATATTGACAAATGTATTTAAAAAAAATAAAATAAAAAATAATTGCGCCTCATGAAACAAACGGCAAATTACCGCTTTTCCGTGACTATCAGCTGAAAAATCAAAACAATGCAAAATAACAACTCAACAGGTTGGCCAACCGAGCAAAACAATATTTATTCACGTTTTCTAAAGGACATAGAAACACCATATGTATAAAACGTTCATAATTTGGGTATTTTCAACCTAATACACATATTCTACTATATTGGGATTGCTCATGGTCGGGATTTGAACCCTAGCACTTCCGAATGGCTAGAACGTTACGCTCGTCAGCGCAGCGCTTTAGCCGGTTAGGCTACCAGTGCATAGGAGTTGAAAGCGCTTACTTGGTTATATAAGACCTGCCCGGTAGCAGTCTAGTTCACTACGAGAACAGGTTCGGTTGTTTGCCCCCAGAGGGCAACACGGTCACATAGCCGCTAGTGTCTAACAAGTTAGTAGTGTACTAAACTGACGACAGATGCCTCCACCTGTCACTTCTTATTTAATATGTAAATGCGTCGTAAATTACGACTTTGCCAGTTCTAGAGTTAAGGCGTGGTTTGATATTTTCCCCTTACTCCTTAACAGCTCTGAGATAGTGATGTTTTAAAACGTCATTACTCTTTAAAGGGTTAAACTTAATTGGCAAGCAATTGAAGTCATAGTTTAATCTCATTATATGACTTACTGTAAACTTAAAAACGGTATAATACAATACTTCTTAGTAAGTTCGAAAATCTATAATAAAATATCATGTTCTAAATCATCTAAATATCTCTTTATAATTTATAGTTAAAAATAATCATTATTTCTGAAATCAAGACAAAGTTAAATTTTAATTTTTGAAATAAAAATCTAATACAAGCTTTTTTAGTTGGTTCTTTGGGTGATTTTTCACTTCTAAATTAGAACGGTTAAAAAATAAAAAAAATGATTTTTAAATTATCTCCATACATAACATTGACGCTTCAGACACGTACTGCGTTTAATGACAGTAAATAACACTCATTTGTCTAACAAAATTTCAAATTATAATTTGTTTAGTTTTTTAACTGGTTTTAATTCCAGTAATATACTTTATTTTTATTGTTTCGGATTTAAAAATTTGATTTTTTTAGACATTTAAAAAGCATAACTTTTGAAGTCATTTTTACAGATATGCTGTGTTTATTTAGTACTCTGCATAAAAACTCTTTTATCGTTAGAGCCGTTTTTGAGAAATTTTGTACGTAGGGAGTCAATTGAAAAATCATTCTAAAAAATAAAAAAACGCCTGGATTACCTGAATATATACATAATGAAATTTATAAATTAAATAGGCGTGGTTAAATCCTACACAACAACACACTAACAGAGACAAATGCCAAATTATAAAAACATATATCCATAACTCATTAAAATTGACGAAAACAATTACTTTCTATAACTACTTAATAAAAATGATGTTGGAAAGTATAATCAATACAATATAAAAATCATACTCTGTAGTATTTTACTCAGTTTGAATAAAAACAAAATTAATACATATGTTTGTAGTTGTCTGATGGTTAGAGACTTTCTCTATGTCCATAGAAAACAGCATTGCTTCTTATGCAATGCGTCTTACACTGCTTTACTCGGATCAGCATTTTCCAAAACAGATAGTTTTAACGAAGGTGAACTCGTGGATGCCGAGGTGAGAGCCTTCACGTCCTAGACCCGATTGCTTGACTCCGCCAAAGGCTGTCTGCGTAGTGGACAGGACTGGGTCGTTGACCCCCACCATGCCCACGTCCAGTGCCTTGGCTACCCTCCAAGCCTGTGTCAGGTCGCGGGTGAACATGTAGGCAGCCAGGCCGTACGAGGTGTTATGGGCAAGCCTCATAGCTGCCTCCTCTGTCTCAAACCTGATAAAGGCTAAGTTAGATGGATCGTACAGTAATACACACACTGTAGTTGGAATCGAAAACATCTGTATAAGAATTAGTTTCCTAAAGTGAAAAAATTTATGTTTAACATATTAACTGTGGGTATTTCCCAATGGAGTGTTGTATGTAGGTTTTTTCATGTCTAGTCAGATTGATTTTTTTGTTGATCAGTGCTAGTACCTATTGGAGCCTTCAAGAACTATGATGAAAGAGCTTAAGAAGACGTGTGTATGTTTTCTCTGTGAAAACAAGTGCACCAGCTATAATGAAACTTTTTAAAGTTATTCTATACCTTTTGGAGAAGATTTTTGTGTACTTTGAGTTCAAACAAATCGTTTGCCACAAATCGAAATAAATAATCAGCTGGCAAGCTAAAATCCTCATACTGAAAATTGATTTTGGGGCTTAGCCTGTCGGGGTAACGTACATGTAAAATAAAAAATACCCCCATCGCAGCAGACCTGCATACTCAGTGAATTTCCAAATCAATAACAATATTTAACAGGTTTGATCAATATCCATAATAAATAAGAGATTTTGCCTATTATCCATAAGATTATCATAGGAGAGAATAGGACCAAGTACAGATCCTTGTGGTACTGAATATTTTACCAGTTTAGTCCCTGACTGAACATCATACATATTATTATCAACATTATTAACATTACATACAAACTAAGTATTTCATACTAACATATTGTTTTCTATCTTTTGAACTTGATTCTATCCATCTCAACTCTGTACCCATGATTCCATGATTCTTTACCTATGATTTATCTAAATAGTGCAAGTGCTGCTGCCTGATGGGATCTTGTAGGAATATATTCAATCATTTTGACATCCAATGAATTACATTACATACTGTAGTTAGTCACTTTAAAACTGGTCACTGTTCTACTGTGTTGCTATGTTTTAGCCTCCCACAGAAAGTGTTAAAATAATTAATTTGGTTATTATGGTATGCCACTTACGGAATGACAACAACGACAGGGCCGAAAATTTCTTGAGTCAAGAGTGCAGAGTCTGGTCTCACATTTGTAAGTAGTGTAGGCTCGTAGTAGAGGGGTCCAATATAGCTGGCTGGCCTTCCACCTATGTGAAGCTTAGCACCCTTCTTAACAGCATCATCCACTAGGTTCTTTACCTGGGCAGAATTTGTGGTACAGAATAACCTCGATAAGAGGAGTCCAAAGGGGATTTATAAAAAACTCATTATATCAAGTTAGTGAAACTGAGGGTGGTTATATCAAGGTCATTTTACCAATAAATTGTGCTATTGAAGTAACAAATGTTCTTAAAATACCCCTATAGCAAGTTCAATTTAATAAATCCTCATTAGTGATAGCTAAAATTATAAAAAATTAATGATATTATCATTATCCATGGAATAAAAATTTTTAACAAATATTTGTACTGAACAAAAAACGTGTTTACAAAAATTTTAAATAACTTCTTGATTAGCATTATACGTACGTGTTGGTTTTTCTATAGAATTAAAACTCACGTCTTCCAACACTACACTACTTAATATATTTACACTTATATTGTAACTATTTACAAATGGTAATTATATACAAAATCTGTTAAATTGGCGATAGATTTCGTCCAGTCACACCGGACATCATCGGGCCCAAACGGATTCTCATAAGTCTATAAGTGTATTTATAATTTGTAGATAGATGTTATGAAAAGATATATAACGTGTAAACTGTTGTAACTTATCTTTTATGTATTATTAAATTAAAGGTGTTTTACTAGAACAGTTTAGTTTTACTGTGTAACACCAATTTTATCGATAAAAATGAAACACAATCTCTGAGTCCATGCGCGGATATTGGTTTAATACTTGTCGTAGCGCGGGTAACGCAGGGTTAAATAGAATATTTGATTATTTTATTTTAATTTATACTATTATTCTCTAATTAAGTTTTTGTATCTGTATTTATTAGTTTTGTTTTTTAGAAGTTAAGTGGTAGAGATGACTGGTTAGTTCTAACTTCGCCTCTCAGATACAGTAATAACATTTTTCATTTTATCCAAGTTATCTTAAACTTTTAAATAATTATATTTTATTGTTTAAGTACCAGTATAACAATACTTGGAATATAAATTTCGGAATACAATTTAAATTGGTATAATGTCTTCATTACACTGTACAGTATTGTTAAAGTTTATACCTTTTCAAGTTGAGCAGTATTGATGAGGGGCCCAATGTTTGTCAATGGATCAAAACCTCTGCCCATGTTAAGTTCGTACTTCATTTTCCATGTTAGCTGCTCAACAAACTTGTTGAAATGATTTATGTGAACTAAAAATTTATTTGGGCTCACACATGCCTGCAACAAAAAGAATTTATTTTGGGATTGTTCTATAGTAACTGAGAATAAACATCAAAATAATATTACACATACAGAAATTTTTAACAGTAAAAAATGAATGTCAAAATATTTTTTTTATTTTTGCTTATACCAAAATATGTAAGGTATGAATTATGAAAATCGTTTCTGCTTTCATGTTTGAATTTAAGAATTTATCATGGATTTTAAGTAATTAAAATCCATAGTAGAAATTACTCTTAATTTACTTTTGACGTTTTATTTGAATTACTAATGGGTGTACCTGTCCGCAGTTTCTGAACTTGGCAGCTAAGGCACAGGACACTGCATGGTCTAGCTCGGCCGAGGGAAAGACGATGAAAGGACAATCTCCTCCCAGCTCGAGGTTCACTCTCTTGACAGTAGAGGCACACTGGCCGTACAAACACTTGCCTACCTCAGTTGACCCTGTCCAAACATTGAGTTACATATGAAAGAAACTCGAAAATTACAAAATGAGTAATATATTTACCACTTGAAGAGCCTTTAGTTCTTGATGAATGTAGTTAGTTTGATTTTCTCAATACATATTTAACGTCGGGCATGACATCTTCAGGAGGTGTTTACAGTTATTGTCAATATTTATATATATACACAAAAGTGGCGAAATACGTAACAAGAAAATTAAACTAGATTCATCAAGAACTAAGGCTCTTCATACAGTAAATATATTACATTTGACAGTTCTTGAAACTGGGTAAAATAAACTTTAAAAATGATAGTGCTGAATTTATCATTGTTATCTTTAAGCAAAATCTGAATAATAATTTTTCAGTGATTTTTACTTTCATTTAAAAAAATAAGCTATATTTAGAGCTTATGAGACCCTAGGTGAAGTTACATCAAGGGAATTTTATCATAAAATCAAATGAAATACAAAATAATAAAAATTAGCCGAAGTGTATAAAATATTATTTATTCACCTATTGGGAATATAAAAAAATTCAATCGATCAAGTTGTAAGTTAAACAATTTTTTTGCAGAAGGACATGTTAAAGTAAAGAATTACTTACTTACATTTTCTTCAGATGTCTATAGGTAATTTTAAAACCAATGATTACAAACTCAACTTTTCAAATATACATCACCACAGTCAGGTTGGGTCAGGTCATGCATTACGGTATTCATTACATTACATTACCCACCAGTGAAAGACAGTCCAGCAACCAAAGGGTTTGAGCACAGAACTTTACCAACAGCTGGTGAATTTGTCTTTGAACTTGTAATGACATTGAATACTCCATTTGGAAAGCCTGGAAAAAAATAAACATTAGAAAAGCCTGGAAAAAAACTAACTGTTCGGAATTGGGAAACTTCTCAATGCGTGAATGTTGCAATTACACTTTTGTGAAATTTGGTCTTTTTATGGTTGCCAGAAATGAAATGAGTGTCTTGAAAGTTATATTTGCTTATTCCTATTCTTCAGGCACAGAATCAACCACTTGGGTAGTTTAAGGTGAAGTGAAGTGAAGGTATGTGAAGTTTATGTCGTGTAGGGTTTTTAGGATTTTTTGTAGGATTTTTTATGAGGATTTTTATGTCTTATAACTTGGTTAATGACCAACATCAGCTGATTTATATGTAATGATCATTAAAAATTCATTTTCCATTTCACAAAAATGGACAAAGGCAACTGAGTCCAAAATAAAACCACAAATTGTGTCAAGACTTTGATCAGGATCGAATAGCGTTAATTATATAAAGAGATCTTGGTTACCAGCTTGTTGGAGAGTGGAAGCCACCGCGAGAGCTGAGAGAGGTGCATCTTCCGCAGGCTTCACAACACAACAACACCCGACAGCCAGTGCAGCCGCAGCCTTACGCAACAGTAGCGCATAAGGGAAGTTCCACTGCAACCCATTATGACTATAGTCACCTTCTAAAACTATTTTCAAAATTTTCAGTATTTTCTACACAAACCTGGTTTCTATAAAACCTGCTACTTGGATTTCACAATCCACATAACAGTGTTGGGAAATTGGCACATAGGGTCATTTTATAACCCTATGTGCCTACTTACTCGTTTGGACCATTGAATTCGGATGCCTCAGCGATTTGAACTGAGAATTGAGGCCTGGTTAGACAGAGGTACACTGGGCCTCTAGACGTTTCTAGGGGGCACATCTCACCCATCAAGTTTTATGGTACGGCGATCTCTCTCATTTTATTAGAGTCTTTAAATTCAGTTTGTGATAAACTATTTATTGAATACACTATTGTTTAATCATTCTTAATTAATTAATTTAAAAATTGGGTATTCGTGTTATCAAAAATTTTAACTGATAACTTGCACATATTTACTAATTGTTTTTTATTACAGCTTGTGTTTTATTCTAAATCTAATTATTATGATCTTGTTTAATGTTTGTCACTTATTCTTTTGATATATTTTATTCTTACAATTTTAAATACTCGTGTAACTGTGTTTTTGTTTAATGTCGGCTACTTATTCTTTTGATACATTATGTACTTGCAATACTATGTACTTACTCCTGGAAATAGAAATGGGTTAGAGAACAAGATTTAGAATGAAGTTGTAAAGACAGGACCTCTTTGCCTTTTGAAAACCATTGTTTTGCTTTTATAATAAGTGAATCTTATCATTTGAATCTAAATATAATCTCGGGTCACTTGGACAAAGATTTTAAAGATTTCTTATTGGCTAGTGAACAACTTTTTATATTTAATTCAAACTCAAAACTCTAATTGAAAACTAACTTATAAAATCTTATAATGTCAAACTTTTTATCGCTATGTTACTAAATATGTCCATATTAAAAACTCTAGTGTTTCCACATTTAACACTATAGATTATAGATCTATAGAAATAGTTTTCACTTCTTCATGCACAACGATGCTTTAGGGGTGACCGGTTTCAATATCTCATCTTGTCATTATCAAGCCCAAAAGGTCACATGTATTCACTATTCAGAGGTCAGAAATGTCTCAATTACCCCATGAGAGGTGATACCGGGGTCACCACTATAGCATCTTGTTAGATCACGAACTGACAGGTGTTTAAATTGCCAATGTTTTTTATCCGTAAGGGAATTCAAAACAAATTAGTCTTACTGGAGTTATAATGGCAACGACTCCTATTGGCTGTCGAAGATAAACAAACTGTTTCGAATTGTCATTGCTGGTCAGAGTTTCTCCCTGTGAAAAAAATAAAATCCATTAGGAAAACTGGGTTATGGAGAAAAAAATTAGGAAAACCCCTTGGAAATACAAAATATGAGATACACAACTATGAGTTTCAACTGTTTTTGAAAAACTGTAAATAACACAAATCTACAAACCGCAAGAAGTTTGTGATATTACTGAATATAAATCACTCATTTAATTTAAACTAGTGTTACCCATCGCAGGTTGCTGCGACAAAACAGAATAATTAGGTTTAGGTTCGCTGGCAAATATGAAACGTAAAATAATTATTATTACCTTTCTAAAATGGTGGCTTATTCAGGTATTTCAATCCAAATTATGAATAAGATATGAGTGTATTCATGTGGACATGAAACATTAAAACATAAACGAAAAATTGAGACAGAATATATCATCTTACACCGGGTACCTTTGATCATTATACATCCAGGTAAATACAAACACTCACATTTGTGCGCGCACACATATATGGGCAGACATCACGTCGAAACCCACATTATAGGTTTCAGGAGACCCCAAAACAAATTTATCTACTCTCAACATAAATTTGAAAATTTTGATGATAAGAATACTTTCTCTATATACTATGCATGAGGGGAGAAAGTAAAAACCCCCATATGATCCATTTTGGAGTGCATAACCCCATTAAACCCTCCCTTTGGTAGAGCGGTGTACCTGATTTTCAAACTTTAACCCAGAAATTGTCCTTTATATGTATGAAGAAAAGTTGATTTCAATTGGACTATTTTTACAAGAGTTATCACCTCTTCAGACACACACACACATTTATATGTATGCACATATACAATTTCTTATTCATGATTTTGGCATATGTGAATCCCAAAGTTTGGATGCTGCCTAGGACTTACCATAATGACTATGGTAATAGCTCTATTGTCTTACAGGAAATTCGTTAAAAAGTAATAATCCAATAAAATGAGCATTGTAACTTTTACCGATTGTTAAATAAAATAGAGCGTTAAACAACCTGTATCCTGGTCGCCTCAGCAGCAAACATATCTACAAAGGAGTTTCCGTATGTCACCTCGGCCACAGCTTCCGTCAGAGGTTTGCCCGTCTCGAGCGTCACCACCTCTGCTATTTCACGAGCGTTCTGTTGTAGCAGTTCTAACCACTTCCTCATCAGAGTCGCACGCTCCTAACAGAATAAGCGTAAAAAACTGAAATGAACTGATATAGCTTTTTATTGCTCATAATCATAGTAAAAACAACACAATATTCATCGCAAATTTTAAGAAAAATGTAACATTAATAAGAGCGTTAACATAACTAACAAAAATACTTTAAATTCTAAAAAACTATAGTTAACAATGACAAAAAACATAATTAGAGCCATAAAGATCACAAATTATGAAAAACCGCTGTATACTTGATTCCCGGTGAGCCTCAAAGACCTTTGTCTTTTGAATTTTAAAGATAAAATAAAATGCACTTTGACTGATTAGATTAAGACCAAAATGTGCTGACGTAAGTTATTTTGAAAAGCTGAACATACAGAAAATCGCTTGAAAAATAAAGGAATTTATTATTATTATAGTTGCAACACTACTTACCTGAGGTGCAACTTTACTCCAGTTGCCAAAAACAGTGCTCGCTGCGTTGATAGCATCGATGACTTCCTTAGCTTCCATATCCGGCACTGCTGCGATCTCGGACATATTGCACGGGTTGAACACTGAAAACATCAACCGGCTGTCTGCCTCCACCCACTCCCCATTGATGAAGGCTCTGTCTTGAACGAGTGGGAAATACTTGAACTCTTTACTGTCACTCGTGTGAGTTTGTTTGAGCACGGCACACACAATGAGAAAGGAGAGGTACATACTAGGAAACTACCTTGGATAGTGGACGGAACCATTGTAAGGTGTGTTGAGCGAATGTTTTGTGGAGGGAATTATGTTAACAGAGCCATCTGATTAGTAGATTGTATGATCTTAGTGATAAGGAGCTGATGTGACAACTATTGTTGAGGTTTATTTTCTCTGTGATACTAATCATATAGTTTAAAAAAGGCCTTAAAATAGACAAAATTAGAATTTAAAAAACTATTACTTCTTTATTATTAAACAGACTTGTTTGCTAATAGTTTATGGATATTTAAATTAATAAACTGAACATAAATTTCCTTAATTAATTAAAGGAACAGACTGTGAATATAGCTCTCAGTGTGATAACTTATTTATCCCTCTCTGAACTTAATAATTAATTCTCATCTCTCTTAGAACTGTACTACTAATTATTTATTTACTTATCCAGTGACATTTTAGGGTTTTTAATAATTGAAATGGAATGCTTTAAAAATTAAATATCCAATTAAGTTAAGTGGTAAAATCAATCATGTTCCTCCTGTTTCATCATCAGAAATGGTCTGGATCTTTAGTAGCAATCAAAGGAGGTATAATTAATTGAGTTTAGCCCTGTTCAGTGTTTCGCCTGAGCAAGGCAATTTATCTTGTATTAAGCCACCAATCAGAATAAAGGGTACCTATCTTTACTACATAGTTGTTTTTGATAACCAATTCATGCTGTACAAGAATGCATGTAATTTAGCCCAAATATTTTAGATTATTGTTGCACTTGAAAAATTTAGTTCTCACCAAAGTGAATGACAATGTAAAATCAATTATGAAATATAATCATTTTAAGGAGATATTTTATACTCAGGGCCAGCCCCAGGGGTGGGCGAACCAGGTGGCTACTCAGGGCGGCAGATTTTTAGGAGCGGTAAACAAATTTTAAGAAAAGGCAAATTTTAAAATATGAATAAAATACCTAATTACCTTCGGGGAAATTTTAAATTAAAATTATGAATAAAAAACAAAAATAGATCCCTGCAACTGTAAACATGAACTAGCTTATGAAGTGGAAATAATTTTAAAATATGCAATTTACACTTGGAACCCTTAGTACATAAATATATAACAGTTTAGGGAAACACTTTGGTGTGTTCGCACCACAGTGGAGACACTGAAATTGGGCGATTGCTCTAGGACAGGATGGAGCCCAGGAGTAAACAATTACATGGGATATATGGTGCGGGGCGGGGGGGGGGAATGTTGCCAATCTTTCCCAGGGTGGCAAAGTCCCTTGGGCTATTGATACTTATGGATGTATTATATTGGTTAACCTTTTATTTTATTTGCATGCTCACATCATGTTTTATAATAGTCTCTTTGAAAATAATGCAAGATTCAAAGAGAAAATAAATGAGAGAAATAATCCAGAATAAAGAAACAACTGAACTAGAATAATGAGTTGTTGACTCTGGAAGCAGAGCCTCTCGGGATAGCAGATGTTAAAACTCCATTGTTCTGCTGTTAATCATGTGTTTACATTTTGTTTTTCCTCATCCCAGCTGATACAACTTTCTTTGAGCTAACAATGAGTACAGACTAATGAGCTATATTTGAATATTGTTACATTATTCATAAAATCATAGTCACTGCACTGATGTTAAATGCGGGTATGTGTATAAGTGAATGATTTCTTATTAGAGAAATAAGAATACACTACTTTTTGTAAATATGACATCTTGAACATATAGTTAGCTCGACGCAGCTTATATAAATATGACTAATAATTCATTTTATTGGTTGTCTATAACATATTTATAAAAAAAATATTAATAATTAATTAGAATATTTTTATGATTTAAAAAAACTTTTTAATGGCAGAGGTATATAAGCCTAAAACACTTTAACGAAAGTAAAGTGTTAATAATTTATAGTTCTATAGATTTTATTTGTGTTTAAATGATAAATAATACTATCAAATAAACTATAAACAACAGATTTCTGAATAAAAACTCTACATGACAACCATACAAACTCGATCAATACACAGTCTGCACCTCATTAGAAGTCATCTCTGCTTTTATATTCTCTGTAGTATTCTGTGTGATTTCTCTGTGCATTTAAAATGATTTTAATACTAAATTGAATATAATATTAATATTCTCGTTTGAATGTACACATTTTTCACCTAATTGGTCATATATTACTAACCACTTTTAAGCTATATAGCAAGGTTAATGAAAATAAAACCAATATTAGTATATATGAGGTTACTACTTCCACTTTCAATTTAGAGCCAATGATTTTTTCAAGCTAGGGGTGTTTTACTCATTTCTCATTCATAATTGGCTGAAAAACCACACTTAGTTAGTTTGCCAATTAAGTGAAAGGTATAAAAGTAAGTTCTGAATGAAAGTTTATTTTGTAAAATGTGTTTGTCTTATTCCAAGGAATAACGTGATTTAACTTGTTGAGAGAGCTATCGGATATGCAAATTAGGGCCAAAAAGAAAAAACAACATTTTGCAAAAATTAATTTGGCACGATAATCGTATATACTTCCATGAAACATAATTTATTTACTTGTCTATTAATGATAAGTGGAATTTGTTTTCAAATGCAATAAGCTTTTTTATTAAATGACGAAAGTAAAGAAATCATCCAAACACATATAATAAAATATAACAGGTTAAATTTAATTTGTTATTTGTTACTCAGAATCATACTCAAAAAGTTAAGAGAATTTCATGAACAGAGTTGGCTTGGTTTTCATAAAAGTTGACTAAGTTGTTTTGCTTTGGACTCTCGGGAGGTTAAAAGCTTTTGATTAAAACACTTGAGTTACTTTTCTTCATGGTAATACTTTTTACCATAAAATCATAGTACTTTTCTTTACTGAATGACTAAGTTCATTTGAGATCTAATTTTTATAATATTATGGAAGTTAGACCTTTGAATAATATATTAATTGAACAATTATTAAAATAATTAATATTTATTATTATAGTGTACCGGTAGGTATTTTATATACAGGGTGTTTCAGAATTCCCTACCAATACTTTAAGGCATTGTACCTGTGTAAGAAACATATCTAAATATCATATTTAAATTGTCCGGAAGTCCTTAGTTACTCACACAGCCTCCATTTTGTTTTTTCACTTATAATATTTTTTCTGAATAATGGTTAAACATACGGAACTGAAAGTTTGCACAAACATTTATGGCAAATAGACAAAGCTACAAAAAAATTATGACAATTTCTCAAATTCATCAAACAAAATGGCGGCCTTTTAAAATTTTGTTCCTCAAATAACTCGTGAACCGTTAATTTAAAAGAAAATTTACAAGAATAACGTTTTTTAGGTAATGTAATTACAAATGTATTGACACCAAATTGTTATTAGACCAATTGTAATTAGACAAATATTACTGAGATATGGTACCTTTAGTGATAGGTGACCGCTAGAGCTTAGTTGCAGTGCATCTCAAGGAATGCGACTAAAGTCTGCCACAACAATTTTAATGACTGTCAGCAGGCGGAGACTATTGCATTGTTGTGGCATTCGCATGGTTTTACATGCACTGCAACTAAGATCTAGCGGTCACCTATCACTAAAGATACCATATCTCAGTTAATATTTGTCTAATTTAAAACAATTTGGTGTCAATAGATTTGTAATTACATTACCTAAAAAACGTTATTCTTGTAAATTTTCTTTTAAATTAACGGTTCACGAGTTATTTGAGGAACAAAACTTTAAAAGGCCGCCATGTTGTTTGATGAATTTGAGAAATTGTCATAATTTTTTTGTAGCTTTGTCTATTTGCCATAAATGTTTGTGCAAACTTTCAATTCCGTACGTTTAACCACTATTCAGAAAAAATATTATAAGTGAAAAAAACAAAATGGAGGCTGTGTGAGTAACTAAGGACTTCCGAACAATTTAAATATGATATTTAGATATGTTTCTTACCCAGGAAAAATGCCTTAAAGTATTGGTAGGGAATTCTGAAACACCCTTATAATATAAAAGCTACAGACACATGCCAGGGATCAATCGATATTTTCTTTTACTCTATGGACATACATGGTAATAGTAAACAGTACTCTTAATTAATTAGTTATTCAAACTTTTGTCCAATTTAAAGCTGACCTTTGAAGAACTGATGATTATTAATCAAGATTTAATCTTTTTTACAACAGTTTTTCTTTTGTTGACTGACAAACACAGGAATACACAGATACATATACAGTCTTGAAAAATGGTATTATGTCATCCAGGGATTTAAAAAAAGAAAGAAAATTTATCCTGGGTTGATGTGATGTAGTCTTCTCATAAAGAGAACAGTATAATACTTGTAGCTTCATTTTCCTGCAAGAAATGTTCTGAAACGAATAAATTATGAGTTTAATCTTTTTCTGAAACCAAAAACAATTCTTTTGTTATCCAAAGGTGTAAATTCTATGAATACTGGGTTCTATAAAAATACCAGGTTTTAAGAACACCTTATCAACTTTACCTCATTCATGTGATCAACATTTCTTTAGACAAGGTTTAAATAATATAAATATGATAAATAAGTACAGTTTAGTTTTATTTGTTGACAATAACAAGTATAATCAACTGTTGATAGCTACATCCACGGCTAAAGCTTACGTCTATCTGTTGGATTCGAGCATCAGCTATAAGGCGTACTGGAAGCTTAGCCATGCACATCTTAGAGACAAAGCCGGAAACATTCATTTTGTACATTGATATTTGAAAATACTAAAAAATTTCTAAACACTACTGAGCAATTTTTTATATAAATAGTATACAAATGTCATGTTAAAATATGAATCAACTATAATTTTGGGTTTTAAATAGGAGTGCTTTACATTGACATCCTTTTTTTAAATAATTAAATAAAATTTCAATTGATGTAATCTATTCTGGCAAATAGCTTTGGAATATAATTTTCAGTAAATTATTGGGAGATAAACAATCAATTTGAAACAACTTTCTTCTAATGTATACAATAAAAAAGAGAAAAAAATAGTTTGGTAACGTTGAAATTCAATATTATAAATCTTAAACAGAACATTAATTTAGTTCTAAAACAATTTTACATGCGTGAAATAATCATTAATTAAAATAGAAACTATTTAGCCATTTTATAGAAAAATGATATACTATTTGATCTTGTGAGTATACAACTATATATGTTCCATTAAGTTAAGCAAATTTTACCCAAAGCGAAGGGAGAGATTGTAAGCAGAATGAAATCACCATTGCAACATTCAGAATAGGTCAAAAGTAATAAAAAGTAAAGTTTATGTAAATGGAAATAGAAAATTACTGGTAAATCTATTGACACATATATACATATTTTCTTGATATACATGTACACAATTATATCTTGATATGATTTTTTTTAAATATATTTCTGACTATAGTTAAAGTAGATGTTTTAGCTAAACAATCAAATGCACTTGAAAATAACTGCCATTAACAACAATGATGAGATTTGTTTAGTAATATTCATTTCGTTTTAAGTAAAAATAAATTCAAATGTGAAGTGATATTTATGGTACATTATGAACATCGTACCATTATCTAATGATACAATAAATATTATTTTATCGTAATATATAATTTTAAATACATTGGGTCCCAGTATTTTCATTCATACGAGTGGATACAAAAAATAACTAAAAATGTTTATTTCATCAAGAATAAATTAGATAACGCAACTCAAGTGGTGAGAAAATAGATTTAAAATTACTAATTACACTATATAACCATTAAAAGAAACTGCTTAACTTGGACTTATATTGTACTGTAGTTAGACAAATCTTATTTTGCTTCTAGAAGGCAGTATTTAATTTGATAAGGAAGGTATTTGCGTTTATCAAATAAATATAAACAGTAAATTAAATGTTACACCTACTAAAGTGATTCTGAATTCAATATCAGCTGACTAAATCTATAGAGCATGTTGATCGTAATAAAGTTATGGTTGGTTACTAAAAAATGACATTTGAAGTGCAAAACTAATACGATAAAAGTCACTTACTTTATTCAATTTAAGCAATTAAATTTAAGTGTTTGTTTAAAATGATTATCTTAATATTTTTATTAGTACTATAAAAACTATTATTTAGCTACATTAAAATACCCCCGTCTCAGCAGAGCTGCATACTCAGCGAATTTCCAAATCAATACGTGACAATAAAATTGTATGACAATTTTAATCAAATATCTGTCAATAAATAATAGAGTTTGCCTATTGCACATAACATTAACATGGGAAAGAGTATGCAGGTTTGCTGCTGTGAGGAACAGCATAAACATAAACATAAACAATTTTATTTTGACTATATCAACATCTGTCCATAAATAAAAGAGTGTACGTATTATCTATATATAAACATGGGAAAAGAGTCGGGATGCAGGTTAAGTATGAATGGATGAATCTCAACTACGTGAAACTAAATGCCAAGTTTCATATAAAAATATAAGTTTATAAGTGAAATATTAAATTTTTCCTTATCCTCCATAAGATTAACAATGGAGCCCCTAACTACAGCGTATTGTGTTTAGACTTTTTAATATCTCAGTAACCATTGGAGATAGAGAAAAACTTTAAGATAATAAATTGTGTTGTATTCAAGCTGCTTCTAATAATGTAAGATAAAATCTAAAGTTTTTAAAATTGACTTATGAAAAAAGTAAAAAACCTGTTTTTGGGGTACAAAACTCCTCAAACTACCCATTCCAATTGACTGATATATTTGGATTAGAAACAACACATGTCTACCAAATTTGGTCTCGAACGGACCATTTTTACAGGAGTTATCAAGATAACAGGCATTTAAATACATACATATAATGTATAAACACGGGTAATAGTACTCATGAAAATAAAAAAAATTGTATACAATGAACATGTGCCACAAAATCCTTCGTTTAGCCACTAGCTTTTTTGTATTTGTGACAAAAATCATTACATCTCAAGAACCATTTAAGCTACAGAAATAAAACTTTGTCCGCATCTTAATTGGCCAAAGATAAAAATATTTTCAAAGTATCATTTAGTTTCCTTTTATATTTAAAAAATGGCAGCAGTTAAAAATGTTTTATTTCAATAATAAAAAAAACCATTAACTTTAGAAAATTTTTACTAAAGATAATAAAGATTGTTATTTTAATTTAAAATCCAACTACATTTTTTTGAACAAAATCTTTCCATGGATAAGTGAGAAAATGCACATTTTAAGCGCACCACCACGCGGCGGTGGCGTATGAGCTCTGTAAGCTAACATTAAATGTGCATTATCTCGCTTATCCGAGGACAGATTTTGCTTAACAAAATATCGTTAGATTTGGAATTAAAATTACAATCTTCATGGTTTTTGGTTCAGGTTCATGGTTTTTTGTTAATTAAATTAAAAGATTTTTAACCGCCGCAATTATGAAAATATAAAAGCAAAATAAATTATACTTTGAAAATATTTTTTACTTTGGCCAATAAATATGTGTGCAAAGTTTGATTTCTGTAGCTTAAATGGTTCTTGAGATAAAACGATTTTTGTAACAAATGAAAAATGGCGGCTAGTGGCTAAACTAAGGATATTTCAAAATATGTTTATTTGATATTTTTGTCTATTTTGATAAGTATTACCATTCCTTGAAGTTTATCCCCCACTTTAATGAACACCCTGTATATACCTATAATATATTTTAACGACTATTGATTTTGGTCACTAGGTACCTCAAAACGGAAAATTAGCATGGTCCCGGGCTTAGGTCTTGTCATGAGATATTGGAAAAATTTGTTATAGGTTAAAATAAACATTTTACAAGAGTACAGTTTTGAAATAAGTTTAAAATCAATGATCCATGTAAACAAACTTATTGATTTTGATTTGTCACCTGGCTATTACTTTCTGCTTAATTATTTTAGATTACTTGTTCATAAAATTGTTGCTACGATCGCTCGAAACTGCATTTTTGAGAGCTCATTATTCTATATTAATAGGACTGAGTCAATTTAAAGCAAACAAAAAACCCTCCTTCAAAATATATAGAAGATATGAAAATAAGTTTCATAGTTGTGGGTACTCATGTTTTGTATGGAGAAGCATAACGAAAAGACCTTGTTAGGGTTTCAGAAAGATAGACAGACAGACAGGTAGATTGAGAGGAATTGAGATAATAACCATTTTGACTTTTCTGAAATTGATAGTGTAAAAATAACCAAAATTATCATAATTCCAAACATGTACAGACAAAAGTCTAAATACTCCTAAGCATTTAACACAATAACGATAGGTTTCACTTTTTTCCATCCTTGTGGTGAAAAATATTATTTGTAACAAAATATCATAATAGATAAAAAACATAAGATAATGAGTTTTTTTATGATTTTTTACAAACGAGTAATAATGTTTTTTTTTATGATCATAGATATTAAAGAAACATCTAATATTATAAATATTTTCATAATATAAAACACACAAAACAAACACATATTCTGAACAACTTAATAAATATCACTACCGTACTTGTTTAGTCATAAATTTTTTAACATTAACTTTATTACAATTCCATTTAAATGACCTATTAAGGCTAATTTTTTAAAGCTAATCGTATTATTCATAGGTGTTTTATATAATCTCTCTAGATATGTCACAAAAGATTAGCTATAGATTCATGTAACCAGCTCATAGTATTTACGTACAAATCTAGTTTTACAGTCTTATAGGTTTACTGTTTCGCTAAAATAATTATGTCTACAGTTCATTACAATCTCTACAATGCCTAAATTGTTGGTCATGATTGCAGTTACTATTCTACTTTTTATAAATGTGCATTGTCACGATACAAGATATTTATGAGAGAATCTGTCAGTGGAAGACCATAAAAAATTGATAGTACAGTAATGTATAAATTATATAGAATATGTTTGTATTGATTTTATAAAAAGCTTTTATTGTTTTCAATCATAGAAAATCTTTAGTCTTCAAAAGAGGTACAGTAATCCTTTTAAAAGTTCAACGCTAAAAGTTCAAGTAACTCTCAGGGCGGCCATGACAGTTTGCACTCGTATTACACACAAGATTTTCCTACAATAAAAAAGTCATTTAGGTTATGTTTATTTTTTCCGTTTGGATAAATGTAAACATAACTTTTAGGTATCTGGTAACCTCAGATTTACTGCGCTAAACCGGAAGTTAGTGTTGTGATTGGCCGGTTACTTGTTCACCCTAGGGGGGTATGAGATCATATTATCCACCCTAGTGCGGATACGTACTGCTTATACGTTCTGCCAACAGTGCGAAATATTCCGTTTATTGGCCGGGGGGTTAAAAATATGATGGTTAGTGGCTACCACTCCAAACAGATCTTATCATTTTATATTTGCGGGACATTCCTGATACCAAAAATATTTTGATCTCCTCCACCTCATTCCACATCTACAGAACCCTTAGTGATCTTTACTGTCCCATGATTTGAAAATATTTGTTGATAAGAAGCTCTATGCGCTAGAGTACTTGATGTGTAGGTTCGATAAACCTTTGTTTAGTGAATCAGTTGCCTTTATGAAGCATGTTCTGTGATGTTTTGTGGATGTAGAATAAAAACTTAAAAGGTAATATGTTTATGATGGTCATAAATTAGGCACATAATAATGATTGGAATTTGAGATAAAGTGAAATAAAGTATAGCAATGAATTTCTTATTGGCTGGAGGAACACAAGGACTGAAATTCAGACTCCGAAAAATATGCCATACACTGTACTCCATATAGTTTAATATGTCGATACATCAAAACCCCTGAACTCCACCCAGTGTCAAACTATTTAAAGGTTTACTGTAATTATTTCAACTGAACCATTTTATACTCATCTACACAGTTTACATGAGAATCTACTTCTCAATATTTAGTATTTATTCAGATAAAATTAATATCAAAATAATCAGAGGAAGACTATCAAAAATACAATTTGAAATTTTTGTATAAAATAGCTCAATGTAAAAGACAACGCTGGTGAAACGATGATAAATGCATCAGTATTGTACATTTAGAAATGACATTGACCGATTGAGGATAGAAATGCGAGAAGAGTTTGCGGAAGGGATTATCTAGCGAGGTCCTCCTGAGGACGGTAGTGTGCGGGGCCACACGGCGTTAGAACATCGAACATCTTCTACAACAACTTGGTTCATCCTTCAGAGGAAGATCTATGTCTTCATCCAGCTTTTTTCTGACTGATTCTGTAATGTTGAAAAATTATAGAAAAATTGATAATAATTATCAAGTGAAATTATAGCCATTAATCAATAATATTCTACACATCATGATGCCTCCAGACTTCTAATTGTTTACTTTTATAGCAGGCATCCTCACTGCGGCAAGTGGGCTGTTATAAATTAAAACAATTTTTAATGTTACCTGTGAAAAATATTTCATGAAAAAAATACAAAATACTTTATTTCCTAATCTAAGTATAACACATTTCCAACCTTTTTAAAAGCAGTTTATTTTATTGATGAAATAAGTTTACGTTATAGTTACATTTTTGGTCACTCCAGCGACTTTATATTTTGTGTTTTTCTCCCTCATACTTGTAGGCTTCTTTGTGATGGTTACAGAAAAATGTGCCACAGGTAGCTTAAATACATCTTTTCACTTTAAGACCAACGCACACAGCAAGAGACACACACGTATGCAGATGGACGGAGAAAATATCGCTCACCATGTGATTAAATGTAAATATCTCCATGCACTTGCTGGCAGACATACGGACATCTGTGTGCGTTGCAACATCTAATAACCGGGGGAGCGATTTTTCCTTCGTCCGTCTGCATACGTCTGCTTACTTGCACCTGTTGCTGTGTGCGTTGGCCTTAAACACTATTTAAAAAATTTTACTGAACCCCTCTTTTATCCCCCAGACACCCTAAATGTGTTTCCCCCCCAAAACTATCACAAACCGCCACTACTTCAGGCCCTGGGCAATATTTGATGCAAACCAATTGATTTCTGAGAAATTCTAGAGTGGATCCCTGTTTTATAGTCTCTGAAAAACTGTAAAGCACAAAGTTTGATTTTGTTATTGACGTGTACCGGTATTACATTCCCACCTGCAATACTTTTCTTGTTTATCGCACAGAGGGCTTCACACAGACTTTTGGCAGGGTTCACCTCCTGGTTCAGCCCCTCGCTCCATATCACCAACATCCTGTACGTGTGGTCCTTGTAGCTGTTTGGTCCTGTTAAAGTTTAAAGAAAAGTATTTCAAAATTGTGAATTTCAAAATAAACACTATTGTGGTTGTTATAACTGAGTGGGTAGAACACTGGCCTATCACCAAAAGTACCCACTCATGACAAGTATGAAATTTAAAACTCTAGACCCTGGCCAGAGGAAAACCAGCTACGGTACATTATTTACTGATTATATTAGTGTTTAATTTAGACAAATTATGTTTCGGAATGGTATGTTTAGTGCTCAGGTGTATTTGCAATGATTGCATGAGTAGATACACTAGCTATAAATTCTCAGTGTCTAAATTGTGTTTTAAATGGTTTTGTTTTAATTGGGAAATGTGTAAATCTGAGTGATAATATTAATTTGATTTCATATGATACATAATCCTTATATTTTAAGGTATCATAGCCACCTCCCAATTTTACACACCCACTTTAGAAGTTGCCTGAAAACAAAGAATTCTGGATTATAAACATCTAGCAATGTGCTCTATGTGAGAATGGAACTTAAAATTCACATCCCGATGAAGACTGAAAAATTTTATCCCCTCATTCACAGTCACAGTAATATCACTGTAATTTTACATATATCCCTATTGCTGATAGGACTTACTACAAGAAATATATCTTTCTTGCCTGAGGAAAAGTCAATAGTTTGGGTTTTATTCAAATTTACATACAAAAGCTTATCATGAAACTATTACACAATTCCATTTAAATTAATGAAGTATTTATAACTCTTTGTGTGTCTGGTGTGATAAGGCGAATGAGGTATCATCAGTAAAGCAACACAAATTCCCATAGCAAACAAAATATTGTAAGTTGTTTACATATGTAATAAACAGCATCAGATGAAGCCTTGGGGAACACCTGAGGTAACAAGCCTTTCATCCAAGAGCAAAATGTGTTTTACAGTCCAGGTCAGTAGAAAGAACTTTAACCACTTGTCTACATAAAATAACTATGTCACATGCACAATCTGCTCAGACAACTGTCATTTCCATTTTCTGCCATTTGAAACCCTTAGTTACCAGTATATTGGTGCTCGATGGCCTTGATCTGCTCCTCCGTGAAGGCCCAATGATGCGCAAGCCTCTTCCAGTCCGCAGGGTCCAGCTGCTTGTGCGCCAGCTTCCACAGGACCTGTTTGAACTTGTCGTTGCTCTCCGCGCTGCCACTCTCCTTGGCCAGCCGCCACTTCTTGCGTGCTGCGCTCTGCTGGCCCCCCTCCACACTCTCCTCCTGCAACCCCACACTGCTTCAGAGTCACACTCTGGCCTCCCCGAGGCCGGGTCAGCCTACATATCATTGTACTGTGTCTTTTTCTTTTTCACTGAAATGGCTACCAACCTAGTTAGGTATTTTAAATCAAGTATCCATGTATAGGAGAAATGAGTGTAAGATGATTGTTGCACGATCTTTTTTAGTCTTGTTACTTACTAAGGCTGATATGTTCCTGACTGGAACATAGGCTGATGAAGACACGATTGTTAATTAAAAGCCCAATATCCAGTGGCATCTAAGAGATGTTTAACATGGAATTCAAAACACAATTTTGTATCTGAATTATACACTGGTATAATTATGAGGATGGTCTTTGCAGATAATCAAGTAATTGAAACCAAGAATTATAAACTAAGAACAAATAATTAGTTTCATAAACTTATCATAATAAATCAACATGGCCAATCACATTGTTATTGAACAAAGCTTAAAACATAGGACTTTTTTTAGGAAACTTTCTTAAAACTTATTAAAGTTTATTCCCCAAACATAAGGAAACTGGATTTTAATAACGAAGCAGCTACAGAACAGTAATATTATAGACCACAGACTGGTTTGTCGAACCGACCAGTTCAAATCAAAGCTAATAAACCAAAAATGGTTATTATTGTGAAAACGTGAAGTGGACAAACCAAACTAAAAATCAACCTTACGATTTAACACACATGTGCATTCCAATTCACTAAAGGTTTAGAGCGATTTGAGAAACACACAACAGCAAAACATACAAATGGGTCCACTCATGCAAAATACACTATAGAAAATCTCAAATTATTAATTAAATATGAGGAGACAAACTGATATGAGAATAGGATTCAACACTTTAGTTAAAGGTGGATGTGAAAAACCGGGTTGAAGGGTTACTTGTAAATTGTGTAATGTGTGGTGTGCAACAATGGTGGGAGGTTCGTGAGTTACTTACAGGCTCAGGGTAGTCGAGGCGGGCCGTCCTGATGATCATGTCCACAATGGCGGTGAAACTACCCCTGGCAGCGATGTAGAGAGGGGTGCGGCCTCCCTGAAGAACAAGGGGAAAATAATACAAGAGGGTGTAAGGGTGTCTGGGTGTCCACTAAACTCTGCTAGGCTAGAGTATCAGGAAATAAATGGTATCAGTGGACTGACACATACTTTCCCCCCTAAGTAAATTTAAAAATAAAAATAATCATCCCATTTCTGAAAATAAAAACAAGAGAAACAAAGTTAAATTAATTGTTTGAATTTTATGGGGAGGAACTCCCCCCCCACCCCCCGATTATACCAAGCTTTTTCGAGTTGGTTTTGATGGGTGTTTTGACCTTTCACTTCATACCAAGTTTCATGGAAAACGATTGGAAAATAAGGAAGAAATTGATTTTTTAATATTCTCCATAAGAATAACATTGGGCGCTGACAGACAACGTACGGTGTTTATCATGGACAGTAAATTTATCTTTTCTCTGGAACTGTTAGTCCTAGACAAATAATTCAAAATACTAATTTGTTTAGTTTTTTAAGCTGGTTTCAATGGTGCCAGTCAAGTTACACTTTACTTTTATTGTTTTTGCTGAAAAATTAAAAATTTGATTTTTTTGACATTTAAAAGTTCATAACTTTTGAACCGTAATTTTTACAGACATGCAGGTGGTGTTTAACTATTTAGTAATCTGTGCACTATAAACTACCAAATTTTAATCAAAGTCGTTAGAGCCGTTTTTGAGAAATTTGGATTTTTCACGTTTTTTAAGTGTTTTTAGGGGTGAGCAACCCGCCTTAAAAATAAAAAAAAAATTAAAAACACCTGGAGATACGGCTAATATATACATACATGCCAAATTTAATCTAAATCGGACCAACGGGGTAGGCTGTGGCTCTGTACACATCCAGACACACACACACACACACACACAGATAGACAGACACACGGACGGACAGACATCACGTCGAAACCCACTTTTTTGGATTCAGGAGACCCCAAAATGGATACATCCACTCTCAACTCAACTTCGAAAATTTTGACGAAAACAAAACTTTCTCCATATACAGTACTATGTATAAGGGAAGAATGTAAAATGGAGGGGCTATTCATATTGGAGTGGTTTTAAGAAGTTTTTAGAATTTTAAGTAAAAATAATAAGAATATTATTAGAATACTATGAATATTAATATTTTTAGAATATTAGCGTACATATATACGTGCGTACGTAAGTTATGAGTCGAGTTACCTGTTCTCGTTGTTCAATATTGGCTCCTGAAGCCAAAAGCACTTTACATATGTCCGTGAATCCGTGTTCGGCAGCAATGTGAATCGGTGATTGGAGCCTCTGGAACATCAGTGAGATTTTGAGAAATTTGAAAAGACTTTATTTTATTTCAATAATTTTTTGACTGTCATGTTACCAACTCAGAATCGCAAACTAAAATAAACTAACTGGATTAAGTAAAACTGTTAGAACACAACAAATATCGGAACAGGGTTGGTGAGTATTAAGTATATTTTACATTATCCATTAATTGAGTTATCAGAAGCAAAATTTACAAAATTGGCTTTATTAGGGTTAAACTTAAACAGCAATTGAAAACTTAATAGAGACAAATGCATAAAAACTAACTACAACTAGAGAGATTCCTTAAAATGTGAAAGCATTTCCTAGAATTTTAATTTTTGCAATATAGTGTTCAATTCCAGAGCAATTGTGGTGCCATGACAATGACTACATTTACCATACTCACTAATATAATTAAAAAGTTACTGGACCTTTCAAAAAGTTTGTCCAAAGCTTGTTGCTGATGGACCGTAGTTGTAACACTAACTGGGAATTCCTTTATTGTTCTTAAATCACAATTTTTTATTCTTCTTTAAATTACCCTTATTTAATTTTCTCTAAAATGTTTTAGAATTGAATGGTGAATAACGCAAACAAATATTCCCACAATAATGATCGTTAAAAAATTTATTAGACTAATTTATGCAGTAGCAAATTGGTTTATTAACAAGACAACCATCTCTTGGAAAGGACAAAAACAATTTGTCAACGTTCAAATGTATAAAATAGGGCACATATATTGTAGAATAACAAGTCTTAAGCAAGTTAAATTACAAATAGATAATAATTATGTATCATAAAAACTTCTGAAACTCATGTATTTTAAGCCGAGTTATGAATGAGAAATGAGTGTAAGATGACTGAGGTCATGATCTTGCAGTCTTGTGACTAACTAATGCTGAGATGTTTCTTAGACTGTTAATTAATAGCCCAACAGCCAATGGCATCTAAGGTACGGTCCCTATAGTTTAACAAAAGATCCAAACAAAAATTTGGCTCTGAATCACAAACTGGTTTAATTATGATTGGTTTTCGAGTAGGCTTACTTCTCCAAGGAAAGTTTTTAGAGTAATCAAGGAAAACTGTTCAAGGCAAAACATACTAGACACGAAAATATTGTAATATTTTAAAATACTTGAAGAATTCATAAATACACTTTCCTATAATCTATTAGGGTTTAAAGCTACGAATCATACAGAGACTCAAAGTGTTTCTCAAGCGTGTGCAAGATTATCTCTGGTATTATCACTCCAGCAGCATCCCTGTGTAGCACAAAGCAGTGCTTCAGACGTGCTGGAGTATGGGGCTAAGTTTTGTCATAATGTGAGGAATTATTAATGTTGTACTCTGTGTTACAGCTCTCTAGAGAGATGTGGTATCACTTACATGAAACACAATTAGTAGCTTGGATGTTATATAGGTACATTCAAGAGAACAAAACAAGAATTTACAAGCCTTTGAGAATGTGTAGACTCTAGAATCGTAAAAAAATAATAAACAATTATCAGAAAATAAAATTATAACATATATGTGGTTTAAATGTCAAAATTTGATCGATACAATATTTGTTTTTGTATGAATTAAATTTATAGGCTACGAAACGAATATATTTTCATCTAAAAAATCACATTACTAACATTACTATAAATTAATAAACATTAATATGAACACATATGAACATAATATGAACATTAATATCAATCCTAAACTCCCTTGTAATATTTTAAACTAAAACTTATCAACAGTGAAGAAATATTGTCTCAAATATTGTAAAACTAGAAAATAAATTTATTTTGGATTAATATACTACTTAATGTTTTATTACAATTGTTGCTAAATTTTAAAATAAATATTTAAAGGGAAAGAATCATTCCTGTGCTTGAACTTAATAATTTCAATGTTGAATGTTATCAAGTAATGTTGGAGTTGCAATTAGAAACAAACTCAGTTCAAACTTTTCAAGAGGGAATTAGCGTTCTGGAACTGTAAGGCGAAAATTCATTAGGAAGATTCTTGGGTTTGTACAATTACATTAGAACATCTCATGATCAATTTTGGCACAAACCTTAACACAACTTCCCTAACTGATGTAAAAATAAATATGTAAACCAACAACCTATATTAATACGGTTTGTGTTGTAATCATTTGTTTTAGTCATAATTGATAACATGTAGAAATTAAATCTGTATTGACATGAATATTTACACACATTCACACACTCTTTGAAAACACATTAACGTCCTGGGATGCCCATTTGAGTTTAGATTATATTATCAAGTGTACATCAGTTTTTAGGTTATTGTGAAAGTAAATAATTTATTTATTAAATTAGTAATAATAATTTATTAATTTACCTAAAAACTAGAGTACACTTGATGGGAACATAAAAATACTAATGGATTGAAGACGACAGGTATTTTTAACCTTATAATCTAGTCATTACTCAATCCAGAGGACAAAATGTTTACATTTGGGCTTGTGTCACTTTCCCAAAAAGCGTTATTGTGATATCACTTCCTGACTCAATTTAAATGGAGTGGGTAAAAAGATAATAAAACTTGAATACTGCATCGAAGACATGAAAAACTGTATATTGAAAACCTTGATATGTATAAATTTCAGTGAAATTTATTGATATTGATTGTGTGAAATGTATTAATGATAGATTGAGAGAGAATGGGGTAAAAGAGTGTGAACTTGAGGTAATAATAAAAACTACACTAATAATAAAAAAAGTAACTGGACAATTAAGTTTAATAATTGCACAATTCAGACAAACGTTGAATAATTGATAATAATTTTATCTATGCAATTGTAAACTTTGCGCCATAGGTGAGTTCTACCAACAATGTCTTACTTAGTGTTGACAACTCTAACAAAAATTTTCCACATGCAAACTCTTACCTCAAGTAAAAATTTGCCCAAATCCACTTATGATACTTTTGATTCGAGGTCAGCATTCGATTGTAAATAATCAATAAAGTAACTACAACAATCACTATTAATTTTTTGTGTTTTTCGGACGTTCCAGATATAAATTGTAAAACTGGTAATCGACTTTTAAATCGAAATATCGAATGGTTGAGATCGAACTATCGATAATAATAAGTAACACTGACATAGCTTAAACTACTGATCAGTAATCAAGAAAAAAGTGCATCAACTTAAGTAACATAATAGATTAGTCTAAAGCGACAGAAATGGTTGCTATTACTGATACTCAATCATGTAATAATTTATGTTACGAGTTTTTTTTAATTTTATTTACAGTAAGACGAAAAATATAGTTCATCACACGGCCCAAAATTGGTTTTTTGATACATACTCGCACATTTAAATTGTGCTCGTATCAAAAACGCCCGTTTTTGGTCCTAGTGATGAAATATACTATTGATTATGGTTTCTCTTGCTTAAAGTGACATTAGGAGAGGGTTTCATTTAACAGAATGGGGAGATAAAAGTAAATACAGCAGCTTACCATGTTGAGAGCATTGAGGTCGGCTCCCTTAGCAATGAGTAGCTCCACTGTTTCGCAGTCATTAGCTTCGCTCGCCTGGTGCAGTGGGGTGTTGCCATTCTGAAAATTAAATACAATATAATCAATATTCATAATATTATAAAGAAGAGGTGGTTTCTGAATACGTTTGTTTGTTTGTATGCTGTTTCGAAAAATACTGAACGTACTGATTCAAAACTTCACAGAATGGTATAGGTATCTTAAACTCATACTTTATACTTTTAATTGAAATAGCAACCTACCCAGGTAGGTATTTTAAGCCAAGTATGTATGAGAAATGAGTGCAGTATGATTGTGGCGCGATGTTGTAGTTTTGTTACTGACTAAAGCTGAGATTTTTCGTAGACAAAACTGTTAATTAATAGTCCAACAGTCAATGGCATATCTAAGGGACCTTCAGTTTAACGTGGAGTCCAAACCACTGCCTCTTAAATACGAACTGGTCTACTTATGAGGATAGTCTTTGCAGATTTTTATTTTGTGTATTTCTACGCCAGTGGCATTTTTAACGTTTTGATGGGGAACGGTCCAAACCCCGGTCTTGTTAATACCTAACGTCGACCTGTTGTTAGGAAGCATCATTAATTAGTAGCCCAATGACAAATGGCGACTGGGTCCAGATTCGACCCTTGCGGGATTCGATCCGGCGACCTTCAGTTTTGAAGGCGGGTATTATAACCACTACACCACCCAGCCAGATTAACGTAGTATTCAATACTGCAGACGTTAATCCACACAAGAGAACACAACACCCGACCCAGTCCCGCCATGGTTGGATATGGAAGGTTCTACTACGTGCAATATAAAGTAGAGAAATCGGTTATGAGACTGGGTGAAATCAAAATTATAATTCCTTTATGGGTCTTTTTAATTCTTGTTTCATGTGAATAAACAAACTTAAAACATTACAATAATCAGAGTGATTATTGTTTGAGTATTATTAATGAAAGAATAAAACAATACCTGTAAACTTTAAAATCTAAGTTTAATGTACTGAAGCAGAATTTCACACACAGTAGATGATTAGCCTACCTTGCTTTGTTTGTCGACATCACTGCCATACTGTAGCAAAGTCTCGATGATGCCTCGACATCCAAGGCTGCTGGCAATGTGGAGGGGTGTCATCCCCTTCTGTAAAAAGGATAGAACAATAAGTGCTCAAATAAATGCCGTCTATCTGCAGGCTAGACCTAGATTGATAGATATGAACTATTTTAAGGTGGTGCGAGTGAAAATATCGACTATCTTAAAAAATTATAATTTTAACTTTTATTTGTTTATTGTATTGTACATATGCTTTGGCATAGTTTTTTCATGTTTTTAATGGAAACTTTTCTAGTTACAGGCTAATTAATTCGGAAATATGGTGTTTTTCGTACACGGAGTGTGGGAAAACGGCTTGTTTTGAGCTGAAATTTTGGAAATGTAGATGAATAACAGACCTTTTTCATGTAAACTATGTCAAATTTTAAAATAAGAAAAAAATTGGTTTCCTAAAGAAATGATTTTTTAAGGCCACTTTTTTGATCCGATAATCTTATAAAATATGTCATTTTGGAGGTCTAATAATGTTTATAAGTATGCAAAAAAACAGAATTGTTATCTTAAACAAGTCACTCAGGAAGCTTGCACGAATCAACCACATATGCGTAACGAATAAGCGACACTAGCGCCGACCTAGCGGATTTCAGTTGTCCCTAACACCGCTCGCACCGCCTTAATAAGAATTTATCACGGTAACAAAGCAAACAATAATAAAAGAAATGACAGTTATCAGATAATCAGCTGATACTGGATACATCAGTAATAATTGCAGTTCTCACGTGGTTGTCGATGTCAGGAGGAGTCCCGTACTCGAGCAGCAGCTGAGTCACCATGAGGTGTTTGTTCTCGACAGCCAGGTGCAGGGGAGTGTTGCCCTCCTCGTCCCGAGACTCTATCTGCGCCTCGTGTCTCAGCAGGAACTCCACGACATCCACATGACCCTTCTCACAAGCCAGGTGAAGCGCCGTTCGTCCTTGCTGTGACAACGAAGAACATGCCATCAAATCGATGATGCACATATTTATGACAGTTATTTAAATGTGCAAAACTATAATCACTATCAAAATAATTAGTGCTGTTTAATTTTAAAATGTTGAATAACATGCCTTGTTGATGAGCTTGGTGTTGGCGCCGGCCTGTACGATCCTAGCTACGACCTCCCGGTGGCCGGCCAGGGCGGCGTGGTGCAGCGCCGTCTGACGCTCCTGGTCCACCAGGTCCACATCCACGTGCTCCAGGGAGTCCAGGAGGAAGTTGACCACGGACAACCGGTTGTTGCGAGCGGCGCACATCAGAAGGGTATACTGCTTCTGCATAAACAACCAAACACACTTTGTACCTTAACACTACTTTCTAGCAATTGGCAACCCAATGTTTTATTCCACGATAATATTCTACATAGCCGTTAAGTATTTAAGTTTGGAAATACTGCACCAAGAATGAACAATGAAATTAGGCTCCACTACACTAGGATAATGTCAGTGGAGAATTTTCAGCCAAACCTTGGCCTGACAGGCAAGCTTGACCAGAACGCAGGTTTGGTTTAAAGCAGCTATGTTCTTTGTTTGTATTCTCTGTTGGTGATGGTGGTTTTATGTTATTTACTCTTAGACATTTTCTAGGCCACTCCCCCCTCCACTACTTCTTGAGCCCTTGTTACGTGTCGACGTATTTTGATCTTTGTGCTCTGATATTGTGTGAGTGACTATTGCTGCTTCATATATTTTGTAAATTGTTTGACTTCTTTAAACAACTTTGTTTTCCTCTTTTGACATGGATACGTCTTAGTTCTGGGGGGTGTTGACAATTTGCGAGACCAAAATTTGAAACAGTGACGTAGTTTGGTTAGTGACGTCAAATGCTTAGTGACGTCATGTGGTTATAATGACAGCTATTTAGAGGAATTGAAAACATTTCCTTTAGACACATCTATGATCTATGATCCCACAGGGAAGTAAAACAAGTAATTTTTTCTGTCTGTGTTCGGTTTATTCAGTAGGCTTGTCATGAACTCTGGAACTGAGGTTCCAGCTGAGGACGAGCAAATTTTAGATTCCGAAACGTCATGAAACTTTGTGCTACTAATTGTTACAGAAAATGTCTGCAACAACTATATGAAGTTACGTTGTCAGTTTAAGTATATCACTGTCTTGAATACCTCACTAGTTTGGGCTCCTTTTGTAGGGAACTGAAAAAAATTAGTTATGATTCTATCTCAACCTTTCGTGTACCAAATGTTAACACAACAATTTTAATATGTTATTTAAGAATAAATGAAAAAATGTTTTGTGTAACTCATGAATATTTAAAATGGTATGACGTGATATTCTGCTAAAATATTTTCATTTTAGTAATTTCATAAGTACATGTATTTTAAAAATCACAGTTTATAAAATAGTCTACTTTGAAATTAAATCAACTTAAATAAAATACAAAGGTAAATAAAATTTGTATTTATTATGAAGTTTACATGGTTACTGATTGAAAAGATTGTGATGACCCCTGTAGCCAATAAATATGATATAAACCTACAGTACACCAATAAATAACTAATCATATTTAATATAGACTTAAAAATATGTAAGCCGACATTTCTCATAGAGAGTTCAGGAACACTCCCTGAATTTTATTTTTATATTTTTGTACAGCATAAAATATGTAATAATTTATTGAGAGCAAAGTATAATATTATTAATTCAATTATTAAGCAATACAAGTATTACCTTATAAATAAAATAAATTAATATTCGTATAATAAGATAATTTTACATCGTATCTGGTCCATATGCAATGAATAAAGTACTTTAATATTTATTTCATCCACGAACAAATTGTGAAGTGGGATTTTTGCAATGTTAATGACACTTGAAGCTCGTTTTGTTCTGTACTACAATGGAAACTGTAATTAGATTTAATTTAACAACCTGGTCTGTGGACCACTTCTCTGCCTCAGCGTTATTCTTTCCCCTGAAATTTTAGCCGTTGAATTGAAAAAAATATTTGAGGTATTCAGTTTTTTGTCCAATCACGTGAAAACTATTTTTTTGTGAATTTGTTTTTGTAGACGTTTTGAAGAGTAACCTAAAAATGAGAAGTTATTTTTCATCTCTTGAAAGCGAAACTAACTGAGTATGAAAATGACAACCCATCACATTTACACCTTTTGAAAAAACGCGGCTGACAGTTCAGATAGCGGGCCGGGGAAAATCACTTCTAATCTCTGACACATCTCTCTAAACTTTTTAACTCTAGAATAATGTTTTATTTAGTTTAATGCCATAATATAGTAAGGTAAATTTTTTTTCTAAGAAAATTTTTGAGTCTAAAAGTGATCAACAATATCCAGTAAGTATTAAAGTTTCACAATCTCAGGAAATTTGTATAATAAAATTATAAAGTTAATAAATCATGATTATTTTAATAGTTCAAAAAATACAGTACTGTATAATACAAAAGTACAGGCTACAGTGAAATAGAGCTAAACTGGCCTTGAAAAATAAACCCAAAAGACAATGCTATTCAGCTTAAAATAAGTTTTAAAATCTTAAAGAGCTATAAGTTCTGATGGGATTTATTTTTATGGTCTGGTTAATCTGGAAAACTCTGCATTCATTTACAAAGAGGTTTAATTCTTAATAATTTTGAGCCATTCTACACTCTAAGTGTAAAATTAAATCTACATAAATAAGTTGCGTTAGTTGCAACATTTATAACTCGAGAACGGCTAGAACGATTTTAATGATCTTTGATTTTTTGTATTCGTCTCTGATCCGAGAAGGTTATAGAAATATTCAGTTTTGTATTTAACCTTAGGGCTGAGCCCCACTGGCCTGTAATGTTTGTATATAATACTATAATACGAGATTTTGATATATATATATATATATATATATATATATTATATACATTTTCACACGGAACGACGCACCGAGGATTTCTTTAAATTTTGGAAATAACTAATTAGTAGAAAATAAGTTTTGATAGGTCTAATGTAGGAAAATTCGTTTTTCTTGTAATATTAAGTTTAAAATCTAAAATTTAACATTACGCTTATAGATAAAATGTAAACAATAAAAAACAAAACAGCTGTTTATAATTTAAGTTCATCCAAAGAACTATGTGAATAGAGGTTTTTCATAATATTATATTTTATGTATGTAATAAATGTAGTTATCAGTTTATATTTGTAAAAACTTAGGGTATGTGCGAAATATATATACGAGCAAGGTTTGAATATATATTTGAAGTTGAAAACGGCACCGAGGAATTTCTTTAAATTTTGGAAATAACTAATTGAGTAAAAATAAGTTTTTGTCTAATGTCCAGTGAAATTCGTTTTTACAGTAATATTAATTAAAATCTAAAAACTTAACATTACGCTTATGGAGAGTAAAATGTAAATATACAAACAAAACAGCTGTTATAATTTTGACAGTTCTTTATTGAAGACTAACAATATAATATATTAATATATTTTTATGAATTAAATAAATGCAAATTATAATTACTAAACAATTTGTAAAAACTTAAGGATAACATATTTGCGAAATAAAAGCAAAAAAAATTTAAAATCTTATGTTTTGATAGAAAATATTCTTAATATTATGAAGCCACTGTAACAAACCAATAATTGATGTAAATTTTTTTTGCTTTTCAATCCTCATTCCGTTTGAACAAACAGATGATCACCTAATAATAAGATGGATAATTAAACAGTAATGCGGCTTTGGCTAAAAACAACGGCATACTTATGTGTACATTTAGCGTTTCGCTCAAGAACTATAGCCGCGAGTTAGTTCCATAACCAATACTCTTTGTTCAGTGCTATATTAATTATGGCGTATTAAATCAGATTTCAAATAAATGTTTTCATTCAGTTTTGTTTTAATTATTGCTAATTAACTGTAAAAACATGTCTTATTTAATACAAAGCTCGGACACCAGGTATGTTAAGCTTAAGAAGGAAAAGACGTGATGCATTTTGATCATATGTATAACAGCTGATTTTGTGTTGCTTTATTCCACCAGTGGACAGCTGACGTAATTTTCAGCGAATGTTAGTGATTGTTTTTAGAAAAGTTATAGATTTTTGGTTGGTTTGCTTGTCCCAGTGTAATTAATTAACAGTTTTTTTTACTTTGTATGAGTGAAATTAATGAATGTTAGATTACGCGATTATTAGTATTATAAACAATGCTGTGATTCAGAAAATTTAATCTTTCCTATAAAAGCCGTATTGCAGTTATTATTGGTTTATATTAGTATTATATTAGGTTTATATTTGGTTTATATTAGTATTGGTTTGGTTAATATTTGATAGTATTGGTTAGGTTTAGGTTATGTTGGATTGAATAATTTTGAATCAATCCACCTAGATTTATTTGTTTTGTGTGAATGTTATTAATATGTCTTATTTTTTCACTATCGTTATTAACTATGCCGCGACCCAGAATGTCTAATATTATACAACGAAGCCGTAATGCATTTCGATTTCAGGACATGGCCAATATTAAAGTTATCACGTATTTACTGTTAGGCGTTACGAAGTTCGCCGGGTCAGCTAGTTTATATATATAAATCAGAGTGTTTTTATTCAATTTCAAATCACAAAGAATTTAAAATTTTAAACTACATATTTAATTTATAATGATTAAAGTCTGCGTCAACGCTAAATAATAGCACCGCATTTATGTTTTGATCCAATACAAATTCCCAGGTATACAAACTCATTACGTGAATCACCTAATTGGCCTTTAATCCTTGAGAGGCCGCTTGACTTTCAGGCTGAAGCCGTCCCTGCGGCGGTTCTGCCAAGTTTTCCATTATCACGCCAGATTAACTAAGGTGCTACATCTCTTAATCAGCTGAGGGACTCCCAGAGCTCATCTCTAAATAACGCGCCATCAGCTTTCATGAATAATCAGCTGATCTTGACGTGACGTATGACGTACAAGCTATGGATAATCAGCTGAGCTTGTTGTTACGTATAATGTACAAGTTATTATTAAACAGCTGTTGTGATGTGCCATCTACCATGTACATGTTACAAGTAAATAATTAAATGTTAGAGATTTAATAGTGAAATCTTATACATATATTTTTATATTTGGTAATTTTAATGGATAGATAAAAATTTATTTAGCTTTCTGTTTAAAACATTTCAGTTAACTTCACTTAATGTAAAATAACTACAATATCCGTCTTTAATGATACTTAATACGTATCCGAATAACACTTTTTATTGTGTGATAATATTTCATCCGGTAGAAAGTCATTGTTGTAAATATTTACTGAATTGATGGTTTGCTGTGAAATTATGTTTAAAGATGTCGCCGTGCAGCGGCAGTAGGCAACATGAGTGTTGTAGTCATTTTGCGTCGCATGGCCTGCAGGCGTTTTCCAGACCTCGGTTATATCTGCAGCCTTTCCGCTATATTACCATTCATCTATATACGATGACAATAAATACTCATATTTCTCAATCGCACATTTTTCTTCATCTCATTAGGAGATTATATTATTTCTCACTAAATATTTCACTTATTAAGATCGTCTGTTTTTATGTAGTATGAAAATTATAAATCAACAAACCACAAGTTTTGTTTTGATATTGAAGTTAAAATAACGTTAAATATATTTTCAACAAAAAATTATAATTTGTCAAGACGAAATTTTTTATATTTTTTTTTTTATTTGTAAACAGTTACTACAAAATAATATTGGCACAATGTTTTTTAATTTTAATTTATAAATAGAGATTTTTGTTTAATATTGGAAAGAACTTATTGTTAAACTAAGAAAATTCAATTTATACAGAATTAAATGAAATATTAAAATTGATTTAAAAAAAATTCAAAAATTACAACTAAAACATAAAAAAATAAAAGTACGATATTTTAAAAATATTAATTTTTAAAAACAAATTTTTTCATAGAAAATCCGATAAACTAAATTATAATATCTTTTGTTTTTGAAAAAATATCTCTGATTCTTTTAAATGTAGACTTAAAAAATTGTTTTGTTTTGATATTGAATTTAAAATAAATTTTAAATAGTTTTATGATACAATCAAACAGTTTAAATTTTATAATAAAATTAAATTTTATCATCAAAGTGCAACCAAGACAAATCATTTTTTTTTCTTCTTAATAATATATATTGTACTGTATCACGCTAAAATACCGTTGAATGAACATCAACTTTCAAATACTGTTTACAACGTTTTTAATTTTTATTTAGGAGTTTCTACCAGATTCTTTGTAAGCTGCAATCATGACTCTAAAGAGATGGTGAATAGAAATATTGCGTTAAAGTGAAAAGCTTCTAAAATTTACAATTAAATAGAAATATTTAAAATAAAAGAACGACCTATTTTAAACGTTTGCATATAAAATCATTTGACGCAACCACACGATTTTTCGTGATTCATAATTGAACTTTTATTTAAAAAACCTGTAGTTCAAAAAAAATCCGGATAGAAAATAATAATAAATAATTGTCAATTTGTATTTGATTAAATTTGAAAAATACTGAATTCTCTCATTGCTTTTCCTTTATAATTAATTTAGATTGTTATTGAAATTGTTATTACGGAAATTTTACATCATGACTAGTAAAGGTTTCATAACGTTTAGGGATCTGGAATCAACATGCAACATGCACTTCATCTAGAATCTGATCCCATCCTCAGCTGAGATGGATGCAACTTGCACTTCAGTATTTCTTGAACGCTTGTTGCATAGAGACAAACTTTCTTTGCTTGCTCTTGTGTTGTGTGACTTTTGTTGCTTGATATTTTTTGTAAGTTTTTGACTGTTTGAAATATTTATTTTTCAGATTTACACTGGCTTAGTCCGGATTATGTGTAATTATTATAATATTGCCGTGTTCTAGATTTCAGCTCACTTGAGGATGGAGTCAAATAATAATTAATTTTAAAATCCTCTAAAAATAAAGAGGAGTCCCCCATAAGAAGTTTGCTGTCATATGCATAGTATAAAAGTTAGCTATTGGTTCACTTTAGGTGATAATGGTTTGAAACGGAAAATGTTTTTGAGCCATAGATCGCAAACGGTTACATTTATGCCAAATCAACAGTAAAAGCGTATTAAAATTACCTGTTATATTCAAAAACACACAAAATATAGGGTGTTCTATAAGAAATTTTCAAGTTCTCAGCCATATTGGAAAATAGCGACCATATTTTCCGGATCCAAAATTAATTTTAAAATCCTCTAAAAAAACAATGGGAGTCACCCATAAGAAGTTTGCTGTCATATGCATAGTATAAAAAGTAGCTATTGGTTCACTTTAGGTGAGACACCCGGCATATAAGTCCATATTTATGCTTAAATTATTTATTTTAATATATGTATGCACTGTGCTTAAAAATACCTAGAAATTCACAGCAGATGTAGTAGTACATTGAGGGATAAAAAGGCTAAAACACGTAAAACTACAATCCGGAATTTTTGAATTTCAAAACGTTTCACGGGGTACCGCGGACCCCCCCCCGGGGGGAATAAACTCATCCTAGATCCGCCATTGGGAAGGTGAAACCACCGCGATAAACGCGAGGTCGGGGCTGTTCCAGTTTAGAGTAATGACGTCATAAGTCCTTCGTCATCATGAATGCCCGATACTCACACCGATGCTAGTTTCGCTCCGCTACATTCACTGAATGGTGTTATACGAGGCTAATTCAAATTCTACGTTAATTATGGTACCGAACCACACCAACAAATAATTAAAAACAAAAAAAACATTTTGAATAAATTAATAGTTTTACTTTTACTTCGATCCAAAAATTATCTATAACTGAATTTTATTCGAATGACGATAACAGAAATCATGTGTAATTTTTAATTGTTTCACTAAATAATGTAAAGTGTTGTTGCAATGTTTACTTAATTAAATGATGGTGGTAAACATTTTTAAATGTGTTTATTTTATGTGAGGAATAACAAGAATTGTTATTTGTCAATAGCATAATTCAATCGTCAAATATACAGGGTGATGACAAATGAGGACCCAGAAAGAAAGGAGTATAGGTTACATTTTTTGAAATATTGAGATAACTGCACCAATGAACTAGAAATTTATCATTATATTTGGTGGTACTGTGTTGTGAAGAGGTATAAGTGAAACAATTGATTAATCTAAATGAATACCACAAAAATGACAAAAGTATTACGTTTTTCTACTGTACATTTTTGAAACAGATTTCAATTGTAGCTTGATAACTTTTAAAAATAAAATAAAGGATAGAGCTAAATATTCTGTAATTTACAGAATATTTATAAGGAAATTGTAAAATAAAATTTTCCGGCGGAGGACCAATCGACTCACATCAGCACACACGCGCAACCTGGTGAGTGAACGGGAAAATTGTTTTCAAGACTGACGTTTTCGTGATATTGGAAATAACAGTATAAACAGGGCGCCACTTGACAGGGGTTGAAACAAAATGTATCTATCAAACTGATGGATTTTGGTAAAACACTTGAGCATATTGAAATTTTGATATACAGGCTGTCCAACAACCTTTAAGACAACTTATAGCGTCAGTTCCATGGTCAAATTTTACAATATGAATATTATTGTTGTTCGTTGGTAGGCCTACAATCTATATTTCTATCTTTCCCGTCTATATGTCTGTTTGTATATATTTTTTCAAACAATTGAGCATAAATATTAAACCGTTTCAGGAAAAAAATTCAAATTTGCTATGAGGATAAGGTCTAATAAAAATTATTTAGACATTGAGTATAAGTTTTTAATTTTAGTGATTTTGAAACAGTTGACAATTACATTTTTATGATTTATTTTTCAAACAAATATAAAGCTTAAGGTTATATATATATTTGTATCCAAAAGTTTTAAAATATGGGGTAAAGTGTAAGTTTTTGAAATTGAAAACACTTAATTTTTATAATTAGTAGATATTGTGTGAAATTTAAAGAATAATGATTATAATTTGTTAGCAATTTATATAGCGTTTAAAAATTCGTATTCGGTTATACAATTTGTAAATTTTAAAACTCCAGGAGTTTACTTAGAAAAGTACATCGAGGTAACACAATTTACCATTTTTGTTTTTGACTCTTGGCAGTTTGATTTTTGAGACTATAAACTTTTAAAATAATGTACTGTAGAAACGTAACATTCAAGAGACTCAACGTATCTATGCTATGCATCTAAGGGTATCTAAGGCTATGCAGCCTTATTAGATCTTAATGTTTTACAAAGTTCGGTTTTCTAGCTATAGTTATGAATTTATGTTTAGTTTATTAACTTAACTTATTACCTCCGTCGTCACCAATACCAGCAGAGCTGAATAGGTCGTGTCATGGTTTAAAATGTTCAAAGACTTGAACTTGACTTTTAGGAAAAATATATTTAATAATTATTGTTGATTTGATTTTTATAATCTTTAGGATTTTGACACTCTAACTGACAACTTCAGTGGATGAAAAACTTAAGCTGTCTGCATAGGCGGTGGATGGTCTGCCCAGTCCAGATTCGGAGGTTCAAAAAGCTCACGGAGGCTTGTAGTAGGGTCTAAGTTTGAGTTTTTTCTTGAGTGTATTCGAAAATGTGGTTTTATCCAGACTCTTCAAAGCACCCGGAAGTTTTTTATAAATCCCTTGGATGATCGGGAACGGGGCGTTGAGGTCCTTGTTGCACCTTGTGTTGTGGAAGTGGAAGGCTTCTCTTTTGGTAAATTTCGTTAAGTTATTGTCGACTTAGACAGCACTAAGGAGGATGTAGCTGCCGTAGATGGATAGGATGCTAGTTTTAGTGAACAAGGGCCTACAGTGGTCCAGACAATGACTAAAATTAATAATTCGGAGAGCCATCTTCTGCAGTTTGAGTACATCCTGGCATGCAGGCGTATGGCCCCAGACCAAAAGTCCATAATTGGAAAGAGAGAATGGTAAGTTGTTATTGTTGAATACATAGAGGCAGACAGACTTGAATCTTGACACCCGCGGCCATATTTTATAAAATGTTAAAACATTTTTTCACTGACGCTATATGTGTCCATCCAGAGGGACCTTTTGTATTCCTTATTTGTTATTTCTTTTTTATCTTGATTTCATGTAAATATTTAGTCATAATAAATATCTCACTTCCTAACACTGAGGCATGAGTAAGTAACCGGTACAAAGGAGAGACTTACTGCTAATTATTAATATTTTGTAAAAGTAATTGAAGATTAATTTATCTGTTGAATAATTCCATATGTATAACAGCTGTTTTTGTTTGTTTACCTTGTTCGTAGCCACCACGCTCGCTCCACAGTTGATAAGGAGCTGGACAGCCTCAGTGTGTCCGTGCCAAGCTGCCATCAGAAGCGGCCTCATACCGTACTGCCAACATAACATAAAAAAATAAAATAACTATGCCAAACTATGTAAAATGCAATAATATAACACTTTCATATAAAGATGTTCTTTACTCTTCTAAATACCAGCTAATTATTATTTGACAGTAGTATAACGATTCTAATTTAAATGTTAGATATTATTATTTCTCAACACATTTAATTTTTTTTCAAATTCAACAATGCGTATCATTGTCGGAGTAGCATATGGATAAGTAGAGATTCGTGTCGCCGTCGTCAAATGCACAATGCATCTTGGGAAGACAGCATAAAGTTGAAACGTAATAAAGATAAGATTCCTAAGTATCTAAAAGCTCGTTCTGGATTATACTAGACTTATACAGCTTGAGCGTAGTTAAAATCCCTTCACTGTTTCACAGCGTCTAAGCTTTATTTAACAAGATTTAGTTTATTTCATAGATGAGACTTGTTCGAATTTTAACTAATACCAAAGAATAAAATTGTCTTGCTAATACGTTCACACTAACCTTAAAGTTCCAAGGATAAATTATCAATTATGTTTGGCCAAATTTAATTTTCTCTCCTTATACATACATAGTACAGTAGACTCCCGATTATCTGCAAGTGGATTAACCGCGTTGCGGCTCATCCGCGGTCGGCAAAAAAATACTAACAACCACGGCAAGCGAAATTTAACGCATAAATGTCCATCCTCGCACCTGTAAATTAAGAGTCTGCATCAGTGGTAGCCATCTTGGATTCTAGTCCCTTAAGAGCAATGTTAAATTCTGGCGCCTATATCTCCTTGACCTATTGTTATAAATTAACGACGGAAGAGGTGTCAAATTAAAGGTATTACAGTCCTCCAGGACACCACCTTACAGAACTTCTTATTTTCGCTCTCAATAAAAAAAATAATAATGATTTATTTTGTAAAATATTCCTGGATTTTTGTTTTTATATCAAGTTAAATTTTTGAACATATTAAAAGGTCATGCCCTTGAGCCACATCTCATCAATGTACTTCCAAAGTTTTACATTGATACTTTGATAATTAACGCCACTACAGACGCCAAAGTGAAGGTATGTTCCGCCAGAATTTAACATTGCTCTTACGGGACTAAAATTCAAGATGGCTACCACTGATGCAGACTCTTAAAGCTATCGCCCGTGACACGCTTGGCCTTGGGCAGGCGATCGTACGTAACTGCCCGCCATTATGCAAAGGGACTGTTGGACTCCTGAAGGTGAAGATGACATTTCGCTGTGCGATCTCATTGTACTTAGACAATTCAGTCATCCATTGTTATAAAGGAAGCAAACGCCTTTAAACAAAACTCAATAATGGACTTTCTCTCTAAGCCAATTAAGACGGCAACGCCAAATGTAGGCCTATAATACATTGCACTTTTCTCTCGCTCGGAGACCGTTGGACGATTTGCCATGAAAGTGGTACACTTAGGTAAAATTTTATGGAGAAGGTTTGTGGATCATCAATTTTGTTGTAGCTCACTTGGGTTTCTCCCTAGAAGCCCAAAAAGGGGTCCGTTCTTATACAATGGAACCAGAACTCTGTTTACATTATGATTACTCATATTTTATTCTCAACAGGTTTACTACATCAACTGTTATTTGAAGATATGCCACAGATTGAAACAATTTAATTTATTTAGGTTTTCTATTTTGTTTACATTTTGGTTTTAGGGTTATGCAAGTAACTAAACAGTGTACATTTTAAACTATGATTTCTTCTTGCACATTTTGCTACTGTGTTACGTTATTTTAGTTCATAATGGTCAGAAATTTCACACGCACATTTACTACACCGCCATTAACTCATAAAATTTAATTCATTCACGATTTTAGTAGAGCTGTGGCGATTACATTAAAAGGTTATCTAATAACTTAGGACTAACAATAACCACGGGAGCCTCAGCGAGCGAAGCTAGTATAATATTATTGCGAAATATTATTCCTATTTAATTTAATTTAACCTCCATGAGTAGGCATAGCAGGAGATGAGCAGAGCCAATCAGAGAGCCATATTCCTATCACGTGACCAATTTCAAGATGGCGGCGTTTTTCGCCCTATTTTCTATCTTTCCCGCGGATTTTCCCGCGCATATTTCTGGATAAATTAATAAAAATGTAAATGATAGAGTATTTTAAAAACAAAAAGAATCAGTTATACCAGAATCGATCAAATGGGGTGCACGTTTCACTACGAAGAGAAACCCAAAATTGAGTGGTGAGAAATTCTCTTATATCCATGCCCTATGAGCGATTCTGGCGTAACTGTTTTTTACTCTCTCCCACTATACGTTAGGATAAGGAGAATGTATTGTTTTCGTCAGTATTTTCGAATTTGAGTTTCTGGTGGATACTGGATATATCCATTATAGTGGCCCCTCAATAAAAAAATGTTTGTATTTACTTCCCTGCGGGAAATAGGTTGGATCATGGATATGTCCAAAGGCAATGTTTTCACTCCATCTGAACAGCTGTTCTTATTCTTTTATATTAACAATTCAATACTATATCTCTTATGGTTTTTATGGAAACCTGTTACATATTTTCCATTTTAAAAATCTTCAACACTCCCCCCCAGAGCTAAGACATATCCATGTCAAAAGTGGTTTTAGAGTAATGTCTGTCCGTGTTTCTGTGTTTGTGTGTGTGGGGATGAGCAGAAGCTTAGATAATAATAATCCATGGTAACCCGAGATATTTTTTAATTTTTGATTTTTAAGGGTATTTCACCCCTAAAACCCTCCAAAAACACGTAAAATGAAAGTATCTAAAAAACTGCTTTAACGATTTTGATGAAGATTATATGATTTATAGACCTTTATGAGGTAAACAAAATGACACCACTTGTATTTTTCCAAAGATTGGGGTTTAGAAGCCAAGTTTTTAAAAGTCAAAAAATAATTTTTTTAATTTTTACACAAAATAAACAAAGGATAAGTATAATTTGACTACCACCAATGAATCCAGCTTTAAAAAAACTAAACGAATTAGTATTTTTAATCATTAGAGAGCGCCCAATGTTATTCTTATGGAGAATATTTTAAAATCAATGCCTTCCTTTTTCCAACCGTTTTACATGAAACTTGGTGTGCAGCGTTGGGTAATCCAACAAAAGAACTCAAAAAGGTTTAGTATTAAGGGGCTGGGGAGGTAGTTAACCTTTTAATCTGAATCTGTGAAAAAGAGATCACGTGCCAGGGTATCGTGAAACTGTTGACATTCTACCTAACTGCATGACTGATAAAACCCCAGCACTCCGGCTTTACCACTCAGTACCTGAGTGAGAGGTTTAACTATCGTAGTGAGGGTTCACACCGTGCTATTTTAAAAACCATGATATTTTTCTGAACATGCAAAGCATTGATAAATCTATTGTTTATGTTTTTCTTTTTTTGTTGAATAGCTGATTTTTTTATTTGTTATTGTTAAAATTTGTCATAAATCATTTACTCTATTTTGTTGATTTGAGTTTAAAATTGAAAATTAGTTTAAGTTTAGTTAAGTTTAAATTTATGTATTCTAAACTTGCCCATTTCAGTTACTCTGTAAATGTTTAACTCGTACATGTTTTGCACAGATACTCACCCGATCCCTCGCCTCGATATCGCACTTGGCGTTGATCAGCTGTTCCATGATGTCCGTAGCGCCTCGGGACGCCGCCCAGTGTATCGGCGCTCGTCCATACTGGAACATCAGTAGTGGGTGTTTAGCGGTTCTGTGTTCTCCTCTAGAGGACCGGTGACGTCATCAATGATTAAACAACGTCACAGTCCCTCAAATAGTGCCATAATACTTCAAAGAGACTTCATATGGTTCTTGAGTTCGTTATTTATAACAGGCTTGGTAATTCAGGCCGTTTGTGGCTTATTTAACAACTGATATTAAGATATACTTTATATACGGAGCAAATAAATTCGTTAACCAAAGAACGTGGAAAACGAGTTGACAGATCAAGGAAAGACGGATATTGATACTTGTGAAACGAGTTTTAGAAACTCAACAAGAAAAATGTTTGTATTTACTCCCCTGGGGAAATAGGCTAGATCGTGTAATGTCTAAAGGTAATGTTTTCAGTTCATTTAAAGAGACGTTATAACAAAAATATGACGTCACTAAGCTAATGACGTCACTGTTTCAAATTTTGGTCTCGCAAATTGCCAACACCCCTTCAGATTTAAGACATATCCATGTCAAAATATTGTGAACGAAAGTAAAAACTACCAGCTATGAGAAATACTATTTGGCTAGGGAATGAGGTGTCCTTTTTGTTGGAAGGGATTGATGTGATCGATGACCTAATAATAAATTTTTATGAATCCACACACTTCCGAAATAAAGGTTTTATCACTGAGTTATACGATAGGGAAGTAGTTTTTCGTACTCAATGCATGATCAAGAGAGCTATTACAGTACTTAAAATTCTAAAATGATTGCTTTAAAATTTTCACCATGGAAATTAATACCCACGTCGCAGCAGACCTGCGTACTCAACGAATTTCCAAATCAAAAATATAATATTAATATATGACAAGTTTTATAAAAATATGTCCATAAACATGAGAATTATTTGCCTATTCTCCATATGATTAACATGGGAAAGAGTGTGCAGGTTAGCTGCTGTGAGGAACACTGAACGTAGTCATTTCTACCATAAATAATTTTTATCTTAACATTTATACCAACTTTCATCAACATCTGTCCATAAATAAAGGAGTTTGCCTATTCCTTATATGATTAACATGGGAAAAGAGTATGCAGGTTTGCTGCCATGATAAACACATAAACTATGTTTTTTGAGCATAAATGGATAGATCTCAACCACATGAAGCTAAATATCAAGTTTTATCCAAAAATATTGATTAATATGGGAAATAATTATTTTTCCCTATCCTCCATAAGATTAACATTCGAGCCCCACAAGACAACGTACTGTGTTTAGATTTTTTAATATCTCGATAACCGTTGGAGATAGAGGAAAAATCGTGTAGTTTTTTAAGCTGATTCCAATGGTGAAATATAAAATTATAAATTTTTAAAAATTACATGTGAAAAAAGCAAAAAACCCCATTTTGGGGTACAAAACCCCCCTAAAACTACCCGTTCCCATTGACCGATATGTCTGGTTTACGAACTCGTCCGAGCATTTGTAGGAATACACGTCTCTACCAAATTTGGTCTCGATCGGACCATTTTTACGAGAGTTATCGTGCTAACAGACACACACACACACACACACACACACACACACACATATATATATATAAATTTTAACGACTATTGTTTTTGGACTCTGGGCACCTAAAGAAGAAAAAATAACATGGTCCCGGGCTTAACTCTTGCCATGAGACCTACGGTAATAGCTACTTCCCTATGGGAAATTCGCTAAAATGAAATATACATTACGTTTTAATACTGTGAAGGATAAGGCCTACGTGCGTACAATGGTGAACAGTATGACACACATGAACCAGGCTCTTGTGGTGAAAATAATCGGAAACGGGAAATAAATTATACAGGTCTCCAATACACTTAGAGTGTTTTAGCCATATGAGTGATTTTCTTTAAATAAATAAATACCAGTCAACAGTGGCGCGTCATGCTGGGTGAGCTCTTGTATTGACAGCGATGATAGATAGTGCCCGAGGGTCATTGTTTATTTAACTGGGCCTTTCTGTCACTCTTAACTCTAACTTATGGACAACATTTATATTGCATACAATCCAGGGAAACAATATTCATTAATATTTTACACAGAAATAATATATTTAATTACATTTTATCCAGTAAGTTAAAACATTGAACGTCCAATATTCTGTTCAACTCTATCTGAACCAGAATATTATTCATTGGTAGAAACTTAAAACAGTGATTATTATAACCGAATCTACCATAGGGAAGAAGTTATTACCATAACTTCATGGTAAGATCTAAGCCCGGGACCTTGTTAGTTTTTCGTTTTGAGGTACCTAGAGACCAAATAAAATAGTCGTTAAAAATTTTATATGTAGAAATGGTACGATCGAGACCATGTTTGATAGAGAAAAGTGTATTTAGATGTGTGTATAGATAGAGATGTGCATCTAACCTGCATACTCTTTTCCCATGTTAATCATATAGAGAATAAGCAAACTCCTTTATTTATGGACAGATGTTGATGAAGAGGGGTAAAAGGGACTAGGGGTAAGGGGTGAAAATAAAAATGGTTTATGGTAAAGATGTCTTATTTCAGTGTTCCTCACAGCAGCAATCCTGCATACTCTTTTCCATGTTAATCTTATGAAAAATAGACAAACCCTCTAATTTATTACGGACTAGCCAAGAAGTACCCGTTCTTCGCACGGGTAAAAAAGGCTGAGAGGTGTAGGCTCTACAGATACATTTAAGTTATTGATAATTAATTTTTTATTGTTTACAAAATGACAAAACACGTGTCTAAGTATATATCTAAACATGACAAAGTAACATATGTCATATATTGGGAGAGGATAAGCACTAACGTAATAGAGGCAGGCATCGGGAGAAAATTAAAAATCTACCATTCCATTATTTCGAACTAATAATTCACTAATTTCGATCCAGCAGTTTATGTGTAAAAATTAACTTTATTTCTTTTTCTTACCGAACTGTCAAAATGTAAAGTAAACGGATGTTGACATTAAAAACTGTAAACATTGAATCCCAGGGTATTTACAGCAACCATGTCTTCTGCTTCTCGAACTGTCAAATTTTAGTGTTCACAGCTGTTGATATTCAAGTAATTTTATGTTTTCATTTTCTAAAAATGTAAACATTGAAACTTAGGACGTTCACAGGGCGTAGCCCGAAAGGATTTTAAGGAAATGAGTATGCCTATGTGTTGCATGAGTTTAAGATCTGTCTTTGTGTAAAATTTCAAACTGTTTGGTTCAGTATTTTTTGCGTTCACTTGCCACAACAAACCCACAAACACACAAACCCACAAACAAACATACAGAAACCACCTCTTCTTTATAATATTATAGATAGATATTGATCAAACCTGGTGTATTTTATTATTAATTTGGAAGTTCACTGAGTACGCAGGTCTGCTGCGACGGGGGTATTATTGCTGACAAAACGTGACACATGATATACAACGCAGATTGTGTTCAGAAGCAGAGGGCATGAATACTTTATGAGGCTACTCACGTTGTTCCTCGAGTTGATGTCTACATGCTCCTTAAGGACCTTTTTAACCGCGTCCGCATCATTTTTGATGACCGCCTCGTGCAGGAGCAAATCATTTTTCAGCACTGAAAGAAAAAAAAAGATGTCCTTAATTTCTACGTAATGCGTTACCCAAAAGTAACTAGTAAGATTCAGTTTGTTGGACAGATGTATTCATGAGATTTCTATTTATAAAATTTCAATTTCTAATTATTTCTGTACATTATACTTATACTTTTATACTTTTAACTGAAATGGCGACCTACCCAGGTAGGTATTTTTGAATGAGGAATGAGTGTAGGATGATTGTGGCGCGATCTTGTAGTCTTGTTACTGACTAAGGCTGACACGTTCCTTAGACAGGACTGTTAATATCCCAACAGCCAATGGCAACTAATGGACCTACAGTTTAACGTGGAATCCGAACCACGACCTCTGAATTACGAACTGGTCTAATTGTGAGGATGGCCTTTGCAGATTAACGTAGTAGTCAATAGTGCGGACGTTAATCCACACAAGGGAACACCACACCCACCAACCATCGCTCACAACTATCCACAATTCGTGACCTCCAAGTAGCTGGATTACAGGATGACGCCACCATCCCAGTGGTATTCCATTGCTTGTGATTATGGAGTTTTTGGTTATTTTAATGTTTTATACCCCAGTAAAGCTGGAATTGGTCTTATCTCAACTTCTGAATTTCTATCTGTTTTTCTGTAACACTGAACAAGGTATTCCAGCCACTAAACTCCTAGGGTGTTAAGAGATTTAATGATGATAGATAAACGGGGATCAAATGATGAATGAATATTGTTTAACACAACAAACCCTTTCCTCCTGAGTTTATCATCGGTTTAATAAAACGAAAATCCGATTGACATGCTTTTATTGTACATTCACCTATTTAGTTCTCTTGTATTTTGTATTTTTAAACTAGTAGTTTCCAATATATTGTCATGCTTCCCCGTGAATATATAGGATCACTCAATATTATGTAACTTTTTAAAATTATTCTATACATTTCGAGGAAGGGTTCTGTTTACTTAAACTGTCCCTACGCACTCTAGAAATAATCTAAAACACGCTCAAAAATTCAATTTCGAGTGTTACAGAAAATGCGATCTATTGAAGTGATTTAATAGAAATAAATAACCAACAACTGTAAAATTAAAAACAAATATTATTGTAGTTGACATTGATAATCGTTTTCAACCTATTTCAAACCTATCATATTAAAATGTTATCATCTTAACGTATAATAAATTTTTATAATGATATAAATTTTCTTATTATTAATTAACACTAAATAGCTAAGCTAAGAAATTGTTTATTAATTGTTTAAGGTCTCAGGTTTATATTTTGTAATGATAATACGTATTTTGCCTCCTTAAACAGAACCCACAACCACAACCTGTACAAAAAACGGGTAAATATTACTTTTGTTTACATTGATAATTGATTATAAACCTAATTAAAATTATTATACTATATAATATAGTCATAACAATAAGTGCTTCTTAACACACTTCTGGCTTCAACCCGTGCAAAGAACAAGTTTATATTACGTACTACTAGTATGTAATGTAACATTAATAGAAATAAATCTATTGTTAGTACGTTCTAAGAAAAACTAATTCACAAAGTCACCTATATACAATTTTCAAACTAAACATTGTACATCGTTATTTAACTAAATAAAATGTGACATTAACAAAACATTGAAATTCACCGGTTCTCATCGGATGTCAGACATTACAATGAACTGGCATTTGTTCTTCAATAACATAATATTTTACAAGGAAATCAATACATCGAACTGACATTTTCCTGATGAGTCGAAACAAAGGATATTCCAGAAATCAACAAATCCCGTTAAAGGTCACTGAGTGACAAAAGCAAGAAACACTTAGAGAATTATGTATCAATAGTCTTCTCTGTATATGAAAGTGAATTATGTATGTCCTTTATGCGTTGCTAAAATACTCATCCGATTGCCATAAAATTTTAGGAAGTTGCTCTATATGTGTCTGGGAAAGTTTTAGTGAAAACAGGTTTTCGAAAACTCCATAAGTTTCCATTTTATGGCGTTTTAAATTTCTAATGTTAACCTTATGGGGAGTAAGTTTGTTTACAAATTTTCTACAATCAAAACATTTTATTTCTTAAGCTACAGCTGTTTGGTTTACTTTCCATTAGCAATATCTTTACTATCCTATACCATCTGACTTATTCATTAACTAGCCAAAGTACCCGTTCTTCGCACGGGTTAAAAAGGCTGAAAGGTGTAGGCTCTACTGATACATTTAAGTTATTGTTAATTAATTCTTCATTGTTTACAAAATGACAAAACACGAGTGTCTACAACATTTCAAAGTAACATCTGCCAAATATTGGGAGAGGATAAGGATTAATGTAATAGAGACAGTCGTCGGGAAAAACTTAAAATCTACCATTCCGCTATTTCAAATAATTCACTAATTTCGATCCAGCAGTTTATCTGAAAAATCAACCTTATTTCTTCTTCTTCCCGAACTGTCAAAATATAGTGCAAACGGATGTTGTCATTAAAAAATGTAAATATTGGAACCTAGGACGGTCACGGCAGCTCTTTCTTCTTCTTCTTCCCGAACTGTCAAATTTTAATGTTCACAGCTGTTGACATTCAAGTAATTTTATGTTTTCATTCTTTGAAAATGTAAACATTAAAAAATGGACGTTCATGGGGCGTAGCCCGAGGGGATTTCAAGGGAACTAATATGCCTATGTGTTGCATGAGTTTAAGATCTACCTTTCTGTAAAATTTCAAACCGGTCGGTTCAGTATTTTTCGCATTTACTTGCCACAACAAACCCACAAACAAACCAAACCCACAAACAAACATACAGAAACCACCTCTTCTTTATAATATTATAGATGTAAAACTATGAAGTAAATATGTGCTGTATAAAATGAACAGCTTTATTCGCCACGTGAATAGTTTACGGTTTTTGGGGATTATGTATATATATTTTTTATTTTCTGTCTGATTAAAAGTCACGTGTTTATATGTTGGCCAAATAAAAAATAATTACAATGTTTATACAATGTATACATTACAATATTACGTCCAGCAGTTGTAGATGGCTAGGTAGTATAAAGTATACATTTCGTTTTTAACTAGCTTGTGTTTGTCTACCTTGTGAAGAGAAGTGACGTCAGAGGGAGAACAATAAACCAGCCAGGTCCACCACCTTCACTTACCCTTAATATATCCACCCCAATATTACAGTGCGTCACGTGACCTCTGCCGTCCATATAAAATAAGCCCCGCCAGAATCGTTCTCGAGATCTCGTAAATCCGGAGCACTTTATTTTCATTTTAGTATCATATCCTATAATATGAGCAGGCGTTGTGAGCTGACTTGCTTACAAAATATTCCTGAGAAATATCTAACGATTTACTTTTTCTTTAAAACTTAAATTTTCATGGTTGAAAAGTTAAATTAATTATAGTCCTAAAAATTTATACTCGATTGTGTAAAAATAAAATATATGTGTCCATGAACACGATAACTCTCGTAAAAATGGTCAAATCGACATCAAATTTGGTAGATATATGTATGGTATGTATATGTGGTATTTGTATGTATGTATATATGTATGGTATTATGGCATGGGATGTATGTATTGGTACGTACATTGTCTTGGACGAGTTCGTAATCCAGACATATCGGTTTATTGGAAGAATTATTTTAGGGGGGTTTTGTACCCTAAAAATGGAGTTTTTGCGGTTTCACATGTAATTTAAAAATGTCAAATTTTATTTTTTACCATTAAACTCAGCTCATGGTTACCAATGCTCCAATGCTAATCTAATAAAGGATAGGAAAAATTAATATTTCACAAATTAATTTATATTTTTGGATTAAACTTGGTATTAAGCTTTATGTGGTAGATATTCATCCATTTATGCTTAAAAATCATAGTTTATATCCTTATCATGGCAGCTAACCTGCATACTTTTTTCCCACTTTAATCATACGGAGAATAGGCAATATCCTTTATTTATGGACAGATATTGATAAAACTTGGTATGTAGTAAAATTAAAAAAGGATATGATAAAAATGCCTACTTTCAGTGTTCCTAACAGCAGCAAACCTGCATCGTCTTCCCCATGTTAATCTTATGGAGAATAGGCAAACTCTCTTTACTTATTACAGATATAGATCAAACCTGTTACATACATATTATTTTTGATTTAAAAATTCGCTGAGTACGCAGGTCTTCTGTGACGGGGGTATTTTACATAACTTGCTACAGCTTAAGAACCTCTTGTGGTAGCGATTGTTTTGGCTTGATGTTTTCGGTGTATTTTAGATACACCCTGTATACATATTTTATCAAACACTTGATACCTTATCATATTGAGGGAAATTTAAAGTACTGTATTAACTATTAATGTGTTTATTTACACCATAAACTTACTGTGAGAACTTGTAAAAATTTCAACTTTACGGTATAGTAACACAACTAAGAATTGTCTTTTGGTATTGAATATGATAAGATATCAACACTTAATAAAAATATGTGTGTAGTATTTACTTCCCTAAGGGGAATAGGTTGGATCATAGGTATGTCTAAACGGAATGTTTTTAGTTCATTTAAACAGCTGTTCCTATAGCCAACCTATGACGTCACTAACCAAATGTCGTCTCTGTTTCAAACTTTGGTCACAAAAATTGCCAACACGCCCTAGGGCTAAGGTACATCTATGTCAACAAAGATTTTCTCCTTAATTTTAGAATAATAATTGTATCCATCTGATCCTGTAATACTTAAATGATTTGGCATACGCGTGACATAAAAATGCGAAAAGAATGAAACTTTTTTTAATCCATTTATAAAGAAAATATACGGACAAGTTATTACAAATTAAAAAATTTCGTAAATATCGTGATTTCTGTATTTTATAACTCGTACTTTACATAATTATTGCTGATGAATATGGAAATTGCGTTTTCCGTTCAGTGACAGTACAAAACGAATCCGTCAAGTGTTATTGAAGTATTGAACTTTGAATTGTTTATCATGAATCGTCAGTCTGTACAAAAACAATGCTGAGCACGCCACGCGAAAGCACTCTCCGATTGGAACAGACGTCGGATGCTCTCAGCGAATCGGATACAAAGCTTTTGACATGCAAAACAACACGCGGCTCGCTCCAATGCAACTGTCTAACAATTACCTCGCAAACTTGTTCATCTTTACCGGCAAACTCTTATGTGTTAAATTTCATTGTGATTTTAAAACTTTATATGAAATTCAAATCTGTTATTTTTTGATACATTTTACTAATAATACTTTAGTGAGTATTAAAACATGAAGAGATAGGTTTCAAACGAATATAAGTTCATGTTGAAGCCTTCTGGAGTTGGTTCACATCTAAGAAATGTCAGCAATATCTTTACTTTAAACGCTTCATAGTCATAATCAGAACAATACAAGAATAACTAAACGTAAAATTAATTGTCATGAATCTCGGAAAAACAATAAATATTTTGGACACATAAATAGTTTCATTAGTTCAAATTTAATAACATCTTATCGGTCAACGTACATACAAGCTGGTTCAGAAATCTGTAAAAAACGTTTTATTTGTACGTTTTAACAAATTTCCGATAGGAAAAGAGCTATTACCGTGGACATAACAACAATACTTTAGCCCGGACCAAAGTTTTCTGTTTACTTTCAAACCCCAGATGCAAAAAACACAGTTCGTTAGTGACTTGAAGTATTTACCCATTTATTCTTGTAGGAGAAAATAAATTTAACACAAAAATCCTTATTATTTTAAATAATATGATTAAATTTGGTGTATAGTTTCATCTAGTAATGGTCTAGTACGATAAAATGTTAAAATATATGTTCCTCCAATATATGTTCCATAAAATATATGTATATATGTTCCTCATGAAAGCAAACATACTACCGTTCCCCATGTTGATCGATGATAAGTAAATTGATATAACTGTCTTATTATTCGAAATATTGTAAGAAACACTTGTTATAAACTTTCATTCTCTTAACGGCACTGCCTTGGGGAGCGCTTTGGGGTCAGTAAAATTCATTTCATTCATTCATTAATTTTGTCCCAAGAAACAAAACCTTGATATTAGTAATATTAGTATTAGCAGAAACACTATGTATATTTAGAGATTTAAACAAATAAATACGATGCTAAGGTTCTTTAGAATCTTGGAGGAAAAGTAGACAAATTTACATATTTCCAACCAAAAAAATCATTCACATGAAGTCTTTGTGTTTTTCTTTAATCTGAAACACAAATAGAACATATCGTTCCCTGCGAGAGTCTTTATTCATACATTTCACGGTCGGAATGGAAATCCACCAGCTAAATGGGAGATACACCTTTGTAATGCAAATGTTGGTACACTCTTTCTCGCTTATCTCCGAAAATAAATGATTAATTGTTGAAACCCCCTTTCTTTTTGGAGAATTCATAAAAAACCTTGATTTTAAATTTTAATCTATAGAATATATTAATATTTAAACTTCGTATATTTGAAATTGTAAAGCCTCCATTGCAGTAATTTATAAGTTAAGTCCTGTGGAAAGTACATTATTTCTGCGCAGTTATATCTTTTTCCACATCTACTTTGAATAAAACCAACTGTTGTTTTAAACTTTAACGAACGGGTTTTTATTTGTTTCTCATACAATCAGGTTTAAAATTAATGGAATACTTAAATATATTCTTGAAGATTAATGAATATCTTAAGTAATTGTGGATTTTGTTGATAAAAAATAATAAATACAGTACTTTATGTATGAAATAAATAGTAATGAAAATATGTTTGATAGTAATAATGTCTCTATATATAAAATATTTTACACATCTTCATTCTGGTCATCAAACAATATATAATTCAATACAGTATTATTTCTTCCATAAGTGGAATTTTTGTCTTATGATTCTGTATTGGAATATAGTAATTTATGAAAATCATTATTTTTTATTTCATTGCGTTTATATTAATTATTTTTGCCTAATTTTTTTACTTTTGGCGTAACTATTTGAGAACCGTCGTATTGTTATTATTGTAACAGCATTATTGTTAAATTATAAGGGTTAATACTGTTATTAATTATTTATTGCATTATAAATTTTCATTTATTTTGATTGTTATATGTTACTAGCAGTAAGTCCGTCCTTTGTACGGGTTGTAGGAATCAGTTTAAAGAAGTAAGATCATCATACCAAAATGTAAACCTTAATCCTAAATAAATCAATAAAAAGAAATAAATCAATACCCAGCTTTATTATTATTAGTTATACGTTAAAATAACTTTTTAATATAGTATGATTTCGAAATGGGGTTAAATCAATGACCAATATAAACTAACTAGTATTCATTCAACAGCTGTTTGTTTTTCTTTCTATTAAATCTTTAAAGAACAAAGACAGCTGATTATTACCAGTAGGTTATTCATTTAAAACTGAAGCAAAATGCGACGAATATCGCGTAAAAATTGGGTTTTTAAATGCTCGTTATTTACTTTTTAAGGGTCGGCGGACAATTTTAAGTCTTTAATGTTAAGTGTGTGTAATGTGTCTTTAATTTTAAGTTTTCTCTGGAATGTAGAGAATGTATGAAATAAGTTTCATTGTTATCAGTTCTCCCGTTTCTCCGGAGAAGACGGCGTAAAATGCCTCCTGGAGCGTCTCAGACAAAAATTTGAGATAAGACCGGTTTCGACCTCTCTGACGCACGAAAAGTAAAAATAACTAAAAAATGAATAATTCTGAGCAATGTACAGACAAAACTAATTTTATTTATATGGATTTCATTTATTGAATCATATTTTATTGTTAGTTTTACTTTTCTGTATGAGCTTTTTATACCGACAAATTTCAAGATAAGAAATTCCAGAAAAATATAAGGTTATAAACGGTAAGGTAATATCTAAGTAAAGTTATAGGTCAAGTAAAATACGACGGGGTTTGTCAATTGGTTGACATGTCACATGATAATCCGTATATATGTGTTGAGGGCCACATTGAATTTTTGTTATACAGCAAAATATGAAAATTTTTACAGACTAAAATTACCATAGTGTTCTGTGCGGCCACGGTTATTAGATTACATGTTGTAAAGCAATACCTGTGGACCAGTTGGCTCACATGGCTTCACAAAGAACTTTGTATGTGAGCCAGTAACTTTATTATTACAAAACTGGCCGCGTGAGGACTCAGAAGGCTTCAGAGTACAATATGAGTGAGTACCATATATTCACAGATATAAACTACTGTGAACCATATTATGTTTACGTGATGGTCAATATGTCAACTTAGTTTTGCAATTATAACATCACAACGCATCATTGTGGAAAATCGTTGTGCAAACTTACTCATTTATGATGTCGGCAAACAAAGATGAGAATGTCATCACTAACAATTACTTGCGTCATCAGGAGGTGACTACGAGAGGGGGCACGGTGACATCACTTTCGCGTGGAGGAACGGAGACATTTATATTTATGAATAATTTATTTATATTTCACTACGATGAAAATGCGTGCCACCGTGCAACCATCACTTGTAGTAACCTCCTGAAAATGTCCAACACATCATGAGCGAAACGTCGAGGACCGCCGCGCAATGTGCGACTAAAACTACGCGAGAGATTTCGGAAAAGCAAGGATTTAGGATTTTTATTCCTATTACAAATTACACAGTTAAAGAATTATACAATTTGTATAGTTGACGTCATTATAAAATTTGATTACATCAAATGAACTATTTTAGTAAAATTCAAATACCTAAATTAATTTACAGCCCCAGTCAAACATCAATTGACAAAATAACAGTAACAAAGCCAGAATACTAATAACAAAACCAAACATAGAAACAAAGTTAAAGTAATGTCAAAAATACAAAAATGGAATTTCTATAAAACTTAACAGATCAATTAGACCTATAAAATTTAGAGAAAACAATTAATAAAATTTATACAACATCAGGTAACAAATTTACAAGCTAAAATACGAATGTACCTATGATTACAAAAAAAATTTTCTGTGACGAGTGAGAGAATAATAACAGTAAGATACTAGCTAAATTGAATGGTTCAAAAGTTAAAAATTCATTTAGGTTATAGCAAGGGTTATAGCCAAAATCCAAGAGCCTTGACTAAAAGAACTTAAGATCAACCTGTAGAGCATTAGGTGGTAGTTTAGTAAACATTCTTACATGATTAAGTATGATCAATGCTGCAGAAATCTACGTATTATGAGAATGTTACGTTTGATTAAAATTGAAAAAATTAAAATATGAATGTTATAAATAGAAAAGTTTGTACCTCGACTGCTCCTTCTACTCGATGAGACAGACTCCTCAGAGGCGTCATCAGGCTCCGCACTCAGCATGACGTCACGGCGGCCATCTTGCTGGAATACCAACCAATCATATGAGTCGAAAATAGAGCAATGAACGGCATTGGTTTACTAGAAACAATTAATATCGTAATAATCTTAATTTATAAAACAAAGTCGTGTTAGTTACACCATTTATAACTCGAGAACAGCTGGACCGATTTTAATGATCTTTGATTTGTTAAATTCGTCTCTGCTACGAGTAAGCAATAGGCATATTCAGTTTTGTATTTAACCTTACGGCTAAGCCCCACTGGTCTGTAAAGTTTGTAAGACAGTGTCCATTAGTCTGTGCGCGCGGCTCTGACGCCGTTCTATAATAGTTCGACTTGCTCACTCATTTCTGCTTCTACAAGATTTACGGATGAAATAAAGAAATTAACTCACCTGACTGATAAAGTAAAATATTTGTATTCCTATAAGCTATAAAATGAAAAGTTATAAAAGCCTCGAGCACAGACTAATGGCACCATCTATGTTAAACGTATGAGGAAAAGACGTGATGCATTTTGATCACATGCATACATCAACAATGTGAATATTTTATGATCAGCTGATTTTGTGTTGTTTTATTTTCACCAGTCGACAGCTAACGTCATTGTGCGTCATTTTCAGGGAATGTTTGTGATTGTTTTGGAAAACACATTCAGATTATTGGTTCAGAAGATTTAATCTTTCTTTTAAAAAAATAATTGAAATTAGGTATGGTTTGGGTCTAGGTTGGATTTGAACATTCTGAATCAACCTACTTAGATTTGTTTCTTTTGTGAGAATGTTTTTAATATATTTTCAGGATTTTTATTAACCATACCGCGACCCAAAATATCTAATCTTCCACAACAAACCTGGCATGTTATTTGACTTCAGAACATAGCGAATTAATCAACTGAAGAAGAACCTAGGTGGTACAAAGTTCGCTGGGTCTGCTAGTTCTAAATATTTTACATAAGTGGCTATAAATTTACATCGTAGTTGACTTAATATCCTCATTTTACAACAGTTAAAATATTAAGTTTGAGAGAGAGCTCTCTGTTGCCTTTTCCTTCATTCATTTTAAAACACCTCAATTGCTTAGCACCATGGGCTTGTTGCGGTTGATTTAAGACAGCACGGTATTGTATTGGAGTGAATATCACAGGCTAGCCAGAGGTGACCGCTCATGATCTGACAGGAGTCACCGACCGCTGGTTTAGATCCGGCAACCTTTGACTTACTGGACCAGCGTGCTACCCCTGAGTGTTTCGATATTTTGAGACCAACTGTAAGGCAACAAATTTTGGCCGTGTTTTATAAGATCGTCCCTAGTTATAATCTCGCAGATTGAAAAATAAATAGGAAATAGATATTCCGTAAAAATATTAAAACGGGACGCGTAAGAAATGAAATAAGCGTTTGGACATATGCTTGGAATAGCTCGCATTGAGCAAGCCGCTTTTACGACTGACAATAAAAGTCCAGATCATTAACTGACATTCCTTTACACCGCACAGGCTGTTCACTTATTGCATGAGAAGTGAATTGGATTCTTATCTCGGTTGAAAATAATTGTTGACTTATTTTTGTGATGTCCAATATTTTTGTGATACAAGAAGTAATGACGTTTGTAGATACGAGTTGTTATGTTTGGTCAGGTATTGCTTAGTTAATTGATAAGTCCTTAGTGCTGCTCGCTGAAACATAAAGTGTATTTAGAAAAAAAACTCAACAGAATGGGAGGTGTTAGGTACACGTTGGGGAAACGGAATTTTTCCCAGTATTTATTTAGATTAGATTAGATTATTGAAATGGCGACCATACTACAAGGTAGGTATTTTAAGCCAAGTATGAATGAGAATTGAGTGTAGGATGATTGTGGCGCGATCTTGTAGTCTTGTTAATGACTAAGGCTGACATGTTCCTTAGACGCAGTAATTAATAGCCCAACAGCCGATGGCTAAGGGACTACAGTTTGTTTGAATCAGAACCACTCTGAATTACGAATTGCTATGAGGATGGATTTGTTAAACAGTCTTCAATAGTGATTTTATCACACAAGTAAAACTCAACGACCATCTCAAACTATAAGTATGTTGCTATATACGTGTGTTGTGTATTGTTGATAGTAAGTATTTTGCTTAAGACTGATACAACACGTACAAAGGACGGCCTTACTACTAGTTTATGATAATAGTTTACTCTCATTTAATTTTACAGAATGGTTCTCAAATTAATACACGGATAATATTTACAGAAAAAACTGTTATCAGTCGGTTTATTTGCTATTAATAATTACTAACTATTAGTGATGATAGCTCAAAGCTTTTCTCGTGACGAGCAGACATGTTTTCAAACCTTCACTTACCCACGTTTACATTATGTTCACGAGAGTGATTAGCCCTTCCCGAGTAACAAAACAAACAGCTCAACTCTGAGAGGATTACAACTCTACCTGGCTAAACATTTTTAATTTTAATTTAGATATTAGCTGAACACGTTCTAATTATAACCACGCCAGCATAACCAGTTGTGTAACTGGTATAGATATTAAAATGATATTCATGAAATGAGTCAATAGTAATTCCAACTGTATGGTGTAGATTTTTAGGTATTTTTCTATGAGAAAAATGAAATTTGTATCCAGTGAAGTTTGAGATTACAATGAATAAACAAGATTAGATTAGATTGTTGGAATGACAACCTACCCAGGTAGGTATTTTAAGCCAAGCTTGAATGAGAAATGAGTGTTAGATGATTGTGGCGCGATCTAGTAGTCTTGTTACTGACCTATAGTTTAACATGGAATCAAAACCACGGCGTCTGGTTTACAAACTGGTATGATTATGAGGATGATATTATTTGTAGATAAACCTTTTATTCAATGGTGTATTCAATAGTATACAATAATACGGACGGTAATTCAACACAAGAGACCAACACTACACCCACCGACCATCATTCACAACTATCCACAATTCAGGACCTCCAAGTAGCTGGATTACAGGACGTCGCCACCGTCCCAATCATATGACAGGCAATTAATTTTGTTATCTAATAATCAAATGAAGGTCATAGAAGAAAATTGAACATTTTATATTAAGAAAACAAATATAAAGACTGCATGAATGAAGACTGCATCACTTGATTGTCGAATACTTAATTAAAACTAAAAAACCTAACCTTGGTTTTAAAACTATTAAAACTTCTGATGGTATCTCTCATTTATATAAAGATCGAATTTTAAATATAAATTTAGTTCGTAAAAAGAACAAGTATACATTTAAGTATAATACAAAATTTGTTTAGTGTCTTTAAGTACTCTGAATTCCGTTGGGTTTGTAGAATAGATTTTTATAAAAACATGAAATGGCAGCACTAAAAATTGTCACCTTTAAAATCTTTAATTAGCATTTTACCGGCCATTAGATGATGAAATTTTGTATTCTGTTTTGTTCTGTATATTTTGTAACTAAATTTAAAACTAATTATCTGTTAAAGAATATAGGCCTATCTTGTGTAAAACTACTCAATATTACAAATAACTAGATCTCATGTAGAGTTTTGTATCTATCTTGTCTGTTAAAAACTGAAAACTGTTAGAAACTGAAATTTATAATTTCGTTTGACAATTTAAAAAATGATTGTGTTTACTTCCCTGTGGGAAATAGGTTAGATCATGGATATGCCTTGAGGGAATTTATTCAGTTCATCAAAACAGCTGTTCTTATTCTTTTGTATTAAAAATTCAATACAGTAGCTCAGGTAGTTTCTATGGAAACCTGTTACATGTTTTACATCTTAAAAATCACCAACTTCCCCCATAGCTAAGACATATCCATGTCAAAATATATCTTTTGACGTTTAAGAGACCATAACAACTAATGAACCGGAATTTTTCAGATATTCAGGTGGTGTCATATCATTTGGGACCCAAAGGTCAACTAAATTCACTAGGAAATTTGTAAAAAAATTGAATCTTTGGGGGATAAACTACTCTAAAAATAAAACATTGAGTTTAATATATAGCCAAAGTGCACCTGTGTACACCTGTGTGTGTATATTTAATAAAAATCGGATCTTGTGATCTTGGAGTTTGTATACAGACATACAAACAGTCAGGCATCAGGGAAAACCACTTTCATGGATTCAGAGAGTCCCAAAACGGATATATCCACTCTCAACTCAAATTAAAAATTTTAGACGAAAACAATACATTCTCCTTAACATACATTACCATGTATATGAGAAGAACATAATAAGGTACACGAGAGCATCAACAACTCTTCTATTGATTTAATACTTTCATCTAAGTTTCTCGTTGGAGCGAAGGTAGAAATTCATAATATAAAATCTGAGGATCAACAAGTCGTGGTTGCCGTGGCGACAGATCCTCGTCAAAGAGCTGATGTAATTTTAGTCCAGGGATACCAGCTGTTGACAACTGATTTCAGTTTCGGAAGGTAAACTTCGTTTAAATTATCCACTGCGTTAATCTATAATATCGTCATTAAAGTTTTTTTTGTTTTCAAAGTTCTTAAAATGAACTACATTAATAATAATTTAGTTTTACCTTTACTAGATGTTCTTTACTATCTTAAATATTACTTTTGAAATGCAGCTTTGAACTCAACACTTCAAGCACTTCAACATATATGCACAAAAGCATTATATAGTTTTTTTTAATTGAACCTCATACCTAAAAAGGCTTATTTTTGAAAAGAGTTTTAGATAATGACTACTAATGGAGTAAAACAATTTTTTTAAAGAAAAAAATTAACAGTACTGAACGTGGAGTTTCCTCGCTAGCCTGTAATTATGTAACATGAAGTTTAATAATACTGAGCCAGGTGGTGGGAAGGGGAGGGGGGCCACGGTTGTCACGACAACGATCCTGACCTAGCGTGACCTTTGTGACTCATCCGCGAGGGCACCGTGACCCACAGTCACACAACACACCCTGGCGGCGTTACACTGAACCACCTCTATCCAAACAAATAACGTGTACAACCTTTTAAGGTATAAAATTAAAGGAAGATAATGTAATATTTATATGTTAATTGTAAGTCAACTGTAGTCATAATATTAAAGCAGAGAGTATAACATAAAATAATTATTGAGATGTTAATTATCTGATAGTGGTATATATCCTATCCGAAGATATCTTATAGTGGTTTTGGGTTAAATTATAGTGGTTGGGTGGTTAAATTATACATGTTATAAATGACATGTATAATTTAAAAAAGCTATCATTATGTTATTTATTTATTGAATTATACATGATAGCTAATATTATCACTGCATTTTGAAAATCTAAACTAAATAGTTATTAATAATAGTACAAAGTTTTATAAAAACAACTAAACTACATAAAAAAAGTTAGTTTTTACTAAATGGTAATTGATTTTTTTAAAGTTATTTAAAAAAGACAATCTGTAATAAAAACTATCATGTTCTACATAAGTATTCTAAATATCATTTAATAATTTATTGTTCAAATTGCATGGGGAACGGTAATACCTAGCTTTTTGAGCTGGTTTTGTTCAGTGATACCTTACACTTCATACCAAGTTTCATGGAAACGGTGGAAAGTAAGGAAGAAATTGATTTTTTAGACTCCATAAGAATAACATTGGGCGCTCAGACAACGTACTGCGTTTATCGTGGACAGTAAATTTAAATTTCTTTTCTCTGGAACCGTTAGTCGTAGACAAATAACTTACTAATTTGTTTAGTTTTTTAAGCTGGTTTCAATGGTACCAGTCAAGTTATACACTTTTATTGTCGCTGAAAATTTAAAATTTGATTTTTTTGATATTTAAAGATAACTGTACCGTCATTTTTACAGATATGGGGTGGTGTCAATTATTAGTACTCTGTACACTATAAACTGTCAAATTTTAATCAAATCGTTAGAGTGTTTTGAGAAAATTGGATTTTTCACGTTTTTAAGGGTTTTTAGGGTGAAAATACCGTTAAAAATAAAATTATAAAAAATAAAAAAAGCCTGGAGATTATGATATATTATTGAATTTCATCTAAATACATAGCTAATACAATGCCCACACACAACACAAAACACACTAAAACTAAAACCCACTTTTATTATTAGTACAAATAGTATATATTCAACTAAACGAAAAATAAAAAAAGTTAATTAGTCTTAAAGAAAAAATTACAAGAAATACAAAACTCTGGTTATAATACTAATAATTTAGAAAGTAATAAACCTATTTAATTAGTTGAAAATACATTATAATTGTTTTACTTATGTATCTATATTTATTATTATATCAGTTTTAAAGTTTAACAACGAAACGATTACTATTAATAAAGTGACAAATTGAGGATCTCGGTATTTAGTACGAGAGTCCAGAGTATATAAAACAAATCGGTGAAAAGAGAACAATTAAATGAGTTATCTCCTTTGGGCATTCTTTAACGAACAATGCCCTAGCATTTTGTAAAAAGGACATTGTTCGTGAAAGGAAAGTCATTATCAACTGTTCCATCCATCCATCAACACCTGGGGATGACTGATAATCAGCAGTCATCTGACCGTCGATCAGCTGTGAGATCACGTGACCTGCTGTACTCAATCAGCTGTAATCTCTAACCAACATCAGATGTTCCAATTGTTACGAAAATTGTCCGAGTTGAACATAATTGAAAATATTGTCACATGAATGGAATAGTTTCTAATAAACTTTATTTCCTGATTCGATATTATTATATTTTTTAGTATAAAAATATGAATCCTCAAAAGCTCAATATAAGTTGCTTTAATAAAATTTTAAATAAGCAAGAAATAGTATAAACACGTTAATTGACTGAACTGCCAAAGCAATATAATTAATTTATCGAGTATAATTAAAATATTCCGAGCATTGCTCGAATAAATAAGACATTTATTATAAAAATTAATTAGAAAAAAATTAAAACACATTTATTACTCAATGAAAACATTTATGTATAACTCCCTATAGTTTGAGGCCGATACGCTACAACTCGGCTACGACGTTAGTCAATTGAGCGATGTCGTTTAACGTCTTTTAGCCAAATCCGATCATTTACTGTTTAATTGTTGTAATACGTTAGCAATACGTTTTCTATCAAAACACGGAAGATTTTGAAAAACTTTTTCTGCTTTTATTTCGCACAGCTATGTTATCTTTAAGTTTTTTACAAATTGTTTAGTAACCTGATAATTTTGCATTTATTTAATTCATAAAATAAATATTAATGCATAACCTCTATATTGTACCCTGCAGTCTTCATTCAAGAACTGTCAACGTTTACATTTTATTCTCCATAAGCGTAATGTTAAATTTTTAGATTTTAAACTTAATATTACAGTAAAACACGAATTCTCCTGGACATTAGACCTATCTAGAACTTATTTTCTACTCGGAAATTAGTTATATCCAAAATTTAAAGAAATTCCTCGGTGCCGTTTATAGATCCGTGTGAAATATATTATATATGAAATAAAATATATCAAAAAGTATTATAGTTGGTTTATAAATATATATATTAAATATATATAATTTAAATCCGTATTTATAGTATTATAATTAATTATAGTATAGTATTAAACAATCATGAAGTTATTAAATAAAGCTTACTATCATATATTTGATATTTACATTCCTATGATTGTTTACGTTTGATCCTATAATGCACATTTGACATTTGTTTCATTTACAATGAAAGATCGCTAATTTACAATTCTAGACCTATAAATAGATACTATACTCAGATTTTAATAGGCTCGCAATTTTTTAAAGATACTTTATATTGTATATAGGTTTAATATTTTGTCAAGCCTTTCCATTCTTTGTTACAGATCATACCTACAAATATATTTAGGAATTTGCTGAAATTACTTCTTTACTACAGTGCTATCTGCACATATAAACGTCAAAGCATTCACTCATCACTCCCACTTAATATAAACACATACAATGACTCAAATAAAATTTTAAGTTTTCTTAAAATCATAATGAATTCATTTGGAGCGAAGCAGGCGGGCAACAATATAAGACACTCTGATCATTCAAAAACGATAAGTCCCACCTGTTCATCCTGTTGATCCTGAACCGATCTCCTCGTCCTTTATTAAAGTGACTGATATCGGTCCCCAATCTTCTCCGGGTCAAAGCTTGGTATATCGAAGCTTGGTATCGTTAGACATTATAGTGTTCTGTCAAAGTTTTCTGGTATAATATAACATCACAGCGATTGTTATGGGATGTTAGTTAATAGGATCCATGTGCTATAGACTCTTGTAATGAGCTGTTGAACCAAACAGCTGTGATGAATCAATCTCTAGTGGGTTGAACGCCCGCCCAGGACGCATATCGGGCGACCTTTTGTAATCAACACGGGATTACCGAGGCTTTTCATCATGTGCCTTCCTTTGTTTCGTCATACGTAAGCGTATGTGCTACATTATTGATGACAGGTTTGGAACAATTAAACAGCGGCGAACTTTGATTAGGTTCATGTTTTAGTTACCTTTCAGGAAGCACACAATTAATTTGGTTTAACAGCGTGTCCATCGTGGTTGGCTGGGTTAGATTAGATTATTGAAATGGCGACCATACCACAAGGTAGGTATTTTAAGCCAAGTATGAATGAGGATTGAGTGTAAGATGATTGTGGCGCGATCTTGTGGCTGACATGTTCCTTAGACAGGACTGTTAATTAAAAGCCCAACAGCCGTTGGCAATTAATAGACCTACAGTTTAACGTGGAATCCAAACCACGGCCTCTGAGTTACGAATTGGTCTAATCATGAGGAATGGTCTTTGCAGATTAACGTAGTACTCAATAGTGCGAATTAATCCACACAAGAGAACACCACATCCACCGACCATCTCTCCTAACTATCCACAATTCGTGACCTCCAAGTAGTTGGTTTACAGGATGACGTCATCATCGCAGTCAGGCTATTTTTTTCGAAGTGTAATAGTGATAACGTATTAGGTACATAGATTCCCTCTTAATCTATGTCGCTACTTGCTTCAAAGTCATTCGTTGTTTTGAAAAATTACAAACGAACAAGTTCAGAATCGACCTCTAACAGTTACAGCTTGTCATATTTGGAATTACTTCCCCAATGATATTAAATCTAGGGAGAACCACTCCCATGATGGTGGTACTAATACCACATTGACCGTAATATTACCAGGGCGTGGCGGAGGGTTTGCAGTAGACCTAGAAGGTGATGTGAATGCATGAGTGAATGGACTTATAAGCTATATTTTCCATTTACGAGTTATAACCTAAATTATTTAAATTTGTGTATAGTTTTTTAATCAGTCATTTTTGTTATTATTTAGTTTGTTTATTGTTATTATTTGTTGTTAAAGTATCTTTATTTGTTAAGTGATTAAATGTAACAAAGGGCTAAAAGGTCCTCAATAAATAAATATTTTAAATCATTCATACAAAAGAAAAGTCATATCTATTAATTGTATTTAGTTTTAATGATCCAAGGCATGTTAAGAGTGTTTAATCATTAGATACAATGACAATTTATGCGATGTAGATTTATCAAACAATTTTTCTTGTAGCTATACCGCAAGGAATGTCCAGGCCCATGATCATTTCACTAGATATAGGTTAAATTTACTCAGTGTCAAAAGAAAAACTAATTTAACTTCTGAGAACCTTTTATTAATGGTAGAGTTTTTTACTATATGTTACCTGCTGACACCAAAGTGCTAAAGGGGAAAATTTTCAAATAAGCATTTGGTTTCTAAATACCCTTATAGTTTCAATCTAGATTTCAATAAGGTTATTGCCCTAATTCTTTATGGCGTAATTTGACAACGTTCGTGCATACTGTAGTCATAACATGTCAATAAATTAACAATAAATTAATTGATTTTATTTGACTTACACAGTGTTCTTCATGGCTTTTACTGTAAAGATAAGTTTGAAAAATGACTGTTATTCTCTTGCATCAGGATTTTGTTTGTTTTTACTGCATGGTTTGCTGTGTGTGTCTGCAATTTTGTTTGATTTTCTCAATAATTACATATATGACATAGCATATTGTATCCATTATATTAAATGGCTAAATAAATTCTCTGGTGATAATGGAGGAAGGTGGCGCCCCATAGGAATGAGGCGTCTAGTTAAAACCTCAGGCGTACTTACACAGATTGATATCACTATTTACAACTACCAGCTGACGTCAATATTGATAGACAATAGGAATAGGAATAGATCTATTGAATGTATGTCAAATTGTTTCGATAATATATTCCTTGGGTGGTGTGTTTCTCAAAATATAAATCTCAGTGTTTCACTCGTCGTTGTAGTCCAACGGTCTCCGTTGTTTGTTTATAGCACTTCACCAGAAAAATAAACTTCCACCTACGTAGTGCATTTCTCACACAGTATAGCATCTCTTGTAGTACAGAATAATAAAACTGACTTTTTACAAAATGTGTTATTTGTTTGCCCCAACCAACAGTCAATTAGATAAAACATTTTAATCGGCAACTCTTGATTTGAACTTTACATTATCGTTAATGATCTATTAAACCAGCAAATTTTTTAGTTATTTCTACGTCATTAGGTTATTTAAGAGATTTACTCATTCATAAAATTGTTTTTGAATAAAAAAATATTCAACTTCTCTCAATACATCCTTCTCAAAAGCAGAACACAACCAATTGCTTTTTGAGGTGATGCGTTAATAATAGGATTTGTGTTTTCGAAAAAATATTTTCTACTCATAGTTTTTAAGTCAGCCACTTCAGGAACGATGTAAAATATGATTTCTAAAAAAATTTACAAAGACTGATAGTAGATAGTAATAGAGATTGCAAGAAATGTTGAGAAACGTGGAATGTTTATTTCCTAAAATGTAGATACAATTTAAAAAAAATAAAAGGTTGCTTTAGTTTTAAACTCTTACAATCATTTACGGATGAAATAATTTTTAACTCATTCCAAATATTCGAGTCAATATTAGTGACAAACTGCGTGCTATGAATGCGGCTCTTTGTTGACAAACCTTTGACCAATTTGAGCTTTTGTTCCCTTCGTTTGCCTCGCTGACCAGTGAGTGTGAACAAAGTTAAAACCACTGCGACCTCAAATATTCCCTACACTGGTCAAACCCGCCTTGATTCAGTAAAAACATCTCTTTAGGTGTAAACATTTATTTTTTCATTTAAAAAACTCCACGATCTTGTGTTCGTCGTTAGTAAATTTTATAGTATTTAAGCTGTACACTAGATTCATTTTAGCCAAAAAGGAAATAACACTTAATATTTTATTATTAATTTTATTCGAAAATGCAGATTTTTTTATAAAACTGAGGACATATGTAAGCCTTTAAAGACAATATTTCCAAATAAATACCCAAAAACAAAACAATTACTAATGGTATCGGGTTGGTGGCTTGTCCTGCAATCCAGCTACTTGGAGGTCACGAATTATGGATAGTTGTAAGGGAATTGTGGTCGGTGGATGGAATATTCCCTGGGGAAGATCAACGTCCGCACTATTGAATGCTACATTCATCCGCAAAGACTATCCTCATAATCAGACCAGTTTGTAATGTATTGGCGAAAGTGGTTCGTACTACACGTTAAACTGTAGTATCTTCATATACAGTAAAAAGACTACAAGATCGTACCACAATCATCTTACACCCATTTCTCATTCAAAGTTGGCTTAAAATACCTACCTAGTAAGGTCACCATTTAAAAAAGATGAAGCGATTTCAAAGAATTGTTCAAAATTACTTGTAAAAATCATTTTAAACTCATACTGAACTGGCTTAAACTCATTTGATACTAACGACACCAATACATGGTCAACTAGGCAATTTACTAACCTAACTAGTTTGAAAGCTATAAAACCCAATTGTATTGCCTTAAACGTTACACGTGCGTCCTTCATTAGCTTTAATGTGAACCCATCAGTTACTGGAATCGTTGTGGCTGTGTACAACCACAAACATCTGGTTCGTTGCGGGGCATCAGCTGATTGCTTATTGCAAGATACCACGGTTCATGGTTAATGCGGGTGGAACCGCAAGCTGCTATAGGCTGATTACGTCGGATTACGAGAGTGCACTACAGCTGATTAAAACGACAAATATATTCAAACAGAAGGCTTAGGAGTTAAAGGATCAATAAAAACTGTAATATATCGTTGGAAAATATAACAACATATCTATATTTAAAAAAGAACATAAGTTAAGGGAGTCAATGACTCCTGTGGATCAAAATTGTCGTGTGTTTTGCATAAACTTGTTTCGAAATTAATAACAAATCATTTAAAACAAGTTTCATAAAATTCTGTCGACTCTAACTCGTTTTATATTATAAATACAGATTTATATGTTTAGTCATGGTTAGAGTTCATTGCGATACAAATTTTAATTTTAGCTTTTTCTGTTTATCTCTGGCAAAAATAAATGATAGATATTATTTCGTCATTTATTGTGACCAACATAAAAAACATTATAAACCAATTAAAATAAAATTAATTTATTTCTTATTTTGTATGTATGACTTTATGCATAAACTATCATAGAAAAATTTTAGGAAGTTGCTCTATATGTGTCCAAGGTATAGTGAAAAAATATTTTCGAAAACATAATTCCATTAGTTTTAAATTTTCTAATGTTAACCTTATGGAGAGTAAGTTTGTTTACAAATTGTCTACAATGAAAACATTTGATTTCTTAGCTACAGCTGATTGGTTTACTTTCCATTAGCAATACCGATGCTTTACTATCCAATGCCATCTGAATCATTCATTAATGTTAAACTATGAAGTAAATGTGTACTGTAAAAAATGAACAGCTTTATTCACCACGTTAATAGTTTAAAGGATTATGTATATATTTTATTTTCTGTCTGATTAAAGTCACGTGATATGATAATTACAATGTTTATATTATGACGTTATTATAATAATCAGATATATCCTATAAAAGCCGTATTACAGTTAGGTTTCGTTTGGGTTTGGATTGGATTTTTAAAATTTGAATAATCCTCAAAGTTTTAATTTTTATGGGAATGCTTTTTTGTTTTTATCGTTCAGGGTTATTCACTATGCAGCGACCCATTCATATTCACATCGTTTGCTATTCATAAACCATGAATCTCTAAATCAGCAGATTATAGAAGCTATGCAATAATTTAATACAGGGAGACGGCATTGATATAAAAAAAGACTTTGTCATTAAATAGTTATGATGTAATTGGAAGTGTTTAAGTGACATTGGAGTGTACAATTATATTACTTTTGTCATGTTAATCTTAAGAAATGTTTTCATTGCTTGTTGTAAGCCTTACGACTATAATAGTGTGCTATTTGCTATTTTTATTTTCAGAATATACATACTTTCTCCTTCCTACATAGTTATTACGTCCTTATATTTACTTAAAAGAAATATTGTTTAAACATTCATTACGCTCTACTTTAATATCTTAGAAAAGCTTCCTCTCTGGTGTTACCCAAGAACCTTTATTTTAACAATCATCCAAAAATATTATTCAGTCACTGATTGCACTATATTCAGGAATAAAAAATGAAACTGAAATAATGATATGCAGAGGTAGATGGTGGTTTTTAAAAATCGTTGAAGATATTGATTATTTGAACATTTAAACCTCATGTATTGACCCGAGTTTAATACCTGTTCTTGCTAAAAAGGTTACATGAAATCTGTCGGTATAGGCACGAATAGCATTCATGTGGCATTAATAATACCTTTTCAAACACATTATGAACAATCTTTATTAGCTTGTGTGGACCTTTTCCGTTAATTCACTACCACAAAGTTTTTGGCTGATTCTATAACTTCACAACCACTTGCGATAAAGTATACTGGAAAACATATCGTCATGAGTAAAGAGTGATTAGTTCGGATTTTATCTGTAGGATTATAGACAGTCTTATCGCTTAGCGATAACAGGGCCGCGCAGATTAGATTAGATTAAATTAGATAATTGAAATTGCAACCATACTACAATGTAGGTATTTTAAGCCAATTATGAAAGAGGATTGAGTGCAGGATGATTGTGTAGCGGTCTTGTAGTCTTGTTACTGACTAAGGCTGACATATTACTTACACAGGACTGTTAATTAATAGCCCAACAGCCGATGGTAACTAATGGACCTACAGTTTAACGTTTATACTCCAAAATTTTTTAAAATTAAACCTACTTTAAGAATAAAAAGTATTGGTGGTGAGTAATTGAAATCCTAAGCTGGTGTTGGTGAATTAACGGAAAAGATCCGATCGCGTAACAAATTATCAATTAAATTAATTTTGTGATATTTTGTGTGAATTAAATATAACACAATGTTTGATTCAGAAAGCATAGAACGGGTCTCATATTTCAAGTCTTATTATCACAGTTTCCGGAAAGCACTGTTTACATCCTTTATTAATTAGCCACCGGAAGTTCCGGTTTGAGTTTTGTAACTTTGCGTCTAAATGTTAAAGTAAACGTACCGTGCACTTTAAAGCCGGTTAAACCCTATAGAAAACTGTGCACTATCCTTGTTAAGGTAACCATATACATGAACAAAATAAAGAAGTGAAAAAGTTATATTTGTAATACATATTCTTGTATTTACGACTGACGTTGTTTTATTTTGTTTGCCGTAAGAATTATACTTGGAGGTTTTATGGATATTGTGATAAATTATTAACTAGATGGACTTGCATAGCAAATTTTGGAACAATATTTAAGTAAATAAGTGAGTTTTTATATGACAGTTTTTATATATTCCCTATAAGATTTACACAATGCATTGTGTTTACCATTTTAAATATCTCAGTAACCAACTAACCTAAAGTAATGATTCAAAATACTAAGTTTTGTGTTTTTTTAGCAAAAAAAGGAAAATTGAAACCCCCAATTTTTGGGGGAACACGTCCAAAATATTACATAAAGGACAAACTCCAACACACAAAAATTGCATCCGAAACGTGTTCAGGAGATTGAGTTATGAACTCCTATCATGGTCCCGGGCTTAACTGTCACCAGGTGGGTCATGCGAATAGCTCACTTTTCCATAGGGAATACGCTAAAAATATAAATGATCGTAAATAGTTAGCATTCAGGCTTAAATTTGAACCGGGATTCCAGGTTACGGATCAGACACGCTAACCACTGTGCCATGACAAAAGTTTGATAGAAGACTTTTATGATAGAACACGTTTTTAAGGATTAAATGCTGTCCTTTTTATTTGTGTACATATATGGCTTATGTCTTAAAAACGAATTATGTTGAACTTTGACGGGTACCATATAAACGTAATAACAGTCTAATCATCCAGTTACACATAACAGAAGAAAAAAAACTACCGTGAAACATAATTTAATATGTTTGGGTAAAATTTGATTCGTTGCTGCAGGTAGCAGAGAAAGGGAGTGTGTTACAATTTCACCTACCCCGTGTGTCAGGCACGATAGCATTATCCACTCAATTTAGAATGCATCCCCCTGCATTCACCGCCCTGCCACCCCCTCACCCTTCACACAATGACAGGAATATCCAACATGCCCTAATGTACCGTCATTGAAAGGAAAACATGTCCGGCCTCTAATAGCATTACGAGGCAGGGTTGTTGTAAAACACACCAATTTCTATAGTAAACCGTTTCCTGTATTTGTACAGATATAATGTTTCTAAAATGGAATGTTGTTCGGGTATTCTCAACATGTTATTCCATTTAACTCTTGGTGTGAAAGATTAACGAAGTATTGACTTTATGCTTTTTAGTTTTCAATGAAACAGTAACCTACCTAAGTAGCCTAGATATTTTGAAATGGATATGTCTTAGCTCTGGGAGGTCTTGACGAATTTTAAAATGGAAAACATGTAACAGGTGTCCATAGAAACTATCAGAGCTATTGTATTGAATTTTTAATATAAAATAATAAGAACAGCTGTTGAGACGAACTGAGACCATTACCTTTAGACATATCAGATTAGATTAGATTATTTGAAATGGCGACCATACCACAAGGTAGGTATTTTAAGCCAAGTATAAATGAGGATTGAATGTAAGATGATTGTGGCGCGATCTTGTAGTCTTGTTACTGACTAAGGCTGACATGTTCGTTAGACAGGACTGTTAATTAATAGCCCAACAGCCGATGGCAACTAAGGGACCTACAGTTTAACGTGGAATCCGAACCACGGCCTCTGAATTACGAATTGGTCAAATTATGAGGATGGTCTTTGCGGATTAACGTAGTATTCAATAGTGCGGACGTTAATCCCCACAACACAACACCACGCCCACCACCATCGCTCATTACAGGATGACGCCACCATCCCAGTCCAAACCTGTCAATCCTATCTATCTAACCCTGATCTATTTCCCACAGGGAAGTTAATACATTTTTCCTACGCTAGAGGCTTTTTGCAATAAAGTTGGAGAGAGATTTTTCACAAAGGCTTTTTGGAAAAGCGCTCCAAACCCAAATGGGCATCCCGGGATTTGAATCCGTGACCTCCAAAGTGTATTGAAGTTCAAGACTCTAACCACTAGGCCAGCATTACACCTAAATGGGATTTGAATGGGAAATGTGTGTAAGCTGATTGTGGCGCGATCTTCTAGTCTTGTTACTGTCTAAAGCTGACATTTTCCTTATACATGACCGTTAATTAATAACCCAACAACCAATGGAATGTAAGGGGCCTTCAGTTTATCATGGGATCCGAACACAATTTTGCCTCTGAATTACGAACTGGGTTATTATAAGGATAGTTTTTGCGGTTGTGCCTAGTCTTCAATAGTGTGGACGTATAAACACCAGCAAATATTGCATCCATCAGCAATCACTTTTAACTATCCATAATTCGTGACCTCCAAGTTGCTGTGTAACAAGTTCTTGTAACATGACAGTTCACAGCTGACAAAACACGTTTATATCACAGTACTGTTGCGTTCCATTTTTCAAGCTCACGGGACGAGACAAGATGGACAGTCAATCTAATGCCCTCCTTTAGACTGTTTCAACATCAAAGACATGGAACATGGACATTGGAAAAAACAATTACCAATTAAGGATTTTTCAAAACATGTATTTCTAATTTTTGAATATTTTACATTTTAACATGGATATGTCTTAGATCTAGGGGGGTTGGTGATTTTTAAGATGGTAAACATGTAACAGGTTTCCATAGAAACTACTTAACCTATTGTATTGAATTTTAAATAGAATAGAAGAATAATTAGAACAGCTGTTTAGATGAACTTAAAATATTCCCTTTAGACATTTCCATGATCTAATCTATTTCCCACAGGGAAGTAAATATACAAACATTTTCTTCAAGGGCTGTTTACTCAGTATATAGCAATACTCATGTAAGGATTTTTTCGTAATAAATTTGTATGTGAAACTCGAATCTGGTATGTAATAGTTAATTAAAACTCATGAACAATTGCAATGTTCTGGATAATAAGATAACCCCGTAACTAGACAACCTCTGGGTCCACAGAGTGTCGAGTTAGCGAGGTTTTACTGTATATACTTATATTTTATTGCTAGTAAGTATTGTATCAATTATCACTTACACAAACAAACGATATCACAATAGCTTATTTATTTCTACTACTAATATCATTCTGGTGTCACTATGCAATCACAATATTTTTAATTATAATTCTAAAACCACCGTAGATTTAATCTGGGTCATATCAATGATGCAGAAGCAAGAAATACAAAGAGTTTCATTTCAATCCTTAATCAAAGGAATCTTTGATTGCTTGGTTTTTCTTTTAATGGTCTTTTTAAACCTTTCGTTTTTATTCGTAAAATATTCAAGAGAGAAATTCAAAGCTTATGAGTATCTCGATTACTACTTGTATGGATTATCGGGAATAAAACGTTAGATCCTAGATGTTTTAATGAGTCTGACCCACTTTCATTTGAAAATATTACGGTATCAGTGAACTTTCACATATTTTCTCCCTTAAGTAAATTACAATCCTTATTAAAACTATCATATTCTTTAAAGTTTATCTAAATATCATTTTATAATTTATTTTGAAATTAATTGTTCGAACTTTATGGGGGAGAATCGCCACCCTCCGAAATACCAAGCTTTTTGAGTGGGTTTTGTTTGGTTATGTGACTTTACACTTCATACCAAGTTTCGTGGAAAACGGTTGGGAAATAAGGAAGAAATTGATTTTTTAATATTCTTCATTACACTAACATTGGGTGCTCTCAGACAACGTACTACGTTTATCATGGACAGTAAATTTAACTTTTCTCTGGAACCGTTAGTCGTAGACAAATAATTAAAAACATTAATTTGTATCATGATTTAATCTTACCTAATAAGCACCATGTTCAAATATTTCTTCAAAGCTGAATTTTGACTCCTGAAAACAGAAAACACATATTACTTCTAAATTTCCTTTAAAGTATAATATTTTCACTTTTGATTTCAAATAGTTTTATTTTATTTATCACATAAGTTGGTTGTACTGACACTATTTTAACCACATTTCTCACAACTTTTATCCAATAGGATAATATGGTTGAGTAACAAGTAAATAATTTAATTATAATTCCATTTAGTTTAATTAATCTTTTGATATGGATTTGAATATGTACAAGCTCTGGATAGTAGTATTTTTTATTCTGTTTTGCTAATGGCAGGCTCAGCTTAAGCTATGCAGCCTCGAAGTACACTATTTTTTAATGGAATCCCATCTATGTTTTGTGGTCATCCCGAGGATCGAACCCGTCACCTCCTGCACCGAAGTTCAAGACGCTAACCGTGTAAGCAGATTTGTGGAACACAAAAAGTTCAGCGGACGTGTTTAACGGAATTACTGTCGTATGGTTGTAAGAACAGCTACTTAGATGAACTGAAAACATTTCCTTTAGACATCCATGGTCTAACGTACTTCCCACAGAGAAGTAAATACAAACATTTTTTTCTAAATAAGCCTATATTGATTTTTATATAAAACTACATATAATTACATATGAGTATTCTTTAAGAATATGTACTCGAAACCCCCTCTCAATAGTTTTTAATATTCTTTGATGAAAATAGACGAAAATAAAATCAGAGAAAAGAGGATAAATTTGAGGTTATTTGTGTGAGGTCCAAACTATACTCGTTGAAACCTCATCCTCATTGGTCAATGGTCATTGGTCATGTTTCAATTATTTCCATTACCTTAGGGCAACTCAATATCGGACATTTAGAGGTTTGCAGCTACTGTTTCTGCGGAAAATATTACATTCGTGTGTTGAGTTTGTGTTATAAATGAAATTTTCACAAAAATACTGTCTGTAACAAAAAGGCAGCTTAAAACGAAAAAATAACATGGTCCACGGCTTAAATTGTGCTATGAGACCTACGGTAATAGCTTCTTCCCTTAGGGAAATTCGCTAGAACTAAAATAATTGGAAAGACGTCTGGTAGTCTCAGATTTCAGGGCTTCTCATGATGTGAACGGAAGTAGTCATCTTGATCTAGTCACGGCGTATTCGCCGACGGCGTGCATCGATTGAGCGGAAATGAGACGCGGACGGCGCGACATCGTGAGACGCGCGACTGGAGAAGCTCATTAGCGAGCGTGTGCGAGGTAACGTGGAGGGGATGAAGGGGGTAAAAGTGAGGGAGAGGGGATTTAAGTAACCTCGGTACCGACGATGCGAAACCGTAACAATTGTAACTGTAAAATAATCTGGCTCTAAACTGAATTTCCGTCATTTTGTTTGTTGCTTCAAATTGATTTATTTTTAGTCAATGGCGTGTAGAATATAGCTAATATATTTTTTCACAAAGATATGACAGCCCTGGGGGGGTTGGCAATATGCGAGACCAAAATGTGAAACAGATAAGACATATGGTTAGTGACGTCATAGTTTGGTTATAAGAACAGCTGTTTAGATAAACTGAAAACATTCCCTTTAGTCATATACATTATCTAACCTATTTCCCACATGGAAGATTACCTCAGTTGAAAGTTTACCATATGAATCACAGTACTCGGAATGTATGCGGCTCTGGTTGGTGGCAACGCCTCTGTGATAAATGACGTTACATATCTGAGAAGCATTACCGGCTGTCAAAGCATGATGCATCGCGTCCGATACTAATTCGGTCTGCAAACTTCTCTGCAAACATATTCCGTTCGTTTTACAGCTTTCGGTTGATTGGAATAACACCATGGACAGTTTCTTACGGAATTTAAACAAACTAAAAAAATGTTTGTTAGGAACAGATTGTTTAGATAAATGAAAACTGAAACTACTCTTGTATAAGGTGAACAAGTATCTTAGTTAAAAAATATACGCTATGTTACTTGAATAAATTTTTGAAGAATAGAGTGTGGAAATTGTATTTAACATATATTCATTTCTTGGATATAATTTCACAGTACCTAAATAAATATTAATTTTAATACTTATTTTATGAATATTGACATCAAATCAAATTAAGTGAACCATAAATAAAAAATTGATTCTCAGCTCAATTATTTAATTTCGTATTAATTTAATATTAATTTTTTATTAGATAATATATTATTAGTGAATTTGGTTTACGATAGAATACAATTTAATATAGTATGATTTTAAAATAGGAGTACAATCAATGATCGACGTAGTCAAACTATGTAGTATTGATTTTAGTTTGACAGTTGTTTATTTATTTCTGATTTCCTGTAATACATCACATATTCAGTAAAACGTGTAGGCTAAATATCGCACAGAACTGAGTTTTTGAGAAATATTTACTTTATATTGTGGGTCGGTTTGAAGTTAACAAAAACCTATTCTGACACAATGAAAATAAGATTCATCAGAGTGTGTGCTCTTGTATCCACGAAGAAGAGTTACAGAAAGACAGAAATTGAGATACCCTTTTAGATTTTTGTGTATCAATCATGGAAATAGCCAAAAATATAATTATATCAAGTAATGTACGGACAAAACAGTTAATTATACTCATAGATATCTCCATCAATAAGCAAAAATATATTCTTGATTTATACTGTTTAGTGAAACAGTCTTCTTACATTTAAATAATACTAAAGCGTTGCTACGATAAGGTGAAATAGGTAAATTTCACAAATTACACATACAGTAGCTGGGTAAACTTAGTGTAAAAAAGTTAGTTTATTTAGATTGACATAGAAGCTTCTATTTATTTACATGGTTGTACAAAAGGTAAAACTAAATATATATATTTGAACAGTCGCCGAGTTCGACTGTGTGCAGAACCTTGTGAACGGAGTGTTTTCAAAGAGTATTCAAATATTTTAAATTAACCTCCCGAATGTTTACCTACCTTGCATCCTACACTGGGTCCTTGTGTGTTTTGCTTTTGAACACATCATTTTCAACCAACTTACTTAATAAAAAATGATTCCTTTTTATCATCTTTCCAACCTTTTGTAACGCTCAAACAACGTTATGAGCGAAACTCATTTTAGGGTGATAATTATGTTATTTTTGAAATAAAAATTAAATTCATATTTATTTATACTTTAACAATTTGTTAAATTTAAGTGAATTTTCATTTTAATAAATATTTAGATAAATATTTTACTTTTGATATGGATATGTCTAAGCTCTGAGTGGGTGTTAGTAGATTTTGTGTAACGTAAAATTTTTATAACGCAAAAAGTCCAGCGGATGTATTTAGTTCCCGATTCCATAGAAAACACCAGAACTATTGTATTGAATTTTTGGTTATAAATGTACAGCTGTTTAGATTAAGTGAAAACATTCTCTTTAGACATATCCATGATCTAACCTCGTATTTTCCACAGGAAGTAAATGCAAACATTTTTAAAAGTTTGTACGGATTATTTTTACGGATTAATTGTGGTTCGGATCCCATGAGGATAGTTGAGATGGTGACGGCTGTTGGGCTGTTAATTAACAGTCCTGTCTAAGGTACACCTCAGCCCTAGTAGTTACAAGACCACAAGATTATGACGTTGTACATTATCCTGCTTCGAGACCTTTGTACGGAGTGAGGTATAAAAACAGATGGTTTTATTCGGCGATTGCTCAGCTGATATTATATCCATAGAGTTTATTTTTGTAGACAGCTGTTTTTAGCTAGTGCCATTTTTGGTTAGTTAGTTGGATAACTAATTAGAGGCAGGTGCATAGTTCTTAAGAAACAGCTTTAAAAATATTTGAAACATTGAACAGCTGTTTTGATGAAGCGAAAACATTTCCTTTAGACGTATTCATAATCTGACAGTTGTGTACCGTATATATTGGGGCTGCAGCGTACAGATAGCGGATCACGACTACTATACTGCGCCACAATCATCTTTAACTCATTTATAATTCATATTTGGCTTAAAATAAATAGCTTGATCAATAGATTAGATGAAATGGGGATGAAATAGGATGGTGGGACCTCCTCGACACATGGCCCGGTATCGAATAACTTTCCATATTTTCTTTCACCTCCCTTGTGAAATATCTTGAAGTCATGATTGATAAATGTCTTTACAATCCAATGAGCTTTGGACTCGTTTATAAAACCCGTGTATGGACAATGTTGCATTGCCAATAACCACACATTGTAAATTCCCAAGGTACGTTTTTTACCATTTTATTTTATTTAGTAAAATCATATGAGCTCTAAAACAATATCAATTAGTTACTTATATCATACTTATATACAAGGAAAAAGGAAAAGAGAGAGCAAGACTATAAATATTACCTCGTACATTTGATTAATAAATTTTATACTATTATAAATCTAAAGAGTGAATATACTAATAATAATTCTTACCCGAAAAAACGTGGTTACTGATATTATAAATTTTTACTCACTTCCGTTCATCTCTCGAACTTCTACTGATATAAAAAGATGTTTCTCTACAAGAGACGAGAACAAGAAGCTAGTTGGTCCCTGATTAGTCAATCGTTTGAACAACTAAAATCTACAGGAAGCAAAATTCTCTTCTACGCGAATCCTACTGTGACAAATTTAACAAAAGAAGTAGCTACAGTACTGTGTATAAAAAATTTAATTATTACATTTTAGATACTGCAAATCAAACATTAAAATAAACATTATCGATCTATTAACGTTTCTCGTTTTTTAAACTGTATCCTGCAAACATTAACTTAATTTCATTAACATAAAAAATGTATAAAATTATAATATACTACATGTAATCAAAAATTCATGTCTTAGTCGTGGGGTTTATTCTCCACGAAATTATCATTAAAGTAATTCGGATGGTCGCCATTTCAGTTTAAAGTATAAAAGTATACTTAAACTAGTAAAAACGATAGTAAACTTGTTTAAAGTTTGTACTGAACACTTGCTCGTAGAATGTAGAATGCCCGAGGTCGTAATGGGCACAGTTTATGTTGCTGGGCAATGAGCAATGGACCTTCATCCAATATTCGGGCCCGTGCGCCGTGCTACATTCAATATCGGGAGGGTCTCCTCCAGCCAATATTTGCATATCACCTCACTTGCGCTTTTTAGGCGGCCATTTCCTATGGCTTCGTTAGAATCGTTTTAATAAACATACAGCTTCTTTTATAGATAACAGTTTTTAATTATTTACATGATTGAAGACTATTATTCACACATTCTTCAATGCAAATTAAATGTTATTTTAGCTGAATTTTGGATTGTAAGTAATTTAGTCTTATATTATTCAAGAACTATGTAGGAGTACACTACTTAATAGACATGGACACCTCTTCCAATAAATAAAAAAACTGTATCAGTGGACTGACACATACTTTCTCCCCTAAGTAAAAACGACAATCTGTAATAAAACTATCATATTTTTAAAGCTTATCTAAATATCATTTTATTATATATTGCTTAAAAACTCCAATCCAATCTCTGAAAATAGTTAATTAAATGTTAAAATTTTACGGGGGATCCGTCCTTCTGGGAATACCAAGCTCTTTTGAGTGGTATTATTGGGTGATGTGACTTTTCGCTGCATACAAAGTATCATTAAAAACGGTTGGGAAATAAGGAAGAAATTGATTCTTTAATGTCCTCGATAAAAATAACATTGGGCACCCTCAGACAACGTACTACGTTTTTATCAGTAAATTTAACTTTTCTGTGGAACCATTAGTCGTAGACTAATGGTTCCAAATACTAGTTTGTTTAGTTTTTACTTTCTCCCCTTATACATAGTATATGGAGAAAGTATTGTTTTCGTCAAAATTTTCATTTGAGTATATATATCCGTTTTTCCCTGAATAAAAATGTTTGACGTGATGTCTGTCCGTGTGTGTACTGTGTGTGTCTGGATGTGTACAGTGCCACAGCACCCCGTTGGTCCGATTTAGATAATTTGGCATGTATATATATAGTCATATCTCAGCCGTTTTTTTCATATTTTTGATTTTTAAGATTCACTATTAAAACGTATCCAATTTTACGGCTCTAACATTTTGATTAATTACAGTTTTATGTTTCAGAACTAATTAATTCACACCAGCATATCTGTAAAAAAATGATTTATTATGGGCTTTTAATGTAAAAAAATCAATTTTTAAATTTTCAGCGAAAAAAATAAAAGTAAAGTATTTGACTGGATTTGAAACCAGCTTAAAAAAATAAAAAAAATTAGTATTTGAATTATTTTTGTCTACGACTAATTCCAGAGAAAATAAATCTGTATTAAAACACAGTACTGTCAAAGCATCCAACGTTATTTTATGGAGAATATTAAAATATCAATTTACCTTATTTTTTAACCGTTTTATGAAATTGGTAATGTGTAAGGTCAAATCAAAACAGTAACTAAAAAAATTGGTAAGTGTTTAATCAGTTCGAACATTATTTAACTTTGTCTCTGTTTTATTTCAGAAACGGGATGATATTTTTGAAACATAAATTATTAATGGTATTTATTTAGATAACTTTGAAGACAACGATGGTTTATTACAGATTGTCTTTCTTGAACTTACTTAAGGGAGAAAGTATGTGTCAGTTCACTGGTACCGTTTTTTAACCTGGTTTTAATGGTGCTAGTCAAACTATTCCGTACCTTTATTTTTTCGCGAAAAACATAAAACACGGTTTATTTTAACATTTAAAACCCATAACTTTTGAACAGTAATTTTACAGACATGCGGGTGGTATAATATTATTTTGTACTCTAAAAAATTTGAAAAAGAAATTTTGATTTTTCACGTTTTTAAGGGTTTTTAAGAACCTCCATAAATAATAGAAGTAACTAATATAAAATAATTCGTATTTTCAACAATTTACCTAATCATAATTATAGGCTTTCAGACCTAGTTAAATTTGCATCCCTTAAATTAGATTAGCTTAATATTTTGGATTGGTTGAATGTAATTTGTATTTCATTTGAATGTAATTTCTGGGAATTCCCCCCAGAAATAGATACCACAGGTGTGACCAAATGTGTTAGACGTTTGTACCGGCTACATTTGAATAAAAAAATTAAAATTTTGTTATAAATACAAATGTAACTTCATCGCTTTTAAAGCAGAACTGATTGTAAACAATAAGCAAGTCGTTAATCTATATTCCGAATGTTTATTCTGGATAGAATAAATACAAATACATTTCGCTTTCCATTAATTAACTAAAGCATTAGTCCGGTCAAATCAGCGGTTTTCACCACCACATATCCCTTTACATGTCAGAAATAATTAAAAGGGGATTTAATTTTAATCATTGTGCTCGCCACAGCTTATCAATGGTGTCGAATCCAGTAATCTTCTACTTAAAAGTTGACATTTTGGTTCCCGAATGTTTACTGAGGTTTTGCACATTTAATATACAGTATTGACATTTTCAAAGAGTAGAGCAGTTTTTGGATATTAAAGAGGTTTATTATATAATTATTTTATTCACACAGACACGGAGATTCCGGATATGTGGCTTTTACCGACCGGATGTTGCGTTTCACTTTGAGGCTGCGATAAATGGATTAATTCCTAAACCTTATAATATTTTACATCAAAAAGTGTGACGTTTATTTTTTAAGCCACTGAAGAAGGAGTTTGAGAATCAGGTTTCTCTGCATGTATGTTATCAAAATAAAAATAATACATTAGTAAGATGTAGATACTCAGATTAGTTAAATAATTACAAAGAGTTCACTTAAATATTGTCATAATGGGATATAGTATCTCAATAACACCCTGCAATGCTAGAATAACATATTATTTTATTTTTCCAATTAATTTCAGACTGGGACAGTGGCATGTCCGGTAACCAGCTCTTTGGAGGTCATTGTGGATAGTTATGAGCGGTGGTCAGTGGATATTCTTAGGTGTGGATTAACGTCCATACTATTGAAGACGACGTTCATCCAAAGGGGACACTGGTCTAGGGGTAGAGTGCGGGACCTTGTTGCCCAAGGTCCCGGGTTCAAATCCCGCCAATCATCAATGGCTTTTCGCTATGTGATAATGTCGCAACCCACTAGGTCTGAAGCAATGTGAAAAACAATTCCGGGCGATGGCTTGGTTCAAAAAAAGTCCTGGGGTGAAAATGTTGTACATAAAAAAACGTTCGTCTAAAATACAATCCTCTAAATTAGACCAGTTTGTAATTCAGAGGCAAACGTGGTTTGGATCCCACGTTAAACTGTAAGGTCCAAGGATGTCATTAGCTATTAAGCTATTAATTAACAGTCTTGTCTAAGGAACTTGAGTCGTTTGGATCAGAGAGAGGAAGACAACGAAATGACAGTCAAGCAATGATGGTGAATATTGAGTTTACAACAATATGATCATATCACTGCAAATACTCATCTGATCACAATAATTAGTTATTTTTTTAATGAAAACTTTTTCATCAGTTGTGGGTAAGACTATGTTATAATCATTATTTACAGTAGATAAAATTATTCAAGATATTTTGTGTGGAAATATAAAAATTTATAGACATTTCCTGACTCATACGTTGAACCGAATAGTACAATATGAAATTGTTGACTATTTCAAATGTCACTATTATTTGCCGCTGTAGCTGTGACATCATGAAAATATGTAATTAGGGTTAAAAGAAAAATTAGTTAAACAAAATATTGCTATATGTCAACTATATGAATTGAATTAAAATACTTATGACATTATTACATAATTTTGAAGAGTGTTAAGCAAAAAAAACTTCTCCACAATAACTTTTTACATATACTATTCACTATTCTATAGTATAGATAAAATTGAATTCAAATTTATTGATTAGGTACAGATAGCAGGTACTACATATAAAATTAGCGTTTTCAGTGAGAACGTTTTTTTACATAAAATAAAACCAGGCAAAATTACTATAATCTTCTGCTTTTAATTTATTTAAATTATTTACAATATCTACAAAATCTTCTGAATAAAATAGCTGTAGAGTGGTGTCATATAAAATATATTGTAAGGCATTGTGAAAACATGACATCGCAAATACTGACACGGGCTCAGCATTTCAAAGAACGTGGTTGAGTTTTTAACCTTCATAAAGAAGCTGAAAATCTCTACGGGAAAATTCAGATGTAGTTTTCTGCGTAATAAGTGATAAAATAAATGGTATCACCTCGCATGAAGTATATTTTGTACTTATCTTTGCGCAGAAATTGCAGACGATTTTAACTTAAAATTTTTGACCTGGTACTTTTTATCACTCCAATTTTATTTCGTGTCAACTATTCAGTTATGGGAATTTATATTAATTTTAAGGAAAATTTAGTACTTTACATTACTGTAGAGAATATTTGTTAGGATTACAAAAAATTGGTCAAAATCCGCTAATGTTTGAATGCCTGAATATTCACACACCTAGTACAATCATTCATAAGTTACGGATTTAGGTTTTTGGTAGAACACATTAAAATAGTTCACTCCAATGTAGGATGGACAAGTGAAACGATCAATTCTTTAGAGTTTTTATTCATTAAACAAACTGAAAAACACATGTATGTATTAATTACTTTCGTCTTGTTAGGTATCATTTATTAAATTACAAAACAGTTTTAGAACCGAAATATAAATAATAAGAAACCTCATTCTATTTTGTTTACTTTATCTATTCCTTGTTGTAGCTCTATTTTTTTTATTCTGTTTCGCCAATGGCAGGCTCAGCTTAAGCTATGCAGCATCGAAGTACACTATATTTCATGGAATTTCTATCTAAATTTTGTGGCCATCCCGGGGATCGAACCCGTCACCTCTTGCACCGAAGCCCCAGACGATAACTGTTAGGCTAGCAGATGCCTATGACAATCAAATTTTATTCACAACTAAGATCAGACAACTCAAAATCACTACTTGAAATTTATTCATATTTATTCAGTCGTTTGTACACGGATAAACATCTCTATTAATTGAAAAATACAACAACACATTCAGCATTAAATATTGAAGGCCTTAATTGGCAATTACCAAATCGCATTACCACCCAGGAATATTTACAAACTCATTATAAAACTGGAACAATAAATCCTCATGTTTAACTAAAATTCAGAATTCAGTGTTGTAAACAAAAATGAGAATTTACTCATCAATTGTTTATAATCACATTGCTTTAGAATGTGTAAATAAAAAATGATTCATTGTTATACTTTGAAGTGAATGCTTTTTTATATACAACCACTGCATATAAAATATTACAGATTACTAGATAACCAAGGAGTTACTGAGTCTAGTTGACTCAGTTATCATTGAGTCTTGGTGACGAGTAGACATGTTTGTTTCTTGTGTGTGTAATGGCTAATGAATGGTTTGTTTTAGATATTAGTTCGCCTGAGGACGGGATTAGATTCTAGATCCCGAAACGTCATTTGTTTGCATAAAATCGTGTTGGAAAATATCTGCAATAAAAATCTAAATAACAGATCATATGAAAAAAACATTTTTTACACATTAATAAATAGATGTTTGACATTTGAACTTCCATTTCAATCGGGATGTTGTGTAATGGCGTTTGAAGAGCTTTAGATTCATTGTTCAAAACTGCTTTCCATACGCGGGTGTGATTAGAATTTTTTGCGGTAAAACTACTTTCAGGCCGTGTCGTTTTTTAACCCTAGACTAGAGTATCAACAAATTATTTTTGAATAATAAATCTGTTAAATAAAACCAAACTAAATTTAACATCACTATTCTTTATATTGTTTTCTGTAAAATTAAACGAAACTAAATACAACAAGGACTCTTTGAAACTAACCTAAAATAAAAAAATAATTGTTTACGAATTTTACCTATAAAAAACCTTAATCAGCTATTATGGTTCACTGCAGCTACAAAACGGATAACATGGACAATTTGAAGAAATTTAGGACGAAACCCAGATTTTTCCAGCCTTAAGAACTGAGCCTTGACTGGGACGGTGGCGACGTCTTGTAATCCAGCTACTTGGAGGTCACGAATTGTGGAGAGTTGTGAGAGATGGTCGGTGGATGTGGTGTTCTCTTGTGTGGATTAACGTCCGCACTATTGAATACTATTTTAATCCACAAAGACCATCCTCATGATTGCCATCGGCTGTTGGGCTATTAATTAACAGTCCTGTCTAAGGAAAATGTCAGCCTTAGTCAGTAACAAAATCGCGCCACAATCATCCTGCATTCATTCCTCATTCATACTTGGCTTAAAATACCTACCTTGGTAGGTGGCCATTTCAGTTAAAAGATAAAGATAAAAAATGATCCAATCGATTTCTTGTGGCCAAATACCTCGTATTTCACAAAATATCATAAATCCATGGAGAGAAAAATTTTGTGCCCACACAGTGAAAGTTTTAGAGTATAAGATATGGATTACTCTTGATAATTTATTTTTGGTTCAATAACGTCGTATGAATAATTTTGTATTTTTTTACTACAATATTACGATAATATTATAGGATATTATGATAAGTTCATATTACAATAATAAGTTCATTCCATAATTATGGGTGTGTAATCTCAGCCACTCCACCGAACTCATTCAAACTGAAACCACCTCCTCTAGGATATATGTGGATCCAAAAATACAGAAATGTTTACACAAGAGCGGGTTCTCTCCAAGAAGACAACAATCCAGCCCGAGCTCCAGGGAGGTCGGAATTATTTATTCCTGTCTCCATTCTACGATCCTAACCCTCCACTCCTTCTCATTTGGTATCAACTATCTCTTAAAAGGTAAGCAAAACTGTCCTAAAAGGTGGATTTTCCCACTTTGAGAGCTTAAATTAATAAAAATAACTTTGATATTGGAAATATTGCCTCCTTAAAATATCTGGTTATCGATACTAGTATTCTATAGTTGAATAGAATCCATTATCAGGTATTCAATAGTACTCTGGGTATCGGACTGGGATGGTGGCGTCATCCTGTAATCCAGCTACTTGGAGGCCACGAATTGTGGATAGTTGTAAGTGATGGTCGGTGGATGTGTTCTCTTGTGTGAATTAACGTCCGCACTATTGAATACTACGTTAATCCACAAAGACCATCCTCATAATTAGACAGATTCGTAATTCGGAGGCCGTGGTTCGGATTCCACGTTAAACTGTAGGACCTGTCAGGAACATGTCAGCCTTAGTCAGTAACAATACCACAAGATCGCGCTACAATCATCTTACACTGAAACCTAGTTCATACCTTGGTCGCCATTTCAATAATCTAAGCTATCTTCAAGAAAAAATAGTTTTTCTCATTTAAAAGAGATGCATACGTAATACTTTAAGACGAAAATGGGCGTTTTCCTGTTTTTTCTACGCATCATGTTGCGTAGCTTGCTTCGTAATTTAAGTAACTGCGTCGCTGAAACAGTGACCAACTGGTTCCATTAAAATCATATGAGTGCGCGAAGGTGCTAATAATTGTGGAGTTAGGAAGACGGTTTCTTTTGATTGCAATGTAACCAGTAGTTGGTCATTGTTGGACGACGCAGCTACCTAAATCTTGGAACATACTGTGCAGTTAGAAAAACGCCCCTTAAAACCATCCATTACTCTTGTGTACAAGTTGTTTGTTAAATCTAGGTATTTGAACTGTTCCTTCATTATATGTCTTATAATTCGTACAATATGTACATTCTTACAATTCGTGAAACTTCAACCCTTTCCGACCATTCTGCTCAACATAGGCCTGGATATATTGGTTTAAAATTTGTTGCTTCACTATCTGATTATCTGAAACAAAAGCGCGAACCTAAAAAAATTCAAATGTGAATTATTTTCTTTTGGACAATAGTATATTTCATCACTAGGACCAAAAACGGGCGTTTTTGAATCGAGCACAAGTTTAACAACCAAGGCATACCGAGACTGTTAAATGTGGGAGTATATATCAAAAAGCCAATTTTGGACCGTGTGATGACCTATATTTTTCGTCATACTGCAAATAAAATAAAATAAACTCGTAAAACATAAATTATTACCTGATTTAGTATCAATAGTCGTCGACCATTTCTGTCGCTTTGGACTAACCAGCTGTTATGTTACTTACATTGTTGCAGTTCTTTCTTGATTCCTGATTGGTTTTTAGGTTATGTTAGTTATTATTATCGATTTTTCAATCTCAACTATTCGATAGCTCAATTTAGTAGTCGATTACAAATTTTACAATCGATATCCGAAACGTCCGAAATAAACAACAAATCGATAGTGATTGTAGCAGTATTTTTAATGATTATTTTCAATCTAATGCTGACCTCAAATCAAAAGTATCATCATAAATGATCTCTTGCGGGCTAGGACTAAAAATATCATCAATATGATTGTTATATGAAGAAAAAGAACAACTTTTGCTCTTCAACACATTATCTAAAACACCTGTTTTTGAAACAATGTGACAAAACGGTATTATGAACCTCCTGTCTTTCTTTTACCTAAAAAGTCCCTTCATGTCCGTAACGATGATGGCTGAGGATTAATTTTATATTACTGGTCTCATCCCCTGTCAAGTGGGTCAACGTGAAATCTTTGAGGGTAAAATGAAAACAGTAAACTGATGTGCCACACTCGAATTAAAGTTTAATACTGATTCAGGGTTGGAAAGGAAATTTTACAATTGAAGTACTTTCCCGCTCGGAGATACTCAGTTTCATCAACCTAAATCAATGTTTCAAACCATTAAATTTGCATTCAATAAATAACGTCAAGAAGAGAATCCGTAATGTAGGATAAACCATAACTCAATGTTGGGCGGATTAAATTTCCTTTTTTATCTCAAAGTCGTTTATCATTGAATAGATCCAGTGTTTTCCAATGTAACCATTACTTTCTTTTATCTCTGAACATCTTACATTTATATATACTAAAAGTGTAATTCAATTTAATACAAATGTACTAAGCATCACATCCATCTCAGATGGCCTAAGTTCATTTTCTATTTTATGTTGTTAATATACAAGTGAAAATAGCAACAAAAGTGAAATATTCGTCAAATTAAATAATTTAATAGGTAAATTTAAATAATAATAGGTTTCAAACTAAATAATTAGTATATAAAGCTTACTGTATATTTGCAACTACAATTTGTAGGAACTTCATGATGTTCATTCGTAAAGGAGTAATTCTTTTGATGTATAGTTGTAGGATTTCATTAAATTTTATACGAATATTTTTCTAAACCGATCACCTTGGAGGAAAACGTTTGCTAATATTATTTATAAACTTAACACAATTTTCTTTGTAAAGTAAATTATGACAGTAATACAAGTGTCGCACTTATAAAAATATAATTTTAGATAAAAATCCTAAATATATTGTTTATAAAATATTATTTATTATTTGAAATGCTACAAAACAGGCTTACGCCCAATTACATTGTTGCATTAATGAATTAAAAACTATTTGGGAACACATGCACCAGTTCCTCACTGCCACTTACAAATATCTTATTCCTATAATTTTTATAATAAACGTTATCGAATGAGAATGAATAATAAATAGATCAAACAATTTAACAATGAAAACAACAATCAACAATTTAAACATTTTAAAAATTTCAATAAATATCTTGATAGATAATTAAAAATATAATTAGGAAATAGAAAGTATATTAATTTCTTAATTACACAAAATATTAAAAATATGCTCACGAAATTTAGCTCTGTTATCAGTTAAATCTAAACAATTATCATTTACACAAAGGTTATTATCGGGTGGACCGATGCCTCTAGGTGTCAAACGAGGCAACTCAACCTTACATAAACCTTCCATGGTCATGATTCTCTACTTAATACTAATGTCACTAAATAATAAAAATAATAATAATAAAAATAAATAATATTATAAATTCTGACCATTTTATTAATAGGTGAATTAGCTCCTAGGTTTGTGCGGGAGAAGTGAAAGCAAAACAGGATACGACAACGAGAGTTGTGTCGAGAAACATTGAACTGTAATCGAGCCAAGAGAATTTCAAATGTTTCCATTCAATCGAGAGATGGTCGAAGCGATGTAAACATTGCTGCCACCTAGTGTCGGGGGAATGAATCACGTGACGCAAGATTGGTTTTCCTCCGAACATGGAGACTTCCCACAACAGTGTCGCGTTGACCTTTTTCCTCTATGGCGATTGTTACCGTACATTGTTGCGATACAATTGTGGTAAGTCTCCATGTCCGGAGGAAAACCAATCTTGCGTCACGTGATTTATCACCCACCACTAGGTGGCAGTAACGTTTGACATCGCCACGGCCATCTCTCGATTGAATGGAAACATTTGAAATTCTCTCCCAGTCCTACATGTGTTTTCTTTCAATGAAAAATACTGTTCAAATATTTATTTTTATCGCCATCAAGAGTGGCTATTACTTTTATGTAAAATAATCATTTTTAAATTCAGTAAGTTTTATTTTTATCGTTTGAAGAAAGATTATCTTTATAATCTATTTATTATTATGATTATTTTTTAGATGCCAATTAAATATATGCATTTTATTATAATGTCAAACTTTTTTAATATAGCATGATTTCGATATGGGTTTAAAATCAATGACCAATATAAACTAACTAATATTTATTTGACAGCTGATTGTTTTTATTAAATATGTAAACTACAAAGACAGCTGATTATTAGCAGTAGGTTATTCATTGAAAACTGAATCGTAATATCGCGTAAAAGTAGGTTTTTAAATGCTCGTTATTTACTTTTCAAGGTGCGGCGGGCGATTTCAAGCATTTATAAACCTTCTCTGGGATGTAGAGAATACATGATAGATTGAAACGGTTCCCCTCGGAGAAGACCCTAAATGCCAATTCGTCACAGACAAAATTGATAAGACATTAGATAACTGGCTCATCTCTAACGCACGAAAAGCAAAAGTAACTAAAAAATGAATAATGCTGAGCATTGTACAGACAAAGCTCTAATTTTATTTATATAGATGGAAATACCGAAACTGTCATAGAAAAAAACGCGTTTCTTCTGAGTTCGTCAATACCATTATGTAATTATCGAAGTGCTCCTAGTAATTAACAGTGATGGTGTGACAAGTAATTTGTTTATGTATTATCTCGTTAGTGCCACGTAATCTGACACAACTAGCAACTCTAATGTATACGTTACGTCCAATCAGATCACAGCTGCTCGGATGATTAAACTGAGCAATTAATGAGAGTGTCCCGAGCCATTGGCAATTAATATGCACTACGATGCACTGGACTGCAGCTGAAGGTCGATGCTATTCTATATACTTTATTCTTTTTACTTTTAACTGAAATGGCGACCTAGCGGGGGAGCGCGCTGGTTTAGGGGTAGACCGCGGGGCTTTGGTGCCCAAGGTCCCGGGTTCAAATCCCGCCAATCACTAATAGCTTTTCGCTATGTGAAAATGCTGCAACCCACATAGAGGTGCGCAAAAAGCCGCTACGGCTGAAGTGCCTTGGGAGTAATCCCCCCTTCAAAAAAAAAAAAAAAGAAATAGCAACCTACCCGTGTATGAATGAGAAATGAGTGTAGGATAATTGTGGCGCGATCATGTAGTCTTGTTACTGAATAAAGCTGACATATTCCTTAGACAGTTAATTAATATCCCAACAGCCAATGAAATCGACTCCATCATCTGAGTTTTACACACTACTTCAGGTTAGACCTATCCTAAAGAGCATTGCGAAATTATCACTTAGTGAAATAGATAATGCAAGTAAGGATAATGTAGATTTTGGCGGTGAAAGTTGAGCTGTGGGCTGTGGGGGTATTAATTGAAGCTGTTAATAAAACTGAAAACTGAAGCTAAAATCTGAAACATGATTTACATTAAATACAAAAGAGAGTTATATTATCTCCCTATACACTGGTCCTCTAGACTAGCACGATTTCCAAATATCAATTGTTACAGTTATCGTGTTATAAAGAGGTCAGGTTTTGGCGTGCTACCGCATTTACTTTTTCAAAAATTTTCAAAGATACAAACATTTTAGTGTTGGATGAAATACCAAGTAAACTCGTAATTCGAATTTTATTCTCACTAACCTTAAAAAATTTTTATTACAATAAACCTCTGCAATTAAAAGTATCCATGGTTAAAACTTCCTTTAATACGAAGTAAATCGACTTTCTCTTGAATTTTAAATTAGCGGTTCAACTGTATTAGGATTACAACATTCAACTTATAAATTAGAGATTTGTATGAAAACTGTCAATCAAATCAGCTATCATTATGGTACGTTTGTGAATCCAAAACTTCAGTGCAAGCAGATGTGAATTTATAAAAAAAAATTGTATCTGAAAACGCTTCAACAATGGCATGTTATCGTGATCGGCAGCCTGTCATTGGATAGTGATGCAAACATCCATGACAGACTGTTTTCATAGTATCTCTGGAAATGGAGTGGATTTAATCAATGTCTCATGAAAACTAGTTATCTCAATTAAAAATTCCTAAAATACAATAAATCCAAACATTTTTTGTAAATGAAAACAATGTAACTTACCATTAAACATAAAATAAATATTATGCTTATAAAAATATTGGATGTAAAGTTAAGTAGTACCCTTGGATTATTAAAATTAAATATCCAAACATACTGTAATTATTAACATTTTAAAACATATTACAATCTGTAAGATTTGAAACATTTGTTTTTATTTTTTCGTGATCTAAAATATTATATAAATAGTAAAAAGGTTCATATTCACGATCTTTTTAGGTATAGTATATTATTTCAACCGACCTAATATTTCAACCTTATCTACCTCCAACTCCGTCGACGATTTCCATGTCACACACAGAGAGAATAACAAATGTTGCCATTACATGGGTCACTAACTTGTCCTTTAAGTCCATTTGAATTACACTAACAACTAATTCATTACACAGTTGTCAAGCTGATTTTTTTTTATTTTACAGATATAATTCACGTCCTTTCAAATGTCACATCGGATTAAAACGTTTAAAATCACAAAGTGAATAATTTCATTGACATTGTAATAGTAGTTTTTTTAATAAAATATTTAAAACCCGAATATGTTTAGACAATCCCATGATGCCCTTTAGAAGAAGTAATATACATTAATACTTTTATCTGAAACAATAACCTATCCGGTGTTTTAAGCAAGTTATGAATACGAAATAAGTGTAAGATGATTGTTACACGATCTTATACGCTTGTTACTGACTAAGTCTGACATGTTCCTTTGACAGGACTGTTAATTAATAGTCCAACAGCTAATGACATCTAAGGGTCTAAACTTTTAACGTTGGATCCAAACTACTATTTTATCTATGAATTGCGGACTGGTCTAGTTATTAGGATGGCATTAGCGGATGAACGTTGTATTCAATAGTGCAGACGTCAATCCACGTCTTAGAATATCACATCCACCGGTTTCGCTCACACTATCCACAATTATATTATTATTGACCTCTAAATAGCTGGATTATAAGATATGCTATAATCCCAGTCAAACATAGTTAAAATTGACTAAATCTATACGTACCTCCTGTAACCCAGCTACTTGGAGGTCACGAATTGTGGATAGTTGTAAGCGATGATCGGTCGGTGTAGTGTTCTCTTGTGTGGATTAACCTCTGCACTATTGAATACTACGTTAACACACAAGGACCATCCTCATAATTAGACCAATTCGTAGTTCAGAGGCAGTGGTTCGGATTCCCCGTTAAACTGTAGGATTCTTAGTTGCCATCGGCTGTTAGGCTATTAATTAACAGTCCTGTCTAAGGAACATGTCAGCCTTAGTCAGTAACAAGACTACAAGATCGCGCCACAATCATCTTACACTCAATCCTAATTCATAATTGGTTTAAAATACCTACATTGTGGTATGTTTGCCATTTTAATGATCTAATCTAATTTAATCAAGTTTGTTTCTCATTTGAATATCCAAAAACTCATATATTTTTTTATTTGAAACGAGATTTACGTAAATCTCAATTTTCCTGGCTATGGGACATACATGGAGCTTTTAAATTTTTTAGAGCTTTTTCTGAGATCGCTGTTAGAATACACAAGTTATATTCATTTTATAGTATAGGAATATAATATTATAGAATATAATATACACTAAATACTAACGTAAATTTTACTATAAGGGATATAATTCCTTGGAGCTCCAAGATAAGCACAATTGGTTTACGCTGGAAGCCTCTTATATAATCAAATCACAGGCCACTAGTCTGATTGGACCAAGTCAATCAATGACAAATCCGCAGGGATTCGTTCAGAGGAGAGTGATTAAAAAGTTATGATGAATTAAGTTACTGACATTAATTTTATACTTTATACTGAAATAGCAACCTACCCATTTGATAAATATCAAATGATATTTATTTACATTTACACAAGAATATTACCAAATAAGCTTAAACATTTACACTTCTTGAAAATGGGATTATTACCCGAAACATGTAGAAGAAATAAAAATGTTTTCTAAGATATACATATACATATATATATAAAAATTTTAACGACTATTGTTTTTGGACTCTGGTCACCTAAAGAAGAAAAAATAACATGGTCCCGGGCTTAAGTCTCACCATGAGACCTACGGTAATAGCTTCTTCCCTATGGGAAATGAATGCTAAAATGAAGGTAGACTGTTAGTAATAAACATCGAAACTCTATATAACAATAAAAATCAATCCGTGTTTTCAGTTCCATGGCCACTAGCATCTTCACTATCGCTGATAATGTCGTCTGCCAAAACACTCACCTGATTGTCCCATCGACTTGATTGGTCTCCACTCAATTAATCAGCAACCTTAACAGTGACGTCACCTCAACAGCTTTGTCAATATAACCGATGTTGTCACAACCTAGTCGAAACGAGCCATTTAATTGAGATGTAGGTTATTGCTGATAAAAATCCTGATTATATAAATTTATAGAATGATTTTGGCTATGTGAATTTATAGTTTGAAAAATAAAAAAAGTTTTTTTAGTTTACAATCTATTTATGAAATACTAGCAGTAGGCCCGTCCTTTGTACGGGTTGTGATGGTTCAGCGATGACAAAATATTAACCTGAGATTCAAACATTGCTCAAAATCAGGGATTTGAAAGCTCATTTTTATTTTTCATACTGCGGTTTGGATTAAACAAAAACCTTTAAAAAAAGGTAAGGAATAATTAAAATAAGTTACTCTAATGTTGGTACTGTAAGTTTCACTGGGATGCGTGAGAACCCCAATTTTTAGCATTACATAAAGACTGGCAGACATCGAGATAATTGATAATCGACATCAATTGACTGGGATGGTGGCGACATCCTGTAATCCAGCTACTTGGAGGTCACAAATTGTGGATAGTTGTGAGCGATGGTCGGTGGGTGTAGTGTTCTCTTGTGTGGATTAATGTCCGCACTATTGAATACTACGTTAATCCACAAAAGACTATCCTCATAATTAGACCAATTCGTAATTCAGAGGCCGTGGTTCGGATTCCACGTTAAACTTTAGGTCCCTTAGTTGCCATTGGCTGTTGGGCTATTAATTAACAGTCCTGTCTAAGGAACATGTCAGCCTTAGTCAGTAACAAGACTACAAGATCGCGCCACAATCATCTTACATCCAATTCTCATTCATACTTGGCTTAAAATACCTACCTTGTAGTAAGGTCGCCATTTCAATAATCTAATCTAATCTATAAAGACGTATTTGGTCTTTTCATGGGTCGAAAAATGGAAAAAACCAAAATATAATTTTTTCCAAGCTGTACACAAACAAAACTCTAATTTGATTCTTTTTATTACTATAGTATTTCTCAGAACTGGGGTTTTGAGAGCTTATTGTTTTATTTTTATACTGCGTGGGCCAATTAAACATTAAAATACATGAAAACTCGTATACAGTATGTTTTGAGTCTTGAAAATTGCTAAACCCTCCCCCAGAGCTTAGATACATTCCAAAATCCATTGGAAAATTATGCAGTGATAAAACTATAAGAAATGCCCCTACAGCCACTCCATTTGCCTAGGTCTAAATTAAGAACTAATTTTTCACTTTACGTTGTTTTTATTGTGTTGTTTGATAACTAGCACCTTTTACAAACCTCATTGAATCCAAAAGTCTGCAAATTTTATAAGACAATCCTAACACATAATTTAAGCTGCTACCAAATAGGTTCATAGATTTTTTTAATTTATCTCCAAATCATTTTTAGATAGATAACGTTGGTTTTTAAGTGTTACTGTTTTATACTACGCAGTAAATATGATAGAGCTATTAAACAAAATAAATGTGATGAGAGTAAAACATTTTTTACACTAACTGTGGAAACTTAGTATAAAATAGAGTTCCATAAACATTTAGGGGTTTTTGATGTCCCACCTTCTTATCCAAGTACTTTTTTTGAACTAGGCCAAAACCCGGAACCGTTTTGCACATTACTTCAGGCTAGACCTAGTGGGTTGCTACATGATTCATACGTTTCCGAAAACAACAGACTTCAAAAAATATTTCAAACCATCAGTTAGTCAGTTTTTTGTACCAGTTGAATAGTGCAATCTAACTACTGATCTGACAACAAACTAATATTGATTTAAATTTAACAGCTGTTTTTCTGTTAGAAAATCTTAAAAAATTATTTGCTAATATCACTTCTAGCTGGGGTTTGAGACATCATTACCTTAGATAGGTCTTAGACCAGTTTAAAGTAAGCAAAGAGTTTCTCCAAAAGGTGTAGAGTGATGAAAAAAACAATATCAGAACTGTTCACAGGGAAGTGTTGCTACGGACAAAGGCCCAATTCGGCTGTTTGAGGGTATAAAACGTAAAAATTCCCAGTAATGTATAAGCAAAACTCTTTTTTAATATAGATATTTAATTTATCAGTTGAAATCAATTTAACAAAGTTAGGCTTAGACTAATGTCTGGCAGTAACACACGGACTGAATGAAAGCAAGCAAAAGCGGAACGATAAGTCAATGTTAGACAGTTGGTAATGGATTCAGCAGTGTTACCACCACTTCCGCCTCCACCAGTTTCTATTCATAGCCACATTCTTCACTACTGTCACTTTAGGAACTTTCGATTCGCATAATTTAAACTCTGGATCAAATGACTTAATACATTAAAAGAAAATCAAAGTTTTTAAAATGAGACTGGATTCAAGCACTGTTTATTTGAACTAATATGTATTTACTGTTACAGTCGAACTTCGCTAATTTTAACCTCAATAATTTGAAAACCTATAAAATTCGTAGCCTTTGGTTTACCCTTGAGAAAACCTCTAATATTAAAAAATGTATTCCGATATTTCAAAGTATTTTTGACACATTATTTTAAGACTCTTAAATTCTGATTATGTTCATATAATTAGAAATTATAACTCTACAATTCGAAGACGGTTCACAAAAGCCTCTGGAATTCAAAGCACTTTAAAACAAGTTAATTCAAAACGTGAACCATTGCATTTCCTCAATTCCTCCATGTTTTATTATAAGTTCAAAGAGGTGCAAATACAATTCGAATTTCATTCTTGCTAACCTCCATAATTTCAAGTCTTTTAGCTCGATATAAATTAGCTTTCCCTTGAATTTAGAATTTTTTAACCGCAACTGTCCATCACCATAAACCTCTATGGTGATTAAAGACATCGAGATACCTTTGCGGCATTAGTCACTCAGCCAAGCCAGAGGTGACCGCTCTTAACTCTAGGATTGTGACTGGGATGGTGGCGTTATCCTGTAATCCAGCTACTTGGAGGTCACGAATTGTGGATAGTTGTGAGCGATGGTCGGTGAGTGTAGTGTTCTCTTGTGTGGATTAACGCCCGCACAATTCAATACTACGTTAATCCGCAAAGACCATCATCATAATTAGACCAATTCGTAATTCAGAGGCCGTGGTTCGGATTTCACGTTAAACTGTAGAGATCTTAGTTGCCATCGGCTGTTGGGCTATTATTTAACAGTCCTGACTAAGGAACATATCAGCCTTAGTCAGTAACAAGACTACAAGATCGCGCCGCATTCATCTTACACTCAATCATCATTCATACTTGGCTTAAAATATCTACATTGTGGTATGGTCGTCATTTCAATAACCTAATCTAATCCAATCATGATCTGACTGGAGTCACCGGCCCGTACTTTCGATCCAGCATCATTTGACCTACTGGGCCAGAGCGTTACTGGGATAGGGCGTAACAAATACATTGCTATTTTCAGTGCAAATGGAACAATATAACTTTTTATCATACCTAAGGTAGAGACTGGTTTATACACAACGAAATTGGTTTCCCTCAGTAAAGTAGCGCCTTAGTTATTACTGCCAAGGTAACCAGAAACCAAGCAATTTGATTGTTGCTGCGTTGTCAAGGAAAAGATTTTTAACAAAATGGTGGCGTTCATGAAAGCTTTACTGTTTGTGTGGGGTTAAACATTAAAAATAATCCTCATACAGTTTGTTATATCTTAATATCAAAAATAACCCTTTCAATCCAAGACGTAACCTATAATAGTATATTTCATCACTAGGACCAAAAAGGATTTCAGACTTTAAAAACTCTTATAGAGAAAATAAATCAACATTTATTCATCTTTAGACATACAGTGATGCATTCGATTTTGTCATGATTAATAAATTAAAACAATCAAATAGCCTACAACAACAATCAAAATACAATTAGTTTATCAATTCAATTTAAAACATAGGACACAAATTACCAAAAAAACAAATAGTACAGCAATAAAACATTTAAAACTATAATAGGTACACATATTAAAACATAATCTGCACTTATCCATTAAATAATGTTTGCAACTGGCTATATTCAGTTGATAGGAAATCATCAACCTTATAAAAAACCTGATCTTTTAACCAATTACTCAAGCACTTTTTAAATTTAGGAAGACTGATAGTTTGAGCTGAGTGAGGCAATTTGTTAAATAGCCTTCTTTTCATGCAAAAAGTATTTATATTTGTTTTTGACAGTCTAACAGGAAGTAAATCTAAGGTATAATTTTTTCGTGTGTTATAATTATGAATTTCAAATCTATTTTTATATTCCAAAACATTTTCTTTAACATCTAATAAGCTAAAATATATATACAAACATGGAATTGTCATTATTTTCAGTTCTTTGAAGACAGGACGGCATGACTCTCGATTGTTTAAACCTTTTATAATTCTTAAAACTTGCTTTTGCCATTTAAAAAACTCGACCAATACTAGCACTGTTACCCCATAAAGTAATTCCATATATAATTTGCGAGTGAAAGAAAGCATAATAGGCATTAATTAACATATCATTACTTACACTAAGTTTAAGTTTCCTTAGCAAATAAGTAATTCTAGATAGTTTTTTACAGAGGTTTTGTATATGTACATCCCACTTCAAAGTGCTATCCAGGTGTATCCCTAATAATTTAATAGACTGTTCTTGGAATGATTTATTTAATGTGAAAATAATTGATTCTGTTTTTTTGTTATTAATAAGTAAGTTGTTTGTCTTAAACCAGTCCACTGCATTACTCATTGCTACATTCTTATTAAACTGCAGTTTTTCAATATCTTTCCCTGATTGTACCATCGTAGTATCATCTGCGTATAATATTGATTTACATGGAATACTAGTAGGAAAATCATTAATGGCAATTAAAAATAGAAAAGGACCCAACACAGATCCTTGGGGAACACCTGATTTGATTAATTGAGTGTTAGAAATGTCATTACTCTGATAAACTATCTGTTTTCTATTATATAGGTAAGATGTCATTAAACTAACCCTTTCAATCCAAGACGTAACCTATAATAGTATATTTCATCACTAGGACCAAAAACGGGAGTTTTTGACAGTTTAACAGTTTAAGTTTAACAGCTGAGACGAGCCTAGGCTGTTAAACTTGTGCGAGTATATATCATAAAGCCAATTTTTGGGCTGTGTGATGAACTGTATTTTCCGCCATATTGCAAATAAAATGAAGGAAATTCGTAAAACATAAATAATTGTTACCTGATTAAGTATAAATAGTTGTTGTCGTCCATTTTTGTCGCTTTAGACTAATCAGCTGTTATGTTACTTATGTTGTAGCAATTCTCTCTTGATTCCTGATAGGTTGTTTAGGTTATGTCAGTGGACCTTGAATCAAAAGTATAATCAACAATGATCTTTTGTGGCCCAGGACACAAATAATCGTTATAATAATAGGTTTAGTCCTAGGAAGAAAAAAGCATTTGCTCTTCAACACATGTATCTCAAACAATTGTTTATTAAGAAGTATGACAAAAATACAATTTTTATTTAAATTTAGCCTAACTTAAAAACATTTTTGAGATTCTTATATTTGGTTTTCCTCACGAATCTCATTCCGTACAAATAAAAGAGAACTTCCTTTAGCGATTTGTCTATGTTACTTGGGTTAAGTGCAAACGTGTTTGACACATTGAAGGAACCGAGCCCTCAGTCCATCCGTGGGGAGACAACTAAGGTATTGTGTTCCACAAATATATCGTCTCAACCTGTCTTTTATCTTCAAATAAACAATATTGTGTCAAACCGTTTTCTTTACCTGTTTTATTTCTTTATTCAACACAAACGTGTGTAATGTATTATCTTCTACTCTTAACGTCTTACTATCTTTACAGTACTAACCAAAACTTAAACTGTACAGTTAGACGCAAGTTAGTATAAATACTAATAACGTTATTGTGTATGTAAGTTAAAAAGTAACACTATATTAAATCTGCTATAAATTACTTTACAAAATTTATTTTTAAGGTTAATTTGCGCGTTGATTTTGACCTAGATATGTCAAACCTCTTGAGGGGTGAAATTTGTGTATAACAGAAGTCATATGGCTATGAGAACATATGTTAAATATAACTGAAGACTTTCCCTTCAAACCAATAAATTAATGACCTTTTCAAATGATTGTATTGTCGAATGAATACGACATATTCATGCCAAGGGTCCGCCCATTCATATTCAATGGAAGCAGAATGAAAGAGGGCAAGCTTTTGTGGAGAGAGCCGCCTAGTGAAAATCCTTTGATCCTGTAATATTGAGAGCATCTGGATAGTGATATTGCGGATATGACTGCGGATTATGTCCATGTAAACATTGTGTCTCCATTACAAACCAGCAGATACATATTTATATTCTACCGACTTTACGTTAAATTGGAGAAAGTATGTGTTTTGTCAAGATTTTCGAAATTGTAAACCCTGATAAAATAAATTCATTTTATTTGGCGTCCCCTAAATACAAAAAAGGTGTTTTTAAAATTATATGTATGTGTGTGTGGATTTATACAGAGAGATTTACCTACACTGTTGGTCAAATTTAGATAAAATTAGGTACGTGCTACTGTAATTTGATGGCATATATCCACCAAATAGGTGATTTTAAATGTTGGTTTTTAAAGTAAACCCTTAAAAAGGTAAATAATTCTTAAGATTGATTCAAATACTCGAATTTTCAAATTTTGAAACAGAATAGTTCATGGCATGTTATGTTCTCGCCTCATCTAAGTATAAATAAAAATCGTACGAAAAACTGATAAACAAAAATAATGTTTTAAACTGATTCGAGACACAGAGGATGCATGGAGAGCAAGCGGTAACTTTCAGTGATGCACACATGTATCGAGCCATCCTGAGTGAAGGGTAGTGTTATTTAGATTTTTATTGCGGACATTTCCCATCACGATTTTATGTAAAACAAAGTTCCACGACGTTTCGGGATATGTCATATCTTTTTCCTTAAAAGCCTTAGCAAAGCCATAATTTGGGCTACTCTCTGGAATAGAGTGTTAAGGTGCTAAATTTCATCCCATGGGACTCACTGACACTTTTAGTAACAAAGGATTAAAGGTAATCACATTAGAATACATAGAAAGGATCCGGAAACACTCCATACACCAATAGATAGCAAAAAATTAGCAATATACAGTTTGTTGTGGTGGCAGAACTGTCATTTACGTCTACGGTATTCTTCTGCTAGCCGGCCATTTTGTTGTGTTAAATTAATAAGCGGCAGTGAAGACCTCACTGAAATGCAGCTTCTTGGAGAAAAGAATCATTTGCAGAAATAGGTCTAGTTAAATTGTATATCTCTAACTTTTTGTTATAGGTTGAGGAAAAAAGTAGTGTGCATCATTGAGTTACTACTTTTTACCCCTCAGGAAGTTGCACATATAACTATTGTGCTCAACAAGGTATTAAAGTGAAACTTGTCGAGTGCGACAACTTCCTGAGGGGCAAAAAAGACTTAAGTCCCATGATCCAACAACATTTCCCCTCCACCTACACAATGCTATTTTATATTGAACTTGTATTCAATGAAACTAATTTTACAGTATGTATCGATTCACATATGTAGAAGTAAATCGCGTATAAATTAGTTTTATCATGTTAATCTATAATTAAATTCCAGTTTGAGTTTACTTTGACCAGTTCCATTGTTAGCATTAATGTTGACATGGCACGGACGAACACAACAGAACGGTCTATCCGGAGAGATACAGATCCTAATCAAATGACTCCCTGACCGATTGGTTTTCATCATCGCTTGATATCAAACCAACTCCCGCGACTAACATTTGCCGAATTCGTAGTTCATCCACGTGTGGTTTTGTTTCAAGGTCAGTTTGTTCGAAAGTATTTGTCGCTTTCTTCGTTGAAATGGTTTAAAGATTTCTGTAACAAATGTGGTGTTCTAACAAATAGAAGAGAATATGTTCTTCGTCAACAACTCTAAGGAAGTAAGTAAACGTAACTGATTTATCGAATAAAGATATAAAAAAGGGTGTATCCAAAAGTTTTGAATTTAAAATAGTTGGAAAGTGATTTTCACTTTCAAATTTATTTGATGAAAGAAACATATTCCTCTTGTAACTACATAACTGGACACAGTAAACGTTTAGTTAATTACAAAAATTAATAACAAATTAAATCAAAATATGAAGTATATGCAGCTAGTAGTATTTACTTATTTGTTATGTACAAAACACAAACTAAAATATGCTAAGTGAATACATATCACTCCACCTCCGATCTATTAGGAGCTTTCGATGAAGAAGTCTATGAACTTCTATCATGGTCCCGGGCTTAACTGTCACCATGCGGGTCATGTGATTAGCTCATTTTCCATAGAAAACCACTAATAATACTTAAATAACGGTGTTAAAATTAGAAGCAATTTTAACTCTTCATGTTGCAAACTAGTAATAATTTTGAAAATGCGAGAGCTGTCCTAATAAGTTAATTTGGTAGACAATTGTTAACGATGAAAATGTATTCACGGAAATCCAAAACCACGTTACACTTTACTTTATTTAAGAGTTGAAAACGAAAATAACCGTGGCGGTGGAGTATAAATTTCTAAACTCATATCGGAGAGTAGAAGAGATCGATCGGTACCTCTCCCGTTGGTTAAGCCTGGGCGTTATATAACCAAATATGATCCAGAAATGTTATATTAAGTATTACCTCTATGCAAACCATTAAAAAATATTATTAATTAAATATATTCAATGTAATTTTCTTTGCAATGGTGCCTAAGTTTGACACATTTTACTGTTACACTTATACTGAGTAGCATTTTAGTAGTTACACCAGATAAAGATTTTATTTTTCCATTTAGTTCAGGTGTTCAGGATGTTCCTGTAAACACAAGTTTGGGAGGGGTTAAGTTGGTTACCTAAATTAACGACAGGGTAGCTGAAGAACAACGATCTTACCAGGTAAGCCAAAGGTTGCTGGATCGAAACCAGTGGCTGACGACTCCAGTCAGATCATGAGCGGTCACCTCTGACTAGTCAATGTGACGTCACTATGGTACCTCGCTGTCCTTAATTCACAACACAGGCCACGTGATAATAGGCAGTTAAGGATTAAAAAAAATATTCCTAGCAAACAAAGACTGTTCAGAAAACCTCATGATAAAAGCCTCAAAGGGTTATTACCTTTTCTAGGGACCGGCCTAGGTTGGTATTTTAACCCAAGTATGAATGATAAATGAGAGTAAGATGATTGAAGCGCGATCTTGTAGACTTGTTACTTACTAAGGCTGATATCTTCCTTGGACAGGATTGTTAATTAAAATCACTAAAGCTAATGGCATTTAAGAGATGTTTAACATGGAATTTGAATCTAATTATGTGGATGGTAATTAAAGCTTAACGAAGTTTTCAATAGTAGGGATATTTATCCAAACTAGGGAATATCACATCCACGGAACATCGTACATAAAAAATGTTTATATTTACTTCCCTGTGGGAAATAGGTTAGATCATAGATATGTCTAAAGGGAATATTTTAAGTTCGCCTAAACAGATGTTCTAATTCTTTTATATTTTAAATTCAATACAATAGTTCAAGTAGTTTGAACCCCCCCAGATCTACGACATATCCATGTCAAAAAGCTCACAATCGAACAAATAGTCTTTAAACTACAAAGAACACGTATTTTAAACATGTAGCCAGGTTTTTATCCTGCATTTCACTTCACCAGTCTCGAATATCTCACTTTGAATGGTTTGCTCACAACTGGAAAACGAAACAGACAACAAACCCGTCCAAAACATCCTCCGCAACGACATCTTATATCATCGCTTGACTTCGTTCCTGGAATTTCCCCTCGTCGTATGCGGCAAAAATACGAATAAACTTTCACAATGAACTGAATGCGCATTTTTAAAGGGTTAGTAAAACCACAATAAATGTTGAATCATTGAAATTTTATAGTAAATTTATTTTCATAAAATAAAACACAACATACCAGCTATCTGCTTACTAACCTAATTATCATTAAGGATAAATAAGACAGGATGTAGATAATAACGATGATAAGAAACAAAGTATTGAGGAATTCAGTCAGAATAAAAACTTATATGTTTAATTAAACTCATATCCAATTGAAATATTGTATTTACTTCCCTGTGGGAAATAGCTTAGATCATGGATATGACTGAAGGGAATGCTTTCAATTCCTTTAAACTGGTGTTCTCATGCCATATGACGTCACTACCATTACATTTTTGGCGTCTCAAAAACGACCACCCCCATAGCTTAAATACATCCATGTCAAAACGTTTACAACTATTAATGTGTGTACATCATATAATACTGTAATGCCAGAAAGAAATATCACTGAACGACTATAAAAATATGAAATAGTATAAAATTTACTACAGTATCTTAAAAAATTAAATTAAATTTACAAAAATGTATTAGGTTTGAAGTAATTTGGTTAGTGTTTTGCTCAATTCACAACTTAATAAATATCTGTGTTACTTAAGCTAAATTCAAATGGATAGTAATAAATATATTAAGTACCTTTAATAAAGATTATTTTAATTTACAGTTGATGCATTTTAAAGGTCCAATTAAATTCCATAATTAATAGAAAATGTTTCTCCACTGTTCCAGATATAACATTCGTTATCGGATTTGAACAGATTGTTTCCATAGGAACGGGGGTTTACACATCGGTGGTAATTTTGCCATAATGGAGGTTTCTAGTAAATGACCGGTCTGAGGAAAAAACAAGGGCAAATATTGACTTCCACTGAATAAACCGAGTATCTAAACTGTAAAATGTAACAATACATTGTACATATACCACAGTATTGATTTTACTCGTTGTTTGTTTACAATTGCAAATAACGCAGAATTTTTATAAATATCCAATTTGCAAACCTTATGACCTTTCTGAAATGGTGCCCTACCCAGGTAGGTATTTCAAGGCAGGTATTGTAAGATGATTGTGGCGCGATCTTGTAGTCTTGTTTCTACAATCAAAACGTTTTATTTCTAAAGCTACAGCTGTAGGTTTATTTTTCATAAGCAATATGATTTTCTATTCAGTGCTTCTGTATCAATCGCCAATTTAAAACTATAAAGTAAATAATTACTGTAAAAATGTTTGTATTTACTTCCCTGTGGGAAATAGGTTAGATCATGGATATGCCTTAATGGAATTAATTCAGTTCATCTAAACAGCTGTTGTTATTATTTTGTATTAAAAATTCAATACAATAGCTCTGGTAGTTTCTATGGAAACCTGTTACATGTTTTCCATCTTAAACATCACCCCTCCCCCAGATCTAAGACATATCCATGTCAAAAATGAACGTTTTTTCTCGCCAGTTGATACTTTACAGTTTTTGGGGTTTATGTATTTATATTTAGTTTCTGTCTGATTAAATGGCACGTGTTTATATTTTGGCCAAATAAAAAATAATTACAAATTGTATACATATTACGTTTATTATAATAATCAGCTGTTCTATATATTTCCTATAAAAGCCTTCTTACAATTATGTTTGGTTTAGGTTAAGGTTGGATTAGAAATTGTGAATCAATTCACTTAGATTTATTTGTTTTGTGGGAATATTAATAATATGTCTTATCGTTTCAGTATTGTTATTCAGTATGCCACGACCCAGAATATCTACACAACGAAGCCATAATGTTGTTCAACTTCAGGACGTAGCCAAACTTAATGTTAACATGTATTTACTGTTAGACGTTACGAAGTTCGCCGAGTCAGCTAGTTTGACCTAAATTTAAATACTTAGGCTTAAATATGTACAGTATTATTTGTATATAATCATCACAACTCAGTAGTCATTCGTAAAGTTTTATTTACGTTTCCATAACTTTTAATTGTTATAAAAACGTATTTATTTAAATTTAACGTGCAGGTACTGTATAAAAAATATATAAATGAGAATCAAAACAACGTACAGTATAAATATAATAAAGTATTGGGGAGAAGCGCCATTTAAAAGTGTTTAGAAAATATTTTTTTTTTAATTTGCGTGATTTCATGATTACTGGTGGCTGTGGCTGAAACGTACGACAATCGGGACCACCTCGAGACAGGAGATCGGCGTAACCACGGCAAGGAACGAACATCAGAAGAATACGAAGGTAGTACAGTTCTGTAGTACAGTAGTACAGTCGCTACCTTTCGGAGAGATCCAGAAAACACTCTGGCACAGTAAGTCAACGGTTGCTGGATCGATACCAGTGGCCGAAGACTCCTGTCAGATCATGAGCGGTCACTTCTGGCTACCTTGAGTATTACCACTACGGTAGACCTACCTCGCTGTCTTTAATTCACCACACAGGTCTTAGGTCCATAGCTATGGGCAGTTGAGGTCTAAATAAACATTTGTATAGACTAAATCAGCCAACATTCAAAGAAAAAAAGTTTAAAGGATAATATAACACATTTTGGACATGATGGAGGAGATTTAATGATACGACAAGGAAGCCGATAATGCAGAGGATCTCCCGGTATAACGTATCGGCCGTTGGAACTAATTGGTCCTAATCCATTCAACTGACTGCCCTAACGCCGACCCTCTGGTGACCAAGCTGGTATCCCTTCATCTAATAAACACTGTTAGTAACCTTCACTGATTCGATTTGCGGATTTTATTAAAATACGTGTGGAGTTCACAGCATTGCCAGTCAACCTTTTTGATAAAATCGTAATTTAAGATTTAAAAGCTAAGTAGGAGTAATGATTTATGAAATTTCATTTTTAAACTAGATAATTAAGTTTAAAGTCTTGAAATTGAAATATTACTTGATTAGTAAAACTATGTATTAATATAAGTTTAATCTGGACCCAATTATAATTATTAATTGGGCTATTCGTTAATTAATTACCTATTTAACAGCATATTTACGCTATGTAGTAACAAGACCAGGATTTGGATCGCTTCTTTACCAAACGTTAAACATTCTACAACTGTTAAGTTTACATTGAATAAATAAAAAATAAAATTTAATTGCTTCATAAAAAATTCATCTCAAAATAAAACCTTGAGATGAAATTCCTACTTCCATGAAAATATCTATGTGTAACAGCTACGGGTCTGATTAAATGCACGTAATGAATTAATAACTCTGATTTATGAGAGAAAACGTGGTCACGTTGACTTGCATTAACAAAAGACTCAGATTAATGAGACGTCTTTGAAGCCACAAAGGAAGGGAATGTCGTTTTCAACCAACCTTGACAATGTGGTCCAAGTCACAAGAGAGGGCATTGTCTCCAAGCATACGGCAAGGAACTGTAGGCTCTGCACAGAGACCATTGTAGGCTATAGCCTATATAATCTGTGTAAATATAGAGGTTATTGTAGTCTATGTACAGAGCCTATTGTAGGCTATGTACAGAGGTTATTGTAGGTTATGTACATATATAATGGTAGTCTATGTACATAAGTAATGGTAGTCTATGTACAGAAGTAATTGTAGGTTATGTACAGAGACCATTGTAGGCTATGTACAGAGGCCATTGTAGGTTATGTCCAGAGGCCATTGTAGGATATTTACAGAGGTCATTGTAGGCTATGTGCATAGGTCATTGTAGTCTATGTACAGAAGTAATGGTAGTCTATGTACTGGTAATTGTAGGCTATGTACAGAGGCCATTAGGTTATGTCCAGAGGCCATTGTAGGATATTTACAGAGGTCATTGTAGGCTGTGAACAGAGGTCATTGCAGGCTATGTACAGAGAACCTGTAGGCTATGGTCACATTAGGCTATGTACAGAGGTCATTGTAGACTCTTTACAGAGGTCACTATATGCTCTGTATAGAGGTCATTGTAGGCTATGTACGGAGGTCATTGTAGGCTATAGACAGTGATCATTTTAGGCTATGTACAGAGGTCATTGCAGGCTCTGTGCAGAGGTCATTACATGCTCTGTACAGAAGTCATTGTAGTCTATGTACAGAAGTAATTGTAGGCTATGCACAGAGGTCATTTTAGGCTTTAATTTTAAGTTAACGCGTTGAAGTCTTCAACTACACGCTTAAAGCTACAGCTATTAAAAAATGACAGCACGTTAATAAATGTATTTTTTATATAAAATTTGTGATGTACGTCGATAGGAGCTTAAAAAGTTTTACACACTGCAGCAAATCCAAGTGATGGAAATGTAATGAGGGTGACTTCAGAGTTTTCAATGATACAGAATTAAAGGAACCTTTAACGTTTTGACTTGTAAAGGAGAATGAGAGAGAGAAATTGGCGGGAAAGGCATGACCGATGCGCGTCATTAAGGGGCAAAAACTGACTGACGTTTTTCACTTGAAGGGTTTGCAAAAAAAGGTAGCGTTTTGTAACCATTCGTAGCGAAAGTATTTATAGAAGTTGTAACTTTAATTAGTTTTCAAATATAACCCCAACGTGATTGACGTTAGTTATATGGCTAGTAATGATTTTACATAGTTTAAAAATATGAAAAACCTTTATAGGAATATTTTAGTGCTATAATCTAATACAAACTTTTAACTTAGTCCTCACGTTCTATCAAATTTGTAATGCAATGTTTAATACTTGTTTAACGTTATAACTGAATTGTATTGTACTATTAATTATTTTAGAACAACTTTTAGATGTTTGAGAATAGTTTTAGGTAAATCAATCAGTCGTCAAAGTGGGGGTTGGCGAGTGCCCTCATCCAATCGGACTGAACCAGGCCAGGCTTTCCTCCAGGGACTCGTCTGTTCAGCCTGTCTTCTTGAATAATGAATACCATTTTGTTCGTTCATTCAACGGTAAAACACCGACTCTCTGGAAATTTTAAGGTGAATATAAATGAAGGGCGAATGTGATGGGGTATAATGGATTTTTATGACATATGTAGCTTTGTCTCTGACAAATATCAACTGATTCATTTTCCATGATCCTTAAGTAATAGCCAAAGGAACAAATGAAAATGCCTCAAGTAAACAATCTTGGAATTATAATATTGTTGGTTATTTTTACATTTTATACTCCAGAAAATATTAAATAGGTCTCAACTCAATTCCAGTCCGTCTGTCTGTCTCACTGGGTCTCTACATGTCTGTATTTTGTAACGTTTTTCCGTGAAAATAAGACTACACTCTTTGATGATCTTTATTTTTAGAGAAGATGTCTGTATTAAAAGTGACTCGCGTCCTAAATAAAGTAAACGGACAATATAAAAATTTAGTTTTTAGTGATATAAGACACATTTTCTATGATTAATTCAACAGTTTTAACAGACATAGTAACCTGCTGTGAAATAAAAATAAATGAATATTAACTTGTTGCATTGATCATTGATATTCAAAAATTATAAAATATTAACATGTTATCTTGACATATATCAAATTGTACTAATTACACCATTTGTTCCAGATTTACCTAATTTTAAATTAATATTAAATAGTTGATTTGATTATAAGTTTTTGTTATAGTAATAAATATCTTGCTTCTTACCACTAATCATACATCTTAGGACGAGCTATTAGCCATAAATAAAAACTTAAATCTGAAAAATGCTTTGTGATAAATCAAAAACGTAATTTAAGTGTAAGAAGTGGTTTTCTGGTTTAAAACAGGTAATTAAATGTGAAAGTAATTAAATGCGTACCTTTATAAATCCTAGTTGATGAGAGGTAATTACAAACGAGGGGTTGGGAAAAAGATCAATGAAAAGACTCCTTTTACCTCTCTCATTACTTGAAACCACAAATATTCAACAGATTCGTCTTAAAACTAATGATTGACGTTTAGATATGACGTGACAATATTGATCACATTCAACAATAACAGAGAGTGTTTGGCACACACGGTATAACCAATCGCTAAAGGATCAGCTGTTTTATTTTCATTGTTATTGACATGGATATGTCGTAGCTCTCGATGGGTTACTAGCAATCTGTCAGACCAAAATTTTAAGTGGAAGTGACGTCATCAGGTTATAAGGTCAGGTCAGCTGTTGAGAGAAACTTATAACATTTCCTTTAGACATATTCATTATCTTAGATATTTCCCAAAGGGAAGTAAATACATTTTTACTGTTAGCTCAAACGTAGATGGCAAAAACTCTATTTCGTACTTAGGTCCTAAAGTGGCACTTTTACTTCTACTTTTTAATGGCCGAGGTGAAACCATGTTTTTGAAAATAAACTAGTGACCAGAGTAACAAACTACAATGCTCGTTTTACTAAACACTTTCAATGTTTTTACATTGTTCATAAAATAGCTTCTTCATTTTTCTAGTTATTTCAAACAAACAGCTGAGTCAGATTCATAATTTTCTTTAGAATTTGATTTTCTCCCAGGACCAGGAATAAGAAATCTTGAGCCAGCAGCCTTCAAAGAGGAAATTCGCAACTCCGTTCTGCTGAGGCCCCTTTACAGCCTCCAGGAGTTGGTAGAGTCTCCTCTTGTGCCAATATAATGTAGGACGCCCGCCACAGTCAGGTGTTAGGTTTCTAGTTTTAAGTATATGTTTGTTGTTGAATGTTTTTATACAATGACGCTATCTATCCGGGAATCCCCGGTCAAAGATACAGGATTCAAGTATTCAAGTAAGACCGAAAATACGTATTTTTTAATACGTGCATAGAAACCAGCTGTTTTCCAATCAGTATAATGAATGTTGATTTTGATCTTCAGCTATGCTACTAAAATTTTAATAATTTATTCCAAAATATATACTTGATAGGCTTACGCATTTTACAAAAATTTGGAAATAATGTAAACGTTTTTGATAACCCATAAAGGTTAGATTTTTGTGATCTCAATAAGTCATCGATAAGATACCTCCAAGCCAAAGAGGAAAACCCTTGTGATATAGATTTTTTTTAGTTCCATCGTTCGTATCATTTACTACGAGATATTTTAGATATGACCTTAATAAAAATATAAATATAAATGTTTAGCACAAATGTTGAGACAAGATGTAGAACAAAACAAAGGTATTTTTAAAGTTTCGTAACAGATTTAGTTCATAACCTGAAAAGGGTAAAGTGTTTACCGGATACCCAGATTACAAGAGCTTGGAATCCGCTTGACTTGTCGAGATATTGTTGAACTGAGGACTCCAGGTGGAGATTGTATTACTGTACGTTTTCATCTATAATTTAAAATTTATAATATCATTTAATTGATACTTTCTAATTAACAGTATTGTTAACAAATAACTAATTTTTTTACAAAAAATCCAAATTAAAAGCAACCAGTTGAATAAACATTAATACATATAATATTCTGTAAGTTAACCCGTTTTTTGTAAACCTACTTCTACCTAATATTTGAACCAATGTTGATGTTTGATTTGTCTACAACTAGGTGTTTTGTAATGAGGATATTCGAATGAGTTGTTTTGACGTGAATGTGTGTAAGCTCTTGGGAGGGGGTGTTAGCAGATTTGGGGAACGCAAAAGTGAAGCAGAAGTGTTCAGGAATGTTAGATACAAGTGTTCAAGAGCAAAAGTTGTTCTTTAATCCTAGGTATAAACCTATTATTGGTATTATGATTTTTTAGTCCTAGGCCGAAAAACATCATTTTTGAGGATTCTTTTGCTTAGAGGTGAGCTTATAACTAACACTGAAATAACCATAACAGCCAATCAGGAATCAAGACAGAACTGCTACAACGTAAGTAACATAACAGCTGATTAGCCTAAAGTGAAAAAATGTTAACAACTATGAAACTAAATCAGGTACTCATCTATGTTTTATGAGTTCGTTTCATTTTATTCGTAGTACATGACGAAAAATATAATTTATCGTCCAAAATTGGCTTTTTGATTTATTTTTTTGACTCGCACATTTACCAGCCTCGGCTGTTGAACTTATGCTCGTATAAAAAACGCCCAATTTTGGTCCTATTAACGTTGTTGGAAAAGAACGTTGATGGAAGAGTTGCAGGAGAGAGGAAGGACCTGGGAGGGGATAAAGAGGGAAGCAACCAACAGAGTGAGGTGGAGAGGAACAGTCGAGGCCCTATGCTCCAGGAGGAGTCAACGGGATTAAGTCAAGTCATACCTTTGAAAGACATGTTTCTTTTTTTGTACTTTCTTTATCGTTTTTAAATTTATTTTAGGGAGAAAGTGTGTGTCATTTCAATGATACTGTTTATTTTCTATTACGGTGCATAGAGATGCGTTGTTAACAAGTAAAAACAAACTAACTTTTACAAAATGATGTAACATTTTTATATAGCTTATAAAATATTAAAAAAACTCATAACAATATGTAATATGTCTTTTTCTTTTGAAAATAAGTGTGGTTGAACCTAAACTCAAGGATAAGTTATGCAAAATTAGATAACTACATTATGCTTTAGGTTATTATTTGCTTATGTTTTACCTTCTAATGTATAACATGTAAGCTAAGTTTTAAAAATATAATTGTGTAAAGAATGTATTCTACACGTTGATTTTAACAGGTGTTTTCGCGCATATATTTAAAAAAATAAAATAGACTAAGATAAGTTCCATTTCAAATTCTATATTTTAGACTTATTGATTATCGTTGCTGCATGTGAGAGGCCTACGATTATATCTGATACAGATTTGCTTAATGAGACTAAAATATTAATTTAATCAGCTATGAGGTAGGTGAAATATTGATTGTGATAAATCGGTATAGTGTTTTTTAGTTTATAAAGAGTGGCCCCTACAGGTTTAATCTCTTTTCCAATAGTTTCCATAACCTCTAGAAGTGAACTTTAGAAAGTTTACTCTGAAATTTTGTCTTTGTTATTTAATACTACCTTAAATTAATAATGAAATCTATGCCGTAAACACCCCGAGGCAACTTTGATTACAAAGGATTATTTAGAAAATTGGAATCTGTAAAACAATTGCCCATTATCTCGTATTAACATTGTAAAAGATTGTGCATCAAAAGGTTGTTGATGGTAAACACATAAACTATGGTTTTTAAGCAAAAATGGCTGAATCTCAACCACATGGAGCTAAATATCAAGTTTCAACCAATAAATTGGTTAATAAATGAAGTAATAGTTTTTCCTCCATCTACTATGTAAAACCGTACATTACTCTCTGGAATACAGTACTAAAGTAATACTTTGAGTTCAAGGGGGAGAAAAACTATGTAGTTTTTAGTCCCAAGGGAGTAAAATTAAACCTATAAGAATAACATCTGGCACACCCTTTACTGAACCATCAGAAATAACAGCAGTTGACAGTAGTAATTGATTTTTGAACAGGTTGGTAATACTGTAGTTTACATTAATTGCTTTGAGGTTATGTTTGCCATCTTGGAAAATTACAGTGATTCGGGCTAGCTAATTTGTGACTTAGCTAGCCTGTTACCTGTACGTGTAGGTGTAGGAACAACTTTGTCTGCAAGATGCGATTAAAGTCCTTTTTATTCCCCAAGAAATTGACGCCCTCGGCTATGCCTCAGGTGACAACATTTTCCTTCGAGGACAAAAGGTTTCCCTTTAACCCTTTGTTGCACAAATAACTATTTCCTTATTCTCCATAGAACTAACATTGTAGCCACAGAATACAACGCGCTGTGTTTTTATTTCTATATATCTGAAACCATTGAAGATAGAGCAAAACTTTAAGCTATTGAATTGAGTAGTTTAATCTGATTTTAATAATAAAAGATGAAATGTTAATTTTAAAAAATTGCATATGAAAAACGCATAAAAACATATTTGGGTTACAAAACCCCCTCAAACTACCTGTTCTGAATGAAATGAATGAATGAATTCTTCCGAGCACATGTAGAAATACACGTGTCTACCAAATTTTCTCTCGATCGGACCATTTTTACGAGAGTTACACACACAATTTTAACGACTATTGTTTTTGGTCTAGGCACCTCAAAGCGGAAAATTAACATGGTCCTGGACTTTCAAATCCATCATCCCGATGAATTGGAGCGTGTGAGTGGTGAGCTGGGTGTATAAAAGTTTTGAAGTTGTGGTAGAGGAATGTGTGAAAGAAAATTCAAAAGTACTCTTAAAAAAAAGTGGTAAAGTGGTATTTTAATAAGAGCTCCAGAATTCATCAATTTTAACTATGGAATTTACAAAATTATTTTTAAAGGGATAAATTGTGTTCACTTCACTAATGCCGTATGTTTTAGCTTGATGTAAATTATTATTCCAAACATAGTGGTTTTGTCAAATTGGTTAACACTGAAGTTTTTTTTAACATTTTTCATGTTATTGCGAACATTTTCCATCAAGATTTTATGTAAAACAAAGTTTCATGACGTTTCGGGATCTGAAATCTAATCCCGTCCTCAGGTGAACTAATATCTAAAACATAACACAATTAACACATAATCCGGACCAAATCGGTATAAAGCTGAAAACATAAAAGTTTAAAGCAGTCAAAAAACTTACAAACAAACCATTCACTAAACATTACACACATAAGAAAACAAACACGTCCACTCGTCACGGAGACTCAAAGACAACTGAGAGGAGTGGGCGTGTCCTACCGGAACCGGAAACAAAATGGCCGCCGCAAAAAAACCTGAAATCCAGGCGAAATATGTCTAACAAATTTAATTATTATTACTTTTAATTCAAATACAAATCCTTCCTAATATACATGAAATATTCCAGTACAAAGTCAACTTTACAGAGCAAAAACACATTATTTTTACAATTTTATACTTAAAACAAAAATCGAATGCCCCTTTCGAGATTTACTACGAGTTAGCATACCATGAGAATTTTTTAAATAACATAAATCCACCATTACCAATAATGAATTTCAAACAAAGGACATTTTTTAATAGAGAAGGAAATTTAGGAGAGGAAATTAGGTGTAGGACGTTAGTTCTAGTTTAATATACGACACTCGTGAACTTCCAACAGATAACAGTTTCGAAGTACGTAATAGTAATTTAATTTCTTGCCTTGTAAGTAATATATGAACGATACCAGAGATATATGTTTCACAACTTAAAATTAAACTAATATTTAAAATTAACCTTCTGAGGTCGAAAACCGCGCGCGTACAGGTTGCCCGGACACCATTTTCTCGAGAGCTGGAATGGCAACCTATAACCACCGCGATGTATAAACACACACACACACATATGTTAAACACATCCAAAGTAAACGTAAGATGAGTATTTGATGTTTATATGATTTTTATACATACATTTCTAAATTAAACCCTTATTTTTCTTGCTCTGTGCGTTTATTTTAGTCCTTAAAATATTTATTTTCTCTGTGCATTTCACCTTTTAAACTGTGGGTCCCTTAGATGCCATTGGTTGTTAAGCTATTAATTAACAGACCAGTCTACAGTAGTTACAGTATATTTTGCATTTTGGAAACCCCAAAGGAATTATATTAAAAGCGCACTGTCATTTTGTGTAGAGTATTTTAAATTCAGAAACATTATTGCTAAAATCAGTTTTGAAAATCAGCAGATAATAGCAGAGCCCTTCTCCCTTGACTACAGTGTGAAACGCGTTAAACTGAACTGATGGCTCCCAGGGGGCGCCACAGTGCCGGATATCCGCCTGTGATCCATTTATTACCGGATGTTCAGACCACGATATGTTAGCATATTAAGGACTCTGTAAGATTTAAAGTTTAAACCACCTTAAACTTATAATTATATATTACTAATGTATTGTAGACATGAATAGTTTATTAAACAATAACTTCTTTTGCAGTCTACAATATCTCCGCCATCTTGGATTTTAGAACCATACAAACAATGTTAATTTTTTGACAGCACTACTGGTTACATGATAGTCGTAAACAGATGGTTGAGGTGTCGAATTAAAGGTAAACTAATTATCCAGGGAATTACACATTTCATTCTTTATCATATAAAACCATTACTATATAATTATCAGATATAATTGTGTGGTAGTTATATTTTTCATAGGAATTGAAATGAAAAAATAGTAATGCAATTCTCTAGATAACTAATTTAGGTTTAATTTGAGACCTCAACAATCTGTTTACGACTATCGCAAAAGAGTAATGTCACAAAAATAACATTGTGTTATTGGCCTAAAGCGAAACACAACGTCAGTAAGACATGCTCGTAAGAGTCTGCATCAGTGGTAGGCATCTTGAATTTTAGTCCCGTAAGGGCAATGTTAAATTCTGGCGGAACATACCTTCACTTTGGCGTCTGTAGTGGCGTTAATTATCAAAGTATCAATGTAAAACTTTGGAAGTACATTGATGAGATGTGGCTCAAGGGCATGGCCTTTTCAATATGTTCAAAAATTTAACTTGATATAAAAACAAAAATCCAGGAATGTTTTACAAAATAAATCAATATTATTTTTTTATTGAGAGCGAACATAAGAAGTTCTGACACCTCTTCCGTTAATTTTTGACAATAGGTCAAGGAGATATAGGCGCCAGAATTTAACATTGCTCTTACGGGACTAAAATCCAAGATGGCTACCACTGATGCAGACTCTTAAATAGACCAGTTTAGCAGGAGTAGTTTAATGGAGGAGGTGGTTTATGAGTCCTCGATGTGTAGTCGAGTACCTGATTAGCCTCATGTAAGTTTTCCAAATTTAGTATCTTTTATACATTCCAGGTTACTCACTCCGAAGCTATTATTTTTAAATTTTAGTCAACAACCCCTTGTCATAGCCTTAAGTGCGTGTGAAACCACGTAAGCGATGCACTTCTTCAGGAACAATAACGTTAGCTTGTGCCAGTGCAGCTTGTAGAATAACAAAAATGGCTTCAACTAAAAAGAATTTTTCTTTCAATTTGCGTAGGAGAATTTTTGTATTCTCGTTAAAATGAAAAATTTTTGGTTTTCAAATAAAGATTTTTATTACCATCAAAAATTTTATTTTTTAACTTTTATTTTTCATAACATTTCATAAATTGCGTTTGCCTTTATACTATTGATTAATTTTAAGTAACATTTTTGTGCCTTTTTCAAATAAATATGTTTTTTACATAAATGTGTTAAAACATAACAACCTTTTTTATGGGATATTAACATTTTCATAAATATAAAAACAACATCTTTAATTTTTTTTTTGATGAAAAAAAAATCTTTAAGGACTAAGTTATTTGTACAATGAGTGAAATATAAAATTAGATTTCTAATTACATGTGCAAAAAAACATTTTGGGTACAAAGAAACTTTTATTGAGATGTGCTGGTTTAATGGAGATGGTAATAAGTCTCTAAAATGTCTCGATGATTTTTTATGATTAGTGTAAATATATATTTATATATATTATATATATTATTTTTTTATATAAATTTTAACGTATTGTCATGCCGTGTGAAAAAACGTAAGCGATTAACTTCTTATGAAAAAACAGCTTCTTTATAAAACTAAAAATGGCTTCAACTAAAAAGAATCGGTGTTTCACTTCCTGGGCCAGCGCGAGTAATCTGTTATCTGAGCTAATGAATGTTTAGCGTCTGGAGAAATAAGCTTCCCATTTTTCCAACCATTTTTCACTGTTCAAAAGTCTATTTAAACATATTTTATTTCAAATTTTTCTTCTTTTTGCATTTAATGACCCTCTATTCTCTATAACAATCTTGAACATTTTTGCGATTCCTAACTAAAATATAAAAAATTTAGTATTTTTCATAACAAAATGATAACCTTTTAAGGATTTTACCCGATATTGTGGAGTAAGCACATAACCATTTGATTTCTGTGTATCATGTTACAAAAAAATCACTGAGGACTAAAGGGTTTTCAAAAGACCCTGTATACACAGATTATTAGCATTTCTACAAGAGCCTACTTCCACTTGAAACAGAGCTCTTTTAATGAGTCAAAAAGCGCCATTAAGACTCATCCGTACGCTTGGACCTAATGAGGCTTTTAGAGTTACCAAAAAATGCCGATGTAAAACATAATAATGTATAACACGTGATAAATGATTACTGTTTGAAGTGATTGATTTTTTGTGGTGAAAAAATCTCAAGAATTTATACAAAAACTGTGGTACATAAATTAATTTTTATTCATTTATGTGGTATGTTATACAGTGCAGTTATATATTTGCTATAAAATAGCAGCTTTGTAAGGGTTGTATGACTCGATATTAAGAATCAAGATACTTATTATAATGACACAACATTTTAAAATGACTTTTGAAAATGGTTTAAAATCAAATATAAATAAACTTAGGTTGATTATATTTTAACAGCTGGTTATTTATTTTTGTTAAACTTGGAGAAAATGAGGCGATAAATGCTCGAAGCTGGGTTTTAAGAACTCGTTACTTAATAGGTGTGAGTCATTTTAAAGTGAACAAAACACCTTTGGTCTTAATGGAGAAGACGAACACAAATACCTTCTTTAGCGTTACAGAAATTTAAACTTGTTATAGATGATTCGGACCTGTTTTATAACTGCTATATTCTCCATCAATCTGTCAAATATTTTAAATAAATAAAATTATCAGATAAACAAAAATAACGTGAAGATAAATCTATTTATATCTTTCATGATACCGTGAAATTTGAAAAAGAATTAATTAAAACAGTAAGAAACGTTTTGAATATATTACTGTAGCGTTGATTTCGCAATACGGATTGCTATAGTATACATAATCTGAATAATAAAATTAAACCAAACTACTGTATGACAATAATGAGGATGTCTTCATGCTAACGTGGTTACTGTATAAGTTAAGAGATACCTCAAGGTGACGTTTGTGTCAAACATAGTTGTTTAGCTTTGTGGTGGCGACATCTTACGCTAGAAGGGAGAACTAGCTACAGGCGCTTCTTAACCTTGGCTTTCTGAGAAATTCTAGTTTATACCTGGCTTAATAAGCACTCTGGCTTTAGTGATGTCAAGCGACATGATTACATCTAAAGCTGTAATAAAGAGAAGGGTCTGTAATGGTGTCCTCCTTTGCCAATTTGTAAACTAACAAACTTTGATACTATCAAATTAATTTCTTTCGATAAAATCTATTGCTTTCGTACTTTTATATTATGTGAATTCTGGAAGAATGAATACAAAAATCTAGTAAGTAAATTTAAAAAAATTAGTAAGACAATTATTTTATGGTTAATTTTAACAGAGAAAAAACGATTTAGGACAGATTTATTAATTGTGAAAAGTTGGTAGTAAAACGATAAAACAAGAGCAATTTTAAAGTTTCAGTTTCAGCGGGTCACGAATGAACAGTTATTAAAAAAGTTATTTTAGGTTTAAAACAAGAAGAATACAATCATTTGGAATGTGACTTTAAAACTGTATATGATACATCTTAAGTTTTCCACAAACAGCCTGAGGTTTCTTTACTTTTTTTCTCTCTGCATGGAATTTCGGTGACAGTTTTGTTTTGACAAGACTTTAAAGTGTAATTAATGGTTTGATCTGTTTTCGTGTACAACATCCTTAGAATCGCATTAATGGTTTAGTTTAATACATATCAAGATTTTGATAATTTTATTCTAAATATAGTTCACTACCAAACAATAGAACAGTTTAATATTTCTCAAAAATTCGTTAACGTTTTTTATACAATTGTAACTGGTTTTATTGCTTTTAGTTTAAAAACACTTATTACAAAAAATATTTTTTACTTGTTTATTTTAGTGATATTTGTTTTACTCCAAACCCCTTCTATTGATTACTAACAAAGTGGTAGGGGCTATAGATTAGAGCATTTTTCATAAGTGGTAACAGTTTTAAGTAAATATGAACAGTAGTTCCTGATAAAATACCGATTTTCCTTATTTTAATTTCCCGGAAATTACCAGAATAAGTAAGGAAAACTGGTATTTTTTCAAGAACTACAGCTCCTATTTACTTAAAACTTATACAAAATATTCTACTCTACAGCCCCTACCATTTTGTAAGTAACCAATAGAGGATTTTGTAGTAAAAAACAAATATAACTAAAAACATTTTATTACAAAAAAACTATAATTTTTTGTTTTTTAGCTAAAGCTTTCAAAGTGGTAGGGTCTGCAGATAAAGGTAAAATAGAGTATAACAAATTACAAGCATTTATTTCCAATAGTTTTAGAGTAAAATAAAATCTCTATTCTAAGATTAACATGGTGAAGATGAAGACGTCCGTCTTGCCTTAATTTAAAAACTCAGATTTTGGTGTTTCAGAAAAAATATTCAATTAAACCAGATAGAACCTATCACAACTAAAAACTGAATAATTTTTGACATAAATTATAAGATTATATTGCTTAGGTGTTGCAAATAAATCTACAGTCCTCAGTAAACACAGTACGTTGTCAACTTATCGGTGATACAGACCAAATAAACTTTTTTCTTGGCAGTAAGTTGTTTTAAAAAACTCCATAGCACAATTTAACACAGTTAAAATTTGTCACGGACACCCTCTGAGGGGCAATCTTCATTTCTGCTATATCATAGTGAGTGGCCGTCATTAAAATATCTATTTAGGATAAGCCTCTTATGAATATAGAATTTAATAAGAAAAATTACTTCATAAAGAATGCGGAATTGCCAGCTCTATGATACAGTTTATTTTCTGGCAGTGCCTGAATAAGGATAGGCCACCCGCAGCACAGGGAAGTAGCAATATTGCCTATGTTAGCGCCCTACTTTAAACCATTCAAACCTTTCACTGGCTAATTTTAAACCTGAATTTAACCTTAGGGTGAATTGGTCCGTGTTTAAAGACATTGTATGACTCAGCTCGAAATAGAACAGCTATTAAAATCTTGTATTAATTTCTAAAACTGGAATACTGTACAAGCAAATTGCTGTATTCTATTCAGTTTGTGAAAAGCATGAAATGCAAAGTTATTTTTTTATATATTTGAAAAAATAAAGTTAAACATGTAGCTCAAGATTTTCCTATATAATCCCGAAATTTGCATAACATTCGTATAAAAATTGATTTAAATACACGGCTTTATTAAAATATAAAACATAACCACTCTGAAAAAAGCCCGAGACCATGTTATTTTTTCTTCTTTATAAAAAAACAATAGTGTTAAAATTTTTAATATAAACATATATATATATGTAATAGTATAATATATTTATATATATATATAAAATATATATGTGTCTGTGCACGATAACTCTCGTAAAAAACCGATCGAGACCAAATTTGGTAGAGACGTGTATTCCTACAAATGCTCGGACGAGTTCGTAAACCAGACATATCGGTCAATGGGAACGGGTAGTTTGGGGGGGTTTTGTACCCCAAAATGGGGTTTATTGCGTTTTTCACATGTAATTTTTAAAAATTTCTAATTTTATATTTCACCATTGGAATCAGCTTAAAAAACTACACAATTAAGTTCCTTAAAGTTTTCTCTATCTTCAACGGTTACCGAGATATAAAAAAATCTAAACACAGTACGTTGTATTTTTGAGGCTCCAATGTTAATCTTATGGAGGATTAAAAAAATTAATTTTTCACTTATTATCTAATATTTTTGGATGAAACTTGATATTTAGCTTCATGTGGTTGAGATCCATACATTTGTGCTAAAAAATTATAGTTTATGTGTTTATCATGGCAGCAAACCTGCATACTCTTTTCCCATGTTAATCATATGGAGATTAGGCACACTCCAATATTTATGGACAGATGTTGATGAAAGTTGGTATAAATGTTAAAAATAAAAATTTTTTATGGTATAAATGGCTACTTTCAGTGTTCCTCACAGCAGCAAACCTACTCACTCTTTCCCATTTTAATCTTATGGAGAATAGGCAAAAATTCTCATGTTTAAACATTTCACATTTTATATAATTTATTATATTATTGATATAAATTTGATATTGCTGCGACTTTATTAAAGAATACTTTAATTTTATTCAGACAAAACATAAACCTGAAGAAAATAGCTTTTAAACAACTCATTTAGATATTACTTTCTAAATAAATGAACATAGGACCTACATGTTTTGAGTTATTGCATTTACAGCACCATATTTAGTTTTTTCTGTAAATTTCTTACAACTTAAAACTATTGGGAGGACGCGAGAATGCGATCGTGCGTGAACCCCCAAATAAATGCACTTTTCGATTTGAAGAGTAAGAGAATTAGGATTAGTATATTTTTGAATATTATAGGTAATGAATATATAGTCTCTTAATTTAATAATATATTTTCTGGCGTTCCTGAGGCTATTGAATTGTTATTATAGAGTTTATAAAGTATTGTAATTATATGTGTCCATGGTATTTCATGTATTACTAGCGTTATTCGTCGCTGGTTCCTGCAATGTACAACAGTGTGAAACAGATAAATTAGGTTTAGATTCGTTGAAAATATTAAATGGTGGTCAAATATTGATGGTGGTGAAATGATGGTCTATTCAGGTATTTTGAGACAAACTATGTATAAGAAATGAATGTATTCATGTGTCACTTTATACACTTTAGCCAATAAAAATAATCCTAAATATATTTTATTTATTTTCTCCATCTTCTTGATTTCTATAGGTTAGCAACAATGTATTTTCAGAAAGAAACCTTGGAGGAATAACGAGAAAAATTCTGTCGCACGATTGTATTCATGCGTGATGGCATGGATCCCAAAACATTTGGTTGTTTTTAAAATATATATCCTCAAAAAGCCAAAATGGGTCTTATCTGTATTTTCGTCTGTCAGCCTGTTTTATTGTAACGCTTCACCGTGAGAACCCACAGTTATAAAACTTATTTCCATTATTATATACTTTTTGGAGAATGTTTTTATTTACTTTAAACTTACCCGCAAACTGTGAAATTAAAAAAGAGCTCTAAAAGTACTTATAACTACATTTATAAATGTGATGCAATAGTTAGAAATATAAATAATCAGATGACAAATTAAAATCTATATTAGTTCATGATTTTAAACCTATTTCAAAATTGTACTATATTTAAAATGTTATCTTGACGTATACAAATTTGTAATGAATCTAACGTTAAATAATTGAGCTTTGAATTTATTTTCCTTTTTAGTTATTTATTTAAGATTTAAGGTTTACATTTGGGCTTTCTCTACTAGTGAGTAAAATGATACCACCAAAACTTTTAATATGTTTGTTTTAATGTACAACGATATCACTAGAGTCAACTGTGGTAGAAGTATATCCAAGCAACGAGGGAAGAAAATATTCGCGTTCTCAAAATATTCGGATTAAATATTCAGATATTCGTGTATCCGGCCTACATTACAAAGTCAATGTCTTTTACAAAGGGATAATCAAATTTAAGATAGAAGACCCGAGGTAGTTTAACCAGCTCTTCCCGGTTACGTTGGGATTGTGCTTTTGACATGCTGCAGCAACAGCCTTGCAACAATAGTGGCTGAGATTGGATAATTAATGAATGCTTAGCTCAGTACAAAATGTATTCTAACTCGGTAGAGTAAAAAATTAAAATAGAGTAATTTATTTAGTCACCAAACAACAAGTAATATTAAACGTGGTGGATTTACATTTAGAACAAATATTCGCATTGTAACTAGGATGTTTCATGAGGGATGTCCTCTAGATTAGATTAGACCATACCACCATAGATTGAAATGACGACCATACCACAATGTAGGTAGGTATTTTAAGCCAAGTATAAATGAGGATTGAGTGTAAGATGATTGTGGTGCGATCTCGTGGTCTTGTTACTGACTAAGGCCGACACGTTCCTTAGACAGGACTGTTAATTAATAGCTTAACAGTCGATGTCAACAACTAGGGGACCTTCAGGTATTTTAAGCCAAGTATGAATGAGGAATGAATGTAGGATGATTGTGGCGCGATCTTATAGTCTTGTTACTGACTAAGGCTGACATGTTCCTTAGACAGGACTGTTAATTAATAGCCCAAAAGCCGATGTCAACAACTAGGGGACCTTCAGTTTAACGTGGAGTCCGAACCACTGCCTCTGAATTACGAATTGGTCTAATTTTGAGGATGGCTTTTGCGGATTAACGTAGTATTCAACTGTGCGAACGTTAAACCACACAGGAGAACACTACATCCACCGACCATCGCTCACAACTATCCACAATTCGTGACCTCCAAGTAGCTGGATTACAGGACGGCGCTACCGTCCCAGACGCAATATTACTCTTTTTTAATGAACTTCTCATAAGTTAGTCCTATTTTAATTATTTTATATATCACAAGATAAGCTTCTTAAGAAAAATTATATGTTAACTCATACATTCTAGACCTATGGATATCTTGAAAACAGTGCAACATTTTTGAACTTCGATTACGACACTGCATTCATGAGGAAAATGCTGTGTTATTTGATACGACCAATGTTGTATGTTGTATGATATGCCTTTCAAGAATTTTAAAGTTGACTCCTTAATCTCAGACCTCAGGAAACGTTAATTGATGCGCGTAAAATATGAATCGCGGGAAAAAGAGAAGGGGGAAGGAGCTTAAAAACCACCCTGTATGGATTTCTTCCATAAGAAATGCAGTCAGCTAATTTTTCTGCTTTGTTTACTTTTCCCACATGTATAATTAATGTATATAAGTTTGATGTTGTCTGCATATGTCTGTTGTTTGCATAACATATGATTTTAAAAACATTTAGCGGCAACTGGGTATAAAAAGATCATACAACACTGCATGTTACACACATAGGAATAAAATATTATAACATGGAGCTATGAAAACAGTTATTATACAAAAAATCTGTAGAAAAGATGTAATTTTTATATAACGTTATTTGAAACGCTTTAAAACACCCCTTGAAAAGTGTAATTGTACTTCTATTTTAATAGCGTCTAATGCAGTTTATTATTTATTTTAAGTTATTATTAAGTTCAGTTGTGTTGACAGTCAGTGATTATGTTTGTAACTTACTAATAAATAATGACTTAATACACTTTGATTTTCATTTAATTAATGTATGAAAAGCAGCAATGAGATAACTGTTATTAAAATGTTTAAGAAAATAACTGAAAATGTTAAATACTTATATTTATTGCCTTATTAGCTGATCATCAAAATACTTGACAAATAAATTTATCAGCTCTACTATACCTCCTGTGTTAAATATTATAGCATTATATATAATTTTGACATGAATATGTCTTGGCTCTGACGGGTGTTGGTAATGTAACGTCATATGGTTAGAACAGCTGTTTAGACAAATTTAAAAAAAATCCCTTTTTTCCCACAGGGAAGTAAATACAAATATTTTGACATGGATATGTCTTAGCTATGGGAGGGGGATGTTAGTACTTTATACTTTTAACTGAAATGGCGACCTACCCAGGTAGGTATTTTAAGCCAAGTATGAATAAGAAATGAATGTAGGATGATTGTGGCGCGATCTTGGAGTCCTGTTACTGACTAAGACTGACGTGTTCCGTAGACAGACATTAATTATGCCCAACAGCCACAATAAGGACCTAAAAATCTTAAAGTAAATAAAAAATAATAACGTGGAATAACCAGCTCTAATTACGAATTGGTCTAATTATGAGTATGGTCTTTGGGGATTAACGCAGTATTCAATAGTGCGGACGTTAAACTCAAAGAACACTACATCCACCGATCAATTACAACTATCAATTCGTGACCTCCAATATGGATTTCAACGTCGCCACCGTCCCAGTCATAAATTATTTAACCTAATATAATATTATAAGAATCATAAAGTTTTTTTTCATAAAAAAAATACAAAAAATATATTAACAAAAATTTATAGAAAACATAGCTTATTCAAAATCATTCACGTGGTTAGTTGATCTTTAATCTTATCTAATTTTATCACAGCTTCATACTAGAACACTGTTGTTATATTTAAATTTACATTTTTAATCAACATCCTCTTATACATTAAAAAAAAGATGTTAAACACTATTTAGTAATTATTACAAAATAATTAATTTTTATTGATATGTTATCATTAATATTTTAAATTTTACATAATATTTAATTTGTAATATTACTAAATATATTTAATGTATTTAAATTAATTTTTAAATAATAATAAAAATCTAATTAATTTACATAAGCCAATATTAACAGCTATTTAAAGCATGATCGAGAGAAATTTTTCAAGCAAATTAATATAAATAATTAATAAGTATAATTTCTTGACATGAAACCCGAAATAAATTGATTCCTTACTAAACTATTATTGAGCCATATTTCGTTGCTCTATATTTCAATATCACGATATTCAGTCACGTGCTTAAGTTGATTTCTTTAATCTTAATCTTTAATTTCTTATCACCCCTCGCGCCTGCACGAGCCGCCCGCCAGGCTCAGAATGCCTTCCAAGAGCTCTCTGCTTATTTGAGATTCTTTTACAGTACATTTCCTACACTTAGGCATTTCTCATTTCTTGACGAAATCGTTGTGCCTTACAAAACTATGTAATCTCAAGCCAATACGCACAAAGACAAAACATTAAGGACAGTTTAACTTTAAAATTCATAGTGTACGTTTGTAGAGGAATAATTTTGTAAATTAAATACACCTACGATATTTAACGCTGTTAAGGTTAATTCATATTATATAATTTACGTTAATTTTATGAAATTTGTAATGAATTTTTATATTAGGTTTAGAATAAGGTAAATATTATTTTTCTAAATTTATAAGTATAAGTAAAATTAAACTGTTATAAAACTAAATAGTAACAGTGAACTTTTGAAAGAAATTACATTTTTTAACGGAGGTTAAATTAAGATCAACCATTTTGGTTTACAAATGGCGATGATTTGATTTAGGTTATAGATTTTAACTCAAATCTTCGAGAATATAATGAACCTTAAGGGTTATTATGGAGTTAAATAACTCTAACTAGGACAGTCACGTGTCTTGTAGTCAAGCTACTTGGAGGTCACGAATTGTGGATAGTTGAGAGCGATGGTCGATGGTTATAGATTCTCTTGGGTGGGTTAACGTTCGCACTATTGAATAATATGTTCATCCGCAATGACCATCCTTATAATTAGTTCTTAATTCAGAGGCAAAAATGGGTTAGATCCAACGTTAAACTGTAGATATTAGATACCATTGGATGTTGGGCTATTAATTAACAATCCTGTCTAAGAAACATGTTAGCCATAGTTAGTAACAAGACTACAAGATCGCGCCAAGATTATGTTACACTCACCTTGGTAGGTTAAAAGTAAATACGTTAAAAGTACAAATCATAAAGTAAACAAATTACTTCAAGTTATTTTGTTTCCAGTTGAGAAACTTGTCACAAACTGGAATCACGATGCAAGTTCATGGATAGAATATGAAATCTAAATCGTTCTTTTCATAAACTGTCTCTAAAAGCTGGGCAACTAATCTTATATTTAGCTAGAGTTTCAGCACGTAGCTCAGTGAGAATTATTAAGCCATTAAACTGGATTATTTGCAAAGCAAACGTGGAAGTAATTTCGAAGTTACCCGTTTCGGCAATATGAATACTGCTTTAGTCCGACGTACACTGTATGCTAATGTTTGAGGGGAATTTGTTATTTACGATAAAGACGTTACTTTAATTTTGTGAATTATATTTAAACTATAAAAAAGACATTTGGGAGACTTTTTTCTGCTGAAAAATTAAGCTACTATATATTTTGAACATTGAAATATGGAAATTTAATCAGAGTAATTTTAGTAAACAATTTACTAAGGATAATTCCATATAAATATATATTTGTTTAGTAAAATTGTTGTTTAGCAAATAAAACTTAGTAAATATAAGTTAATTTTTATCAAAGTAGGCTAATCCAAATGTAAAAATTTTACTGTTCGTTTCTTTCCAAATATGCGGAAAATATAATGGATAAGTAGTTCGACGATGGATTTAGGTATGACTATATTAGATGGTAAAATAACTTTATCAGAAACCGAAACCCAAACTGACTAAACAAAACTATACCTGTTTAAAAAATATTTTACTAAAACATTACCTAAAATAACGTAATAATGAAATAAATCTTCGTTTAAGTTCTTTCCTACTTGTAACAAAAACACGTCACACTTATTACACAAAAAATACTTTTTTAATCCATGATATTAAATCGTATATAAATTAAAAACGAAACAAAATTGTGTTTCACCTAGTACAAAATAGTTAACTATAACATTGAAATCCATCATTTCCATCGAAACAACTAGTTTTGATTCCTTTTTTTAAATGTTTTCTACAAAAATAGAAACATTTTTCATTTTTAAATCTAAATAAACAAAACTAAATTAAGTTATAGTTAATATTTATAAACTATATTTGTAAGTAATGAACTGACCGTGAGCCAAAGAGAGAGAAAAAACTTTTATTTATAACTAAATATAGTTAAAGTTAATTTTTACAAGCTAAGTTTTTAAGTAATGAACTGACCGTGAGCCAGAGAGAGAGCGAGAGAGAGAGAGAGAGAGAGAGACGCACCTGTACGTATCGACGCGGCACGTACACTACTGGCACTCCACACTCCACAGAGAACACCAGTCCTACCAACCCCCACAATAAACAGGTGAGTCAGTGTTGCCACCACCTCAACGTTTAATGTACTCAATACACAACATCACGCCATCTACGTGTATAATTACCATTGTTATCTACCCTTGTGCACGTCAATGACACAACTCCAGATGAAAGGAACTGATTACCCCTAGGTTGAGTGATTGTCCTCATCAAAGGTGGAATTTATTTAATATTACATCAAATTAAAATATTTTAAGTTTCACTTACAGTTAATCAAAAATAATTTAGTTAAATTAGATTTAGTTTCGTATTTTTGTAAATTAAAACCTATTTCATTGTTGTTGAAATTAGTTCATTAATTTATTCATTGACTAATTTGTTATCTTGTAATCGCCTCGAGACGTTTTCAGACACGTTACAGCCATTATGGTATTACAATGCCATTATCAGACACCTGGTGTCGTAAAAATTTGAAACAAAAATAACGAAACGCTAAACAATTAATGGTTTTTTTATACACGTATAAAAATATGGGATTTAGGTGTTAATAATATGTTCACTTTGAAAAAAAATAAAAAGATCAATAAGGAAAGACAAATGGATTAAGTATTGTTTTCGTTAAAACACACGTATTTTTGTACCATACTAGGGTGCACCTTGGAAATTCTTTTTTTTATTTTTAAAGGTTGTTCGTTTTTAAAATGTCATAAACACGCTTTTAAATGTTTTTAAATTTACTGGAAAACCGTAAATTTATAAAAAATTGTATTGTTTCCGTTATACGTAGACCACTATTTTAAGAGCTGGTTTTCTGGTGTTGACAAACATAAAAATTGGAAAGGTTGTGTATTAAATTTCATATGTAAGTCTATTTTACAAATAAATTTCCAAAATAGTATAACTGTGGAAGTAATTTTAGAAAACAGAGATTTAGTTGCGTTGAATAAAGAAAAACTGTAGGTTTAATAGAAAACCCGTGGTTTTCAAGAGGTTATTGACAGTATAAACATATTATTAAGTATATACAAATATAAAAAACAACCCAATTAAACTCCGGAGACCGCTGTATGGTCGGCATTATCGCTTGTATTATATCACGCAACATGAATAATAATTATTCGCCGTCAAACAGCGCTCTACGGACTTGAATTACGTCTTGGTTATTTATACAGGGTGTTTCAGAATTCCCTACCAATACTTTAGGGCATTGTTCCTGGGTAAGAAACATATCTAAATATCATATTTAAATTGTCCGGAAGTCCTTAGTTACTCACACAGCCTCCATTTTGTTTTTTTCACTTCACGTCAAGGAATGCGACTAAACTCAAACAATTTTAATGACATAACATGGAGACTGTTTGCTTTGTTTGAAGACTTAAACGCAAGTTTACAATGAACTAAGCTCTAGCGGTCACCTATCACTAAATACCATATCTCCTTAATATTTTTCTAATTTAAAACAATTTGGGGTCAATCGATCTGTAATTACATTACCTAAAATAAGTTATTCTTGTAAATTTTCTTTTAAATCAACAGTTCACGAGTTATTCGAGAAACAAAATTTTAAATGGCCGCCATTTCGTTTTATGAATTTGAGAAATTGTCATAATTTTTTTGTAGCTTTGTCTATTTGCCATACATGTTTGTGCAAAGTTTCAATTCCGTACGTTTAACCATTATTCAGAAAAAATATTATAAGTGAAAAAAACAAAATGGAGGCTGTATGAGTAACTAAGGACTTCCGGACAATTTAAATATGATATTTAGATATGTTTCTTACCCAGGAACAATGCCCTAAAGTATTGGTAGGGAATTCTGAAACACCCTGTATTTTTATATTGTTAAAGTACAAGTATTTTCATACAGTAAGTAACCACAGGAAAACCACTAAACATCTGGTTCTGTCACACCAGAAAACAATTAAACTGATATTTAAAAAGTGGTGAACGTATAACGGTAAAGACCCAATAATTCAACCATCACCAACAAAACCTGGTGGAAAACTAAACAAGTAGGTAACTGTTCGTCTTAGACTAAGACTGATGGTTCTAAAGGTAAACACAGTACGTTTATCTAAGGGCGCCAAATGTTATTCTTCATAAGGATACTCGGTGAACTTAAGATCACATTACCCAATAAAACCCTCGCAAAAGGTTTTCATCACCAAAGGAGGGTGATATCTCAATAATTTTCCTAAAAAAATCATCTTTCAAAATTTCCCTTTTTAATTAAATTTAAATTTTAAATATTAAATGTATGTATTATTTCATTTACTTGTAAATGGAAAAAGTACGTTTCAGCTCACTGATACATTTTATTTTAATAATGACTAAGATCTTTTATCTTTGAAGCATAGAATCTATATGACTTTGTATGGTCATAGTTTACCATTGGAGAGTTATTTGAAGTAATTTAAATTTATATACATTCAAATTTAAAACATCTGTTGGAACTATGCTTTCGATTGAAAAATCTGAAATATATCTATATTTTATTTAGAGGTTGTTCCCTATAAAGAAATTCCATATGTTAAAATAAGCTTTAGTGGAGTCTTTTTACAAACTTAGCTTCAACTGAAAGTTTAGAATTTTTATTCATACGTCAAGTCATGAATAGAAGGGAATTGACGGAATTTTAGATGTTGTCGTTTATGACAAACATGGGGGTTTCAGATGAGTTGTCTGTCAAGATAAATGCCTATATACTTGACTTCTTCATGATGTGATAAAAGTACCTTGTTTAAGTGATTTTATAAACAATGTGGCAAGATATGTGGCTAAAAGCATCACAAAACATATAATTTGATACATTTTAGTCGAGTAAAATTCGAAACAAACAATTACTATTCATTTCTTGCACTCCTAAGTATTCTTACCACCAATTGAGCTAAGAATTACAATGAATACGTAGTACGTAGGTTTGTTGCTGTAACAACAAGCTGTCTAAAACAGATGATTAAAATATTCTGACAAGGATATGTCTAAGCTTAGGGGTTGATAGACATTTTTGTCACGCGAAAGTCGTGACGGAAATGACATTAAAAGGTTATATGTACAGCTGTTTAGAGGAACTGAAACCATTCCCTTTAGACATACCAATAATCTAAGCTATTTCCCACAGGGAAGTAAATACATTTTTCTCAACGGTTTCTTTAAATTCAAGATTTAAGATTCAAGATTTATTTATTTCCATAAAAAGTAAAAAATACATTTGGGTTTATTATTTTAAGTACAGGAAATCTTTTTTTTTTTTGAGGATGAGTCTAACATCTTAATAGAGTCCCACAAATCAGCAACACTCACAGACATAAACATTGTGATATACAGTCATACTAATAAAATTAATACAAGAGATAACAGATCATCAGTTTTCCGCCAGAACACTCGAAGTCACAATTCGATTCCAAATTAATGAATTAAATTACAGAAATTTACATGAAATTAATTTTGAAGTTAGACATTATAAGAGGAAAGGAGGAGCATGTCAGCTGCGGCAGGGCCAATCCGGAGTAGCCAGTCCTCAACCCTCCGCTTGTAAACAGAGAGACTGACCTCATCAGTAGAAGTAATTTCAATGGGTAGATTTCTGTAAAACTGGTGTGCAAAGTAGAAAGAATTAAATAAATTTGACCTAGGAAGAATTTGGCCTAGGAAGATTTAAATTAAAACTGATGGTTGAAAAGTTTTTAGAGTTTTTATTTCTCAATTTATTTTATATTTTTAAATTTACCCTTAACTGAAATCCCCCCAGTTATGAAGAAAATTAACGAGGATTACCGTTTTCCAACTACGACACTGTACTCCAAAAGGAGTTTTGGAGTAGCAAAGTGAGCACTCGGGGCTCGTGTCCGCCACGTCACTTTGGCTGCCATTGTTGGAGGTGCCGGATTACAGACAAAGCACGAAGACGAGTTGAGAAGTAATTGGAGAAACGTTGGGGGGGTATGTTCGGGGAAAAGTCCATTAATTGATTGTTTGAGCGGTGTGACGGCGGGGGTGGGGGTTAAAACACACGGATCCTCCTAATGCTGCATCAACCCTTTTACATTTCAAATAACACATTGGACTCCGTTTCAGACAAATGCCAATGTAAAAAACCTATTGCTAATTCGATAGTTGAAACCGAAAAGATATATTCTACGTTAATCCATAAAGTGGTTCGGTCTCCACTTTCAACTGTAGGTCCTTTAAATATGACATTTACTTTTGGGCTATTAATTAACAGTTCTGTCTAAGAAACATGCCAGTCTTGGTCAGTAACAAGATCGCGTCACAATCAACTTGCACTCATTTCTCATTTATTCTTGACTTAAAATACCCTAATTGTGGTAGGGTCGACATTTAAATAATCCAATCTAATGTAAAATCTGATGACAATTCCGTAATAGATTTCTTGGAACCGAATAGACGTATTGAACATTGTTAGAGAAAGGACTGGACTGAGCAAGTGCATCACTCTTTTGACTTTTGACTTTTACCATTGGCCTTTGACCAGTCAAAGGTTTGTGGACCGAAACCAGTAGCAGGTTTCTACATATTTTCGCTACGATACCTCGCTGTCTTTTTAATTCACTTCACTGATTCTAGGCCCAAGGTAATGGGCAGTTTAGGTTTTTAAAATAATAATAATGTTAGTTCTAAGTTGAGTAGTCACAGTCAAGGAACATTGCACACAACTTGGCGTCCTTACAGTTTTAATTTGTATATTGTTCACCAATTTTACAATTCTAACTCTTTCAAAATTTTATACCTATCATGACTTTGTCACAAGAAACAATGATATCATTTATTTTTAAAGTCACAACCTTATATTTCTTGAAAAACCATCGTATCCAGATTAAAAATTATAATTTAAATTATTTACTTTAATTAAAAAGCATATGCTATTGAATGAAATAACTGAACTCGTCAAAGAAATATTCGAGCGAGAATGCAGCAGTATCATAATTTATTGCTTCATATTTTTCCTATTATATTTTGTATATCTTTATTTCATATATTCTTATATCCTGTTTATGTGTAAGGTTTCATTTTAGTCAACTGTTTACCTAGACGCTATTCTTGTACTGTTTGTGCACAAAAATCATTAGGTTGTCAAGACATTTTTGGCAAAAGCCTATTATACTTAATTCCCATTAGAACAGTGTACCATACTTATGACGAAGTCTTGAAAGTGTCATGTATAGCGATCTATTTGATTAGAATGTTTTTAATTTAGAGGATGCTAAAAATTGCTAAAATATCGTAACAATATTATTGACACAAAAATGTTAGCATTATAATAATTATAATTAATTTATAATTTGTTTGTTAATATTTTTATCAAATACGTATTTTAATTTCGTTAAAAATAGTTCGTGTTTGACATTTTAGAGTTTTAACATTGCTTTTTCGTGAGTAAAATCCAAGATGGCGGAGGTACAGCAGACTCTCGGTGAGCTGAGATTGTTATGAATAGGGCAATTTTACCTTATTGCTCTGATTAGCGTTTATTGCTCAGCGTGAACTGTGGACAATGATAAAAGCTTGTTTCCATCCCTTCAAGACCAACCAAACCTAAACCAATACACTTCATTCACCTCGTATAATGACCGATAAAATTGTTAAGGATTGTTCACATCCCGTTCGATCTTCGATCAGTGTGCTAGTTTGTTCCTGCATTGAAATGAAATGAAATACTTTATTTGCCTTTAAGCCACAAAGAGCAATTGACATAGTCAGAAAATATCATGCATTACATTAAATACAATTGTCCATACAAACACCATGCTTTAGACAAACAATACCAATAAATAAGATGTATAAATGTACCCTATATGTTGCAATATCTCTAACAGTAATAATAAACTATAAAATCACAGCAAGCAAAAACTATGTTGAAAATACATGTAGGTAAAATTCTAAATTCATATATGCAAAAGAGAATCTCTAAAATACATGCTTAGAAAAAAAAGAAAGCACAGCGCCCAGTTACTAGGCGTAAAACTACATGCATAAAATAACTCCTAAAGATCACAGCAAACACTAGTTGCAAAAAAACAATAGTATATACTATGAAGACTATAACAATAACTATAAATAATTAATAAATAATTGACATGGATATGTCTTAGCTCTGGGGGGTGTTGGTGATTTTTAAGATGGAAAACATGTAACAGGTTTCCATAGAAACCACCAGAACTATTGTATTGAATTTTAAATATAAAAGAATAAGAACAGCTGTTTAGATGAAATGAAAACATTCCCTTTAGACATATCCATGATCTAACCTATTTCCCACAGGGAAGTAAATACAAACATTTTTACACACAAATATCCTTGCTATCCATGCTCAGAAACTCACTAACACTATAAAAATGATGCAAAACCAAGAAATCAAAAACTGTACTCTTAAAAGTATTAAAATTGTGTGTTTTGGCATTCTTACGAATATTTAGTTTTATATATTTGTTTTTCTTTCTTATTTCGAATGTTAAAATCATCTTTACCACCTTCATTCATTCGAAGGGCGGATTTTCCCAAGGCGCTTCAGCCGTAGCGGCTTTTTGCGCACCCCAAACATTCTCTTTCCTGGAGAACTTTACCACCTTTATCCAAGTGAAAATTTAAGGAGGCCAATTAGTAAAGAGTTAAGTAAATTTATGGAAAGTTTTTTCTGTACCGGTACAGTATATGACTTTAGAATGGTGTTTCCATGCACCCAAACTGAGTACGCTTAAAATTAATATAACTATGATTAATACTGTCGATTTGATGTAAATGTAATTTAACAACTCAAATATACTAAAATAACGACCTAATGACAATCTGATCTAATAATCTTATTCAGCAACACTGTTGTGAATAATTGCTTAATTCTGTATTAGGAAATAAAATGAAATTAAAAACAAAATAAGTTGAAATGGAGATGAATTATTATTTATTGATCTGTATAACACGTAATATGTGTTTTACAATAATAAATATATTCATAGTCCCTCAATAACGTCGTATGAATTACAGATATTAAAATGAAAGTAAGATGAAAGTAAGCAGGTTGATTTTTTGAAAAAATAATCTTGGAAATCTCGCTCCAAACGCAGTCAGAGGTTTTGAATGATTGAATAGATGTAATTGAGTTTTGAGTTGAACTCTCTTTGTTTCATTTTCTCAATTCTTAAAACATACTGCCTACATTCGCAGTAGTTATCTTAAATAGAACGTAAAATTGCTTTATTATATTGCGAAATTTTTTCAACTGGCATAATCCTTAGCGAATTGATAGTTAAAAAATAATAAAAAAAGTTTTCGAAATTTTAATATCCATCTTATTTAATTTTGAGCAGTAGAGTATGACGTGAGATTATGATTTCTATACACTACAATGAAAGCTACTATCACTTTAACGCTTTAATCAATTCATATAATTAAGCAATATTCATTTATATTTATTTTATAAAGCACATCAAGTACAGTATAATGGATAGCATTTCTATACACTACAATGAAAGCTACTATCACTTTAACGCTTTAATCCTAAAAACAAAAGTGCTATTGAAACTTTCGTCTCTTGTCGAGTAAATAAACATTTTCTTATACTTTAAATATTGAAGTTCATAAATTATTTAGGTTATGAAATGGTGTCGGAAACGACCGTTTTTACTGTAAGCTTGGCGGGTCGAAAGTAATCCTTTCTCTCCCTAGGGAGGGAATGAGTCAGCTGATGTACTAAAAAGCCAACTGTCGAATTATAAATGGTGTCAGTGGACTGACACATACTTCCTCCCTTAAGTCAAACATAAAAAATACATCGTTAAATAAAACTAAATATGCTTTGTTGTTCATTTAAACATCCTTTATAAATTAGTTATTCCATAAATAATCAACCTGTAACTTAATTTAACATAAGAAAAAAAAGTTAAAATCATAGTTAGAGTTTTTTGGGGGACGTAACCCTCTCCCACCATATGTGTTACCAAACGTTTTGAGTGGGTTTTGTAGTCTGATGTGGCTCTAGGCTGCATGCCAATTTTCATGGAAACGGTTGAGAAAATAAGGAAGAAATATATTTTTTAAATTATCCGTAAGAATAACATTGGACACGCTAAAAAAATACTGTGTCTACAATATTTAACTTTTCTCTGGAACCGTTAGTCATGGACTAATGATTCACGATAGTGATTTGTTTAGTTTTTAAGCTGGTTTGAATGGGGATAGTCAAAATGTCTTATAAGACTGTTGTTAAACCAGAAAATTAAAAAAAACTATTTTTTATATTTAAAAGCCCAAAACTCCGTTTAAACTCCGATGTTCAGAGAAATAAGATAATGACAACCATTTTGTTTCTCCAATAAAGTATTAAAAATTAAACAATCTTCATCAAAATCATTTGGGCCGATTAAACAAATTTATTTTACGTGTTTTTGGGGATTTTCAAAGGTCAAAAATACCCTTTAAAATCTAAAAATGAGAAAAATACTCCGTAATTCCGAGAATTATTACCTACAAACGGAATTTCATGAAAATCGGACCAATAATCACGTCTCTAGGCTTCTGCATATCTCCACACTCTAACACACACACACACACACACACACACACACACACACACACACACACACACACAGAGAGAGAGAGAGACATCACTCTAAAAACCACTATTATTGATTTATGGCAATATCGTATAGGGGGAGAAAGTAAAAATGAATATTAGTTTGTTTACGTTGATCATTGGTTTCTAACATATTTCAAAACAATACAATATTTAAAAATTATCTTAACTTAAAAAAATAATAGAAATGAATATTTTCACAATTAATTTAATTTTTATGTAATTTATTTAAGAATTGAGTTGAGGATTATTTTTTCTTTTTACTTATTTTTTTACAAATTCAGGGAATAGTTTGTTATAAGCAATGTATAAATGACGGCCTTACTGCTAATATTATTTAATATTAATAAATGATTAAGAAACACCATTCCCTTGTTCTATAAAACATCCAAACTCTTGAAATACTTGGTGGTAGAAAATTGTAATCGAAGGAGTATATTTTGTGGATGAGGAAGTTTCAGAGGCGAGATAAGTACAAGGAAGCATCTCATCAGAGTTCCATCTCAATCGCCGGTGGTAGCTGAGTTTGGCCTTGGGAATAACAATATCTGCGATAAACTGCCACCAGGAGCGCTGCGGGACAATAACGGCCGCCATCTTGCGAGAGAACAATCACTCAAACGTTAACGTTGGTGGCAAATTTTACAAGAGTATTTAAATTTTTAGTTACATAGGCGTATATGTTGCAATGTAAGTGTGCAATACTATCTCCATCTTGGATTTTAATACCCAAAAGATCAATGTTGAAAACTGAAACATATCGTGATCTTCAAACACGAATTTTAAAATACGTAAATACACATCTGACTAGTTTAAAATCATAATATTCATATTAAAGATGTTTATCAGTGATCTCTCTCATTAATATGGTCATAAAACTTTTTTGAATGTGACAATTAGATTATTGAAATGGCGACCGTAACACAAGGTAGGTATTTTAAGCCAAGTATGAATAAGAAACGAGTCTAGGATGATTGATTGTGGCGCGATCTTGTAGTCTTGTTACTGACTAAGACTGAAATGTTCCTCAGACAGAACTGTTAATCAATAGCCCAACAGTACCTAAAGGACCTACAGTTCAAAGTAGAATCCTAACCACTGCTCCATTGTGTAGAGCTAATTTTAGGTAACCTCTATCCACTGACTAAATCAGAAAGTTGGAATTTGAATAAGATATTTCGCTAGATATTATAATGTTCTTTAAAATTATACCAAGTACAAGGGGTTTTGACAAAAACGTTCTGATGATTATATGAATTGAAGATTGTTCATATGGACAAGTTTTATTTTTATTCTATTAAGGGAAAATTCTGAATTCTAAATGTCTTCGTATTATTTTAACCACAGTTAACCAGCCCGTTACGTTGTTGAATGTTGGACACATTCTTTATCCCTTAGCTGCAGAGGAAATGCGTCACTCTTAGGCCTAAATGGGTAGGTTTTACGGGACGGAGCAACTTTTCACACTGCAAATAAAGTACGGTAATTCAAACATAAATTTCGTGGTTGTATCATTTCACGGTCGGTGATATTTTCCTGGGCTTGCACGTTCTCCTAACTACATTACTTGCAATTTTTCCCTTTGGATTTTCCAGATGGAAAGGTGTACATGAACAAACCCCGTACGCTTGAAGAAGTGAAACTGGCGATAACTCAAGTGATTGCTTCAATCAGCTGCGAAATGTTGGGCAAAGTCTTGGATAGTTTTAATGAAAGACTGGAAGAGTATACTTCCAGGAATTGACTCTACTGGAATGATGTCATCTGCAAATAGGCTAACTTTTACGTTGTTTAAATCTTGTTTTGTAATAAAGATAAATATGTACTTTATAAAGTGTTTTTCATTAACTGGAGTATTTTGTAAATTTATTAATCAGAAAAAGAGCTAAAATTATTAACGAACGTTCAAGTTATTGCCAATTGAAACCCGTCAGTTATTTTTGCAATTCCTTAAATTTTGTTTCATAATATGCATGAGTTCAATCATACATACGGTATTTATCTTAATATTCTTAATATATAAAAGAGAAAGAACGTATGAATATTAAATTGTATCTATGTTGCCTATAAAGTCTGGAACCGCTCGAAAGATTGTAATGAAACCTTCATGAATTATAAATCATGATTCGAGGGTGGTTTCCGTGAAGTTTGGTGCAAATCCTTTCACAGGGTTCTGCCCCCGTGGGCATAAAAGGGTGCAGTTTCAGGTTTTATAAATTTAGTGTTTACAAAATTATCAGCTGTGATTTTCTTTAAACTGGCATTTGTTCAAATGTGAACAACCCAATGTAAAAAACATGTTTGTGTTAGTTTGATGTTTCTAGATTAAAGAATTAATTTTTAAACAGAAAAAGTTACTTATCAGCGAAAGCTAAGAGAGGTATATTGTAAGAGCAAACGACACGATCAATGATGGTTTGACACTCGCCTTGAGAGTATGAGGTCCTTGTAAACAATGCTGCTTAATAGAAATGCAAAGTCGTAATTTACGACGCATTTACGTATTCAATAAGAATTGGCAGGGGGAGGCATCTGTCGTGAGTTTAGTGTACTTGTTCGACACAATCTACGAACCGTCTATGAAAAACAATGAAACTGCTCTCGTATAATGACCGGGCAGGTCTATAAGTAAGTTTCTATTAGGCACTGATTGTCCGAGGGCTAACGCGCTCGTGACGAGCGTAACTTCTGCCAGTCAGGTTCTGACCATGAGCTTTTGGTTGCAAATTTATGTGATTAATTCTTTAAACTGGCATTTGTTCAAATGTGAACAACATAATGTAAAAAACATGTTTGTGTTAGTTTGATGTTAATAGATTAAAGAATTAATTTTTAAACAGAAAAAGTTACTTATCAGCGAAAGCTAAGAGAGGTATATTGTAAGAGCAAACGACACGATCAATGATGGTTTGACACTCGCCTTGAGAGTATGAGGTCCTTGTAAACAATGCTGCTTAAAGTCATCAAGGACTTAGCCTTGATGTCCACCTTAATCGAATGATCTTGAAAAGTTTAACTTTTAACAGTCTGCCTTACTGGCAAAATATTTTTTTAGCCCAGAAATAACAATGTAAATTTTGTGTAAACAATGCTTGTTACACCACACATACTCGTAAACAGATGGTTGACGTCAAATTAAAGGTAAAGTCATTATCTAGTGGGATTACATTATTATTAAAAAAATATATATAATTACCACTCAGTAATATCTCAAATATTATCCCCGTCGCAAAAGACCTGCGTACTCAGCGAATTTCCAAATCAATAATAATATATTAATCAATATCCGTAGTAAAATGAGTTTGCTTATTCTCCACAAGAATAACATGGGAAACAGTATATAGGTCAGCTGCCATGTTAAACACTTTAACGTTATGCTAAAAACATTGAAAAAAGTGAAATATTAATTTTTCTTTTTCCTCCATATGTTTAAAATTGGAGCCCCAAAATACAACGTACTGTGATTAGATTTTTTAATATCTCGGTAACCGTTGGAGATAGACAAAAACTTTAAAGAACTAAATTGTGTAGTTTTAAAGCTTATTCTAATGGTGAAAGACAAAATTTAAACATTTTTTAAAAATTACGTAAATGAAAAACGCAAAAAGATTGTTAGTACAAAAACCCCCTAAACTACCCGTTCCGATTAATCGATATTTCTGAATTCCGAATTCGTACGAGCATTTGTAGGAATACACGTCTCTACCAAATTTGGTCTCGATCGAACCATTTTAAGAGAGTTATCGTGTTCACAGACACATACACATAAATTTTTAACGACTATTGTTTTTGGCCTCTGGGCACCTAAAAACGAAAAAATAACATGGTCCCGGGCTTAAGTCTTGCCATGAGACCTACGATAATAGCTTCTTTCCTATGAGAAATTCGCAAAAAATGGTAAATGTAATCTAATAGATAACGAATTTACCTTTAATTTGATACCTCAGCCATCTTTATGGACTACCGAATGGTCAGTAACGCTACCAAAAAGTTACCCTAACTTTGTTCTTATGGTACTAATATTCTTATACTTTATACTTTTAACTGAAATGGCGACCTACCCAGGTAGGTATTTTAAGCCAAGTATGAATGAGGAATGAATGTAGGATGATTGTGGCGCGATCTTATAGTCTTGTTACTGACTAGGGCTGACATGTTCCTTAGACAGGACTGTTAATTAATAGCCCAACAGCCGATGGCAACTAATGGACCTACAGTTTAACGTGGAATCCGAACCACGGCCTCTGAATTACGAATTGGTCTAATTATGAGGATGGTCTTTGTGGATTAACGTAGTATTCAATAGTGTTGACGTTAATCCACACAAGAGAACACTACATCCACCGACCATCTCTCACAACTATCCACAATTCGTGACCTCCAAGTAGCTGGATTACAGGACGTCGCCACCGTCCCATTCAAGATGGCGGAGGTACTAAAGATTCTTAATATTCAGGCAGGAGTTTCCTGTATTGGTAAAAATCGTAACCTAGAGTTTTTACCAACTCTGAAAATAAAAATATCTTAATTTTTAATGGTTGGTAGGCTATAAGAAATTAAACTCAATTTCTGAAAGAGCGAAATTGTGGTGTATTGGTATTCTGAAGTTTCCATACTATTGTCCTTCCGTTACAACTATGTACACATAATGTAGTTGTTCAAGAATTTCGATTAAAATCACTGAGTCCTCTTGTTAATCTAACTATAGTTGTTCTTGAAACTACATACATTATTACACATTCGTGCTTTTCCTTTCATCCAGTACAAAATTATTTTTTCCATAAAGGCTATATCAAAATATTAGTTGCATTGTTATAAACTTAAAATTCACTAAAAAGATTTATTGGATGACCAACCTGAATAAAATTATGCGTTGCGTTTTAATTTTACAAACGATTTGTGGAATTTCTAAATATATTTATTAATTTGTTAAACATACATGCAGTAATATTAATATGAAAACACATTAACTTATAATACTATATGTTTAAAATGGTACAGAAGTGAAACAGTGGTTTTCAGCATTATTCGTCAAAGTCGTCAAAATAGTATAAATGCCAACAACTGTCCAAACAATTGGTAGTCAGTTCGTGCAAAGTTTCAAATCCGCATGTTTAACCATTATTCAGAAAAAATAATAAGTGAAAAAACAAAATGGAGGCTGTGTGAGTACCTAAGGACTTCCGGACAATTTAAATATGATACTTAGATATGTTTCTTACCCAGGAACAATGCCCTAGAGTATTGGTAGGGAATTCTGAAACACCCTGTATATACAGGGTGTCTGTTATGTGCGTCACCAAACTTTACGATGTGGTCTATTGGGTCCAAATATGCAAAAAATTTCTATGGAAGTATGTCCTAAAATGCATGCTTGGCCGATTTTTTGAAACTTGGCATGTGTCTTTAAATAGTAAAGATCTAACTTAGACAAAAAATATTTTGTTATTGACAAAACTTGGTACATGGTCAAAATAAAAATTATTTATGTTTATAAAAGCCTATTTTCAGTGTTCCTCACAGTAGCTAACCTGCATATTCTTTCCCATGTTAATCTTATGGAGAATAGGCAAACTCTCTTAGTACTGATCAAACTTGTCATATATATTATTACATGTTATTAATTTGGAAATTCGCTGAGTTGCTGTGACGAGGTTATTTTTTATACATGTATAATTTCCTGCGAGGTTTTCTATTCTATCCTATTGAATTTATAACATTCCATATACCATATGGATTCCAGATAACACGTGTTCAGGACTTGGGGGCTGATGAGGTTTTTACTTGCAGTGCTTACCACTCATTACCGTCATGCAACAGTGTTTTGTACTGAGACAACAAGGTGTGTGCCGGGTGCATGATGCATGAGCGTGCATGATGCATGAGCCCGTAATTGGGTAAAGCATGACGAGCGGCCGTCTCTGTGCCTTCACAAGGGCAAAATTGTACATATTGTTTGGTGAAAAACTGAGTTTTCCAGAAACTGTAATGTTTATCTTAGACAAATTATTATAAATACTATAGTATCCAAAGTCAATTACCTATGCTATCTCGATATGTATTCAGAATACAAATCAGTTTGTTATATATAATATATTAATATTATTAGAGTATTGCTTGTACATTGAATGACATTATAATATTTTTTACATTTACATTTTTACATTTTATGCTCCAGAAAAGCCGAAATCGACTTTTCCGTGAAAACTTTAGCACCCATAAATACAACCTTTATTTTCCTTATTCTATACCTGTTGGAGAAGTGTTTCATTTTTAGTTCATCTAAACAGTTGTTCTTATGTTTCAAATTTTCAACATACAAATTATTACTTTCAATTACAAATAAACCCCCAGAGCTAAGACATATCCATGTCAAAAAGGAAAATGGAAATTTATGATGATTCCCCTGTCTGTAATTCCATAAATTCGCCTCAGTCCGACACTATTTTTTACACTTTTTGTACATTCTACATTATTTTAAAACTTCCGATTTGGTAGGTTGACTCGCTGAAAGATTTTACTATGAGTCCGTTAACCTTCTGTGCCCATACTAACCAAAGCAGAAGATTAAATTATTGGATGTCCACTTAACCTTATGTTACTGACAAAAGGTGCAACGGAACGGAATTGTTGCAGTATTGAGTTCTAAATTACGCCGCTAGAGTGCATGGCGTGTATTGATGCAACAGTATTGTTGCAATAGTGGGTTCTAAGTTACGCCGTTAGAGTGCATGACGTGTACCCTTCCTGGATAAAGTGATGTGCGTTGGTCAAGTACGTGCTGCTCTCTAACGAGATTTTGATGAACTATTACGAGTACTTCCCAATGCCGCTAGAGTCGCTGAAGTTCTTCAAATTAGTTTCAATTCATCTTCGGCGCCGAAGGATACGAGTTAGTTGTCTGTCTAGTCGGTCGGCGTTTAGTTGTCCGTGTTGCGATATGGATTTGTGGTTAGTTTAGTGTTGCTTAGTGTATTTTGACGAATAAGTGATAATAAGCCTATGATTCAATGCAAGAGGTAATGTGGGTGTCAGTGCTACTACATTGTGCCGGTTTAGTGTAAACATGGGAAGTACTCAAAGTTCAAAAGTTGATAACCATCCACCTCCTGTTGAGTACCCGAGAACCAACAATGTTAGAGCAAGCATTCGGTCCACAAGGGTGCCCATGCCCGACCAGAATGAACTTGAAAGAAGATTCACCAAAGTTTTGGTAAGATATGAAAAGCCATAATAACTTTATGACACACCGAGGCATTTGTTTTGACAGCACTGTTTTTATTGTGAGATGGAAGAAATATACTGCAAGCTCGACCTAACTAAATCCTTCCAATTCATTCTCCTAAGGCCCAAGGGTCTAACTAAAATCCCTAAACCTACCTCAAATTAAAAAAAATCTTTAGGGTCTATAAGACCTAATCCAAAATGTTATCCAGTCAATGTAGAAGTTGTCTGATACCAATAGGTCCTTGTATGTAGCTGACATCAATTGTATTTTAACTATTATACACACACAGCCTATTAGTAAAACAGCTGGTTAGTTCAAAAGGTCTAACTTACACCTTATAATGCTAGAGAAACTGATTCGATTCTGGACCCGCTCGATGTTTTTAATTGGCTTTTTATTCTATTGCCAAATTAATAACAGGTCATTTTTAAATAATAATAGGCCTACAACCCGGGATTGGGCTGTTCCCTATTGATATATTTTAAAATGCCACTAGATTTAATAAGCAAAAAATAAACGTAAAGATGATATTTTGGTTGTTAATCAAATTTTTCTTCTCTAGCCTAATAAAATATTACTTAGGCTTATTTTATTTTTCACTATAGGCCTACCATAAGTTAATTTCTATTTCTACTCAAACAACAAGCCCTCCATCCATCACAATTCTTCTGGTAACAAACATAGCCTAACTTAGTCTCAGTATAAACATTGTTTTTGAAGATACACTGTGGTTTCTTCTGCTCGCCTATTATGAAACAAAATGTGTCTAAATGCTAATCTTATGGTAGAAAATAAATTATAGGTTACCGTACAGAATTTTTGTCTAGAAAATAAATCTTGAAAACAGACCTAACAGTATTGCTTCAGATTAAAACTGAAATACAGAATGATTATGTACCACAAACACTAAAATCATCTTAAAATATAAAGAGGGAGAAGGACTTACGTTTAAAGACACCTTCTGTTGCAATATATAAGATAGGCATTCACTTTATTTCACACTAACACTAGTCCAAAAAATTCTCTATAACATAATCCAACCAGGTAGGCCTCCTACATATTGAGAAAAAAATACAAGTAATTAGCCTTATATAAAATAGGGATATCATTGATCGGTAGAACTTTAATTCAACACGTCCCTAATAAAAGCAGAAAATTGCACCATTGATTTTTCTTTCCTAACTTGTGGTTCACAGATTACACGTATAAGCTATGATTTTTAAGCGTGAGATCTTAACCACATGGAGGTTAATACCAAGTTTAAAGAACATATGAATGTGGCGACGTCCTGTATACAGCTACTTGGAAGTCATGAATTGTGGATAGTTGTGAGAGATGATCGGTGGGTGTGGTGTGGTGTGTGCTCTTGTGTGGATTAACGTCCGCACTATTGACTACTACGTAAATCCACAAAGACTATCCTCATAATTAGTCAATTCGTAATTCAGAGGCCGTGGTTCGGATTCCTTTGTTAAACTCTAGGTCCCTTAGTTGCTGTCTGTTGGGCTATTAACTAACACTCCTGTCTAAGGAACATGTCAGCCTTAGTCAGTAACAACATTGTGCCACAATCATGCTACACTCATTTCTCATACATACTTGGCTTAAAATACCTACCTGGGTATATTGGCATTTCGATAACCTAAACCTAATCTAAATTCAATACAGGCCTGTAAACAAATATGCCTTAGTTTAAACAGTTAGTTTGAAAGTTATAATAGGATCCTACAGAGTACCTTAGCCTTTCAGTAGCATACTGACTTCAGAAACTTGATCACATTGGAATTTTGACATGGATATGTCTTAGCTCTAGGGTGGGGGTGTTGGCGATTTTTAAGATGGAAAATATGTAACAGGTTTCCATAGAAAATACCAGAGCTATTGAATTGAATTAATATAAAATAATAAGAACAGCTGTTTAGATGAAGTGAGACACATCCATGATCTAGCCTATTTCCCACAGGGAAGTAAATATAAACATTTTTTAATTCATTGTTTTACTCTTTTACTCTTTGAAATTTAGCATTAATGCCATCTGCGAGCTAATGCATGAACTAATGCCTGGGTAAGTTGCCTGTTGTGCCGGTAGAGTATGTTTTTATAGCTAAATAAGCGCTTTAAGGTAGAGGATGAATGTAACAAGACTTAGATAAAATAACTTATTATTCATTATTTAACGTTGCTAAGGCGCAACAAAAGTTGCTCCTTGTAAAACTAAGAATGAACAGTTTCTATTTCGATAGACAATTTCGAACTTAATAACAGCTATAAAATGATCAATTAATTAGAAATTATATTTAGGCCTACAAAGTACTTAATGTTTGTGGTGTATTTTTACTTTGTTTTATAGCAAGATAACATGTGAAAACAAGGTAGGCAAGCGATCGGCCGATATGACAAGTGTTCGTCAGTTTTTTTCTAGCCCATCAAAACCCAGAAATTGCCGATAAATATTTTAAACTATCCATAATAAATCCATCTTAACTCCGCGGAGCGCTTGTTGTCGTTTGAAGACGTTCTATTTCACGCTTGCGGGTCGGATATAGGCGACATCCATTGCAGGAAACTTATGAAAATCAGCATTAACCAGTACTTCAATTTTATTTAAGTCTGAAAATCACTGCCTAAAAGTTGATAGGCTAGTCTGGAGCCCGCGGACAAGGGTGCTGGGCGGAAGTCTGTCATCACCAGCATGATGCGGCAACGTTGCCGGCATACCAATCATCGCCCGCCATAACATCCTCATGCTCATGGATCCATCTTGTGTTTTGAATATAGTCGTATTGTTGTCACATGTTGCTGTTGTTGAAGGTCCCCAATCATCTCCATTGAAGCAACAGTTTTTCTGAACGATTGCAAAAATATTCCCATCAAATTAACGTGGTAATACTTTGAATAATTATTAAATTAACAATTAGTTGGACTTTTCCAACGCGTCTTGTGTTTAAAATCTACACAACTTTTCGAAAGTTGGTAAAACTACTCCCGTTTTCAAATATCAATATTAGTTTGATTACAATGATTTTAAACGTACGTCGAAATCATACTTTCTTGACGTGTAACGAATAAATAATTAAACATGCTCGTATATAGTAAGATACCTTTAATTACCTGTAGATCTAAAATGTTCTTAATTTTCCCGATGTACATTTCGCTACTTAATGTAGCATCATCAAAGGGTAAATATATTGAGTGTCAATAAATACTATTAAAATAATTTATTGTTCAAATTTCATATGTACAATATATAGACACTCAAGATTTTTACCCTGTGATGATGCTACACCAAGTAGCGAAATATACTTCGGGAAAATTAAGGATATTTTAGATCTACAGGCAATTAAAAATAAACAAATTTTACAATATACGAGAATATAAACGTCTATAAAGCTGGGAATCATAAAAAGTTAAATATATTTTCTGATGTAATCTAATTAATTTTGTCATTTTAATAAGTATCTTTTTCTCTAACACAGAATCCTATAACCTGTACAACGTACGGGCCAATGTAATAAAAATGACCTCTCACACCTTTTACTGCTACCTTCCGAGAGACGTAAAAAATATTTTTCAAATTTCTTCATAAATAAAACTGTTTTTACAAACAAATGTGTGCTGAAACCCCTTGTCAACCAGGAGCTGGGTGCATAAAAATTAACTTCTTATATAACTAAAATTATCATTGACCGGCCGGGCAGGATAGCAAGGTCGCGCACCTCCGCGGAAGAGATTACAAGCTCTCAGTGCTCTCCACTTATCACATTCTTTATCTCTGGAATTTCATTCAAACCTGTTTCTATTTAAAGAAATAACCGCCAAGCTCAAAGATTCAAATGACTAAATTATTTATTTTTGAGCTAATTCTCACCAACCCGATGTTTTTAAAATGAATCTGTAAAAACTCGTAAAACCCAATTTCGTGTACAGAACCCTCTAAAGTTTTTTGGGATAGAACGATCTGTATGATTTTAACCATCTGTATGATTTTTAACTTAATCCCACAAAATACAGCGTGTACCCCCTTACATTTTCACAGCAAATTTAATCTTTTTTCGAAATTAACAATATGTTTATATTTAGGCTATACAGCTTCATACGAATGGTGTTTTGGCATTTGGGACCCCAAAGCGAAAAAATTGTACCGGGTTAATGTCTTACCACGAGTAAAGACCTAAGTTTCTCTACGAAATTCGCTAAAATTAAAAATTCTAATTTTTTCGGTCGTTCCCCATTTATTTTCGACCATAATAGACCTCTCAAATCCTAAGTGATTTTGGGACTCGCTAACTTCCGCCACTGACACCAATGTTTTCCATCTCAATGGTATTATCAAATATTTAAAATGTACCAATAATTTTTATTGTCAACTAAAATAAAACATCTTCGCTGACATTACCTTAACGTTCACGTGGTAATGTTTACCTATGTGGTAATGGCCAAAAGGACAACCGAACAGCATATTGACCAAAAATGACTTGTACCGTACATAACCGGATGAAAATATTACTGGAAGTGTATGAAATCGGGTTATCGTAGTAGCATACATTACCGTTTCTTCAGTTTGTTTTGTAAATAACAATGGCACAGAAGGAATTTAAAAATTGTTAGACATGTCTACAAGACATTGGTAGATTATAACAGGCTTCCCGCGGTGCGGGGCCGTTATTCAGACGACACCAACACGTGTCTTTTTGGAACCAGTGTCAGATGTTCTTGTGCATATTGTTGGCGAGAGTAAGAAGAAGGTGCATGTGGGAGTGGGAACAGATGGCGCTGCAGCCGGATGTGCTCAGTGTGCGCACGCGCGTACACGGCCGGCCCGAGAGCCCACGAGCTAAATGTCAGGGATAATGTTGGCTTGACATTAGATCCGAAAATTAAATGGGATGTGTCTGAAAAGGCCGGAACTACTCTGATCTGATCCTTTCGTGTATGAAGTTTCCCGACGCCATATGGTCTCCTATTCGTTGTGAATGAGGCGAATAACTGTTTCTGTAATAGGAATTCCTTTTCATCTTATGTACATAGTTTTACGACGAATTAGACATGGAGTTATTTCTATTTTAGTAGGTTTTGTTTGGTACATAATTAATTACATTTTTCTGTTAAACCTTTGAAACTGTATTGAAAATCAATCTGCATAGTAATTAGAGGAGTTATTTTTACTTACAAGTTAGACGTTCAAGGTATTTTTAGTAGTGTGGTTTTTAAGTTGGTAGCAATGCTACACTCAACAATCAAATTCAATTTGATCAGCTGACTTTTTTGTTCACTCTCTTATGATATTTCGATATTTTGGTATTTTTAGTAGTGTGGCTTTTAAGTTGGTAGCAATGCTACACTCAAAAATCAAATTGATCAGCTGACTTTAGTTCATTGTCTTATGATATTTCGATATTTTTTTGTTACGTGCTTATTCTGTTTACGTTACAACCATGAATAGACTTTCCAAAAGAGGTACGTTTGCGAATCTTGCAAATTTATTCTGTAAATAATAGTTAAGTTCAGAGAAATTACGCAATATGTTTTCAAATATGAAGCTCGTTTGTGGTCGTGCGACTAAGTAACAAACAGAATTTCCAAATTTGGAGCAATGAAAATTTCTACGGAATTTGTTGCTGTGCCCTTCATCCACCAAAAATCTTATGGTGTGCCATTTGGGCAGGAGGTGTAATTAGTCCCTAGTTTTACAAAGACGATGCTGCCTGAGTGTGAGGGTTAAACGGATAACGCTACATATTGGGAAATTCTAAGACACTTTATCGTTCCTTTTAAACAACATGGAACTAGATTAAGGATGTTGCTTTGTACGAGTATGTGTCCGGGAAGGTTTTAGTGATTTTTTTTCGAAAACTCCAAAAGTTTCTATTTTATGGCGTTTTAAATATGTAATGTTAACCTTATAGAGAATTAGTTTTTGCAAATTTTCCTTAGAACACTCACTTTGATCACAGGTATTTACAAATTAGTGTTTACTTGTATTATTTAATAAATTTACATTGTTCGATAAACAAGATATTGTTTTTTGTGTCGTCTGCTCACGGCAGAGTCCTATAGAGATAACATTAACTGGCCTTCGCAGTCGTGAGATGTTAAGCCAACAGACTACCTTCTGTGGGGAAATGTCAAGTCACAAGTCAATGCCGACAAACCACACTCTAAATGACTTGGAGGTGAACATCCCTCAGGATAGTCACGAATTACCTCCCTAGCTTCTGTAAAGGGCGAACGAATATTGGACATCCAGATTTAACTTTCTACGGGAACACCTAGGAGCCCGTATGCCAGAAATCGTTTTTAAACATTAACGCCATAACACTGCGTTTGAAATATATTCATTTTTATACCAACTTAAGTTATTTTTCATTGTTTTATTCTCTATTTTAAAATCACTCAATGAAAATCACTATTAATGGTCTTGAAGAATGATGGCGCTGCGCCTGCCTCCCCCAGTCGTAATAGCGGTCGTAAAATTATTCCTGCAGTGGAGAGGGTGTCCCACAACCCCTACGTGACCTCGCTGCAGGTGTCCGGTGATTTATGTGTTGCTACCGTGACCACACGGCGATGCCTGAGGGGATGGCACGCTAGGTGAGCTTGGGATGTCGATGCTTGCGTTGTAAACTCCTGTTCTTAGCGCACGCTATCTTGTGATCTTTAGAACCTTAACCTAAGATCCGCCTCCGCTAGCTCGTAGGCGGACTGTTGTGGTTATTTGTTGCGTTATCAATGTAGCTTTTGTGTTGTACATGATAGATAAGTATAATATTATTTGCAATATGATATAATTAATATCTGTAACTTTAAACATTTAATTTTTAAATTATTACCTATCTGAGCGATCACGCCATCCTTGAGAATGTTGCATACAGCACACAACCAGTCACAACCGCCACATGCTGAGGGTATACTGTACTACTAGGAGGCGAAATGAGAATCCTGCTACCTCATCAAACAATCTACACAGTTTAACGTGAAATCCGAACCACTATTGCCTCTAAATGACGAACCGATCTAATTATAAGAATGGACTTTGTTGATTAATGTAGCATTCAACTGTGCGAACGTTACTCCACACCAGAGAATATCACATCCACCGACTGTCGCTCACAACTATCCACAATTCGTGGCCTCCAAGTAGATGGATAACAGTATGGAAAATAGTATTTAATTTACTCATCTAACCCTATAGAGCTGTGAACAGTATGTTAAACGAACATTTGAACCAGCTCATTGGTTATAGGCCTAAATATTTTTAGATTCCAAAATATTAGGTTACCCAACCTCGCATCATATAGGTACATGAGTTCACACCGGCAACTTTAATACGATCCGGAGCAACTCCGATGCGGACGCATAGTATCCGGTTGCTGACGCCGCGCTGATGCGGAAGTCTCTGATATCGCCCAGTCAGCGGCTCTGATTGAAGAGCTCTGCCGTTCTTGCGTACGACCTCAACTCAGACAGAGACATCCTCCTTACAAATACACTATACACACAAATGTGTGCTGAAAACCCTTGTCAACCAGGAGCTGGTTGCATAGAGATTAACTTCTTTTACAACTAAAATTATCATTAACCGCCCGGGCAGGATAGCAAGGTCGCGCACCTACGCGGAAGAGATTACAAGCTCTCGATGTTCTCCACTTATCACATTCTTTATCTCTGGAATTTCATTCAAACCTGTTTCTATTTAAAGAAGTAAATCTTCATTCCTCGTACTGATAACCGCTAAGCTCAAAGATTCAAATGACTAAATTATTTATTTTTTAGCTAATTCTAACAAACCCGATGATTTTAAAACTCTGTAAAAACTCGTAAAACCCAATTTCTCGTACAAAACCCCCGAAATTTCCTTAGTATAGAACGATCTGTATGATTTTCGAACTTAATCCCACAAAATACAGTTTACCCCCTTACATTTTCACAGAAAATATCATTGTGGTTGGATTTTTTTGAAATTAGCCTACTATTTTTATGTTTAGGCTATACAGTTTGATACGAATTAATTAATTTGATTACTGTAATTATTTATTTGGTGACAGTAAACAGGACCAGGTGAGCTTACAGAATCTTTTAAAATTCATAATGGCTTTTGTTACTAATTATTCAATATCTTTTATTGAACTTTTCCAACTAGTCTATGTTTTCAACTAAAAAAAGTTTCTGGAGTTAGAGAAACTCCTCCCGTTTTCAAGTGATTACCTAATAATTGACATAGAATATTAATTTTTAAGGTACAGATATAAATTATATCACGTTGTCAATAAATACTACACTCATCTATCATTCACGAAACGATACAAAAACTATATTGTAAACGCTTAAATATAAGTAAATATAAATTGTATGCTATTGAGAGGTGATGCAGTTTGGGAATGTTAATACCATTTCAAAAGTTAATATCAAACTTCTTTATTCAGGAAACATTTAAGTTCATAGCAATTGTCTAAAATGTGAACAATAATATACAATAAACATTGTTTTACCTAAGCGGAATACAATAAACAGTGATGTATGATTAAGTATTTATTATTACAGCTTGCGAGCGTAACATTCGTCCAAACTGTAAAATTCTCATCTAACTAATACGGCTTTAAGTTTTTTATTGATAGCCCAGTCGAATATTAAACCTTGGATGGATGAAGTTCCCCAAAATACTTGACAAGATGAATATTTTATTTTAAATTATTGTTGAAATGTTTATCCTAGTGTCTTTGTGATAGTTAATCTCAGTAAACTCCAGAAGCCCAACAGTTGTTATAATCAAGGCCAATTCCCAGTTCACGACAATACGATTGTCCAGCATCGAATCATTTACTTTTTTCGAATAACCCAGAACATGTAGGGTTGGGTTATGCGATTTTACTTAAGTAATTTCACTAAGTAAAAGGAATTTCTAGATGAGTCGAGTTTTAATCGAATGCACTTCCTAGAATCGATATAAATAGCGATGTTAGGACTTATAACCGGTGTGGGTAATGTGTTCTGTGTTGGCCAAAATCGACCCGTCCGTCGCATCACCGATATCGGATCCTTTCCCTCCTCCACAATAGCAGAAACAACAGCTGCTCTTCCCTTCTACATCAACATCGAGACCAGGGGGAGCACGCCTAGCTTCCGTAATATAAATGTAAATGTCCTCCCGCCCTATTCTTTTATTTTTACCTCAGACAGTAAATAGATATCTGTTTCGAAATTAGAATATCGTAATTCTACGAATCTTCCGGCTTAACGTGACATCTTATCTCCGCCATCTTGTGATCGCTTCTTATCTCCGTGCCGTGGTTATCTCGTGTATCTTATCGCCTTATCTACGATGCATGAGAATGTTGCGGTGGTGGCGGTTGTTGATGGTAGTGTTTCGATATACATCAAAATCTTGTTGCAAATGTCTTTGTACAGTACTGCACTTATCTGTGTCTACCCCGTCGCAGCAGACCTGCGTATTCAGCGAATTTCCAAGTCAATAATATAAAACAAGTTTTATTAAAATCCGTCCATAAACATAAGAATTATTTGTCTATTCTCCATACGATTAACATGGAAAAGAGTGTGCAGGTTTGCTGCTGTGAGGAACACTAAAAGTAGGCATTTACACCATAAACTATTTTTTTCACATTTATTTATACCGACTTTCATCAACATCCGTCCATAAATAAAGGAGTTTGCCTATTCCCTATATGATTAACATGGGAAAAGAGTATGTAGGTTTGCTGCCATGATAAACACAGTAACTATGATTTTAAGCATAAATGGATAGATCTCAACCACATGAAGGTAAATACTAAGTTTAATCCAAAAATATTGATTAATATGGGAAATATTAAATTTTCCTTATCCTCCATAAGATTAACATTGGATCCCCAAAATACAACGTACTGTGTTTAGATTTTTTTAAATCGGAAACCGTTGGAACTGATCAAGGAAGTCGTTTGAATTAACGCTTTAAGTTGGGTTGGAACGATGTTTTCCACTTTTCTATTTTTGTCTGTTTTTTTATAATTTTATTAGACTACTAATGAGAGTAAAATCGGATTGGATCTAACAAGGTTTACGATTTAAATCGGCAAAGGATTAAATGAAGGTAATTGATTAAAATCTGGCAAAAACCATTGTCGGTGGAATTAGGAACGATTTGAAAAGTCAGAGAAATATCAATGGGTACGACGGAATTTTGATGAAGTAAACTTTTAAATTAAAAAGTGAAGACATTATTATTCAGACATAAAACCTGTGGTTGTAGTTTTTGGAACAATAATTTTTATTTTGAATAATGCTGATGGGGCGTTAGTAAGGTATTTGGACTTGTTACTGACAAATCTTGTTTCTATTTAAAACAATAAATAAATAGTATAGATCTAGTTTTTGATATAATTTTCTAGGAAAGAAATTGACAAGAAATTTTATTGGTTGTGCAGTGAATTTGAGTTTATCGTAAAACTGTTTTTCAAACCATAACATGACACAATGAGTAGCAAATCTCGTGTTTCAAGGTGACGTACTGTATATATTGTAAAGTGAATGGAGAGAAAGCAAATTGCCCACATTTGGTTAATAGCGGTTACCACAATTAATTGTTAGTGTAGACTGAAGCGAAGGTATTTCCTTTCCTGCACCTTTATGACCTTGGATCTTTGAGGTTTTCAAATGAGTAGGATCTGTTCGTCCTGTGCGAAGGTGGAAGAGAAAATTGAGAACGCAACTAAGCACCGAAATCAGCCCAAGTTGGCTGTCTCACTCGTGTTTACTATATAGTTCACAGATCGAAATTGGGCACATAAAAAAAGCTGTGAAGAATTACTGGCAAGCCATTTGGCTACTCAGTGTTAACGGGCTTCCTTATTGCCTTGGGTCCTTACTGTCTCTCCTAGGGCGTGATTGACTCCAACCTGAGTCTGAACGCCCATTTTGATTCGAATTCTTGAGGAGTGGTCTTTGCTACCTACTTGTGTAGGTGTCCTGGAGAAAGCATACTTGCTTAGCCTGCTCTCTGGGGTTTCCCGGGCGGAAAATGTATTGTCCTAGGGCGTGTGCCTTCAAATGAAAAGTTGAAGGCTTCCTGGGGTAGACCTTTTCCTTGTTTGGGAGTTGCTGTATGGAGGTATTACTGTATTGCTCTTTGGGTTTAATGTGACCTAAGCTCGGATCTGGATTGTTTTGGAGGTTCGTTTAACTTCTCTGAGAATTAGGTAGACTGGCCATGTCTTACCTTACCCTCTAGCACACGATGTGCTTTGGCCTCCATCACACAATCTGTCTTCAATCTTCCCTGTTTTCTGATCATTCCCGCCAGTTCCTAACCCTCAGAATGGTCAAGTCAACCTCGACATCCTGCTACATTTTTCTTCTCGGACAACCTCTTTTTCGTACCATGTAATCGGCCATCCAACAATTTTAGAGGCATTCTTTCATTTTCCATTCTTATTACATGACCGAGCCACCTCAATCCCATAGATTTTATCACTCTATGTTCTCATCATCTGTCAACTTATCATTTTCAACTCAGGATTTCCCCATACATCCATTATCTCCAGTAGCTGTACAACAACCCCCAGGAGAACGTGTCTAACTTGGCCTCTAACCTAACTGGTGCCTCTTAATCATTCAAAGTCTAACATGTAAGAACCGAAATTTATAAGGACGAGTCGAAACTCAAATTGTACTTATTGTAACTGTGTCGAATCTTTGACCGGAATCGAACCTGAAATTTCGGACTGAAATGTTAACTCTGTAGCGATGAACCAGCAGCGACGGTGGTGAATGTTTACGTGTTCCTGTAGAGTAGTAAATGGTGCATCAATTAGCTTTAGTGCGGACGCTTGCGTTACATTTGAGATTTCTCGCCCGGTTTTTGTAACGTGGTAAGTCTTCTAAGGCGGGAAAGAATAGTTGTGAGCTAAATAATGTTTGGGAAATATTTCATGCTGGTGTACCGGTACTGATTGAGGAAATAAATAACGAATTGGAAAAGTTATTGTATTTAGTAACTGTTTTCCTGGTTTAGACATTGACTTTATCTATCAGCTGTGAAAGAAAGACCACTGATAATTATATAAATGATTGGGATTCCCGCGGTGACACCGGAAACACGGATTGTTGAAGATAACCGGATACAGTATGCAAGGCCGTGCGGCCACAAGGATGCAACATAAGTATTGTGGCCGCAGTACACAGTAGCCACATGAGAACCTCCCGACCTTGCTTTGTACGGGTGTCGTGGGACCGTCCTCCATTGTTGTCAAACTCCTAATTAATTGTAGTTTAAGTAAAGAGTTTTTATGGTTGGACGTTTTATTTTTAAACTAAGTTTCCTTTAGAAATAGCTAGTTATATCGTCTTTTTGTCAGTCGTTTTTCCATGTAGGTAAATTTTATCACTTTGTATCTGTTGTAAAATTAAAAATGGAATTGCTTTGATTTTTGTGATTTCGTCATTTTTTACGTTTTGCTGAAGAACAGTCCAACCCCCGGTCTTGTTAGCTCAATAACAAAATCTAGATTAGACCCTTGCGGGATTCGTTCCGGCGATGGATTAGTTTTGAAGGCGGGCACTATAACCACTCAAGGCACCCAGTCAGTTTTCTTCCCAACCTAATAGCTAAAAACTTAAACTGCAACTTGACATTATGGTGAGTTAAGGCAATATCAGTGGAACGAACCTTTTTGAATGTCAGTAAAGCCCAATAAATATTATGTTGAAAATCTCCACGGATGAAAGAAAATGGTTATTAAGAGTGTTCGCGCACAGCGTATTCGGCGGACATATTTCACGTTGAATGATTTGACCCCGCTGGTGGAGTGGTGTGTGGGGTCAGCTCAATTTGTGTCGATTAAGAGGGGGCCCGACCAGCTGTGGCAGACTGCCGCATCCCCGCCGATAGTGGGGGGCTGCCGGGTGCAGAATCTATAGGTTCAAGTACTGATCGGACTTTCAAACAGATCACCTTATCGAAAATTCATTTGAACTAACATACAGGTATTCCTCATCTCTCGACACTTAGTCAATTAATTTATTTGTAACTTAATTCAATTCAGGCACAGACAAGTAACCTCCTATCCGTAGTGTCTACCTACTTGGAAAAACTGAAAAAGCCAGGGAATTTAGTATAACATAAGGGAGTATCAGGTATTTCCTGAAAGCCAATGAAATTCTCGCGCTGTGCTTGCAGAAAATATATTAAAACGTTCAATTATTGTGTATTATGTCTTTGTTCATAAAAATCGCTGTCCATTTTCCATTCACGATCACCGGTGTTCTGATTTATGTCTAGTACCTCGAACATTCTAAATACGCGCAATGGAAAACCTGGAAAAGTAAGGAAATTTTAATTTTGGATTTTGGTAGACACCATGCTGTCTTAGAATCAGAGTTTTGATATGTAACGCATTAAAATGTTGTGTCAGCTAATCGGCCAATCCAATTTTCAGATCATGGGAGGTATTAGAATGTTTCTAAGCAATAGGATTCCCGAAAAAAATCCCCGAAAAACTAGGAATATTGTATATATTTTTGACATGGATATGTCTTAGCTTTGGGGGGGGGTGTTAGTGATTTTTAAGATGGAAAATATGTAACAGGTTTCCATAGAAACTACCAGGGCTATTGTATTGAATTTTTAATATAAAAGAACAAGAACAGCTGTTTAGTTGAATTAAAAACATTCTCTTTAGACATATCCATGATCTAACCTATTTCCCACAGGGAAGTAAATATAAAACATTTTTTGTTTAATGCATAACCAATTAATAGTAACGTTGACTACCGACACTTTTATACCATTTAACGGTCCAAACTCCTCAAACTTTGTGGCTGCCGCAGGAAGCGAATTTGTCAACCACTTGAACTGCAGTCCAAAGACGCTAAATTAGCTAGACCTACCATTACAGTTAAAAGATATGTTTTCAGAGTTCTTGTCATTCCGCAAAGGTACAGTATATGTTTGAGAAGTCTAGAAATATACATTCCATTGAACTTCCCTGATAGGATGGTTGTTGGTCAAACTACTCTCAGGACGTGTTCGGATCGGCATGAACAACCTGTGCATTTTTATACGAAATACTCTTTGTGCAGAAAGCGGTCCAACACACATCCCGAAAGCAACACACCGAAGTTGAAAGCACTACCCGTTAGGCTGGCAAGATGTCGAACCAACTCATATAGTCTTCGCGGTTTTTTGCTGTTTGGGGGAATGCAGATATTTGATCTCAACCGTGCGGCGGAATTCCTTTTGGATTATCTACAGCAGGTAAAGTCGTTCCACAGTGGAAGGAAGGATATTGTGTCGTTGGGACGCGTGCGATGGACGTGCCCAGGGAGATTAGGATGTATAGACGTTGACAACACGGTAGCCGAAACTGCCTAGCTGTCGTAGATTATCGTCAGTTCCAGTTTGTGTCGACCCGATCTATCAGACACGTTTCTTAGGTAATCGCCTCCGTCTGGGATTTCGACAACGATTTCAGTCAATGTCAACGTTTAACGCCAATCAGGTTGCGCAACCCGTCCCTTTCCTTAAGGTAATTGAGGTTATTTGTAGTCTCCTCTGTAATAATCAATGAGATAATACTCAAGGCAGTAATTAGTCGGTTATCAAATCAGGAACATTTGAGGAAAAGCATGTGATCTTTTTAAAACGTTTCCTTGTCCAGAAAGGTTCTTGGTTGAAAATTTGTGAAGTCGATCCTTTATCTGAAATGGCAACCAGGTAGGTATTTTAAGCCAGGTATGAATGAGGATTGAGTGTAAGATGATTATGGCGCGATTTTGTAGTCTTGTTACCGACTAAGGCTGACATGTTCCTTAGACAGAACTGTTAATTAATAGCCCAACAGTCAATTGCATATCCAAGGGGCCTACAGTATCACTTGGAGTCCGAACTACTGCCTCTACATTGCGAACTGGTCTAACAATAAGGATAGTCTTTGCGGATTAACGTAGTATTCAACAGTGCGGACGTTAAACCACACAAAAGAATTCTACATCCACCGACCATCGCTCACAACTATGCACAATTCGTGATCTCCAAGTAGCTGGATTACAAGACACGCCACGGTCCTGCACACTTCCCAGCTTTCGCGAACGTTTCGAATAATATTTTCTAAATTCGTGGATATTTTGATACATCGCGTTGTTTTCAGCCAAGAATACGCTTCGGTTGTATTCGTTTGTTTACAGTCTAAATTTAGAGTAACCGGCGTGTATGTTCGCCAGTGAAACTGAGTTGAAGAGCATGGTTTATTTATCCACGACCAATTAAATGTTGGTTTATTCATCAGTGATTTCTCTGCAACTTTGTTTTGGACCACCCAGTGACGGCCTTCTGTAGATCGTCCGAATCCAACCGGTTTAGCGAATTTCCTTAAAGAAATTAAGCTATTACCGTAGTCATAATGGTAAGAATTAGACCCGGGACCGATTTGTTTTTCTTTTTGAGGCTACGATACAGATGCAAAAATCTGCTACAAGCTACAATACAGGCGCCAGTCGGTCGAAGCTGCAAATATATTTTTTTGTGTTTATGTATGTAGACGCGATATATTTTGTACAAATGTTTCGGTCTGTATGCCAGTTTTTACTTACGTTTAACGGATATTTTGTAGGTTCAAGTTCGGAAACTAGTCGAAACTTGGAAGTAATCCAGATATTGTTGGGTTTTATGGATGATTACAGATAATTAAAAAAAATGTGTTTGAAAAAAGCACTGTTAAAATTTAGCTAAAAAACACTTTGATATATTAGGCCTATGTCGAACTGTTACTGGGCTGTAGTACATGTGGGTAGTCTAACTAAAGTGTTGATACGCTTACATAACGGTTGAATGGGTTAAGTGTGGTTGATAAAATATACAGTAGTTCATCTATGATAGTAATGGAAACAGACTTTTTGGTGTTTATCATAGCTGTTTTGCATCTGACGCAAAAATTGTGGATTATAGGGGGTAAATAAAAATTTTAGCCTCAACAAGCGATGCCTTATTTCAAAGGACTTTTAAAAATAAAATTAGTTATGGAAACTATAATTCTTTATATCAATCAAGTGTAGTTTTTGCACTTGAGAGAAATATTTTTAAAATAAGCTTTGAATGATTTAGATAGGTTAATATATTAATAAAGGAGAGTAAATACTGGGAAGTAAAAAATGTAAAATATTTATAAGTAAATGTAGGAATATACATCTCTACCAAATTTGGTCCTGAACGGACCATTTTTAACGACTATTGTTGTCTCCAGGCACCTCAAAACGGAAAAGTAACATGGTCTCAGGCTTAGGCCTTCCCATGAGACTTACGGTTAATAGCTTCTTCCTTATGGGAAATTCGCTAAAGGCTGAAGAGGACAACGTCCTATACATCCTGTTCTAAAGGACACTTCAAACCATTCATTGGGGATCTTTCAAGCGTTCGTCGAGCGTTTCGTATTCGTTCGTCCAAAGAGTGGACCGAGTTTAATAAACGGTACCAGTGAACTGACACATACTTTCTCCCTTAAGTAAATTTAAAAAAAGTCAATCTGCAATAAAACTATCATGTTCTACAAAGTTAATCTAAATATCATTTAATAATTTATTGTTTCAAAAATAATCATCCAATTTTTAAAAATAAAAACACGAGAGACAAAGTTAAATTAATTGTTCAAATTGTATGGGGGAAACCCCCCCCCCCGTAACACCAAGCTTTTTTGAGCTGGTTTTGTTCGGTGATTTGACCTTACGCTTCATACCAAGTTTCATGGAAAACGGTTGGAAAGTAAGGAAGAAATTGATTTTTTTATATTCTCCATAAGAATAACATTGGGCGCTTTCAGACAACGTACTGCGTTTATCGTGGACAGTAAATTTAACTTTTCTCTGGAACCGTTAGTCGTAGACAAATAATTCAAAATACTAATTTGTTTAGTTTTTTAAGCTGGTTTTAATGGTACCAGTCAAGTTATACTTTACTTTTATTGTTTTCGCTGAAAATTTAAAAATTTGATTTTTTTGACATTTAAAAGCCCATAACTTTTGAACCGTCATTTTTACAGATATGCGGGTGGTGTCAAATTATTTAGTACTCTGTACACTATAAACTGTCAAATTTTAATCAAAATCGTTAGAGCCGTTTTTGAGAAATTTGGATTTTTCACGTTTTTTAAGGGTTTTTAGGGGTGAACTACCCTTAAAAATCAAAAATTCAAAAAAATGAAAAAAACGCCTGGAGATACCGTGAATATATACATACATGCCAAATTTCATCTAAATCGGACCAACGGGGTAGGCTGTGGCACTGTACACATCCAGACACACACACACACACACGGACACACGGACGGACAGACATCACGTCAAAACCCACTTTTTTGGATTCAGGGGACCCCAAAACGGATATATCCACCCTCAACTCAAATTCGAAAATTTTGACGAAAACAATACTTTCTCCATATACTACGTATAAGGGGAGAAGTAAAACAAATATAGTTTCCACTTCCAAAGTAAAGCTTTTCCAGTCGAGCCGTGTGTGCCGCTCCTGTGGTATGACCGTGTGGACAAGCCCGTTGCGGTTATGAGGCGCAGCACATTCCTGGCTCCTGCCTCCTGCCTCCAGTCTCCGCTGCCCACACCGCCGGCCCTCGCCCTCGCCGTGACTCACGGACCGGTCCGGAGGGGGGGTTGATATTTAACTACCTGCCAGGCGGGATTATTGTCTATTGTCCGACAGTCGGTCACAGGACCGCGGTGCCAGCCCCGTCCAACGTCCCACCTCCGCCGGTTCAAAACATACCGGAACGCGGGATTTGGAGTTTAATTTTTGTCATGCTTAGATTTATCTGAATTTAATATACATATATGACGTTGTTAATGTTCGCTTCGCAACCTGAAGCTCACTCGATGGATGCTGATCCCAAGCAATGCGGTTTGGTTGTAGATTCTTTCCACCTCTGTTTCTTTAGGAAAAGAATGATCTAGGGGTAATCAAAATAACCTATAAAATTATAATTATTATTTCCGACACTGCTCAAAACGATTTTTCTCAGTAACGTTTTTAAGTGGTGGAGTTTTTAGGGAAAGCCCCGTGGCTTCTGTTAAGAAATCCAGTGAATAGGAACTCCAGTATACAATATTTTCCATCTCTTGATCGGTGTGCTGTACTTTAAAGCCTACTTTAGCTGAGTATCCGTACTAAACTCTTGAAACTAAATAGACCACATTGGTATCTGAAGATATAATAGATATTGTCAGTTGGAATACTAGTGCAACCGTTGTTTCACATATATTTTAGAAAATTTTAGTTGTTCCCATTATGTTATAATCCAATCCCAATTTCAATCAGTGAGATTCCGGTAAAGAATTCAAAACATAAATGTGACTACGTCTTTTAAACTAAACAACCTGTGTAGTTTTAATTTTAAATACACTTTTTAGTAGTAGTGAGAATTTCATTAGATGCAAATATTTTCTACACTTATCAGGGTGGGGTTTACCACAAGACCGATAAGGCAATGGCCTAAAACGTCACATATTTCGGCGGTGCTTGGCCGATTGTTTTAAGGAACCTTTGTAAATGCTTTATGTCTCACAGTAACTAGCACCAAGGTGGTAGATGCACAGAACCCAAGGAAATGTTCGTTAACGATTGGGACGGAGGCGTGTCTATTTTCCAGCTCATTGGAGCTCACGAATTGTGGATAGTTACGATCGGCGATCTGTGGATGAGATTAGATTATTGAAATGGCAACCTAACCAGGTAGGTATTTTAAGCCAAGTATGAATGAGAAATGAGTGCAGGATGTGTGGCGCGATCTTGTAGTCTCGTTACTGACTAAGGCTGATATGTTGAATAGACAGGACTATTAATTATAGCGCAACAGACGATGGCAACTAAGGGACCTACAGTTTAACGTGGACTCCGAACCACGGCCTCTGAATTACGAATTGGTCTAATTATGAGGATGGTACGGACGTTAATCCACATGAGAGAACACTACACCCACCGACCATCGCTTACAACTATCCACAATTCGTGACCTCCAAGTAGCTGGATTACAGGACTTCGCCACCGTCCCATATTACCTGGTGTGGATTAACGTCCGCACTATTGAATACTACGTGTATCCGCGAATGTAATCCTCATAATTAATAAGACCAGTTCGTAATTCAGAGGTCAAATTGTGGGTAGATCGCCATTTCAGTTAGGTAATAAGGTAATAATGTTATTGTGTCTCTAGCAGTGGGGTAGTCAGAATTAAATCGAGACGTGGACAAATCGTGTTGTATGTAATAGCTTTATGTAATTATGTAAAGAAACTTTCATCAGATTAGTGAGTGGAGGAAAGGTTTTTGGTTATAGGGGTACCAAAATTCTAAATCCGGCCGTGACCCTTGTATGCCTCGCCGGGGTGTAGAGCGGAGGGTGGTCGCCCGCAGCTGCCGAGCTATATTTACTGTGTTTGGTACCAGAAGTGTGAGTAAACACGGAAGCGCCGCGTACCAGAACAAATATAACCGCCGTTCCGCACTCTTTGTCTATGAGGTTCATCGGGGAATACCAGCCGCCTTTGTTCATTGAGCTTTTGGAACCGTGGAGAGTGAATCAGCTGATCTTCGCGTCATATTCGCGCCTTTGAAGTCTACAGTACTTCCGCCATCTTGGATTTAAGTCCTATAAGAACTAGGTTATGTTTTGTAACAGCTGATCACTTGATTGTCGTAAAAAGATGGATGAGAAAAAAGGTGATTGTTTGGTTATCCTACGGGATTACACTTTTTTGTTTTAGTTTTTTTTAATATAAAACCCCAATTATTTATTAACTATCGGATATAATGGCGTTGGTTATTAATTAATTATTCAATAGCTTTTATTGGGCTTTTCCAAATGTGTTTTTAACTACACAACGTTTCTGAAGATGGAGAAACTCCTCCCGTTTTCAAGCGATTACCTAATAATTTATGTTAAAAATTGATTTTTAAGGTACAGATAATAATTATATCATGTTTTCAATAAATACTATACTCATCTATAATGCACGATACAACAATTATGTTGATAAGGCTTGTGTATTGTAGATAAGTAAGGTTTAACGTAAGGTAATTCAGTCAGTTTGGGAATGATAATACCGTAAAAAGGTATTGTAAAATTCAAAATGAGATTGTTTGATGAGGTAGCAGAATTGTCATTTCGCCTACTAGTAGTACAGTATTCCCTCAGCACGGTGGTTGTGTGCAACATTCTCATGGCGTGATCGCTCAGATAACCATCCCGTGTTACTGCTAACATATTGTATTTAGGTTAATAACACTGCTTTGTTCCAGTTAAGTAATTACAGTTTGTTATACATTTTCTCTTGATGTGTTGCACTTTTTACTGGTATGGACTCGGCAGAAAACATCTTGGAAGATTACACCAATTCCTCTCAATAATTAATTTTTATAATTCAAAAAAGTTTTCACTCCATAATAATTTCCCTTTTTAATGAATCCAGAGTGCGTGTATTTAGTCCTGAACAGCTGTTTACCAGAACTGTCAGGAATATTTTTCGCCGGGCTGATAACTGATTGGAAAAATTATATTGGTAGTTATAGATTTATTGTGTAAACACAAACATAACCATTAACTCGTAAAACCAGGAAGAATGCTTTAGCAATGAACATAACGTATTTGAAAGTTTTTACATGGATATGTCTTAGCTCCGGTGGGTTGTTGGTGATTTTTAAGATGGAAAATTTGTAACAGATTTCCATAGAAACTACTAAAGCTATTGCATTGCATTTTTAATATAAAAGAATAAGAACAGCTGTTTAGATGAACTGGAAATATTTCCTTTAGGCATATCCATGATCTAACCTATTTCCCACAGGGAAGTAAATACAAATATTTTTGTTAGGTTATCCTCATAGACCAGTTCGTAATTCATAGGCATGTTAAACTGAAGGTCCCTTGGATGTCATTGACTGTTGGACTATTAATTTACAGTACTGTCAAAAGGAACATGTTAGCCTTAGTCAGTAATAAGACTACAAGATTTCGCTACAATCACCTTACACTCAGACATGGCGACGTCCTGAACAGCTCTTGAAGGTCACTTGTGGATAGATGGAATGTGTGGGTGTAGTTGTTTTATGTGTAATTACAAGAATACTACGTTAATGCAAATACAAATAATTAGACAGTTGTAATTCAGACGTTTTCGGATTGTTAAACTGTAGGTCCCTTAGTTGCCATCGGCTGTTGGGCAGTCCTGTCTAACAGTCCTGTCTAAGGAACATGTAAGCCTTAGTCAGTAACAAGACTACAAGATCGCGCCACAATCATCCCACAATCATTTCTTATTCATACTTGGCTTAATGACCTGGGTAGGTCGGCATTTCAAATGGTAATCTAATCTCATAACTTGGCTTTAAATACCTGGGTAAGTCACTGTTTCAGAAACGTAATTTTAAGGTAATGTAGTACAGTAAAGCGTAATCTAGCGAACGTTACTCGTCCGAAATGTTTGTTTGCGGACTCGTCTTCTTCTCGTCCGGTACACACCAATTAACGTAATATAATATTCTCTTCTAGAAGAATCCTTGTCTACAGTTTCTCTACGTTCACCATACTCTCACACTACTTGGCATACAGTGATCTAGTACTTCGCGGCCCCAGTTCCCGGTGGCAGTCAAAGCCACTCCCACGATCAGCTACCATGAGGTAACGGTGCCGTTTGTCAACCGATGTGGCCGCATGCATAATGTATCGGCTCTGTTCCGCGGCTCGCGAGGATGACCCTGGGCCTGGTGTAGGGAGCTGGTGCCAGGAGGTCGAAGGTTTACACAACTCTAGTCGGCTCTCTGACTGGGGTTTCCTAGTTAATTCGGTACATTTAAAGAAGCTATCCTATTACTGGTAAGCCCTTTGGCTATTCAGTATGACATGCGCACCAATTACCTTGGTTCCTTCTTGTCTCTCCTGGGGCTTGATTGACTCCCGGCTAAACACCCAGTCTGACTGGAATTTTCAGGGAGTGGTTTATGTCCTTACTATCCACTTGGGAGGGGTGCCCTAGAGGAAGGATTCTTGCTCGGTTGCTCTTTTAGTTTCCCATGCAAACAGAAGTTTTGTCTGAGGACTACACTGTTTTCTAATCTGGAGATCTTAGTAGTTGCGTAATCCTCTAGGAGGATCTTACATGTCTAGGTGTATATATAGATAGAAGCTAGTGCAGTGAGGCCGAACAAGTCGAGGGTGCGGATTTAGCCAATCCACCTTCTTCTCTGATTGGTCGAACTGTAAAAGGGATATACAGTACTAGAGTAAACCGCACGAAAATGGTTCGATGAAAATGGACAGCTGGTTGTTCCCCCTCTTGCCCAGCAATGTTGCCATTTTCATTCAACCTATCGACCACCGTTGTCAGTAACTGATTTTAATTGTATACCATCATCAGAAGCGGATACCATGCAAAACTCTTGGTCAACAGTGTTAAATCAACGTCCTAAAAAATTGCAATTTTTAAAAAACCTCAGGTAATTTAAAACACAAATTTAAAGTACATTGCTGTAATCCAAAATGTTTGTATTTACTTCCCTATGGGAAATAGGTTAGTTCATGGATATGTCTTGGGAATGTTTTCAGTTCATCTAAACAGCTGTTTGTATAACCAAAAAATCAATACAACAGCTCTGGTAGTTTCTACTGGAATGGATCTTAACACTTCCACTGTTCTTTTTGCGTTATAAACCTTTAGCGTTACACAAATCTGCTAACACCCGCCAGAGCTTAGACATATCAATGGCAAAAATTTAAACTCCGTTGTTCCTTGGTACATTATGATTTCACGCAGTTATCTTTTTACGACTTAGAATCATACTCCATGGAGGAATTTCGAACCAAGTGGACCAACAACTGCGCTACAGTGATATATCATCGAGGACAACATCGCCACAACAGGCACGAAGCGCTTCTATTCAGCGAGCACATGCCACACGCCATGACGGCTAATCCATTGTCGGTTACGTAAACCATGTGTTGTGCTTTCGCATAACTGCTCTGATTCGGCCAGATAAAGAGATCACTCTCCGCAGCATCGCCCAGCTGGAATCGATCAGTTTGGCCAACATGTCAACATGATTGGCGCCCTTCGATGCGGAATTCCGGTCCGGCACGCGCTGGCCGGCCTTGGTCCACATCAGGTTCACTATATCAGTGTTCCCCACATGAGGGAAATTTCCCCGCGGTGGGGAATTTTTAACCAATATTGTGGAGTTAAGTGGAAACAGTTGGTATTTTAGTTAAGTACGCTTTACTTTAATTGTTTTGTTATATTATTTAAAAAAAATGTCGATTATTAGTGTACAGTAATCCAGCTACTTTGAAATCGCGAATTGTGGATAGTTATAAGCGATGTTAGTGGATGTGTTATTTCCTGGTTAGGATTAACATCCGCACTATTGAATACTACTTTCATCCGCAAAGACCATTTTCAATATTAGTTCGTGATTTAGAGGCAAAAATTATAGTTTGGATCCCACGTAAAAACTGTACTTCCCTTAGTTGGCATTTGCTGTTAGGCTAGTAATTAATTAACAGTAATGTCTAAGTAAAGAACATCTCCGACAGCTTAAATCAGTAACATGACTACAAGATCGCGCCACAAATCTTACACTCATTCATCATTCATACTTAACTAATACCAAACTTGCTTCTTGGGTAAGTCACAATTTTAGTTAAAAATGTTAAAAGCGATTTTTTTACGTAGAACAGAATCATGCGAATTAATTTGTTAATGGACTGTTGAATTTAAGTAACGTGTAATTTTGACCAATACTAGGGAGGTTCAATAATATATTTTATTTAGGAATTGTTACGTGTGATAAAATAAGTGTTTTAGGGGCGAAGTGAAGAATTTTAGTACTCCCATTTGAAAAATAAAAACATTTTAAGTAGAAACTACTTTTTTTGAATGTACAATGTGAATATTATTTTCAATGAATGTACATTTTTTTGGACAAAACCTTGTTTAACAATCGACACCAAAGGATCGTGCTCCGTTATATTCAGCGCCAACTGGTTTTAAAGCCTCACGCAGTGGTCTGTCATTGAGTACAGTGTTTATTGTGACGTCATCAACAAGGTGGAGGACGACGTCTATTGAACCGGTTCGCTATAGATGAGGCTTTCATTTCTCTGTTGTGATCGGCGCCTATTATAGAGCACCGGGGGGGAGTGGGAGGGGGTTAATACAATTATGACTTTTAGATCGCAGTAATCTGAGTGGTAGAATCGACTATTTCAAAAAATAATAATTCTAACATTTATTTGTATCTGGAATATATCTAGCCATATTTTTTAAGTTTTGAATTAATATGTAAAATATTTTTAAAATTAACGGGTTCTGAGATTTTGTTGTACTGTGTATTGGTAAAATTAATTTAAGAAAACCAAACCTTAACCAAAATTTCAGAAAATGATTTGGAACTGAAATTTTTGAAACGTTCATGAATAAGAAAAATAAACATTTTCACGTGATTTTTGTGAAAAGAGAAAAGCATTTTCTTATCTCTATATATATAAAATTGAATGTATGTCTGTCTGTATGTATGTATGTATGTATGTCCTTTATGCGTTGCCAAACTACTCATCCGATCGCCATGAAATTTTAGGAAGTTGCTCTATATGTGTTCGGGAAGGTTTTAGTGAAAAAATATTTTCGAAAACCCCATAAGTTTCCATTTTATGGCGTTTTAAATTTCTAATGTTAACCTTATGGAGAGTAAGTTTGTTTACAAATTGTCTACAATGAAAACATTTGATTTCTTAACTACAGCTGATTGGTTTACTTTCCATTAGCAATGCCGTATGCTTTACTATCCAATGCCATCTGAATCATTCATTAATGTTAAACTATGAAGTAAATGTGTACTGTAAAAAATGAACAGCTTTATTCACCACGTTAATAGTTTACGGTTTTGGGGATTATGCATTTATATTTTTATTTTCTGTCTGATTAAAGTCATGTGTTTATATGATAATTATAATGTTTATATTATTACGTTTATTATAATAATCAGCTGTTGTATATCTTTCCTATAAAAGCCGTATTACAGTTAGGTTTCGTTTGGGTTTGGATTGGATTTGAAAATTGTGAATTAATCCACTCAGATTTATCTGTTTTATGGGAATGTTATTAATATGTTTTATCGTTTCAGTATTGTTATTCTCTATGCAGCGACCCAGAATATATAACCTTTCACAATGAAGCCGTATTGCTATTCGACTTCAGAACATGGCCAATCTTAAAGTTTACATGTGTTTACTGTGAGGCGTTACGAAGTTCGCCGGGTCAGCTAGTATAATATAATTTTGAAAAACGATTGTTCATATATCGATTTTTTAACCGATCGGTTCATAGAGTATAACACTTCTTAAGGTCTGAAAATGTTTACAAATGTACAAAAAATCAGAATCGATATTGTATACAGGTCACTTAAGGAAGCTTATACGAAATAGTCACAATATGCGTAACGAATAATCATCACTAGCGCTGCCGCACTAGCGGATTTCACCGGCTTAATATAGTAAAAGTTAAGAAATCCAGCAAACAGAATGTTCGCACAGCGGACACACGGAAGGAATTGTGCTTGTTGACTTTCTACTGTCAATAGTAAATCTACAGTTGATCTAATCTGTTATCAGACAACCCCTGAGCATCAGGCTGAGTGGGAAATGATGTCGGCTTTCCAAATGTTTCTCCAGCCTGGGTCGTGACTCAGTATGTCCCTTCTGTCTAACCTTATACCTGTACAGTGTACAGGTCTGTCGTGGCACTAGTGGTGGGTCAGTGGTTGTAATACCTGCCTTACAACCTAGAGGTCGCCGGTTCGATCCTGTGCTAAATCATGACGTAATTTTGTGGTATTTGAAACTGGTTGCTATTAAATTATTGATTGCAACAAATGGATCAGCTGGCCTTTTTGTTAGTAGCAATGATAAATTGTATACGTCAACACAGGCTGATTTAGTTTAAATTTTAGATTTAGATTATTGAAATTGCAACCTACCCAGGTAGGTATTTTAAGCCAAGTATGAATGAGAAATGAGTGTAGGATGATTGTGGCGCGATCTTGTAGTCTTGTTACTGACTAAGGCTGACATGTTCCTTAGACAGGACTGTTAATTAATAGCCCAACAGCCGATGGCAACTAAGGGACATACAGTTTAACGTGGAATCCGAACCACGGCCTCTGAATTACGAACTGGTCTAGTTATGAGGATGGCCTTTGCGAATTAACGTGGTATTCAATAGTGCGGACGTTAATCCACACAAGAGAACAACACACCCACCGACCATCGCTCATAACTATCCACAATTCGTGACCTCCAAGTAGCTGGATTACAGGATGACGCCACCATCCCAGACTGTTATTCTCACACTTCACTGAAATAAAGTTAGGACGACGATTACTAGAGCGATCATAAGCAAAAACAAATGACGTCATTGGGTCAAATATAAATAAATCATACCAAAACAATGATTCTGACTTTCAATAATCTGTAAAATACGACATTGGTTAATATGTTTTATTTTCTTTTACTTCCTTGCTTTTAAAACAATACCCAACTATTTTACTGTTGCATATATTTATATATTCACTTATCCCAAATTTTTATAGGGATTTTAATCATTGACGTTGATGATTACAAAAAGGTTGAAAATTATTATGATTTGTTCCAAGAATTTTGTTGTACTTTTCTGTAGTTACTTTGTTTTAATTGTGCCGTGTAAAGTTGTTTGAACTATGAAGCACATAAAAGATTAGTAGTTTCTCTTAAATTATCTTAAGCTCAAGTAAAAATGTATGAATCGAAAAAATCACATTTTCAAAAAGAATATTATGAGCTAGTTGACGAAAACATAAGATTTACACAAATAATTATTCCCGTATTCCATTTAGTTATCTGGTTTAAAATTATTTTAAAGTTCAGTATTAGTAAAGTGCATACAGTTTTAAGAAATAATGTGTATAAATGTATTCGTCTTTCTTTCCAGTCTTAAAATAACAAATTTAATCAATTATTTCTTCAAGAACATTTAACTTTATTGAAACGAGTTCATCCCAAAAGAGGAAAACTCTGTTCTGGGTTTATTCAAACCAGAATAGAGTTTGTTAAATTGACTTTACTAATTCTAATTCTTTAGTTGTCTGCACAGCTGCAAGGTGAGGTCATATGGTAATGGCGATGGTGAGATGTTTGGAGGCTGAACATTGAACATGGCGTAGGCAGCGAGGACAGGGCAGAGTTCAAAGTCGTCAACATGAAGTCATACAAAGCTGTCGCTCAGGGCCTTGCTACTTTAGTAAGACTGTGAATTTCGCTGTCTAGAGTAATGTGAGTTCGTTGCCATCTAATTATCTTGGTGTTGCCTTGAGAACGTTCGCTCCATGTTTGGAAGTGTATGGCGGTTTTAAATGCATATTCATGTACATGCAATTCAGAAAGCAATCTAAAAAGGGAATGCAATAGAAATTGTTTGTTTTATATCTATGTGGTTGACATGTATATATTTTAAACAAACTGTTTCTACTTGCATGATTATTAATACAATTTTTATTTTATAAATTTACTGAGATACTGAAAACTGTAATAAAATACAGGTTGAAATCGTAATAATCTATTATATACACTTAATTTTTAATTTTATAAATTTGCCCTGAGAAAAGAATACCATTAAAGTTATATGAACGTTGTAATAAATATTTTTCCAGAGGAAGACTAAAGCACAATCGTTAGGAAATCCTTAAGTCTGTAGGACCCCTTCCATATTGGATTTTAGTCCCATAAGAATAATTTGCTGGATAATATTTTAGATAATTAGCAATTATTGCTAACTATCGCAAATAATTGTGTCAGTGGGACAGAATCTTAATTTACAATGTCTTATCTGCAATATTGCAAGAACCAGCTTCTAAAACCGGGAACAAAATAGGTTACAAAAAATACAAATTCGAATGATTTATTTCTTAAATTAACACTACAATGACCTCGGCAGTTTTTAAAACTTGTTGGCGATGTCCATTTGTAACTAAAAACATGTATGTTTAAACATTAAAATATTTTATGGTTTAATGCAGTCACCCAATTTATTCATGTTCCCATGCAGCATTTTTTGTAATTTATTCTGCAATTTGTGTACATTTTTCACCCAACGATCGTGACCTGAAAAGAAAACTAGAGAATTAAAAAACGTGTTTGTTCTGCATAAAAAAATTATCGTCAGTTAAAAAAGTTTTCTCATCAAGTAGCTACGATAAATATTACAAAACTCATAACAATGCACATACAATGTAACAATTAAACGTAACAACAATATATCAAAACGGATCTATTAACTTGGAGAGGTTGTGTGGAAATTCAACAGTCTTTGACGTGTGGCTTAGTAATGAGCTAGCTTTAGCAATGTAAAAATGTAATACATTAAAATATGAAATATTTCAATTTTTTGTCTTGCAAATTATTGAATTTATTTAAATAATCATTGAGGCACTTTGTGGATTTAGGTTTTTTCAATTAATCCCTTTATATGTTTATTACCTTCCTTCGAGACATGTGATGTGGTGATTGCAATTTAAATCTTGTAGTTTAAAAATATTTATGAACACACTTTTTCTTTGCTGCACTACTGTAGCTTTTTTGGAAAAAATTATTTGCAATATTGTGTTTTCATCTATATAGTTTTAAAAACATCAAAATTTATAACATAGCACTATTGTATTGTCACTTGTTTAATTTTTTGGAACCTTACAGAAAATGCTAGCAGTATGATAAAAATGTCTCATCTGTGAATATGTCTGATATTAAAACATTTGTTCTTCACATATTTTTTCATTGTTTAAAAAATGCTTTCATACGAATATTATTTTAATTTTATCACTGAATCTACAGTCATTCGAAGTATTTATTTCTCTTCATGTTCTACGTAAATAATTATCTCATAATTACCTGCATTTTTTTGCTCTTGTGCTTTTTTGACACTAAATATCTAGCTATTATGTTCATTCTTTCGTCTTTATTGACAAATTATTCATCTTTCAGGTGTCTCATCTGTTTTTTCACTTGACACAAAATCTCACTTTACTATGATTCGTGTTATTACACTAATTTCATTTAACTGTAGCTATGTTTACTTTCTATTTGACACTAATTATTCAGCTCCTTATATATTCTCATCGTCGCTTTTTCATTGACATATTATCTCACATCTGGCTCGTTGTGTCTCATCTCGTCCGCTTTCTCACTTGACACTAATTATCTCAGCACCTTACCTGGCTCAGGTGTCTATCTCGTCCGCTTTCTCACTTGACACTAATTATCTCAGCTCCTTACCTGGCCCAGGTGTCTCATCTCGTCCGCTTTCTCACTTGACACTAATTATCTCAGCTCCTTACCTGGCTCAGATGTCTCATCTCGTCCGCTTTCTCACTTGACACTAATTATCTCAGCTCCTTACCTGGCCCAGGTATCTCATCTCGTCCGCTTTCTCACTTGACACTAATTATCTCAGCTCCTTATCTGGCTCGTGTGTCTCATCTCGTCCGCTTTCTCACTTGACACTAATTATCTCAGCTCCTTACCTGGCCCAGGTATCTCATCTCGTCCGCTTTCTCACTTGACACTAATTATCTTCCTTACCTGGCCAGTATCTCATCTCGTCCTTTCTCACTTGACACTAATTATCTCAGCTCCTTACCTGGCCCAGGTATCTCATCTCGTCCGCTTTCTCACTTGACACTAATTATCTCAGCTCCTTATCTGGCTCGTGTGTCTCATCTCGTCCGCTTTCTCACTTGACACTAATTATCTCAGCTCCTTACCTGGCCCAGGTATCTCATCTCGTCCGCTTTCTCACTTGACACTAATTATCTCAGCTCCTTACCTGGCCCAGGTATCTCATCTCGTCCGCTTTCTCACTTGACACTAATTATCTCAGCTCCTTATCTGGCTCGTGTGTCTCATCTCGTCCGCTTTCTCACTTGACACTAATTATCTCAGCTCCTTACCTGGCTCAGGTGTCTCATCTCGTCCGCTTTCTCACTTGACACTAATTATCTCAGCTCCTTACCTGGCCCAGGTGTCTCATCTCGTCCGCTTTCTCACTTGACACTAATTATCTCAGCTCCTTACCTGGCTCAGATGTCTCATCTCGTCCACTTTCTCACATGACACTAATTATCTCAGCTCCTTACCTGGCCCAGGTGTCTCATCTCGTCCGCTTTCTCACTTTACACTAATTATCTCAGCTCCTTACCTGGCCCAGGTGTCTCATCTCGTCCGCTTTCTCACTTGACACTAATTATCTCAGCTCCTTACCTGGCCCAGGTGTCTCATCTCGTCCGCTTTCTCACTTGACACTAATTATCTCAGCTCCTTACCTGGCCCAGGTGTCTCATCTCGTCCGCTTTCTCACTTGACACTAATTATCTCAGCTCCTTACCTGGCTCGGGTTTCTTATCTCGTCCGCTTTCTCACTTGACACTAATTATCTCAGCTTCCTGTCTGGCTCGAGTGTCTCATCTTGTCCGCTTCCCCCACCACGCATCTCACTCATCCCATCCCTACACTTCACCATGCAGCCCACGACATACGGTCGTTGCCCTTTAAACAATTACCTTTACTGTGTCTTGAGTACGTTGGTAAATGACTTTTAATGAACCATTTGGCTATATAACAAGGATCGTGATAAATGTATGGTCAATCACACAGTGACATATAATAAAAAACACTCATCCGACCAATTTTACCGCAATAAGGTTATAATAGATAATGTATAAACCTAACAAATGAAGCGGAGATAAATAGGGTCAAATCGGATGGAACACGACTATAATCGCTGTTGTGTGTATTGACAGTTAGTTGTTGTAGAGGTTTTGTCGCGTCGGCGAGCCGTCGGAAGAAAGATGATTAGTATGCCGGGGGCTTGGCCCGCGCAGGATGGCCACGCAGGATCAGGATACGCGGCAGGACAATGGTCAGGAGGAAGTGGACGCCCTTCCCCACAGCCGACACCGGCACCGCCGACGTTTCTGGCGGGTTGCTATCAATTTTTCCGTACCAAAAAAATAGTTGAGGATAAAAGAAGATTACATCTCTGTGTGTAAACTCCTCTCGACGAAGACCTTGGGAAAGACAAAACTCAACTGAGTGACTTGGCCACCTGTTGGAAATGTGACGACAATATAACCACCGCAATAACCATTATCGTGTTAAACCACGGAGTCCGACTCACGACGACAGCTCGCGGTTCCTCTGACAGATTGGTTGTGACGTTGTGACAACAGAAGGCGATGACGTGTCCGATAGGACGGCAACAGCGGATGCGAGGACGTCAGTCGTGATCCGGTCGGCGAACAAAGCGAAGAGATGCCATCGGGGAAGTTGCCCAAGAGACGCTTTTACGCCGGTGAGGAAACAGGGTTTGTTCTCGCCTCCAAGACGTGGAGTCGGTGGTCGAACAGGATTACGACATGGATATGGCTAAGGTCTAGGGGGGTGTTAGCAGATTATGAAACGTAAAACGTGTAACTAAGTGACGTCATAGATCACGTGACCGGATATCTTTCGTTTATGGTTGTCATATGTTTAATGTTTTCACGTTACGTTCATCAACTGGAAACTAAGAATTTTATGTCTTTCTCCTCATATCACAAATCTTTGTTAAGTTGTTGCAACGTGCAGTAAAAAAACATAAGGCCTGTGTACATTAAAAAAATATCAGATATTCTTTCATTATTTTCTCTCATGTGAATAAATGATCACAACAATAATTATCAACTTTATTGCTGCACAAGCAACAGTTAAGTCACAAGAAGCAGCTCCCCTTAGACAAATCCATGATCTATTTCCCACGTGATTTTTTCCCATTGTGTCATTATGAAATCAAGATAGAGTTTCAAGTTTAAAGGATTTAATAATAAAACCACATGTGTCGAAACGCTAGTCATCCAATAAGGACTACGCTAGTATTCAAGAAACAGTTAAGAATGTATTCAACCTATTATTTGTTTATAACAAGCCTGAATGATCATGTCGCAACCATCTTACACTCAAAATATCCTTGGCTTAAAATATCCTATATTGACAGGTCTTCCTTGTGAAATATTCAATTTTTAGTTCAGGAGTCCTTCCCTCTCTGAGTTTGCTTCAGTGTGCGGTCCTTGCTTGGGGCACTGTTTTACGACGTTCACGAATTCGCGATGAAGATTCGGACCGGAGGAGCGCGGTCATGTTTGATCCTCGGACCGGAGGAGCGCGGTCATGTTTGATCGCGGATCGCCGCCGGAGATTGCTGATGTTCAGAAACCGTGGGAAAACCGATTGAGGCTTCCGCGCTCCAGATCTCTCTATGGACTCGATGCTTAAATCGGTGTGTACTGGTAAACGGGGAAACTGGTCCCAGCGATGCTGCCACCAGGCGTATCTGCGTTGTAGCTACACACTCTGGAACTAACACCTCCTTGGCGGCAATTATCCTTATTATACGAGAATGTGGTACACTACTAAGAATATTAAACAACTGTTCAATTACAGTAAGATCATTCGATTAGGAACGATTTACCATGGGAGTAACTTCTTTGTTCGTTTTAATACAGAAATGATAAATTATTTTAACTGATTAGTTATTATTAGGATATCCCTTCATATACCCACCCTTCATATAAAATTGCCATATGGTAATGACAATAGAGTACCATTTTATGTTCAAACTCTAATGGGTGCATTATATCTTAAGTGAGTTTGACTGTGTTTTCTCCGTGATTTTGTCGTAGTTATTTTCTCTGTTTATGTACAGAGCATTTAATGATGGGCGATGGAGTCATTTGTGTATTTTATCGCAGTTACAATCTACTTCACTTAAGACCATTTAAGGTTAAGACCATCGGAGGATGTTTGAGCGAGCTAGGATTGTTTACCTTTTCCACTAGCATCTTTTCCACCTAGTGTTTAGGTCATCAGAGCCCATTTCCACCGGAATCTCTGTCGCCAGCTTCTTTTCAAATCACTGTTAGATCATCAGTGGATGATTGAGCGAGCTAGGTGGTTGGTTACCCATTTCCTTTAGCATCTATGTCTCCAGTATCTTCTCCAACTACTTTTTAGATCATCGGCCATTGTTTGAATGAGCTAGGTGATTGGTCTCATTTATTTCCACTGGCACCTCATTCGCCGGTATCTTCTCCACTGTTCAGATTATCAGCGGATGTTTGAGCTAGCTAGGCGGAACGTTACCCACTGGCGTCTTTATCGCCTGTATCATCTCCATATACTACTTAGATTATTGGCGGATGTTGGGCGAGCTAGGTGGTTGCTTACCACTTCCTGTATATTCACCACCTAGTGGTTAGATCATCAGCGGATGCTTGAATGAGTTATATGGTTGGTTAACCATTTCCACTGGCATCTCTGTCGCCGGTTTCTTCTCCACTTACTGTTTAGATCATCGGCGGATGTTTGAGCGAGCTAGGTGAGTCGGTTTCTATTTCCACTCGGCGTCTGTCGCCGGCGACTTACGTCACCTCGCCGCGCAACATCCCGCCCCTCGGATCTCCCGCTTACCCGAGACTAATCGCTTTCCCCGCCACGGCTCGACGCCCGCGCTTTCCTCCTCGTGGGCTACACTTTCTTGCTCCGGAGCCGGCGAGATTTGATAAAGAAAACCGACGATTGTCTCAGGGAGTACATCTGCAGCTGGCATCGCAGTTGGCGGTGTTGAACTGCAGGGAAGACTTCGTCAAAGACAGTGTTCAAAGCTCTCAAGGTTCTTACTGAAAAACTTCGGTTAAGGATTTCTGAGAATCCTGAGAACTGTTGAGAGCTATGTAGCAGTATCTTGTTATTTGACGTTTGCTAAGACTACATCTCCCCTCGTCCATAATCCACTCGTGGTTAACCTTTTAACAGTGATCATGGATATGTATTTAGATTAGATCATTGAAATGACACCCATATACAATGTAGGTATTTTAAGCCAAGTATGAATGAGGATAGAGTGTAAGATGATTGTGGCGCGATCTTGTAGTCTTGTTACTGACTAAGGCTGACATGTTCCTTCGAATCACGGCCTCTGAATTACGAATTTACGAATTGGTCTAATTATGAGGATGGTCTTTGCGGATGTACGTAGTATTCAATAGTGCGGACGTTAATCCACACAAGAGAACACTACACCCACCGACCATCGCTCACAACTATCCACAATTCGTGACCTCCAAGTAGCTGGATTACAGGACGTCGCCACCGTCCCAGTCGTCATATACTTTAGTTATAAGGACAGCTATATCCATGATCTAAGAAATACGTTATATTTTCTTCAATGTTAGCAATGCTATTAAAGCCTATTCGTTGATGCAATCAACTTAATGGCATTGTTTATACAAATACAAACTTTAAAGGTTTTAGCAAAAATCCATGTGTTATGTTAAAATGGTTTCATGATAATAACTCTTTGACGAACATTTTCTTTAGGAATAAAGAATTTTGGTTATAGTTAATGTTCCTATTTTCTGTCTAAATTTGTAATAAAATTGACGTTAAATTCAACAGTCCCGTATCTAATACCAAATTATTTCTTTCACACAGGTTCTCAGTAGTGTAAATTTCCCGAATGACGTTCGTAGAAAACTGTCGGAAGAAGATTTTACGTAGTTAATTGGTTTTGTGGCGTTTCAGTCTTTTAAAACGCAAAAACAGTGTCAGTCGCTCTGACAGGCAGACAACGGCTGTGATGCAAAGTAAATAGAGTGTTCGCCACATGCTGACAGTGACGGCTGACTCCGCCATCTTGCACCTTGACCTGCCAGTCGCTCGGCACATCAATGTGAAATACAAGTTGTAAACAAGTTGCTGAAAGAAAATTGCTAGTTTTACATTAGAAATTTCAATTTCGCTGTCAATAGTACCACACTGTCAATAGTAAGATAGCTGTGTTTTGACCACATAATTCGTGATAAGTTTATGAAATTTCTTGATTTACGAGAATGGCATCTTGAGTCAAAAGATGAAGTTGAATGGCAGATTAAATCAAGTTCTATTAGACTCTTTACTGGTTTTTACTAGTTCAGTGATCGGAACTAGTAACTTACTGTGACGTACTTCTCTTCTGCTTCTTTTTGCTTGTCTCTTCTGAGGATTCATTGACTCCTGACTGTCCATCTTGGAGGTATGCTCTGGAGAAAGGATGCCTATTTGGCATACTCTCATAGTTTCCCGGGGTTTTGCTCTTCTAGGTTGTTTACACTCGTCTATTCTGAGGAATTCATTGACTCCTGGCTGAGCCTGATCATTCAGTCTGATCAGACTTCCCAGGGAGTGGTGTATCTCCTGACTGTCCACCTGGGAGGTATGTCCTGGAGGAAGGATGCCTATTTGGTATACTCTCATAGTTTCCCGGGGATGTACTCCTGTAGGTTGTTTACACTCGTCTCTTCTGGGGAATTCATTCACTCCTGGCTGAGTCTGATTACCCAGTCAGACCAGAATTCCTATGAAATGGTATCTCCTTGACTTGATACTTACTTGTCATGTTCTTGTGGTTATGAGGCTGGGGAATATACTGCCCTGGAGCGTGTACACTCAAATGATATGTTGAGACTCCCCTAGGCAGAACCTTCCCTTGTCTGGGGACTTGTAAATCGTTTAGTAAGAGTGTAATCCTCTTACGGTGACGTATGGCTCGATCCCAGATCTAGACTGAATCGTAAGTTCTTTTACTTCTCTAAGAATAATTACTGTCGGTAGACTAACCGTTCCTTCCAGTGACTGTACAATATTCCACAGGAGTACGTGATTAGTCGTCTTTGCTGTGACCTCCTAATCCTCCAGAATCTAACCTCTAAACCAACGGGTAGTGTTTTCATCTCCGAAATTTAATCGGAATTCGCAAACGAACGATTCAGAAGAAGGAATCGTGTTGTGTGCGCGACGATGGTCACGCGCGGGACAGCGGGAGCCCTCCTGGATACCTCCTGGGCGGTGACTCATCGCCTCCCACGGCCACGACTCCCGCCCGTCCTCGCCATCGCCCTCGTCCTGGTCCTCACCAGGGAAAGTGAGGACACTGTGCATTTCAGCAACTAAACTCCATTTTACATCAAACATCTGAGAGAGAACTGGAACGTGAATTTATTAAGATAAATGAATTCTAATGTGAATTGAATACAATGTAATCAAGTACCATAATACTTTCGATTAGTAGCACCTGAGTTCTTATAATCATTTCCCGTTAGAATAATGTTGAATAAAAACAGTCACTGTGGTCATAATATCTAACGATCCATCTGATCAAAATCTACTTAACGGATTGTTAATAAACTATTAATCAAATTGGCGGAGGCACTGCAGTCTTATGCAGATGTTCATGGCATCGGAGGCGGATACGAAATGTTGTTTGCTGTTATCCCGTGTACTCCATTAGAATAACAAGGTGTTACAACATGTTTGGGTATTATTTTTATTTCCATCGTGTGTGTAGATTTTTGTAAACATTTCAAAGGCTCGTTTTTTGGCTGGGAACTTGAATCTTGTGAAATATTGTAATGTAAAAAATCAATGTTGCACAAAATTGTAAACATTTAATACATTTCTTTGGAGAGAAGCTTTATCTAAGCCATAGTTATGTTAATTATGGTCCTCTAAACTAAGGTCTAAGCTGTCCCTATAACCTTATATGACGCCACATCCGTTATAAATTTCGCGTGACGCGAATTGTTAACATCCCACCGAGCTTAGACATATCCACGTTTCTGTGAGTTCTGAAAAACATGTTTGTACATTGACGAGATGTTTTTCTCAGCAGGATGGGTTTTACATTAGTCATGTTTACCGCGGTGTTTGTACCAACCCAGCTCAGCGTGAGACAGTTGTTTGCGTATCGCTCGACACCTCAGTACGCCACGTCAGGCTACGCGGGTGACGCAAATGTGCACCACACGCGTCTGTTCCAGTGTTGCCATTTCACGGAGTAAATATTACTAAAAATCCCAAAAAGGGAATTTAAAAATTCCCTGTTGTGGAACGATGTAAAGTAAAAACATAATCAGTTTGCATAAATTGCTACTTTATGAAGTAGCGTTGTTTCAGAGTATATTTTATCAGTAATCCAGCTACTTTGAGGTCACGAATTGTGAATAGTTGTGAGTGATGGTCGGTGGATGTAGTGTTCTCTTGTGTGGGTCAACGTCCGCACTATTGAATACTACGTTAATCCTCAAAGACCGTCTTCATAATTATACCAGTTCATAATTCAGTAGCAATTATTTATTTTAAAATTAATTGGTCTTTTCCTATAGCTCTTGTGTTTTAAACTACACAACGAGTCTGGAGGTGGAGAAACTCCTCCCGTTTTCAAGTAATTACCTAATAATTTACATTAAAAAATTGAATGTTCAAGTTACAGATATTAATTATATCATCTTGTCAATAATACTATACTTACCTATCATGCACAACATAAAACGCTATATTTTATAAAGCAACAAATAATAAATATAGTGTTTTAATATAAATGGTGTATATTGTGCTTTATAAATATAATGTTTTATGTTGTGCATGATAAATAAGTATCGGTATACTATTCTTGACAACGGGAGGAGTTTCTCCACCTCCAGAAACGTTGTGTAGTTTTAAACACAAGAGTGATAGGAAAAGTCAAATTAATTGTAAAATAAATAATTAATTATCCATCCCTATCATGAATTTCAATCAGAGGCCTTAGTTATGACATTGGCTGTTGGGCTATTAATTAACAGTTCTGTTTAAGGAACACGTCAGCCTTAGTCAGTAACAAGGCTACTAGATCGCGCCACAATCAATTATCTCACACTCATTTCCCATTCATACTTGACTTAAAATACCTACCTGGGTAGTTTGCCATTTTAGTTAAAGATATAAGTATAAAGGTATTATTTAGTCGAAAGCCATTGCACAAAGTCTCCAGTACACCGCACTATGCACGTTTTCTCCATAAGTTTTACGCGGTCAGCCATGTTGACTTATTGTTGTTTTATCTACCCGTTGCGGTCGAGACCACACATCGGAGTTCCCATCTCTTTCTCAGATATATAACCACAGTGTTGGTGGATTCGATGGAATACTATTTATTCAAGATGTGACTCATGTTCGGCCAATACTCGTGAGAACCGAGTACAGCTTGTCGCTCGTTATCATGAGACCAGCGCTGATAACATAAAGTATACAAGTCGTTCTTAACTCGTTTTGACATAGATACGTCTTAGCTCTAGGCGTTGGCGATTTTTAAGATGGAAAATATGTAACAGGTTTCCATAGAAACCATCACAGCTATTGTATTGAAATTTTAACATAAGAGAATAAGAACAGCTGTTTAGATGAAGTGAAAACATTCCCTTTAGACATATCCATGATCTAACCTATTTCCCACAGGGAAGTACAAATATTTGTATTTAATAATTGTTACGTTCGAAACGAGGCGTTAATGTTGTAGAATCGTAGCATTTATTACAGTAACAATTCAATGGTGTACCGTTGCATACAACCAATTACCATTGTAAATAGTGATTGATAATTTACTTTACCACCGAAAGAAACGTTATCAAAGTTATTATTTTACTTTAAAGTTCATATTTATTGATAAATAAAATAATTTACACGTTATTTTTTGTCAACTTCTCCTCAAAATCAGTTTAGGTTTAGCAATCACTGGACAGTAGAATTAAACGTTCTTGGAAGAAGTGAAGCAGAGGATGTGCTTTTGTGATTGAAGCTGGAAACGCGTACTCGTTCTAAAGGGCGTCTTAAGGGGTTTCCTTTTGGATAGAGCGATGTGCCTGTTTCTGAACTCAACTCACAAATCATCCTTCACTTGTATGCTACAAGTTTCATTTCATTTTCATTACAAAGATCAGACCATTTTAACTAGAGTTATAGGCCACACACACCCACACATGTACATTATATACAGCTCCGAACGATTGGTGTTTTTGACATCTGGGGATCACAAAACGAAAAAAACAAAAATCGATCCTCGGCCTTAAGTCTTTCCATGAGGACAACGGCAGAGTTTCTTTTTCTGTAGAAAATTCTCTGAACGAGTACAAATTTTTCCAGCTTCAACCACAAGCACATCCTCCTACAGTCAGTGCATGTTTTGCAACTCTAAACTGGGGTTTTATGGATGTTGAATCGGATAATTTAAAGTATGTGTTTCAAAAATAAAGATTGCATACGTTATACTTTCTCTTACAATTTTTGTCTTAAGAAGGTTTACGTCATCATCAAGACGTTATATTGTTTATAATGCAGTCGTGGGAGGTGATTCGCCAAAACCAGAGTTGTCAGAGCGGCTCGGCTGCTACCCCGGAAGTGTCGGTGGCGGCGGACGCGCCCCGGGCCAGGGCAGGTGGCGGCAGGCGCAGGCTGTGCCGGATTTGCATGTAGCCTAGCAGCAGGACCGGTCCGCGGCGTGTGTCGCAACGCTGAGATCACCTCGCATCGTCCGCGCCTGTAAACATTAAACACCTGTTAATTCCCCGCGCGCCGCTGTCACACAGTTGCGTCACGCTCCAGTCGGCGTGGCGGGCGGCGAGCGGCGCGTGACTTCCTGAGTTCTACGTTAGGGGTATTGACGAAATAAGTGAAATCACAAATATTGGATTGACAATTATTATTTTGACATGGATATGTCTAAACTATGTGGAAGGGAGGTCAGCGAATGGCGTCACGCGAAAATTGTAACGGTCCCAAGTGTACCCAACTCACTTATTTAGTCTTATTCTTTTATTTAACAACTTTCAGTCTCAAATTCTGCGACTCAATTCTGAAACAATAATGTTTGTTTGATATTTATTTATATGGATAGGGTCTATAATTTTTGTTTTAAGCCAACATGTTTTAAGTAAACATGAAATGAGTACTATACAAGGTAAATGTGGCATTTTTATTATCTGAAGCAGTGATAGTCGCATGTTCCTTAGATACTAGACAGGACAGTTAAATTAGGAGCCCAACAGCCAAAGGCAATCTAGGTGTCTTCAGTTTTGTCCCTAAATTACGAACTGGTCTAATTATGAGGATGAACGTAGTATTCATCCGCCGATCATTGCTTATAACTAACTACTACACTGTATCTTCATTAAATTGGGTTTGAAGAAACTATTTTAAACCTTGGAAAGGAAAAGTCAAGTGCAAAAGGTGCTTATCTGAACCTTGTGATAATTGGATAGTATCGGTGCTTTACCAAGTAACGATAACACTAGAACAAAGACTTTTGGAATACGAATGAAATTATAGTTCTGTCTGTACATTATTTGTAGTTTTGTTTTTTACGGTGTATACCCTCAGAAAAGTCGAAATGGGTCTTACCCCCTTTTATCTATGTCTGTCTGTCTGTAACGCTGAGAAAGGTCTTTATGTAAACGCCTCAGAAAACGGAAGCAACCACTATTTTGATGCAACTTATTTTCGTTATTCCATACCTTTTAGAGAATTGTTTTGTTGAATTTAAACCTATCCACAACCTATTATAAAACCTAAAACAAAGTACATGTTAAAAACTCTATTAACTTACCTGTGGCAAAGCTTGATCATGGATTTGTCTGAAGGGAAAGTTTTGAGTTCCTCTAAACAGCTGTTCTCATAATCATACTTACGTTACACATTTAGCGTCTCACATTTAATGTCGTGCATAGTAATATCATATCAAAAAGAAAAAATTAGGTATTAAATTAAAATCAATTTTAGTGTGTTTACATTGATCATAGTTTAAATTATCTTGACCTATTTAAAAATTATACCACAAAACATAACTGTCACTATAATACTGTAAGTATGTCACTTCAATTCTAATTGAAAAAAATCATTTTATATATCATTTATAATCATTTGTATATTATTTCTTAATCAGTGAACAGTGGTGGTTATTGAGTAATGCCAGAGGATTTCGTCTACAATTTCACCACGATTATTAAATTAATTTGTTTAATTATTGGCACGATCGTGACACAGTGAGGAGAGGCGAGTGTAATTTGTCACCGGGTGCACCTAATTCATTTACAAGAGGGTGTGCCGCCGCGTGGGCGGGTGGTAATATTGATATGAGGCGGCACGGTTATTATACAACTCACATTATATCACGGTTTACATGCAAATATACTCTGTGTCGACACTCGCCGGCTGAGTCACGCGGGGAAAGGTCTGCGCAGCCGGTTCCCTCGTCAAAACCACTCGTTTGTACACTTACTTCTCGGTCTGCACTTTGTAATTATTTTTTAAATATTATAAATCGTCATCTAACATTCTATGATAGAGTATTGTGTTAGTAAATAGTTATTGATTTTTACTTTCTCCCCCTTATACATTGTTTATAGAGAAAGTATTTTATCAACGAATTTTTCAAATTTGAGTTGAGAGTGGATATATCCGATTTGAGGCGCTCTGAATCCAAAAAAGTTTTTTTCCAGACTGATGTCTGTCTGTGTACAAACCTCGAGATGACAATCATCGTCTGATTTGAATGAAATTTGGTACACAGGTGCACTTTTGATATATATGTAGACACTTTTTTCTATTTTTATGGGTAGTATGACCCTAAAACAGCTTAAAATATTTGAAAAATACATCTTTCTCAAAATTCTCTCTAACGGATTTTAGAACTCTCGTTAAAATAGTATGAACTAGGGGTAAAGGATAATTTGTGATTTGAACGCGCAAAACTGCTCGTTTTCAAACCTATTTCTCGTAGTGTAGTTTATAATTTCAAGTACACTATTGTAAATTGTGATGAATCATCTTGATTTGCAACTCAGCTTGGTATCAGTATTGTTGTTTGATTGTACAGTACAAAATTCTCAAATTTTTTGCAAATTTGTGGTCGCAGAATACCTTTACTTCAAATTATTCTTAACGTAAGATAAGGTTTATTATACCTACACATTTCCACCTAGAGATTTTAATTTCTCCCGCCTTTCCTCAAAGTGTAAACTGGGATATGTGTTATTGGAAATTGTTTTACTAAAATCAAGGAATAAACCGTAAAAAATCAACCTCAATCAATCAAAATTTTATTTTGACATGTATATGTCTTAGCTCTGGGGGGGTTTGGCGATTTTAAGATGGAAAACATGTTACATGTTTCCATAGAAACCTCCAGTTCTATTGTATTTAGTTTTTAGTATAAAAGAATAAGAACAGCTGTTCAGAGGAAGTAATTTTTGACATGGATATGTCTTGGCTCTGGGGGGGTGTTGGTGATTTTTAAGATGGTTAATATGTAACAGGATTCCATATAAACGATGTACCAGGACTATGTATTGAATTTTTAATATAAAAGAATAAGAACTGCTGTTTAGATGAATTGAAAACATCGCCTTTAGACATATCCATGATCTAATCTATTCCCACACGGAAGTAAATAGAAACGTTTTTTGTTCTGTAAATTACACTCACTACTCAAAGCTCTATCATACAGCATAAGTTTAAAAATGTACAAGACTTTAAAAGATGCCTGCTATGAGAGAAGTAATCTACACCAGCCAAGATTCGAATTATATTCTTTTGTAAGAGCAAATCACCAAACATAAGGACATTCCATAGCTAGTCCAGGTATAATTGGGTGGGTATGTCACAGTATAACCCAGCAGACTCATGGACCAATGCAGTGATGCTGTCATCAGCGTACATGTATGTACCTGGTGTAGGCCTACGGCAGCAGGTGTGTACCGTGTAGGCCCCGGATGATGTAATGTGGTTACCGGTCACCGGATTGGTGGATGTCATCACAACGCTGACTCATCCGCCTCAGCCCCCTCCCTGCCCCCCACAAGGCAATCCTGTCCCTGTCTACAGTCTCGTCATTCAATGGTAATAGGCCGCGTCTATCTACGAGGCGCTGGTCTGTGACTGATACACCAGGGTCTGGCGTATCTGGGACGCTGTGAAAGATTGTTTCGTAAAAAATTAATTTTGAAGTTTTATTTTACACAGGGGAAAGTTTATGGGCAAGGTATTATGGGCAATGAAATAGCTGATCGTCTGGCGAACGATGGCGCTTTGATCCCATTCGTGGGTCCACAACCCTTCTGCGGCATCTCCAGGGCGCATGTGGATCGAGAGATCAACACGTGGGCACGTGAGTGTCACCGCAGGAGATGGGCGGAGCTGCCCCTACTGAGAGTAAGTAAACTGTCTCTCAGCTCTCCCTCTTCAAGGATCGCTGAGGATCTTCTACAGTTAGGTAGGTCCGAACTCAGACTCATTGTAGGTCTCATCACGGGACATGGACATATGAGGAAACATCTTGCTCGAATGGGACTCTTCCCCGGAGATCCAATCTGCAGGAAGTGTGGGCAGTCCGAGGAGACTGCTGATCATCTGCTGTATGACTGCACCGAGCTTGCCGGGGTGAGAGCCGCCACTCTCGGCATCATGGAGAATCGTCACCTTCCCCAGAGCTAGTGGGGAGACTACGGCAGTTTGTCAGGTTTTTAAACTTGGAAGGTCCGTGAAACATTCAATCAACAGGGTGCCAAAAAGCCACGGCTGACGTGCTATAGGAACTCTGTTCCGCCCCTTTGTGTAATGTAATGGAAAGTGCATTATATCATATGTTTTAGTGAAAAAAACAAACTTGAAATGCAAATAAGTTTTGATTTAAATAACTTTTTCGAGTATATTTTTTTTTTTAATTTTGAACAGTAATTAGCAGTGCCAATTTATAACCAGCAATTCTTACATTTAAATATTTTGTATTTTAATTTCTAAAAAATCTCTATGAAAACATCGTTACATAAAGTATTATATTAAATAAATAAATTAACAAAGGAACTGTCTACCAGGGTCATGTAGGGATATCTCTTTTATTTGTACTAACTAATTTAAGTATTTACTATTCGTCCAAAACGAGAGATATTTCATAATTTGACTTGTAGATTTATTTTTAACCCTGGTTTTAGTTATAAAAAATCTATTTGAACATGTATAAGTTGTGACTGAACTTTTTGGTATTTCATTTTTATTTTTATTGTTGAACAAAACATTTTTAGCTTCAGTTAATTGGTCAATGATTTAACCAATTTCGTATTTGTTTTTGTATAAATTATAATAAATATGTACATCATCCTTAATTTTAAAATGGGTTATAAAAGTTTTAACAAACAACCATTTTGGTAGGTGAAATACACTTTTTACTAATCAAATTGTAAAGTATTTACTTCCCTGTGGGAAATAGGTTAGATCATGGATGTCTAAAGGTAATGTTTTCAATTCATCGAAGCAGCTGTTTTTACAACTATTTGACGGCACTTCCGTTTAACACGCTGCACTTTTTGCGTTCCACAAATCTGCTAACACCCCTCCCCCAGAGATTTTAGTATACAGTACAGTTACCGTGGAAAAAAACTATTTAGGTAGCGAATTCATAGTATATTCGAGTATTATAAGAGTATATAATCATTATATCGTTAGTGAAACCCTACTTGATCTATTGGAAAATTATAGGTTTATAAATAAAATAATTGGATTAAAATAGTAAAATGACTCATGTTACGGGTTAGCTCACCGGTGACTACTCAGTAGCGCTCAATGCTCAATGAACAGTGCGTGTTATGAATGGTGAACATGCGTGTGACTGGTTTGTTTACGAACACTATCGTTGTTTGCTGACGCGTGGGCCGAGTTGCTTTGTTTATTCCGCCAAGATAACACACCGAGTACACAGTACAGTAAACCAGCAGCAGATAGTGCTCCTCGCTCTAGGAGAGATGAGGACGCGAGTTCCGGTCAACCGAAGTTGGGGCTGAGTTAGCCATTGTGAGGTCAAGTCAACAACAGTTCGAAACAAAATCAATCGTAGTTGGACACCCAGACAATTGCGGTTGTCTGGGTGTCCAACTACGATTGATTTTGTTTGGGTCAAGACAATTGCAGATGGGGATCACGTCAACCATAGTTGGGGGAAAAATCAACCACATTGAGGTAAATTCAACCACAGATGGGTCAAGTAAACCACAGGTAGGGACTAAGTCAACCAAAGTTAGGTAAATTTAATCGTAGACGGAGGACAAGTCAACCACAGTTGGGGGCCAAGTCAACCACAGATGGGTCAAGTCAACCACAGATGGGCCAAGTCAACCACAGATGGGTCAAGTCAACCACAGATGGGCCAAGTCAACCACAGATGGGTCAAGTCAACCACAGTTGGGGACCAAGTCAACCACAGATGGGTCAAGTCAACCACAGATGGGCCAAGTCAACCACAGATGGGTCAAGTCAACCACAGAAGAAGTATGGTTATTATGGAAATTAGGTTATTATTCGCGATTTCGGTAAAACTCGTAAAACTTTATAAATGCCTTTAATGAAGAGCGGCAAGACATATGGTCATGGGCAAATGGTCATGGATTCACATACTTGTCTTTATACAGTATTTTGTAACCGTCATTCTTGAGATTTAGTTTGTTCATAGTTATGTTTTCATCATTTTGGTTATTTATATATTTTTAACCTCAAGATCTGTTACAAGCCCTGGTCTGTAAAGAACACGAACCTTAAATAATGTGTTCAACTTTGCCGTGTCTGTATGAATCCTTTTCTCGACGGAAACGCAAATATAACAGACTGGTCAGCAGTCCGGCTGTGATGACCTTCCCGTTGATAAGGTGTTGACTGATAGCACTATCTGTGAGTAATGACTGAACCACTCCAGCGCGTCGTGACAGCTGCTTCTGCTTCGTGGAATTATTTTTAGTGTTATTCAACATTTTGGCTTTTTGGTTTGGAAATTAGTGTATAGTTGTTCATTGGAAATAAAAAAAATTATTGGAGAAATGTTAGATCCGAAATGTATTTATCAATGTTTGCATGAATACACGATCTATATTTATAAAATTGTTTTGTAAATTTCTATTTATCTGTTTAGTTAAGTATTACTCTTTATTCGCAGAAAATTTGAAACGTGTCTTATCTCAATTTTTTCAGGGTTGTCACAGACATTAAAAGTCAGAAGTCAGGATTTTTTAGTGTTGCTCAGGAAAATGTTCGAAAAAAGACAGTAATAAATAGGATAAAAGTGCCAAAAGTCAGGTAATTTTGTAGTTACGAACCCGACCGCACAACTAAACTTTAAGTAATCTAACTTTAAGTCGATGACTTAAGCATTTTATTTTTTTCTCGAGTTTGTCGCGATAAGAGTTGGTCAGATCCATGTTTCATGTTTAAATGCTATCTTAGCGTTAAACAAACTTTACTAATGATACAATAAACCTTAATTTTTCGAATTAATTTTATATTGACATTAAATAATTGCACTGATGATAAATTGTTTTTTTATTTTTGTTTACGATTTTAGGTAATATTTTGTCATAATAATTATAAATATTTTCCTTCTTATTATCTGAAGAAATTCAGAGTATAAGATTTTACTGTAGGCCCCTTAGATGTCATTGGCTGTTGGGCTTTTAATTAACAGTCCTGCCTAAGTAACATATAGTCAGTTATAAGACTATCTACCTGGGACCGTGGCGTGTCATGTAATCCAGCTATTTGGAGGTCATGAATTGTGGATAGTAGTGAGCGATGGTCGGTGGGTATAGTGTTCTCTTTGTGAGGATTAACGTCCGCACTATTGAATACTACGTTAATCCGCAAAGACCATCCTCATTATTAGACCATATTTTAATTCAGAGGTTCGGATTCTACGTTAAACTGTAGGTCCCTTAGTTGTTGCCATCGGCTGTTGGGCTATTAATTTACAGTCCTGTCTAAGGAACATGTTAGCCTTATTCAGTAACAAGACTACAAGATCGCGCCACAATTATCTTACACTCAATCTTCATTCATACTTGGCTTAAAATACCTACCTTGTAGTATGGTTGCCATTTCAATAATCTAATCTAATCTGCTATCTACCTGGGTAAGTCTCCATCCCTGAAAAGTAATAATAATAATCAAACACCCGGTACCAAGTACGGACTTTCTGCTAGTTCGTCATTCACAGCTGATCATCGTGACACATTTTACCATGTGCATGTGATAGTACTCAGTTTCTGTTACTGGCCGTGTTCCACGAAGCTCCCCGCCTTTCACATGACGTTCGTCAGCCAGGCCAAGGCGAACGTTCCATACTGTCCATCCAACTGTGACGTCAGTTGTGTATAAATTGTTTCAAGTTTGAAGTATACGAAGGGGGTTCGGTATAATGGTGACATACTCAGGTAGGTATTTAGAGCCAAGTATGAATGAGGAATGTGTAAGATGATTGTGGCGTGATCTTGTAGTCTTTTTACTGACTGAGGCTGACATGTTCCTTAGTGGATGATCTTAATATTCGATAGTGTGGACGTTAATCCACACCAGAGAATATCACATCCACCCAACATCGCTCATAACTATCCACCTATTCGTAATTTCTAAGGAACCATGGTACCTATCTATGGTAATGATTTTTTGGTGTGTTTCCTTTTTATGGTGCCGTTGGTAACAAGTATTAAAATAAATAATTTCCTAAAAGTAGGATAAAATTTAATAGGAAATTATTTATAAAATCAGCTAACATCCAACTAAATAAAAACTTCTGTTATATTCAGTGAATAACTGGTAAATAGCTTAGAAATTTTGCTAGAATAATTCCTGGGAAATGGTATATTTGATGTTTGAAAATAGAACCTTTCGGAAAATGAGTTTAAACTTACAAGTACATTCCTGTAATATTACTCTAGAATTTTTTTCTCTGCTTATAATCATAACAAATCATACACGTTATATGTTTTTGTTACCAGAATAAAACAAAAAATATAAAAAAGTTTAATTTTTTAATTTTGTAGTGACAAACCCCCTTACAATAAAAACTGCTCATGTTTTTTAACGTTTCAAACGTCTTAAAATATCCGTTTCCTCGAATTTGTAGATAGTTAATATCAGCTGTTTCCTGGCCTTTCTATCTGGTGTTTCTCGCCTTCAACTTTGAACCGGAAACGATTGTAAGACTGAGATTTCTAATGAATGAATTTGATCAATTCCGAACCTTCTACAGCACCAAGGTAGTCCCTTTTCTCTTGAGCACCATATTACGAACTGACTTTTGTTAGATATAGGCTGATGAATACAGCTGATTATCTGACTACTGTAATTTATTTTCCTCAAAAATGATTGACAAAGCTTCTTTTTCAATTTGACTATACCTCTTCTCTGTGTCATTGAGTGTTTCAGAGGCGAATGCTATAAGACGTTCTGAAATATCAGCATATCTCAATGACAATACAGCGCCCACACCTAAATCCGATGTTTTCTATGTTTACTTTAGTCTGTTTACGGGACAAGTCTCGATGAGTTTACCAGAGATTCTTTCAGTTTTTTTAAACCATTTTCTCGCTCATTTCTCCGCTGAAATGGAATTCCCTTTTTTCTTAGTCTGTTTTAAGGTGCAGCTACACTGGTAAAGTTTGGAATGAACCTACGATAATATGTCATTTTCCCTATAAAAACTAGAAGTTCAGCTAAGTTATTTGGACGAGGTTAGGACTTCAGTGCTTCAACTTTTGAGTCAGAAGGCAGAATACCTTTAGAAGACATCGAGTTTCCTAAGTACTCAATTTCTTCACGAAAGAAATCACATTTCCTAAGGTTAGATAAAAAAATTACAAGAGTCAGATAATCAGCTGGATTCATCATCGACCTAACTATTAAGTGGGATTTGAATGTGAAACGAGATCGCACGCAGCATCCTGGCGTGAGTAGAGCGAATTTCATAGAACTTATATTATTCGGATCATAATAATCGAATAGTACTGAGTATGAAAGTTGGCTGTAATAGGGGCTGTTTTACCCTTATTGAAGGATAAAACAAGTATTGAAACGGTATTGAATTACTGTATCTTTTCAATGTCAGTTTTACCTCTACAAATCGTCTTTAAGTTGTTTCCCAAAAACCTCTGTAATTTGAAATGATGCGATCGTTGCACCTTTATCATTCGAGGTATAGACAAACAACCCTAGATTATTCGAAATCGAATTAAATTTGTTATGATTAACAATTAATTGTTAAATTAATTGTTATGATTATGAATTTGTTATGATTTGTTATGTTATGATTGTTTGTGATTGTATGATTGTTATGATTTGTTTGATGAAAACATCAATATTTTACTGCTTTGCGTTTGTACAAGAAAATTCAATCTCTAAGTCGAGCGTGGTATTAATTTGAAAGTGGCCGTACTCTAGTTAGTATAGTGTTTAATATGTTATAAAGTTATTCGTAGTCAAATAAGTGCATTTTCTTTTCTTTATACAATATATGGAAAAGTATTGTTTTCGTCAAAATTTTCGAATTTGAGTTGAGGGATATAAATCCTTTGGGGTCCCCTGAATCCAAAAAAGTGGTTTGGCGTGATGTCTGTCCGATTTGTGTGTGTCTGGATGTGTACAGTGCCACAGCCTACCCCGTTCCAATTTAGATGAAATTTATATATATAGTCACCGTATCCCCAGGTATTTTTTTCATTTTTTTGAATTTTTGATTTTTAAGGGTAGTTCACCCCTAAAAACCCTTAAAAAACGTGAAAAATCCAATTTTCTCAAAAACGGCTCTAACGATTTTGATTAAAATTTAATAGTTTATAGTGCACAGAGCACTAAATAATTTGACACCACCCGCATGTCTGTAAAAATGACGGTTCAAAAGTTATGGGCTTTTAAATGTCAAAAAAATCTAATTTTTAAATTTTCAGCGAAAACAATAAAAGTAAAGTATAACTTGACTGGTACCATTGAAACCAGCTTAAAAACTAAACAAATTAGTATTTTGAATTATCTGTCTACGACTAACGGTTCCAGAGAAAAGTTAAATTTACTGTCCACGATAAACGCAGTACGTTGTCTGAAAGCGCCCAATGTTATTCTTATGGAAAATATAAAAAAATCAATTTGTTCCTTACTTTCCACCCGTATTCCATGAAACTTGGTAAGAAGTGTAAGGTCAAATCACCGAACAAAACCAGCTCAAAAAAGCTTGGTATTACCGTTCCATACAATTTGAACAATACATTATTAAATTTTATTTAGAATTACTGTAGAACATGATAGTTTTTATTACAGATTGTCTTTTTAAATTTACTTAAGGAGAAAGTATGTGTCAGTCCACTACGTTTTGTTTTTAGGTAGTATGGCAAAACTTATGTATAAGGCCACTTACCTACGAGGAAAAGATAAAAGTTAAACTGCAACCTGTCCACTTAAAAATGGCCATTAACAGTAAAGTTAGTTCAATAGAAATGAATTTTTTCTTCAATTTTTAGGTAGGCACTTTATTAAATACATTCTGTAATTGTGTATTGCTGTAATAACCATTACTCGATAGTACTCGAAAAACTCGATTGTTTGAATTTTTCCAGTTCCCCATGGGATTCGGTTTATCGAGGTTTCACTGTAATTCGAAAACCTCTCAATTTGTAGTTTTAAAATATTTTAGGCGCATGATTTAGCCTCTAAAATTTGAACTGGTTTGTTCCTCTAAAATTAAAATTGTATTAATTTAATTCTACTACTGAAATTCGAAGTTGACCTCTGCAATTCGAAGTCGGTTCTCTTAACCCCCCTGAAATTTGAGATAGTTAAAAAAATAAGGCCATCCGAAACGTGATACAGCGAGTTTTCGTAATTCCTCAATGTTCGGGTCGATAAAGAAAAGGCATTGTTTTCTTTGCATTGTTACAGCATTGATAACATGAATATCTCCGGTTACAGTTACATTTATCGTGTTGTGAACAGTTCAATATTTGGTGGACTACCGTATTTTATTTTACCCGCTAGTGAATCTTTTTAAGAATGAGTTCAAAGAAGAACAATAATTAGATTTTAGCGAATTTCCCGTAGGGAAGAAGCTATTACCGTAGGTCTCATGGCAAGACTTAAGCCCGGAACCATTTAATTTAAAACTACACAATTTAGTTCCTTAAAGTTTTGCTCTATCTCCAACGGTTACCGAGATGTTAAAAATCTAAACACAGTACGTTGTATTTAGGGGCTCCAATGTTAATCTTATGCAGGATAAGGATAAATTAATATTTCACTTATTAATCTATATTTTTGGATGAAACTTGATATTAACGGTCATGTGGTTGGGATCCATACGTTTATGCTAAAAAATCATAGTTTATGCTTTCCTCACAGCATCAAACCTGTATAATATTTTCCATGTTAATCTTATGGAGAATAGGCAAACTCCTTTATTTATGTAAAGATTGTATTGATAAAACTTCGTATATGGTCAAAATAAAAATGCCTACTTTCAGTGTTCCTCAAAGCAGTAACCCCGCATACTATTTCCCATGTTAATGTTACGGAGAATAGGCAAATACTCTAATTTATCAACAGGTATTGATTGATCAATCTTGTCACATACATATATTATTATTAACACATGTTTGAGGTGGAAATTCGCAGAGTACGCAGGTCTGCTGCGACGGGGTGTTTATTCTCGCTAACATCTGCAATTCAATAACCTCTACAATACAAACTCCTGATAATTCACACTGTAATTCGATGTAAATTCGTTTTCGCCTAGGGCTCCAAAACCCCTGGTTACCGCTCTCAATTAGACGTGAGGCTGTCTGTCGTCTGTAGCCCGTGGGTGGTGCACCGCGACCACGTCCACGTCACGGTAGCTGGTGACCTCGCACTCTGCGGTTGGTGTCATGTTTATTTTTGTCGCTCCGTTGACTTCAGCCCAGAACTGAATTATGAGATTTATTACACCGGCTGAGCTGGGAGTGTTAATCCATACATTAATTACAACAAATACTTTCTTCTCGAGTCAGTAGGATTGGTAACCCACGTTTGGATAAAGTTCGTGTTGTGGAATCTATAATATTATAAAGAAGAGGTGGTTTCTGTATGTTTGTTTGTGGGTTTGTTGTGGCAAGTAAATGCGAAAAATACTGAATCGACCGGTTTGAAATTTTACAGAAAGGTAGATCTTAAACTCATGCAACACATAGGCATATTAGTTCCCTTAAAATCCCCTCGGGCTACGCCCCATGAACGTCCTAAATTTCAATGTTTACATTTTCAAAGAATGAAAACATAAAATTACTTGAATGTCAACAGCTGTGAACACTAAAATTTGACAGTTCGGGAAGAAGAAGAAAGAGCTGCCGTGACCGTCCTAGGTTTCAATGTTTACATTTTCTAATGACAACATCCGTTTGCACTATATTTTGACAGTTCGGGAAGAAGAAGAAATAAAGTTGATTTTTCAGATAAACTGCTGGATCGAAATTAGTGAATTATTTGAAATAGCGGAATGGTATATTTTAAGTTTTTTTCCGACGACTGTATCTATTACATTAATCCTTATCCTCTCCCAATATTTGACAGATGTTACTTTGAAATGTTGTAGACACTCGTGTTTTGTCATTTTGTAAACAATGAAGAATTAATTAACAATAACTTAAATGTATCAGTAGAGCCTACACCTTTCAGTCTTTTTAACCCGAGCGAAGAACGGGTACTTTGGCTAGTATTAGGTTAAATGTGTCTACACAGAGACGTAAAATCGATAAAATGTGTCGTCAAAATTAAATTTATTCACCTCAATTACGAAACTCGGAATATAATTTGTATTATTTATACAAATTATATTCCGACATAATATAATATTATATTATAATAAAATACTCCGATTATATAATACAAATTGTATTATTTTTGAATCTCCAAATTACTTTGTTAAATCTTTAAATTAATTAATTATTAACGAAGTGTTTAACTTTTTTGACGTGGTTATGTATGTTATGTGTGGATCTGGGGATGTTAGCAATTTGAACGACCAAAATTTGAAACATAAGATAGATGAACAACGTTTAGACGAACAAATCATTCCCTTTAGACATATTTTTATTTAATTTTTTGTATTGAACTGAAAATGTAAACAATAAATTATAAGTTTTTAACAATATCGTATCAACAACTTTATATCACTCCTCCCCCTCCAATCTATATGACCGAAAATTGTTAATGAGCATTCTCAAAACCTGACTGACCATCGTCCATTTCAATTAGGTAAGACAATCAATCCATCGTTATACTTCTTATATTTCTAAATATTCACTTCTCGTTTTTTATGCGTTGTGATTTTGTTGCATATTTCTGGTCTTTGTGTCTGATCTTCTTCATCAAATCCAATCTGGCTCTTATTCTTGGGTCGAATACAAACTTATAAGCCGAGGACTCTGTGGCATTTGTGACGTTCTTTATTGATATTAAAATAATTTGTATTTTTTAAGGTTATATCTCTACCATCATTTTTCATCACTGTTATTTCTGTGCTGATAGTGTTGAACAGCAAAACCAATTTAATCCAATTGTCTCTGACTGTCCGTTGGTTATTGGTTGGTAGGGAGCAGACGATTTGTAAGTGATACCACAAATGTTTAGGAATTGGTGATATGAAAATAGGGCCAATCACAGATACTTTCTTGAAACGCTTCCCACTAGTAATTTTGATCGTTAAAGTTGTTTTGGCTATACATATTGAATAATGTTTAGCACGTAAACCTTCCTGATGTCTAAAAGCGAACACACCTGAGACATTAAAGTTAGCAATCACGTCTGTTAAGCCTCCAAAAATGAAACTCTGAGAGCTGATTTGAAATAATTGAAATACAGTATGTAGAACGGTGTGTGTTGGTATGGCGAGGGGACACCAGACGTGGTCCCCCCTCCCGCCCGCGCCCACACTGAGGCGCCAGCCCCCTCCCCCCAGGGGGTCAGACCGATAGCGCCCAGTGATAAGAGACTTACAGAGCCTCATGATAACTAACCGGCCGTCAGGCTACCGTGCGGTTTACATTCCGTGCCAGAAACGGGAACGAAAATCCTTTCAGGGAAAGCTGTAAACATAATTTGTGTTTCATACTTTTCAGGAGGTAAACAAAGCTATATGACTGGTGGACTATATGGTGGCGTGTCCTGTAATCCAGCTAGCTACTTGGAGATCACTAATTGTGGATAATTATCATCGATGGTCGGTGGGTGAAGTGTTCTCTGGTGTAGATTAACATCCGCACTATTGAATACTACGTAAATCCACAAAAAGAACATGCTCATAATTTGACCAGTTCGTAATTCAGAGGCAGTGGTTTGGATTCCACGTTAAACTGTAGGTCTCTTAGATATGCCATTAACTGTTGGGCTATTAATTAATAGTTGTGTCTAAGGAACATGTCAGGCTTAGTCAGTAACAAGACTAAAAGATCGCGCCACAATCATCCTACACTCGTTTCTCGCTCATACTTTGCTTAAACTGCCTACCTTATGGGACAGTCGCCGTTTAAATTCTAATCTAATATATAAAACTTCCATTTTTCTATATCTTTCTGACATGGATGTGTCTTATCTCTGGGGGGAGGGTGTTAGCAATTTTTAAGATGGAAAATATGTAACAGGTTTCCATAGAATCCATCATAGCTATTGTATTGAATTTTTAATATAAAAGAATAAGAACAGCTGTTAAGATGAAGTGAAGACAGTCCCTTTAGACATATCCATAATCTAACCTATTTCCCACATGGAAGTAAACACAAACATTTTTAAGCTACTTATTGAGCTTTTGTTTACATTACTTTCACACTGCTGATTGAACTAACTCAATTATGACGTAATGGATAAAAAAGTAAAAACAATACTATAAGACACAATGTAAAAATTTTTAAAAATGAATTGCACAATAAGCGTTTATAACGATGCTCTATTTTTGGACGTGATTGCAAAATTTCCATGTGCGGTAAACGTTTGCGGTAAACGTTACATTGGTTGGATGGTTTAGTGTTCACAGTACCCGCTTCATAACGTGAAGGTCACTGGTTCGATCACAATGAAAGTCCTAGGAAAATTTTGTAATGACTATATTGAACCCGCTGACGTTGTTCATTGTGATATTCATTAAAGATTCTGACAAATGAATCAGCTAATCTTTGTTAGTAACAAAGCTAAAAATCTTTACTTCCCTGTGGGAAATAGGTTAGATCATGGATATGTTTAAAGGGAATGTTTTCAGTTCATTTAAACAGCTGTTCTTTTTATTTTATATTAAAAATTCAATACAATTGTCTGTCTATGTCTGTATGTCCTTTATGCGTTGAAACAACACCCCCGAATCCATGAAATTTTAGGAATTTCTATAAATGAAGGTTAGTGAATAACATATTTTCGAAAACCCCATAAGTTTCCATTTATGGCGTTTTAAATTTCTAATGTTAACCTTATGGAGAGTAAGTTTGTTTACAAATTGTCTACAATGAAAACATTTGATTTCTTAGCTACAGCTGATTGGTTTACTTTCCATTAGCAATACCGTATGCTTTACTATCCAATGCCATCTGAATCATTCATTAATGTTAAACTATGAAGTAAATGTGTACTGTAAAAAATGAACAGCTTTATTCACCACGTTAATAGTTTACGGTTTTGGGGGATTATGTATTTATATTTTCATTTTCTGTCTGATTAAAATCACGTGTTTATATGATAATTAAAATGTTTATATTATTACGTTTATTATAATAATCAGCTGTTGTATATCTTTCCTATAAAGAATACATTGTTTGGATGGATTTTGGTTTCAATGAAATTGTATAACCACTCAATTTATAGGACTATATTAATTATCGTTTCATGTAATAATTCATCTATGTAACGATATACAACCTTTCACAATAAAACTAATCTATTCGACTTCAGAACTAAAGGATGTAAAGTTAGATCATGGATATGTTAAAGGGATCAGTTTTCATCTTGTTATATTCTTTTATATTAAAAATTCAATACAATAGCTCTGATAGTGTCTATGGAAACCTGTTACGTATTTTCTATCTTACAAATCACCCCGCCCACCCCAGAGCTAAGACATATCCATGTCAACATGTCATCAAATACCATTACATCCTTAACACTCTCTCATCTTCATGTGGATGTGCTCTTTTGTTTTGAACCAGCTCATTGTTCAGAATCATTTTATACATAAAATACAATTAATTTCATACATGAATTGTATACAGTTTAAGCCAACAATCATACTAGAGCAAAAGTTTGTATATTGAATCATGACATAAAATAATATTTTCTAACTTATTACCGACTATCAACCTCAGATGGAGGACTGCCCAGGAGTGTGAGGAGGTTGATATGTACATCAAACTAAAGGCATTCTTGAACAGAGTACAATATCGCTACCCTGACATCAAAAGGACGACCGAGTCCAAACGCAATCGCACGCGATAACAATCGTGCGACAGTATTTTTTGTTATTCCTCCATGTTTTCTTTGTGAAAATACAATGCTGTTAACCTATGGAAATCAAGAAACTTTTTACTACCCATTTTACTCTAATTTGTTTCACACTTCAATGATTTCTATTCCCGTAAAAGAATGTGACGTCAACGGATCATGTTGAAAATCTTAGATTTATTTTCTCTCTAAGCAGTCAACCAATTCAACGGCAACTGTTGTGTTCGTGCGTGCTACGCAGACAACACCCTCGTCCCGTCCTCGGGCACGCAAGTAAGAAGGCTCGCTTGATTGAAATCAGGAAACCACTTCCTTCCTCCCTCGCGATCTCTCTAAACACCGCCTGTTCAATTGTCCTCTCCAGAGTACGACTTAACACAATTTAGCAACGTCGGTGTGTCCTGAGTCCTGAGGGATTGTCAACGGTTGCGTTATTTACGCGAGATGTTCGATTGCCGTGTATGGGCCGGAGTGGATTTACAACAGCATTGATATTGATTACTTCCTTATTGCTATTATTTTTACCTCTCTGAAATGGTTATCTACCCAGGTAGGTATTTTAAGCCAGGTATGAAAGAAATGAGTGAAAGATGGTTGTGGTGCGATCTTGTAGTTATGCTTCTGACTAAGGCTGACATGTTCCTTAGACAGGACTGTTAATTAATAGCCCAACAGCCGATGGCAACTAAGGGACCTACAGTTTAACGTGGAATCCGAACCACGGCCTCTGAATTACGAATTGGTCTAATTATGAAGATGGTCTTTGTGAATTTACGTAGTATTCAATAGTGCGGACGTTAATCCACACAAGAGAACACTACAGCCACCGACCATCGCTCACAACTATCCACAATTCGTGACCTCCAAGTAGCTGGATTACAGGATGACGCCACCATGGGATCCAAACCACAACTTTGACTCCGATTTACGAACTTGTCTTATTAAGAGGAGGGTCTTAGCGGATGAACGTAATGCAGAATAGTGTGGACGTTAATCTATGCCCGAGAATATCACATCCACCGACCATCGCTCAAAACTAACTATAATTTCCTTCTGATAACGTAAATCCCCCGTACATCTGCCCCATGGTCAGGGTGGACCGCAGCCTCGCGCCGACCCCCAGTTGCGTGCGGAGCCCGGGGCGAGGCGCGCGTCGGAACGTCGTATCATTGTGGCGCGTCCTTGCGCTCGCGTTTCGCGCGGTTTAATTGCCCAATCAGCTGATTGTTATCCTCCGCCTCGTTTCCGGCCGTTTAATTATCCAGCCAATGTCGCGGTTTTGCTCATTTGCTCGTTACGTAGGAATTTCACACGCCAGATTATTATCTAGCCGGGTTTGAATTGATTTTCAATTTCAGGGCTGTTGGCGCCGATAATTGCGCTGGTTGTTTATCTTCACGCTGTGCACAACGTTTCCTGTTCGTGGATGTGCAATGCGGAACTTGCACGGGGCGGACACAATTAAACATATTAGCAAGACACAGGTACAGTAGAATGGCATCCAAGAATGTACTCATACAACGGTGTTCAAAACTAGTGTATGAACATTATTGTTCATCACTGTCATTTACTGGGACGGTGGCGTGTCCTGTAATCCAGTTACTTGGAGGTCACGAATTGTGGATAGTTGTGAGCGATGGTCGGTGGGTGTAGTGTTCTCTTGTGTGGATTAACGTCCGCACTATTGAATACTACGTTAATCCGCAAAGAACATCCTTATGATTATACCAATTCGTAAATTCAGAGGCCGTGGTTCGGATTCCACGTTAAACTGTAGGTCCCTTAGTTGTCGTCGGCTGTTGTGCTATTAATTAACAGTCCTGTCTAAGGAACATGTCAGCCTTAGTCAGTAACAAGACTACAAGATCGCGCCACAATCGTCTTACACTCAATCCTCATTCATACTTGGCTTGAAATACCTACCTTGTGGTATGGTCGCCATTTCAATAATCTAACCTAATCTAATCATCTGGTAGGGTAATATTAATCGTCTTCAATTAATTTTAAAAATCTCATTCAACGTTCTTACTCGATTTGATCTGAAGATTTTCTATTTTTGTGTAAGCTATATTTCATTCTTGTACAGAAAGCATTTAGGAACGCTCCTGTAAGGTTTATGACTAACGGGAGGTTTAGGAACGCTCCTGTAAGGTTTATGACTAACGGGAGGTTTAGGAACGCTCCTGTAAGGTTTATGACTAACGGGAGGTTTAGGAACGCTCCTGTAAGGTTTATGACTAACGGGAGGTTTAGGAACGCTCCTGTAAGGTTTATGACTAACGGGAGGTTTAGGAACGCTCCTGTAAGGTTTATGACTAACGGGAGGTTTGTAGCTACTCGTAATTACAGGTATTAGTCATCGTCTGTACTCGAGCTGCATCATTCGATAGGCTTATCACTCATTAGTGGTGGGGACAACCGATTGAAAACCGAATCAATCGGTTGTCTCACCATTAAGGCTAACTATTAAATGTTTCCCGTTATTGCGAATAAGAAACAGCGCAAAGAAGGAGAGTAATTAATTGAATGTCCTCAACGTGGGAGCTCCATGCCCCAGGACCTCAGGACTTCAGGACCCGGTGGGCGACCGCAGCTCGGTGACGGTGTCGGGTGTCACGACCCTGGGCGCCTCCTGGAATCCGGGCCTTCCACCAGCTGATTTGATTACATCACCGGTGTTATTATTAGCTAAGGATATCTGTTGATGTTTTGCAAGACCTTAGATTGGGTAGATGTTATTTGGATGATATGATTTTGGAGTACAGTACTACTATTTTTACGTGTAATGTGTCTGGCTGATGAAGAATTATTAGGATAATTATCCTAGTTAATTAAAACGAATTTCCTGTGGGAAATAGCCTAGATCCATGGATATGGTTGCTTCTTTTTACTTAGCTGTTGACTGTACTGCAATAAAGGTGGTATTAACCGTCATGATTATTATTACAGAGTTATTTATCCTTTAGTTACACTTATGCGTCTTACAAATTGCTTACACCACTTACAAAGAGCTAATTTTTTTATAAACATTCTTTATCTTGGATCGGGTAAATTTCTAGTGATTATATAATTCTTTCGTGTAAGAAATACACTACGGCTAGTGTCCTAGTGACTCGTATTGCTTTCGTGTGGCACGTGAAACGATTGAAGTGAGTATTCACCTCAAACGAAATAGATTTTCCAGTAAAATGAGTTTGCAATACCTGTATTAGTCTGGTAGACTTTAAATTAAGAGATTTAGGGCTCTTGTGGATTTTAGTTTCGCCTAAATAAAAATAAGCAGCTTTCTAAGTTAGTTGAAGTGTTACTGAAAGTAATGTACACACCATTGAGTGATAAGCATTTGCTTTGTTAATTTTCACTCGAATTTTTGTCAGCGTTGCAAAAATTCAAATAAAGATGCGGAAGTGTTTAACGATTGCGTTGTTTTATCTCGGGTGTGGTAGATGTGGCAGTGGTGAGAGAAAGAGAGGAAGAGAAAAAGAGAACGAGAGAGGAACAGCTGTCAACCAAACAGACGTCAACTCGCCAGCTGTTTACTGGTTGCTTCACAGTTCACACTCTCGCTCCCGATGTGGAGCAGTACTGTCGCATTGTTGTGCGGTGGGATGATTTGTAATAGAGTTGCAATGCAACGAAAGCATCTCTGAAAACAATCGAGAAGTAATACAATGAATGTATTGATTTGATAATTTCAGGTTCGACATTCAAAGAAGAATTATTTAATCTTGATGTATGTAAAATGGAAAATCGAGATTTAGGACTCTTGTGGATTTTAGTTTCGCCTAAATAAAAATAAGCAGCTTTCTAAGTTAGTTGAAGTGTTACTGAAAGTAATGTACACACCATTGAGTGATAAGCATTTGCTTTGTTAATTTTCACTCGAATTTTTGTCAGCGTTGCAAAAATTCAAATAAAGATGCGGAAGTGTTTAACGATTGCGTTGTTTTATCTCGGGTGTGGTAGATGTGGCAGTGGTGAGAGAAAGAGAGGAAGAGAAAAAGAGAACGAGAGAGGAACAGCTGTCAACCAAACAGACGTCAACTCGCCAGCTGTTTACTGGTTGCTTCACAGTTCACACTCTCGCTCCCGATGTGGAGCAGTACTGTCGCATTGTTGTGCGGTGGGATGATTTGTAATAGAGTTGCAATGCAACGAAAGCATCTCTGAAAACAATCGAGAAGTAATACAATGAATGTATTGATTTGATAATTTCAGGTTCGACATTCAAAGAAGAATTATTTAATCTTGATGTATGTAAAATGGAAAATCCGTGTAGTCCGACGTAACTAACGAAAAACTACAAATAGTCCGACGTATACCATAACCTTACAAGGCCTGAATGGCAATTCTGTATTGTTATAACCTTTCTGGAATGGCGACCTTCCCAGGTAGGTATTTTAATCCAAGTATGAATAATAATAGAGTTTGAGATGGTTTTGGCTCGATTTTGTATTTTTAAGGACATTTTCAATGACATCGAAGGGACCTAAAGTTTAACCTGGGATCCTCTGAATTACGAACTAGTATAATTATGAGGATGGTTCTTGTGGATAATAATACTAATAAAATCTTCATTTCACTAGACAATTACATGAATTGTATTGCAAAAGTCATTTCTTTTTAAATGGTTTAAACTGAAATTTGTCATTCATTCAGCCGGTCAAACATACAGATTTGTTCCTTCATTCACCGAGCAATCGCCAATTAATTTACCCCTCTGGGTCGAGTGTTATTTTGATCTGAAATGGTGGTCTCCCAGATATAGACAAAGAATTGTTTGAGGCAAGACTTGAATGCCATTGGTATAAGTGTATTTTTGAACGAGTCTGGCTACGGATGAATGTAGTATTTGATAGTGCGGATGTTAATCCACACCAGATTAGATTATTGAAATGGCAACCATAGTACAAGGTAGGTATTTTAAGCCAAGTATGAATGAGAATTGAGTGTAAGATGATTGTGGCGCGATCTTGTAGTCTTGTTACTGACTAAAGCTGACAAATTCCTTAGACAGGACTGTTAATTAATAGCCCAACAGCCGATGGCAACTAATGGACCTACAGTTTTACGTGGAATCCGAACCACGGCCTCTGAATTACGAATTGGTCTAATTATGTGGATGGTCTTTTCGGATTGACGCAGTACTCAATAGTGCGGACGTTAATCCACACAAGAGAACACTACACCCACCGACCATCTCTCACAACTATCCACAATTCGTGACCTCCAAGTAGCTGGATTACAGGATGTCGCCACCATCCCAGTCAGTAGAGAACCATCATATCGACCGACCATCGGTCATAACTTTAGAATTTATGAAGGCGTAAGCATGGATATGTTCAATTTGGATCACATTTGTTGCGGTTTATTGACCAAAAGGTTGTGTTTCTTTCCTTTGACGCGATCAAGTGATGGTCCCTTGCGTGCCGGATTAACTGATAAGTTGTGTATCACGATTAGAACGATGCAGTTGGATGCTTCTAAGATGAACCTGAGGAGTGAACGGGTGTGACTCAACAAGTTGAACCCTGCTGGCAGCGGACGCCGTCGGCCATCGGCACGCGCACGTGAGCTCGACAGTGACGATCAGTTATGCAGCTTGCGATGTGATGGGGGGCGTCACCCCGGGGGAGTGGGTAATAGAACAATTTGGCGCTACAAAGGGCCGGAAGTGATGCGATGCGGGAGCAACAGTTCCGGTGAGCCGTACGCGCTCTCGCAACGCGCCGCGGGCTCAGGCGCAGCCGTACCCTGGAAACATGAACGTCTGGAAAATAATCTACTAGTATCTAGTAGTTCAAGAGAATCCGCCACTATCTACAGGGTAAATAAAACTGTTGACTTGTAAACATATTTTTGTTTTATATCTGACTTCATTTAAATACTGAAATAAATTAAAAGTAAAATGTTGTGATTCGCGATTTTCGTAATTTTTTAACAATTTGTTTTAATGTAAGAGGTAAAGAAAACTTTAAAAAAGTGCAGAGCTGGGAGCAGGAGCAGAAAAAAGAAATAGAATGAAAAAAATACTTTTAAAACTTAGCAAGCCGTCGATTCCAATTTTGTGTGTTACCTTATTTTAAATTTTTGAATAACTTTGAATAAATCTGTAAGTACTGCATCTAATGTAATAAAATTTTCACCATTTTAATCCTATAATTCTTATAAACTCAATATAATTCTTGACTATATTGAGGAGATTTTTGTGTATCTTACCGATGCGTTGTGGATAGTTGTATACTATGTTACTAGTATTCAACAATATATCTTACATGGTTTCTGATAAAATGTTTTTACTTCCCTTTGGGAAATCTCCTTATGTGCTAGGTTATTACGATAATTAATTAAAATTCGAAGGACCGAAAATAAAGAAAACAATTGAGACTGTGTAGACAGAAGAAGTGTATTTTTTAAATGCAACGATAAATGTAAACAAAAACCAATAAGTTAACAAACATGTGTTAAGAAAATTATATGATTATGATTAATTACAGGCTGTGGAAAAATAGTTGTTTATATGGCTTTATAATCGTATTAGGTCACTTCTGTTTCAAATTTTGGTCTGACTGATTGCTAATACCCCCTCTTAGAGCTAAGACATATCCATGTCAAAATGGCGTTTAGTTAACATTGAGTTGTATATGCGTTTTAAGTCCCCCTATGAGTACGTGTGAAGGTTGAATGTTATGAAATTGCAGCTTTTTTACTGACAAATATCAGCTGATTCATTTTCTAGGATCGTTTTTTGTTAATTAATAGTCCAAAAAGAGTAGAACTAGGTTCAGTATCGAACCACCACAAGATTTAAAATTATCCGTCTTCATGCTGACTCTGACATACGAAGATGAACTAATCTTAATAGACCTAAAACAAATATTCGAATGAAATCGAAACAACCGTTAATCGGTAATCGATCGGTGACAGGTGATCGATTTACATAAAGCGAATGGATACACACAACCTGGTGGTATACATTAGCATTGCTAATGTATATGCACTGTGCAGTGTGCAGTCGCAGTGTACAGTGCTCTCACATCCCGTATATAGCGTGCCGCATCATGCAAGGTTATGTTATCGATTGTACGACCCAAGGTCGCTCAGGCATGTCGGCCAAGGTCCTTCCAGTAGCGCGCTCCTTCCGGAAATTCTCCTGGGTCTATACGGCTCACCGCGCTTTTTCCTGGATTCCATTGGAATTCATCACTGCCAAAGAAAGAAATCGTAGGTACTTCGTTAATGCTTCTACTGTACTCGTAATGGAATCAAAACGAATAGAACATTTTCAAGGATATCCTTCGATCACTTGTACCATTACACAGGGCGTAGCTGGGAAAAAGTTACTTGGGTCAAAATAAAGGGAAAATCATGATTAAATCTCTTTTTTCCAAAAACGATTCGTTGATTAGATATTCGCCACTTTGTATTTTTTTACAAAATAATTGTTATCCTCAAACTTGTTCAACCAATCTTTATAAAAATCTGTAAGTACAATTAAATAAAAATTTTACTTCCCTGGGGGAAATAGGTTAGATCATGGATATGTTTTAGACATATCCATGATCTAATGTAATGTTTCACTTCATCTAAACAGCTGTTCTTATTCTTTTGTATTAAAAATTCAATACAATAGCTCTGGTAGCTTCTATGGAAGCTTGTTACATATTTTCCATCTTAAAAATCGCCAATACCCCCCACCCAGAGCTAAGACATATCCATGCCAAAAAGAGCTTTTGTAGAAAATCAACTTGGTTCAATTTAAAATTTCTTATTGACAGTTATTTTCAACTTTTTATCTAAAAACCCCAATAATTTAATAGAAACTATATTTTCTAGAAAATTTATATTTACAATCTATGAACATGAAAAACATAAATTACACGAGTATCAAACAAAAATTAACCGAGCTACATTGGAATGTGTAAAGGCAGCAAAACCCCCATGGGGGCTATTAACAACAAATGTATTTTTAGTTTTCCCGCCATTTTAGATCAAAAGTTAAAAATAGCCACCATTTTGAAATTTTAGATTGGAAGAAGTTAGTTTGTTTTTTAATTTGATCCATACAATCCCAGTGTTTGGTACATTACTTTGGAACACCCTGTACTTTTCGTAATCATTCTCTGTAGATGATCGATTGCATTGTTCTGCAGTAGAGAACAAAGGGCGCAGCTGCAGCAGGGTGTTTGTGCTTGTTCCGCCCCCCGGGCACGTTTTCCGCCCGGCTGCTAATGTGATAAGAGATTACACACGTCTAGTCCACGCGCCTGATAACAGAGGGAGTTAGTGGCGGGCCGACCCAGACCGTGACGGACGTGCGCAATGGACACGCTTTCGTTTTTTGCGGAAAGTAAAACCTTCAAATTAAGGGGAGTCGGTGTCCCTATATCCGCCATGTTAATTTAATGTAACTTTTTTTATCTTCTTTTAAGCTAGGATTTGAAAACCATGCAGCCTCGCAGTACACTTTTCTTGGTTGCTTCCACTGTTTTTATCTGGTATTAATGGTTTAGTTAGTCACAACGAACATACATGTTGACATTAAATTTACGGAATTTTATTAGTTGGCTGGTTAGTACTAGTGACACTTTTACATTTACATTTTCTTATCAATGTTTGAAAGAAGGATATCTAAGGTTCCTGGGAATCAGTGGAGGGATGGGAAGGTATCTTCTTTGCCAGGGACCAATCTGGCTGACCTAACTCCCTACGCCGTTTTGGAGATATAATGTACCTTTTGTGAGAAAAAAATAGGATTTTCGGAGAATTAGCATTGTTTCAGTAACAGCTAGGTAATTGTTGCCAAGAAGAGCGTTACAAAAATAACTAATTTCTGAGTTACAGTTATCAGAAATTAATAATATTTTCACTAAAATTATAGTAAAAAAACGCTCTATAAAATTATTAAATAAAAAAATTTAGAAGTTTTACCGAAATTGACCACCGACCCCCCTTAAAAATCGTTTTTAATCGACAATGTACAAGATTTTTTTATTAAATCAATGAGAAACAAGGATTTTAGAAGAATAATAAACTGTTTTGGTGATTTTTATTTTAAGCCAAGTGTGAGTGAGAAATGTGTGTAAGATGACTGTGGCGCGTTCTTGTAGTCATTTTACTGACTAAGGTTGACATGTTCCTAAGAAAGAACTGTTTATTAAGGGACCTACAGTTTAACGTGGAGTTCGAACCACTGCCTCTGAATTACGAACTGGTCTAGTTATGAGTCATTTGCAGATGAATGGAAGGGATTCAATTGTGCGGACATTAATCCACACAAGGGAATACCACATCCACCTGCCATCACTTAAAACTATCCACAACTGTAACTTCGACATGTATTATCAAAAAATAACCAATTAAATGTTTAAATTCTACCGATGCAGCCTTTGGTGCTACGAATGTTCTTGAAAGTCTGTTGTAATTCCGAAAAATACACCATTTAGCATCACGCTACTCTCGGAGTAACTGCAACGCCATGAAATAAACTATAAAATAATTTATAGTACCTAGTTAATTATTTTACCAAGCGATTTACATTGAACAATCGATTGTCTTTTGACAAGAGTGATTATAATAGGGGAGACAATCAAAATAGATGATAACGCGTCCATGAATGTGTTATCTGTCAAGCTCTCGTTGTCGTAATTGGCACTCCAGTTGAACTATGGCTCTGTTCCAGTGTTGTCAAGCTATCTGAGTGATAACTCCTGCTTACTCATAGGCATAGGCTATCACAGCTCTTTCTCTGCTTGTAGCCACTTCACCTCTTTATTGCTCAAATTGTTTTCTTGCTCTCGATTCTTGAGTAGTCCACTTGAATAAGATTACTGCAAAGTTTGTCTTACATACTAATTGGGATTATACACTCCAAATGAACAAGTATATTTTATATCACGATTAGTAAAATAAAGTTTCGCAATATGGAACCTAGAACATGACAAAATTAATAAATTCTCCGGTAGCATTATGTACCGATCTTGTAAAGTTCTAGGTTCCTGCACGTCTGAGGATAGGATCAAGTTTTTTTCAGAAACTTTGTTTTCAATACTTTTAATAATCGTGATTGAAAATATCCACAATGACAGCTTAAGAGTTTTTTCTTGCAGGTGGTAACTCTTTATGAGTACCCCCGCTTCTGCAAGGGTTATGTGGTGACTCCACCGTTAAGCGGTGTTTACCCAAACCAAACCCACCTTCCCCATCTGTCCAGACGTGTATGATCAACTTTCATACATACGGGCGAGAGGACTTTATTAGGGTGAATCGCAAGATTAGCGTTTACCGCTGTAGCTGCTGGATTACCTCTTGGAGTGGCTAAAACAATCAAATCAGAACAGGGCCGGAGCAAGTGTATCAGATGTTAATCAAAATATATTAAACATAAACTCAAATTAAGAAGAGTCGTCGCATTGCTTTGTCAGGCTTTGGCTGGGCTTGGCTTGGTTCTAATATCACTGATCACTGTCACCAACAATGAGTTTCAAACAAAGAATTTGGATCCATATTGTATAGTTGATTTTTTCTCCATTTTTATTACCCACCCCTATATACACAAATAATTTATGTAGAAGATTTTGTTTTACTATAAACGTTCTAATTTTATCTGAATATAAATATCCATTTGAAGTTCCCTGAAAAAAATTATTGTATTTACTTCCCTGTGGGAAATATGCTAGATCATGGATATGTTTGTAGAGAATTTTTTCAATTCCTTTAAACAGCTGTCCTTATAACCATATGATGAAATTAAGCATATGACACCACAGTTTCAAATTTTGGTCTCGTAAATTGTCAACACCCCCCCTCAGAGCCAAGACATAACCATGTCAAAAGTGATTTTGAATTAAAGTCTGACTGAGCAATTTGGTAACACAGCACACTTTTGATTAAAGAAAAGCAAAAAATTGAAATATTTCTATTACGGAATCTAATGATTTCAAACATTTTAGGTGTTAAAGTAATTACGTCACGTGCTATGTGTATCAATTAAGGGGAATTGTTACATTTTGAAATGAATTCTCATTTTAGAGGAATTAGTGTTAAAAATGTTTTCCCCTGAAGTATAAATATTTTATATAATACGATTTTTGTAACTTTAGTATATGATTGTGTTTGTATATAATTAAAATTCTACTGAAAAGCTGTGTGTATATAGTGGATTACACTTCTTAAATTATTATTTTAAATTTTAGTAAACAAGCTTACTTTCAAAGATTTCTTGAGAATCAGTTGATTATCAATACCAGTGTGGGAATCTTTGATACTCGGATTGTACAAACGTCACAGGCCATTTCAAAAATTGAAACAGTTTTGAAAAAAAATTGAGCCTAACATTTATGGAGCTGAATACATGTTTTTAAATGTTAAACCGTTTTATTGTATAGAATGTTGATTTAGCCTCAGTACACTATTTGTTTCCACGAATATTTGTACGTGTTATTGGTGATGCTGCTCTGTAGATGTGGAGTTGGTGTCACCAGTTGTGCATCTGGTGAGTCAGATGCTTGACACAAGTGTTACTGTTGTTGTCAAGTGGAATCTTAGAATGTGTCAACTCCTCAAAATAAAACAGTCCTCCAAACTGACTAGGTTACTTCTTCGAATGAAAATGTTTTAACCACCAGCCTTTGCTCAGTCTGTTGCAAAATAGTTACACCACGATGAACGTGAAAGAATACTATTATAGAGCGAAACAACTTTATTTTATTTTCCTCAGTGATTCGCTTGAACACACTGACACAGAAATATCACATTATTTAATAATACCTCCGTAGCAACAAACCTGCATTATTTTCACACATTTAAGAGTAAATTGTGGTGATTTAAACTATGTTTATGTTTATTTATAGATTAAATAATAAAGTTATATCAATTTACTTGTTTTAAGAAAGAATAACATGGTAAAAGAGTAAGCAGGTTTGTTGCTACAAGTAACAAAATAATCGAGTTCTTTCAACATTTAGTACCTTAACCTTAAGTTTTAACCAGATCTTCACTAGATGAAGCTGATGCCAAGTTTTATCAGGATATTTCAAATAATAAAGAATTTATAGGCTATCAATTTGCTTACGCTTAGATTTTGATTTTCAGCGTTTGTTATTAGAATTTAATTAAATGAAGCTGTTCGCAAAGTTTTATCATTATCATTACTGCACCATTAATGAGTGAGATATTAATCTTCATATTTTCCTCACAATATTGAAATTGGCTCCAAAATAGAAAAAAATTCTAATTGGAGCTCCAAAAGACAACATACAGTGTTCACCAGTTTCGAGTTCTTAGTAACTAATAGATATAAAGCAATCATTCATTAGACAAAATGGTTTGTGTTTTGAGCCGATTCTCTCAATTTTAATATTTTAGTAATTTATAATTGGAAAAACTCCAAAATTCCCCTTCAGATTTACTATAAACTCATCCGAATAAATATAGGATTACACGTCTCTGTCTCATTGGTCTCCCTTGAACAATTTTTTACAATAGTTATCAAGGTCACAGACGCACACTCGTAGATAAATAAATATTAATTATTTTAACGACTGTTGTTTTTAGTTTCTATGGACCTCTAAAAAAAAATTACCTTGGTCTCCGACTTACTCCCGACATGCCACATGCAGTAATAACTTATTTCATGTGTGAAACTCGGTAGAAAAAAATACACAAATCTTATTAATTAGAGAGTACCTAATAATTTTGAGTTTTAAATTTTATCTTAATTTGTATTAAATGTTTTTTTCAATCATACATTGGTTGCAATCATGTTGCAATACAATAGGAATAGGTTGTCTTACTAGCCTAACAGTTAGTGTCGAGGACTTTGTGCAAGAGATCACAGGTTCGATTCTCGGGATGCCCATTTGGAAGTGAGAAGACCACTCCTTGTCCGCAGATGTCAGGAGAGTGGGCGATCCAGCTCCAGGGGGCCGCATATACCAAGCTAATTATCCAGAGAACACGCCACATGGCTATGATTGTAGTGTGGTCCAGAAAATAAAAGTTTAAAAGATAAAAAATGTATACTTAATTATACACTTTTTTAGAATATTGAAACTGAAAATACCCCCGTTGCAGTAGACCGGCAAGGTACACAGTGAATTTCCAAATCAATAATTTGATAATAATATATGTGAGAAGTTTGATCAAGTTTATCTGTCAATAAAGAAGAGAGTTTGCCCATTCTTCATAAGATAATAATCTTTATTTGCATAATAACAAATGTACAATTGCATTGCAAACGTCAACAGTAATAATAAAATAAAACATACATAATGAAAAGTAACACACGCATAATCAGTCCAAATAGACATCATCTTTGGACTTTACTTTCCAAACAGACCAGAACCACTTTTGCACTGCACACTTTTCATGAAAATTAACATGGGAAAGAGAATACAGATTTGATGCTTTAATGAAAACTGGAAGTAGGCAATTTTACCCTAAACAATTTTTATTTTAATCATATACCAAGTTTTATGAACATCTGTCCATAAATAAAGGATTTTGTCTCTCTATATGATTAACATGGGAAAGAGTATGCAGGTCAGCTGCCATGCTAAACACAAATCAACTACAAATAAACAATGATTTTCAAGCATAATGGATGGATCTCAACCACATGAAGCTAAATACCTAGTTTAATAAAAAAATATAGGTCAATAAGTGAAATATTAACTTTTCCTTATCCTCCATAAGATGAAAATTGGCCGTAAAATATAACATACTGTGTTATCTCGGATAATCATTGGAAGTAGAGCAACACTTTAATATACTAAATGTGTGGTTTTTTGAGCTGATTCTAATGTTAAAAGATAAAATTTGTAAAAATTACATTTGAAAAATGCAAAAATATTCCATTTTTGGTATACAAAACCCCTCAAACTATCTGTTTTGTTTGACCAATATATCTGGATTACAAACTCGTCTAAGTAAATGTAGTAAATGTACACATCTCTACCAAATTTGGTCTAGATCGGACCCTTTTTAAGAGAAACATATATATAGTGCATATTTTGATTGATTTATATGTATATATAATTTTAATGTCTATTATTTTTTTATCTCTAGGTAAAGCTATGGTAATAGCTTCTTCCTTAAGGGAAATTCGAAAAGAACTGATAAAATGCCATTGAATAAGTTACAGACTACGATGTTATTATGTGTGCCTATATGCTATCACTTGTTTCCTCAATCTCATGGTTGATTTCCGGATGCCCAGTAGAGTACAGTGAAAGTACAGCACGGCATATTATCACATTACCACGCTAACAACTAATATTTCAATATCGGTATGCACTTTCTCTACCTCTATTTCTACTAGAAAGTATTCAGTGTTTTAGATCCGTGTTTGTTCAATGATCGAAGAATTTATTTAATTGTATGTAAAGTGTATGAAAATTAAAATTAACAATGTATTATTAAAATTGTTTCGTTATAATTTTGAAGATGAACCCTTTAAATTGCACAAGAAATAGGTTTATTGGTTTGCATTTTTGTTAAAAAGGAAGATACTTATTATTATGAATAAATATTTATCATGAATCAAAATAATTGAAATACCCCCATCGCAGCAGACCTGCATACTCAGGTCTACCCAAATCAATAATATCTATCCATAAATAAGAGAATTTGCCTATCTCCGTAAGATTAATATGGGAAAGAGTATACAAGTTCGCTAAGATTTTCGGTTCTGAGGAAAAGTTGTCATTTTTATTACAAACTATTTTTACCCCCTTTTAACCATTCGTAAAATTTACTACTGTTATTCACCCTCCTCTGTTAAACACCTAGTGGCTATACCCACTTGGAATTTTAAGCTGTAAAAAGAAAAAAAATCTTCTAATTAAGCTAAAAAACAAAATTTGGTAGTAAAAATTACGAATGGCTAGTAATCTAGGGTTAATCTTCAGAAACAACTCTAATCTTTATATATAAAATTGAATGTATGTCTGTCTGTATGTATGTCCTTTATGCGTTGCCAAACTACTCATCCGATCGCCATGAAATTTTAGGAAGTTGCTCTACATGTGTCCGGGAAGGTTTTAGTGAAAAAATATTTTCGAAAACCCCATAAGTTTCCATTTTATGATGACGTTTTAAATTTCTAAATGTTAACCTTATGGAGAGTAAGTTTGTTTACAAAATGTCTACAATGAAAACATTTGATTTCTTAGCTACAGCTGATTGGTTTACTTTCCATTAGCTTTACTATCCAATGCCATCTGAATCATTCATTAATGTTAAACTATGAAGTAAGTGTGTACTGTAAAAAATGAACAGCTTTATTCACAACGTTAATAGTTTACGGTTTTGGGGGATTATGTATTTATATTTTTATTTTCTGTCTGATTAAAGTCACGTGTTTATATGATAATTACAATGTTTATAATATTACATTTATTATAGTAATCAGCTGTTTTATATCTTTCCTATAAAAACCGTATTACAGTTAGGTTTCGTTTGGGTTTGGATTGGATTTGAAAATTGTGAATTAATCCACTCAGATTTATTTGTTATATGGAAATGTTATTAATATGTTTTATCATTTCAGTATTGTTATTCACTATGCAGCGACCCAGAATATATAACCTTTCACAATGAAGCCGTATTGCTATTCGACTTCAGAACATGGCCAATCTTAAAGTTAACATGTGTTTACTGTGAGGCGTTACGAAGTTCGCCGGGTCAGCTAGTTTTATTTATATAGTTAAAATGTATGTTTCATAGTATGATTTGTGTTGCAGGAGCGAGTGCAGGCCAAAGACCCACCATCCCACTACCTCAACAAGCTGCGGACGTATCTTGACCCGAAGGCCTCCCGAAGTTCCAGGGTGAGTTTGTTTAATTCTCTTAACCAAACCATACTTTTGGAATATCCTAGGTATATTTATAAATTTTTTTTGAGCCCAGTTCAGATTTTACAGAGTTAAATTTATTATATGGTTGAAGAAAACTGCCTCACAGTAAAAAAAAAGTGCACCACAAGCTCCAATATTTTTTCCTATTTAGTGGTCCAAAAAGTTGATTTCAGTAAATTCTTATCATTAGGTGTATAAATAACTTTTGTTTATTGTATATGTAGCTAAAGGTAGTCACTGATGAAATGTTTTTATTATCAACATATTGTCAATATTTACTGTCAACGTTTATTGTATACTGTATCCAAACAAAATTGATTCATAGAGGGGAGTCGATTCATAGTGGGATTTAACCCTTGTTTTTTGTTGTCCAAACTCACATTGAAATTGTGATATATTTATTTGTGTAGCTCCTGAACTTTGATTATTGTGTATATTGTGTAATGTTGTCTGATCTCAACCTTTTTTTACTTGCTTGTACTGTATCATTGTAGGTAGTATTGTAAATTATGTACTTATATGTTTACATTGTACCGAAAAGTAAACATTTATTTATTTAATACATCCTCTTTCAATTTATCGCCTTTTTATATTTCTTATTTGTCTTACAAGCAGAAAGCATGTTCTGCCTTCCCCCTTCTTTCACTTTGACATATTAAATATGAATAAAAGGAAGGGAAATCGGGAAGAAACGTGGCTCTGAAGTAAGAATCGATGATGACAGAATTGTGTATCAAGTGAGGGAACCGTGGGGTTGTACCCTCTCTGTGGCGCCCTGACCCTCGCTCTGAGGCAAGGGTGGATCATCCCCGTACTCGGCAGACACATGTTCATTGTTCCACCCTCTCTCTTGACCCCTCAGATTCTCGTTGATGGGTGGAAAACTGTCTGGGTGCAGGTTGAAAACATCTCTATACAGGGTGTCCCATACAAACTAAGTTATTTATTTTTTTATTAATTAGGTCAAAGTAAGAATCATACCAAGTAAGAACCCTATTGGTCAAACTGTTCTTGAGGTATAAATTATTAAAAAAATACAAAATGACCGTTATCTGGTAAACAAAGCGTTTTATGAAAAAATGTTATTCTTGATTTTCTTTTTATTTTGACCGATAAAACCATTTAACAGAGTTTGGCACTTTATACATGAGACACTCTGTATACATGATCGAAGAGGGTTTTTCAATCATCGGCAACTAGATATATTTACTTATTTTGATATTTTCAGGTTTTTGTAGAAATTTTATTTCTTGCTTAATAGTAATATGTCAATGAAATTTGTTTAAGATGTTTAATCTCAAATCTTTTTTCTTATCATCTTGTGCTTCATTAAATATTCCAAATTTTGTGTTTTAAATTTTGCAAACAGAATGAATATGTAACATTTTTACTTTTTTTTCTTGTACATAGTGTGTGGAGAAAGTATAATTTTTTTCCATATTTTTTTATTTCAGTTAAACGTGGATGTTTGTTTTGAGGCTCTCTGAATAAAAAAAGTGGTTTTTGGACTTGTGTCTGTCTGTCTATCTGTACAAATAGATCCCAAGACCACACTTAACATCCAACTCCTATGAAATTAGGTGTACGGGTGCACTTTGGCTATATTTTAAGACCGTTTTTTGTATTTTTTAAGGGTAGTTTACCAGTTTACCCTAAAACTCATTAAAAATGTGAACAATGTTTCAAAATCTACTTAAACGATTCTGATTAAGGTTTAACGGTTTATAGTTATTAATGTCCTAAATAATATGACACTCCCGTATGTCTAATAAAAATACTAGTTCAAATTCTCAATTTTATTCATATGCAGTTTTCTAGAAAATCTATTTCTTCTTATTTCTTAACCATTTCACATAAAACTTGGTATGCAGCTGAAAGTCCCATCATCCCATAAAACCTACAAAAAATTTGTTATTACCATAGAAGGGGTGGGGGGTGAATTGGGTATTCTTTTATCAAATAAATACAAATACAAATATGCTTTATTTTCAAAATACATCAAGTATTGAAATGGCGTCTGCTGGATGGTTAAAAAAGATGTTTATTGTCTTCTTTCCATGAACTCGGTCAATGTATAGAATGGATTGTTGATCAGCCTTTCTGTTAGAGCAGTCTTCATTCTTCTCCCGGTGTGGCATCTCAGTTCTTCTGGCAGTAGGTTGTGCAGCTTCATGCCCATGTAGGATGGTTTCTTTTCATATTGGGTGAGATGGTGAGCTGGGAGACAGTATCTTGTACCATGTCGAGTATTGTATCCATGGAACTGTCTATTTTGTGTAAATGTTTTCCCATTAGCATACAGGATGACTTCTTTTATATAGAGATTTATTAATGTCATAATCTTCAGTCTTGAAAGCTTCTCTACAACTTTTTTTGAAATTTAGCTCAGTTAAGGCTCTTACAGCCCTCTTTTGCAGTATAAAAACTCTCTGAAGATTTCTTGCCGAAGTTCCTCCCCAAACAAAGAGGCCTTAACTGAGATGTGTTTCAAACAGAGAATGGTAGGCTATTTTTGCAGTAGAAAGGTTGCTAATGGATTTTGTACGTTTAATCACATAAAGTGATGAATTTAGTTTAGGAAGGAGGTTATCTATATGCTGTGACCAGGTAAGACCTTCATCTACTAGGACTCCTAGATACTTAGCCTGGGTATTTCTTTCTACATGAGGTATTGTTGGTACATCTTCACATCTTCTCCCATAAGCCAGTTGGCTTGTTTTCCCTGGATTTACCACCAAGTCGTTAGAGTGGCAATATTGGTATGCCATGTTCAGTGCTGTGAAAGATTTTACATCTAGATCATTGTTTCCGCTTAAAAGCAAGGTGATGTCATCAGTCATGTTTATCAGCTAACTTGTCAAGTTTTACTTTTAGGGGGAGAAATCACAGGTCTGTTTACTGATACCGTTTATTTTAGATATAAAAATCAATCCTAATATCACTCAGTAACGTAACAAAGTTCAGAGAAGAAGTTTACCTTATCAATTTAATTAAAACTCCGTAGAACCGTAGTGTATTCTCACACCATTAACTTTAGAAACAGAGAAACCAAGATTGAAACCGTCGGATCCACAACAACTGCTCTCGCTGTTCTGTTTAATTGTGCCAATTAGAAGACTTCAATAGTCTGATTCATGCCATGACCACAACATGCCTAGTGCTCACTGACTGGAATACATCCAGTTTTGAGTTTTATTCATCATCGTTTGAGGTCCAAGTTGGGCTAGGTCATTCTTATTCACTGATAAATGTTTAAACTGTTCTTCTCAATGTATGTAGTGTATATATTTTGTTTCCATTGGTGAAGAATAAAACCACTTCATTGAGGGGGTTTTTAATGAGTATATTGTAGTATTGATTACATTTTAGTATTGTAAATGTCTTAGAAATCGTATTGAAGAACTGGAGGATTTTGAGGGTTTGCTGACTTAAAAAATGTTTGTATTTACTTCCCTGTAGGAAATAGGTTAGATCATGGATATGCCTTGAGGGATTTTAATCAGTTCATCCAAACAGCTGTTCTTATTCTTTTGTATCAAAAATTCAATACAATTGGTAGTTTCTATGGAAACCTGTTACATGTTTTCCATCTTAAAAATCGCCAACACCCCCCCCCCCACCTCAGAGCTAAGACATATCCATGTCAAAAGTACTGATTTTCAGTTTAATCTACTTATTTATTGAATGTTAGAGGATTTCTTTTCAATTACCCAAGTAACTTAAGGCACACTTCTTACTAAAAAATAAATTTCTTCCTTATTTCCCAATTGTTTTCCATGAAACTCGGTATGCAACGTAAGGTCAAATCGCTCAACAAAACCCACTCAAAAAAGCTTGGTATTACCAGGGCCCCCCATAAAATTCTAACAATTTGAAATAGTAACTTTTTACATGATATTTACATCAACTGTAAAGAATATGATTGTTTTTATTACAGATTGTAGTTTCTAAATTTACTTGAGGGAGAAAGTATGTGTCAGTCCATTGGTACCGTATATTATGATTTCATGGTAAATTGTATCACTGAACTAACTGTCACTACTTTCTCCTTTAGAAATGAATTTTATTTAAAGGATACGGTAAATAACTTCTTTTTTCAGTGACACACTTTCTCAAGATAATTTTTAGTAGTTACTGTGATACTAACAATAAATTAATTCTTTTACAGAAACGGAAGATAGTAGGTGATGCGACATCGACACAAGTTTTAAAAGATCTGGAAATCTCCCTACGGACTAACCACATAGAGTAAGTTTGGCTTAAAGTATGTCACATTTGTCGACAAAATATGACATTTCTTAAACTTTATCATCCAAGTTGCATGGGGGTAGGTCTAAGTTATATTGGAGTTATATTTGGACCCATGTTAATAGTAGATTAGATTATTGAAATGGCAACCATACTACAAGGTATGTATTTTAAGCCGAATATGAATGAGGATTGAGTGTAAGATGATTGTGGCGCAATCTTGTACTCTTGTTACTGACTAGAGCTGACATGTTCCTTAGACAGGACTGTTAATTAATAGCCCAACAGCCGATGGCAACTGATGGTCCTACAGTTTAACGTGGAATCCGAACCACAGTCTCTGAATTACGAATTGGTCTAATTATGAGGATGGTCTTTGCGGATTAACTTAGTATGCAAAAGTGTGGACGTTAATCCAGACAAGAGAACACCACACCCACCGACCATCTCTCACAACTATCCACAATCCGTGACCTCCAAGTAGCTGGATTACAGGACGTCGCCACCGTCCCAGTCAGTCCATCTGTAGGTCACTTAGATGGCATTGTTTGTTGGGCTATTAATTAATTGTCCTGTTTAAGGAATATAACGGCTTTAGTCAGTAACAAGGCTGCAATATTACGCAACAATCCTTTCAAACTCATTTCTTATTTGTATTTGACATAAAACCTGCCTGGGTAGGTCTCCATTCCAGTGAAAAGTATAATTGAAGAAGTAACATTTTTTACTTGTACTTTTCAGAGGATTTTAAGGCAAATTATTGATACCACAAACAACTTTAACCTTAGAACCGCTATGTATTTTGCCCTTAACTTACCGATGTAATTACTATATACCTCTTCTTAAAATAATCAGTATATACAAAACATGCCCTCTCAAATCCCAATTAAGACTAAAATTCCATCAAGGTGGGCCCTCCCACCACAAATTTGCAAGCTAAATTGAGATTTCTCACGGTGGGGAAGGACCCGGGTACTTTCAATAGGCTTAAAATGTCACTCTATGAGATAGTCTCAACCACGTCTTAAAAGTTCATTGACAACAGATGCCACTTCTTATTAAATTTGTTAATGTGCCGCGATCACGACTTTAGCGGTTCTAGGGTTAAGGGACATAACAGTTCAATCCGACCAGAAATCCCAAGATTTTAACCAATAATCTCTTGACATGTAGTCGATAATGCAAACTACGAAGCTAGTAAGACATCCAGTCTTCATGACTAGATAACTAACTATCTTTATATTTAAAGTCCTATGTTGTGCTTATTAAAATATCCACACTGAATATTAAATAGAATTTGAAATACTCTCTAACCTATATAAAATAAAATCAAGAATTATGTCTGTATATATTGCTTGAGGTTTTTTTTAATATTTACTAATGGTACAGGTGTTTCAATTTAAAACCAATACTAAATAATTCAGCCGATTTTTTTGTCCTTCTTATTTATTTGATTACAAATTCAGTTAATATTTTGTCATATTATTAATCTTGCTTCTCAGAGACAGAGCCGTACAACTCAATATTAAGGGCGGGCAAACTGCTAGTAAGAATTAAAATTAATTCTGTAGTATACTTTACTAATTAATTTGTTTTCTGTAATAAGTGAACATAGTTAAATGTTTCGATCCCCACTGTGGAACAAATTTATTTAGAAATTTATTCTTGCTAGCTTTAGTGTCAACTTGAAATTCATACAGTTGCTGATATTTTACAATAAAGTTTGATGGTAAGTTAATATAATTGAGTATAATATATATAAGCAACCAGTAATGTATTGTGTTGATCGTCATCGGATCCTGGCTTGAATCAGTCATGTGTGTGAAGATGTGAGAACAATAGAGGGTGTTTAGACAGAGATTACACCCTCTCATTTGGGCCTCTATTGTCTGAGCTCCCGAGTAGAGTCATGTTTTGTGCATCTAAATACCCCTCTGTCTGGGATTTGTAAAGAACGTTCCAATCTCTTAAATACTTCTTTTTACAGATTAACCACTTTTTAAATTGAATATATACCACTGGTTTAAAAAAATTGTAGGCCTACTTTATCTTTTCAAAACTAAAATGAATTTATTTAATGACTAGTTACAGTGGAAACTTTCCCCTTGTTTAGGAGATTATATTCTTATTTTGGACCATCTATAGGTTCTCATGTTTAACCTAAAAGTTATATTTTTCTTATATTCTAATAGCTGATAAAGGAGTGTCCAGTGATTGTCTCAGAAAACTTTGACTTAATGTTTTCAAAATTAGATATTTAAAAAAATGTGTTTCAGTGGTGGTACTGCAAACCAAATCTTGGATTAGAAGTCCCATAAGGCAATTTTAAAAACTGTGAAAAATGTCTCTTCAGATTAGTTAAACCCTAGAGGGCCCATCTCGGTCATTCGGACCGGGTGCGAAATTAAATGTCAATGTTTGACAGTAGAAGAATAATCTGTGACTGCCGAGTGTCCTTCCTTGTATTTTACGTTCTTGCCACCTTCTTGTATCGTACACATCCCCGTTAGTTAAGAGCTGTGTCTGTTTTAGTGAGGGTCTGGTCTTAATCTCCTGGCATGCCTTCCCACCTAACAAGTTTTTAAATCCATCCAATGTATTATCTATGTATGTACTTGATGTATTATAATTAAAATTTGAAATTATATAAAAAACTTTGCAAGCTCGCAGGAGTTAATAACCTGGTCTAAAAGACCTTGCGCCCCAACTTTGCTGGCACACTCTCTCCAGGGTTAAAAGCAGTGTTAAAGATAGTGTAGTGTAAGATTTTCTGTTGCAGTGAGTAAAAAAGGTGTTATAGAATCCACATTCACATTCATGTTGGAATTACAAATTAATTTGTGATCCAAGTAATTCAAATGGAAAGCACAGTAAAAGAAAGTAAGACACACAGTACGAGTAGGTCAGAATGTGATTTGATAATGATGAAGTCAGTGGTAAAAATAGATTTATAACTGATGTACTTGCATTGTTGAATGTTGTGCAAAAACTCATAATGATAAGAGATTGTGAGTTAATATTACCGTTTGTGGCACATAAACTGTTGGATGCATTCCAAATGATTGGTCATGGCCTGCAAACCGGTTCTTCCCTGATGTTACTGTTACCCACATTAACATTTTAAGTACTGTATATAAAGATAATTGATAATTTAAGTTAATGAGTTTAATTAACTGTATTTATTTCTTTAAAATGTTAAGTGTCACAAGATGCCCATAAACCACATGAAAATGATAGCATCTATTTTCAATTTTATCTTCTTAGTGTCAGTAATTGAGATTTGTGCATTTCAGAAGTTAATACCTAATTTGTTCTTAGTTATTCTTTTTTTTTATCTTACTTAGTTTGTAATCAGGATATAATATCCACAAAATATGTGTTGAATGAATTCCCAATTCATTGTGAATGAAGACCAAAGAAATAAACATTACATTCATACTTTATAGCCCTTATATAATTTTTTAAGTTTCACTTTATATCAGAGCATATTTTACATTGGAAAGATAATCCGGGGGGTCTGTGGATATGGTCTCAGTACAGGGGGATTTGGAGCCCTCCTCCAGAAAAATTTAAAACACTGATGGCTAAAACTATATTTTAAAGCCTTTTTTATTTGGAAAAAATGCTCAGTTTACTTTTAATTTATTTTTATTCGTATATGTTTTTAATGATGAAAAAATATTTGAGGAACAATATTAAATTCAGTCTTTGAAAAAATAATTTATATACGAATTTTATGAATAACTTCTTGATTAGCATTACCAATTTTATGTCTCCTAATTTTGCTAATTAGTTAATTAGAATACAGCACCTGTTATAAGTTCACTTAAAGTTGATGTGCCTACTAAATTTAAAACAGTGTTAAATTAAACTAACATTAGTACTATTATTACTTAAAAGCTCATTCATTTTCTGTATTTTTGTCATAAAAAATATGATTACATGTTTAATTAAGTGGTAGTTAATTTTTTTCTGAAGCAAAAAAAATTAAATTTTGTGACTTCTCATGAGTGGTGGATTAACGCAAGTAAACATAGAACTGAAATCAAATGTGGTGGCACAGGTAAATCCTTCAAATATGTTATCTATGACTGATGAAAATAATTTTATCAATTTTAGTTTTCATTAGTATTTGAATGTTTTTTCTATGTCAAGCCTTTTTTGGAGCTGCAATGTTATTCTCATGGGGGGAAAGATAACATTTATATGTTCCTGATTATTTTAAATGTTGTGATAAAACCAGGTATACAGCTTCATTATACAACTTCATAATTCATAAAAATACTGTGACAACATTTGATTAGTGTTTTAACCTATGATCAAGCGTAGTTCTATCATCTCATATAATTGATAAATGAAATGAAATTCTCTGGGTATGCTGATTATGGAGGTATGTTATGTTCAACGGTGTCTTGTTCCGGCAGATGGGTGCGGGAGTTTCTCAACGAACACAACCAAGGACTGAACTCGCTGGTCGACTACCTCAGCTTCCGACTGATCATGCTGAGACACGAGCAGGAGTCGCGGTCCCCGTCAGAGGAGAGAATCAACACCTCCTTGAATGGTAACACTCATGCACCTCTAAAATTCAACTGTTTTACTGTGTCAAATATATGTATACTTAAACTAAATCTTTAAAATTAATTTAAGTAATTGGCTTCCAACTAAAACGCCTGCTGAAATAGAGAATTTGTATACAAGTTTTTAATGCAGCATCAGTACAAAAAAAGGTATGGAAGTGTTTTATTTTTAATATGTCCTTTAGTTATTTATTTAGTTACATTATTCTGTCAAGGAAATGCTTTAGTTTTCTGAATTCTAAAATGTAAGTCAGGGATTCATTTTGCACACAGTTTTTGTTATTGGAAGTTTGTCTGTCTGGAAATTGTTAGGCTGTATTTACTTGATACTTGAGGTCTTCATCATTGACTGGTTTTCCAGATAGATTGTTTTATTTTTTGTTTCCTCATTCTTTAAAATTATGTAGGCTGAAATGAATGCCTCCTAGGACCAATAATGAGGCTAGGCTTCCAATTCACTTGTAGAATATATAGTTATATAGGCCTACTAGTTAGTCTTGAGTGGATGGTAGTCTTGAATCTAGTAATGTCCAGCAACTTGATATTCGCAGGTAAGTTATTAAAAATTTTCATTGCGACCAGTGGAAAGCTGCAAAGATTCCTTGAGAGCCTGCCATGTGGTAAATTGATGTTGCCCGCCCTTCTTGTATCATGTGCATTTCCATAATACCCGTAATATCCCATAAGACCAGTGGGAAGCTGCAAAGATTACTTGAGAGCCTGCTATGTGGTAAATTGATGTCGCCCGCCCTTCTGTATTATGGGAATGCACATAATACCAGAAGTATTACTTTGACGGGTGACATCAATTTACCACAAGGCAGGCTCTCAAGGAATCTTTTCAGCTTTTCACTGGTTGCAATGGAATTTTAATTTTTCATACATGCAGAACCATCCAAAAATGATTACTCAATTTTTGTATCAAATCTAATCAATAAGGAAAATGCATTTATTCGTCGTCTAAAGAATCCAAGCTAAGTTATATTTCAGCCTGTATACAATTTACATTGAGTTTCTAAATTGAGACTATCTACAATATAACAATTGCAGTACCTTCTTCCTCTTAATCATTTTCTTGCATATTATATTCACAGGCAGCACAGGCGCAGGCGTCTGCTCCATCCTGTCCGCCACCCTCCACCCCAGCAGCCACTGTCGCACGCCGCTGGAACCGCTCGACTCCCCCGATGTGAGGAAGCGGTCAAGACACGCTGCCAAGCTGCGGATGGGCGACCCTCGCGACGACATCCACGTCTGCATCATGTGCCTGCGCGCCATCATGAACAACAAGGTCTTTTATGAATTCCAAACGTTTAAATATTACATGTTTAATGGTATTTAGAATTGACCTAATATATGAGTTGGAGGTTCACAGTTCTATAGGAAGTTTTGGTTACCCGTTCCCATTTAGCTTCAAATCAATTGAACATATGAAACAGTAGAATCTCCCTTAACAGTCCATGATGGGACTGGTCCATGATCGAAACGGCCAAAAGTCGGGTATCAGGAACAAATAAAACAAGTATTTCGTAGGTAGAAAAATATTTACAAACTACCGTAATAAAACTTTATTGTACCTATAACATATTAACAGAAACATTAAGATTTCTATAATAAGTTAAAAATGACAATATTCATACGTAATATTCGCTTGTTTAATTCATTCTTGTCTGTATTTCCCTCAGACACCTGTGGCCCTCGTGTTTGAATTAAAATCAAGCCTTGGTCACGGTGTCTATGCTGAAACTCTGGATACTTGTGAAAAATTATAAATACGATGATTTGAAGGAGAAGACAACATTATTAATCGGATGAGAAATGAACTAGCACACCTTACGTCGAAATATAAGGCAACGCACATTGCGTTGTCTCGGGTTAAAAAAGATCAATAATGATGAGAGCATGGGAATCACCCCTTCGATAGACAGTAGAATACTCAATTGAATTAGGGAGGTTCTTCTGTAAATTAAATTACTTGGTGCTTTCAATTACTTTGTCTTGATATCTAAGTAAAATAATCGTAGGCTCTGAACCTTTCCACTCTATTCCCTGTGTATTAACGCTGGAAAAATGTAGGTTTTAATTCCAAACCAGAATAATCAACCCAACTGTGATTGGAGCAAAACTAATCGTACAAAAATCTAAACCAATTATAATTACACTCCAGTCACAACACATTAAACATGCTCAAAATACACTGTAAGACACAGTAATAAAACAAATTTTAAACATGCTGTCACAAAAATGCCAACGCTAAAAAATTTGAAATTTGAGATTTTATCTAACAGGAACAGTAACGTGGTTGTTTACGCAGTTAGGTTCAGTCTAACACCCCCTCCCAACATCGGGAACGATCTAGGGTTAGCAACTTTTTTCTTTTCCTTTGCTACGGTCCTGCTTAGTGTGAAATATATTAATAACTAATTTAGATTCCACACATCAAGTTGTGTAAAACAGTTATATGAAGCTATGTTATGACTGTATAGTATTAAAAACATGTTAGACTTAAGTCAGTCTTGTATGAGCAGGTGACAAAAGAAAAGAAAATATAACAACCTATTTTTTATCATAATTATAATTACAATTATTATTAATTGGAATTCACAATATTCAAACCTGATTTTTTATATATTTTTAAGTGCTAGACTATCTACAGAATTTTTTAGCATTTTTATTTATTCTGTTTCAGTACGGGTTCAACATGGTCATACAGCACACAGAAGCAATCAACAGCATAGCCCTTAGTCTAATACATAAAAGCTTGAGGTATATTTTAGAATTATTTTATTAATTTTACTATATTTTCCAGTATTTGTTTTTTAATTAGAAAAACAATTTCAAGTTGAACAAGAAATTGTCTGAATCGTCCCTGGGGATTTCACACAGTACCTTTCAGAACTACCTTTTAGCCATATAGTAATATAACTGGAAAACATTGGCTCGACATAATAGAATACTTACCGTAATGGTGTAATCACATAGTCTGTCAGCCCACATAGTGGTGAAAACTCTTCCACTATAAAAAATTACTTGACAGTACAGTAATTATAGATTAAAAACCTTTTAACCTTAAACAAATTTTTTTCGAAAACCATAGAAGTTTATTTCTAAACTGTTTGTCTTAAATATTTTTGAATATTGCCTTTTTAGCAGATTTATTGTGTATTTTACATTATTTTATTAGAGCAAAAGAATATGTTTCATTCACCTTATTTCTAAGAATATTTAAGAGATGTTTTGACCAAATACCGTATACGCCGCCCGCCCCCTGTGAACATTGATGATTGAAGAGATCCAAGTATTCCTTTATGTAAAGTAACAATAGTACATGCTAAAATTGGTTACAACACCTTCGTCTTTCCATTTGTTTATTTAGTCAGCTGGCGACTTGTTTCGGGACTCTTATGATCCCATTTTCAAGCCTTTGCCAGTCTCTCGTTATAAGTTGTTTATTTTATTAGGACAAACGAATATATTTTATAATAAGAATATGTTAACAAGAAACTGACAAAGGCTTGAAATTGGGACCATAGAGTCCCGAAAATAGTCGTCAGCTGCCTAAATCAAAGAATTTAATGGCGAAGGTATTGTAACCTATTTTTGTCAATTATCAATTTTGAAGGCAAGAATGTTAAAAAAATACATGTATAAACAAGCAAAAGAAAGTATTCTTAAAAATAAGTTCACGGGACGTTCAATGAGTGAACATGATGGTGTCATGTCTGCTGCAGGACAAAAGCGCTGGTCTTGGAGCTGTTGGCGGCCATCTGCCTAGTCAAGGGAGGCCACGAAATCATTTTTTACAATTCAAAATATGAGAAGAACGCTTGAACTCATGAGTAATCACATGAAGTATTTAAATCGAGTTCATGGTATGGCCACACGAAGTGAGCTTGTGTTTTGGGTGATTTTTGGAAGGCCAATGCTAGCTAAAGGAGGCCCATACTTTCTTAGAGATTCGGCAATTTTTCAATACAAAGAGCATCTTATCCAGGAAAGGTTCATGACATGGAATACTTCATCTATAACGATAAACTTATTTTCCTAGCTCAAAGTGGAGAGTAATTAAACAAGGCCACAGTCAGTAACTCTACATGAAGTTTCTTATGTTCATTAGATTAGTTTATTGTTCATTTAAAAGATATGAATGATGTTTTCTATGGATTTTTTTTACTAAGTGAATTTACTAATAATAGAACAGTCAATAAGGGACTAATTTTAACTAAATCCAAAGATCTGAATTAAATTTTAATTTAAACGTAATTAAACAGATAATTATTTAAAACAGAGTTAAATATTACAATTTGATTCAGTTATTACACTTATGTTTCATTAAAATTCTAGTTAAAATACACGCTGTGCTGTGTAATTCTATACATTTGGTACAGTAACTCAAATCCTTAAATCCAAATCATTAAAATATTGTAATATACCTTGATTGCGGCAGACCAATTAACCGCTTGAAGTACAGATTTGGTTAGGTAGACTAGCTCAATTCACCGAAAGGCAGCAGCACCAGCTAATAGCAGAAAACAGTACAGTATTACCAAAGAACATGGATAAAAGTTCTTATGTTCTTTGGAATTACCAATCAGAGGAAGCAATTACAAAAACCATGAAATTTTACACAAACTGTAATTATGTGAATTAAGGCTGTATAGTACTGCACATGGACTAAAAGATGAAGGATTCTGTCAAAATAAATCAGATATTTTTTCTACTTGAGACCACTGACACTTTTTTGTGGCTAAATCTCTTATGAATCTAAATCTCTCTAAATCTAAATATGAATTGTATCACATTCAGCTTGACGCTCTAGTAAGCTGGGCACGCGGGAACGCAATGAACGGATGGAAGCGTGCGGGAAATTTTAAAACATTAAATCCTGGTACATGTTTTACAATATTATTTCACCCGCCAGACATCCAGATAATCGGTCATCCGGATGACCAATGTCCAGATAATCGATGCTCTACTGTAACATTAAAAACTGCAACATCGGCTAGCTTGTCAGAAGGAAGGAAACCTTTCCATATTGCCTAGCATGGAGGATCTCACATCTGTAAAACATTACACAATCAAACAGCAGATGGTCAGCAGTTTCCTCTTGCCAATTACATTTTCTGCCATTGAATATCACCCGCATGTGGACCTGGTGTTCCCTCAGGTTACCCTGGCCAGTAACGATACCTGTGATGAGTTTGACATTATAATATTTTTAATGTTTAACTTGCACTCTGATACTGGAGGTTTTGGGTTTTCCAACAGTTTCCTCAACTCTAAAGACAAGTGATTTTTAATTTGTGTGTTGATCAGGTCGCATGTATGCAGTTCATTAACATCATCGTCCACTCTGTGGAGGACATGAACTACAGGGTACATCTCCAGTATGAGTTCACTAAACTCGGACTGGACGAATACCTGGAGAAACTGCGCAATACAGAGAGTGAAGATCTCAAGGTATGTCCAGTTCACTGGGTTATCTTCTGGTAAGGGAGGATGGGGGAATCCGTTTAACCCTTTTAATAACATGGGGGGGAAATATTTGTAAAAAAATTTTTTTTACCTAAAATGAACAGCTTTGTACAAGAATTTCAAGAATTCAAAAATTCAAATTCATTTCAAAAATGTGCACAGTTTAATTTGTAATATATTTTGTTTTTATTTGGAATAAATCTGATTTTGACTTTGACTTTTGAATACCAGAACCGAATTGTCCATTTGTACACGTTCTAATCAAAGTGTGTCTGGATGGCTTGTAAATGGGATATCTTTACAGATAAGGATTCAAAGTTTTTTACTTTACAGAGAAAAATATTTATTACCAATAAAAATCATGAAATACAAACAAAATTCTGTTTAATGCCACATGGGAAATAGCTTACATAAACAGAATCACATCTTGTGATATTTCTGAAGGTAGTTTTTACTTCCTATTAACAGATTTTCTCATAACCATATGATGCCACATTCGTTACACTTTTTGTGTCCCACAGATCGCTAACACCCCCTTCCCACCCTAGAGCTCAGGCATATTCATGACAAATACAAGCTAAGTTTTTTTAGAGGCTAAGGAATAAACATTTAACCTTTGGTAAATATTATTATTTTAAAGACAACTTAGTTTTCTATAAGTATTGACAAATAATTATTTTTTGGCGTAGATATGGTAATTCTAACCTTTTGTTTGAATGGTAATTAAATCTCACAATACAGTATGAGTAGCTCGTAACAATGAAATCATATTCATTGACATAATCATATTATTGAAATCATAATCATATAAACTTCTTCTCATTACATAATCAGTTTCATTTTTTCCAAACTCCCGTCTAAATTAAAAAATCTGTTTTCCTGTAGCCACGAATCATTTAAGAATAAGCTTGGTCCCCAATTTAAGAAGAAGGAGCTGGTCCCCTACCCACAGGCTTTAGCCTATGTAGGGGTCGTTTTATACTGTTTTTACAAGTTATGTAACAATGTAATATCAATTTTTATTGAAATAAACCTGTTTTCATTCATTCATATATGTACTTTTAAAAATGATTTAAAATACTATGAAATACAATATGAGGATTGCTTGATCGTGACCAAGATATTTTTTTACACATACTCTGGAGACGACAGATCATTACTGTGGTATTGAAATGGTTAATGGTTGAAGGTTAGTCAGTAAATTAATCTAATAATGTCAATATTTGTGCTCTTGTGAAAGCAGATTTCAAGGTCAAACACAAGATTGTCTTTGATTATCTTTAGATTGTCATTTAGATTTAAGATTAAGATTGTCTTATTGATTGTAGCTTAAACAAGCTAGCCAAATAACAGAAAATCCATTCTCATTCCAACAGAATGAAAGTTGAAAGAAAGTTGTCCTCACTTTTCTCTAAATATGAGTTCCACTTTCAGAGTGGAGTTGAATTAAAAAAGTCATGTGCTATAAAATCTTCCAATTTTAACCTTGCAACTGTTCTTCTTTCAACTTTTCCAGGATATTAACGAACCTTTTTGTAATGCTACAGTGAAAGATAATTTCATACCATATGCGTTTATAAACTAAATAAATTTTACATTATGATTGAATGTCTTACATTTAACTTTTTTAACCAGGTACAAATCTCGGCTTACCTAGACAACGTTTTCGATGTGGCTGCCCTTATGGAGGACAGCGAGACGAAAACAGCTGCTTTGGAGAGGGTCGCTGAGCTAGAGGATGAATTGAGTCACGTACGTTACGTTATTAATGCTTATATCCCATGGTTTAACACAGAGGAGGTGTTGGTTTATTGTGTTTACACATTGTGTTGTAAGTGGTGACCAGAATGGAATGTCTTGTAGATATTTTTTGTAAGTATGGTGGTCTCCTGATTATTCATGAGTGGATTAACCGCGGTGCGGCTTCTCAGCGACTGGAAAAAAATTTGTAACTGCTTCAAGCTAAGTGCATCCTCGCGCCTGAAAATTGTAGCTACTTCCCACTACTCACTTTGCCTTGAGCGAGATGTAGTATGCAACTGCACACCAATATGCAGAGGGACTATTGGACTTCTTGGTAGGGGAGCAAGACACTTCGCTGTGCAATCACGTGGTACTGAGAACCAATCTATTATTGTTAAAAAGGAAGCTAAATAAAGACAGCGTCCTCAACAATAGGCCTGTAATACAGTGCACTTGTCTTACATATTGGACTGTTTTTTACCGATGTAAAAATAATGTTTGGTCTGATTAGGTCTGAAATAGGCATGACAGTAAACATGTTTACACATAATATGAGTTTGTAGTGTGATAAGTTTAAATTTATAGAGTAATAATTGATGTTGTACTTGCAGGCACACGACCGTCTGGCTGAGCTAGAACGGGAGAGTCTAGCCCAGCTGGCGACATTGGAGGCGGCGCTGGGGGCGGCGAGGTCAGAGCTGGAGGAGGTGACGGAGGGGCGACGCCGGGTGGAGGAGGAAGTGCAGACCTTGCGGAAACAGGTCCACTCCCAGAGCAGGCAGTCAAGTATGCTGGAGGACAAGATACAAGAGCTCATCTCCAGGACATCACCCGACTCAGGTACACAATCAGACGTTAACACTTACTACTTAAACTCAAGGGAACAAGTGTTGCCTCTAAGTGAACTTTAAGTTGGCCGTTGAAAAGATTTAAATTGAAGTCGTGCTGTGAAATCTTAGATATATCACTCTGCAACAAGTTCAATTTATTCTTTTGAAACTATACTAATACTTGTTAAGTTTAATTAACGGTCTTTACCAACATATGTCGTTAGACTAAAAGTGCTAAAAAAGGACCACTGACGTGATATATTATTCTCTGGTAGAACAACATTCTTTACTGTGGTATATCGCTGTAGTTCGTAAGTTCACTGCTACAATATATAAGCATTCATTTGTAAACTGTTTCCTTATGCCTTTGTGCATTATAGACGACTCAAAACTAAAACAACTGACCGTGCAGCTGTTCGTTTTCATCTTGCGAGCGGCAAGGTTCATTCAACGTGTTTGTTTATTGGTTTTACGATGTGTTGTTAGTTTATTGATGATTAGATGTGCTTGGTGCATTTTAGAGTTTATAATGACTAGTTTATTGATAAGGTTATGAACTGCTAATAATAAGTTTTATAAGTGCATTTTAGATTATATTCTGTTTATAATTATCTCTTAAGTAGGCTATGGTGCGTTTCTTGGTTTGGAAGACAATAAAAAAATTTTAAACTTAAATTTTACCACTTAAAATAGATTTAATAACTTTTTTTCTTTAAACTACTTTACCAACTACATACAATAAGGATTCGCATACATATTTATTACGCAAAAATCATGTGACAGAAAAAAATGAAACTCCAAACTTCACGCTCCAAGACGACCATTTATTCTTTTGAAACTATACTAATACTTGTTAAGTTTAATTAACGGTCTTTACCAACATATGTCGTTAGACTAAAAGTGCTAAAAAAGGACCACTGACGTGATATATTATTCTCTGGTAGAACAACATTCTTTACTGTGGTATATCGCTGTAGTTCGTAAGTTCACTGCTACAATATATAAGCATTCATTTGTAAACTGTTTCCTTATGCCTTTGTGCATTATAGACGACTCAAAACTAAAACAACTGACCGTGCAGCTGTTCGTTTTCATCTTGCGAGCGGCAAGGTTCATTCAACGTGTTTGTTTATTGGTTTTACGATGTGTTGTTAGTTTATTGATGATTAGGTTTTTATGAACTGCTAATAATAAGTTTTATAAGTGCATTTTAGATTATATTCTGTTTATAATTATCTCTTAAGTAGGCTATGGTGCGTTGCTTGGTTTGGAAGACAATAGAAAAATTTTAAACTTAAATTTTACCACTTAAAATAGGTTTAATAATTTTTTTTAACTACTTTACCAACTACATACAATAAGGATTTTGAATTTTTTTAAATATACACTTTTGGGATTGTTAACACTTATAACGAAACATAATTCTTAAAACGCTAAGAGAAACATAAGGTCAATTTGACCGTTACTGTGTTTTATTGGTGTTTCGTTTGTTTATTATTGTTTTTATGTATCACTTGGCAATCACATGAGTAACAAATGATGTTTTACAACATTTTATGACAAATCATATTTATTACGCAAAAATCATGTGACAGAAAAAAATTAAACTCCAAACTTCACGCTCCAAGACGACCAGCTCTGGCCTCGGGAAAAATCTGTATAGGATTGTTGCCCAAGGTCAGAGCTGGTGGTCTCATAGCGGGTAATCAAGTTGTTATTATATTTATAGCAGGTGTTCTTTTGTTTGTTGCGTTTCAACACAACCTTTTACCGATTATACAAGGTATATTTGACCGACAATTGCCAACCAGTAAGCGAAACACGCGGTAAATCTGACCGACCGTATTCACACAATGCGTATGATACGTACAAAAACATCGCGCTAACTAGTCGGAAATGACCAAATATTACGGAGAGGGGTTTGGGGGGAAGGTACTGGGGATGACAGCCGTCAAGGTCAAGCAGTTTAGCCAATATTATGTAGTAAAATTATCGATCGGTCAATTTGACTGATGTTTCGTTTTAAGTGTTAAAGGGTTTAAGAAATTTAATTGAAAGTTGACATAATATGCTGTTGAATAGGATTGAAGAAGGGGTTAGTTGTTACTTGTGTCAAAGATCATTTATATTTTCCTTCAAATCATAAGGTAAAAACAAAAGGGATATACTACGTTATCATGAGTGATAGTAGTGAGGTATTGATACTTTAAGCATGTATTTGTTGTCAGTTTAGGCATATATATCCTTCACATGATTGTTAGGAGTTATTCTTGTAACAACCAGATCAGTGAAGGTACAGTAATTAAGTACGCCTGTTGCGCAAGGCTAGGGCAGAGTTTTGTTCCATGGCTGTTAAACAAGGCAAACAGATTTTATCTCTAAATTTATGTAATTTGTTATTACATTACTAAAAAGTAATAATGTTACAGATTATAAAGAGTGTAGTGCTTAAATTTCTAAGAGGATATAAGAGTATACCTAGTCTAAAACAGCCTAATACAAAATAATTTTTTGAATAAAACATTAGTTTTGTCGAAAATCAGTAAAAAAAGGTTCAGGCACTGCAGACTAAAGGTTTTCCCATAATCAGTAATGTAATTCGATCTGTTATAAGTGGTTTAACAAAGTAACTTTCTTGAATTGAAAGAAAATAATGATATTAGGCTAAATGATTTCTTCGATGCAGGTGTCAGCAGTGCACTGTCATCATGTTCCACCTCATCCACCAGCTCATGTAGTAGTAACACAGCCCCCGCACCCCCACCTCCTCCCCCCGTCATGTCCCCGCCACCGCCACCTCCTCCGCCTTCCAAAGCCTTCGCCCCGCCAGCACCACCACCCCCCGTCGGCATGATGCAGGCGCCCGAGGGAGCCATGACTATCAAACGCAAAGTCCAGACGAAATACAAGCTGCCGTCGCTCAACTGGATCGCACTCAAACCAAATCAGGTGAATATATGCCTCCAATACAATTTCATTCTACAGTGGCACCTTGATTTAACAAATTTAAAGCGACTAAGAAATATATTCGTTAGATAGGGGTCCGCAATAAAAATCTAAATAACATAAATCCACTATCACCAATAATGAATTTCAAACAAAGATAGGGGTATTCTTAAAAATGAGATTCGTTAAATTGAGATTAAATTCTGCCCAAATTCGTAATAAAGGGGTTAGTATAACGTCCAAATAATGAATACTGAGTGTGTTCAACCTCTATACAAAAATTTAGATTTTTAAGCATTAATTATGTTTGTATATATTTTATTGCTGCAGATTTGTGAACAATAGTTATTTGTAGAAAGTGAATACGTACAGAGTATTATTGTACGTTCATACGTACCTGACAATACGAGCCAATAACAATGATTCAACAATAAGAGCCTTTCTACTACTTTCCTCCGCCATGATGCACCGAAACAAAAAAAAACACCAACTTGCCAATCACACATGAAAAACTGCTACAATATGTACCACGGTCTTAACACTGATAAATGTGCACCTTCTGTGAATACTGTATTACAGGTGGAAGGGTGAAAAGGAGGGAAATGAAAACTTTCAAGTCCGAATTTAGTCGAGTGAATGCGTAGATTAGAATAAAATACAAAATACAGGGGTCTGGAACGCATTATACAGAGGTTATGTTCGTTATGTAGAACCCCTACATAACAAACATCTTTCTTTGGATATTCATTATATAGGGGTGAGATAGTTACTAACAAATACACTAAATATTTGTTACATAGAGGGTTTTATACATATTTTGTTTGTTGCATAAGGTTAAAAATGTTCAGGGAAGCGCGCTGATCTAGTGGTAGAACGCAGGGCTTTGGTGCCCAAGGTCCCGGGTTCAAATCCCGCCAATCACCAATGGCTTTACGCTATGTGATAATGCCGCAACCCACACAGGAGTGCGCAAAAAGCCGCTATGGCTGAAGTGCCTTGGGAGTAATCCGCCCCTCCCAATAAAAAAAAAGGTTTAAAATAATATATTATACCGGGTAATTTGTTATAATGAGGTTTGCTATAGAGAGGTGCCACTGTAGTAATATTTATAAAATCAATCCTAAAACTGTGGCATTAAAATTCCTTTTGTAGGAATTTTGGTTATGTGCTATCAAGCGAAATTTCTAAGATGATGAAGAACGTGCTATGACTAGCTTAGTACGTTCTTCACTGTGTTTGAAGACCGGAATGTACTAATGAAGTCATAGCTTGTCATTTTCTCACGGGCCTGAATGAAACTTCGGGGACTTGAAGTGCATTCTTATAACCATTTTCCAAGCTAAAACCGTGGTAAGTATTAATTGTTTGTAAGTTATTTAAGTAGCCTAAATGAGTTTGATATTTATTTCTGTATAAAACTGTATACTTATGTTTTCAGTTACTGACCATATAAAATATAAATATTGTTCAACCTATTAGCCTGTGTCACACTTGAAGAACTGACAATAATTTCACTTCAGTACGAGTCTTTACAAAGCTATGTATTAGTTTAAGGAAAATACACACAATTACTTACGTTGAGTTTTTATGCTATATAGAAGGCCTATAGGAATTACCTAACCTAACCTACCAAACATTTGGGTGCTTGCAGGTGCGAGGAACATTGTTCAACGAGCTGGACGACGACAAGTTGTACAAGGTTATAGACTTTGCGGAGTTCGAGGAGATGTTCAAGCTGCCGGGTAGTGGAGGACCGTCGTTGACCAACGGCACGCACGAGGTGGACGGGCTCACGACGCAGCCGAGCAAGCGCTTCAAGAAACCTGAGACCGTCTCGCTGCTAGAACACACCAGACTGAGGAATATCGGTGGGGCTCTTTAAGTGTTATAGATATAGGGTATATATGACTTAGTTACTTACTTACTCTTACTCCTGTGGCCACACAAATCCAAGGAGATTTTTGGCCTCGCCAACAAGATGCCTCCATCTTTCTCTATCCTCTGCCTCATCCACCTCTGCGCCCAGTTTTCTGATGTCTTCCACCACCTGGTCATCCCATCTGATTCTATGATGACATGACTTAGTTATTCAGCTCAAATATTTAAATTAATTTTATAAGCTAATATTACATCTTTTCTTTTTTTTAATGCAAATACAACATTTTTTCGTCGTGGGAACTTGAGAATTTTTGGAATTACTGATTCATAATATACAGTACAGTCTGGATAATCCAGCTGTTCAATATTTCGGCACATTCAATAAACCAGTGCTGTGTTCTTGCCGATGTGTGAGTAAATTTTCCTGTCGAGACTTGTAAAACGTTAATTTCATAATTCTCCACAACGATAGTAAGTTAAATTTTGTGGTTTGAAAAACAAATTTAATAATTTGAACGTTTTTGTGAAAAATGCCAAAAAATCCAAAATCTATTGAAACAAACTGGCGGGCCACTAATTCCCATAAGCAACTGTAATAATTTCAAAATGGACACATAACACTGTTGGCGCAAGGTCTTAGAGTAGTGTAGCTCCAAGGTCACAATCCTCGACCCAATCATGTATTCAGTTTTTGACTTGTTTTGTTTAAACACTCCTTTTTAGGTTATGATAGCCACGCACCCATTAATTTTTAACCACTCATCTACTTCTGTTGTATTTTCAAAATGATTTACTAATATTAATTAAAATTGTTATGACTGTTGCATTGTATTAAAGCTTTATTATTTAACATAAATGTTAGCAACAATGAATTAGTTTCACAACATGATTTTTTAATTTATTCATTCCTAATTCATCCCAAAAAATTCAATGTCTTCAATTACATTCATCCTTCCTAAGCGTGAAATAGGGCCGGATTAAGGAGGTCCTATTGTACCATTAATTTTTTTTATTTTTGTAGCCATCTCTAGGCGGAAGATAGAGATGCCGGTGGATAAAGTCATTGCTGCCGTGAATGCTTTGGACTTGAAGCAAGTTTCACTGGAAAACGTGGAGCTTCTGCAACGTATGGTTCCTACAGACCAGGAGGTAATCAGAGATCGCTTAATGTGATTAAGTTTAAATTATTCCAGTTCTTTAAAGTATTCAGTTTTTTACTTATCAATAATACAATAGACTAACAAATTAAAAAAGTGCAAATTGTAAATATTTACATTAAAAAAAGTACTTATATTATTTTAGTTTGTGTATCGTATCTAAAAGATTTTAGTTTGCACTCGTAATATACATGATTTAGATAATTTTAAATCCTTATGTACAGTAATATAACCTTGTTATTATATATTTGATAGACTTTATGGTCATTGCAAAATAATAATACCCCCGTCGCAGCAGACCTGCGTACTCAGCGAATTTCCAAATCAATAATATAATAATAATAATATATGACAAGTTTGGTCAAAATCTGTCGATAAACATGAGAGTTATTTGCCTATTCTCCATAAGATTAAAATGGGAAAGAGTGAGTAGGTTTGCTGCTGTGAGGAACACTGAAAGTAGCCATTTATACCATCAAAAATTTTATTTTTAACATCTATACCAACTTTCATCAACATATGTCCATAAATAAAGGAGTTTGCCTAATCTCCATATGATTAACATGGGAAAAGAGTATGCAGTTTTGCTGCCATGACAAACACATAAACAATGATTTTTTAGCACAAATGTTTGGATCTCAACCACATGAAGCTAAATATCAAGTTTCATCCAAAAATATTAGGTAATAAGTGAAAAATTAATTTTTTCTATTCCTCCATAAGATTAACATTGGAGCCTCAAAATACAACGTACTGTGTTTAGATTTTTTTATATCTCGGTAACCGTTGAAGATAGAAAAACTTTTTTTTTAAAGAAATTTTTAAAAATTACATGTGGAAAACGCAAAAAACCCCATTTTGGGGTACAAAACCCCCCCAAACTACCCGTTCCCATTGACCGATATGTCTGGTTTACGAACTCGTCCGAGCATTTGTAGGAATACACGTCTCTACTAAATTTGGTCTTGATCGGACCATTTTTACGAGAGTTATTGTGTTCACAGACACATATATATATATAAAAATTTTAACGACCATTGTTTTTGGTCTCTGGGCACCTAAAGAAGAAAAAATAACATGGTCTCGGGCTTAACTATATTTAAGCCAAGTATGAATGAGAAATGAGGATAAAATTATTGTAGTGCGATCTTAAAGTCTTGTTACTGACTAAGGCTGATATATTCCATAGACATGGCTGTTAATTAATAGCCCAACAGCCAATAACATCTAAGGGATCTATAGTTTAATGTAGGATCTGAACCACTTTTGCCTCTGAATTACGAACTGGTCGAATTATGAGGATGCTCTTTGTGGACTCAATTCAATAAGAAAAAATTCAATAAGAGAATATCACATCCACCGACTATCGTTCATAACTATCCACAATTTGTGACCTCCAAGTAACTGTATTACAGGACACGCCACTGTCCCAGCCATTCTATATAATTTCTCTATTTAAATATAAATCTCTAATTTTCTTTTTTTCACCGATACTTAATGATGAGTGACTGAATGGTTCCTGTTGTTGGCAGGCCAAGGCGTACCGGGAGTACCAGCTGGAGAAGAAGGACCTGTGTCTGTTGACGGAGGAGGACCGGTTCCTGATGCAGCTGACCAAGGTCGAGAGACTTTCCAGCAAGCTGTCTATCATGAGCTACATGGGCAACTTCCTGGACAACGTGCACCTCATCACTCCGGTGAGCCTCCTGTTGTGTGACAGACCTCATCTGACCAATTCCCAGCCATAGTGTTTTGTGAATTTCTTTTAGCGTAATGTTTTATTGTACACGTGACAAAGTGTCCATTCAACACAGCCACTTAAAACCTTCAAGACGGTAGTTTTTTAAAGCCCACCAGACCCCGTTCTTATAGTTTTTTTGACATGGATATGTCTTAGCTCTGGGGAAGGGCTGTTGGCAATTTGCGAGACAAAAATTTGAAACAGTGGCGTCTTATGGTTAGTGACGTCACAGTCTGGTTATAAAAATAGCTATCTAGATGAACTGAAACCATTCCCTTAAGACATATCTATGATGTAATCCATTTCTTACGGGGAAGTAAAAATACAAACATTTTTTATTTCAGGATCTTGCCCTATTTTTGTATTGTTTCACTAAAACTAAGTTATATCGGTATTATTAAAGATATCAACTTAATTATTTTAGAAATTTGTTTATAAATAGATAATCTATAAAAAACACCAAACAATATAAAATACACAAAAAATATAAAATCCTAACCTTACATATCAACAAGAAAGCTTCTGTTGTGTAGACCCACACGCGAAAAAAATATTTTCAAACTAAACCCAAGATCTAATAATAACTTGTTTCAAACTAAAATATAATTTAATCACTTTACAGCATAAAACTTCTATTATGTAAAGTTATGTGGCAGTAAACACACCAGAATTCAACACCGAGCATAAACTCGCTGAAATTTGTAAACAATATTTCTATCTCTGTCCACTCACAGCTGATTGAAATCACTTTTAGATATCGATAAACTAGTGGGTAACAAGTTACATACATTCACTTTTTGAAATAGTTTGATACAACGTCGCTAGATGCCTCTACAGGTTGCATAAGCAAGCATACCGTTTACAGCGTCTATTCAAATATTCTTTTTCTTAAAAAATATTGGAATTTAATTTATTTTTTAAGTATATATCTAATTTAATAATGTTTATAGATAAATAAAATCTACTTGAATGGGGTGATTTGTTTTAATTTACTCTACTCATTATTGTAAAAGGTCTAATAGGAGTTGTCAATTTTCTTTCAGTTGCAGTCATACTCGTTTTACGTGCACTCGCAGGATTTTTCCTGTGGGTTGGGAAAGGATCCCAAATCCGGCCACCAAATTTTTGTAACCTTGAATTTCAACAGTCAACAGTGTCACATCCCACCTTATCTAGATTATCAGTTTAGGTAAGTCGTAAATCATGGTTCCATATTTGCATGTCTATGTGACATACTTTCTAAGTAAGTAATTAAATTCTAAATATTCTTTCAAAAAATTTGTACTAAAACTATTTATTTAGTTTTTTATATGTTTTAATGATCAATTTTGTAATACATTCTTTTGAAAATAAAATCTACTTGAATTTGGGGTGAGTTTTATTTACTCTGTACAATGTAAAAGGTCATATTTGAATTGTCTTGTTTCAGCAAGTGCATGCAATTATATCAGCTTCGTCCTCAGTGCGGTCGTCACAGAGGCTCAGGAGACTGCTGGAAGTTGTTCTTGCGTTCGGCAACTATCTCAACAGTGCCAAGGTTGGTCACACTCACCTTTCTAGATTTATTAAAGTTGTTCAAATCAGTGGTTCCAGTGGACTGACATACTTTCTCTTCTAAGTAAATTTAAAAACCTAAATATGTAATAAAACTATCATATTCTTCAAAGCTTATCTAAATATAATGATTCATTAGATCAATGATGATGCAATGAGCAAATTAGTTGTAAATTGTGAAATAACCCCCCACGGTTATATCATGCTTTTTTGAGTGGGTTTTGCTGGGTGCTGTGACCTTACGTTGTATACCAAATTTCATGGAAAACGGTTGGAAAATAAGGATGAAACTGATTTTTTTAAATTCTCCACAAGAATAAAATTTCATGCTCTCAAACAACGTACTGTGTTAATCATGGACAGTCAATTTAACTTTTCTCTAGAACTGTTAGTCGTAGACAAATACCAAGATACTAATACCAATTTGTTTAGTTTTTTAAGCTGGTGGTTCAGTGGTGGTAAACAAATTATACTTTACCTTTATTGTTTTTTGACGGAAAAATGAAAAAACAATTTTTTTTCTTTTAAAAACCCATAACATTTAGGTTTTGTTTATCTCATTAAGGAATATAAACCATATAAGTTTCATAAAAATTGTTGGTGACTTTTTGAGAAATTTTTATTTTACGTGTTTTTGGGGGTTTTCGGGGGTAAAAAACTCATTATAACATAAAAATATACAATTAAAAAATACAAGTGTCCGAGATACCGTGGATTTTTACCTACATACCAAAATTTCATCAAAATTGGACCGATAGTCTTGTCTTTAGGCTTCTGCATATCCCCATACACACAGACACCAATCTTAAAATCACTTTTTTCGACACCAGAAACTAGAGGTGTGCGGATAGTGAATTATTTTTTCGGATCGGATAGCTCAAGTTCGGATTGGATCCGGATCGGATAGTTTGGGTTCGGATCGGATAGTTTTCGGATTCGGATACTCGCAATAACAAAGTGAAATCAGACTTATCTAAGAATAAATTAGGAAAAAATCAATATAATGTTATCAAAATTATTAAATGGTACATAAAAAATCATAAATTCTTCATAGGATGAACAACAAAACTAAAATTTTTACTTCACTGCATTTAAAAGTACCAGTAACAAATTTTAATATGGCGTAATTCACAAATTAAATCAACAGAAACCTTATAATTCGCCATTAAGTGACATCAACTTTCTACTAATTCATCAATTCATTCTACTAATCATCAACTAATTCTCAATTTTATTTCACGATTCAATTATTTTATTTATTACAATGATAAAAACAAATCACCATTAACAAAGAATCAAGATTTGACAGACAACGCTGGCTCGATGCCATCGGCTATCTGCGTATCGGCAGGGGCAGTGACAGTGCAGCTGCTATCAAACAAAGGCCTGTGCGCAGGCGCAGAGTTGGAATATTTGGCAGATAAAATACCCCGATCGGCTGTGTAACAATATTGAAGCCTGTGAAATTATGGTACCTCGTCGTAATCTAGTTAGTTACGGTATTCATCTTAAAATTATCTAAAAATGTAAAAATAATAACGCTTAAATTCATTTAAGAAAGAGAAAATGATTGAAAACAACAAAGATTGAACAACAACAAATGATTGACTTGATTGAAAACAAGTGGGAAATTTGTTGGTCATGTGAACACCGAACGACGAAATAGGCCAAATGTAAATTTCGCAACACTTTATCGTATTGCTCAAACCCGGAGTAGTTGAGAATGCGATAACTAAACAATTGATCATCTACGTAGACGATCAGAATGAAGTAGTATTATTTTTGCTGGAAACCCCGTCGCAAAACGAGCTATTATGAAGGTTTGTTACCAATAACATTAAATCAACAATTCAATTCAGTCGTGCATAGCGATGTACTACTTTAGTCATAGTAGGTACCGGTAAAAGTCGTATTATCATATTTATTTATACCGATTAAAACATTATTAAAACTCATTAAAAATAATTAGTTGATACCTCAAGGACGTATCATCCTTAAATATATCCGTGATAAATGTAAAGGAGTGCTAATAAGATGTAAGATGCACTAAAGGACACAGCAGCGCTGGTATTTTGCCATTATTAGCGTCTACTACGCATTACAAAAACCAGGAATCCGTAACCTTACTTTGGTTTGGTTGTTGCTACATTCGAATGTTTCATTCACTATTTCATTGTTTATTATCGATTAGTTCATTCAGAATAATGATTAGAAATTTAATTTTAATATCTAAACCAATTAAAATCATTCAAAATCCTGATCTTTCCAAACTTCTAAATATACCGTTTAGTGTAATTATAGATTCACTCTTCAAGAACACATATTTTCGGGATATATTTAACGTTGTCATAATGCTTAGCGATTCGAATCGCTATAAGTGTATCGCGTCTACCAGTCAACGACATTTTTTTGATGAAAGACTACATAATACGTCTTTTAAGCAAAAATTATTCCGGCTTTGCGGGTATTAACTCGAAAAAAATCTCGTTGTTTTTGTTCAAATTGCTGAAATATACAGTCTATCCGAAAATTCGGATATTTATCGGATATTACCGGATATCTTAAATACATTCGGATCGGAATTTTCGGATATCCGCACACCTCTACCAGAAACACAAGTTCTGAGAAATACAATACTTTCTCCTTATGCTATCATTTAGGAAGAGAAAGTAAAAATCAAATGATCAACTGATGTATGTGTTGGTATTGATGTATTGGTTTGACTCCTATTTGAGTTGCCGCCCATCCAGTATTATGTATTAAATGTTCGGGTTGAGAACACTGATATAGAGCTCAACTGCTGTAACCTTTCACATCGAGTTGAAGAGTTGAAGCTCCTCAACTATAGTGTGCTGATAATATTAAAATCCTGAAAAATGTATGACTTATTTGACCATCATTATAAATCCTTTTGAAGAAGTGAAGCACATTTTTTTCCTGGAGGAACTTAACAATTACCATAAACATTTTAATGTGGTGTTTTTTTATTCTGTTGTACAGCGCGGGCCAGCATACGGCTTCAAACTCCAGTCCCTGGATACCCTCGGGGACACTAAGAGTAGTGACAAGCGCTGCTCTCTGCTTCACTACATCGTAAACACCATCAGGGAGAAGTTCCCTGAGCTGAGGAACTTTGACACTGAACTGCTACATGTTGACAAGGCTGCCACAGGTAATTATTTGCATCTGTTATTCTAGTTTTTTTTGTCTTGATAAGTTATAAGTGATTCTGATGTTGTAAAAGGGTGTGATAGATAACTAATAGAAGTTCCCTTTAGAAGGAAGAAATATAAAGTAGTATGTCAGAGAAATTTTTACCTAGTAAATTTTTTAAAGAGTGATATTACCCAAAATTATTGAGAAAGTGGTCTAATCCCAAATGGTCATCCAGGGATTTGAAACTGTAGCTTCTGAAATCCAAGACGCTAACCACAAGGCTAGAGCGATATACCCCAAACTTTTCAGTGGTGATCCTGCCTTCGTCCGATCTCTTTCTATCACCAATATTATTTTCCTATTAACTCCAAAGTCATTAGCAATTTTCAAATTTCCGGTTAACCCTCTAAAGAGTAATGACGTTTTAAAATGTCACTATCTCAGATCTGGTAAGGAGTAAGGGGAAAATATCAAATCACACCTCAAAGGAGTAAAAAAAATTGTCACTAAATTTTATTGCAGCCTACTGTGAATTAGGTTCAAAATACAAAAGAATGAACGGTTTATAACATTTTTCGTATGAAAGTCTTCAAAAAAGGACGCACACATAACGCCTTATTACACTTTTTGCGCTGAAAGATTGTGTCTTTTGCCTATTTTTCTCTCTGTGAAGAATGCTCTTACACTTCACGCTGTGAAAAAGTTCTTCACACGCTTTTATTTCCCGCTGAAACTCCACCCTGCAGCCGCCACCTTTCCCGCCGCAGCCACCCACCGTCATATAATACCCCTCCCCCGCAGATTACCTACCGAATATATCAATACACATAATGTGCGGCATAACTACATGTTTTTTATTATTGATTTATGACTTAAGAATCAATCTGTATCATGTTTTAAATGTATTTGCGCAAATTTTGTCAAATGAAAGTTTTATAACATCACTACTCCTTTTTGCTTGGACATAAAAAGACGTTTTAAAATGTCAATAGTATTTTGACGCAAAATACAGTACTCCTTAAGGGTTAATATTAATGTACCACTGCAAGGTTCCATGACTAGTTTTAACTAGTGTAGAAGAAGTAGGTGAATCGTAAAGAAGCTGTCATATGACGAATCTTTATTACTTTATTTCCTTAGTTTTGAGTCCAAACAGCCAGTCCTCCAAATCCTTGGAGAGGTCAGTTTTTCTCTACCTGGGAGAAAAGGCACTGATATACATATATAGCATTCAAAGGGTTAAGAATGAAAGCAAAATTATTGTGAAGCACAATTAGTTAGCTAATATGACCCCTGCTTGGATCTCCAGTGTCGCTGGAGATCGTGGTGAGCGACGTCGCGGAGCTGGAGAAGGGAATGGAGACGGTGCGCAAAGAGTGCAAGGAGCGCACCAACGCCACCGTGCTCAACGACTTCCTCAACAACTCTGAGGAGAAGCTCAAGCGACTCAAGGCGGAGACCAAGCTGGCACAGGAGAACTTCAAGGAGTGCTTGGAATACTTTGGCGAGTCACCGAGAACTTCAGACGCGAGCACGTTCTTCTCAGTGTTCGTCAGGTTCATTCGAGCTTTCAAGGTAACATGTGAAAAGTGAGGTTAAGCGTTTCACCTAGTTTTTATAGAGTGTCTAAAATTGACAAAGCACTGATTGCATCCATTAGAGAAATAAATTTTGCTTAAAAAACTATATTTATTCACCCGGAACCAAAGTGTCACTTTTTAACAGGGATTAAATTTAACAAACAAAGGGTAGCTGGGATCTGAAAATAAGGGATGATCAAAAAGAACTTTTGGTACGAGTGACAAACACTATTTTTCATCTGCAATCTCAATTCTACAAAAAACTAAAATTTCATAAGGTATTTATTTTACAACTTTGCTCATAAAATGGTTTAAATATTTGAAATTATTGTCAAATATCCTATTTTTATTTGTGTGTTTTAACGTTGTTGTGTTATGTTGTACTTATACTACAGTGGAGGTCATTTTCTGTTTTTAGGCAGCAGAACAAGAAAACGAACAGAGGAGGAGGCTGGAACTGGCAGCTGCGCAGAATAACGCGCAGAACAACAACTCGGAGGAGGTGATGAAACGCAACAAACTCAACCAGAAACGACAACAGGTAATGGGAAAGTTTCTCACTCTGAAGTCACAGTGTACTGACATCAACTGTGTGATTCTCACGTTAACCTCTTACATCAAGTAACTGAATGTAGTTAGCTTGCCTGCTTTGTTTGCTTGTGCATGTTCACTACCATCTTGCTTTATACCTTTTGAGTTTATATCTTTTTAATTGTTGAACCTAATGCAATTTTTCTTTTTATATTTAAAATTATTAGTTCTTGAACGATTAGCTTGCCTTATTTTCACGCGTTTGTCTGTTAATTGCAGTTTTGTGGATGATTTGGTTTTGGAATATATCTATTTTGTAGATTGTTTCAAATTGGTTATTCTTTTACTAGACCTTCCTATCTGAACTGCACATAAGTAAGAGATGAGTTTAGTGTTAGGAAAAATAGATTCAATTCGCATATTGTGTTTTCGCAAACGTTTTGGAATTTTATTTCAAAATTATTATGGCATACTAAACAAATAATGTAATTTCATTGTATTCATTGAAATGAAAATTGGTATCATTTATTTTCTTACCAATCCGGATGAAGTGTTTTGTTCTTCCAGAAAATTTTTATGATCAAATTAACTTTTTTGTGAATAGTAAGTGTAACAGACCCTGGAATAACTTTTTAAAGATTATTTTATGAAATGAGATTATTGAAAAGAGGAAGAAACATTTATTCCTTGTTTTATAACCATTTAGTTTCCTTAAATTGTGTCCAATAATCAGTATCATCTTTTTTTTAATTTTAAAAGTTAATTAAAAAAGTTTTTTAATCTTTATTAGTTATCTTCCTAGTTAGTGAGTCTGTTTATTTGAAGCTCTGAGCTGTTTTTATGCGCTTTTTTATTCTTTGTTTGAATTTTACCTCGCTTCTGTGAAGTATTGTGAATAGGAAGTTGACTATTTAGCTACATTGCTAATGCATATTCATAATTGTTATACAGTGGAACTTGGTTATAACGTCATTGAAGGGACCACACAATTAATGACGCTATATCAGAGTGACGCTATAAAAGAGGTTACATAATTTTAATTTAAAACCGAGGAAAAATAGGGAAACACATTTTTTACATGAAATTACGACATTTAATGAAGGTAATTTGAAATACACCGTAAGTTTATGTTTATGACTGACTGACTACTCTACTATATAAAAAATCGAATTTGAAAATATTGCAATGAAGTTCGGCTTGGTGAATTCAACTGTTGGTTCGATTTTAAAAAACAAGTTCGAACACACGTCTGCTATCTTACGTCCCTCCTCACACGCTCTTATAACTCACACCTTTTCTTCAGCAAAACCTTTCTCTTAACACTTGCCATTATTTTTCAATACTGTATTCGTAAATTAAAATAACGAAAAACAAACTGTAAAAGACATACACTGAACTAACGATATCTACACGAACTGTAGGTACGTACGAACGGCATCACAGTGCTTTGATGCGACGTGAGTCACTGACACTGACCTTGATGACCGGCGACAGCGGATATAGGGTAGGGGAGGGGGTTGGGGTGGTTAGCGGTAAGACAGCAATAAAATGCCGTTTCTAAAAATAGAATGTAGCTAAACAATAGCCGTAGCCCTCACGTTGCACCACCGACCGAACTTTCTCTATTTAGCTATATGTTGCCTTCATCTCGGCCCGATTTTCTTGACGTTATATACGAGGTTTGAGAATTTACTGACGATATATCCGAGGTTTTTTCCTATGCAAATACATATAGTTTGGCGGGACCTAAAAATAAATGACGTTATATCCGAGTTGACGTTATGGCCGAGGCCGCAATAACCGAGTTGCACTGTAGTATTTTGTGTTTTATTTGAAAAATGAGATTTACTTTGTTATTTGCCTTATTTTATTTATACAATAGCATCTTGACTATCTCTAATACTTTTGATTACTGGTTGTTGCTAATATGCTTGTAGTTTTTTGTGCTTGTTTTTTTGTTGAATACTAATGTCATTCAAGGCTACAATAATGTTTAATTCCCTTGAAATCAAGTTCACTTCAGTTTGTCTGTAAACAAGCTGATAGTGCAATGGAGGTGAATGTTGATTTTCTTGCACTCTTTTACCTTGAACAAGATAAGTACGAGCATTTTCCGTATTGCAACTGAAATTTAATGAATAGCTCCTTATCTTTTTACCCAAGCCCAGGTAAAAAAATAACCCAGAGAAAATTTACAAAAATTACATTTAAACTTTAATTAAATGTAAATTAATTTTATATAGGTATTAATTAATTATTCAACTTTTACTGTTCACGAACTTAAATAACTTCAAGATTCAGATTGATACCTTTAGATACTTCAAGGTTTTGTGTCAAATGAATAAAATTGTAATTTTGCCCATCAACTTATCAAAACACAAATGTCTAGCTCTTTGAAATCAGTTATACTTTTACATGGTTACAATATCAACTCCCTTGCATTTCAAACATGTATTTTAACTTTGTGAATAATGGACTAGTTTTAACACGTTCACTGCTGAAAAAAATATTTTAATACTTATAGCGGAGTTGGAAAATATTAATAGTGAACTTCCATATAAAGTAGGAAGTATGAAAACACTGTTCCCGTAGATCAAAATGCATCCGATTCACCAATAATGTCGTCATTATTGAGTGGTCGATATCGGTCTCTCAGCATTACCGGCTGTTAAGAGTCTGCATAAAGCAAAGTCGCAGTCATCAGAGTCATTGAAAGCGTCCTTTTTTGACATTGAAGCCATTCAAGAAAAATATGTCACAGAAGAAGAAAGATAAAATTAAACCCGGATGAAAAAAATTAGAGCGAGGAAACTGAAAACTGTTACCGCCACGTTATAAGATAGATATTTGCAATAGACATGCTGACCAGCGATAGTCCTTCTCTGGCAAGAGCTGGGCTCACACTGACAGCATTAGTTGCTATGCGACGAGAGGCCGAAATTGACCACGCACCATCCCTGTCTCCGCCTACACCACTCGCATCCGCGCAGCGCGCACTGAACGTGTTAATTTTGGTTTTAAAATTTAACATAAAAGTGAAAATAATAGTTTATTTTATACTTAGTTGAACATTTTCATGTAAGTTTAAAATTTTTCATAAAATGTATGTCTTTTGTTGTATTAATTATGTTAAGTAACGTATTTAATTTGTTTAAATATAACCTTTAAATATAGACTTAGTTCGCACTGGATTAAACATTAAGTCGTAAACTGTTTTATTTCAGTTAAGATGTTTCCTTAATCCAGTGTAAACTAAACTAACTGCAAGTATACTAATAGCATGGAAACATGACTATACTTGCATGTACAGTTCTGGTGACCTACAAGACTCGCACGTAACTAGCTACATTGTGTAGATTTATAGCTTTTTATATTCTTTTCTTTTATTTCTTTACTACCTGTTTCTTTTATTTTTCTCTTCCTCTTCATGTTTATTTTGTGACCATGTCCTGTAATTGTCCCATAATTTGGTTTGGGTTTTCCTTGTAATCTTTTTCTACCGGAATAGAACTAATTTTTATGTTTAAATACTTTGTCAAAGTCTAATTTAGTTTTTTTGTTGTTAAAGAAAGTCTCTATATAAAACTAAGCATGTATACTATTTTGTACAACATGTATATATTTTCTTATGTATAACTTATATTTGTCTAAAAGTATATTTTTCACTATATTCAAAATAATTCTTTAAATACAATTTAATTTAAAGGTTCTGTTACTAAATAAAGCCCTCAAGTGAAATTAAATTTTAACTAACTCACAAAGTTTGTGAATTTTTCTTTCCGTGTGTTCATGAAAGAACAGTTTTTTTTCAATTCATGAGAACTGAGATTAGTTTCTAATTTGTAGAAATATTCAAATATATATTACAAAAACAATGGTTGAGAAACCTGGGCTGTTACGGCATTCTAATTGGTTATCTTTTATATAAGGTTAAAATTTCATAGCAACAATACTAGGGTTTGCCCATTCACAGTAAAATCGTTAAAAAATGTAAATTACTCTCTAAAATCCCTCAAATTTTTTTTAGTTCTTTTCAATTTTTTTTGTTTGATTTAGTTTTTTTAGCTTGATTTTTAGTACAGGATGGTCAAGGTCGAAGATTTTGCAAATAAATTGGTTTTATACGTAAATCCAATTAATAATCATTTTATCAGTTGAATATATTTCAATAATATTTAACTTCATAAAAGTTTTGGCAGTCGTGTAAATATGGTGGTTTTTAATTGCATTGAAGTAAATTTTGTTTTTCACCTACACTCTTGATATAAACCATAGAAGAGACTTAATACACAGTCAAACTCCCCTTCTTTACAATACAATAGATGTCTGGATTCCCCTTCTAAGAGGGCAGACAATTATTTTGTTAACATCATTGTTAAATTACAGTGATATAGTTGCCACAAAATCTTAATATTGTCATGGCTATGTCTAATCTCTGGGGCGGTGTTAACAATTTACAAGACACTGAAAATATAAGAGAACAATATAAGAGAAGTGACGTTATTCATCACATGATCAAATATTTTGTTTATGGTAGTCATATGATAAATATTTTGCAAGTGAATCCCTAAATTACTGTTGTATTATATTAGCGAATTTCTCATAGGGAAGAAGCTATTACCGTTTGTCTCATGGCAAGATTTAAGCCCTAATCTTATGGAGGATAAGGAAAAATTACTATTTCCCATATCAATAAATATTTTTGGATTAAACTTGGTATTTACCTTCATGTGGTTGATATCTATCCATTTATTCTTAAAAATCATAGTTTATGTGTTTATCATGGCAGCAAGTCTGCATACTCTTTTCCCATGTTAATCATATAGGGAATAGGAAAACTCCTTTATTTAAGGACAGATGTTGATGAAAGTTGGTATAAATGTTAATACCTCCGTCGCAGCAGACTTGCATGTTCAGTGAATTTCCAAATCAATAATATAATAATAATATATAACAAGTGTTATTAAAATCTGTCCATAAACATGAGAATTATTTGCCTATTCCCTATAAGATTAACATGGGAAAGAGTGTGCAGGTTTGCTGCTGTGAGGAACACTGAAAGTAGGCATTTCTACCATAAAAATTTTTATTTTTAGTGAATTTCCCATAGGGAACAAGCTATTACTGTAGGTCTCATGGCAAGACTTAAGCCCAAGACCATATTATTTTTTTGTCTTTAGGTGCCCAGAGGCCAAAAACAATAGTCGTTAAAATTTACCATTAGATGGTATGTAGTCCAATGAACGTGTCAAACAGTTCTGTAAACAATAATGTGTCAGTCACAAGAAGCAGCCTCTCTTAGACATATCCATGATCTAAGCTATTTCCCACAGGGAATTAGTTCATCTTTTAAAAACAGTCTGTAGAAACATCACAGCAAAGCTGCAAATTTATTTATGTTTTTCTGTGTCCGTGTCGACCTTGACCTAGTGAGTAACTAGTGTGTGGCTAGTAGCGTTGCACGGTAGTCTGTCGGTTGCCAGGACGCAGTGATCAGTGAGCTGAAGAGCAAGTCCCGTCTGGTACAGGAGAAGAAGCTGCTGCACCAAGACGAAGTGTACAACGGCGCTCTGGAGGACATTCTGCTGGGGCTGAAGAGCGAGCCTTACCGCAGGGCGGACGCCGTGAGGCGGAGCCAACGTCGTCGGATAGACAGTCACCGCCTCAGCCGCACCCAAGACGAGCTCGAGATATGAGGTAGGCTTTGCAAAGGAAAAATACGTGTACAAGGAAAATCAAACGTTTCCAAACTCCAAGCAGAAATTATTGTTTTAAAACATTTTTTTTAGATTTACATACCTTTTAAATTATAATCACTTTTTGGATATTACTTAAAATTGCCTTGAAATTCCACACATCTGTAGTAAAGTACATAAACACAACACACTGGTTTGAAATATACAAGGGTAACTAAGACATTTAACAAAAGAAACCACATTTTAACTGAAAAATTAAATTTCGGTTCCCATGTAATATTTAAAATACTACACTCACTTCAAATAAAACACAATCCCAACTCAACCTTTATAAAACTAATATCTAGTGGTCTGAGGGCCAGGATTTTAAATTCGGGTCGGTCCAGAATTTTGGCCGAGGGGCCAAAATCGGGTCAGGCCAGAAATAATTAATCAGTCCTGCCAGTAAATACACGCGAAAAATAGCTGCGTTGTCGAAATTTCGTTGCTGATAATTTACGTGAATAACCCACGTTCCAGCGGCGATATAGTCGTTACGTAGTAACCTTTCTGAGTAGTAGCAACCTTTCTGTAGTAACCTGATCAGGTTTAAAACCTTAATAACAGTTAAAATACAAGTTTCATCTCAAGCACATTCAAAAATTCAATAACCCCAGGCATTTCATAGTAACCTGATCATTAACCTAATAACAGTTAAAATACTAACACTCCAAATAAGTTTATTTTTTTAAGTTGACTATTTTTCTTACCTGAATCTATTAAAAAAAAACATATGAAAAATTAATATATTTTTTACTTTTTTTTATTTATTTTTTACTGATCTAAAATAAAAACTATTACAATAAAGGCTGAGATATATTTTTTATTTTCATATTATATTCTTATATACAGCAGGTTTACAATCAGTTTTCTTTTTACATTCTTTGGGCAGATTTCTTTTCCATTGTACAATCCAGATAAGTTAAAGGACTATTTTTTTATATTTATACTGGGTTTTTCACTTGATATCTTTTTAATCAAATAAAAACTTACAAGTTAAAGGCCTGAGATATTTTGCGGTATTTTCGCCGTACTTTAGTTATATGCAGTTCACAGCACTAATATTGCAGGCGTTATTCACAATCGTTTTCTTTGCAACGTGGGCAGATTTTCGGCTATCCGGATTCAGACTTTGCCACATTAATCCAGATAAACAGGATTATACTGTACTTTGGTGGCATTGAGGAATTATTTATATTTGATACTTGTGGCGTATTTGACTTGATAACATTTATGGGCATAAATAATGCCCAATTGTATTTACAATACAAGATTGTTCTGCATCCATCATCTTGATTTGTTTCCATTGGATTCATTAACTGAGTCTTAAATTTGTTTTCTCTTTTGCATATTTCACAATTGTTTTGTACTTCAGCTTTTCAAAAACATATTTAGTAATGGGTAGTATATTTCTTAAGATTGGAATAAACAAATTCATCATTTTCTCTTTTCAACATAAACATAATAACACAATATCGTTTTATTAGAAGAATATAATTTAATATAATATTGGTGAACAGCAATCCTACTCTATGTTGTGAGTTTACACAAATTATGATATATTTTTTCCATATTAAATTATTGTTTTAGAAAAAAATACAGGAATCGGACGATCCATATTTTTGTTTTTTATAATTTTAAATAAAAATAGAACTCCAGCTATCCGAATTGACTGAGAATGTGATAATCATAAATATTAATTATCCTCTTTGCAACATCCCACAACCGCAATGTAGTTTAGCATAGCACACATCCTTGCATTGCTGCCAGGTCTCAGCCTCAAAAATCAATTCGGACCATTTTTGGTTAATTGGAGTTCTACTAGTCTAGTTAATTTTTGAAACAAATTTACTTGACACATACTGTGAGTGATGTTCACCATTCATGGTTTTATGGGTTCACTTGTTTGAGATCATGTTTGCTGCATCTTTTGTTTCACATTTTTTCGCTTGATTTTGCTTTATCACATTACCTAACCATTCAATTCTCATTGGCAGTCATTTAGAATTACTATAGCTTTTAGGGAGATTTTTTAAATATTTTCTTTTTGAGTCATAGCTATAGAGAGTTTTTGACTTACATTATAACTAACTATCTATATAAATATATATATAAGCAATGAGATTAAGAAGGCAAACATCCCATTTTTTTGGAAAATAGGTTATATTGAAGATATTTCCTAATATCTGTGTCCCCCTTCAAACAATAACAATTAACCCTACAATCATATAAGACGAATTTCCACTGCAATCCCAAATAAACCTGCAAATACCGTAAACTTACACCCTAAACAGGTGGCCCCTCCACCACGGTATGACATATTCACAAATCAAATTAGGGAGCACTGTAATCGCTGTGGTCCCAAGAGCTTTATTGGTGTATAAAGTATACTCTAGTGGCAATACAGTGCACTACATGAAATTGTTAAAACTTTAGCTCAGCATGGCTAATGAAATAGTTCACTACGAACGTTAGATGTTGTGGTTTGTTTGTTCCTAAAATTTGATTCAGTGGAATGTTTTCCTTTTTAATCTCACTGCTTCAAAATTTACTAATAAGTCATTTGTGACTGAAGTAAACACAATGATCAGTAATTATTGTGACTTGAAACTGTTTACTTTAGTTATTTATTATTGTGTAAAGTAATCCTTTCAGTAATCATAAAGTAAGTAATCATGATTGGTTTCTTTTTACTTCACCTCACCCTGTAATTTTATTCCCCATTTCAAATTTATATTCAGGAGGCCTTGCTTATCCAGTTAATTCACAAAGGCATAACCACAGAGTCTTATCAATATAGTCACTCTTTAAGGTTGAATTTTTGAACATTTTTGTATAATTTTGAGTATTTAATTTTGGTAATACTAAAAAAATTGCTTGAAATTTATTCTGCTGAAAATTATTTTGGTGGAGTCAATGTGGTGTTGTGTTGAAATAATCAGAATTATTGTGTGCATAGTGAAGTTTATAGTTTTCATAAGTAATCATGAAATATGTTACATCTTAGATGGATGAGTTCGAGATTGTCTGAGTACCAACGAACGACTTATGTGCCTTCCAAACAGCTGATCTTGCCTTCTGAAGAGACTATTCGCCTGTAGCGCACATTCCATGCACAAACAAGTCTTTTATATACAAGTTTTACAAGTTTGATAGTCAAACCTGTCTAAGCATTTGTGATTCATGCCCTAACTATTGAGAATGGATGTATAATTACATCACAGATTAGTTTACAACATTGCGGCTATAGTGACCACTGCTGACTATTGATAAATTCGTGTCTTCAATCTGCGTAAGCTTCCCCATAGGAATTGAACTCAAGTCAATTTAGAGATTGTAAATTAGTTATAAGGGTTTACTTTATAACCACAATTTTTTAAGCTTTAATATTTATTATTCTATTTTGCATAAATGTATGAAAACGGTTGCATAAAATTTTTCATGATAAATGTAAGTAAACACAAGAAAACATGGACAGTATTTTTGTAAAGATAAGAAATATTGTTGTATTTATTTGATGATATGTATTTTTCTATACTACTACTTTGGAAATATAAATACTTTGAAACTACATAAATGTGATATTACTAGTTTTATGGCTTAAAACTTTGCATATAACTTATTCTGTAATAATTATTGCCGTATGGACCACAATACATTTGTAGGTGTATGATTTATAAGTTATATTTTTGAAAATATATTTGATTTAAAAATAATTTTGAGGAAAGATTCGAAGATATTAATTTCCACCCAATAGTTGATGACTAGTGAGTGATCAGTAACGGTTTTTCTACTCAGCCGCTTGTATGTACTTCAAACAACACCATCGTTATCATTTTAGTTGTACGTTCTTTGATGAAAACAAGGTGTAAGCACTCGATAAATTTGTAATAAAATAAATCACAGTGTAATTTTGTGAATAACAATAGTTGTTAAAAAGTATACTTTCAAATCTGTTTGCATATTGTAATAATAAACACTGTATCAATCTTGAGACATATAGTCAATATAAATATTGTTTCTTATGTTTATTGCTGTCGCATTTGGGAATACACATTCCATAATTGTTTTGTACAAATGTACGATATTGGATTAAGTTACCGGGGCTGCGAGTTATGCCATTCTATTCATTTTCTTAATAAAATGAATATCAGATTTTTCGAGAGAATATTTAAGGGTTTTGTATAATGTATTGCATAATTATCGCATAATGATCTTAGCAATATTTTATGTAGTTTTAGTATTATTATTCACTTAGTGTTGCTTTAGATATTTAGTATTCTTTATGGTGCTATTCCCAGTTTTATTCCTCAAACTTTCTTGTTACCGGAAAGAATTGTTTGATTCGTTTGACAATACCAAATGAAAAAGCTTTGTTACATGACAAGATATTTTGAATCTCATAGGCGCAAATCCAACGCATTTCTAATCAAAACTGCCAAATTGTGTATTTTTTGTAAATTTGAATTATATTTGTATAAAGATTTGAAATCATATAGTTTATAATAATGTTATTTTTGTACATGTTGTAAAGATTATAAATGTGATTTATTTTATGTAGTTATGTAAATAAAACATTCCTTATATTATGTTCTTTGCACATTAAACTGTTTTATTCGAACCTACCTTGCTACTATAATTTTAATTAGTGTAAGCAACTATACTCGTAATAAGAAAAATAACATTACTTAAATCATTATAGTGACTTTAGTTAAATAGTCCAATGTTGGCCATAAAAGCAAAATAATTACCAAAGTGATAATATTTATTGATTACCACATTTTGCAACTGGTATACATTGTTACACCTCCAAGTGTCAGTTGCCTGAATTCTGGCTTCTCTGCAGGCTCTACTTTACCGCTTATTTAAAGGTTTACGATTGATTAAACGGAGTTATAATATTTACCATCTTGTTCAGGAAATTCTTGGCTACATGTTTATACTAAATGTGTGCCATTTCATACCCATTTTTAGGTCTGTGAGCATTTATTTACTTATGTGACTGTTTTATTGCTGCAAATCATGTGAAAACATTATATTATATATTCTCTTTATCACAATAATATTTTGGACAAAATATATATTTTGGAATTTTTATATAGTGTATGACAGAACTTACATAACTCATTAGGGAGAAAAAAACTTTTTTTTTAATAATACCTGTATTTGAACCTAAGGATGATTCGTAATAAGAAAGTAATACTATCACATACCACATTTTTGAATAGCCTATTTTATCTTCTTTGAGACAATATACAACATTATTTAAGTTTTTGGTGTTTAATGTTTTTTTGTGTGTCTAAAGAAAACTCTGTAAATTTGCCAAAAATCGCTTGACATCATGAGTTATTGTAATGAACACTTAGAGGTTAAGAAGAAAGATATTTATTATCAACCCACTGGGGTCCAAAGAAGGATGGCGTCTGTCTCTTGATGTTACGTCAATTATTTAGTTCAAAACAAAACTTTTTTAACCTGTGCCCCTCCTATAACCACTAACCATAAATGTAAAACAGGTGTCCACTGGAATTCCTATTTAGCCTACAAATACCGTCAACTTCTACCCAAGCCAGTCAGCGTTTATTTAAGGTGGGCCCTCCCACCAGTGTACCACACACTTGCAAGCTGAATTGGGATTGCTCATGTTCGGGATTTGAACCCAAACACTTCCTAAAGGCCTCGACATTTCACTCATCAGTGGTACGCCTCAACGATCTCAGCTACATGTGCATAATGTCAAAGAGCCCTTAGTTGGCTATAGAACATGCTCTAACGCCAAAATATGGAACTCTGTGAGATATTTCCGAGATTTGATCATAGGGGGCAGTACGGAATGTAGTTTATGAAGTTCTCTTGAGTTTTCTCGAAACATCAGGTAAAAAAGAAATTCGGACCTGAATGGGTTGGTTACATAAAATCAAAATAAGTAAAGATAGAATAAATATAATGGAAAAATAAATTCTCAACTCAATTATGTATTACTAAATTTAAATTTAATTAGAAAATAAGTATCCTAAGTAAAATTTTAAAATAGCTTTAAACTCTATGATCAATGTAAAAAAACAAATATTAATACTAATATAGTATAGAATAAAAATAATTTCATCATAAAAATAAATAGGTGTTATAAAAAGACCTTGTTTGGCTTTATTAAAAAAACAGACACACAGAAATTGAAATGACACATTTTGACTTTTCTGGGGTTTAAAACGTAAAACTAACCATTAATATAATTCCAAGAAATGTACAGACTCTTAACTTTTAAGTATGTTTTATTAAAAAAGCAACGTTTTTAGTTTCAAAATAGTTTAATATCTAAATCTAAGTCAAAATATTAGTACAATACTGTTATCAGTGTTTGTTTGAATTGAATATATTCCAATATTTTTAAAGGCTCCTGAGATAACACTGGGGTGTGGCACCCTGTCTGGGGCACTCTGTGTGTAGCACCCTGTCTGGGGCACTCTGTGTGTAGCACCCTTTCTGGGGCACTCCATGTGTAGCACCCTTTATGGGGCACTCTGTGTGTAGCACCCTGTCTGGGGCACTCTGTGTGAAGCACCCTGTCAGGAGCACCCCGTGTGTAGCACCCTGTCTGGGGCACTCTGTGTGTAGCACCCTGTCTAGAGCCTCTGTGTGTAGCACCCTGTGTAGCATCCTGTCTGGGGCACTCCGTGTGTAGCTCTCTGGCTGGGGCACACTGTGTGTAGCACTCTGTCTGGGGCATTCTGTGTGTTTGCACTCTTGGCTTTTTTGTGAAAACTCCAATTATCCATATATTTGATTAACCGAATAGGGTCCGGTCCAAATTAATTCGGATAATTGGAATTCTACTATATAATGCAACTCAAAATCTGAAATTCGGTTGTAAAGTCCACCTATTTTTTTAATATACAAGCAGAAATAATTGTATAAATTAGTATTTTACATAATTGCAGTGTCAATTAAGTTTACTTCAGATACCACTAACCATTTTCAGACTGCAAGAATGTGAATTATCATCACTACAAAGCTTCACTCATGTTCACTTCAAAATACTCACAAAGTGGTTGGATTAAGAGTCTGACTAATATGAATATGTACGTGTGTTCATTTATGTATGGTAATCTTATGTAGTAAATAGAATAAACATACTGTGAACAATACATTTTTTACTTACGCTTATTGAGAGAAGAAGATTCACTCTCGGGGAGGTAGATGTGAGGGTTTGGACCAATTAAACTTTTAAATAATCATCAAAGTGATAAATTAAAATAATCATCATTTACGTAGTTTTTTTTAATAAAATCCTATACTGGCCCTCAAAATAAGTAAATTAATGAAAAATATGTTCTTTGATTGATAAAAATGATCTGAATAACATTACATCTGGTGAAATTATCATATCTGTAAGTCTAAATTGTCAATCTTAAGTTGACAGTCAAAAGGTGTGGCAAAAGAAAATTCAATAAGTTTTTATTTGTTCATTTTTAATTGTCATGTTCTATCTAAGTACACTTACTTCTCCTGAAGAACTTACATCAGGATGGCTTCGTGTATATTTATTGTAAGCTCCTTTCCTGAATGATAAAGGTAGGAACTTGTGTTTGCTTCTCTATTTACAGTTCAATAAATCACTACCGATAACGAGGTAATATAAAACTTTCATTGATAAGAGATCTCTTGGGTCAACAGCAATTGCCAATGGTTCCCCCATCATCATGTGGGACAAATTACATGTATTAGTTTTTGGTAAGTATTATTTAAATATTTTAGATTAACCCTAGAGTGGACGGGCGAAAAAAGTTACGTAGTTGGACGGGCTGGGTCTAACAGACCCAAAACTAAAAAATCTAAAAAAATACTAATTCAATTGATTTATACAAACAATTTTTTTTAAATCAAAGCTTCATATATAATACATTCTAAAATGCAGTGTTGATTAAATATAAAAATATACAGACAGATTTAGAAAATAATATAAAATTCTGTATGATTTAAAAAAAATACAATGTTTTCCTAAAACTAATTAGTAAAAATATAAAAATTCTATAATTTAGATGTTACATACAAGAATATTGAAGAAAATTAAATACTGTTTGTGTAAAAATACTTTTAAGTGGTTATCAATTAAAATAATACGTTTTTGAAGGGCTTGAATTTCTTAAAAAAATTATTCGTTACAAAAGTTGTTACACAACATCTCGTAATCACATTTTACACTGTTCACTCAAAAAATGTGTGCCTAAGTTATTTTCAAGTTCATCTTTGATCCCTTCTTCAATCTTGCTAACCATATTATTATCACATTCGAAAAGAAAGTCAGGATCATTGTCGAAATTGTCATTGTCACTTTCCAATAAAACCTCGAACACAATTCGGTCAATTACAATGTTACTTGGCCGTTTTCTGCTATCTATATTTGTTTAAAAATTACTATACTATTTAGGTACATAAAACTATTAAAAATAGTAAAATTATTAAGATATGAATTAAAAATATTCGAAAAACATAAACTTGTCTTGGTCAAATACAGTTACATAAACGGACGGGCTGGGTCTGACAGACCCACCTCCACCATAACCAGTTGATAACTGCAAACTGAGGGTTGCAGTGGAAAAACCCACTACACTATTGCTTTCCCTGGAGTATTTTAGGAAGCTACATAGAACCTCGGCATTTTTCTAGACCAATGACATTGAATTAGAACAATAACAAATGCGCCTTGGTCTCACAGACCCAGCCCGTCCGTTCTAGGGTTAAACACCAAAACATAGCCTAAGTATGCTGTAAAACTGAAGATAGGGTCATTGTGCAAATTGGACATTATTCTTAGGTGTAATGAGACACTATAATTAATATAATGGTAGTTTTTTATCACAATGAAAATTGTTATTTCAGTGCACAGTTACAGTTTACAGATCTGAAATATGAAAAAGCACCGCGGAAACACTTAAGTGATCAACACAAAAGTGATCTTACAACAAAAAATGTTTGTATTTACTTCCCTGTGGGAAATAGGTTAGATCATGGATATGTCTAAAGGGAATGTTTTAAGTTCATCTAAACAGCTGTTCTTATTCTTTTATATTTAAAATTCAATACAATAGTTCTGGTAGTTTCTATGGAAACCTGTTACATGTTTTCCATCTTAAAAATCACCCCCCCCCCACAGTTAAGACATATCCATGCCAAAAAGTTAGGAAAGAACACAGCAGACAATCTTAAACGAGATTATCTGCTAATAGTAAACAGCTGACTTTCACCTTAGTTTTTCCATTGTATGCAAACTGAAAATGTTTATGTTAAGTTGTTTTTTAACAATACCAGTAAATAAACTATTATTTTAATGAAAGATTGACATAATTTGAAGTCAGCACACAGGAAAAAACAAATTTTAAAATCATTTTAGGAATTCAAATAGCATACACTAATTTTATACACCAATAATTACTGATAAAAAACAGTTAATTTGTGGGCAATATGATAAACATTTGTTTTGATTAGATACCAAAGCAAGATATGTATTTAACACCTAAAACTGACTATTTTGAACTAATAAAAAATCTTCATACTTACAAAATGAACTTTGTATGTTGAAATATTGATAAAAGAGGCATGAGGAGTAAAAAAATTAAATAATGTCAAAAACATGGTCAATTTTTATTCCATAAATGAACAAAATTTACTTTTAGTACATTTTTCATTATTTAAATTTATAGTAAGTAGTCAATAACATTTTTATATCTTATCTATTTAGTTTTTTCTTATCTGGATTATTGTATTGTATACCGTAACTAGTTTTCTCACAGTCCTTGCATGAAAATCACAAAATTTCCAAATAAATCAATGTGTAATTCTAAAAGGTATTCACTTAAAAAATCATGCCATAGTATATTATGATACATTCAACAAAGAAACAATAAAATTGTGTTTTTTAGGATATACGATTTTTTTGCTTGCACCACCATAAAGTGCACTTTTCCTCAGTCCCTTGCTAGTCAGTAGAACATCTGTGTAATCTAATGTGTTTAGTGTTTAAAAATTGTATAACTAAATATTTGTGCAGTTAATTTTTGATTGATATTTTTGGATAATTAATTCCCTGATGATGTAAAAAAATTGTACGTACATGCTATATGTTTTGGAGTTTATTAATCAACTCTGAAACGTATAACATTTACATACAATTTTTTTTAACTATATCTGGAAGGTAAATAAACTTATTTTATTTTATAATGTCTCTGGATGCAAAAAATGTGTAAAATATACTGTTTTCTCACTATATTATTGTAAATTTTCAAAATTATCATTGATCTTGAAATATTAAAAGTGCCTTATCCCTATAGATATCATAGGCTTAGTTGTATCCTTCTTTAGAATAGCACTTAATATTTAATGGTCTTCTGACCCATGGACAGTTACTCTGAATGTTTATCTTTGACGATATTAACTGATTTTTTTGACTGGAGGTTTGCTGGTCACACATAATTCCTTCGTCACCCCACAATACCTAGATAGTTTTTCTTTTGGTGGATTTGACTTAGCCAATGGCTACGGACTGGGAGCGTGCTCCATCGATGTTGTAAGTATTTGAACTTATTTCACTGAAATCTATAATTTTAAATTTGTTTGTTCATATAAATCATGTTAGTTAATTTGTGTGTTAAATGTATAAAATAATTTTTTTAAAGATACTATTGATATATAAAATACATTAAAGTAGGGGCCACTAAATTAGGCAGGACAGGTGGATGACTTTGTGTCATCAAATATGGGTTTAAAAATTTAAAAGTTACAAGAAAATCTCTAAACTTTTTGCGTTATTTTCCAGAAATGAGCTCCCCAAGTTTCCAAAACCTTTGGTAACTAAAACACATGTTTTGTTGCAACTAAATATGTAACATTACAAAATTATCCACGTGCCTAATTTCTTGACCGCTACTTGGTCAATTCTTTTAACATTTAATGTAATGGTAAAATATTATTAAATGCAATAAAACAAATAGCAGCTTTTAAAGTTATCACTGCTTTTGAAATGTTGATGATAAACGTGCAGCTTTATTATTTATTTTTATTCATACAGACTTTACAAAAACTCTGGTCTACAAAGTCTGTCACCAAACTTCATAATGTGGTTTATTGGGTAAAAATAAGCAAAATAGTTCTCATAAGAACTATTTAGGACTTAACCCCATAGGGTTAAGTCCTAAATTCATGCTTATCCAGATATCCGCCATTTTGCATTTTTGCAAAATATTTTATATCTCAATAGTTTTTCAATGGACTGTTTTGAAACTTGGCATGTTTCTTTAAATATTTAAGACCCAATACAGAAAAAAATATCAACCTAAAAAATGGCAAGTACTGTATTTGAATTTTTTCAATTAAAGTAACTTTAAAATGGTAATTTTTTTAAATTAGTACCAGGAGAAGAAAGCTCAGATAAAATATGAAAATAAAACATTCATTGTTTGCCGGTTTTACTATGAAACATAAAAACAACCTAAATCACCTGTTTTAGTGAACTTCAGCTATAAAAATTATCAATAAAGATAACATGGACACTTTGAAGGGCTATTTGATGAAACCAAATTTTTCTCAGCCTTCAGACCTCCTCTAATTGATTTATCATGACCAAATACACCTTTTACACAACAAAATCATAAATACTTAGACAGAAAAAAATTCTGCCCAGACAGTACTTGTTTTAGAGTACAAGTAAGATTTAAGAATAAAAAATCATGTCAAATTTAATCCTCTATCCAATGACACCACAATTATGTAAATTGATCCAAACAAAGAAGATTCAGTACTTTAACCAGTAATAGATGTGTACGAGTAATTTTATTTAGGCCCAGTAAACCACATTATGAAGCCACCACAAATGTAAACAAATTTTTAACTACTACTCTGTTCCAAGCATTCACTACCATACCAAAAATGAATATTTAATGGATTCATTTTCGTGTTTCATATTCTTACTGACCATATTTTTCTTACTGAAGAGAATGTTAATTTCTTGGAATTTTGTTTGAGTTTTATTATTCTTTTTTGTTTTTTATTATCTTTTTTGCCCCTGTTAATTAGTGTCAAATATGTAAATACAACTGTTCATTGCCCTGTTTCAGTGTGGCGCGGTGGAGCCTTGTTGCTCAGGGCTAAGATGCCAAGAAAGCGTCTGCGTAGAATATGTTGGTGAGTATTGAACTGTCCAAATAACCATCACTGTTGAACATGTTCATACATTTTACAATTTACAGTAGAACCTCGATTAACCGTCACCCTCGGGACCGATACCATAACGGATAAGCAAATAGACGGATAACAGAAATAAATACCGATACTTTAGCACATAAAAAGTAAGTTCATAACATTTAATATTTGTAATAATTATTATGTACTCAAAACAATTTAATTTTATTTTAAAATGAGAAAAATTAAATAAATCAAAAAAAAATAACTAGTATAAAATATATAAGATGAAAAAAATTTAACTTTTACTAAGTCAAAATTGACCATTTTTTTAGTTCATTTCGTCATTTTCATTTTCTTTTTTTCCAAAAATTTTTTTGTGTCATTTCAGTTTTATTTTTTTCTTACTGTAAAAGTTAATTCCTGCCCAAATTAATATAGCTGTTGCATGAGTGAACTTCCTAAAACAGGTCTGCGTAGATGAGCACTGTCACAACACAAACCAAAACAACAAACAAAACAAACCTCAGCATACAATATATAACAGAAATTATAATAGCACCGATACAATTTAGCACATAGACAGTGTTTGGCATGGCAACATCGCAATTCACTGCCTTGCATGTTATAATGGGCCATTGTAAGTCCTAATTAATTTTCATGGTTGCTGAATGTGAATTTATTTTAAATGAGAAAAAACAAAATTAGGCCAGTTCAAGAGGAAAATACTTTATTAAAATATTTTAATAAGTAAACAATGAAATATTAACTGTACATGTACGTACTTTTACTCTCAAAATTTACGTTACCAGTATTTAGTTTTTAGAATAATCCGTCATTTTCATTTGTTTCTTTCCCCGTCAAGCTTTTCAGGCGGTCATGTTTCTAATTTTTTTCTGAGAAGAAGCACCACCAGCACTGTCAACAATAAACGGTAAAACACGTAAAACACTAGTAGGCATTGCACTTGAAATCAGCAATAACTTAAGTTCACTGTAGCCACGCACTATACTGAACTGAAATGAAACAGTAGCAGTGGAATGCAGAAGACAGTGTAAGGGATTAACCAGCTGGGTCACTACCCTTGTTGCCAATGATTCATTCACATTGCAGGTCTGCAGTACAGTTGTCAATCACTACTCATTATAGAGCCTTAACAGACGATCCAGCTCAGCGCTGACGCAGAATCATAACTTTTTTTGCGCTAGCGGGTGGCAGTTAATAGAGACTGATTAAAAGGGTGACGTTTAATCGAGGTTCTACTGTACTAAGTATAAGAACGGTTTTAATTTAATAAATCTTGAGCAATAACTGACTTCAAAGTTGAAAAATAGAACTTTGTAAAATATTATTGTAAATTTACTGCTAGTAGTACACGCTCACTGAGGCTCCTTGCTTGGACATTCAATGTGGATTCTCTGGACGAGGACCCACGAGATTGTACAGCGAGGTTGCCAAGGGCCTGGTTTGCTGTCGGTAGATTGGAGCAGTTGGTGATAGGTGGTGGTTAAAATAGAAAAGAATCTTGATGTAGAAGCAGCAGCAGCATATCATATTTAAGTAACAAAATGACAGTCAGTGACATATTAGCCACAATTATTGTTAATCAATCATATCCTTTTATAAATATAAATATGCAGCTGAGTCTAGAGTTTTAAAGGTTTTATATTTTTTCTTCCTCCAGAACCGGCTTTTTACCGGCCACCAATTATTGCGCCACCTCAAGTATTCACTGACTACAATGTGATTGAAATTGAGAGGACGATAGTGGAGCCACTACCGCCCCCGCCACCACCTCCACCCCAGGTGATTGTGCCGCCTCCAATTGTCCGCACACAAGACGTGTACCAGGTGGACACGACTATTGTGAAGGCGATACCACCCCCACCTCCTCCACCACCGCCAGTGGTGCTTCCACCTCCCATCATCAATGCATACGATGTGTACAACATCGACAGGACATTTGTTGAGGAGTTGCCGCCACCTCCACCACCACCACAGCCTGTCCACTTACCTGCTCCGATCACCTTTGAGTACGATATTGTCCAGGAGAACAGCAGGTTGCTCCAACACCAGCCTCCTCCTCCTCCTCCACCACCAGCTGTGCTGCTGCCTCCTCCGATCCACAATAACTACGATGTTTACAACCTGGAGCACACCGTCGTCCAGGAGATTCCACCTCCCCCTCCTCCCCCTCAGCCTGTACACCTTCCAGCCCCCATCATTCAGAACTTTGAGATCGTCCAGGAGAACCTGGCTCACTTCTTACACCAACCTCCTCCACCACCTCCACCGCCAGCGGTTGTCCTGCCACCCCCTCTACACAACAACTATGACATCTATAACATCGGTCACACCGTTGTGCAGGAAATACCCCCTCCTCCACCCCCTCCACAGCCTGTCCATCTGCCTGCTCCTATCTTTCAAAATTTTGAAATTGTACAAGAAAACCTGGAATTTTTGACTCACCAACCGCCCCCACCTCCACCCCCGCCAGCTGTGTTACTGCCACCTCCCATCCATAACAACTACGACCTTTACAATTACGACCACACCATTGTAAAGGAAATACCCCCTCCCCCTCCGCCTCCACAGCCTGTCCATTTACCTGCACCCATATTCAACAACTACGAACTAGTTCAAGAGTCTCTTGAGTTCCTGACACACCAACCGCCACCCCCACCACCACCCCCTGCAGTGTTACTACCACCTCCCATCCACAATAACTACGACCTTTTCAACTACGAACACACAATCCTGCAGGAGCTGATTCCCCCTCCACCACCACCGCAGCAGATCCTGTTGCCTGCTCCGATCATCAATGAGTACGTTGAGGTTATTGAGCCTCTCCCATTTTCCTACGGACATTACAAATACATTTAGTGGATCCACCCTAAAAATATTGTAAATTATTGAATACAATTTTCTACTGACTTTATAACTGAGAGTTTTCTTTCATTCCACAACACCTTAATTTTCATAGAATAATTTTATGTGCAGGTATTTCTATCGAAAATCTTTCTTGGATGAAAATGTATTCAACGTTTAACCTCATATATCAAATCTGAAGACAAATATAAACAATACAAGGTTTTTGATATTTCAGGTATCACTTATCGACACTGCATTCTTCCTGAACGTTAGAGGACAGTAGTATATATCCTCTAACATTACCTACGAGTATATAAGGCAAAGCATTGCTTCTCCTGTCACCCCCTGAGGTGGTGAACTTTCGTGAGATTTCTTGCACGTTTGTTTGCCGTGGGGAAAGTCTGAGTATATTATTACCACATGCAACAAGTTAAGGACAATTGTGATTAAAAAACAAGTGTTAAAAAATACAAATATTTTTTATTTTGACACAGTTTAGATTTTTACACAGAAACACTTTATAAGCTTGGGTCTCTGTTTTGTGCACATTTCTAACATTGAGCTCAATTAAGCCTGTTGTCAGCTGTAATACCATAGACAACCAATACACTGACACTGACTAACTAGTGTTCATACAATTACTTGTTCAGGGTTGAGAAAATTATACGTAAATATTTTGAAAAAACATTAAAAAATAACTTTGGCATTTCAACTCTTGAGTTAAAATTCAATTGATGGACGATGTAGTCTTGTTACTGACTAAGGCTGACATGTTCCTTAGACAGTGCTGTTAATTAATAGCCTAATAATAAGGGACCTAAAGTTTAACGTAGAATTCAAACCACGGCGTATGAATTGAGGATTTGGTCTAATTATAAGGATAGTCTTTGTACATCAACGTATTATTCAATAGTGCAGACGTTAATCCACACAAGAGAACATACACCCACCGACCATCGCTCACAACTATCCACAATTCGTGACCTCCAAGTAGCTGGATTACAGGACGACGCCACCGTTCCAGTCCTTCTTAATTACTTCATTTAAAAAGGTTGAGGGTCATTTTAAAGTAATCAAAAACCTTCTCTACACAGGGTGATTCTGATTCTAGGGAGTCAAAACTAAATTTTTGAAATAGTAACATTAATAGATTAATTAAATTTTAACTCAAAATCTTAATCCAAAAAATAAGAAAATTCAATAACAAAGTATTAATTAACCCCCCAAATATTGAATGAAGTCATGCATAAAAACCTAAGAACTTAAAGAAAATTTAAAATGGTATGAACACTATTTTGAACAAGTATCACATTGAAGTACACATACAATTACATACAACATAGTCTACCAAATTAAAATAATCCTTCACTAAAAAGCCTAATCTTTTATCAGAACTTGATTTTGGGTAAACCTTTTTTTACATAAATTCTAGTTAAAAATCATATTATTTCAATTTTGGTTTACCATTTCACTCCTTTAAAACAATATATTTAAGTCTTAAAATGCAAGCTGTAAACAAATATTTCATTTAAATATTTACTTTACACAAAGCCTTGAAACTTTAAAATTTTTTTATTTATGTTTACTCAACTAAAATGAAATTTTTCACAAAAATGTACAGTTAAAATAGACACAAGATATTGGTTGTGGTCTATGCTTATGCATGTTTCTCAATTTCTCAACTCCACTTACAACTGTACAAAAATGTTTACTGAAACATGTAACCTTTAATTGGTCCCAAGTTCATGTCCAAAAACCAACAGTTACGATAAACTTTAGGTTGAGAAAGAAGTAAAATTCATAATCATTTTGATTTTCTTAATTATCAGCAACAATTTTGGAACAGTTAAAATACAGAGTCAAATTCAAGCGTAGATAATAAAAAGAGTGGAGCTTTAAATAATTCATTAAAATTAACTAAGGATGTACTTCATTACAATGTAAAATGAATTTGTGATTTGTATAAACAATCGTAAGACCAATATTTACAAATCCTTTCCAACATAAAATAATTACTCTATAATAGTATACTTCATTATTTAACTACATTTTTGTACATGTATAAATCTTACTTATTGTACTATGACATGGTACATGTGATACATCGATGAAACCTTAATTCTGCTGTTTTTTTATATAAAACATGAATCAAAGATTAACGTGTTTCTTAATAATAAATGCTGAAGAGAAAACTCTGTATAAAATAGAAAATGCATATATAAAAATCTTCAGTAACCTATAAAACCTTTTTCCTAAACAGGTTTAAAATGTTCAATTGGTTAATGGATATAAATAAAGTTAATACAAAAAAGATTTTATAATAACAGTGCCAACTTATGTAGAAAAAGTTTAATAACAATAATGATCATTAGAAAATACAAAAAAATTTGTATTTACTTCCCTGTGGGAAATAGGTTAGATCATGGATATGTCTAAAGGGGATGTTTTTCGTTTTTCTAAACAGCTGTTCTTATTCTTGTATATTTGAAATTCAATTCAATAGCTCCAGTAGTTTGTATGGAAACCTGTTTTAAATTGTCAAACCCCCCCCCCCGAACTAAGACATATCCATGTCAAAAGGATACTAAATAGCACCATGTTTTTGTAAAACTACATAACTCCATTTGATAGACAGGTCCTAGTTTTAATCTAGTACAATTTATTTAAACATAACAGAAATTTTCATGATGATACTTGCATCATAGTTGAATGATAATTAGATAAGTTTTACAATGTAATTTAGGGAACTTGATTAACAGCATCAAAATAATTTTCCATGTTATGCATAATAATCCTCGTAAAAAATTATTACACTTGGCACACTAATTTCAAGATCAAAATCCGATGAAAAATTAGTGCAAGTTATAAATGAACAAGAAAGTTTTCCCTCCCATATTGCAGTTATCTGCACTACTAACCACAGCCTGAAAACTATTGTTAGTATAATTCACTAGTAAATCAGACTAGATTTTTAAATTTCACAGGTGTTCTAGGAAACTTTATACATAAAACTCTTGATTATTCGTGTATGTTATTTAGATTTGTACTGTGAACATTTTCAATCATGATTTTAAGTAAAACATGTTTCACAAAGTTTCAAAAGTTTCAAGTTTAATTTTTAGATTAGATTACATCATTGAAATGGCAACCATACCACGAGGTAGGTATTTTAAGCCAAGTATGAATGAGGATTGAGTGTAATATGATTGTTAAAGACTATGGCTTACATGTTCCTTAGACAGAACTGTTAATTAATAGCCCAACAGCTGATGGCAACTAAGGGACCTACAGTTTAACATGGAATCTGAACCACGGCCTATGAATTACGAATTGGTCTAATTATGAGGATAGTCTTTGTGGATTAACGTAGTAATCAATAGTGTGGACGTTAATCTACACAAGAGAACACTACACCCACCGACCATCGCTCGTAACTATCCACAATTCGTGACATCCAAGTGCTACTGAGAGTGATTGCTGAGTGTTCGATGTTTCTTGGGTTAGCAGTGCTTATGCTACCTGGTTTGGGATTTTTGCCGATTTAAAGTGGCTGAAAAGTTGCAGAAGGTCGTGTTGACGATCTAAGACTGGTTGTGCATAGACCGAAAATGATATCTAAAATAGAAAACAAAAGAAGACAAAAGTAAAATTTGTAGGTTAGCTGTTAACCTGTTCAAGTCTCCTGTTAAAGGTCGCGTATATGTGACGTGCTGCAGACAACGACAATGTCAGGCCGTGGTTGCACATATGCGATTTACATCTTAATTTTGATTTTGTGGTCCAAGTTTCCACAGACTAACAAACAACGTATAATATAAAATATAATAATATATTTATACTAAATTAACAATGTATATTTATATATAATATATAATATAATAATATGTAATAACACGGCCTGAGGGGTACGTGGTTTAAGAAATGTTCAGACTTCATATTTGAGTCAAATATTAATTGTGCTAAAACATTAGGCTTTGATTAACATTGGATTTAGGTATTAATGCAGTTTGTAAATGGGTTTACACAGTAAAAATTACTGTTTTTTCACATTATTCATTATCACTACTTTTGCAGAATATCCGCAATTTCCACTATCTGCGGTAGAAGGGCCACTCAATTCTGCGGATAATTGGGAGTTCACTACACTGCTTTTAGGCAAATTATGGTACAGTGGAAATTAGATCTGAGACTCGGAATGTCTACGAAACAACTCCACAACCATTATTTACACGATAGCTTAGTTGGAGAGGACTTTCAAGTGTGGGTCATACTGTTTCCACTTTGGTGGGTAATTTCTTAAAGTGACAATTTATCCATTTAAAAATAATTTATTCAACTAATTAATGGACAATGCTAAACCACAGACTCTAACTTCCTTTTATTTCCAAACATGGTGGTAAAATTTTGAAAAGTCATCGCGCATATGGAAAAAAATGGGGTCAAAGTCACGATTTCCCCCATAGACTTAATATGCAGGTACACACCAACGATCGAGAAATCAGCTGTTTATTTAAGGAAGTGGTTAAATAAACAAATAAAATCTGACATAATGGAGACTGGAAAGTGTCGACCGGCCAAGAGGAGGAGGCCTATGAACTGTAACTGGTAGACACAAACGAGATACACAAAATACTATTGTCGTTGATAGCCGAATGCAGCAAGCACCCTACCGTGTTGGGTTCAAGTGTACTCTCAAACAGCCACCTGAAGATTTCACATTAAATTTAGGACTGTTGGATAATCGCTGCATAAGCTGTTCTGCATATAATTTCAAAGCTGAACAAACAGGGGTGATCGCCGAACCATCAGCATTGTTGTTATAAAGAAAAAGATATTCTACCACCTTTACGTGATTCACCTCTAATTCAAAACTACTTGAAAATCGTGCGTCCACATACCTCTCCCAAAAGTGGATGTCTCTGAATTATATTGAGAACATAAGATCGTTCAATGCATCATTTGCAATGGTTAGATCCAAGTGCCATCTATCTGGATGCAGTGTTGCCAATGGTGTCTACAACTTCAAGGTTCACAAAACAATCTATCACCCCATTGGAGGGCTTATCTCTCAAGACATTCAACATCCGAAATATGCTGAGTTATATTTTTACAACATCGACATTGCAAATCGGGAAAGACTCAACAATGCAGCAAACCAAAAACTGTGGCCGCAAGTGATGAATGAAATTGCTTTACATTTGGCAACGGTAAATCCATTTCTTCAATCTTTCAAGATGATGCGTGAAGTTTTTCAAGAAGCAGCTCCAGAAGAAACGGTAAATGTTAGAATGGTTATTTTGACTGCTCCTAGTCAAGATTCTAGACGTTACAATGATGCAAGGTGCACTGACGTCACTGCAATCTTTAAAGCTGATAACGAAGTTTGTTAGTGTATCCCAAAGCTGAACAGCTACACTACATTTCTATTTTGGCGCCATCTCTCGATCCAATGGCAGGGAACTATCCGGTTCTCTTCCCTTATGGTGAATTAGGCTGACACCCTCATATTCAGCATTCATCAGCTAATGCAACTGCTCAACGACACAAGACTACACTGCTGCAGTTTATTTCATATCGATTGGCTATAAGTGATGGATTCAGCATCTTACACAGATCTGCAAAACTTTTCTTGCAATTGTTGTCGATGCTTATGGGAGAATTGAAGGAACTCGCTTGCAATTTATTCGGCACAACCAGTCACTGCTTAGAGCCGATTTAGATTTCAACGTTACTGATTAAGTACGGCAACAGGCGTCTGATGAGATTATGCCAAACAGTCGACAAGTCATTTTGCTGTCAAGTTTTATCGGATCAGTCAGGAACATGTATCGAAATTACCTTGACTCAATAGCGATTGTTCAAAAATTTGACAACCCCACGCTATTCATCACCATGACATGTAATCCCCGTTGGTCTGAAATCTAGGATAATTTATAAGGTTTAATGATAAAATAATGTTTTATAATTAAATTGACTTAATTTTTTTAAATGGCAACACTTAACATTAACTGCCTACACACATTGGTGGATAGAGTGTATCCTTGACAGCGCACGATTTTGTGCGCCAGGTACGTTTATTAGTTTAAAATAATCAAAAAATTAAATATACAATTTATAAAACTAAAAACATGATCATATAACTATGACAGTTAACTTTACTGTGTTTTGTTTCATGTCAATCCATTGCTTAGCATTATTATTTATTATTAAGCTTGTTAGTAAGTTTTTTATAAATTCCCGTATTTTTATAAAATCTTCATACCGGATTAAGCAAAACTATTGTATTGTATCAGTAATTACTTCTTTGAATGTGTTTCCTTTAGTAGACAAAATTTAACATACCAACTCAATAATGAGAAAGTAATTTCTTCATGACTGACTGACTGCTTGTATGATTATTTTGTGTCAACCACGAAATGGTCGTTTTTTGGAATTTATAAATAAATATTAAACCCATCAAAAGATACAGTTTAAAAGAGAAAGTTTAAAAAATTTAAAAAGCAGAGAACTATCAGTACTATCTTAACCCAGTAAGAATTCTGGCATTTAACACTTTGAGGAGTATCGTCATATGATATCCAATTTGGATTCGCCCAGAGGAGCTATGTTGAAATTCTAAAAAATAAGTTTTTTATTTAGTAAGGACATCATATGGTGTCCTTACTAAAATGTTGTACTTATGAAAGGATTTAAAAAATTCATTGAATACCATCAATAATTAATAATAGAACCATGTCTGGCCACTAGACTATGGAAATACCACTTAGAAGGGGAAGACATTTCTTAAAATGTCCTTTATACTTGTAAATAGAAAAGGACTCTAGTTTAAATCAAATTTATAGATAAGAATGATAGTTTTGCTCACTCTTCTGACACTGAACCATTCAAGTTATGACGAGTGAGTGCCTCATTTGTTCACATTTCAATCACAGTCAAATTAGAAATACTTAAGAGAAATATATAAAACATATCATAATAGGCAGTTAATGTAAATTTCAATGATCACATTCTTGAGAAAAAAATTTAAAAAATTTCCTAAATAATTAATTTTTAGTATTCTAGCTATGATAAAAAAGAACATGACCTATAAAATGCTAGATGAGTACTTACTGAGTAGGAACACTTTTATCATCACGTTAGTTTATGTGTCATATACGTTTATATATTTCCTAAACAAAACGATGTAGAATGAAACTATGCATGTACATACGATTTCATGTGTTTATGAATAATAGTTATACTAATTTGTATTTCGCTTAACCTAACACAACCTGATGTGCTAACTAATAATAAAACATAAATATAAAGTTTGTATAAATGGTTATACATATTGCGGTAAGATAAATAAAGAATGATAATAATAATATGATATTATGAAGAAAATTAAATAATCTCTTTGGTCCAATGCGACTAGTACACATTTAACAATTAATACTTTGAGTCTAGCCTTCTTATAGTTTAGAACAGTGAGATTTGATGTAAATAAACTAATATGAGACTAACGCTATGAATTATAAAAATATAACTAATAATATTCATCCACATAAGAAGCAAAGCAAGAGCAAAGAGGCGTTATCAAAATTATTAAAACCCACCATTACATCTATTAAAGATGAAGTAAAAACAGTCAAAAAGAGAATCCTGGGATCTTAAAGCTTTTCTGAATAATCAGTCCAGACATCAAAGTTTTATAAAAATGCTGAAAGAATAGAATACTATACTGGCTGACCCATGTGTACGATGAAGTGGACTCTACATTCTTTACATTAAAACACATTTTTTTGAACGGCGTCGTCGCCGGTTTTTCTCAGCTTCTGCAGGGGGTTGATTCCGAATTATTCTCACAATCTGAAATAAATGGTATTAGTGGACTAACACATACTTTCTTCCTTAAGTAAATTAAGGATAGCTTAAACATATCCATGTTAAAAACTACAACATTTAATAAAACTATCATATTCTTTGATGTTTATTTAAATACTATTTTTTTAAATTATTGTTTCAATAATAATCAAACAAGAGAAAACTAATTCAATTAATTACGGTATTGTTAGAATTTTTTAGACATACACCCCCTCCCCCCCAGGGAATACCAAACCTTTTTAGTGGGTTTTGTTGGGTGATGTGAGACTACACTGCATAACATGTTTCAAGGAAAACTGTTGATAAATAAGGAAAAAATTTATTTTGTAATAATCTCCATAAGAATAACATTGGGCACTATCAGTATCAGACAAAATACTGTGTTTACCAGGACAGTACATTTAACTTTTCTCTAGAACCGTTAGTTGTAGACTAATTATTCTAGATACTAAATTGTTTAGCTTTTTGTGCTGGTTTGAATAGAGATGGTCAAAACTATTTCACAGATTTTTTCAAGTAAATTTGAAAATTTATTTCATTAGATTGAACCATTGGTTTTACGGAAGTACAAGTGGTATCATATTATTTGGGACCTTAATACTATAAACCATGAAATTTCAATAAAAATCGTTACAGCACATTTTGAGAGATTTGTATGTTTTGTATTTTTATAGAGTTCTTAGATATTTTCAAACTACCCTTAAAAATTAAAAAGTGGTCTGTATAAATAGCCAAAGTGCAATTGTGTACCTTATTTCATAAAAATTTGACAATCAGTGTATACTCGGGTTCTGTACACGGACAGACAGACAGACAGACAGACAGGTCAGTCCGAAAACTACTTGTTTTTATTCAGGATTCCTCAAAACAGATAAAAAAACCCAAAAACCCACTCTCAACTCAACTTTGAAAACTATGATGAAAATAATACTTTAACCATACACTATGAAAACTACAGGACACCAGGACCACTTGAAACCAGGACACTTTCAGGATTGCACTAACTAACATTAATCTACTGTATCTTACTATCAGTGGCAGGTTTTCGGCTAAGCAGAATAGGCAGACGAAACATTAAAATCATTTGATGATTAATGTCTTGCTTGTATTTCAATCTTAAATTGATGAATTATTTTATGTAAGAAGATAAGTTGACACTTTTCATTGTACACCTGTACATGATTGTAAATAAAGATTTTTGAATTGCATTGTATTTTTATGAATTGTATTTTGAGAAAATCCAACTAAACTAATAATCCAAACTGGTCTGGTGACAATCGGTTTGGATTTTAGGCTTTCAACTGTGTCTTATATAACGATATAGTTGTTTACAATTTATGTTCTAGATGTATAGATTCTTTTGTGCTAACCTCCTGGAAGGCAGTATCGATGTTGAGGGGTGGATCTTTGGCACTGGTCTCAATGTAGGCCGGCACGCCCAGCCGCTGTGCCAGTTCCCGCCCATGCTCCTCCGACACCTTGCGTAGGTGCACCAGATCGACCTTGTTTGCGACGAGCAGCATGGGATATGTGTCTCTGTAACAGACCAGGCTCATCCTCAAACCGATTTTTCAGTTCACTTTTCTCACTAACATTCATCAATATTTAACCCCCTTATTCAAACTTGGGGTTTTTTAACAGTCGGTCACCCCTGGCGCAGGTTTTTTTAGTGTTTTGTAAAAATCTTTAATTCAACATAACTTTGTTACAGAAAGAAATATTTTAATATATTACTAAGCAGTATATTATTATATACTGTACTGTATTATTAATATAGTGTAATAGGCCTCCTATCAATCCATTGGTCTATTACTCGCTCACAGAATGTCGTTCTTATACAATGACTCACTAACTCAACTATCACAATCACTACTAGACCACAAATAACAGTATTATTTCATAAAAATTCAATGAAACTGACTGTAAACACAATAAATCACGCTGCTGCACAATCCGCAATTACACATTTTGTCAGCTTACTTGTTGTCAAACACAGCTGATTATTAACACATGATATGAACAGAAAAATGCATAGAGAAACGTATTATTTATTTTAGAATCATTCCTTGTTTTATACAGAACGTTCTCCAGTACAAGGAACTGAAATAGTTCTAATATTCACCTATATAGATAGCAGAATGACAGGTTGACACGGATCGTAAATATAATGTCAAACCACCAATGGGCCTTCCGTGCCATAGTAATATGACTGCAAACCTTGCTGAAGGGTTAAAGGTTTTTAAAATTTACACTGAGTAGTTTAGCTATAAAAATATTTGCAGCAAAACATTGAATATTTTATTTATTTGCAAACTACAATATTGATCTTATAAGTTTTATTATATAGCCTAAGATCAGAAACATAAAGTATAGGATTTTAAAAGTACATTAAGGAAATTAATTTACAGAGAATTTATTTAAGAATTTACAGGTGATGGGCTGGTGAGTAAAAGTAGAATATAATGAACAATGTTGGTTTAGTCACATGGTTTAGTCCCAATACTCATTTGTTATCTCTTAGAAATTAGAAGTTTTGTTGTAACTAGAACTCATTGTAATCTCATAAAGTTTGAAATAATGTGGTCGGAGATTAACCGGAATAGCATTGCTGTGGGTACAGCTTTTGAAGTATGGGTTTCTACCTCTACGGCAAGTGCAACTCTTTGCCAGTTTAGTGCCGTTGACATGGCACGTTCTGTTTGACTGCTTTTTCTAGTGCTCTTTTGCTGCTGCCTTGTAATATATTAGAGCAAGTTTAAGTAAAGAACGTGCCGCTGTGAGCTTCCGAATTCGAGAGCTTGTGCTCGCAGGCTGTTTACAGACAATTGATTAAACTGTCAGAAATCAGTGGAATATCTTGGAGCTCAGCTCAGCGAATTTTAACTGAAGATTTAGGAAAAAATTGCTGCCAAATTTTTTTCTTGGGCTCTGACTAGTAATAAAAAACAACGTTGATTCGACACATGTCGTGAACTGAAAGAAAAGCTTAGAACAGCAACATTTTTGCCTAGTAGAAAACAAATTTTCCCAGCAGCATGTCGTTCACTTTCACATCATAATAAATGAGGCAGCTGCTAAACAGAACTAGCAAAAACAATCACTACAGATGAATAGAACATGCCAGGTCAACGGTCCTCATGGCACTGAAATGGCAAAGAATTTCACTGGACAGGGACAAGGAGTAGAAACTCATCATACTAAAGCTCCGCCCATGGCAATGCTATTCCAGTTACTTTAGGATACCCCTATAGTAAATGAAATTAGAGAAATGACACACAACATCAAGTTGTTCTGTCTAACTTACCTATCTTTTACTCTGAGAATCTGTGTATGAAAATTGACAATATTTTCATAGCTTTGTTCATCAGTGACAGAATAAACTAGCATGAAGCCATCACCTTTCCGCATATACTGTTCCCTCATGGCGCTGAACTCTTCTTGTCCTGCAGTATCTAAGACTGAAACAGTTTGCTAGGTAATACAACAATATTTGTAAATATATTATTACTTATTACGAATATAGATTGATGTAACACATATACAACATAAGAACCTACTTATATAATTAATTATTAACCTAATAGTTTAAATTTATCAATATTATAAATTTTGTTGGTATGACGTGAATTTTAAGAAATGCAGAAAATATGCATAGAATAAGCTATCAAACAATAATCTGTAACAAGTATAGAGCGGAAAAATATTTATTTGGAGAAAAAAAGAGATGGAGGATCAGACATTCTTGCTCCTGAATCTTAAAATCCAAATTTAAATTTATATGAATATTAAACCAATTGATTGTAACCTTTATCACTGATCGTAAAGCCAATGATCTTGTTTAAACCTTTGCAAGCTGTAGATAAAAAGTATAGAAATAAACTAAAATAATACCATGACACTGACCTCCCAAATATTAGTTATAATTATTGTATTTTTCAGTGGTATAATATAAGAAAATTATTTATTGTTCATTCATGAAAATAACTCACCATCTAAAATACACATTTGACCATCAACTTCAATGTGTTGAATGTAGCTATCTTCAATAGTTGGGTCATAGTCTGTGACAAATAACTTCTGAAAGAATTGAATTGTGATGGCACTTTTGCCTACGCCTCCATCCCCAACCACAACCAGCTTGTAGGTTGCCAAGTTGTTATTAGGAGCTGCTCGCGCCATGCTAGCCCTTCCACGTCTTCTACCTATTGTGGTGGCCGCTAAGCATCAATCAAAGATCAGTCTGGAATATATGAAAACCCAAATAAATATTATTATTTATACATATCTACATGGTATTACACAATATGTATAGTGTAGTGTAGTTATTCGTACACTTCTCTTCTTCTTGTTTTATATCAACCTACAGTTTACATAATAGAATCACAGTTAGACAAAAAGTTGTATTTTATTTTTAATTATGTGGGTTTATTTGTGAGGAAAATGTGATACTGGTAAGTAAACAATAAACAACAATAAAGTAAACAATTTTGATATGTTCAAATGTGATACTGGTAAGTATCACATTTTCCTCAGAAATATACTGTGGTAAGTATCACAGCATATTTACAGTAAGAATAATTTTGAATTCATTTTGATGCAATCATGTAAATTTTGACAAAAAGATATAGGGTACCTGGACATGTGAGTAATATGTATTTTATTCAAATGTGTCTAGGATTTCAAGAAAATAAGGACGTTTTATATATAGTTCTCCAATCAAGGTTGCCATCAAAATCTGAAGGACTAAATTCAAGACAAAAAATAACTTCAGTTGGTTACATTCATTCAAGTATCTGGATAAGATTAATTTTATAAGTCAATGTAAACGCCCATATAAGGTAAAGAATTAAATATTATCTCCTGATGTCATTTCCAAAATAGCCTACAAACGTAAGAATTTTTCTTGCGTTCAATGTGGTAAAAATATATCACTAGCATCTACTTGGAAAACAATTTAGTCACATTTATAAATACCTTTTAAAATGAACCTTTAAGTTACACAAAGATAATTCCTAAAATAATTACAATAAACTTGACACAACTACTTCCTAATTAAGAGGCTGTCGACATTTGTCGTCTGCACCACTGGAAGCAACGAGACCTGCCCTATTTTCAATTGACTGTGGAATATTACTGTTTACGTGTTACTATATGAAAACTATATTATATTTTATATTGAAAGAAAATAAATTATTAATATTATATATTTGTTTTAAAATAATCACATATTATTATCATGGAAACATAATACAAACTATATGAGTGCTCCAGAAATGAGAAAATTAGTTATTCCTTGAGTACTTATATGCAGGGCCGAATTTAGAATTTGGCGCCCCTAGCCCAATACTTTTCCGCCCCTTGTTTGGTCCAAGTTTTAGTTTTACCTATCTTAAAATGATATCAAGCTTAAATGCAAATATTGCAGACATCACGATTACGATTTTAACGCGTTCATCAAAATTTAACTCTGTTACATGTGCTCAACAAAATGCTATCCTAAAAGACTTCTCAATTGTATGTACTTATCCATGTTTTGTATCTGTATAGTTGAAAATAAAAATAAAGCTATGTATTTCACAAATCCCATCTTTAGGCTTTAGGGTTAGTGTTTTAAGTTTGAAACATTAGCAATCTGATAGGAGGTGGATCCGGATCCGTTCCTCACTGATTCCATTATGCTTTTCTTTATGTTTATTTTTGTGCCGTTTCTATCAAATATACAATTTTTTTTACATTCACTTGAAATGTCTTCATTTTTCTGTTTATTGAAAACTTTCAAACCATACTAATCACTGGAACTCATGCTCGAAGTGTTAGATAAGATTAGATTACATTATCAGTGAAAATATACACTGTATTTTCATTTAAAAGGAAAAAACTTACTAAAGTTTATGGAGACCATCTCATTAAATAATAATTATTAAAATACTACTAAACAAAATGATTGAGTCAAAATTACTTTTGACCATAGATGAACGGATAGTAAAGCATAATCTTATAATTATCTATATAGTTCTTATAATCCGTTCCTCTCTGTTTTGACTCAATCAATTGATGTCAAATTAGCAATTTTCGCTTTGCTTCTTCTTACTAGAAGTTTAATGATTTTGGTGTTTGGGAGAACCCCCAACTTACATCTCCCAAAGAAGTAGATAACCAACTACTTTATTTTGATTGGATTTCATTATCCAATTAATGAAGATCGGAAGGCAGGTACATTTGTTCTCATAAATCATGCAATTTTCACTCTTCAAAACAAAACGATGGCGTCTGAAGTCAGCTATGTTCCCAATCCTTGTCACAATAATTAGTTGTTACATTTTGCCGGCATTTTTCCACCGAAGAGCGCGTTCCAGTATTGGTATTCTTTGTTGTTTGTAAATTCTACAGTTCTGCCTTGCCTGTCTCCAGACACAGGGTTTTGCAGGCTTGCAGGCGAGGCGATGCGATAGCGACTTCAGCCTCAGCTTCAGAGTTCAGACTTCTGATTGAATGCGTTTCAACTATGGCTGCCGGTCCGATTGCAGAACGCAATCAAGGTAATTATTATTATACATATTTCATTTGTTCAAATAATCCATCTGTAAGATTATTAAGTAGTAATTTTCATTTTCCTATAATTTATTTCTCTTATTAATGCTTACTCTATTGTAATACGTTGTTGACCCAATGTTGATTGTTGAGGTTATGTTGTTTTTTCTGATACGAAGATCCTAGTTTGATTTTATTGAGGAATGTTAAATTGAATTAAATCATACAGTATATGTTTTTGTATATTTTATGTACTACTATACATTTTCCCCTAGTTTTATATTTAGTAGCCTGCATTACTACAAGTAGAAGTCAGAAAGCAAACTGCGTTAGTAGGCCACTGTTAAATTGTCAATCTAGTTCCCAATCTAACTTAAGTTAAAATATATAACTCATATTTCTGTTTTCAGATGCCACCATATATGTTGGTGGGTTGGATGATAAAGTTTCAGAAACTCTCATGTGGGAGCTCTTCGTTCAGGCTGGACCCGTAGGTAAGAATGCTGAAAAGTGTTTGTTATTGGTTTTCTTATTGGTATTTTACTTTAGTTGCACACTACATGTATGCATATTTTCACATATATTTTATTGTTTATTGTTGTACACCGTTGCAATCAAATGAAAAAGTTAGTAAGGGTACAGTTAGACTGGGACGGTGGCTATGTCCTGTAATCCAGCTACTTGGAGGTCACGAATTGTGGATAGTTGTGATAGATGGTCGGTGGATGTAGTGTTCTCTTGTGTGGATTAACGTCCGCACTATTGAATACTGCGTTAATCCGCAAAGACCATCCTCATAATTAGACCAATTTGTAATTCATAGGCCGTGGTTCGGATTCCACGTTAAATTGTAGGTCCCTTAGTTGCCATCGGCTGTTGGGCTATTAATTAACAGTCCTGTCTAAGGAACACGTCAGCCTTAGTCAGTAACAAGACTACAAGATCGCGCCACAATCATCCTACATTCATTCCACATTCATACTTGGCTTAAAATACCTACCTGGGTAGGTCGCCATTTCAGTTAAAAGTATAAAAGTTTCATAAGCATTTTGTAGTAGCCTACTGTACATGACCGCAATATCATGAGGAAGTACAGTAGAACTCCAATTATCCAAATTAATGGGGACCGGGACCCATTCGGATAATCAAATATTCGGATAGTCGGAATTTTTTTTTAAAGTGCTATTAAAAAAAGAAAAATATAAATACTTTTAATATTTGTTTAATAATTTGCACTATTTTTTTAAATTAAATTAAATGAAGAAACATGAGTATATGAAAGGATTTGTTTTTTTTAAAATTTTAAAAGAATACTGTTTTACCCAAATATCCATTTTGGCCTTCTCCATTGAGGGAAAAGAATAATAGACACTTTAACTGATTTTTTGGACATGATAATTTTTTATGTTTATATCTTAATTTCGATATTAATTTGAATTAAAGTGCTCTAGGAATTTTTAAGTTCTCGTGATAACATATGACTTAATGTGAGTTAAGCTGATTGGTGAAAATATAAATTAGAAATCTACATGTGGTGAAAATAATGCAACTATGCTGTAACTCTAAGTATACACTTCTTTTTGTTGTTATAAAACTACCAACAAAGATCAGCTTTAATTGAATTGGTAAAACATCTGAATTTTTTTGTATAATTATATCTGGTCTCATATATATTATTTTATATCCAATAAGATTAATAAATTGCCTATAATAATTCTGTATGTGTATAATCAAAGAAAACAAAAACCTGCTCTTTTGATCAAAAAATAATTTTAATAAAAATAAAAACAGTTTATTTGTAAAAAATTTTTCAACCTGGTTTTTTATAAAAAAAAAATATCTAATTTTGGATTTTTTAATCCATGTCATTTGATAAAAATAAGTTGACAGAGTCACACAGATGCACCAAGGCTATGGATTTGTCGAGTTCATGGGTGAAGATGATGCAGATTATGCCATCAAGATAATGAACATGATAAAGTTATACGGGAAGCCTATTAGGGTCAACAAGGTAAAGTTAATTATACTAATTTTGAAATCTAGCTTATTACATGCTTTTTTTGATGATGATTTTACTTACTCTTACTCCTGTGGCCATTGGAAACCTAGTTGGTTTTTGGCCTCTTCAACCATACGCCTCCAAGCTCTTCTGTCTTCTGCCAGTTCCAAGTCTGCTCCCATTATTCTCAGTTCCTTCATCACCTCATCCACCCAACGCATTCTTGGCCTTCCTAACGATCTCCTGCCTTCTGGTAAACCTCTTTGCACCAAATCCCAAAAGAACCTAATGGCCTTTGAAAACAAAATTTTGAGGAGGGTTTTCTCACTTGAAGGAGAATCTCCCTCTCACTTCTTCGGTTAATATGGCCCAGACATTTTAACCTCCTACTATTCATTATTCCCACAATATCTGCTTTATTATATATGTATGTTTTTATTCCCTGTTTCTTCTAATTCTCCCCAATTCTCACAATAGGATTTGTGGTTCAATAAAAGAAGTTTTGTTGATCCAAAAATCCTGCTCAAAATTTTGTTTTCAAAGGCCATAAGGTTTTTTTGAGATTTTTTGTAAAATACCCAAGTGTCTGACCCATACAGCAGTACAGGTTGCACTATGGTCTTATAAATTCTAATTTTTGTGTTTTTTGATAGCTGCATGATGATGAGTTTAATGTTAAAAAAGGGGTCTAAAAATAACAAACCCTTAAACTTTTGAAACTGAAATTTGTTGATTAATGTAAAATATATGTTAACTGGTCATTAGGCTGGTTAATTGATGTAAAAACATTCATATTATTTAGATTTCAATCCACCATCACCAATAATGAATTTCAAACAAAGAATTTATATTATGTGTTACTCTAGAGAAAAATGCATAATTTAGTATACATTTTTTTCAGGATTTTAACCCTTAGCACTTAAATTTGAAAAATTGACTTCACCTATAAAAGGCTGAATCATCTTGAAAACTTTTATATTAATTTTTTTTCAAATTTTGTTTGCAATAGATTAATATTAAAAGTCAATAAACAACGTCTTTACAAAAACGTAACCTTAACATAAACCATGGGAACATCTGCTATTAACTACAGATCAGCTGACTGAGGCAGATGTCTGATGCGTAGCTCAGGCAGTTGTTGAAGTTTATATAGTTATTTATTCAAACTATCGAAAAATCTAGGTCGAATAATTTTATATTCAAGATATATAAATAAAGACATCATACTATTCAAACGACTATTCAAAACAATATAACAAGTGTTAGAATCAAATGAATATTTTTACTTTTACGTAGGGGTTGTTTAACATACTATTCTATAATTGAACATAAATTGTTGGGGCTATTTCATGCAAGGTGAATGATTTATAATTTAAACCAGACAAGTACTTTAGATTAGCTACTAATTTGTATGTTTTTACTCTAGGCATCCGCTCATCAGAAGAATCTCGACGTGGGAGCCAACATATTCATTGGAAACCTGGATGCAGAAGTAGATGAAAAACTTCTGTACGACACATTTTCAGCATTCGGTGTCATTCTACAAACTCCAAAGGTAATGTTGTCTCTTTATTTAAATGACCGTGTAAGTTATTACTGAATTTATTTGTATAACAATGTACTTATTTTACCTTACTTATTTCTTATTTTCTTATTTTTTCGAGTTGTAAAGTATGTCATATCTATTGTGTAAGACCTTTTTACCCTAAATATTCACTTATAATAATAAGTACAAATGAGCTTTAATGGAGGAGACAACCAAAATTCTTTTGATATTTATTTTTGTATAAAATTGTGCAATAGGATTTTATGAATATTTCTGATAAATATAACTCAAATTAACATTTTTAATTATTATTAGTTGTTACAGTTAATAACTGAATCCATGAATTGGCACTTAGACCTACTTACTCCATTTATACTTCATTTAGTAACAGATAAAATAATTAATAATTACGTTCCACCCCACCACCATATTTGTGTCATAGTCTACTGTGCATCCAAAACTCAGGGTTCAGATGAAACCTGATAAACTGTACTTGCACACCCCATACCAGACTAATTTAACATATTTTGAGAGAGGTTAATTCATTTTTTAGGGTCATCCACCTTAAGCTTAATTTTTTATTCATTATGTCCTCTATAAGATAAATATATTCTTTTATTTACCATGGAAAGAAATTTAACTTTTCTCCAATAGGATTTTCCGGTTTGTTGTGGAATAATAAAAAAGAAGATTATTTAGTTATTTGAGCCTATTTTAATAGTAATTTTTTATTCATTTCTTGTTTTGCCCACCATCTTTTTTTATTATTGGAAGGGACAGATTACTCCCAAGTCACTTCAGCCGTAGCGGCTTTTTGCGCACCTCTGTGTGGGTTGCGGCATCACATAGCGAAAAGCCATTGGTGATTGGCGGGATTTGAACCCGGGACCTTGGGCACCAAAGCCCCATGCTCTACCCATAGACCAGCTCGCTCCCCTCTTGCCCACCATTTATAAGCATTCGATCACTTTTGAACCATCATTTTAATCATTTCACATATGGATTTTACTCAATGACCAGGCGACCTATGTTACTCTTTAGATAATTGTTTATATATTTTCTGTTGGTGTATAAGGTTATTAACTTTTGTATACTTGAAATAACCAGATATTTTACCATTAATAACGTCAGTATAGCTGCCATTCTAAACAACTGTATTCTACCAAAAGCCAGGTTGTTATTAGCCTGCATAGCTAAAATGCAGTACCACCTATACCCTGATGTCACTTTTACTTTGTATGTGAGAGAACTTAAAAGCATTTCATGGCAACTATTACCTATATGGTTAACTCACACACATCATCCCTGCAAGAATAATCATACATTGTTTTCGGGAATAAGGAATTTCTTATCTCTCATTTCTGAAATGACAACCAGAAAATTTTAGTTTTGTTTCTCCTTAACGTTTCAATTAAATTTAAGTAATAACTATCCTATTTTTTCAGATCATGCGAGACCCAGAAACAGGAAATTCCAAAGGATTTGCATTCATCAACTATGCCAGTTTTGATGCGTCCGATGCTGCAATCGATGCAATGAATGGCCAGTACCTCTGCAACCGTCCGGTTTCCGTGTCTTATGCATATAAGAAAGACGCCAAAGGAGAGAGGCATGGATCAGCTGCAGAAAGGTTGTTGGCAGCACAAAACCCACTGTCTCAGGCAGACAGACCCCATCAGCTGTTTGCTGACGCACCCCCTACAGCTCCTATGCCTCCACCACCCCCTCCTGTAAATGTGATGGGGATGGGGTTAGGACCTCCCCCACCTCCTGTAGGTTTCAATCCTCCGCCACCTCCACCTGTTCCTCCCCCAGGATCATTACCACCTCCTATGAACCTCCCCCCACCGCCTCTCCCACCTCAACAGCCTCCTCCAATGAACATGTCCCAAATGCCCCCACCGATGGGAAACAACATGCAAATGAATCAGCAAAATCCTCCCCCTCCGCCTTTGCCCCCTCTACCCCCGACGTCTTCGGCTACATCTATCATGCCGCCTCCACCGCAGAATATTCCTCGTCCGCCCATGCCGCCTCCAGGTCTCGGAGGTCCACCCAACATGAACATGCCACCAGGACCTCCCAACATGCAGAACATGCAGATGCAGGGACCGCCTATGCCGCCGAACATGCCTCCAAACATGCAAGGTCCAATGGGGCAGATGCAAGGGCCACCCAATATGCAAGGTCCTCCTGGCATGCAAGGCCCTCCAAACATGCCACCCAACATGATGAACCAGGGAGGAATGCCCCCGCCACCGAGGATGATGCCACCCCCGCCATGGCAGCAGCAAGGTCCCCCACCCCCTCACATGCAGAACCAGGGCGGCCGATATCCCCCACCCCCGCCTCCTCATGGTATGTTCCATTACCTTTTCATTTTCTATGATGAAAAATACCGAATTCGAAAAAATGTTCTCTTTCTCTCCATGTCATTAACTAGCTTTCACCTTACTGTTGATCGTTGGGCCTACTTGTTAATCTCTCTTACAAGTGAATGAAATTCTCTTTCTATAATATGTAGTACTTTAGTGTGCGAAGGTTTTGAATAAAAGTTGTAGTGATTGGGCTTTTGTCCATTTAGTTCCTTTAAAGTTATTTTTTAATTGCTCAAATTAATTACTTTGTATATTTTTTGTTAAAATTTATTCTTCAGTAATTTTTAATAATGTATAGTGAAGACTGGTTTAACCAGATTAATGTGGCATTAATCGATTAATTTTGGACCTGGTTAGCTAAATATCTGTGTAATCTGAAAATGTAACAGAACAGATGTCCACGTCTCATAGATAAAGATCGTGAACAGCGCCTGCAATATTAGTGCTGCAAACTGCATATAACTTCTGTACAACAGAAAATATCGCAGGCATTTAATATGTTAAAAGGGTGATTTTAATTTTTTTATAGATTAAAAAATTGTTGGCCCAATAACATTTCATTCAAAGTTTGTTCATTGTATCAGCAAGTAATGAGGTTGTGTCTGAAATTTTGAAGGAGTTCAAGATTAAACTCACTTTAGCTGTTATTAATTTTTTTAGACCTGTTCCGGTTATGTTGGAATCCAGATGATTCGGATCGGGATAAATTGGTCTTTACTGTATGATAATCATCGATGTATGTTCTGTATTTTTAAACATACTGTGATAACACTTGGTATACACACACACACACACACACACACACACATATATATATATATATATATATCTTACCCTATGATCTAGCTTAGTGTGTATCATCTCACAAGTAATTCATAAATGAATGGTTATTCTCTGAGTATGCAGGTCTGCTGATATGAGGGTATTTTCTGATTTCATTATTTTGGAAAGTTGTATTGTTGGGTTAAAATTTTTTATCTATTCGTTTCTAACAACAATTGCTCCAAATCCACAGAATTTCTAACAATTAACTTCCGCTACAAAATTAATTAATCTACAATTAATTGATTTGTGAAGACTTAGTGAATTCCTAGTAAACCTTTTCTGATTTCATGTGCCATAGCTGAGTACAACTGTTGTTTTCTAAAAATGTACGGTAACTGACACACACTGATCTACAGTATACATGGTGTAGTTCCACATTATTGTGACTCTCAACGTGTTGTGCGGTTGCAGGCAATCGCCCTCCTCCTGGTTGGCGGCCACCACCTCCCCCTCGTGGTGGTCCTCCCTTCGGCAGACCTCCGTTTCCCCCTAGAGGACCACCACCCCCACCCCCTAGACAGAGACCTCCGCAGAATTACCACGATAGAGACGACTACGAAGATAATAACTATCCTGACTATGGAGAGAACTATTAGAATTAAGTTGTAACCTATTAATAAAACTAAATTAAGTTTTATATGTATTGTTTCAATCATTTACTCATTTTAAAATGTTTTTTTAGTGCTGGTTGTTAAAAAGGCATATTTTATATAATGTGTGATGAAATAAATAAATAAGCATAAGGAATCAACACAGAACTATTGTATACAGTATTTCATAACTAAACTGATAACATGCATGAAACTTATTTTTAAATCCTGGACAATTGTCAATCCAGTCAAAATTGTGTGCTTATATTTGTCACTGGCTCATGCTAGTGAAAATATACTAAGAAATAAAAATGTTTGCCATCCAAGATATAAACATACAATTTTACACACCTTCATTATTCATTAACAAATTATCACTCTTTCTCCAATAGTAAATTGGTGTATGTTGTGTATAAATGACAAGATTATCAAGGCAGTCCAATATCTGAGTTGGCACCATGCTTCCTGGTTTTTGCCCTCTTATTGCCATTTATTTTGAACTAGTTGTAAGCCCAACTGTAGATGATTGTATAATTCAGTACTAGGAAGTGATACTCATTATTTTGAGAAAATTGTTCTCCTAAAATTGACAACAAATAAATAAAAAATAAATGGTATTAGTGGACTTGTTTAGTTTTTAAAATGATATATTAATTATATAGAGTGAAATTATTCTGAGGTTATTTTTTGTGCGGAAAACTTACTTTTACTTTACACTTCTTTATATTTAAAAGCCCATAACTTTTGAACCGTAATTTTTACAATCATGCGGGTGGAGTCATATTATTTAGTACTCTATGAACTATCAAATTTTAATCAAAATAGTTAGAGCCATTTTTTAGGAAATTTGGATTTTTCACGTTTTTAGGGGACCACTTTTAAAAATAAAAAAAAACACCTGGAGATACTGTGAATACATACATACAGTACATACCAAATTTCATCTAAATCGGACCAACGGGGTAGGCTGTGGCACACGGACAGACATCATGTCGAAAACTTCTTTATTCAGGAGACTTCAAAATGGAATATCCACTCTCAACTTAAATTCGAAAATGTTGACGAAAACAATACTTTCTCTTTACACTATTGAATAAGTGGGAGAAAGTAAGAACTCAGCTAAATCATTTAACAATATTTTTCCAATTTGATAATGCTAAAAACAAAATTGTCTCAGGCAGACAAAAACGGCTGTTAGCCACTGCGCCCCTCAAAAGCTCCCCCCCATCTTCTGTAAATGTGATGGTAATGGCATTACTTTAATTTTTACTAAATGCTGACCAATCCTGAAGGTATGTAACCTAATTAATCCAATTTGATTAAATTAGTTCATATTTTAAATAGCGAGTTGGTGATTCAGTTTGTAGACTAATACACTCTGATCTTGGGCCAGGGATATCTCTGGATTGGAAACCAGTTATGCCTATCACTTAAGTTCTGTAGGCACATCCCTGTAATTGGTTGATATGTAACCAAAACACCCTTCACTCATATTCACCCATAGAAAGTTGGTTGGTGTCTCAAAAATATGTTTCTAGTAGAGATATGCTGTATAAATGTGGGTAGGTAAAATATAGAAAAAAGAAGAAATATTTTTATCTTGATTGCTTTCTATTTTACAATTTCAAATATTACATAATAGACAATATCCTTTATTTAAATTTTCGTAGGAGTATATGCATAAAAGTTGAATGATAGTTGCAAAGTACAATTAAAATAATAAGCAATCAGCTACAATATTAAAATAAAAGTATTCTTGCATGCCCGATTTTTTTCTTCTGCAGTTTGTACCTATACTATAATAATTTGTAACCTAATTACTTTATAATTTGGTATTGAGGAACATGCTGGTCTTGGGGTAGAGCGTGGGATTTTGAAGATTCTAGATTATTTTATTGCCTTCAAACTCATGGTACAGAGATATTGATAGTCATATACTTTTTTAGCCAAACTACAATTTTTAAAGTTTATTCTTAAATAAATACCCTAATGAACAATATAATTTTTTAGCTTAACTACATTTTTTTACAGCAATTAACAAAAATGTAACCATAAAATAGATTAATAACCAACAATAATATCACAGAATGGTTGTGAGATTATTTAAAATAATAGACTAAAAAACAAGCTAAACTGGCTTAAATAATTGACTTAAAATACTGGATTAATATTGTCACAGGTCATAAAATCATTGACTGAGTAAAAACATTTTCTTTTTGCCACTTTTTAATTGTTGTCTTAAATTTATTGATAGATTATTTAGTTCAAGTGTCCTTTTGTAATTTGTTGAACTTAAGTGCCCCAGGTCCAAGGGTTCAAATCCTACCATTCACCTATGACTGTTCGCAAAGTGATAATCTTACAACCTGCTAGGTCTTGCCTAAAGTAATGGGCAAAATGGTCTGAGCCTAGACTAAGTCGTGTGATAAGAAGGGGGAGCAGTAAAAACCATCTCTGGTACCACTTTAACCGTCACTCATTTATATATTTAATGGAGTAATGTAACTATCTAAGTCTATTTTCTTTTTTACTATACAGTACTCCATAAATTATTAATCTATTGTGTATGACCGATGTAACTACATGCTAATTTTTAATATATTTATAACTATTATTGTAATAAAAATCAAATACAATATATATTTAGGATATCTATGGTATAATGGTTTTCATTATTCATTTTAATTATTTTCATTCTTTTATTCATTTGTGCTTCTGGGGATCGACTGAAATACAATATCTTAATTGATTATAAAGATTTTTCACTTTGTTTTGGTGGCAGTTCTGGATTCAAAAACAGGTCTTGTCACATTGTCAGTAGACTGTGTCAGAGTCCAGTCCAGTGTCCAGTGTCAGTGTCACTGTGTCAGGCGTCAGGGAACCGACCGAACGCGAGTGTGAGTGTTTGTGTTTCATTAGCGAGGTGAGGTTAGAAGATGGTTGTGCGGGAGGAGGTCGGCATAAGGGACTTCGTCCTTTTGGACGAAATAACATTAGAAAAGTTTATGGAAAATTTACGTAAAAGGTGAGTAAATAACCTATTGATATGTTTGGAAATAAATAATTCCCTTGTTCATTCATGAAATAGTTAACTATGTTGATGTTGTCATCACAGGTGGCGGAATGATGTCATGCATTCCGCTGCGATATAATATTATCACAACAAAGATGGACTGTTAACTTAACCTAATTTATAAGTAGAGGATATGCTATATTTAGTTACGATTCTATATGTATCATACTCATTATAGTACAGTTAAAATGTATAAACCAGAAAAAATCCCAACTTTATTAGTATTACAAGCAATAAATATAATGCTCGGTAGCATATATGCAGAAGGGAGTTTAAATAATTAATAAAAGTATAAAGTATTTAATATTTTATCCATGTTACAAGACTGGTGGGGGCCTATAATTTCAAGCTAGGTAAACATATTTTATTTATTTAATGATCAAGTTAGCCCATATCCTTTCATAACATTAATTTATAATTTATAAATTAATGTATAGGCCCTAGTTGAATCCTGTCTTAATAAAAAAACTTAAATAAAATTCATTAGCTTTAGGCTAAGTATTAGTTAGAAAATTATAAATTCGTAATTTGCCGAAAAACATTACATCAATGTGTAAGCCTACCTAGGCTATCTAGTTAATATCATGTATATAGCCCAAGTTAAGTCTTCAGGTTAAAAATAATCATGAACAAGTTAGCGGCACTGCATGGTCACATACTTTCCAATAACAAAGAGGTTATATTTGATTTTATACGGATACTTACTTGATGATCAGTGACAAAACGTGGGAAGATATTACGTCTTATAAATTTATACACATTAATTTATCAGGAATTCGATTATTTAAAAAAAAGTGTAATATTTTACAAATATATCAATACCGTACATCTCAAATATTTCAGGTTCCATGCTGGACACATATACACATATATTGGCGAGGTATGTGTCTCCGTCAACCCCTACCGATCACTTAACATCTATGGCTCTGAGCAAATCAACGTTTACAAAGGTAAGGATTTTCTGAATGTATATTTTCCACATATTAAAAATAATTCCTTGCTATAGTTTTTTTTTACATACTAGGCACACATTCAATTTATTTTCTGAGTCAACTTATTTGACCAGTTAATTAATATTAACTCTGCACTTCCTGTAAGCTTTGTTTAGCTATTAAAAAAAGATAATACACAGCAATGGTAAATTATTTTTGTTTGTGGTCAAGTGTGCCATGAAAATGATAAGTATCCTCAATTTTATCTTAAAGTATAAAAGATTAATTTAAAAAAATTAAATGTTAATGTGGTATTTTTCATTAAATAGGCTATGAAATTACATTAATTAATTGTAATTTCATGGCCTAATTAATGAAAAATACCACATTAACATAAATCTTAAATGTTCAGAAATAAACTGAATTTGACTAAATTAGGAAAGTAGACTAATAAGATTGTTTTCTAAAAAAATTAAGGGTACAATTTATGAACATTTTATAATTAAGTTTAATCACAGAATGATCATGATCATGACGAAGAAGTTACAGTAGATCTAGATTACTGATTTTCTGTAAGTTTCTGTAACAGACAACTATGTTAATTTTCAATTTAAGTTTATTCCATTTAATTTCTGTTTTAAAAATTTAAATATAGTGTTTTTGAAAAAAAGTTTTATTAACTTAAACATTTTTATTCTTGGAATTTTTATCCTAAAAATCATGTTTGTTTGGTTTCATATAGTAAACAAAGTAGAGTTTATTTCTTTATTTATTTAACCTTTTTCTAGATAAAGCGTATTAAGTTGTAGCCTAAATCTAAAAGTTAGAGCTAGAGAGCGTGCAGCTCAAGTTGTAGCCTATACACCTTAGTTAAGCTTCTACAGTTCACATTCAGGCTCTGGTTGGTTGCTATGCAAGAGGCCCATCTTAGGTGAATGATACCCAGCAAGCATTCTAATTCTCTACCTCCCTGTCCGCCTTGTTCATTTCTTCCCTTATCAGGTACTCATTAGTAGTCAAGTAGTTGGTAGTCCAGTTCATCTAACTGTTAAACAATTCAACATTCCCCACACCTCTGGTATTGTTTCAACGTTTCTGTTGTCAGGCCTATAAATTGAACAGTTTGAATGAATTGGTATTTAAATAAATGAAAATTTGTATCCTCAACATTATATTATTCATAGACATTATTTAACTAAGCCACAATACTAATATCGTTCCTGGAAAAGTGGTGACAAGAAGCAATAAAATTTAACGTGTAATCATTGATAAGGAATGCTTTGATCACATTCTGTAATGGGTGGTTCTGATGTGAATCATCATTAATTTTCTGTAACCTGCATATTTTTTTAATTTAGAAAAATATTTTTACGTTGTTGGTCCAAATTTGTTTAAAAAACTTTATTAATGAAATGTGTAGAACAAAATAGTTATCCATTACTGATACACAGCAAACTAACTGTTCTTTTAAGAGCTTTTATGTGTCATTCAATCATTGAGCATAATTAAAGATATGGTGAAAAGGGTTCCTACATACCATTATACATATACCGTTATTCATGATTATTATTGTTTATAAATTACACAGGGTGATTGGAAGTTTGGAAATTTTTTCAGGTAAACTATATAATAAGTCGAGTTCATGTATCCTCAATTATTATTTAGTTTTATCCCGCATGGTCTTTAACCTCAAAATTATTAATTTTTTTCAGCGGAAAAGCGGAAGTGGCAATGGAATAGCTAACATTTCTCCACTCTTCTTTTGTCTGTTGGTAATTTTAATGCTATTGTCTGATAGCTGATACAATTTTCAGGTAGTTTTATGTCAGTAGTATTTTTTTGTAATGATAGTGGTGTTTTAAATAAATAATTGTGTTTTTAAAGAAAAAAATAAATTTTAAAAAGAATGTTTTTTAAAATGTCAATTACGTTTGGTAAAAAACTTATAAATTTAGATTAATTATGTATGAGACATTGAAAGGATTTTTATCGAATATAATTGAAAGTATTAACTTCCCACTAGTTTTTTTTTAATCCCTGTGTTTTTACACTGGTAGTATAATTTCCACAAACATTTCGTAAGGAAAATATAGTATGCTTATATATTAAATTAAAATTCAGAAAATGAGCAAGTTATTTGACATTTTTGAAATCAAAAATAACCTATATCATATTTATTTTAAAATTCCTTTATTTTCTTAAAGAACATTTAGCCTATTTTTTATTTCAAACACACTATCACAACAAAAATGCTACTGTCCGTAAAGACTACCATGAACTATATTTTTATTTTATTAGCTTTACTAATTATGATAAAGCTACCTGACTATATGAAAAAATCAGAAAATAGACCATTTTTAGACAAAAGAAAAGTGAAGAATGGTAGCTTTTTCATAGCTGGTTCAGCTTTTATTCCTAGGTAAAAGACCACAAGGGATAGAACAAAAATAATTCTGGATATGAACTTAACATATTACATAGTTTACCAGTAATTGAAAAAGTTTTGTCACCTCAACTTCCAATCGCCCTGTACATTTTTCAAAATATCTTGGGTTGCTCACTAGCCTAAAAATTAAATTAATTAATTAAAATTTGGATTATCTTATTTCGGTTGGTTAGGGTGTCTTATTTAAACTGATAGCTGATACAATTTTCAGATAGTTTTATATCAGTAGTATTGTTTTTGTAATGATAGTGGTGTTTTAAATAAATAATTGTGTTTTTTAAGAAAATAAATAAATTTTAAAAGAAATATTTTTTTAATGTCAAATACGTTTGGTAAAAAACTTATAAATTTAGATTAATTATGTAAGAGACATTGAAAGGATTTCTTATCGAATATAATTGAAAATATTAACTTCCCACTAGTTTTTTTTAATCCTTGTGTTTTTCCACTTGTTGTATAATTTCCACAAACATTTCCTGAGGAATATATAGTATGCTTATATATTAAATTAAAATTCAGAAAATGAGCAAGTTTTTTAACGAATTATACATTTTTGATAAGTAAAAATAACGTATATCATATTTATTTAAAAAAATGTTTATTTTCTTAAAGAACATTAAGCCTAATTTTAAACACACTATCAAACAAAAATGCTACTCTCAACGTAAAGCTACCTGAACTATATGAACATTTTATTAGCTTTCAGAAAAAAGGCCTACCATTAAAATTACCATTAGATAAAAGAAAAGTGGATGATGATAGCTTTTTCATAACTGCTTCAGCTTTTTAAAAAAAAAATCCTAGGTAAAAGACAATAAGGGATAGAACAAAATAATTGTGGAAACAAACTCTACATATTACACAGTTTACCAGTACCAGAAAAAGTTTTGTCACCTCAACTTCCAATCGCCCTGTACATTTTTCAAATTATCTTGGGTTGCTTACTAGCCAAAAAATTAAATTTAATTAATTAATTAAAATTTGGATTAACTTATTTGGGTTGGTTGGGGTGTGTTATTTAAACTAAACGTAAGGAGTAAGTTGGACAGTGGTTAGGACAGTAAATGTATAAAATTTTTTAAATACCACATCAATTGTCATGATTTAAACACATTTATGTCCTAAATGTATAAACTGTTACTGTATCTGTAGTTTAAAATATAATTTTAATAGTTTGTTTGTGGAAACAATTTAATTACAGATATAACAATTGAAGGATATTTTAAATTTTAAACATATAGATTATGTTAGCCATCACATATCAAATGAGGCTTATCCGCCTATATTGTATAGGCACTAAATTAGAAAACTCATCGAGGCATAGTGTTGTAGTTTTCAATGTTTATTGAACACAATTTTTTTCTATGGATCAGTTGGCCCTAATTAGGACCTTATGATCTGGATTGCCATAATTCCAAGAAGTAGTTTGAAAAAATGATTTAATATTACTAATTATTATCATAGTGATAATAATTTAATAATATTAAAGTATTATCACTAAAAAGTACTATTTCATGTCATAAATACACCTGTAGCAACAGACCTGTACACTAAACTATTTTTATTGATTTAGGAATTAATTGTGATGAAAATTGTGTCTTAGAAGGTTTGCTGACACAATTAAGAAAATAAATTAAGATATTTAGCCCACTTTTAAAAACACTTTTTGATAAACTGTATACCAATTTTAACACAATATTTCAAATAATAAGCAAGTTTTGTTATAAATTTTAACTTTAACCTTATATACATAGGCCACATATATATACATAAATGAAGGACTCTTGTTTTTGGTCTCTAGGGACATTAAATCTAAACACTATCAGAGACGATGAGATGATTACACACTATACATACACGACACTATGAGATGATTGGTATTTGTTTGTTTTTACTTAAAACTATTAATGATTTAAAAAAATTCCCAACGTGTCTCAGGATAACTTGAAACACAGTTATAATACAAGATTTATAAGTAATTTGCAATACCCAATGAATCATCTAAATCTCACAGAGAAAACACCAACAGCCAGCAGATTTGAAAAAGGTTTTTGATTAAAATACTCTGTATGTATTTAAAAAACTTACTAATTTTTTGTTGTTGATATTACCGTTCAATCAGATCCTACCTGTTTACCAGTTAAATTTTTTCATTTTCTTAATTTTTGGTATCATCTAATCAAATTTGTTTCATGTTTCCAAGTCTTGAATGTTTTCAATTGTTTATGTTTAATGTTTTGTCTTATGTTTTATACTTTATAATCATGACATTATTGAAAAATTGAATAAACTAGTGTCAATTAATGTGACACTATCGCGAGTTTCTGTATGTGCGCTATACCACAATTTGTAATGTCCGTGTGATAATAAAGAAATTTAAATAGAAGAAGTTTTAAATAAAAACAGTGAAATTTAAATGGACTAAAAGATCCAAATATTAGAACTCTAATTAATTACAAATTCAACACAAAAATACATAATTGGTTCAACTTTGGTCACAAAATTTAAAATTAATTCGTATACTTATATGATATAATGGTGTAATAATATTATAGCTATAAAGTGTATATTTATATGAATTTTATTGCCTGTTACAAATTTTGTTATTTTTATGATTATGCCTAAGTAATATTTTTTTTGTTAAATTTAAATATTGAAATAACAAACACGGAAAAAAAACTGCCAGCTCTTATGTTACTTTTGGTCAGATTGATCAGGAAACAGATGTCATCAATTGTAAATGGTGTTCTTCACTATGAACTCTTGAAAACAGATCCACTTGGAGGCAAATAAATGAGTTGTATGAATCATATGTGGTGGATGTGTGGGAATGATGCAATGATGTCATCGGTGAAAGTGTTGCATGGCAGTGGCCAGCACACGCAACTTGCACTCACACACTGGCACATGATACGCACACTCACACGCTCATTTGTTTGTCTGACGTAACCGTTTGTCGTGTGTATGTTGTGCTCCAACTGTAAAACTTAGTCATTCTTAAACTGCTATAGGTCACGGTTTCATTGATCAGTGGCCAGACCAGTTCACATTTAGTTGTTAAAAATATTTTTGTAATGTTTTTGTACAAGTTTTCTTTTTTATCTTAAAGAAAATGTTTTAATGTTTTATAAAGTTTTGTTTGATGTTAAAGTTTCTATATTTATTTGTAGTAGATTGAATTCCTGACAGTTTATAAAGTTTATTTTTCGCTTTTGTTCGTATTTTTTCAAGGTTGTGAACTACATTAAAAAATTCATTTTTTCAAAGAAAAAATTGTTTTAAGTTTTTTTAGTTTGAAAATGTTTATTCATTTTACTTTTTAAAGAGGATTTTTAAACAAATGACAGCACTTGTAAATTTTATACTCATTAAAATACGTATGTCTATGTAGTTTTTTATTTTTGGTAATTTTCCTTTGACAAATTTGTCTAACTTAAATTTTAATTCAGGTCTATTCCAAGAAATAGTTGTGTTGCCCGCTATTGTTGTAATAATCAAACTGTTAACTCCCTAATTTAAAAATTAAAATTAAAAAAAATTTAAAATAATTTATAGGGTTATTTATTTCTATGAGATTTACTCTACAATTTTAAAATTTGACTCCTCAATTTCAAACTATTTACCCAGATCTTTTAGTGTAGTTTACAGTTTGGATTTATCAGTTTGAAATGGAAAAAAATATTTTTTATACTTTATTGTTATATTGTCTTAAACTCAGTAAAGTCATAGAACATTCTCTATAACTTAATTCTATTAATTTTGCACTGATGTTTTCCTATATAGTAACTGCAATATATAAATAGTAATTTCTAATTAGATACTTTTGTATACTACAAAAAATAGACACTTATGTTCTTAAGTATTTTGTTACTGAATCAAAACCAGTGGCTGGTGACTCCTACCACTTCTAGCTAGCGTGTATGACTCACACCGCTACGGTATTGATATCTCACAATTCACCATGTTGATGGGCATTTGAGGCTAAAAATGTGGAGATCTCCACAAATTAACCTATTCAATTTCTTTATTTTCCCCTCTTCAAAATTATATGTATTTGTTAAGTATTCTTTGTCATAGGCCTACAGACATTTTACAATGTGTAAAAAGTAATTAATTAAATTGTCATGGTACAACACTGAGTTACAAAATTTTGACATTCTCTAGTATTCTAAATGTCTATTGTTTTGGGTTTTCTCCTGGACCTTCGACCTGGTTGGCAAGGAGCTACCAGCATTAAAACGACCTTGACCTCCATCACTGACTCAACCTGTTGAATCTCATTCATATTGATTATTCCCCACTCCGTTCGTTGTGACTCATCCTTACCTCATCTCTCTTAGATTTTGGCTCTTTGATTTTTAAGTTATTTAAAAATGGTCACTAAAATTAAAAAAACCAGAAATAGTTTTTATCGCAAACTTTTTGGTAAAGTTATTGTAAAGTACTTTTTTGAGAAATGTTATCTTCAATAATCAAGAAACATAATCTTTATTGGCCATTAAATAACAATGTTACATTAGGCTTTGTCATGAAAACTAAGTGTTTAAATGCATCTTTGCCTCCAGTCAGAAATAAAAGGCTTCTGCATTTTTCCATCAAAGAATTATGTTTTGTTGAATTTATTTAAATAGAGAAAAATAATTAAAAATGAAGGATACAATAGGATAATTTATGATGCATTCTAGTTGTGCAGCTCACACCTCGGTCCTGTCTATTAAGGGATTGTTGATATTTTTTGTTGCTAAGGAAGTGGAAGAAAGGAGCCCGGGATAGTTACCTCTATTGTATCCAACAATTGGACACAGAAGTAGTTGTGGTCGGACTTTCTCCGATTGGTTACAGAGAATGTCACATCGAATGTGTTTCTATTCTCCGTTAGTCTCGTTTCGTCACATTATGTTGTCTTCTTACTTTGATCCGAAGGTCTTCCATCACATTACGGTTTTGATTATAGTCCTAGCCATCAATTGTTATTTGGAATTTAATGAACAGACTAACGTTATATTGAAATTATGCTGTTAAAACGCATAGAATTTCTCACTGTCTTAAAAAAAACTTGTAACTATTCATTATTCTAGTTGAAGTTTTGCGAATTAGACTAAGTTAATTAACACTAACTATATTGTGTGTTTGTGGTTTATTTAATCTATTGAATTTCCATTTTACTATTAGCAAAATACTTTTTTATTATATGAAAATGATCTTTCCTAAATAAATAGGTAATGTAGATAAAATAAAAAAAATTACTATCTATTTAGCAAAATAAGTCTTTAAACTTAATTAGTCTTTTCATTGCATTTTCCGTCCAATTAATTTAGCTGAGAGGAGCCTAAATAGTAGAAGTGAAAAATATATAATTACTTGTTAGTTATTTTTATTAGACAGTTTCCTGTTTACATGTAGAAGCAATTTGCTATTTAATTTTTCCATTTAACCTGTGGAGGTTAAATGGAAAAGTTTTAGTTGAAAGTTTAAAAGCGTTAAGATATTGTAATACCGTACTATAATTATATATTTTTTATTTTATAAATTCTTAATATAACTCAGGCCTATATTCAACTATTTACATGTTTTAGTACAATTAGTAGAAATTCGGTGTACAGAAATAATTAAGTTTGTAAAACCAACAAACTTTCTCTCTCGCTGAAAGCATTAAGGGAGTAGTCATTAAGGTTGTAAAAGAATAAATTAAAGCCATTATATTTTTTCTATATTCAGTTTAAAGTCAAACGTTCATAGTTGATTAGTCTTTTATTTTAAATAAATTGTCACATAAGTTTAGAGTATAAATTAGCAATGCAGTAGTATATGCTTTAACCTTTTGTTGGTTTATGTAAGCCTCACAAATGTGATATTTTATTGGGATGAGCAGTTAAAAAGAGAAAACATATAATTCCAACACAACGTTTAGAACAGGAGCATGATAACAGTTTAATATTTTTATTATTTTTTAAAATAAATTTTGTCATAATTTAATTGATTTTATTAAATGTTTATACGAAGTGTTAGTAGTAAATCTAAACTGTATCTAAGTTTGACCATAATAATACACGAAACAAATTCATATTAACAGCCTCTTATAGAGAAGGAATTAAATCAAATTTAAAAATAATGCCAATAACATGAAAAGTATTCATTGAAAGTCAAACACAGTTTAGAGATATTAAATAAATTGTCAAAGGCCTATAAATTAGCAATGATAGTAATATTTAAGCTGATCTTTTATTGTTACTTGTTTTTATTAGTCACTCTCTGTTACATTGTAATATAATTTATTTATTGTTAAGTTTTTGAGACAAGTTTATCATTGTTATATCTTATTAGGAAATTTGTAGAGACAACATTTTAACTCTTGATAAGCTGTATATGTAGTTATAGATATCTTGGTGAAGACAGTATTGTATCTTAGGGTTGATTTGACTGTTCAATTGTTTAATTCAAGCCCAGTCTTGGGATTTCAAAATTGAACGATAAACCGGGATGAGCAGGGCGGCGTTGTGATGTTGTTTATCAACTGTAGTAAATAAGTTATATTGATAAGGAGAAGCATAGTCATACAATCGTAGAATTTTATCTAACAACTAAATCATATTATACAAGAAACAAAATAGTATTTTTTCTTTATGTTATGTTATGACAGGTAAATATATATTTTAAACTTTAAAAACTTTTATTTACCTGTCATAACATCAATATAATGACAGTATTATAATTATCATAATTTATGATGAAAAATTTTTCATCATGGTTCTACATGCTTCCTTGGTTATGACATTGTAAAGGGAAAAATAAAAAGTAAATAGCAAATATTACTATATCCTTATACTAATCTACAAGCATGCTAGATCCACATACAGCAGCATTACATGTACTTGATGATATGTATGAATATGTCTAGGCTAATACAGAATTGATTTAAAGTTGGCCTAATCCATCAATACCTACTACTAAACTGTTATTAGTACGTACTTTATATTTCTCCCTGTAGCTCATTATGTTGCTCAAGGTATTATAATAGAAACTTTGATCATATTATTTCCGTACACTTTTGTTTACATGAAACCATTTTAATGTTTTCCACACAGTAAATTTGTAAATCTATTAAATTTTAATAGAACATTTAAAAAAAAGGCTAAGTTGTGTCTATTTTCTACCTCAATAATATTGAAACTAATGAGTGAGTCTTGTTTTAATCAAACTCCCCGTGGCAAGAATGTTTTCTACGGATTAAACCGGCTGCTGCTGCACATGTTCATAGTGAAAGCCATGTGTTTGAGAAGGAACTGGAGTATAAATATTGAACAGGAGTTGAGCTGTTGAGCTAACAGCTGACTTAATTTCACTGAGCTACTCGGAAGATGAAACATTTCCTGTCTGTCTGGTTGCCACTTTTCTAGAGAGAGTTCAGTGATCATTTTCTCATTTCTGTCGAGTTTTCATCTTTGTAATGAGTTTGAAAAATAATCATTGTACGTTCACTTATTGGTAATTGCAAGGTCTTATAAATGTTCATGTAAATTATGTAGCTACTATTTTAATTGTCCCAACTTTAATTTGGAAAACCTTCTAGGAACTGAATAGCTGTTGGATATAATTATTATAGTTTAAACATAATTGATGCATAGTATAGTTGATATGATTATAAAAATAATATAGTTTAGTATTGGTAGGTGTATAGCGTCAGTTGCAAAATAAAATATTAATTTTCAACCTCTTAAAGAAAAATTTTATTCACAACTAATATATACAAAGTTAATTAGAATTAATAAGTTAAAACATTCGATACTAATGTGGTTAAGGTTTTGTGTAGGCTTTCCTTGACAAACATCCTAGATATTCAAAATGGACATTTAGAAAGAAATTTGAATGAAGTAGCCTTAGCCCCTATAGTAAGTTAAAGGACAAAGTACACAATGCTTGAAGAAATATATTTGTATTAGGTTTTAGTAATTAATTTCTTAATACAATTTTGTGTGGTAAAAGTGAGAACTATAAACGTTTTTTTTTAATTCTTTGTGCATATTAATGTCAATATAAATCACTACACATTTAAAATTTAACTAAATAAATGTTCAAAATATGTATGATAATTTTATAAATCATCAATGAATAAATAATTAGAAAACAGAATAACAACTATAAAATTATCGGAACAAACGTTTTTGATTCAAGTAATCCTTTTACATTAATTTTTACAGTAGTTTTTACAACTTCAAAAATGTATTACCTTACCATCATTATTCAATATTAGGGTTATTAGAAACAATATTCTCAATGCAGTAGCTAATATTTTGGCCATTATATATCTTATTTAAGCTATATTTTACTATACATTAATGTAGACACTTCAAAAGGTGTTAAACAGGGACAAAGACTTGAACCTAAGTTTAATATTCATGAAATTTGATGTTCATGAGATAGGCTCCCCTTGTGCATGGGATCATTGCTAACAAAGAACCATTGTTGTAGGATTCCCACCAATTGTTGAATGCATCTCATGTTCTGCGCTTAAACTGTGACTAACTTGTGACTAGTAGTATAAGCATGCTGTAATACTGCAGTTATGCTACGGTGGTAGTTCAAAATCGTGAAATTCCTTTGTCTTTTGTAGGCCTACAGTAAATTCTTCGGTATAAAAGTTCTGAGTGCACATATTGATGTTTATAGCCTAGCAGAAGGCTAGTAAAAATGGGTGTGCTTTTTTGTGTTCTATAAATATAACTAATTATACTTTTTGATTATACAAGTCTTGAGAAAGGATGAAATTTAAGTTTTATAAATATTGAGCTTTTAAATAAAGGTATTTAATAATCAACAGTACACAAACATGATATTAATGAAAAAATATTAACTATACCAGTTTTTATTGGAAATTTGTATTTACTTCCCTGTGGGAAATAGGTTAGATCATGGATATGTCTAAAGGGAATGGTTTTAGTTCATCTAAAAAGCTGATCTTATTCATTTATATTAAAAATTCAATACAACAGCTCCAGTTAGTAGTTGCTATGGAATCCTGTTACATGTTTTTCATCTTAAAAATCGCCAACACCCCCCCCAGAGCTAAGACATATCCATGTCAAAACTTGTTTTGATGTCAAAATTTGTTGTTGTTGGTAGTGGTGGTGTTTGGTGTTTTATCAATACTTTTCTTTAATTCCAACAACAAACAAAACAAATTTGAATAAGTCTCTTTTTTGTAAGAGAAGTTAGTCAAAAAGGTCTGATCAAAATTCAACCAGTAACAGAAATGGATTAGCAGATATTTAGCAAAGCCAATGCATAAACCAAAGTTGAGAAGTCATTTAAATTAAATTGATTTATTTCAGTGAGATAGGCATACCTAACCTACATCATTCAATGAGAATGAGATTAATGAAACTAACCAGGCCTACTGGAGTATTATTCAGATAATGTTCATTGAAAGATGTTTTATATTATTTATTGAAAATAATTTATTAACTGCTGTATTTTAACAATACATGTTGTTCAAATATATTTTTTTATGTCTTGTGTGATATAAAATTTACCTTATAATTTTATTTCATTCTCTTTCACAATTATTTAAACCTTTAACCATGTTAATGTTAAATGTAACAAACACAACGAAACAGTTCTAGGAATTAGCCTCCTCCAAACAGTAAAAGTAATCAATGACCTAAATTTAATTAATTTTGCCGTTGTTATGTTGAGTCCTTCAAAGTCTTGTAAAGTTCTATAATTTTTTTGTATGTTTTTTGTTGACAACAATTTCTTCAGTGTTATTTTATATTTTGAAGCTATTTGTGTATTGTACATCTTATTCAATTATTTAAGAAATTTAAATTTTTTATTAAAAAAACACAAAGTATACAATGGTAAATGGTATAGAATAAATACTTTAATTAAAAAGATTAGCAAGTAATATTAATTATAATTTTTTTCTATCCACCTAGCCTTGGTTATTTTATAATTTTTGAACTCTTTAGGATATTTCTAAAAATATTTCATAGTGAAAATACTTGAACAATTGAATTAACGATTTCGTTACATAATTTATAATCCAAAATAGCTTTCTTTTTTATAACGGATAATATTTTGAAATTTCCCCAGCCCATTGAATGTTTTTTGTTTGAATATCACTTTATACTGGGTTAATTGGGAACAAAGAACGGTATTAAACCCGTTTCAGTACTTCAGCTCAGAGATTTAATGTGAGAAATTCCAAATTAGTTCACTCTGTTGTCTTGGCAAGGGTATTCCTACTTACTTAATTTTATATACCTAAATTCAACTCAAAAATAGTTGATTTCTGTTAACACGATAATTCTGTCCGATATTTATTTTGTACTCATTTTTGTAATCCTTTATCGATTCAAAAATTGTTTCAAAAATAAATATATTTCTGAATAAAACTTTTTATTGAAACAAAGACACAAAGTCTACTTCCAAACTCAAATGTGATACTTGCGGTATTGTGTATTTAAATATTTGTTATCCGCTAGACGCAAGTCAGCTTCACAGTGTCGTGATGGCGGGCTCCGTACAGCGTCACGTCTTGGTCATGTATTCCCCATTAGCGTTGATGGTGATTGAATAATGCCAGTTAAAAGCCCATTACTGTAGTGGGTGTTGATTACACCATCCTGAATACAGTGACGGCAACTTTTTTCGTTCACAAGAGTAAAGTTTTTAGTCATGATCAGTTATGGTGGTATATTATGAGCTTTGCAAGGTATTCTGTTAGTCAATCTGCAGGATGTTTATCGATCAATAGTTTTCACAAATGTGATTAAAAACCTTGTAAAACTTAGTATTTCAGATTCAGAAGTATTTTATTTCATAACTTAGTTATTTACAAATAAAATGTAAAAATACAGTTTTCTACTTATTATTACCTTGTGAAAAAACAAGACTCTGTATACTTATAAGAAGTATGAAATAAATTAAAACTACCCCCTAGGCTTAGATTGAAAATTCTTCGAATCACAATACGGGTGGATACGATTTTAGACACCTAGCAACATCGGTCCTCCCTGTATAGGGTAGCAACCCTTTGTTACACTCTATGTACAAAATACTTGGAGAATGCCTCTGCTGTATAATCGTAACTTATAATAGAATAGATAATGTTTTGAAATTGTGATCTACCCATGTAGGTATTTTAACCACTTCTATCGTACTACATTTTCATTTTACTGATCATTTTAGGGCGAGAGATGTTTGAGAATCCTCCGCACGTATTCGCCATCGCGGATGCAGCGCACAGAGCGATGAAGCAGCAAGGGCGGGACACTTGCGTCGTTATCTCCGGAGAGTCGGGCAGCGGCAAGACAGAGGCTAGCAAGATTATCATGAAGTATATCGCGGCCGTCACCAATGTCGGGAAACAAAAGGAGATAGAGAGGTGAGCACTGTAGTGAACGGATGTTTTACGTTATAATGAGCGTCGGTCGATCTTCCGAACATAAATTTTAACCAGACTAAAAAAAAAGCAAAATTAGTGAGTAATTTTCTGATTATTTTTTAGTGATTTATATTGCCATTATAAGACATATTTATTTAATCATACTTTTTAACCTTAATTTTAAAAAAATCGATGAGTTAAAATCTTTGTTAAAGGAATATTTTACAATATTTCTTTACATAAATCTTTGCTCTGTCACTGAAGGTAAAGAAACTAGTCAATGCAGTACATTGTCTTATGGAGCTGCAATGTTAATCTTATGGAAAAGAGGTTGAAATGGATATCTTGCTTACTATTTGCAATACCGTATTGTGTTAAAACTTTGCATGCACTTCATATTTAAGTTCTAACAGTGTAGGCTAAAAATTAAAACACTTGTTTCTCGTGGCAGCAAATGTACTTACTTATTTTCCATGTTACTGTTATTGAGAATAAATAAATTGATATAAGTTTTTTATTTGAAACATCATAAGAAAAACTTAGTACTTACACACTATACACCTAGTTGAAGTATATGAATTAATTTTATTATATGTCAAAAATACTAGTTATTAAATTTTCTTACTGCAGCAACCCTTCTTACTCATTTATTACAGACAAAAATAATGACTTTGCCGTAGACTTAAAAATATATTTCTACTGTGTTCGTTAATTCTATTACGACTTGAGTGCACTCCTAATACAGAATTACTTTTAAACACTTTGATACTCATATGAAATGAGCAAAATAAATTCTGTAATTTGTATGATTTTTCCAAAGGACATTGAGAAATGATGTGTCAATTTATTTCTTACATATTGGTGTCCTTGGCTGTAACACTATCTAGAGCGTTATCGTTTTCAGACAACTGGTGACGGAACAGATAAGACACACTTCATAAATATCTTGCAGCTTAATAATAATTCTGTTGAGAATTAATTAAGGTTTGATTATAAAACTGTTTATTTTAAATATTTCAAACTATCATGAATGGGTAGTTTAGTAGTTGTCATTATTTTCCAAACATTTGTTTTTAATTGTTGGTGGTCAAGGAGTAAAAAACCAATGCATTATGAAACAGTAATAACACATTAAATCACTGGAATGGTAACGTGTCCTATAATCCAGCTACTTGGATTGAAGTCACAAATTGTGGATAGTTGTGGTGGATGTGGTGTTCTCTATGTGGATTATCGTCCGTATTATTGAATACTATGTTCATCCGCAAAGATCATCATAATTAGACGAGTTCGTAATTCAGAGGCAAAAGTGGTTCAGACTCCACGTTAAAATGTAGGTGTCAGACTATTAAGTAACAGACCTGTCTGAGGAACATGTCAATCTTAGTAACAATCGCGCCACAATCATCTTACTCTCATTTCTCATTCATACTTGGCTTAAAATACCTATTTGAATAGGTGCCATTTCAGTTAAAAGTAAAATATAGTAAAGTTTTAATCTTTAAAGAATCATTTCAATTGATATCTAACACCCGAAAATAATGCTAACAAGTTTAACTAATTAATCATGGGAAAAACTTGATGATATTACAAATATGAGAAATCTCTTTTTTCTCTTAATCGCCTGTTATTAAGTGATGCATTTTACTCTTATCTTCTTGACATCTATTGATTTTGGTTTAGACGGGATAACTAGGTAGCTGGATAAGTGTATAATAACTATGTTAAAAATTATTTGTTGTAAGGCTCTATTTTTTAAAGAAACATGGAAATCAACATAGTTAAATTTAATACCTGTGATATAAAGATTCATATTTTAAAAAGATAAAAACTGTTGATTGCTTCTTTATTGTCCATAAAATGCTCTACCGTGAAATTAAACATTTTCTTTTATCTATTACAAGCTACATGTCCCAAAATATTCTTTCTACACTGATAATGCACAGCCATAACTGGTTTTTGAACTTTTCTAGTTAATGATGTAAATTCCTCTCACCAGAACATTTCTTCAAAAAATGTTTTCACATAAATTTTAAATGATCCTTTGTTCCATATGATTCACAGAACCGTAACTAAGTCGGTAGGCTTTTATGAGACTGAAATGCCCCACCTCCCTCCCACCACTATCCTCTCAGTTGTTATTACTGGCCGTTTTAGGTTTATGTGAATTTAACGCACCGGCTGATCTTGATTTTGATAAACCGGTTTCATCTAAATGTCTTCCTTCTTAACTTGTTTACCGTCTAAAATTTATAATTTTATTACTAGAGTTTAGTATAATTTTGTATTTTAAGATTTACTTTTACTGATTCATTTTTAGGTCATCATTTGAAGAATTTTTTACACACTTATGAACATTCTTTATTACATTACTTAAGGTTTTCAAAACCCCATTTATATAATAATATTGTATACCAAGAAATTACTGTTTTGTAAAAAATCTTGAATTTGAGCTCTAAGCAAATTTTTTTGGGATTCTCTGAACCTGATAAGATGGGTTTTGAAGTGAAGTCTCTCTGAATGTAAATATGTGTACAGTGCCATAAGATTGGTAAAATATAGATGAAATATGATAAATAAGTTTGTATCCGGTATATATATCATGGGATATTTTAATTTTTGATTTCAAAGGATAGTTAGGACTCCTAAAAACTCTTAAGAAACGGTAAAATCAAAATATATTAAATCCAGTACAAAAAAATGGTTTTTTCTACCAATTAATTTTTGGTTCATTTTAAAGCAATGTTTAAAAATATTGAACAAGTGATTCAGGGTATCAGTTATACATTTTCATACAAACACCATATTATAAAAATTAAATTTAGAGAATAATACGACCCTCTTTCTACTGTAGTATATCTTTCATGTTACTTATTTTCCTGTACAATTATGATTTAATTAACTTATCACAATCCTATAAAGATCATGATTTGTCATTTAGAGGTTTGGATGACTCTTCCTGATTCTTGTTGGAAGAAGGAAAATTATTTATGTTCATCTAAACCAAATCTGTCATCAATATGTATCACCTTCACAAGTGTTAATCTAAGTTCATCAAACTTAAAATAACATCAGAACTCAGATATTTTATCACTATGATATTAAATAACATCATATTAAAACTTGTAAACAGCTTCATATTAACAATTGCCTTTTTGCCTGTATATTTTTTAAAATTTGATTTAACCTATGCTCACTGAGTTATAGCGTAAAATTGAATTGTAACCGTTAACCAGTATTTATAACATCAATGTAACAAATTCCAAACTCTAACTACAAAAATTATATGAAATATGTACTTACATATTCCTTGGTGGGAGTGGTGTAAATATAGTGAAATATTAAATAAGTTATATTATTTTTTACACACCTGATAATATAATAAATCCTCTCTGGTGTGGATATTTGAGCACTGGCCTCGTGGGCTGGTTGTGTTGTTCTCCCTCAGTGAGCACTACGATAGGAAGGGTAGATGGAAGCTGAAGATGGTCCCAGAGAGGAGTCTGATCTTGGGTGAATTCTGATGGTTGGATATCCAGGTGGAGAGTGTAGTATGTGAGTTGCCTCATCTGACACCTAGAAGGGTTCGGTCCACTCACGAAGAGCGAACATACTATACTTGGACTTCTGAGGTGTAGGTTTATATGTAGTATTGCAGGGCTGACTAAGGGACAAGGTGGCATGAAAATTAGGGATTGGGAGAACATAGATATTTAGTTTGAAAATTATTAAGGAAAACATTATTATGTTTTCAGGGAACTGTAGAAAAGAGCAGAAGTTCTTTCAATAGGTATCTTCTGAAGTAATAACTGATTTGTGGAATTATCCCTATTGTCTTTACTTTTAGGTTCTACTGATTATTTATTTATTCTAAATGAACTGTTTGGCCACCTTGGTGTGAGGGGGTACAAAAGTGTAATAAATTTCTTTCTCGAAAATCATCTGCAACAAAAGAAAAACACAAACTTATAAGAATTACTATTTGTAAAAGTTTTATATATGTAAAATATTTACTACATAATTTCATTTACAGAATTTTTATAGTGAAAATTTTATAGCCTAATATGTGTGAAAATAAAAAAATTGGACAAAACAGTAATTTTAATGTAAAAATAATTTTTTTTTTCTGTGTAAAATTAAAGCTTAATGTTTTAGTAAATCATAATTTCTAAAAATTCTCGCATTTTGTATTTGCTTTTTTTTTAAAGTAATAATTTTCATGAAAAAAAAATTAAAAAATACTAATAATCTACTGTCTATAAATTTATCACCACAAAATAGTCATTACCTAATATCCTGGTCAAAAGTCTATGAATCTAAGTTATAAATTATTAAGATTAAACCTTCATGTTTATTTCATTAATTTTGAAAAAAAAGGATAGAACAACTCATTTGCAAACATTATTATACACAACAATAATAAAATCAAACAATAATTAGTTAATCTTTATTTTGTTTTTATATTTTCTGGGAAAATCAAAATTTCTGCTTTCATAAGAATGTAGTAAATCTTAATATAAACAAAATACAAGAATCACTGGTAAAACTCACCTGAAGAGTACTGAGCCGACTTCCATGGATTTGCAAGGATCTACTGGCTTAATCTAGGCTAGGAGTTTGGAATTTGTTACATTGGATGACTAAATCGCATTAAAATATTGTATCAATAAGTATACCTAAAAATATTCTTCTTAGTTTTAGTAAAAACTGCCTTTGTTAATAATGATTTTCATTTGGTTGTCACACATCATTAAATTCAAATTTTAATATGTTTGCTGCTGAAGGACTGTGATATGTAAGTCACTAGGATGCTGGAAAACAGTTTTCCTCTGATTTAATATTTAATGTATCTGGTTCCCTCATACAACTCTGGTGTAGGGACGAGGACTTCTGAATAGTATTGCGCAATGTCAACAATGACTGCCGCACCAGAACAGCGCTCAGCCTTTACCGATTGGTGCTAGCCGCAGCGAACTTGCTAACTATGGGTTACAATTTATAATCTCTGAAGTATATATCAATGAGTTTACTATCAGGGAAATCTAGGGCAATATTTTGCCTCGGGAATATTATATAAAAACAATATTTACAAAAAAAATGAATATACTGTTTGTACTGTATATCTTGAATCATTTGTTTCATTTCTGTTTTCAACAAAGCTGTAGAACCAATTATTGCTGATTATAATATTCTTATAATTTATTATTTAGAGCATCAAGAAAATCTTCTGTTTTGTTCTACATTTTTATACTAAAAGAAATTAGTTTCAGTTAAAAATCAGTTTATCACTAATGATAATTGGTATGTGGAGTTATCTAAATACTCTCTCTTCATATATTTTATGAAAAAGACATCATAAAATTGAAGAATCACTTGTTACTGTGTTGTAATTTCTTGTTTGTGTGTTAATAAAATAGTTGAAAACACAGTAAAGCTTTGGAAATTTGCTGTAGTGGCCATTACGAAGGAAAAAATGTAGTTAAAAACTACACCAGATATTTTAAAGTCTATTCTATAACTTACTGTACAAGCACAGGTACCTTCTTGAAGTAAGAAAAATTTTGTCTTGTCAATCTTTTGAAGAATTTTAAAATGAATTTGTGTTGCTTGGTAACTAGTTTAACAATGTTTGATAAACTTTTGTTTTAGCTATAGCTTGAGTATTTACTAGTTCTGTTTCATTCAATAAAGAATTTCAAACTACATAGAGTTTACTGGAATTAACAGTCTATATGATTTTTCTTCTCGTTTTTTGTCATAAATATATCTTACATTATCTTGTGTGCAAATGTCTTTAAAAAATCAAGATAATGTAAAATTATATTTAGTTATAAATTGTTATTAGTCACAATTGCTTACCATTTTCCCCTATACGTGAAATTCAACAACAAAATACGTTTTTGAAAATATAGAAAAATTATTTTATTATAAAAGTTATAGCTGAAAATTTGAATATCTGTTTTAAGGATCCCTGAATCAAAAATTGTTTTCGTACTGAAATTTGTGTGTGTCTGTAAATTTGTCCCGAAACCACTTCAATGACGTTAGACGTTGACTTACACTGAAAATTAGACTAGAACGTTGGCGGCGTTCTGTAATCCAGCAACTTAGAGGTCACGAATTGTGGATAGTTGTGAGCGTTGGTTGGTGGGTTTAGTGTTCTTGTGTGTGTATTAATGTCCACACTATTGAATACTACATTAATCCACAAAGGCCATCCTTATAATTAGACCAAGAATTTTTAATCGTCTAGATTTTTAATTCATTTAGTTCATTCAATGCTTGTGTAGCTCTGAATTTTTGTTCAGTTGTCATCTGAATGAACCAAGTTGGATGAAATTTTTCTGGAACCACTCCGTGATTAGTTATCAGTCACTTGAACTGATAATACGGGGTGATAAGAAATTGAGCTGGCAATAAGTTATTCCACGCTCTTATCAAATGTTCTAAGCTCCTTGTTATTTACTAGGGTTATTTTAAAATTTCAGTTGTGAAATAACATTGAAGATAAATATTGATCCTTTATTTTATCTCCTAAATAAGCCAGAAATATTATACTGTACACATATCATTGACAAAAAATAATTGCTTTTAGAGAATGTGGTTTAAACCTGAGTGGCACGTTTTGACTTTGAACTGAAATGTAATTATTAAATTCCTAAGGTTATGAAGTATACATTTTAAAACTGGAAAACTTTTAACACTTTCAACTCTCGTGAACGCTGGAAGCCGACATCGCTAATTTACTATTCCGTTGTTACGTGTTTTATTCACCAACGTTTCTTAATTTTCGGTGAACTTCCAGTTGGTAAAGTTATTACACTGTTCGTGTCAAAATACCCAAAATCCATATTTTTCTTCATCTGGGGGGTGGAGGCCGGTGATTTTTTTCAAAAATTCCAAGCGTTTGGATACAAAACTTGTAGGCTATTATAAAAATAGCATAGAATAAATCAAAATGACTAATTACAAATATAAAAATAGTGAGAACAAACCTGTAAATAAACTAAAAAAAGTTTTGATACGATAATTCAACTGCACTAGAAAAGGAGGCATTCAGGATCGTCTGGATCAGCCATTTTCTATTATTTATATTCGCAAAATACTAACTGATTACTCGTAAAACACATAACAAATAATAAGACGTCGATGGATGTCAACAAACAATATTTTGGAAACTGAAAACAGCCGACAGTAATGACTCACGCCATGAGCTGCAGTACGGGAGCGAACGAATACTGGCCGAAGTTGCAAAACATCTAGTTTCAGTCACTAGATATTTGAACAAAGCCGTCATATTGGTTTTTTGTGCGTATAGAGGCTAAACCAACATCACCATGCACTCTATCGGTTGATTCGCGAACTACAACGAATTAAATGTGACGAAATGACTGATTGTGCCTCAAGGCGTAGCCCGCGCTGTGTGACCCTACTGTGCCGCGCCTCAAGTCGCTAGCCGCCCGGTAAGAGTTAAATAATAACTTTTCTTCATGAACACCTCGTTGGTACATGAAATATGTTATAACTGTAATATGAGTTATAGCTGAAACAAACAGTTGATAAATTTGCATGTAAATAATTTTTCACTAAGCCAATCATTTTTTTCCTAGGGTGAAAAATGTTCTGATCCAGTCAAATGCCATTCTGGAGTCTTTTGGAAATGCTAAGACTAACAGAAATGACAATTCATCTCGTTTCGGAAAGTACATGGATATCAACTTTGACTTCAAAGGTGATCCGATTGGAGGCCACATAGTCAATTACTTGCTTGAGAAATCAAGAGTTATACTGCAGCAGAGTGGAGAACGGAACTTTCACAGCTTTTATCAGGTATTTTTGTTTCAATAATTTATGTTCCTCTCTGGATCAGTGTTTCTCAACATTTTTGTGCAAGTTTACCACCTGATAATTTTTCAGTTGTTAGGTTTACCATCTAAACTCATACCTCCTGGGGTAGGATAAATGTGTAGGCTCAGTAACAGAGCTACATATACACTAACCTTGTTTATCCGGTTTTTATGGGACCATGATCATTGCGTATAAGCAAATTTTCGTATAAACTATTTTACTATCTTTTGGGAGAAACAGCTAAATAAACACCTTAGTTTTTTTTTAACCGTATCTGTAATACTACAGCGCATTGTGTTTCTTTAATGAATGTGTTCATACAGTATTTACAGTAAAATTGTTTTTGTAAATTTTCGTCTATTTATGATTTGTATTATTAAAATCAAATTGGTATTTACACATTGCATCAAGTTGAAGTTATTTAAAAGTCAGTGTTTTAGCAAAAAATGCCGCTATGGTCTGTGCCATCAAAACTGCCGCGCTGTTCAAGCTATCGCAAATCGCGCTGTACTTGTCCTGCAACATTTTTACTTTTCTCCCGGAACCATTTCAGATACACTGGAATATTGGATAAGCAAGTACCGGATAAAGAAGGTTTTAGTGTATTACCACTCATTCATCTAAAAATAACCACCATAGTGGGTCTGTGTTTTATATAAGGGGCAGTTAAATCAGCCAATTCACTCATTAGCAATATGAACTTCATTGCAATATTTTCAAATTCGATTTTTTATATAGTAGAGTAGTCAGTCAGTCATAAACATAAACTTACGGTGTATTTCAAATTACCTTCATTAAATGTCGTAATATCATGTAAAAAATGTGTTTCCCTATTTTTCCTCGGTTTTAAATTAAAATTATGTTACCTCTTTTATAGCGTCACTCGGATATAGCGTCATTAATTGTGTGATCCCTTCAATGACGTTATAACCAAGTTCCACTGTAATAATAAAGGAAATGTTATAACAAATAAAAACCATGCAGCACTTCATGAGCCTACAATGGCATCCACTACCCACAAACCAGCAGCATCTCTAAATGGAGAGACATGATAACTGTTTTAATGAATTAAACCTTTTTAAATTATATAAGGTTTTAATTAAATAAGATTTACATTATGGATTGATCACACTCTATGTAATACTACGAGGAAGTGTAAAGAAGGATTAAATTAATTACTATCACATGGTCAACAAGGCATCTGACAGTTGATTACACAGTTACTGTTCTTCAAGGTGTTGGGAGCTTGTAAGAGTGCGGACATGAAGAGTCTAGAGCTGTCAGGCAACCCGGCGGACTACCATTACGCGGCCCAGGGCGGTGACGTGGCCTCAGTGACGGAGGTGGACCGCAGCAACCACCGCGCCACCGTGGCTGCCTGCACCACCCTTGGCTTCACACCTCCGGAGCAGACGACCCTCTGGCAGGTTGTCGCTGCTGTGCTACATCTGGTGGGTAACTATATGTTGTTGTTAGCGAATTCACATGACCCACATGTTGACAGATAAGCTCAGGACCATGATAGAACTCAACCCCCTGAACTCGTTTTGGGGAGTCATTCAAAATTATATATAATGGGATGGTGGCGACATCCTGTAATCCAGCTACTTGGAGGTCACGAATTGTGGATAGTTGTGAGAGATGGCGGTGGTTGTGGTGTTCTCTTGTGTGGATTAACGTCCGCACTATTGAATACTACGTTAATCCACAAAGACCATCCTCATAATTAGACCAATTCGTAATTCAGAGGGTGTGTTCGGATTCCACGTTAAACTGTAGGTTCCTTATTTGCCATCGGCTGTTGGGCTATTAATTAACAGTCCTGTATAAGGAACATGTCGGCCTTAGTCAGTAACAAGACTACAAGATCGCGCCAAAATCATCCTGCATTCATTCCTCATTCATACTTGGCTTAAAATACCTACCTGGGTAGGTCGCCATTTCAGTTAAAAGTATAAAAGTATAAAGTATGTGTGTGTGTTATCATGATTACAGCCTCAATTATTGTCTGATTATTATAAAATTTGGTGGGGTTGTTCCTTTCTGTAATATCTTGGATGGGTTCGTTGGGCAACGCAATCAGACCACATGAACTACACTTTTTGGAAGATGGGTGAGTTTAGGCAAAAAATGGGGGTTTCAATTTATTTATGTATAGTTTTTGAAAAAATTTAATTTTTTCATTTTACTATTGGATTCAGCTCAACACACAATTTAATATTTTGAATCATGATTCTACGTCAATTGGTTACTGATATATTCAAAATCTGTGGTGTGCTGAATTACATTAAAATACACATCTGTACAGTCTATGAATAAGACATGTATTATATTTTTAGATTTTTTTATTACTCATGAAACATTTTGTGGTTGATATATGATTTTATACACATAATTAATTTGCACTGAACATTAAGTGGCCCCTGGTATAACTCGCGGCTTTTGTTTTGAGGCCGACAACGCTAATTGGTCGAGAGTCAATTGAGCGACCGGTTAACGTCAGCCAAAGGATCATTACTGTTTAATACCATACCGTATTATTAGCCTGTGATCAACTGATTTTGTTATAACGGAATGTGGATTGAAAAAAAAGAGAAATTTATTTTACATCATTTAATTGGTTGTTACAGTGGTTCAAGCATACAACGAATTTTTTCTATCAAAACACAAGATTTTGGAAATACTTTTTTCTGCTTTTATTTCGCACAGAGTTATTCCTAAGTTTTACATATTAGTACAATTTTGTTTATTTTATTAAAATTTTTTTTTTGCATAAATCTATATTGTTAACGCATCTTCAATCAAGAACTACACTTATAAACAGCTGTTTTGGTTTGATTGTTTACATTTGATTCTCCATAAGCGTAATGTTAAATTTTAGATTTTTACAATATTATTGATTTAATTAATATCTATTTTTTTCTTGGATTAGTTATTTCCAATTTAAATGAAATTCTATGGTGTTTTCAAAATCTGTGGTATGTGCTTTTCGTTAATTAACAGCCTTAATATACACCATGTAAAACAATCCTTATTGCAATACTCAGTACTATTCGGTTACTATGAAGGGAATAATATAAGTTCTATGAAATTCGTTCTACTTATGCCAGCGTGCTGTGTGTGGTCTGGTTGTTGATTATATGGATTCAGAGTCTAGGATCTTATCTCAATCCATACAAAGAATACATTTGTACGTCGATTAAGACTTATTGTGCTAGACACCGGTATGAAAGTTTACAATCTCATTATCGTTTGGCCTTCAGGAGAACGATAAATAGAAGCTAGATGGGAAGAAAAGGACGGGTTAGGTGTGTGAGGACGTGAGGAGGTTTGGTTGACAAACCATACAGACAAGATGTAGGCCCTGCCCTGCCAAGCTCTTGGCTAGAGGGGCCACCAAGGCCTCAAGCCCTGACCTCTCAAACTGGTTAGTTTGAGAGGTCTCCACCAGGGGAGGTTTCCCTGGACAAATGCTGTTCATTTGGGGTACAGCTACATAACTCCGTCTGATTGTGACCCCAGAATTGGTAACTAGACTGACAAAGGACAGCCAGAATCCCATTTGGAAACTTATTTTTAAACTAGGTGTGGTATAATTTTAAGAGTTACTACATCTTCTAGAAAATTATAGCTGTAGGGAAGAATGTTTTAACATGGATGGTTATGATTTAATGGCACGGAAAACTAGCCTAAATGCCTGGAAAGTGTTAGATAACCTTTGATGGATAGAAAATGCTGTGGAAAAGAGTAAAAATATGTAATAAAATACTAACAAGCATTTACACTAATGAACTGTAGAGAATTATACATTGGGAAAATATAGGTAAATTATACGATGAAATGGATGTTATAATGTTACAAATCAACACATATTCTGTTTTGATAATATGAGAAATTTATTTTAATAATAAAAAAATATGGTGAAGTCTATAAAATGTTGATATCTACATATTTGTAAATTAGAAAATGGATTTAAAAAGTATGTGTTTGTTTTCCAGGAAAGTCTGAAAAATTCAGACTAGCTTCAGGAATCTAGTCTATAATTATGACAAGATTAAACCATTTTTACGATTCTATATTGTATTTAAGTCCTGGGAATAGCTTTACTATTTTAGTAAGTTTGTTTCTGTATGAAACAAAGTTGAGTGCGCAATTACCATGCAAGTGCAATTTTGAACAAGTGACGTACACTATTTTACACCATACTACCCTAAAATAACCTAATAATCTAATATAAACTGTTCAAAATCCATTATAATGTTCTCATTGCTTAAAATAAAATTTCTTCATGGCTTAAAAAGTTAACTTACACATAAAATTAATTACTAACCATAATAATTTTTCCTGGCCACTTAACTGTGTGGCAAAAACATTGCCGGACAGTTCCGGTAAGCAACTGTTTCCAGGACTAATACACACTCAGGAAGTTCATTAAAAATGAGTAATAGTTTTTATGTCGCTGGAATAAATGAAATTTTGTCTGTTTATATTTTTGTTGTTGTTAAGTTGTTTTGAAAGACTTTTACTCAATATTTTAGAAAAAGTTATTTCTACTTTCTCTTCAATGCTATGAATTGCTGTGCCAGGGTAACGTGACATTCACGACTAGTGAGGACGAAGTGAGCATCAAACAGGAATCCGCGCTGCGCAGAGTGTCATCCCTTCTGCGTGTGGGTGAGATTGAGCTGCGTAAAGCTCTGACGGAACGAGTGATCGCTGCGCGTGGTGAAGTGATGCAGAAGACTCACACACTGACAGAGGCCGAGTATGGGAGAGATGCTCTGGCGAAGGTAAACAATCTCAGATACCAGTGTTACATGCTTAACCCTAGAACTGGCAAAGTCGTAATTCACGACGCATTTACATATTCAATAAGAAGTGGCAGGTGGAGGCATCTATCGCCAGTTTAGTGAACTTGATAGACACTAGCGCCTACGTGACCGTGTTGCCCTCTGGGAGCAAGCAACTGAACCTGCTCTCGTAGTGCACTAGTCTGCCACCGGGCAGGTCTATAACCAAGTAAGCGCTTTCTACTCCTATGCACTGAGTGGCTGAACCGGCTAACGCGCTACGCTGACGAGCTTAACGTTCTAGCCATTCGGAAGTGCTAGGGTTCGAATCCCGACCATGAGCAATCCCAATTTGGCTTGCAAATGTGTGGTAAAGCGGAGAGGGTAAACCTTAAATAAACTGTGGCCGGCTTGGTTGAAAGTTGATGGCATTTGTAGGCTTAATTGGGATTGCAGTGGACACCTGTTTTGCTTTTGTGGTTAGTGGTTATAAGGGGGGGGGCATGTTTTATGCTTTTTTTGTTTAAACTTTGATATTTCAAGAAGATATTAGTATAAGAGTAAAAAGCTTGCCACTTCTCGGGTTATAAGTATTCCTATCCCATTTGCTCACTAATTTTGTAGTAGCAGTATTTTCTTAAACCCTCCATCGGGTGCATTGATTATAAAGCAAACATACACTCAAAGTGGTAAAATCGGCGTTAAACCTTTTTTTTCTTAGTTTTTTTTTTAATTTTCTTTCAATGTTTTGGGGGCTAGTAATAAGATCTCAGATCTTGTGTCCGTATTCATGTCTATATCCTTACTTATTCCTTTGTTCATCTTCCTCGATCTTCATTAACTTTTCTCATAAAGTTAAGACCCAACTATATTTTACCGCAAAGATCTAAAAACTCTTTACAGTGTTACTTTACAAGAACTTTTGATCATGATAGTTTAGGAATACTAAAAAATACTCACAATTCTGAATACTAGCTCAATCTATTCACAATTAGTTTTACCACACGGCATTATTTTAGTCCTATGAAAATGTTTACAATGTGATACTGTGGTGTCTCTGCAGGCTATATACGACCGACTGTTCACGTGGATCGTGAGCAAGATCAACGCAGCCATCGACGTCACTGGGACGAGGAACAGAGGCACGGTCATTGGGGTTCTCGACATCTACGGATTCGAAGTCTTCGACTCCAACAGCTTCGAACAGTTTTGTATCAATTACTGCAACGAAAAGCTCCAGCAATTGTTCATAGGTACGGTTCTCAATACTTTATTTTTTTCTGTATACATCTTGTGTGTAATAGAACAAAAAATTTGATCATGGTTAATCATCATGATTTTTTTATTTAGGCTTATGTATTGTTTTGAAATAAAATATGTTACACAGAGGAGCCCCACTAATCTGAAATAATTGGGATTGGGCCCATTTCGGATTAGCGAATATTTTGGATTAAGCGGACTGTTATTAAGTTAACGATAAATTATTAAGTACAACGTGCATCTACATAACTAAGCCAAATCACGTCCATACGGTATGAGGAACAACCAACTTCATGATGTACGGCAATGCTCTGCAAGGCTAAATTTTACCGATTAGCAAGTTTTAGATATCGTTTTGAGATATCTGCACAACAACACATCACAGGATAGTGAAGGTGAGGCAGACGATGAAAGCGAGCAGAGTTTCCCATTCGGACGCTGTGGCCGCCTTTGATCTAGCGCTATGCTACATAGAACAACTCTCCTTCATGACACCAGCCGACACTATGTTCCTCCTGATACGCTGGCGCAATTACTCTTTGAAAGAGAGGTGTTCTTCTCTCTGACAAAAAATTATACAGACTTCTTAAAAACCAATATAATACATTTTTGTTCTGTCACACTATTTTATTTTGTTTACTCCTTTTTAAATGTAAAAACTTACTGTAATTTTTGGAAGTAAACTTTATTGGTTTTTTATTTTTTCCTGATTTTGATTTCGGATTAAGCGGATTTTCGGATTAGCGGGGCTCCACTGTACCATATTTTTTATTAATTTTCTGAATGGTTCGCAAAGTAATATTCTCTATAAAGTTTTTCTCAAATGTCTACTTTTAAATAATAAGGATAAATTAATGCTTGTAACTATGTGCTATAGTACAAGCACAAGTACCTTGTCCTTTGATAGCTAAGTGGTTGTTCTTTAAAGATATGTGATCCTGCACTATTTTTTTGCTAGTATTCAGATCCAAAAATTACGTGATCCTAACCAGTGCTATTTGTTTGAAGTCCTTTTGAATACAGAACTAAACTTTCCTCTTATTTTCTATTAATATTTTTCTTTTTTTAACCAATTTTCACAAAAATAAGTATACAATGAACTGGTCACGTTTTGCACCAAAATACCAAAAATATATTCATATTCATGATGGTGAAGTTTTATGCTCACGTAAACGTCTGTTCCATCCGAACACTATTTGTACCAACCATGAAGTACTATTAATTACACTTTTTATCTTTCCAGAGCTGGTGCTAAAGCAGGAACAGGAAGAATACCAGAGGGAGGGAATTGAGTGGAAGAACATAGAATACTTTAACAACCAAATAATCTGCGACCTGGTGGAGATCCCTCACAAGGGAATCATATCTACACTGGACGAGGCCTGTCTCAACGTGGGCAAAGTAACTGACGAGGTAGGGCTGACTGATGAATAAGAAGATACTGGTAAAAACTGTTGCGAATGATTGCTTAGAGTTCGAGTATTGTGTATTTCTTGGATTATTGATACTGTTCACCGACAAGTTAACGTCAACTGCCATTTACCAATATACACCATGTCATATGACCAGTTTAGAATCAAAGATTTTAAATTTTGCCTGGTCTTAAATGATGAATAGTGTTACAGTACACTCCCTCTCGTTTGGCCACCTCGGGACCAAACTACCGGCCGAACTAACCAATGATACATAAAGAAGACTACTTTTACTGTTTTTAATGGACTTTTTGAGTGATTTATACAAAAAAATTCATTGAAAATGTGTAGGATACAGAATGATATTATAAGAGTTGTATGTTTTCGTAGTACAGTAACACTAAACGAAAACAGAATAGACTTAGGCTGAGAGTAAATTTTAAAATTTTAGTTGAAGGCTGTGCTTCGATTGATAGTACACTGGTAGATTTGACATGTCTAAGTTTTTGAATGCTCTCGGTTTTTCTGATTTACTGTTAAAAGTAGCAACAAGCAGCAATTTATGGGTACCTGAAGCATTGGAGCGAAGCGCCACTGTGATCCTCTCTTTACTGACTTGAAACTCTGGGACAGATTTCTATTGCCGCAGCTAATGTTTTTTTGTGGCTAGAGTTTGTTGTACAACCCTGTTTCATCAATATTGTACACCTCTCCCTGGCTTAGGCCATTGTCAGCAATAACTTGCTCAAATCTTTTTGAAAATCCAGCAGCACTTGCAGGGTTTGCCGATAGCTTTTCGTCACACACTCCAAGAAAATAAACACTGTGTCTCTTTTTCCAACGAGAAAGCCACCCCTCACTAGCCACAAATTCCCCCTCCCCTCGAAGTTTAGTTAGTAAGTAGTGTTCCCCTTCTTTGTTCCTGCATGAACCACAACCGCAGAGCAGCGCTCACCAATTCCTTTCTAGGTTTTTTTAAAGTGCGATGTGATGGAAGAGCTTTTTCCCATTCGATCTGCGTAGAAAAAGTCACGAGTGATTTTCGGTTTTGACGCTAGTCATTTACGGTGCTTTTTACCAATACCAAGATCTATAAAAAATACCTTGGGTTGATTCACCCATTGTCTATTCTCTCTAGAGCTTGCAAACACTGTTGCATTGTCATGAATTGACGTTTTTATTTTGCACTCATAATAATGTGTGTAAATTATAAAATACAGATAAGACAACACAATAAAAGTAGCTTATGAACACATTGAGTGTGAGCTGTGCGGATCTGCGTGGCGCTGGAGTAGACAGGGACGCCGTGCGGTCAATTTCGACCTCTTGTCGCGTAGTAACTAATGTTATCAGTTTGAGCCTAGCTCTTATCAGAGGAGGACTATCGCTGGTCAGCGTGGCAAGAAGTGTCTATCTTATAACATAGCGGGATCAGTTTTCGGTTCGCTCGCTCTAATTTTTTTTCACTTGGATTTAATTTTGTGCCTATTTTTCCTTCAACATCTCCTTAGGGTATACAGTTTATACTTTTTCAGTTACTACAAAAATAATCCTATGATGTAAATAAACTATTACAATAACTTTTCTTCGTTTCGAGGCTATGTACTGAGTGCGTTTGGCATCAAAAGCTACACTGTTTCACGTTATCTTAAGAGTGGTTTAAATTGTTCTTTGTCCTTTTTTTATTCATTTTTATGTGACATATTTTTCTTGAGGTACTTTTGTACAACTCATCGAATCCCGTCATTAAATCAATGTGGCCTGAAGGTTCAATGGATATTACAAAGGTATGATCTTTTACTTTTTAATTTGATGTATATCGTAATATATATAACACAGTAAAGTGCATGATTAAAAAATGGACTGTATAAAGAAAAGATTTAATGTTGACAAAAATGGTAAAGATAATCATTATGGTATTTACATTTTAATCCTTTAAATCAATTATCTAATTATTAAAATCATTTATTTATGTAACGTGATCGAATGTGCATGAAAGACGGTTCCGCATTGACAGCCACGCTGAAGTTACGTCTAAACACTGATGAAACTCAACCCCACACCAATGTAGAAAGCGGGTCAAACCAGATATTTCTTGATTCCTGGAAAGAGGTGCGTGAGGTACGGTCAACCGCCGACTTCAAAACAAACGTTTTCCACATTTTTAAGCAAAATATTTGCACGTGTGGAGGTAACCTCCACTATGCGCCCGATGGAGGGTTAAACAGTATAATCTCATCAATTGTTAATCATTAAATCAATGCTTTCCAATAATTATTTTGTGAATTTTACAGACAACGAAGCGACCCCAGAGTGCTGGAACTTTGTTCAAGAACTCGATGATCGAACTTGTGAAGACTTTAACGAGCAAAGAACCGTTTTATGTGCGGTGCATTAAACCGAACGAAGATAAATCTCCAACGACTTTCAATGAAGAACGGGTGATTCACCAAGTGCGATATCTAGGCCTATTGGAGAATGTGAGGGTGCGGAGAGCAGGGTTCGCCCACCGACAGAGATACGACCGCTTTCTCAAGAGGTTGGTAAATACAGGAAACTCAAATACTAATTCAAACTCGACAGGGTCAGTGACTTGAAAGACAACTTAACACTTTGAACGCCAAATTTTTCATTGCAAGATTCTCTTTAGCACTTAATTATTAAAAAAAAATTAAAATTATACTTTGAGGCAATTTTTTTACTACTCCAACTATTAATATAGACTAAAAAATATGATTAGTCAATTATTAAATAAATAGGTTAATAATTAAGATTAGCCATATTGTTTCACTTCCACAAAACTACTACAGTGGAACTTGGATAATTCGAACTTCTGTAATTCGAAAACTTCTTTATTTCGAAGTTTTGTCTTGGTCCCTAGAATTTTATATAAAAACAATGTTAAAATATCTTGGTTAATTCGAATAATATTTTGGATATTCGTGTTTTTACAGCGGAAATATAGTGTGTGAACAAGTCATTGCGATTTTCCAGGAGACGTTCGGGCTTCCTGTCCTCAGACTATTTTTAGCTAGATCAACGCGACCCACTCACTAGTCCACTATGCATAAATCACAACATTGACATCTGTGTGTAACATCGGTGGTGGTTTGTTCCGATATTCCTCGTCTGCTTTCATGTTAACACGTCGTGTGTATGATGGCTTCGTCAAGGCGAACCTACAAATCTCTGACGTTGCAAGAATAAATAGCGGCGATCAAGGAGGTAGAGGAGGGATTTGAAAAAGTTTGTAATAGCTAGTTTCGGGATCCCTCCAAACACATTATTGACATTTAACAAAAATTAGGATTTTTAATCAATAATATCTTCATTAACCTAACTTTTTTAATATACAATGTTAAAACATGATGTTTAATTGTTTATTTCAACCACTTGCTTAAACTTTTCTAATTCGAATTTTTGGATAATTCAAATTTTTTTCTGGTCCCTTGAGGTTTGAATTATCCAAGTTCTACTGTATATAGTATATTTACCCATACACAGCCACTAATATTATAAAAAACCAACGCATAAAGATAAAATTTATTCAGTATAAACACCAAAGACAAAGACTAGGTTATAAAAAACCACCTGACACAAACATCGTCTGCTGATCTATTAGCCAGCTGATATGCAAGTATTCTCGCCAACGGTGCTAGGCTGCTGAGCAATAAACAGTGATGCAGACAAAAATCTGTTTGCAACCAATAAATACTGACTGGATGTGGTAACTACATCATGAAATGAGTTGACAGCGGACAAAAGTGGATTGCTCTGCCATCTATCGTCGATTTGACTCTAAATGCCATTATGAGAATACGAGAGTATACTCGCTTATGGCATTCAAAGGGTTAAGAGTGTCGTCCATGCTGTAAAATCTCCCTGTGTAGTGCCACCACCCTAGTGTGCCTAATTTATGTTCCTCCAGGTAAAGGTTGCTAAACTCATGGTGTCTACCGACCAGGAAAACCTGGATACTGTAAGTCAAGGTATTTCACCCAACCCTGGAAAAGGCAGGGAATTTTGTAAAAAGTTAGATAGATAGTGGATACATAGATAAAGAAACATTAATGATGCGGATTACAACAGGTACAAGATGATTTCTCGCTATACATGGCCGAACTTCAAAGAAGGATCAGACCGGGAAGCAACAGCAGTTTTGATCAAGGATAAAGGATTCGCCAATGATGTGAAATACGGCCACACTAAAATCTTCATCCGGTCTCCCACAACACTTTTCAAACTTGAACAGGTATTTTGATTTTTGACCAGTGAAATGTCTTTATTTTATAATATTTTGTTTCCTACAGAAGATTTTGACATTGATATGTTTAAGCTCTGGTTGGGAGGAGGTTTTAGCGATATGTAAGACGCAAAAGGGGCAACGGTAGTGATGTCATACGGTTAAGACAACATGTTTAGATGAACTGAAAACATTCCATTGAGCATAGATCAGATTATTGAAATTAGATTATAGAAATAAATGGTGACTGTACCAAGGTAGGTATTTTAAGCCAAGTATGAATGAGAAACGAGTGAAGGATGGTTGTGGCGCGATCTTGTAGTTTTTTTATTGACTGAATCATTAAGTGAATCTACAATTTAAGGGCCATATTAGACTAGGCCACTTTCAGACGTCAACGATGACCTGACTAGTTGGTGGGCACTAGTTCTTAAGGTGCTTATTACACTATGGTCACCGGTCAGAGTTTAGCGATTGGCTGGTGACTCTGCCCCCTTGACAAGACGAGCCACCACAGGTCACCTGGTGACCAAGAATAATCACTCGGTATTGAATCAAATTGGCACTTAAATTGGCAAATTACACACAGTCACTGCTGTTGCGTATTTTTGTGTTCTGCAAGTTCAGATTGTCTGATGCCAGTGAGTCGGGAACGGACGTAATGTCGGAAAATATGAAGAAATGCTACTTCTTGCTCTTTTGTTAAGGAAAAGGAGGAGATGGACAAGGAAAATACACATGCATCTGATATTATCTTTAAAATAAACTAAAGTATTGTTTCTGATGAACTTTTAGCTGATTGAAACAAGTTTTCCCAACTATTTGAGAATGTAAAAATTCTCCTTCTTTGAGCTGCTTTTACTAATAAAGGTAGACATTACTGGAACCAATACTAGAATGAAGTCACCTCACTCCTGGTGACTTTACTGGTGTCGCGACTAGCTGCCTGTACAGTAGCCAGTGGCGTTACCAGGTAACCTAGAATAATAAGGCCCTAAGGTTTAAAAAAAGTTGCTAAATACTCACCACCATCAATATGCTTAAACAATATAGTATAAAGCGATTCTATGCTAAAGTTTAACAAATTCAAAGGATCTCCTTCAATAGTTTCAATTACCAATGTTATTAATAATTGTATTGTACATTGACATTGGATTTATAAGAGTGACTTTTTGTAGATGAGGGCAGAAGTGATCCCAGGGATTGTGATTCTGCTGCAGAAGCAGTGGCGAGGTGCGATCTGTCGAAGAAGGTACGAAACTAACTGATAAATATCAACCATTCATAGTTGCAATCAGCATACTGTCACTATATAACAAACTATTAAATAAAACATATAACTTAAGAAACAGTGGTAAAACAAAATATAGTAGAGCGTCAAAAATCCTAACCAATTGGGGACCATCGGTAGTTCAGATTACCGATTTGTTTGGATTTTCAAAAATAGCCTATAAATGTCTCTTGAACACATAATTAGGCCTACAGTGTTAGCCCTTTAAGGAGTGTGGATGTCATACGACATCCAATTTGGATTTGTCCAGAGGAGTGATGTTGAAAATCTTAACCCTAGAAGTGGCAAGCTTTTTACTCTTAACTGTAACATAAAAATAATTACTAATATCTTCTTGAAATATCAAAGTTTAAACAAAAAAAGCTTAAAACATGCCCCCCCTTATAACCACTAACCACAAAAGCAAAACAGGTGTCCACTGCAATCCCAATTAAGCCTACAAATGCCGTCAACTTCCACCCAAGCCGGTCACCGTTTATTTAAGGTGGGCCCTCCACTCCACTATACCCCACATTTGCAAGCCAAATTGGGATTGCTCATGGTCGGGATTCGAACCCTAGCACTTTCGAATGGCTAGAACGTTACGCTCGTCAGCGTGGCGCGTTAGCCACCTCGGCCATCCAGTGCCTAGGAAAAGAAAGCGCTTACTTGGTTATAAACCTGCCCGGTGGCAGGCTCGTGTACTACAAGAGCAGTTTCGGTTGTTGGCCCCCAGAGGGAAACACGGTCGCGTAGGCGATAGTGTCTAACAATTCCACAAAACTGACGACAGATGCCTCCACCTGCCAATTCTTATTGAATATGTAAATGTGTCGTAAATTACGACTGCCATTTCTAGGGTTAAAAATTACCATAAAAAGAAAAAATTAAAAAACTAAATCTTTTACAAAAACTTGTTTATTTAATTCAAATAAGTGTGAAAATAGGAAATAATTATTCTTTTAATTATTGTATTATTAAAAAAAGTTTTTATTTTTTTTTTTAGTAAGGACGTCTTTTTTAAATTTATTTATTGGAAGGGGCGGATTACTCCCAAGGCACTTCAGCCGTAGCGGCTTTTTGCGCACCCCTGTATGGGTTGCAGCATTATCACATAGCAAAAAGCCATTGGTGATTGGCGGGATTTGAACCCGGGACTTTGGGCACCAAAGCCACACACTCTACCCCTAGACCAGCACCGTCCCTAAGGGCATCTTATGAAGGTCTTTAATAAAATTTTGTACATTTAGCACACTCATCAAAGGGTTAAAATTGCAGTTATAGTATGCAATAAATAAAACAAAAAAATTAGAAACTAACACAATATTGATGCATTGAGCATGTTCCAGTTACTAAAAAATAATTAGGCCTATTGTACTCTAATGTAAATGTATAATTTTGATTTCAGTATTTTGTAATTTTATTCTATTTTAAATTAAAAAAGGTTCAGATTTTTGGTTGTATTTTGACAGCATGTGTTTTCTGCCAGCCAAGTCCTTAAGCAGTAAGAGCTGACCTTAATTATAACAGTTTGTGTTTTGTCCAAAATTATCACTGTCTCTAACGTCGTTAAAGCTTCAGAATTTGAAGGTTCTGAGTTGTTGTCTGCTGGAACTTCATACATTGTTTATTGTTTTAGCACTACGGTAATCCAAAATACGTATATAAAAAATTCTATGAAGTAGTTCAGATTTTGGACGTTTCCTTCTGTTGATGTTTGGATTTTCAAAACTCTACTCTGTTTAAATTTTTAGATTATATTATGACAGAAGAATCCTTCTTTCAATTTAGAACTAAGAATTTAGAATTTAGGGCAATTTAGAATTATATTAATTTGTTAGTTACTAAAAAGTTTTCGAAATTGTGTTTGCAATAATAAAGCAATAATAATAAGCAGTAATAACCTTTATTATGTGGATTTTATTTTATTTTTTTCAAATTTCAGGTATCGTAAGATGAAAGCAGCCTTGACAATCATGAGGCACTACCGTAACTACAAGATGAAGTCGTATTTCATTCAGATGCAGAAGATTTTCAGGTACCGTAAAGTACAACATACTCTTGCAGTGGAGTACTGTAATAACAAGAAATATATAGTTTATATTTTTTCTGTTAGTTAACTACCTTCAGTCTTGACGATTTATTCCTCGGAAAATCTCTGATCTTTAGATATATATCTTTTTCTGATATACTTTTTAGCTTACTAAAATTTTTGTGCTTTTTGTTTATGTTTTTGTATGTTTTTGAAGTAAATTCCATTTTGTTGAAAACACTAGTGGTTCGCTCTTCAGCTCTTTAGCTGAAATTGATATGATCTTTAGGTGTATATGCCTTTCTCAAATAAAATATTACTATAACCGAGAACGTTAAAAAAATATCACTTGTACAGGTATCTGTCTGTGATAATTTTTAACAGGTTCTCGATTATAATATAGCAGCAGCGCATTCCAAAAATAATAATGTAGGGGGCTGACTAGGATCCCTGCACTCCGTGGACCAACAGAAAAATTAAAAAAACCTTTAGAGAAACATATTTTAAGGCATTACTTTAAGTTTATTTTAGCCCTTTGAATGCAAGGTTTGAGTAGGAATAAATTGTAGAACCCAGAAAATTAAATAAGGTTTTAGGTATTTTAACTGTATATTTGATTTACAATCTGTTTAAATAATACAAAACAATAAGTATTATCTACATAAAAAAGTAAAATTAACTTGAATTATTATTTTATTGCTCCCACTGCTGGTAGTAAAAATTGTTATTCGCAGCAGATCAATAATTTGAAAAGTAAAGGCTTCATGTTGAAAATCCAAGCGGTAAGCCAAAGATGGAATAGCTTTTCAAATGAAATGCAACTGTAGAATTGTCTAGTAATTTGTTATTAGTAATTGTAATTTTGATCTAACATAGACTCATTGAGTTATAAAGTAAAATTTAACTGTCACCATTAACCGAAATTTATAATACAGTATGTAACAAATTCCAAACTTTTGCTATAACAACTAATACAAAATATGTACTTACATTTTCCTTGAAGGGAGTGGTGTAAATATAGTGAGGTATTAGATAAGTAAAATAATTTTTTACACACCTGATAATATAATGTAATCCTCTCTGGTATGGATATGAGCATTGGCCTCGTGGGATGGTTGTGTTGTTCTCCCTCAGTGAGCACTACGATAGGAAGGGTAGATGGAAGCTGAAGATGATCCCAGAGAGGAGTCTGATCTTGGGTGAAGTCTGGAAGTGATGGTTGGATATCCAGGTGGAGAGTGTAGTATGTGAGTTGCCTCATCTGACACCTAGAAGGGTTCGGTCCACTCACGAAGAGCGAACATACTATACTTGGACTTCTGAGGTGTAGGTTTATATGTAGTGTAGTAGGGTTGGTTAAGGGACAAGGTGGCCTGAAAATTGGGGATTGGGAGAACACAGAATATTTGAAATTTATTAAGGAAAACACAATGTTCTAGAGGATTAATTGCAGGAAAGGGTGGAACTATACTTTAAATAGGTGTTTTCCTAAGAAATTATAGATTTGAGGAATTTTCGCTATAAGCTTTACTTTTAAGGTTTAGAGATACTTCACTTAACAGGAAATAAACTTTGAGCCACCTTGGTGTGGGGGGTAAAAAAGTGTAATAATGTATTCCTTCCTTGAAAAATACCTGCAACAAAAGGAAAAACAACCTTATAAGAATTACTGTTATTATTATTTTTAAATATTAATTGATTAAAGCATAGTTATAAATTTTACTCTTAAACAACAGAGTTTTGGCATATTAGTTTGCTCCAAAAATTAGAGTCCAGTGATTAACTGTTTAAATCTTTCAATTTTATATCAGAATAAATTAAGTAATATTAAAAGTTTATTAAGTAATACATTTGCAAACAGATTTAAATAAAGTTGTTCATCGTCAAGAATATAGGTACTTGATTGATCCAATGTCTCTTCATTTATCAACAGAAAATAATTCTTAATATTCCTGATCAAATAATTCTTATATAATTTCCTGACCAAAGCTATATTAATTTTAGATTATAACAGTTAAGACTTTTCACATCCATTTCTTTAAAAATTATGAATATTTAGAATTGAAAAACTCATTTACAGACAACAAATAACAGTGAAATGAAAAAAAATTCTTAGGTACTCTTTATTCTATTATTTTATATTTTCTTGGAAAGGTTAATAAAGTAATTGTGTGTTCAAAAAATCTAATAAAACTTAATATAAACAAAATTATATACGTTAAACTCACCTGAAGTATTGAGTCTTCTATGGATGTACAAGAATCTATTGGCTTAGTTTAGGCTAGAAGTTTGGAATTTGTTACATTGGACTACTGTATCAAATAAAAATATTTACATAAGTACATAAAAATAGGTATACTTATAAATATTCTTCTTGCTAAGCAAAAACTCCCTTTGCAAATAGAGTAATGGTATTTGCTTGGCTGATTAACCCTCTGAGTATTATTTGTCAAGTTTTTGATGGTATGTTTCATTTACAAAAACAGTTTGAGCTCGCTTTTGTTCTAGTCTAATTGGATCGTCTTTGGTATCACTGTAAATGGGAGATTTCAATCTTTCTCCTTAGGTCTGGCTGCATTAGTTATTTGCTATTGGTGCATGATAAAAAATCGGGATATATACAACAGTCGTCTGCCACTAACCTTGTAGAAACTTCACTTTGTTATTGAATCGCGATGTAACTTTTATTTTTAATTTTTTTGTGTCTATAACCGTGTATATTATTATTCAGTGTAAAATTTGTGGAATTTTGGCTATCTCAGATTTTTAATAAAACAAAAATTTACACATGAAGCTTTAAGAAAAGGAGCATTGCGAGTGCATGTATTTGCCAGGGTGTAAAATTATAAAACCAGCGTAAGATGATATAGTCTGTCTCAATTATTGATATATCTTTTAATGTCTAAGTCCACATTAATACACTCATTTCTTATACATAATCTGGCTTAAATACCTGGAAAGGTCGCCATTTCAGAAAGGTAATACTGTATTATGTTTCATATTTACCAACAAACCGAAACCTAATTAATGTGTTTAGTACATCGCAGAAACGCACAACAGGCAAACTGGTCTCTTATATTGTAACATATTTTTCAACATGGAAATTAAGGGTAATAATTTACCTTAGGAATACCTTGTACAATAAGATATGGATTGTAAGTATACCTTGAATAGCTCACAATTTATTATTTAGGACATCAAGAAGATTTATGGGTCTGTTTTGTCGTACATTTGATAAATGAAAAGAAACTAGTTCATAAAAAAGCGGTGTGACACTAATGATAGTTGGTTTTTGGTCAAAAACCTGAACACAAAATGTTTTATGCAAAATTACGCTTCCATTACTCTGTAAAATTTGATGTTATAAAGGTATAAATTTGTTTCAAGAACTAATTTTATAGTCACATGTAGATATCAAATTGTTAAATTAATCTATTTTCATCTCATTGTTTCATCTCAATGATATTATATGTATATTTGTATATCTGATAATAAGAAATGCAGATTCTTTGCATATTATGTATAAAATAAATATTGGTTGAGTCAGTATCTCTGGAAAATAATTGAAAATACAAAATTTAAAAATTCTCTCTATGGCTGATAGAACAAAATAAAAATTGAATTGTTATACTATCTTGGATATTAACCCTAGAAATGGCAAAGTCGTAATTTACGACGCATTTACATATTCAATAAGAATTGGCAGGTGGAGGCATCTGTCGTCAGCTTATTGTACTTGTTAGACACTATCGCCTACGCGACCGTGTTTCCCTCTGGGGGCCAACAACTGAAACTGCTCTTTTAGTACACGAACCTGCCACCGGGCAGGTCTATAACCAAGTAAGCGCTTTCTTTTCCTAGGCACTGGATGGCCGTGGTGACTAGAGCGCTGCGCTGACGAGCGTAACGTTCTAGCCATTCGGAAGTGCTAGGGTTCGAATCCCGACCATGAGCAATCCCAATTTGGCTTGCAAATGTGTGGTTTAGCGGAGTGGAGGGCCCACCTTAAATAAACGGTGACCGGCTTGGGTGGAAGTTGACGGCATTTGTAGGCTTAATTGGGATTGCAGTGGACACCTGTTTTGCTTTTGCGGTTAGTGGTTATAAGGGGGGGGGGCATGTTTTAAGCTTTTTTTTGTTTAAACTTTGATATTTCATGAAGATATTAGTAATTATTTTTATGTTACAGTTAAGAGTAAAAAGCTTGCCACTTCTAGGGTTAAGATATATTCTATAACTCACTGTGCAAGAGCAAATACCTTCTTCAAGTAAGAATAATCTATCTTGTCAATTTATTTGAACAATTTTAAAATTAATTTTTGTTACTAGGTAACTAGTTTAACAATGTTTAATAAGCTTTCAATCTGTTTGGTAAGATCAACCCTTTCAACCCTGTGCCCAAAAAAGTAATGTCCTTAATACCCAGGCAGAGTTGCTGAGGATATGCATAAATCCCTGGACTCAAAATGACTACTTAAAAAAAATCATAACCTCCTTAATACTTATGTTAAATTTACATGTCATGCACTAACATGTTTGTCATATGTTTTGCAATCAGAATATACTAAGTAAATAGCTATTTGTGTATCAAGAGCGCAAAGTATGTCATATCGCACGAGAGGTTCATATGGCGGCACTAAGTGTCAGCTCAGTGCTGCCAGAACTTCAAGGCCATGAGAGTTTGCGCTTGTATTACACACAAGATTTTTCCTACAATAGTAAAGTCATTGAGGATATATTTGATTTTCCTGCTGGGATAAATACAAGCATAACTTTTAGGTTTTTGGTAACCTCAGTATCATTGCGCAAAACCGTAAGTTAGTGTTGTAGGAACGGCGACCATCAGCTGACTGAGCGCTTAGTGCATGCTATTGAGAATATAAAAAAATTTAAAAAGAAACTGAAACAATATTTAATAGACATAACGTTATTCTTTAGAGGAATACTTTTTCACCTTCTCATAGCTTTATAACAAAAATTAGTATGGATTATTATGTTAATAAATAGTTTGTTTTCTTTCATAGTACGGTATTAGTCAGACACTAAGGAATACGTAGACACTATTTGATTGTATACAACTTGTATGTTGCAAGAATAAAGAAATTTCGAATTGGTTAGTTTCATATAGATTTGGATTTAGATTAATTTATGCATGTGATTGACCAGTACACTAGGGTGGGAATGAGATCATATCCATCCTAGTGCGAGAATTTACTAAGTAGTACATTCTTATAACATATAAGTATATGTTTTGCCAACAGTCCGAAATATGCCTGTTATCATTACACTAAACTCACGATGCCTCCATGCCAAAGCTTATTGAATATGTAAATGTGTCGTAAATTACGACTTTGCCATTTCTAGGGTTAAACTAAAATAAAACTATATGTTTAAACAATAAATAAATAAAAAATAAACTTATGGAGTTTATTAACCCTTTGTTACTCACGCACGGTCTCTTGTTCCGGATACTGGGTATTTTAATTTTTACTACCGTTTGGGTTGGCAATAGATTTTGTGCGCCAAGCTACCTTCAGCATCTGCTCCTTACTCCGATTAAATAACTATTTGCAAGACTATTTCTTAGTATAGTATATCCCTTATAGTGTTTTGTTTTTTTTCTCATCACATTATGGAGCCAGATCTTATAATGAGGCTTCAACTGTACTTTCAGTGCTTCTCCCTAAGCTTTCGATAGAAAAAAATCATGAGAGTTTGAACTGATATGCTTTTTTTTAGTTTACCTTTTTCAATTTGATGACGTAATCATTTCCTTTAAGTGCACATAGTAATAGAATATTATCCTGCACAGTAACGCACGCAAAATGCGTGACTACGGGAGGTCATTGAGGTGGCCGCCGCCCCCGCTGGCTATGCGACCGCACGTGCCTACTCTGCGTACTCTCTACGATCAGTGGCGGGCCAGCATGGTGCTACGTGTGCGCAGGCGTGAGGACTGGCCCATGTTCCGCCTGCAGGTCAGTCTTTCTCCAGCTATATGTTTGGTTATGTATTGGAAATTATCAAATTCCAAAATATTAATTTATAAAAATAAAATTAGAGTTTTCTCTGTACATTGCTTGGAATTATAATATTTTTGGTTATTTCTATTTTTTATAACCCTGAAAAGCCTAAACTAGTCATAAATCAATTATTGTCTGTCTGTCCCTCTGTAACACTTGTGTTCGTCTTCTCTGTGAAAACCAGATTCACAGAAAAAACTTTTCTAAATTCTATACTTTTAATTTAATCATATTATGCCTCCTGGATTGATTGACTTAAATAAAAATAGGTACAGACCTGTCGTTCTTCAATCCTTGAATATTTTATCGGATGACAAAACAAAAAACACACTTACACTTAAACACACGTAACACTGTGTTTCATAAACACTTACACTAAGACACTTAAAAATTACAAAATTAAAAAATTACACGTGACCAGCCAAGAACCAGAAACCAGACCGCGACCCAGTAGTCTGGTTTATGTAAGTGTAAGTGTTTTTATCAAGAATGACGAAGGCAGTGCCGACAAGTTTGGCAAAAGCATTTCAAAATGGGGCCATAACTACGACACTATTGTCATCCTAAAACTAATCAAGGATTGAATGACGACAGGTTTGTACCTATTTTTATTTTAGTCATTCTATACTTTTTGGAGAAGGGTTTTTTACTTTAAACTGACCCACCCTTGATGAAAATAAAATAATAAGCCCTCGTATATCCAGTTTTTGGCTATACTCAACATATATTAATTTTTAGAACACATTTTTTTATGTAATCACTTATACTTTGTTTTATTGTTTTAATAGAAAGAAAAACAAACTGATGTCAAATTAAAATTAGTTTTGATCATTGATTCTAAATCCATTTTAAATCGTACTATATTAAAATGTTATCGTGTCGTATAACGAATATTATTATGATGCATATTTGTTAATTTAATCTAATTGATCTAATTGTAAGTTAAGGCTAAGTAATTAATTAAACTGAGATTAATTTTTTCTTTGTACTTATTTGTTTAAGATTTCAGGTTTACATTTTGTTAAATAAGTGAGATAGAGTTTTCTTGGCTTCGTATAATCATTTTAAAAAGCATAGGCTATGCCTAAATGGTACAAGAATCTGTACTCATAAATTCATATCAAATTGGTTTAAACAAATCTCAGACCTCCAAAGAAGAAGCAACACAAATATAAATTTAAAAAATCAACTCAATAGTTTTTTCCAGTTGTCTGAATGTCTTCTATCAAAATGGTTTTTGTAATTTATTTTTGATTTTTTTGGGGTTACTTTTGTTTTTGTTAACGTTTTTATTTCCTGTAGATAAACGCTGCTTCTGCGCTACGAGGCAAGAGAACAAACTTTGGTTTGGACCGCAAGTGGCTAGGCAACTACTTGAGTCTGCAAGCGGAGAATCCAGACTATCAAGCCTTCAATGACAGCGTACGCCAGCTCAAGAACTCTGACAGATTTGATAAGGTCAGACCCTTAAAAAATTTTCTCCTCTTCTTTTAAAAGATTTCCTTGAATTAAAATTACTTCTGTTGACTTATTTTTTCTATATAAAGGTTTAAATATTTGTAATACTGTCTGCTACCCTTTCTTTTTTTGGTGCTGACGACCAGTGGTTTTGGACCTATAGGACCATTATCATGTCTAATACCAAATTATAACTATAACATTATCCTCAACATTATTGTAGTAAAGAGTTGTCATCCAAAAAATGAACACATATGGAAACAGCCTAATTTTAGTTATTTGGCCAAATTAATAAATGTATTTTATTCTTAGTGTATTCGTGTGTGTTCCTATTGTAGATAACTACTCTTCACTACAATAGTGTCCAGGATAATGTTCTAACTTGGTATTTGACTTGATATGGACCTATAGGTCTGAAACTACTGGTTGTCAGCACCAAAAGAAGAATCACAGAGAGTATTACAGGTATTAAAACTTTTATTTGAATACTATCGAAAACAGCCTCACATGACCATGGAGTAACAATTGTCATAATTAGGTTGTAGAAAAATAAACACCACCTGTATTAAACTGTTGAGAAACAGTAAAATTTGAATATTTTTTGTTTAAATGATCCTTATTTATGAATATATTATCTATCCTCCATCCTTACTTACATGAATAAGTTTTTAACTACTCCTAAATGCTATTCTTAGAGGTAGTTCGTTAATAACTGATTCACTGTATTTATTACACATACATACTGATATGATTGATAATGTTTTGTTAATATTTTAGGTGTTGTTCTCCTCGTACATTGTCAAGACCAACCGTTACAACAAGCCCGCAGAGAGAGTCCTGCTCGTTACCGACTTGGCCATTTACAAACTCGACGGTCACAAGTTCAAGCCAATGAGACGCGGAATGCCTATCGCTGAGGTGAGCACAACTAATGATTACTGACGTGAGGACGTCAATAGACGCCCAATTGTCCAAGGTCCGGTTAACCGAGCCATCAAGTGAACTGAGCTAGTAGTATAAAAATAAAAATAAAACTCTTAAAACTAAGACAAGTATATTTAATTCGTAGCACATGAAATATTTCAAAGTAGCAGGTTGTTTAATATGCCTCTACTGGCTGTTAGGTCGAGCAGTTTATTTATGGAAATATTAGTTTGGCTAATTCTAACAATCATTTGCCTGCCCGTCCTATTCCGTGTAGATGGAAGTTGTTGTTTGCAGTGTGCACATTTGCGAGATTATGAAACAATCGAAATGTTCATTATCAACAGTTTCTGCTGGTAGATCTTTTTGATTGCTTAGTGACAGGTTGTTACAAACAAAGGATATAACGTCACTTCCATTTCAAATTTTAGTCTCACAGATTGCCCATACCCCCCTCCCCCCAGAGCTAAGACATATCGATGTCAAAAATAATATTTTCATGCTTATTTCTATAGCTTGAAGAGTAGTTTTATTTCATGACAATTATGTATTTAAAATCATTAATACTTAAATGAATTGTTATTTTGCAAGACTGAATTAATAATGTGTTAGAAGTCTAGAATAGATAACTGTATTAAATGTAATGTAGGTTTTTAATGTTATGATTGCTTGTTGTAATGTTATTCTGTTGTAGTCTACATTATGACATTTACTTGTTGTACAGGTGGTAGGCGTGAGTGTCAGTCCAGGAAGAGATCAGCTGGTGGTTATTCACTCCAACAAGGGCAATGACCTTGTCATATCACTCAAGACCACTGAGGAGAGAGTGGGGGAGTTGGTTGGCGTTTTGTGTACCAGATATCTACAGTTAGTATTTCTAGTTTCAAAGGAATTTAAATTTATTTCATGAAAATGAAGGTCGGGTTTACTTATTTATTCTACTCACATGCACTAAAATTATCAAATTAATAGATGGTTTGTGAAACATTTGTTATCAGCTAATAAAATAAATTTAAGTTACGACTTTTGGAATTGATTACAAATAATATCTGTAGTATACAATTTTTTCTATATTCATCCCGAGAATTAAAAATATTTTATCGTTAAATATTTTTATAAGTGAATCAATTAATATTGTTTAGGATTCGGGGGACAGAGTTGACGGTGACCGTGGCCAACAAGTTCCAGTGCATGCTGGGTAGCAAGAGCCGGCACCTCAGAGTGGAGGTGAACCCCGAGACGCAGACTGCGGGCTTCAGGAAGGACAACAACAACGGTATTGTGTACGTGCTGCCAGCTAACTTCGCGGTCCCGCAAACACACATCAAGGCTTGAACTTAGTCGTCCACATCGACAAATAGGCACTTTCCTAATAATTTACCATTTATCTCACCGAGTTTCAGGAAATTATAGACTGAAAAAGGTTTTCTAATAATTTACCTGCATATTAGTGCCATTTTTACAGTTTTATTTCTAATTTATTTTTTTGTTAGACTAAATTATCATCCCTCGGAACTGAGTTCATTTCATTTAGAAGATAAACCTTACCCAGATATGTTCTGTAACATCTTTATTTTATAGAAAGATTCAAATTCTAGTACCTAGTGAGAGGAGTCCTTTGATGGGTTTTCAGTACTTAAGCATCAGTATTTCTTTGAATAAGTTGTTTGTATTATTAATGTAAGAATAAATTGTGATCATTATCACTAACTTTTTAAGTTTGTGTGTTACCTTAATAAGTTAAATCCAAGGTGCTATTTATTGAATACTAGCTGATCCGACGAACTTCGTAACACCTAACAATAAATATGTGTTAACTATAAGATTGGCCATGTTCTGAAATTGGTTTGCATTACGTTTTTGTTGTGAAAAATTAGATATTCTTGGTCATGGCATAGTTGTTAATAACAATACTGAAATGATAAATTATATTAATAAAATTCCCACAAAACAAATAAATCTATGTGGATTAATTCATATTCTGTATTGAATATGATCAAAATGCAAAAACATATACAAATGTTACAGGCCAGTGGGGTTTAGCCCTAAGGTTAAATACAAAACTGAATACGCCTAAAGCCTGCTCGAAGCAGAGACAAATAAAAGAAGTCAAAGATCATTAAATTCAGTCCAGCTGTTCTCGAGTTATACGTGTTGTAACTAACACGACTTTGTTTTATATATTTAGATTGTTTTTTATACCTAATTTTTTCTAAATAATGTTCTGGAGTTAAAAGAATTAAAAATATAGGTTAATGCAATGTTGTTTACTTCACTAATATGAATAAAATACAGTATATAAGTGCTGAAAGTATAATTGTTCAATAAGATTTTATCAGAGGATTATTCAGGTAAAAAATGTTTAGTAGCTTTTATATGTATACATTTTTTGGCTACTTCTATAAAGAAATATTATAGGAGATTACAAAATATTCATAATTTATTCGTTGTTGTTGGCTTATCGTTATTTGGCCAGTATTTATATTACTTTGTTTTTATGAACTAATTATTGTTCTAGTTATAAGTAATATCTTCAGTTTTATTACCCAGTTATAGTGGGTTTAACTTTTTTTACATACTCCTGTAAACTCGTATTCATATTTTATGAAATTTTCAGATATTCTAGACAGTGATCTTTATTTTTGCTTCCTTTTCATGAGCGTGTTTTAGTTTTTAATTTTTAAGCATGTTTCAAGCATTGGTTACCTTTACGACACCTATTGGTTGGTTACACATATTGTCATTGGTATTTTTAAATTTAATTTTGCAAATTGAAGTTTTTCAATTGTATTTTAGCAACACATAAAGATAACCAATTGTGGAAAGTACCTGAACCATTTTAAAATATTTTTTTATTTTAATAACCTCCCAGTTTGTTTCATGATTATGTCAGCATTTTAATTTTTTTTTAAGTTCTGTATTCTGAAGAGACTAGAAATCCCCCCTTATGAGTTAAGAATTTTATTGGTGCCTTTACTATATTGTATATATGTATTATTTTTATATATTAACATATTAAACCGTGTTTAACTTATTTTTATAAATATCATGTAAAGTGCAATTAACTTATATTAACAAGGTCAATCAGTGGAACTGAGTAGTTATAGGATTTTTATTTTATATTGTTATTAGCTTATAACAGCATAAATGTTTTCATTGTTGCTTGTCTATCACAAGTTCTGATCACACTGCAGTTTTGTGCCAATAATTACATTAATCAAAGTGATTCTTCGAATTTATACTTATATTTTTTTAAATATCACTTTATGCAAAGAAATAAGGTTTTTTGTCGTTCTTATGAGTAAAGCTTGAAGCTTGTATTTGTTGCTGTGATAATTTTAGCTCTTGTGCCTTCGAGTTCTGCCTAATTTGGCCTTAAAAATATAAATGTATTTTGTTAAAAATATGTTTAGTAATAAATTTGTTTGTAAAGTAAATAATGGTATATTTTACTATTCTAATGTCAATAAATTCAGTTTTAATTATTTTAGTGTTTTAAATACCTTCACCATTTAAATGTTATGATTTGTTAGTTATAATTTAGTCTATATAAACTAAAGCCTCGATTAAGGTTGAGGGTATAAATGACTGAGATGGATACGTTGACATAATCAGATTAAGAATTCTTAGTTGAAAATTATTAGTCTTTTGTTGTAACAAAGAATAAAAACACACAAATAAATCAATAATATACATATTCTACAAGATACAAAATACCTTTCCATAACCGAACACCATGTCCAATATCTTCCCCAAAAACTAATTTTACACAATTTTACACATTTTATTATATTTTTTTAAAATTAAAATATGTTGACCATTTTGGTTGATATATATATAGGAAGAATCTATCAGATATGGATAGATTTGTGATTATGATTATTTACAAATAAAAACTTTTAAGTAAAATTTCATAGAGGGTACCTTATCCTGTAATTTTTTCCCTTTGGTTCATAATAATAATGTTTTCGTTACAGAAGAATATACTCGAAATTCAAATAATGATTAATACACTTGGCAAGTATTCAAAGGCAAGGAATGGATAATTAATTTAAAGTTCACTTCTATACATTATTTTTTACATTGCACAACACTAGGTTTAAAAATGACTCTAGAAAGTTTTCAAGAATATTGCAGTTAGAGTAAATAGTTAATATTTGTTAGGTAAACTACATTGTAATATGTACATTGTACATTCGGTAATATGTTAATATTACCGTCCAATATTTAATCCCTCACTGGAAGTAGTTTCAAATATGATTTGAAAAAGTGGTTAATCAAAATCATTCCTTATTTTATAAGTTATTGTAGTTGAAATGCCAAGGCATATCTGTACTATTTAGTAAATTATTAAAGTATACCTTTGAGCCTATGATTTTCTAATTTAAAGTAATCCAAGTCGTTTATTAGCAAATTTCCTACGGAAAAGTCAACTATTCACATGACACATACACATAATTAATTATATCTTTTTACCGTTTGATTCAGCTACAAAAACACTATTTAGTATTTTGAATTATGACTCTAGGTCAATTGGTTACTGAGATATTAAAAATGGTAAACACAGTACTTTGTCTAATGTTAATCTTATGGAGAACAATTAAGGATCAATAACTCACTTATTTACTTAAATACTCTTCCAAAATTTGGTATGCAAGTCCATCTAGTTAGGTTTTTTTTAATTACCCGTTGTTGAAAAGCAATGTTTCTAATGGGCAGGCAATAATTTAAAGCGGGAAAGTAGCAAAAGGCGCGTTAGGGTGGCGGGAAACAAAGACAGGTGTACGCAAAAGTGTGTGAATCGCTAAAGCGCAGGAATATGTGATACGCTGAATAAAACAATACTATAGCTGTGTTACAGGTGAGAGGGACGAACCTGGCGGTGTGAGCAGTCCTAACGAGGGGGGAGCGAAGGTGGTGTGAGTAGGTGGGCGGAGGGGCAGTGTGCGGGGAGATGAGGTGAAGAGCGTCGTTCTGATGTGTGGGATCCCTCTGCGTATAAATGAGAGCAGACCAAGAGACAAACAACAAAGAATGAAAATGGTGGATTTTCCGCTTGCGCTTGGTGAAAATAACATGTGGAGGTATGTCCCTCAAACACTCTCGAAGGGTTAATATAAGCACATTACCATCTAAAACAACCCTTATTTTAGCAAACCTGCATACTCTGTACTATTTGATTACTTTAATTGGAATATGGTAATATAAGTTCTATAAAAATTGTCTCTACTCACGGCAGTGTGTTGCATGCGATCTCGTTGTTAACAACATGATCTACCAGCTGTGTAATGTGTAACTTGCTGTATTGTTTACGACCATGTTACGACCATGACATGTTGTAAAACAATAGAAAATAAAGTATTTCATTTAATTCTAAAATATTTAAGGTCAAAACAGACAAATAATATTAAAACTAGACAAATATTTTTATATAAATCATAACACATTTTATTTACAGCTCGTTTAGATCCACTGAAACAATTTTTACAATAACATTTATCCTATGACCTTTCTGGGACATAGAATTAATATGACTTTAAATAATTCATTTTAAGCTCAACTAACATTTTTACACAATTATTTACACAGTTGAGTTATCATTTTTATCACTAAATAGTATTTTACAGTAGTATCCAAGCATGTGAATTTTCTTTTGATAGATGTAATTACTATAAACCTAACAGTGACTGTAGTTATATCTAATAACATTATGACAAGAGGCACTTAAATTACAAAATGGCACTTCAGTGTATTGGGATGATAATAAACTATTGGAATTGAACATTAAAAAAATAATAGGTGATAAGTAAATACTGTATACAATTCAAATATTGTAAATATAAATGTATCTAGATAAATAAAACATTTTAACACATTTGCTGCGTTTAAATATATAACGTATTAAAAAAATATAAATATTTATTTGAGTTAAAATTACAACAAAACTATTTCCGCATTGGCCGTAATACTATAAATTTTGACTCACAGAAAACGTATTAAAATGAAAATACATATTTAAAAAAAATTAAATACTTTTTTAACTTATGGTATGTATTATATGATGCTGTAAAGCTTACATATCGTGAAAAATATAAAAGACTGTAAGAGTCAAGGGCATTTTGATTGTAATGAGGTACAATTTAGAAATGTTAGGGGTGAAATTTTTGATATTGTGAGGTTATGATCTATGGAGTATCAAGGAAATTAAATGACAGAATAAGTGATTTTTTTTCTATGAATAACTGAGGAAGAAAGTTTGTATGGCAGTTTGCATGATTAAAACTGCAGTGACTGCCTACTTGAGCGAACTAGAGTGCTAATAAACAACAATTGAGGCATATACAACTATACTAGCCTATCTAAAATACTTGTTAATGTACAATTAATTACAGTCTTAGTTACAATGTTACAAGTCGACTAAGTATTGCTAATTTGGTTATATCAGCAATTATTAATAAATTAAAAGAGTTAAGTAGGAAAATCTCATCCACAAACTTTTATTTTATGTATCTAATTTAGATAATACTTTAATCTTAAAGTAAAAATCTTTTTAATTTTTTGGATAGTTAATTGTATTGAACAATTTTGTGGTGGAAAATTGCAGTGCTTAAAAAACGCAACTAGGTAGAAACAGTTTTGTAGAGACTAAGGATAGTAACTAAAAATGTAATGAAAATGGTTTCATAACTATTAATTTTGAAAGAACACCCAACAAAAGACTTAACAATGTTGTGGGGTGATTAAATTGTAAACTGTGTATTTCAATCTTTTCCTCATTAAAGCATTAATAACTTTAACTTTCTCTCACAGAGAAAAAACATTTAATGAGTTTGCTTATTGATAACACACAATAATTAATTGATTAAAATGTAGCTTAAATAAAAATTCAATAGAGATATGAGATCATTATTGACAATAAAATGATTTAGAATAAAAAATTAAAGTAAGTATAAAAAATCAATTTATTGCAAACACACTGAGGAGAGATATTTTACTAATAAGTTGTACAAGTCCATAATATAAAAATTTGTGGATAACCATGAGAGGTGTTTCTTATTTATAGACTTATGTTAAAAATAAATTAATTCTTAGTAAAAAAAATAAAATATTAATAACATAACTAAACATTTATACAATTAATTTATTGAAACCAATAAGCTCCTAAGTTACAATTCACATTTAGAATGAACACTTTGTGTTTGTAGTAACATATACTACTGCAGCTGCCTCATAATTTTCAAGCTTTTAGCTATTTTTTACAAATATCATAATATAAGTAATATAGAGTATTTTTAATGGGAATACAATTTGTATAAAGTTAGAATAATACTGATTTCAAACATTGGTGGAATGGTAAATAAAAAACAAATTCTTCTTTGCAAGAAAATGCTCAAACAAACAATCTCCTGTTAAATATCTAAAAAAATTACTGTAATTTCTTTTTAATTTCATATTCCACCAACTTATATAAAATATTTATGAATTACTGAATAGAATAAAAGTTTTGGATAACGCTTTAAACATTTTAACTAGCTACACAACATATGAAGACCTCAATTGGAATGGTTCATCCAAGGGATATTTTAAGCCAAAACATTAAATTTTTATTAATTGAAAATAATTGTATGTTCAACGAACGCAAGTGGAAAGGAACATTACAGTTGCACTCAACTAGACATTAGCATCAGACTAGGCTCCCTGTGTGCAGATTAGAAGGTTCTAGGACCGCAACTGTAATGATCATTGAGGCAGATGGTTGACAGATTGGTCAGCAACAAATTAGGAATCAGGAGCTCAGAGGAGGGAGTCAGCAGAGCGGTTGTCCGCGAGGAAGGCTGAGTTTTGTCGTCACAACGCCTCGTCGCCTGATTGGTAATGGCCATTGCGGTTCAGAGGCTGTTTCTCGGGGACGTCGGAGGACGGTCGATTACGCTTGAAGAAACCGCACTGCATCAAACACACAACGTTAGATGGTTCTCAAAAAATGAGTGATAAAGGTCAACTGAAATTTTATTGATACATTTATACTTTTTTTACCTATACTTTTTAACTGAAATGGCAACCTACCAAGGTAGGTATTTTAAGCCAAGTATGAATGAGAAATGAGAAATGATGAAATGATACAGAACTATTAATTAATAGCCCAACAGTCAATGGCATATGTAAGGGACCTACAGTTTAACCTCTTAAATCCCATGAACATGCCGTTGCGTCCAATGCCCATCTCTTTACATTTAAATAATAAAATAATTCAACAAAATTTAAAATTAAAAAAACACCTGTGCCATCCCCCCCTTAAGCCACTAACCACAAAAGCAAAACAGGTGTCCACTGCAATCCCAATCAAGCCTACAAATACCGTAAACTTCCTTCCACCCAAACTGGTCACTGTTTATTTAAAGTGGACCCCCCTTCACTAATACCATACAGTTACAAGCCAAATTGGGATTGCCCACAGTCGGGATTTGAACCCTAGCACTTCTGAATGGCTTCAAACGTATCGCTCATCAGCGATACACCTTAACCACCTTGGCCATCGTGCATAGTGGGAGAAAGCGCTTCCTTGGCTATAAAGCATACTCTAGCAGCAAAATTGTGAACTCTATGAGATAGTTCCAAGATTAGATTAGAGGGGGCAGCATGGAATGTAGTTTACTAAGTTCTTCATAGATGCCACTGCCTCATGAGCTATGTGAAAACATTAGATTTAAAAAAAAATTGAACAATGAATGGGTATTAGGAACTGGTAATTCAGAGTAATTATGAGCTAAATAATTAATGGGCTGATTATGAGGATGGTCTTTGCGGATTAACGTTGTATTCAATAGTGTGGACGTTACTCTACACAAGAGAATACTACACTCACACTCACTGACCATCGCACACAACTATCCACAATTCGAGACCTCCAAGTAGCTGGATTACAAGACACGTGTAGTTCACGAGAAAAACCAGAGGTATACGATCAATATATCTTGTTGCAGTGTATTTTAGTAAAATGATTTAACCCTCTGTCAAGAGAATCACAGAAGCTACCTTGAGGGCATCAGTTTTGTCTTTGTAATGTCTTTTTTGAGGTATGAGAGCACTGAACTGGTGATATACGCCTTTCTTAGAATTAATATTGACCATTGAGCTCCCCGGATTCTCTTTAGATGAAAACTATCAGTATAAATGTATTTAATTAGGAGCCCATTTAATGTTAAAACCATGACTATATATAATACCAGATGCTATATATAATACTTTGGCAAAGATACATAATACTTTCGGTGTTGTTATAGTTGGATCTAATTTCTACATACTATTTTTATGTCAACTAAAAATTTTCAGATGTATATTATAGTTATAAAAGCAATAATTTTGTAATATGTATCTTTTTCAAATATAACTATGGTACTCATCTTCATTGTTCTCTAAGTCACCATAACTATTTGGTATTAATTTATTTTTATTTTTGGTTATGTTTGGTATGATTACCGGTACTAATTCTAATAAATTTCACATTATTCAAACATTTTTCCTCTTGTATATTTATTGCTCTTATATACCCGGAGGTAACTTCTGAGAGCTCCCTTTATGTTTTAAAATAATCAATGCGCAACAGGGTTAACCTCATGTCACGTGTATAAACACTGGAACATGCGGTGAGAGTTTTAGATCTTTTGAGGACTTTTGGTGTCCCTAATAGATTCTTAGAGGACTCTATTACATTTCTCAGTTCCTCACCAAACTTTAATTCAACTGAATCGAGAATTAATACTAAAATATTTATAACTGAATTGTATTATTGCAACACTCATAGTAACACTACACTACCCTTTACCCTGTAGTCACTTGCTACAGTAATCATAGTTCACTGTGTCACCAATCCACTCTAGGAATAAATTATTTGTGTAATGTAAATATTTATCTTATAAAAGGTATTTTATAATCAGTCCTATGTTTTTAAATTTTACCTCCACGATAATATTTTATACTGACATAAATGGGGGAGGCAACATCTTGGCTTAGTGCCAATTTAAATTTACAGTGGTAGGCAATTAAGTTTACAAATGACTCAAAAAAGTTAACCAAAAGTGAGTAATGATGAGTAAATAGTTTGGGAGCCTGCTAGTTGATTGCTAGAATTTAATCATGCGGATGCCTATTTTTAGGGTGGATTTTGCTACATGGGCCATGCAGGGATGGGCATCCCTGTAATAAAGTATACTTTTTATTCCATTTTGTACTTGTAAAAAATGTAGACCTTGTAGTCAAACTGAGAACTTTAGAAATTCTGAGAACGAACAGACCAACCTTATAAAGTGCGTAGACTAGCAGCATGAGTATGAGTGCACCAGCACAGGCCGACAGCACAACGACCCAGAGTGGCACGACGTCAGGTCGCACGGCCGAGTCTCGCGGCGCGACGGTCGTGACCACCTCCTGTGTGTGCAGCGCGCTCATGTCCGGTGCTCCGATATGAGGGAGCTCCGTCACCCGACCAGCCACCAGGGAGCTTAGTTGCACCTCGGGGTGAACCGCAAACTGTGGAAATTAAATTATAAGTGTATGCTATTTTACTAATGTATATCCTAAACTTCTAGAACAGCTTTTGAAAAGGGGAAACTATAATTAAACATTTAACTATAATTAAACACAAAAAATAATAACACATTATTTTAGGACATTGAAGGTAGAGGGCAGTAGACTTCATGAACCTAGAGGGGATATAAATCTAAAATCAGCACTGTATCATTCATTAACCTCTTAAGGCCCACATATGTGTGTAAACACTTAAAAAAAATAGACGTACAAATGCCGTTATCTTCTATCCTTAACCAGTCATTGTTTATTTTAGATGGGCCTTAAACCATTGCACAAAGCATTTGCAAGCCAAATTTGCATTGCTTATAGTCAGGAATGGAACTCCAGTATTTCCAATAATTCACTGGTCAGCCAGTTTTGTATGAGTTTTTTTGAATAAAAACTTTGTAATCAGGTCCTACATTTGTAAAATACTTCATCAGTTTTAAAAGTTCATATTTATGTACAAGTGTAAAATCAATTTCAATTTAAACATTTAATAGATCAAAAACTAATGAGAGTATTAGATGTAATACTGATCATATTAATTAACTACCCAAAAGTCTTAAAAAACCTCAAAATCAACACAAGTTTGTTTTCATTGATTTTTCATGTACCTTTTTCAGTGTCTTGACCCAGACCCGGGAGCGGAAAGCTACCCACACCTCCTGATCTTTGGACAGAGGCCCCACAGAGCAGCGGATGCGAGTGCAGGCGACTGGACCACACTGTATGTCCTCCAGGGATGCCCCCTCCCCCTCCCCCGCCTGCCGACGGTACCTTGGGTACAGCTTGAACCGCTGCTGCAGCTGGGACATAAGAGACGATGTCAATTAAGATAATTATTAATGGAAAAAGTTCTTGCTACTGAACTTATTTTTGTCAGGAAATAAGAGACTCAAACTAAATATTCTATAATTTTTATTACATTAAATTGTTTTTCATGATCAACTAAAAATAAATTTTAATCTATTACCTATAAGTGTTAAAAATAAAATTAAATAAAAAGTGTTGATAAAGAAAAAGCACTTCAATTCCGTTCATTGTCATAAAAATTAATTTTTTTGATGCTATTTTACTTGTGTTTTTATAATTGATTACATAGTGCTCCTGGATATAAATTAACACCATACATTAAATTAATTGAAAGTGGAATTATTCCTTTAGGACAGCGATATTTTACATGTACTCTTACATTTAATTTGATGAAATTCAGTTTAGTGTTGATAGACATAAAATGGTAAATTGGTAAAATATGAATTTTTAATTAATTCATGAATGTAACGACTATTGACAACTCACCCCTGGCTCTTCCTCTACGACATTGTCTGCCACAGGTTGTTGACGTAACCTCGCTGATTGTGATCCCTGCTTGGACTCCCAGCTGCTCGAAGACCGCCACGATGACCCGCTTCTGCTTCCACTGGCGTCGTAATCAACATTATCCCGTCCAACATTCCTTGCGTTATAATCAACATTGTCTCTGTCACCAGACCAGGTACCAGATATGTAATGCCCACCTCCTCCTCCACTCGACGACCAGCTGCTCTGGTGAGAATGCCCGGAGGAGTTGGCATACTGTCCCCCTCTGAGATCCTGGCTGTTATCGTATGAGTAGCTTCTCCCACTGTCCCGTGAGCCCGCTGCCACACTAGCCACACCACTGTGTCCTGCAGCAGCTGTTCTTCTGTCATTTTCATTGGCTACGTCAAAAGAATAAGTTCGTGCAACGCCGTCTCGAGGGCCAGCTGCGATGCCTGCTAGAGTATCAAATTGTGAATTGCCTGAAGCTGATGAGGAGCCAGCAGCGATGTTGGTTCTCCTCGAGTCATATCCGTATGATCCGGCTGGGGCTAGAACAGCGTTAGCGTCGTATTGAGATGTTGACCCTGAAGATGCACTACCAGAATTAGCTTCCAACCTGTCTCTAGAACTTTGTGAGCTTGAGCTATAAGATCCTTGATTTCTCTCACTCCCCCTTCCTCCAGAGTTTGAGCCACTACCACTGTACTCTGAGCCGTATGTACTTCCTGATCTGTACCTGTGCTCAGACTCTGACCCATATTGTCGAGAGTTACTGCTTCCTGCTGAGTAAGATCGTGTATCTTCACTCCCTCTTGCTCCTGACTCGTACTGTCGAGAGTTACTGTTTCCTGCTGAGTAAGATCGTGTATCTTCACTCCCTCTTGCTCCTGACTCGTACTGTCGAGAGTTACTGCTTCCTGCTGAGTAGGATCCTGAATCTACACTCCCTCTTCCTCCATAACTTCCTCTAGCCATGTCTGCAATATTGACATTAGTTGCTCCACTGTATGTGTTTGACGAGCCTCCTGACCGAACGACTCCATCATCATTTTCCCTCCATGATGTTGAAGTGTGTGTTACTGGTTTTCCACCAGTCTCTGAGTTCCAACTGGTATTTGTAGAGTGACTTTCCTCTCGTGTGTAAGTGTGGTTTTGGGCACCTCCAGTATTTAATGGAATATTACTACTACCACCCACTCCATAGTAATTAGTTTGGTTTCTTCTTGAACTACTCTCGGTTTCCGAAATTCTTCTGTTACCTCCCTGGTTACCATTCTGGTTGGTGGAATGAGTTTCGTAATATCCACCACCTTGAGTGTTGCCATAGATTCTTTCATCGCTACCGTAACGTCCTCTATTCACTGCTACACCCACTCCAGGCTCAATATTTGATACTCTGGTTCTCCCCGTAGTTCTTCCACTTGATTGAGATTCCCTGTATCCTCCTCCAGTTTGTCTTTCATTGTCAAATGAGTTATAAGTTTCAAAGTTTCCCCCTCCTGTCCTCAGACCAGCTCCACTAACTTCTACTCTGCCTCTTTCCGATATCAAAGTACCTTGGGATCCTCTCCCTCCATAGGATCCGCCTTCAACTCTTACACTGGAACCCCCAGTTTGGACACTTTCTTCTTGGCCCCTGTAAGTTCCTCCAGAGCTTGTCGAAGTGCCACCAGTTGAACTATGACTGGAACTTGATGAGCCTCGGTGTCCACTACCGGTTACATGAACCCTTTGTTCATGTCTCATTGAACCATCTCCCGTTTCGGAAGCTGCTTCCTCCTTATCCCTCCTTTCAGCCTCCTCCAGTCTCTTCCTTTCTTCTGCTGATAAACTAGATGTGCTTGTAATAAATGTTTTTCCCCCCGAACTTGAAGAGGAGTGGGAACTTGAACTTGATGATGAACTGGATGATCGGGAACCTGATGAGTGAGATGACGAACTAGATGATGAACCTGACTCCTCCACAAACACTCCTCCTGAACCTGAAGAACTCGAAAATGAACCAGAAGATGTCAGAGCACTTTGAATTCCTCCTAACTCTAAGTATGATTTCCTCTTCCTTTCAACCTGAAACAATAACCGCATAAATTAGAATGATATTAAGCAATTAAATAAAAATCTTAATTACATTTACTCTTCCTGATCCTTCCATGGCCATAGGTACACTAGTAGGGGTTTGGCCTTGCCAACAATTGACTTAAATCCCCTCTGGTCTTATGCCTAATTTATTCTTGCTCCTATTCATGACATGTCTGTCTTCATACTGTCTTCACAATCTCTTCTTAGGCCTTCCTGGTGGTCTTCTCCATTAGGCTGACCCTCTCCTACCTCCTACAACAATGTCTCCAGCTCCCTCCTTACAACATATCCCATATTAGTCGTCTAACTCTAACATTTGCTAGAATATCATAATCATTCCTTTATAAGACACAAATTTGTTTTAATATTCTTTTAAAATAAGTAGAACATGTTTAATAAATTGAAATACAAAATATTAAATTGAAAAAATGAATTTAAAATGGTTTGAAAATTGTTAATTAGAATACTTACTGTTAATTTTAATGGGTTCAAAGTGTCTGCAGGAAGTTCACATTTAATAGGACCATGGGTTTCAGGTTCTTCCAACAAGTACAGCAAATAGTCATCTGTAATTATAAAAAATTAAGAGATAAAATTTTTTTATTTAAGAAATTATTTTTGGTTATTGAAAAGAACCATCAAAAGCATAAATCTATGCTTATGGAATAGAATAAAATTGCTTATATAATACACTATGTGGTTTATCGACATATTAATTCTCTCAGAAATTTCATTTTCAAAATGTTCTGGTAATAGTCTAATGGTAGAATCACCAATTCCATACGTGAAATTCCACTATGCCTTTGAGCATTACAACGCTAGCTTTCTCAATGAATTCTAAGACACAAAAACATAACTAGACGTAAAAATACCTATTTATATATCCTAGATCTAGAACACCCAAAACTGTGACAGAATTATAAGAGTGTACTGGTAAGGAATTTATTAACAGAAAATAATAAATAAAATACCTCAATAAACTTGATGTGGACGGTAGGTGGTATTATTTGATTTAGTAATTTTAAAGCTTAAAGTGGGTTCAAGTCAAATTATCTTTATTCGGTTGATATAGCTATATATTTGGTGCATAATATTCCATGTACATAACACTCAAGCAAATCGGCTTATCGGAAAAGAGGTTTAGGGGAGATTTTTTTACCCCGAAATTATTTTTTTGGGTTTTAGCATACAATTAAAAAAATTAAATTTATCTTACCATCATTGGAGTCGGCATAAAAAAATACAATTTAGTATAATGAATTTTCCTCTTTATGAAGCAATTACGGAGAACCTGATTTCACGTCTAGGCTAACACTTTAAGCCGCTGTCAATGTTACACCTTGTTGACTTACTGGCCAAGTCATTTGTAGAAACTAGTTAACGCAATAAGTTGTCTTTTGGAGCTCCAATGTTCATAATTTCCAATCTTATGTGGAAATTAATAATCGCTTAAGTAATTGATATTTCGCACATTATTTTAAATATTGCAATAAGACTTTTTATTCAGCTTCATAACATTAAGATCTAATTATGTATGCTGAAAAAACAAAATTTTGTTTTCTTTGTGGCATCAAACCTATAAACTCGCTCCCCGTGTTTTTCTTATGGTGAATAAGCAAATTGACATAAATTCTTTTTTTAAACTATGATGAAGGTTAATTTTAATCATAACCATTAATTCATAAACAAACGGAAATTTGCTTAGTACGCAGGCTTGTTGTAGTTTGTATTTTGCTACTTAAAATAATCTGAACTTTTAAACCTCAACTACTTATCACCATAGTGGTGTTTGTCACATAAGCTAGCCAGAGGAGACCTTTGGTTTTACTACTTGATTTCACATCAAGGCTTTGACCTGATGAGTTGACTTACTGGCCAATGTAGCCGTGGGCCAGAGGAAGTGGACATCCGCTGCCACAATGTCCGAGGGGCCCTTGTTGCGGATGCTATATATGTGGATGACTTGCGGCCCGATGTCTGTCTCCTCCGTTATATTGTCCTCGTTGTACAGAGACGTGTTGTAGTGGACCATGGCCGGGTGAGATGACCTGGCCAAACAACATGCGAGGTACAATTAAAAATTATAATGCTGATTCATTAAAGTCAAGGTGTAGGTAAAATCTTTGAATGAATCACCTAAAAATTTAGTTAAAATTCATGTTTTCTGGCTCCTGAGATGATTTACTGACCAAATAATTACTACAAACACCTCGTCAATAGCTCAAATTTCCATAGTACTGCATTACGACCGTTTCGGCATTAAGATGTCATCATCAGACGAATAAATTTCAGCCACTTGGCTTCGTTAAATTTAAACACATACAAAACACATCATTAAATTTCTACTTTCAATTTCATATTAAACTCAATTCATAATAATAACTAAACTCAATTTTTTGTTAAACTTACCCTTGAAGTATAAGATCTGTCTCCACCCAGATATGGACGACGAGGTGTTGCGTGTTGTCAGCACTGGAGGTTTTGTTCTCAGGATTGGTACTATTGACCGACATGTCAAACTCATACCGAGCCTTCATGCCAGGTTTGTGGAATGGTTGCAGCAGTACTTTGAAGTGAACCTGAAACAGTATTCTCATGTCATCTAATTCAGGAAGACTAAAGCTACATCTTAAACAGTGTAAGCTCTTCTCAATATTGATTCTAAAGGTTCCTTTTAGAAGAGTAAAGTCTTATACTCTCTAAAATCACAAGGATGTTACAACAATAATGTTAAATTATTCAGTATCAACATTGTGACGTGAGTGAAATCAAGTGTAGAAGATTAGGATGGGCTGAGTGATGAGAAGGGAAGAGAAGTCTCGACTGAAGGCAATCAGCAAAAATAACCCTGATGGAAGGTGACCCTGTGGGTAGTGGGACCAGGTCAAGTCGAACATGCAGAGAATTGGAGCCACAGAACAGGATTCAGGGGACAGGTCAAATTGCAGAGGCATTGTTGGTAAAGCTAAATATCACCTTTGATATTGATGGCTGTGGGAGTAAGTGTAAGAATAAGTATGCTCAGGAGTGCATGTGTGTTTGTAAGTGAAACTTTGAGTGACCTGTGTTATGGAAGCTTACCGTTTTCTCTTTAGGCAGCGGGTTGCCGATGTCACAGTGAAGAGTGTTGTTGTTGATGAAGGACGGAGCGGAACACTGCACGAGAACATCTCGCTCTGTATCCAGCCTCTCGATGTTGACGTAGTTGATGCCGGGCGGAACTCTCATGTTGAAAACCGACTCAAATGCATCCTCCCCCTCGTTGATCACCACCACATCCACGCTGAGGCGTTCCCCAGAGCCCAGCAGGTAGCGTTTCACATTCCTGGATAGACAATAATGGTTAAGAAGTTCTACAGTAAAGAACAATAAGTATATACTTTTACTCTCTATTATACCTCATGAGATTCAATCCCTGGTTCAGGAAAATATTTTTTTCACAACTAACAGTTCTTGTCTAGTATTATTTTGTAAATAACATTTTGGAGATCAAACTGAAATGCTATAAAAAGATTTGGGTAATGATTTTTCACATTATATTTTGCATACTTTCAATTTCATAATAAACTCAATTCATAATAATAACTAAACTCAATTACTTTAAAACTCAACAATTGAGTAATGCGTTTTAATAGTTTAATTTCATAATAAATAAATGAAAATAAAATTTTAACGTTCTTTGCGAAAATTCATTCAATAGAGAGTGGTATATGCTAAAATCTTTTTATATTTTTACTCACCATTTCATGTTTTTTGGTGGAAAACAATAAAGAAATGCCATCCAAACAAAAAACCACATTTACGACCATTTTTTTCACTTACACTATCGTGTACTCCTGACACTGGGGACGTTCTTTTACTGAACTGTGCACTTTTACTGTTCTAATATTTAAAAAAACTCAATATTATGAATCAAAATCACATTCATTTTATTTTAAATTATAAAAAATACTACACCACTGTAGAAATATACTATTTACAACCCTGCCAGCCCCCCTGATGTGTTATGTTCACTTGTGCCAGTCATAAAAACACTTGGGACACACAATCCCGGCAGGTCCTCAAACTCGGTGCGATGCCAAACGACCCTTTTATTAATATTTCTCTCACTACATTCGCGGCACTTTTATTTTTTACCATTTTGCTGCAACTTGCCTTTTGGGTGTTTGAACAAACAGTTTTTACTTTTTACTAATACACAATGTTTACACAAACATATGTTTCTATAAAACCTATGAATCTGACACCGCCTAAAAATGATCAAAATATACTTTGCCACAAGCGCAATAACAAAAAAACACACCAGAGAAATGCTAGCAGCTCACTGACATATCTAAGCAACAATGAAATGGTAGCAACGATCGTGTACGCCTGCAGCATATTAAAAGCCAATAAAGTGTATTCGTTATAGCCTGCATACAAATACAGAAAGTCCTTTAGAATAACACAAAAAAGTCATTTGTTGCAGTACAGATTAAAATTCTAAATGAATTAAAATCCTAATGATTAATTGATTATGTTATATAACCAATGAAAATGTCTTCAATTAGTGTAATCAGTGGTAATATTTTTAATTAAATAAAATATGAAGAAAACGTAAGTTTAAAGTATAGGTAGGTTGATAATTATGTCTAGTTTGATGAATATGTGTACATACGGAGTGGCGTTGATGCGGAGATTCGGAATGCAGACGTTGTCTTTGCCGCAGTTCTTCTGGATGACAACGCTGTCCTTCTGGGAGAGAGGCTCATTGAGGTCGAGAACAGGTGTGAGAGATCGCTGATACCTCCTTCGCGACCCTTGCGACGCCCCAGCACGCAGACTGTAACGCATCTCCGCCTCTAGCGCTGTCAACTTGTCTCTGATACCCGGCTGGCAATAGAAGAGTGAAATGAGTGAGTGTTGTTACACCAGTATGTTGTAATAAACTTAAAAACTTATTAGACAATTTAATCACACACATTAGTAAAATTACTAAGAATTCAGATTTAGATTTCATGAGATTTATTCATACCGGTATACAAAAATTTGAAACACCTAATGAGAGTAGATTAGCAATATGAGGCAAAGCTACCTTAATGTAGACGAAAACTTCCTGGCACTTCTGCAGTCCCTTATCAAGAGTGATGGTCTGGTTGTGAACACTGTTTCCTTCCAATGACAGTAGAGCCATGCGAGGACTCTTCTGTTTTTTGGAATCAAGGATCAATTGTACGTCAAAATCTGTAATAATAATCCTTTAAAGTCAAGTCAAAAACAAATTTATTCTAAAAAAGGAGGTATATAACCATCTAAAATAAGAACATTTTAATAATGTATTTTTTTAAACAAAATAAGTTAAACAAATTTATATAAACAAGAAACCAGTTTTAGAAAACTGAGAAAATAATTAGGAAATTAATAAAACCATTGACCTAGGAATAGCCGGAGCGTAGTACCAAGCTGTTGTTTTTAATAGTAAAATGAAATTTTGGAAAATGTTAAAAATATATATTTCTTTTTTATATTAAAATTAATTTAAAAATCAATATTACCGATTGAAACTATCTCCTAACAGAGAAAAATATTAAAAAACTACAGCAAATGGTGAAAAGAAAGTAAATTTAATAAGATCCTATGATGAAAATATGATGGTACACTGTGTAAAATAAATTTATTTACTTCGCTAATAGCTTAGATCATGGATATAATAATAATAATAAGTTTATTCCATCAATAAATACAAATTTACAAAATAACCATACAATCTTGAACTTTTTCCACTGAATTGGTCTGACAACGGATTACCAAATTTCAAATTCTAAGAATATCCATGTCAAAAAACTCCAAGTGAAGATGACACTTAATAAAATTTATCAGAACTGTATGGTGGGAGGAGAATATTTTTATTCAAACAATGTAATCTTAAATACATTCACTATTTGACCCCTTGAGGTTCACCTCATTTTGGCGCTTTTGCAGGCTTTTACTAAAAATTCCACATAAAATAGTAAAAATATAGTAACTATAACATATTATACACCATTTTAATCTACATTAAATTATCTATAAGATAAAAGTAACATGTTTTATTTTTATCTTGGTTTTGATGGGTGTATCCAATTAAAATTGATAAAAAAATTTTTTTCAAAAGATTTTTCAAAGTTTGCTCCCCCACAAAACACAGAAAATAAATACCAGTCAAAAATTGAAGATAGCCAAGTTTTTAAAAATTTAATAAGTAAAATAAAAATATATAGTTTTATACACATAAGTCACTGCTATCAATTTTAAAATGGTGAAATTAACATCAAAAACACCAAACAAACGCGACGAGAACGTGTAACGCCACCATTGTAAACAAAGCGACATAACCGCGCAACTGAAGACCGATGTTTTAACTAACATAGAATTCTGACGCATAGAGTAAGCAAAACGAAACATACCTCGGCGGAAAGCGTATGATCTGTAGAAAACAACGATACTATATTCAATGTAGTTTTAACCGAAAATGTATTCACACCATTGCTTTTTGTAAAAGCTTACCTACCGTCGATTGATCGAGAAAATTTTCAGAACTGTATGGTGGGAGGAGAATGGGTGTTTTTCAAACATTGTAACTTAAATAACAACATGTGTGTGTCAAAGTGACATTTTTTATTATTTACCATAGGACTGGAATACCAATTCAAGGCCTGAAATTGACTACGACTCAAAGGTTTTGGTTACAGTTCTATGTGGGTCAGTTGTTTAAACCTGTGTATAGAGCAAATGTGCTGTGTAATAATGGTCTGTGTTATATTCCTAGCAAAAAGGAAAAGTGGCAGCTGTTGCAGAGTCTCAACTATGGTCATTGTTTGGTTACTAGAGTTAGGAATTTTCATTTTGTGCTAGAACACCAGCAGAACGTTATGTTTGGTTTGTATCAGTGCTTGATTTATAAGATACAGTACACTTATTATATAAAGACAAAGGTTCCAATGTTGTAATTTTTCTGATGTAAAATAAATCTTAGATGCTGTGTACCTAGTCTTGGGTCCACTCCCAGTCCACTGTACTCCAAACACATCTTGAGGGAGAGACAGGCGGCCCTGGAACCATCCTTGAGTGTGCAGTTCTGTTCTTCCAAGACAACTTGCTTCTGGTCTGATAGGAATGACACGGACGCCATCATCTTCACCACGGGTCGAGCCCTGCCAAAGAAACATCAGTCAGGTTTTAATAAAGTCAGTCTGTTTTCCTAAAAAATTATAACTTATAACTTCACTACTTAAAACAATATTTTGTAAACATTTTAGACTCATTAGCTGAACAATTTTTCAATTTATTTTGCCTCGTTGAAACAATAAAACAGTCTATTCCACCTCTAAACTAATCTACTTTATCTTTTTAACTTAGGAAATTAATAAAAACATTGGTGTTATTCAGCCACACTTGCTGGTCGATCTGGTCAATAATATAGGGATAAATGGGAATTCATCTAACTCTCTTCATCTAAGAGGGTAATACACTTTGTCTTTGATAAACCCTATACTAAATTATAGTACTAAAGTTCAACTGAGAAAAACAAAACCTTGTAAAAACAAACTTATGAAGACGCCCTTTCCATTGTTGTAACAATCGTTTATTTGAAAACACGGAATCATACGTACCAACCTTTTAGCTTTGCACAATTCTATTTTAATAACCCAGTATTTCAAAGAACAAATATAAAATAAAACTCACTTTAGAAACACAGCCGTATCGGACTCATAAGCTCCCACGATTAGGTCTGGATACTGGTTTTCATCCATGTCCACCCCGCCTGATAGCGAGAAACCAAATGTCGTAAGAGGCAAGCCGAGATCAGATGTGCGGATGATCTGCGAAGGCTTCTCTCGTATCCCGGTAGCTGACCCGTGGTAGATGTAGACAGCGCCTCTCTCCTGTGGTCCGTCGTAAGGTGCACCGACCGCCACATCTGAGCAACAATGAAGGTTAGTCAGCTGAGGACTAGGAGTCAACACATAATGGAATATGTCCACTGAGGGCAGAACACAGATGTTTAATGGGACTTGAACACAAAAAATATTTTTTGTGGTTTTTATTTTTATGTTTATTATTATTTTTCAGTACTTTCTGACCAATAAAATATAAAGGGGAAGGCTTAACATACCTTTTGAAGCACAATGGCAGTCTGGGATACAGTATGTGTCAAGACCGTGAATTGAACCCAGGACTATTGGGTTTAATTCACCCACTTAGTTAAAACTGCCACAAATGTAGAATTTGACTTCAGTATGTAACATGATTGATTGTGATATTTTGAAGGTGGATTAATTGAAGAAAGATAATCATGTAATCAATTGCTGATCCATAGAATAAAAAATTAGCATAAGAATTCATAAAAATTCGATTAAGAAAAGGGTATGAAAGGTTTTGACATGGATATGTCTTAGCTCGGAGGGGGGGTGTTAGCAATTTCAGCGATCAAAATTTGAAACAGTGACGAACTGGTGACTGATTAGATTGATTTAGTTAGTGGCGTCATAGTTTGGTTATGAGAACAGCTGTTTAGATGAACTGGAAACATTCCCTTTAGACATATCCATGATCTAACTTATATCCCACAGGGAAGTACTCGTAAATACATACAAACAGTGATTGGACTTACTTTATAACTTGACACTTTACTATCATTATCTACTTCTTCTTTTCATCAATAGTCTACCAGGAAATAACCAAAATTATAATATAATTCTGGAATCAGTCAATGAATCATTTCATATGGTATCTGGACACCTCCTGATAAAATCTGTGATGGAAAGGAGATTCTCTAGGGAACTCTACTACTAACCACACTTTGCATGCACGTGTCCTTCAGTGATTCCTAGATATTTTAATATCTCATATTATTCAAATAATAATGGTTCAAATGTTTAGAGAAAAATATAAAAAATAAGGTTTTATGTTGTAACGGAAGTTGGAAGCAATATAAATGACAATTGCATTGAAAAGGAGTCACATAAATGGTTTAGACATATTTCATTTAATGGTTTACTTTACCTCCATATCCATCTTTGTTGATGTCCCCAAGGGAAGCCAACGCTAAACCAAATCGTGCCTTCGAATTGGTTCCATCCCTGGTGTTCATTGAGCGGAATTTTTGTTCCTGGAATTAAAAACTGTCCTAGAATAACCCTTAATAAAAATTCACTTGCAAAATATGGATGTGAGGAGGTTATGTACTGCAATAATCTCAAAGATAAAAAAATACCCCACAGTAATTTCTGTAACTCTCAATTGCATAAAACTACAGTTTACTTTTTTTAATGATCAATTATTATGCTTTTTACACTTTAATTGAGTAACGTAATTCTGTAGAATATAATTTGAATGAGGGATCTGTAGTTACAAATGCAATAACTGAATAACAAATCTGTAAATGTTTATACATTTTTAAATGTTGGCTGTAAGTTTTTAAATAATGGTGTTAAATAATTGGACAACCTAATAATTTAACCTTGTAATCAGAGGGTCGCCATCTCAGATACAGATTCAGGAACCATTTGTATTGGTTCAATAAAGAATTTGTCAAGCAAAAGGTAGAGTACAGTAGTTTAAAAGACTTAAGATTTGAATGTTATTGTAAATAAAAACATGAAAAAACCACTGACAGCATAATAAATAAAAGTAAATCTCACCCCCTGGCCTTGGTAGACGACATAGATCCGCCCCGTCTCGTAGTCACCCTCGTTATTAGAAAGGTCGGTGTACAATGGTGCACCAATCACCAAATCGTCCAGTTTGTCTCCGTCCATGTCCACGGCAGCCAGTGAGTAACCGAAGTACGCCCCCAGCTGCTCACCGGTGATGTTCTGAAGGTTGGTCAGGTTCCAGGTGTACAGCACGATCTGTGAAAAACAGGTTAGGTGAGGCCGGGCATAAGTTGGAATAACACACTGAGTGTGGTCCATCACGTCCATCATTTAGGGACGACGGTATCCATATGGATACTTGGAACCATCTAAACTTTGATATTGTCCTGTGGCTCAGCCATTCCATATTTTGAACTAATACTTTGTAGTTTATACTTAGTTGAATGAACACAGTGACCTTGGTTTTTATTTTTGTCACAAAATCAGTAGCAGGGGGGCCACATGTTTACTTCTCGTGGGAAAATCTTTGGGTAATAATATATTGTGTCCCTCTTATTTTGGAACAATCAGACATGTATGTGGAAATAAGATGGCAGATGTTGACTGGAAACAGTATGTGCGTCTGGCATCACTGTGGCAATGGGTACCATATGGATAACTCTTTTTTTAAGGTAAATAATTTTGTGATCATATTCATACCGTATCTATTATTACATGTTTGTACTGTAAAAATGTAAGTTTTTATTAAATAAAACATTTTAGGATTTGGGTGAGTATTTGAATTATACTGTAGCACTCAATGTGTTAAGCTGAATTTTTTGTATTTTAGTACTGAAGTCTGATACATTTAATAATGTGTGTCTGTTCTGTTTCTAATGGAATAAAGAGATTTTTTCATGATGGGCAAGATAGAATAAGGACAACCTTCTTAACTCCTGAGGAGGCTTTCAGGTAATCTTCAGGCAAAACTAAGCCAAAGCTTGACATATATAAAACAACCGAGTAGAATTTACTTTTTAACGTAACAATCTCTAGAATCCAGCTCAGTAAATTGCACCAGATAAGCCCAGACAGCCCTGATACTCCTAGAAGTTCACAAACACAATTTTTTAATCCCTGTATAGTTATTTTTCAATTGTTAACATGGTAAGCAAATTGTTGATAGATCATGCAATAATATGAGAGATTTTCTAATATCCTTTACATTTAACCCTTAAAGCGTGACACTCCAGCGGAGTGGGAGCATACCGGTTAAAGACGCCTAAACAACTGATTCATTCATTAAGTCATTAAATATTCCAAAAAAGCCGCCATATTGGTTTTATGAGTGCATTGAGGCAAAAGCAACATCACCATGCACTCTATCGGTTGTTTTGCAAACTACAGCACAGTAAATGCAGCTTAATGATTGGTTGCGTCTAAAGACACTAGCCGCATTGTGCGAACCCCTGAGCTGCGTCTAAAGACACTAGCTGCCTGATAAGGGTTAAAACCATTTTGGCAACTCAAAATCACCCACCAGTCTATTTTTTCCACTACTTTAGGTACATTACCTCTAGAGTTTGGATGGACATAGCAGAGACTTCATGCTTTACAAGAAACATAGTTAACTAAAGTTTTGATGAAAGTCAGTAATATATTAGCTACCGTACATGTATTACCAATCATTTGACAGTGTTCAGTGTTTTGTTTTAATATTTAGCACAAATTCCTTCCCTTGCATAAACAAGTCAGTTCAATACACTCCTCCTGTTTTTATGATGTTCAAACATCCTTATAATAAGTAATGGTCCAAAAAGTGATGCAGTTTATTTAACCCTAAAGTGGTGTCATGATTTTCATTCCACGTTTGGTGTCTTTGGTCTTTGGTGGTGTCTTTGTATTTTTTTATATTTCTCGTATATAGATATAACCATAAAAAATAGATTTATGTTAAATTATCATTACCATATCTTTTTTTCATTAACTGGCGTTAATTGTAAAATAACGCCCTCCTGAGAGTAGATGAAATTTATTTTAAGAAATGAATACATCAGACCAGAGTCAATAAAATAAAAATTTTTTATAAAATACATTTTTTGTACTAAGACCCGTATTGTTATATCATGAAAATTTATTCATTAGACAATGTAGAAAACAGAACCATTAGAATTCTGTCTATTTAAATTTTTGGCTGAAACACAATTTTTAGCCATAGAGTAATGACAACTGTGACTACATATTTGGTGTCTTCGGTCTGTGAGACTGTTTCATCAGGCCAACTACACCTTAGGTGTTTTAGGTATAGTACACTAATATCAACGGTTTTCACAACAAATTAGGTGTCTCCGGTCCGCTGAACCGATCTCGTCTCAGGTGCCTTTGGTGTATGGGACCGAAGCAAAGAATCATGGAAGATCCCCTAACCTCAAAATTACACCCGTGTTTTTGCCGGTAGACTAATTCGAGGTAGGAAGGTAGGCAGGAGGCACATGTCCTGCACCCTAGCGGGAGGAGCATGAACTTCAAAATACTAAGTGATCGGTCTCACACACCGAAGATACCACTCTAGGGTTAATAAAAGGGTTTCCTGACTTTTAAATTGATTTTTCGAATAAACAATTAATTCAAAGTTCAAACACCACTCCTCAATAAAAAACAGCATGGATGTTAGGGTAAAAGAACAATACAAGTAAAATTCAGTGTTTATTCTATTCAAAGCACTTTGAGACTGAATGTGCATTATTACCTTCCCCAGTAGTCCTGCCCCCCGCGGCATCCCCACCGCCACATCGTTCTGCCCCGCACCACCCCCACTGAAGTCTCCCGCCGCCACCGAATAACCAAGATAGGAGTCATCGTCTGTCGCTGGACCTTCGTTACTAGAGATGACCTCAGGTCTCGAGTACAAGTTTTGGGAGATTATTTGCCCTGAAAAAAGTATAATTTCAGTTAAGACACATACACTCTTGTTTATTATGGTATTGCATTTTAATATCAAGCTGCAAGGTCAAGGGTAAACCACATAAAGGGAAAATTGGAGCTTCGAAGCTCTTTGTGGGTATATATGTGCCCATTCCTTGGATGTGCGAGTTGAAAGCAACAAACGGTCAAAGTGCAATTGAGTCATGACTTTGTGAAGGAAGCACGTGATAGAAATATGCAATAAACACTTAGTGTGATTATAATACCTTTTGTCACTGCTCATGTTAGAGTTCTGTCGTCTTCCCCTGAAGGAATTTTTGAAGAAAGATTACTCACTATTGCTATGAGCTTTGCATCATTGTTTCACGCCTAAAAAAGACACTCTCTTCATTGAATGAGTTTTGTTTCAGACAACGTCTTTACAAAGACATTTTCAGTGTCACACTTTAATACGAAGAACATATTGCTGTTGAATATAGGTAAAATCAATGTCACATTGATCATTCTCCACATTCTTAAACCTGTTTATAGGTCTGACAAATAAGTATGTTTACTTTTTGGATGCACCTTTCTGAGGTAAAATTTAAAACATTAACTTTTGAGTTTGAAAATATTTTGAAATTATATTTAAGCACATTTAAAGTTCAAGAATTGAAAAGCGTATTTACAAGACAGGTAAATATTATTTACAAAACTTATCATATTCTAATTAAGACCTAGGAAATGCATATTCTGAATAGTAGGCTTTTGTTTTTAAATCTCAAATCACTTCAGATTACTTTAAGCATCCAAGCTTTCTATTGTTTACAATCTACTGAAATAAGCATAGTTCAAAACCAATAGTATACCAAGGACCAAAACTCATTAAGATCATTAAAGACTCATTAAATTTCTAAATAATTTCTAGAAAGATCATTCTCAAGAAGTGGATTCTTCATAAATACAGGTTCGAAACAAGTATAATGGGCAATTCATGCAAGAAACATGCATTAAAGCAAAAGTGAAAATCAAGAGAAGAAAATCCCCAACCGTAAAAACCGCTGTAAGCTGAAAAACATATTATTGTGACATATAAAAATAAATTTATAATCAAATCCACAAAACCAGAAAATACACAAGGAAATCAGAAAACCATTATAATTCAAACCATAATTGTGTTGTGTCTTTAAGGCCACCACTATATCCAAAGTACTCTAAGTAACAGGGTCAATATACTTTTAGGAATAAGAAGATATAATTTATGATTTTAAAATATTACTGTGTATGAGTTATTTTGAACATAAACTGTATATTATAGAACATTGTTGTGTATGTTTTAGTCTCTCAATCATTACACATTTTCCCTGTTGTTTTAGTTCAATTGTTAAGTACATTTTCTGTTATTGTTGTTAAATTTGTTACTTTCGATAGTGCTGCATTTTTGTTTTGCCATTACCACTATAATTATCATTGCATTATTTAACTATGTATTTTAAACAGCATTGCCCATATTTATTTTTAAAAACCCTGACTGTTAATTAATTGTTAAACTTTTTTCATGGGGTAAATAAAGATTAAATGTTAAAAAAGGGATGTAATATTAAAGGCTCTGTTATATTTGTGTATATTGTTATATACTCTTTGTGAAATTATTTTCTTAGTAAACGACAAAAAAAACTATTTCTTGGAACAACTGGTTTCTATTTCACACAAACAAAAGGTTTGGTACTATACTTCAAAGAGATTGCATCTTCTACTTAAAAAGGGTAATGTTTTATAGTATATGAAATGAAATCTTCGAATTGTTCTGTAATAACAGATCATAATTTGATTTCCACTAAATGTGCATACACTCGTTTATGTTTTGTTCTTTACATTATTTCTGAGAGTTATGATGATGTTAATGTTGAGGAGACTGACAAGCATGTAAGCATCATCTGGGTATGGGTATGGGTATGGGGTTGGTTTACCTTCCTCGTTCATTATGGCGTAGCGGGGCGGCATGGGACGGGGTAGTCGGGCGTATGCGTCACAAGAATGGACCTGACCTGCAAAACACACCATCCGCACCTTCAATCCAATCCAGTATCCTGTTCCTATTGGCTCAACCATCGTCAACCGTTTCTCCCACCCTCCCCATCGACATTATAACAATTATTTAAATTGTAAATTTCATATTTACTTAAAGTTAAGTGTTTATAATGGTTATTGTAAAGTTGTTTTGGTTTAAAATCTATAATAAACGGAGATTTAAGTATTTATTTTAAAAATAATAGACATAATTTAACAGATTTTATTATGTAAAGAGTACATCTGTCAGCTGTTTATTTTATATTTAAATTTTAGCTAAAAAGCGAAGTAATCAACCCATTTACAAGGTACTGTGTAATAAAGTGTTCAAATGTGACTGTCTCTTTAAATATTTACACAATTTGTGGATGTGGATATAAAACAACAAAAAATATCTCAAACATAAACCCACACCATTTCCTTCTTACCGAAAAACGGAAACCCAAGTATATTGAGTAATGAAGGACAGTGCTGCATCCATAATATAACCAAAAGCAGAAATCGGTCCCAAAAAACCGAATAACCCCAAAAGCTGAAAGAAGAAAAATTCAAAAGTATACAAGTATAATATAACACATATCTAGTGCGAGGTTTATTTTACACATGCTACACAACTTAACGTAATTACAAACACAATCGGAACACAAATAAAAACGTACAATAAAATTACACTGAACATTCAAGTGCAAGTAGAATGCAACATGCTCCATAGAGGCAATGTGCTGAAAATGTAATGCAGGATTAGTCTTGAGGGAGGGGTAACAAACATTTCATTCTTTGGAAATTCAATACAATATTTATCATAAAACCAGAACATTGACCGAACAATTAGTATAATTAAGCTACACCAAAGACTCAAACATTATTTTGTTAATAATGTTTTGAAAATGTAGCTTTGCAACACTAAGTTTATAAAGGAAAATATTACACAATAATGTATTTTTACATTAGTTTTGTACAAGAACATAAACACATATTTTGTAACTTTGTCTTGTTCAGCAGAAAGTTGTTTGTCTTATAGTATGGATTTAAAAGAAGGCACAAATTAATTACATCTCTGTACAGTTAGTAGAATTCGGCAGTAAGGAATGAGGTCTTAAAAAAATATAATAGTACTGTAACCCCTAATAACAATTAAAGTCAGTAAAAGTTAGGAGTTAGATAATTTTTCATTACAAAAACATTTTAACATTTATTTACATTTACTAAAAACTTTTGATAACCATCCCCCGATGTTCACTCATAAAATTTATATTAATACATATATACTTATTACACAATTATATTACATTTTTAATTTAATTAGTTTTGAGTGTTGGACAGTTAATTGTATAAAAAGTATTAAAACCATGGATATGTTCCTTTAATGGCATTTTCGGTGTAAATTAGAAGTAGGGAATTTTCTCAACAATAGCCTTTTTCCCCACAGAAAAGTTCAGAGTATACTATGATTAAAATGTTTTCAATCTGTGGTTGTTTAAATATATAGTTTAAATTGTATTCCTTTTTACACTTACTAAGTGTAGTAAAGGTATAAATAATTTAAAAGTAAGATGTACTCTTTCTATACAGTTTGATGAGGAAAGAAGTAGAATGTACATTTTGGGTAAATCAAACATAATTTTCATTGAAAAGAGTATTTCTACAGCAAGAATTGAGACACATAACGGACTTCAAGTCCGGTAGGGTATCCTGTAATTCACCTACTTGGAGATCACAAATTGTGGATAACTATAAACTATGACCCATGTGACATCACGTGGTGTCTGTTCGCACTGTTGATTACTACATTCATTTGCAAAGTCCCTTGGATGCCATTAATTAATAGTCATCAGGGGCTTTGGTGCTTAAGGTCCCGGGTTCAAATCCCATGGCTTTTCGCTATGTGATAATGCCGTAACCCAAACAGGGCTGCGCAAAAAGCCGCTACGGCTGAAGTGCCTTGGGAGTAATCCGCCCCTTCCAATAAAAAAAAATAGTCATCAGAATCACCCAAGCTCATTTCTCATTCGTACTTGGCTTAAAATACCTACCTGGGTAGGTTGACATTTCAGAGAAAAGTATCAAAGTGAAGTATTAATAAACAGGCCTACTATGTACAAAAGGCACGATCGTTATATACAAGAGTAATGATGGGGGTGTTGGGTGGGTGCAAGTCCGACAGGGTTCATGTTTTACTCCACCCCATAAACAAAATTTTAAAAAACCTGTTAACAGCGCGATATCTGTGGGTGCAAGTCCGACAGGGTTCAGGTTCTCCTCTACCCCATAAAAAAAAGAAAAACCTGCAAACCGCAAACGAGGCGATATTTTTGTAGAGTTTGCCAAAATTCCGAACGCATCCAAGATTTGAGAGGTTTTACTTAATCCCCGACCTCCTCACCTGTGGCAAGATGGCGCTATTACTCAGGATCTCGCCGTGACGTCATCGCCATCGCCATTGCCAGGCCTCATCGACGTTCATTAGCGAGGTCTCCTTACAGTCGTGTATAATGTCAAATGCAATATTTCACAAAACAAGTTTGCATCTGACCCTAGGGTCGACGACAGCCATGCCGACACGAGCGTCTACCGCTGCGACACCGCCTCTCGTTTCATTCATTTTGCTTTCGAAAAAGTGCATATAACCTCCTTACGTTCTCATTGTGGGGTACAATACGGTAGTTTTATCCATTTTGATGAGCTTAAAACTAATCTCCGTGGTTCTCATCTTTACTTTGTGATGATAATATTAAAATCAGCAATTCAATTTATATTTAAGATTATGTACGATGATTGGATTCGGTCCTTGAGAAAGATGTTCGTAAACACTCCGTGGCTCTGGATTTCCATTCCATATTTCGCGCCTTCGATTGATCAGTTCTTGAATGCATTTTGATCTTATGAAACGAACAATTCAATGCCAAAGATGGAATAATTGGATAGTATTTATGGGAATAAAACGTATAAGATATCTTTCATGCCCATACAAAATCTCCAACTACTAATTGGAAAATTTTAATCTTGACAATAGGTAATTAAATAATGCTTTCAAAAAAATCTGAAGCGTCCAAAGCAAAAAATAATTTGAGTGGAATGTAACAGAAACGAGCGTTGTGAATAGGCATGTAAGAAGATCATACCGGGTTCGAAAACCGAATCGAAAAACTACCGACCGATTTCCATAAGGCACCGAAGTCGGAAACTTTACAAAAACGGGCGAAGCGGATACGAGTTTTGGGATATTGGACAAAAACCGGACAGTAACAGTTACCATCGAGGAGCCGGCGTTCGGAGCGCGAGCCACTTATAAATTATTCATCAAACGAAAAATTCAATCGTGGAGAACACGCACAGAAGTGCGCCGGCACCGAGCGAGACCCGGTGCTCTTTTAAGGTAGTCCGCTCTATTGTCGCTTGACCGACTTTTAAATTTGTCTTTTGTGTCGGATTTATGCGAGTCGGCCTCAGTAGCGGGCGGGCGTATACATAAACATGTGGCCTGCTCGGCATGCTGGGCATGGTACTTCCGTGACACGAGGCAGCGTGGCGACGTTCTCTTTTTGGATCACTGATTTCCAATCGTAAGCTGTAGTTACAATTTTTTACCGATGAAAACTAAAACCTACTAAAAAAATAAGATTTACATGTATTTTTGACATAAAAAAATATTATTAAACATCTATGTTTCTCCTTTTTGGAGTATTTACAAAACGTTTTACCCTTTGCCCCAATAATAGATTTTCATAATGAATTTATCTTTCTTAAGAATTTTTGGAACAGAAATAATTTATAAACCAAGTTTTGTTTGTGTAGATAAGATCATCATTTTGTACTCATTTCTCGTTCACACTTGGCTTAAAACACCTACCTGGATAGGGCGCCATTTCAAAAAAGTATTGGGTAGGACACCATTAAAAAGTGTAAATCCATTTTTTACTATGGGTATATCGTAAAATTAAAAAAAATTGTGATGGTACGTAGTGATAAACACAAAAGTTAAGGTTTCCAAGTTTTAAAATATCTTATTTTACAAAATGCGAAAAATTAGGATTTAACTTTTTGTGTAAAAATGAAAAAGAACATTGGTAATTTGTTTTAAGTACGTTATCAAAAATTTGTATTTTGAGTATTGCGACGAAATGACAAATCGTATTTGCGGTGATAAAGTGAAGGGAAAGAAGAATACAACTTTTGTGGAATAGAAACATAAAACTTACCCTGCCAGTACCAACTGCCCACAGCTCCGATGTACAATCTCTTTCCATCCTGAAAAATACAAACAAATTATTGATTTTTTCGTCACGGGATTATTTTAAACACATATAACTACTATTCAAATAAAATCGTATTGTCTTAATTATAAAGTTTACACAACGTAACGGTAACGACATCTTAACCAGTTACATTCACGTTTCTGCAATAATGAACCCAAAGACGGTTAAAGGGCGCTTTATATATTGCACCATATGAGAATTGCTCCAATATCAAATTCGCAATAACAATAACGGGAGTTAACAATAACGTTCCTAAAGCTTGATATTGAGGGTCAGGTCACGTGATACGAGTGCACTATATTGCACTCCAAGCTACCGTGTACCGTCGTCCAAGCTTAGTCTGTATCCTCTCAGGTAATTCATAAATGAATGTGAATTCTTTGAATACTCAGTTCCTCTATTAAGGAGGTATTATTGACCTTATAAGGTTCAACCCCCAAAATTTCATTCAAGAACCACATGTGAATGAACTTTATCGTTTTCTGAAAATGTCCAACCCGTACTGTGGCCGAAAAATAATAAAATTACCTTTGCCAAAATTAAGACAAAGATTAGGCGACAAAGTAAAATCAATGAAAAATGCCTTGTAACTCTACTGTCGTAGTTACAGTAGTAAGTATATTTAAAAAGAATGTTGCTGAACTGGGAATGTTCAGTTGGAGTTGGAATGTGACTGCAGCAGAGATGCACTTAAACCAAACGACAGTGGCGCCGCAGTGCGGTGATAACAGTGACTACGACGGGGAGTCGGCTCGAGCCCTGACATCCGCTCTGTGATTCATCCTCACATCAATTTCATGTTATTAACAAATTTCCCTCTTCCTTTTAAAAGTACAAAATTTCCCTTTTCCTTTTAAAAGTACAAAATTTCCCTCTTCCTTTTAAAAGTACCAAATTTCCCTTTTCCTTTTAAAAGTACCAAATTTCCCTCTTCCTTTTAAAAGTACCAAATTTCCCTCTTCCTTTTAAAAGTACCAAATTTCCCTCTTCCTTTTAAAAGTACCACAGCTCGATTTTTCATCAGTTTCCGTCTTTTAAGAATATATTCTGTTAAATTATTACTTTACATCGACATGTTTACAAAAGTTATAAATCTACTCTACTGGGTTGGAAAATAAGGAAGAAATTGATTTTTTAATTTTCTCCATAAGAATAACATTGGGCGCTTTCAGACAACGTACTGCGTTTATCATGGGCAGTAAATTTAACTTTTCTCTGGAACCGTTAGTCGTAGACAAATAATTCAAAATACTAATTTGTTTAGTTTTTTAAGCTGGTTTCAATGGTGCCAGTCAAGTTACACTTTACTTTTATAATTTCCCCTGAAAAATTAAAAATTTGATTTTTTTGACATTTAAAAGCCCATAACTTTTGAACCGTAATTTTTACAGACATGTGGGTGGTGTAAAATTATTTAGTGCTCTGTGCACTATAAACTATCCAAATTCCAATCAAAATCGTTAAAATAGTTGTTGAGAAAGTTTGATTTTTCACGTTTTTTAAGAGTTTTTAGGTGTAAACTACTTTTAAAAATCAAAAATTCAAAAGAACGAAAAAACACCTGGAGATACGGTGAATATACACATACATGCCAAATTTCATCTAAGTCGGACCAACGGGGTAGGCTTTGGCTCTGTACACATCCAGACACACACGCACACAGACACACGGACGGACAGATATAACGTCGAAACCCACTTTTTTGGATTCAGGGGGCCCTAAAACGGAAATATACTCTCTTAACTCAACTTAGTAAATTTTGACGAAAACAATACTTTCTCCATGTGTATAAGGGGAGAAAGTAAAAAAACCTCAGTATGTAACACCTGTTCCACAACCGTATCAATCATACTAGACTCCTGAGCATAAAATGCAACAACTGTTCGCTGATTCCAAAGCACCCAGATTGACCCGCGCTGTTTATGGCTCAATCTGCCCCTGTCAGCTTCATTACGGCCTATTCACAACGCCCGACTCGACGGTGCCGCTATGGGCGGCGAACTCAAAATCGAGGCTACGAGTCCCTCAACCAATACAGTAACAAGAAATGTTATTTCTCTCATACACATCAAGGCAATATTCAAAGAAAGAACAGTAGATCCAATGATGCCATAAGTGAGACTCAAGAGTAAAGAATTGCTCATGGGACAGTGGCGTGTCTTGGAGGAGAGTTATAAGCGGTGTTCGGTGGATATGATATTCCCTGGTGTGGATTAACGTCCCCAATATTAAATACTACATTAATCCACAAAGACCAGTTTCATAATTGGGATGGTGGCGTCATCCTGTTGTGCATAGTTGTTAGCGATGGTCGGTGGATGTAGTGTTCTCTTGTGTGGATTAACGCCCGCACTATTGAATACTACGTTAATCCGCAAATACAATCCTCATAATTAGACCTTTTCTTAATTCAGAGTTCATGGTTCGAACTCCACGTTAAACTGTAGGTCCCTTAGTTGTCATCGGCTGTTGAGCTATTAATTAACAGTCCTGTCTAAGGAACATGTCAGCCTTAGTCAGTAACAAGACTACAAGATGCCACAATCATCTTACACTCAATTCTCATTCATACTTGGCTTAAAATACCTACGTTGTAGTATGGTTGCCATTTCAATGATCTAATCTAATTTTAAAATGCAGTAGAAGTAAGCCCGTCCGTTGTGCTGGTGTATGACCCAATGTTCATAGCGAAGTGTTTACAGTTTATTTGTGTAAGTACAGTATACAACATTGTACTAAAGACTATCGGTAGTGATAGTTGGTAATACAGTGGTATAGTTAATGTAGGTTTTTAATCAATATTCAATAGACCCTATAAATATATTAAATTTATAGAATATTTCGTTTAAACGCGAGAAACTTTTCTTGAATAGAAAATCTTTAGCGTTTGAAAAGTATTTCTAGTAAGATTCCACTCCGGTGAAGAGTTCACACTGACAAATCACTCCAGGAACTATTCCACTTAAACGTCCAACAATACTCCAGATAATTCTCAGCCTTACTTAAGTGTAAGCAACCCATTATTTAATCGTGGAACTCGAACAGACAATCCAGTTTTATCTCGAGCCCACTTGAGGACACATGTCTGGGGCGACTGACAACCAGAGCGGACAATTAGTGTGTGAGAGAGGGCGAGATAGCTGTGGAAGCTGCGTGGACCATGGAGTATGGAAACAAGAGCAAGGGAGATGCTGGAGACGTGCGTGGTTCTGGAACACGTATCGATATCATAAAACATACCAAAATAGAAAGACAACTAGAAATTACCTTATTACATTTCTGAAATTCCGAACAATACAGGTAGGTATTTTAAGCCAAGTATGAATGAGAAATGAGTTTAAGATGATTGTGGCATGATCTTGTAGTCTTGTAGGCTTCCTTAGACAGGGCTGTTAATTAATAGCACATCAGTTAATGGCATCTGAGGGACCGACAGTTAAACGTGGGATCTGAACAACTTTGGCCTCTGAATTACGAAATGGTATTATTATGAGGTATTTGCAGATGGACATAGTATTCAATAGTGTGGTCGTTAATCCACTCAATAAAATATGATATCACCAGACTATCGCTCATAACTATCCACAGTTCGTGGTTTACAGGACACACCAACGTCCCTATAATAACCTTGTGGTAGCAGAACTGAGGTTTCATTGATTTAGGAATTACTTGTCATGATACAAACTATTCCTAATCATTGGTTAAACCACAGACAGAAGTTTTATCAATTTACTTACCGTATGCTTAAGAATAACACAGGGAAAAAGTAATATGTTTGTATAAACACACCCTTTGTATAAACGAGATAGCAATTCATTATTGATATTTTCTCCATAAGACTAACATTGGATCTCTAAAAACCAAAGTGTGTACTTTTTTCCAGCTTCTATATCTCGGTAACCGATTGTCATGTGGTGAAAGATTAAAAATATATTTTTTTAAATCGATTCCAATGGTGTTAATTAAAATTTTATTTTTTAATCAATTACTGTATGTGAAAAACTCCCAAAAACCTCATTTTGAGGTACAAAACCCCCTAAAGTCTCCTTCAAATAGACAGATTTGTACCCTGTGTTTAGAACTTAAACCCACAAAATATTATTCACACGTGTATACGTGAATAATAACCTAATTAATGAATTAATTAGAATTAGTGAGACTTTTTAACATTATGAAGTAAAATTTCATTTCGATCGAGTCATTGTTACGAGATTTTTACCCACGAACAAGCACACACACATTTATATATATAATCTATGTACTGTGTATATAACCAACTCGCCGTAATAAGAAGACTAGGAAAGAGTAAATATTTGCTGCCATAAGGTGGTAATCAGTTTCACAAATATGTAAGATCTCTAAGAACCATATTGTATAAATAGCAATTAATTGCCGTACGCGGAGGACACGGCGGAGTGTGGTGACGTATTCCCACCAATGCATCACCAGCGCTAACTGCTAACAAGCTTCCCTGGGGCCACGTGTAGATGGCGCTGGCGCTTGTTACCACGGCGATATCCGCTTACACGGTAACTTACACCAGCTCTCCCTAGCGGCGTGTCGGCGCAACTATCTGGACAATACGCTGGCGAAAATACTGTGTCATTTTTAATGAGAATGGAAAGATAAAGATCGAAAATAATACATTAAAATAACAATAAAAAACAAATAAACGGTATCAGTGACAATTCTATAAAGCTTATCTAAGTATCATTTCATAATTTATTGTTTGAAAAACAATAAACATGTTGCAAGGGGAGACAAGAATCTTGGAATAGAGGGTGAAAAGGAGTTGAAAATTACAGGCCGATGGAGAAGTTAAGATAATATGGTACAGTAAATAGCTAATTGATAACGTTAGTGAAGAAACGCAAAATTTAAAAACCGTAGATTAGTAAAGTTACAGAGACATCATAAACGATGAAATTAAAATAAAAGATGATTTGAGATACTCTCACAAACTTTAATGTTATTAAAAAGAGCATTAGAGGTCTCTTTAGATTGAATAATTGATTATTAAATTTAAATTTTATACATAAATTTGAATTTCTGGAGTCTTGCTTCTAATCTGACACTATAAATATATAAGGTATTTTGGAAAGATTTCACTATTTGCTTTTTTAAGTTTCTGTTTGTTTCTATGCCACAGGGACAGCAATCTGGATTTTGGATAGTTATATGTGGTGGCCGTGGATGCGATATTCCATAAAATTGATTGAATACATATATATTTGGATACTATTGAATACTATGTTCATCCGCAAACATCACCCTCAAAATTATACCAGTTCATAATTTAAAGGTAAAAATTAGTTCGGATCCTACGTTAAGCTGTAGGTACTGGGCTATTAATTAACAGTCCTCTCTAAGGAACATGCCAGTCTTAGTCAGTAACAAGACTACAAGATCGCGCCACAATCATCCTACACTCAATCCTCATTAATATTTGGCTTAAAATAACTACATTGTAGTATGGTTACCATTTCAATGATCTAATCTAATCTAATTCTCCAAACCGACGGCCTCCTCAAAAGTTTAGTCCGTATTGCCCCATATGGAATATGTGCCAGAGATGATGTACTGCCACTGTCAGGACCTCGCACCTCCTCAGTCTATTGGTCGAACACTCCTTCGTGCCAGTTCAGTACGGGCAGTAGGCCTACCGATGGTATCGTACCGTGTCTAATTGTCTAGTCTCCACTATTTATGTGCCAGCCGCGCCATTCATTCTCTCTATTAGTCAACGCTAACGCTATCTACGAGAGAACACAGCAACTGACAAATGCACTGCCGTGTTTTACTGGGCATGCTCCTGGTTATTTTGCAAGGGGATTGGATGTAGGCTACTGCATTCTTTTCCTCTTCAGCCATGAGGCACAACATGAAAAGTATCGTTTATAAAACTCGTATCTATCTAAGGGCCAAATTCTAGTTGAATCGTTTTTCCAAATCAATGCAAAACTCGAGTACGCAGGTATACTGATGCAAGAATATTTTATTTTTAAACGTCTTCTTTCTGTTTTAATTTTTTTTAATCTGTAGAAATACTTATTATATTGAGTAAATTTGCTATATGGACGGGTAAACCCATTCAATACCGAGTTTTTTATCTAATGTTTCGATCAAACAACTGACTCTGTTCAATGAAAATGAACCCATCAGGCAATGGAATCTATCAAGAACTTAGTAAACTAAATTCCTTACTGGCCCCTATTATCTATCTAACCTTGGAACTATCTCACAGAGTTCACTATTTTGCCGTTAGAGTATGCTTTATACACAAGTAAGCGCTTTCTCCAACTGTGCACGGTGGTCGACATGGTTAGGGCGTGTCGTTGACGAGCGAAATGTTCGAAGCCATTCGGAAGTGCTAGGGTTCGAATTTCGACCATTAGTAATCCATTTGCAACGTAACCCATTTTGTGGTTAGTGGTTAAAAGGGCGAGGACACGGGTGTTTTTTATTTTAAATTTTTGTAAAATTTTTTTATCAATGCAATGTAAAGGAGACGGGCATTGGACGCACCGGCGCGGCAGGTTCATGGGATTTAAGAGGTTAACAATTATTCTACAATAACAAGAAGATTTCAGGTAAAAAGTAGGTTTATCAGTCTTCTTGTTTGTTCTGATTATTGGTTTTATTCGTTATTTGTATAAGAAGATCCCGACTCCAATTTCATTTTAATCTCAAATAATGTTATTTACACCTGGCAAATTAAGCCTGGAGAAGATTTTCATAGCCATCGAGTCTTGTGAAGAATTTTAAATGGTGATTTTTTCTTACTAAAATGCGTTTATTACTAACGTAATAAAGAGCACCAGAAATCAAACACAGTTTTCGTATACGTAGGCGATCAATACACGTTGGTTAATGTTATAACACATGTGATATTGCCGACATACAGCACTCTGCGTAGTTAATTAGACTGGTTATTGATATTTTTACATCATAAATAATATGTTTATACTCTAAATAACCGACAGAAAACCACAAAACCGCTGGGCTTCTGTTACACCTGTATCTTTACTTCATTCAACGACAAAAAATATTTTTTCAGTTACGTAAATTTACATTTCAAAAATTTACGTGTGTCATAGACTTTTCAATTATTATATTCAGTGGCATACGTATAACGGAAAGGATCCCACAAGTCCATACAACGTATAAACAATACTTTAATGTTGTCTGTGTTCGGTTTAGAGACCGTTACCTCCACCTGGACGCCTGGACGCGTAAGTAATTGGTGAGGAAAGCCTTCATTCCAGTAGACATTCGCTAAAGCTCCTGGACAGATCGTGGCGGCTGCTTCGTGACCGGTCCCCATTACACAGACGGAGACTAGGCAACCCGACTCATTCTGAATATAATTAATGCGTTACATTTTTAGGTTTTGTATTACACAATAGGTCCTGGGCGTTGGGTGAACGTATTACCAGACAAATTAGTAGTTTGAAGATTTCAAAACTTGTTCAATGGACATAGTGAAATTATTAGATTTTACAGATTACTAAAAATCAAATTATTTAATTGATTTAAAGTTCGATTGCGTATTTTTAGAAGTTCTAGATTTAAAACGTCAGATTTTTTTACACACAACAAACAAATAATTGAATTCATTTTCATAACTGTGAGACACTGATCTAACCACTGGGCATTTAAAGGTGAACAGCCTATAAGTGAATGGTAGGCGAATAGATTTGATGACCTGCTGATTCATTAGCTAGGATCACTAATGAATACCTATGAACAAAGGCAACGAGTTCTGGTGTTTAACCATCAGATTACAATATTATGTCAAGATTAAAGAAGCAATACAACAAAGTTTGTATTTACTTCCCTGTGGGAAGTAGGTTAGATCATGGATATGTCTAAAGGGAATGTTTTCAGTTCATCTAAACAGCTGTTCTCATTCTTATATATTAAAAATTCAATACAATAGCTCTAGTAGTTTCTCTATACTTTCTACGCCAACACCCTACCAGAGCTAAGACAAATCAATGTCAAAACTTACTCAAAGCCCAGCATTTCTATTTATAGTGTTTAGGTTTCATTTCTGTTACTAACATTACTAAACGTTCAACATACAATGATCAGCCACTCAAAAGCACTCAACTTCGTAAGAAGCTGTCATTTTCACAGAAAATACGAACATTTGGTGTCTTGCTAGGCTAGTGATTAGCGTTTTGGTGCAAGAGGTCACGGGTTCAAATCCCGGGATGCCCATTTGGTTTTGGACTGCTTTCCCAAAAAGCGTGCACAAAATCTCTCTCTTACTTTACAGGGTGTCCCGTATGTACATTGCCAAACTATGTTAAATAGTTTTATAAGTCAAAAAAAAGAAAAGCAAGAAAAATGTTTTCGTAAAAACGCTTTGTTTACCATATATCAGCCATTTTGTATTTTTTACAAAATAATTTTTATCTCAAGAACAGTTGGACCGATTGGGTTCACACTCGGTATGGTCTTACTTTGATCGTCTTAGTTTGAGTATACATTTTAAACAGGCGGCAATTTAAAAATTTTAAATAAACATTACTAGTAAACTATAAATTTTATAAAAAAATGTCAAGAATGTTTCATTGTAGCCCTTTTCATTACAAATTGAATCGTGTAATTGTCAAAAACAATGGGACGACGAATACCAACACACATCGATTTAGCATGAAAAACATGGAGTTATGACCATTAATTCCATGTTTTTCAAGCTTTTTCTGTACTGGACCTACGTTTTTAGCGTTTCAGAGAGACAGACAGAAATTTAATTAAAAACCCACCTCAGCTTATAGGGAGTGTAAAACTGGGGTGTACAAATCCAAAAATACTACAATTTAAAGTACTGATGAAACTCTAAAATATTCTAAAATTTTAGATGAAAGATAATGAGAAAGAATTTTGAAATTTTAAATTTTATTTTGTGTCTATTAACACCAATGACATTTTAAACGTTTTGGAACCTCAACCTGTTGTTAGATAGGTAATTATTTAATAGCTCAATAATTACAAATGACGACTGGGTCTGGAATCGAACCGGTGAACTTCAGGTTATAAAGGGGAACTTGTAACCACTGAGCCACCCAGCCAGTCTGAAAATATTCTTCAGTAAAACGTGATATACAAGAAACGTAAAGCTGACATGATTGACGCACACTCCAACCGCTTAGCAAGTGGTTCAGAATCCACCTAATAATATCGCCTCTTAATTGGCGCCGTCGCGAGGCTACAACCGGACAGCGGCGTGTTGCACAGCCAATTATATTACAAAACCACGGGATCGATTCAATTATTTAATTAATCGGCGTGGAACGAACACGGCCGAGCAGCGGGTAGCGGGTAGCGGGTAGCGGGTAGCCAGTGTCCATTATAACCATTCATGCCGGCATGTTCCCAATTATGTGCCGACTGTCCGAGGTTGATGTATCGGCACTCCACATCTACTGGCTGGCATCGATGTTAGTGAAACTTCCGCTGCGTGATACAAGTCACCGTCAGGTCATTTACGTACAACGCGTCATCGACGTACTACATACGTCATTCAGAGGCAGCTGGCATTACGTAGAAGAGAAGTATGTTATTGGTCGAATTATTATCTACTCAGGTAGGAAATATTTAATGGTTTTAGAAATATTTTACTAATGGTAAACCCCAAAGATTATCATTGAAATGGCAACCATACTACAATGTAGGTATTTTAAGCCAAGTATGAATGAGGATTGAGTGTAGGATGATTGTGACGCGATTTTGTAGTCTTCTTACTGACTAATGCTGACATGTTCCTTAGACAGAACTGTTAATTAATAGCCCAACAACCGATGGTAACTAATGGACCTACAGTTCACGTGGAATCCGAACCACGACCTCAGAATTACGAATTGTTCTAATAATGAGGATAGTTTTTTATGGATTAACGTAGTATTCAATAGTGCGGACGTTAATCCACTACATCCACCGACCATCTGTCACAACTATCCAAAACTCTTACACTTCAGACATCAGGAGGAGGGAAAGGGTTGTAAGTGAATCTTATTATATTTTAGAAGATTGTAAGTAGAGAAGGGATTGTCCTAAAGAAATATTTTTTCCTTGAATATTCAATATCTCGTAATAAACTCACCTGGTAGACTTCGGGGTCTTCTAATCATCCTATATCAATTCTGGTTAAAAAAAGTCTGTTTGATCCATTTGTAAAGTTTGATTTTGACTGTAAGTCATGCAATACTTTCCACTTCAACCATCAAAGATACTACCTTTTACGTTCCTGCGTCTAGTATGCAATAGTACTGAATGCCGAAATGGTTCTTACCTTCTGTCCATTTCTGTCTGTCAATTTGTAACGCTCCACTGTTAAAACGAAATCATCCACAGATATGAAACATAATGTCAGAATTTTGTCGTAAAATAGCAGTCTTGCTTCCTTGAATCATACAACCAGTACAATGAAGGAACTTTCAGTCGGTTATTCATAAAATAACATAACAGCTTTGAGGCAAAACAACATAAAACTGGAATAAGTTGTTTAGATATTTCATTTATAGCCAACTAAGCAACGAGCTGTGTATAATTGACCGCTCAAAAAGCAAATTACCAATTTCACGAACAACTATCAAAATTTACGACGTCCTAAAGGAGTTCAAAGATCAGATGTTGGGACTCGTCACAAGGGACGAAAAAGTCGGAACTTCCGTCGTTTGATGACCAATAAATGGTTTGTGGCGGTTCCAGGAACGCGGCAGATGTGGGCAGCCTTCGGACACATAACACACACACGCACACACACTTAACATTACACGTGAACCTATTCACAACGTTGAAGTTAATTACAGGATAATGTTGTATGAAGAATAGCCGAGCTTAAAATGAGAACAGGTGCAAATACTAGCTTAGGGTGTTCCGTTTAGGTTTTAACAAAGAAAAGTAAAGAAAAAGTAGAAAATTTTCAAATAGAAAGAACTAAAACTGCGGTTCGTCCGTAATAGTTTTTTTCTGTGGATCATATTTTACAAAATGTAAGGTGATATAAAACTATTAACTAAATGTTCATCATAATTTCATTTTGGGTGGCATTTTGGCAGATGTTCCTTGAAACGAGTTTTAAAAGAGCGTCTCGTTCGACCTACGTAAAATTTAGGACACTCTCCACGTGTTAATTTGTATAAATTCCAGTTGAATTAAACTTGTCATTGTTAGATGGATCTGTACATAATTAACTGCTTAATTTTTTATTGGTTCTGAATGCTATTTTGTAATTTCTTTTCTTTAATACATTTGAAAATCTGTGACATAATTAGTTCCCGTAGGTTATGTACTTACTCTTTCTATTGTTTGTAACGCGGGTGGTTTTATTCTTATTCAAGTAGGAACATGAATGAAAAAAATACTTGAAAACAACAAAGCTTGGATATTTAACAGGTGTAATGGTCACATTAATAATAGAGAGTGACTAGAATTTATGAGCATCAACTCTATGATCGGACACTCGGAGTCATAGAGGGAATGTCGTCAGCAAGTATGGTAATTTGTAATGGTCCGCAAGCTGGGAGATGCATTTATTATTACAAACATCTGGACAATTCATCATTGACCGGACACTACATAGAGGATAGCTGTGCGAGTGCTTGCAGTGGCTGAATGAAATTAGCATTAAAACAAATTTCATGACTCCAGAAATGAATAACTGAGAAATATTCATGATGTGTGGGTAGTCTATCTTCTCGTACAAATATATCCAATTGTAGACCGCATCAATTAAGTTAGCAATGCATACTAAACATGATTTCGATTTGGTAGGTAGGGGTTTTACTCAAGCTTTAATGTAGTTTAAATACAGAACCAATTTTCGAGTTTTATATTTTCGTCTATAAATTCAGAACTTGACTCACCAGTGTGAGTACAATTTTAAATCCTCCACCAGATCCTGATTTTTGTACATTGCTGATATAATTTATACTGATTTATTAATATGGAGTACTCTTACACATGTTTAACCTCAAACAAACTACTTTAAACACCACCATTTCAGCACAAAATGTCACTAATGCTTGAAAACGTAGCTCCAATTTTGATGTTGGCTGAACGAAATTAGGGTTTTTGGGATTTTTCTTTGCTACTCGATTTTATTGTATTCTGATAACGCATTAAATATTGGCGTATTGTAGTTGTCAGTATTAGCAGCTTGTTTATTGTAACTATTTTCTTGTAAGTGTCTCTAATCTGGGGTTTTAATCTCACCTGTTTTCACTGACTTAGGAATCCGCCTTCCTGTTGAAATATTTTGTTTTAGCCTCATAAGAACAATAATGTTAATTTTGTGACAGCATTGCTCGTTACACAATAGTCGTTATCCAGGGAATTACATTTTCCCGAAAAAATATAATTACCACCCAATTATATCCTATTGTTAAGAAATAATCCTATGTTTTTATACTGATAAAAATGAAAAATGTAAATCCCTCAATCCTATTTATATTCTTAGTATTTTACGAACATCGCTTGGTCAGTAATGCTTCACAAAATTAACATTGTTCTTATAGGAGTAAAATCCAAGATGGCGGAGGTACTGCAGACTCTAAACCCTACTTTTTTTCCACCATCCTTCATACCACGTTTCTAACTTGTTTATTAATTGTTGAAATTTGACATGGATATGTTTAAGCTCGGGGGTGTGTTGGCGATTTGTGAGACACAAAAAGTGTAACGGAAGTAACGTTGTATGGTTATGATTGTTACTCAGGCGATTATACTAAATGTATTTAAAAGAAAATACAATTTTGTTTTATATTTCTATTACGCACTACTTTTTCAGGCCACATGAGCTCTCTATACTAATACATCTCTTTAGTGTTACATGAACTTTGAAAATTTTCGTTCCAAAACTGTATAAGTTAGGAATTTAGAGAAAATATTCCACACGTCCTCACTCCAATTACTATCGCTACATTTTGTCATTTAGCCTTAATAATTGTTCCAATGAGAATGTTCTAATTTATGGTCCAAGGCCCTTCCTAACTTCTTTGATCCTGTTAATCTACGCTCTCTAACAGTTGATGTATCATTTTACAAACTTGTCAATCACACTACAATAACTAAATACGTGTTGCATGAGTTGAGTATTTTGACAGGTTATGTTCAGTGTTGCCAACTGCGCCTGCGGAGTTCACAGCTGATTTGAGGTAGCTAATTTTTCAATGTTGCCAACCGAACCACTGTTATACACACGCGCCCGGTGGCGGCGGGTACATTACAATGATTAAGAGATAAGATCACTACTGATGTTGACATGATTTACAGCACGTTGCGCAGCTAGTAATAAATCAGCTCTCTGTGTGCCTGCGGTAACAGGCGTGTCGGGTCTGAATAGGCACCTCTGTACAGCTGACACACACTCGTTGGCTGCAACGTGTTATTTATGCACTTGTAATTTACCAGTGTATTAAAATATAACAACGTAAAAACGAACTTTAAAAACACACGTGTAAATTTCATTGTATGAATTTAAAGATGTGTTGCTAAGAGTAAAGCTGAGAAACATTGAGCAACCAACTTGTATGAAGGCAAACAGTGGATGTGAAGGATAAAAGAATTTCTATTGCTTAATTAGATAGATACGGACTTTTATTTAAATCACTTAAAGGCTAAACAGTATGCTACTGATTTGTAAGAAGTTACAGTAGAACGTCATCTCTTTGACGGAAAATCCATACACTGTATTATATTGGTTTAAAACTTTTCTTCATTTGCTCTCAAAACGTAAAAACTCTACTACACTTTTGGATGTGACTTAGCTAAAACAAGCAAAAACGATATTTGTAAATATGGTAGATAAAATTTCTGTAAACACACTCAACTATAAGATATGGACAAAATTTGTTATAATATGTGTCAATCAAGAATTATTTAAGATTTTTTATACGGATATGGCTAAACTCTGGGGGGTTGTTAGCAGTTTGCAGGATATAAAAGTGTTTCGGAAGTGACATCATGGTTTATATGATTAGTTGTTTAGAGGAACAGAAAACATTCTCTTCAGACATATCCCTGATCTAACCTATTTCACACAGGGAAGTATACAAGGTACATTTTTTATTATATCACTTTAAAAACTAATTATTAAATCGTATGTAATGTCCTGAAAGAGAAAATTTTTCCGTTTGCGTTTCAATATCCACACTTCACAGTAGCTGAAAGTCAATCGGATTCAGAACCACGACCGACGGTGTACCTGTCACGGGTATCACAGCATCGGGCGATCGTGTAGATAAGCGAGAGGTGCCGAACATGGCCGATCGTGACCGAGCCGACCCGACGCGTGAGCACGAGACCACGCTCCTGTGTAGACTCCTGGGGGACATCTTTATGAGTTCGTTACGTCCTGGCTAGTCGCTGCTACTTCTGCTACTGTTAGAGGGCTTTCACTGCCGGCTTGGGTTTCTTTGACCTCTTGTTGTTTTGTGCTAGCTCAATTTGAGTATTTGCAGATGCGCCCTTCGTTTGGGCTTGATTAGATTGAAGACAAACCCCTCTCGATTTAGAAGCTGCATCTTCAAACACGATCAAAGCTTGGCCGTTATCTATCACTATCAACGGTCAAGCTTTGCCTTTCTTATTGCCTTCCTGAAATGGCGACCCCTATCGCTGTACGTAGTTCTGTTTGAGTGCTCTGGAAACGCATGTATACGGCCCTTATTCAACAGGTCATATCGACACATGTTCCTCCAAGCCGCGGGCGAGCCCCTAGGCAACGACGGAGAGGCCCCGCTGCTCCACGACTGCATTGCACTCTCAGTCCTCTCCATATTCGTTAGTACTTAGATCCCAGGTAGGGTGCTATGGAAACGCTATACGGCCCTTATTCAACAGGTCATATCGACACATGCGCCTCCAATCCTCGGGGACCCCTAGGCACGACGGAGAGTCCCCGTTGCTCCTCTCGGCTTGCACTCTCAGTCCACTCGTATCGTAGTACGTAGTTCTGTTTGAGTGCTCTGGAAACGCATGTATACGGCCCTTATTCAACAGGTCATATCGACACATGCGCCTCCAATCCTCGGGGACCCCTAGGCACGACGGAGAGTCCCCGCTGCTCCTCTCTGCTTGCACTCTCAGTCCACTCCTATCGTAGTACGTAGTCCAGTTCGGGTGCTATGGAAACGCATGTATACGGCCCTTATTCAACAGGTCATATCGACACATGCGCCTCCAATCCTCGGGGACCCCTAGGCACGACGGAGAGTCCCCGCTGCTCCTCTCGGCTTGCACTCTCAGTCCACTCCTATCGTAGTACGTAGTCCAGTTCGGGTGCTATGGAAACGCATGTATACGGCCCTTATTCAACAGGTCATATCGACACATGTTCCTCCAATCCTCGGGGACCCCTAGGCACGACGGAGAGTCTCCGCTGCTCCTCACTGCTTGCACTCTCAGTTCACCTCTATCGTAGTACGTAGTCCAGTTTGAGTGCTCTGGAAACGCATGTATACGGCCCTTATTCAACAGGTCATATCGACACATGTTCCTCCAAACCTCGGGGACCCCTAGGCACGACGGAGAGTCTCCGCTGCTCCTCACTGCTTGCACTCTCAGTTCACCTCTATCGTAGTACGTAGTCCAGTTTGGGTGCTCTGGAAACGCATGTATACGGCCCTTATTCAACAGGTCATATCGACACATGTTCCTCCAATCCTCGGGGACCCCTAGGCACGACGGAGAGTCCCCGCTGCTCCTCACTGCTTGCACTCTCAGTCCACCCCCATCGTAGTACGTAGTCCAGTTTAGTTGCTCTGGAAACGCATGTATACGGCCCTTATTCAACAGGTCATATCGACACATGCGCCTCCAATCCTCGGGGACCCCTAGGCACGACGGAGAGTCTCCGCTGCTCCTCACTGCTTGCACTCTCAGTTCACCTCTATCGTAGTACGTAGTCCAGTTTGAGTGCTCTGGAAACGCATGTATACGGCCCTTATTCAACAGGTCATATCGACACATGTTCCTCCAATCCTCGGGGACCCCTAGGCACGACGGAGAGTCTCCGCTGCTCCTCACTGCTTGCACTCTCAGTTCACCTCTATCGTAGTACGTAGTCCAGTTTGAGTGCTCTGGAAACGCATGTATACGGCCCTTATTCAACAGGTCATATCGACACATGTTCCTCCAATCCTCGGGGACCCCTAGGCACGACGGAGAGTCTCCGCTGCTCCTCACTGCTTGCACTCTCAGTTCACCTCTATCGTAGTACGTAGTCCAGTTTGAGTGCTCTGGAAACGCATGTATACGGCCCTTATTCAACAGGTCATATCGACACATGCGCCTCCAATCCTCGGGGACCCCTAGGCACGACGGAGAGTCCCCGCTGCTCCTCACTGCTTGCACTCTCAGTCCACCCATCGTAGTACGTAGTCCAGTTTGAGTGCTCTGGAAACGCATGTATACGGCCCTTATTCAACAGGTCATATCGACACATGCGCCTCCAATCCTCGGGGACCCCTAGGCACGACGGAGAGTCTCCGCTGCTCCTCACTGCTTGCACTCTCAGTTCACCTCTATCGTAGTACGTAGTCCAGTTTGAGTGCTCTGGAAACGCATGTATACGGCCCTTATTCAACAGGTCATATCGACACATGTTCCTCCAATCCTCGGGGACCCCTAGGCACGACGGAGAGTCTCCGCTGCTCCTCACTGCTTGCACTCTCAGTTCACCTCTATCGTAGTACGTAGTCCAGTTTGAGTGCTCTGGAAACGCATGTATACGGCCCTTATTCAACAGGTCATATCGACACATGCGCCTCCAATCCTCGGGGACCCCTAGGCACGACGGAGAGTCTCCGCTGCTCCTCACTGCTTGCACTCTCAGTCCACTCCTATCGTAGTACGTAGTCCAGTTCGGGTGCTATGGAAACGCATACGGCCCTTATTCAACCGGTCATATCGACACATGTTCCTCCAATCCTCGGGGATCCCTAGGCACGACGGAGAGTCTCCGCTGCTCCTCACTGCTTGCACTCTCAGTTCACCTCTATCGTAGTACGTAGTCCAGTTTGAGTGCTCTGGAAACGCATGTATACGGCCCTTATTCAACAGGTCATATCGACACATGCGCCTCCAATCCTCGGGGACCCCTAGGCACGACGGAGAGTCTCCGCTGCTCCTCACTGCTTGCACTCTCAGTTCACCTCTATCGTAGTACGTAGTCCAGTTTGAGTGCTCTGGAAACGCATGTATACGGCCCTTATTCAACAGGTCATATCGACACATGTTCCTCCAATCCTCGGGGACCCCTAGGCACGACGGAGAGTCTCCGCTGCTCCTCACTGCTTGCACTCTCAGTTCACCTCTATCGTAGTACGTAGTCCAGTTTGAGTGCTCTGGAAACGCATGTATACGGCCCTTATTCAACAGGTCATATCGACACATGTTCCTCCAATCCTCGGGGACCCCTAGGCACGACGGAGAGTCCCCGCTGCTCCTCTCTGCTTGCACTCTCAGTCCACTCCTATCGTAGTACGTAGTCCAGTTCGGGTGCTCTGGAAACACAAGTGAGCGCGACCCCCTTCAACCTCCGTCCTCCATGAGAAAGTAGGTAAGCCTCAGGTCAGCTTCAGTCATTGCATCCTCAAACCGTCTCCCGTCCGTTGTTCGCTGAAGGGAGGATGAGGGGAAAGGCCATGTGCATTTCTTATCCAAAACCATAACGACACTTCAATAACTGACTATTTTTTCTTTAAAAAAATTATGAAAATGTGTACGTTTCAAGGATTTTGAAAGATATTCAAACTATGAGTTTAATTTTTATCAATATAAGGGATTTATTAAAATAGCTCATGGAGTGAACGAATTGTAAATTTAAACGCTTTCAATTTTATAACTGTGTTTATAGTTTCATACTTCAATAAGAGTCATATTTTGTAGTGATTTGTTTATATATTCCAGACCTCTCAGCCTAGGCAGAGTTGGCTTAACGTTCCGTTGGCAGAAAGCCCTTCCCTTCTACCCTTTTGTTTAATTTTGACGCTTTTCCGTTGAGTCGTTCCACTCGATTTCGCAGGGCTTGAAGACTGAAAACAAGATGGGCTTGCCCCAATTCCACTCCAATTCAGCCCCTAATTGTGTAGGGCTCAACTCGTGCGCTGTCGCTCCCCCTCCCCACTGTGTCTATTCTCTGCACCCCTTTTTTAATATCTGACTGTCAGTCTGTTTCTCTTTCTGGTCTTCTACAACCCTGTACTCAGCCCAATCGATGTATACTGTATATGTCAAGCTTATAAAACGTTGAATAAAGTAGTTTTAATTTTTACTACGGCTTATATTTAGAGCGCTCGATCAAGAAAATTTGTTGCATAAATGTAATTATTGTTTGAAATATTTCAGGTAAAGTAAACAAATTCACATGTCACATAGTTATGAATTCATTCACGGAGGATACTGAACATTTGCTTAAATTTAATTTAACTCCTTCATTCATAAGAGAAACCATCACTAAAGTCATACAACATCATTCTGGTCATACGTAAATGGAAGATCAGTTGTGACTAAAATAAAATGCGGATGTTATTAACTTTAATACCATAAAATGGTCACGTTGGTTATTGTAAATTGTGTTATCCATAGAGAGGTTTAAAAAATAAAAGTGGTTATAATAGTAAATATAAAATCTTGTATTTACTAAGACAACTCTTTAACCATAGGTCTTCCTTAGTGGAAACATATTTCTTGTTCACCCCATAGGAACATGTTACGAAAATATCCACAAAAAGATAGTCGAGGTGTCAAATTAAAAGTAAAGGGGCTACCTACGCGATAACATAATTACATTTTTATTTTATTTTCCAGAAAAAATAATTACCACAAAGTTACAGTCAATGGTTACAACAAATTATTTTTTAAATCTAAAGAATGGAATAATGTAATTACGTTGATGATCAATTTACCTTTAATTAGACGCCTAAACTACCCTTTTACGATTATTGCGTGGCCGGTAATGATGTCAGAAAATAAACTCTTATGGGACTAAACTATAGGCCTATGACAGAGAAATTAGCGTAAGATGATTTTGACACATTCCTGTAGTCTGACTAAGGCTGACATGTTCCTTAGACAAGACTAATTCATTGCCCAATAGCCAATGGTATCTAAGGAACGTTTAACGTTAGATCCGAACCACAATTTCATCTCTTACTTACGAACTGGTCTAATCAAGGATGACAATACAAATTATGTATAACTTAGCTAGAGTACTTGATTAAATCTACTAGGTAGGTGTTTCTTATACATATCAAAAATTGTGGACAATGTGTTGCCTTTCATCGCGTGGAAAGTAATGCCTGCAAAGAAATAAAATAATATCAAGTTATGGTATGCGAAGAATGTAGCCTATAATAATACTTTCTGTTTTCATAGAGTGCCCAATTGAAGTTTAATGGACCTTTTAAAGTTCATGGTTGCAGATAGCTGTTGATGGTAGTTACTTTGGATCATCCGTAGCAAGTACTAGTATACCATCGTTCTTTCGTGATTAAAACGATTTTCAATCACGGGTCTTATTTTTTTAACAACGAGAGAAGAACTGTCACTGTAAATTCAGCTCGCTACGTGGCGTATATTATTAGGTAATGTTTGGTGCCCCGATAACGCCGTTTAGGAGTCTACACCAGAGCTCTCTAGTTTCAGCAGGATGGGACCACAACTGCATGCTATACTACATCAAGACCCACAATGGCTGTTTTATGCCAGTTGTTTTCGGTAGCTTGATTTCACGATTTGGAGTTGTTCAGTGGTCTGCGCGTGCCTCAGACATTACGTCATGTGAATTTTAGCTATGGGGCTATCTGAAAAGAAAAGAAATTGTGTAAACTCCACGATATATCTGAACTTAAGCATTGCATAAGACACGAGATTGCTGATATTCCTCAATCAATGTTACGAAGTTTACAGAAAAGATAAGAAGTCTGTAAATGGACATCATCCACTTCATCACACGTCATAATTTAATTCTATTTGCAGTAGTTAACTTTTTTTCTGCTTTCGAAAAATTTAATTAATGTTTTTTTGGCTCATCCGTTACTTTCAAAGTAAAATGATACCTAGATGTTTAACAGAGGTATTCTCGTTTAGTTACGGAACTGCCTATTCATTAAAAGCCACCAGCCCTACCTAAGACGAGGCCGATCTGTTGTGATAGCTGATGAACCAGGGCGATTGTCCGAGAGCTTCCAGTCACTGTCACTGTTTGAATAATCTGGGCCAGGCCAGACTGTATTTTTCTTGGCAGTCTATTGTTATCATTCTCGGACGGAAGAATAACACAATGCCGGTGTTGTAATCTCAATCAGGCTCTATTAATTTTCAGGTGAAGATTCTCATTTATTTTTTTACAACTCACGGTTGTGAAGAACGTAATTTGAGAAGTGTTTCTCCAGATGTGCTCGCACCAACACGATTATTTTGAGCTTATCACTCACTATCATTAGATTAATACTTTGTTAACTCATTTGAAACCAAACACTTCAGAGCCATTAAAGAATTTACCTGCCATCTTGGACTTTTCCCTTGCAAGAGCAGTGTTAAAACCCAAAAAAAGATCGTATTTATTTCCCTGTGAGAAATAACATTTTTGAATGTATCAAACAATATTGTTGTAGTTTGATTTTTTAGCGAAAGAGTTTATCATAGGCCCAAATGACACTAAGTGCAAGTTTTGCTGGTTCAAAATAATGTCAAAGTGGTTGTTTCAATTTAACATTGTTCTTAGATTAGATTATTGAAATGGCGACCATACCACAAAGTAGGTATTTTAAGCCAAGTATGAATGAGAAATGAGAGTAGGATGATTGTGGCGCGAAGTAGTCATGTTACTGACTAAGACTGACATGTTCCTTAGACAGGACTGTTAATTAATAGCCCAACAGCCGATGGCACTAAGGGACCTACAATGTAACGTGGAATCCGAACCATGGCCTCTGAATTACGAATTAGTCTAATCATGAGGATGTTCTTTGCGGATTAACGTAGTATTCAATAGTATGTAAAGTGAGTAGGCCTACATGTAAAAAAAGCTCAGGTAGTGCCCATGTGTAAACCCGAGTGGATTCTTCAACAATCCGAGATGTCGTTAAGAACAGACCGTTACAAAACAGAACGTCTTCTGCTTCCAGCTCGCAATTTGTACGATCCCATTCATCACTGAGCATTGCTCAGAGCCAAGCCACTCAGCCACCTACCTAGTTTCTACTTCCTAGGCCACAACATTCTAACAACCCTAACCCCTAATGAATCTCCACAGACGTCCAGCAGAGTTCTGTCCACAGAGGCAATTCATCTTAGTTTCGGACGTCGCCGACAGGTAGCAGCTCTCTACAGGTCCATTGAGTTATGATTCCACCAGCATAATCCCACCTTAGTCACATTATTAATGGTGGTCATTTACCGGCGAGACCCCGTCGACGATGTCTCCTAGTTCGCGAATGTCCCGTCGGCGGCGCTGGGTGCGATGGTACGAACCGCGAACCGGTCCTCATACATGTTGTGATATGTTATATTCACACGCAGATCCTAGACGAGATTGTAAAAATATGTCGACCACGCGGTATTTATTAGGCTAATTTCTCAACCGAGCTCGCTGGATTTCTGGACTAGAATGTTGAGCAAAATGAGCGGAGGGAGGGTAGTAAAACCGTTTGAAATATGACGTATATAATACAGTGATATATAATTAGTAATAAATGTCTGAATGAATACATTTCCTACCTGGAAGTAGGAGACTCTTCGGTAATAATTTATTTTAAAAATTACATTTCATAGACTTATTACACCATAAATACACACAGTTTGAGTGCTAGACTAATATGTAATACAAATTTTACTCTAAACTAGGTTCGAATCGAGAATAGGTTGACTGGGACGGTGGCGACGTCCTGTAATCCAGCTACTTGGAGGTCACGAATAGTGGATAGCTGTGAGCGTTGGTCGGTGGATGTGGTGTTCTCTTGTGTGGATTAACGTCCGCACTATTAAATACAACGGTAATCCGCAAAGCCTATCCTCATAATTAGACCAATTCGTAATTCAGAGGCCGTGGTTCGGATTCCACGTTAAACTGTAGGTCCATTAGTTGCCATCGGCTGTTGGGCTATTAATTAACAGTCCTGTCTAAGGAACATGTCAGCCTTAGTCAGTAACAAGACTACAAGATCGCGCCACAATAATCCTACACTCAATCCTCATTCATACTTGGCTTAAAATACCTACGTTGTAGTATGGTTGTCACTTTAATGATCTAATCTAATCTAAAATATAATACTAATTGTTAACAGTATAGATATTACAACAGATATAGTTTGGAGTTATAAGTAGACACAGAAGCAATCCATAAATCAAATTTTAAGCTTGACCACTATTAAATGTTGATTTTCACATGGTTACACTCAATTCAACTATAGATGGGTGATAAAATAAAAAACCTTCGAAACAAGCACTGCAAGACATATAAAGGGGTATCGGAACGAGATTATTCTAGATTAGCAATTCAATTATATTTCCAGCTAACCCCAGCTGAGTATCGTCATAAAATTATTCTGATTAGCAATTCTATCGAATTTCCAGCTAACACAACCTTAAACATTCTTCACACAGCTCACGCTGACAAATCGATTCCGAAAACTATCGATAAAAACATTGACAAACACTGACTCTAAAAAAGTGATGCGAGCCAAAATTCAGAAGCCCGAGACACGGCGGCCATCAAAGAATCGATCAAGCGATCACTTTGGACAAATCGTTCCGGGAACTATTCAATACATGTTGAGCGGCCGTGCTCGGGATGCCGCCCACGTCACAGCCCCCCTAACGGTGCGTCAGTTTGTTCCCAGCTGATTTATCGAGGAAATTTTTTTCCTCGAGACAGGGAAAGAGGAATGCCGTTTTCGGTTTTCACTCTGACGTGCTGGCGACAATGATGACTCTTCAGTTGTGCTGGTTGCAGAATGCAATTGAATAATGAATTAATTGACGTAAAGAAAGCGACGACAACAAAAAATGTGTTGAACAACCAATTTTATACAAAGGGCTAAAGGTGCTAGTGATTGCATAAGCCACTCCGTACACGTTGGCTCCAAAATACTCCAGACAAATACATGTGGATACTAATCACCTCTATAGTAAGTTACACCTCTGAGTAAGTTTTGTGAGTTACTTCAGAAGTTGTAGAAAAATTACAAAAGTGATGTAGTTGTAATACCTCTAAATATGGTCCACTACAGGAGCTGCTTGAGGCGAACGATTTACTATAGATTTCAGAGTTGGTACACAATATGATCTGCACTGAATATTCCGGATGTTTTGGATAACTTATTCCGATTTACGAGATTTACGGAGAATGAGGTGTAGCTGTAAATTCTACAAACTCTAGACTCTACAGACAATATGGAGATTGCTGGAGACAGTATGGGTCCTTCACAACATTCCAGACTCTCTACAGTGGAGTATATTCGGCAGGTGCTGGAGAAGGTATGGGTCCTTCACGACATTCCAGAGACTCTATAGTGGCAGTATGGTCGGGAGGTGCTGGAGACGGTATGGGTTCTTCACAACATTCCAGAGACTCTACAGTGGCACTATGGTCGGGAGGTTCTGGAGACGGTATGGGTTCTTCACAAAATTCCAGAGACTCTACAGTGGCACTATGGTCGGGAGGTGCCGGAGAGGGTATGGGTCCTTCAAGACATTCCAGAGACTCTACCGTGGCGGTGTGGGCGGGAGGTGCTGGAGACCGTATCGGTCCTTCACGACATTCCAGAGACTCTACAGTGGCGGTATGGTCGGGAGGTGCTGGAGACTGTATGGGTCCTTCATGATATTCCAGAGACTCTACAGTGGCAGTATGATCGGGAGGTGCTGGAGACAGTATGGGTCCTTCACGACATTCCAGAGACTCTACCGTGGCAGTATGGTCGGGAGGTGCTGGAGACTGTATAGGTCCTTCACAACATTCCAGAGACTCTACAGTGGCAGTATGATCGGGAGGTGCTGGAGACTGTATAGGTCCTTCACAACATTCCAGAGACTCTGTACAGAGGCAGTATGGTCGGGAGTTGCTGGAGACTGTATAGGTCCTTCACAACATTCCAGAGACTCTGTACAGAGGCAGTATGGTCGGGAGTTGCTGGAGACTGTATAGGTCCTTCATGACATTCCAGAGACTCTGTACAGAGGCAGTATGGTCGGGAGTTGCTGGGGACTGTATAGGTCCTTCATGACATTCCAGAGACTCTGTACAGAGGCAGTATGGTCGGGAGTTGCTGGGGACTGTATAGGTCCTTCATGACATTCCAGAGACTCTGTACAGAGTCAGTAAGGTCGGAGGTGCTGGAGACTGTATAGGTCCTTCGCAACATTCCAGAGTCTGACAACTATCATCTGGAGACTGTATATCCTTCACAACATTAGATGACAGAGCAGATATTGCTGGAGACTGTATAGTCCTTCTGACATTCCAGAGACTCTTCATCTTTAGACGTAATTATCACCTTCAGATCTACAGTGATGATATCTAATATTCATCGATACGATAATTAGGAGACAGGAGATCAGACCGATAGCTGCGCGTACATATATCCACTCTCATTCTGAATACTAATGACTGAACGAGTCCCAGTGTCTCGTTTCATTCTGTGGAAGCCGGATCTTTCACTTTGGATCATTACCTTCACACTTCTTATCTGAGGAATTCTGTCACGAATCTGGCAAATGACGGAGATCATGATAATGACTAGATGCTATCTTCTTCTTCTGAATTATTAGTTATCCATTAATATTATTATTTAGCCTTAGGTTGTGATGATCAATGAATGGGTTGTGTAGAATTCTGATAATTGATGACGATAATATAGGAAGGTACATTACAATTTGCAAAAAACTTAATGATGAACCCAATTTTGATTGTTACGTCGTAATTAATTCTATGTAAATGGTAAATTTAACTGACAAAATTCTGATAGATAAAACATAACAAAAAACAGACCACGTATCACAATATCATTAAATATACAATAATGATTGCGAATATATTAACGTTGGCAGTTTAGTCACTAATTTACTCAAAGAAGTATTGCATTGGAACGGTGAAGTGTTCTGTAATCCAACTACTTCGAGGTCATGGTGGATAGTTATGTGCAATTGTCGGTGGGTGTGATATTCTCTTGTGTGGATCCGCGCTATTGAATACTCCGTTCATCCGCAAAGACCTGTCCTCACAGTTTGACCAGTTTTTAATTCAGCTAAAATCCCATGTTAAACTGCAGGTCTCTTAGATGCCATTGGCTGTTAGGCTAATTATTAACAGTGCTGTTTAAGGAAAATGTCAGCCTTAGTCAGCTACGAGACTAAAAGATCGTGCCACAATAACCTTACATTAATTTCTTATTCATACTTGGCTTAAAGTCACTACCTAAGTAGGTTTCCATTTCACAGAAATAATGATAATATACAACTAGCATTACGAATGGATAACTGAATCAATTGGGTTTCTTGATCTTATCTAAATCGCAGACGCTCACACTAATTTTTCGACATGGACATGTCTCAGCTCTGGGAGAGGTGATATCGATTTTCAAGACGCAAAAACTGTAACGGAAGTGACGTGATATGGTTATTAGCACAGCCGTTTAGAGAAACTGAAAATAATTCACTTCCGACATAAACATGAGATAAACTATTTCCCATAGGGAAGTAAATTCAATTTTTACAGAGTAAAATAATATACTGGAAAGGTTTTAGTATATTATTCCTGCGAAGGTCTTGCGATAGTCTCATCACTCCAGTGACAGAGCGATCGGCCGGGTACCAGTCCCTGGCCGGTCGCCGTACCGGAAGCCAGTACCGGGAACCTCCAGTACCAGTCCCTTGTAGGGTTCCACGGTCCAATTACTCTTCATGTCGTCGACCCAAGACAGTCCATCCCCTACCAGAACCCGCCACGGCCATAGCGGTGAACCGTCATGCCTGTGGAATACTGATACAGTGACTCAGGTCAAGTACACGACCGCGACACGGTTGGGAAATCGATACAACTCTATTGACAATGTTAAACATTATTCTATGAAGTAGAGAATTCCTAAACTCGATATGACAACATCGTAACTTCCACCTGTTCAGCGGTTACTCCCTACGTGATCAAGGTCGTCGGTTCGAGTCTAAACAAAATGACACAAATTACCTTTGTTCATTGGACTATTAATTAACTACTAATCCTGGCGAACCAGGAAATAGAATATACATGGAAAGGAACAGAGGTTAATGTAAAGAAAGACCAAATGTTGTGCGAAAAAATTGACTATCTTAAATAAAACATAATTTTAACGTTTACTTGTTTATATCATAAATATGCTTGGCATAATTGATATGGATGTCTTAGCTCTGGGGAGGGGAGGGAGGGTTACCAATTTCTTTAGATGGAAAATATGTAACAGGATTCCATAGAAACCATCACAGCTATTGTATGGAATTTTTTATGTAAAAGAATAAGAACAGCTGTTTACGTAAACTGAAAACATACCTTTCCTATTTCTCACAGGGAAGTACAGACAGTGTCATTAGTCTGTGCGCGCGGCTCTGACGTCACTAGCCGTTCTATAAAAGCTTACACTCTCCATTATACTTGTCTACAAGATTTTCATCTGAAATAAATAAATAAAGTAACCTTACTAAAAAAAGTAAATATTTATATTCCATGAAAGTTGTAAAGGAAAACTTATAAAAGCCTCGAGCACAGACTAATGGCACCATCTGTAAATACAATGTTTTTTTTCAAGTTCAAAGTGAAAGTTTTTAAGTTACAGGGTCATTAATTCGAAAGTTTGGCGGTTTGCATGCAAGGAGTGTGGGAAAACTACTAATGCTTTTGAGCTGAAATTTTGGGAATATGAATGGAATATTACTTTATTACGTAACCTATGTGAAATTTTGAAATAAGAAAAAATTGTCGTATATTACAGAAACATGTACAGTATTTTGATTTTTTTAAATCTACGGGTTCGATCCTATAAGATTATAAATACGTCATATTTGAGATCTAAAAATGTTAAAAAATAACAAAATTTTTATCTTAAACAGGTCACTCAAGAAGCTTGCACGATACAATCACATATGCGTAACGAATAAGCGACACTAGCGCCGAGATAGAAAATTTGTAAATGTAAATATTTGTATGCTCAATTACTGACAATTTAACCCTGATGATGGAGTATCAGCTTCGAAACACGAAGGAGAAAAAAATACCTACAGTTTTTTAGAACTGTTGACTGAAGGGTATGAAACCTTATTTTATTTAATTATTTAAATTACTCTTTGCAGGCATTTAAACATATTCACGATTGTAGTCTGTAGAGGAGAAGGGTAATAAAAGTAACATTTTTAGTAAGAGAGCGCAATGCTTGTCGCGTGAGGACGCTTTGACATGGAGAGATAAAGAACACGACTTAACACTCTCGTCAAATTTTCATCACCATTTACAGAAAGAGGCTAAACCCTAGAACTCCGAAAACACCTGTAAATTAACGTAAATTTATCTTGGTCGAGTAATTAATTTTCATAACTAATTAACTTTTTAAAATTTCTCAGAATGATATTGTGAACTAAACATCATAAAAATTACACTTCTTAGTTCGTAGTATAATAATTCACTTTATAAACTAAATGGTATCAGAAAAAACTTCTATGAACTAAATAAGTACAAGACTAATGGCACCATCTGTAAATACAATGTTTTTTTCAAGTTCTAAGTTAAAGTTTTCAAGTTACAGGGTTATTAATTCGAAAGTTTGGCGGTTTACATGCAAGGAGTGTGGGAAAACTACTAATGCTTTTGAGCTGAAATTTTGGGAACATGGATGGAATATTACTTTATTACGTAACCTATGTGAAATTTTGAAATAAGAAAAAATTGTCGTATATTACAGAAACATGTACAGTATTTTGATTTTTTTAAATCTACGGGTTCGATCCTATAAGATTATAAATACGTCATATTTGAGATCTAAAAATGTTAAAAAATAACAAAATTTTTATCTTAAACAGGTCACTCAAGAAGCTTGCACGATACAATCACATATGCGTAACGAATAAGCGACACTAGCGCCGAGATAGAAAATTTGTAAATGTAAATATTTGTATGCTCAATTTCTACTGACAATTTAACCCTGATGATGTAGTATCAGCTTCGAAACACGAAGGAGAAAAAATACCTAAAATGTTTTTAGAACTGTTGACTGAAGGGTATGAAACCTTATTTTATTTAATTATTTAAATTACTCTTTGCAGGCATTTAAACATATTCACGATTGTAGTCTGTAGAGAAGAAGGGTAATAAAAGTAACATTTTTAGTAAGAGAGCGCAATGCTTGTCGCGTGAGGACGCTTTGACATGGAGAGATAAAGAACACGACTTAACACTCTCGTCAAATTTTCATCACCATTTACAGAAAGAGGCTAAACCCTAGAACTCCGAAAACACCTGTAAATTAACATAAAATTATCTTGAGAGATTAATTTTCATAACTAATTAACTTTTTAAAATTTCTCAGAATGATATTGTGAACTAAACATCATAAAAATTACACTTCTTAGTTCGTAGTATAATAATTCACTTTATAAACTAAATGGTATCAGAAAAAACTTCTATGAACTAAAAAGTACATAAATTTTATTTCAACTAAAATACAACAGACATTAGGTTGTTATAGTAGTGGACATTTAATGCAAAATTTTCAACAGGATAGTGTTATAGTTTTTTCAAATCCCGTAATAGATTTGAGTAAAACACATTTAATAAATTATTCGTTTAAATCTACAACAAGTAAGAATTTTTGAAATTACTAAATACTTTTTTTTCTGTTGAAATATTTCTATGAAGAGAATTACAGTAAACTTCATATTTTGTGTACATATGTAATTTATATGACTTATTCATATTAATTAATATATTAATTCTAATTATTTGAAATACATTACAGATGAGTTCCCGAACCAGATGTGAGATGTTAAATCGGTTAAATAAAAATTAATTACACTTCTGATTAATTATTGGTTCTCATTGACTAGTAACATGTCTCATTAGGATTTAAATTAATAATTTACTCGGTGGATACATGGTGAAGTACAAGAAGACGGAGGTAGTGGTAAGCGGACACACAACCCAAAAACATAAACAGAACCTTACAGAAAACCCACTCCAATCTCAAGTATTTCATCTGCACACTCCACCACCCACTGTTCTCCAGTCTTCACCGACATGAATACAAGATTAGCTCCAGACCGACGTTGTATATCAGGGACATTTACCAATGTAAACAGCAAAAGTTATCCCGTCACATCTGCTAATAACAGCCCAGCTGGTCGGCTGTCCGATGGGACGTCCGATAGACGGCTCGAGTCCCGATACATCTAGTCAGCCTAGAGCGTGGAGTCATGGAGTCCATATCCGACCATCTAGGATAGACATCGTTCGTATCCGTATCTTTATTTGCCATCCAAACCTTCTATTTGCACAGTGATGAAGTATGTTAAGTGCTGTGGTAATTTGTAAAATACTTCATCACTTTAGAACTTTTATTTTACTTGAAAAACAGGACTAAATGGAAAATAGTTAAAGAGATAAAAAATAATATTTTGACAAATTATCATACACACTTATAGTTTTTCATCAATCGAGATTATAAAAATATTGTTGAATAACAACTATACGGGTAGTACAAGCCTACAACGTTTGATTGGGGTTTTATGTTTATGTTCGATTCAGGAAGGATTCAGGATACGCACAAATTTACTGAAAGTCCGAAATCACTCAATCATTCAGACTTTTAATATATATTCAATGAGTATTCCCCAATCTAAAAAGTAGATACAAATTTATTGCCACGCCGTAAGTATGGAATCACGGTATGGTAACAAATATATTTCTTTCCCTGTAGGAATAACTTAGACCGTAGAATATACATAATTTGAAAATACTCGTACTTAATCACGTAGTAGATGCTATTTTGTATAGAATAAAAATTGCTTAGCTTAGATATGCCTGAGAGGAATGTTTTCAGTTCCTCTAAACTGCTCATCTCATAACCATATGACGTCACTTCCGTTGCTCTTTTCGAAAATTATTAATACCCTCCCCCCATAGGACACATGTTCATTTCAAAATTACATATATAAAACGGATGAAATGTGGAACGATATTGTTTCGTATGATTGCACTTTCTTTCACTGTAAATCAGAAGTAACCTAATAAGAAAAGTATATTGTCGTATGACAGATAAACGTTGCCGAGTCGACAACCCAGGGCAATGCGCAGCGCACATAAACATCTCATTGTATTAGCCATGCGCACAACGCCCTCGGTCACGTGGCATTAGAGCGTTACTGCGCATGCGCACAATGCCCGCCGGGGGCGCGGGTAAATCATAACATAACAGTGCGCATGCGCAGTGCTGTGCTGCCGTCGCATTACACGGCATTACATTACGATTACACTCGTATTACACTACCGCCCGCTGCTTTACAACTAGTCCAGCAGCTGACCTTTGCAAAATTGTATAGGCGGTATGGTTCGTCGATTATTAATCACGACTAATGCTAAGTTAGTGGGTTCAACATTCACTTCTGTTAAATGATACGCGTACATATCGAGTTTTGTAATGTGATTTGTGGTAATAAATAAAATAAACTGTAATTACGGGAGTCATTTCACAATAAATTTAATATCTTTTTTTGTTTCTACATAAAATTTGAACCAACTTATTAAGTAATAGTCTTACCTACCTCAAATGACGACTTCATGTTATGGCGTTTTAAGTGTAATATGATTGTGGAGCGATCTTGTATTCTTGTAACTAGCTAAGGTTGACATGTTACTTAGACTCTATCATTAATTAAAAGCTCAACTGCCAATGTCACTTGAAGGATTATAAACATTTTAACGTGGGTTCCGAACCAAAATTTTACCTCTGAATCACGAACTGGTCTAATTATGCGGATGGTCTTTGCGGATCAACGTAGTATTCAATAGCGCGGACGTTAATCCACACCAGGGAATATCGCATCCACCGATTATCTCTCAATATCCACAATTTCGTGACCTCCAAGTATTTGGATTACAGGACACACCACCGTCCCATGATATAGTTGTAGTTTAATATTATTATACTTTACTCGCCAAGATGGTAAAGAATGTAGTAGAAGATATTACAATAGGGGGTATAATTTAGTTTTACGGGAAAATTTATACGGAATGCAATTCCTGGCTGAAAATTTCAATTATAAAAGTAAAATTAAAATAATGAAGGAATTTGGAACATACTGATAGTTTTCTTACATTCATCTTAAAATACCCAGAAAATTGGAGTCCTGTCTTAAGATATAATATGATTATTAACGACCTCCGAAATGATGTCTTCGTAAAACGAATGAAGTCTCGTCCTCGGATCGGTGTCCGACACTAAGTATTCAGCTCAACAGAGCCGCAGGAGCACGGTCCCAGGATTTATGACTGTCGGACAGAAACAAGCAGATATGGCGAGCATTATGTGAAAATGGGGCGATAAAAGTTGCGCGGCAACGCGGCGCGTGGAGCGTCTTAGCACACAATGCGCAGTGTTATATTTAAATCAGGTGAAACAAGGGCTTCCACCACAGTCGAGCGTGTTCGTGTCGAGTTGGAAAACAGTGTCCGGTGTTCCTCCCAGAATAACCCTTCGTTTCACCAACTCTCACGTTCTCCAGGACAAACTTAGCACGATCGATATTTCGCCGTTGATTTTTTAATACTATAAAAGGTTTTAATTACCTGTACCGTCATGAAATCAAATTAAATCATTAAAATGGTAACCATACCACAACGTAGGAATTTTCAGCCAAGTATGAATGAGGATTGAGTGTTAAGATGATTGTTATCTTGTAAAGGACCTACAGTTTAACGTGGAATCCGATCCACGGCCTCTGAATTACGAATTGGTCTAATTATAAGGATGGTCTTTGCGGATTAACGTAGTATTCACTAGTGTGGACGTTAATCCATGAAAGAGGACACTACACCCACCAACCATTGCTCACAACTATCCACAATTCGTGACCTCCAAGTAGCTGGATTACATGACATCGCCACCGTCCCAGTCCTGTTGTTATCATAGCAGCCACGGGGTTTTGAATTATTTAGAGTTTATTTTTATGCTCTAACATCAATCTCCATTTCTTCATGTTGGTAAAATTTGTCAAAATAATGGGTCCTAACAATCGGAAAATACACGAAACACATGACTGGCCTGTAGTTTTAAAAACAAGTACAATAAATTGATTACAAGTACTAAAAAAAGTACACCGTGGCGTGTCCTGTAATCCAGCTACTTGGAGGTCACGAAATGTGGATAGTTATGAGCGGAATTGAGTGGGTGTAGTGTTCTCTTGTGTGGATTAACGTCCGCACTATTGAATTCTACGTTAATCCGCAAAGACAATCTTCATAATTAGACCAATTCGTTATTCAGAGTCAGTGGTTCGGACTCCACGTTAAACTGTAGGTCACTTAGATATGTCATTAACTGTTGGACTATTAATTAATAGTTCTAAGGAACATGTCAACCTTAGTCAGTAACAAGACTACAAGATCCCGCCATAATCATCTTACAATCATTTCTCATTCGTACTTGGCTTAAAATACCTACCTTGTGGTATGGTTGCCATATAATCTACATGTATTATCTGTTTTTCCACAAAGTTACATTTAAATAACTAACTGAAAACACTATTTTACCATAATTTTAATTTTTTATTTTGTGTAAAATTGTTTCCTCTTTAAAATGATACACAGCATTCCTATGTAAAAAATAAACCCCAATATTTTATATTTTCCATGATCAATTATCTGAAATCATTAATAAACGGCGAATTTTGTTGCTTATGATGTCACTAAATCGATAAAAAATGTGTACATATAAAATCCGAAAGAAAACTTTTGAAAAAGAAAGTAAGCTTAAAACTTTTGCCCTCTTAGCTGTAAAATGTTGATATTTCTATAAAATGGAAGACATTCGTCAGTCACATAAACAATAAAGCTCAAAACATTTTACGATATATTTTACGAACAAGCACGTAACAGTCAGTTACTAGTGCGGAGATCGTGATTCCTTCATAAAGGTCGCAAGGCTGAGTTCACTTTATTACTCTCGTATATGTCACCGGGTAGCAGAACGATCGCATCGCGGATATATGTGGCTCACTTTAACACGCATTTAACACTTTATCGAGCGTATAATACGTCGCCAATCATCATTGGCCGTCGACTCAGTCGGTACAGTTGACCTTCGGGTGTAAAACTTTGACGAGTACCTTATACCCCTAAGTTTTTCATGTTTAATCTTCCCATCAATATAGATTTGTAGTTAGTGGTATCAGAGTAGCTTTGATACAAGCCTTGGTGAAAATTTAAAGCACCCGGTTTAATAGCAGAACTACTGTGGGCAAGATCGACTTGTGCCATAAAGGTTCTAAAATAGAAAATAAACGGTACCAGTGGACTGACACACACTTTCTCCCTTAAGTAAATTTAAAAGAGACAATCTGTAATAAAACTCTCATGTTCTACAAAGTTATTCTAAATATCATTTAATAATTAATTGTTCAAATTGTATGGGGGAACCCCCCCCGCCCCGGTAATACCAAGATTTTTTGAGCTGGTTTTGTTCGGTGATTTGACCTTACACTTCATACCAAGTTTCATGGAAAACAGTTGGAAAGTAAGGAAGAAATTGATTTTTTTATATTCTCCATAAGAATAACATTGGGCGCTTTCAGACAACGTACTGCGTTTATCGTGGAAAGTAAATTTTAATTTTCTCTGGAACTGTTAGCCGTAGATAAATAATTCAAAATACTAATTTGTTTAGTTTTTTAAGCTGGTTTCAATGGTATCAGTCAAGTTATACTTTACTTTTATTGTTTTCGCTGAAAATTTAAAAATTTGATTTTTTTGACATTTAAAAGCCCATAACTTTTGAACCGTCATTTTTACAGACATGCGGGTGGTGTCAAATTATTTAGTACTCTGTGCACTATAAACTATCAAATTTTAATCAAAATCGTTAGAGCCGTTTTTGAGAAATTTGGATTTTTCACGTTTTTTAAGAGTTTTTAGGGGTGAACTACCCTTAAAAATCAAAAATTCAAAAAAATGAAAAAAACACCTGGAGATACGGTGACTATATATATACTTGCCAAATTTAATCTAAATCGGACCAACGGGGTAGGCTGTGGCACTGTACACATCCAGACACACACACACACACACACACACACACAGACACACGGACGGACAGACATCACGTCAAAACCCACTTTTTTGGATTCAGGGGGCCCCAAAACGGATATATCCACCCTCAACTCAAATTCGAAAATTTTGACGAAAACAATACTTTCTCCATATACTATGTATAGTATAAGGGGAGAAAGTAAAACACCTCAGTGTAGTTCATACAGTTTAAAACAACTTGCTATATCATTTTTAGAACCGTGCTTAAGGTTGGGCTGTGTAAAAATAATAATTATACAAATCTTGCAATGCAGGATTGAATCTGATCACATGAATTGTTACGATTAGAAAAACAAAGCTTCACGACGTTTCGGAATCCGAAATCTGATCCCGTACTCAGGTGAGCTGGAACTTAAAACATGACAAGAAAGTATAAAGCTGAAAAAAATGTTGCTAAATACTTAATAAAATCGTTACCAACATTTTTACGGGATCAGATTCTAGATTTCAAAACTTCGTGAAACTTGTTCTTTAGTAGTAAAATGTATTTGTTTTTATCTGTTTTTATCGCCTGTAGATTTCAATTTTTTTTATTTTTACGATGTAAATTTCACCACTTGCTGTTACATCATCAAAGGATGAAAATTGTAATTCAATAAACACTTTTAAATTAATATAATGCTTAAAATTTCATATGTGCATATTATTTACATATGTGAACGTTGAATTTAGAGAGTCTCCTTTCTTATTTGATAAATTAATTAATTGTTGTAGCCAAAATGTTGGATGTGTTTGTATATTTCGTAGCTGTATAACATAGAATATTTAGCTATAGAAATCATGACGAAAAATGACTACAATAAACATCTAAATAAATAAACATTTTGACATGGATATGACTTAGCTCTGGGGGGTGCTGGCAATTTGCGAGACCAACATTTGAAACAGTCACGTCATTTGGTTAGTGACGTCATAGATTAGATGAACAGCTGTTTAGATGACCTAAAAACATTCTCCTTAGACACATCCATGATCTATCCTATTTCCCACAGGGAAGTAAATAAAAACAAATTTTTTTATTGTAAATTGATCAGAGTAAATCCCGGCCCCATCAAACTAACTTGTTATGTCGTACCGTTAAAGAAAGATTGTAGTCTGAAGATTTTATAATTTATTTTATTCAATTTTTATTAATTTCCGTCGTAAAACAGGAATAAAATGAAGATCGTAACTTGACTGATGCGTGATAAAAAACTTAAAACTGGCATCTGGTCCAGAGGAAACAGTAAAAGTCAACGGATTGATTTGTAATTCAATAAGGTCTTGTTGGAGTTCCCTGCGGCGGAGATCGGTTCTTCCATCGCACAGTAAATGTCAGAAGAGTAGCTCACCCAATAAGCTGTAACCGCTTCACTATGCCAGCCAATCAGGTCAATGCATCTGCACTGGTGGTATAACAGTAGTAGTAACAGCTTTTAGGAGGAAGCAAGCATTTCACATTCAGAGTAATTATCTAGTTTCACATTTTCTGTGAAACTATTCACATCAAATGTAGATACATGTTCCTTTGGTGGCATAGTAAGGGAACATGGTAGTATCTCGTAGTTTTTGGTATATAACAAAACAAGACTATTCCATCGTGACTTGTAAATCACGTGGCGTGTCTAGTAATACAGCTATAGCACTCGGAGGTGACAAGTTATGAGCGATTGACGGTGGGTGTAATGTAGTCTCGCGTGGATTAACGTCCGTACTACGTTAAATACTACGTTTATCAGTAAATACCATCCTGATAATTAGACCCATTCGTAATTCAGAAGCAGTGGTTCGGACTCTACGTTAAACTCTAGATCTCTTGTATATGTCATTGAAATTTGGGTTATTAATTAACAGCTATGTCCAGGGAACATGTCAGCCTTAGTTAGTAACAAGACTATACAGAAGATCGCGCCATAATCATCCTACACTCATTTCTCATTCATACTTGGCTTACCTACCTGGATAGGAGTCATCTGATTTTAAGTATCAAGCTCACACCTTTATGAATAAGGAAACGTTTAACTCTTAAAAAGTGATCGCATGTATTCTAAGTAATCCAAAACGTCATAATGGTGGCCGATTTCAAACAAACTACTACAGTATCATTCTAAAAAAACGGAAAATACGCCAGATTGTCTACATATTTTACGAAACATTATTACACTTTTAACAACATAAAATGCATTGACATACTACAATCAACCGACGTCGTTGACTCAGGGTGAAAGTGTAAACATTTTGTAAAACTCCTGGAAGTGAAAACATGTTTTGTCTAGATTAAGAGAATCATACTATAGAGTAGTGTGTCAGAAATAACAATTTCCCATGATGCATACCAAAATTTTCCTCCACCTACACAAGTAAGAATAGCTCTTTGCAACACTCAATAAATTAAGCATACATTTTATTATACAGCTCTTTCGGCTTGTTTGGAAGAAAGTTATCATCCATATTTTTTCTGGCTTCTTTACAAATATTGGGCGGCGTTATTTAGGTAAATTTCAACAAACGAAATGGCCGACGCTCAGAAAATACAAACGCCACAGTAGTGCTACCACAATAAATTGTATGTTTGTGAATATTTCATACTATCTATTGGTGTACGAAGCGTTTCCGGATCCTTCCTTCCTATGTTATTCCCACGGAATTACTTTAGTCCCGCGAGGGACGAAAAGTTTTACTTTTACTCCCATGGTACCAAAAAAGTCTCATGGGATGAAAATGATAACTTTTAGTACTTTATTCCAGTGAGTAAAATACTATTTAGTAGGTGGAAAAACATTATTTAACCTCTGAATTGTAATGATTGTTAACTAACCCGTAATGCAACACACGGAATTGGTATTTGGTAAGTTAAAAAATATCTTAACATATATCTGCAATTTAATGTTTTTAAGATAGAGCAGAGTAAAACGTTACAGCTCAGTTTAAGTCGACATCTCTCACGCCTCGATCGTTTCCTTTACAATTGCAAGTTGTAAACGTCATACTTGCTCCTTTCTCGATAAAGCCATACCCATTTCGTCGCAGATCTATCGCCATCTAGCGGCGACCTCTCGCAACCTCGGTGCCCGTATACTGCGACTGCGCATGCGTATTTGCATCCCGCGCCGCGGGCTCTGCGCACGCGCCGTAACTCATCTGCGCGCTGCTCTCACTGCACCCTGCGCATTGCGGCGATGCTGCGATAACCCGCAGATAAAGTCTCTGGTGACGATTATCAGTAGTTATTTATGTAAATAGCAGATATTTCTCGGTAAAAATTCTTATTATTGAACACGTTATGTAAGTGTACGATTTAGGTAAACTTTCTTCAATTGTAATTCAAGCTTAATGCAGTTAGTTCTCTTTGAAGCTACAACAATCTTGAGTAGAAGTAAGTATTTTTAGTTCTAATTTAATTTTAGAAAATTACAAAATTCCTGAACGCTGTTATAAGGCGTTAGGTTTCTTTTTCTTACTAAAAAACGTTTGTAAGCCTTCTCTGTAAAACATTCCTTAAAAAATTGTGTTTTGGAACTTATCCAGTCTAAAAACGTTATTTGTCTTTAACTGTCTCAATGACACTTCCTGCCAATTTTATTTGAATACTCTTAGTATTCATCAAACATTATTTTAGATTTACTCAAAATCCATAATGTACAGAAAAAGTTTATTTTTACATCTTCCTGATATTCTAAATACCTTGAAAATTGTATAACATGTTCGTATAACGTATTGTATGAACCACTGTCGCATAAATTTTTTTAGCTTATTATTGATAAGCTACAAAACCCTACTTAAAAGACACATCCCACTTCTGGCACCAACTAAAATAAATGAGATCATAAAACAAACTTGCAAGAATATTTTATCTCAAGAATAGAAAACGTGACAGTGAAACAGTACAACAATAAGAGTGTGGACAAAAACAAGTCTATGCTGCTAAAGCTGACTATGTCATTGTAATATAAATTGCAATCCCTGCGAGCCTTGCTAACTAGACGCATATGCCAAACCGTTTCACACAGGCTTTGTTTTAAATGATAGATTGGTACTTAAATATTTCCAAAATTTACTTATATTTTTCAAATAATCATATTAATAGTTTAAAATAACTTTTCAACCCCATTTTCCGATTATTCTTGGCGTGAGAAGAAGACGGTGAAAATTGCAGCGGAAAAGATAAGCTGGTTCAGGGAAAATATTGTAAATAATATTTCAATGACTTAACTAGTATGAAAGTATTACCTTTGAGATGGATGCTCCAAGTCCAGCCTGGCAGGACCCTTGTCTGTGATAACCCCAGTTACCTGCAACACAACAATCACTCAGGAACTACCTCATAAACATATGGACATCTCGAACCCAACAAGTGTTGCTAAATGTTGCCAACACATTTATCAAACTTAATTCATTTCAGGTATAAACACTGTGATTAATCTGATTGCAAAGAGTAATGCTGTGACTAAAGCAAAGAGGATTAAACTCAACGTGACATCATACTCGTAGCTGAAGCTTATACATGCTGTACTGAAATACAAGAAACTAGCACACGGCTATACTTTGTAATAACAATTTTTCTTCATAAATATTTAGTCTATCATTTCCGAGGGCCAGGGATACACCATATATACCCTAGTTGGTTCAAGAAAAAATTTGGTAGGCTCAAGATTTATAAAAGAAAATTAGGACTAAAGGATCACACGTCATCCAAATGTTTTGAAACAAAAGCATTCATGATCTATAAAATTGAATATACGGGCCATTTAGGGGTTTGATTTAAATAATGGAAATAAATATTTTCAGTTAAATTCTCATCTTATAAATTTAAAAAAATCTGAACACATATTTAAGACGTATATTTATTTAACTTTTTACTCTTGCTAAAATTATTGTACGGGCCACTCTGTAATACTTTCCTTTAATTAAATGTGGAACTCCCAGGAAATTCAAGGAATTCCCTTTTAAATAGCTTTCTTTTACTTTTTATTTATTTAACTTTGGGTTGTTGTTTGCCAAGTTAGACCCTAGATAAAATATGCCACGGGTTCAAACTCTAAGATGCCAATTTGGGGTTGGACCACATTCCCAAAATCACCAAGTAAAATCACTACTACTGGGCTGCTAAAATGTCTTTGGTTATAAATACTAGCCCCTGAAAATATAAAAATTATCCTTATGATGTATGATCTATTGTAAAATCAAGTAACAATGCTGTATTTTCGAATTACCCCCAAAAATGATTCCCTAAAGTGTGTACTTTTGATTTAGAGTAAACTCATGTAAAAAATATTTTCACATGTATATGTCTCGGGGGGGTATTGGCAATCCGTCAGAACAAAATTTGAAAAGGAAGTGACGTCATGTACGGACGTTTGGTGGGCGGGTGTAGTGTTCTCTTGTGTGGATTAACGTCCGCACTATTGAATACTGCGTTAATCCGTAAAGACCATCCTCATGATTAGACCAATTCGTAATTCAGAGGTCATAGTTCGGATTCCACGTTAAACTGTAGGTCCATTAATTACCATCGGCTGTTGGGCTATAATAAACAGTCCTGTGTAAGGAACATGTCAGCCTTAGTCAGTAACAAGACTAAAAGATCACTCAACAATCATCTTACACTCAATCCTCATTCATACTTGGCTTAAAATACCTACCTTGTAGTATGATCGCCATTTCAAATAATCTAATCTAGTACATGATCTAAGCTATTTCCAACAGGGAAGTAAATACATTTTAACTGTTAAATTTCTCCTAAACTAAAACCGACGTGACCATATGGTCGGGGACAACAGAGGCTTGCTTTGTGGCCCCGCGCCGGTGCCGCGACCCGGGGACCCGTTTACGAGAGGGCTTTGCCTTGTTTTTGGCGAGATATTTATACGGCTCTCTAAACCACTTGCCGTTCCTCACTGGATTCCGCCGTCTGTTGTCGGTGATAGCGGATCGGCGACCCCATGATGCCTCAAAAAGTGGACAGTAAATATCTCCTTACATAAACACGCACTTTAAACGTCCGTGTGGAGCGGTTTATCCGTTTACAGTTTATCCGACCCCCCAAAGCGGACTGAGGTCATCCCCGCGGGAACACGGGCTTCCAGGGGTACGTCAGTGTCGATCGACGGATTGTCCAAACTTCAGTTTATGGCAGGATTAGCGATCTGTCGTTTGGGCGGTTTGTCGTTGCTACGTGTATCGACAATCTGATTGAACGCTTCTGTCAGACTCCTAATACTATAATATTTTATTATAATATTCTTTCCGTAATTTTAAATTCTTTAATTTATGACAATATCCATACAAGTACCAGATATTTTGATTTTTAGTGGTTTTTAAATTTGCATAAAAATACTATAGTCTGTATAAAATAACTTGTATACAGACTATCGTGTTTGATATCATTTTTCTTATTTTCATTTGAACTTTCCAGAAATGTCATAAAAAATCAAAATTACGAGTCGTTTAAAAATGTAATAATGTTGTGGTATCACCAACCAGAGACTCATTGCAGACACAACTGGGCTAGGAAGGAGGTTTATGGCCGGACGCAGATAGCCGGAGGTCCATAGGCCAAGTTAGTGTATACAGAATATATGTAAACGACAATATGTATGGAGACTAAACAATATATACATTTCTTAATCTAGTATGTAACTTTGCACATTTTGGCTATTTTGAAATAAATAACTATTTTATTATTTTTTGGTTCAAAAGTAGAATTTTCATACATAAAATGGTATAATTTTTTTTAAAACCATCAAAACAAACTAACTTGTGATTTTTGAAGAAAAATAGTCAGTGACAGATTTTGAAAATTTTCTAGGTTAAAAATCCCGTTCATATCTCTCTCTGGCTCCTTTCTTCTTCTTTCTTTATCTCTTTTTCCCTCCACCCATATGTCTGTTGTTTCAATAGAATAACGCAGAGATATTCAATATTCCATAGGGATGCGAATGTATTCAGCAGCCCTATTCCAACAATTTTGACATGGATATGTCTTTTTGGAGGTGATTTTTAAGATGGAAAATATGTAACAGGTTTCCATAGCAACCACCAGAGCTATTGTATTGAATTTTTAATATAAAAGAATAAGACCAGCTGTTTAGATGAAGTGAAAACATTACCTTTAGACATATCCATGATCTAACCTATTTCCCACAAGGAAGTAAATATAATCATTTTAAATTTTTTTACCAAAAAACATGCATTACAAATATATATTTTGAATACAATTACTAATTTTTACGAGTTTTTAGAAAAAGAGGTAAAAAATGTCAAAAGCGCAGTGTTTTCATGTTCACTAGTGTATTAAAAATTGACTTATTCCTCTATAATGTCTAAAACACAACGGGAAAGACGCTTAGTAAAGCGAACATTTGATAACTCAAGCGTGAATGAGATTGACGAGAGACCGGTGAAAGGACATGTCAGTCTTGACAGTTGGTACTTCACAACATGTGTCGCTACACGCTACACGCTACTGGTAGTTGTCAATTTGTACTGGAGGGTATGAGTGTACCGCTTGGAGGAGGATGGGGACACGAGCGGGGACAAATTATGACTTCCGACTGAGGACCACAATAAAATAGAACGGTAAGCTAACATTAGTGCGGATATTTCGAGCGGAGAGACGTCACGTCTGGAGACACCCGGCGCTGAGCGACTGTCTTACAAAATATTAAATTTATAAACCTTACGTATATCCGATCAATTAAGTTCTTGCATCTTGCATCTTTAGGAATTCATTGTTGGTGGGCGTGGGTTAAATTTTTATTTCGGACATTTTCCATAACGCTTACGAAGACAAAGTTTTACGACGTTTCGGGATCTGGAATCTGATCCCGTCCTCAGGTGAGCTGTAACCTACAACACGACACGTTAGGCTCACAATTAAATCCATGCTGGTGTAAAGCTGAAATAATATTTTTTTAAACGGTCAACAAATTTACCAAGCTATGAAATTCACGCAAAAGCATAAGATCTCTGCGTGTTCTTGTGAATTCTTAAGTACTTGTAACGTGTATACGTACCTGAGTTGTGTGCTGTGTTGTGACTTAGATGCTACGTAAGTTTTTTACTGCTTTAAACCTTTTTGTTAACAGCTTTATACCAGCTAAGTCCGGATTATGTACTAATCTTGTCTTGTTCCAGCTCACCTGATGACGGGATCGGATTCCAGATCCCGAGACGTTTGTTCTACTAATGATGATGGAAAATGCCCTCGATAATAATCTAAATAATATCTTACGTGATGTTAAACATACTGGTCAGACACTGTTCAACTAGGACACGAAATTCGTTGAAAAAAATTAAAACTACGAAAATTTAAATGTCACTTTTTAGAGATTAACAGAATGTTTTGAACACAGAAATTTACGGTATAAGCGCAATACTTAAATACACAATCTTTTATCTGTATTATTTATTACACCAATTACATTTATAATGTTTTTGGAAGCTGATCCCATCATTTTAATAGAACGTGGATCAGTTTAAAGTGTACAAAACCTTCTCCAAATGTTATAGAGTGAAGAAAATGAGTTTCAATTTGGTGGGTACTCTCATTATCACAGAGAATTGTTACAGAAAGGCATACATACATTAAGGTAAGACCTGTTTCGTGTTTTCCGAGGTACAAAACGTAATAATAACCAGAAATATCAGAATTACACATTATTTTTATCCAAAATGAACAAGGATAAAAGTAGGAAAACAGTAGTAGTAGAACAGTTAGTTATTAGTGAAATGGCGACCTACTCAGGTAGGTATTTTAAGACAAGTATGAATGAGAAATGAGTGTAGGATGATTGTGGCGCGATCATGTAGTCTTGTTACTCACGAAGGCTGACATGTTCCTTAGACAGGACTGTTAATTAATAGCCCAACAGCCGATGGCAACTAAGGGACCTACAGTTTAACGTGGAATCCGAACCACGGCCTCTGAACTACGAATTGGTCTAATTATGAGGATGACCTTTGTGGATTAACGGAGTATTCAATAGTGCGGACATTAATCCGCACAAGAGAACACCACACCCACTGAACATCGCTTACAACTATCCACAATTCGTGACCTCCAAGTAGCTGGATTTACAGGACGTCGCCACCGTCCCAGTCAGTGGTAGGTATTTTAAGCCAATTATGAATGAGAAATGAGCGATCATGTAGTCTTGTTACTCACTAAGGCTGACATGTTCCTTAAACAGGTCTGATAGTTAATAGCCCAAGAGCCAATAACATTAAAAGGTCCTACAGTTTAACGTGGAATACGAATGACTTGTGCTTCTAAATGACGAACTGGTCTAATATTGAGGATGGTCTTACAGATTAACGTAGTATTCAATAGTGCGAACGTTAATCCACACAAGAGAACACTACATCCACCGACCATCGCTCATAACTATCCACTAATTCGTGACCTCCAAGTAGTTGGATTACTTCTACTGTCCTGTAGACAGTAGAAGTAAAGCACGGAACACCGAAGGGGCGGGCGGCGGGCGGTAGCTACTGAGCTACTGCCCCAATAAATATTTTCCGTCCCGTAGCACATAGGAATGTCCCAGGACCGAGGAGGGTCGGCATCCTCAAGGTGTAAAAAACAACCGGAAAATATCTAATCCTTACGGAGATCTGATCGACCCAGCTACCGGAATCGAGATGCCCAGGTATTAGGACCTGTAAAAAGTGGTCGGCAATCCAGGTGTTTTGAATAAGAAAAGTGTCCGTTTACCCACTAAGTGGCATGACGATTCTGAGCAAGTTGTAAGTAGACTGAAACACATGTACATAATTACCTTCTTGTTTGCGGTACCTCCTCCATCTTGGATTTTAGTCCCATAAGATCAGTGTTAATTTTGTTACATCACTCATAAAAATGTGGTTGAGGTGTTAAACTTAAGTGAAATCGTCATTTAGACAAAAAATAAATTACGTCTTCCCTAGATAATAACTTTACTTTTAATTTGACATCTCAGCCATATTTTTACTATCGTGTAACCAGCAATGTTGTCTTAAAATTAGCATTGTCCTTAAGGTGCTAAAACTAGATATTTCACCATCACTGAAAACCCTATAGTGTAAAACATACTTTATACAAGTGTTACCTGATAACAACATATCATTGAAATGTAAAAACGTAGTTTATTTTAGAGTACACTAAAAGAATGCAGCTAAAATATATACAACTCGTGTCAACGTATCAACGGCTATGGTAAAGTCAACTGATCTTTGAAAAACATTCTACTCCAGTTGTTATTGAAATATATCGCGACCCGTTCAGTGTTGATTGGTGGAGCTACGAGTTAAAGTCCGTAACTAAGGGACCTACAGATTAACGTGGAGTCCAAACCACTGCCTCTGAATTACGAACTTTGTCTAATTATGAGGATGGTCTTTGCGGATTGGTATTCAATAATGTGGACGTCAATCCACACATGAGAACACTACACCCGCCGACCATCTCTCACAACTATCCACGATTCGTGACCTCCAAGTAGCTGGTTTACAGGAAACGCCACGGACGAATCCGTAGTTGTGTTAGCGATACGCCGTAAACGCGATTTTATAGAGGATGTAAAGTTATACTTACACTGACATTTAACGATTCAATAAACAAATTTACTTAGCATTCAGGTTTAAATGATAAACCACCTTTCTGTTACAACCGAGTATTTTAAAACGTTTCGTCTATAATATCAGAAAGCAACATAATAGCGTTGGTACTATTTTATATATTCTAGTAAATATACTATTTGCTACGCCTTGCTAATACAATAATGCCGCCTAATTCGAAATTTAGTTTTACGCTATTACGGCCGAGGTAGATCGGGTCTGGTGGTGCGAGCGAAAAAATAGGTTATGCTTTTGAGCTGAAATTTTGAGAACGTAGATGAATAGCAGACCTTTTTCACGTAAGCTATGTGAAATTTTGATACTACAGAAAATTATTTTTAAAGCCACAATTTTGGTGCGATAATCTTATAAAATATGTCATTTGAAGGTCTAAAAATGTACAAAAATAGGAATTGTTATCTTGAACAAGTCACTCAGGAAGCTTGCACGAACCAATGAAAAATGCGTAACGAATAAGCGACACTAGCGCCGACATAGTGGATTTCAGATAGTTATTGTATTTTTATAGTTATTGTCCCTAACGCCGCTCGCCCCTCTTAATCCTAACCCACCGCAAGCAGTCTTAGCCGGATGAGTATTTCACTTACAGTACATATAAGCCTATTTTGTGTACAAATATGCACATCATAACCTCTATTGAGTGAATGAAGCTACAGTTGTGTGAAGCTACAGAAAAAAACATAAAATGGAGGAAACTGAGAAAGCCATTATACAAAAAAATAATGATGAAAAAAGGTTTAAGCTTGTGTTTGCTACGCTACTTGTGTGGATTCGTAAAGGAATGAGTCTAATTTTCAGTTCAAAATTAAATTAACTTAATTTAACTGAATATTAAAGCATATTTAAACCAATTTTGATCCAACGAACGATTAACGAATTTGAGAGTGTTTTAAACGCAGTCTGTAAAAGAATATTTATTTGGGATGAAAACACTAAATCTTCACGGCCCACTAGGTTACTCGCGCGGATTTTAACACTAGAGAGCGCGCACTGCGCAATAACGCAATAACAGTAGAGTCGACGCCATTAGAGCAGCGCTACAGCGGTATATAGCGCAATAGCCGCAATACGGCGCTATAGAGCGGGCAACGACGGCGGCGGGAAATGAAACCAAATTACACACGCTGTTTATTGGATGAGCGCGAGAACACGTCCAGTGCGGTGGACTGGTTTAGAAATAGCGCAAAAGACTATTGATTACTCAAGGTATTCAGTAAATATTTAACGATCTATCTCTAAATTTATTCCAAAACGAGGAAAATTTATTTTTGGGCTTCGAAGGTTTTTTTAGAAAGTAACCCTAAGTCAACATCTTCAGAAAGAAGCCCAACTTTTTCCTAATTTTGGGAGAATATCGTTCAGAATAATTGGATCAAAACAACTATACATAATTACAAAAAAGACTACATACGTAAAACTAATCGAACATGAACCAAAAATTTGGAGTTTAAAATAAAAAAATCGTATCAAAAAATACAAAGACAGGTGAACCAACTGAATTTCGAATTTTAAAAAAACTGAAATTAATTGGTGGAACTCTTAGGACAGCCTCAGCGCTTAGTGCATCTATGAAGCAGTGAAGGCGAATTAAGGGAAAGGTCAAAAACCCTCTAAGGTTTGAGAGGTGAAGTGATCCCTAGTGTTCCGTGTACTCACTACGTCGATAACGCTGCGTTTGGCCGGGCTTCACACCTGGAAGTGTCATCACAATTAATTAATAACATTTCAAGTCATTGTATATGTCAATAGAATACCAACATTTATCTTTCAATGTACATTCTACCTCTAGTTACATTCGGCGCAGAAGCATGGATGCAAACCAAACGAGAGGAAAAGAAGGTAGTAATTTTCTAGAAAAAGATTCTCAGACAAATATATGGTATAATTGAAGGAGAAAAAACTTGGAGGATTAGGATTGGTAAGGAGAGTAGTGAGGTCTATAAAGATCTGGATATTATTGCTTTAATTAATATCCACAGACTTCGATGGACGGGTCTTCGGGAGACCCAAAGAATCGACCTTGAGAACAGGGCTGGATGCAGCCCCTGTAGGAAGAAATCCCTTTAGGACGTTCAAGGCTATGGTGGTGGAACCAAGTTCGAGAAGATATCAGAAGAATGTCCATAACAGAGAAGACGATTGAGGACCAAGAAAGATGGCGTAGAGCTGTTGGCGAAGATTAAAACGTACTTAGGTTTCAGTGGTCACCTAGGTAAAGACCTCGTCAGGTTACATCTGAGCCTTGAGATGCGCGAGAGAGGAAGTATAGTAACCGTGGTGGGGTTTCGTTTATGTTTATATTTATTTTATTTCTTTGTCAGCCGGTATGTATACAACAAATCAGTTCCTCCCCACCACCATTTTTGCGTCGTTGTCTACTGTGCATCCCAAACTCAGGGCTCAGATGAAACCTGTCGAACTGTATCTGTCATCGATATCAACACCTACAACTAGACACAAATTGTCATCAAAAACTTTGTCCACTCATTATATATTAAACCCACCACTCTTTAGAAAAAAATATTATTCTATTATGAACTGGAATCCATAAAATTATTTAAATTTCTAACCGACAATGATACCAAGATAACTCATCGGTTGACAAGGGTTTCCGGGGGTTGTTTGTATTCCCATCACAGACAGACTCAAGCCTGTCCAAAGAATTATTCATGCATTTTTATATTCACTTGAACACTCTCCGATAAAGCTCCCATTCGAGATGTGCGGCAGACGGTTGAACCCTCTTCAAAAAAGGAATAAAAAATCCTCCGGCAAGTGAAACTGTCTGGTTGAGTCTAATCTTGATCCTCTGAGGTCTGAATTTTTTCTTTTGGAATACATTGAACTCCGAAATCATCTTTGAGTTCCAACGCTGCAAGATCATCGAATACAATATATTTCCACTGTTCGAATCTATTAATACACAATAAATAACCTAAAGAATACGTTGTTGAATGTTTCTTCGTCAACATGTGAAATCTTTAGGGGGATTAAAATTTACCAAAAAAGATTTTCATTCAGTGCACAATGTTTAGTGTGTCGGCTACTCCAGAGAGCTCAAATTTTTCTCCTTCTTCCTTACTAAAGTGTTTTCTTGTGTATATTTAAATACCCCCGTCGCAGCAGACCTGCGTACTCAGCAAATTTCCAAATCAATAACATAATAATATATGACAAATTTTATCATTATCTGTCGATAAATATGAGAGCTATTTTGCCTATTCTCCATAAGATTAACATGGGAAAGAGTATACAGGTTTGCTGCTATGAGGAACGCTGAAAGTAGGCGTTTCTAGCGTAAACAATTTATATTTTGACCATTTATATCAAGTTTCATCAACATCTGTCCACAAATAAAGGAGTTTACCTAATCTCTATATGATTAACATGAGAAAAGAGTATGCAAATTAGCTGCCATGATAAACACATAAACTATGATTTTTGCTCTGTACACATCCAGACACACACATAGACAGACAGACACACGGACGGACAGACATCACGCCGAAACTCACTTTTTTGGATTCAGGGTACCCCAAAATGGAAATAACCACTCTCAACTCAAATTCGGAAATGTTGGCAAAAACAATACTTTCTACATATTCTATGTATAAGGGGAGAAAGTAAAAAATGGTAACCAATATTTTTGTATAATTTTCACTTATGTACACCTAAATCGAGTTTATATTTTAATCGCTATTGGCAATAAGGGACATTTCAAGTAATTAGGTTAGCAGCATTTCGGTTTGCCGCCATGAAGAGTTCTTCAAATTACAGTTTGTGTCATTATTTGTAGATTTTGTCATTTAATACTTTTATTTACCTAATGATATAACCTATTAAATTAGTGTAATCTCAAATAAACATACTATCATACCAAAGTTACAATTTATGTGATGTATTAAACTTATTTAATATCCTACAAATTTTGGTTACGATGATTTTGAATTATTGAACTTTCACGAACTTATTGTTTACAAAAGTCACCACTCGCCCTTGAAAGGTCTGGCGGTTGACACTTCCAAAAGCAATAACCCCAGGGTCAATTTCTCTCGGGTAGTTTTTTCAAGAGACGAGGGTCGGGGCTCTTCTGTCCACACCCCGTTATGTTGTCTTACAAGGGTACATCTGTACAGATGGGGAACATCTATTTATAGCGACGGGACAAGGGTGGGTCCCAGGTCCCAGTCCCAGATGTGTCCTGCTACCATAACGTCACGTCTCCATTGTATCCCAGCAACTGGGAGTTCCCCGGCTGTATTTTATACAAAGCGGTGAGAACACATGTGGGGCTTTATATTAAAACATCTTCAGTTGACTTATAGCCTTCCTAGTTAAGAAGCAAAAGCAAATTTTTCGTCATAGTGCTTCAAAAACACTTATTTTAGATACACATACTTTCCCCTATAACTAAACCTATTATTATGATGCCTTTTTGAGTCCTAATCCGCAAAAGATCATTGTCGATGACACTTTTGATTCAAGGTCAGCATTCGATTGTAAATAATCGATAAAGTAACTTCAACCATCACCATCGATACTTATGTGTTTCGGATGTTCCGGATATCGATTATGAAATTTGTAATTGACTATTAAATCGAACTATTGAATGATTGAGATCGAACAGTGAATGGTAATAAATAACACTGACATAACCTATATAACCAATTATGAATGAAAAAGAACTGCTATGACGTAACATAACACCTGATTAGTCTAATGTGACAAAATTGGTCGACAACTATTGATACTCTAAATTGGGTAATAAATTATGTTTTACGAGTTTGTTTCATTTTATTTGCAGTATCACGAAAAATACTTCAGCACACGGCCTAAATTTGGCTTTTTGATATATACTCTCAGATTTAACAGCCTCGGCTGTTAAACTTGAGCTCGTTTCAAAAACGCCCGTTTTTGATCTGATTGATGAAATATTCTATTATTCAATGATTGTCTGATTTTATATTAGGTACTTGAAATATCTCGAAAAATTGTTTTGAAATTTTTAAGTATAGTTCTTTAAAAAAAATCCTTGCAAAACGTGAAAAATCAAAATTAAAGAAACAAAAAAAACACTTGCGATTTGATTTAAATTTCGTAGATTAAAATAATTAGGGCCCTAATCTTAAGGTTAAACTTTTACTCTTATCAAAAACGCCCGTATTTTATTTTCTGCAATTTTGAAACTATACAAACCGTAAACTAAAGAAAGAATTCACGCATAAAGTAGACCGTATTAGTTAAAATTTCGCAAGGGTTGAGATTTATGGTTTAGATTGTCAATTAAAGATATAAGGAATAATAGAAAGCTAACGGGGTAATATATCTTCGAGACCACTGGGTAAAGAACACAAATGAACATTGTTCTTGTCGAGCTATAGTTTAATATAGCTGCACTTGGTGAACTGTCTAAAAAATATTCTGCAACGCGATATCATTCGGAAAGCTCAAAATACAGTAGACTACATTTTTGTCTCTTGGGCCTTGCACAAAAAACATTTATCACACTACTTATCCACACACACTATACGAATGAAAACTATATATTTCTTTGCTTACTGCCAATTATAAGCTCAATACTGCAAAAATTAAAAATTTCAAATTTGTTCAAAATTGATTCAACTTTGTCTATTATAAGCGAATAGATTGAGAACAAAACTGATTCAGGTTCATTCATTACTGATGATCAAAACTGATCAAATACTGATCAATATTAATGATCATTACTGAACATAAGTTGGCTTCTTCTTCGTCCAGGACGGAAATGCCGTTTTTACCTTATCGAATATATGCAAAATAACAGTTTTCAATCTGTATGACGAAATATAGTAAGATTCAATAAATTAGTATTTCACGAAAACTAGGATTTCCTTCCTAGAATTAGCTCTGTTTGTTTCGTAATCCTGATGTCTCTGGTTATAACGTAAGCGCTCCAACAAAAGAAATTAGATTAGATTAGATTACATCATTGAAATGACATCCATACTACAAAGTAGGTATTTTAAGCCAAGTATGAATGAAGATTGAGTGTAAGATGATTGTGGCACGATCTTGTAGTTTTGTTACTACTAAGGCTGACATGTTCCTTAGACAGGACTGTTAATTAATATCCCAACAGCCGATGGCAACTAATGGACGTACAGTTTAACGTGGAATCCGAAACACGGCCTCTGAACTACGAACTGGTCTAATTATGAGGATGGTCTTTGCGGATTAACGTAATTTTCAATAGTGCGGACGTTAATCCTCACAAGAGGACACTTAATCCACAGAGCATCGCTCACAACTATCCACAATTCGTGACCTCTAAGTAGCTGGATTACAGGACGTCGCCACCGTCCGACTCTTGAGGAACACCTTGACAAAGGTGAGGGACCGAGATGCTAACACGAACAACGTGTCGAGGAATTCCGCGTGTTGATAGCAGATACAGGCGGTGATACTGGGACAATGGTATGTACGAGCTGCCTATGCCATAGCGCTGGCATTCGTCTACGTGCGTCCGACGGGGCACACTGGCTAGGCGGCGGCGAACTATGGGGAACAATGGCTTTGCACAACTTTATACGACATGAGATAACGAGTGCACGCTCGGAGAATAAATGGTGGAAGCTACAGCTAAGTTGAGATGACCCGATATTCTGGATAATCAGGACGTCTTAATGTTACGGAGAAAACGATATCATACAAAATTCCACTTACTTACAGTACCGGTCGTTATTAATATCTAAGAGCTGACGTACAGTAAAACCCCAAATTACCTTTTATTAGACAGCTTGAACCCATAGTTCATCAGGTGCAGAAGTGAACTACTATTTTAATTCTAGTAAACAAAATTTTTATCCAACGAATTTGGTGCCGTCGTCCTGTAATCCAGCTACTTGGAGGTCACGAATTGTGGATAGTTGTGAGCGATGGTCAGTGGGTGTAGTGTTCTCTCATTTGGATTAACGACCACACTATTGAATAATACGTTAATCCACAAAGACCATCCTAAACATTGGACCAATTCGTAATTCAGAGGCCGTGGTTCGGATTCCACGTTAAACTGTAGGTCCATTAGTTGTTTTCATCGGCTGTTGGCTATTAATTAACAGTCCTGGCTAAGGAACTTGTTAGCCTTAGTCAGTAACAAGACTACAAGATCGCACCACAATCATCTTACACTCAATCCTCATTCATACTTGGTTTAAAATACCTTTGTAGTATGGTTGCCATTTAAATAATATAATCTAATCTAATAAATTAATGAACGATTTCAAGGAAAAAATTGACTATTTTATAAAACCTAGTTTTAACGTTTATTTGTTGATAGTATCATAAATACGCACTGGCATAACCTTTTCAAATTTTAAGTGAAAACCATTTTTGTTCAAGATTGATTCCAAACAGTATTTTTTCACGTAGGAAAATAAAAATTCGTATACTACAGAAAATAATTTTTAAAACCACATTTTAGATTTAGTAATGTTATAAAAAGAATTTTACACAGAATAATTTTACCTCATTACATGGCATTTGAAGTCTGAAACCTCGACGTATTTATTTGAAGGAAAGTGGAAACCTTAAGCTACATCCTAATACGTCAAAGAGTTACCTAAATCAGTGGCAAATCTTTTGATTTCACTCCAAAGACTTCGAAGCCGATCGTTGGAATCGGTTTTAATAAAGACATATCTCCGGTAGAGACCGTCAGACCGTAAAGGACATCTCTCGACAATGGCACATTAGCCATGTACGGCACCAGGATATTGCTTCGCACCGGAAATTGGAACACTCGACCGAGACCGACTTTGTGTACAGTTGCAAAAAATATTATGGAGGGCTGGGTAGTGGATAGTTGATGGGGGAGTTGCATGAGCCAGTTGTTTTAAACTAAATCCCACAGATGGCTCTCCGGTTTAAAAATTAGGTATTTGATTCTGTAGTTCAGGATTAAAAATTGGGTACGTTAAAAATAAGTTGTCACAATACTGGTAACTCTATTTCCGTTGGCTTTTCAACAATGGGTTTCCTTATCACCTGGGTACCTTCGGGTCTCTCCTGAGGCACTTACTTCCGGCTGAGTCTGAAAACCCAGTCTGACAAGGTCTTCGGATGAGGTTATCGCATGAGCCTCTGCCACAGTGGTTTTCAACTGAATCGAATTAGCCATAAATGGCTCTCCGATTTAATAGTTTGGTTCTTGATATTGTAGTTCAAGATTCAGAATTGGGTACGATAAAAATAGTACTGGTAGCTCTGTTTCTGTTGGCTTTTCAACGATGGGTTTCCTTATCACCTGGGTACTTTCGGGTCTCTCCTGAGACACTTACTTCCGGCTGAGTCTGAAAACACAGTCTGACAAGGGTCTTCGGATAAGGATATCTCATTTATCCACCTGGAAGGGCTACTCATTTAGGACGCTCGCTTAGCGTGCTCTGAAAGTATGTTGGGAGTTGAATAACACTTTCCTATACGGTTATACCGGTGAGTACTTCAAACAAAAGTGCGAGGGCTCCCTGGGATGGCCCTTCCATTAACAGTAGATTAAGAAGGCCATTGGTAGTAGGGAGCTCTATGGTTGAAACCTATGAATTGGATAATTTAGACTTCTCCATGTATTAGCTAACTGCTCATATCCTGCCCTTTTCCCATCCGTATCAATTATTCATTCCACTTTCCATACAATATTCCACACATGAATATTTACATAGTTGAATTTGTTGGAGTCTTCTAATACCCCACAATCAAATACATAATCTAATATTATTTTAAGAAAATGGTTTTTATAATTCTCTACTTTATTGAAAACACCCTTTGGTCTTTAATTATCCTGATTCCTTTTCATCCTTAATGACCCTTTTATCCTTAGGACTGGTCTCTCTGATGGAGAAGAGAACAAACTTATCCGCTTTGAAGAAATGTTCAGAAAAAACAGTCAGTGACAGATTTTGAACATTTTCTAGGTTAAAAAATGCCCTTTCCTATCTCTCTCTGATTTATTTCTTCTTCTTTCTTTACCTCTTTTCCCCTTTACCCATATGTCTGTTGTTTCAATAGAATAACGCAGGGATATTCAATATTCCATAGGGATGCGAATGTATACAGCATTCCTATTCCAACAATCTTTACATCTGGGTGTTTTTTAAAAGGAATCTTTATTGTTTCAATAATACATTATATGTATTAAACATTTGAATACAATTTCATACAACTGGTAAAACAATAACGAACTAGGATTACATGTGTTGGTGGATTTAACATTATCACAGGTTAAAAACACTCAAAGAGAAATGGTGGGCAGCGAACCAGTTGTATGTGTTATATATTTACATATTAAATAAGACAGTGAAAAATATTAGGATCACACCTGTATCATAATAAAGTTACCTTATCGATGTAAAACATACTAAAATAGAAACAATAAAAACCAAAAACTAAATTACTGTAGAGTAGAAAAAAGTAATCAACATTATCTCTTTCTATTCAAAATTCCCATAGCTGTTTGAAAAACTGCTTCATAATATCACAAATTTTATATTTAGTGGCAAACAGTTATGGAATTTAGGTGCAAGATACAAATAAAACTTTTTAAATGGGTTAAATTTGAGCTTTATCACATCTATTTCTTAATGTATCAGTTCTACACAACCAATGAGGAGTTCTATGACAACTCTAAATCATACTAATATATCATTTTAGATGAAAAAAGACACAGCTATATTCAAAACCAAAAACATAAATAATAATCTTAACGTCAGCCATAAAAAAACAGATGTGAAAAATACCACACTGGTGTCTCCTTTCCGAAGACCTCTGCCCGTTCTGAGGTAATTTCGGAGGTAAAGTTCGGAGGTAATCCTGAGTTGATTTTCACATTGTCAACTCTTTCTCAACTGGATAAATTTAGCAACCATTTTTGAACCCTCGTTTGTGTTTCAATCAAGTTTACTGCACCAGTAGCTAGCGTACCTGTCTCTGCCAAGAATTCCTAATCTTTCACAGCATCGTTGCCTGGATGGCTGGATGACCATTTCTGGCGCGGAAGAGATGCCACCTGACTCACCCCACGATCATACCCCGGAGACACTGTCCCAGCCGGTCGGGAGTCGCTCATTAACCCGGCTCATTTATCAATTAGCAGACTCATTAATAACCAGCTGTCACAAACCCGCGCAAGTAATTGGCTGATGGTAGATTAATAGATTGAGGACCGCCGAGCCCTCATACACGTAGGGGTGTGGACCTTCAGGACCTGCTATCACACAACACCAGGGACAAAGTCTACGTTAAAATTACACTCTCTATTTGATCAAATCTTAAGTACTTTATACTTTTAACTGAAATGTCAACCTACCTACGATGATTGTGACGCGATCTTGTAGTCTAGTTACTAACTAAGGCGGACTCCTTAGACAGAACTGTTAATTAATAGCCCAACAGTCAATCGCATATTTTAGGGACCTACAGTTTAATGTGGAGTCCGAACCACTGCCTCTGAATTACGAAATGGTCTAATTATGAGGATGGCCATTGCGGATTAACGTAATATTCAATAGTGCTGACGTTAATCCACACATGAGAACACCACATCCACCAGCCATCGCTCTCAACTATCCACAATTCGTGACCTCCAAGTAGCTGGATTACAGGACGCGCCACGGTCCCAGTTTATATAATGGTTTTTTTTAGATTAGTTGTTCTGTCAGAAAACCGATTAGTTATGAGGGAAATATTTCCTTCAGTCAAGATCCAAAATCAATTGAAATTATTCATAACAGGTATAACTTTTTTTCGATTAAGTTGTAAAACATTTGAATGCATAGAGGAATGCACTCGAAGTGAGGCAGATTGGTGGTTTTACTCACGGGTCCGACAGGGTGAGAACTCTGAGAAGTCGGTCATCTGTTTCTTGGCCACCCAGCAGGTACCCACAGGGTCCCGGCGGTTCAGATGTGAAGAGTAGTAGACGTAGCGAGGGGCGCACGCCTGTAACACGACCAAGCAATGTAATGTCAATACAAACATAACCTCAACCCTTATTATAGTTTGTCGAAACGATAAAATAGAAGCCTTACCCAGGTAGTTATCTTAAGCAAAATATGAAAGAGAAATGAGTGTAAGATGATTGTGGAGCGCTGTAGTCTTGTTACTGACTAAAGCTGGCACGTTAATAGCCCAAAAGTCTATGAAATCTAAGGGATCTACAGTTTAACGTGGGATACAAACCATACTTTTGCCTCTTAACTACGAATAGGTCTTATTATGAGGATGATCTTTGCGAGTGAACTTTGTATTGGACAGTGCGTACGTAGTCACAGAGGTTTCGTAATCAATATGAAAATTAACAGGCGTTCAATTTTGTTTTGAAAATATAATACGTTTAGGTTTGTCGTCATATTTTTACAAAAATTCAAACAAAAAGCAAAATCTTGACGTAATTTTGTGATTGTCCAATGCTGGACACAGGTTTCCTTGTCCAGTGGGCAGTAAATGACCACAGCAAATGGACTGAATACTGCGTTAATCAGCAAAGACCATCCACATAATTAGACCAATTCGTAATTCAAAGGCTGTGGTTAGGATTCCACGTTAAACTGTAGGACCCTTAGTTGTTGCCATCAGCTGTTTGGCTATAAATTATCAGTCCTGTCTAAGGAACATGCCAGCCTTAGTCAGTAACAAGACTACAATATCGCGCCAAAACCATCTTACACTCAATCCTCATTCATACTTGGCTTAAAATACCTACCTCTTAATACGGTCGCCATTTCAATAATCTAATCTAATTACTTTGTTTTTTGTCAGTAACATAGTGATGGCATCAAATCGATTAATTATTCCTTATAAACTCACGCTTAATTTATATCCACCTTAAAATACCCAACTACTGGCTGAGACGGTGTCTCCTGAATAAGAATGTGTTTAAATCAGTAGTCACTATGTGTGTGGGTTGCTCATACGTCATTTGGCTTCCGGTATAACGTACTTTCCTATTACCAAAGAATATTTTTAAAAAATATTCTGAATATATTTTTGAATATTCTTTTCTGTTACCTTGGTCCCTTTTTTGTTTTCACTGGAGCTTTATTTTTTTAACCCTGGTTTTATCTGACCCTAATTCTTGGAGGAAGTTACCTTTTTACTTTCCAATTAGTGTATAATTGTATTTTTAACTTTATTTAGTAAAAATAATTGACACATCTGTAAAAAAACCAAAATATAGATATGCTAAATGCATGTAGGAAATACACAGACTATGTCAGACCGAAAAAAATAAAATAAGTGATGTCACATTCTAATTTTTACCATTCACACAGATATCTAACACTGAACACCGTGGGACGAGCCTCAAAAATAGTTATAGCAAAAATGACCAAAATTTAGCAGGAGAAAACATCTACATTGATATAAATACTATTTGGTATATAAAATACGTGGAATATTGTTGATTTACGGTTTCGTAATATAAAGTTTGCTGCCTTGGGAGGCGAGAGCTGTTTATTTTAGTGGCAACAATCATAAGACCATCGATCTGCGCACTGGGTCATCGGAGCCCCACCCTGCCTCATTAGCCGACACCTCAGCTTCGCCCTTATTAAACAAAACTTCATAGTAAAACCTTAATCTGATAAAATAATAGATTGTGTAACGTTTTGTTTCAAATTCAAAGGTTCCGAAGAGAATAAATATTTCAGACTAGGTACACGATGTGTACGTTAAAGTTCTTAGAGTATAGGAAACTTAAGAGAATTAAAGTAAGGAATACAAATACTAACTGTCCTTGGGACATTAATAGTAATGTAATTACTAAACAAAGCTTATATAGTTTTAAAATTGCATTAACTGTTTAGTTTTATTTAAACTAATTATAATGTATTCAAATGACATACTAAATAGTTTTAAGTAAAATAACCCGTTTCAAAACAAAATTCTTTTCCTTATCGTTACTATTCAACTACACCTACCCTATATTAAATGTAGGTGCAAGTAAAAGCTGTGAAATGTTATAAAAGGTTGATGATTGTACTTGATAAAGTAATGTAAATTAGATTAGATTATATTATTGAAATGGCGACCATACCACAAGGTAGGTATTTTATGCCAAGTATGAATGAGGGTTGAGTGTGAGATGATTGTGACGTGATCTTTTAGTCTTGTTACTGACTAAGGCTGACATGTTTCTTACACAGGGCTGTTAATTAATAGCCCAACAGCCGATGGCAATTAATGGACCTACAGTTTAACATGGAATCTGAACCACGGCCTCTGATTTACGAATTGGTCTAATCATGACGATAGTCTTCGTGGATTAACGCAGTATTTAACTGTGCGGACGTTTTTCCACACTACACCCACCGACCATCTCTCACAACTATCCACAATTCGTGACGTCCAAGTAGCTGGATTACAGGACGTCGCCACCGTCCCAGTCGATATCGTAATATCGATATAAAGAATTACGATATCGTGTATTTAAAAGAAGTGGGGACCTAAAAGTAAGTAGTCTCATCTACCGATTTGTTTTAAAAATAGGATCTTTTCCGATATACGTAGCCTATACGAATTTTTAAATAGTGGTTTAACTGTTTTCTGGTGTAACAGAACCAGTGATTTAGTGGTTTTCTGATAGTTACTTAATGTATAAAAATGGTATTAACGACATAAAGACTTAACTTAAGTCCGCAAAGTGCTGTTTGTCGGCGACCAATACACATTGCGTGATATTTTAAAAATGCACACAACACGCAATATTGCCGACCATATATCGTACTGCGCTCTGCGGAGATTAGTTATGTTGTTTTTTGATATTTGTAAATGGTTAATAATATGTTGATACTGTCAACAACCTCTACAAAACCACCGGTTTTCTATTAAACCCATATTTTACGTGACCAAATCTCTGGTTTAGCTCAAATTACGTCCACAATTAATTAGTTGTGCTATTTTGGAAATTTATGTGTGAAGTAGACCATTATTATTATTTATTCATTGTTAATATACTATTTAAACAGTAGTATACGTATAGTGGAAAGGGTCATGACGTATATAACAGGTCTGAAAGAAGAGTATTGTAACATTTCGCCAGACTTTGTTGACTGACCTGATAACATTTAGCGGAAATGTCGTCGCCACGACCCCTCATAACCTTTCATTACTGACAGTAAACGTGAGTTTTACGTCTTCTCAAATATGCATTCGTGATTTCGTGACACTGCTCTCTGCGTAACACGCCTGCTTCTATATCCTTAGTTTACAAATCTACGTCCTACGTGCTCTTTTGTATCATTTTAGCGAATTTTCTATATGAAAAGGAGTTGTTAGCGAGTCCTTAGTGTAAATCGTAGGCCGGGAATTAATATGTTTTTCGTTTTGCAGACAAGATGCCAAAAAAACCTTTGTTCTATTAAACCCATATTTTACGTGACCAAATCTCTGATTTGGCTAAAATTACGGCCACAATTAATTAGTTGTGCTATTTTGGAAATTTATGTGTGTGAAGTAGACCATTATTATTATTTATTCATTGTTAATATACTATTTAAACAGTAGTATACGTATAGTGGAAAGGGTTATGACGTATATAACAGGTCTGAAAGAAGAGTATTGTAACATTTCGCCAGACTTTGTTGACTGACCTGATAACATTTAGCGGAAATGTCGTCGCCACGACCCCTCATAACCTTTCATTACTGACAGTAAACGTGAGTTTTACGTCTTCTCAAATATGCATTCGTGATTTCGTGACACTGCTCTCTGCGTAACACGCCTGCTTCTATATCCTTAGTTTACAAATCTCCGTCCTACGTGCTCTTTTGTATCATTTTAGCGAATTTTCTATATGTAAAGGAGTTGTTAGCGAGTCCTCATTGTAAATCCTAGACCGGGAATTAAATATGTTTTTCATTTTGTGGACCAGATGCCAAAACACCTTTGTGGGCACGATAACTCTTCTAAAAAGCGTCTGATCTAAATGAAATTTGTTATTTATGTGTAAAGGATAACATGTTGGTTTAAGTTCGAAAACCATATACATCACTCTATATCCAAAGGAGACGTTTTGGTGGTTTTGTCATAAAATAATTTATTCAAAATTTAAATTATTATTAGCACTATTGGAATCAGCTCCAATAAGTAAACAATTTTGACTCTTCGCTCTATAAATCGGTTACTGAGATAAATAATCTGATGAACATTGTAGGCCTACCTTGTATTTTGGAGCTCCAAGTTTAATCTTATGGGGAAAGGTAAAAAGCGATGTCTCACTTATTTGAAATAGTGTGATAAACCTGTATAATTAAAAAGACAAATTCTTTTGTTACTCATAGCAGGAAAACCTACTTACTCTTTCAATGTTATTTTTAATTAGAATAAGTAAATATATATAAATTCCTTTCTCGGTTTACAGTTTGTATCAAGACAAGAAATTAAAAAATCAGGGGAATTCACTTAGTATGCAGGTCTGCTGCCAGTGGGGTATTCATAAAGTTAGTAAGATGTAACATTTACAACAGAAATAACAACTGGTATATGTACGTCATACGCTATCAACAAACAATGTTTTATATTAAATACGATTCGGTATAATGCAACTCACAAACTCCATATGGGAAGACACCGCGTCGCTTCGCTTACACCGTTGCATAGTTCGCGCGCTTCGTTGGACGTTAGGCCGTTTAAAGGCGCTAAATATACTCCTCTGTTTGCGACTTATCAGCTGATTTTACTGCACCGACAACAGCTGGTGTTTAGACTATTCCCGCCCATTCTACTTCCTTTCCGGGTAAAAATAGCTGCATCTCTATGCGTTATCAGATGTGAAAGTGTGCGAGATATTGTCCGAGCTTCAAGCAGGCGCCGATGACGTATCACTGAAATATACCAGTTTCACGACGTTTGAGTAACTTAAATCTAAGCACAATATTACAAAATATAAGTTTAGTACATGATAGTACAACACCTGATCCGCAATAGCATCTTCATAATGAAAGATCCAAATTGTTTAACTCTATTTATTAAATTAATTTAATAAACCTTATAAAAACAAAATGTCTTTAAATGTTTCGTATCGAAGATACAGACTCAACTATTATCCATGTACCATAAAGACATCAATGTAGGCCTATTGTATTGCATTTCATTATTGTGTTGTATGTATTTGGCAGTGCGGCGATATTATCTAGATAGGTTTGGGAGTGGCCTCATCGTCTCTAGCATAATACTTGTGTGAATATAACTATTAGTAACAATGATATATGATTTCGACCTATTTGAAGTATCTGTTTACTTGTAGTCCTGAAGCAGGTGAGTAAATTGATTAATTATATTTCAAATGTATAAGTTTTAAATAACCATCACTGAATCACTTGAGGTAACGAACAACATAATCTTCGTGGCTAGTAAAGGTTTGCTTGCTCCATAAAGTGACCCAATCGATGCTCACCGTCTATCAAGATTGATTACTCTAGCGTCTTACAGCATTGACCTATATAAACATCTTCATCTGGGATTTTGCAAACATTTACCAGTTAAAGTGTAACTATTGGTTTATGGATTCTAAAAGAAGGCTCAGTAAACGGCTGGTGTAAATACAGACAAATAAGTTAGAAGAACTTTTACAATAATATTCCTCCAGTCACAGATAATTCAGTATGATGATAATTATCAGTAAATAATTATAAAATTGCTTAATAACTTTTAAACTCTGTGGCGTCGTCCTGTAATCCAGCTACTGTACTTGGAGGTTACGAATAGTGGATAGTTGTGGGCGATGGACGGTGGGTATAGTGTTCTCTAGTGTGGATTAACGTCCACACAATCCACAAAGGCTATCCTCATAATTAGACCAGTTCGTAATTGAGATGCAGTAGTTCGGACTCCACGTTAAACTGTAGGTCCCTTAGTTGCCATCGGCTGTTGGGCTATTAATTAACAGTCCTGGCTAAGGAAAATACAAGCCTTAGTCAGTAACAAGACTACAAGATCGCGCCACAATCACTTTCCTCATTCATACTTGGCTTAAAATACCTACCTTGTGACAGGGTTGCAATTTCAATAATCTAATATATTATTAAGGTTGGAAACCCACTGACACTGAGGTTGTTGGCTTTAGACAATAAAAGAAGAAAGTTTTAAAATTACAGAACAGATTAAACAACGCTATTTATGTCTTAAAATGTAATTTTTGAAAAAATTGACATTTAGAAATAATTATTCTAAACAACCGGAATTCTTAGGTGTAAGGTTAAGTTTATCGATCAGTTTATATTACTATAAGAATTCTCTAGTTAAACTTGCATTCAAATTCATATAGCTCATCATTTCTCACCTGCGCTAGCAACAACCATAACATTATGCGACGCGAGTAATCACATTTAAACCCAGGACTATTTTCTCCAGATGCGCCGACGTTTGTTTAATAAAACCCGAGAGAAAGACGGCGAAACACAAAAACAATCGTAAAGTCAGCATTAAACTAAAAGATGCGTTATTAAAGTCAATTACCGGTCGGTAAATAAGTTGACCCCACAGGTTTACGGTCTCGCGGTAAATATATATTTATCCGGTCATTGGGTGTTCGCGGGCCTGCCGCGAGGTTCCTCGAACGCGTCCTGGAACGGATGTTGTTTCAATCGGCTCCCGCAGTTACGGTCGTCCGCCGAACGCGAACGGCGGTCGTCAGGGTTCTGTATTTGCACCTCTATTGTTTCTAATTTGCCGACACAATGCGTTGTAAAATAAATACCGCGTGCATAACTTTCGTCTCCCCTCGCCTCGTGGCGTCGCACGGACGTTGGAGAAATTTGCACGATTGTTTAAACGTGGAGTTTAATATCTGGCGTTTCACTTTCGTCACCCTGTTTGCTCTTTACGTCAGAACCTAGTAGATGAATTACGAAAGTCTCACATTTTAGTGAAATTAAATTTACAAAAATGATATATGAGGAGGAACCAATTTAGAATGGGACGGTGGTGTGTCCTGTAATTCAGCTACCTGGAGGTCACGAACTATTGTGGACAGTTCGATGTGATATTGTTGTGTGGATTAACGTCCGTCGTATTAAATACTACTTTCATCTGTGAAGACAAACCTCAACATTGATCTGCTCATAAATCAGAGGAAAAATTTTTATTTGGATCCTACGTTCAACTGTAGGTTCCTTAGATACCGTTGGCTGTTAAGCTATTAATTAACATACCTGTCTAAGGAATATGTCAACCTTAGTCAGTGGAAAGGCTAGAAGATCACACTACAATCATCTTACACTCGTTTTTCATTCATACTAGGCTTAAAATACATATATAGGTTTCAAGGTTTCATTTCAAAGTTAATAGTAATAACAAAGAGTAGATCAATGCTTCAAATAACCGCTTACATATTTGAATCATTGCAGCCCCAAGGTCCCCACGGTGGGAACCAACCAACCGAGCATCATGTGGGCTCTGGATGTATCCAATTTGTTTCCACGTCGGTCCGTCTATTAGTGATGCTCGCTTGTATTAATCTAATAAAAAGGCCGATGAAAAGAGCAGCCCGCACGGCAATTAGTAGGGTCATCAGCATACTGGAGAGGAGAGGGGTCAGGGTCAATTGGATAATGGTCTTCAATTGATTGGGAGGTGAAGGGTTGACGTGGAGATCTACGTTTGATGACTGACAGTTCCTGGCGGCGCCTTAGAGCCCCCCCAGGAATAATTTGCGACTGAACTCTGCTGTTGAATGTAAGTTTATAATTCTTGAGAAGTTTTTGAAAGAAAACTTATAGTACTAACAGATAGTAAGTTACGTTAAATTTCATGTAACGTTCTGGCTAAGGTAGCATTAGAGTTCTCATGTCGTACTAGTATCTTAAAAGTGATCTAACGTCAACTTTACGCAGCCGGGACCAACAGGTTAACGTGCTTTTGATACACGGTAGCGTCTTGCAAAAATTAAATTTTTCTTAAATCATAATCCAAGTAATCACATAACACAAAACACTTAATAATGTATTATCAGTTTATGAGTCAACATTTCAAATGCTCAGAACTTGTTTATTTCAATCAACCTAGTTCCTAGGTCAATGTTGTCTCGTTGAAACGTGTTCAAAATGGCTTAGTTAAATAACCGACATTATAATATTGGCCAAATACAATTTTTATTTCTCTTAACATAAAAACAACTTGCTACTTTACTCTGAATATATTTTCTTAAATTTTTGTGGCAAGTTAGGAAATTTAAACGTATTTACGAGGAAATTTAACGTTAAAGGTTGACATTATGGTTTATTTAGCAACTTAACGTTCCCAGCTATAGTGTACTGAGTCACGTTACACTGAGAAGTATTTTGATTGACCTCCCGTCCATACATCCCCGTCATGTTCAGGGGTTCTAGTCCTAATTGGACGTCGGGTCTGACCGACGCCGTCCACGGTTAATTATTATTACTCTATTAGTGGGACCGATCGTTGAGATTTATGGGGAAAATTAATCAACCCAGCGTTGACCACATTCCCGTAGCACAAGTCCCGCATCTTGGGAGTGTTGTACCCCGAGTGCAGTGACGTCTACAGTACGACTCTGTTGTCATGTCGAGAAGCTCAGAAACTTTTGAAGCGTTTGATTAGAGATTACCTTTCGAAATGGCGACCTGCCCAGGTAGATATTTGAGGCCACGTATGAATGAGAAATGGGTGTAGGATGATTGTGGCGCGATCTTGTAGTCTTGTTTGGCGCGATCTTGTAGTCTTGTTACTGACTGGGCTCAAACGCACTATAGCGTTTGCGATGCTATAACGACCGGACCGCTATCGAAACACCTGCGACCAGACCAGGACTACAACTCACGATAAACTTACATGTAATAACTCTTTTAAATATTCCTCGGATTAACACGAATCCAGAAAAATTCACCACCAAAAATAAAACAGATGTTCACAGATTCCCTCTCAACCACCACTGGTCATTAGTTAGAGCGCAGGGGTAGTAAACGACACCCCCATCACAATTATTTGCTAGTTTTAGACGCAAAACCAGCCCGTGTCGCTGCGGCAGCCGCCACGGTCAGAACTCTTAAGTTTCTGGTCGATGCGACTTGGGAGCAGTGCGTTTCTCGGTCGCTCCATATGATTCAATGTTAAATGTGGCCGCCAGCGGCATGGTCACTAATGTGGCCGCGTAGTGCGTTTGAACCCTAAGGCTGACATGTTCCATAGACAGGACTGTTAAATTATAGCCCGACAGCCAATGGCATCTAAAGGACCTACAGTATAACGTCGGATCTGAACCTCTTTTGCCTCCAAATTACGAACTGGTCTAACTATGAGGATGGTCTTTGCGGATGAATTTATCAATCAATAGTGCGGGCGTAATCCACAACAGAAAATATCACATCCACCGACTATCGCTCATTCTAAGCTAGACATAAAGAACTAGAGTCATAATTATAGAATATTTCTGCAAAGACATACATTATTAACCTAGTTGGTCCTTTAGTATTCACCATTTTCCTTCTGCTCACAACGATAATATCCAACTATTTCCAAAATTAGTGGAAATTATCTTATAATATTTTAAAATGCGTTCGCGTGTAATAGCTGTATTTGGACAGTACTGTCATCAAAAAATTGATGTCGTGAAACAAATTTTACCTTTCTGAAATGACGACATGCCCATAATCATTATTGTGGCGCAATTTTGTTGTCTTGTTAGTGACTAAGTCTGATATGTTTCTTTTGACAGGACTTTTAATTAAAAGCCCACCAGAACCAGTATCCAAGGAGCCTACAGTTTAACATGGGATCCGAACCACAATTTTTCCACTATGAATGAACTATGATTTATGAACTGGTTAATTTTGAGGATTGTTTTCGTGGATGAACGTAGTATTCAATACTGTGGACGTTAATCCACACCAGGGAAAATCACATCCACCGACCATAACTCAAAAACATTCACAATTCGTGACCTCCAAGCAGCTGGATTACAGGACATCGACACACCATCGTCCTAGTCATTTTGCTACTTCTTATGCAATGATAGGGGGCCTATCAAAAGAAATGTTCAACTTTTCTAAAAAGATTCGCAGATTAGTTTTAATTGTTACTTTTTGTTTGAACCAGCCCAAGGACTGACGACGTGTTGAGTGCCAGAATCAGAGCTGTCGAGATGGTGTCTGTGACCACCCGAGCATACCTAGATACAGACACGCTCTGTGACACCCCCCTCCTCACCAGGGGTCTACCCAGAGGCAACCGGGCAGTTTGTGATTTGTATTAAACTTACGCGGAAAACATTAGTCCGGGAACCATTTTTTAGCAAATTTACTATGGAAAAGTGAGCTATTCACTTAGTCCGCGTGGTGACAGCTAAGCCCGCATATACAGGGTGTCCATGAAAAACGTTTCAGGACTTCGGTGAGTGATAAGGTACATTAAAAGGAAGAAAAAGCTCCAGGAGGTATGGCCTAAAACGCTTATTTTCTCAGCTTTCCTCCATTTTGTATTTTTCACCAAATATTTTTTATTTCAAACATTTTTGAACGGACTATTTTCAAATTTGGCATGTGTTTTACCCTATTACACTACTATCATTAAAAAAACTAGCATGATTCAAGGTCAAAATATAAAATGGCGGCCATTTAAAATTTTAAAACTAAAATACTTTGAAAACGCTAAAAAGTAAAATGGCCGCTGTTTTGGATTTTGAGCTTGGATCATCCTAGTTATTTTTTTAAGAATAGGAGTCTATTAGTATAAAATGCATACCGAATTTTAAAATAATCCGTAAAAAATGTTTGAAATAAAAAATATTTGGTGAAAAATACAAAATGGCGGATATCTGAGAAAATAAGCGTTTTAGGCTATATCTCCATTGGTACTTTTTTCTTCCTTTTAATGTACCTAATCACTCACCGAAGTCCTGAAACGTTTTTCATGGATACCCTGTATACTCGACAAGATAACGGCCGCAATTATCGTCTGATTAATTTACAAATCGGTGGAGTTGTTCCTTTCCATAATATCTTAGACGAGTTGGTTTGGCAACACAATCGGGCTACATTAACTACACTTTTAGGGGGTTTTGTACCCCCTAAATGGGGTCTTAAATTTATTTACTGTGTGTATAAAAAATTTTTAAAATCTAATTTTTCTTTTTACCATTAGATTCAGCACAAAAACACTCAATTCAAATACAATGATTCAATGATTCAAATACTAAATTTGAATCATAACTAGGTTAATCACTAACACACTTATTTCCTTAAATATTCTTCAAACATTTGGTATGCAAGTCCATTTAGTTAAGTTGTACAAACTTTATATTTCTTATGGCAGCAAACTTACGTATTCATTGCCCATGTAATTCTTATGGAGAATAGACAAATTTGTATAGCTCGTTTAGTTATTGACATATTTGGTAAAATGTCGTATGTATTTTTACTTAGTGAACAGCCTTAATACATAAGGATATTGTTATGTAAAACAGCCGTTATTACAGAAAACCTGAATACTCAGTACTATTAGATTACTATGATGGGAATATTATTGTAAGTTCTATGAAATTCGCTCTACTGACGCCGGCGTGTAGTGTACAATCACGTTTGGATTCAGAAAATCTCAAAATGAATATTTCCATTTTCACTCTAAATTCTACCCAAATATCATCCTACACATATCCTACCCAACTAATAACCAGTAAATATAAACAGAACAAATAAGTAGTAAACAAATAATTAATTAATAGAGCAGAAACATAACTACTAAAAAACATAAATAACTACACTGGAATTAACAACTGGTATTAAAACAATAAAAATAAAAATTTCAATTCAAGGACCTTTAATAGCATACTTACTTTGTTAAGATTATGTCAATCCATAAAAAACACCTTGGGTAAAGTGTAAAAACTTGGACTATATAAGATGCGTAATGTATATTTAAATCACCAAAACATAAATAACGCCTGTTAGAGAAAAGTATAACTTTAATTTTATAGCCAAAATTGACCATCATAAAGGAGTAGTGCGAGAATGTTGAATGCCACAATAACATTTCAGCGGGCCGTAATGATCGTGTGTGGGCCCACACTCCACACAGTAATGAGTGTGTGGGCCCACACAGTAAACCTCGCCGATGCGCAGGCTCATTACGTCTCATATACCCTCCGCCAGGGTGAGCCACACTCATTAGCCTCCGGTGATTCATAACTAATAAAAACATCAAACTGCAATTAATTACGGATTTTATGGATGCATTGCAGGCTTAAACGTCGGATGAGACGACGAGGAATTTGATTTGATGACTTTAGTCGGAGAATGACAAAGCTCACCCAAGATATAGTATTGATAAAGAAAGTACTTTACGTCATACTGTTGTGAAAACAGCTTCGTTTCACTGTGTTTTGCAGGACGAAAATAACACTTTTCCAACCTAGTGAGAGAAAGTCAGCTGATGTCTAGGTCATAGGTTGTTCGTTATTAAAATGTAGAACAGATGAAAATACATTATTATCAATGGTAGTTATCGATAGTATCTCAACCGATTATCGATTATTAAGATTGACAATCGATTGTTTGAAATTGGAAGATGGAAACAACATTTAAAATCGTTGGTTTCTTCAGTAGTTAGTTCAATACTTTACTAAGTCTGACGAAACATATAGTTCATAACATGGGTATGAAGGGTATTTTCGTCCCTCATTAAATTACAACCTAGCTCAAATTATTGCCATGAGCTAGTACGAAAAAACATCACGTTACACCCTTGTAATGAAATATACTAATGCAATATATTTAATAAAGGTTTTAGAAGTGGTAGTTTCGTAAAACATGATGTAGAATGAAATTTGCAAGGAAATTATTCTTTACTGAATCGCAAAAATAGTACCGGTACTGGCGGGAGGAAAAGCCTTGCTTTGTGAAACATAAATACGTAGTCCAAAAATTACAAAAATGTAGAACTCTCGTTTGTAAAATTAATACTAATTTTTGATTGGTTTTTGATGTGGTTAGTAATGCTGTAACAAAATCAACATTGTTCTTATGGGACTAAACTCCAAAATGGTGGGTTTATTCCAAACTCTCAACTCAAATACACTATCAGCTTATCAAACGCATTTGTCACTGTATTGAGGTAAATTATGAACAAGGACATAATGTAGCAAATGAGAGAACAAGTTGTCACTCATGGCTCGGTCTTGCATTGTTGCTGTGCGCAGGTCAACTGTCGGTCGTCGGAGGAAGGAACCACGCTAGGTGAAGCGTGAAAGATGCTCACAGGAGTGACCTACCCCTCATTCCACCCTCAACCTTTAACCAACAGGGTGCGGCTATAGCAGTGGGTCCAATCTGGGGTGATCACCGACCTATGACAACTATAATTATACTAGGACCTTAGCGTGTTTTGTAATCCAGCTAGCTACTTGGAGGTCACGAATTGTGGATAGTTGTGAGCGATGGTCGGTGGATGTAGTGTTCTCCTGTGTTGATTAACGTACGCACTATTGAATACTATATTAATCCACAAAGACCATCTTCATAATTAAACCAGTTCGTAATTAAGAGGTAGTGGTTCGAACTCCACGTTAAACTATAGGTCATTTAGATATTTCATTGACTGTTGCGCTATTAATTTACATTTCTGTCTAAGGAACATGTCAGCCTTAGTCAGTAATAAGACTACAAGATCACGTCACAATCATCTTACACTCATTTCTCATTCGTACTTAGCTTAAAATACCTACCTTGGAAGATCGCCATTTCAAATGGTAAACTAATTGCTTGATTCTTAAAATACTAAAATATCCGAATATTGTTATTCCACTCTGTTCAAGGCCGTCAATATTCGTGCGATAGGTTTTGAATTAATTCTAAATATTTATAATTCGGATTATTTTACAGGAAAATACGTTTACGTAAGATTTTTATTTATTTTAGTAATCTTAATATATATTAGAATCTAAGTTTTTCCATTGAACAATCGGACGAAAGTAGTCCGTAGTTTTTCCTATTACCCAGCAGTGTTGCCATTTTTCATTTAGCATATCAGCTGACGTAACCATATGCTATAATAGATTAGGACGATTTGGCAACACCGCAGTGATTCTCATCGTACTATTTTCGTGCGGTTTACTCTAGTGTTAAAAGGTGACAGTAATTTTTCAATGAGTGATTTGGGTGGGAGTGATGAGTAGTCAAGTTTTGACTTTGACAACACGGACAGTGGTCCAGATTTCGACCCTAATAATCAGCAGCTTATAAAAATAATAATTGGAATAATTTTTTTAATTTATATAGTTAAAGAAAAGTTTAATTCAAATTCTATGTCTAATGTGTATATACAGTATTTTTAAGTGCAATTAATCTTTTCATTATCATGTGAAAATCAAAACTCACAGTATTTTCTAAACTAATTATGAAGATAAATGTTTATTATTTATAAATAAAAATAATAAGTAAATTTATTTTAAGTATCACATTTACTTAGCTTATTTTTGAGCAAAACAAAACACAAAGTATCCATTTTCTTCAGTAAATAATACAACAGTGAGAGTTTATTGAAAAGCTAAAAATTGCTGATTTTGAGATGACAGTTTTTGCACACGCTATAGGAATCTGTAAAATTTATAACATTACCAAAGACGATATTCACCACTTTTAGACTGCGTTTCCCGTATTTCAAATGTAACGCTTGACAACAGAAACAGTGACACTTAAGGCAGCGTCTATTAACGTCTTCGTTTTCGAGTAGACAGAATGCATAAAACTAATCCACGGGGCACTAAGGGCTGATCCCATTACCAAACCTATCGTTAGGTTCACCTAATTCACTCTCCATTAGCTCCCCCCAGATTGTGGGTTATTGTCTTTCCGTAAAAAGGTTAGGACTCGCGGCGGCTTCTCATTGGCGCAGCCCGTCCACGTCGGGTTAATGCACTGTCATTTCCGACGTAAGAAATTCTGCCGCGGATCGGTTTATGTCCAGATCTCGCCCTCTGTTCATAGCATGCATCAAACTTTAACGGTGGTGTAGCTTCTTATAGTGGTCGTGCGGGAAATATGGCTTGAAATTATGTTCGGTTTTAAGGGAAAATATTATTTTTTGACATGGATATGTCTTAGCTCTAGAGGGGTTTGACAATTAGTAAGTTGAAAATTTGTAACAGGTTTCCATAGAAACTACCGGAGCTATTGTATTGAATTTTTAATATATAATAATGAGAACAGCTGTTTAGAGGATCTGAAAACATTCTTTTTGACATATCCATGGTCTAACCTATTTCCCACAGGGAAGTAAAAAAATAGTACAAAATCTTAAGAGTTCTCGAAAAAAATCCTTGTGTGTGTTTTATGATTTGATGTGACCTTAAACTGCTTACAAAGTTTTATACAAACGGTTAAGAAATACAGAAGAAATTGATTTTCTAGTAAATTCCATAAGAATAACAAAGATCGCTCTTAGTAAACGTTCAAATTTCCTCTGAAACTATTAGTCGTAGACTATTAAATAGACTTTTAAGTATGGTTTTGTTTAGCTTTGCTGGTTTTAATGGTGAAAGTCAAATTATTGTTTTACCAAAATTTGAATTTTTTTTAGATTTTAAATTACATGAATTTTGAACGAATAGTTTCACAGATATACCAGTGGTGACATATTATTTGGTTAGTAACTATAATAACCCTAATCACAATAAACCATGAAATTTTAAACAAATACTATGTAAACCCCTTATGCAGCAAACCTGCATACTCAATACATCTCGATTACTATGATGGGAATAATGTAAGTTTATGAAATTCTCTCTTCTCACGCCAGCGTGCTGAGTGTGATCTCGTTATATTCCTAAACAGGCAAGGTACGGTCACACAAAAATGATTAAGACTATCCATATAGGCTACCGTAAAGACGTTAACTCATGCCAATACATGGTTTATTTGTTTATTTAATTCTCGACTCAGTGTGGCAGTATACGTATATCCAGCTAGTCTAGTAAGTGAACCACACACGACGCCATGTAGGTCGGGGTATCGGACATCAGTAGCTCTCGCAGCGTTGATATAGAGCGGGAGGTGGCGAGAACTGCGATAACCTGGAGCAATTAACCTTACACCGACCATCACTTACGGACATCGAATGTACTGGAAGTGATACTGAACGGGGTACTAGTATTGCCCCTTAGCTCGGGGACATCGGTAGCTGACTCCTGGGGACTGGTACTGGTCTTGATAACAGTGAGGACAACAGAATCCATAAAATTATAATGGCGATGGTTGTTATATATTCAATATCTTTTATTGGACTTTTCCAACGCGTTTGTGTTTTTAACTACACAACGTTTCTGGAGGTGGAGAAACTCCTCCCATTTTCAATTGATCATCTAATAATTTAAATTTAAAATTGAATGTTTAAAGCTATCAAACACAACACACAAACTATACTGATAGCGCAAAAATAACCACAACACTCCGCCTCTGAGCTAGCGGGCGACACAAGATTGCGTGCGCTCCGAACGGTAGTTGAAGCACGACTTCTGGTTAATTAATAGATGTAGCCTTAAAATTCATTTTTAATGTAAATTATTAGGTACTCATTTGAAAACGGGGAGAGTTTTTCACCTCCAAAAACGTTGTGTAGTTAAAAACACACGTTGGAAAAGTCCAATAAAATATATTGAATAAGAGGTTAATTTAACAATACATAACGATTGTCCTTGATAACATTATTTGACGAGATTTAACATTGTGCTATTAATTAATGATGCTTCCTAATAACAGGTCGACGTCAGGTAGTTACTGAAATGGAAACCAAGTGTGAATGAGAAATGAGAGTGAGATGATTGTGGTGCAATCTTGTAGTCTTGTTACTGACTAAAGCTAAGTTCTAAGTTCCTTAGAACTGTTAATTAATAGCCCAACAGTCAATGGCATATCTAAGGGACCTACAGTTTAACATGGAGTCCGAACCGCTCCCTCTAAATTACGACCTGGTATAATTGTGAGGATGGCATTTGCGGATGGACTTAGTATTCAATAGTGCGGTGTTAACCCACACCAGAGTATATCCCATCCAGAGATCATCGCTCATAGCTATCCACAGTTCGTGACCTCCAAGTAGCTGGATTACAGGACACGTCACCATCCCAGTCTATAGTTAGGTAATCAACGAGCTACGCCAATGTTGCATTTTGAAAAAAAAATATTAAAAGTATCTGTACCGAATGTAGAATGCTACCTTCAAGTAGATACTTAAAACCAGAGGTACAGTAATGCTGCCAAACTTCTTCAACATGTTTAACATCAATAGTAGATGGTGAAATGACCTTGCCATGGGTGAAATAATCCTGCCGCTCTCTCGGAACATAGTTTACGCGGACTTGTCACTCGATTGCTAAAGGGCCAGCATCTCGGCTGGTTACAGTTACTGGCACACATTACTGTCTTGTTGAGTCCAAGTTAGTGGCGGGCTGGTTCGTCAACACTCCAAGTTATGCATCCGGTTATTGTAGAAGGCAGGTGTTATGCGGGATAAAACCGTGTAGAACGTGGTGCGATCTGGCGTCGCGCGTCGGCGATGAAATTAGTAAGCTGGCAGTCACTGGCGCGATCTAGTGGCGCGCAGCACGAGGTAGAAAGCAAAGCAAATATAAATTATTGTTTACGTATTCTAAAAATCTTCAAACGTTGTACTTTTAATTAGTCAGGTATAATTTGAATGAAACTTAAACGTGACAAAAACTTTGAAAGGCTATAATGTTTAAGAGCAATTATATAGTCCCATAAGTAAAGATCCTAATTCTGGATAAAAGGTTTTATTGGTCAAAATAAAGGGAAAATCGATCAAGAGTAAAGTTTAAAAAAACGCTTGGTGTACCAGACATCCATGGCGGCCATTTTATACTTTTTAAATGGGAAAACGGGAAAACTTCAAAAATATAATAAGAATTATTTTTTTGGAGACTTTTATTTTCAATTTGTAAACACCAAAATCAAACAAAACAAACCCAAGATATATTTATCATGAACAATATTCATGATGACACAGTTTGCATAAAATAGACTATGTTGAATATCTGGTAAACAAAGTGTGTTCAGAAAAAATGTCCTTGATTTTGTCTTTAGATTTAAAAATAATATCAGATTAAAATTAGCCTTTCGCAGGTCGTACGATCAGATTAGTCACGGCGATAGACGCGCGAGATAGAGTCTCAGTACAGTTAGCAGCAGACAGAGTGCGGTAGCGTCGACCGGGCCAGGGGTCGGAGGTGATCCCAGATCCCCGGTCTTGTAAGCATCCCTCATGTAGACATACGGTGCCTGTGTAAGCCACTTATGCTATCTGGCGGAGACAACACCAACTACCGCGAACGAGGAAATGTTTGCCTAAGAAACACCAAGGAATGTTTGCAGGTTTGTAAACGATGAGCTGCAAGCGTGCGAATGGGTTTGTAAACGAATAGCTGTTAGCCTGTAAATGGGTTTGTAAACGATGATTTGCTAGCCTGTGAATATGTAAACGAATAGCTGCTAGCCTGTGTATAGGTTTGTAAACGAATAGCTGCTAACTTGTGTATAGGTTTGTGAACGAATAGCTGCTAGCCTGTGTATAGGTTTGTAAACGAATAGCTGCTAGCCTCAGGCAAGCTAGTGCCTAAAAAATAACGCGATTCGTACATCATTCGGTATAGAGCTGAAAACAAACAAGTTTAAAGCAGTCAAAAACCTTACAAACAACACCATTCACTAACAGTTACACACAAAGAAACAAAACAACCTCTGGTTTTATTATTTTATTTACTCCAGTGAAATTTGTTTAATGTTTTTACTATCACAAGTACACACTCAGGTATTATTACAACCGAAGGTTAATCTATTGTTAGATATGTAGGCATATTCAATAAAGGCGATTATTTTTATTGCATATGTAACACAGGTTGAAGATGGATGAATGATTTATGTAAATTTAATTAGAGTTCTCTCTGGAAACTGCTTGGATTTTTTATTCTTTATTACTTTTACGTTTTTAGCCGTCAAAGTAAATATTTGTTTGTTTACATTAATCATTGGGTTTAAACCTATTTAAAAGTATGCTAGGTATGCACTAAAAAATTATCTTACAAAAGATAAAGATTTTCTAATTTATCTAATTTAAAATTAATACTTAATAATTGAGCTGACAATTTATTTTTTCTTTTCATTTATTTGTTTACGATTTCAGGTACATATTCAATCATAATAATACGTGTCTTTATTATCTTATTTTAATACAATTACGGAATAACTCCTGAATTTTCCATTTTTGTTCATTTTTTTAGGTTAATACTTCGCAATACTATCACAATAGTACAATAGTATCGTGGCTCTTAATTATGGCGTTATAAACCCCGTATAAAGGACAGATTACAGGTTTATACCAGTAAATCTATAAATTATCGTGTTATTGGTTCAAACAGGTTTTTACAGTTTACCTAATAACTAAATAGCCATTTATCAACACAAGTAAATCATATGCCTATTGGTTTTAAGCAAAATATTTTGAATAAAATGATATTGAGTTAATAAATTAACTAAAAAAATAGAAAGGTATTGGTGAAGTATAGTTATTTGTGTTGCTAAAAGTTATGTATTGGAGAAGCAATGAGCCACGTACCCATAGATTGGTAGACTACGTCTGTGTGTATTGTAGCCGCATTCTTCAGAACAATAGTCCTTGCACCAGACGCCTACCAGTATAGTCTGGAGATTTATGAATCACTGCTTTAATGGTCAATGAGATAGACGGCATTTCATTCTATATCTGATATTTATTTGCACTAACCAAGTATTTTGGATATTATTGTTTTACATATTTATACACACAGATACATTTTTCAATTTTGACACATAAAAATGCATGGTGGCATGTCCTGTGAGACTTGGTCACGAAACTATAATATATAGATGATGGATGTGGGATTATACAAGGTGAAAATTAAATCTGGAACCTCTTTTTTAATTTTTAAACCACAATAGAAAAAATACCAAAGTTCACACATGCTTACTGGTGATAGTAACGCACACACCTGTTCATTTTCAGATGGAAATTTTAGGATGAAATTGACCTAAGAACATTGTATTTTTGACTTTGTCAATACTTTTAATTTGTTCATGACAAAAAAAGATTTGATTTGATTTGATTCATTTACCGTCTGGTTTACCAATATGGGGGACGGTCGACAAGGAATCTAAATCCTTAAATAGCAGCATAGGTCAAGTTTCAAATTAAAGGTATTACTTCGAGGAACATGTGAAAGTTTGTCTAAAACCTGTCCAGTGAAAAAAATTAATACTGAAGTTAGTTCAATGAAGTAGGATTATAAATTAAATGAAATTTCAATTTTGAGTACGTACATTATTAAATTTTACTGTGTAATTGTGTATTACTGTAATAACCATTACAATGTGTATTTAATATGATGCACAATATGCATAACCCCTTATTATGAAGCTACCGAAACTTCTGACTGTATTTATTGCTCGCACAGTATTGAACCGCTATACAGGTGTCCATGAAAAACGTTTCAGGACTTCAATGAGTGATTAGGTACATTAAAAGTGAGAAAAAATTTCCAATGGTGGTATGACCTAAAACGCTTATTTTCTCAGATATCCGCCATTTTGTATTTTTCACAAAATATTTTTTATTTCAAACATTTTCAATTATTTTGAAATTTTGTATGTGTATTACAATGGTAAACTACTATTATTAAAAAAATAACCAGCATGATCCAAGCTCAAAATTCAAAATGGCTGCCATTTAAAATTTTAAAACTAAAATACTTTGAAAACGGTAAAAATTACAATAGCCGTGGTTTTGAATTTTGAGCTTGGATCATGCTAGTTATTTTTTTAATAATAGTAGTTTACTAGTGTAAAACACATACCAAATTTGAAAATAATCCGTTAAAAAATGTTTGAAAAAAAATATTTTGTGGAAAAATACAAAATGGCGGATATCTGAGAAAATAAGCGTTTTAGGCCATACCTCCATTGAGACTTTTTTCTTCCTTTTAATGTACCTAATCACTCACCGAAGTCCTGAAACGTTTTCATGGACACCCTGTATATCGAACATGCGGGAAAATCAACTTTAATAAATCAAACCTCTTTTATATGAAATAGTCGATAGTTTGATGTTTTCTCGTTCTCTTTAGGATTTGATTCGTCGAGGTTCCATTAGGACTATAATACGATAATTTCAAGTACCAGAGCTACAGAGGAAGGCGGTTAAACCCTGCTAGGCGGAGAAACATACCCAGGAGAGACGACTCGACAATCAAGGGTTCCGACATGTGTTGGCCGACCGGCGGGAGTCCTGGCCCTCATCCAGCAAGTCTTATCGATGTCTTCGATTAGTGCAGATAAATAACAAACTGCCAACCAGTGACACCACTCCCAGGCTACCGACCAATTAGAAATACCGGCGTTTTTCTGGCATTTAGAAAAATTAATTACACGCGAAGAACCGGAGTTGATGAAAGAACAGATGTAATTATGTGGCAATCAATTGAGATTTATGTTTGGACTTCGTACGGCGGAGGTAAGCCGACTTAGGATAGGAGCGTCTGTACCACACGCTGTAAAAGTGAACCTGTTGCAGGCAGTTTATGTTACTTTTCACTCTGATAAACGGCATCAAGAGACGAATTGCATAGTGAAAACAACACATGCATGACAATACCTTAGCTTAATTCTTAGATAGTAGCTTAGATCCTAAAGATGTGTCTTATATTGAAAATTTGTAATTTTTGTGTGTATAATGTCGTTTTAGAAAGCTTAAGGATGTGAGTGACAATATTGTTTTTCCCAATGCCAAATTTATATCCACTGTTGTGAGTAAAATGACCAGCTTTCCCACTGTTCTCTTTCACTTTTAAAAACATTTCTTTTAATTTCTTATCTTACATAGTAGATTCACCAATCTAGATCGTCTTATGATCAAAATAGAGGGAGGCAATCCAGTGGTAATTAATTATGTGTAGATAGATTAAACTTTATTTACTTCACACACTAGACTTCTCTTTGTTATGTTTATTTTGTTCACCAAACATTGTGAAAATTTCTTTTGATTTTAAATGGCTGTTGCCATCAAAGTACCATACTATAATAAAATAGTACATAAATATACGTTAAAGAAGAAGCAAAGTTCATATCATCTCACACAACTAAATTCAATCCCAACTAATAAATTGTTTTATTTTCTTTTTTTACATAAATTCACCATCAAAATTTGATAATAACTGCGGTCTACGCACAGGCCCATGTAGACCTTTCCTTGCTGAATTGTTATAAAAACGAGATATTATCTGTAATTTTTACTATCATTATTCTTATTGTTGTTGTTGTTAACTCTCATTCTGTTTCAACGTATAATTAAAGTGTTATCTGCAAGTAAATAGCTATGAAGACAAATTAAACAAAAATTCAATATAATCGGATGATGTTACAAAACATCAGATTCTATTCAGGTATTGTTTAATATACTAAGGATTAGAAATTTATCAAAGTAAAATGTATAATTATTTTGTATTGTAATAAGAAATTCATATAAAGAAACTATAGAGGCGACTACTACAGTACGTACTTCAACCGTGGAGTATAAAATGTAGTATAGTCTATTTTAAAAACAGAAACACTTTGAAACAAAATTATCTGTAATCGTTATCTCCAAATGAGATCCATTAAAACAATCCTGCCAAGAACTTTGAAACAACTTTAAGTCGCCAAAACACGTTTCTTGCTGGTAGGAAGCGAGAGACCGCGCCGAGTCCAGCGATACGGCGAGTGTAATATATGGAGTAATAAACCGGAGCGATAGCTAAGTGAGTGTTGGTGTACGGTGTAATTGCTGGCACGTCCGCTGTGGTGATATCACACCACAGTGGTGTCTGACACAGCGCACCACAGCGTCTAGCAAAGTGTGGTGAAAACCGTAGGACAACTAACTGTGCTTAACAGATCCTGACTGGTAAAGAAATTGATCCTTCTTTCATTTGACATGGATATTCTAAGCTCTGAGGGTGTGATAGAGATTCACGTCACGTAAAAATTGTAACAGATCTAACATCATATGGTTACAAGAACAGTTGTTTAGAGGAACTGATAATATTCCTTTTTAGTCATATCCATGATTTAAGGCATTTCCCGAAGAGAAGTACTGTAAATATATTTTTACATGGATATGTCTAAGCTCTAGGGGGGAGGGGGTTTGCAATTTGCGAGACCAAAATTTGAAACAGTGACGTCATTTGGTAAGTGACGTTGTATAGCTATAAGGACAGCTGTTTAGAGGAACTGATAATATTCTCTTCTGTCATATCCATGATCTAAGCCATTTACCGAAGGGAAGTACTGTAAATACATTTTTACATGGGTATGTCTAAGCTCTGGGGGGAGAGGGGTGTTGGCAATTTTCGAGACCAAAATTTCAAACAGTGACGTCATTTGGTTAGTGCCGTCATATGGCTATAAAAACATCTGTTTAGAGGAACTGATAATATTCCCTTTAGTCATATCCATGATCTAAGCTATATCCCGAAGGGGGTACTTTAACTACATTTTTTATTACTGTCTCCAAGTCATTCCTATTCATGTCCTTCCAAGTCCTATTACGTTGTTTTCCAACAAACACTCTTAGACCACACTAAAACTAACGCTCACATATTTCATGCCAGGTAAGATTACACACATAACACAATAGGCAAAACTAATAAAACTATTAATTCCATGAAGTTTTATAATGAGTTGCCTGACTCTGTTAAACATCCCTCTTGTTATTTTTAAGGTAAATGTCTATAAATGGTTTGAAAATAATCCACATTATTCAATCAATTTTTAAAATCAGGTTTTGTAATTACAGTAGTTTAGGTAATTTTGACAATGGCTATTTCATTTTCTGCACTTAATTGACATTAATAAAACTTCTTGATTCCTAAAAAGATTCACTGTAGACATTCAATTCGTTCAGAAGGAAAGGAATCTTTTGTCTTCTGGGATGCTCTTTAGACATGTGCCGTGGGTGTAGATTCGTTGATCATCAGAAAGTAAACATTTGTTCACTACAAAAATTTCCCTTTTCAAATATGCTAATACATGTTCAGAGAAACCTATCTGCCAAGGGTCTGTAGTGTCTACCTCATAACATGTAAAAATAACTAGATTGTCAGTGTTAGTCTGGTCTTGACAAGATTAGCTGTCATTGACACGAATGTGGGGGTGTTGGTGATAGAGCTCAATCAAGTCTTAAACCTTTCTCGTAACCGCATGCATCATTTTCTGCAGCATCCTGCCCTTCTGGAGCTTGCATTAGTATAAGCAGATGTTTCAACTGATTAGGCAACATTCTCCTTGTCACCGACAACGTTGTGGTTACGTGCGTGATCGTAGGCTTTCGCGGTCAGTGTCCTCCAGTTTAGCTCGGTTTTCTTCTAAGACAGCCACGTCATCAAAACAGTTGTATCAAAGGCGCACCTTTACTGTGAAGTGGTCTTTAATCAGATAATCTCTGAGAATAAGATGAGGCAAAGTTTTCAATTCATACTTTTAAGACAACGAGTTAGATTTTATACTCAATTCCTATTGTTATTGAGGTATTTATTACGTTAAAGTATTGATTGTCAACATTTACCATTAGGTCACTACAAGTCAAACCTCTGTAACCTTTTGGGAATCAGTATTATTTTCGTAAACGTGTACAACCGGTTACTCTATAGTTCATTTTGGAATTGGCCAACGTCCAAAAATATTATCATAAAGTTGCCGACGAATTCATAATTTTAATCCTACTAATCCGAACTAATTTGTACCGTCTTCAATCGTAACGATATTTTCCTGTTCATACTAACTGATTAATTTTTACAACTTGACTATTGAATTGAGGTATTTATTACGTTAAAAAATATGATTGCCACATCATATTAATTTAATACTATAAAACAAAATTGTACATCTTTCGTTTTAACATTTATTTTCAATGTTTGTTGATCATATATTGCGTATACTCAATTATTATCATTTTCTGTAATTAAAAAATTAAAGTTTTCCACGAACAGGTATATTTTAGTTCGGATAAAATCTAAATATTCATAATAAAACAATAAATATAATCTTGTAATCACATTCAAAAAAAATAATATGATTAATATATTTAATCATAAAATATTTTTCTATTGTAATCAATATTACCTATTAATTTGATTATAATGTTAATTTATTTTTATATGTTATTCTATATTTATATTAAACAATTTCATATATTTTTTTTTAATATATGGATGAATTCACTATTAGAAAATACTAAGGTAGCAAGTACTGAAAAAGGGATGACATACGATACCACCATATACAGAACCGGCCAGGAGGAATGTGATCCAGGAACGGGACGGTTGGATGGGTTCCACGGACCCTTGTAGACGAGGAACAAGGGACACGGAACACGTCGAACGGCAACAATAACTCTTGCAGAATACAGCATACAGTCAGTCACAGTCAGCGGCGCCCGGTGGTGGAAGTGAGTATCTCACAACAACTGTTCGAGATGAACCTTAAGGTTCAGTGATACCTAAATACTTTACCTAATATCCTCAAATGGTAACCTACCCAGTTAAATATTTTATCCAAGTAGCCTATGAATGAAAAATGAGTGTAAGATGATTGTGACGTGATCTTGTAGTCTTGTAACTGAAATTATGATTATGATATTTGTGGATAATCGTAGTATTTAATAGTGCGGACGTTGATCCACACAACAGAATATCATACCCTAAATTTAGCTTTGATACATACAAAACACTTCCTAATATTTAAATTTTATATTTCAGGAATAAAACGTATTTGATTTTATTTGATAACCACGGACCATCGCTTATTACCTTGCACAATTATAAGCACAATCCTATAGCTACATTGAAGATCTTGGAATATTTTAAAAAAACTGAAAAATGTTGGCTAATTTTAAAAATTAAGTACAAGATTACGTTTAGCTTACCAATAATTTTTATTGTCACTTATGTCTCCAAGTAGTAGTATTTTACAATACATACCATCGTTCCAGTCAATTATAAACGGTATAAGTGAACTGATACATACTCTCTCTAAAGGTGAACTGGAAAAATATTTAAATTTCATATAAATATCATATCCCTGAACACAAACAGAGAAAGAAGAATATATGTGCATGACAAATGTAGGATGTTGTTTCGAAAATACTCATCTAGTTTCTTTCCCATACCCTGTCAACACAAGTTTAAAAACTTTTGGGAGAGAAACTCACGCCCTTCAAGGTAATAAAATATGTGGATTTTATTGAGTGACGTGACTGTAAACTGTATACTAAGTTTCATTGAAAAAAGGTTATTACTATCCATACTATCCGTAAAAATAATATTGGGCAGTAGAATTAAACTAAGTTAAACTTTTCTCTGTAGCTGTTAGACTTAGTCTTATGATTCAAAATGCTGATTTGTAAAGCTTATTGACCATGCTCCCTACTATAACAGCTACTTCCCCAAGAGAAATTTAATGAAAACAACCACAATATATTTTATTAAGGAAATAAAACATGTAGATCACCTATAAAATGTTCAAATAAATTTACCCACTCCATTGGAACGCCATGATATGGAAGCATAATAGTGTCTAGGGCAGCGGCTTCAGTTTGCCCGACCGTTGCAGTCTCCGGCGCGGGCCGTGCTCTAACGTCGTAATCCTCGCTTTCAGCGGCGGCCAGTCCACATTAGATGGTGGTTAAATCTATATTAGTGCAGCCATTACGAGCCAGAGGCCATATGGCGCTCTATCCTGCTGTTATTGCTGAGTAAAAGCAGATTAAGACATTTCTAGGCCAGCCTGGAGACCGGTAAGGAACGCCTTGGCGGAATGTATTTGGACGTTAACCTAGAAACGAGTGACGGGTGGTGGACTGAGCAATTATGGCGGTTTTTAGATCAAACGTGAATTTGCCAAAATTAAATGACTTTCCTTGTTGTGATAAATATCTTACAACCATGTAAGCAGATGACACAAAGGGTCTCTGGAGGACTTCTGACCTGAATTTCAGACTAGATGTTGGATTTATTTGTTTTAACCCTAATATTGATTTTCTTAGTGTTGTAGGCTTAATGATAGTGCTGATTTGGTGTGCTGATATAAAGTTCTGGATATTTTTAAAGTAAAAAACTTAATAGTCCAGAAAAGTATCACATTACTTGCCGCTTGTTCATTTTGGGGTTCCTACCCCGATCTTTATTACGGTTTGGTGCTTGTACAGCACATTTAAAAGTTTTAATTTTACAAAAAAGGCCATTCAAAACAGCCTTATAAAGAGTTTTACCAAATAATTAGATACAATATCAATCTCCATGTTCTTGTCCCGAATGTTTATCTCAGTACAGTAAGGGATGAACGGATCCATGTTTATTTCACTAGGTTTCGAACAGATGTTCACAAGGTGCAAAGAAAAACTAATTTAACTTCAAATAGTCCTTTTATTAGAGGTGCAGTATTTTTCAAAAGGTAACCTGCTAATATAAAGGCCTTGAAAAGGAAGAATTTTAAACGTGAACTAAAGAAGTGGTTGTTTTGTAAACGCCTTTATAATGTTTTTATTGACGTTTTCTTGGTCGACCTGTTTCTATTATCCTTATGCTTCAGGAAATATAATCCTGACAATGTTCGTGCATTCTGTGTAATAGTTGTCTTGATTTAATATTTTAATCCTGGTATTGCAACAGTAACATTGACTGAATAAAGGGTTGAATTTATAATGTAAACAATCGTGAATTAATTTAAAATGGCACATGAATTTATGCTGGTTTTAGAAAACTGGTATGTATCATATTATTTACTCAAACGTTTTAAAAAGTTTAATTTTTTGTCAGAACAATATTTGAATATTGAGAAAATATTTAATGTGAAACTCATTCTACAATTAATCAAGCCCCCTGATTAAAAACCCCTCAATTTACCCTACTTGTACGGTTGGCTCGTTTTCACTTTGTCGAAAAGGTGAAACTGTAGTCGGTAGAAAGTACAGCGATAAATCATGATACTCTCTAGCTGTAGAGTAAGCGTTCCTTTACGACCCACCATCACTGTGTCCATCCCCCGCAGAGTCATAACAAGAGCCTACCGTCCAACAGCACTGTCTAACCACAACGTGAGGTCGTGGAGTCTCTAACCAGACATTCTGAAACACCTGTATACAGCACGACAAACCATCAATGACATTCTGACCCACATTTCATATTTGACACATCAACCGTAACTGAGATTTGATAACACGTCATTTAGTAAAACCAGTTGATTAGCCAGGATTTTTTTGACATGGATATATCTTAGCTCTAGGGGGGGTGGTTGGCAATTTTTCAGATCAAAATTTGAAACAGTGACGTCACTTGGTTAGTGACGTCATATAGTTAGTGACGATTGTTGGTTACCGATTTCTAATAATTCCGATATTATTTGGGTGCATGATTTTGGGTCTCTATGTTTTGTAATGAGTTGCATTCCTGAAGTTGTTGGTATAAAATAGTAGGTATATTTATCGATGTAGTGTATATACCAGGCAAAGTAGGGATATGTGGTTCAGTGTTTCTTGATGTCTTCAGTATTCGCAATTTGAAGTTCAGATCCATTCAACTTCAATTGAAACAATCGACTATTGTTGAACGTGTGTCCGAGTCAAAGTCTTGTTATATCATTAGTTTTGTGTCTGTCATATTTTGTATTACTGAACCATGGATTAGTTGTCTTTTTGCTGAATTGTTTTATTCCAAATTCCTTTCGGGGTGGGGGTGAATTGAATCTTACATTGTGATTTCATATCAGTACGACATTTCCTCAATAAATTCATATTTGTCAAATTATACATATTTATATTAATTTCTGTTTTACAAGTAGCTAATTTTGCAAAATTTCCGTCTCATCATTGCCGATCTTAGTAGCTTGGCTCATCCCGATATTTTATCAATCGTGAACTTATTTAATAATTTCTTTATTTTCTTAAATACATTTTATAACATATAAAACAATTTATATTTAAAATTTAGCAATAATACGTTTCAGGAAATAGCCTAGAGATTTCAATGACCAACTATAGATAATTTTTCACTAGCGGAGAAATTTCGTGTACAATAGTTTTAAAATTTTATGGATAAAAGTGCGCATTATAAAATGTTTGTTTTCAAATTAAGGTCCACATGAGTGGTGGGTGCATGCCGATGTTTATTATCGGAGCCACGGCGGCTGCGCTGATGAAGACATCCGTCTCTATTATGCGCCATCAATCATACAGACCGTCATTACCCGCTTTTGTCCCTCAAAGCATTAATTGGTCCACCATCATTAGCGTGGCAATTAGAGATGCGAATGCGTACTCCGAGTAACCTTTATAGCGGTGTAACAGTTGGAGCCTGGTCTTACCACCGATGAGCGTAGCCTTACCATCGTTGAGCGTGGCCTTACCACCGTTGAGCGTGGTCTTACCATCGTTGAGCATGGTCTTACCACCGTTGAGCGTGGTCTTACCATCGTCGAGCATAGTCTTACCACCGTTGAGCATGGTCTTACCATCGTTGAGAATGGTCTTACCATCGTTGAGTGTGGTCTTATCACTGTTGAGCATGGTCTTACCATCGTTAAGCATGGTCTTACCACCGTTGAGCATGGTCTTACCATCGTTGAACATGGCCTTTCCACCGTTGAGCATAATCTTAACACCGTTGAGCGTGGTCATATCACTGTTGAGTGTGGTCTTATCACCGTTGAGCATGGTCTTATCACTGTTGAGTGTAATCTTATCACCGTTGAGCATGGTGTTATCACTGTTGGGTCTGGTCTTACCACCGTTGAGCATGGTCTTACCACCGTTGAGCGTGGTCTTATTACTGCTGAGCGTGGTCTTACCACTGCTGAGCTTGGTCTTAACGACGTTAAAAATTAATTATTGAAAATACCACCATTGAACATGGTCTTATTAGCGATGAGTAATTTCCACAAGTTTTATCAGTGATTTCCACAAACTAATAGTAAAGGACAATGCTGTAAAACCATAAATCTTACGCTAACTATTAAATATTTTCACGAAAAAGCCGACTTATACCTTATAATAGTCTATACCTAGGTAATACTTTAATTTTGACATGCGTGTAGAATGTTGATGTCACGTTCTTTCAAGACGACAGTTCCATTTATAACTAGCCATTAGAGCATAAGAGTTTAAATGAAATCAAACTATATGAAAAAGGTGTTTATAAAACATAGTGTTTTAAATAGTCCGAACTATCCCTTGATGATCACTTGTATATTTTTAAGAAAAACGTCAAAACAACCAACTAGGGAACTGTAATAATATTGGTGTTGTGGTGTAAAGGAAATTAAAACCAGTCGAAGGAATGTCAGTTGGAGGAAAAAGGTTTCTTGATTTAATTGCTCATGTGGTAATTTCCAAATGCCTGTAATCATTTACAACGTTTATATTAACAAAAACATATGTTTTTATTTAATTATTACAATAATTGTTTACTATAATAGTAACTTAGCCACAATATAGTTTTCATAAGCTTTCTAACTTGAATTTCTGAGTTTTTTTGTACACTCTTTTGCAGATTGCACATCGTAACACAAAATAGTGACCAACGACAAGAAGCTGTTCCGTGGAAATGTTAAGTACGGAAGTAGGTTTCACTGGGTTCGATCTAACAGACTCTCGAAAGTAACAGGGAGAATTCTACTATTGAAAGTGTACTATTTCGTTTACGTGTTATGTCTTTGTTGCAAGAACTCAAGGTGGTGCTGAGGTGCCCGGTGGACTTATTCGTGGGCGCCTGAATGTGGTGGTGCTGAATGTTTGAAATCGTCGTTGGAATTCTTGACACTGGCCGTGCTACTTCACAAGCGATCAGTCGAGGCTTGCGGCAAGCCCATTTATAGTACTCCTAGGACGAGGAGAAGATCCCAAACCTATATTCCAACGACTACAGCGATATGAACTACAGGTAAATGAACTTAACTCTTATAGTAAAGAAAATAATGCTATCATGAAGACAATTTGTTACCAACTGTTAATTTTATTCCACGAGTTACTTCTGATGAAAAACTCAAAAGCATGTAAACACCTTAATGAAATAAATCTATATGTAAACGATAAAGATTTTTATTTTGTCAAACTAAATTTTAATTTTAGACTTATATGCATAATTTACTGGAACCTGGAAAACTATTACAGGTGATCAAAACCTGCATGGTCACGAGAGTAACAGTTAATTTTTCAATCTTAACACGTTATAATAAGAACAACACAAACATTAGAACCAAAAAGAATGAGTTTTTTGTACATGACAGTACAAAATAACAAACTTGATTTTACCTAGTCTGATTATAGATTTGCCAGTATCCATATTGTCGTTGTGAAACAATCCTGTCTAAGGAACATGTCAGCCTTAGTCAGTATCAAGACTACAAGATGGAGCCACAATAATCTTACACTCATCTATTATTCATACTTGGCTCAAAATATCAACTTGGGTAGGTCGCCATTTCAAACGGTAATCTAATCTACCCATCCACATAGAACGTATACCAATTGAATCTATCCCATTGAGGTAAACTTGGATATTTTCCATTATACGTAAGCCTACCTATAGTAAACACAGTTGTAAATTTTTCGTGGTAATAAAACAATATTAATCAAGTTAAGTGTTTAAGTTCATGAATTTGTACATGATTTCCTCGAATAGGATAGTTTGTGTATGTTTAGATTTACAGTACATTAGATTGTGTTAGGTCAGAACACATTTTAATGGACTGTTATTAATATTCTCTCCTGGAAGAACAGTAACTACAGTTTGGGTACGGTATTTTAAACCAATGAAGTTCATTAAATATGAAGGCCGTGATTCAAAAGACAACGAGACCGTCAGATATTGACTTATACTTTATACTTTTAACTGAAATGGCGACCTATCCAGGTAGGTATTTTAAGCCAAGTATGAATGAGGAATGAATGTAGGATGATTGTGGCGCGATCTTGTAGTCTTGTTACTGACTAAGGCTGACATGTTCCTTAGACAGGACTGTTAATTAACAGCCGATGGCAACTAATGGACCTACAGTTTATCGTGGAATCCGAACCACGGCCTCTGAATTACGAATTGGTCTAATTATGAGGATGGTCTTTGTGGATTAATGCAGTATTGAATAGTGCGGACGTTAATCCACACAAGAAAACACTACACCCACCGACCATCATTTACAACTATCCACAATTCGTGACCTCCAAGTAGCTGGATTACAGGACGTCGCCACCGTCCCAGTCAGAGATAGACTAGACAGAGATAGCGATACGTAAGATGACAGAGCCACAGTTAAGTTGAAAACCGAATTGTGTTCAGTTGAAAACGACCAATAATAGTAATAAACTAGTTCATCGTGATATACGAAACGTATTTTTATCATTTTGGCTGCCTTATAACGAATTTCAAATAGGAAATTAGATTATTTCCATAGTCATAAGACATATACCCGACTCTATTTTTAATTATTGGTGTATAAGGTTTAACAGAAAAATCCGTAGAGTTTTGTATTTAGGTACATATACAACACTGGCAGTTATTTCTTTGTTATCTACGGCAGCGGGATTTTGACATGGCTATCTATGTCTTAGCTGAGGGACCAAAATTTGAAACAGTAACGTCATTTGGTCAATGACGCCATAGCTTGGTTTTAAGAACAGCTGTTCAGATGATCTGAAAACATTCCCTTTAGACTATATGTGATCAAACCTATTTCTCACAGGGAAGTAAATACAAATATTTAATGGTTAGGAATAAGAAAATTAAGGTTGTACATGTTACAGGAGAATTTACGAACACTTTTAAGGGAAAGTGGTCCAAACTTTGTGGACATCCCGGGGATCGAACCCGTGACCTCTTGTACCGTTTCCAAGACGCTAACCGTTAGGCTAGTAAGATTCTTAAAGGTATTGTTAATTTTTAATGGTAGTTCACTATAAAATCCTTTCAAAACAAGAAAAATATGAATGAATGCCGCATATTAGTAGTTGTAACTGTACGGGAGGCTGTGACGGGTATTGCTAGTATAAAATAAATAACTCCTTAATTACATATAATTTAAAACAGTATAACAAGCACTCGTAATTCCAGGCTGTAGGAGAGAATATCAATAAAGGAAAAATATAAATTTTCAGCTGAGTGCAGTTAAACGGCGGAACCCCATATCAGGGATCGTTGCCGTAAACCGTAACAGCCTCCATAATAAACAAAGGCTTCCCAAGTACGAGACTTGACGACGAGGCCTAACCATTGTACATGCGTACGTTTACGTTACGTCCGCATTTTACGTACAATGACAGCGCTATCTACGGACAGAGTAGGTACTACGTTTAGCACGGACCACCGACGAGGCTTGTCCGTCCCGACATGTGCACTGTGCTAGTGTAGGAAAAGTTGGTATTCCGGAGTGGTTGGGGATGAGATTAAACACCCCCGTCGCAGCAGACCTGCGTACCAAGCTAATTTTTGTATCAATGATATATAGTAATCTATGTCAAGTTTTATTGACATCTGCCCATAAATCAAGGAGTTTGCTTATTCTCCATTAGATTAACGTGGGAAAGAGTATGCAGGTTTGCTGCTGTGAGAAACATTGAAAGTTTGAAAGATTTTGGCCATAAACCAAGTTTCGTCAACATCTGTCCATAAGTAAAGGAGTATGCAGGTTAGCTGCTATGAACACAACTAAGATTTTTAAACATAAATGGATGGATCTTAACCACATGAAGCTAAATGCCAAGTTTCATCCAAAAATACAGATTAATAAGTGGAATATTAATTTTGTTCCTTATCCTCCGTAAGATTAACATCGGAGCCCCAAAAATACAACATACTGTGTTTAGATTTAATTTTAATATATCGGTTACCGTCGGAGCAAAACTTTAAGATCGCTAAAACCCATTAACACTCAAGGGTTTATGAATATAGTTTATTAATATTACCTTTCTGAAATGATATACTACCCAGGTAGGTATTTTAAACAAAGTATGCATGAAAAATTAGTGTAAGATGATTGTGGCGCAATATTGCAATTTTTTTACTGACTAAGGCTGACATTTTCCTTAGACAAGACTGTTATAATTAATAGCTCTATGGCTCCAATGGCATCTACGAGACCTGATGTTTAAATGTGGGATCCGAAACACAGTTTTTAATCTGAAAGACAAACTGGTTTAATTTAAAATCTACTTATCAGTCAAACTAGTGTCACGTGGTATAATCTAATCTAAAGAAGGGAAACAAAATTATAATTTTGAAATAATTCACCCCACCATTATATTTAGTTACAATATAAAGAAACATATTACTTTGTTTATGGCCGCTTTTCAAGTAGTGTAATCGGTTTTAAGGAAAGAATACAGCTTACAATTTTAAGGTTGATTTTTTAAATTTCAATTCAACATGGATGGTTCCACTATAATTAAAAGGTCACGTAACAGTAATTTACACCAGGAATTAATTATTTTATTTTCATTGCAAATGATTTTTTGAACTTTGAAGCTCATAGACTTTCTAAAGAAAAGATATAATAAAATTAAAACAAATACTCGAATGGATTTTAAAGTATTATTGCAATCATTAAAACTTCATTAAAACTCGAATGGATTTTAAAGTATTATTGAAATCATTAAAACTTGTTTATTTATACCATACGTGTTTGACTGAGTATTATTTATTATTCATAGACACTAAATCCGAGATTAACGATTATTAAAGTGGCAATGATTGTAAATTAATCTAGTTTATTGGTAGTTAAAAGGTTAACGCGTCTGTGTTTGCACATACCTGTATAATTAATTTATAATGTAATTTGGTTTGATTAGAACATAAATATAAAAGCCTTGGCACGTTATTGAAGAGATTTTAGTCACATTCAAAAAGTATTAGTTTAAATTGATTATATAAAAACTGATTATTATATAGGATGTCCTAAAAGTGAAGCGGAAAACTCTTGGAAAAGATTATATGGGTCAAAATAAAAATCAAGAATTCAACCGTTTTTCCACAAATATTTCGTTTATAATCTTATAAACTAAAAAAATGGCGGATAACTATCCGCCATTTTGTAATTTCTACAAAATGAAGGTTATCTCCAAAAACCTTCTTACCGATTTTTATAAATCTCGTTGATTATGTATTAATAAATGAACGGCATCAGTGGACTGACTCATACTTTCCCCCTAAGTCAATTTAAACGACGATCTTCTAATAATAAAACCAACATATTCTTCAACGTTTATCTAAATATTATTTAATAATTTGAATTTTAACATTTTTTTGTCTCACACATAATGATTCAATTTCTGAAAATAACAAAAGAAACAAAATTAAAATGATCGATAGAATTTCCAGGGATTAGGGATTAGCCCCTCCTGACGCAATACACCAAGCTTATTGAGTGATTTTGTTGGGTAATGTGACCTTACGCTGCATCCCAAATTTAATGGATTGGGAAATAAATTGGGATTGGCAAATTTCGTGGAAACGATTGAGAAATAAAGAAAGAATTGTTTTTTTATTATTCTACACAATAACTTTGGACGCACTCAAACAATGTACTGAGTTCACCATGGACTTGGTCTTGATTTTCTCTTTTATTTCACATACAAACCTTTCCCAGAGTTTGACACTTTATTTATGGATCACCCTGTGGAATATTCATTCATCAGCTGTGTTCTCAAAAACATTTATGAAAATTTGAAAAAGTCACTGAAATGTGTCTACCTTATTTACGTATGAATTCAGGCAATGTCTACAACTGGTTGCTCAATGCTCAAGTGTGTTCATATCCTCTGTTCCCGGTCCGTAGTTCCAAATCACTATCCAGTCCGTCGTTCCGCTCCCAACTCACGCCGCCGCGGATCACAATTGAATTTAGTCATGTTTTATGACGGGCACGTTCCGCATACAATCGCGACGATTTCCCCTTGTTACAAACCTATCATATTAGCCTTTACTGTTTATTCGGACGCCAGCTTGCAATTTAAGTTCATGTTCAAATTACACTTGTCAAAATTGATTATGGTTCAATGACCCTGAGTTTATGAGTTAAGTTACAGTTTCAGAATAAATTAATACGTTGAATACCGCCGCTTCGTCTATGACCACTTGTGGTAGATTGACTGCGTCATCTATAATATTATAAAGAAGAGGTGGTTTCTGTATGTATGTTTGTTTGTTTCTAGGTTTGTTGTGGCAACTAAACGAAAAATACAGAACCGACCGGTTTGAAATTTTAGACAAATGTAGATCTTAAACTCAAGCAACTCATAGGCATATTCATTTCCTTAAAATCTTCTTTGACTACGCCCCGTGAACGTCCTAGGTTTCAATGTTTACATTTTCAAAGGATATCAACATAAAGTTACTTGAATGTCAACAGCTGAGAACACTAAAATTTGACAGTTCGGGAAGCAGAAGACACAGTAAAAGAAGTAGCTGTAAATGTACTAGGTTTCAAACTGTGTTTACAATTTCTAATTTCACATAAGCTCTAATTCCCACAGAGAAGTCACTTTTATTCATATTTAGCTCAAAATGTCCTACTTAGTTTTACATCTATTTCATTATAAGACTTGTTGTACCGTTATGTTTGAATTTAAGTTTGACAATGAATACTACAGTAACAGTTAGGATGATACTATATATTTTAAACCGTATTTGAAAGCTACTGAAAATTTTTAACCATCAGCTATATTAATTTTTTTATAGTCCAGTTACAAATGGCGACCACTCGTTAATGGACTATCAGTAGATCTGTAATCAGTCCGTCTTCCCTCACGTAGCTACAATACTAAGCAAAAGGTCACAACATATTTTTTCAATTCTTTATCACAAACGCAATTAAAATAATAAACCTCAAAAATCCTCTAACCTTCACGAATACATCTCTGTTTTAGAGTTGTATGTCGACAGATGTTTGGCACGAGAACTTGCTATTTACATTCTTCGTCTTGCAAAGTAAGCCAAAACCTTTAATGTACGAAGAGTCCTAAAACAAGCTGAAATATAACGATTTATTGTCCGTGTACTGTTGACATGTATGGCGAGAAAGCTCCGGTGCTCGACTACTTTGTTTATTTACTCGCTAAGCACTACAGTGGGGAACATGTTGTTCAGGGAACAATGGTCACATAAGACATGGAGGGCATACGGGGTCGGCTGGTTTATCACCTGATGTATTTGGGTAGCGGGGCGACCGACTGTCGGCGAAATGTTGAATACAGCTGTGTCGCGGCGCGGCGTCTGCAACTCCGGGAGCTGGCTGGTGGTGGTCAGCTGTGATGAGATCAGCTGTTCACAATACACAGTTACGGCTCGATACATTTACGTGCACTGAACGTAAACCGTTATCGCGAAAATTCCGATATTATGAACTTGTATCCCACATAAGTTAGTCTCCAGTGTTATCCTAATAGGGTATATTAACAGGGTATACTAAAAAGTATTGTCAAAATAGTAGGCCTCTGTACGTACTCTTCTGTGTTCTAATGTCTCTCACCAGGGTAGATCAATGCAAGAGTACCTAGTTCAAGTGGTTAGGGCTTTAGTCACTGGGAATCCCAGATTGTAGTTTCTAGGAAGAAACTCCTCCAGGAGGGGGAGGAGAAGGCATATCCCACGACTAGTTATGATCATGGTTAGCCTACCAAGCCCGTCCTCACCAACATATCCGATCCTAATCCGTACAAATAATACCATCATACACGTATTGGAGGCATTTCTCTATCCTTCTTGTGGCTAACATAATAAGCTTTGGTTTTACGTGTACCCACAAGATATATTCGTGTGTGTTGGATCTAAGATATACCCCCCAATCAACAACAACATTATTGGTTATCACACAGAGTAATTGTAATTGTTGTAAGTAATTGTTCGATGAAGATTAACTATTGGTAGAGGCGGCTAATGAATGACGCACATGTAAATGTAGTTGGGTACGACGACATTCTTGACTGAATCGCTAAGTTGAATAACAGTATAATGTAGTGGAGGAAAGGTTACAGGAATATCAAGGAAAAACCAGGTGAGGGATCACTATCAACCTCTACCCCTCCAGAAACTACAAGGATAAAGAGTCAATACTCTTTCTCTAAGTTCTGACTATGACTTTGGTAAAACAAGTGTATTCGTATCCGTATAAATTGGCACGATTCAACCACCTGGTGTGCGCACGCGTACGTTGTACACCCGCGGTAGCAGTTTGGCCAACTGCACGAGCTATGACGGACACAGGTGTGCCACCCGAGGCGACGCCGCCACCCCGAGTCTGAAGAAGGAGCCGAAACACGGACAATGGACAATGGGAGCCTCGGTGGCCGCATAATTTCGCCGGACATAACCGCCATATTTCAACGGCGACGTTTAAAACACTGTTTATAAATTACCCCGGTTATCTTACGGCCCGGATTCTTGTGAATCCGACCTCTGACTCGCCGTAGAAGGAGCCAAAGTGAATTTGTCCGGCCGCGACGCGCGCCGACGGACGCAGGAATTTTACACGTCCGTCGCCATAAATACGGACGACAACAGAGCCGCACCGACAACGGACGATAAAAATACAGTTTCATCCGGAATCCGTTTACTCGAATAAATCGGTTAGAGAGGCACGTTTTCGAATTAAGTATTTTACGACCCTCTTATATCCAGATTCTTTTCCCAGCTCGTGGACAACCTCTGGGAACCAGAGTGGAACCTTGCTCCCTCCTTTTGTTTTAGCTTTCAGATGGAACTGATGTCGATTCTTTGACTTGGGATTCTTCATAAAGTTTAGTTTATGAAAAGAGCAACATTTGTATAAGTATAGTGAATTTAAATATTTCATCCCTTACTTTCACCTTTGTTTCTTCGAAGCCTTGAATTACTGCTTATTCACTGAGAATTCCATTTATTTCACAACAGAAATTAATTAATAAAAATATTGGACCACCAGAAGAAACGACATTTTCCATCGAAGAGTCCCATCGTATGGAGTTATAAATATCCTATATAAAGTATCTTACTGTGGATACTTTATACGATATTGCGGATAGTTGTGGGCAATGGCCGGTGGGTGTGGAATTCTCTACCACTATTGAACCATCCGCAAAGTCAATCCTCATAATTAGAGTAGTTCGTAATTCATAGGCAAAAGAGGGTCGGATCCCACGTTAAACTGTAGGTCTCTTAGATGCCATGGCTTTTAGTAAACAGTCCGGTCTAAGAAAGATGTCAGCCTTAGTCAGTAACAAGACTATAAAATCGCGCCACAATCATCTTACACTCATTTCTCATTCATTCTGGCTTACGAGGGAAAATCGGCTGTCTTAAAAAGAACATAATTTTAACGTTTATTTGTTAATTGTAATCATTATATGTTTTGGCATAATTTTTTCAAGTTTTTAGTGAACACTTTTCGAATTACAGGGTAAATAGTTTGGAAATTTGGATTATTTTCATGCAAGTAGTGTGCGAAAACTATTTATGCCAAGGAGCTGAAATTTTAGGGAAATGGATGAATCTTCGTGAAAAAGTTTCACAACCTTTTTCACGAAGAAAAAGAAACTATGTGAAACTTATCAATAAGAAAATACATTTTTTATACTACAGAAATTTATTTTGAAACCCACATTTTTTATCCGATAATCTTATAAAATATATTATTTTGGAGGCCTAAAATAGTTTTAAAATATACAAAAGAAAACAGAACTGTTATCACCAAAAAGTCACTCAGGAAGCTTGCATGAAACAACGATTAAGCGACACTAGCGCCTACCTAGCGGATATCACCGGATCTACCTGGGTAGGGCACTACTTCAGTTAAAAGTATGAAGTAAAAGTATAAGTGATGTCTAAACTAAAATATTTCACCTAATTTGTTGTTAACCATTACAAATTTCAAATACCCCAATCGCAGCAGACCTGCGTACTCAGCGAATTTCTAAATCAATAATATTACATGTCAAGTTTTATCAATTTATGTGAATTAGTTATTTGCTTGTTCTTCGTCAGATTAATATGGGAAAGAGTATGCAGGTTTGCCGCTGTGAGGAACACTGAAATTAGGCATTCCTAGCATAAACAGTTTTTATTTTGACAATTTATACCAAGTTTCATCAACATCTGTCCATAAATAGAAGGAGTTTTCCTATTCTGTATATGATTAACATGAGAAAAGAGTATGCAGGTTAGCTACCATGATAAATACGTAAACTATGATTTTCAAGCATAAATGGATGGATCTCAACAACATGAAGCTAAATATTAAGCTTCATCCAAAAATATTGATTGATAAGTGAAATATTAATTCTTCCTTATTTCCCATAAGATTAACATTGGGAGTCCCAAAATACAACGTACTGTGTTTAGATTTTGTATATCTCGGTAACCATTGGAGATAGAGCAACACTTTAAAGAACTAAATTGTGTAACTTTTTGAGCTGATTCTAATGGTGAAAAAATATATTAAAATATCAATAAATTACATATGAAAAACGTAAAAACTTTAAGTACAAACTACCCGTTCAGATTGACCGATATGTCAGGTTTACGAACTCGCCTGAGCAAACGTAGGAATACACGTCTCTACCAAATTTGGTCTCTGGGCACGTAATACCGAAAAATCCGGGCTTAAGTCTTACCATGAGACCTACGGTAATAGCGTCTTCCCTATGGGGAATTCGCTAAGAACATTCAACCACCTCATCTCCATTCTCAAGCCCGGTCTCAACATCAGGTCGCGGCCCCGCAAGGTCTGCAGTCTCCAACACTCGTAAACACTAATGAGCGTCTGTCTCTATTTGCGAGAATTTCATCGGTGATTTACTTCACGTCTTGGACAATCAGAGAACACCCGCTAACAGCGACCACACTGGTCGTGGCTCCCACAACACAAACGATCACTCCCGCCGACCTCTTGTGTTGAACTGAACGAGCTTTAGCTGCGCCAGAGATCGATGAATCGATCGATAGAACGATCGGTTGAACATTAAATTTTCTATCGGTATTGCTCGCCAGCAGAACATGACTTGTCTGTGTAGTTCATGTGTGTAACATATATGTTTAAAGAAAAAAATAAGTATAAATAAATGTTGTGTGTCAAAAATTGTTGTCATTTCTTATGACAATTTTATCCCTGATGATGCAGTTCAACTTCGAAGCATTTAGGATGTAAAAAGATAACTACAATTTTTTGGAACTTTGAATATTCAAGTAAAATTTTGATATTTTCGATTCACCAAAACCTTTGATTACGTTTCACGTTTCCTTCAATGACAAAGACAACTTGGATAGCAATATATAGCTTGATAAATTTTAACCTTACAATTATTTGCATTCATGTTCTGACCGTGTTCATTTCAGAGGGAAAATATCGTGGCTTTGGAACCCTCGTTAAACTGGAGGATTTCTTAGATGGCATTGACTGTACGTCTACTAATTACCCGTCCAGACTACGGAACATGCCAGCCTTAGTCAGGAACAGACAAAAAATCATGCCACAATCATCTACTTCATTTAAAATTATGAAAAGTATAGATTATTCATTCAGATTTTTCCGATTTGATAGGATAAAACCAGGATGGGTACGGTATATGATGTAGTAGATGTAGATGTAGATGTAGATGTATGTACCGTGGACGATAAGCGCGGAAGCCCTCAGCCTTGGTACGCTGATTCACAGAGGGACCCAGCCAAATCTATTTCTGACGCCCAAATTGACTGAGGCCACGTGACAAGGGGCGTGCGAAACAGCTGATGGCGGGATTCGAAGCGCTACCAAGGAGTGAAATCCGTACTAAAATGTGATTTGGTTTATAGAGTCACGCATCGTTTGGCTTTTGGAAACGCGGATATATCAAACAATTCGTCAAGGGTGTGCCAATTTTTTACAACAGAAGTTTACTGTTTTTGTGACATGTATGAAAATTAAGACCGGGTTTCATTAAACAGTAAACCTATTGTTTAAATACATATTTGTAAATGCAATGTTGTGTTTGAATTTTAACTCACTCTAAGGCAAAAACGATAAAAGTATATCGTATTCATGCACGACAACCTGGGACCTTTTATTTTTGTTCAATCGTGTCAAAACTGGATGACGACAACATAATACTGATTTGTCGTATTCATGCATGACAAACTGGGGCACTTTTGTTTTTGCTCAAAGATGTCAAAATCGTACAATGACATCATGAGACTGATTTGAAACAGTCCAAGTTTGTCGTATCCACGCAACACAACCTGGGAAACGTATGTTTTTGCTCAAGTTGTAAAAACCGGACGACGAAAACTCGGGGCTAAAGCTCATTCTCAGTTTTGTCGTTGTTCTGCCCAAAACTAAAGTCCATTTCAAATACCGCACACATGACCTTGATCAAGAGATCATGATGTAATAGAAGTTTTGGCAATAGTTGATTAAGTAATATAAGTAATAAGTGAATAAGTATATGTGGTAGACTCACCACGATGACTCCATCCTCGCCGGAGCTGCGGACTGTGGCGCCGAACCACTGGTAGGACTTGGAGTCCAGCTGGGAGTAGTCTGAGTTGTTGTTGTTGCCTGTGAACAACACAGTCTGCGTCAGTAAACCGAAGTCAAGTAAATGACTTTAATATTATACTTATTGTTGAAATTCAATTTATTAGTTTATTTACAACTTAGGTTTAAGGCAATTTATAGATAAGTTATGAAAACAACTAAATTTGATCGATGTCCTTTTAATATACAGTGACCGTTTACCTATCCCTTACCCGTTAACAATTAATATTGACTACAGATCTATCAAGATAGGGATAGCAAAGATAGCTGGTCAGTACTGAAATTTCAGTTCATCCAAACAGCTGTTCTTATAACAAAACAATGACGTCACTAGCCAAATAATGTCACTGTTTCAGATATATCCATGTCAAAAAACTCAGTAATCAGTAACTCCGGGGCCCTAGCCAGAGCCTTTGCTGACGCTGATTAAAGTTTTGAGTCAGTTACGCTACCAACTGAGTCACTAATCGTGTACGAGACATGATAGCCAGAGGGGACTGCTCATTGAAAGACACTGGCTGGGTGGTTCAAGGGGTTATAGAACGACTATAGAAACCACTTCATGATTTGAAAGTCGATTCTGGTTCGATCCTGGGCAAAGTCTCGGCACAATTTTGTAACAATGTGATACTGCACCCGTTGACCAGTGGGCTAAAAAATAAATTAATTATCGATCCTAACAAAAAATCAGCTGATATTTGTGAGTAAAAAGCATTATCTCTTAAAACTCATTATATTCATCAAACTCATCTCAAGTGTGTCTCAAGTATAAGAATAAAACAGGCACACTGAACTATAGTATTAATACGTAGCTTTAACGTAGAACTCATCACAAAAAACATGTACCGTCCACAGTGACAGGTTCCACCCTTCACCATGCTGGATGGACTCTCATGTCCGCGTACTGTCGGCAGACAGGATGTTTGATTCTCATGTCAGCTGTTCCCGACTGATATACGGTTACAAGAGACATGTCCAGGTTAATGAGGACGTCTCAATAAGGGCTGCATTTCCATGCGACACCAATTAGATCAGCTGAGCACGGTCAGCTGGTCGGGCGAATAATTAAACAGGTGGAAGTCCGCGGGCTTGTCTCTATGACGTAGGCAATTACCCGGTGCGTGTGTGTGTGAGTGTGTGTGCGTGTGGCGAGATGTGTCAACGTCTGGCGAGTCCTCGGTTCGTGCTGAGGCCCAGGAATGCACCGAGTCGCGGCCCCCATCTCACTGTAGCACTGAGGTAACGGAGAAGAGGTTTGCAGTTTCCAACTCTGTGCAAAGTTTTTCAAATCGATTAGCCCTAGACGGTCATCTGACTGGTTTTCAATAGTTCCGAGATATAAATTTGGGAACATCAAAATAATCTGTCCGATTACTAGTAAATTCTTTGGCTATCGAGTGTGAAAGGATTCTATATCACCTTAGTTCCTTCTTGCCACTTCTGGGAGCTTGATTTACTCCTGCTCAACCTAAAAACCACTCAAATACTTGGAGAGTGAATCTCCTTACTGTCCACCTGAAGGGGTGCGCTAGAGGAAGAATGCATACTTTGCGTGCTCTCATGGTTTCTCGGGTGGGGGCTATTCTGTTCTACAGCGTGAATCCTGAAATGAAAAGTTGAGGACTTCCTGGGGTAGACACTTTCCTTATCTAGAAAACTCGGGAGTTGTTTAGTTGAAGTATGAATTTTAGGGTGCTGCATAACCCGAGCACGATACTGGATACACCAACCCCCTTAAAATCTTCGTGGTTGAATACAACAAAACCCGGTGCAAAATGGCGATTAATCTCCCTGGATTGTGAGAAGATTTGAAGTTATCTTCAGATAGTTGTAATTTTAGGATACTTCAGGACAGAAGTGTTAGTTTACACAATCATCGAATATACCTAGATAGATTGTAATTATGAATTACAATTTCTCAAAGCAATCATTAACTTTCTAGTTTCATTATGTAAAAATCCAATTCATCGAAGTATACTAAAAAGATCCTCGAATATTCCTATAATATTGATAATCTAATATGTGTTTCGAACGCTTTCAGAAGTATCGAAAATCGACAAACGTCGATACATATACGAGTGCACTTCATTTTCGAAATGCTTTAAAACCATAATAATTTAAGCAAAAATCTCTCTTTTACAAAACGAATTGATGGAGTTTGTTCCGTGAACGCATCTTAGTTAGTTGTTTATCGGATCAGTTCGCGTCTCAGATAAATTCTCGCAGATTATTTACAGCGATGTATGTATGTACAAATGGTTTCTGTTAAACTATATTGTCGATCTAATCTAATAATTATTTCGGGTGATATCAGAACAAGTATAAATACTCATTTGTACATCGGAAATAAAAGAAATGTGAATTAATAGATATCTCGTGGTTATAATGTGTAAAATCATAATAATTTAAGCAATAGTGTATTTTCTTCTGAACGAAGCAGACTGATATAACCTCTTCTACGTGAACGAATCTTAACTATCAGTTGTCGGATCAGCTCGTGAATCGAATTAAAATTTGAGCAATAATCTATCCTGAACGAATCAAATTAAAATAAACTCTTCTACGTGAACGAATCTTAGCTATCAGTTGCCGGATCAACTCCGAATCAAATTAAAATTTGAGCAATGATCTCTCCTGAACGAATAAAATTAAAATAAACTCTTCTACTTGAACGAATCGTAGCTATCAGTTGTCAAATCAGCTCACGAAAAAAATTAAAATTTGAGCAATGATCTCTCCTGAACGAATCAAATTAAAATAAACTCTTCTACGTGAACGAATCTTAGCTATTGGTTGTTGGATCTGCTCGCGACTCAGATAAATTACAGCGATTCTTATTGACAATCTAATATGTATTTCTATCGCTCTCATAACACGTGTAACGACTCATTGGTACATCGGAAATTTACGTATGCGAATTAATAAACACCTAGTCTTCGAAATAATGTTTGTATTTACTTCCCTGAGGGAAATAGGTTACATCGTGGATATGTATAAAGGGAATGTTTTCAGCTCATCTAAACAGCTATTCTTATAACCAAAGAATGACGTCACTAACCAAATGAAGCCACTGTTTCAAAATTTTGGTTTCGCAAATTGCCAACACCTCCCCCAGAGCTAGGACCATGTCAATATGTCAAAACGGGTGTTACCTTACTTTCTGTCTGTCTACCTCTCTGTAACGATCGTTTTCTGACGCTTCCTAGTGGAAACGATATCATCCACAGTTATGAAAACGTATTTTCATTATTATATATCTTTTGGGGAACGTTTTTGTATACTTTAGGCTGACCCACATCCAATTAAAAAATGTTCTCTGTGGGAAATTATGTTAGATCATGTTTTTAGTCTAAAGGGAATATTTTCAGTTCATCTAAACAGCTGTTCTTATAACCAAACTATGACATCACTAACCACATTACATCACTAACCAAATGACGCCACTGTTTCAAATTTTGGTCTCTCCTAAATCGCCAACACCCCATCCTCAGAGTTAAGACATATCCATGTCAATACGTTAAAATCATGTAATAGTCTCCCCTGAACGAATCAAATTTAGAGAATCTCTTCTACGTGAACGAATCTTAGCTATCGGTTGTCGAATCAGCTCGCGACGCAGATCAATTAGAACGACAACGCGCGGCACGTTACAATCACTAGACGGTAATCAGATCAGAGAACCGTTCCTGACGAAATTATTGTGGAAATTGGCAAAAAGCGTTCCGACTAGGACGGACGAGGAAATAATCGGGAAGATGGAAGATAAGTCAAACCCAATTAGACGAGAAGCTGGTCGGCCGAGATGAATTGGAGGTTGCGTGACGCGACCGCAGCGCCGCACCGTGAGAGCGCAAGCAACTAATTAATTTATTGTCCTCTATTAAGCAGTTAGGGCTACCACATGTACAGGGCCGAAATTCGGACGATAACATTCCTACGCGAGTTGTCTGTCTGGAGTTCAATGAGAGTTGTGAGATGAAAAGCTAAAAAAAAACTTTCAACGAAGACTTTGTTTAGTATTTTTTTACACAATTAATTGTGAATTTAAAGTAACGGATATTATTATCCGTATTTGTGCTCTATATTCCTAATTTTACTTTTTAATCCATTCTTTAACGGAATCGTTCACTAATAATATACAAGTATTAGTATTAATTCAAATCAAAGGAAAAATGGTTGTATTTACTTTCCTGAGGGAAATAGGTTAGATCATAGATATGTCTAAAGGGAATGTTTTCAGTCCATCTCAACAGATGTTCCTATAACCAAACTATGACGTCACTGTTTCAAATTTTGGTCGCGCTAATTGCCAAAACCCCCATGTAGAAATTCAATTAGTGTTCAATACTTTAAATTAGGTTCTTTCATTTTTCCTATAGAAAATTAAATATATCTATACTGTTAAAAGGGAAGCCCCTATTAAAATTGAATGGAAAATTGTATGCACGATTTTATGAATTTATCAAAGACGATACAGATATTTAATCAAATAATGTAATAAAATGCATAAACTTTGTATTTTTTCTGAACTTCATGGCATATTTAGATTTTAATTTGAATCTAGCTCCACAAACGTATAACGGAGAAAAAAACTTAAATAAGAACTGATAAATAAATTTAAACCTGAGTAACCATGAATAAGTTCGTTAATCTATAGTTTTTTTTAATTATCATTTGGTCCGTCTTTTGTACGGGTTGTAGGAGTCGGGTTTCAATCAGGATACTTATAATTATAAATATTAGTTTTAAATTAGATAATATTAGAAAATGTGTATAATAACTAAAATTTGGTTTTCGTTTGGATACAATTTTAATATAGTATATTTTAGAATATGTTTGAATCAATGGTCAATGTAAACAAATTAATTTTAATTTTTATTTGACACAAGCTGATTTATATTTGATTTCTTTCTTTAAACAACTTTATTAGGTCACATGTTCAGTTTAAACTTTTTTGTAAGACTTGGGTCAGTTTATTAGTATACAAAAAAACCTTCTCCTAAAGGTATAGAATATAATACAAATGGCTTCTTTGCTTTACAAAAAAACAGACAGGAAGACATAAATTAAGGCGTAGGGAATAAAACGTAAAATTAACAAACATATCATAATGCCACAACACTTTAACTTTAATTATTTAGATGTATAGGTTCTACCAACACATGATGTCCAGTTTTCAATTCGATAACAGTTTATCGATATCAGTTTATTACCGATATTTGAGTGTTTAACAATGACGTTGACGTTCGGTATATGACGTCACGTGGTGGTTTCCGAAGCCAAAGATTTGTTTACTCGCTGATTTCAACGCGCCAATAACCCCAGCGGGTCGCCGCTTTTATAGTGATTCTGTTTTGAGACGGTCAAGGTCGTGCTTGTCCTCACGTAGCATTTCAGTCTGAAGAAACTAACGATAGGCCAATTTCACTCTTGTTCTATAATCAAAACCAGCAAAAATGTTTATTTTTTATGATATACGGAATTATAAGTAAAAGTTATTTTAAGATTAGACTAATATTTACATAATTTGAGTTGAATATACCATTTATTTCAATTATATATTATAAACATTACAAAAATTATAGGTCATTGTTATTACACTACAAAAATTGTATTTTACAAACTTTATATAGTGATCAACCATTTTGAAAAATACTTACGGACTTCACAAAAGTGCTTTTACATTAGGCCTAGTTTTACTTTACAAAACTTCATTATACTGTACGCCTATATGCGATATTCAATTTGAGTTGTTTTAAAAGCAGCATATACGTGTCAATTTTGTTTTAATTTTTACTGCCGTTGAAGAGGGGTTCTATTGAACTCTCTTCTGTTTCAATTTATGCGTTGGAATAACTGGTACTTCCAAATAATTATTTACTCTGTAATTGTTACATTTGAAATACCGTAATTTGAATTCACACACTTTTACCCATGTTACCATATTCAATACGGGGTTTTCAATACTGGAATTTGTATTTACTTCCCTGTGGAAAATAGGTTAGGTCATGGATATGTCTGAAGGGAAAGTTTTCAGTTCCTCTAAACAGCTGTTCTCATAACCATATGACGACACTTTCGTAACACTTTTGCGTCCCAAAAATTCCTTACAGCCCCAGAGGTAACATATCCCTGTAAAAAAATAATCCGAAGGTCCGATCGATCCAGCCAAACTCGTTATTTCCAAGGGCAATTAAGTTCACAGCCTAAAACATGGTTACCAGAGGTAGCTAGACGAAAAATGCCACTGACGAAAGTATATAAAAACAAATTATAATGTAAAGATGGATAATAGTTGGTAGTTTACTCCAAAAAGGACCCAGTTCAGTGGCGATGGTGGCGAAGCGGCGCCAGCGGCATCTACCGGGCAACCGTCGCCACTTGCGTCTCTATTAGCGTAATCAATATCGTTATCAGCTGCAGCGGCAGCCACTTCTTATCACCGTCTGATCGCCCGACAGTGATAAGCTGGGTTAATGGTCGTGTGTAATGATCATCATTACATTCTGGATATCTCTTCCACCATCGGAATCGCATCGCTACTGCCCCCCTCATTCTCACTCCTCTCTCTTTCTCTCTCTCTCTCTCTCACTGTCTCTATCTCAATCTGTGGCCGCTCTAAATCTGGGCCAGACTTACAGACCAAGTTTATGTATTTTTCATTTAAATAACCCAAAAAAGCAATTTGGCGATAGCTGAATAACAGGTAGAATATTTTAAAGTAGAACTACAGATCTTTGACTAAATGAGGAAAAATAACTCATTATTAAACTTCGGTTTGGTCATTAAAATATTACATTTTTATTTCTTAAGAAAGAACTATGTAATTACACGCTAAGGAAATGTTTATTTCTTTTTATAAAAACTAATCGTCTAAGGAAATTTAGCTTCAATGTATTTGAAGAATGTGTTTATCACGATTATAGTCTTGTACTGTATTCATGTTCTTATATATTAATTTGCCCAACAGCCGAACTATTTTTCAATCAAAACTGTTACTTTGGTCATTATAAACTATTAATGTAGTTTCAATAGTAAACAAGAGAACACAATACCAAATCGCTCACAACTAACACATTTAGTAGATTACAATAATAATTATGTATCACGAATTGAGAACTGTATCACAAAACTATCAAAACTGTACAGCATAACTAATTAATTATTCACTCAAAAAGAGACAATACCATAAGTGTCATCCACGCAATAGAATCTAAATATAAATGGTAAAGAAAAACACACAGCAAAAAACACCATCAACATATCATATTGATCTAATTCGTTAAGCAACTGGAAAGGATAACTAGGTTCCCTGGAATTCACTAAACTGAAAGTGAATCACTAAAATAAGAAGGAATACACTCATTAACTTCCCAACCACCAGCAGCATAGCGAGTTGTCTTCTGTTAGTCCCCAATCCCTGATCGTTCATTGGTGCTCAGAGGAGACTATGGACTTGGCATATAGCCATGGATCAAAGGCTCCACAAATCAAAGATGAACAAAGAGATCTGCGCGGCATCTAGCGGTTGTCACACGAGTGATCGCGGATCAACGGATCAACGGACGTTGATATAAATCAATAGACGACGATCAAAGCGGTCTGCGGTAACGTACGTGACTCTATGGCGGGACATCGCCATAACTCATCATTGGGGCTGGGGCAGCACAGTGCACGCTGCATGTGATGACCGCCGTTCCCACGATGCAACGCCAGTTCCGCGCCTGGAACCGTTCCAGGGAATATGGTTTGTGAAAAGGATCTGTTCCGCGTAACGTGAAATTTGACGATCCGAAATGTCTGCTCAAAACAAATCCCTCTACGTAATATCAAACCATTGTTTGTTGCAAAAATATATATTATGGTTTCTATAACCTTTTCTTATGAGGAACTATTAAATTCTAATTCATCTTAATTATAAAATAAATAAAATACGCTCATTCTGATAACTGGCAAAATATTAAACCATTTATAGAAAAATACAATTGTAATCAGAAAAAATGTGTTGCTGAAGTACAATATGGCTAATCTTTAACAAAATATAGTTGAACTACTTAGAGTTTTAATCCAAATCAAAGCCAAAATCGAACATAGCTTTTAAGTTTTAAGCCAAAATATCAATGCCTAAAAGGACTAGGCCTAAATGTATCTAGAAATGACTATAGGGTTGTCCATTATTTTCAACAAGTTTTGGGTTGAGTGAGTCAGTTAGGTCTTCAATCATAAACGACAAGGCATAATTTTCATTTTTCAATGTATATTGTCAGTTCAGCACAACTATGGTCATTTAACATCTGTAAACGAGGTGCATAAGGCACCCAATTAGGTTTAGTGACAAACTATTTGTATCCGGAGTTAGGTTGGACAAAACACTGGAAAGCTTCTTTGTTGGTGTGCGTTTTTTAATCGACTGCCAGCTGAGATAAGGAACTTAGCTACTCCAAAATTCTCAACCATACTGAGGGATTGTTTGTCAGAAACTCCTTTCTACAGTCTCCAAGAAACTTAAGAAGCCATCCTTACTAACACCACAGCTAACAAGTTCAACCGAAAATACCCAAATGAATCCATTATTCCACATCATCAACTTACAGGTAATTCCTTACATTCCCATCTTCTTACGTTTTTCAGTTCCCTTCTATTACAGGTTATTTTGATTATGACGTTAATACTGCATTTATTGCCAACACCTAAACTGTATGTAACATTCACAGTTATCGACTGAAATATGTATAGCATATTTATTTCTAATTGTGCTAATAATATGTTGACTTTGCCCATTGTATTTATATATTGAACGGAAATAAAAATCTTTGAATCTTAGATGGAAGGGAAAAACTAGTTTATGACTCTTTGTTGAGCTGAAACAATTTTTAGTTTTTTCCGAAATGGGTATTTCGGAACGGATACGTACATCAGAGCCGTTCCAGCGAGTTAGTCACGGTTGAGGCCGCCATCTTGTCAATATGGCGGATTGACACGTCCTTGCTGATCGTCATTCTGTCCGCTCTCGGTGACAAATTTGCGGACCGATTGCTTCGTTTTTTCCCAGCGCATTCCGGGACCAACGGCTCGCTCTTGTTCTACATTTTTTATTATCTTCTTTCAACTCTTTGGTTTCGGCTTGTGTGGCATCCATCACCCATCATCTCCGCCTCTTTGTAACCATCGGGGGACTTGCAGACTACCTCAAGCATCGCACGTCTTCTGACCTTTTACTCGTTTTAAACTAAATTCTAACAAATACGCACGTTTTGGAGTGAAACTTGTTGTACATTCTCTTTATACAAAAATAACCGTAAATCAGTTCTGTTTATGTAATCACTCAAATTTATGTTTAAAATCATAATTGATTTACGTTAAATCCATTCTGCCGATTATGAACAATAACCCTTTTCAACGTGTGAAAACTGTTACTTTTGTATACTATCAGTAAGCCCGTACGGTTTTTAGGATTCAGGTTAAAGAAGAAAAGATTATCATACCAAAATGTAAACCTGAAATCCAAAACCAATCAGTACAATGAAAATAAATAAATACCCTGGTTTATTGATTTTCATTACTTTACAATTAACTAGATAAGAATATTTCTATACCTTTATTAAAATTAGTTATACGTAATAAAATAGCTTAAAAATTAATAACTCTGAGCAAAGTACTGACAAAGCTTTAATTTTATTTATATAGATGTGCAAATAAAATCAATGTTAATTGACAAATTGTGGTTTTCATTGCCTAAGTGTTATTTATCATCAGTTCTTTAAAGGCTTGTTATAGATATGTCTAAATAAACTGTAACATATTCCTCTTTTGGAGCGTTTGAAAACACTATTTCGCCGTTTTATCTAAATCTAGTTTTTGTGACATTTCCCCTTCTGACAGGGATATGTCGTAGCTCTGGGGGGGAGGGTATTGGCAATCCGTCAGACCAAAATTTGAAACGGAAGTGATGGTTATAAGGACGGCTATTTAGAGGAACTGAAAAAATTCCTTTTAGTTATGTCCATGATCTAAGCTATTTCCCAAAGACAAGTAATTACATCATATGTCTCCTGAGGTGTCTTCATTATGGATCACTACAAACAGAGTAATGTTGATTTTAATTTAATACCTGATGTTTATTTCTTTCTAGTATACCACTTGTATACATCATATATTCTGTAAAACTCTTAACTGGAGTGTTGAGAGCTCATTATTTTATTTTTATAGAGCGTGGGTCAGTTTGAACTTGAAGTAAAGAAAAGGCCTATCTCTAAGGGGTTAGGACAAGGAAAATAAGTTTTATAACAGTGGGAGCTCTCGTTTTGACGGAGAAGCATTACAAAAAGACATTGTTTGGGTTGATATAAATACAGAAAGACATTGAAAAAGCTCATTTCGGCTTTTCTGGGGCATAAAACGCAAAAATAACCAAAAAGAACATAGGCTAATTCCAAGAAATTTACAGAAAAACTAATTTTATTTTATACACTAGATGGACCTATGTCTAATATTTTGCACAACCTAAAAGTGAAAAGGAAAGAGAATTGAGTGTGTGATAAAAGATAAAACTATCTTTTGGTAATGCTTATCTCGGCTTGGCGGAATTGGTTGAGATAAATACCCACACAATCGGCATTTCTTTCCAGGCGGTTATATTTAGTTACTTAAAAATAGTTTTAACGTACCGTTACAAAAACGATTATTATAAAGAGCACAACAAAATGATTTCATGACGCAACAATCATGTACTCAACACAGTACGACATGCGGTGTAGGATATGAAATTGAAAAACTTGTTTTTCATTCATATCGGTGGATTCGAACAATTTTTGTTTTTGATTTAGTGAATATCCTTTAGGAAATAATCATCGTAGTCCTCATGGGGGGGGACCGATTTGCTTCGTTTTGGGGTCGCCTGTTCCCAAAAACACCATTAGTTTGAAAATGGTCCGATCGAAATGATATTTGTGACGTATGTCTAAAGGATTGGTGTTAGTTAAGTTTACGTTACAGTTTAATAACAGCAGTGTTTTGGAAATCCAATGTTAATCTTATGTGAAATCCTATATGAAATCTATATATCGCTTGATATTTTAAATGATTTGATAAACTTATTGTAAGCTTTATACTGAAATCGTGACAAGTAATTCCTAAATTCAAAGAAAATCGCTTAGTATACAGGTCTGCTAATATGGGGGTACTTGGTTATTCATATCTAGTTTTGAACAATTTTTGGTTTTGACCTGGATGTGTTTTAGCTCTGGGGAGGGGTGTTTTGGCAATTAGGGCGACCAAAAATTGAAACAGTGACGTCATATGCTTAGTGACGTTATCATATGGTTATAAGAACAGCTGTTTAGAAGAACTGAAATCATTCCCTCTAGACATATCCATGATCTAACCTATTTCCCACAGTGTAAGCAAACGCAATAATTTTTCTTCTTATTTCTGCTTCTGTTTTGAGATACATATGTACACGAATTTGTTATTATTCCTATTATTTGTTACATCTTCGGTATATAAAGTTATTATAGCATTAATTCACAAATAAAACTTTATAAAAAGTTCTTTTTGTAAACCATTAATCACAGGTGACGATACGGTAACACACTCTTTTTGACATGGATATGTCTTAGCTCTGGAGGGGGGTGTTAGTGATTTTTAAGATGGAAAATATGTAACTGGTTTCCATAGAAACTACCAGGGCTATTGTATTGAATTGTTAATATAAAATAATAAGAACAGCTGTTTAGATGAATTGAAAACATTCCCTGCCTCCCTAGACACATCTATGATCTAAACTATTTCCCACAAGGAAGTATATACAAACATTTTTAAAAGTAAAAATTACTATTTTTTCGACTGCTAACGAATTCTTTACACGTTTTCGAAACTCGTGCAGCCGCATGACCTTAGCCGGATATGGAAGTGACGCGAGGCATCGGAGGAAGGAGGTTCTTCCTTGTTTTCTTTGCAGTTATATTTTCTGCGTTCCTTCAGCAGTAAGAATGCGTCCTAACATGGTCATGACGAGATGTGGCTTAGCTTATGACTCATTTGTACAAGGATTACACATTTGTTTGGATCTGGTCAAAACAAAAAAAGTCTAGCCGTCGAGAGTTTGAAAGTAAAAATGTAATACGAGATTGATTGATGATTTTAATAACTCATTGAATACACGAATACAAAGGTAAAATAAAACCTATTAAAATTTTAATTTTATCTCGTTTAACATTTAAAAAATTCTTTGTTATGTACTATGATATGTAGTGTTTTAGTCAAACAATTATATAAGCACTGTACTCTTTATACTTTATTCTTTAATTTATACTTTTAATTGAAATGGCGACCCAGTAGTACCCAGGTAGGTATTTTAAGCCAAGTGGGAATGAGGAATGAATGTAGAATGTAGATGTAGAATTGTGGTGCGATCTTGTAGTCTTGTTACTGACTAAGGCTGACATGTTCCTTAGACAGGACTGTTAATTAATAGCCCAACAGCCGATGGCAGCTAATGGACCTACAGTTTAACGTGGAATCCAAACCACGGCCTCTGAATTACGAATTGGTCTAATTACGAGAATGGTCTTTGTGGATTAACGCAGTATTCAATAGTGCCGACGTTAATCCACACAAGAGAACACTACATCCACCGACCATCTCTCATAACTATCCACAATTCGTGATCTCCAAGTAGCCGAATTACAGGACGTCGCCACCGTCCCGGCCAAGTTACTAGTCCCTTGTTCGGATTGTAAATCTTAGCTTAAGAGGTAAGACGGTTAATTTTTTAATTTAATAAATTAAATCAAATCGGACATTTTTCTATAGGAAATTATATTTTATATTATACTAGCTGACCCGGCGAACGTCGTACCGATAATAGGGAAACATTTGATTTTAATCATAAAACATAATCACAAAAATTCGTTCTGAGATATATTATATGTATACAGTAATTAGATACCATTGAGTACTTACTATTTTATGCTTGCTTCTTTGGCTTGCTCAATGGTTCAAATAAAAACAGCTGCTGTTTATATCTTAAAAGGTAAGATACATATTATGTTGGAATCCAAAACAAAATTATTTCCCCTTAAGATTAACACGGGAACTTTAAAGGCGTATAGCGTAGAGATTTATAGGAAAATCGTCACAAAACCTATTAGACTTTCCTATTTTAGGCCTAAAGAACCAGTATTTTAGCGCCTATAAAAAGCGCGGAAAACTTACCGCCATCTTTAAATTGGTTACGTAAGCAGAATAAGGCTCTCTGATTGGCTGCTGTTGAAGTATAGGGACGTCTACTAGTCATTTTAGTAAGCAACAGGACTACAAGATCGCGCTCCAATCACCTTACGCTCACTTCTCACTTGGCTTAAAATACCTACCTGGTTTGGTCGTAATTTCAGAAATATATTAAAAAAGAATAATAATAACTGCACGACTTGGAGTAACATCAGCTTTAAATGCATAAAACACTGTATAAGATATACAAATTAGACTGCTAGAAAATTCCAATCTATTGAAAATAGACATCCAACAGTGACGTGTTGTAGACGGATTCCCCCGGAAGAGAGTTAATTTGGACGGTTGTGAACAAGTTAATTGGGTGTTGTCTGTATTTAGACGAGGGGAGCCCCGATTTGTTGTGTCTGCGCGGAGGGTGCAGCGCGGCTATACTGCTCTCAAAACGTTTTTATACCAGCGTCGTTATTACAGATGGATAGATCTTCCATAGAGGTTTATCTGCTTCAGATGATTCATGGAAGGGGCTTCAACTTCAACGATCATATTCAAAAACAGATAGTCAAACGGATGATTTAACACAATATTTTAACAAAATCTTCCCTAACTTATAGTTGATAGTTTAGTGCAAAGAAGAGCCACGTTGATGATCTCCTCAGCATACTGGCCCGTATCGGGAGCCCGATGCACTGGTGGTAGCTGGTGTTGTCCCGATTGGTCCAGGAAAGGAAAAGTGCTTATAACACCAAGCCCGAACTTTGCGTCAGGGAGGCGACACGGGTTGGCCAGGGAGGTCTCCTGTACTAGTGGCAAGAGAGGTGGCGAAATGAGTCTAGAGGGCTTGGACATGGAGACTCAAGCCAGACCTTTGATCGTGGGTTTGGGGAAGTAAACTTCCTCATCACGCAGTTCCTTACCGGACATGGGTTGTTCCGGGCTTATCTTCACAGGATGGCCAAAGTCGATAGCCCGGCTTGCATTTACGATGACGCTTTTCACACGTTATTCCGGTGACCGGTGGGCAGTTCTAAGAAAGCAGCTTCAGTCTGGAGATCGGAGTATTTTCACCGGAGACCGCAGTATTAAAAATGGTGACATCTGTTGAGAACTGGACTCTCATCACGTCCTTCGTGGAGAAAGTCCCCAAGAGAAAGAAACGTGAAGTTCCGTAACATCCTAGATCTTCCCTCAAAAGGCTAAATCGGAGTGCTATCTCTACTTTGAGGTTCATGCCTTAATATGTCATTCCGAAGTGGTTAACAGCCTGATGCGGGGGGTTTTGGTTGGGTGCGAGTCTCACACACCGGGGAGTGTACCGTTCTCCTCCCTGATGGTGCATTAAGGCATTCCCCCTCAAAGGAAAACTTAAAAAAAATATTTTAGTTTTTTATTTTCTTTTGTTTAATGTCATTTTACTTTTTAGTTATTTTTCAAGGTACTTTTGTTTGTATATAGAACATTTTATTCCAATACCTTTTTTTCTCTCTAGAATTTTGTAAAAATGTGTATGTATTTTTGGAAATAAATGAATTTGATTTGTTTTATACTACCGTGGCGTGTCCTTTAATCCAGCTACTTGGAGGTCACGAATTGTGGACAGTTGTGAGCGATGGTCGGTGGGTGTAGTGTTCTCTTGTGTCCGCACTATTGAATACTTCGTTAATCCGCGAATACCATCCTCATAATTAGACCAGTTCGTTTTTGAGAGGCAGTGGTTCGGAATCTATGTTAACTATAGGTCTCTTAGATATGCCACTGACTGTTGCGCTATTATTGAACAGTTCTGTCTAAGGAACATGCCAGCCTTAGTCAGTAACAGGACTATAAGATTACGCCACAATCATCCCATGTCCTACACTCGTTTCTTATTCTCATTAAAATACCTACCTGGGTAGGTTGCTATTTCAGTTAAAAGGTAATATTTATTTATTATAATGATAAAATATAAACCTAAAATGAACCAATAATTTAATATTAGTTTTGAATTATATAAATGTGTATTATCCATAAAACTTTGTTTACATTTAATAATTTAAATAAAATTTTAACACTTGATTCACCATCTCCTTAATTTAGTGTTGCTAGACACTGGTTTATATGAAATTAGTTTTTAGGAAATTTATTTTATTTTCAATCAGTTGCTAGGTAACAACATTTAAATATATTTGTGAAAAGAGCGAATTAACACGACTTGAGTTATGAAGAATAAATATATTTTTAATTTTTACGACTCTAATAGCAAACCAGTCGTCAAAATCTGCGACCGGGTTCGAACCCATGACTGACCACGTCTGTCCACGAAGCCAGCGATGCGGTGCTTTTCTTCCTTCGGCTGAGTCACGTCCAGTGCTGCTGAGGTAAAGTATAAAAACGACAGAAAAGTAATAATTCAGGTCATCCTGCAGTTTTGATTGAGTGTTTGACTGTGGAATGTCCTACGGGCGAAGTTCCCGACAAGTGCAAGAGATAATGTTGGGATCGTATCAGCTCAAACTAGTACATTAATGAAAACACCAAACCCATTTAAATATAAACGAATCAAATATACAAACGAGAAGAAAACTTTAAAGTTTTATTATACGCCCCATCTCGTTCTTTAAGTATAAACTTGAATGGAATATCCTCGAAGCAGTAGACCTGTGTACTAAGCAAATTTCCACTGATTTAGGAATTACTTGTCATAAAAAAACTATTTTCAATTTATAAGTTAAGTCACTTAAGAAGGGTTTATCAATTTTTTTACCCTCCATAATAATAACCTGGGGAATGATTAAGTAGATTAGCAGCCGCAAGGAACACAAGAATTAATGTTTTTCAGCATTAATTATAAAAACTCAACTATAATAACATAAGGTTTTATCACACTATTTGAAATATTTGACTATTGTAGATAGTGTAACTAAACCGCCAAAAACTGTCGTTTTTATTAGTGTAAAGAAGGATATGCATTACTACTGTAAAAGAAATGAAATTTATAATTATAGTACAAGAAACAATAGAAAACTAGATTTGCATAGAAATAGACTTAGTAAAACCAATAACTATCTCACATTCATTGGCATTGAAATGTTAAATAAGTTACCAAATGAAGTCATCAACTTAACAGATAAAGTGTTTAATAGTAAAATTTATGCTTTGTTCATTAAGACCTACATTTGAATGAATTTTTAAATTTAAAATAATTGATTTAATTTTACTAGCTATGTTTATAACATAGATTTTTATTGTGTTATTTATTTAAGTGTTTAGGTCAATGATGAATTGTTGATGTAGAGTTTAAATTTTTAATGTTATTCTTTTTAAGTAATCTTGTTGATTTATTAGTTCCTATGATGTTAAATTAGAGTTTTTTTCTTTTCAAGCTGAGTGATTTGCCATTTTTAATTAATTACTTAGATTATAAAGTCTATTAAATTTTCATAAATATTTTTTTACTAATTATTGTTATTGCTATTGTGTATGAATAATATTTAATTAAAGATAGTATTTAATTAAAACAATTATTTTTTAATGAACTAAATATATATAAAGATGAAAACTTTTTCTTGTGTTTTTTTCTTTATTAACGTATAAAACTTTGTTTATTATTATTATTCTTATGATATTATTTTTTATTTAATTTTTTTTTTATATTTTAATTTATCATTTTATTTTTCAATTTTGATTTTTAATTAAAGTCTATTAATTTTTTAATTAATTTTTTTAATATTTTTTTTTTTTTATTTATTAATTATATTATTTATTAATACTTAATATTTTATTTTTAATTAAAACTAACACTATTTTTTTTCCAATAATATTATTGGTCTATATTCAATTTATTACAATTTTTCTACAATATATTACAACTTCACGATCCCCGTCGTTTCGTCGAGGGAGGGTCAATATATTTAGACACTCACTTCTCTACCTGTGGAGTTAATTTTATTTTTTTGTCGAGTAAGAGAGTTTAAACTTTAAAAAGTCACTTACTTATAATTATAGATAAGGCAATTAAAATATGATTTAGAGAAAACAGGTGTACCGAGACATGTGGATGGATTAACGTTAACCTATCATTCCGGTTGGAGTTACCGGAATGATAGGATAAGTTACGTTTAACCCATAAACATAAAGTGAACCAGACCTAGCCTGGCAACGTGTCCGGTCATAGTAATCAAGCGAGTCTGCCAAATGTCCCGGCATGGAGAAAGCATTGCACCTAGACCGAAGACCCCCGCTTATCCGACTCTAATGTGCAGCTGACGGCCACTGGATGCCTTCCAGCTCCAGCACCAGCGTTCCAGCAGTGACACGGTAACCACTACTCGCCAGAAATATTTTGATCGACTCGTCGTCGCTCGATTAGAATTAATGGAGGATGGCTTCCGATGATGGATGAGATAACGGTTGGCAGCACTACCGCTGACACGCACCTATTAATTGCTCGGTTGGTACCCCTGATTCCCGATAGCTTTCGGTCACCTTGCCTTTTCAGGTGTAGGACTGGATTCTGTTAAGTTGATTGGGTTTTTTGATTTTGAATTATTTAAATGTGTATATTGCATATGTTGATGAGGTCTGGTTGGTTTGATTGATTGATTTCCATTCAGGGAAAAGAGGGAGGTAATTTAGTAGTTCATGAGTTAGTCCAGGAATAAGATAACGTATTAATAATAAGAATACGTATAAGATCCCAGAATAAGACTGGGACGGTGGCGACGTTAAAAACGTCATAAAATTGTGGATAGCTGTAAGAGATGGTCGGTGGATGTAGTGTTCTCTTGTGTGGATTAACGTCCACTATTGAATACTACGTTAATCCGCAAAGACCATCCTCATAATTAGACAAATTCGTAATTCAGAGGCAGTGGTTCGGATTCCACGTTAAACTGTAGGTCCATTAGTTGCCATCGGCTGTTGGGCTATTAATTAACAGTCCTGTCTAAGGAACACATCAGCCTTAGTCAGTAACAAGACTACAAGATCGCGCCACAATCATCCTACATTCATTCCTAATTCATACTTGGCTTAAAATACTTACCTGGGTAGGTCGCCACTTCAGTAAAAAGTATAAAGTATAAGTATTAAGAAAAATGGGAAAATTGAAACAACAGGAAGGAAATAATTTGAGTTAGTACATCCCAAAACATATTAGGATTGCACAGTAAAAGTTTGGAAAAATCCTGTTTTTGGAAGAACTAAAAAACTGACTTGTGGTATTTTCAAGTGGTCACTGAAAAATTCAAAGAGCACCTAACAGAGTGGACTACAGAACAATGAAGCACAATGAGAAGTGTTCATCGTTCTGTCAGACATAACGTGGTCATATACCCGCGTCACGTTTAGGTAGGCGCCGTCTCAACTTATAAATAAGCGACGAGACGTCCTTGACGAAAATAAAATTTTAATCGACTCATAGTCTGATCATTTATCGACTGGTAAGTCACAATCATTATGAATGTCGCTTGGTGTAACGTAATTATTATAACATGTTACTATGTATGGCTCAATGAACATTATCCTCCTGTTTCTGTATTCTTGTCGTAGGAGTCCAACCACTCCGCCACAGGGATCCTCACTACGCGGCCCTAGGACTGTTAGGAACTATAAGTAAGTTATAGTTATGAAAACATTATATAAAAAAAATTAATTAATAAATTATTTGTAATTGGGGAGTGATCGTAGAGTAAGAGTGGGACAGTGGCGAAGTCCTGTAATCCAGCTACTTGGAGGTCACGGATTGAGGATAGTTGTGAGCGATGGTCGTTGGGTGTAGTGATCTCTTGTGTGGATTAACGTCCACACTATAGAATACCACGTCAATCCGCAAAGACCATCCTCATAATTAGACCTGTACATATTTCAGAGGCAAAGGTGGTTCTGATCCTACGTTATTCCACATTAAGTGTAGGTCCCTTAGATGCCATCGACGGCTGGGCTATTAATTAACAGTCCCGATAAGGAACATGTCGGAATAAGTCAGTAACAAGACTACAAGATCGCGCCACAATCATCTTACACCCATTTATCAATCATACTTGTAATAGTTGTGGATGTTCGCAGGGTGTAGTGTTCTCTTGTGTGGATTAACGTCCGCACAAGTGAATACTACATTAATTCGCAAAGACCATCGTCATTATTAGCCCAGTTCATAGGCAGTGGTTCGGACTCCACGTTAAGCTGTAGGTTCCTTAGCTATGCCATAGACTGTTGGGCTATTAATAACAGTGCTGTCCAAGGAACATGTCAGCCTTAGTCAGTAACAAGACCACAAGATCGCGCCACAATATCTTACACTCGTTTATCATTCGTACTTGGCTTAAAATACCTACCTGGGCAGGTCGCAATTTCAGTTAAAAGTATAAAGTATAGGAAATTACAAGATCAGGGTTTGGAACGTTTCCTTTAAATTTATAGTTCATAAGTCTGCTTTTACAAATCAAAAGTGTTGACATGTTCATGTTACACCAAACAACATGAATGCATACCATTTTATGCATTGTCAACAAATTCAGTGACATACAGATTTTAGGCTTAGACCTAACAGCTTTATAGTAGACCTACAATAAAAAAATAAAATATTTACGTGTTTTAACTAAGAATAACTACACAAGCCTTACACACGGAGCTTAGGAACTCAGAAAGGGAGTAGAACGCCTTTGATAAAATAAATTCTTTGAGTTCTAGTCTGAAGCGTGTTAGGGATGTTTTCTAAAGCATCTGTCCTATGCAATGTAATTGTGAAATAATTACCATGCCTAATACTACAACGTACTACTGTATTCTGAACAGGAGCATTGCCGATATTGCAGACAGGAGGGAAGGCACACTGCACACTGCACACTGCACACTGCACAGGTGCGAGCAGGAATGCGTTGCGTGCAGTCCCAGGATAAATAACGAGGTAACGAGCGAGGATAGGCCGATTAGCACTAACGACGGCGCTACGTGGTCAACGATACAACGATACCATCGCCGAAATCACCGTCCCGTTCATGCCGGCCTGATTCCTTCAATGGCCTCCTCGTTAGAGGTAATTGTTTGTTTACTGCGGATATACGATTTTAATACCACGTGGCCTCGCGCTCCGGGTGGCGGCCTTATTTATGTTGATTAGCTAACGCGTATATCTGAGTGAAAGTCAACATTATATGATGCACTTGTCAACTGACTGAGTACAATCGTTTACACTTTGACATTACTGTAAACTTTAGCTTACAAGATAATTTAGACTATCGTTTATGCAACTTAAAACGTCAAATTTATGACGAAGTTGGTAGAATGGTAGAATGACGGTCCTAAATCACGAATTGCGGATGGTTGAAACCTCAAAACTCACCAGTAAGTATAGACATTTAGGCTGGGACCGTGGCGTGACCTGTAAACCAGCTACTTTGAGGTAACGAATTGTGGATAGTTGCGAGCAATTGTCGGTGGATGTAGTGTTCTCTTGTGTGGATTAACATCCGCACTATTGAATACTACGTTAATTCGCAAAGACCATACTCATAATTACTCATAAGTTCGTAATTAAGAGGCAGTGGTTTGGACTCCACGTTAAACTGTAGGTCCCTTAGGTATGCCATTGACTGTTGGGCCATTGATTAATAATTCTGTGCAAGGAACACGTCAGCCTTAGTCAATAACAAGCCACAATCATCCTACACTCGTTTCTCATTCACACTTGGCTTAAAATCTAATATAATCTAATTCAATAATCTAATCTAATCAACGATGGTTCTGCTTTGGATCCTGAAGTTGTCAGAGTTTACAGTCCTGTATATATATACTACTATTTCGGTATACTTGCTTCATTTACGTTCATCGCACAGATCTGCGGTATATTTGGGTCGGCAAAGTATGTATGAAAGAGCCTTACTCCTCTTTAAAAATATCAATTATGAAGATTGTTACAAACTGCACTATAAAATCAAGGCAAGAGTTTCTGTAAATTAATTATAAAAAGAAAGCAGGACTTATGAGGCACTACGTGGTAATGGCACCTTACTACCTTTAAGTTAGGAAAAATCTTCAAAATAAACATCTTTGCATGTTATTTTCTATATAAACGATACTGTCTGTTAAATGCCACAATGATTTACGTCGTTTCAACATAGCATTGCTAACAACTTGGAAACATGCAATCTCCTTATAAGCATTGACAGTGTATGGGTTTTGACTTATGAACAGTCACTAAACTCGATTTCCGGAGTCCGTGTTGCATCAGCTGTCGCCATCTGGACACCTGGACACCTGAACAGATGATCAGCTGATACTCGCGTGCTCGCCTCGCCTTTCACGCCTTGATGCGTGCCGAGCAGACGATAAATATAAGGTGAAAGTAGATCGGAGTTGTCGACGCGGGTCGCGACAGACGGCACTTGCCCAATCCTACAGCCCCCGAGATGACCTTACGTACGTTTTTGGAAGTCAAACCCGTATAAAGCACATCACTTTAGGTTGACTCGCATATGTTATACTAGCTAAACTACCCATCCTTCGCGGGGGTAACAAAAGTTTGAGAGATGCTACCTTTTCTCATCGGCATGAAGTAAATATTCTAAATCATGTAAATCTGATTATTAAAAAAAATCTTTATGTAAGGTAAAATACTATTCAAATTAAAAGGTGTATTTACTAATAGTGTTTTACACTAAACACGTCGTAAAAAATTAATAAACACGAGTCTACAGCATGTCTTAGTACCACCTGCTAAGTAATGTTTGGGAATTACGTTATTCCTAAGGGAATAACGTAATAGAGACAGGCATCGGGAGAAAAATTAGAATATACCATTTTGGGCGATATTAATTTTGATCCAGCGGTCTATCTGTAAAAATGAATTTTCATTCTTTTCTTCATGGACTGTAAAAATAGTGTAAACAGATACCTAGGACATCATAGGACAGTAAAGGGCATCTGCTAGCCTAACGGTTAGCGTCTTAGATTTCGGTGTAAGAGGTGACAGGTTCGATCTCCGGGATGGCCACAAAATTAAGATGGGAATTCCATAAGAAAAAACAGTGTACTTCGAGGCTGCATAGCTAACGTTGAACCTGTCATTGGCAAAAGCAGAATAAAAAACCTAGAACATTCACAACAACTTTGTATCTTCATCCCGAATTGTCAAATTTTAGTGTCCACAGCTGTTGACATTCAAGTTTGTATGCATTGTATGTATGTGTATGCATTTAAACATATTCAAGGCACGTCTACCATTTAATGACATTTTAGTTATAAAAAATATTAAAAACTAAAAGTTAACCCGCAAGAGTCGTATTACACTAAGTTAAGAAGAAAGAAATTTTAAGAAGAAAGAATTCAAGAAAAATACTTATCATTATGGATAAATTTTAACAAACATGTTTCAACCAAAATGTTACCTGAAAGAAGATTAAGATAAAACAAATGAATAAAAGGTGAATAAATTTTCAGATCAATTATTTAGTACTGATTTAAAATTAAATTATAAAATATGTATACTTAATAAAATTTTATTTATTTAGATAACATAGTACTATTGAATGGTTTTGTTAAAGGATTAAATTCGATGATAACTATTGTAAACAAAATCATAACGGTTTAAATTTGTCAGCTGGTTATCTATTTCTGTTAAATAACTTTGATAGACCATATATATTTAGTAAAAATTACAAAAATGTTACTAATATATTTCAAAACTTAGTTTTAATAGATTATTACTTTATTTTATTAGGTTTTGGACCAGTATAAAGTAAATAAAACCTTCTCCAAATGAGTAATAGTAATAATAAGTTTCATCGTAGCTTTTGCTTCCATTTTTACGGAGAACGTTACAAAAAGACAATGTTTAGAGTTGAAAAAAGAAAAAAAGACAGAAACACAGACAGAGAGGCAGAGATTAAGGTAAGCCCCCATTTCGGCTTTTCTGGGGTATAAAACATAAAAATAACCCAAAGTATAATAATTCCACGTAATATACGGGCGAAATTCTAATATTATCTACATAGATTAAACTAAATAACCAATGAAAAACAAGGGAGAGAACCAGTAGTTGATGAATGGTTTAATTATCTTCGGTCTTATTCAAACCAGCTGACTGGGGGGAGGTTCGGTTATAGACTGTTTGGACTGAGCATAAACACGACTGGATAAACATCTCTCACACGCACACGCACACACATGCACGCAGACCTACACACACACACACAGGCATCATGAGAGATGTAGATCAGATGACAATCAGCGTTGATAAGATCAAGACCGGCAAGAATCAGATCCGGAGATACAACGTGCTTAATCAGCTGTTAGATGAATAAATTAGCAAGGGAAATGATAAGCCCGTTAGAGCTACCTGTTCTTGCCGCAGATTACCTAGGGAGCTCAAATACAGATCTGCCACAAAACAGTATAATGTTTTGATTCATAACCTTTTGAAAATGATATTCAAGAAGCACACAACATTTTTTCTGGTTTCATGTGAATTGAAATAATAAATTACTACATTATAATTTTAATCTAGATTCACTTTAAGCTCCACACTTTAGTCTTATGAGAACTTTCCCTAATGCAAATACCACCGTCAAAAATACTATAAGTATAATGAAACTTCGTTTTAATAATTTAAGGGATAATATAGTACGTCTTAATGCTGAGTGATGTACATAAACACAAGTGATGGGTACAAAAATCCCTTGGGACACTATTTTTACATAGGGGCACAAATCGTGGCACAGTTTGTTAGACTCTTGGTACATATAATTTCTTCCAAAACCTTTTGAACACTAGATTTTTTTCAAGCCTAAGTAAAAATGGGGGTTGACCAAGTGGTTTAAATTTCAAATACGCCTTAATATTCAATGCTCAAACATAAAACTGTCACTAATTGAAACTTCGTAGGGGCTATAAAAATGTTAAAAGCCATTAGTGTCAATTCTCCTACAGTCGTCAAATCGCAATCAGTTAATCGTTTCACCGGGAACAATCGGTTTATGACGAAGGTAAGTGATCCGGTTACTCAGAATTAACGATTATGGTAATCGATTTATCGATTAATCACTGATTAATCGTTGGTATAGACGGATAGAAAATTGATATGGTTCATTTACCGATTAGATCAGCCTACAGAAAGCTAGTTGAATGCAAGAGTCTAAGAAGAATGAAAATAGATCAGAGCAGTGGTCTGGTTTAGTAAAATCGATTTAATAGCCAAGTACTAATCACAATGCTACGATACTAACTAGTATATCAAATGAATCATTCAATATCAAAATTTACTATTAGTAATAAGTTTACATTTCAATGGACGCTACTGTTCATATATTTTCAACACGTTTACGACCCCTATTCATCGTCACAAAAATACAAATAAAATGTTCTTATCTCTCCTAGCCTTCTGGTTTAAGGAAACGAAACACCAGTTATTAATAGCTTTTGTTTGCGGTATTTTATTTGTGTCAGTGAATACTATAGTATTAATTTATACACGAATCGACCCAATTCATAACCTTTTTTCCACCAAACAATATTCATTATGCAATCAGTTAAAAGCACCGAGACAAAATACTTGTATGTTTAAAGACAGTTATAAGTCTTCTTGACGTATGAAATAGCATCACGACAGCATTGATCAGCGTTTGTTTTGGAAACGGTCACTTTCCTTTGTTAGTCTCCAAACTTATGCCAATGCAACTCCTCGTCGGACACCATGCTCGTGTTCAAGCCTTGTCTTTTGCTTCTACGGTTGGTCGGAATATATCCTTACAACAGATTCCTGATAGCCATTACCGAGGGCTGTTTCACTTACCACTTCGTCACGTTCAACACAAAGCTGATCCACATGAAAATAGATTCATGGATGGAAATCATGAACATTATTTCAGCAGACATTTACTATTTTCTTCCAGTTGTGTTCGTATTGCAGATATGCTATTATAATGGATCCTATCAGAAAATCTGGGATAGCTTGGAAGCTGTCAAAGCAAATCTTCCGGAAACCAAACATTTTCAACATCAGAAACAACTCTTCACCATGACTCTGATGCGGACTGCATGTGCGATGGTTTCATCAGTCGTTTTTCCATACGGAGATTTCATGTTTTACCACACGAACTTCATCTGCCAGACAGCGGTTCAGCTTTACCACCCTGTGATGGTTGCTGTAATCTCAGAACTATTAGCAACATTGAACCAAACATTGGAGGACACCAGGATGACACTGAACACAACGCACAGCAAAGATAACATTGACCGATTCGAATCTACTCTCAGTCTTTACAATGAGATCCAAGGCATTGTCAGGAAAATAAACGACTACTTCTCCTGGTACAACTTTGTTCTCTTAGCAAATCGGCTGTTTTTCTTCACTTTGGTGCTGTATACTGTGCTAGCGAGAATCACTCAACAAGAAACACTTCCTTTCAAAGGCATGTTGAACTTCTGTTTGAGTACGTCTCATGCCGTCATCCACGCGGTCATCTATGACATCTGCCACCGGGAGGCCGACAAGACGGTAGTCATCGTACACGAAGTGATGACGGCTGAACAGGCTGGTTCATGGAAAGATCTCTACGACACAATCATCGGATTCTCTCTGAGCTGTTGGGACAACAAAATCCGGTTTACGGCAGGAGGGATGTTCATTATCAGTCTCAACACGGTTGCCAAAACCGTCGCAGGATCTATTACTGCACTCATCGTGCTGGTCCAGCTCATGCAATGATCGACTATAATGTAGCTTATCACATTCTCGCTCATCGAGCAATGATCTAGTGGCGGATTAACAATAGTTTTACTTAACACATATTCCCTTATGGGTCCTTGTGTTCCTTATGAATAACCATTATATTTTTGTTTATTACGCTGGGTTAGATTACAGTTCAGATGTAAGTTTTTGTACTGAAGGTTCACTACCACGTACGTGGTAAATGTGAAACTTCGTCAAAAGATTTTTGTGTCCATACACAAATTTATAACTATTTATTAGGTAATTAGGTTAGGTTGTTTAGGTTTGGTTTGGTTTGGTTTGTAGGTATTTTTAGGTTTTTATCGAATGCGAGTATTGTTCATAATTCAGAGTTCTTTATTCAAGCACGTTCAAATAGTTTACGCTGCAGTACTCTTGTAAGCACTGCAGCGTAAACTATTTGAACGTGCTACAGTATTTGAGAAAAAACTTATTTTTGTAGTTTAAATTAAGTTTACATTATTTTTTACATTAAAATTTACTTCCAAAAACCATATATCCATTTACTATCATACATAAAAATTCTACATGTCTTTTTAGTGTGGGCATTTCCATTTTATTTGTAATGACAAATTAGTAACCAGAATGCAGGTCATAGTCCCTCAATGTTAATAACTATTGTGTTTTATTACTAATATTAACTTTACATTTAAAATGTATAGCTATTTGATGTTTAATGGTTTTTAGTATGTTAAAATTAACAATCGATTAAAATATTAAAACAAATTATGAATAAAAAATTCCATATCCCTAGTTAATTATATTAAATTCTACATTCTTCATAAAACCTAGTAAATTCTAAAATCAAACAATCTAAACATATAAAACAAAGTCGTGGTAGTTACGCGCAATATAACTCGAGAACGGCTGGACAGATTTTAATGATCTTTGATTTTTCGGATTCGTCTCTGCTCCGGTCATGCTTTAGGCATATTCAGTTTCCATAAATTCAATTAGTTTCCATTTTATAGCGTTTATATATCTTATGTTAACCTTATGGGAAATAAGTTTGTTTATAACTGTTCTACAATAAAAACATTTGATTTCTTAACTACAGCTGTTGTTTTACTTTCCATTAGCAATATGCTTTACTATCTATAGTTATTTCGGCTAAATAAAAAATAATTACGATGTTTATACAAATATTACGTTTGTTATAATAATCAGCTGTTGTATATCTTTCCTATAAAAGCGCTATTACAGTTAGGTTTTGTTTGGTTTTAGGTTGGATTAGAAAAAATGCGAATCAATCCACTCAGATTTATTTGTTTAACGGGAATGTTATAATTATGTCTTATCGTTTCAGTATTGTTATTAACTAAGCCGCGACCCAAAATATCTAATTTTTCACAACGAAGTCGTAATGCTATTCGACTTCAGAACATGGCCAATCTTAAAGTCGTTACGAAGTTCGCCGGGTCGGCTAGTTTTTTTATATTGTAGAAGTAAAAATATATTAAATTTCAATATACATTATGCTTTTTATAAAACTCCAGTATTTAAAAATTGCGTTACGTTAACATATTTTTGTCATAACGTTAAGAACTCAGCTAAGCTGTTGAGCATTTTTGATACTTGATTGCTAAGATAAATTGTAGCTAAAATCATAGATCGACTTAAAGACATAACTTTAAGGTTTTCCAAAAATGTTCCGAGAATAAATCCGTTACCTATTGAACCACAGTTTAAGCTGCCAACTTTCAAACTTAGCTAGTAAGGTATATAGCTATGTTTGCTGTTTGGTAGCAAGATTGTGGCTAATTAATTAATCAAGTCATTTAGGCACCATTTTTAGCCTGATTATTTCCTACTACTCAAACTTGCATGGTCATTCCTGATGTTACTTGAATGAAGATACATAATATACGTAAGTTTTTTATTAACTATTAATTTCTTAAGGAGTATGTTTGGTGAGGCGAGCTACAAATAGACCTAACTAATCATGAAAGCAATTTGCTGAATGCTGGTCTCATAAAATGTTGTATTGATATTCTTGTTACAATCCATATACTACTTGAACTCCGTAACATAAAATAGAATACAATTTAGTAATAGCCTATTGACATGTGTCATGAGTAAAAATATTTTAAAGGATTGAGGAGTTTTACAAATATAGAATGACTTCACAACAATATTGATCATCATTTGTGTTGGATACGTCCACCTTATCCTGTTAGTCTATTTCATCATAACTTCTAACCAGACACCATGATAGTGTACAAGCCAATTCTTCTGCTTCTCCGTTCAGTCGGGATATATCCTCTTAACAGATTCCGGATAGCTTTTACAGAGTTCGGGTGCATATACAACTTCGTATATCACAGCGTAAAAGGGTATAACGCACTTATACAGAGTGGGGGGAAATATTCTTGGTTTCAAGTGATGGATACAATTTCATCAGAACTGTATGACTTAAATCATATCATGTTCCTATTACATGTTTGCTCATACTACAGTAGCTATCAGGAAATCTGGGACAGATTAGAAGCCGCCCGAGAAAGACTTGCACAACCCCAACAGCTGCGCCGTCAGAAACAAGTCTTCATGTTGACTCTTGTGTTGACTGCTTGCATGATTGTTACGTCGACGGTTTCCACATTTCGTGAGACCATTAGTTTTTGCATTATCACCATTGGCTATACAATAATTCAGCTATATCAACCCATCCTCGTATCCATCGTCTTGGAATCATTGGAATCCTTGAACGCCAAACTGAAGGAGATAAAAGAGAAATTAAAGACAACACCCGAAGAAGACGATGTAACCAAACTGAAATCTTCTCTCGCTCTTTACTACGAGCTTCAGAACATTGTCAGACTAATAAACACAACTTTTTCGTGGTACACTCTGATGCTCCTGGCTAACAGGCTGCTCTTCTTAACTCGGATGCTGCATGGAGTCCTGCGGAGTATAAGCACGCATGGTACTGTTCCTATTATAAATGTGGCTAATTTTTGTTTCGGAGTCGCTTACGCAGTCATCATCGCCCTTGTCACGGACAAGAGCCACTGGGAGGCAGACAAGTCTGTTGCCATCGTCCACAGCATGATGAGGACCGAAACCATTGACTCACAGAAACGTCTCTATGACACAATCAATGACTTCTCTCTGAGCTGTTGGAACAACAAGGTGCGGTTCACGGCAGGAGGAATATTCAATATCACTCTCAACACTGTGGTGAAGACTATCGCAGGATCCATCACCGTACTCACCGTGCTGCTCCAGCTCATAGAGTGATCTACTGGCGGGCTGGCGATCAACTGAAGTGTCACTTAGCCAATGAATACTTAGAACATCGTGCTGCTCCAGCTCATAGAATGGTCTACTGGCGTACTAGCGATCAACTGTAGTGTCACTTAGCCAATGCATACTTAGAACATCGTGCTGCTCCAGCTCATAGAGTGATCTACTGGCGTCCTGGCGATCAACTGAAGTGTCACCTAGCCAATGCATACTTAGAACATCGTGCTGCTCCAGCTCATAGAGTGATCTACTGGCGTCCTGGCGATCAACTGAAGTGTCACCTAGCCAATGCATACTTAGAACATCGTGCTGCTCCAGCTCATAGAATGATCTACTGGCGTACTAGCGATCAACTGTAGTGTCACTTAGCCAATGCATACTTAGAACATCGTGCTGCTCCAGCTCATAGAGTGATCTACTGGCGTGCTGGCGATCAACTGAAGTGTCACCTAGCCAATGCATACTTAGAACATCGTGCTGCTCCAGCTCATAGAGTGATCTACTGGCGTGCTGGCGATCAACTGAAGTGTCACTTAGCCAATGAATACTTAGAACATCGTGCTGCTCCAGCTCATAGAGTGATCTACTGGCGTGCTGGCGATCAACACTGAAGTGTCACTTAGCCAATGAATACTTACGACATCGTGCTGCTCCAGCTCATAGAGTGATCTACTGGCGTGCTGGCGATCAACTGAAGTGTCACTTAGCCAATGAATACTTAGAACATCGTGCTGCTCCAGCTCATAGAGTGATCTACTGGCGTGCTGGCGATCAACTGAAGTGTCACTTAGCCAATGCATACTTAGAACATCGTGCTGCTCCAGCTCATAGAGTGATCTACTGGCGTGCTGCCGATCAACTGAAGTGTCACTTAGCCAATGAATACTTAGAACATCGTGCTGCTCCAGCTCATAGAGTGATCTACTGGCGTGCTGGCGATCAACTGAAGTGTCACTTAGCCAATGAATACTTAGAACATCGTGCTGCTCCAGCTCATAGAGTGATCTACTGGCGTGCTGCCGATCAACTGAAGTGTCACTTAGCCAATGCATACTTAAAACATCGTGCTGCTCCAGCTCATAGAGTGATCTACTGGCGTGCTGCCGATCAACACTGAAGTGTCACTTAGCCAATGAATACTTACAACATCGTGCTGCTCCAGCTCATAGAGTGATCTACTGGCGTGCTGCCGATCAACACTGAAGTGTCACTTAGCCAATGAATACTTACAACATCGTGCTGCTCCAGCTCATAGAGTGATCTACTGGCGTGCTGGCGATCAACTGAAGTGTCACTTAGCCAATGAATACTTAGAACATCGTGCTGCTCCAGCTCATAGAGTGATCTACTGGCGTGCTGCCGATCAACTGAAGTGTCACTTAGCCAATGAATACTTAGAACATCGTGCTGCTCCAGCTCATAGAGTGATCTACTGGCGTGCTGCCGATCAACTGAAGTGTCACTTAGCCAATGAATACTTACAACATCGTGCTGCTCCAGCTCATAGAGTGATCTACTGGCGTGCTGCCGATCAACAATGAAGTGTCACTTAGCCAATGAATACTTACAACATCGTGCTGCTCCAGCTCATAGAGTGATCTACTGGCGTGCTGCCGATCAACAATGAAGTGTCACTTAGCCAATGAATACTTACGACATCGTGCTGCTCCAGCTCATAGAGTGATCTACTGGCGTGCTGCCGATCAACTGAAGTGTCACTTAGCCAATGAATACTTACAACATCGTGCTGCTCCAGCTCATAGAGTGATCTACTGGCGTGCTGCCGATCAACTGAAGTGTCACTTAGCCAATGAATACTTAGAACATCGTGCTGCTCCAGCTCATAGAGTGATCTACTGGCGTGCTGGCGATCAACTGAAGTGTCACTTAGCCAATGAATACTTACAACATCGTGCTGCTCCAGCTCATAGAGTGATCTACTGGCGTGCTGCCGATCAACAATGAAGTGTCACTTAGCCAATGAATACTTACAACATCGTGCTGCTCCAGCTCATAGAGTGATCTACTGGCGTGCTGCCGATCAACAATGAAGTGTCACTTAGCCAATGAATACTTACAACATCGTGCTGCTCCAGCTCATAGAGTGATCTACTGGCGTGCTGGCGATCAACTGAAGTGTCACTTAGCCAATGAATACTTAGAACATCGTGCTGCTCCAGCTCATAGAGTGATCTACTGGCGTCCTGGCGATCAACTGAAGTGTCACTTAGCCAATGAATACTTAAAACATCGTGATAATTGGCTCATAGAATTATCTACTGGCGTGCTGGCGATAAACGAAAGTGTAAATTGTCTAAACTTCAGTCGTTGTGGTGATCAGCTCATTCAAAATGATTCACTGGTTAATAAACTATAGAGTGACAAAAACCTGCGTTTACTTCGTGTCTAACGAGTTCATTCAACATTATAAAAAACCAGTTTCGCTCATTGTTTATCTTCATAACCTGATTTACTAGCGCCACATATAAAACTTACGAACTGAAGCAACTGAAGCGTTCTTGTATTTTAAGGTGAACTATACACATATTACTGTTATTTTACGAATATTTAAAAAATATCTTAGAATATGTAATGGTAATAAATAAAACCTAAAATTTATTGTTGTTTTGATTTATACCATCGTTCAAATTTAAAATAAGTCAAATTGCTTTAACGATTGCTTGTATAATTTGAAACGTAAGTGACGTTATAAGAAAAGCTGTTTAGAGGGACTGAAAACACTTCCTCAAGACATTGACCATGATCCAAGCTATTTCCTAAAGGGAAGTAAATCCATTTTGGCATGGATATGTCTTAGCTCTGATGGGGGGTGTGCTGGGAATATGCGTGACCACAATTTGAAAAAAATTTATTTTTTTGTGACATCATAGTTTGGTTATAAGTACAGGTATTTCGATTAACTAATAACATTCCCTGTAGACATATCCATTATCTAACTTATCTTCCACAGGGAATCAAATACAAACCTTTTTTATTCTAGATCGCTCAATAGCCTATATTAAGACAGATCAAGACTGCTTACATGGTCAGTAGGTCAGTGAGTAACGCGAACAGTTGTGCTTTAAGTGGGTCTACATAATTGTAATTGCAGAAGTCAGTATTGATAAGTGCAATTTACATATGTATTGACTGGTATGGTGGCCAGTAGTCCAGCTGCTTAGAGGTCGCGCATTGTGTATAGTTTTGAGCGATGGTCGATGGATGTGGTATTCTCTTGTGTGGATTAATGTCCGCACTATTGAACACTACATTCATCTGCAAAGACCATCCTCATAATTAGACCAATTCGTAATTCAGAGAAAAAAGTGGTTCGGACTCCACGTTAAACTGTAGGTCCCTTTGATGTCATTGACTGCTGGGATATTAATTAACAGTCTTGTTTAAGGAACATATCAACCCTAGTCAGTAATAAGATTACAAGATCGCACCACAGTCATTTTGCACCCATTTCTGATTCATACTTGGCTTAAAATACCTACCCTGATAGGTCACCATTTCAATAATAATAACGTTTTAGAATGACGGGGTCTCCAAAAAGTGAATAATTTTAGGTTACTAATTCTAATGTTGCCGTTTGGTTTATTTAGTGTATATTCTACGACAAACAATATTATGCTATTGTACTGAGAACTCACCGGTCTGGTCGAAGGGTATCTGTTGGCAATAGTCGTCCCGCGAGATGTCGCAGCGGTAGACGGCTCCTCCACGCTTCACGCCGGGCTGCGGTGTCTGTGCCTCGGGGGCTCCTATCAGCAACCTGCAAACAATCAGCAATCAGCAACCAGAGGTCAAGCTGTACCGTGTCAAATTACATTTGGAGATCAAAGAGCTCACTCAAAGAATAAAAGCCCGTAAAGGATAAAGGGAAGGAAGTGGGAGATAGAAAAGGAAATGTGGAGACTGTGGCAGGAAAAGTGGGAGAAACCAGAGAGACCGTGAAGATTATCACAGGACACAGGGTGTTCAGAAACTATATACATTGATGGGGAAAGGTGGAACAACCGAATTGTGAGAAGTGTGGAGAGGAAGAAGACTCTCGGCACACGCAGTCTTTGACTGGGACGGTGGCGACGTCCTGTAATACAGCTACTTGGAGGTTACGAATTGTGGATAGTTGTGAGAGATGGTTGGTGGGTGTAGTGTTCTCTTGTGTGGATTAACGTCTGCACTATTGAATACCAATCTGCAAAGACCATCCTCATAATCAGACAAAGTTCGTAATTCAGAGGCAGTGGTTTGGACTCCACGTTAATCTGTAGGTCCCTTAGTTACGGACTTTGGCTCGTTGTAGACCACCAATCAACACTGAACGGGTCGTGATATATTTCAATAACAACTAGAGTAGAATGTTTTTCTAAGATCAGTTGACTTTACCATAGCCGTTGATACGTTGACACGAGTTGTATATATTTTAGACTGTATATATTTATATATTGACTGGGACGGTGGCGACGTCCTGTAATCCAGCTACTTGGAGGTCACGAATTGTGGATAGTTGTGAGAGATGGTCGGTGGGTGTAGTGTTCTCTTGTGTGGATTAACGTCCGCACTATTGAATACTACGTTAATCCGCAAAGACCATCCTCATAATTAGACCAATTCGTAATTCAGAGGCCGTGGTTCGGATTCAACGTTAAACTGTAGGTCCATTATTTGCCATCGGTTGTTGGGCTATTAATTTACAGTCCTGTCTAAGGAACATGTCAGCCTTAGTCAGTAACAAGACTACGCCACAATCATCCTACATTCATTCCTCATTCATACTTGGCTTAAATTACCTACCTGGGTAGGTCGCCATTTCAGTTAAAAGTTAAAATTATACGTCCAAAATGGGAAGTATTGAGGGCTCAAATCTATGTGGAAGCAGTGAGGGAATGAATCCACAATTCTCGAGTCTGTTTGTACGGAAAACAATGGCTTTGCATAGAAAGAAACCCACAACAGACGAAATATTTGATCCCGAAATCGAACGTGGGACTCAACGTGGGTGAACGTGGGACGTGGGATTACTCTGGATATGAACACATCTAATACGAAGCATCGAGGCTCCGAGGTGTTCTAGCGAAGCAATGGGAGAAGACATGACAGAAAGGAAAAACCAGAAAAAAGGAAAAATATATAGAAAATAGAGGAGAAAGAGTAATTCAAATGGAGAAAAGATTAAAGGAAGGGGAGAGATGATAAACAAGACGGAATCCGGGTGTATACCAGGTACCGGGTAAAGATGGGAGAGAGAAAGAGAAAACAGGTTAAACTGTCATACACCACTAAAATACATCAAGGAGAAGAGCTTGCCCTCCAATGTGACTAAGGTTGCTTAGGATAATAGCTTTCTAGAGTGGCCACTCTAAAGATGCCCACCTACAACGAGCGGAGGCAACTACAGCTTCAACACGTTCTTAAGTGAAACAGGCGCAGGGAAACATGTACCCCGTGCAATATTCGTCGGTCTTGAGCCAACTCTTGTGGATGAGGTGAGAACTGGGAAGTCCGTCAGCTGTTTCACCCGGAACAGCTGATTACTGTAATGGAAGACGCAGCCAACAACCCGGGGTTATTAAGCATTTGGAAAGGAAATCTTTGATGTAGTTGTGGACAGAATAATGAAGATGGCAGATCAATGAATTGGTCTGCAAGGATTTCCCATCTCCACTCATTTGTTGATGGGACACAGGTAACGGTTCACATCCTTGCTCATGGAGAGATTTTCAGTTGGTAACGGAAAACGAGAAAAATGGAATATGCCACATTTCCAGGGCCTCAGGTTTCAATAGCTTTGTTTGAGCCTTATAACTCCATTTTGACCACTATTACGACACTGTAACATTCCGACTGCGCTCATGGCTGACAACGAAGCGATCCACGACATCGACCGTAGGAACTTGGAAATTGATACTACATTTTATACTATTAAAACCCTTACTTGGCGGCTAGCGTCTTTAAACGCAGCAGAGTATGTCTGCACGATGCGGCTAGCGCCTATTAACGCGACTAGTTATTTAGCCACAATTACTGCGCTGTGGTTTACGAAACAATCGATAGAGTGCATGGTGATGTTGCTTTTGCCTCAATGCACTCACAAACCAATATGGAGGCTTTGTAGGAATATTTAGTGACTGATTTATGTTGCTAGGGCCGGCCATACACGTTACCTCTTCGGTATACCTTTTCGGACAAACATCCCTTCAGTCTCAACCTAACCACTGAGGATACCACTTCACAGCAGGGACGAAACGTTTGTCAATACAAACAACATAACCTTAATACCTAAAAATATATACCATATTCTAAAAATTATTGGGAAAATAATATTTTGAAATTGACACTAAATGAGCAGAGAGTAGGATTTTCAGGACCGCTTTAAGGATTAAGACTGAAATTAAACTAAATTGAGAGTATAAACTAAGATTATACCTCCACGCATACAAAACCATTCAAGCGATCCGGCTAACATGAAAAATGCCCCCAATTTCATTGATGAAGAGAATAATTTCTCGTGCTAATAGTACTTTGCAGAGATAAAAAATGTAACAAGTCCAGACATGAGGCGGGGCCCGGTCGTTATGGTAACGAGCATATCCACCATTGCCGCCGGTCCTGCCTGACGAGAGCCTCATCCACATTAGTGTGGATAACACACATGAAGTAGGAGAACTAATATCTGCTGTTATAAAATCTTTCAAAAACAGAGTAGAACATTAAGTAAAACAAATTTTTGATCTTCGGATACCTAGGGTGCTATTTAGATTACATTAAGGGTCTGCAGGAGTGGCAAAATATTTCGTTTTATCCCCACACGAACAATCTTAGTTTTGTGAAAGTACTGGTTACAAGATTTTTTCTTCCACTTTCTCATTCCAGGACTTTTTGAACGAAGGCATCGCCCGGAATTATGTTGCACATTACTTCAGGCTAGACCTAGTGGGTTGCGACATTTTTACAAAGCGAAAAGTCATTGGTGATTGGCGGGATTTGAACCTGGGACCCTGGGCATCCAAGTCCCGCGCTCTACCCCTAGACCAGTGCGCACCCTCTGGTAACACAATAGAGGTAAAAATGGTTATCTAGTCATCTAAGAAGTTATCTAAGGAATTAGCCTACATAGTTCTTTTTTATTTTCCGGGAAAATATGATTGCCAGGTATCCGAAAGTTACCAGGTAATCGTATTTTTTATAGAAAATAAATAGACACTGCGATTCCCTAAATCACTTTACCTTTAGTTTTACACCTCAATAATCTTTTTACAAACACAAAATTAACATTCTTATGGTAATGAAATCAAAGATGGCGAAGACAGTGCAATCTTACCACTAACTGCCAAAAAACAAAACCGGTCTAGGATCAACAAAAAATAAAGACTTCTCATTATGTTTTTCTTCGTTCTTCACTAACCTGTAACGTTTTACCCTCTATCTAGATCGATTTATTGCTTGTATGTGACGAGCATTTGCATATTGCAGTGAGGAACAATTTTCATATAATGCCATACGTTCAGGCCTGAGTTGGAGAACAATACCGCCATACAAGGCACCGCGACTGCGCTGGGCGATATATTAATTATACATACAAATTGTCTACAGAATACGCGCCAGATAGGATCTACAATGCGGCGACAGTGGCGGTATCTGCATCTCGAGTGGATGTCAAGCGGTGGTTGGTAGCACTGTGAGTGTTCAGTCAGCTGATTGCTCCTGTGACTGTCAACATATGGATATCAGATTCGAAGTAGGGAAGGTGGCTAACCTGACAAAGGTCTGTAAAGGTCTTTGGTATATATCAAAATAGTATTTGCCAGTTTAGTAAATTCTCTATTTGCAATTAGACTATTGGCATCGTACTTATGATAAGGTTAGTGACGAGAATATGGTTATAAGAACAGCTGTTTGTCTTCAGTTCCTCTAGAACTGAAAACATTTTCCCAAAATGTAGTAAATACATTCATTTTTCTTTTAGAGGCTCCAGATGCCAACACACCACTCGTTTGAAATTATTGTATAACTTACACAGTATAATATAAATTTATGTATGTGTGTGAGTCCGTAGACACAAAAAACCTAACTCTCGTCAAATAGACCGATCGAATTGAAATTTAGTACGTATTCGGGGGTTTAAGTTTGAAAATCTGACATCCACAGGGGGTTTGTTATAGGGGGTTGTGTACCTCAAAATTGGGGGGTTGTCACAAAATGTACTCAAACAACCGTGGTCTTTCTTAGAAAACTTAGAATCAGCTAAAACAAACAATTTAGTAACTTAAATCTTGGCTCTTTGTCAAAATGTTTCTGATGTACACAGGGTAAGTCAAAAGGAAAGGTACAGCTTTTATAACAGTCGAATGAGGTAGTCATGGTTGAGCGAAATCAGTATGACTAGAAAAAGTGAAAACTAAAAATACCCATTTTGGATCCTCCAATGATTTTTTTAATTGAAGCAGCATCGAGTTATACCTAATTTTAGGGGCATAGAAAATGACTATGGGAAATATATGCCCTAACCATGGTTATTATCTTATGGTTACCTTACATAGATGAATTTAAAATTGTTGTAATACTGTTGATGTTAGTGAAAACTTTGTACGTCTCATTTTACATTATTTTAACACATTCACCCAAATATTTTCTTAAAAGTTTGCTCGTGTCTGACTGTTTGAAAATTTTTATCAAACACTACAAAAGTTGACGAGTGTATCTGTGTCGTGTGCTGCCCCCATCCTAGACTATGAGGCCTCTGCCCTGTAGGCCTATAATTTGGGCATCTCCTGGCCCAAGGGAGCAATAAACCATCTTTATAACTACTTCATCATCGTATGACTCATTTTACTGATTGACTCACATTGTGGCTGGATAAACACACATAGTGTTTGTCCTTGTTTTATTTTCCACATATATTATGTAACGCTCCAAAGCCTATATGGCTCTCTGACTGCTACGATCCTACTGCTATTAAAAACAGTATGTGATTTTTATAATATCAATATGATTTTTGCAGTGAGGCAATTAATTATCTTTAAGTAAGTGTTTTTCTTTTTTGGACACACCCATCGTTATTTAGCAGTTTTAAAGCAGATTGTTTTTTCATATTCGCGATCCTTCGAGAAAAATTAATTCAGTGAGGTGTTCTTTTATATGTTATAGTGTTAGGCGTGTGCTGTGTGTTTTTGTCCCTGACTACTAGAACTTTGCTGAAAGCTAACGAAGTGACTGTTGCCCAAAAAAGATAAACACGATTATCAATATAATGTAAATCAACTAAATCAATATATTCATCTATCAATATATAAGCATTTATATTCATAGAGTACTAGCCCAAGTATCCGTTCTTTGCACGGTTAAAAAAGGCTGAGAGGTGTGCTGATACAGTTAAATTGTTAATTAATTTTTACTGTTTACAAAATGCTAACACGAGTGTCTACAAAGTGAAAAAGTAACACCTGTTAAGAAATATTGGGAGAGGATAAGGATTAACGTAATAAAAGCAGGCATCGGGAGAACACTTAGAATCTACCATTCCACATTTCGATCTAATGATTCAATCACCAATTTCGATCTAGCAGTTTATCTGTAAAAAATAAACCTTTTTTCCTTTTCTTCCCGAACTGTCCAAATGTAGTTTTAACAAATAAACGTTAGATAATTGTAAACATTGAAACCTAGAATGGTCACGGCAGCTCGTTCTTCTTCTTCTTCCCTATCAAATTTTAGTGTCCACAGCTGATGTTATTTTAAGTAATTTTATGTTGATGTCCTATGAAAATGTAAATATTGAAACCCAGGACGTTCGGGCGTAGCCCGAGGGGATTTTAAGTAAATGAATATCAGAAGAAATACCTTTGTGTAAAATTTCAAACCGGTCACTTCAATATTTTTCGAGTTTACTTTCCACAACAAACAAACAAACGTACAGAAACCACATCTTTAATAATGCTGGAATATATATTTAAATATGATATTACTTTAATATATTAGTGATATAGATGAACTATGGAGTGGTAAAGGGTTTGCCTTCGCTAAAAGATAGACCTAAAAGCGTTTTCCACGACTTCCGCTTCCGACGAAGCGGTCACGCAAGGCTATTTGTTCCCGCTTGTATTCTTAACATATAATATTCCCTGATGTTTCCCATCTGGTTAAAAGCTTTGTAAAAAATGAATTTAAAAACAGTGTTATAATAGGACAATAATAAAAAGTCTCATGAACATGATTTATAGAAAATAATTCGAAATAAATATCCATAAAATCATACCAGGTAATTGATTGCTATTGTATTTTTTTGTAATATGAGCTCAAAAGGGCTCAAAGCTCAACATGACATATTTAAAGGCTTAATGATTCTCTTAATGCAATACGTTACTTTGTTCTAAAAAAATAAAAAAAACCTTTCATTACAAAAAAACATATTTTACTAACTTAGCAAAGTTTTCAAAAAGTGAAATAGAAAATCCATCTTCAATAAGGTGATTTCGGTTCTCAAAACGTGCCTATTTTAAATGTTAACAGGATTATATAAAATTAAATGTAAAGAAAGACTATAATTTTTGTCTTTTTCAAGGGATAAAAGATGTCTGTTCGTTAATATAATTAATAGTTAAATTTTATAGAAAATAAATTAACTATAATCAATTAAAAAATTCATTAATCAATTATAAATGAAGAAATATAACAAATAAATAATGCAAGGTTAAAAACTAAGGATATAAAACAAACCATTCGGGGGTAAAAAGGTTTATTATTATGCATTGTAAACCGTAATATGAACAGAAATATACTTCAGAAATGAATACATAGTAATGATGTTTTTCATTAAATTAAAAAAAATTAAGGTAGAGAAGATATATAACATTGCTAAACGATATAAGAAACAGGTGCGCCGTGATGAATGCAAACGAGATACAGCGAAGTAGTGCGGGTAGCATAGCCAGCGCCTGCTATGGAGCGATTGGTGCATGCAGTGTTTTTATCCCAAAATGAAGTACAGAACCTATTGAAAATGTAAGGAAAAGATTTATGAGTAATTATTTAAAACTTCTTGGCTGGAGTGTATTTATATGTAAATTCCATCAATTTACTGGTAAAATTTATATAAAACCAATCAATTATTAATTATATATAGTTGTTATGCAAATTTATATACTTTATTGAACTGTCATAGCACGTAGAGGGTTGAATAATATTTCAAATTTCGAAAAGAAAATCCATAAATCGCCAACTGTTTAGCCGCTCAAGCTAACTTTAAGCTCTTACAAGAATAACCAAGAGGAACAAATCAAAAATTCTACTTCACGATGTTTGATGATAATAAACGAAATGTCAAATGAACTGAACTGAAACATTGTTTATTGCTCAAAATCACAATACAAATCAGCACACTACTAGACAAAATAAAGCTTAATACGATATTAAATCTTTATATTGAATTTACCAATGTAATACTTTGAAAAAATGTAAAAAACTTCAGTGAACAGTGAGGAAACATAATTAGAGAAAGTCAAGAGGTTATGAACAAAAAGGAAACAAGAAATCACGTAAACATGTTACTTGGAATTTAGGACACCTGGCCGGCCACCAGTATCACAGAAACGACAATCTAACATTGATTACAAAGAGGTTGAAGAGGTGATCTTCATATTACAATTAAAATCAAAAGTGAAAATTGAAAGAGAAGTCATTTAACTTTATTTGAAAATTGTATCTACATATTAAATTGGTCAAAACAACAAACGGGGAAAGAAGTAAACATAAAACAAACGCATAACAGTCAAAAACAACACTGCGCCGTAATAAAAACAAAATGAAACAGTAAAATCAACTTATGACACGATAAAAATTTTGGATATAAAAATAGCAGTAAAACGACTTTACGCGCCTTTTACTGCCGGAACCGCTGGGCAAGTTAGTAACAGGAAGCACTTTATTTAACACCATAGCTGGGTTTATGGGAATCCAAAGCGCAAGCTTGGTGGTTGAATGAATAATTCAAATAGTTACCCATTGTGCCAGGGTAATAGCGGGTAGAACGGGGTACCGCAAGGCGGTGTCTTGACGCCGATGTCCTTCCTAAAGTCTACTTGCGGGCACTTACGTAGGTGTATATTGCGTTTGTATTCTGCAGCAACCACAATGTTGACTGGGACGGTGGCGACGTCCTGTAATCCAGCTACTTGAAGGTCACGAATTGTGGATAGTTGTGAGCGATGGTCAGTGGATGTGGTGTTCTCAGTGTGGGTTAACGTCCGCACTATTGAATACAACGTTAATCCGTAAAGACCATCCTCGTAATTAGACTAATTCGTAATTCAGAGGTCGTGGTTCGGATTCCACGTTAAACTGTAGGTCCCTTAGTTGCCATCGGCTATTGGGCTATTAATTAAGAGTCCTGTCTAAGGAACTTGTCAGCCTTAGTAAGTAACAAGACAACAAGATCGCGCCATAATCATCCTACACTCATTTCTCAATCATACTTGGCTAAAAATACCTACCTGGATAGGTTGCCATTTCAATAATCTAATCTAATCTAATGGATCACAAGCGTAGAAGATGGCACTGCACATTATTGGATGCAATTTTCATCCTAGGCTGAGGAAAAAACACTCCAGTTTTACACGATGTACTCAAGAGTCTACAGTACCTTCGCCATCTTAGATTTTTTATTTACGTAATAGTAATGTTAAACTCTGGAACGCTAATTATGAGACATCGATCGATATCATATGTGACTCACGACGCTGTGAAGCATGATATATTCTAATATAAAATATATGTTGTTTAAAATGTCAATAAACCATTTAGAACTGTGAGAATAGTTTTTCAGCAGATTATGTAGCAATAGTAATGGACAAATCGTAATTCTAATCAGACAAACTGTTTGTGATTCTAATCTCAATTCCCTTTCAAATGTCACCAAGTAGGGCTACAAGGTTATCTGGTTGAAAACAATGACGTCACAGCATTGACATTGTCCATGGTTGGTAAGTAAAAAAGTGCAGATACATCAGTTTCTTACTAAACCTAAACTGTAGCTTCTTGTGTAAGTATGCAATGGTGCTTAGTACTGTATAAGTAAAATGGACCTTGGTGCTATAAAATATGGTTCAATTATAATTCTATTGTGTCCGATAACATACGCCTATTAGTTTTTTAGTGTTTTATTATTTGTTTTTAGTTTATTGAATTTTTAATTTTTTTAGTAGTTCATAAAAATAACCCTTTTTACTTAATGGTGTATTATTGTTATTTAGATTATGATCATGACATTCATCACGTTATTAAGTAAAACAAAGTTTGACGATGTTTCGGGATCTGGAATATTATCCTAACCTATCGTGAGCTAGAAAATAAAACATAACACATTAGTGCATAATCCGGATTAAGCCGGATATAAATTTAAACAAATTTACGATATATTTTGTACAGAGATCGTCCCCAGACTGGACAGGCATATACCGTTGTAGGTATTAGAGGTTACAGTAGTATAAATTAAAATCGTAAAGGAAAGTCGGAGAGAATCTTAAAATTGACAAAAATCTATCTAGATTACATTAGATTATTGAAATGGTGACCATACCACAAGGTAGGTAGGTATTTTAAGCCAAGTATGAATGAGGGTTGAGTGTAAGATGATTGTGGGGCGATCTTGTAGTCTTGTTACTAACTAAGGCTGACATGTTCCTTAGACAAGACTGTTAATTAATAGTTCAACAGCCGATGGCAACTAAGGGACCTACAGTTTAACGTGGAATCCGAAGCACGGCCTCTGAATTACGAATTGGTCTAATTATGAGGATGGTCTTTGAGGGTTAACGTAGTATTCAATAGTGCGGACGTTAATCCACACAAGAGAACACTACACCCACCGACCATCGCTCACAACTATCCACAATTCGTGACCTTTAAGTAGCTGGATTACAGGATGACGCCACCATCCCAGTCAAGTTCGTAGGTTAAGAATTAAAAATATGAGTTGAGATTTGATACAGAGGAAAGATAAATCTCCCCAAACGAACAGGAAACGTATGCTACTGGTAGACGAGAAACAGATGGTCTGTCCTCGCCTAATGCTTCCGCCCTTAGCCTGCTGTTGCGCTGGCGTCGCAGGCAATGTGGCTGCGTACTGACGCATTGTGTACAGTAGACAATGTTCTGATATAACCTAGCCTATGATCTATCCTTAGCAAACTCCAAGTAATAGATTGTGATTTGATACTGGGCACAGTTCCATTTGTTTTTACAGCTACTAATTAATCGTGGGAAATAAATCAACATTGGTAACAAAACTACATGTCATTAGACACATACATTAGACTCGTCACAGACCCTTCACTCGTTTTCATAAACATAAACCACAAAATACGAGAATCATAGGCAGGCCACCCACAGATTGGAGCTTGCGGGATCCCTTCCCCAAAACCTCGGGCAAAAATTGTATAATATTTGCCAGATAATAAAACCGCACAGTCATCTGGACTGTTCAAATAAAAATTGAAAAAACTTCTAATTGTGGGAGTTTTTACTCAGTTGGTGAGTTCTTGAATACTTAATCTTTACAACTGTACCATCAGTTTTGTCGTTTGTTTTTTTAAATAGTTTATTTTTAGCGAATTTCCCATAGGGAAGAAGCTATTACCGTAGGTCTCATGGCGAGACTTAAGCCCGGGACCATGTTATTTTGTCTTCTTTAGGTGCCCAGAGTCCAAAAACAATAGTCGTTAAAATTTATATGTGTATATATATATGTCTGTGAACACGATAACTCTCGTAAAAATGGTCCGATCAAGACCAAATTTGGTAGAGACGTGTATTCCTACAAATGCTCGGACGAGTTCGTAAACCAGACATATCGGTCAATGGTAACGGGTAGTTTGGGGGGGTTTTGTACCCCAAAATGGGGTTTTTTGCGTTTTTCACATGTAATTTTTAAAAAATTTTAATTTTATATTTCACCATTGGAATCAGCTTAAAAAACTACACAATTAAGTTCTTTAAAGTTATCCTCTATCTCTAACGGTTACTGAGATATTAAAAAATCTAAACACAGTATGTTGTGTTGTGGGGCTCCAATGTTAATCTTATGGAGGATAGGGAAAAATTAATATTTCCCATATCAATCAATATTTTTGAATAAAACTTGATATTTAGCTTCATGTGGTTGAGGTCTATCCATTTATGCTTAAAAATCATAGTTTATGTGTTTATCATGGCAGCAAACCTGTATACTCTTTTCCCATATTAATCATATAGTGAATAGGCAAACTCCTTTATTTATGGACAGATGTTGATGAAAGTTGATTTAAATGCTAAAAAATAATTGTTTACGCTAGAAACACCTACTTTCAGCGTTCCTCACAGCAGCAAACCTGCATACTCTTTCTCATGTTTATCTATGGAGAGTAGGCAATTAATACTCATATTTATTGACAGATGATGATCAAACTAGTCACATATTATTATTATTATGTTATTGATTTGGAAATTCGCTGAGTACGCAGGTCTGCTGCGACGGGGGTATTTATATATCCAAAAATTTCATAATTATTAGGATATTGTAATAAGTTTGCACTGCTGAAAGATATAATCTGTTGGATGTTGACGCTTGCAATACAATTTGTTGAATTGTCGTTTACAGTAAAGAAATTTGAATTTGAATATAACGAACCAGAGACAACAGCAGGACTCTCTCTGGGCGGCGGCGTGGAAGGCGAGGCTCTACTCAGATTAATTACGATCGGCAAAACACCTCCATTAGCATCGTGGGATCGTAGATGGAGGCGGTTCAACACAACACGCCCTCGCTACAACAATCACTGCTGGCGATGTAGACTCGTAGCTCCTCCAAGTGGTAAACTAGGTAATCCTTAGGTTATCTCACGGAAAAACTACTTTCGATGGGGAACGTTTCACAAAATAGTTAGATTAGATCATTGAAATGGAAACCATACTACAATGAAGGTATTTTAAGCCAAGTATGAATGAGGATTGAATGTAAGATGATTGTGGCGCGATCTTGTAGTCTTGTTACTGACTAAGGCTGACATGTTCCTTAGACAGGACTGTTAATAGCCCAACAGCCGATGGCAATGGACCAACAGTTTGACATGGAATCCGAATCACGGCCTCTGAATTACGAATTGGTATAATTATGAGGATTGTCTTTGTGGATTAACTTGGTATTCAATTAATCCACACAAGAGAACACCACATTCACCGACCATCTCTCACAACTATCCACAACTCATGACCTCCAAGTAGCTCGATTATAGGACGTCGCCACCGTGTTAACTAACAGTTTCTATTTGGATACATCTTTTTATTTAGGTGTAAATTAAGACTGTACATACATAGAGGCTGCTCACTCAGCCCTCCTCAGTCTAACTTTGATACCTTTCATTGAAATCCACAGATTCCCAACAAAGTTATGAATGTGAAACGAGTCTAAGATGATTGTGGCGCGATCTTGTAGTCTTGTTACTGTCTAAGGGTACGAACAGAACAAGTAGATCGCAGTGGATACCATAAATTAAGTCGCAGTCGATGTTGACTGCCTTCAGCTAGGCCACCCGCGCTAACAGTGCATGCAGCTCAGAACATAGGATAGTGTTAGTTAGGTGGAGGATAATAGGAAATCTACTTATAAACGGGCTTTCAGTCCACCCAATAAATGGAAAAAGAAAAGGTGTACAGGGAATGTCGCCACCTTTCCGGTGAACTAAAAACGACCCAGATCAATTTCTTTCGTGCATTAGGATGACAGCAACGCGGATAATATGTACTAACGTTGTATACGTACATTTTAGTAATATATATGAATAAAATTAGAGTTTAGTCTGTACATTGCTCAGAATTATTCATTTTTTAGTTATTTTTACTTTTCGTGCGTTAGAGAAGCCGAAACTGATCTTATCTCAATTTTTGTCTGTTTGTCTGTGACGCTCCAGGAGGCAATTTACGCCGTCTTCTCCGAAAAAAACGGGAGATTTGATTACAATGAAACTTATTTCATGTATTCACTACATTCCAGAGAAGGTTTGTAAATGCTTGAAATCGCCCGCTGCCCCTTGAAAAGTAAATAACGAGCATTTAAAAACCCACTTTTACGCGATATTACTCGCATTTTGATTCAGTTTTCAATGATTAACCTACTGGTAATAATCAGCTGTCTTTGTAGTTTAAAGATTTAATAGAAATAAAAACAAACAGCTGTCAAATCAATATTAGTTAGTTTATATTGGTCATTGATTTTAAACCCATTTCGAAATCATACTATATTAAAAGGTTATTTTAACGTATAACTAATTATAATAATGGTATAAATGTTCTTATCTATTTAATTGTAAAGTAGTGCTAAATAATAAAGCTGGGTATTGACTTTTCTTTGTATTGATTTGTTTAGGATTTCAGGTTTACATTTTATCTAATAATATTTCTTCTTTAAACTGAATCCACTCGTAGTAAATGTAAGTAATTAATAGTGGAATAAATAGTAAGGAGAATAAATTTGTGAAATTAAATATCAGTTTATAAAAAATTTTATTGTTACGATTTGTAAAAGAAGAAAATGCCTTACCTAATTAAAATATACAATTTAATTACAGTATTAGCCATCACTTTTGATTTTAAAATTCATGCTTTAGTTACCCCATACAAAAATGTAGCTACTTTGGTTCTTCATTATATTCAATATATAACGAGCTCCAGACAGAAGATCTAAGATTGAGAGGCGTACTTTTAGCATTGGTAATGTACTAAAATTAAACTATAAAAGATTAACGCAAGTGGATCATATTTTGGTACTATGTTAATAATTTTATTTTAAAATATATAAAACAAAGTTGTGTTAGTTACACGCATTATAACTCGAGAACGGCTGGACCGATTTTAATGATCTTTGATTTTTTGGATTCGTCTCTGCTCCGGTCATGCTTTAGGCATATTCAGTTTCCATAAATTAAATTAGTTTCCATTTTATAGCGTTTTAAATTTCTAATGTTAACCTTATGGGGAATAAGTTTGTTTACAAATTTTCTAAAATCAAAACATTTGATTTCTTAAAACAGCTGTTGGTTTACTCTCCGTTAGCAATATGCTTTACTATCCAATGCCATATGAATCATTCATTAATGTAAAACTATGAAGTAAATATGTGCTGTACAAAATGAACAGCATTATTCACCACGTTAATAGGTTACGGTTTTTGGGAATTATGTACTGTATTTATATATTTTTTTATTTTCTGTATGATTAAAAGTCACGTGTTTATATGTTTGCCAAATAAAATAATTACAATGTTTATACATATTAGGTTTATTATAATAATCAGCTGTTGAATATTTAAAGCTTTCACAACGAAGCCGCAATGCTATTTGACTTCAGAACATGGCCAATCTTAAAGTTAACATGTATTTTCTGTTAGGCGTTACGAAGTTCGCCGGGTCAGCTAGTATCCAATAAAAAAATATTTAACCAATCATGATGAGAGTGTTTGGCGTGAATTATTGTCCTGGGACGCATATGGCTGAATAAATTATCCATACTATTTTGTACCTTCAATTGGACTATTTTAAGGGTATAAAGATCAGTCTCAACTGATAGCCTTCGCCTATTTTCAATCTGGTTTTGTTCAATTCACCATTGCAGATAAATGCAGATTATGAAATTTTTTTAAGTGTCGGTTTTATATGCTAAAATCACACTGACGTCATCGTCAGTTCATTACTTATAGTGAACCCATAGTGAACATGATATAGTAACTTCGTTTACAATATTGATTTCGATTTAAACATCTACAAATAAACATTAAAGAAGAAGTGAATCTTGTAAATCCTTATCTTTCATCTGTTTACTCCGGGTCAAGTTTGTTGATTGTTCTATTTCTAGCCGTTGTGTAACTGTTAACAATAGAACACATTCCTTGGTTAAACTAGTGTCAAGTGTTATTGCAGTTGTATGCATTCCCGGTATCTACAAGGAAAATTAAAGAAAATTTTCCTCTTGTTCCATTACCAGTTAAAGTAAAATCTCATTATTTTTTTAGTGAATTGTTTTACTTAAAGTGCATCTTAATTTAACTACTGAGTTAAATAGAGTTGTTTTAATTGTGGACATTAAACAACATATTCACGTTTGGTATCAATAAAAAGTTCGCGCTAGAAAATGTAAATCTTTTCGGATTTTATGTCAACGGACTACTATTTATTCATGATTTTGGTTTTATTATCCACTCAAAAGAATCTACCATATTTATTTACAAGTCTAAACTTCTGTTTTAAAACAACTTGGTAACATTAAACAATTAAGTGACACTCTCCCCAAATGGATTGTTTTGACGTTCATAAAATCCCTATAAATAGGTATTTATAGTTAAAATACACCATATTCTTTACTTTTAATACGTGCACTACCTGAAACGATTGTAAAAAATGCATTCGGAGTCAATCAATGTGTTAACTGTAAACAGCAAAAGAATGTTGCAATTCAATTTCAATGAGACAAACTTAACATTCGGATAGGGTTAGGAAAAATATTTCAACCCATATTCTAAACCTCTGGCCATCAGAAAAATAGAAATTGGTTAGTATCAAACAATATTAAATAACTATTGATATGATTCAAGGTTTGTACGCTCTATTATATACACTTCGTCAATTTACTAACGAACTGTAAAAATGTGTTAAGATTAGATTATTGGAATGGCAACCTACCCAGGTAGGTATTCTATATGAATGAGAAATGAGTGTAGGATGATTGTGGCGCGAACTTGTAGTCTTGTTACTGACATGTTCCTTAGACAGGACTGTTAATAGCCCAACAGCCGATGGCAACTAGAGACCTACAGTTTAACGTGGAATCCGAACCACGGCCTCAGAATTTACAAATTGGTCTAATTATGAGGATGGTCTTTGCGGATTAACGTAGTATTCAATAGTGCGGACGTTAATCCACACAAGAGAACACTACACCCACCGTCATCGCTCACAACTATCCACAATTCGTGACCTCCAAGTAGCTGGATTACAGGACGTCGCCACCATCCCTTTTATGTTTCCACCAAGCATAAGAACACAAGAGTATCTGAAGTATTCCTCGACGTTGTAAGCTGTCACAATTACATCTGTGATGTGTACTTAGGCCATTATGTAATCAGTCGGGCAGATAGCTAAGAACATCCAAGATCAACTAGTCTTGTTGACTTTAAACTTTTGATCTTGCCGTTAAACTCCAGATTAAACCGCTAATACCAACTGCAGTTAAGGTAAGGAGGTCGGCGTTAGTTTAGGAATCTCTAGATTGCTTTGCACCGCAAAAACGTCATTTTAAACTGCGTTTACGGTGCGACTCGTCAGATGGCAGCAGCTACGTTCACCGACGATGACGTCAACGACAAAGCTGGTGGACTAAAACCGTAACGCAATTTAAACTTTTAGTTTTATTAGCGAATTTCCTATGGTAAAGTGAGTTATTCACATGACCCGCATGGGGACAGTTAAGTCCGGGACTGTGAAGAAGTTCATAACTCAATCCCCTGAACACGTGTTAGGGGTCATTCAAAACTATATAGGTATATAAGTATATATATTGTGTTGATACGAAAACGGCCACAATTATTATGTGATTATTATAAAATTCGGTGGAGTAGTTCCTTTCTATAATATCTTGGACCAGTACGTTAGGCAACGCAATCGGACAACATTAACTACACTTTGAAGAGGGAGGGGTTTATACGCTAAAAATGGGATTTTAAATTTATTCATGTATAATAAAAAAAATATATATAATTTTCCTTTTTACCGTTGGATTCAGCTCAAAAACACACAAATTAGTATTTTGAATTATTGCTCTGGATCGATTGGTTATTGAGATATTAAAAATGGTAAACAGTACATCGAGTAGTGCTAATCTTAAGAATCATATCTTTAGGAGAATAGCTAAAAACCAATTACTCACTCATCATCTTAAAAATTCTTCTAAAAATTCGAATGCGGTACATCTAGTTAAGTTTTATCAATACATCCATAAAACCTCCATATATGGAATATACAAAAAGAGTTTAAGAGGTGTTTTGTTTGTACGGTTATGGGAATTATGATATTTTCAGTTATGTTTACCTAAATACCCCAGAAATGTCAAAACGGAGTTTATCTTACTTTCTGTCTGTCTACCTCACTGTAACGATCGTTCTCTGACGCTTCCTAGTGGAGACGATATCATCCACATCTATGAAACTTATTTTCATTATTCTATATCTTTTGTTTACTTTAAGCTGACCCACGTCCAATTAAAAATGTTTGTATCTACTTCCCTGTGGGAAATAGGTTAGATGATGGATATGTCTAGAGGGAATATTTTCAGTTCATCTAAACAGCTGTTCTTATAACCAAACTATGACGTCACTAACCACATTGCATCACTAAGCGAATGACGTCACTGTTTCAAAATTTTGGTCTTGTAAATTGTCAACATTCCCCCCCCCCCAGAGCTGTCAATCTATGTTAATAAAATAATGAGAACTCAAAATCCAGTTTTAAGCAATATAGACTACTGAATTGTCTATTTTTTCAGAACATGTGATCTTTAAAAGTGATTAGATAGAAATGAATTATAATCAATATTGTATATTGTTAATTGATCATTAATTATAAACCTATTACGTAATAATTATACTTTCTTTAAGTACAACGATTTGAAATAATGATCAAAATTGACTTTCAATTTAATCTTATCTAATTGTAAATTAATACTAAATAATTAAGCTGAGAATGTATTTTTCTTTGCACTTATCTGTTTATTATTTCAGGTCACGATAACATGTATTTTGCATTTTTAACACTGACTCATACATCACGTTCTAAGGACGGGCCTACCGTTGGTCAGATTGTAAATGTTTATTTAACAAAATTCCGGTCCAAAAGCAACGAAGAGGATCAGGTGTGAAACGACTATAGTGACGTCACTGATCAATCAGCTGATCCGAGGTGTAGAGAAGCGGGGGGGAGCGAAAGTCCCAGGCCCACACCACTCCTACTGCCGCCGCCCACGAACCTAAGGTCGCGCTAATTCCATCAAACAGATGGTCGCGTTTCGTGGAATTTCCGTCAATGTCGCCATCTGCCTCAAGATTCGGTAGATTCGGCACAATTCACGGCCTAATTGATTAGTTCCTTGGCAAAAAGTTTTTTTTAGATTTCACTCTCTGTAGCTTCAGAATTCCGGAAAAATTAACACACAAAAAATATAACTTATATAGTTCGCGAATGTACTGATTTCACCATGAACCTTAGAAACTTATGGAACCAAATACATTAGGTCCTCTTTAGTGTGGAAGCAGTGTATGAAAAGGTTTACTATAGGTGTTGATTAAATTAATTGTGTTTTCCCTAAATTTAGTACAGTTGTAAAGTGTTCAATTTAGGTTTTGTTACATGGGAAATTATAATTTATAGAGTCAAAAAGGATTCGAAATAAGCCATGTTCGTTATAGATACTAAAATCGAACTCGATTATTTCTTTACTCGATTTTAAGTCACCAGTTTACTATTGAAAGATAACCAATCGTGATAGTAATAAGACATTGCTTAGCAATTGTTATTTTGGAAATAATTGTGGGAATAAATTAGCAAAAATTGAAATGAGTGTACACCCTATAATAGAAGAGATTATGACAAGGCATATAATAGTATATGTTCCTTTTTATACCAAAACATTTAGTAAAAACTCAAATAGTGTCAACAATTATTTTTCTCAGGTTTTAGCCTAACAATCGTACGTATTACGGGGTACTAGTCTAGTTTATAGATTAGATTAGATTGGATTAGATTATATTATTGAAATGGCGACCATAATATAAGGCATTTTAAGCCAAGTATGAATGAGGATTAAGTGTAAGATGATTGTGGCGCGATCTTGTAGTCTTGTTACTGACTAAGGCTGGAATATTCCATAGACAGGACTGTTAATTAATAGCCCAACAGCCGATGGCAACTAAGGGACCTACAGTTTAACGTGGAATCCGAACCACGGCCTCTGAATTACGAATTGGTCTAATTATGAGGATGGTCTTTGCGGATTGACGTAGTATTCAATAGTGCGGACGTTAATCCACACAACAGAACACCACACCCACCGACAATCATCCACAATTCGTGATCTCCAAGTAGCTGGATTACAGGATGACGCCACCATCCCAGTCATATCCCAGTTATACGTGAGATAAAGCCTAAAAATAGCACTTCCCTTTAAGCAGCATTGTTTTATGACAGTTTAGACTCATATATATCCTGGAACGACGTTTGACACATGTCCCTCCCTATATTTGGCGTCGGGACGGGACGCGTTACCGGGTGGGCGGAAGGAAGAGGCCGCAGTAGGCGGGAGGGCGCGCCGGCGGTGTTCCACTGTCCCAGTCCCCAGTGGGCGACCCGGCCCGCTAATGTCTCGGCTCATTCTCGCTTACTTGTCCTGCTTCATGATACTTGCTAGTTTAGAGCTCAACAAGTAATGGATCTATAGAGACTTCTACTGAGGGGTTGAACTTACTTGGAGGCTTGTGCGAAATATTGGGTATCTCTCCCAGAGTTTTGGCTGGAAGTCGAGTGGATTTCAAGAGTCGAGTATTCTGTGTAGTTGCATTGACATTGTGTGCCTTAAGGGGAGAAACATATATTAACTAAGTATCTAACTTGTAGCTTGCTCAAAATAGATTTTTAGACTAGGAAAAATCCTAGTTTGAGGAGATATTTTAGGCTACAGTACCTCATGATACGTAGGATGGACTTAGGGTGCAATGACTAAAACTTGCCCAGAACTTTCTTACCTACTCTGAGGGGCGGGGCATACATTAGGGATCGTCTCTTTTCAACAACCATTTTATCACAATTCGCACACATCAATAATTGTACTACGATCAGGATTCTCGTAGCATAAAACAAAAACTCACAGATTGTACACAACAAAAATATTTTATGGTACCCTTTCCTAATCTGCTTTCGCACCATCCTACATTGTGTGTTTTTTCTTCAGCTAAATCCAACAGTAAAAAGGAAAATTAGATTTTTCAAAAATTATTCATAAATAAATTGAAACCCCCTTTTTGGGGTACAAAACCCCACTCCTACAAGTCTGGAGGTAGGCCTCCAGGGACAAATTCCACGTTAAACTGTAGGTCCCTTAGTTGCCATCGGCTGTTGGGCCAATAATTATCAGTCCTGTCTAAGGAACATGTCAGCCTTAGTCAGTAACAAGACTACAAGATCGCGCCGCAATCATCTTACACTCAATCCTCATTCATACTTGGCTTAAAATATCTACATTGTGTATGGTTGTTATTTCAATGATCTAATCTAATCTAAATCTTATTCAACCTATGACATCAGACTTAAAAAACAGATAGATTTGTAGAGCGAGAAAGAGAAAGTGGGAATCCCAAAGGTTTACAAAACAGAGGGTTGCCCACTTCCTAGTATGGTTCTGTGGGTCAGTGTCGAGTGTCGTTATCTCAGTGCGACCTTGGGAGGAGCGGCGGCGGCGCTCCATCGCCGCGCCGGAGAAAGTCTCAAAGAGTCCGCAGCATCTGCGATCCAGTGGCTTCCACGAAACGTACTGTGGATAAGAGGGGCTACACTTACACACACTTTGAAAACATCACTTTTCATTCAACTTGTTACGCGACACCACCATACCGTGAAATCGATTGTACCACCAAAATCGATTGTTATTAAATTTAATATTTACGTAAACAGCTGTTCTTGTTACCAAACTATTACGTCACTAACCAAATGATTAACTTAAGGACGTCATTGTTTCAAATTTTGGTATCGCAAATTGCCAACACGTCCCCCATCCAGAGCTAAGACTCATGTCAAAATTTATTTGTTTTGGAATAATAATTTTTAAGGAATTTTTAGTAGTTTCATTTTAGTATATTAAAGGTTACAGTACATGTCATCTTCAGTCCAACAGTACCGTGAAGACGGTAGGTTCTGTAACCTTTAATATTAGTCAATTCTCAATCCTAGAGGCAAAAATGTTTTTAAAAAGTTTCATTTTAAGCGACTAAAAGCTTCAGCTTTAGGGAACAGTTGCAGGGAAAGATGCATAGTGGGAGAAAAATATACGTTTTAAATATTTTTGCACCAGTACGTAATTAAGAGGTAAAACTGTAGTTCGGATTTTAGGTTAAACCCCCAAGTCCTTTAGATGCCATTGCCTGGTGGTCATTGATTGACAGTACTGTCTAAGGAACATGTCAGCCTTAGTCAGTAACAAGACTACAAGATCGCGCCACAATCATCTTACACTCAATTCGATGTATGCTGTTTGCAATGTTTCCTTGAACGATTTACATAACTGCCGATGGCAACGAATTATGCAATCATTATTAAATGATAACAAATCTATAGAGTACATTCCAGAGTGAAAGAAGAGCTTTGATCAGCTGATTGGTCGGCGACCAACGTCATCCAACAAGGAGTGGCAAGGACAAAGATGCCGCCCACTTGATATGCACCTTCCTGCTGGGTTTTAATATTGTATAGCATATTGTCTGTCACTTACTTTTGTGTTTAGTGGATACCTTTTATGATTGTTTGCGATTAAATTAATACAGTTGTTTATTAATACTATTTATAAGGAATTGTGGATATATCCACTGTTAGGTCAGTTATATTAAAGTCCACATTATTGAATACTACGTTTACCCGGAAAGCCCTTCATCATATTTAGACCATTTCGTAACTCAGAGAAAAAATCGTGATTCGGATCTCAAGTTAAGCTGCAGGTCTCTTAAATTGGTTGTTTGGTTATTATCTAACATCCCGCATTTAGTAAGTTACAAGACTAAGATCGTGCTACAATAATCTTAGGCCCTACACTGATTTCCCATTCATACCTAGCTCAAAATACGTCATAGCCTCATTATAGTAATAATTTTAAAAGAAATAGAACACTCGAGGCTCACCACGGAAACACATATGATTACGATCAACAATATAATGACAATTTGACTGTACTTTATAAATATGTGATAAGAGAAAATAGAGCAAAATCTTCTCAAAAGTTGTAATTTTACCTGTAAAGTGATTCTGTAATACTTCTAGACAATAGTAGCAAGCTACTAGTTATGTAAAGATACAAAAAGCATTTCATTACTCCCGTGGCAAACACAACAATGGCTTCGAGAAAACAATCGACCGGAATGAGAAATGATCAAGTGGGTAGTTTGACTATGAAATCCAACACCAGCTGATTTGTAATATCGTGTTTATGCATTACGATCAGGTGATTCGCTGCTTCGATGCAGCCTGATTTGACTAACCGAGTTGCAGCCCACTTTGTGTAATGGTCCCGATATATCAATTGGGTAATACCATCAGGCCGTCGCCTACATGCATCCGGCGTCCTGACCTGATCAACTGTGCACCGTGAGACTCCAGGAAGTAGGCCTAAGATGGTTCCATCCCATACTTTACCCAATAAATTTAAGTCCTTAGTTAGTTACTGAACCAGCAATATCCAGGACTAGGTATTTTACGTCAAGTATGAATGAGAGATGAGTGTAAGATGATTGTGGCGTGATCTTGTAGTCTTGTTACTGACTAAAGCTGATATGTTCCTTAGACAGAACTGTTAATTAATAGCCAAACAGTCAATGAAATATCTAAGAGACTCATGGTTTAACGTGGAGTCCGAACCACTACCTCTGAATTACGAGCTGGTTTAATTTTGAGGATGGTATTTGTGGATGAACGTAGTATTCAATAGTGCCGACGATAATACACACAAGAAAAGACTACACCCCCTGACCATCGCTCACAACAATCCAAAATTCGAGACCTACAAGTAGCTCATCCTACATTCATTCCTCATTCATACTTGGCTCAAAATACCTACCTGGGTAGGTCGCCATTTCAGTTAAAAGTATAAAAGTAGCTGGATTACAGGACGACGCCACCGTCCCAGTCAATAGCCGATAGCTGTACTTGTTTTGATTTTATATTATCTGTTTTATTGGGCACACTTACCTATTTTTATTTTTTGTGGCTGGATCTCGTCAGTAACACACATACACAAACACACACAAAAATCGATCCAATCACTATAGTCCATATGTTTTAAATTGTTTCTTCTTTAGCCCCATCACCAAAAACAACAAATTATATACAATAATATATATATATATAAAATAATTATATAACTTAGATTTTTTTTGTTTAAAATTATTTTATTTATTCAGGTCAGTTTTAAATTAAAGAAGTTCATTACATAATCGGAATAAAGAAGTATTTTAAAGTAAGTAATAATATTTTACTGTTTAACAATGAAAAAAAAAATAAAAACAAAAAAAATTATTTCTTACACATTTTCTTTTTCTCAAGAACCTTAAAATCTTCAAAAATTTTTTTTTTTCATAGATATGTTATATTACACTATCTTATAAAGATAATATTTTTGAAAATTTTTATTAATTTTTAAATAAAATAAATTTTAAAAAAAAAAGTACAATTTGAAATTATTTAATATTTTCAAGTAGGCCCTCCCATTTACAAATTTAAAAAAGTCGTTTTGTTGTGAGGCTGTGTTCTGGAAACGAACTCAAAAAAGTTCGATAGATCAAATTGCTTATAAATCATTAAAATGACTAATTTGAAAAGTATTTCCACAGGATTTGTTTTTTTTTTTTTCTTTCCATCTATGTAATTTTTTTATGTAATACATTATTTACATGAATCAGTAAAAAAATACACAATTAAGTTCCAAACTTCCTACTATCTAACTTACCGAGAAAATCTAACTTTTTTGTGGGGCTAATGAAAATCAGGAGGATGAAAAAATTAATTTTCAAAATAATTTAATATTTATGATAAAATGATATTAGCTTCAGTTGATATATCCATACATAAAAAATCATAGTTATACATGGCAGTAAATGCATATCTTTTATAATAATCATTGGAATGCATATTTTATATAACATTTAATGTAAATTTGTATGCAAAAAGAAAAAAAAATTTAGTAAAATTATTTTGTTTCACAAAAAACCACAACATTTTAATGGTAATTTATGGAAATTACAAATAATAAATGTTATTAGAGTACAAATTTAATAAAAAATTATCAATATTATTATTAAATATTATATTTAAATTCCTGAGGTTACGCATTGCTATATATATTTTTTACTGTGGTGGTTGTCTCATACATACAAAACACACAAAAAATCGATCCAATCACTATAGACATTTGTAATTTAGTTCTAATTCTAGGCTCATATACAAACCAGTAACAAAAAAATCAGTGAATATATATAAGTGTAAAAAATATAGCTAATTTTTTTTTTATAACTTATTTTGTTCATTGCATGTAAGTTTTAATTAAATGATTATTTATTGGGTTAAGTTAAAACTCAAAAATATGTCTATAAGTGCATGGTTATTTTTAAAAAGTTTGTATTTATTGATGTTCTATGCAATAAAATAACAGCATGTTTTCTACACATTTTCTTTTCTCAAGAAATTAAAATCTTAAAAAATTTTGTTCCTATCACGCATAATGATCATACATGGGATATAGATTATATCATGTAAAAAAATATTTTTGTTAAATTATTTACAAAAATTAAGATAAAAGTAATTTACTATGAAAGGAAATGTACATGTTTTATTGAATTTAAATATCAAGATACATCACTCCCAATATTCAAACTGAAAAATCCTTACATATATGTAAAAAATTTCTGGCAAAATAACTCAAAAAAATCGATGATAGTTTTAATGCTTAAATCACAAAAAAATTTGACTAATTTGAAAGTATTTTTTTCCTTTGAGTGAGATAATTTGTTAATTTTAATTTTTTTACTCTGTACTTTTTTATCTGTATGTAATATCATTTTGAATACACGAAAATGTAATTTAATAGATTGTACAGCCGGTATCAATACTTCCAACTACAATGAGTCCACTTGATTATTTCTGTATGATAGCTAAAGGAACGCCCAGGCCGAAAACGTTAGAAAAAACAATTTTTTGCGGTTATCTCGAAATGAAAATTACAAAATAGAGAGAAGCTTTGCACGACTTAAAAAGGAGCGAATAAATTTTATGAATAATAATAACTTTCTTTATAAATTATCCACCATTTGATGTGTTTTACTTTTACATCAAACTAAATCCATTATAGAAAAGGTAAATAAGATAATGTAACTCACGCGCATTTCTCAATCTGCACTGCAACTTACCTAGAAAAGAAATAAAAATTTTCGTCAACTGCAAATACACACATTTTTGTTTCATAACAAACTGAGAAAACCACAGCGTTCAACTTTAGTTTAAAATGGCCAATAATTTATGGGAAATTAAAACAATTATTAGACACATGATCAATTTTAAATTATTACATTGAAAGATGTCAAACTCTTAATAAAAATTTATTTATGTTACCGAATCCTTCTTATGGATATTCTAGCTCTGATTTTCTAAAGTCAGGCCTAATTAAAACAACGTATTGTTAAAATTTATGTTAGGATATTAGTTTATAAGAACAGCTGTTTAGTAAGAGGAATTTAAAAACATTCCCTTTAGACATACTCGTATCTATGACCTAACCTATTACTCAAAGGGAATGTTCAGTATATATATTGTAAATACAATATATTTTGTATAACTATTTGTGTCTGTATAAAGTTTAGTGCAATGTACCGTTTAAATTTTAAAGTGAACTTATATATTAATTGTAAGATGTAAAACTTCTAAATAAAGTATAATTAGAATCCTTTGGAATTACATTTCCAAACCCAAAAATAACATTTTCCTACACCTACTACATAAAGCCGTACCTAACTCTCTGGAATAGAGTACTTAAGTATATTTAAAAAAAAAATGTTTGTATTTACTTTTTATAGTTGTCTATATTTTTAAGTTCATTAAATGTTCTAATTTTTATTAAAAATTCATACAATAGTTCAATAGTCATGGAAACCTGTTACATGTTTTAACAAAAATACTAATATAAGACATATCCATGTCAAAAGCAATCCCTTTAGAATAACATGCGCGAATCACTGTAAAGATCAATCATAAATAACATCAGCTGACAATAGTAATTATTTTGAACGGTCAGCTGATAGTTTGTATTGATTGCTTTGGGGTTATGTTAGCCAACTTGAAAAATTATAGTTGGTAATTTGTAACTTGTGTTACTTGTATGTGTAGGTGGAGGAAATATTTTGTGTGTATCATGGGATTATGTCCTTTATGTTCATATGTTGTATGCCAAAAAGGTTCTTTCATAATAAATATTGTTATTTTTAATGAGATATATTTTAGCTCCGGCCAATTGAGAAAAAACTGAACTGTTGACACATGGCAAATGTGTCCTTAGTTGTGTTATCCAAAATAGAACATTTCTGTAAAATCTTTGCAAAATTATCATTAAATAGTTAAATTTGTAATTGACCATATATTTTAAAATATCTATACTGAATTTTATATTTTTCAAAACGGATTCAAAATATGTATGTGCCTTTGAGGCATAATGTTAATAGTCCATGTTGAACATAACAGGAGAAATCGTTTTGCAACTTATGACCTTTTAATTGACAGCGTTCATGCGCAGCTGTTAAGTAATGAGGTTAAAGTTGAGCTGTTTCGACACTTCTCTCTCGCTCTCGTATTTCAGCTCTATTGTACTCACACATGTGGCCTACAGATTAAAACTTTCGATAAGTAATATCGCTTTAAATTTTAAAAATCGTAATTAGTTGTCGATAAAGCGTTGGTATTGGATTGCATTAAATAATTGAACTGTTAAATTAACAAGATACATTTATTCAATAACTTAAACTCTCGTGCATTTAAATACACAATTATAACAAAAAATATTATAGAATTAGTTTCCCACATAGAAAAAGGTCTATGGATGAAGAATGAGTCATAACACAGTTATAGAGTAATTATTATAAAAATGAAAAAATAAACTAAAAATGTAGAAATGTATGCATGTGTCAATGATTTTTGTATATTAGGGAACTTAAAATCCACCATGCAATAGTTCTGAGTTATTATGGACGGAGTTCTCATGTACCAAACCTAAAATTACTGAAAATTTTTTGTCTTAAAATTTTCAATGATCTTGTCTAACCTATTTTAATATTTATAATCACCGACTACACTTTCAGTTCTTTAATTCATACCAAAATGAAATTACGAATGTTAATTGATACTTATGTTTGTTTACTATGTGAGTCAAATTATAAAATCAAACCCGGTACATTTACACGTCCCCTGAGGGATTTCACATTCCAAATACTTCAATGACTAACTTAGACAGGAGCCGCCGCTTCTTGAAAGCTTACAGAAATACCCAGTTAAGACAATTTAATTATTGGGGCGTTCCTGTTCGTTTCAGCAAATAAACGTCTTTACGAATGTCTAAGAGAGATTACGATTGCAAATTAGTTGCCCAGAAGCTTTCCAGAGTGGGAACTGGTTCCACCAGTGGCGCCCTAGACTGTGACAGACCATTAAAATACTCCCTCGTGATTGGCTCATTCGGAAATCGGTTAGGTGTGAACTACACGTGTGTAAGCATCAATCTTTAATTTATCTGAGAATTATTAGTAACCTTTTCCAATGGCTGTACAGGCCAGGGTGTATAGTTGATCAACTGGTGACTCCGATATACTGACACCAGTTTCAAACAGTTTAATATGGGATTCGAATTACAATTTTACCTCTGAATTGCGAACATGGTATTTACGGATGAACGTAGTATTCAATAGTACGGACGTTATTCCACACTAGGTTATATCACAGCTACCTACCATCGTGATACATAACTATCCAATTCGTGACCTCCAAGTAGCTGGAACGATCGTCAATCGTTAAATAAGACTTCGCCCCAATAATCCTAAAGATCGTTGGAAGCACCTCTTTGGAATCTACAAATCCTAAAGTAACCTAAAAGAAGCAGATTGGGCTTTTTGTAATTTTAAAACCTTTTCAAATCAAGCATCGGTTACCCATTCTCCACTTCTGTCCATAACGGTTTGAAAGACCTATCATGGTACATCATAGATTAAATAATTAATTGATCGTACATAATCATAGTCAGACTACACCCAAGATTTTCGAACGAATAACAGAGTAAACATGAGAAATGTTATTCAACAAACAGGTCCAAGTATTTAGTGGATAGTGAGCTGTTAGTGGGCGACCGGCGAGACTCCAGTGGGAGGAGAGTGGGACGGACAGGGCCAGCCACTGGAGTCATTGGAGGCCGCTCATGGACACGTTCCTGTAGGTGACGCATGACCTGTAGGCCTGTAGGTACCTCTGTGACGTGCAGTTGGCCAAAGTTGGTTCTTTGTCTGGTGTTTACTAGTTAATAGATATAAATTGGGTACATTAAAGGTAGAGGCTACCCGCACGACGTGCGCCGATACCTCACACGTCCACTCCACATGACGTCAATATTTGCCGAAATGATAGATGGTATCGTTTATAATTAAACAAAGTATTTACATTAGGACTTGCGAATAGACACTTCGTATGTAGTGACATATACATAAAATGTTGAATGAAACGTGTTCCGGGGGGAGGGGGGGTTAGTTATGAACATACATCATGGTCCCAGGCTTACCTGTCACCATGCGGGTCATGTGAATAGCTCACTTTCCCATAAGAAATTCGCTATTACGGTTTTTGTATACATGTCGTAAAAACGAACCTTAATCATATTTATGCTAAATTATATTCCACTATTTTTATGTAACCGCAAGGTTAGTTTATACCCAATCCTATAACGAGGAAATGCAATAGTAGCAATAATAGCAATAGTATTACTATTATTTAATACAATTGTATTCAAACGGACTAATGAGTTCATTAGAAATGTTTAGTTACGTAATGTTTTACAAGGTATTGCACTGTTGGCACAGATTCAGGGTGAAAGTGCGGCGGACACACAAATGTTCCCCTGAATAGACAGGACTGGGAGTCGGTGCGGCTGTCTGATGGTGACATCTGCATGTCAACAAATAAGTGAAAGCGAAAACACTACACGGCAGTAGTTTAGGTTAACGAGAATATGAGTAATTACATAAATTGGCAACAAAAAACCGAAACACTTTTGTGTTGAAAGTAACGTTCATCCGCAAAGACCATCCACAATAAGTCCAGTTCGTAAATCAGACACAAAAGTGGTTTTGATCCCACGTTAAACTGTAGGTCCCTTATATGCCATTGACCGTTGGACTATTAATTAACATTTCTTATATTTTGAGATCTGAGAATCTAATCTTTGATCCTTGACAGTTTGTATACATTTTCATAAAGCCATTTTGGGGTTAGTAATCGTCATTTGTGTGAAACGTCAATTGTACAGTCAGTTAAAATTATAACTTAAAATACACTGATTAAACATTATTCAGTTAGAACAACGTTCAAACACACAGAAGGGTCATAGAGTGAGTTGATATTAAAATTCATAATTTAAAATACACTGATTCAACATTAATCAGTTAGAACGACGTTCAAACGCACAGACGGATCAGAGAATATGACATTTTGCGTGGCAGTTGTAGCAAATGGTCAATGACTAGCGTGTACCGTGTACGGTCCTGACCTGGCTGGCCGACTGATTACATGACAGTTGCGATAGACAAGTGATATCAGCTGATCAAAGACGCGTGCCACGGAGGTCACGTTCCTGAACCAATATTACAGTTGGAATCTTCTTACTTGGGGCTAACTTGGACCGGTGACAGGTGATAGTCAAGGGATATCAGATGATCAAAGACGCGTGCCACGGAGGTCACGTTCCTGTGTTAATATTACAGTTGGAATCTTCTTACTTGGGGCTAACTTGCCCCGGTTTCAGGTGCGATAGACAAATGATATCAGCTGATCAAAGTCGCGAGCCACGGAGGTCACGTTCCTGAACCAATATTACAGTTGGAATCTTCTTACTTGGGGCTAACCTATCCACGTTACTGAATCGACTGTTCCTCTAACAGGAGAAATTGTGTGTATTATATTTTTAACATACTTCATGGAACACAGACATTACTACACTAAGATATAATAATCTAGAATTTGCTGTTCACAACTCTGTTATAGGTTTACTAAATGTACCTATATCAGTTTGAAATTCTGTTACAGAATAATGTTTTTGTTACATTTTGTTATAAAACCATGAATTTTGGTCTACTAGCATATTACGAGTAGTCCTAAACGTGGCGTGACACAGGACGGTGGGTGTTCGGTAATCCAGTTACTTGGAGGCCCCGAATTGTGGATAGTTGTGAACGATAGACTGTTGACGATAGAGATAGTTGTGGATGTGATATTCTCTGATGTGGATCAAAATCCACACCATTGAATGCTACATTTATCCGCAAAGACCATCCTCATAATTAGACCAGTTCGTAATTAGGAGGAAAACGTGGTTCGGACTCCATGTTAAACTGTAGGTCCCTTTGATGTCATTGGCTGTTGAAATATCAATTAACGGTCTCATCTAGGGGACATGACTACAACAGTCATGTCAATAACAAGACTACAAAATCGCGCCACAATCATCTTACATTTATTTCTTATTCATACTCCGCTTAAAATACCAACATGGGTAGGTCGGCATTTAAAAAATGTTTGTTTCTACTTCCTTGTGGGAAATAGATCATGGATATGTCTAAACGGAATATTTTCAGTTCATCTAAACAGCTGTTCTTATGTATCAAATTTTGGTGGTTCAAATTGCTAACAATCCCCACCCAGAGTTAAGACAATCCATGTCAACAGTAATCTAATCTAAGGTGTCTCAAGTAAAAGAACATATTTCATCGAGGTTCCATTATACAGAACTATTACCTAATCCAAACAGGAATAGAGTTAAGGATCATTTACAAAAGTTTGTCCTTGATCGAGTATTGAGACTAAGGATTACGATAAATATGCCGCTGGTGTTGTCAAGCAAAGTCCGAGGCGATGACGTCGTCCCTGGATGTATTACACGGGATTATGACATTCCCGGGAATCGTCGACTCGAGGGAGGGATTAGGGATTAGGGATTGAGGGTACGTCCACCGCGCTGGACCAACTCGTTTTGACAGCATCCTAATGCCAATTAATCTTCTGTAACTGCATGTTTACCGCGGCGCCAACCCATTTGCTAACAACCGGCGAACCTGTCTGTAAGAGGATTTTACTCCATTACTTTTTTTATATTCCAGCTAATTTTGAAATCTTGGAATATGAGACTAATGGTGTATGTTCTATATTTGAACTATATACACATATAAAACCCGTAAGATTTGTGTGCACTAAGTTCAGACCAATCTGGCATCAGTTACTAAACCTTTGTTTTTGTGGCAAACTTTGTACCTTTCTACTTAATAATAATAGGCTTACATTTTTACAGATGGTGGGTGGATGCGATATTCCCTGGTGTGAATTAACATCAACTATTGAATAGTACGTTCATCCGCCCCCGGTCTAAGTCTAATAATTGACAGTTATGTTTAAGGAAAATATCAGTCTTAGTCAGTAACAAGACTATAAGGTCGAGCAACAATCCTCTTACACTCATTTCTCATTCGTACTTGGCTTAAATACGGTACCTATATGTGTAGGTCACCTTTCCCGAAGGTAATTAGGTAGTAATAAGATCCTATAAAAAACGTTAACGGGTTTTCAGTAACATGGATACCTTTATACTATCAAATTTACCATATTCTAAGGTGGGACGAAATATTTCACTATGCTTACGTCACCCCTCCAAATATGGACGATTCTATGTTGGTTTTATACTCGGTTACGAATAATTGTAATATCAACAATGACCTAGTTAATCTTTCAAAATGCATAAGCATGTGTTATTAACCAAAAAACAAACTTTGGAAATTGAAGATGAATTCAATAACGTTATCGGACTAATTTACACAATAGTATCAATGAATTGATTCATTGAGCTATAAAAAAGCTGTAAAACTCAAGATAAGAAGATACATCACGAGCTTCATGAAGTGACGGAATTGGGACTTTGCTCCAGTCTGAAACAACTTTGAGTGTAGTAAATCATATCTGTGTCTCTAGAAAGACATTATCGTGTGAGCTATTTGCCTGGCTATATTAAAATAGTTATAATTGCTATTTAAAAGTACGTCTATTGTTAGTGATGTATTTTATTTAATGTCATGATTTCTTTAACGTAGTTTATTCAACAACTTGTCCATTGGGATATTAATCTTGTCAAAAGAATCAGCTGACTTTTTCATGAATAAAGTTGATATGTAATCAAATCCATTAAATTCGCCACACTCACCAAGGAATAGTAGAGAATAGCAATAGCGATTATACAGGGTGTCTACAAAAGATTCATCAGATTTTAAAACATTTTATTGTGCTTACGGTTGGACAAACACTGTTATGAATGATACCATTGGAAAGAAAAACTCTTAAAGTTTCTTTTGAACTCCTTTAGATATTCAATGTGCCACTCATTGATCACAAAACAAGTTTTCAAGCAAAGATCAGCTCAAACGTTAGAATCTGGTGGATTAAAGACACTGCATTGCAGCTGTTACATTTCAATATACTTTCTGTAGCTTGTGCGACTTAAATTATTGGTGATATACCAACGCAAGATGGTCTGGTGTGTAGTAGAAAAAGTTAAAAATGTGAAAAAGTGAAATGTCCCCAGAACTTACGCTTAACATCTATGAATGATTTGAAATTTTGGTCCTAGTTTAAAACTAATGTATTTTAAAATGTTTTTTCTTCAACTATAACCATTTTTAAACCTTAAAAGAGATAACAATGAGTGAAATATAAGCAACTAAAACCTGGTTGAATTATACTGTATAGATTATTGATACGAGTTTATACAGTGCGATGTAAGCGAGCTTGTTACACGCAAAATATGATGATACTAAGTTTTACGCCAGTGTCGGCTTTTCACATCCAACCTTTATATGCAACCTTATCGCCAATCAAAGTTAACTAAAACTTACAAAAACCCGCACGCTCCAGGTACTGAGCCAGCGCACGTCGTGTTGACGGCTTTTTGCGGCGGTTTCTCGCTTATTACCTACGACAGAGGCGGCAAAAATCCGCCCTAATAAGTTCCTTTCACACACTTTTCCCGCCCAACACTCCAGGGCTTACACAGCTGATTACTGCACTAATCGCATAATGTAATTGGGTTGCGGATTTGCGCGGTCAAGTTGGCAGTAATGGACTGCGGCTCGGTTGCCCCTGTTGGCAACAGCTGATAATTACCGCAATTGAACATGTGTTAGTCAGCTGAGTTTATAAACAGCCGGTATTCCACAGTCTGCATGCCCGGCTAAACTGTTGTAATTTTATTGTTTTTCTCCCTCTCTCCGCATTCTCTTCCTCGTGTTTCGGCGTCCGGGTCGACGGGAGCACTCCACGGGACGTTTGAATGCGTCCGGTCAACAATGGGGAAATGCCGGCTCGCTGGTTTCCCCGAAAATATTTGACAGAGACATTGAGAGGAATTCCCTTCATTTCATGAATTGTGAAAGGTTTTTGTAGGAAAAGAACGAAAAAATACAGCTTGATCTGCCATTTGATCTGAAGTATGTTTTGAAGTAATCAACGGATTACGAAAAATAAAAATAAAAATTCTCGTGACGTACGCAAAAACTTTGCAAATGTCTGAGGAACTAACCCAACATTTAACTATTGACACATTTTTAATGTCAACCCCAAAATGGCAGCATGTTTCCATTATATTTCTACTTCATCATCTATCGTTATCTATGAGATAAAATTAGAGTTTTATCTCAGCTTGTACATTTCTTGAAAAAATAATATTTTTGATTATTTTTACGTTTTAAAACCACAGAAAACAGAACTGGGTCTGTTTATGTTAGAAATTGTTCTGTCATTCTGTATTATGTCCATTTGCCTTCCTTTAACACTAAACAAGGTATTTTCAACGCTTCTACGTAAAATCAAGAGCAATCATATTCCCTTCCTATTCTTTTTGGAGAAGGTTTTTTACTTCCACTGATCCATAAACAACGTAAACGAAATAATTAGCTTTTTTAAGTTTTACAAAGTACGTGATCTAAAATAGTGATTTAATAGAAAGAAATAATCACCAACTGTGAAAATAAAATCCATATTAGATTTTTTCACATATACTTTACTCATATCTACTTTTAAAAATAAAATTATATATTATATTATAAGATTTGGTATTTTTAAGATATTATTATCTAAATATTTATTAATTTTAATATAATATATTGTTTCTTCCATGATTATTTTATAGGGAAGTAAATACCTTTTTATTATCCTATTTGATAATTTGTCATGTATTTATAGGTATTACTGGTTAATGCTAAATAATTAATTATTAGTTGGTTTTTATTTCATTATAGTTGTAGTAATGCTCCACGACACTTGTACAATGGACGGGCATACTGCTGGTAGTGGAATACAGTGTCGTCCAGAGGTCATAACTAGTTCAAGGTTAAAGGTTACCTGCATTATAGGTTATTAGGTTAAGTTCCCACAGCTAAGACGTTGGTGTCATAGTCATTATATTGTTGTCAATGACGACTACACAAAGGTTTAGAAATACCAACCCATAAAACACCGCAGTAAAAACCATCTGTCAAAGCCGGAATTTAAATTTTAGTGATTGGCGATAATTCTATTTATAAACATGAGACGGTTCGTTACGTCATCGTTTATTTAAGGCGGGACCATCGGCTCCTATGAGTGAGTAGGTCACTACGCTACAATCAAAGGGATATACTGTAAAATATACTGTAACAGTTCTAACATTCCTCCAACCTACATTGAGTTTACATTTCCCTCAACTGTAGTATTACTTTTGTATCTGTTTTAATATATGTTCAACACTTAAATATATAAAGTTTCCTTTTTGTGAATTTCCTATACGTCATGACAAGACCTAGACCAGGGACCAAGCTTTTTCTCGTTTTGAGCTCCCAAGATACCAAAAAAACACCGTTCGTTCGATAATACAGTACTGTATATATATTTTTGCGTGTTTATAATGAAGAATATATGTTATAATATATAGAATATATACAACGAAGAAAACATTTACCAAATTTTATCGTTTATAGTTGTTTCTAATTATTCTTTTCATAATTATATTACAAATTTAGTCCTATAATTGTGGACTTTTATAGGTTTGTGTACGTGTGTGTGTCCCCATAAACACGATTCCTCACGTAAAAACATGGAATCTCGTTAAAATTTTTGATTCAAATTTATTTTTATTACTTACTAGCTAACCCTGCGAACTTCGTAACGCCTAACAAAAATACGTGTTAACTTTAAAAGTGGTCATGTTCTAAAGTCGAATAGCATTACGGCTTCGTTGTGAAAGATTAGATATTCTGGGTCGTGGTTTAGTTAATAACAATACTGAAACTATAAGACATGTTCAAATCAAAGCACATTAAAATCTGTCCAGCCGTTTCTCAAGTTATAAATGGTGTAACTAACACGACTTTGTTTACATGTAATTTTTAACTATGGAATTTATTAACATATGACATTTAATTGGACACGAAATAAAAAATAGGTACATAAACCTCTAAAATTTTAAAGTATCAACGTGGCAAGTAAAACTGTTCATTTTGTACAGTATTTATTTACTTTATAGTTTTAAATTGACGATTGATACAGAAGGCATTGAATAGAAAATCACATTGCTAATGGAAAGTAATAATAAGCTGTAGCTTTAGAAATCAAATGTTTTTAATGTAGAAAATTTGTAAACAAACTTATTCCCCACAAGGATTACATTAGAAATTTAAAACACCATAAAATGAAAACTTATGGACACTGAATATGCCTAAAACATGAGACAAATAAAAAATCAAGGATCATTAAAATCGGTCCAGCCGTTTTTAAGTTATAAATGTTGTAACTAACACGGCTTTGTTTATATATTTAGATTGTTATGCGATTAAACCCTCATGGAACGATGATTGATAATTGAATAATTGACAGTTGTATCAATGTTTGTAAATTCAGCTAAAAACTAAAATTCGCAAACATATTCATGATACTCGCACCCGAGACTATGTGGGTATGGTCACTCTACTTACACTCTTGAAGATGCTGTATCGCTTTGAAACTGACAAGTCCAATTAATTAATACTGAACAAAAAATATTCGCCTACTTGATGATAAAAGTTGGCCGTAGTCGTAGAAGTAATTTTCTTGCAAATAAACAACGCGTTTCGCCAATAATAGGCTCGGACGCTCCAATTTCTATGTAAACCGCCGCTTTAGCTTTTAGCATAAATCAGCATAACAAGTGAACAGCTGCTATTAGCGCAGCATCAACACGCCCGTTGTCCTCCTCATGTCGACTTCAACTTTCAAGGTTTTTTTTGTTATCTCTACGCCAAAAGGATGTGAGAGAGTGTTTGTTCATAAACCGGTTTTGGGAAAGCGGTCCACCCCCAAATGGGATTTGAACCCGTGACCTCTCACACCGAAACCGAAACCAAAATCATTAGGCTAGCAAGACTTTAGTACTTGTATACAACTACTTGGAGGTCACGAATTGTGGATAGTTGTGGATGGCAGGTAGTGATCTCTTGTGTGGATACACGAAAGTATTGAATACTACGTTAATCCGCAAAGACCATCGTCATTATTAGCCCAGTTCATAATTTAGAGGCAGTGGTTCGGACTCCACGTTAAGCTGTAGGTTCCTTAGCTATGCCGTTGACTGTTGGGCTATTAATAACAGTGCTGTCTAAGGAACATGTCAGCCTTAGTCAGTAACAAGACCACAAAATCGCGCCACAATCATCTTTACTCATTTTTCATTCATAGTTAGTTGACTTTAAATACCTACCTGGGTATGTTGTCATTTTAGTTAAAAGTATCAAGTAAGTATAAGTAGTTTTAAAACTGTGTATTGATAACACTAGGTATTAACTCAAAGAAAACTCTAAATAGTTCTAAAAAAACTGTAAATAGCTTAACTATGTAATAACAATTATTCTTAAAATGCAATAAGCATTATTAAGCGATTATTAACCTATATTTAGGGTTTTCCCGCCTTTAGGGTCGTCAGGTTTTCTTGGGATACGATCCGACCCCCGCCAACAAGATAGCATTACAATATATTAATTATATCAGACATTTAACTACACGATTGAAACATACGTAGGTCTAATGCAACAGGATAAAACTATTTTATACACTAATGTTTCTTTTAGACAATTAACTGAAAAACATTTTGAAACTTATAATAAACTTAAATAAACACAATCTGGATGGAAAAGATGGATTAAAAATATATTAGAAAGATAAAAAGACGATTACACGCACTGATTGACTCATAAAAGTAATGTAGAAAAAGTGAAAAAGAAAACTTTTCTTGTGTAAGACTTATTTTTGTTTTTCATATTTTTCATAGTAATTTTTAAAACTTTAAACTTGATTTTTGGTTATTATAATCAGCTGGAAACCACTTAACTTAGTATTTTAAAATTTTGCTAAAATGGTTATCGAGATGTTAAAAAGTCTAAACACAGTACTTTGTATTTTCGGACCCCAAAACTGAGGAAAATCTTAATCTTACGGATCTTAATCTTTTTTAATCTTACGGAGGATAATGAAAAATTAATATTTCACTTAGTAACCTATATTTTTGGATGAAACTTGGTATTTAGCTTCCTTGTGGTTAATATCAATCCATGTATGCTTAAAAATCATGGTTTATTTGTGTTTATCATAGCAGGTAACCTGCATAAGTTTTCCCCAGATTAGTTACATAGAGATTAGACAAACTGCTTTATTTATGGGCAAATGTTGTATATGGTCATAATAAAAATTGTTTATTGTAAAATACCTACTTTCAGAGTTCCTCACAGTAGCAAACCTGCATACTCTTTTCCGTGTTGATCTAATGGGGAACAAGTAAACTCTCTCATATATCAACAATTATTAAGAATCAAACTTGTCATATATATTTATTGTCATATTGTTGATTCGAAAATTTGCCGAGTACGCAGGTCTGCTGCGACGGGGGTATTTTGAGCTATGTCCATTTAATTTAAATATGAATATGAAACTAGAGTAGTTAGAGTTGAAGCAACGATAGGACTGTTGGTCCATGGCATTGTTATGAGATGCATCGACCTTCACCATCAGCTGTGTAATCAGCTGTTCGGTAGTCCTGTCAAGGTCATTGGGTTCTACCTGGCATCGGTGGATTCCAGGGCCCAATATGTTCATTACAATACCATATTAGGTAGGATTTTAAAATTTTCAATAATTTTATATTATGTAGACATGTAGTTCAATTTGATTAGTTTCAAGAACATTTTAAAATAATTCTTATATTGAAACTCGAACTGTCTACAAAGATTTAAAACAAAAAACCTAAAGGTAAATTAATATTTCATCTTTTATCAATGAAAAATTCATTTAATTCTTCTTTAAACATTACTACTAGCAGTTAGCCAATCCTTTGTAAAGGTTGTATGAAACAAGATACTGATTATTATTTATAAATATAATTACAATGAATCAAAATAAGTTAAAAATAAAATAAAAAGATACAATAAATTCTCAGCTCAATTATTTAGTATTAGTTTTAAGTTAGACAAATTAGATTAAATTAGAAAATGTGTATCATTAACAAAATTTAGTTTACATAAAGGTAACATAACAAACTAATATATTACTCAAATCTGAGTTTTTGACAGATATTTACTTTAGTAATATATTTGTGGGTCAGTTTAAAGTAAATAAAGTAAAGTAAAACGTTAATTTCTTCAAAAAAAAATATTTCACAGTGAAGCGTTGCGTAAAGACCTTTTATTTTATTTATTTATTACAAAAAGACAACCCCACAGAAATTAAGAAACAACCCATTTCGGCTTTTCCGTGGTATAAAACGTAAAATTTACCTCTAAATATCATAATTCCAAGCGGTGTACCGAGACATATCTCATTTCATTTATACCAATTAACTTAGAACAAAGAGTTATTAGCGTATTTTAATTAAAAAATATAAATATTGAAATAGTTATTCATCTGCATCCCAATTGATAAAAATAGTTTTGATTTCCGGTCACGTGATTTGGGTCTATGAAGGAAACCAATTGTCTTAAGTGTCTTCAATAACCATCAAATTTTATATCACATTCATACAATGTTCTTATTCAAACCAATTAGCTGTGATTAATGACTACATTGGGCGTTATCACAATTCAACATAATGGCCAACGCAGCAACACCGCATAACAATGAAAGGGCGGTTGCCACTACTGTATCGTCTTATCTCCGCTTCCGGTCTCGCTGATAACAGAGTTCAAGGTCACCGGGTATTCGTCTCGACCAATTCATAAAATCAGTCTGGGCACCATTATATAAACAAGATAACTGTGTGATTTATTGTTACACTAAAGATTGTTTAGTAATTTTTACTAAAGTGAAACTAACCAGGAAAACCTTGAAAAATACCAAATTAATTAATTGACAATATTATTGAGCTTTATACCAAAGATCGTAACTATTATTGCAAGTGGTTGGTCGCATTTAAACACATCTATATAAATAATACCCACATCGCAGCAGAAATGTATACTCAGCAAATTTCCTAATCAACAATATGTTGATAATACTAACGGAGTTCGCCAATTCTCCTTAAGATTAACATGGGAATGAGTATGCAGGTTTGCTGCTATGAGGAACACTCAAAGTAGTCACATCCTACCCATTTGGCCCGTTTGTATGAAATTTGGTATGTATGTAAACATATATACCGTATCTCTACGTGTTTATCATTTTTTGAATTTTTTTATTTTTAAGGATGTTTCACAAACTACACCTAAAAGCCCTTAATAAGTAAAAAATCCAAATTTATCAAAAATGGCATTAACGATTATGATTAAAGATTATCAGTTTATAGTGCATAGAGTACTGAATAATATAACACCACCTGAATAGCTGTAAAAATTACGGTTCAAAAGCTTTAAAATGTAAAAAATTACGTTTTCCGCGAAAACAATCAAGGTAAAGTATAATTTGACTACAGAAACTAGCATAAAAACTGAAAACATTTGTATTTTGAATTATTAGTCAATGACTAACGGTTCCAGAGTAAAGTTAAATTTAATATCCATGGAAAACGCAGTACGTTGTTTGAGAACGTTTGTCATTTTACGGAGGTCAGGATAATCTTCTAGTTGTCCTAGGTCAGAGCTTTAATGTAATTTAATACAAAAACCCCAACATTTATAAAAGTCCTTTTTAGGAAGTGCAGTTTTAAGAATAGTTATGTTCAAGATAATTTTATGAAAACAACAATCACATTCAGAGAACACACACATTCACATATCACACTCACATTTTAGGACATTTCTTTATGCAGTAAACAATTTGTTCACATATAACTATCACCGTGAATTTCGAGGTAACGCAAAAATTCAACGTTCTAACAATAAAAGAAGTTGGTATCTGAAAAATGTTTAAAAAACAATGGAACATGTCGATGTTGAGCGAAATAAACATGTCCGAATGGCGACCAACGGACGATGAGAATCGAGGACATAATTTCGGGGAGAATAACGCGGTGATTCAACTGTCTGTAGGAGCCGGGAAACAATAAATACAGGGTGTCCAGTAGTAAATAACAAGAACAGGTAGTTCTTGTTCTAGTATTGACCTCCGTATGTGCAGCAGACTCGCTCTAACTGCGGTTGACTGAGAATTACCATCAATTTGTAGATTCTGATCCGATTACGAGCCGTTGACTTGGAATATACAGGGTGTCCAGCCAAGTTTTCCAATTTTCTTCTTAGAGAATGCTCCATTTATTTTTTTCGTGCTATAGATTACCATTTGAAATGGCGACCTACCCAGGTAGGTATTTTAAGCCAAGTATGAATGAGAAATGATTGTGGGATGATTGTGGTGCGATCTTGTAGTCTTGTTACTGACTAAGGCTGACATGTTCCTTAGACAGGACTGTTAATTAATAGCCCAACAGCCGATGGCAACTAAGGGACCTACAGTTTAACGTGGAATCCGAACCACGGCTCTGAACTACGAACTGGTCTAATTATGAGGATGGTATTTGCGGATTAACGTAGTATTCAATAGTGCGGACGTTAATTCACACAAGAGAACACTACACCCACCGACCATCGTTCATAACTATCCACAATTCGTGACCTCCAAGTAGCTGGATTACAGGACGTCGCCACCGTCCCAGTCAGTAAGTATTTTAAAGTATTTTGCTGCTGGTAAGTATTTAAATTTTCCACCATTTGCTTACAAAGAATAAAAAGGATTTTTACTGGCGTTTTCCATCTAAAGTCATGATAAAAAATAGAACGAAATTTCGTAGATTAAATACTTAAAAGCAGGATGAAAAAATAAATGGGAATGAGAAGTTTACTGTCAGGCATAAAATAAAAAAGCAAGCCATTGGGAAACTTTAGGACACACACCCGGTAAATGATACAACAGGACAACTAATTTAAAAAAATAATTGTGTTAATTATTTTAAACTCAGAAATAATACTAATACGAAACGTAAACAAACATTGATTTACTCAATGTAAAACCATTAAGTATGAATTGTTTGCATAATAATATTACAGTTAAGAAAGCTACGCATCTGTTCGGTTAGACTCCTCTTCTCCACTTGAACAGTAGGCTTACTTGAGTGCTATCTAGAAAGGGCTATCTCACACCCCATTGGAGGACCCTTCCGACCTCTTAAAAGGGTCAAAGGTGATCCCAGCCCATTTTAAAATTTGATAAAGTCAAGACCACAAGACCACCGGGGCGCCGCCTCAGTGATGTAAGACGCCGTCGGTCTACTTGCCTTTTTGGGCATTTCTGGCTTTCTCTGTTTATCTGGTTGACAACATTCCCCCTTGTCGGTCTGCATTATTGGACAACCTATAATTCCAGATTTATTTAATAAATTAAGTGAGTTTTTCGTTCCTAAATAGGCCTATCTCATAGGGAAGTGACATAAATTTCAAATTGGCAAATACTCCCTAAATCTTCAAGCCGAATAATATGTCTTAAATGAGCTTAAATTAAAGTTTTTGTGAAACTGACTTGCATTGCAGATTGCAGTAATACAAAGACATTATAGAATCCTTCAACTCCATAGGCAACATGATACTTGCAGTCACAAAATAGTAACCAATGTCATTAAGATTTGGCTTAATTTTTGATGAAACAACTAAGGTAGTAAAGAATTTTAAACATGGAGATATACAGCCTTGAAGAACATAAATAGAAATGGACAGAAAACGCTGGGTGTAATATTCTCTTGTGTGGATTAACGTCCGCACTATTGAATTCTATATCCATTCGCAAAGACCATCTTCATAATTAGACCAGTTCCAAATTCAGAAGCAAAATCCCACGTTAAATTGTACGTCCGTTAGATAGCATTGGCTGTTGTCCTAACAATCCTGGCTAAGAAACATGTCAGTAACAATACTACAAGATCGCGCCACAATCATCTTACACTTTTTAATCATTCATATTTGTCTTAAACCTACTTTTTTGGTAACCCGTAAACCCATGTTAAACTGTGGGCCCTTATATGTCATTTACTGATGGCTAGTAATAATTAACAGTAGTGTCTAAGGAACATGTCAATAACAAAGCAAGAAAATTGCGTAACACTAATCTTATACCCATTTTTTACTCATACTTGGTTTAAAATACCTACATGGTAACAACCATTTCAGGATTATAAAAGTATAAGACTATCGATATTTCAATTTTATCCAACTCAAGCACGAATGAACAGCATATTTTGCTACGACAGCAGCAACAAAGTTCGATTCAAATCTTCCCACGACACATTGCAAAATGTAACTTCGTTACTTCTAACTACACTAATTATATTTTAAAATCAATCAAGTCCGGGCATATATCATTGCGGTTTATCGTCTCTTTTAACGGCCCTGTCCGGCGAACAGCGGTCAGAGTTGCAGATTTACGGCTAGCTGGGCAGTTTACGAGAAAATCTACTTTTTTGGGATAGAACCAACTCAGCTGATCCTCGTCCTCGTTTATAACCGCGCCAATCGCGGATTAGCGGCAACTTGTAAGACCTGTTCGATTTGTTAATTGTGCAAAGTATTAACTATGTGTCACTATTACTTTGATTTCTTACGTTCTAGGCGGAGTTGTCGTTAAATTCGAGATGATTTACTGGCCCGGCGCCGTGTTCACGTGCTTTCCAGCTGGTTTTGACGTTTTACTTGGTATGTTCTCCGGGATTAACTTCATTTGTAAACTTAAAATACTTTGAAACACACTGTATCAGTGGACTCCAACATACGAGTACTTTCACCCTTAAGTATTGGAAACTTAAACTAACAAAACTGTTGTGACCTTAAGGAGCATGCAATTTCAAGAAAACTGTAGAGGGATAAGGAAGAAATAGATTGTTTAGCGAACTCAGAAAAAAATAACACTGGTCGCTCTTAGACAATGTGCTGTGCTTACCGGAAACGGTAATTTATATTTCCTCTGGAACCACTCACTACTCGTAGACTAATAATTCGAAATAATTATTTCCCCCCCAGAGCTAAGACATAATGTTAACACCTTGTTAGATTAGATTAGATTATTGAAATGGCGACCATACTAAAATGTAGGTATTTTAAGCCAAGTATGAATTAGGATGGAGTGTAAGATGATTGTGGCGCGATCTTAAAGTCTTGTTACTGACTAAGGTTGACATGTTCCTTAGACAGGACTGTTAATTAATAGCCCAACAGCCGATGGCAATTAATGGACCTACAGTTTAACGTGGAATCCGAACCACGGCCTCTGACTTGGTATAATTTTGAGTATGGTCTTTGCGGATTACATAGTATTCAACAGTGCGGACGTTAATCTACACAAGAGAACACTACACCCACAGAGCATCGCTCATAACTATCCACAATTCGTGACCTCCAAGTAGCTGGATTACAGGACGTCCCAGTCTTGTTTAGCGTTACAGAAAGGCATATGGACAGAAGGAAATTGAGATAAAACCCATTTTGACTTTTCTGGGAACAACGTAATAATAACCAAAAATATCATAATTCTAAACAATGTACACTCACAACTCTAATATTTCACTTAGATTTCACAGTGAGCGATCTTGTTTCCCCGGTACAGAGCGACAGCGCACCGCACTTGACCCAGTACCCAGCATCGGGACGTCGCCATGTACGGCTTGGCCAAGGTCTCTTGCTTCACCGTCCCAAGCCGGGTATGGCTCGTATCCGCCGCTCTAGCCACTGCACCTGCCGTCAGTGTCACCGGCCGTTGCAGGAATTAGATGAACAATTCTTCATTTAACCAGGAAAAGTTAGTTCTACATGCCTTTTCTTACACTTAACCTGATTACAACAAATGAGATCGCACGCAGCACGCTGACATGAGTAGAGCGAATCTCACAGAACTTTTATTATTCCCATCATAGTAATCAAATACGACTGAGTATGCAATAGGGGTCATTTCATATGGTAATGTGCAAATAGTAAGGCTGTTCACTAAGTAAAAACACATACAACATTCTATTAAATTATGTCAATAATTAGGCGAGTTATACAAATTATCAATTCTCCGTAAGAACTACAATGAATACGCAGATTATCTCTTGAAAGAAAGATTGAATTTTGGGGTTTTATGGATGTTTTGATAAAACTAGACTAGATGGACTTCCATACCAAAGTTTGGAAAACCAATTGACCTAGAGTCATGATTCAATGTACTAAATTGTGTGTTTTTTAACTGAAGCTCGTAACAATGAAATACGTAAAATAAAAGAATTAAAACATAACATAAATTATCCCATGATGTAACAAAGTATAGTAGTAATGTAGTCCGATTGCGTTGTCGAACGAATCCTTTCAATATATTACCGAAAGGAACAACTCCACCGAATTTTATAATAATCAGACAATATTTTGTCGACACATATTATACATGCTTCAATAAAATGTTGAATAACCACCCAAAACGTGTTCAGGGGTTGAGTTGTGAACTTCTATCATGGTCCCGGGCTTAACTGTCTCCATGCGGGTCATGTGAATAGATCACTTTTCCTTAAGAAATTCGCTAAAAGTAGTATGAATGTGGAGTTTACAAAAAAATAAAACTATACTGTAACAAATTAAACTTTATCAATAACGTACATCCAATAGTGACCCTATCAAATACGAACACCCTAGGGCAAACCAGCCGAAGCCATGTGTTCGAAATACAAGTTTCTCAATGCTCACAAAATTGGTACCGTTGTTGATGTGGCCTTGGTAAGTAGCGTTAAGCTATTCCAAAAGTGACAAACAACATCTCTGTTGTATTCAGTAGTCCTAATAAGGTATGCGTATTTTTTATGAAGAAAACGTGATATTTCTTAACTATTTTGAGATATGAAACTGAAAACATTTTGAAAATAATTGGGTAGACCGGTTCTTAGCATTAAAAATTATTATAAAAAATAAATTAATTAAATTTGACTGATATTTTATTCTTTTACTTAAATAGTTTAGAATCAATACAATAACGGATTTTTATGTTCATCACGATGTATTTATTTCTACGTTGCACAACGGATATGGTATTATAGAAGCAGGTTGTATATCGAGAGGCCAGTTTTTTACTTCTTTGACATGTTACTTACGTTTTTTTTAATTTAATAACGAAAACTTTAAGTCATACTTTAACATAACTCCCAAAATAAATGTTATACATCTACCATTACCGCAAAATAAGTAAAGTAAACAACATATGTAAACGTATTACGTGTTAAATAAATGAAATAATAAATTAAAATAAAATATTGCTACACCGCTGTCAACAAAATGGTGCTGAATTTTCAGAATTCATAATATACAACATTGAAATGTTTTTCCGTCCAGTTAATCAGGGAATAAGATTTCAAAGCTAATCAGCAAACTGTAGAATTTGCACGTGCAATAACAGTAGCTGGAATCAGCTGATCCTGAGACTCCAACAGTGTAATGTATCCAGCATCAAGCACGTTTGTTTCACTACTATTTATAAACGGGTTGATGAGTGGCGCTCGGCTGGTTGCGACACAGCCACGCGCACGATCAGCTGTTGCGGTTAACGACGGGTAACTACAGCTGACCGACATTACGAATCAGCTGATCTACAATACACGTATGTTTTCGTCTGCTATTTTTTATTGTAAACAATACTTTACCTAATTTTTATTAGATAATAATGTAAAATAGTTTTTCATCATACTTCTTTGAAATGGGTATTCGTTTTTCCACATATGTAACGAAGTCAAAATTACGTCCTGGGACGAAAATAAAATCAGCTGATGTTTGGGTATTGAATAATACCCAACAGTGATTGTTTATTGTTATAAGCAAAGTTGTAAAATGAATAAATACGTTGTAAAATATTAGTTATTTTTCGTGTATAGCTTAATATAATGTGTAGTAAGACGAAAAATATAGTTCATCTCTCGCACTTCGGATAAAAAAGTGGCACTTTAGGCCATAGTGACAAAATATTATACTCTTCTTCACCACTATAAGGAAAAAGCTTTTTCGGTCTTTACTCCTTTCATTTAAGGTATTTATTCAACAATCCCTTAAAGTTTTTCCTACAATAACTGAATCATTCATACCTGTCCCAAAAATAAAATACAGATTTGTGCAAACTCAGGAGTGAGCCAATACATGGCAAGGTAATCAGTACTGATAGTAACTGATTGGCATATCCGAGATCTGAACCAAGACCAACGCTGACTGATTCGGGAGTCCGCCACGCTACCAACTAACTCACGGACTCGCCAAATTTACTAGATTAGATTAGATTAGATTATTGAAATGTCGACCATACTACAAGGTAGGTATTTTAAGCCAAGTATGAATGAGGTTTGAGTGTAAGATGATTGTGGCGCGATCTTGTAGTCTTGTTACTGACTAAGGCTGATATATTTCTTAGGATAACTTACTTTCCGAGGCAACATTGTGGTTCAGATCCCACGTTAAACTGTATGTCCCTTAGATGCCATTAGCTGTTGGCTATTAATTTAGGGAGGATTGTAAACTGTCAGCATTTCGAACGGTCAGATGCTTCCTCCTTTCATCAGTTGAGGAGGGTAAGGGGGAATTTAATTTATAGCCCTGTTTAAGTAATATGCCAGCCTTAGTCAGTAACAAGACTATTGATTAAGATCGCACCACAATCATCTTAAACTCGTTTCTCATTGATACTTAGCTTAAAATGCCTACCTGGGTAGGTTGCCATTTCAATAATCTAATCTAATCATTTTTTATACCAAGTTTGAGATTTCCTTCGATGTAGTATAATCTATTACAATTAGTTTCCGAATACTTTTTAACTGTTAGACAATCAACTCAGAATACTTCAAGTCGGTATTGAGAAGCTCGGAGTTCTCCTACGTATTCCAAGGTCGGGCTGCAGTATGCTGAAACAAGAGATAACATCTTGTGGAAGGTATGAATAAACAACAGTTCGTCACTATTTACACAGCTTACGTGCGACATGCATACGGATACTTTCCTTGCAAAGTGACAATTATGTTTACCTTGGGAGAAAAATTCATCTTTCGATGTCCACTTTCACCAATTTAAACTCCATTATCTTTTTGGGTGAACAGTGAGTTCATCTATATTTAAACGCTTTTATACAGGTGCATTTGCATAAAATTACCAAAAAATATGCAGGCTTGACATCAGTAAGTACAAGTAAACACTGTCGTGAAGAACAATATCGATTTTAATAAAAAAAAGCTACGGCCCAAGTGTGGACCCTTGTGGTACTCCGTAATCAATCTTTTTTAGAAAAACTATTAATATATGTGAATCACACAATTGAAGGTTTCCGAATAATTATTAACATATACGTGAGTACATCTTTCGATGTCCACTTTCACCAATTTAAACCCCATTATCTTTTTGCGCGAAGAGTGAGTCTATCTATATTGAATATGTCAGCCTTAATCAGTGACATGACCATAAGATAGCGCTACAATCATCTTACACTCATTTCTTATTGATACTTTGTTGAAAATACATAACTGCGTAGGTCGCCATTTCAAATAAAATTATTTGTTTTAAGTAGCTTAGGACATTTCTGTCTCAGGGGACTGGAAGAGCACGCTTATGGATGTTCTACAATACAACCCCGAGATGCGTCCAGGCCGAGTTACACCCCTGTTCCCAGTAGAGGGTGCGACGGTCGCATCTGGGAAACACGTGGTCAGGCAGAGGCAGAGGCAGGCGCCTTTGATGTAGGCTCACTTTGAACACCTTACGACGACTGACACTCATCACAAACACGCTTGAAGACATTTCAAACGACCTGTTCTCGTCCAAATAAATTAACTTGGGTCTCGGTCAAAGAGAAAAGTCGTCTGTTCATGTTTGAGATAAACTCCTAATATTGACTAAAGCTTACACCTGAGATGAGAGTTGGGATATCTATCTATAATATTATAAAGAAGAGGTGGTTTCTGTATGTTTGTGGATTTGTCGGTTGTGGAAAGTAAACGCGAAAAATACTGAACCGACCGGTTTTAAATTTTACATAAAGGTACATCTCAAACTCATGCAATTCATAGGCATATTCATTTCCTTCAAATGCCCTTTAGCTACGCCCCACGAACGTCCTAAGTTTCAATGTTTACATTTCCAAAGATTGAAAACATACAATTCCTTAATGTCAACAGATGTAGACACTACAATTTGACACAGTTGCTGTGAATGTCCTAGGTTTCAACATTTTACGAATTGGTCTAATTATAAGGATGGTTACGAATTGTGGATAGTTGTGAGCGATGGTTAGTGGGTGTAGTGTTCTCTTGTGTGGATCAACATCAACACTATTAACTTATTATACTACGTTAATCCACAAATACCATCCTCACAATTAGACCAATTCGTAATTCAGAAAGCCGTGGTTCGGATTCCACGTTAAACTGTAGGTCCATTAATTGCAATCTGCTGATAAGCTATTAATAAACAGTCCTGTCTAAGAAACATGTCAGCCTTAGTCACAATCATCTTATACTCATTTCTCATCCGTACTTGGCTTAAAATACCTATCTTGTGGCACGGTTGCCTTTTAAATAATCTAATCTAACCTATAACTACCACGCAATCATATCCGATAACTAACAACTAATTATCTTTTTATGATGAATCTATAATTTGTATTACCTTAGATTACCAATTTACCTTTAATTTGACAACTAAATAATCTTTTTATGACTATCGAGTGGTCAGTAATGATGTCACAAAATTAAATTTATTTTATGTGACTAAATCTAAGATGGCCGAAGTATTGCACCGTTTTAATTGGAACCCAAGTCGATTTCGATAATTGCATCGTAAGGTTTGATCGCACGCTGCATTGCATTTCCGGTCGTACGCGCTCCAATTGTTTTGATTTTCGGAAAATTTCAAAAGTGCAAACCACTTTATTATTTTTTTATATAGAATTTCGACTGTATATTGTACTTCCCTAAATAAGTTATATATAGTATTAAAAAGTCTTAAGTAATTTATTAAACTGGAGTAACACAATTTTACTACCCAACCAAGTCATATTTAAAGAAACTTGGAGAGATAAGTTTATTAAAAAAATTAACGAAATCAGATCCGTGATTTAATCCTTAAATTACGCTCAAAGAAAACACAATAATGTTTACATACAACATTTGAAGCTTATTACCTTATTACCTATATGAAACGGCGACCTACGCAGATAGGTATTTTAAGCCAAGTATGAATAAGAACAAAGTTAAAGATGATTCGGCAAGACTTTGACATGGATATGTCTTAGCTCTGGGGGGGGGATTTTTAAGGTGGAAAATATGTAACAGGTTTCCATAGAAACTACCAGTGCTACTGTGTTGAATTTTTAATATAACATAATAAGAACAGCTGTTTAAATGAACTGAAAACATTGTCTTTAGACATATCCATGATCTAACCTATTTCCCACAGTGATGTAAATACAAAAATATTTAGTCTTGTTACCGACTAAGGCTGACATATTCCTGAGACAAACGTGGGGTCCGAACCACTTTTACCACTAAATTACGAACTGGTCTAATTAAAAGTACAGTCTAAGCGGATGAACGTAGTATCCAATGGTACGGACGTTAATCCATACAAGAGAATATTACATCCACCGATCATAGCTCTTTAAGTATGAAGGGAGTAAAAGGTCTGCGTAACACGTGACCACGTAGTTCACCGTTACAGTTACAGCGGAGCATGATTTACATAGTCTAGCCACTACCCAGAGATCGCATGAGCTACATGTGTGAGTGTTGGCCTGAGGCCTTGCCAGATATAAATACAGGCTAGTTCCCTGAGTCACCGCTAGTAGCGTCCGACTCCAACACCTCGTCACCTCGCCCATGAATGAGCCACGGGCTGACGTCGTGTATTAGTGTGTACTGTGTAGGCAGAGGCTTGGGCTGAGTCAAGGCACATTGGGATCGGCTTTACCTGGTACCAGGCAAGAGGCAAGATACGAAGTCAACAACTGCGATACAGATTATGTTTCAGATAAAAAAATTATAGTAAATATTAAGAGAACTAGTCAAAAATATTCAAACATGGAAATGTCTACACTCTGGTGGACGTGATAGAAATTTTCATCACACGATAATTGTAACGGAAGTGACGTCATACGATTATATAAGGACAGCTGTTTAGAGGAACTTAAAAAATACCCTTTATCCATGATCTAAGCTATTTCCCAAATGGAAGTAAATTCTTTTTTATGTTGGAAATTTGTAATCTGATATATAATGTTAAAGAATTAAATATTTCTAACATTTAACATTAGTTAGATTTCAAGTATCTAGTACGTAGATGCGAGGTGTGGAGGTGGAAACAACTTGTTTATATTTTATTGAATAAGACGACTTCTAAAAGTTGGAAAAGTTAAGACTTGACCATATCGCCTTAATTCTGACCAAGAACATGAATTATTATGGATTATAATTTCGTTTCCTCTAAAAAAGTGCATAGTTTTAAATCTCATACAATAACATATAACAAAAATACAAAATAATCATTAAATAAGACGAAAATTTTCCTACAGTCTTGAGAAAAGTTGTACCCTAAAGAAAATTCCTGTTTTGGTATTCCATTACATATTTAATATTAAGAGTTAATTTTAGCGGTGTTTTGACTAAATAGATTAATATACAGTGGATTTAAATTAAAACTAACACATTTAACCGTGTGTATATGTCAGATATTGTGTAAAGAATATAGCACTTTACTTAAATCGAAACCGTTACTTTAAAAACTACTTATTTATCATATGAAAGTAACATTGAAACATACCAGGTTGAGGTTTATATCTGCGAGACTTCTAAGACGATTTGACTTACAGACCGACATATCGAAACAACCATACAAGACAGAAAACCGAAACATTCGAAAGTACATCTAACATTATTGCCCAAAATGATGAAACCGTCTGGTTAGTGGGAAAATAATATTCCTACCTCCTACTAGGGCTCGTGTCAGACTATGTGTTCAGGCCTAGTTGGGAATCAATCAGCTGGAAAGATGATAGCTTAACCACTATTACTATCTTCCATTTCAGGAAAAATTGCCGTCACGTATAACACCGCCACTGTAGTGTTGCCGTTGGGTGGCGCAGCGATAGACCGTCGTGTCTGTTTAAATCCTAGACACTACTTCCAAAATCAGCATCCATATGGTTCGACAAAGGTTAAGAGCCGTCTCTGACACTTTCCGAATATCATCATATAGAGGCGGTGCGAGCGGCGTTAGGTACAACTGAAATCCGCTAGGTCGGCGCTAGTGTCGCTTATTCGTTATGCAAATGCGATTGATTCATGTAAGCTTCCTGAGTGACCATTTTAGGATGGGAATTCAGTTTGTTGTACATTTTAAAACATTTTTAAACCTCCAAAATGACACATTTTATAATATTATCGGATTAAAAATGTGGCTTTAAAAATCATTTTCAGTTGTATACGATTTTTATTCTTATTTAAAAATTTCTGTAAAACAATTCTAAGACGAATCAAATATTTCATTGATGAATTCATGATTGGTACCCTTGCATCAAATCAAATCAAATCGCCAAATAAAAAAATCGCAAAAAACATCCGGAAGCTCAAACAAAAATACAATACAACAATAAAAACAGCTGTGTTTATTGTTGTGCTTTAATCGATAACATAATTGTTCTTTTAGGTTAACTTCAAGTTTTATTTTATTTACAACAAACATCTTTTCCGATCAAGAAAAGGCTAAGTGTACATTGTTTATTTAAAAAATATTGTTCATTATAAAAAGAATTTAGTTGATCTAGAAGAACAGAGATTCAGTCTCCACTGTAACAAGGACAATGTTGCACAACATGAGGCTGAAATAGATCACCGTCTGGACGTTTGAAGAGGGAATGCTAGCCACATTTAAGTTTATTTCTATTAACTACCGTATGAATAAAATATTTTTTTTCAAGAATTAGTCAAAATAAATGTTTTTTGTACATTTTCTAGTTTTATTTGAATTTTTTGCTAAACCCCAACATAATTTTTATGAAAACCCTAAATTATCCTGCGTCCAACACTCTAGTTGATGAGAGAGACGCCTAAGCAGACCCAGTTCAGTTTCATAGTTTAATTATCTGCAGCCAAGACCAAGACTTTCCTAATCGAAACTCCATTCCCTTGTGAAGATAGTTTATAAACAGCGAGTGCCTAGTTAGTCGCCAGTTACTGATACAACCAACAATGGTCACGCGTCGTTTAGTTGGTCGACCGGCGGATCAGCTGCACAATGTGAACACGCCCTCGGTAGTCGGTAGTCGAAACAACACGACGTAGCTCTCAACACGTGGACATACGTTGTAATGATGTATACTGTAAGGGTATTTATAGAGTTGACGTTTCATATTACACAATAATGGTAAATCCATAACTAGACTACATCTGACTGAGAGTTTAACTGTAGTTTAACTGAGTCAGACGAATCAACCTACGATGGGTTCCCAAATCAAAAATCACCAGTTTATGCACTCTAAAAGGACTGATGATTAGATTAGATTATTGAAATGGCAACCATACTACAATGTAGGTATTTTAAAGCTAAGTATGAATGAGGGTTGAGTGTAAGATGACTGTAGCGCGATCTTGTAGTCTTGTTACTGACTAAGGCTGACATGTTCCTTAGACAGGACTGTTAATTAATAGCCCAACAGCCGATGGCAACTAAGGGACCAACAGTTTAACGTGGAATCCGAACCACGGCCTCTGAATTACGAATTGGTCTAATTATGAGGATGGCCTTTGCGGATTATCGCAGTATTCAATAGTGCGGACGTTAATCCACAGAAGAGAACACCACATCCACCGACCATCTCTCACAACTATCCACAATTCATGACCTCCAAGTAGCTGGATTACAGGACGTCGCCACCGTCGCAGACTGATGGTCTAAAGTATGGACACCAATAGAAATGTGTTCTTAAACAGAAAAACAAGATCTGAGTGAATTGTTGTTTCGTGTGTTTATTTTTTTATTTTTCGGTATAGTTAACGTTTTTATGCGAAAGGTTCAAACCCATTGTTACTCTTGTTTCTACCTAACGTCGACCTGTTAGGAAGCATCTTCAATTAAAATGGCAACTTAGTCCAGATTCCGACCTATGCGAGCTTCGATTTAGAGACGTTCAGTTTAGAAGGCAAGCAAAACTCTCCATTAACTTCTTGATCTCATGATGTAGCCTCGAAGAGAAGTGTCTTTTCTTCCTCAGAAGGAAGTTCTGCGATCCTTGTTCAGTCTTAGATTGGAGTCGTAGGTCAGTATCTATTCCTTAAGAAGACAAATACCGTCTTCTGGTTCTGGTTGGTACGAATAGGTACTCTTTTAATAATATTGCAAACATCCGTTTGCACAACATGTTTATTTATATTAGCTACGACATTTTATAGTAAATAACTCTAATTTCTAAGGTATTTCACCTACTTGGGATACTGAATTGATGGCAGCTAAAGCGAAAGTTTTGAAATATTGGCGGAAATTCTCACAATTCTGTCTTGACCGGAGACGGAATGTCTCGGCGGGGACAGATGCGTTCGGCAAAAAGCGATAATTTCAGTAATTATCTGGATATGGTTTTACAAGCCGGGTAGTTTACATTCCTCTCTCGACTTGGCGCGTTTCCGTGAGTTGCTTTATAAGTTCGGTTTTTCACGCGTGAACAATTATTCGAATGGTTAGACGCGTTTTTTGTCTTCCACGGAATCGCGAGCGTACTATGAGCCAGTAGAGTGTCTATTTAATCTTATGCCACATCGGAGAGGAATTCGTCCGTACTAACTGTTCGCACACTTACAGTTCCGGACTATATGTAGAGCTTAGATTTAGATTTAGATTATTGAAATGGCAACCTACCCAGGTAGGTATCAATTTTAAGCCAAGTATGAATGTGAAATGAGTGTAGGATGATTGTGGCGCGATCTTGTAGTCTTGTTACTGACTAAGGCTGACATGTTCCTTAGACAGGACTGTTAATTAATACCTCAACAGCCGATGGCAACTAAGGGACCTACAGTTTAACGTTGAATCCGAACCACGACCTCTGAATTACGAACTGGTCTAATTAAGAGGATGATCTTTGCGGATTAACGTATTATTCAATAGTACAGACGTTAATCCACACAAGAGAACACTACACCCACCGACCATCGCTCACAACTATCCACAAGTCGTGACCTCCATTAGCTGGATTACAGGATGACGCCACCATCCCAGTCGTGTACGGATTGTAAGTTACGTACTATATGTGTACGATTTTTTGATACCATATTCATGTTAACTCAGGTTAAAACCCCCTATAGATCAGTTCTTACAGCCAAAACTAATTGTTAAACTAATCGTCTGTAACATTTGGACTGCACCCAGATAAAAACGGACTAATGAAATTGTGTTAATTAATTTATTAAATAGACTGATGTCTGACAAAACTAACCATGTTGAGGCGATTGGAGGAGCCTCCATTTTTAACTGTAAATTAGAAACTACATTTAAAACCAAGGGCCAAAGCAAACTGTCTACCCAATAATTACGTTGCTTTTAGAATAAGCTGAAACAAAGAATTTAATTAAATTTATTTGCACAGTTTTAATTATATCAAAGTTAACTTCTAATAGATTTTATTTGGTTTTTAACGCAATTTTACCTTTGACATGGATACGTCTTAGTTATGGGGGGAGGGGGGTGTTAGCAATTTGCACAACAAAACTTAGAAACAGCGAAGTAATTTGGTTAGTGACGGCATATGGTTAGTGATGTCATAGTTTGGTTATATGGTTATAAGAACAGCTGTTTAGATGAACTGAAAACATTCCTTTTATACATATCCATGATCTACCCTATTTCCAACAGGAAAGTAAATACTATCATGTTTTATTTGTCATTTTTATTTCATTAAGCATTATCTTTATAGCTTTATTTACAGAAATATATACACCAGAAAGTTGTTTACCTAATATTTTCATCCTAGAGCCATCACTAGTTAAACCAATGGGGGCTCGTCTTTAGTGTTCTTAACAGGAGAAATCCAAAAATTGTCCGAGTTTTCTGTTAGTACCGGTATAAGTTTATAGGTTAATGTTGGTGATACACACTTACACATTTCTAGATACTATCTTGTTCACTCATTTATCAATGTTTAATATAATAAAAAATTTGAACATTACATCAACATAGTTTTATTTCCATACAGTTGGCAATACGAACATGTTACGTAATTTGTCACTGCCAACCAAAGCTATTAAAATTCAGTGCGAGGTTCGCCAATATCCCCTACAGATGTTTATTTATACCGGACACGCACCTCATGAGTAACACCCGCCAAAACTGACACTGCTCAGGACAAGGCTCACTAATCCGCTCCGGAAGTCGTCGTCTGCAACGAGCCTGACACGTCATTTCCGTTCACCAAAGATTTGGCGTGTGAAACGGATATCTTAATTGCATTTTAAAATGAAACAGATCAGTAATAAGAAAAAGTAGTATTAGGTGATTCATAGGAGTTTAATTAGAAACATTTTGAAATGAACCGGTTTTTGCGGGAAACCGTATAGTTTTGGGTGGATGAAAGGTGATCTTGCAGGTGCAGAGAGGTTGGAACCACATGACGGCGTTCTACCGCAGTCTCGACCGCACGGGCCTAGCTGCCTAGCTCCTTCAGCGACGGGGTGTACAAGAGTGGAGGAATAGTAATATAGTACACAATGGATAGAAACGCTTAGCTTTGTTGGAGGATTTTGTGTGAAAAGTCAAATGTTGTCCTAAATGAAGATCCTGCAACCCTAGTACAACAACCTCCAGTCCGAGAGCACAGGTTGTCTAGGAGTTTTTTGTGAAAAGTGACACCACGTACATGCAATATTGGTAGAATTTTGTCCTGAATGAAGAACCTGCAACCTTGTTCAACAAGATCCAGTCCGAGAGCACAGGTTGTCTAAGACTTTTGTGTGAAAAGTAACCCCAAGTATATGCAATATTTGTAGAATTTTGTCCTGAATGAAGATCCTACAACCCTAGTTCAACAACCTCCAGTCCGAGAGCACAGGTTGTCTAGGAGTTTTTCACGAGGATCCTGTTACAGATTGGCTCCTGTATTGGCAGTGGTATTGCTTTGTATTCCGCCACCGTGCGACAGACTGGTCGTGCCTGTAGCCAGTAGCAGTGTACCGACGACCAGATCCGGTGTCATCGAGGAATCGACCAATGGCGTACAAACGCTGCTCAACAGCTGGAAATTCACTTTCGAACCGTGGAACTCACGTATATGTTGATAACTTATTCGGAAACCCAACGTGAATTATCACGTTGTGGAATTCACATATACGATATTAATTGTTATTCTACATAAGATCGATTACGGAGTACCACAAGGCTCGATACTTGGGCCGTGACTTTTTTTAAATTAACACTGATATCATTGTTCTCGACAGTGTTGCCACCATTACTTATACTTACTGTTGTCAAGCCTGTATATTTTTGGTAATTTTATGCAAATGCACCTGTAAAATTAAATTGGTGGAAAGTGAATTTTTCTCCCAAGGTAAACATAATTTTCACTTTGCAAGGAAAGTATCCGTATGCATGTCGCACGTAAGCTGTGTAAATAGTGACGAACTGTTGTTTATTCATACCTTCCACAAGATGTTATCTCTTGTTTCAGCATACTGCAGCCCGACCTTGGAATACGTAGGAGAACTCCGAGATTCTCAATACCGACTTGAAGTATTCTGAGTTGATTGTTTAACAGTAAACAGGATCGGAAACTAATTGTTACAGATTATGGTACATCGTCTCGTAGGAAATCTCAGGAATATCCAACTTGGTTTATAAAATGATTAGATTAGATTAGATTATTGAAATGGCAAGGTATTTTAAGCCAAGTATGAATAAGAAATGAGTGTAGGATGATTGTGGCGCGATCTTGTAGTATTATTCCTGACTAAGGCTGACATGTCCCTTAGACAGGACAGTTAATTAATAGCCCGACAGCCGATGGCAACTAATGGACCTACAGTTTAACATGGAATCCGAACCTCGGCCTCTGAATTACGAATTGGTCTAATTTTGAGGATGGTCTTTGTGGATCAACGTAGTATTCAATAGTGCGGACTTTAATCCACACAAGAAAACACTATACTCATCGACCTTTGCTTACAACTAAACACAATTCATCACCTCAAAGTAGCTGGATTACAGGACATCGCCACAGTCCTAGTCCCAGATTGTATTTACTTCCCTGTGGGAAATAGGTTAGGTCATGGATATGTCAACGGGAATGTTTTCAGTTCCTCTAAACAGCTGTCGTTTTAACTATGTGACATCACTAAGCATATGACGTCACTATTTCAAATTTTGGTCTCGCAAATTGCCGCAAACACCCCTAGGTCTAAGGACATCCTTGTCAAAAAATGGTTGTACAGTATTTACTTCCCTGTGTAAAATAAGTTATATTATGGACATGTCAAAGGGAATGTTTTTAGTTCCTTTAAACAGTTGTCGCTATAGCCATATGACGTCACTAAGCATACTGTTTCCAACACCGCTCCTAGAGCTAAGACATATCCATGTCGAAAATGCAAAATCTGGAAATAGTTCAATAGCTTTTTCAATTATAACCCAAACACAGCTGGAAGCGTATCCGCTATTGTCAAACATATGTTTCATGCATCTGCGGACATCGCAATCCAGCACAGCTGTCAGATCGTTGAACTTGCTTTGGCATCAGATCGTAGCATGCTTACAAGGCTTTACTTATTGCGGCGTTTGGCCTAATTTATTTTGATCTATCAAACCGTTGAAAACAAGAATCCCTGGTTGGTTAAATAACCTTCATTCAAATAGTCTTTGAGAAAATTACTCTTCCCGAGGATATCGGAATTTTGTGAATTGTGGATAGTTGTGAGCGATGGTCGGTGGGTGTTGTTCTCTTGTGTGGATCAACGTCCGCACTATTGAATACTACGTTAATCCGCAAAGACCATCCACATAATTAGACCACATAATTGACTGTTGGGATATTAATTAATAGTTCTGTCTAAGGAACATGTCAGTCTTAGTCAGTAATAAGACTAAAAAATCGCGGCACAATCATCTTACACTCGTTTCTCATTCATACTTGGCTTAAAATACCTACCTAGTTGCCATTTAAATAATCTAATGTAATCTTATTGTTTACTGCAGCAAAATACACAATACCATATTCATTTTAAGTAAACACAGGTAGGTAGTATAATGTTAGATAAGCAATATAGTGCTAATGAGTATGTAAACATACTAGTTTTCGTTTAGAAATAAGGAGTAAGTTTATTCTATTATATTCCCCGAATAATAAACATAAACAGCTTACCATCAGGAATACTTTACCGTGACAGATTAGATTGGATTATTGAAATGGCGACCATACTACAAGGTAGGTATTTTAAGCCAAGTATGAATGAGGATTGAGTGTAAGATGATTGTGGCGCGATCTTGTAGTCTTGTTACTGACAGATGTTGACAGCTCAGGTAAAACGTACAATCTCAACCAACACGAACTTTAAAAATAAGTGATACACCAATATAGATGGGATCAAAACACTATAACCTGTTTTAAAATTTCTTTGGAAACCAGAAAATTAAATTTTAAGTTGTATGACATACAGGACTTGACCTACACTCACACACAACATATCCTAATCAAGATTAGGCTGTGATGATAAGTATTTTGAAGAGTATCACCAATAGAAGATATAATAGTTAAAAAATTAAATAGATTTGTATCAGAGCAAATTTTAACGTGTAGCAGGAATAACGAATCAAGTGTTTAAGTGAGTAACATGTTTATTCGTAGGTATTGTGACAGTCCCATAAACCATTGCAATGCTGCCTAAACAGTTAAACTTTTATTACTGCCCATTTACTAACCAGCGTAAAGTTGGCACTCATGATGATCGGGAATCACCCAGCACTGCCGATACGGCGGTTTTATGCCAGACTTACGACTATTATAACCCCATATAAACCGCGACCTCTGACATAGCGGTTGTTGCCCGCATCCTGTGTCATGTAGCCGGACGAGTGTAAATCACCTGGGTTGAGGGAAAGGCTGTATGATTAGAGGAAAGACGGATTTACTAATAACTAACATGTTGCGTGGGTTTCGAGGTGTACAGTGAAGCTTTCATTACACAACACGTTTCATGCGAAAAAGTTAGAAATAAAAATAAATCAATTTAATTAATTTTTAGTATTCAGATTAGATTAGATCATTGAAATGGCAACCTTACTACAATGTTGGTATTTTAAGCCAAGTATGAATGAGAATTGAGTGTAGGATGATTGTGGCGCGATCTTGTAGTTTTATTGCTGGCTAAGGCTGACATTTCCCTTAGACAGGACTGTTAATTAATAGCCCAACAGCCAATGGCAACTAATGGACCTACAGTTTAACGTGGAATCCGAACCACGGCCTCTGAATTACGAAATGGTCTAATTATGAGGTTAGTCTTTGCGGATTAACGTAGTATTCAATAGTGCAGACGTTAATCCACACCAGAGAACACTTCATCCATCGACCATCTCTCACAACTATCCACAACTTGTGACCTCCTGGGTACTCTCGTACAATGTACTGTATTACCCACGCTCAGTAAGTTTAACTTTTCTCTGGGAACGTTCATTAAAAAAATAAACTAAATTGTTTAGTATTTTTAGCAGACCATAAAAATACCTGGTAAAAGATTTTCAACATTTTTTGGAATTTTGCTATCAAAATTTATTGTTTTGTCAGAGATTTTGCTTAAAAACTGTTTTTTTCATTTAAACGTCCATAACCTACGAAACGTCATTTTACAGACAAGGGTGAAGTCAAAAATTTGCGATCCTAAGCGCTATGAAACACTAAGTTTTAAAGAAAATCGTTACTGCCGTTTTTGAAAAATTTGGATTTTCACGTTCTAAGGATTCTAGTAGATGAATTACCTTAAAACCCCTGGAGATGCGGTAGATATATACACGTAGGGCCTAAATGTAAATTTATATTTCATTCGGACCATAGGTGTAGGCTGTGGCTCTGTACACATCCACACACGCACACTCCCCACTTAGAAAACCTTGTTTCAGTTCAGTGGACTCTAAAACGAATATATATTCACTCAAACTATCCTTATATACAACACTCAATACGTATAAAAATAGTTTAACAGTAGAAAACTTCCTGAAGATGCCACAATTGTGGCAAAATGCATCGGAGTACGAACGTCATACAACAAGGACAAAGGCTACAAATAAGAAAAAAATACCAAGTTACTATGGATAACATCTACTAAGTATTAATAAGTATTTGCTAATAATTATGATATCCATTAGTATAATTATTATTTAATATTGATGTACCCTCAATTAAATTTAAAACTTTACGTCTTTGGAAAAAAATTACACCAATTTAAATAATCGCATTCCTGTCACTTTGTCAATTCCACTTAATTATTGGACTACTTCGTTTATATAAAACGCAAACTAATTTCCTACTCACGAATTCAATAAGACTGACCAAATGGCCTTTTAACCAGAGCAACGATTATCCTTCCAACGGAATCCATCAACTGTAATAGCCGAGATCTCTGGTAATAGGTTCCAATGGAACGCTCCGCTCGTCATCATTCCTGCTTAACTCGGTCCAAATACAAACACAGTCTAAAACGTGTCATGAGGGGTGTTACCAAATGCTATTGCTATTCACGAGTTACTGGTGTACTGTCACATTAATCCAGCTACTTGGACGTATATGAACTGTGGATAGTCGTGAAAGATAGTCGGTGGATGTGATGGTCTCTTGTGTGGATTAACGTCCGCACTATTGAATACTACGTTAATCCGCAAAGCCTATCCTCATAACTAGATCAATTTATAATTCGGAGGCCGTGGTTCGGATTCCACGCAAAACTGTAGGTCCATTAGTTGCCATCGGCTGTAGGGCTATTAATTAACAGTCCTGTCTAAGGAACATGTCAGCCTTAGTCAGTAACAAGACTACAAAATCGCGCCAAAATCATCCTACACTCAATCCTCATTCATACTTGGCTTAAAATACCTATATTGTAGTATGGATGCCATTTCAATGATCTAATCTATAATAGAAGTGGAAAAAGAATTCCCAACAACAATACTTACACAATTAAACTTAGGAATCCAGATAAAGTTTTGCTACCACGTCCAAACGATACATTTTTTACGAGAACATATGGCTTTTTGGCACCAAGATTTTTTTTAAATTTTCTTCCTGTTAGTATAAGAAATTCAAATAGAAGCAGTCAGTTAAAAGCAAATTAAAAAATGAATTATTTGGTTAGGAGAACATAAACTTTTGTTTTTTATTTTAAAATAAGTTTTAATTAGACTAAGATAGCATAGATAAAGGAGCTCTTTAGCGAGCTCTGCCACACAGGGACTAGGCATTGCATGCCATGTGCTGAGACGGCACCTCTTGAGGGTTTCTGAGCCGCCTGGTGGGTGCAGAGCGCGGTTTGAGAGCCTCAAACCTTATTTCTGTAGGTACAGTATAGGAGTTTAAAATGTTTTATTGACACTTATTGTATATTAGAGACCGTAAGAAATCAAGTTTATTTTATAATTTTATCTGAACGCTGTCTGTTATTTTTATTTTGGCTATTTATTAGTGAAGGAACCCACGAACAGGCTTGCCTTGGGGGCCATACATTTTCTTCCTAATTTTTATTTTTTTTATTTTGAATTTCACAGATAGTTTGTTTGTATTTTACATTTTACAGTAGAAATCAGTCTGACAAATTTTCAGTTTTCAGTAGTTATGGGGATATCCATGGAACAATAAATTAAGCACAATCGTTCTACACCTGGTGTCGGCTCACCGTTGCCAAATTTGTACCACCAGGTAGTGTAAATATGTATAAACACTGTCCGTCGGTCAGGCGCGTCCGGAGCTATTTTGGGTCAAAGAGGTTACGCGTTATAAACAAATATTAACTGAACAAATTGCGAAAGGGACTCGTCTCGCCAGGGGATGGAGAAGCGCCAATCCAAGATGGTCGCCACTCTGATACAAACTGGCGATATAAACTTGGAAGAGAACTATGACAACTAAAAGTAGGCCTATGCTCAATTTCCAACGAAATAAATTGATGAACATATCAGCCTCAGCTACAGAGGGATGTGAATTTCAGGCAATCAACCAATCAGTAAGAATAATTTATTTGCAGATAATACTATTTCTGAAATAAGCATTTTTTACCAAATTTATAACATGAGGTGAATGGATCATGAAGCTTGTACCATAGGGATTTTAATAATTTTAAATTTCCTAGATTTCTTAATTAGGCTGTGTTAGATTTTGACATACAAAAAGCATACATTCCCCAGAAAGTACGAGGGCGTAGTCCAGTAATCAAGCTTATTTCACGTATTGTGGATAGTTTGTTGTTAGCGATGGTCGGTGGGTGTAGTGTTCTCTTGTGTCCATTCTTATAATCTACAAAGAACATTCTTATAGTTAGACCTGTTCGTAATTCAGAGGCAGTGGTTCGGATTCCACGTTAAACCGTAGGTCCCTCAGATATGCTATTAATTAACAGTTCTGTCTAGGGAACAAGTCAGCCAAAGTCAGTAATAAGACTACAAGATCGCGTAACAATCCTCTTACACACATTTCTCATCCATACTTGGCTTAAAATACCTACCTTGGTACGGTCGCCATTTCAATAATCAAATCTAATAACTTTAAATACGGTCGAGGTGACTTTAAATACGGTAGATATTAAATATGGTCTGATAATAAAGATCCTTATTATCAAATTATGGTTGTATCCTATTTGATAGCATATTGCCTATGCCCAGTCAGTATTGTCCAGAATTTTTTTTACATTTATTAAAGTACGACAATGTGTATCCATATATTATTTTTTGGAGTACACGCTGTTCCCAAAGGATGCATATTGTACAGCTTTTAATACAATACGACTGGTGGGGATTCTAACTCACTAAAATATTTTGCTAGCAGCTTATTTAATTTCTAATACTATGTTATATAATAATTAATCATAACTCACCAGTTAGACCCACGCTCCTTGTGTTCGGCCACACTGAACCCGAACATAGAACCCGGCTCCCCGGAGTGTTTGATAAATCCTTCCGTATCCACATTGAACCCGCGAACATCACAAGCGAACAACAACAACAACAGCTGAGCACACCAACATAACCTCACTTTGCACTGTTCACTCATGTTGACGCGCCGCGGCGGTGGCAGTGCCGACTTGATATCGTCGCCGCCGCTGGTTGCTAGCGACGCGCTGATCGAGGAGGCTGCGACGCGGCCAAGTCGCTATTTCCGTCTCCGTATCACGTTACTCCAGTTGGTTGCTACTGGAACAAAACACATCCGATTGGAAAAACGTCCTTGAATGTTGTTTTAAATGTGCGCGAACTTCAAAGTATGTTTTAGGTTAACCAAATGGAAATGTTCTTCTTTGAGGGAGAAACGTATATTAAAAATGAAGTACCTACTACTGTGTTGTTTTGGGACGGTTATATTGTTGCTATTTTATGTCTAGCTAACGAAAGAAACAAACACCACTTGAGGGAGGAAACATACTATGGATGGATGTAGTCTGTGGAGGCCTAGTATGTAAGCAGAATTTTTACAAACATAAAATAAATAATAACAGTATTTTAGCCAATAATCTATTATGAATTCTGTCTTGTCCTATGTCGACTCAGTCCTATCTCTGTTTGTTCAAATCAGTAGTTTTATATGGGGAAAAATGTATAAGTACAGGAAAAGAGATCAACATACTTTTTAATAAAAAATAAATTAAATTGTCACTAGCCAATTGAAAGACATCAAGCCATTGGTGATCTTGGCCAATAAGCTGTTGATGAAGGAGAGGCGTTTCAAGGTCATTTGAGTTTATAACTTTATGTCGATTGGTCATAAAATGATCAACACGGATTTCATTGTTTTCCAACAATAGTATCTAGACGTGATTTTTTCTTCGTTCCAATGTCACACGAAAACTACATCTCATTACCATAATTAGTTAAATGTAATTAAATAATGAAATTGTAAATGATAGCCCAAGAGGAAAAATATATTTAGGCCTATGCCAAATGAAATTACAAAATTTATCAGTCAAATCTTTCAACGTCATTAAACATCTGTTTTTATGTAATAGAGTAGGGCTTACATAAAACTGTGTTGAGCATTTTAAGTTGTAGGCCTACTACTTTGGATTAAAATTATATTTTACTTATACATTTAATGGTAATTAAGGGTACCTCTACTATTTTAATTTGTTCTTTAATATATTTTTTTGAAAAAATATATATCAAAATATATTGAATCAATATTTGAAGGTAACCTCCAATAAATGTATTTACTGACTGCATAAAATAAATATGGTTTTGCGAAGCATCCACTTAAATTTAAGTAGCCACATAAATAACTGCATAAGAAGACTTTAGGTAGAAAACAGCTGTTATGGTGTAAAACAACCTCATTATTGTTAGAGTGGCAGAGGAAAATTACTTCCTCTTTAGTCTTTAAAGTGATTTATGGTTATTACTAAGTGCTTTATGAAAGTCGTAAAAAACTTCAAAACTGTGTTGACGACTACTAATATTTAAACTACACATTTATTTATTCTAGTTTAGGAAGGTTTTTCAGGATTGTAGTAAATTATAGAAAATATTAATACTTCTATTTTAATATTTATTGTTCCTGTTTAGTATAAATAAGTGTATGATAAGATAGGATATATAAATAATTGTTTTACAAGTTATGATTAATGTTTTATAATAATAAGATGTTATGATGTGACGACTTACGTGTGCATATATGGCGGTAGGCAAGTCTCCGCTCACACACAAGCGTGGATGTCAGGCAGTGTACTGAACCGCGCGCAGATCCAGCCCACGCGACACTGACGCTGGCGACACCTAGTGTGGGCTGCGCACTACCGCCGCACAGCTGTTATCAAAGGACGCCACTCGGCTGCAGCTGATAACATGGTGACCGCTGTACCCGGTATCTGGGCGGGCGCCTGGCGCTAGTATTGCTGCAAATACCGGTACCATAACCAATATTGATTGACTTTACTGCGAAAAAAATATATATTAAAAGATATTGTATCAATATTTGAAGGTAACCTCCAATAAATGTATTTAATGACTGCATAAAATAAATATGGTTTTGCGAAGCATCCACTTAAATTTAAGTAGCCACATAAATAACTGCATAAGAAGACTTTAGGTAGAAAACAGCTGTTATGGTGTAAAACAACCTCATTATTGTTAGAGTGGCAGAGGAAAATTACTTCCTCTTTAGTCTTTAAAGTGATTTATGGTTATTACTAAGTGCTTTAAAAAAAAGTTATAAAAACTTCAAAACTGTGTTGACGACTACTAATATTTAAACTACACATTTATTTATTCTAGTTTAGGAAGGTTTTTCAGGATTGTAGTAAATTATAGAAAATATTAATACTTCTATTTAAATATTTATTGTTCCTGTTTAGTATAAATAATCGTATGATAAGATAGGATATATAAATAATTGTTTTACAAGTTATGATTAATGTTTTATAATAATAAGATGTTATGATGTGACGACTTACGTGTGCATATATGGCGGTAGGCAAGTCTCCGCTCACACACAAGCGTGGATGTCAGGCAGAGTACTGAACCGCGCGCAGATCCAGCCCACGCGACACTGACGCTGGCGACACCTAGTGTGGGCTGCGCGCACTACCGCCGCACAGCTGTTATCAAAGGACGCCACTCGGCTGCAGCTGATAACATGGTGACCGCTGTACCCGGTATCTGAGCGGGCGCCTGGCGCTAGTATTGCTGCAAATACCGGTACCATAATAACCAATATTGACTTCACTGCACTGTTTGTACAATAATAATTAATTATACCTAAGAGGAAATTGTCTTAGTAGAAACATATTAAATATTTTGCAGATTTAAAGATAATTTTTATACGGGGTGTATCTTAAAAACACCGAAAAATGGGATATTGTTTCTGAGGCCAAAACCAACAAAAAATATACTGTGAACACTGAACATATGGCCTATCTCGCTCTATTTTCCGTCTGTAGGTGTTTATGTGTTTTTCACATAACTTTAGAACTACTTCAGGTACCAACTTCAAACTTGGTGAGTGTATGAGTACTAATAGGACCTATGCCTGAGCATAGTATTAAATTTCAACTTTTTACTATTTAAAAATGGCGGCCATTTCAAAGCTCAGTCACTCAAAAACCATGGGATTTACAAAGAAACACATAAAGGCAAAAAAGTTGCGAAATTTAATTTCCTTTAAAAAATGTTAACATTGGCCCATTAAAACCCAAATCGGCAATTTTAGCTTTAGAAACCCCTATTTTTCTCCTTATTTTGTGTTATGACTCTATTAAATTAAAATTAAATTTCGCAACATTTAGGTTTTTTTTAATCATATGGTTTTTGAGTTATTGAGCTTTGAAAATTGAAATGTCCGCCACTTTGAAACAGTAAAAAGTAGAAATGTTATACTATGCGCAAAGATAGGTCCTCGCAGTACTCATACCTACACGTACTAGTGTACTAAGTTTAAAGTTGGTACCACAAGTGGTTGTAAATTTACGTAAAATAAACGGTACCAATGGACTGACACATACTTTCTCCCTTAAGTAAATTTAAAAAAGACAATCTGTAATAAAACTATCATGTTCTACAAAGTTAATCTAAATATCATTTAATAATTTATTGTTTCAAAAATAATCATCCCATTTCTGAAAATAAAACAAGAGAGACAAAGTTAAATTAATTGTTCGAATTGTATGTTGAATGAAGGGAACCCCCCTCCCCGGTAATACCATGCTTTTTGAGTTGGTTTTGTTGGGTGATTTGACCTTACGCTTCATACCAAGTTTCATGGAAAATAAGGAAGAAATTGATTTTTTATATTCTCCATAAGAATATTGGAACTTTTCTCTGGAACAGTTAGCCGTAGACAAATTATTCAAAATACTAATTTGTTTAGTTTTTTGAGCTGGTTTCAATAGCACCAGTCAAGTTATACTTTACTTTTATTGTTTTTGCTGAAAATTTAAAAATTCGATTTTTTTACATTTAAAAGCCCATAACTTTTGAACCGTCATTTTTTGGGGTCGGACATGCGGGTGGTGTCAAATTATTTAGTACTCTGTGCACTATAAACTATCAAATTTTAATCAAAATCGTTAGAGCCGTTTTTGAGAAATTTAGATTTTTCACCTTTTTTAAAGGTTTTAAAGGTTTTTAGGGGTGAACTACCCTTAAAAATAAAAAATTCAAAAAAAGAAAAAATCACCTGGAGATACAGTGAATATATACATGCCAAATTTAATCTAAATCGGACCAACGGGGTAGGCTGTGGCTCTGTACACATCCAGACACACGGACGGACAGACATCACGTTAAAAACCACTTTTTTGGATTCAGGGGACCCCACAAAAAATGACGGATCAAAAATTATGGGCTTTTAAATTTCAAAAAAATCAAATTTTTAAATTTTCAGCGAAAACAATAAAAGTAAAGCATAACTTGACTGGCACCATTGAAACCAGTTTAAAAAACTAAACAAATTAGTAATTTGAAATATTTGTCTACGACTAATGGTTCCAGAGAAAAGTTAAAGTTACTGTCCACGATAAACACATCGTTAGTGTGGTAACTAAATATATATAGGTAGGAATAGTTTAAACGAAAGATGTCAAAACGACGTAGAATCAATTATTTCAGCAAATTTCACTAATTATGTGCTTGTAGGTTTCTAAACTTAATTGACATAATATGAAGAATAAAGAATTTTCAATATTACTTAGATATTAAACTGAATTAGTTATTCAATATGGATTACTATATGTTGCAACTGTAGACTAATAAAATATTTTTGAAAAAAAAACACGTTAAAAGTTAATCTTTTTGCACCGTTGTAAGGTAAACGTCATCAGCTTCGGTTTTGCATTTTGTAGAGTTGTGTAAACGGAACCGAGATTCGACGTCAAGCTTTTACCACGTTTTGATCCTTTCCTTCAGCCAGTTTGGTTACACAACTCTTACTGTACTGGACACATTTCTTAGCTTTAGGGATGAGTTTTGGTTTCACCCTTAGGAAGAGATTTAAACTTTAAGAAATAATCGGTAGTCACCAATAAAACTTTGGTGCGCTCTAATGTATGATTTTTTTTTTACCTCTAAAATCTCTAAAACTGGCCAGCCGAATTTCGTTTAATTCTTTATTACTTATTAAGTCTTTATTACCCTTTATTAAAGTCTCTTTATTAAAGTCTTTAAATTGCACTAGTTAGTGCAATTTTTATAGTAATAAAGACGCTCAAATGTTTGTCAGCTTAAAAACATGCATTTTAGTTCATTATGTTTTCTTTCGGAGTAGCGGATGTAATCTCCAAACGGTTCAGAGATATTTAAAAAATCAAAAACGTACGTTGTATTTTGGGGCTCCAATGTTAATTTTATGGAGTATAAAGAAAAATTAATATTTCACTTTTCAATCAATATTATTGGATTAAACTTGGTATTTACCTTAATGTGGGTGAGATCTTATGCTTTAAATGCTTAAAAAGCATAGTTTATGTGTTTATCATGGCAGTTAACCTGCATACTTTTTTCCCATGTTAATCACATAGGGAATAGGCAAACTCCTTTATTTATGGACAGATGTTGCTAAAAGTTGGTATAAATGTTAAAAATAAAAATTGTTTATGGTAGAAATGCCTACTTTCAGTGTTTCTCACAGCAGCAAACCTGCACACTCTTTCCCATGTTAATCTTATGGAGAATAGGCAACTAATTCTCATATTTATCGACAGATATGTATAAAACTGGTTATATATTATTATTAATATTATTATATTATTGATTTGGAAATTTTCTGAGTACGCAGGTTAGCTGTGACTGGGGTATTTTATTTTATTTTCCGGGAAAATATAGTTACCACGTAATTATATTTTTTAACAAGTAATTAACTTTTTACGTTAGACAAAATAATGGAAAAAAGGAAGATGTAATTCCCTAGATAACTGCTTTAACTTTAATTTGACATATCTACCATCGTTTTACCACAATCGAGTGATCAGCTGTAATCCTGTCACAAAATTAACACCTTTATAGGGCTAAAATCCAAGATGACGAAGAAACAGAAGACTCTTAATAATTTTAAATAATTCATTTGTCTTTTACTCTAACGTACAGTAGTTACAAAAAAATAATAAACCCTAAAAGTGTCAAACTTGCAAAGAATTTTCCATTTCCGATCGTGTTACCGATAGCCTCGTGATAGGTGCGAGAACGCGCCGGAAGTCACGTGACCAGTGACGTAGGCGGACCAGCTGGGTCAGCTGAGCCTGGATGCCTACAAACACAGGCACTCGCCGCCTTATTTGGTCGTGTTCGAGACTCATTTGTGCAATTAGATTAAAATCGACGCTTGTCGCGTTAGGTTAGCCTGGCGACGCGTTGCCTGTCTGAACTTAATCCGCCAAAGATCTCACAGATTTCTGGTTTTGTAAGTCGCGTCACGACGTTTTGTAGTTGCCGCAAAGATCCGATAGAGGTCAGAGATGGATCTGCACACAGGAAACGATTAGTGAGCTTTATGCCTACTCGATATAAATTATCGATTAGTCATTAGTATCGATAGTTATGCAATGTGATTAGTTATAAGTAAAAGCGATTGTCAGTGAATGCGATATTCCCTAGTGTTAACGTCCGCATTATTGGAACTGGTCTAATTATAATTATTACATTAACTTGTAGGCCTCTTAGATGATATTTGCTTTAGTTTCATTAATTAGATTAGATTACCTTTTGAAATGGTGACCTACCCAGGTAGGTATTTTAAGCCAAGATGAGAAATGTGTGTAAGATGATTGTGGCGCGATCTTGTAGTCTTGTTACTGACTAAGGCTGACATGTTCCTTAGATAGAACTGTTAATTAATAGCCCAACAGTCAATGAAATATCTAAGGGACCTACAGTTTAATGTTGAGTCCGAACCATTACCTCTAAACGAACTGTTCTAGTTATTATGAGGATGGTGTTTGCGGATTAACGTAGTATTCAATAGTGCGTATGTTAATCCACATAAGAGAACACTACACCCTCCGACTAATTAACCAGTCCGAAGTGAAACACTCATTAGTGGTAGACAAAAATTTTACTTACAGGCATACACAATTTTCTAAAAATTTCTCTCTTTTGTCACAACAGTAATTTGACAAGCTGCATTAAAACCTGTTTAAAAACTTATTAAATTATTATATCGAAACAGTAGTGTACGACTAATAGTTCCGGAGAAAATCTAAAGTAATTTAAACGGTAAACAAAGCAAGTAGTTCAAGAGCGGCCAATGCTTACGGAGTTTACTAAAAAATCAATGTCTTCCTTATTTCTCAACCCTTTTTCAGGACTTAGTATGTAGCTTTCGGTTACATCACCCAAAAAATCCACTCGAAAAAATTTGTTACGTCTTGGGGGGGGTGTTGGCAATTTGCGCGACCAAAATTTGTGACATCATTTGTTTAGTGAAGTCATAGTTTGGTTATAAGAACAGCTGTTTAGATGAACTGAAAACATTCACTTTGACATATCCATGATATATTCTATTTCCAACTGGGAAGTAAATACAAACATTTTATTATGAGAGTTTTCATTTTCTGATAAAAGTTTAGCAATATGATAATTATATGAAGAGAAAACAGTTTTATACTTTACCTTTAGAGTGAACACTTACTTATACAATGTGTCCATTTACTTATACCGTTTGATTTTAAACACATTCGATAAGTTTATTTGATGTTATAAAAAAATGCCTGCTTTATATATATTAGGCTATCCACACATATTGGAACTCTGATGTTTCCAAATGAACTGTTTCTTCTGTGTTTATTTTAAAATTCTGTAACTCATTAACTAATTGGACAAATTTCATAATCGTGAGTCCAATACTTGAGACATTCATAGCATTTACCCCTCCCCAAACTTTACTAATATATGGTGTAAGATATTACAACTAAATTTAGTCTTCATGATTTCGTAATTCAGTTTACGATTAATTACCACTGTACATAGTTTTACCATAACAGTATAATCACGTCGATTTAAAAAATCGAACAATTTTAAGGAGAGCCTGCAACAATAAGTGATGAAATGCAACACACAACTATGTTTAGACTTGTATTTATTGTTTTGCAGGCGCTATCTACAGTCCGCTGTAGACGTAGGTAGACAAATTATTTCGCTTTAGGCCCATAAGAGAAACATCGACTTTGACACATCATTACTGTTATTTATATTTTAATATTATAATACAACAATAACAATGTTCTTATGGGACTAAAATCCAAGATGGTGGAGGTTCTGAGAGACTCTTAAAATGGATATGAATACATTCAACGAATTGGATTTGGAATTCCAATACTAATATAGTAAAATCATAGACAAAGGACCTAAGGATTGGTCCTTTTGTCTGTGGTAAAATGTACCTATAAGGTTATGTTGCACAATACTTTTATCTATAAATAAATATTAAAAGTCAAGAGGTCGCAAAAGAGAGTGGAGAACAATAAGTTAAGTAGCAGTTTTCTATGTAATTAATAAATAAGTATATTTATCTTACATACATCAAAAATACTTTATGCCCCATCTGAAATGGTTCCTCAGATGAAGAAATTTACTTAATGACTGACAGTTAAGGCACTATGGCACAATCTTTCATAACATTCACAACAATGGTCGACAGGAATTATGTTCTTTTTTTGCTTTGCTACTGCAGAAGAACAACAAATTGTTGGAAATCAGCTGATAAAATAGCCCTCTTTTCCGAGAATGGCAGTATAGAGCTATGCACCCCATTGTTCAAGAAGTAACCATCACCTGCTCACTGTTATTTGGTTGAAAATAGCTGTGTTTAGACCTACAATGCATGCATGAAGAAGAGGAAAAGAAAAGCCATAAAACTAGGGCCCCGGAAGTCATAACACAACACAAATGAACACTTCTAGTATTTCGCTTGCTCCAAACAAGGTCTGAGAAATATGGAGTAAAAATTTATACAATATGTAAATAAATGATTTTGTTGGTGATATTTAGGCTAATAATTAAATAAAATGGATTGAAATAAAATATTATACTTCATAGGCGGAGTTAAGGGGTGGCATGGGGGGGCAATGCCCCCCCAGAACTCTTGAAAGTTTTGAATTTTATCACCAATCTTACCAATTCTGTTATAATTTTTTATTAATACAGATATTTTGATGGGGTTTTGCTGTGGTATTATATTATTTTTAAGTATTTTTCTCCATTTTTAAGCTGTATTGTGACAAAAAATTGAACACCAACTCTATGCCCCCCAACCTCTAACTCCGCCCATGTCATACTTTAATACCTAAGTGAGTAAAATAAGGAAGAGGACAAACTGTCCAGACAAAACCATTCATTAATAATTTAGGCTATTCTTCAAAATTATGGTAAAATGATAATGTTATTATTGAAATATACTTTTCAAAATTTATCTGGGACGGTGGCGACGTCCTGTAATCCAGCTAATTGGAGGTCACGAATTGTGGATAGTTGTGAGCGATGGTTGGTGGTTGTAATGTTCTCTTGAGTGGATTAACGTCCACACTATTGAATACTACGTTATCCACAAAGGCCGTCCTCATAATTAGACTAATTCGTAATTCAGAGGTCGTGGTTCGGATTTCACGATAATCTTAATTCATACTTGGCTTAAAATACCTTGCTTGTGGTATGGTCGCCAGTTCAATAATCTAATCTAATCTATAATACATGAAATTGTAAAAATAAACTTTTTTGCCAGCATGCAGGAGTATTTTAAATGAAATACTCTTAAAAATGAAAAAACCACAGCGTTCAACTTTAGTTTAAAATGGCCAATAATTTATGGGAAATTAAAACAATTATTAGACACATAAATCATGTTTTTAATTTATTAGCATTGAAAGAGGTGTCAAACTCTTAATAAATTGTAATTATTATGTTACCGTATTCCTTCTGATATGGATATGTCTTAGCTCTGAGTGCCCAGAAGTAACCCAAGAAACTTTTCATGTATAATTGTAATCTACAATTTAACCCTTCCCAAGCGTATATACATATATACGACATATACAGTATACGCCATATTGCTTATTAGTTGCAAGTGTTCTCAGTTCTCACCTTAAATTTCAATAAGGCTCGGTTCAACCGCCCTTTTCTAGGAATCTTTAGATTTCCGATCACACACTTATCGTCTTTCTTTAACCAAAAGATGTATCCGTTGTTTTTTCCAGTGGATTCTAGGGTAATTCATCAGGTGATTTTTGTTCAAATATTGTAAGTCTTTTTTTATTTAGAATTTAACGCAGACACTTTCCATCATGATCTTATGTAAAACAAAGTTTCACGACCTTTCAAAATTTAGAAATCTGATCACCTCAGGCGAACTAATATCTAAAATATAACACAATTAACATATAATCCGGACTAAGCTGGTATAAAGCTCAAAAAAAGTTTAAAACAGTCGAAAAACTTACAAACAAACCATCCACTAACCATTACACACATAATAAACATATTTATTTGTTTTGAGCTTTATATCAGCTGGCTTAGTCCGGATTATGTCTTATATTCTGGATATTAATTTGCCTGAGGACAGGATCAGATTCCAGATCCCAAAATGTTGTGAAACTTGGTTTTACATAAAATCAGAATGGAAAATGTCTGCAATAAAAATCCAATGAACATAAATCCACCATCACCAATAATGAATTTAAAGCAAAGAATTGTCAGTCTATCGCTCCTCTGCAACGCATACAGTTAAACATTCCACATGTGACAGCCTGTGGTAAAGTCTAGTTTGTTTGACTTCTCCAAATAGTTAAAAATATATTGTTTAATCATGGTGGTAAATTTATTCATTGAAAACGTTTTATTTAAACATGTGTATTACAGTATTACTGTATGTTGAGTAAATCTGTGTGGTAAGAATTCATCTTAGGTTTAAACTGTATTCCTATTGTATGTAAAAATATGAAATGGTGGTGCAATACAGAAGAGATTATCTTTCTGCATTACAAGTTCAGTAGTGAATTAGGTAATGCATGTTTGATCACTTAGTACGGTATAATTCATTGTTAACTAAGCATATTTCATTCTAAAAATGCATTTTACATATTTTCGGGGTTGCCCGGTTTAACCACACTTTTAGGTTATCCGACATAATGTCTGGTCCTGAGCGGTTAACAGATGGTCTACTGAACGTCAAAAAACTAAACCACTATTTAGGTGTTTTAAGATTGTTTCTTGGTTGTCTGAAGTTACCTTAGGACATAAATAAATATTATTGTTATAATCAAATTTTCTATTTCTTTGGTAACTTTCTATTTGGTGGGTTGGCATCACTGATCTCGAAACTTTTCTCTATCTTAAACGGTTACCGAGATATAAAAACAGTTTTTATTTATGTTTAGTGTGATAAGGGTTAGTGAAATATATTCAGTGAAAATGACCTTTAGGTGGAATGATCTGAGTTTTGAAGAAGACATAATAGAACTGGTTAATAATAAAGTCATAAAACATTAAAAAAATTATTATTTTTAAGAAAAAAGTTTGTATAATCAACTTCAACCGCCAGACAGAAGTGGAAAACTTCAACATTTCAAAATCTTCTTTTTGACCCAAACCAAAATATTTTGAAATGGATATGTCTTAGCTCAGGTGGGGTGGTGGCGATTTTTAAGATGGAAAATATGTAACAGGTTTCCATCGAAACCATCAGAGCTATTGAATTTTTAATACAAAAGAACATGAAAGAATAAGATGAATTGAAACCATTCCCTTTAGACATATCCATGATCTATTTCCCTATTTCTCAAGGGGAAGTAAATTCAGTAATTTTTCATGTATTGAGTGTGGCCGGCCGTAGTGGTGTGGTAAGGGTTAAAAACCCTCAAGGTGAATTAAGAATAATATAAACACAGTTATTCAAACTTACTTTACTATCATTTTACACAGAATATGTAATGAAAAATTGAAAATAAAGTTTTATTACAATATATTTAAAAATATTCAATACAATTTTGGAACAATAAATAATCTTAAGGTAAAACATTAAAAATAAATCCCAAACTGCACAAGACCACAAAAATATTTATAAAATTTGATTTACATTATAAAGTTCCAATTCTACTAGTTATTATTCTATAATTATTTAATTATTTTAACTTTTACCACCAGAATCAGTCTTTTTGAAAGACATTTGACAAAAATGAGACTGAATAAAAAAAATTATAAAACATATGAGTAAAATATGGATACCATTTTTACTTACTTTGCTTATTGTATACTACGCAAACCCGGGGTTGGTCAAGGTCACGTTTGTTATGTGGATGGTCTAGGGGTGAGCCATGCTTACTTTCAAATGCTTTCTTAACGGTTTATATTTAGTAAATTTTGAAAAAATTATATCATACCACTTTTGCTTAACTATTTTTCTAACCTTTAATTATATTATAGGAAACTAAAAATAACTAATTTCACCAAAAAAACTCTTAAACTGTAAACTTTGTTATAAATTAATTTATCTTTTTTCAATTAATTATTTCAAAAACAAGACACCATTCAAATGACGTTTTGCTAATACTCATTGCATTATAAAAAAAGATAAATATACAAAAAAAATTATTAATAATAAAAGGCCTTTTTAATTGTGCTTACTGCACTGTAAATTGTCAACAAACAAAGGAGTGACACAGACTGAAGGTCACTTAACCTCCCCCACTGTATCCCTCCAACTACTGACACCCTAAACAACAGCTATTCCGAGTTTCAGGTGATATATTACAAACTCCATGTTTTGCAGAAACTTAAAATGAAAAGTGAGCTCACACCTCAACCATCCGTGGGTTGAACTCATTTTAATTACACTAAATTTTAACATGCATTGAAACAAAATTCCAATGATGCTAGATACTAAATTAAATAGTGTTTCTCAACTTACTATTGATTTGATTACTTGTTTGAGATTTTTGTATACATTTCAATCAATTATCATCAACACAAGTCCTAAGACGTTTTGGAATAAGAAATTTTATCTTTGTAACATTAATTAGAAAAGAGAGCGATAGGTACACATTGACTCAGATCTGGGTAACTGTGGACTATGTATTAAGGCGAGTGGCGTTAGGGACAACTGAAATCCGCAAGGTTGTCGCTTATTCGTTATGCAATGCGATTGTATCGTGAAAGCTTCCTGCGTGACCTGTTTAAGATAACAATTTTGGTTTTTGTACATTTTTGGATCTCCAAAATGACTTATTTTACGATTATCGGATCACAAATGCGGCTTTGAAAAATAATTATTTTTAGTATAAAACATTTTTTTTTATTTCAATACTTCACATAGATTACATGAAAAGGTCTGTTATTCATCCACGGTCCCAAAATTTCAGCTCAAAATCATAAGTAGTTTTCCCACACTCCTTGCATGAAAAACTTCCGAGTTAATCACCCCTTAAATTGAAAAGTAACTAAAGAAAAAACATCATTTTTGATTTATGAAAACTTTTAAAGTTATGTTTCATGTGTTGATAACACTTTTATTAAATGATGTAACTCTCAATGTGTACACATAATTTTCCCCTTAAGACTAACATTTAAAAAAATTTCTATCTAAAAATCACTTATTGATTTACTTCCAATTTCTTTAAGTTTCTTTAACCAGCAAAGCAAATAAAAAACACATTGATAACCCACAATCATATGGTACCCATTTCACGACATACAATAAAAAATGCTTTTAATTGCATTAACAAATTTACTTTCTACTTAAATAAACTTTATGGATATTCCAAAATATCAACTAAAAATTGTAAAGTACATTGATGGCAAAAACATTTATAATAAAATGATGCACATACACAATCACAATATGTTTGTTACTAAACCTTCAAAAAGGTAAAAAAATTAAAATGGTTGTGGGTCAAAATTATCGTTTTTTTTTGCAAATAAAAAGTAAAGAAATAAACCTAGTCGTAACTAAAACTTTTGTGGTAACATTTTGTTATTCTGTTTGATTTCACAAATAGTTAAAAGATATAAAATAAAAACTATTTACACGAGAAAATAAATAATCTAGATTGTCTGAGAGTAGATTGCCCGCTCTCCTTCTAGGAACTAATCTAGTCTAGGAACAGTTGTCAACACCATCCAAGGCTCTGGGCTCTTGACACAAAGTAGAAAACCCGTCACCGTTTTTGGTTGGATGGACAACATTAAAATAAAAACCCATACTTTAAGATTCTGATAACTTTGTGTCAATCTTTTTCAGATTATAATAGGAATACTGAAAGTCTACCAAATTTAATGTAGTTCAAGTGATTAGGAATTTTAAGAATGATGAAAATTAATATTCAAATATTTTGTTCAAAAGAAAACACTAAAATATCAGTTATCAAAGCTTTGACACCTTACATAAATGTCTATATAACTTATCAAACATTGGTAGTTGCCAAATAACCGGTTTCAATCCGGTTCTTCAAAAAATAATTTGACTATATTATTGAAAGTTATCAATTTCAGTAAATTGTAAATTGTAATCCTTCTTCTATCAAAGTTTATATAGCTTTTATACATATTTTAACAGCACTGACCAATAACAAACCAACCAAAAAGTATTTACTGCCACCAAAATCTTTTTATATCCTTAATACAAAATTTGTTTCCCCATACATTCAATTTGTCATTTACTATCTTAATGTTGAGGCCATCAACCAAAATTGACGAGTAAAAAAGATAGGTTACCATGTTCAAATTCTTGAATAGTGTTGGCAACAAATAATATTAAAACTGGATTTTAATAAAATAAAATTAATTTTTAATGTTCGTTACATACTCATAGAATCATATATACTCACGGATACACACTAAGGTATTGCACACAGTCGTATTGCTTAGACTTACGAGTACCTTAGCCCTAATATATACATAATTACTTATCTATACTGCAAAAATATACAGTGCTGATTCTTCACATCTGCAGTCAAAATCCAAAACTATGTTTCTCCTAGGATTCAAAGTAAATCAAAATTGTTTAAAAAAAGATAAAATATCTTTAATCGCTAAAAAATAATCAACTTTAAAATAGAGAACTGCTTAAGATCGTGTTAAATTATTTCTATTAAAAAAACAACTGGTTTAAGGAATAAAAACAAAATCTGGTGTACATTTTAGAATTGAACTAAATCACTCTAAACTTCAGCACCATCTTTGGCTATTTACGAGTAAAGGAAATAATTGATCTTCACTAATGAATGGTGTGAAACGATAATGATATAATTCATGAAATGATATTATAATTAGCCTACTGTAAAATAACTTATGCCAGCAAAAGCTGGGACTGGCAACATATTTAGTCAATTTTTGGCTAAAAGATTTCTATTTTTTTAACTTCAACATGACGTAATGCAAAGCCTCGATAATCTGCAAGATCTATTACAATATTACGAATACATGAGTTGAATACAAAAATAAAATTATCTGATTGCATTTTTTTACAAACAAAACTGAAACATATAAAGATGATTCAATATTATGGGTAGAATAAACTAAAAATTTTAATCTTCTACAATCATTTAAGTTTTTCTTATAATCCTTTTTAGTATTTTCCAATGTACAATCAAACTTTGGAATCCCGATTTAGTATTGGCATCCAAAATTTTCTATCACTAAGACATTGTTATGTTTATTACATCACAACTATTTTAAAAGTAAAATATATCAGTTTAGTAAAGAAAATACTGATTGATCAATAATCTCAGGATTAATGAGGCTGTACGTTACCGCAGTCAGGTAAGTTTAGGTTAGGTTAGGTTACACAGCACCAGTGACAGAGTGTAGACGCAGCCTAGCAGCGTCCGGACGTCATTGCTTATTGTTCTTAGCCAGATTGTGAGACGCCCAGTTGAGCGAAGTCTTCCACGAGTTGCACAACGCTTCGTCGAACTTGGACTTGAAATGGGACAAAGCCTCTTGTTCGGAGAGGTCCAGCACCTGTGTGAGTATGTAACGTTATTGGTGGAAAAAATGCAACCAACAATATGGAACACCTTTAGACGCAATTAGTCATTTCACCATATTAACTGTAGTTCCCCAAAAAAACCCATAGAGTGCATGGTGATGTTGCTTTTGCCTCTAAGCACTCACAAAACCAATATGGCGGCTTTGTTGGAATATTTAGTGACTGAAATCCGTTGCTAAGCGACCAGTGTTCCAGTGTTCGTTGCTCCCGTACTGCTGCTTATGCTCATATACGCAAGTCATTAAGACCAGCTGTTTTCACTTCAGCTTTAGCTGTTTTTATATACGTTCATCAACCTATATTTGCTTTTGGCTAGTTCATTCAGTTCTATCCAGTTCAAAAACTCTGTTCTGATAAATGTTTTAAAAATTTACATTGTTCATTATATAAGGTAATATAACAGACAAATTAATGGAAGGGCGGCAACTGAGAATTTGAACTGGAACTTGTAACTCCAGCTGCTGTTACAAACATAGATCAATTATTAATGGGAAGAGAGTTCCCAATCTAAAAATCACTTACCAAAGTGTCTCTCAGGTAATTGAGATCCTTCTCGGAGGATAACTCAGGTAGACCAGTGGAGATCATCATCGCAAACAGAGACAGAATCAGACAACCGTGCCTCCTCAAGATCAGGAAAGCCTGAAACAGTAAATGAGGAAAATGATATAAATCTATCACTATTAAAATTGAGGAACATTATTTGATATTGACTTCACTGATTTGTCTTGCACTAAAAAAATTTATTTGCTTACTACAGTGTGTTTAATAAGTCATCATAAAGAAATTCTCTGTTTTTCCCTCACTTTTTCATATTAGATGCAGCACTTTACCTGACTAAAAAGTGTGTAACCATTGGTAATTTTTTAAATACAACATGGAGAAACCATTAAATAATAAACACAAAATCAGTCTCTAGTAAATGAACTCATTCAGCACAAAATCAAATTGTTTAATTAAAATGTACAAATAAACATGGATCATATTATTTGGAGAGCGTACTGGAAAAATATCCAGCATATGTCAAAAAATCACTATTCATTCTCTTCCAAACCGGCTCACTGATGACTTGGAAGAAGTAAGAATGGCCGCTGCCATTATCTACAATATATCTTTACAACTAAACTCACTAACTCAGGTTTTCAACGCTGCCAGTTTTGCGATATTGAAATTCCCTGTTTTGGAAAACGACCGTTTTGGAAAATATCGTACAGTTGCAGTAAATTACGTGCTGCAATTATTGCACAGTCAGTAAGCACTGTATTCACTTCTATCCTCCAACGAGTGCCGTCGCCCTTGAACGCCAACACCGACCTACTCAATTGTTAGTCGTTGCCAGGATGACGGCACGTTAGTTGGTCCAATAGCCTCATTCCGAGAATTATTTCCAGTTGAACATCCTTCCCGACATTTTATGATGTTTCATTCCAAATTTGAAAGTTCTGAATCCTTTACAAAATAGCGATTCCTTGGGCGGTTTCCCTGACCAATGTAGAAATTCCCTGACATTTCCTGGGTTTCCCTGTGACTAAACACCCTGTTACAAGTTTAACCCTAGAAGTGGCAGATAAAAAGTCTGTCAACAATTTAGTCAACTTGTTAGGCGAATCATCACCAGCTGTGATGAACTATCTCAAGTGTGCTCATTTACCACTAGAGAAAGCTTTATAGCCAATTAAGCACTTTCTTAGTCGGTGGTAATATTTAAGGTGTAAGTATTGAACCAATTGGAAGTACGCGGGTTCGAATCCTGTCCAAGAGCAGTTCCAATTTGTCTCGTAAATGTGTGGTACAGGGGTGGGAGGGGCAACCTAAAATAAACGGTGACTGTCTTTGGTTACGACATTTCAAAAATCTAATCTAATCATGTTTTGTATTAATTTGTTTAGGCTATACTGATTGTTTAAAGATGATTTTCATAGTGATTTTATCAAACAGTTAAGGATAAGACACTTCTATGCAGGTCTGCTGAACGGTCGGATATTTGTTATTTATTAGCCATTGTGGTGTCAAATTTGAAATTTGAAAATTATTGTTACTTTTCAAAATACATCAAGTCTTGAAATGGCGTCAGCTGGATGGTTAAAAAAAATGTTTATCGTCTTCTTTCCATGAACTCGGTTAATTTAATCTATGATATTTACAATTTTTAAACCACAATAACACATCAGGTGATAAGTTAGTATACGAAACGTGATAACTTTTACCTGTTCACAAGTTTTCTGGAATATCTGGAATTCCAAGGCTTCTTTCTTGTTTTGGCCTTTGTTGATGACATGGACAAAATCATGGGTGAGAACAAACGGTACTCGTTCTCTTCGAAACCCAAACTTCTCTTTGAAGTGTCCGAGGATGTGGCCGAAATCAATGTGGAAGAGCTGTCAAGCACAAAAACACAATGAGAAGAAAGGTATTTAAACGTGTTCTTTCGATTTATATACATTGATATTTCCATATAAACGTACATACATTTTACAACTACTTTCAGGCTGTTTTTGTAATTTACATAGAAAGTAACATTACTTTATCAACATGAATTCAAATGATTTGTGGGACTCTATTATTAGATGTTAGACTCTTCCTCACACACAGGATCAATAGTCTTGTGAGGAAAAGATTTCCTGTACTTAAAATAATAAACCCAAACGTATTCTTTTATGGAAATAAATAAATCTTGAATCAAATAAGATGAAGTGGTCCCAAGCCTAAGCCAACACAATATATGTCAAGCCCAGTTAAATGTCTGTTGAAACATCACTTGTTATTTATTTAATACATGTTATTTTTGAATGTAGACGTTAGACATATTACATGAAAATTTAAAATATAATAATCATTACTTATTCTAACCTTTTATTAAGAATACAATACTAATTTATGGGTTGCAGAATATCTCTTTGATATAAGTGTAAACATAAATAAACACAGATAAATGTTACATATGAACAGTTTTATGTGTATAAATATTTTTAATATAATTTAAGGTAATCTTACAATAGGTCTCTTGAAAATCTAAAAACGTCATTAAAACTATAATGAAAGTCCAAAATAAGATGCAAACCGATTTCCTTTCAAAGAATTCAAAAAGTCAACTATTTTTAGGTATTTAACAAGTTAACCTGTGGACTATTATCGAATATGGTGTTATAACGGTGAACACAATGGTGCACGGTGTTATCAAATAATGGAATAATGGCACAAGAGGTAAAGACTAGACTGGGGAAAGGTGTAGGATTTTATCAAAGCACTAGACATCTATTCTGGGATAAGATATACCGATGACTGTAAAAAGTTACCATGTATAAAACTTATTAAATACAGTAGAACTCCAATTATCCGATCTCCGACTACCGTATCCGAATCGCCGATTATCCGAATCACTTTCAGAAAAAAATTTGTCCAAAAAAGTCTAAGTGCGCTAATATTCTTCCCCCCGCAAAGCCCGAGTGTGACCACTTGCAACTGCTCACCGACAAGCGCATGCGTGACCTGGCTGCCCGAAAACCGATGAAGACCGCAAAACAGCTCACATTGACGGAGATGTTTAAAAAACAATGATTTTTATTTCTAAACTTGTACGTACATTTTATTTATATTTAAAACATGTGAAAATATCATGTTTCTTACATTTATTTCAATAAAAAAATAGTGCAATATCAAAACGTAGCTTTTTTTCTCTCTAATGGCAATTTAAAAAAAACTCTGATTATCCGAACATTTGATTATCCAAATGGGTCCCGGTCCCTATTAATTCGGATAATTGGAGTTCTACTGTACTGACAATTAGTTACTTATTATGTAGAAGTTTGGAATATATCAAAAAGGGAATGGAGTGGGGTTCAGGGGAGGGATGAAGTTAACAGAGGTATCATAGGTAAAACAGGTAAAAATAGGTAAATAGGTAAAAGGTTGGATAGAATTAAAAATGAAGTTTTGAGAACGAGAATAGTCGAAGAGAGTTTGAAAGAACAAGTAGAGAAATCAAGATTAAGATGGTTCCGCCACTTAATAAGCATGGAAAATTAAAGTCTGACAAAAAAATGAGTGAGTTTCATATGAACGGAAGAAAACCAAAAGGAGGACGCAGAAGAAGGTGGATTGATGAGTGGAGACGAGATGTGGAAGCAAGAGGTGTGCAATGGCAGTATGTGGAGGAACAGAGGAGGATAGAGAAGACCCAGAGATAACTGGAACAGGAGAGGAGGGAGAAGCCTAGTGAGCACCGAGACCCAGAGATAACTGGAACAGGAGAGGATGGAGAAGCCTAGTGAGCACCGAGACCCAGAGATAACCGGAACAGGAGAGGATGGAGAAGCCTAGTGAGCACCGAGACCCAGAGATAACCGGAACAGAAGAGGATGGAGAAGCCTAGTGAGCACCGAGACCCAGAGATAACCGGAACAGAAGAGGATGGAGAAGCCTAGTGAGCACCGAGACCCAGAGATAACCGGAACAGAAGAGGATGGAGAAGCCTAGTGAGCACCGAGACCCAGAGATAACTGGAACAGGAGAGGATGGAGAAGCCTAGTGAGCACCGAGACCCAGAGATAACCGGAACAGAAGAGGATGGAGAAGCCTAGTGAGCACCGAGACCCAGAGATAACTGGAACAGGAGAGGATATCTATGTATGTAGCTGTGGACTATAGGGTCTACCTACCTGGCCTGTGCGCTTGACCATGATGTTGTCGCTGTGTCGGTCGGCCACCCCCAACACGTAAGTAGCGACACAGTAGCCAGCACATGAGTAGGTGAACTCCTCTATTGCTTTGTTCAGGGATGCCTCTGTCTGGTTGTGATCTTTAAGCCATGCTGAAAAATAACAAATATGTCTTATTCATAAAAATATACTAGAATGTAGCACCAAATGGTCTGTCCCTTCTATTGGTCAATGTAACAGTCATAGCTTGAAAAAAAAACTAGCAGACAACTTCATTGTATTCATGAGAGAATCAGCTGAGAACGACAAATCCGCGTTAACTTGGGCGTCGGGGTTAGTTCAGCAGTAATCTAATACTCCGTGGAACAATAGGTATCTGGTACAAAAACACCAACATATTCATTGAGGTCATTATTTTGATATGTGCTATTTTATTTATTTTTATTTATCCTATTTTGTATGCATAACACAAAAAAGGAAACAAAAAATCAAAACAACAGTTATGTTTTGCATTGTTTGATGATATGGATAAATCTGACATGGATTTTAGTGGAATCATTGAACCAACCTAACAGTGATCCCTTCCTGAAAGCAGAGGTGGCTGAAAACATCCCCTTCTCCTTCTGTATGTTGGCGATGGTCTCTGCGTTCAGCACAACTTCTATCAATCCCACTCTGTTGTCAGTGGAAATACAACCATATGGATTCATTCTGGAACCAAACAACATTAGTTGCAGCAATTCCTTATTAATCAATCAGTAAAATCGTCCCAAGGTGGGTTGAAATATCTTTCGCTAAATCTATTAAGTAGAAAAAACAGAAATTTCTAAAATAGTAATCTAGATGGAATAATCAATCCACAAAATAATCTCAACCTCCTCTTCTCTTAACCAGGTATTTTTTTTAAGAAATGAGTAAATTGATATAAGTTCATCAGCTACTGCAAAACTCATTCTTTACTTAACCTTTCACCGCGGTTTGACGGATGCTAACTGTCCTGTAAAAAACTCTGCTGCTATGATTTGACTAACACATTGAAGCTTCAACATGTGCTGCTCTCATGTGCTGTTGGGTGTTTCCTGAACTATTTCAAACTGAAACTATATGGAGCATGTTGCCCTTGAATTGGACGGCCTTTTACAACTGTTTCCAAATAAGAAGTGGGTGTGAGTGTGACAGGAAGTGTGTTTATAACTCAAGAGTGAGTGGAGTGATCTAACCTCATTTTTATTCCATTATATTTTGGATAAATTTAATTGTTTTATAATTTTACTCCAAGGCAGAATATGATCTCAGTTATGGGTTTGTGACTTTTAAGACCAATTAATTATACTTTATAATTAATGTTTAGTGTTAGTTTTCAGTAAATAAAACAAATTCTGCAGGGAGGGTTTTCATAGTTTGGGTTAGAGATAGGTTATCATAATGTTTTATATTGTATTTTTTTAATAAAATATATTTTTTCAAACCTTAGTAATCATACTAATCATGTTTGTAGGGTCTCTAAAACCCAAATTAAACTACTTTGTTTTAAAAACCTTGTAAAAAAATTGTCTGAATGCATAAACTACTGTGGCAGGGCTTGAAAACAACTCCCTGATTAAATGGTTAACCAGAGAAAATCATCAAGGAAAACGGCCAACCTGAGATCCAAGCCCTCATCCTTCCAGAGCCGGTCCATGATCCTGATCATTTGCAGGGTCAGCATGTCTTGGCGCAGGTCATCTCCGTTCTTGAAGATGATGTAGATATCGTCACCGTAAAGGTCGTCATTCTCAAACACAACCCACAGCGGGCGCATCTTGCTGTCCATAACACGACACTTTTCAGCCCTGTAAACACATTAACACATGAAATTTAACAAAATGTTTTTTAATTTTTAATTTTTTCAGATGGTGAATTATAATTCCTTTTCTTTCAGCCAACATCCTCTTTTGGTTGATTTTGAAAGTAGGAAGGTTAGTTAATTTTTAAATAGCGAAAGGTTAAAACCCCGGTTCTGTTACTACCCAACGTCGACCTGATACTAGATAGCTTTTTAGGTAGGCCTGATTTGAACCGGCGATTTTCGAATTAAAGAAGCACTTTACCACCCACTAGGGTAGCTCTTGGCTAGCCTACGACACACTTGGCCTTGGGTGAGATATCATACCCAACGGCCGCTATTATGCAGAGGGACTTCTTGCAAGAGGAACATGACATTTGGCTGTGTGATCTCATGGTACTAAGAAAAACTCATCCATTGTTAAAAAGAAAGCAAATACAGTACTAAGAAACAAAAATCAATAATGGACTTTGTAGTATACCTTACGGAAAGATAACCATTAAGTATTTTGTGATTTTTTACTATTGAACTGGAATATTATTAGCACCCCATAAACAACTCTAAACCAAAATACTGCATTAAGTTCAGGTTGTATGTTAGTTGTGTTGTACCTGACTCGTTTGATACGAAAGCTCGGTTCCAGCGGACTCTGCACGCTGGTGAGGCTCTCGAGTGTGTGCTGCTCCAGCAGTGCCTCCTGCAGGAAGTGTTTGGCCTTCTCCTTGTCCTTGCGCAGCCGCACCTGCTCCGACGTAGTTTTCAACCGATCCAGGAACACCATCTGCCGCTCCAAGCTGCGCATGTGCTCTTGGCTGCCACGGCAGTACGCCTCCAGTATCAGACCGAACCTGACCGACACCGAAGCCACGTGCATCTCCGACCTGGTCATTAGATTTAGATTTTGGACCCTTGTTAGATTTAACGAAAATGTTACTTCTAACGAATTTAAATGGGAAATTGAGAGAACTAGAAACCCCAGCAGAGCCTCATAATTATTATCCTCGAAGCATATTGTTAAGTGGGCTCTTATCCTAAAAAGTAAATAATTGTTCTGTAAACCAATAAGTTATTTTATCCTATTAGTCACTATTCTTTATAGTTCCATATGTCAATCATGAAGTTTGCTGTTTTGCTGTGAGAGTATGCTTTGTAGCCAACTAAAAAATTTTTCAGATGATAAAACTTTGGTGTAGTGGTCTAAGGTGTTTGCTAACAAGTGAAACATTTGAAGCCGATCGGAAGTAAGCAGGTTCCAATCCCCACCAACCCCTATTTGGCTTCCAAATGTGTGGTACAGTGGTCGGAGGGCCACCTAAAATAAACATGACCATCTTGGATGGAAGTTGACGACAATATTTGTAGGCTTAGTTGGGATTTCTGTTTTGCTTCTTTTACAATTGTATTGATAAGTGGAGGGGAGGTATGTTTTGTTTTTGTTTATACTAAGAAGAGATGCATAATGATTCTTACGTTGAAATTAAGGGTAAAACACCTGTCATTTCTAATTCTAGGGTTAAGCATGGAATGTTTCCCACGTTAATGGGTTAAAATTAATAACAAAATACTTTGTTATAAGTACCTGAGGTGCCAAAATAGGAAATGGCCAATCTTCTGGTTAATGAAAGCTCGCCTGAGCAGGAACTCAACCAGGTCACAGTAGAGGTAGGACTCGTGCTTCAACGCTTGCACCAGTTGCAGTAGGAACAGGGATAATACTTCGTCACTGCAACAAACAGTTACAATCAGCTGAGAATAGTATTTTGAACACATGATGGGTGATGAGATGAGTGTAATGGATTTAACGGTACTTATTTTTGTAACTGACAAATACTAGATACAGAAGAAACCCACAAATCCTAAAAAAATTGGAAAAACTAGATGTTATAGGGCTCTAGACCTAAGAGATGGAGATGACAACTAAAGTGACACAAGATATAGAAAAGGAAATCAGCTTACTGCAAAGGGATTCTATACACTAAGTCTGCTAGTTAATAATCATTGAGCAATAACCCATGAGAACAGATCAATAAGGCTTTTCAATACACGAAACACAAGAAAGTATGCTGCCTGAGTATATTGTCTCTTTTTTGTTTGAGAGGCTGCCTAGAGAAATAAAGGTAGTCCCGGGTACTAGAGTCTTTAAAACGGCCATACACAAAAAAAGCAATGAAATGGATTTACCTCAGATTTTGGTTGATTTACAAAGAGGAGGCTCTAGGCCCAGTTTGCTTATCATTACCCTAACCATACCACACATTGCCTACACACAGATACACAAGTTACATGTGTTGGTAAAAGGTTAGTCTACACAGAACATATTTTCAGAACAAATACAAATTTTTATGATGGATCACTTTTCACACTGGTTAACAATACATAACTTTATTTTACACACCTAAAGGTTATATCCCACATAAACTCCTAAAACCTCAAGCATAGACAACTTTTCAGTGAAACGTAATTATTTATTTGAATGTAAATTACTTATTTAGTCTCAGCTGATTGCTAGACACAACATGACTTTTATCGCCGTTTTGTCGAGATGAGGTTATACAATTTGTTCATGTCAATGTTCTGTTTTCACTGTCATCTCAGTTTCAAGTCCCAAAGGAGAAAAAATATGTAGTTTTTAGTCACAAGGGAAGAAATGTAATCCCATAAGAATAACATGGGAAAAATCAGGAACACTCAAATGAACTATGAGAAATAATAGCAGCTAACAATGGTAATTATTTTGTGAACGATCAGCTGATAGTTTGTTGATTGCTTTGAGGTTTTATTAGCCAACTTGGAAAATTATAGTGATTCGGGTTAGTTAATAGTGGGTAATTTATAACTTGTGTTATTTTTTGTGGGGGGAAAATTTGTGGGCATCATGTGAGTTCTTTTTGTCCTTAAAGAAATTGTGGCCCTCAGCTTCACCTCGGATGACAACAATTTACTTCATGGACAAAAAGTTTCACTTTAATCCCTTATTTACAAATAACTATATTTACACATTGTATACATAGTACAATAATTTTAATAGTGTCAATGGGTCTACCAAAACTAAACCAAAAGAATTTATCCAATGAATTTGTGCGAGTTTTGAACATTTGAAAAGTTTAATAGTATTAGGTTTTTTTTCAAATAATTAGGTATTTGGGTAACAAACCTTTCTCCCATATAAATAGTCAAATTATAACTGGGTATGATATAATTTTTGTTTTGTGTACTATACACAGGTTACATAGTTGATTGAGGGAATGAGGCTAGTACCCTTACCATCAATACTGTACCATAAATGTATTACATGTAGACAGTTGTAAAAATATTTAACTTTAAACATTTCCTCGTTAAGTGATTTTCAGCATGCATGTCAGATTGCCAATTTGAGTTGCTCATGCAAATAACCCATTTGCTACGATCGCCCCTACCAAGTTTTCAAAACTTGTCGGCGGGGTCCAATTGTACATTATAAATCTTTGAAACATTGAATAGTAATCTTAATATTCTAAGGCAGTTTAGGGTAGGCACCTAACTTTTATACAATTTATCAGCTAGCAAAAATTCCACTAAAATCTATATATTTCATTTTTTTATTTTTTATTTGTTATTATTGTTTTCACTTTATCAATGCATATGCATTTTTTACAATCCCAAATTATGCCATCTACTATTATACAAACACACAATACACCTAAAAACTATTACATGCCGATGAGAAATAATATATGCTGACATTCATTTACTATGTACCTATGTATCACGTAGTATTACTTTAGTACTCTAATCTACAGAGTGAAATACGGCTTTACATATTATATGTAGGAAAAATATTTTGGGTTGAGTCAGTGTATAGGATTACATTTATTTTACAGAATGCATTTGTGAAAAATATACATAAGAAAAAACAATATCCTCGTTACTATGTTAACGTAAAGATACACTAACAGACATACCTAACATCCATCAAACATCGCACCGCAAAACTCCTGACGGACTGATCAGCGTAGGCGTAATCTAACAGCTCTAGGGCCTTCTCCACAGGAAGTTGCGGCCATATCCTGATGAGTGAAAGGGCTTGAGCCACCTACAATCATAATCATAATAGAAAACAGAATTTCATAAATTTATTACCTTTCACAAATAAAAAACAAGTTTAGTGATGAGATTAAAAAATTATGAAATTCAGTTTATAACTTTGGAGAGTAACATCAAGCGATCATATCTCACCACACTTACCTTGTAATGTGGTGTGATTATGTACTAAAGATTTTGACGATCTTCAAACGACAAATCGTAACCAGCAACAATTTTGGATTAGTACTTTTAAAGCGGGTACTGAAAACCACTTCTTTGGGCTAAATGTACCTTCCGAAGCGGGATGGCAGTCTACATTAAAACAATGTATCATGACCGGGCATTGAACCTGGGTCTATTGCGTGGTAGGCCGGTATTCTAAACAGCTATGACTGCCTAAATATACAAGAGAAATATGCTGTACATGAGAATGTAATAAAATACTATAATTCTTAAAAATTCAATCAGAAAAAATAACCAAGCAGATTGGGCTGATATTGTGAATTAACAAAGTCTAGTGTTTTCAGGTTGCACTAATCCATTATTATGAATAATATAGCTAAAGTACAGACACAAAATAACAGAACGCAGTGGCAACTAATGATTAAGGTTAGACTTGCCTCCTTGTGGTCATTCCACTCGACACAGTCCAACAGTTTGGGCAGCAACGTAGGTACTAGGTGAACCAGCTCATGCCTCAGCGACCAGATCACCTTCCTTTCCTGCTCATGCATCTCGTGCAACGGATCACGTTCTGCGATCATTCTGCACAACACATTTATTCACTCATTATCAGTTTGATTATGTTACAATTCACCCATTAGTGATGAGTTTATTACCTTAAGCTATTTAACATTATTTAGCTCAAAAATTCCGTCTACTAATATCACATCAAACTTGTACCCTATTTCGATCACCAATGAATTGAACCGCGGTTCGATGCATCGAATAGAAATTTCTATACATTTTTTATACATCGCACACTCCTATTTGTGACTAATTATCGTACAAAATATTATTTTGAGAGTCCTGACGTTAACCTGGACGCGTCAAGTGTCAAAAATTGATGATACTCTGACACCGCCAAGAATCACGATACCTGGAATCCGGTTTGGTGGAGTTGTCTTTGAGTCTTCGTGATGAGTGGACGTGTTAAGTTTCTTATGTGCATAGTTGTTATTGAATTGTTTGTCTGTTGAAGTTTTTTGATCGTGATGGGAAATGTCCAAAAGAAAAATCTAAATAACATAAATCCACCATCTCTAAGAATTGGTGACAGTGGATTTAAGTTATTTATGTCAAAGAACCTGGAATCGAGCATCGGTATAAGCCCATCTCCACTTATTAATTAGTATTAATTAATTACTACTGCTTAATGTATTCGTAAACAACTGTGTTTTACTCCAAATTGTCCACAATTTTACTTAAAATAATTGGGTTTTATGTCAGCCAAAACTCATGCCAAGCTTACAAGACTTAAAAGACAATAGTTCCTAAACAGAAGGTTGCACTCACTTAATATGTTCTATATAGTTCCTGGTTGGAACTGGTTTCTCCTCCATGCTTTCTATGCTGTCCTGCTTGTCTGCGTACTCCAGGACTTTATCTATGGACGGGTACACAATTGTGTGTTCCGCATGGTACCTGCACCCATGATACATTATTGTGTTAGACACTAAATAGGCCTGTTGCAGTAGATTATCGCAGGGCTTATTTCATAGGTTAAGCAACGTACAAAATGTTATCAAGGTATGTTTATAAATAAGAAATTGAGAATGATATATAAAAATACCAGTACTCTATAACCATTAGGGGTCTGCGGTGCACCGAAAAAATCGGTACCGTACGGTCCCAGCCTTGTACCGGACCTCGGTACGGTACAATAATTTTTTCGGTACAAGTTCGGTACGGTACAAATAAGGAAAAATTAAGTCACTATCCAGTCTATGTTGCCATCAAATATAACTATGGAACATCTCCTGCGAAAACATTAAATAAAACCCGACCGTTAAAGGCTTTATACTCTACAAGTAATATAGAATTACAACACTGCCCAGATGTACAGCAAATACTGAACGTAAGACTGACTCATAGCGTGTTGGTGAATGATCATTTAAAATAAAACAATTTCACCAGGACCTCAGGAAAATCGGGCAACCAGCCATCTCCCTGCCGACTCTAAATTATTGTGCATTCCCGGCTTATTATTGTATTCACGTATAGCAGCTCACGCGATCAGGGAACCGTTCCTCCTTTTGACGCAACGAAATAGTCGTACCAGTATGAGGCTCGTATTAGTCGTGTTTCAAATAGTGATGGGAATATTTGTGATTTTTCAATCACAGTTAAAACCTTTTACACTGTGATTCATGATTCTTTCAAATGATTCCTTCTTTTTCCTCTGACAGCCTGTTGCCGATGTTATAATATAACATCGTCAACACATCGTAATATAACATCGTTCATGACCAATACAGAACTGTGATTTGCCGTATTGATCCCACTCTTTCGGGATTTTAACTCAAATTAAATAAAAAATCATAATGTTGAGGAAATAATTGAATAAAGGAAATAAATAACTTTTATTTTTTTAACAATATGTTCTGTATTTCCTCATTAGTGGAACCCCTCAAATCCGAACTAATTGGGACTGAAGCTTGATCTTCCAGGGAAATAAATACTACGCACTTATTTCGTCACTGTATTCGTGCGGTAACCGACAGGTTATACAGGCTGTGCGTGACTCATAAGGGTTGTGACCTTGGCGGGTCGAGCCTGTGCTAAAAATAAACCATTCTCTGCCCTTACTAACAGGGATGCGTATCGCGTCTGGCTACTGCCTGTGTCTAGTTTAGTGAGCGTGGTCGTGTGAAGATTTTCTTCATTTCAACAGTTAAAGCATTGATTTTATAATTACGAAATATGTAAATTCAATGGTTAAAGATAATAGACTTTAAGCGAAAAACCCTGACTTTGTTAAACCTTGAAAAATAAGTTTATGTGATTAATTTTTTTTAATTTCCAGGTATTTATTTTTTTTATTTCCCAAGAACATGTTCAGATTTGAGGGGTTCCACTGTAATATTAAAATATTAACCACTTTATACTAAAATAACTATTTTAGTCTAAAGAGCCCTTTTACATTTTATGAAAGTGTTTGATTTAATTTGAATAATTATTGTGATTGGTTGAATTAAAAATAATAAACCAGGACACTATAAAACATAGGTCTTGGCTAGGGGGTATTGACTCAGTTTTCTGTATTTTTTGTTCTGCAATAAAATACATTATAGTTTTTTATTTAGTTAGTTCATCCTTAGTTTCATATAGACTTGAGATGATTATTTCCTCTTATTAATTAGTTACAACATTAATTATAATGTTTAAATAATTATTAGTATGTTTAATGTGATATGTTTTTTAAAGAATGGATTTAAAAATCATATAACAGTTTGAAAATTAGTTCAGTAAAATATTTCTTTTGACATTGTATATCTTTTATTAAACTCCTTTCTCTATGTTTTCACTAATTAAATTCAGGAAAACACTTATGAATAAAAGGATGAGATCAGTCAATGTTACTAGCGGCATTATTCTCGTGTACCGTACCGTACCGAATTTGTACCGAGAACCGAGGTACAACATTTTGTACCGTACCGTACCGTACCGACCTCATAATTTCCTGTACCGCAGACCCCTAATAACCATGGTATGGGAAATGAATAAATAGGTTTGCTGCCATGAGAAATATTAAAATTTTTACATTTTTTTTAACACACTAGTAGACTAACTAGATGAAGCTGTATTATCAGAATATAACAAAATAAAGAAGTTATGTATCTATTTGCTCTCCATAAGATTCTAACAACGTACCATGTATACCAGTTTCTTTAACTCTGTACCATTTGACATAGAGCACAGATTCAAAATACTAAATTGTTTGTTTTAAATTTATTTTATTTTTATAAATTATATGTAAAATCCCCAACAAACCCCATTTTGGAGTAACCGCTCATAACAGTGCAGTTACCTAAAATTTCACATAGATAGATTTTATTGCATTTCTAACTTTATTGATTACATGGTGTTTCAGAAGTCTCAACCAACCTTTTGAGGTATTGTTCGTGGGTCAGTATAAATATAAATACCATATTTAAGTTGCTCGGAAGTCTTCAGTCACTCACAGAGCTGCCTTTGGTTTTTAAATAAATATTTTTTTCTCTAAAAAACTATTATATGTAAAGTTTTAAGTTTGGTTTACATTCATATATTTCTGAGGACAGAATTAGTCACAGAATTGTTTGACTCGTCTCCGATCACACTAAAGCATCTCATGCACCAACCATCTACTTCACAAGTCTTAAAGGAACTATTGACCAATTTCAAACACTTTCAACTTGTTAAGCTGCGGAATCATAAAACAGAATAATTATTTTAATTAAACATTTCCATTGGATGAACACTAACTTGTGGAATGTAATGGTTAGAGCGGTGGAGTGGTCGACATTGGGGTTGCTGACCACCGTGCCCAGCTGGTGAAGCAGATCATCTGTCTGCGTGTCCTCGGCATACGTCCACATGTACAACGTCATCGCCCCTGTCTTCAGCTGGTTCTTGAAGTCGTACACTGTTGTGTTCACCCATCCCATCGGATTTACGTACAGTTCCTGATAGATCAGCGAACCAGTTAGATGTTAGACCACAGGTTTAGGCAACAGGATCTTCAAAGCCGGCTTTAATATTATATATATGTATATTTGTTGCTGAATATTGTATAGCCACCGAAAATGTGAGGATGAGAAAGGAAGTGGATATAAGAAGACTGGTCGGAATTTATAGACTATTTTTAACTACATTCAGATGTAACGAACCTTCTATAATCATACTGAAGTGAAATACTGTAATTCTTCAGTCTAAAGTTGTGGGATGATTTCGTTACTATCTCAGTTACAGACAAACTTTAACACGATATAATATCACGAAATTCAAAGTATATTTGTCATTGATAGAAATATAGTGTATAATAAAACGGTTAGATATTATTCAGCGTGAACTACGTTTTTGGTAATTATAACCCTGAAACAAAGAACTGTAATTCGAGATCAAATCTGCTGATTTCACCGTAATATTTAATTTTGAGATAAAATTTTTTATTACAAAATTTTTACTTCTTCAATTTGAATGTTTACAGTTACAATTTTATCAAATTCACCAGTGTTGCATAGTGTGATCAAGGATTGCCAAATAATTACCACTATCATCAAAATATGATCATTTACAATAACGTACAAGCCATGTTTAACATACCTGTTTAGAATCTTTCAGTCGCCTGGCTCTAACGCCTTTGGAGCTCTTGAGTATCTCGTAGACGACGAAGCAGAGCCTCGTCATTCTCGGTATATCACAGACTTTCAAATCAAACGTCAAGTCCTCCTCCCACTCAACATTACCATCTCTTGATACAAGCTTCTCTGCAGTCTTTTGAGATTCACACAAAGATTTTCCTCCATGAAACAAACCCGCCTGGACTCCGACCTGCACATCGAAAACGATTAGAATCAAATTATGAAAAGACAGGAGTATAGCTGATTGGTTTAGTTCCATAAATTGCAGTTATTCTTGAGAGGCAATATGGAGAAAATTATTCTGTATTTTTTTATGCGCATATCAGATTCTCTCTAAAACTGAATTTCCAAATACTCGTTACAACATAGTGCTAGTGTACGTAGCAGTACTTAATAGCACAATAAACATAGAATACTTGTATATTAATCAGATTTAGTATGCAACTAAATAATTTTGTTTTATAGCCTATAAAAAAAATTCCACCACCATGGACCAACCCCATGACACACAAATTAACTTGACATACCATGTAGAAGGTACAATAAGGTAAAGTAAAATAAAGATTTATCATAAACAAATCTTTTTTAAATCAAGGTTATTTAAATGTTTAACCCTCTAACTGGTGAAAAATGCTGCAGTGTCTATTTATGCAAACCTTTTTTTAAAAATTTTTCTTTTTTCTCCCAATTATATAGTATCTGGTAACAATAAAAAGAGGGGATATCAAATTGTAATTTCATAGAGTATAAATATAATCTGGCTTTAATTTGTCAATACCCAATCAGTTTATTTTCTTACAACCTTACCCTAAACGCCAGATGCTACATTTTTGCTAGCCTGTGTCTGGATGATTGTTTATGTTGTTTATTTCCTTTTTCGTAAATCAATTTTGAAAAAAATGGCTATGACAGATATTTTAAGTTGTGTATGCATATACAATGAAATCCTTCACTAATTAAAAAAAACCTTTTTAATTTTAATTGTTATGAACTCACCTCCCACTCCTCATTGTTTGATTCTTTAGGTAATCGTTTATCTCAAGTGTTTTAAAATTCTACATGTCATAAGGTTTAGTTTTGTATAATATGTAATGGTTTTATGTTAGAAAATATTTTTTCAAACTTTTTTAAGCTGAACTTGCACGACTGGGAAAAGATTACAGCCATTTACAGATAAAACACTTGTCACTCGGAGGGTAAACACATACCTCAACATTTCGGCTCGTATCGCAGTTGAGTCTGCATATGGCGGACACACGGAAGGTGAAGTGGTCGTAGATGTTCCACGCAGACATGTATTTGCCCTTCTTGCGGAGTGTGAGAGTGGAAAACGAACTACGTGTCCGCTTCAGCTCATCTAACGAGTCGGGGTTCTCGTACACATGGTCCACTTCAACTGCAATGTAAAACAGACAAAACTGACATGGACATCTAATTTGAATTGAGTCCGTAATGACAAGACTATCTTAAACTGTACATTCTAACATAACCAAATCCTTGTTCTTGGTGGCCCAGTTGACTGGTTGATCGCGTAAAAACATAAAAATGAAAAACTTAACTAACACATATACATTAAAATATATACTTTCAGGAAACTAAACATTTTAATTGTAAAGAGGTCTTAAATATTCAAAGAAATCTTGGCAAAATACTATTCGATTGAGTAGGTACAAACATTTTGCTTGAGCCAAGTCCCCACTCATAATTTAAACGTGATACAATTTTAATACATAGGCCCCTACACATTGGTGATTAAAGGTGAATAAATATTTTCAAAGTTTTTTAATCCCATAAAAAATTCATTTTTGAAAATGTATGAACAACATAATTAATTTTTTATAATATTTTCCTTACAGTTTCATTCCCACATACATCTATAGTTAGGCCTGAGAAGTACGTGCTCGACTTTTGTTCAATAAATTGAGGGTCAAATACTATCACTGATTCAGTTTGACTCTTTTTCTGTACAGTTTTGAGCTTAATAAAACTAGCATTTATGATTGTATTATTATACTAGAACAATGCCCTGTTACCTCAGGTGCACCCGTGTGACAAACTTACTGTTGACATAGTCCTTGGAGACGGCAACCAGTGTGGGGATGATGTCGCGGCTCAGCGCCTCCTGTATGTAGACGAAGCGTATGAGCGGGTAGTCACCCACCAGATACTCCTCCTGGCCACACACCTTGAGAACGTACTCGCTCACGTGTTCACCCTTCGTGTTCAGGTTCAAAGCCTTCTTGGTGAGAATCAGCGACAGCAGCTGAACGGGCTTGGTCTGTAGCGCCACACTGAACGTGAACGCCGTCTGCCAAAGTTATGGTTTCCACAATCAAAATAATGAAAGAGCTATAATACTGGGTAGCATCAAAATAATAGTCATGTTTTAAATGAACATATTACACAATCGATTTTACAGACACATTATACTATCTTATGTTACTGAGTGTTCCCATGTGGCCAGTTACAACAAATGACCTTGTTAGTTACAAACTTGTCAGCTTAGATAGGTCATTGGGATATACCCTAATATCTGGAAAATTATCACCTTTTTCATAGGTGTACTCAAAACGCCTTTATTCAAAATTCTATTTAATTTTTACTACGGTTTCTTATCACACAAAGATGTGGGTGTATTTCCAAGGATTTTGTGCTTATTGAGTTATCTGTCAAACTGGCCAAGTGAGTCTCATCTGACATCACGAACAAAACATTGCGGGAATACAAAATGTCCATTTAAGATCATAATTTTGTAAGGGTAAAACAAAACTCATGCTGTAGAATACAATATAAGGAACGCCGGCTAAAACCGCAAGTTTGAGCTCGGCGTTTGGTTGTATAACGCAGACTTTGAAGAACTTCCACTCTTTACATTATCAATGTTTTGTAGGATATCTGGTGAGTACGTTTACCACTGATTATGGAACTTGCCACCCAATGTGATATTGATCTGCGAGCAGAAATCCAAATGCCATCAAACGCTTAACTAAAAATGTTGCCATAATAACCCTCTAATGGCCCAGTAATAAAAAATTTATTCTTTAAGAAAAACTGTTCCACAATAAGACATGAAGCTCTATTATATATAGCACTCATCTCAAGTCCAATTGAGTACTATGGCCGAATTATGGTCAGCCAGTAACCCTTCCGACCCCCCGACCACTTCCCCATAATCAGTTTTTTAAATTCAAACTGTCTTTCTTGTGCAATCAGTATATAAAATTGGGAAAACAAGATAAAAAAATTAAATTCTCTAAAAGTGAATGACAAGATCACCTTACTTGAGACAAAATGTAAGATAGATATAGAAATCAGCTTGTGATAGCAAATCACTACCTTGGTACGATCACATTCAAAATGTCAATTGCTCCATTACCATAGAAAATTTGATTGGTTGTTAACATCAAATATGACTTAGGTACGTAAACAACTTCATGTTTTGTCAAAGTTTAGTATTTAGTCTCACCCATGGAAAATACAGCGCATTTAACATATATATTCAAAAATTATAATTAATATATAAAATAGAAATGACGAAAGGATAGAACCTTTAAGTCGACAGAAATTGCCACAAATGTTCAAATTCCTTTAAGCAATAATTTGTTTCCTTCCAAAACGTTTCACTTGTTAACCAGATTTCTCTGCAGTTTTTCTAAAACGTATCAAACATATCTTAAATAAACCTACCTCAGTGTTTTCAAATGCAGTATTTTTCACAGTCAGTTTGAAGTTTCCGTCACGTAGACGACTATTCACAGTGTCTGGCAAACTATCTGTCAGCGAAATCCTTGGTGGATACTGGTAATAGAGTCTTTCCAACCATGACTTGTTCTGTCTACTTCTTGCCATCTCATCGGCAAGTGTTTTCATCTTGCTACGAAAGTAGTTCACTTCCGAGTTCTTCAGTGAGTCAAACTCATGCAGTCCTAAAATAAATTTTAAACAAGATTATTTTTATTCAGACTAATTTTTATATCTCAATCTACTACTTATTTCATTGTATGTTTGAACTTTCTTATGTGAAAATATTTCACTGCTTAATACGTTCACTGCTGAAAAAATATAATACTTTTAGTGAAGCTGAAAAATATTTATTGTGAAATTACTTCCATTTGAAGTAGGAAGTATGAAAACGCTGCTCCCATTGATCAAAGTGCATTAGATTCACCGGAAATGACGTACAGTGGTCGATATCTGCCACTTAGCTCCAGGGGGACAGCCTGGCGTGGCCGCTGGCCCGTCCCAGAGTCCACGTTATAACATAGATTTTTCCCACCACACCAATGGCGATAGTCCTCCTCCGGCAAGAGCTGAGTTCACAATTTAAGTTGCTACGCAACGAGCGGTCAAAATCAAACGTGCAGTGCCTGCGCGCAAGCGGGCAACGATTGTGTACATCTGCACGGAAAGTGTTAAGGTATTTTCTTAAGATTCTCATGACTCAATGAGGAAACTATTACCGCTGAATATAAAAATTAATACTACCACCATGGCAACAAACCTACAAATGTAGTTTAGTAAGAAAGATATTCAAAATTACAGTACTTATTCTGCAAAGGCATAGAAAATAATGACAAAGGAAAAGAGTAAGTAGGTTTGGTGTTACAAGAAAATGGTTATAACTTAACTACATGAAAGTATGAAGCAAGTTTTAATACAATTATTTAAAAAATAAGAGAGATCTCAATTTTCAACTTTTCTATATAAGGTTAACAATAGATCTCCATCAGACAACGTGAACATTACACCAGACATATTTAAGTATTTATATATTTATACAAATACTGTTTTTGAACTCTATGCAACAGCTGTGAAGTAGTGCAGGATCAGTTGAGGACGGCATTCTGACACTGGTTTTCCCAGGGAAAAATCGTGTGAAAAACAAAATTTATTGATGAATACTGATTTAATATAAAATTATTGTTCTATGTAGCCTATTAATACTCAAGAAACATGTGTAAACTCAGCCGATTCTAAAATAATGATATGAATTTGCATTGAAAACAAATTTATACATAGGCTTAACCTGACTTGCTTATAAAACATTATTTCATTACATTATTTTGTTTGATCTTTGTATAATGCACAGGCCAGTAGACCAGGATTCCAGAGTTTACTGAGCTAATTGCGACGGCCAATTGGTAGTTTGGCACTATCTCCGTTGAAGGTTAACAAATTTCTTTATAATACAACAAAAATATTTATTTAGCTTTCCCACAATAAACAATTTGCCACTGCTAGGGAAAAATAAAAAAAAGAAGTTTCCTTATGCAAAATTTGCTTAAAATCAAATTAATCCTCAGATATTATGTCATCAGGCTATAATTAACTAGAATGTGAAAAATGTCACCTCATACTAAATAACATTTTAACTAAACACTCCTACAAGAATTGTATAAAAGACTACCTAGCTGTTTTCACGTACAGTGGAACTTGAATAGGTCCTAATTCAAAACTCAAGGGACAAGCTAAAGTCTTTGAACTATCCAAAAATTTCATTTAGGCTTAAGAAGTTAACCATACATGAGATTGAACACAATAAGCAGGCCTAAACATTATAAATGAAAATGCTTTATTAAATTGACCTTATATTTGAATATACATTCATTGCTTAACGGCTATTTCTGCAAAAAAACACACTAAAATGAACTGTGAAATGAAGTACAGTAACATAACATACTTTAATTACTTAACACGATTAGGTCCAGAGAGCAGTCTTGCGACGTCAGAACTAAGGCCTGCGTAAGTAAAAGCATCGGCTACATTCGGCACCGGTATTTATTCTCTTCTTCGGCAGAAACATAATTTATCATAACTAAACTTAAATGTATTCAGCAACATTGAAACTACTATAAGCTGAACTGGTGCAGCCTACAAAATAACATAATCATAACCTAGAATAAATTATCAACCAAATTCTAAAATGGAAACCTGAAATTTTTGATCAACAGGGTACTTAATAGGAATCCTAAAACCCATAGACTACAAACATTTAACTGCAACTGTAGAAATCGATCTTGTTTTGAAAAGGGGAAATTTTTGCCTGTTTCCAAAAATGAATATTTTCGGCCACTACGAGAGATTCTATAAAACATACAACGAATCAAAGTGTGAATCCCTTGCCAACTCTGCTTCCTCTGAATCTTGTGAACTCTGCTTCCAAAGAATGTTATAAATTCTTGTACGTGAGTCAAAGCGTCGGTTGCATTCGGTACAGGTATTTCTTCTTCTTCTGTGACCCATCGATTTCATCTCCCGATCCCTCACAGTGATGGCATGAGTAATCAGACTCTACGCTGACGCTTGCTTGGTTTAACGCAAAACCTTCGCCTAATATCATTTTATAATTTATAATCATTTTTATAAATTTATAATTACTTAGAGTCAGAGATTAGTTTTTTAATATTAACTTACTATGCCGAAAATTTGAATTATCAAAAATAAACTTTTAACTATCCATGATTTTTTTAGCATTGTTGAGATACAAAATTATATTCAAATTCAAAATCAAATATTCAAATTAAAGATTTCAAACTAAAGAAGTTTGTGTTATCAATGTTCCACTGTATTAGCAATTGGTCATACAATTTTACAAACATTTTGATCTTTTCAACAATTTTTCAAATTCATCTAGACAGTCCCAAATCATTTTTCAACTCCTTTATTTTTCCAATGAAGAGAGCAAAAAATAAATAAACTTTGTAACTTTTCAACATTTGTTTAAAGCAGTCTATTGTTTTCAACTTGTTTCTGGGTAATTCAGTTAGATGAGTCACTCACCTTTGCCGATGAGATGGCTGATATGAGCGTTGAGCGTCTTCTCCGCCTTGTCGCCCATGCGCTCGATGACCTTGAGCACGGCGACAAACGGTTTAACGTCACACAACCGCTTGCTCTCGTCCAACAGCTCCTCCATCTCCGACATGCTGTTGATGCAGGAGAACACGTACGAGGAAGCATCATGCAGCATCCCATGAAGCGGGAACTTGCTGGCCTCCTCCCACAGGTCCTGGGTCACAGAGGTAAATGAAACACTGCAGGGCCTAGGCCTACTTCAAAACTTATGAGAGAAAAACTTTAAATAAACAGTATCTAACCAAGATTTATGAATAAGTATGAATATTATTAACTTCCCTTTAACTCTTTAAGTGCTATGAACCTATATATCATATTTAGCATTAATTCTCAAAAGTGAAGTCGCATATGTTGATGATTAAGTAAACTTGTTCTTTGTCAATTTTTGTTACTGCCATCTATGAACTGATACTGGAACTATCTCCTTACCGTTGTGGAAGCTTTATACTCCAATGAAGCGTCGGTGTAGGCTACTTGATGGACCAATGGTAAAAGCGTACATTGGCGAATGGAATTTGAAGCCATTCTGAAGTAGGTAAGTTACTCGAGTTTGATTTCAGATAGGTACTCGAGTGGACTTCAACAGGTTAAGAGATAATAAGAAGACCAGGTTTTCAAAGTGTTTGAAACATTAACAAGCAGATTACCTGCTGCAGATATAAATTTTGACAGTTCCCCGGTCCCCAGACTATGGAGAAGACACCGTATGTAAGATGTAAGCGTTAATGGCACATGGATAAATGAAATAAAAACACTGAGTTTATTGTGTAATAGAAGCCTCTTGAATTATTAGACAGAGAATATGTAGGCCTATTCAACTCGAAAATTGTTCTATTTATAGAAAATTTGTTCTTTCCAGTGAAAGTTTTCTAATGTTAGTATGCCCACACCAACTCCTTTACCAATTCAACAAAGAACAACTTTTGAATTATTTCACGTTAATAAAATATAACAGAAAATCAAGCCATCATGAATAGCCTATTTTACAAAACAATCAATAACATAATAAGCTATGTATCTTCTTAAAATTGAAAGTAAAGTATGCAATAGTAATCAAACCTCTTTGATTTCATGAAGAGTGGCATTCTTGTTGGCCTCGAGAGGGATAAACACTCCATTCGGCATGAGGCAGCTAAGCTCCACCAAGGGGTCATTGTTCTGCTGCCAGAAGTCATGAGCATAAGAGCTCGGGCTGTGGACCATCTTGCACCTCCCTACATCTCACACTCCATGCTCACTGAAAAATATTTTAAAAGGGATTCATGAGCTGATAAAAAATAATCGTAGGGTACAAAATAATTACTAGAATGCATTGAAAGAACTAAGGTACGGTACCGGTACCTGTTTTTTATTTTTTTACCTTAATTTTTACCTGTAATTTTATAACCTTAAAAATTAATTATTTAATCCGCAATGTGTATTTTGGTACCTAGCTATTAAATCAAGTATACCTAAACTTGATTTAATAGGCATTCATTAGGCAGTGTGTAGTCAAATGATTATTTTTCTACTACTGCACTACCGCATATCTGTACTAAAATTAATTAACCCCTAGAATTCTATAAAATCAGTAAATTCTTTGTAGGTGTAAATATTGTCTCTACAGCTGAAATATAACACAGTTAATTTTGGTAAATTGTTTGGATTCATTGGCCCATATTTTGAATCTGCTTCAATTCCAATATTTTAATTTATTGTAATCTTAAGATTATATTTGTTATGTTCAGTTTCATGTTTCACATCTGTAAAGGTGATTCTCCATGTCAACATATAGAACCAGTACTGTAAGCCTAATTTGTACACATTTGAATAAATTACTGATCATAGTGGTTTTTTGAGATAGTTCATCCCTTTATGTGAATATTACTATATACTACTAATTCAAAATTAAGCCCCAATTTTAAAAATCAAGCAAATAGGCCTACAAGTCATATCACAGGGTTTGGGTGGAGAATTAACCATAAAATCCATAAGAAGTTAGAAAAGTTACTTATTAATTTAAACTTTCATGCTTCAAATTAATTATTTTACTGTTAGAATATTTCCGAATTGAGAAAGATAGTTTTTGTTGTACAATGAAAACTATGAGAGGTGAACCATCCTCCATATCAACTGTCAAAAGTCAAAACAAGATTAGAAATGGTTGTGAGTTTCAACGCCTGGTTTAACACTCACTTAAGTCTATTGAATAAAATTTGATAAAATATAGTGAAAAGAATGATATATGTATTTAAAACACCTTAAAATCTTGAAAATATGGTACCAAGCACTTATATTGCACAAAATTGAAATAATTCACCTAATGACAAACAGAAACAGAAGCCATTGCAAACATTTTTTGTAAATTCATAGATTCTTCAGGGCTGCCACAACACTGAGATCATACTCTGTGGTGACAGAATAAAAGATATTGTCTGCTATATACTGTATATGACTATGAGTAATGATTGGCACAATTTTCAATACTACGAATAAGCATTGAGAAGAAATACAGTATGTTTTCAATATATAGTAGCGGGAGTTATTAATTATTAATATTATTTTGTTTGACTTTTCCAACACATGTATTTTAAAATCACACAACGTTTCTGGAGGTAGAGAAACACCTCCCGTTTTTAAGAGATTACCTAATAGATACATAGACATTCAAAGTACTATTAGCTATAGATATTCTATAACTGTGGTTAATAATCAAATAAATAAAGTACTATGAAAATAAACCTATCTATCACACAATACACGAAAAAATGGTTTGTTAGAGAAGTAACGGCATCATTTATGATATTGAATACAACACTAATTAATTGTCTTGTCCGTGTTTTTGTAATGCTAGTGTTTTGTTTCAGATAGGCTAGCAGAAACAACATCTAACTAAAACAAAGCTACTCAACCATTGCCCCTAGCAGGCGCGTACGGAAGGTATCCGCCACTCGACCGGGAGCAGTATTGCCCCAACTCCCCCCAACATAACTCACCAACTCCTAACTCGTTGCCCAACTCCTAACTCCCGTTCTGTTCACACCCTGATTTTTCCCGCCCACTAGCTCGCAGGTGGAGTGATGTGGTTAATTTACTTTGTGTATTTTTCGTGTATTGTGAATCATAGATAGTTACATTTTCTTTTTACAAAAAATCCTTTGGGTCCCAACAATTCTGTTTAAATTTTATTTAACTACACCCATTAACTTTGGCTAGTGTCGGCTGATGTCGGCTGACCCAACCGCCTGATGCTAGCCTGATACTCTAGAATCTCAAATCAAAAACATGTGCTTTGTACATGTTTGGCATGTACCATGTACAGGGGTTGGCAATTTGTAAGATGAAAATCTGAAACAGGTTTCCGTAGGAACTACTAGATCTAACGTATTGTATTTTTAGTATATAAGAATAAGCACAGCTGTTTAGAGACAGCAGGAGCAGAAGCGGCACGAGTTGTTCAACTACTTCTCACAAGTTTCAGATCTGGAGGAGCATTTACTGGTTGCCATGGTGGGACCAATACCCTAGTAGCATGAGCTACTTGTTAATAGTCAGTACACTATAGCCAGTCGTCAGTAGTCGATGTCCGTAGGATCAGTAGTAATAGTTCCAGTCAGGAATCTGAGGTCGAAGTTGAGGCATTTCCTGGGCAAGTGACGGATGTGGTCCCACGGAGATGATTCTACAGAATCTTCGATTCTCACGGTCGGTCTATCGACTAAGGCTCTTGTGGAAGGGACGCTGGTTGAAGTCCTTATTACGAAATTCTTCACAAACCATGTATATCTCGTTGCCCGCCGAATAGATCTGATTTGGACAGTAAATAGCTTCTTTCTGGCAGTCGTGCAGGTCAGGTGGTACCATGCAGGGGCGGCATAAGTCGAGGACTGGTCGAGGATATTCGTATAAAGTCTGACCTTTGTAAAAATTGTCAATTTTGTGGACCGAAGGGGGGCAATGCTGCCAAGGCCCTCCGATCAAAGCCAGACTGCAAAGGCGACCAATGTGGGGCGTAAGTGTCATGCGTTTATGAAGTTTATCCACAAGTTTCTTCATCAAATATATCAACATGAGGAGAAAATTGCATCTCCATGGCGTCCGTAAGACTTCTGCACAATCACTTGGAGAGTATACAATGCCATTTTGACCATGTAAGGGCCGGATGGTTTTCTTTTCCCCGCGTAGCTACTTTTCAAATACCACCATGATTTTCAGCCTGCGTTTCTACGAAATCGTTCCATAGAGTCGACGATGTTCAGTCAGTAACCATCAGGTACACCTCCTGCCTTGTTGGTTAAAGACGTGCTTTGCATGGGGGTAACGTGTATAGGTTGGTATTCTCTTCGTAGACGACGGCGCAGATGAATTCCCTCTTGAAATTCTCTAGAAAGTGATGGAGTAGGGCTCGTGGTAACTGACGAGGAAGAAGCCGATGCCGTTTTTTTGGAGAATGTCTGTGAGTGACTGGAGTTTCTGATCTAGTTTTCCGGTAGTCTCGGCTGGAGGTCGTGGTAGCCTAGGCTGATCAGGGAGGCTGTTCGCATAACAGACCCAGTTGACCATTTCCCTGCGAGTATGTTTAGAGGAACTGAAAACATTCCTTGTGGCATATCCATGATCTAACCTATTTCCCACAGGGAAGAAAATATAAACATTTTTTTAATTTTGAAGGCATATGTATGGGCATTTAAAATGTTTTATGTAAAAGTGAAAGTATTTTCTATGTAAAAGCAATTTTCCTAACCAAGGAACTACAACAGTTCTGCTCCGTCTCCATGGCAACCTGTTGCTCATGTTTTAATGTCTCGCAACTTTTATTGCTTCAGTCTAAACTGCGCATTATTTTGGACTTTCTAAGTGATTAATAGCTTTAATTTTTTCCCTTTTAAGCTAATCCGTTCCTTTTCCGTAATTGAGCTTGTTTTTATAATATTAAATTTTCTTGGCTATTTTGGCCCAGGTTTTGGGATAGGATTGGTCCTAAAAAAGGAAACGAAGTAAAAAACCAAAGCATATGGAAGACCTAAAGCAGCTCACCAGAAGTTAAAAATAACGTGGAAAGTTTTGTTGAGTTGGACAGACTTGTAGAACTTTTTAAGACCTTGAAGAGATCAAGATCCTAATTAAAGATCCTGCGGTCAGCCATTTAATTTCTACAGGCTCTGTCGATCCATCCGAGTTGGGGCCTACATATTAGACGGTAGATATTAAGATGCTAAGCCTAGGATTTAATTTGGCGTTGAAAATTTTATGAAATATAATCGGTGAAAATTGAAAATGCTGAGTCTCATATATCTTTAGCTGAGCCAAAGACAATTTATATTGTCTTTGGTTGAGTAATCCGATCCCACAAATAATGCGTGGAATATTCCATGACTTTCTTAATGATATTTGTTCTTGTGAGGACAAAACGTGGTGATTTCCATCTCAAATACATATTATAATGAGTTCTCGGAGTAGCTTTTGAATTTTCTTGGAGAATGATTTAAAAATCTCTTTGTTAAGTAGTTTGAATCATCAAAATAAATACTTTTAAGTATGTGTGACAGAATCACGTTTATTAATTGAATTGTTTATGTGACATCCATATAAACTTATCCATACTTTGTTCTTTGTTTGTAACTCATTATTATCGATAGTGGATTTAGGTTATTTAGATTTTTGTTACGGACATTTTCCATCACGATTATAAGTAAATCAAAGTTTTACAACGTTTTGGGACCTGGAATCTGATCCCGTTCTCAGAAGAACTGGTACCTAAAACATATTACGATTAACCAATAATCAAGACAGTTTATGAAGGTAAGAATACTTTTTTTAATTGATATGCTTGCTTGCTTTTTTGTAAGCCTACTCTTTATTTCACTTCATAATTATGTATTAAGAGTCTGCATCAGTGGTAGCCATCTTGGATTTTAGTCCCGTAAGAGCAATGTTAAATTCTGGCGCCTATATATCCTTGACCTATTGTCATAAATTAACGGAAGAGGTGTCAAATTAAAGGTATTACAGTCCTCCAGGGCACCACCTTACAGAACTTCTTATTTTCGCTCTCAATAAAAAAATAATAATGATTTATTTTGTAAAATAAATAAATAGTCTGGATTTTTGTTTTTATATCAAGTTAAATTTTTGAACATATTGAAAAGGTCATGCCCTTGAGCCACATCTCATCAATGTACTTCCAAAGTTTTACATTGATACATTGATAATTAACGCCACTACACACGCCAAAGTGAAGGTATGTTCCGCCAGAATTTAACATTGCCCTTACGAGACTAAAATTCAAGATGCCTACCACTGATGCAGATTCTTAATATTAGCCACTGTGATATAACAATAGATTTAGCTTTAAGAATTACAAATTAATGTGGCCGGGCAAAAAAACACAATAACTTTGGTTTGTTTTAGCACATTTCCCATAGGGAAGAAGCTATCATTATCTGGACATAAGTCCAGAAAATGATAAAACTTGGTATATGGTCAAAATAAAAATAGTTTATGGTAAAATACCTACTTTCAGTGTTCCTCAAAGCAGAAAACCTGCACACTCTTTCCCATGTTAATGTTACACAAAGAACAGGCAAATTCTCTAATTTATCAACAGGAATTGATTGATCAATCTTGTCATATACTTGAATTTATATTACCATATTATTGATTTGGAAATTCGCTGAGTACGCAGGTCTGCTGCGTCGGGGGCATTTTAGAACCCTGAAGATTTCAAAAGAGAAATTTGCAGGCCTACAAATAATGAAGAAATTATTTTTTGCCAAAGCCTCAAAATACTTAAAGAAAATCCTCATCAGTAGGCCTAACTTTTAATAGATAAGTAATCAATTAATTGACAATTGAATAAAAAAATGCTGTTTTAAATATATTAGTGTTTTTTTGTGAAAACATGGTAAGTAGTGACACTTGATAATAATGAAATTAAATATAATTGCATTTGGTTTTTAACTCAGTTTCTAGAAATAAAAATGATTATAATAATTTTTACCCAACTAAATTTAATTGAATACCATAAAATACTATTACAAGTGTGCAAAATAAGTTTTCAAAGTTTCTTCCCCACATAAGATTAACATTGGGATTCCATAAGACTGTGTTTGTTCCAGATTATATCTCAGTAATCGTTTCACCGAGCGAACATTCGAGACACTAAATTGTTTGTTTTATTTGAGCTGATTCCAAAGATACTACTGAAAATTCAATCTTTAAAAACGAGAAAGGATGTCTGTATATGTTACCTATAGAATCCGGAAGCGCTCGAAAGATCGTAATAAAACCTTCAGGCATTATTCGAAGATGGTTTCTGTAAAGTTTGTTGCAAATTCGTCCAATGTGCTCTGGTTCAGAGAGATTAAAAGTGTGCAGTGTCATACAAAATTAGTATCAGTAATTTAATTATTAAATTTTCTTTAAACTGTATTCATTACTGTTAGGCTGTGCGAAGTGCACCGGTGGCTATTTTTGTCTGTAATAAATGAGTAGTAGGAATGATGCCATATGAAAAATTTGTTACTTTTTTATAAAAAATTAAATTTATTCTGATTAGTATTAGAAGTTCTAAATCTGTATTTTAACCTTTCGGTTAAATATATTTTCCTACATTTTTAAAACCGTAGAACAAAAGATGCCTTTTAACGAATTTCCCATAGGGAAGAAGCTATTAGCTACCGTAGGTATCATGGTAAGACCAAAAACAATAGTCGTTAAAATATACATATATACGTCTGTGAACACAATACCTCTCGTAAAAATGGTCCGATCGACACCAAATTTGATAGAGACGTGTATTCCTGCATTTTCTCGGACGTGTTCGTAAACCAGACATATCAGACAATCGGAACGGGTAGTTTGGGGGAGGGTTTGTACACCAAAAATGGTTTTTTGCGTTTTCCCATGTAGTTTTTAAAAAATTCAAATTTTATCTTTCACTATTAGAATCACCTTTAAAAACTACACTATTTAGCTCCTTAAAGTTTTTCTCTATCTCCAATGGTTACCGAGGTATTAAAAATCTAAACACAGTACGTTGTATTTTGGGCCTCAAATGTTAATCTAATGGAAGATAGGGAAAAATTAATATTTCCCTTATTGTTTTGTTTGTTTGTTTATTTAATTGTTTTGGATGCCACTTTGTATTTAGCTTCATGTGGTTGGGATCCATACGTTTACGCTAAAAAATCATAGTTTATGTGTTCCTCACAGCAGAAAACCTGCCTACTCTTTCCCATGTTAATTTTACGGAGAATAGGCAAACTCCTTTTTGTCCAGATAATGATAAAACTTGGTATATGGTCAGAATAAAAATAGTTTATGTTAAAAATACCTACTTTTACTGTTCCTCAAAGCAGGAAACCTGCACTTTTTCCCATGTTTATTTTACGGAGAATAAGCAAATACTCTAATTTATCAACATGTATTGATTGATCAATCTTCTCACACACTTGTACTATTATTGTCATATTATTGATTTGGAAATTCGCTGAGTACGCAAGTCTGCTGTGACGGGGGTATTTTTGGGAACTAAACAACATTTTTCCATTAGGTTTTTGTGACAAGAAACAAAGATGGGAAAACAAGGGAGGTCGCATATGCAGAGGTAGCATCCGCAGCAATATGCGGCTCAATATATTGAGTTCAAATCCTCGTCTCGAGGGTCGTCACATAGAATCACAAACTGTAAAAACACGGCGAGGTATCGTACATCAGATTAAACCTTGAAAAAGTTGTATAAAATATAACAATAACGAAAATAACTTTATCCACCGCATTTTCAAATAAACATTTGTTGTGTTATTAGTCTACTAATTAATAAATTTAATTAAATATAGATAAATCAGGAATTTACATTGGTGAATAATGAACCTTAAACCTTAATAAGATGATCAAAAGTGAACCATAACAATAATAATAAATGTTGCACAATACAAAATTTTATATTTTCCTCTATTAAGTAATTATCAAGTAAAAGATATTTAAATGTTAGTATACCATCTATATAAATAAAATTAGAGTTTTGTCTGTACATTGCTCAGAATTATTCATTTTTTAGTTATTTTTACTTTTCGTGCGTTAGAGTCACCGAAACCGGTCTTATCTCAATTTTTGTATGTTTGTCGGTTTGTCTGTGACGCTCCAGGAGGCATTTTACGCCGTCTTCTCCGAAAAAACGGGAGAACTGATTACAATGAAACTTATTTCATGTATTCTCTACATTCTAGAGAAGGTTTTATAATTGGTTTTGAAATCGTTTACCGTCCCTTGTAAAGTAAATAACGATAATTTAAAAACCCACTTTTACGCGATATTACTCGCATTTTTATTCAGTTTTCAATGAATAGCCTACTGGTAATAATCAGCTGTCTTTGTCGTTCAAAGATTTAATAGAAATAAAAACAAACAGCTGTTGAATCAATATTAGTTCGTTTATATTGGTCATTGATTTTAAACCCATTTCGAAATCATACTATATTAAAAAGTTATTTTAACGTATAAATAATAATAATAATGGTATAAATGTTCTAATCTATTTAATTGTAAAGTAATGTTAAATAATAAAGCTGGGTATTGATTTTTTTTTAAATTTGTATTGATTTGTTTAGGATTTCAGGTTTACATGTTGGTATGATGATCTTTCTTCTTTAAACTGAATCCTATAACCCGTACAAAGGACGGGCTTACTGCTAGTTTTTAATAAATGTTGGTAATGACAACTATTCAATTTTGACAATCTCTCGTACGAAGTTATGGCATCCAAACATAGAAGTAAAAATATGAACTTTTCCACGAAACCAATAGAAACAAATTCGTAAATGGATGCTTATAAGTATTTTCAGTGTTTTTTAAATTTTTAATGACATTTTGGTAGAAAATTATTATTTATAGGCAATAAAAATCTTTTATATTTATATCATTATTAAATAGCGTAGTGTTACTGAAAGTTCTGATTGAACATTACAACATAAATTAGAAGTAATATTGTGTTAGTTTGAAGTAACTTAATTAGATTTACAACCGTAAACATTTCAAAGAAGAATAAACTAATTAAAAGTTCCAAAGTTCCCTAATTACTTGATTTTCTTTAATGAATACATTAAAAAGTTAGGTCCATACAACAGGACAATCAGATCCTTAGCTACATAACAATTTCAGCTCAGGCAACTACGGTAACTATAAAGTTTCCTAAAACTTATTATTTATTGTCTGGCTAGGTTTGTTTGTTGCAATTACTTTGATTAGTACGAGTATATTTGTATCAACGAACGAAGAGGACTTAAAAATTTTCAGATGTTTTTAGATTGATCGGTGGCTTTGATGATAATGTCCACATAATTTATTATATTATATACTAGCCAAAGTACCCGTTCTTCGCACGGGTTAAAAAGGCTGAAAGGTGTAGGCTCTACTGATACTTTTAAGTTATTGTTAATTAATTCTTCATTGTTTACAAAATGACAAAACACGAGTGTCTACAACATTTCAAAGTATCTGTCAAATATTGGGAGAGGATAAGGATTAATGTAATAGAGACAGTCGTCGGAAAAAACTTAAAATCTACCATTCCACTATTTCAAATAATTCACTAATTTCGATCCAGCAGTTTATCTGAGAAATCAACTTTATTTCTTCTTCTTCCCGAACTGTCAAAATATAGTGCAAACGGATGTTGTCATTAGAAAATGTAAACATTGAAACCTAGGACGGTCACGGCAGCTCTTTCTTCTTCTTCTTCCCGAACCGTCAAATTTTAGTGTTCACAGCTGTTGACATTCAAGTAATTTTATGTTTTCATTCTTTGAAAATGTAAACATTGAAATTTAGGACGTTCATGGGGCGTAGCCCGAGGGGATTTTAAGGGAACTAATATGCCTATGTGTTGCATGAGTTTAAGATCTATCTTTCTGTAAAATTACAAACCGGTCATATCAGTATTTTTCGCCTTTATTTGCCACAACAAACCCACAAACAAACCCAAAAACAAACATACAGAAACCACCTCTTCTTTATAATATTATAGATAATTATAATTATTATATTTATTTATTAAATAAATATCTGTGATTATTAGCGAATTTTCTATCGAAAAGTGAACTATTCACATGACCCACATGGTGACAGAAAAGCCCGGGACCATGATAAAGGTTCATTACTTAACCCCCTAAACACGTTTTAATGGGTCATTCAAAATTATATATATATATATATATATATATATATATATATATATATGTATATGTATATTATATAAGTATATATATATATGCTGTCGTCAAGATAACAGGCGCTATTTTTGTCTGATTATTATAAAATTTTGTGGAATTGTTCCTTTCTATAATATCTTGGATAAGTTTGTTGGGCAACGCATTCGGACTGCATTAACTACACTTTGGGTGGGCATTTTACCCCAAAATGGGGGTTTCAATTTATTTATGTACTATACTTTTAAAAATATATAATTTTTCATTCTACCATTGAATTCAAGTCAAAAACGCTCAATTTAGTATTTTGAGTCATGTCTCTTTGTCAATTGGTTACGGAGATATTCAAAATAGTAAACACAGTACGTTGTTTAATGTTAATCTTATGGTGATTAACTAAAAATCAATAACTCACTTATTTACTTAAATATTCTTCACAATTCGGTATGCAAGTCCATAAAACGCCAACTTTAATGTTTCTTACGGCAGCAAACCTACATATTCATTGTTGTTTTACGGAGAATTGATAAATTGGTATAACTCGTTTAGTTATTTGAAAAACCGCTGTATGGGTTTTAGCCTACTTAACAGCCTTAACATGAGCAAACTTTAATGTGAACCAACCCTCATTGCAGCATACCTGCGTACTCTGTACTATTCGATTACTATGATGGGAATAAAATAAGTTCTGCGAGATTCGCTCTACACATGCCAGAGTACTGCGTGTCCTCTCGTTTAATAAATATATGTAGATATTAATAATTATCTTTTTGACGAAATCATTGAAATTTAAATACAAATAGTAAACAAATAAAATGGCTGATTGCCTCAGGGAATATGTCATCGGTTCAATTCCAAGCGAGATTATAGATTAGGGTTCGACACTGGATTCAGCTGCCTTTGATCGTTGTGCTAACAAATGAATCTGGTGGTCTTTGTCTGTGACAAGGCTACACCACGTCATAAAATCCATTACATGCACACCGTTGGTCATATGATTTTTCTTCTTTATTGTCGCTCAGACTGGTTGATTCCGCTAATTATAAAAAGAACTCGGGTTCTATTGCAATAAAATGCATCCGTGCCGTTAAACGTTCCTTTAATTTTCCAATAATTTGGCGAAGCAAATATTAACATACAGCGTATGTGGAGTTAAGTTAGGTAAATAATATATGGGTTTTAACAAATGCCTTAACATTAAGTGATAAAACAAAATGTATGATATTTAAAAGTAAAAAGCAAGTGAATTTTAACACAGATTTGTAATCATCACAAAATTTACTATCAAACTAATTCACAATGTAAGACTTATGTAATAAATTCTAATGTTAATTGGAAAGATTATCTCGAAAACATTAAAAAAGAAATGTATGTATCAGTCAGAAATTCTTTTTTTTTTACTAAATCCCTGCCCACAAAATTTATAAATGCACATTTATTATGCTCTCGTAAAACCTAGATGAGGATATACATTTAATGCTGGATAGGGACGTATATATATACATTAAAACCATTATTTACCTTTAAAAATGTATCATACGAATAGTTCTAAAACCAGATTAGATCATTGCTGGCCACTGTTCGCTAAATTAAAAATACTACCAAACCAATCAGAAACCACTATGTATATATAAAGTTATAAAAATATTTTCCAGTAGAAGTGTTTTTGAAGGGGAGTTTAAGATGAAAAAAATTTTACGGAAATTTAGGTTTTTGTTTAATATTATTCCTCAATAAATCCTCTTTTCAATTGTACATAGCATTTTATAAGTATTTCATTGTAAATCCTTGATAAAAAATAAAAACAAAGAGACTGTATGCACTTTTTGGTGATATTTTCGCCAGTAGCGCGGTGTTTCTGCCAACCACTTGTATAGTATAGTGGTTATTCATATTTTTAAAGTTTGATGTCATTTTTCTCAGGGCTTAACAGACTTACATCAATGAAATTTTTACCTAGTATTGTTTATACTTTACTCTAAACACAGACACAGAGGTTTTTCATATTCTGCATAGAATCTTGTAAAAAATTTTGTTAATACTTTTTTAAGGTAAATATTTGTGGCAATTAAAAAAAATTTCAAATTAATTTTTTATTGTATTTTAGCAATAAACTTGTGTCTGTGTATAGTAATTTAGTTAAACTGAAGTCCTAACTCTTGTATTACTTGAAAAAGTGGCATTTAGCTAACATTACCAAGCATAGGAACTCGGACTCCCCTGGAAAGCAATCCTTTATTTTGACCTTATGGTTTGAGAAACATAATAATTTTCAATTACCGCAACCAAATTTAACAGTTTCATAAGACACAGTTTACCAAGTTTAAGATGTTACAAACGTAATATTTCGCAAGAAAATACAGCAGGTACTAAAAAGTGGGGGTGGAGGGTTGTTACAGCAAACCTGGTAACGTCAATTGATTCAACTTGCACTAATGTGGGAGTAGTTGCTATTCTTTACAAAAGGTTTTACAAATACAATTCACCTTAATTTACAAAGAGATCCAAAAGCACAGCGCGATGCATTCATTTGTATTCTTTTAGATATTTTATATTTTCCTTTAAATTCAGTGTACCGTAACGTTAGTCAAAATGGTTTTTAATTACAGTACGTCACTAAAATCTGATACTATGTAGGTAAATTAAACTAGAACGTCATTAGAGAAGTGCATAAAGGAAACAGAGACTATTAAATCAGTGGTTGTTTTGGTCAGTGGTCTTTGAGGGAACCGATTGCTACCGTATTGGCCCCGTTTACACGTAATCCATGGAACGAGATTGTCACTTTGTAGTCGGTTTCAAACGCAATTCGATCATAAATACCTTCACAAAACCCATATGGTGAAGGATAGAACTATGGGAGTAAAGTAGTTTTGATTCCTAATATATCTGACGATTTCGATGTATTATAGATATTTTATATTTTAGAGATGATCGATTTATTATTGGCGAATTTCCTATGGAAAAGTTAGCTATTCATGAATTCATGACCCGCATGGTGACAGTTAAGCCCGGGACCATGATAGAAATTCATAGCTCGACCCCCCTGAACACGTTTTGGGGGTCATGTGTGTGTGTGTTTGGTTGTGTGTGTGTGTGTGTGTCAGAAGTCAGAAAATCTTTATTCATGCAATAAACATTTTTACAAACAAGTCCCAAACATCATGCAAGATGCGCGTGGGATCACATACTTTTATCAACTATATATTACATTAATACACATGCAGCAGCCAGTTCAATCCATTCTCAGTCCAATCTGTCTTCACTAAAGTCCAGGGTGGGCACCAAAAACACAGTAATACTGCACATAAAAAATATTAGCTAGACATTACTAAAATTTTTAACAACAAAATTTTTAACAACAAATAAATTACTATGAAGTTTTTAACAATAGCAAAAAATATAGAATAACAAAAATATGGAATCATACAACTTATTGAGTAAATAAGCTAATAATAAATAATATAAATAGTAAATAAGTAGCAATAAAATAAAATAAATGATACCAACTACACTATAACCAGTGGATTTTACATTTACTCTACACATATTGGCTTAGAAAAAACTATGTTGCCTTCATTTTGAATTTTGGTTTTTTATCAAATAGCATAGCAAATAATAGCATAATAGCAAATGTGTGTGCGTGTGTGTGTGTGTGTGTGTGTGTGATGTTATGTATCGTCACTATAACGGTCGCAATTATTGTCTGATTATTATTAAAACTAGGTGGTGTTGTTCCTTTCTGTAATATCTTGGATTAGTTTTTAATCTCCATTCTATACTTTTTATTTGTCAAAATGTTAGATTTAATATTACATAGTATAAAAAGATTGTTTTGTGTTTGTATTATCTATATAAAAAACGTAGTTGTTATTGTTTTGGTGGTGTTGTTCCTTTCTGTAATATCTTGGATTAGTTCGTTGGGAAAAGCAATCGGACTACATTAACTATACTTTTAGAGGGGGGGTTTGTACCCCAAAATGGGTTATTAAATTTATTTTACTTTCTCCCCTTATACATAGTATATGGAGAAAGTATTGTTTTCGTCAAAATTTTCGAATTTCAGTTGAGGTTGGATCCGTTTTGGGGTCCCCTGAATCCAAAAAAGTGGGTTTTGGCGTGATGTCTGTCCGTCCGTGTGTCTGTCTGTGTGTGTGTGTGTATGTGTGTGTGTGTGTGTGTGTCTGGATGTGTACAGTGCCACAGCCTACCCCGTTGGTCCGATTTAGATGAAATTTGGCATGTATATATATAGTCACCGTATCTCCAGGCGTTTTTTTCATTTTTTGAATTTTTGATTTTTAAGGGTAGTTCACCCCTAAAAACCCTTAAAAAACGTGAAAAATCCAATTTTCTCAAAAACGGCTATAACGATTTTGATTAAAATTTGATAGTATATAGTGCACAGAACACTAAATAATTTGACACCACCCGCATGTTTGTAAAAATGACGGTTCAAAAGTTATGGGTTTTTAAATGTCAAAAAAATCAAATTTTTAAATTTTCAGCGAAAACAATAAAAGTAAAGTATAACTTGACTGGCATCATTAAAACCAGCTTAAAAAAACTAAACAAATTAGTATTTTGAATTATTTGTCTACGACTAACGGTTCCAGAGAAAAGTTAATTTATGTGATAACGCAGTACGTTGTCTGAAAGCGCCAATGTTATTTATGGAAAATATAAAAAAATCAATTTCTTCCTTACTTTCCACTCGTTTTCCATGAAACTTGGTATGAAGTGTAAGGTCAAATCACCGAACAAAACCAGCTCAAAAAAGCTTGGTATTACCGGGGGGGGGGGTCCCCCATACAATTTGAGCAATCAATTATTAAATGATATTTAGAATTACTTTGTAGAACATGATAGTTTTATTACAGATTGTCTTTTTTAAATTTACTTAAGGGAGAAAGTATGTGTCAGTCCACTGGTACCGTTTATTTTTATAGTTAAAAAAATCTAAGTTTTCATTTCACCATTGGATTCAGCTAAAAAAACAAACAATTTAGTTTGAATCATGACTCTAGGTCAAGTGGTTACTGAGATATTCAAAATGGTAAACACAGGACGGTGTCTAATCAACGAGCAATGAGCAATACCAACAAAGCAATGTTAATCTTATGGAGAATAACCAAAAATCAATAACACACTTATTTACTTAAATATTCTTCCAAAATGTGGTATGCACATCCATCTAGTTTTATCATTAAATCGAAATAACCCCCAATTTTAATGTTTCTTATGGCAGCAAACCTACGTACTCATTGTCCATATAATTTTTAAGGAGAATAGATATTAATTGACATTACTCGGTTAGTTATAGACATATTAAAAAATTGTTATGTGTTTTTCCTTAGTTAACAGCCTTATATACCATGTAAAACAACCCTTATTGCAGCAAACCTGCATACTCAGTGGGACCTGCATACATCATTACTATGATGGGAATAATATAAGTTCTATGAAATTCACTCTACTCACGCCAGCGTGCTGCGTGCAATCTCGTTTAGTAATACTCGACATTAGTTCGCTCTAATTGTTGAGAGACTTCTTCCATAAAGGGGTTTTTGTACATAAAATTAGATTTTTTCTTGATACTGGAACGGTGGCGTGTCTCATAATCCAGCTACTTGGAGGTCACGAATTGTGGATAGTTATAAGCGATGGTCGGAGGATGTGGTATTCTCTGATGTGGAGTAATGTCCACACTATTACAAGACCATGGTCAAGTGCAAAGACCACCCTCATAATTAGACCAGTTTGCCATTTAGAGGAAAAAGAGGTTCGGATTCCATGTTATAATAGGGCCAAATTTGTTTATCGATTTAGTATATATTTTATTTTAGCCAGGAAATGCCTAGTAGTGAAATATACTATTATTTATGTATAGTTCAATTACTCACATCTATGAATGGTCCAATCTGAGTGGTTGAAATCACTTCAGTAATTTCTATCTCGTATGAGTTTAGTGGCAAATACTCCAACGAGAACCAAACAGTGTTGTGCAGAGTTGGTTGGACAATATTTATTGTACAGAAACAACAATGGTATATTGCATCACACCGTGCTTTAGAGTTTGCACTATTCACTGATACGCAAAACTGTTCCATTTTGCATTTATTGAGTTTCCCCTAGTTGTGGAAAAATGTTTTTTTACAAACTAGTCAAAGTACCCGTTCTTCACAAGGGTAAACAGGCTGAGAGTTAATTAATTTATTATTGTTTACGAAATGAGAAAACACGGGTGTCAATGAGTTAAACATTGGGAGAAAACTTAAAATTTAGCATTTTCGGCAATACCAATTTCGATCCAGCAATTTGTCTGTAAAAATGAACCTTCTCTTCTTCTTCCCGAACTTTCAAAATATAGTGTAAATAGATGTTCACATGAGAAAATGTAAACATTGAAACCTAGAACATTTACAGCAACTGTGTCTTCTGCTTCCCGTTTATATACAAACTATCTGACCCGGAGCACTTCGTAACGCCTAACAGTAAATAAGTGTTAACTTTCAGATTGGCCATGTTCTGCAGTCGAATAGCATTACGGCTTCGTTGTGAAAAATGAGATATTCTGGGTTGCAGCATAGTTAATAACAATACTGAAACGATAAGACATATTAATAACATTCCCACAAAACAAATATATCTTAGTGGATTGATTCACAATTTTTCTAATCCAACCTAAAACCAAACAAAGCCTAACTGTAATACGCCTTTAATAGGAAAGATATACAACAGCTGATTATTATAACAAACGTAATATGTATAAACACCGTAATTGTGTTTTATTTGGCCGACATAATTATAAACACGTGACTTTTAATCGGACAGAAAATAAAAATATAAATACATAATCTCCAAAAACCATAAACTATTAGCGTGGTGAATTAATCTGTTCATTTTGTACAGTACACATTAACTTCATAGTTTTACATTAATGAATGATTTAGATGGCAATGCATAGTAAAGCATGTTGCTAATGGAAAGTAAAACAACAGCTGTAGCTTAAGATATCAAATGTTTTTATTGTAGAACATTATTTGTAAACAAACTTAGTCCCCATAAGGTTAACATTAGAAATTTAAAACGCTATAAAATGGAAACTAATTGAATTTATGGAAACTGAATATGCCTAAAGCATGACCGGAGCAGAGACAAATCCGAAAAATCAAAGATCATTAAAATCGGTCCAGCCGTTCTCGAGTTATATTGCGCGTAACTAACACAACTTTGTTTTATATATTTAGATTTTTTAGCTTGTTCAATGGTTCAAATAAAAACAGCTGCTGCTTATACCTTAAGACATCATAATTTGGAATCGAAAAACCCCAAATTTCTGCCCTCTAAGTCCGAGTAATTGAGAAGTGGGAGAGTTAGTGATGAGTGAGTGAGTGAGGGCTTTGACGCATATACAGATAATTTTTGAAGGCTCGAAGTACGAGTTTTACCTTCTCCCACTATAGTTACGTTGTGAAGTTAAAGCACTTTTTTGAATTTGTTTTAATTAGTTTTAACAATATTGATACTTTTACAAAGTGTTCATATTTTTTTAATCGTGTTGATATAACAGTTCCGGAGGTTTACTCTCGTTGTTACTCATTTACTTTATCTAACATGTTGTAATAGATCATGGCGGTTTGAGATTCGAACGATCCAACTCACAGTTATTGTCATCATCATCGGTTGAGCACTTTTAGTCTCTTTGGTGTGCTGGAAAGCCTCCTCCATCTTCCTCTGTCTCTTTACAGCTCCTCTTCCTCCTTCTGCTACAGTGATTTTCCTTTCAGTGCAAGGTCATTTTTTCAACTATATCTGTCCATTTCTTTCTTAGTCCTCCCAATTTTTGCCGCCAATTTCTTTCCCTACACAATTTTGGCCACAGTGCCCTCCTGTCCCGTGTTTTATCTGTCCATACCAGGATAATATTGCAATTATGACCTTCTCTTGGATCATTTAATTGCAACCAAACCGTTCTCTAAAGTTCAAGTTCTCCTGATTATGTTTTCTTCTTGTTTTTTTCTGTAAAGAATTTCATTTCTGCTGTTTATATTCTGCTTTGGTATTTTTTCTTAATGTACATTTTTCTAAGCTTTAAGCAAAGATGGGTGAAAAATAAGTATTGTATAGTGTTAATTTACTTTCTTGGGGATTTTATCAATCTACAACAGGCTTCATACCTAGTGGTTGGAAGCCTTTTGGGGGGCTGGGGATGGGCCCAACAAAACCCCTTTTGTTGGGGAGTCAGTAGTGGACGTTTTTATCAGATTCCAAAAATAAAATAAGCCTTGGAACCAAAAATGATTGTGTTTACTTCCCTGCGGGAAATAGGTTAGATCATGGATATGTCTAAAGGGAATGTTTTCAGTTCATCTAAACAGCTGTTCTTATAACTAAGCTATGACATCACTAACCATATGACCTCACTAACAAATTGTAAACACCTCGCCCAGCTTATCAACGTATAAATAAAAAAATTCCACTGTCATAAGATGAAAATTTCAAACCAAATTATACAGTTTTTTAACTAAGGCTTGTCATAGTGGACCTATTGAGAACCATACATCTAAAAAGGAATGTTAGTTTCAAAATTTACGTTTTATGTTGAGTTTGAATTTGTATTGATTTTCATATTTGTATTGGAGCTCTACAATATTGACAGTTGAACACGTAAGTAGTCGCATTACAATTAAGCTATATTGATTCTTGAAAGCAATTAGCTTTGTGGCCGTAGCTCCTGTGGAGCGATATTTTTTAATTTAAATCGTTGTTTCCAGACTAATTGAGACATATTGAGATTCCTGGAGTTCGATATTAAAGTCTGATTCGGCGAACTTGAGATAAATTTAATTTTTATAAGTGTTACTTTTACAAGTTTATGAAATAGGGCTACCATATTAGTGCACTTTGAATAATGAAAATCAGATAATATTAATTAAAAAAATAAATGGTTGAAGTCACTTGGTTAATAAGGAATTTCCTTTCCATTTTATCCATAAATATGTTCATTATAAGTACAGAACTTTAAAAAAATGTTTGTATATAATTCTCTGTGGGAAATAGGTTAGATCATAGATGCGTCTATAGGGAATGTTTTTAGTTAATCTAAACAGCTGTTCTTATGTTTCAAAATTTTCGTCTTACAAATTGCTAACACCCCCCAGAGCTTATCCATTACCAGACATATCCATGTCAAATATAGACCAAACTTCATAGTTATGTTTCTCAAAACGAATAACTTAAGCAGACATAAACTGTATGCCATTTTAAAGAAAATAGAGGTATCCCAACAATGGGCAGCCATTTTGTTTTACCATCAGTTATTAATAGGATGGCTACCATGCAACATAAGATTTTCTGTGTGACAGAGTTTGCAAAAACTGAGTCAAGTGCACTGAGCTTTTCGCATTCAATTCGGTATTGAACCACATACTATAAAATGTATAACTCGACGAACATAACATAAACAACATACAAATGACGCCCAGGTGTATAAGAGGACATTGTTCGACGTACGGAAGACAGTTTCGTTCGCCGTCTGAAAAAAAATCCACGGCCAAAGCTAAGAGAACTTAGAATTTCCCAAGGTTTTGTGGCGAAATTTTCTCTACAGGCCCTACCAAATACAGCTTGTGCAGGCTCTCCTCCCACACAAAGGCAGACAAACGAGTAGAATTTTGTAAAGAGTGTTAGAAGTTATAGAGAATAACGTTTTTTAAAGGCACCTAATTTTCGGTGGTCTTACTACATTCCATCCCATTGGGAAGGTTAATAGGCACATTGTACGCATTTGGGGTCTGCAAAATACACTTCAATCATTGGAACATTAGAGAGACTCGGATAACGTAAACGTTTTCTGAGTCATATCATAAACAAACCTTTATGAATAATGTTTTTACTTGCATACTTAGCTCATATTTTCGCAAACAAGATTAATATGGGATTGAAGTTTAACCTTGAGATAACCATCACTCCAAGAAAGCGAGCATCGATTGTTGAATGAATCTGTGCTCCTTAACAATAAATAAGAATGCACTGATCCTCCATTTGACTTCTTCATGTGGGCTTATGTCACATAGGAAGTTTTCCCACAACTTTGGCTGAAGCGGAACCATGTCACTGCAGTTTTGCAATCATTGACACAAGAAATATTTCGTGTGTGAGACGAATTCGACTATCACTTAGACGTTTTCTTTGCAGCACAGAAGGACACATTGAGCATTTGTAATCAATGCGAATCAAAATTGGAAATTGTTTCTTTATATCGGTGTAAACGTATTTGTTTCCGATTTACACTTGTCGAGTCACAAAGCACCCAAATTAAGACAATATTTTTTAGCATCCTATAGATTCAGTTTTATAAGTATAGTCAAATTTATCTTTTAGGTTACTGCCCTTTAGGGGTCACTTAAGAAAACGAAACATACAAAGTTATAGTATTTGTTGGTCATACACTAAATTTTACATTTATTTCCTCTTTTAAGTAATTATTAAATTAAATATTATAATTGTAATACATTTTATTCTGAAAAACATATTAAAATCAGGGAGAGATGAAAAACTAGATTAGATTGGATTATTTAAATGGCGACCCCATCACAAGGTTTCTTTAGCTGAATTTCTAATAAATCTCTTGTTTGATCAGAATGAATTTTTAGACTGAAGTATTTAAAAAATGCGAACTAGCAATACTAAAATATTAAAAAAGTTATTACAAATTAATAAAGCTCCTAATATTGATCCAATCATATTGCCATTACAATTAATATTGAAACCAATTTTAGTAGATATAATTAAACGATAGTGAATCGTGACGCAGACAGCCTGGATCCTGTACTTTTATGAGTGGACTGAAATTATCTATCTTTTTCGCCATAAACTGTGCGTTATTATTTTTATTGTCTGTGATATCACCGGAAGGATAAACTTCGAAGGAAACGACAGGACGTGATAAATTATTATATTCAGGATATGAAGTTTCCATTAAAAAGGATTTTTATTTGTTTATTTATTTTTATATCTGCCAGCTAGCGTCTTAGATACAGTTAAAAGTGGTCGTGGATTTTTTTCTATCTACGTTATAGGAATTTTAGTTGAGCCAAGATGTTAACCACTTGGCTAGCAAGACACTCCAATAGGACTGTCCCCAAGTGAGGATTTTGAAAATCCCCCACTTTTTCACCATTTCCTATGTATTGATGGTCATAACATATAATCATAAATACACTACTTTCGAATTATGGCGATTTTTGAAGAATTTAATAATACTAAAACGTCTTTCATGTGATTTTACTCATCCTATTAAATGATTTTTATTGAAATTGAGGTTGGAATAAATCTAACTTCTGTAAGCATTATATTTTTCCCTAATATAGTGGACTTTTTCTGAAGAGGAATTTCATACTAACATAGTATTTTGAATCAGTTTATTATTTCAAAAAAGTCAAAACGAAAATACTAAAAGTGTTATTATGATTGTAGCAAGTCCATCGTTGGTTGTGGTTTATAAATGGATGTAACAGTACAACTTACTAGTCATAAGTTTAGCATTGGAGCCTTACAAATTATCTCTACTGTATATTAAAAAGTGAACGTATAACTCTTAAAATAAGTGTTTTAAAGCACACAAATTTGATTAAGAGAAAAAAATCAATTGCATGTTTTACAATACCGTAATAATTAAGGTTTTATCTTATGTAACTTAAACTATCCCATTGTTAACGAATTACCAATAAACTACCATGTAGCAACTCGCTTATCTAGTTTCCCAGCATTACGATTAAACAATGAATATTAATGTGTCAATGTAGCTGTAAATTAAGTGGAATTGATTAACACAAACAGCGGAGAATCAGCCCAAGAGCTGGTGAGTTACGGCAGATAACTCGCCTATAAACGTGATAAATTGTTCATTAAATGGTATAACTACCTCCATCACTTCACCCGCCCTAACTTGTTTCAATCTACATTAAAAAATTAGTGTTTTACCTGTAATGTGCTTGGACTTATGATGTTGTTGATTATTTTTACAGTTTACAACACAGAAAAGACGAAATTGTCCTTATCTCAATTTTCTGTAACGTTTCTCCGTGAAAATGAGAGCACTCAGAATTATAAAACCTATTTTCTATATTCTTAAACCTTTGGAGAAAGGTTTTGTTCCCTTCAAACAATCCCACAACCTAAATAAAATCTCTCAAAAACTCTATTTTTAGCAATATAACAATAGCTTTTGCAAGTTTTATTGATTGATGTGATCTATTAAATGGATTTAACAGAAATAAAAACCTGCTGTGAAATTCTAATCAATACTAGTTTGTGTACACTGATCATAGATTTTAAACTTAACTTTAAATTAAATTTTACAATGACTAATATCCCTGTTGCCTGTTGTAATGTGACAAACAGTTCCAGGATAGAATCCTAAAGAGTAGAGGATGTTTTTTTAGTGAGTATCCCCGTTTTTGGGGGGGAGTCCCAAACTACAGGCTGGCCAACTGTGTGCATAAAGTATTTGTCCCGCTTCTCCATAAAAATGGCTGTAATATCAAATTGGTGAAAAATAGGATGTTTTATTATTTGAACATACATGATTTCGCGAAGGTTGTCGATTATTATATAATGCAGATGAGTTGATGAGGGAAATTCTGCCACACAAAACAGTCATTTCAGACAGGAAATTTGAGTTGTAAATAATGCAAATAAAGGTATAAATAAAATAACACCCGGGGAAAGCCAGATAAATTAAGCCCTTTGTTATCCTGCTTGGTGAACTTATCTTTTCAATTTATCCAGCAAAGAAACATCCAGAGTCATTTAAACTTTCAAACCTAAATTATTATTGTTTCCTACTTTACTCGTTGTTATTAACATTTTAGAAACACCAAAAAATAAATGAGAGATTCTTCCAATTACATTCTTTATTGACCCCTGACCTTTATTGAATGACTGGATGATACTATATTATGAGTGAGTACTTCTAAAACCCTGAGAACAAATTTTGACATGAACAAAAGTAAAATAAAAATAAATGGTATCAGACACATACTTTCTCCCTTAAGTAAATAAAAATATACCCCCAACGCAGCAGACCTGTGTACTCAGCGAGTTTCTAAATCAATATATGGCGAAATTAATATATGACAAGTTTGATCAATATCCGTTAATTAATAAGAGAATTTAATCTCCATAAGATTAACACGGGAAAGAGTATGCTGGTTAGCTACTTTAAAAACACTTGAACCATGATTTTTAAGCATAAATGGATGGATCTCAACCACATGGAGGGTCAGACCCCGTATCTTTTTGAGTGGATTTTGTGGGTGATGTGACCACAAAAACGCCAACACTGCATACAAATTTTCATGGAAAACGGTTGAGAAATAGGAAAATAAGGAAGAAACTTATCCTTTAGTATTCAATAACAATACTGAAATATCAATAACATTCGCATAAAACAAATAAATCTGAGTGGATTGATTCACAATTTTCTAATCCAACCTAAACCCAAACCAACCCTAACTGTAATATGGCTTTTATTGGAAAGATTAAATTTAGAGTATGAATAATAAAAATTTAAAACTAAAAATTTTAAAGCAGAGACGAATAAAAAAAATCAATCATCATTAAAATCTGTCCAGCCGTTCTCGACCTATAAATGGTGTAACTAACACAACGTTGTTTTGTATATTTAGATAACAACAACTGATTATTATAATAAACGTAATATGTATAAACATTGTAATTGTTTTTATTTGGCCAACATATAAATACGTGACTTTTAATCAGACAGAAAATAAAAATATAATTACATAACCCCAAAAAACTGAAACCATTAACATGGCGAATAAATCTGTTAATTTTGTACGGCAAATAATTACTTCATAGTTTTACATTAAAGAATGAGTCAGATAACATTGGATAGTAAAGCATATTGCTAATGGAAAGTAAACCAACAGCTATAGCTTAAGAAATCGAATATTTTGATTGTAGACAATTTTTAAACAAACTTATTCCTCGTAAGGTTAGAAATCGAAAGCAAATTGAAGAAATTAGAAATTGAAAACGGCATATAATGGAGTTTTCGAAAAATTCTTTTCACTAAACCCTTTCTCGACACATATAGAGCAACTTAATAAAATTTCATGGCGGTCGAATGAGTAGTTTGGCAACGCATAAAGGACATACATACATTCATTCATTTTTATATATAGAGATTTTTTCAATTGCTAATTCCATAAAAAAACTAAATCGTCACGAAGAGATTAATTAATTTAGCTAACGTGGAAATCGTGGAAGAATATCATAAAGAATATTATCCAGGTGAACAATAGTTTACTCTATACTGGTTACAGTTTGTAGACGGCTACCAATTTACTTATAATACTGTATGGTTTAACTGTGATAGTTTATGTAACTAGTACTTAACAAATATGTAAAATTGTGACATAAGTTTTTATAAGAATTAATTTTCTTTTGTATTAAAATATTATGAAAATACTAGGTAAAATAATATATTTCACTTGTTGTACCTATTTTAATGCGGTTTTCCGTCAATAACACTAATGTCTACAGTACTTCAAAAAGTTATGAAATATAAATGCATGTGGTAATCACCTGTAATAGAAAAAATGTATTATAAGCAGCAATGTAAATTAAACAAGTAGAAAAGGTTAAATCACCCGGAAAATTCTGCATAAGCAAAAGGGGCAATCGGGAGTTGAATCCTTGATTTGATTTGTGGATCGGCTGACTGCATTTCCACGACAGGAAAACACGAATCCTGATAAGTCTGAAATATTACTACTGTATTGGGACCTAAATACCCTTGCGTATTTTCGGATCAACTAGGAGTTGGCGAGAAATCTGCCTGGTAATATCCATTTAAATTAAATTGGATGAAAAAATAGTTTTAATTTTCTAGGAATGCATAATTTATTCTTGATATGCTCTTTTAGTTAATTAACCTGATTGATAAAAACCGTTTGCCAGGGATATGGCTCTAGCTCTAGAAATATTTGCAATTCGTCAGACCAAAATTTGTAACGGAAGTGACTTCATATGGTTATAAGGACAGCTGTAGAGGAACTGAAAATATTCCCTTTAGGCATACCCATGATTTAAGCTATTTTCCACAAGGAAGTAAATACCTTTTTTAGTTAAAATTAGTTAAAAAACAATTTGACATCTCATAATAAAACATAGTAAATTTAATTCATAAATTCTATATAACTTCAACAAGGAACATGTTTTTACATAACAATGTATAATTAAATGAAACTAATTAAAAATACTTTCGAGGAAAACAAATGTTCTGCTTGATTTGTGAGAAAGCTTGGGACAATACGCGAGGGACAGTCAATCTCTTAGTGAACAAAGAGGTGGTCCCACAATGTGTCACACAATGCTATACGTTACATCTCCACATGACTGGCAACCCCCTCATGTCTATTTTACTATTTATTCGTCTTTGACTTTGATCAAGCAACAGGTTCAAACCCTTGAATATCACGATTTTCATTTAGTTCTCTTAAAATCTGTTGTAAACACAACTATATTATTTGGGTGAAATAGTATCAAGTTTAACCTCCCTAAAATATATTTTTATAGTCCTGTAACCGAGTGGCATTTTTACATTAAAATAATTTTTTCTTGAAATTAATAAATTTATATTAAATCCAGATAAACAAACAAAATATTGAGGTATCAAGCGTTTCCGTTAAATAATCACTCCAACCCACTAATGAGGAATCAACACTCAGGTAAGCAAACGTGAACATGGTCATCATTAATCGATTGGCCTTCCGTGAAACGTTTCAATTATGGTAATCTGAAACAACGCCCTCTAAACTAACTTGGCGTTGGAACAGCTGATTCCACACCATCTCTAGCGTTCCAAGCAGCTGATTCCTCATCTCCTCTGGCGTTCGGAACAACTGATTTTACATCACATCGGGCTTTCGGAACAGCTGATTCCACATCAACACCTGACTTGCGTTTCGAACAGCTGATTCCTAATAATCTCTGGCGTTCCAAGCAGCTGATTTCTCATCACCTCTGGCGTTCGGAACAACTGATTTCACATCACATCGGACGTTCGGAACAGCTGATTCCACATCAACACTTGACTTGCGTTTAGAACAGCTGATTCCACATCAACTCGGAACAGCTGATTCCACATCACCTCGGGCGATCAGAACAGCTGATTTCTTATCACCTCTGGAATTCCAATCAGCTGATTCCACATCACGTTGGGCTATCAGAACAGGTTATTTCACATCACTTCTGGTATTTACATCTCTGATCCATCAAAGTTTATAGTTACAATTAAATGACATATCATATGATTGAACAGACACACGGTTTATTGCGTGAAGCTATTACAGGTTTTAGTATCATAGAACATACTGAATATAAATGACTATGTTGTCTATTTTAATCCTAATGTAAAAATGTGTCCATATTTTACAATATTTTAATTTGTTACACAAATATGGATTATGTTTTCATATAAAGAAAATAATCATAATTTAAATTGTAAGATATTCATTTTCATATTGCAGAAAGGACATATTTACTCAGGAAACCCTAATAAAAATTATTGTAGCTAAAACTCCATACAATATATCATCAACAACGAATAGTTAAAATATATAAACATTATATGATTTTAACTCTAATCTGACAACTCGGGTTTTTCATATAAAAATTATTGTAATTACTTCCCTGTGGGAAATAGATTAGATCATGGATATGTCTAAAGAGAATGTTTCAAGCTCTTTAAACAGGTGTAGTTACCATACGACGTACTGTTTCAAATTTTGGTCTCGCGAACTGTCAACAATCCCCTTCCACATGCTTGACATATCCGTGTCAAAAAATTTAAACTCTATCCCAACCAAATATTTTTTATTTTGACGATTTAACTTCCGGTTCTCATTTTATTTCTATCATTTGTTGGCTAATCTCTTCTTGCTCCATGAATAGCTGGTATCTTATCTTAACTATTCCATCTCAATTTTAAATCCGAGTGTAGTTTGTCATTCACCTCGTCAAAAGCTGGAGAAACACTTTGTTTCTACTAAAGGTTTTACTTTGGGCATTCATAAAATAATCTTTATCATTCGTCCCGTTAAAGTTATCTTATCCATCTGTATATTTATAGGCCATATACACTTTTATTTCAGACCTTGCAGTTCCCAAGAACGGTTCCCCTTTAAAGTAAAACTTTTTATTCAGTTTGATCAGATTCGTTACCAATTAGTATTTGCAAAAGGTCTATTAAAGAGAGTAAGTTGCAGATATTATCAAGCAGCAATTAAAAAAAATTCTCTAGAAGCAAAACATAGTTGAAACGTTTAATACAAATATAAATGGTGCAGAATGTCAAGAGCGGAAGAGAACTTAAGTTTATCGATACAATTGAACGATTTCAATAATTCAGACGGTAACAGTGATCTACTAACAAGTAACAAATTACATCCGGTCGGCTGCATTTGAATTGTTAATGTTAAGTGGTTTCCGCTACACCCCACCTCGAATATTTACTGCATTTAGAATTATTGCTTTACAAATTAATGACTTCAAATTCAATAAATACGAGTATCAATTGATTCTGTTTTGATACGATTACATAGCTATTACTTCAGATTCTGAGGTGCCTCCGACATCTTGGATTTGTTGTTTCGTTACATTAATGTTAAATCTTTCATGTACCGTACAAAGGTATTCGTCAGTCAAATTCATGTTCAAATGTTGACCCTTGTCCTGTCACGTGATCCCTGGCGATTCTGCCTACACCTCTTACACCCAACATGCTGTCTCATCATGTCAAGTTGATTTTTCGGCGTCATCATGTTGTTTGTATTGCTAAACGCTTCGCCCTTGCTTTGAAGTGGCATCCTCATGTGAAGCTGAGACTCAGTCTCAACCTAGGCACTGATTAACAATAACATAGAAACAAAATGAGGACCGGAAGGCAAATCGTGAAAATAAAAAATATTTGGTTGGGATTAAGAGTTTAAATTGTTTACATGGATATTTCAAGCATGTGGGAGGGTATTGTTGACAGTTTGCGAGACCAAAATTTGAACTTTGACGTCATATGGTTATAACTACAGCTGTTTAGGGAGCTGGAAACATTTACTTTAGACATATCCATGATCTAACCACAGAAAAGTAAATATAATTCAACCCACAAAGTTTCTGCGTTTTCTAGTAATTTGCCCTTTATAATAACTGTTGTTCTAGGTTTAGGTCTACATGTTTTATAAGATTTCGTTGTTATTGTGCAAAAATGTTTGTGTTTCTTTTTAATATGTGCAGATTTCGAACGATATGGTAGATACGATATGGAACGATTGGTAGATTATGTGTAAGGTAATAAATACGTAAATATTTATGAAGGCTGTGGTGAATCATTGTCTTTAAATATATACATTGAGAGTATTCTAAATTAGATAGATCTCTATAGGATTAATGTTTGTCGTGGTGCGGTTTCGGTAAATTACAGCTCAAGCAAAGCAATATACGTCTGAACTCATCAGAGCGACAACTCGGGTTTATTTTGTTCCCACCACATCCCTTCATTTGACAAACCTTGTTTGTATCGACAGCAGGAACTTACTGCTTCGTTTCGAGGCGTATTTGTTCCTTCTTTTATTCTCGTTTATGTCGAACCAACAGCGGTTGATTGTAGACACCTCTCAATTCCCAAAGGGAAAGAAAGCTACTTTTAAAATTATAAACAGCAGCTTCACAATAATAATAATTGTTATTATGAACTTTTTAAATTATTATTGCAAATTATAAGTTTTCCTGAGCATGAAATCGTTTTTTAAGTAAAGTTTTTTCAAAAAAGTTACTCAAACTTACTTAATCTCAAACGAGACCTCAAGATGTTCAGAGATGCTGAAAGGTCATTCCACAATTTAGATGTAATATATATTACGGATATAATAAAAAAATTCTGTCATACTACTTGGAAACAATTTCGTTTTCATTCATGAGACGTGCCAAAAAAGACATTTTTTTGTTTAAGGACGAAAAATAAATCAGGAGATGTTAGGTGTTTTTATGATAATTATAAATAAATCATTATCATCGATTAAATTATTATTGCAAATTATAAGTTTTCCTGAGCATGAAATAGTTTTTTAAGTAAAGTTTTTTCAAAAAAGTTACTCAAACTTACTTAATCTCAAACGAGACCTCAAGATGTTCAGAGATGCTGAAAAGTCATTCCACAATTTAGATGTAATATATATTACGGATATAATAAAAAAATTTCTGTCATACTACTTGGAAACAATTTCGTTTTCATTCATGAGACGTGCCAAGAAAGACATTTTTTTGTTTAAGGACGAAAAATAAATCAGGAGATGTTAGGTGTTTTTATGATAATTATAAATAAATCTTAATTAAATTTTCGTTTGAAGTAGCAGAAAAGAGGAGGATGCCATTTTGTGAACAAAGCTGTATATTGTACCCATTACTCATTTGCTCATTCATTTCACATTGCTCCTTGCTCGAGTTCATTCAACAATTTAGTTTTTGCAGTATTGAGTTTCGGTTTGTTTGATGTGGTTGTGACCTAAAATACTAAATAAATCTAAATCAGACGTTCGTTTCAAATAGCAAGAAAAATATGGACGTCATTTTTTTGGTGTAAAGTAAATACATGGTAAAATTAGAGTTTTTTTACATTTTTGAGTTTAATATAGTGTGTGGTAAGACGAAAAATATTGTTCGTCACTCTAATTAATATTGCCTTTTTCATCCTAGCTCATTTTCTAAACTCATCTACGCCTCAATCGTTGAGCTTGACTTCAGATGAAAAAGTGAAACTTTATGTCCCAGTTATGAAATATACTAAAAAAACATAGATTAAATAACTGAATGAAACTAGGAAATTTTTATATTCCCTCCGATAGTTCCGAGTAAGAATTTTTCAAGTTACTTAAATGGATTTTCTTGCAATTTCACAAGGTCATTGTTTAAGCTTGGTGAAACCTTTTTTTACAAGAGAAGAGAATTTCCAATTTACCGAGTAAAGCAGGAGTAATTGGATTTACCGGTATCATTAACGAGCCGGTACACTTGATAATTGGAACTTGAAACGAAATACGGTCCATTAAAGATCGCAATTATGAATATTTATGGGAAATCAACCGAACATAAACTTTTAACACTTGATTTTTCTGTAAGTTTTAAATTTAAATAAATAATAATAAAAATATCTTTATTGCAGCAAAAACACAATGAAATTAATGCCATACATTTCATGATTACAAAATAAACATAAAAGAGTAATCTGAATTATAAAAAATAAATACAAAATTAAAAAATATCTGTAATAACAAAGCAAATATTACATAAGATTTCTTACATAATATGGCTGCAAATGCCACCCCAACAGGCACTATTGCCCAATTATAGGGGAAGCTAGAAAATAAATTAATAAAAAGTTACATGCTTAGGAATGCAAACTGAAAAATGAAAAAAAACTAAAGGCTGAACTTTATAACATAAAAATAAATAAAGTGTAATATGAATTCTATGAGAACAAAAATACAATTTTAGTAAACAAAAATGTACATCCAATACTATAATACGAGCAAGGTTTGTATATACAGTATTTGCAGGTGGATCTCGATAACGGCTCTAACGAATTTCTTTAAATTTTTTAAATAACAAATTTCCGAATAGAAAATAAGTTCTAGATAGGTCTAATGGTTTTCTTGTTATATTAAGTTTAAAATTTAAAAAATTAACATTAAGCTTACAAAGAATCAAATGTAAACAATACAAATCAAAACATCTGTTTATAACCGTTTGACAGTTGTTAATTAAATATGGTGGTGATGTAAATAAATGATTTACATAAATATTTATTTTATATATGTAATAAAAATTTATCAAATTAGTAAACAATGTGCAAAAACTAAAGGGTAAAATAACGGCGAAATAAAAACAGAGAAAAGTATTTCCAAAATCTTTCGTGTTTTGATAGAAAACTTATTCATTGTATTGCTGTAACAAACGAATTGTAGTATATTATTTTTTTTTACTTTTCAATCCTCATTCCATATCTAACACAGTCAGTTGACCACAGGCTAGTAATAGTTGTAAGAATAATTATGATAGCTCCAACAATTGAGGTTAGCTAAAAAACGCTAAACCACATCCCAGCATAAATTTGCCGTAGGTCACTGTCAACGTGGCAGATTCATTTACAAAGGTTATTTTTTAGAGTAGATTAGATTAGATCATTGAAATGGAAAACATACTACTATGTAGGTATTTTAAGCCAAGTATGAATGAGGATTGAGTGTAAGAAGATTGTGGCGCGATCTTATAGTCTTGTTACTGACTAAGGCTGACGTGTTCCTTAGACAGGACTGTTAATTAAAAACCCAACAGCCGATGGCAACAGGACCTACAGTTTAACGTGGAATCCGAACCACGGATTGGTCTAATTATGAGGATAGGCTTTGCGGATTAACGTAGTATTCAATAGTGTGGACGTTAATCCACACAAGAGAACGCCACATCCACCGACCATCTCTCACAACTATCCACAATTCGTGACCTCCAAGTAGCTGGAGTACAGGACGTCGCCTATTATGAGATCGATCCTCGGCCGAAACGATTAAACCTTTTACTAAGTTATAAGGTTAAAGTACCTTCCGTCTTCAATCCAATAGTCGTTTGAACACGACTAGTTTCGTGAACAAAATGTTCCCATTGTCAAGCATACATTAGTCCTTAGGTCACTTCAGAACATGTATTTTTGATTCTTGTGTAAATAAATAGTACATTTTCAAAATAAACACTTAACAGATGAATTTAAAATAATTGGCTGGCGACATACATTACGACATACACACATGCATGCACACACATACATGGCCGGCACATGCCAGGACACACCGGCCAAGGTCGCAGGGTCGTCCACGTCACGCAGATAACACAACAATGCTACCTTTCTCCTTAAATCCAGTGACTGAAGCCGAAACATTTCCAACATCCCTGAATCAATCATTTATATATTTCTATGTAGGTTAGTTCATATGAATTATTTTGCACGTGTAAATTAGTACATAAGATGTATAAATGTATTATGTACGTATAGTATGATGTAGAATATGACATATATATAGTATGAATATTTTGTAGTAATTGTCCTTGTTTATTGCTATCTAAATGGCCATATGACAATAGAACTTTTAATTTATTTGGTAGAGATTACTTACGTAAATTCTATTGTGCATTCTCGATACTATTTTATACCATATAATAGCTGACCCGGCGAACTTCGTAACGCCTCACAGTAAACACATGTTAACTTTAAGATTGGCCATGTTCTGAAGTCGAATAGCAATACGGCTTCATTGTGAAAGGTTATATATTCTGAGTCACTGCATAGTGAATAACAATACTGAAACGATAAAACATATTAATATCATTCCCATAAAACAAATAAATCGGCATGGATTAATTCACAATTTTTAAATCCAATCCAAACCCAAACGAAACCTAACTGTAATACGGCTTTTATAGGAAAGATATACAACAGCTGATTATTATAATAAACGTAATAATATAAACATTTGTAATTATCATATAAACACGTGACTTTAATCAGACAGAAAATAAAAATTAAAAATATATAAAACCGTTAACTATTAACGTGGTGAATAAAGCTGTTCATTTTACAGTACACATTATACACATAGTTTAACATTAATGAATGATCAGATGCATTGGATAGTAAAGCATACGGTATTGCTAATGGAAAGTAAACCAATCAGCTGTAGCTAAGAAATCAAATGTTTTCATTGTAGACAATTTGTAAACAAACTTACTTTCCATAAGGTTAACATTAGAAATTTAAAACGCCATAAAATGGAAACCTATGGGGTTATCGAAAATATTTTTTCACTAAAACCTTCCCGGACACATATAGAGCAACTTCCTAAAATTTCATGGCGATCGGATGAGTAGTTTGGCAACGCATAAAGGACATACAGACAGACAGACAGACATACATTCAATTTTATATATAGAGATAATATTAATTTTCACGTTTATATGTCATGAATCACTGTGATTGGTAGACCTATTATATATTACACAATAGTGAGATTAACCATACAATTGATATGGCCTCATAAGATTGAAGATATCTAGAAAGACTTCCTCTACCAGACATTAGAGTGAAACTTCATACTTTACCAATTCTGTAAATAATAACCCATGGAAGATCTTAGTTATTATTACGAGTATCTTTGATAGCTGTCAATTTCTACCAGGAAAAGGACCTTTCCTATTGAAATAAAAAAATATTAAGAAGCTAGGGTGTTTTTGTCTTTGCTTGTTTTCAGAGATTTTTTTTAGTTTGGGAACTATATGTAGAGCTACATGTTTTGTTCATATTTAAATTATTTCCAGCTATTATATTGAGGCTAATATATTAGTGTTTGTGACGGTGTCAAATATAAATGACTTGGACGGTGGCGTGTTCTGTAATCAAACTGCTAACTTTGAGGTCACGAATAATTGTGGACAGTTATAGGTAATGATGTGTGGTTTTGATATTCCCAGGTGTGGATTAACGTCCACACTATTGAAAACTACGTTCAGAGGTTAAATTGTGGTTCGGATCCCACGTTAATTGTAGGTCCCTTATATAACAGTTGGGCTATTCATTAACAGTCCTGTCTAAGGATCATGTCAGCCTTAGTCATTACCAAGATCACCAAAACCACCATTTTTCATTCATACTTTATATATTATAATACCTGGATAGGTTGCCATTTTAGAACGGTAATAACAAAGATTAAATTTAAACCTTAAAAATAAAATCAAACGAAAATGCTATCATTAACTGTTATTATATAGAAACAGAAATGCCATGATGACAAATTTGAGATGTCTAATAATTAATGAGGTTTAATTCAAAATACAATTATATGAGAAATTATTTAAGTTAAAATACATTTTATTACTCAGCTCATTAGGTTAGATACGTGAATCGGGGCTGTTTTCACTAGTTTAGCTAGAAAGTGAAAAACACTAATTGCAATGTATTGTTATAGCTCGAGTTAAGCCTGCGGGCCCGCAACATTATCAGCTAGGACTACAGTTTATAAGGCTTGTTGCGGCAAATTTGCTGAAAAATATTCAAGTAAGTTATTCGTTTGCGATTCGTTTTAGACCTTGTTTCATAATGTTGCCTATTTACAACTAGATAATAATTAAACCGCGTTAGTTAAAATATAACGGTTTAAGTTATAGGTTAAAAATTTCTTGATATGAAAAGAAAACAATAGGCCTATTTGAAATTTAAAAGCTATACGAAGCCAATTCACATTGTTCCACATGTGACGTAATGTTTAATGACATGGATACAAAATCTATAAGGAATAAAAGAGGAAAATAAAAATAAACATAGATTAAAAGCTAAACTAAATTATTAGTATTATCACGTTGATGTATAAGTGATGTAATGATTTAAGTAAACATTGATTCAATTTTCTTGATGAGATAAGAGGAAAAGAAAGGGAATATTTTAAGATTAAAAGCTAAAAGTAGCTGTCTCACGTTGCTCTTAAAGTGATGTAATGGTTTAGGTACATTTGGTTTAAAAAATTCTTGTAAAAATTAGTTAAAGATTAAAATCTAAAAGAAACTATTTTGCGTTGCTAAACAATTGACGTAATGGTTTAAGCATACTTGTATTTTTAACTTTTTTTGATAAGGAAAGTGGAAAATAAAAATATTTTAAGGTAAAAGTTAAAAGAAACTGTTTCACGTTGCTGTTAAATTAATGTAATAGTTTAAGTATTAATGTATTGATAAGAAAAGGGAAAAATGAAAAAGAAATCATTTTATGTTGCTATACAATGTAATGTTATTATGGTGCAATTTTAAATGCATTAAAAATTACTTGATATTTTAAAAAGTAATAGTTTGAGGAAATATGAGTAGGTTTACAGTAGAGTAAGTTTAATATTAAATAGTAAAGTCTTGAAAATATGAGTAGGTTTACAGCTTTCAAATAAGGGGTTCCTCAGGTAACTTAAAAAGCTTAAAAATACTAGTAAAGAAAGACTTGTAAATGACAACTGAATACGTAATAATATGTAACAGCTGCATAAATACGAGTAAAACGGTCTTAGTAAACGGCGTGATCAGTCTATGGATCTTATGGTCTAATCTTAGATAGATTAGATTAGATTGAAATGGATTATTGAAATTGTGACCATACAACCAGGTAGATATTTTAAGCCAAGTATGAATGATGATTGTGGCGCGATCTTGTAATCATGTTACTGACTAAGGCTAACATATTCCTTAGACAGGAATAGCCTTATTAACTTTCATCATTAATAGCCCAACAGCCGATGGCAACTAAGAGACCTACAGTTCAACGTGGAATCCGAACCACTGCCTCTACATTATGAACTGTTCTAATTATGAAGATGGTCTTTTCGGATATACGTAGTATTCAATAGTCCGGACGTTAATACACACAAGACACACTACACCCTCAGACCATCGCTCACTGGAATCAAATATCGCTCAAATATCCACAATTCGTGACCTCCAAGTAGCTGGATTACAGGACGACGCCACCGTCCCAGTCAAAGAAGAACCCCTTCTCATAAGAATCCTAGAATTTGTCAAATTAAAAATCTTCAGTGCTATATTGACAAGGATATGTCTTAGCTCTGAGGGCGGGGGATGTTGGAAATATGCGAGATCAAAATTTGAAATAGTGACATAATTTGGTCAGTGACGTCATATGTTTAGTGACGCCATAGTTTGGTTATAAGAAACGCTGTGTAGATGAACTGAAAAAATTCCCTTTAGACATATCTATGATCTAACCTATTTCCCACAGGGAGTAAATACAATTTTTTTTCAAACGAAATCAACTCCTCGTATAATGGACTGTTTTAAAAGTCTAATGCCATAGAGGAAATAATACGGATCAGATTCTAACACTGGGCAAGTAGGCAGGTATTGCGTCCTAAAGCATTTTCAAGTTTGTTAAGGTAACAAGTTTTAATTAAGTACGGTACAACATTGTTTGAGCTCTAGAACATTTCAATTAGTTTAACGCACTTAAAGTTTGTTCCTATTAGTAACAACTTCGGATCCGCGTCGAGGGGGGATTTCCTAAAGAGATATATTCTCTGAACGTATTTCGGATGTATTTTATATTTCAACCTTGTATTTTACTTGAACATTATTATTTTACAATTAAATATACGTTGAACGATGGTTGGAATCATGTTAAGGATATATTTTAATCTCAAAATATAAACTTTAATACAAAGGAAACTTTTGTTAAAACCTTAAAAAATGTAAATTTGGTAGATAAGTATGAAACCTTGGAAATATTTTTTAAATAAGAGCATACTACAAGATACATTAGTTTAAAATGAAGCATAGAAAATATTGCTTTTATGATCACGAATGAACTATTTATTAAATCTACAATTTTCTTTTGTCTCCTTCCTCCGTCAAAGGGTTGTTCACAATCTCAACTATGAACACTCCATCTCTGACAACGTCAAGCCTTCATATCCAGTAAGTTATGTAACATCGCTTTTACAATGTGGGACTATTTTTAGCCACCCTTTAGCCGGCTTTTGATCGTATTTACTTCCTAAGAAATGCGCTCGTGCTCCAAAAGGGAGCGAAAAGTCGTAAAAAGAGGTTATATTCAACTAAATTTGTTTTAAATTCTTTTTTATGTTGAATTTCATTCGAAAATAAATGCTCACTTTCTTTGAATTAGAGATTTATTATAACTAAAATACCGTTTCGTAAAGTATGACTCTGTTAATAATACAATAAAATTAATCACTTATATTTGAAGACAATATTTCAATTTGAAAAGGTAAACTTAATTAAATGCATAGTATATGCAAACAGATACAATGTCAATCATATTTATGAATGAATAATCTATGGCCTTCATAAAAAATCTTTAAAAATAATATAAATTGCTCGAGTGAGATTATATTTCATCTTAGGCTCCAATCTAGAAACGGTCTCTCAAAAGATTTGCAAGGGGTTCCGAAACACTCTATTGGCATGGATATGTCTTAGCTCTAGGGGGAGGGGGTGTGTTTGCAATTTGCGAGACCAAAATTAGAAAAAGTCACGTCGTTTGGTTAGTGACGTCATATGGTTAAATGAACACCTGTTTTGAGGAATTGTAAACATTATCTTTACGCCATTATCCATGATCCAACCTATTTCCTACAGGGAAGTAAATACAATCATTTATTTATTCATACCTAGTAGATTGGTATGTTAATATGGTGGATAACGCCAATAGTTGACTAAAGAAGGGCAACTCTCAATTCTCTTTTCAATTTTTACTTTATTATTTTGGCTTCAACTTAAAATGACATAATCCATTCTGTGTGAATTTTTGTACGCGTGTTCCATATGTATTATTGAATGTAATATATTAATATGGATTATGTTTATAAAAAAATAAATAAACCCCCCAAAAATGTAGGTTAAGTAGAGTAATGTAGATTCTAATTAAAGTCACTTGATAACGGGAGGAGTTTCCTTACCTCCCGAAACGTTGTGTAGTTAAACACTTGACGCGGAAGGAAAAGTCCAAAAAATTAAATAAATAATTTAAATTCTACTTAAAAATGATAGGGGATGTAGCACCAGCTATAAGTCTACGTGGTAGATCAAAGGATGGAAACCAGTGCTAAAACTGTTTCAGTACTGAGAAGTATGTTTTTGAATCACTTGCTCATACCCTTGGACAATACCCATACAACAGTCTTCTGAGGAATTCAAGACAAAAAAAATAGGAGCAATAATAGCGGATCAAAGGAGAAAGAAAGGAACATATGAGGTATTCGAAGAAGTAACTGCTCTGGAAGATAATGTGTCAATGAGAAGAAGTGACGTGATTGTTATTAACAGAAAAATAACAAACCTTATGATATAGACACAACAATTTGAAACCAAGCGGAACAAGTTAACGAAGAAAATAAAAGTATCAATGAAAAAATCAGTTATATAAAATTTAATTTATATTATTCCTGATAATCAAGAACGTAATAAAATAAAAATTTGAAATAATTAGTTTTTTCATTAACACTAGAGGAAAAATACCAAATTTTTTACAACATTTTTAGAAAAATATCAAGATAGTTAATAAAATTCATACAAGATTGGCACAAATTTTCAATCAGTATCTTAAGGAACCACATGTACAATTATGTAAAATAATCTAAACTGTATGCTATTTGTGTTTTAGCAATTCACAATGGAGAAAAAATGTAAAATTTAAATAAATTTTTCGTACATACAAATACGCTTAACTCCGCCATTTGTAATCCATATTTTATGTGTAGATACGAATAAAACCGATTCGTTCTCAAAGTTCTCTAAGTTCAAATGGAATGAGGAATGGAAAATCTATGTTTCACATTTAACATACTTTTGCAATTCAAATTCCTTCGACTTACAGATACGCACTTCATTAAAATACGAGTTTACGTAGAAATCAGAAAACGTCTCCAGGCATATTTACTTTGATAGCAGTTTTATCATTCCATTAGTTATTTGACGCAGGTCGGCTGCAAAGCCTTTTTTGGTACTAATTTAAGTTTGAAATGCTGAGGTTTCAAGAGATGGCGATGAATAGTTATATCAAGTGCCAATACATCATAATTCATCATAATTAAAAATTCAATTTGCTACAATACTGCTTCGTTTACTCTCAGACTATCATGTGACAACTGAAAACGTTGAAACGTTACTGTGAGTTACAAACGTCACAAAAGCAGTCACGGATGATAAAGATGTCGTTATTCAAACTAACGAGCCTTAAGATCGTCTCCTTTTAGCGTTACGTCCTCTGCTGAACTGCCTTACGGCCATGTTATGTAATTGGTACTTTTCATATATATTTCCCATGTTTTCCATTTCATACCGAGAGATATTTACATGTCGACTTTCCCTTTTACAAATATTTCATCAAAAACGAGTTAAATTCAAACTCAAACTTTTTTATTTCATAGAAAAATAAATTTACGTGAAATAGTGTCAAGTAAATTACATATGTCATACGTTTATCATAATCTAAGTGAATACTTCTCTAGCTGAGACTCCAATTTCGAAGTTTTATTTTTACTTTGTGTACAAATATTATTATTGAATAACTTTATTATAATTCTTTGTTATATTTAAGATTTATTACTAATAACATTTAGTGAATAAACCATTACTATTTGTTTAATCAATAATTTTATTTAATCTTAACCTATAAATAATACTTTAAAATAAAAGTTTGGTAAAGATTAAAATGTGAGGATCAAATAAAAAAACTATAATATATTTAACCATACAACTATCAAATATTATCTCCCTTATAGATGTCAGCTATATTTTAAATGAGATTACTATAAATATACAAACTAATTCTAGATTCTTTATTTAATTGTCAAAACAAATTAACTCGTGAAATACACATTTGAAACTAACAGAATAATTAATGTTCCGGGATATTTATTTTTCATGAATTGATAAATAAATTTAATGGTAGACGTTAAGAAATTTTGAAAACTCCTAATTAATTTAAGAGTCAATACTAAAACTTGAATTGTAACCATTTCGATTCATGTTTCTGGCTAAACTGCAATCAACTTAATTGGTGGCGTGGCATCGTTAGTTGACATATTGACTGCGTGGCTGTTAAGGTACCACATGCGACGCGTCATTAAACATTTTTTCCAAAATTAAAAATAATAATTTCCTCTAAAGTTAGTAGTAGTCATATCACACTAAAAATAAATGGTCCATTGATGAAAGGCATGTTGAATTCCTTTATTTAAAAGAGTGTATGGGTAATAGGAAAGTTATTAAAATAAATGTTGGATGTAATACGTATTGCTGACTTTTGTTATTAGACTACATTTAAAATTTTCGTTTTATATGTGTTTTTTTAAATTGTCTTATCTTGATACTCTTATGTTATAAAAATAGAAACTCAATTAGTGGTATATTTCGTCACTAGTACGCAAATTCGTGTCATATTTTGGTCCAATGATTTTATCAGATAGAAATTGCTTCCTTATTTCTCAACTATTTTCCATAAAACTTGGTATGCAGTGAGAGGTCACATGACCCAGCAAAACAAATTCAAAAAGGTTTGCATTAACTTGGAGGGGGAGGGTAGTGGCCCAAGAACTAACAAATATAAAAAATAAGAACTAACAAATATAATTAGCTTATTTTCTTTTGCTGTTAGTTATTATTTATTAGGTGATTATTTTGAAGCAATAATTTTTAAATCATAGGCCATTTAGATAAATTTTAAAACTATGATAGTTTCATTAATGGTTGTATAATTTTAATTTACTTTAAGGAGAAAAAGTATTAGTCAGTCCACTGATACCGTTTCTTTGTCTTTCAGTGCATAACAATAAGCCTAACACTGAAAACAAAAAATTACAATAAATTTGCTCTACATCTCATAAATTTGCGACCATATTTTCTTGCTCTTTGAAACGAACAGCTGATTCAGATTCATTCATAATTTTCCTATGATTTATTCATGACCTAAACATCAGCTGATTTATTTTCATAGAACGGTAAAGACGCCATTTTGATTTCATTGGAAAGGAAAACATCTGTTTTCTAAACAGTATGATGGAGTTAAAGTTTTAGTAATGCTAATACAGTGTAGACTTATTGATATTTCAACTATTTACAACTAATACAAAAACTACAAACGTCTATCCTTTCATACATTGAAAATGAGTGAGTGCAGTAGTAATAAAAAACAATCCCCCGATAAACAACTGCCTTAAAATTGTGAAAAGATTTATTCTTACAATCACCATCAATCCTGCCGGACGTCCTGAGAGTGTTCCGGAGAGATTTAAAATGGTGGAAATATTTTGTAGCGTTGGCCCTAAGGACTCATCAGTTTATCATTGCAGGTTCCTGGACACACTAGTTTAAATGAAAAAGTTTCATTGCACTACTTTAAATGGTTTTTACTTTACACTCATCGATACTTATTTTGAGCAACCTGGTCTTTAGGTGCAGATTTTATGGAGTGGCTCGGCTCGTTTGGATTTTAAAATTATTATGACATAGATATGTCTCACCTCTGGGAGACATAAGGGGGGTATTTGTAATCCGTCGGACAAAAATTTGAAACGGAAGTGGCGTCAAATGGTAGGAGACAGAATTAAAAAATTCCCTTTAGACATATCCTTGATCTAAGCTATTTCCCAAGGGGGGGTAAATATCTTTTTTCAATTGGAGATAATAAATGTATTCAAAGTGCTACTTAAGATTCATAAACTGTCCGTTGGACGAGTCACTCGTGTTTGACTATCAAATAAAAAACATTAACAATAAACGGTATCAGTTGGCTGAAACATACTTTCCCTCTTGATTAGTTAAAAAACAATAACCTTCTTAATAGTTTATGCAAATATAATTTAATATTTTGTTTCAAAAATAATCATCTAATTTCTTAGATTAATAACGATAGAAAATAAAATAAAATAATTGTTAATTGTGTGTTGACTAATAATTCAAAATACTAATTTGTTTAGTTTATCATGCCAGTTTTAATGGTATGGTATCAAATCATTCAAAAAAATTGTAGTTTTACAATTACATAAAAATATTATTTATTATACATAAAAGCCCATACATTTAGAACCATTTATTTTACGGGTAGTGACAGACAGATAGACAATCACCAGTACAAAAACCACTTTTTTGGATTCACGGAGCCTCAAAACGGATATCAACTCTCAACTCAAATTTGAAATTGTTAGTAAAAACACATTAGCACACTAGCATCATCACCAATAAAATATTATAACGCCTTTTGTACTTTTAACGGGAGTTCAAAAGTTTGGTGAAATCGGACCGAAGAAGTACAAGAAACCAAAGTGATGAGAAGTTGGTAGCACTGCACAGCCAGCAAAAGGCTTACTGCACTGTAAGGGTTTGTGACAGTTTCTTTTCAACTTCTTGATTGGTATACGTGTTTTCGCTTTTACTTCAACATAGTTTAGACAGCTACTATCTGACTAGGGTTGCCAACTAAGACCTTGCTTCAAGAGTTAATGTACCTAATTCCAACTACTCAGCTGGCGAAACATAGTTAGCATCGTCTAATCTATCTTGTTGATCGTAATTAATCCACCTGTAATAAGATTACTACATTCCAAATGAATATACACATAGAATCTCAGTATGGACTATATTATTTATAAAACCTACACGTCACCAAAAAGTTAGCATAGTACATTTTTATGTTTATCGTTTTCTTACTTGATAGTAACGGTTATGTTATTTAGATATTTATTACGAAAATTTTCCTTTACGATTTTAACTACAACAAATTTTTACGACGTTTCAGGATCTGGAATCTGATCCCGTCCTCAGGCGAGCTAGTACCTAACATAACCCGATTAGTACATTATCCGGGTATAAAGCTAACAGAACTATTTTTATTTTCAGCAAAATATGTCTTATTAGATAAATATAAAAAATAAAGATATATCTAATATTTTAAAATTAAAATTAATAATAAATCATTATTCTAATATTGATTAGTATTTATACTACTAATACCAAATAATTGAGAAGAAAACTTATTTCTAATTAGTTTATTTGTATTTGGACCCATATTAATGTTTTGTTATTATAGTATTGTTCTATATTGGTTCTGAATTCTTACTATCCGTATAATAGACGGGCTTATTGCTATCCGTATAATAGACGGGCTTATTGATATCCGTATAATAGACGGGCTTATTGCTATCCGTATAATAGACGGGCTTATTGCTATCCGTATAATAGACGGGCTTATTGATATCCGTATAATAGACGGGCTTATTGCTATCCGTATAATAGACGGGCTTATTGATATCCGTATAATAGACGGGCTTATTGATATCCGTATAATAGACGGGCTTATTGATATCCGTATAATAGACGGGCTTATTGATATCCGTATAATAGACGGGCTTATTGATATCCGTATAATAGACGGGCTTATTGATATCCGTATAATAGACGGGCTTATTGCTATCCGTATAATAGACGGGCTTATTGATATCCGTATAATAGACGGGCTTATTGATATCCGTATAATAGACGGGCTTATTGATATCCGTATAATAGACGGGCTTATTGCTATCCGTATAATAGACGGGCTTATTGCTATCCGTATAATAGACGGGCTTATTGCTATCTGTATAATAAACTAGCAGTAAGCCCGTCCTTTGTACGGGTTGTAGGAATCAGTTTAAAGAAGGAAGATCATCATACCAAAATGTAAACCTGAATCCTAAACAAATCAATACAAAGAAATAAATCAATACCAAGCTTTATTATTATTAGTTATTCGTTAAAATAACTTTTTAATATAGCACGATTTCGAAATGGGTTTAAATCAATGACCAATATAAACTAACTAATATTGATTCAACAGCTGTTTGTTTTCTTTCTATAAATCTTTAAACTACAAGACTATGAAATAAGTTTCTTTGTTATCAGTTCTGCCGTTTTTTTCGGGGAATACGGCGTAAAATGCCTCCTGGAGCGTCACAGACAAACAGACAAAAATTGTGATAAGACCGGTTTCGGCTTCTCTAACGCACGAAAAGTAAAAATTACTAAACAAATGAATAATTCTGAGCAATGTACAGACAAAACTCTAATGTTATTTATATAGATTAACAATTAATTGTTGATCTTATACAGTGGCATTCCTCAAGCAACTCTGGGGGTTTCCCCTGAGGAAAAGAAGGGCAGCATGATTGATAGAAGGGTCGTTGAGGTCGTCCCAACCGGTACGTGTCCTGTGTTAACATCACAGGAAATGTTCGACATCCCTTTCCCAAGACAGAGACAATACTTTAAATATATTCTATTGTATGTATTTTTTAAATTTCTGTAAATTTGTTACAAGAGTATATGTTTGGTCATACTAATTGGGAAATTGTTGATTTCCATGACATGATAATCCAAGTTTAAAAAAGAAATCACTTGATGTTTTCAGAATGTTTAAACTCAATCTAAACAGTATTTGTTATTCTGTTTTGCCAATGGCAGGCTCAGCTTAAGCTATGCAGCCTCGAAGTACACTATATTTCATGGAATTCCCATCTAAATTTTGTGGCTATCCCGAGGATCGAACCCGTCACCTCTTGCACCAAAGTCCAAGACGCTAACCGTTAGGCTAGCAGATGCCCTATCTAGACAGTTACGCCGGATAAAAATAAATAAATTAAAATCAGATGTTTTATTTTAGGTAGCATGAAAAAGGTGGAAGCCAATTTATAAGTAATATTGCAAAGTATTTACGTACTTTGTAAATTCTAGTTATGTACAGTATTTTATAGTGAGAAGAAAAATATAGAGGTTTATAGAAAAAGAAAAATATGGTATTTAGCTACAATTTTCTACTATTCACAAAGGCACTAGAACGCTTTTAAGTTACTATATCTATGGTTCAAATTTCAGTATATCCATGTTCAAAATGTGGCAAAACGTTCACCACAACTCACATAGAGTAATATCGTATTATATTTTATCATACAAAGCATGCAGTTATACAATTTTTAAAATTTCCTCAATATATTTGTTCTTATAACTATGATTTCAAATACATAACAGAAGTGAAGTAAAGTATGAACGAGACAATTTTTATGTATTCCTAACAGGTTAACAAAACAACGAATACATTTAGAAAAACATAACATGACCCACGCGCTGGCTAAATGTTAACAGCTTGTGTAGGTTGTGTTCTCCTATTTATGTGCAAATGTCATTTGAGTAGTCTCACAAAATAACGAAATGAATGGTTTTAAGTATAATTACATGAAACGTAAAACCAATCAACGACAGAAGCTCAACCCAATTAAACAACAGTGGAACAATCATGGGCGATTTTGATTGTGGTGAAAATCGTTAAACCACTCTATGGAATAAAGCCTCAGAATATTAATGAACCTCTCATTATTTCTCTATTGATTACTTACAATGTTTGATTCTTCAAAGACTGTGTCGGCTACGTTCCCCCACTACCTAGATAAGTACTGCTTTTAGTATATATCTTCATCATATACAAACAGGTTTCAATTGGTCAAACGTACAAAAATAGGCAACAATTGCCAACACCCCAAATAGGCTACATTTTACAGCATGACACACACAAACTTGGCGTTTCACGTCAACTTATTGTGTTAACTATGGAATAATATACTTACCTAAACATTAAGTTTTTATTGTTAATTAATTCTGTTGATTTTTGATGGTAATAAAAATTTGAATTATTAAAACTAACAATTCGTTTTTCACTTGAAAATATATATCTTTCAAGATATAGTTCTTATATACCTAGTTTTTACCATTCAATTAAATTAGTGTTTACGTTCATACCATTTAAACGTAATGCATATAATCATGATAATACATGTTCATACTTTAAAATATTACTAATGTGAAGAAATTTCTTGAAAAAAACTCATGACGTACCTAAACTATACTGTATGAAAAGGAACATAACAACACGTTGTATAACCAAACGACAACCATTGCTTGTGTTAAGTCAATATAATAGAATATCTTAACAGGACGAAGTTATAATCTTTGATCCAAACAGAGAAGTGTTGCAATGTTCTGAAACATCTGTCGACAAATATTGTCGCATCTGGCGGTTCGTTTTACTTAGGTACTTAGATACTCACCAATTTCACCTCCAGCCCCATTTTTACAAATTTTAAATAATTTGAAATTTCAGCTTCGAAATACTGTATTCAGTTTAAGTTGTAACAACAATAATTGACTTTCTTAAACAAAAAGTTTTTTTAACATGATAATGTATACGGTAATCTATATTACATTTTAGGCTATTATTTTCCCTTTACTTTTTAAACGTTTATAAGAAATATTAAAAATTGACAGGTTTGTTAGTTTTATACATATAACTAAATACATAAAACAAACAGCCATTTCTAAATAATTTTTATGAGGCTACTTTCTGTTCGACAATAATTTTGCAGCTAATAAATGTTCATAAGTCGTCAAATGAATGTTGACTAGTTTATTTAAGTGGGTTCTTTACCAAATGTTTGTATTTACTTCCCTGTGGGAATTAGGTTAGATAATGGATATGTCTAAAGGTAATGTTTGCACTTCATCTAAACAGCTGTTCTTATTCATTTATGTTAAAAATTCAATACAATAACTCTAGTAGTTTCTATGGAAACCTGTTACATATTTTCCATCTTAAAAATCACCAATACCCCCAGAGCTAAGACATATCCATGTCAATTAAAATATAATAACTATATTTTTTATACTATTCTTGGTTTCATTCTGAATTACGAAAACATATTACATATAAGGCATGTGTTACTTATAAGCCATTTAACAAAACAATTGAAAAATTATTTGACACTTTTCATATTTGTCCCTCAATTAATTAGATGAAACATACACAGGGTTTGTAAATACCATGGTTTTTGAGTAATTGAGCTTTAAAAAATTTGAATTAGCTGCCATTTTGAAATGGAATAAAGTAGAAATTTGATACTATGCACAAAAATAGGTCTTCATACTCGTACCAAGTTTTAAGTTATGTAAAAACACATGCACACCGACAGGTGGAAAATTGAGCAAGATAGGCTCTTCTGCTGATATTTTGAATTTTAAACGTTGGAAGAATAAGCTATTCTCACTATTATTAGCCTATGTCAAATTTAAAAGTTTACGTCTAATGGTTTTGAGAAAAAAATAGTATAACATTGGTTATAACGTTGGTTCTGTGAGTAACTGAGAACTTTTGGACGATTATATGTCATATTAAGATTTTATACTGACCCAGTAACAATGAGTCAAAAGATTGCTAGAGCCATGAAATACTCTGTCAAGACAACCAGAAAGTAAACGATACTAATAATGAATAATTCATTACATTATTATAAAAAGAAAACTCCAAAGGAAAACTAGTTTTGACACAAATTACTAAACCAATCTATTCATCTCGGGTCAAAATGGTATTCTTGCACGACATCTTTATTAAAGAGAGAAGTTAAGGATAAGGCCCAGCTGTTTTTGACAAGCGTTTTATCACCCCCCCTCCTCCTCCGGCGCAGACCTACTTCATATTGATTATGAGAACTCCCGCATTGTAGGTATGTGCCTATACTTTGTTAAATACTATTTTAGTTTTAATCTGGACTCATACAGTGATGTCACTTTTCATAGAACTAGGCTACTACTATGAAATAAACCAGTAAATTTTCCAACCTGTTTAACTGTATATAAATCCAATACTGTCATAAATAGCGATGTTTTAAGAAGGTTTTAAAACTGAAAAACGAAAATACTGTGCGTATCATTATGTACCAAACTATCGTTAACACTAATAATTTGTATAGTGTGTTAAAACTTACAGTTTTTAAAGGTACAGTCCCAAAGTATAAATAAGGATATTGACCAATTTCCAACATAGGACCAACATTTCCTATGTTTAATGAAGAACTATTAGTTGTTAAAACAAGAAAAAATAGCTTTTCTTGTTGATCTTATGGTGATATACGTACAAATTGTAAAAAAGACAATAGGTATAATTATACTATATTTTAATAGACTACTATTATGATCAATAATATAGACAAACGCATATAAAAATGTATACACAACCCTGAACAACAAAATCTATATTTTGAAGAAGGTACAAAGTACTATGAACATTCATATTTAAAACTATTTTATGTAATATATTTCACACCCACATGTGGACTAGTTCTTTATATTGGTCGTATAAAGAAAAATATTAGATTAGATTGTTGAATTAATTGATGACCCTACCGTAACGTAGGTATTTTAAGCCAAGTATGAATTAGGATTGAATGTAAAATGATAGTGGCGTGATCTTGTAATCTTGTTACTGACTAAGGCTGACATGTTCCTTAATAGCCTATGACATGTTCCTTAATTAACTGGACTGTTAATTAGTAGCCCAACAATCAATGGTATATTATCTAAGTGGCTTACAGTTTAATATGGAGTCAGAATCACCGCCTCTGAATTACGAAATGGTTTATTTAGAATGGTCTTCGCGGATTCTTGTGAAGAATAAACAAATACTGTAACCTCCTTACTAACCTTAGTTATAATCATTACAATAAATTGAAAATAGAGGGGATCTCATTCGGGTCTTATGCGTTCGGTCCACCGTCTCCCCATTTTTGTCTGATGGGGGCAGGGTGAGGGTGAGAAGCCTCCAGACAGTATTCTGCGGAGTAAAGTTAGGTTGGTTGTTGATAGTATAGATAATATACTCGCTTCGCTCGCTGGGGGCTCCTCAGGCCCCCTTATAGGTGTCGGCAGAATCGCGTGTCGTAATAGTGATTATTATTAGTATCATTAGTATTATTATTAGTAACGTGGACGTGATAAAAGAGAAGTATACCATAAAATAACTGTGGGTAACTGCAGCACGATAAGAATAATTTTTTGTATAAATCTTTTTTAAATATATTCCTGTTGTTAGTGTCGTAGAGATCATTATGTTATAAAAATGGTGGGCGGTGAGTAATAAATATATTATACATATATTATATTATTATATTGTATATATTATACATATACATATATTATACATACTTCTCCATATTATTATATATAAATATATAATAATATGGAGTAAGTATGTATATTAGTGAAAGTAGTATTCTTATAATTTAAGGTATTAAAGAATTGATCAAAAGGAATACATTTTATTTATTTGCTATACCTGATATATTTCTAATATTAGGTGGCCTTAGAGTATGAGAGTAGAAGAATGTAGAAATCACGGTGGACCGATCGCACTGTGGATAGATCACACTGTGGAGCGATCACACTGTGGATAGATCACACTGTGGAGCGATCACACTGTGGATAGATCGCACGGTGGACCGATCGCACTGTGGACCAATCACACTGTGGACCGATCACACTGTGGATATATCACACTGTGGATAAATCATACTGTGGATAGATTAACCAATGTGGATAAGGTTAACCAAGCTACAAGAATTTTTTATCTCTTCAACGTTTACAGTTTATTCTATATAATTTTTGTGTACGTTATTTTGTGTATAATCATTTCATATATTCATTGCAATATAAATTGACATAACGCATAAAAATAAAAAGATTTATTTAAAAATGAGACAGGATTCAGGTGTTTTACCATTCGTGAAAGACCTAAATGATATTCCAGCTCTGCTCCGTTTATTGTCAAGAGTATACAAAGAGAGAGCTTATAGAATCCCTGATCCCGCAATATGTTGGTGGAGTATATTGAGTTTGCATCTGCATCTACATCTCCCAAGACGTATGGCTTTGTCATTAAAAGCGTCGCCTTTTAACTTTATGATTTCTATAACAACTTGTCACTCACAAATTCAACCAAAATTCCTACTTTAGTTTAAGAAAATTGTTCCAAAGATCATTTTATTAAGACAGATTTTTTTGATAACGTTAATTTGTATAAATAGATTTAGAGTTTTGTATGTACAATGCACTTCGATATTTTTAGTTATTTTGACATTTTTACCTTAGAAAAACGAAAATGGGTCTTATCTCGAATTATTCAGAGTAAATCACGTAAGGTATCCAATATTGATTTCAGACAAACCGTTGACCCTACGATGATGAAATAAAATTCTTTCCCACTAAACCAACCCCAAGTAATAACGTAAAAATATCTTAATTTTTTTATACAGAGTGGTCCAGAAAATGAGGGTCATTAGTTCGAATCTCAGAAATATCAAAATAAATACAAAGTTAATTTTCCCTGTTGATTAAATTAAATTAAATGTTAAACAATTAACATGCGTTTCTTCGGGGAGAAACAAGTGTTTTATTGATAAATCGAAAACTAAAATAGATGTAAATTACATAATTAGTAATTTAGATAACGTATAGACGATATAAAGGGCGTAAAACGATAACGTTAGATAACGTAATTAGATATAATTTTAGTTTTATTAGTATAAATTTTTGCATATGTTTATTGCAAAACAAAAATTGTACTTCACTTACTTGAGACTGACAAAAATAAAAATAATTAAATATTAGCGGTTTTCGTTTCACTTGTTCGTAAACCCACGGGTTTACACGAGCAATGTTCAATTGTTATTAAGCTACATTACGTGAGACTTTTTAACGTAGATATATCAAATCCTACACTTTAAAATTGTTAGTTAATCAAACACATAACAATTCTATTTTTCATACTGAACCATTAAAGGGAGCCTAACTGGTTAGAGTATTCATTTATGTTTTTTTATCGACGCATAGATTTCAAAAGTAATTAATAATCATGAACATAATGACTAAAAGTTATTTTTCAATAATTTTAAGTGGAGTGGTTGAGTATTGTAGTGGCGTATTCATGTAAATACTTTGATAAATTTAATAGAATGTCTTAAAATGAAGCCAAATGTTAACAGTTTTAGGACGAATTAACACTTTGGCATAGAAGAGAGTGGGGTAGCCCCGGCAGATAGTCTGCTTGATTTTTTTGTGTTCTGGTTAGTGCTTGCGCTATTGGCGGTGGTGGACAAAGGGACTAATTCTGTAATTAATTCATGTCAATCTAACACAAATCGTTCTGCAAATATGATTAAATTTTTCCAGTGATTGTTGATCTAACTTTGGAAATTATTAATTTTTAAGTAAGTACTCAGTATGATTACTATAGTAGTGTAAAGATATTTGGCTCCAATCTCATGCTTTTTGTCGAAGTAAGTCAAGTATTTTGGGTTGCCCCGGTAAATATAAGTGGAGTAAAGTCGTGAGGGTCCCCCCGCTCCCCGATACTACACCTAATGGTTCTTTAAAAAATAATTGACATCTGATTTAATTTACATCACGATTACATTTTTTGAAATCTTATTGTATTTACTTCCCTGTGGGAAATAGGTTAGATGTAAATTGGTAGATTTCTGGGATCCCTTTGGGTAAATCCCTGGAATCCCTGAGGTAGATCCCTGGAATCCCTAGTGTGGATCCTTTGGGTAAATCCCTGGGGTAACTGGGGTAGATTCCTGGGATCCCTGGGGCAAATCCCTGGAATCCCTGAGGTAGATCCCTGGAATCCCTAGTGTGGATCCTTTGGGTAAATCCCTGGGGTAACTGGGGTAGATTCCTGGGATCCCTGGGGCAAATCCCTGGAATCCCTGAGGTAGATCCCTGGAATCCCTAGGGTGGATCCTTTGGGTAAATCCCTGGGGTAACTGGGGTAGATCCCTGGGATCCCTGGGGTTTATCCCGTAGATCCCTAGGTAGATCCCTGGGGTAAATACCTGGGATACCTTGGGTAGATCTCTGGGTTCCTTTGGGTGGATCCTCGAGGTAAATCCTTGAGATCCCTGGGGTAGATTTTGGGATCCCTGTGGTAGATCCCAGGGGGTAACTCCCTAGGATAACCTTTTTGACATAGGTATGTCTAAAGGGAATGTTGCAAGGGAATGGTTTTAAAGGGAATGTTTCCTATAAACAGCTGTCTTTATAGCCATATGACGTCACTGTTTAAAATCTTTGTCTCGCAATCCTAGAGTTAAGACATACCCATGTCAAAAGGTTTAGAGTGTGCTTTTATAGAACTAGTCCTACTAAAACACGGCTTTTTTAAATGGGAAGGGAATATGTACTATAAAATGCAGCCATAATAGTAAGAGGTAACTAGGGATTATCAATACACGCTCTCTGCAGTGGTGGTGTTTCAGCAGAAAACTTTATCTGTGGGAGGTGGTTACCATTAACGACGTAGTTTACCAGTCCATTAGGTTATAGCACTAAATGTTCAAGGAAATAGACTCTTGTGTGTAAGCCATAATATTTTCAAACGTAAACCTAAGTATGTTTATTAGAACGGTTATACGTACAAATGAACATAATAATGTATTCTTTTCACGATAATGTATCTTGTTTTAGATTCTACTGTACATATATCTTATTTATACGAGTTTCTTTATTAAGCTGTTTTTTATAAAAATGTTGCATAAGAAACATGCATACACCATTACCCCACAGAGTGGATAAATATCGGTACATGTAAAGATTGTATTCATTTCTAAGTTATTTCTTTTGGTTGTTAAGGGCTGCAAGCAAAATATTGTTTATTTATGTTTTGTAGAACCTAAAATTTTTTTAGCAAAAATTAACGAAACTATAAATTTGAAAGTATATTATACCAGAATTCCCCCTACTTAAGTTATTTTGGGATTGAAATGCCATTGGGGAGATAGGCAAAAGGCCAGAAAACCAATGTTTTACTTGATCTCCCTGAGCAGAGAAAACAATCCTTGAGAGACTGACGATATCTCAAGACTGAAGGTGCGGTCGCGCATCTCAACGACCGAGTCCTTTACTACACGCCATACGCTGTAAGAAATACGCTATACGGTATACGCCACACGCCGCACATATTATGTCATACGCATTACGTCATTCACCATACACCACCTACCATGTGTCATTTGTTACACTAATAATAAAGCCTGGAGTTTTCATTTAGGTATAGTGGTTAAAAAATAAGAGTAATTTTATTTGATGGCGTGAATATTACATATTTTAAATTTACAATGTGATTTCCTATCACATCCTATTACAGTTGATGTAACCAAAAATCAAATTTTAGGATATTGGATGTATAAAATTGGCCCGATTTAAAGCGTGTGAGTGTATTCGATTTTGGTAAGCTGCACAGAAAAAGTTAAAAAAATACTTAAAGAGAAAAAACCGACTTGAATTGAGCTTGAAGTAATTGGATAGCCACGGATTGTAGGAATCAGCACTAATTTCAAAAATAAAACTAAATATTAGTTGTAATCTGTAAATTTTATACATCCATTTATTAAACGTTCTGTATAAAAACAGGAGGAAAGGGAAAAGACAGGAAGAAAATGAAAAAACTGGAGGAAAAGTAAAAAAGCAGGGAAAGGAAAAAACTGAAGGAAATAGAATAAAATAGGGGAAGAGGAAAAACAGGAGGAAAGGAAAAAACAAGACGATAAGGAAATGAATGTAATTGATTTGTCGTTTGAGAATTCGATATTTCAGGTATTACTGTAATATTTATTCCAGTATGATTATTACAAACGAACGGTATCAGTAAACTGACACATACTTTCTGTCTTAAGTAAATTAAACGAATACTAAATAACCAAAATTCAAACTATCTAAATATTCTCTACTGTTTTATTCAAATAACGTTTACAAGTTTTTTTCTGTTTCAAAATAGATCCAAGTTCTTAATCTTACTCCCTTCCTACAAGTCAAACGAATAGTTTGAAATTTTTGGGAATATAAACCCCCCTTACAAAACGTATTTTAGTGGGTTTTATTGGGTGATGTGACCCCTCACTGCGTTTAAGGGTCATTAAAATTGTTACAAAATAAGGAGGAAATTGATTTTAATATTCCCTGCAAGAATTAGGCGCTTTCAAGCAACGTACTGCTTTTAACACGGACAGTATATTTAACTAGTAGAGTATTAATTCAAATTACTATATTAATTACTTTATTTATCTTTTTAAGCTGACGTTTTTAAGCTTGGAGTTGGATGGTTAAATTATTTTATAAATTTGTCTTTTTCCGGAAAAGAAATTGTAACTAACTTATATATTTTTAAAAACTATTTTTTAATCGTCACGTGTACAAATATTAGTGTCATATTATGTGAGACAGTTTTTGGTAATTTTACTCTTAGAAATATTAAACTACAAAAAAAGAAAAATTACTGGAGATACGGTGGACATACGTGTATATGTGGACACATACTTTATATCAACTGGATTCATAATTCTTACTTAATAAGTAATTTTACTACTTCTGTTTACAATTTGTTTAGTGTTAATAGTAATTATCTTAAGATTGAGTCAAGATACCAATAGTTAATATATAATTTATTATAATTGAAAAAGTTGTATTGATACCTAAATTTACTACAAGGATCGTGAGACCGGCTGCTTAGACAGACTATTAGACCTATTAGCTTTAATAGGCAATATAATAAGTTATAGTCAATAGTTAAACAGCTGATGACATTATTTCGAAATCAAAATAAAGTTTTTTTGTGATTATTCAGGAAGCACTGGAGGATTTGAGATTAGACATTTGATGAAACTTCAAATAAAAAATGTAATCAGAATATCTACATTGGTGGAGAATAACTAATATATGTCATTAGTGTTTTATACCAGCTAACATCAAACAACCTAGCAAATTACATTGAGAATCGTTGACATTTCGATTATATACGAGAGCCATTTTTGAGATGAATCATAAACCTGACACATTTTGTCTGAGTGGTTCTACTAATTAGATTTAACAAAGGTCGGATGTAAATCATTAATTACAAATAAAAACAAGGTAAACAAACACGAGCTCGACCACCGTTAATTAATTCGTCTTCCTTGGAGCAATTCAATTATGATAATCGAATCACCGCCAGCGCAACTAACTTAGCTCCCTGTTTGGAACGGCTTTATGAATATCGCCTCTGGATCTTCCGGAACAGTTCCATACAGTATTTAGATAACTGTTACAACATTTAACGTGTTATCCAGAGAACTATGTTGGAAAAATATAAGAAGAATAAAATAGGTCATAACTTCACATTCACAAAATAATTTTATTTTTTAATGGGTTAAAAGTACGTTTTCTTTATCTGAGAAAATCTAGTTTGTCCTATACTGTAAATAATCTTTCTTTAACCATATTTTTCAAAAATTATCGTTATCTATATCTATTATTTCTAAACTCCTCCTCCTCCATCTTTTTAATACTGTCCATACAAATATTTTTCAAAGATTTATGCGCACGCACTTCTTTGTTTGAAATTCATTATTGGTGATGGTGGATTTATTTTATTTAGATTTTTATAGCAAACATTTTCAATCACGATTTTATGTAAAACTGTTTCACGACGTTTCGGGGTCTGGAATCTGATGTCATCCTCAGGCGAAGTAATATCTAAAACATAACACAATAATTAACACCGGATTATGTCTTATTAAAAAACTTAAGTTGTACTTTTACCATATGAATGGTAAAACTTATGCTTTATGTTTAGTCCCATAGTTTCATTAAAACCCATCCCTTAGGTCACTAGGAGCCTTAAAACAAAAAAGGGCATGATCCTGGGCTTAAGTTTTGCCATGAGAACTACGGTAATAGCTTCTTCCCTATGGAAAATTCACTAAAACCCAATTTCGGGGTACAACACCCCCCAAATTACCGATTGACCGATATATCTGGGTTGTCCGAGTAAATGTAGGATACACAATTCTTTGCCGAATTTGGTCTCGATCGGATAATTTTTACGAGAGTTATCGTGTTCATGGACATACTGCAAATAAGAGCCGAAACAGTCAGAAGAAGGTGTATAAATGTGGATACAGAATACCTCATGATATGACCTCAAGATATGTTATGGCAAGTTATGATGGCAAGACCTCTTGTCATGAAACCTTAGCTAATAGCATCTTTCTTATGGGAAATGCACTTAAATGCTATTTATTGAACATAATCAAATGCGAATTAGAATAAATAATTTGTTAATTAATTTGCCTACACTTGTATGGAAAAAGTGTCCGGAGTTTCGAATGCAGCGCTTTTTGCATCGATCAATCGAGTCACGGGTTTATTTTGAAGGTCATGATAACTGACGTCGGTATATTCACGGAAAACAATCATTTTATGTCAAAAAAGAAAATATTTTTATAATATATTAATCCACTTTTATTTCACACGATTTAGTTTGAGACAATCTGTAGAGCCGTTTTCAAGATTCTTGTTTGATATACATTCATATTTACAACAATTTGTCATATTCTAGTATAGGGTACAACTTGAAATAGCTTTTTAAGAAATTTAAATAACATTTTAATCATGGAAAAACAATAAAAACTAAATATTTTCTATTTACATTTTCATTCGTTTATTTGTGTAGACAATTTTAAAAATGAGAGAATTTTTGAATAGTCTGAAATATTTGGTTATTTCAAATTGTCACTTCCACTCCATTTCCTGTTTATCTTACTACAAGCACCAGAAGTGGAATACTGCCAACCTCCGACGATATATTGTACATACCGTTTGACAGTGTTACCAACCCTAGAAACCAGTTCCACCAACTCTAGTAACCAGTGCTACCAACCATAGTAACCAGTACTATAAATTAATTTTAAGTCCATGAAGTATCTTGCATAAAAATTATCTGAAAAGAGGGAAAGCTTCAGTGCTGTAAAGTTTTAAATAATAATAATAATTTATCAATTATGCTGAAGTGTTATCATGAAGCCTACATTGGTACCCAGGACTCATTACAAGTCCACAGCCCAAAACTTTGTATCTTATGGAAATCTAAACATTTACCTATTTATAAATATTACATAACGAAATTCTACTTTCTCTCCTATACATGAATGCATATATAAAGCCACTTATTCTATTTTGAAAATGACCGTTAAAGATTCCCCGAATGAAAAAAATCGTTTTCGGAATCATATCTGTCAGTCTGAGACTCCGAGTCTAAACCGATGATCCGATTTTTGAAAACTTTTAAGCAAAATATTACAATTCAACAATATGTCCGGGTCTTCTTTTTATTATTCGAATATTTGGTTTTAAGGGTTGTCCGTTCTAAACCCACTTAAAACGTAAAAAACTAATTAATAAAAATCCTACTAAAATCCTAAAAATCCACTCTAACGGTTTATATAAAGGTTTCATGGTTTATATTGATTAAGAGGTCTGTAAAAGTGTTGGGGATTTTAAGATCAAACAAATCCACTTTAGGATTTTCCGGAAAAAATATGAATTGTGTGTCTCTTAAAAAGCTTTGAGCTTTGGTAAAAATATGGGCAAAAGAAATTGTACAACCTCTTTTGAAACAAAAAATATTAAATGTAATTTTAAAAATAATTTTAGAATAAAGTGGCTTTATTAAAAGTATGGTATTTCTTAAAGATTACTTTTAACTTTTAAATGAAGGCCGCATGTGTCATATCATTGATATCTTTTGTTTTTATATTATTACCACGGAATTCTGCATTTTCGTTATGAAGATCGTCACATGGACTTAGAAGAGAAGACGTTACAGGTTGAACCCCCCTCCCCCCCTTGACAGACACGTCCTAACCAGTAAGCCAGCGCGTCATCCCAGTACTAATCAAATCAAATCCAACCACTGACTACTATCAATACTAATCTACAGTATTCAGTTCTGATTTAATGAAATCTCTAATCCTGTTTAAATTTTTATTTTCATTCAATGAATAGTTTACTTAAATTACAGTACTATTAGTTTAATTATAAAATACAATCAAAGTGGAATAACAGGTAAGAAGTGAAAAGGTATACTTATGAATTAATGATTATAGATTGAAAATATACACAATACAGTTAAAATAAAATTAACTAATTTCGAATGAAAATTTATTTTAACAAAAATTATAAGCTGTACCTGTGGTCTGACACATACTTTCTCCCTTAGGTCTAAAATTTAATAGGTCTAATTTGATACGTAAATTTAATAGCCATAACCTTTAATGAAACTATCGTATTCTTTGAAGTTTATTTAAATATCCTTTAAAGATTTATTTTTTGTAAAATAATAACCCAATTTCCGAAACTAACAACAAGAGAAAACAAGTTAGTTAAGAGTTGTTTGATTTAATAACCGCACTTCACCTTATTAACAAACTTTTGAGTGGGCTTGTATTTTCAACGAATTATTGATTTCTATATTTTTACTGAGAAATTGCTTTTAAAAAGAAATTTGACTCTATATACCACGTTTTAAGTTAAGTTATCCTCTCGTTTTTAACCCCGAAGAATATGCATATAAACTAGGATGAATGTTTTCAGCAAAACGGTTAGGAAAAATCTACTCTTTGGATATTACATGAACAAACCCAATTAAAAAACCACATGACCGATTAGCTTTTAATCGTAATTTGATCGTCATGACATCATATACTGACTAATACTCCCTTCCACAATCTAATCAAGGTTTAATCACTTCTGGCTAATTTCCAAACCAGTCACTGATATAAGCAAACATTTTGATCAGTTCTCGTCAACTGATCACCATAACCGGCAAACACAACGGTTGGTGTTTAAACTAGAGAATTGAAACGTATTTATGGCTCATAATCTCGCTTTAACACGGTTGTTTACCGGAAACCCGGCGGCACAACGTTCGATGCGATACATAAAGCTTAGTTCTCTCCGGAACTGATTCTATCCGTCTGTTTAAGGTCTATAGCTATCACATAACAGTGTTATTTAGTTGACTTTAACTTGAAATTGTAAAATTTATGCTATATTGTTTAATTATTGTTTTTAGATATTGCGGATGTATTACATTACGACTAGTTAGTTAAACTAATTTTCTTGGTCTGGAATCTCAGCCAGTCCTTAGGTGTGCTGGAGCGTGACTTAAAATCATCACGCACAAAAGCATAAGGAAATAAACGGTACCAGTGGACTGACACATACTTTCTCCCTTAAGTAAATTTAAAAAAGACAATCTGTAATAAAACTATCATGTTCTACAAAGTAATTCTAAATATCATTTAATAATTTATTGTTCAAATTGTATGGGGGGAACCCCCCCCCCCCCGGTAATACCAAGCTTTTTTGAGCTGGTTTTGTTCGGTGATTTGACCTTACACTTCATACCAAGTTTCATGGAAAACGGGAGGAAAGTAAGGAAGAAATTGATTTTTTTATATTTTCCATAAGAATAACTTTGGGCGCTTTCAGACAACGTACTGCGTTTATCTTGGACACTAAATTTAACTTTTCTCTGGAACCGTTAGTCGTAGACAAATAATTCAAAATACTAATTTGTTTAGTTTTTTAAGTTGGTTTCAATGGTACCAGTCAAGTTATACTTTACTTTTATTGTTTTCGCTGAAAATTTAAAAATTTGATTTTTTTGACATTTAAAAGCCCATAACTTTTGAACCGTCATTTTTACAGACATGCGGGTGGTGTCAAATTATTTAGTGCTCTGTGCACTATAAACTATCAAATTTTAATCAAAATCGTTAGAGCCGTTTTTGAGAAAATTGGATTTTTCACGTTTTTTAAGGGTTTTTAGGGGTGAACTACCCTTAAAAATCAAAAATTCAAAAAAATGAAAAAACGCCTGGAGATACGGTGACTATATATATACATGCCAAATTTCATCTAAATCGGACAAACGGGGTAGGCTGTGGCACTGTACACATCCAGACACACACACACACACACACACACACACACACACACACACACACACACACACACACACACACACAGACACACGGACGGACAGACATCACGCCAAAACCCACTTTTTTGGATTCAGGGGACCCCAAAACGGATATATCCACCCTAAACTCAAATTCGAAAATTTTGACGAAAACAATACTTTCTCCATATACTATGTATAAGGGGAGAAAGTAAAAAGCATATGGACACGTGAGAAAGACTCAAGAAGCACTGAACTTGACAAAGTAGGATACCTATACTTTCAACTGAAATGCAACCTACCCATTTAAGTATCTTTCGATCTTGTACTCTTGATACTGACTAAGGCTGACATGTTCCTTAGACAGAACTGTTTATTAATAGTCCAACGGTCAATGGCATATCTAAGGGACATACATTTTAACGTGAAGTCCGAACCGTACCTTTGATTTATGAACTGGTTGAATAATGAAGATGGTTTTTGCGAATGGACGTTGTATTAAATAGTGTGGGCGTTAATCTACTCAGGAGAACACTACACCCACCAACCATAGCTCACAACTATCCACAATTCATGACCTCCAAGTAGCTGGATTACAGGTCCCAATCATATTGGCAGTGGGCTTGTCACTGGCTCTTGGCAACACTAGCGCCGGAATCAAAATGACGCTGCGGCAAAAACCAGAAATAAAGACATGGATTAGATGCAACATCTAATCGGATGACCAACCCAACTGATTTTATTTAAATATACTGTATATTAAAATTTTAGTCGTCCATGTCACATTATATTTTACTATCTTAGAACCAGTTACCAGGCAGAGAAGAAATAGTCAAAGGTTGATTTTTTATCACACTTAAAACACTCCTCAAACCAATAATAATCTACCAATCTATTGATCATTGTTTTGCTGTGGTTGAACAATACGTTTATAAAAAGCAGTAAGAGATATACAGGGGTTTCATAAAATAATGGTAGGATTTTAACGTTTTAACTGTCTGTAAACTGTTATATGTATTAAATATTTATCACATTGGTACCTCTGCATACGGTACATTTAAAAGTTAATCAGATTTATTAGTTTAAACAGTTTGGTTAATTGTTGTGCTATTCAATAGCCTTATCATTATTTTTTAAATAAACTTCAATAATTTGTGTTTTTTACAAACATGTTTTCCGATCAAGATAATTGCAGTTTTAATGTAGCTAAGTGAACTGATTTTTTCCTAAAAAATTTGAAATTAGGCCAAACTAAAAGAAAGAATCAGAGATTCAGTCTCCACTCTAACAAGAGGTGTTTTGAAACAGATCATCGTCTGGACGTATCTAGAGCAAGAAATGGTGGCAATGTTGAAGTTTATAAGCGTTGTATAAAATCTTATGTTGGTGGTCCCGTCAGTAAAAAAAGGTTTTTATTGTTTTTTTCAATATATTTATCAAGTTATCAGGATAAATAGCAAAAATAACAAGATTTAAAGTTGTAATGAGTCACAGTGGTGCGTCAAGGTGGCAAGCCATCAACGAATTGCCTCGTTATACTATTTTGACCATACAATAGACGATGTGCATTGCCTTCACCATATATCCTCTAATTAATTGTCTCACTTTTTTTTGAACTGGCTAAATTGTATAGTAATCAAATTAATAAACTGTATACAATTTACATAACTTATATAAGAAGATATTTTATCATAGTTTTAGCTGCAAAATTATTAAGTTTTAAAAAATTCAAAGGGACTAAATGTTATGTAAATATATTGAGACGGTGTAAGGGATTATTTATACAACTCAATAATCTGAGATGTTAAAAAGTTAATTTTTTCACTGTAATAATATAGTTTTACTATCGTTAGTAGCTATACGCCACTATTTTTCAGATTTATCCAACGCTACGTTTTTGACATAATATTTTATAAATGCAAAATGGCAGCTGAACGAAAGTAACAAACGGTTTTGAACATATTATAGAGTTGTTTATAGTGAGTCAGAGACACAAATATTTTTTAAAGAAAATTGTCCAAACAATTTCAATCTGTGAAATCTTGCACCTAAGCCCAATACAGCATCACTAATTTTAAGTAGAACTAAGTTTCACGAAGTTTCAGGATCTGGAATATGTCCTCAGGTGAGCTAGTACCTAAAACAACAATTTTAGTACGTAATAAGGACTAAGCCGGACAAAAAAAGTTTAAAGCAATCAAAGAGACAAAGACTTAAAGACAACTGAATAGGAGTGGGCGTGACTCCTTGAACCGGAAACAAAATGGCCGCGGCAAAAACCTGGAATACAGTTGAAATTTACTAACAGATGATTTACATTCGAATTCAAATTCTTCCTTATATACATGAAAAATAACTTAACAGATGAAAAACACATATTTTTTCATTTTTATACTTAAAAATAACCTAATGCCTCTTACAATTTTACTAAGAGTTAGCACACCATGAGAATTTTGTTTCGGATTTGTGTTAATACTATTTACATATACTTTGTTTTTACTATCCCTAAGTTCTTTGTTAAGAATTGGCAGCCCCCACGGCCAGATCTCAACTGAAGATTTACTAATTTGTTGGTCTGGTAGTTTCATGTACGAAGCTTCAACTAGTTTTCTTTTGAAATAAAGAGGTTCTCGGTGTATTATCTTAATTTTTTTATTTTTCAACTAAACCCTTCTTCGTATGTTCTCTGTATTCCTTGATTCCAATACTTAATTGTTTTTAGTCTTGTCATAGTACGGCCTAGAACAATTATTGCAGTTTATTCTGTAAATACAGCTTTTAGACTCCTGAATGCCATTATTTGGTTTGGTTTTAACGAGACTTTGCCTAAGTATATAATGAGTTGTAAACACGGTTCTAATTTTGAATTTCCTAGCTACTTTTCTGCTTTTCTTCGACAGTCCCGGCACATAAGTAAGTGACATGGGAACGATTTTTCTGCATTATTATCTGTTTTTTATGTTTAACCCTACGATTTTCGCACTTTCTGACGAGTATACATCACTAACCCAAACTGTTTATACCATATTCAATTCTGGATTCAGCCCATCTTTGTTTGAGCAAATGCTCTTTGCTCTGTCAAATAAATAGAAAGCAACTCCTTATTTGACAGAAATTTGATGGCTAGACTGAAAATTTAAGAATTGCTCTGTGTAGGTCTATTTTCTAAAAAAAGTGATATCCTAAGCGCATTTCTATCTTTTCAACGCACGCATCCAAAAAAGATAATTTGTACTAATCGTACCATGTTTTAGGTAATAGCTCACCTGAGAACGGGTTCAGATTCCAGAACCTGAAACTTCGTGAAACTTTGTTTTACTTAAAATCATGATGGAAAATGTCAATAACATAAATTTGCCATCCCCAATAATGAATTTCAAAAAAGAGTACCACTAAGCTATCAAGGCATTTTTTAAAGTTTGGTTACTCCAAAATTATTAACTTATTTTATGAAGTAAAGACTTCAACTACAATCTAGAAAAGAGATCTAGATAAAGATCTAGATTTAGATAAACGTCGTTATAGCTTGTTATTCATAGAGAAATAAAGTAAAAAACCATAAAGCACGAATAGCAAAATGAAAACGATTAAATTAGAAATGACCAATGACGAATCTGGCCGGAACTGAACGGTTTCATGTCGACAATATGAAAACCCATGGCGAACCAATTATTCGAGCTGGATAATTGGTCGGCGAGTGTTTGTGTTGTGTCTGATTGGCCGAGCTATATTGGGCCCAATATTGCTGAAAGCGTTACTTTATTAGCACACATCCGTTTCCAATGACCTCGTTGTCAGTCTCAGCGACACCGTTGGATATTCAGGACAGGCCTATACTGCGTGGTCAGAATGAAATGTTGTTAAATTACGTCTACCATTACTATACATTAGTCTCTATAAATAAAACTGAATGTATGTATGTATTGTATGTATGTAATCTATGCGTTGCCAAACTACTTATCCGATCGCCATGAAATTCTAGGAAGTTGCTCTATATGTGTCCGGGAAGGTTTTAGTGAAAAAATATTTTCGAAAACCCCATAAGTTTCCATTTTATGGCGTTTTAAATTTCTAATGTTAACCTTATGGAGAGTAAGTTTGTTTACAAATTTTCTACAATGAAAACATTTGATTTCTTAACTACAGCTGATTGGTTTACTTTCCATTAGCATTACTATCCAATGCCATCTGAATCGTTCATTAATGCAAAACTATGATGTAAATGTGTACTGTAAAAATGAACAGCTTTATTCACCACGTTAATAGTTTACGGTTTTGGGGGATTATGTATTTATATTTTTATTTTCTGTTCGATTAAAATCACGTGTTTATATGATAATTACAATGTTTATATTATTACGTTTATTATAATAATCAGCTGTTGTATACTTTCCTATAAAAGCCGTATTACAGTTAGGTTTGGTTTGGGTTTGGATTGGATTTAAAAATTGTGAATTAATTCACTCAAGATTTATTTGTTTTATGGGAATGTTATTAACATGTCTCATCGTTTCAATATTGTTATTCACTATGCCACGACCCAGAATATATAACCTTTCACAATGAAACCGTAATGCTATTCGACTTCAGAACATGGCCAATCTTAAAGTTAGCACATATTTACTGTCAGGCGTTACGAAGTTCGCGGGGTCAGCTAGTAGGTTATAAGAATGATGTCTATAGGGAATGTTTTCAGTTTATCTAAGATTCAATACAATAGCTCCCGTAGTTTCTATGGAAATTGGATCCAAACACTTCCACTGCACTTTTTGCCTTCCACAAATCTGCTAACACCCCCTATAAAACTGAGACATATCCAAGTCAATATTGAAATGATTCATTGCATATGACATAATTCTAAATCAGATTTTCAAACAAACTCTGGATATTTGAGGAAATGAAACTGCTGATCACACGAGGTGATGTGATGTGACATGTATTAAAGCAACTTCATTGGATAACCTCAATATCTCGCCACCTTATCCTTTCACTCCTCCACCACCATATTTAAATTATAATTAACTGTCAATACAGAGTCTTTGATTGATTTGAGCTACCTGTCCAGTACGTCTAAAAATTTGTACAGTTTAAAAACGAACTGAAAAAAGCAATCGAACATAATGATATTGAATTACTATTACTATTTATAATGAAAAAATAATTAATACTGTTCACGATTAAATTTAAAGATGTGGAAATTATTACCTTGTGCATAGCCTAATTGTTGTTTTTAATTTTCAGCCTGCGTGCATTTTACTGTAGTGTATCTTCATGGGATATCAAGTTAAGAAATAGTTTAACACACTGCGGCAAAATGTAGAAAACCAAACAAGAATAAGAAACCAAACACGTCCAAGTTGCCTTCGAGTTTCCGTGACACGTTTAAATGTGTGGTTTCTTATGTGTGTAATGTTTAGTGAATGGTTTGTTTGTAAGTTTTTTGACTGCTTTAAACTTTTATGTTTTTAGCTTTACACCGGTTTGGTCCGGATTATGTGTTAATTGTGTTTGTTTTAGATATTAGTTCACCTGAGGACGGGAACAGATTCCAGATCCCGAAACGTCGTGAAACATTGTTTTACATAAAATCGTGATGTAAAATGTCTGCAATAAAAATCTAAATAACATAAATCCACCATCACCAATAATGAATTTCAAACAAAGTACTGTTTTATATTATTGTACTCAGGATTGATCAATGTTAACAGATGTAATTTTGTAATATGTTAAAGTTTGAAGATAAATAAATATTATTGTTATTATTAATATAACTTGATTTGAGCTTTCCTGACAGTCTGTTCTTGGATTAGTAGTGCTAGTGACATGTCAAAATTTAACTATTATTTGTTATGCTGTGTTGAATAGATTATGTAGGTTTAATTTGCAAAAATATGGAACTGTTTGAAAATGGCGGAAGCCGAAACATTTTACACCTAAATAAAACCAATGAACTGCTGACAGACTTATTATGTTTTTAGTTGTAGTTCGGGGTTAATATCTTAATTTTAAATATTGAGACTAATAACAATTTTATTGTTTTAGTATTCTTTGTTTATCAGGAAGCTACAATGTGTAGTAAGACGGTAATTTATACACATAAATTATCTTTATATAAGTTATATTCAATAAATTTTAAATGTCATGATCCTAAAATTAAAATCAAATAATAATTAAATTATAATAGGGTTGATTTAAGCATAATTGTGAGTGTCGATTAAAATCATAAGGAATCTAAAAATAGGATTAGTGTAGAATCTTACATGTATAGATTGATAGGATCATAACAATTCACCCACTCATGAATATCTTGTTTACATTGTGCATAGTTGTTTATATTATTCTAATACAGATTTTAATTTATACTTATTAGAGTTCATTTAACTCAGCTGGGGTCATTTTAATCAAGATATTTTAAAATGTAAAGTAACTAGAAAAGGTTTACCCTTCGGAATAAGATTTAACGAGTTTAGATTCGAAAAATAGGTTCATTAGCAATCAAAACAATTCTTGTAATGCTTTTGTTTATAGAAAAATGGCAAAAAATCGCTTGTGATTGAGAAGTTAATGTAAATAGATCTAAATTTTTATCATAGATAATTAGCTCACTAATTCACATTAAATTAAGAAAAACTGAAGGAAGTTCTCACCATCTAAATATATAAAACAAAGTCGTGTTAGTTACACGCATTATAACTCGAGAACGGCTGGACCGAATTTAATGATCTTTGATTTTTTGGATTCGTCTCAGCTCCGGTCATGCTTTAGGCATATTCAGTATCCATAAATTCAATTAGTTTCCATTTTATAGCGCTTTAAATTTCTAATGTTAACCTTATGGGGAATAAGTTTGTTTACAAATTTTCTAAAATCAAAACATTTGATCTCTTAAACAGCTGTTGGTTTACTCTCCGTTAGCAATATACTTTACTGTCCAATGCCATATGAATCATTCATTAATGTAAAACTATGAAGTAAATATGTGCTGTACAAAATGAACAGCATTATTCGCCACGTTAATAGTTTACGGTTTTTGGGAATTATGTACTGCATTCTATTTTCTGTATGATTAAAAGTAACGTGTTTATATGTTTGCTAAATAAAATAATCACAATGTTTATACATATTAGGTTTATTATAATAATCAGCTGTTGAATATTTAAAGCTTTTACAACGAAGCTGCAATGCTATTTGATTTCACAAAATGGCCAATCTTAAAGTTAACATGTATTTTCTGTTAGGCGTTACGAAGTTCGCCTAACAGCTAGTATTAGAATATACTAAAGAGTTTCAATTCTGATTCATGTTGTTATATCTCATAACTCTTAACTAAGCGTTTAAAATTTTCTGATAATCTGGGCTTTCCCGGCAAGGTATTCTTTGAAGAGACAAATGTTGTAATTAATTCCGATTCTCGGTCATTTGGCCCGAGTTCAAGGGAGTCGCCTGAATATACGAGATTCTGTTCATGATCCACCAACCTGCCATAAATACACACCGTAGTATCGAGACCATTCAGGGACGGCCAGCGTCCCTCCTTAACATGGGCCATTAATGTGATTTATCGGCTGTACGCTTTTTGGGCTTAACATTACCCTATCATTAGACTTGTTTATGTAGAATAACCATATTTATTTCGCATGGTAATCACCATTTCACAGATAGAGCAGGTAATGCGTTATAAGTGTAAGGTTTGCAAGCAGAATATAACTAACTAGAAACGTAAAAAAATAGCAAAAAATATTAATTTGTGTGTGTGTGTGTGTGTGTGTGTGTAAAAAGGGTGTTAGCAATTTGCACCACCAAAATTTGAAACAGTGACGTCATTTAGTTAGTGACGTCATATGGTTAGTGACGTCATAGTTTGTTTATGAGAACATCTGTTTAGATAAACGGTAAGTGTTCGCTTTAGAAATATCCATGATCTAACCAATTTTCCTCAGGGAAGTGAATACCTACATTTTTCTTTTACATTTTTCTTCGCCTTTGGCTAAAACTCTCCATTTTACTTCCTAAGATGTCCACAGTCGTTCCCACCTCGTTTCCAACGTTTAGATGACGCGGGATTATGCTCTTTTCATGTTATAGTATGGAGCCATTGTGTAGCCTCGCAAAAGGTGTCCATGTATCTATTGTGGCTTGGGATGTCAAGAAGAACCACCATAAATAATTAAGGGAAATCAATTGGTCAATTAAGAGGTTTAGCCAATATAAATAAGTCGAGAATTTTTTTGTAATTTCTATATTGAAATTAGGTACAGCCGACACCTTATAATATCGAGTAATATCCTTTCGAAATTACTCCCTTTAAAGCTTTTAAGCGAAGACTAACCCCTCTAAGCATCTAATTAGCCGCTGAGATGAGGCAGGAACTTATCGGATGGTTTGATACTTGAACTTCATACTATAGATAGCGTTGAAATAAAAATCGTATAAAAAAGTTGTGTTAGTTACAAAACTCACAACTCGAGAACGTCTTGACCGATTTTAATGATCTTGGATTTTTTGGATTCGTCTCTGCTCCGAGCATGCTTTAGACATATTCAGTTTCTACAAGTTTCCATGTTATGGCGTTAAAATTTCTAATGTCATCCTTACGGGGAATAAATTTGTTTATAAACTTTTTTCTACAGTCAAAACATTTGATGTAAAGCTACAGCAGTTGGTTTACTTTCCATTAGCAATGCGATTTGCTATTTCAATGCCTTCTGTATCAATCGTCAATTTAAAACTATAAATAAAATAAATACTGTACAAAATGAACAGTTTTACTTGCCACGTTTATACTTTACAGTTTTAAGGGTTTATGTGCATGTTTTTTATTTCGTTCTCAATAAATAGCTATAAAATGTGTAATAGTTAAAAATTACATATTGTATAGAACGAAGTCGTGTTTGTTACACAATTTTGAACTCGAGAAACGGCTGGACCGATTTTATTGATCTTTTATTTGAATATGTCTTATGGTTTCAGCATTGTTATTCACTATACCAAGACCCAGAATATATAATCTTTCACAACGAAATCATCATGCTATTAGACTTTAGAACATCTTAAAATTAACACGCATTTACTGTTAGGCGTTACAAAGTTCGCCGGGTCAGCTAATATTAAATAACCGATATCAGTACAATGATAATTATTTCTTCCTTATAAAGTAGACTTTAGAGCCCTCACACGATTAAAATAACATTAAATATCCTTTTTTTACATAATTAAGTATATCATTTCTGCCACACATGTTTATTACAATTTTGGATTTTCTGTGACCCTATTCATACAAACCTAAACCATTGGAGTGGTAAAAAAATTTATTGGGTATTTTTAGATTATAAGACCTTGGCAGGTGAAATAAATGAGAAATAATGGATACATTTACTTATTTTTATTCTCCAAAAGAATAAAATTGGGTGCTACCAGAGAATGTTCTGTTTTGTAGACTCAATTTAATTTTTCACTAGAAACGAGTCGTAGAATAATAATACAAGATATAAATCTGTTTAGTTTTTTGCTGGAATTAATGTTGAATATAGTTAAATTATTATATGGATTTATTATTTTGTCTGAATACAAAAATAGATTTTTGGGTATTTAAAAGCTTGCAACTTTTGAACCGTTTGCAGACATGCGGGTGGTTTTAAATTGTTAGATACCTTAGAAAACCATGAAATTTCAATTAAAATCGGTTAAGTTTATTTTGAAATCTACTTAAAAGTCCACTTAAATGTCTACTTAAATGTCCTAACATCCAAAAAAGTTTTAATTATTCATTTATGTCTGAGCCATTCCAGCTCAAGTGAAGGACTTTCTTGATTTTGAAAATAATTACGAAAGTAGTGCGTATAAATACACAAAATTAGTAATGCAGTGAATGCTACTTGATCAAGTTCGGGAAACTTTAATTGAAGAAAAGTTATCGGTTGCTGAGTCAATGATAAATCACTAGAGGGGAAACGCGGCGTTCCCTGCAGAACGTGAGCAAACCGTGCATAAATTACGCTGTTTGCAATGTTTTATCCCTGTAAACATTCTTACATGATTTCACCATCGTAAATAAACTGGTAATCGATTTCATAATTCTGCAGGTTAAATTTTGCTCTCACTTAAGCTATGAAATTTGATTTACAAGAATAAAATTGAAATAAGTAAAGTATGAATAAGTGTTTTGAGGGTCATAATTGATTGGTCATAATTCTAAAACATGGGGAAATTACCCGTGGGTGCTAGGTGCATGTTATTGGGGCATATTGTAATAGCCAATGGCAGAAATATGTTCACTCATTCCTTAAAAATACTGAATCCTAATATTTTTGAATTGAGGTGATGTGATTTCATTCTTGATTTTTCGAAGTGTTTTCTTTGATGAAATTGAAAGAGCTCCGAGAATTTCACACTCTTCACTCCATTCTCTACATTCTATTCTTCATACTAAAGTTTAAACAATACTAAATAAGCTATAAAGTAACAAAAAATGTTCTTTTCAAAACGTTTCTATTCAAATATAATATCAGTAGCCATTTTACCCATGGAGTCATGTCCGTATCTAGACTTTAGAATTATCTTCGAACATAGGTTTTTGCGGCCGGTACCAACAATGTAAAGTTGATTTTTCGGCGTTAACCGCGTCGTCATGTAGTTTGTATTGCCAAACGTTTCGCCCTTGCTGTGAAGTGGCATCCTCAGCCTAGCCACTGAGGATTTCACAGCAAGCTGTGGAACTACTGAGGCTGTGAACTACATGACGACGCAGTTAACGCCGAAAAATCAACTTGACATTGTTTAGAAATATCTGCCTGATGAAATAAAAACCAGATAGATCATATAGAATGAGTGGGTAGCTCTGCTGCCACAAGAAATAGGGATTATATAATTTTAAGAAACAAAATAATTAATAAAAATATATTTCAAGATTTTTCGTCTTACTACATTAACATTAATAGTGGCTTAATTTTAAACAAAAACAAAACCTATAACTAACACAAAGCTGTAGTGGAAGATAGTTATATAGAAAATGATCACTATGAAATGTACTTATTTTAATAAAACATTTTACTTTTTTGAGTATTGAGTGTATACTGTTTGGTATTATGGTAAGTTATATAAAAACTTTCTCCCCCTCACATTTGTTTAGGGCTCGTTACCTCATTTTCTCACAATGCCTTAAAATAAATTGATTAGATATTAGATCTTTGTATAAAGTACTCTGAAGGCAAGTGTTAAGTTTATCAAAACTTACTTAGCTCTTTGTGTGTATGAATTGTGCAAATTTCTATACGTCAACGTAGCAGCTAACGTTTCTTATGCCTTTTATTTGCCCAGAAATACTAATTAATAATACAAATCTATTATAATCTCTTTATGTGGAGGTTAAAACAATTTTATTCACTTTATGTATGCTGTGACATTTTAATTTATTAGCCTATTTTTAACGACTAATCTTTATGTTTTAGTAAAGTTATGTTACTCGTTTATGATTTAGTTTTTCCTAGTCTGACTAAAACTATTAAATAAAACCCAAAAATGGTTGAACTTTTATATTTCCTTTTTCAATATAAGAATAATTTGTTTTCTGACGATGAATCCATTTCATATACGTCTTCTAGTCTTGAATGTCACAATGAAATCTCAGTCCTTCGACGTTCCTGAACATTATTGCTCTTTGATCATTTAGTTTTAAAATATTAGCCTTAAGGAAGTATGGCGTGATATGCTCGTCACGTCTCAGACCATATACAAATCTTAAACAATAGTTTTGAGATCGCTGGAGCATACCTGCCTGAGTCACAGTCATGTCATTGATCACTGAGTTGCAGTAACTAAAGTGAGGTAGTACAAGTGATTTGATAAAGTGCAGTTTAATATGTTGTGGCAGGAAGTTCTGTATTTCTTCAGTGAGTGTATCGAGGTGAAAACCTTTTTGCGTATGTCAGTAACTGCCTCATCCCATGTGAGTGTTGAATTGAAAGTCACACCAAGATTTTTAACTTTGTTATAGTACGGAAGGACATTGCTACAAACAGTGATTGAATTGATGTGGTCAAAGTCAATTGAGTTGCGAAGTTGAGCATGACAAGTCACCATTGGTTTAGTCTTGTCATGGTTTAGTCTCAGTCCATGTTTTTCAGTCCAGGCAACAATGTGATTTATATCTTCGTTGATATTTCTGACACAGTCATTGACGTTGTTTGCAGTAAAATGGTGATAGATTTGCAAGTCATCAGCTTACATATGGTGCTTACAGTGGACTAGAGTTGAGTTTATGTCATTTGCGTACAAAACAAAGAGCAGAGGTCCAAGGATTGATCCTTGAGGCACACCGCAAGTTATGTATACTCTAATTTTAAAAGATACCATGAAACAATTTTGGCAAACGATGAACCTAGGTTTTACTAGGAAATATTGACGTCATGTGGGACGGACGTGTGCGGTAACGGCGCACGTCAACCTCAAGCCCTTGAATTCTAGTCGTTGAACCTTAAACCACTCGAACTGTTTACTCTAATAGATTACTCTGTTGGTGAACACATGTTGTTCACTTAGAGTTTAATCTGTGGTCATTAATAATTATTAAATGTATAGAAATACATTTTTAATCCTTGTCATTGCGTATCAATATGCTGGACATTAGCTTATAACTTAATACTTATACCAAAACATGTGGTAATTATCTCGCTGTCTCTGTCTATAGTGGTGCAAAAATTTCATGAAGGCTGAAGTCGGAGGAACTTTTATCATTGAAAATTGTTGATTTGAAGGTTTGATCTTAAGATTTTTTAATGAAATGTATACCGAGTTTCAAGGTATAAAAGAAATTATTAGCAAATATTTATACATGCATATTTTGTTTTTAAGATGATACTTTAAGCTCAATAGTAATCGCAGCCCGTTTTCAAATCCATTGCCGTTAAAATTTTCATTTTCGATCTAGCATCAAATGTGGAAAGATTCGTTTAATGTTAGTGTTAAAACTAATAGTAGCTTAGTTTTAAATAAAAACAAAACCGATAACTGACAAAAAGCTGTAATGGAAGCTGTTGTATAGAAACTGATCACCATGAATTGGACTTATTTGAATAAACCATTTGACTTGTTTGTGTATTGAGTTTATAGTGTTTGCTATTCTGGTAACTTGTATAAAAACATTATATAAAAACTTCCTTCTCCCTCTCCCTCGTTTATAGCTCTTACTTAATTTTTTCACAATGCGTTAACAAACTGATTAGATATGAGATCTTTGTATAAAGTACTCTGAAGTAAAGTGTTCAGTTGATCAAATCTTACTTAACTGCTACATCACGTAGCAGTTAACGTTTCTTATGCCTTTTATTTACCCAGAAATACTAATTAATAATACATAATGTATTATGATCTCTTTATGTGGAGTTTAAAACAATTTTATTCACTTTATGTATGCTGTGACATTTTAATTTATCAACTTGTGCTAAATATATTAGTTATTGCCCTCTACTACAGAATTTTGCCAAACACGCAATTTAATCGATTTCTGAACTCATTAAATTCAAATCTAAACCCTCCATTAATATGTTCACAGGAATCTATCATTTTGTGTATTTAAGAAACACTGAATTGTTCAAGCAAAATAAAATGAATGGTGGCGATCTCTGTTGGTAAACAATAACAACTGTTTGCTGGAGGTTGATTCCAATAAAAAGTTGTTGTATCAGTGTTAACTAGGGTGGTTTAATATTAAAAAACATAAAATTCATTTTTTTTCAAATATAAACTTAACAAAATAATACATATTGTTGCATATCAGTTTACATTATAAACATTTCCATATGGATTTTATAATTATAGAACGAGAATGGGACGTATAATAAAACGTTAAAGTTTTCTTCTCGTTTGTATATTTGATTCGTTTATATTTAAATGGGTTTGGTGTTTTCATTGATGTATTGGTTTGTTCTGATACGATCCCAACATTATCTCTTGCACCTGTCGGGAACTTCGCCCGTAGGACATTCCTCAGTCAACTCTCCGCTCTGTTGCAAAGAGTTAAAACGGCGGAATGTCCTGAATTGTTACTTTTATTATTTTGTTATACTTTACCTCACCACTGGACCAGACTCAGCCGTAGAAACACCACGTCGCTGACTTCACGGACAGACGAGGGCAAACGCGGACTCTTCCCTGAGCCCAGGCTTCATTATTAGTACAGGTTTGTAAATTTTTCATTTTTGAAAGTATTTATTCTTCATAAGTCTTGTGAGTGCATTTATTCAAATCCTCATATTTTGTTTCCCAGCAACCTTTTGAAATAACAAAAATTTATCTCAACTAAATAAATCTAGTCTAATTTTTAAAAACTGGTATCTTAGCAACATCGCCTTTTTGGAATTGTTGCTCCAGTGAAATATAGAATAACTTAAAATAATTATTTTCAACATGGGGTTTTCATGAGTTGATATTACTTTTAGTGAATTTCCCATAGGGAAGAAGCTATTACCGTAGGTCTCATGGCAAGACTCAAGCCCAGGGGTTTTCGTACAAAAAAATGGGGGTTTTGTGTTTTTATATTATTTTTTTTATTTTTATCTTTCACCATTAGTATCAGCTTAAAAACTACACAATTTACTTCCTTGAAGATTTGTTCTATCTCCAACGGTTATCGAGATATTAAAGAATCTAAACACAGTACAATGCATTTTGGGGCTCCAATATTAATCTTATGGAGGATAAGAAAAATGATAATATTTTTCAATCTATGTTTTTAGATGAAACTTGATATTTAGCTTATTGTAACTGAGATCCATCCACTTATGCTTAAAAATCATGGTTTATGTGTTTGTCATGGCAGCCAACCTGCGTGCTCTTTTCCTATGTTAATCATATACAGGTAAACTCCTTTATTTATGGACAGATGTTGATGAAACTTGGTATAAATGGTCAGTATAAAAATTGTTTGTGCTAGAGATTCCTACTTCCAGTGTTCCACACAGCGGAAAACCTGTATACTCTTTCCCATGTTCATCTTATGGAGAATAGGCAAACTCATATTTTTATTGATATTAATAAAACGACATATATTATTATTATTTTTATGTTATTCTTATGAAATTACGAAAATGATTTTGGAAATCATTCGTATTTAGACATTGTTTCCCCATATATCCAATGAAATTCTTGGCTATCTTCCAAGGAATACTATTGAAAATTGTACATGTTAGTGAGTGCAGTTTATAATATTTAAAGATTTGGTACTTCCTTTCATTATTCGCGCTTTTGTCATTGATATGTCTTAGTTCTTAGGGGCATTGGCAATACGTCATACCAAATTTAGAAACGGTGACGTCATATGAGGATAGCTTTTTAGAGGAACTGAAAACATTCCCTTTAGACATATCCATGATCTAAGCTATTTCCCAAATACTCGTACATTATATTTTGACTTGCGCCCACCGTTATAGTGAGTGTTGTGTGAACAAGAACACACTAGAGATATTATATTTACTTTGGGACGACCAAATGTTTACGTTATGTTGTTGGTATTTTACGGTTTTATTGCTATTACTAAAAATAAGATAGAAAAAATGGTTTATCAATGAGACGTATGAAAAATACATTTTTAGCAGCAGTCGATATTTTATGTAATAAGTGAGAATGTTGGCAACAACTACGTTTAAAATGTTAAAGGAAAGCATAGGTTCATGTGGACTTTAATTAAAGGTTGATTAGTAGCAAACAATGGCTTAAATCCGACCTCAATTGGTTAATTCAAAACAAAATGACAGTGGTTAGAATTTCAAACCGTCACCATTTGGTTTTAATCAAACTTTTTAAGATCAGAATTGTAGCAAATGCGTATAAAATAAAAATGAGTTTAACAAAAAATAAAATAAAACTTTTGAAACTAAATGTAAGTAAATAAATGTAAACAATTTTAATGAAGAAATTTACTAGGTATTTAACACTTAAACCTATATGTTTTCTACACTTAACGAAGGCTGGATAGAGCCACACTTGAGGAATGAAAACTTGATATAGTAAGAATATGGTAAGAAACGCATTGAACATGTTTCTGATTTTAAAATCAAAGCTTTTGACGCTCTCGGACTATTGGGTAATGAGTGGCTATTCTAATTTTACATTATTTAAACTCCCCAGCGAATACTATCATATGTGATAAAATAACTAAAATATCAAGAAAAAGTCTAACAAAATATAACGTTTTTTTAATAATTTGTTCCACTAGCTCAACAAGATCTCTAGAAAGCATTATAAAAAGTCAAGGGACAGACCAAATCGGTTGAGGAAATACGATAATTAAGCCACAAATCATTCCAAGGCCCAAACTCAGCTTGAATATCAAACAGTTTTGGACCTTCCTCCCTCTCCGGTCAATTCAGCTATTGAAAAAAAGAAATTATTCATATTGTTTTTTTTAATTAGTTTGCTTGCGGAGAATATATGGGATATATGACCATATATACTCGTTTGCGAGTATAAATGGTCAAAAAACCAATTTTGGGCCATGTTATGAACTATATATTTTTCGTCATACTGCAAAGAAAATGAAACAGTTTCGTAGAACATGATAACTAAGCTATATATTTTAAACTATTCAATTGTTGTATTATTTATGGTATTATGCCTTTGTACACTATGTAATTAAATCTAAGTGGACAAACTATATTTTCTCTTTACAAATGAATTATAATAAACGGTGGAAATGTGAGAAAATACAATTATTAGCTATAAAATAGAGAATATTAATATACACCAAGGAAATAGGCCTTATGGTAGTTTATGAAGATGGTATGAAAAAAATGACTGTCTTAAAAACATAATTTCAAGGTTTATTTGTTGATTGTATCATAAATATGCTCTGGCTTAGTTTTATAACATTTTAGAGGAAATATTTTTTTGTTACAGAATGATTAATCAAGAAATTCGGAAGTTTTTCAAGCAAGGAGTGTAGGAACACTACTTATGCATTTGGGCTGAAATTTTGGAAAAGTGGGTGAATAACAGATTTTTTCAGGACCTTTTCCGTTAATTTGCCACCACCAGATTTTTACTGTAGAATTCCATTTAGTCACTACCAATAATATTTATACTGTACTTAAAGTAGGCTTAATATTATATATTTTGGAGTGTAAACTATTTGAGGACCATCGGTAGTAGGTTAGGTTAGGTTAGGTTAGGTTAGGTTATGTTCTGTTATCGCTAAGCGATAAGAGTATCTATCCTGCAGATAAAACCCGAAATAATCACTCCTCAACACTCATGACGATATGTTTTCCTGTAAACTATATCACAAGTGGTAGTGAATTAACGGTAAAGAACCCTTTTTCACGTAACCTATGTGAAATTGTGACATGAGATAAAATATTTTCGTACACCACAGAAAATGGTTTTAGTCACATGTTTGATTCGATAATCGTAAAAAATATAATTTTGTAGCTTTAAAAATCTACAAAAACAGGATTGTTATCTAAATAAAACAGGCCACTCAGAAAGCTTGCTTTAAACAATTACATATGCGTTACAATAAGCGACACTAGCACCAAACAACTTAAATTAATTGTTAGGCAGTTTTGGTACGTATAACGCCACCCTAGTAATACCAAAATGTTTAAAATGAATTTTGTGGGTTATGCAACCTACATAGCTTACGAAGTTTCGTTGAAAACTGTTGTGAAATAAGGTGAGATTTGTTTTAATATTCCCCATAAGAATAACATTGGACGCTCTCAGACAACGTACAATGTTTACTATGGACAGTAAATTAAAATTTTCCCTAAAACCGTTAGTCTTAGACAAATAATAAAAAAATTAAGCTGGTTTTAATCTTGTTAGTAAAATTATACTTTACCTTAATTGTTTTCGCGGAAACCTTTGAACATATTTTTTACATTTAAAAGTCCATAACTTTTGAACCATAATTTTTGAAGACATGTGGATGGTGTCATATTATTTGGGCCTCTATGCACTAAAATACTATTTAATCAAAATCTTTAGAGCCATTTTGATGTTTTTTTTATTTTTCACATTTCTAAGGTGTGAACTTAAGAAATCAAAAAAATAAATCAATTTGAAAAAAAAAACATCTGGACATATGGTGATTATTTACATACAACATCAACATCGGACTCGTTAACTCGAGCGTGACCCGGAAATAACCAATTTCTATCCTTATAATGAAATATAGTATTTAGTACTTTTATGTATGGGTTGATGTACGAGGTAAGGAAGGATAGTTATGCGCTAACCAATCTTAAACTTTACTCTGCTGTTGTGCGGATTGCTGTTTTCGCCTACTTGGTTTCACATAGACAGAGATCAAACTGACATTTACTAACAAGATGAACTCGCAACTAACAGTCCTGTCTAAGAAACAGCTTTAGTCAGTAAATAGAGTACAAGATCATGCCACAATTATCTTTCAGTCATTTCTTATTTATACTTAGCTTAAAATACCGACCTGGGTAGGATGCATTTCCGTTATAAAGCATTATTATCTGTAGATTATTTTTGGTTCCTTGCAGACCAATCTATACATAAGGCACAAATTCTCTTTACCTTTCAGCATATAAATCACTCCAAAAGTTGGCAGAAACGATGAAAAATACGACAATGCCAGTCAAGTTTCACTTTGGGATAGAAGCCAGAAATATTGGTGTTAGTGGTATACTGATTTAACTCTTTAGAGTTTAAAAACAATTTTCTAGATTTTTGTTTTATGAATAAAAAACAATAGGTGAGAAAAAATAATATAGGAGCAGGTCTTATACAGACTGGTAGATTGTTTGGCATAAAATGGTTTGAAGTTATTTTTCAAATGTAAAAACAGTACATTTGACACTAATAACTACATCTTCATGCGTTTTGACAACTATTTAAATACGAGTAATTTGTTTTATTATCCTCAAGTAAGGGAATAAAATTAAAGTTTCAAAAATTTATGTACAGGTTAAGAAAAATGGTTGTTTTAAATGTGTAACTTAAATGAAAACTAAAACATGCTTATAGCTTAGCACCTTATAACCTTAGCATAATTGTATAACATTTATACACTGATTCACAAAACCATGATCATAAAAGTTAAATTAAAATTGTCTATTTAATCATTAAATAAGTTGTTGTGTACAAAGATAATTAATATTTGATCCTGGATGAATAATAATAAACATTTTATTATTGTGTTGTAATAAAATGAATGTTTATCCTGGATAAACTCACTAAAATTAAACTAAAAAGAAATATAAGGTAAACTGAGTTTTGTAGTTGATGTGGAAAAAGTAGTTTGCTATACGGGGACTAGGCGCCTTGTTTTAAAGGCGTTTAGTTCATAAATACAACCTGCTATGAATACAAGCGGCAGGTTAGCCAGGGGTTGGTGCCAACATGGGGTCGTAAAATATTCCACTTTTCCTATTAAGCATTCCATTTATTGCCAACAAAATTTTAAATCGATTTCCTCACGCGTTTTCCGTTCCATCACGCCATTCAGCTAGGAACATACTAGTACTTTATTGTTAACAGTTAACCGTATATATTTAAAATGAAATTTGCTTTATCGATTCTTTATAAATTTTGTTAAATGTTTAAATAATTGTAAAACAAAGTACATAAACGTTGTGTCTAACCTAAGTTCTCTAGATATTCGAAATCGATAAAATAGAAATATTACCTTTTTGCACGAAATTTTATAAAAAAATATCAAAGTAAATTAACATTGGTGGAAAAATGTTTGTATTTACTTCCCTGTGGGAACTAGGTTAAATCATGGATATGTCTAAAGAGAGTAATTTCAGTTCATCTAAACAGCAGTTCTTATTATTTTATATTAAAAATTGAACACAATAGCTCTGGTAGTTTCTCTGGAAACCTGTTACATTCCATCTTACAAATCGCCAATCCCCCCAGAGATAACCCTGTCAATAATCATAGTTAAAAGCCGAGTTTGTCAGATGTATAAAGTGAAAAATATAAAACTCGACGAAAACTGTATGTTTAAGACCTTTTTAATAGACAAAAAGGGAAAACAGTTTTATTAAGAAATATAATATATTGATGAAAAGAGTAATTTTGTATTTACATTAAAATTTACTCATGAATAATCTCTAAAAAAAGTTTTTAATAAGAAGCCTAAGAAATATATTTTTTTATATTATACGTTTGATTGTAACATAAGATTTACAGCACATTATCTAAGAATTATTATGCTTACTGTTAAATATAAAATTTGTCCAAAATAATCAAAATGTTAACATAGAAGAGATATTTCAGTTTAATACATACACTAAAGCATAATATTACCAATCTGTGCATATATATGCATACGTAATGCATTCATGCAAACCACTTTGGATGTTCAGCCAGAGACTAAGTCATGCTATCTAAACCCTGAGTGTCAAGTTAGCTGTTTTAGAATTTCCTCACTGCGCAGTTGGAACAAAACATTCTACCTCGCTTGACGGAATCTTTATTAATTTTGTAACAGCTTCAACACTACATATTAAATTACAGTGTCTGTAACAACAGGAATTTAAAAAAGTTAATGTAAATATACTGGGGGGTTATAAATTATTGGACAAATTTAAAGATTGAATAAATGAATAACTAATAAACTTAAAACTTCTGTGGATGGTTCTATTAAAAACAATTTTGAACCCGTTTTATTAATATCGAGGGACAACATATTACTGTTACTCAATCTTTTATAAGGAACCTAAACAAACTCTACGTTCTCTTCGTGGTTTGCCCGCAAACTTTGTAGTCTAAATTCAACCTCACACAATGTCTTCCTCAGCGTTGCTGGAATTATGCTTCCATAGCCTCTTCAACTCTTCTCATAAGTTCCTCAATGTCTTGAATTCTTTTTGCGTACACTCTGTTCTAGACATTAACCCTATAAAAAGGTCTAAGGATGTAATATCTGGGAAAAATGGAGGCCAAGGAATTTGATCATCGCGTTCAATCCAACGACCAGGAAATGTATAATTTAGTTAGTCGGGTACTATCTTACCCCAGTGTGAAGCACTGGTGGAGCACCATCTTACTGCTTGTAAAAATTTGTGTTTTTATGATAAATTTTGTGGTATTGCATAACGCACAAGCATGTTAAGGTATACTCAACAGTTTCTTTAGTGACTATCGGTTCTGCGAAGAAAAAGGGCTATCACTTTATGTATAGCCAATGCACACCATATGTTTGTTAGGCACACACACAATTTTGGTGTCATTTTACTGAACCTTTACAACTAATTTTTATAATAATTATTTAAATGTGTATGGTTTTTGTTTTAGTTAGTATATATTAAACTATTTTAAACCTTCTATTGAATAAAGTGATTTTTCTATGTCTATGTTCTATGTTATTTTATTTATCCAATCTTAAAATTTGTCCAATAATTTATAACCACCTCTAAGACTAAACCAAAAACCAAAGTTAAGACATATCCATGTCAAAACTATATCTGATAAGCATTGTGGAATGTAGAGAAAAATAGTATTACAGTAAAGATAGTATTACTTTAAATATTCCCTAAAAAGTTTTCATAAGTTCCTTAAATAAGCTATTAATTTTATTTGAATACGAGACGATAAAACAACATGTATTCAACTTTTAGCTTATGTATTTAATTGTTTTAAAGGGCGTTTTCACGTGGAGTTTATTCAGTAATGTATTTGTTCATTGGAAATTTTCTTCTTGATTAATATATATCTTCTTAACCAGCTATATTTTCTTAGTTTCATAGTCACACGGTTTCTGCTCCAGAGTTAAGAAATTAGAATGATAGTACTTACACACTCTTGTTAAACTAATTAACCATTAATCACTCGTTGAAAATTTTAAGACCGTTATTTAAAAAAAGACAGAAACAATAACAAAACCCAGAATTATATTCTTATCTTGTCTATTAATAACATACAAATTAATTGGTTTCCAAATTTTATGGACTCTTAAATTCATAAAACACTTGCGTTATTCTTATCGATAAAATTCCTGTGTAATTTGTTTCCATATTCATTCGAATAAAACATATATTTTTAATTGGTTTGCAGCTTTATAACAGGGAGTCATAAGGTGTAAAAAACTCATTTTGGTCTTTAAAAGTATTAATAAATATCTAACTGAACACAACAAAATATCTAACATCGTTTACAACATTGTTTTGGATTTTAAAGTGTATTTGTCTTCCGTATTGATTTTCAGAATATCATCAGGTAAACGTATAAAATGGAATATTCAATTAAAAACTTGCTTTAAAGATGGAGTTTTATGAGTAATCGAGTCGGAATAATAAACATCGTTTAAAGTTTATAAGTATTCACCGGCGGGAAAGGTGTTTGAGGATTAGTTAATTGGGTGAAATAAAATTAAGAGTCTAAGTGGTACAGTTATCACCAATGTGGAAATATAATTCTATAGCTTAGCCAATTAAAAATGTTCTAGTTAGGCGTTGTATAAAGTTGATTTTAAACCTGTATATTCAATTATACTTTAATTAATAATAAACTTGCTTCGCTCATCCCAGACTTCCGTTATTGGTGTTGATGAAACTTATGTCTTATAATTTATGGCGTTGTTTTAAGTTATAGTCTCTTAGAAGTCCCAGTATTTTAACATTCCTAACCTCGTTTCAGTTGGTTTACTAGGTATACTAGTGTCATTTAAGCTCTCATATTATTCATATCATTAGATTACATGTTGAGTTACAAGGCCTGTTTTCGTTTACGTTAAAGTTTCTTAGAGTTGAAGTTCTGATTTTTAAATTAGCCGAGTTGGTTTACATAGTGTCTTAGAAGTACTACGGTTTTAAAAGTTCTGATCACATTTCACTTTTTATTTCTTTGATATTCTGGTGTCTAAGTTCTATATTTTCAGATATCCTCGTTTCGTTTTAAGTTATAGAGCTTTAGAAATCATACTTTGTTAAAAGTGATCTCATTTCAGTCATGGTTTATTAGATACTGTGGGGTCGTTGAAGTACTTAATGTGTTTTAAAGTTCAGTGTCGTGCGAAGTTTTGACCGTTTAAGACTGTTGTTAGTGTTCATATACTCGTATTCTTGGGCACTATTTGTTAATCTTATAATCCGTTGACTCCAATCCCTGCAACCCAAACACTAGGTTGGTGTTAGAAGCGGGCCAACACCAACCAACCAAATAACTACAAACAATTAACTAACTATCCATAACTATTGGTTATTGGTGAATCAAATTGACACAAATTAATTACGTTGAATCGTTTAACGCGGTTAGTTCCATGAAAAGTCTTGGTGAGATTAAACCTACAATGAAAATTTATTATAAAATACAGTATCAGACAAAAATGAATTAATTTTTTAATTTTATTCGTAGATTTTTTTTAATTTTATGATTTGAATTTTGAATTTCTTAAAAAAAATTAAACATGTATTTAACCAATAAAACAAGAAACTGTACTCAGACAACTGTTCGTATAACACTAAAATTCCTATTCAATATCTTTTAATGGACTTTTCCAATATGTCTATGTTTTCAACTACACAAAGTTTCTGGAGGTGAAGTAACTCCCTCAGTTTTCAAGTGATTACCCAATAGTTTACATTAAAAATGGAATGTTTAAGTTACATATGTTAATTATACCATATTTTCAATAATACTTTACTAACCTATCATACACAACACAAAAACTATATCTATAAAGCAACAAATAACAACACTCCGCCTTTGAGCTAGCCGGGCAACACAAGATAGCGTGCGCTCAGAACGAGAGTTGGAGCACTATTGGATAGATATAACTAATATCTGTCACTTAAACTTTCAATTTTTAACGTCAATTATTTGGCAATTACTTGAAAACGGAGGAGTTTCTCCACCTCCAGAAACGCCGTGTAGTTAAAAATACAGATGCGTTGACAGAGTCCAAAAAATTAATAATAATTAACTAACGCCATTATGACCTTTAAAGATACTTAAATTTGATTTTATGTCATTTATACGATATATTACTCGATACGATATTTTTTAAATATGATCTATGTCATTTAAATAAATAAACCCACCCTTACAGCTCATTTTTACCCTAACAAAAACGTGATTGTTAGACGACAATGTAGAAAAACCTCTAATATGCCTAATATGCTGTCTTGCACATATCAACAATGTATCATTGTTTTGTGAAGTCAATACTAATGAGTAATCGTTCTCTGCATTAGCTTAAAATTTAAACCAAACTAAAAACTAATATTAATTGGGATGTAATATGAGATGGTTTATGAATTTGTAAACAATATAAGTTTAAATGTTTCATTTGACCTAGAAAATAATTTGTTTAATTAAACTTGCATTTAATCCTGCGTAGCATGCAGAAGGAAATAATGTTTCCACGCGAGGCGAGAGAAAAATAGTATTAAAACTTTCTGATGCGATTAAATGTCGATGTCAGAGTTTGTGTCACTGTTTGAATCCTTCAATAAAGTGTATTTAAACTACAAAACTTTCTACAGTATATAAAGTAGATTTTTTTTTAAAATACTTCTGCACAAATTTTATAAAATGTATATTTATTTAACTTTAATTGTCGATGGACCAACAACATGAGAACCTATTTTATCGATGTTAAAAGGTTATACTTACGTTTTTCAACTTTACCACATAGACTTTGGCTTATAGGCTTTCAAAATATGATATGCAAGATAATTTTGAAGAGATTAAACTATTCTTTCAAAAACATTTCTAAATGTAAAAGTATATTCCGGAATAGAAACTCCGTTTAAAGAATATTAAAAAAATAAAATAAAAGTGTCCTTGAAAACTTTTTGGAGAATTTTTTCCCGTTTTTATAGTTTTACTTTGTGATTTTATGGTACAAAAAAAGGGAAAATAATTCGTTGAAGTGTCAGTCTCTTTTGATAGTACACCCTAAGGTTTAATATTGAGAATGGAGTAGTACATAGGTCTGTCGGTAAAAAATTAAATTATTTTACCAAATCTGCTTAGGTAAATTGATACTACCACATTTACTGAGGACCAAAGCCACTCACTATACGTGTATGTCGAGAGAGAAGAGTTTTTTTACTGACATATTTAACCTGCATAAACATAATACTACGAGCTTTTCCATTCATTTATATAAAATATATTTATTATTTAAAGTTGTAATATTAAATCATTCATTTAAAAATCTAAAACGTCAAATCAAGAAGGCCAGTCGCTTAATATGCGGGTGTTCTTGCTACCAAGGGAGTGATGATGATAAAGCTGCCGTCCAAACCAGCTGAGCTACCCTTCTGATTTCCTTAGTGTCTGGCTCTCAGCTAAATTGTTAATTCATTGTACGTTTCTAAATATTAAAGCTGTAAATCCTACGCTTTTGTCTTTTAACTTTTCCTTTCTAATCTGTTCGTTTTGTGCATTTCATACTCAAAGATCTTACCAGAAATTCACTGTTTGAATTGTTTGTTTACTTGTTTTCCAGCACTCTGTGTTTTTATTACTATACAACTTGCAGATTTGTGGACCAAATAAAGACAGTGATATGAACTGGATATTTTTATGGGTATTAGTACATATTATTGTATGGTATTAGTAGTATATATTATTGGGTATTTTTATTAGTACATTTGTTTTCATCTCACGATCAAAAGCGGGAGTGTTACGAATCGTATTTTAAATATTTTAAAATAGCTGTAAGTTCAAATTAAATTACTTTATTAAGTTTCTGAAATGGTTGTCAGAGGCTTATGGAACGTTCCTGTTTCTGACTAGGGCTAATATGTTCTTTCGACATTGCTGTATACTAATTGTCCAACAGCCAATGGCATCTAAAGGACTTAAAGTTAACAATGAGATCCAAATCGCAATTAGACCTATGAGTTACAAACTGATCTAATTATTAGTATTGTTTTTGAGGATGAACGTAGTATTCAATAGTGCTGATATTAATCCACTCCAGGGAATATCACATCCACCGACCATCGCTCATAAATATCGACAGTTCATGACCTTTAAGTAACTGTATTGCAGGACACCACACCAGTCCCAGGATTACAGTCACTATAACGTTAGATTTGAAACACCTTTGTGTCAAAAAGTTAAATTCAATTAATCTTGTACTTTAGATGTAAAAAATGCATTTTTTAAGCAAACAAGAAGGTAAATGGTAAATATACGAAGAGGTAAGCACAAACATATACGATAAGTAGTTTGATAAATGGCGAGCAAAAGTATTTACTTTTATCACAAAGATGAAACAAAAAGTTGCAATATTTTCCACTCGACGTCACCTGCCATCTCACAATCTCACATCCGACACCTGTCTTTGTGTTTCGCCCGAAAACTGTTTCGATTGTGGAACTTCCTTTCTAAATTTAGTTACTGACATTTTTCAGCTTTCTGTGTAGAAATGTTCTCATAAACACACTTTTCCCTAAAAAATAGCTCATTTGATGTAATGCATTTCTATAGAAATGTTTGAGTTTCAATCTCAACTTAAATATTTTTTTACCCTCTGGAAAATAGGCTTTAAAATTATTCATGTGAGTGTAGGTTTTTGGTTTATTGTTAAAAATTAGAGACGACAACAATACTGCTCTATAAGTACCATGAGTCACTACGTACATTTCACACACGATTAGTAAAAACAAAGTTTTGCAACGTTTTGAGGTCTGGAATCTGATACCACCATAAAAAAACTAGAACCTAAAACTTAACGAAACCATTACATAGTCCAGACTAAGACGGTATTATGTTGAAAATAAAAAATTGTTAGCAAAAAACCTTTAACATTATAATAAAACATCACAGAGGAAGGGTGTGAGATCAACAATTTCCCACCATTGCTGGTGTGAAAATAAACAAATGAAGATTAAAGATGCCATGCTAATATACCAGAAACCTCATTTTCTCAAAATAAAACTAATTGAAAACTAAACATAAAAGCAACAGACCAACCAATAAGTCAATCTTATAGAAATGAGGCCATTTTGGCTGTCCATTCTTAGGAATTAGAATAGGGGAAATGTGTCTGTAGATATAAGTAATATAAATCCGAAACAAAGTTCTCTTGGTATGCTAACCATAGTAGTAAGGTTCGTGTGAAGAATTTGGTGATAAAAAAGTCAAATAAACCGTATCAGTGGGCTGACACTCGCTTCATCTGTGTTTCACGTTTGTCCCGCGGCCATTTTATTTTCGGCGCTAGTGTCGCCAAGCTGCTGGACACGCCCACTGGCGATGACCAATCCCATTCCTGTTCGTCCTGGGCCCTTATAACGTTCGCACGTGTTTGGTGTCTGAAATCGAAACACCTTCAATCCCTTGTCTGTAAATTTACTTGATAAAAATATTTGTATTTACTTCCCTATGGGAAATAGGTTAGATCATGGATATGTCTAAAGGGAATGTTTTCAATTCTTCTAATCAGGTTTTCTTATTATTATATATTAAAAATTCAATACAATAGCTTTCTATGGAGACCTTTTTCAAATTTTCATCTTACAAATTGCCAACTCCCCCCCTCGCCAGAGTGTAAAAACATAGTGTAAAAACTCAAAACATACACTTCTAAGATAGTTATGCTGTATTTAGTAATATAATTAAAATGTACTATCTACACCCACTAAGCTATACAATATAACAATACATAAAATTAATTTATTTGTATGATACGAAACACGTAAATAGATTTGTCAATATAACCTTTGAATAAAAGCCCTTAATTAAGACAATACACAATATATTTTGTGTGTGTAAAATTTTACGTTTTACAAAAAAACCATAATGTAAATTATTTTATTTTACCCAAAAACTTGTATTTTTTATGGTTGGAATATTAATCCAGTAATATCCAGCCAGCTCTTTATGAGCAACTTGATGAATGAGATGTTCTCTTTTGCCGTTCTATTTAGATCCATTGACGGCTCACTATTATCTTTTAAAGTCCCAGTTTAATTAAACATCGTAATCACGCTGTCAAAGGCTTTAGTAGTGGAAGAAGTCTTCATTAATCAACGGAGTTCAAACTTTTAGGAAGAAGATTGCTTCGCAAGTTATTGTGTTTCAAAACTAGCAGCAATGAATTTTGTACACTTTGTTTAGGGAAACAAGCAACCCTTCTTTGATCTATTTTCCGTTATTGTTATCAGAAGAATAGACCTGAATGGGATTTCTTTTCTACTTTTATTTTCTACCTTTCTACTCCTTCTTTGAACTACAGACAGCAAGGTACCGTAGCGGTGTGAGTACTAGCCAGGGGTGACCTCTTATAATCAGACAGTCGCCACTCACTGGTTTAGACCCAGTAAACTTTGAACTCATGAGTCAACGTGTTACCCCTGAGCTACTGTGCCGGTAAATTTCGAGGATTTTTTTACCCTAAGCTGACCCACAGCCTGTTAAAATAATGTAATGAGCTCTCAAAATCTCAGTAAACATACAGTAAACTCAATACAAGCTTCTTTACATTGTCATTGAATTTAAACCGGTTTTAGAATTGAAATAATCATAGTATACTTTATACTTTTAACTAAAATGGCAACCTACCCAGGTAGATATTTTAAGCCCAACATGAATGAGAAATAAGTATAGGATGATTGTGGCACGATCTTATAGTCTTGGCACTGACTAAGACTGACATGTTCCTTAGAGAGAACTATTAATTAACAGCCCAACGTTTAATGGCATAGCCTATCTAACCACATCTGCAGCTTAACGTTGAGTCCGAACCACTGCCTCTGAATTACGAACCAGTCTAATTATGAGGATGGTCTTTGTGGATTAACGTAGTATTCAATAGTGCGGACGATAATACACACAAGAGCACACTACTCCCATCGACCATCGCTCAAAATTAAAATATACTATTAAATTATTATCTTAAATTGAAAAAATTGCCGACTATACACATTTACTAATTTAATATAATATACCTAATTGAAAAAATACCGAATAAAATTAATTAGTTTATTTATACATATCAACGGCTTATATCAGTTACAGAGGAATACAAAAGAACTGAATTATCTTGAGAGTTTGTTTTTCCTTTTAATTTTTTTCATTTTTTTCCAATGAGTTATAAACCGTGCAAAATACTTAACTGCTAGACTATTTTAAAATAAATCCCGAGGTTTTACCATCTAGAACGTAATAAAAAAGTGATATAAAACTCTGGTGGAGGAAGTCGTTTTGTACATACAGGTTCGTGTAGTTCCACCGCAGCTCGTATAGAGGGCAGCACTGGGACGTTGCGGCACGGGGCGGCGGCCTCCTAGATTTATGAGTCCTAGAGTGATTTCAATGCATCTCTCCTTCACCCTCTTTTAAGAGGAAACATTTATTTAAAGGCTTACAAGTGAAAAAGGTTATTTTACTGCATGCCACATTAAAGTGTTTGCACATTTGAACAAGTGCTATTATCAGGATAGTAAAATAATTTTGCAAATGTTAACCGTAAAAATAGTTTGACTAATTTATAATAACAATATGTAACATTTTTATTAGTTCAATACAATATTGCGAGGATGGTAATAATTTTTGCAATGAGAAAAATTAATTTCTAAAAATAAAGAAAGGTGTACCAGTCAAAAGATATTTGATTGTAGCCTAATACTCGTATTGAAATAGAATTACTATTTATTTCCATATTATTTTATTAAAATCTCAAATTTACAAATATCTTTAAATATACATAATACTGTATTTTATAGTTTACTAGCTTACCCGGCAAACGTTTTTTTGAGGTAAAGTTTCTCAACTATAAGCAAGTCTAAATTACTCTATGTTACATACCTTATTTTACATCGACAGTATGATCCTGAATATACATCCATACGTATTTCAAACCTCATGGTTTTATCATCAGGTCATCAAAAAACGTTTTATGTTCAAATCTTGAGTCGTCATATATTACACACATAACAAATAGCAGTTCAAGAAGCAATATAGGAATGACTAAATTATTCATAAAAAGTAGACAATTATACACTTAAATCCACTACCACCTAGGGTATTTAATACCTTTCACTCGTTAATCATGAAACCATCAGAATAAAAAAAAATTAACTACGACCATTGCAAAAAAATAGCAATACATATACCAAAAGTAATATTAAGAGGTTCATTATTAAACGGAAATTGAAAACCGTTGCATTATGAGTTCATAGCGATACAAGTTCTCGACCAAACAAATCTCAGCATTTGAAGAAAGTATTGTAATTATGGGTAATGAAATGCAAAATCAGCTGATTTATCCATAAAGATAGCGCATTTTAGTGGTTAACCTCAAATTTAAGTTTTGAACCAATCACAGAATAAGAACAATATAATTCGCACATCAGCTGATTACTCCAACAATGAAATACACACCAATTATTTTCTGATACCCAGAATATTGCAATAGTCGTAGATAAATTAAATAAACAACTCTTGTTATTAAAAACCTGAGTATTGTTGGTAGTATATAAAATAGAGTGTGCAATTATTGTATTACGCATTAAAGTCACGCTTAAAGCTTTAAGGCATTTATAATACAATGGTTGCATAGATTACTATTAAAAGTTACCAGATAAAGTTAATTTTATATTTCTAAAATATGTAAGCTTATCGTATCAGATTAAGGTTTTTGTCATAATATAATTAACAAATTGTTTATGTTGACAAATGGTATATTTCCTTTTACGTTTTCATACCAACAAACAACACAGATACAGTATCCAGCCCACCATGACTGATGACGTCAGCTCTGCTTTAGAGACATAAGAAGTCTGTGTTCTGTACAAATGGATCGTCAAGAGAGATTCATTTACTGTTGGGGGCGTAATTGGGAGCGTAAGAACATAATAAATATCTCTAAGGTGAATATGATAAATATTTAATAAGACCAAAATCTAATTTGATAATATACAAAGGCGTTAAAATTCTAAGTACATAACATATCAATATGATGCGTGAGAAAAGTAACATATCATAATTATATTTAAATTGTTAAGTGTAAAATATATCAAAATCATAAGTAACAACAATAAAACGAAATTTTTAATTAGATTTAGAGTAAGACACAGGTTCCTGAAATAAATAATGTACACAAGATATGCAAGTTACTTAAAATTCATGGCAACACGGATATCCCGGTATTTAATACTTAATCAATGAAGAGTAATCAAACACGCACGCATTCAATAAATTGTTTATAGTAAACCTAAATTCTTTAAAGACTTCATAAAATGAGAGAGGTCGCCTTACCATAAAACTCGGTGGACGAGATGAGCCCTGTGATACGCCTGGGGCGCAGTGAATACCTCTCCATCCAACCAGGCCTCAGTATTCAACCAGATCAAATCGCTGAGGCCATCCGAATTCAATGGTACGAACGAGTAAGTAGTTAACGTGTCATCATAAAATGACTATGTGCCAACTGCCCAACACTGGTATGTGGGTTTTAAAATCCAAGGACCAGGTTTTATCTTTGTAGGTAGGACACAAAACTTAGAAAATAATTTGAAATACCCGCGTCGCAGCAGACCTGCGTACTCAGCGAATTTCCAAAACAATAATATAATAATAATAATAATATATAAGAAGTTTCATTAAACTCTGTCCATAAACATGAGAATTATATGCCTATTCTCCACAAGATTAATATGGGAAAGAGTGTGCAGGTTTGCTGCTGTGAGGAACCTGAAAGTAGGCATTTATACCATAAACAATTTTTATTTTTAACATTTATACCAACTCTTATCAACATCTGTCCATAAATAAAGGATTTTGCCCTATATGATTAACATGGGAAAAAGGTATGCAGGTTTGCTGCCATGATAAACACATAAACAATGATTTTCAAAGCATAAATGGATAGATCTCAACCCCATGAAAGTAAATAGCAAGTTTAATCCAAAAATATTGATTGATATGGGAAATATTAATTTTTCCTTATCCTCTATAAGATAAACATTGGAGCCCCAAAATACAACGTACTGTGTTTAGAGTTTTTAATATCTCAATAACCGTTGGAGATAGAGAAAACCTTTAGAGAACCAAAGTGTGTTTTTTGCTGATTCTAATGGTAAAAGGTAAAATTTAAAAATCTTTTAAATTACATATGTAAAACGCAAAAGAAAACAATTTTTGAGTACAAACCCCCACTCCCAAAGTTCCCGTTCCCACTGACCGATATGTGTGGTTTACTCCTCCGAGCAAATGTAGGAATACACGTCCCTACCAAATTTGGCCTCAATGGGACCTTTTTTACGAGAGTTATCGTGTCCACAGACACACAAACACACAAACATATATATATAAATTTTAACGACTATTGTTTTAATTCTCGGGCTTAAGTCCTGCCATGAGACCTACGGTAATAGCTTTTTCCTTATGGGAAATTCGCTAAAAGGTGACTATCGTCACAATAAACAAACAGTATTGCAGAAAGAGATCTGAACTAAAGCTAATAAACTTGTTTAGAATAATGATGAAATTTGTTATAACCTTTTTATTTGCAGACGTATCGAGTCCAAGAGACAGTTTCAGACTTCTTCGATCGGGTATATCAATCCGGATGCAACCGTGGGCGCTGCAGTCGAAAGGAAGTCATCAAGAACCGAGAAGATCGTCTACCTTTGATCGTGTGACCTAAATAGCCAGCTCAGCCAGATGAAAGAAGTAATGCATTTATAAACCGTTCTGTCTGAAAGAATAGAGGTTCGTTGGGATTTTAGTGGGAAACTTCCACTGAGAGATGAGTCCGACAGTTCCCTCATAAGGGCCCGTTCTTAAAGTATCTCCTAAAGCTAATAATTTACGTACATATATTTATTAAATGAACAAAATGTGTATTATATTGTATATATTTAGTACATTTAATGACAAAATAAATTACTGGGATGGTGGCGTCATCCTGTATTCCAGCTACTTGGAGGTCACGAATTATGGATAGTTAAGAGCGTTGGTTGGTCGGTATAGTGTTTTCTTGTGTGGATTAACGTCCGCACTATTGAATACTACGTTAATCCGCAAAGACCATCCTCATGATTAGACCAATTCGTAATTCAGAGGCCGTGGTTCGGATTCCACGTTAAATGAATTGCCATCGGCTGTTGGGCTATTAACAGTCCTGTCTAAGGAACATGTCAGCCTTAGTTAGTAACAAGACTACAAGATCGCGCCACATGATTGTGGCGCGATCTCTTTTACTCTCTTTTACTGGCACTTTAACTCTTACACTCAGTCCTCATTCATACTTGGTTTAAAATATTACCTTGTAGTATGGTTGCCATTTCAAATAATCTAATCTAATCTAATCTAATCTAATGCTTAAATGCTTCTGAGATGAGAAAAAGTCGTGATATTAGAATTGACGTTTTGCCGAGATTGTAAATGATTACTCGTATATAAATTATAATTAAAGTTCTTCCCAATTCTCAAAAATTGTTTGCATTCCACAATATTTATTTGTAAATTCTGAAATGTTCCACTTGAAGTCAAGCTACCTCTCAATCATACTTATATAATCGTACGATTGTATCATAATACTGTATTTGAAAGTCATTACATTGAAATAGAATATATTTTTAGGAAAAATAAATAATTTTTTGATAAATTTATTTACTTATTCAATGTGCAATATTATTTATTCATCAAATAAAGCCTGAAGATCCAACAATATAAAACGTATTATCATATTTGTCAACTTGCTATCATAATACGTATATATGACGATGAATTAATAAATTATAACTAGGTTAGAAGTTTCATATATAAATTTATAGACAATAACATTCGACAATGATGCAGAACTCACTAAAGCTCCTATTGTTCTTCAGATTAAATTGCAGTACTGTAATGTTAACTAAGCTTTGTTTGGACAATCAAATCTCATGCTTGGCCCCGCTCCAATGACCCTTTTCCCCAGATTATAACCGCTTGGGATAAACTTTTTTGATAAAACCATTTACTTTATTAAAAATTGTATTCCTAAATTACATTTCCTAGTATTTTACTATAAATGTATATTTAGTTTTTGTGATACTTTTATGAAAGCGATAATTTTTATTAATATTTTTCTTTCACTATCTACTGTCTAAAGCTGTATTTTACTCTCCGGAGTAGAGTACTAAAGTAATACTTTTCATCCTATGGGACTTTTTGACTATCTGAAAGTAGAACTTTTCGTCCCTCGTGGGCCTACAGTAAAGTAAATCCATAGGAATAACATGGTAAGGATCCGAAAACAACTGATACATTAATAGTTGGTGTAATTGTTGCGAAATAATTAGCAGCATATAGTTTGACGTAAGACAAAGAAAGCACTTAACTGACCATTAGGTATTTAAAGAAATACAATACTACCTATGGTTTGTACTGTTACGTCCACAGAATTTCCCGAGTGTCAGCCATTTTTCTTGTTGACATTTATCTAAATAAAATGGACAGTAGTAGTGACGATGAATCGGAAAAGCCTATGAAAATTGTGAACAGACCAAAATGAATTTTTGTTCAAACGCTATGTGCTTCATTCGTCACTTCATTCAAATGCAGCTTCTTGGGGCAAAGGAAAACGTTTACCATGTCTAGGGACAATAAGTGTCACTTTAATCCCTTGACCCACAAAAATAACTATTGTGGGTCGAAAGTAATACTTTTCACAATAGTCAGAAAAAACAGTCAGATTATATGTCAATATGTAGATTTTTATTTATAACTGAAAATATTTTTCTTTTAAGTAGAAACCATTGAAATTACAAAAGAAATATTGATTTATATATTCTACATATATTTATACATTTTAAAGTATTTGACTTGTTTAGTTTTTGTTGTAATATTCAACAAACATTATATTTAGCTTAAATTATACAGGATTATTTTATCCAGTAAAACCAGAAATATTGTTTTTAGTAAAACTTATTTTTTCTGTAATACAGTTTAACAAGCCCCATTATAACCAGATCTAAAACCAAACAAATTAGTAGTCTTTAGCCTACGGCAAATAATTCTAAACAAAAATTTTAATTTACTATCCGTGATAAATGTACTACGTTGTTTGAGGGCACCCTATGTTCTTCTTATGGAGTAAATAAGAAAATTCTTTCTTATTACTCAACTGTCTTCCATAAAAATTAAAATGTAGTGTAGGGTTTAGGGTCACATCACTCAACAAAATCTACAAAAAACAAATTTGTATCACCTAAGGGGAAGGGGGTTACGTTTCCAACGGATTCTAACACTTATTTTAAATTGTATTCATTTGTTGTTATAAATTGTAAAAATATTTTTAAGCAGTACAATTTTAAATGAAAAACTATATATTATAAAATTATTATAATAATTTATATAATGATATTTTTATTGGAGGTGTGTAGATTTTTTAAATTTAGTAAAGGGAGAAAGTATGTGTCAGTCCCATGATACGGTTTATTTATATTTTAAGTTTAACACCTTGGTATTAAGGATACGTGATAATGTTGGGACGCAGCATTACGTTATAAACGATGATGTGATGGTTGTAAAAAACATGCTTAGGTGATAACTATTTATGTGTAAACTTTGCTCAATCTCCCAGCGCATTTTATGCCTCCGAAAAGTTTTGGTTCTCGTTAAATTAGAGAACGCTAGGCTAATATCATAAGGAAATTACGCACATAACTTCCGAAAAGGGTGTGGATGATTAGATTGCGATGGTATATTGGGAATGCGTCCAAGCGGGAAATGAGACTGAAAAACGAGGACCACAACTGAAAGAGCTCCGCTAAGATATTGCTCCCCCTCTAATTCCTCAGAAAACTGTTAAAAGGAACACGTTGAATACCCTGTTTAATCTTAAATATTTAATCTAAGTTTAATTTTCTATACAATAGAACTAATTAGTTCTACTTTCAAATTTAAATACTTTAATTCACCATTTAGCACCTCGTATTTTTGAATAATTGGAGGACGTAAAAATAGTTTAATATAAAGTAAAATTATTAGCTTTTTTATTTAGTTGAATAGTATACAACATTTTTTCTTATAATACTTCTAAGTTCATATAAATAGAATGAAAGTTATTTTCTCTTATATTCTGGTCTTTTTGCCTTTATATAATACTGAACAAAGTCTTTTGTAACAAATTTCCATGAAAACGAGAGCACCCACAGTTTTGAAACTAATTTTACACATTTATGAAAATGTTTTTGTTTACTTTAAACTGACCCACAATTATTGTGAAAATAATGAGATCTCAAAACCCCAGATTTTAGTATTATTAGGCGTATAAGATTTTAAAGATTCATAGAACATGTGATTTATAAAAGTGATTTAAAATAAATAAATAACAATCAGTTGTCAAATAAGTATAAGTATTATCAAATTGAACCCTTTATTAATCCTTGTTATAAACTTAACCCCGACAGTTCAATCAACTAATTATTTATTATCTGCAGTTCCAAGTTTTTAGTGCAATAGATATGTTTGGTACGTAATAATATTAACTGAAAAATAGCGACTTCTTTGAGGCACACCCAAAAGGATATGGAGTCAGCTTGTTTTGTGTTTTATGGTAACTTTTGGCTAGTATATTATTATATATAGTATATGTGCATGTTTTAAATTACTAGATAGACACAAGAGGAATTTGTATTCTCTTTAATAAAATGTAAAATTATTTACGATCAGAATATAACTTAAAACTAATATGAAAAATTATGGTGTTTTTTGATCCAAATTTAAAATACAATTTTGAATCCAAACGCATGGGTATAAAATTAAAAAATAAAAAAAAAATTTATAGTATTACATTTTTTAAAGACACGCATATATTTTATATTAAAATATTTTATGTTAAATAAATGAAAAATACCTAAACAATTTATTTGTTATAGTATAAATGGAAAAATACCAAAATTGATTTTATGAAGTTTGTAATGTTGAAGCATCTAACCTTAATGATTAAAAAACTCTGTAAAAAACCAAAAAAAAAAGTTGTCACAGCTAGAATAAGGACAATACAAATAAAAGTAAATGATCGGCAAAAAACATAAAGCCTCGTCAATTGACTAATCGTAGCCATTTTTAAGAGCATACCCATTATACCAATAAGTTTTTGGATAAATTAAAGTAATAACGTAAAAACATGTAATTAAGAAATGTACAGTAATTATTATATATAGTATATGTAATTTTAAGTTACTATAACACAAAATTAGTATCTCTTTAATAAAATGTAAAATTATTTACGATCAGAATATAACTTAAAGAAGACTAAGTTTATAAATATGAAAAATCTCTGACTCGTGGTGTTTTTGCGATCCAAATTTAAATATTACAATTTTGAATCCAAACAGCGCATGGGTAATTTTTATTTAAATACTATAAATAGAATATATAGTAATAGTGTACAGTTCCTACTAGTATTTGGCTTCGACAAATGTATAAGGGCAGATCCCGGATATTGTATCCGCAGGCTAGCCCTCTCCAAAGACACCTTGGGTGTTTGAACCGATGATATGGAGTCTCCATTTAAAGCTAGCTTATTTTCTGTTATAAAAAGTCTGCAAATGGAAAATACCCCAAGAAATTAACTTTTAATGAAGGAAGATTGAAATGACGGTAATCATGGATTATTACCGGCTCATGGTCGGGATTCGAACCCTCGTCCCTCCGAATGGCTTCAACTGTTGTACTCGTCAGCACAGCAGTCTAACCACTACACTACAAAGGACCACCGTCTGAGAAAGCACTTATTTGGCTATAAAAGCATACTCTAGCGGCAAAATAACGAACTCAATAAATAGGGAATACAGTATTGCATGTATTCTCGCAGATGCAGCACCGTGACAGTAATTTTTGACTTCGATAGCACTATACAATTGCACCTCGCTGACATCTCACAGTGAGATGTAAGCACCAGGAGGGTTAATACCTAATAAGTACTGAGATGAAAATAACTAAAATATTAAAAATTGTAACCCAAATACTTAGCTATAATATGATGTATGTAAGTATCACATTCTACACTTGTTTTGGTGTTTTATGACATCTTTTGGTTTACATATACCCTTAAAATTTTTAGAATAATCGTTTAAAATTAGAGGTATTAGTACTTTTATCAATATAATCTTTAGGTAGTTTTTATTATTTTTTTCTTTAACCCATGTTACTCCACAAATCTAGCTACGATGACCGGGATTAGACAGTACTTTGAGAAAAAACTTACACAACCCATTCGTTGCTCACCAAAAACTATATTTTTGAAGGTTTTCCGTAAATATAAATAGCCATAAATAGAATAGGAGCTAGTGATAGTATATTGTCATTGAAACTACATACTTACTTCTAAAGATAAAAGTCATATTAAGATAAAAATATTTTCTTTTTTAGATTAATGATATTACTTATAAAGTTAAAATTGGGCCATTTAAAACTAGGTTATATCCCTCCTGATCTAGCCGATAGAATCTTCCGATGCAAGCCATTGCATGCGCCAATTTACTACACTGTTTGGAAACTAGTTCTGTGGCTAATAAAATGCTTATAAGAAATTCTAAGGATCCAGTATTAATGCCAATAAAATGTTTTAAACATTATGAATGATTTTTTACAATAATAGAGTGAAATAAGTTGTTTAATATATTTTTACAATGCATTCTCCCTTAACGATTCTTTCCATCGTAATGTGTTTTGAAAATATAGTAGCATACTAATCAAGAATGGTCATTGGATTTAAGCTATAATATAAAAGCGCAATCTATTAATAGGTATAATGCAGATTTCAAAATTACGAGCTTTAAATATTTAAATTGTGTTCTCGAAAACTTGTATTTACCGAATTACCAACATGACTAGGAAAAATTAGTTACGATTGGTATAATATATTTTTATTTGCTTGCACATAACATAGACTTTACTGATGTACTGTTGATAAGGTAATTTCTGATACCAAGTGTACGACCAAGTGGCGGCAGCCAACAGCTTCCGGTTGGAAGGATTACTTCCGGTTTAGGATTGGTCAGCTTCCGGCTGTCCTTAGGGGAGGAATAGTATTATTTTCGACAGTGATACACGGTCTGTTGGAAACAATTCGATTAAATCCCGTTAACACTCTATTGGCTAGTGATCGATCGATGATTCTCTAGGCATATTTAAAAGTTTTGATCCCAATCGTTTTCTACTTACTTCTAGTCAGCTGTAAGTGTTTACCAAATTCATAAACTCACATATAACTTATAATACAAAAAATTAAAAATCAATAGATTGTAATAACGAAAATCACGATTAGTGAATATTGCGAAACCACAATACTCAATATCAGTGGTCGTAGTTTGACCATGATATGAATTTAGTTCGGCTGTTAGTGGAATAATATTTGTCAAACGAAAAGGTATTTAATAAAATACGCTTACGTCATTGGAAAAAACATCGTATATTTGGAACTGTAGTCAATACTGTCCTGTATTCGCTAAATGTTGAATGTTTGAGTTATATTCAATTTCAAAAATGGTATTTCTGTTGAGAAATTGATATTTGTTAACTTTTAGGTTTACCTTGATAGGACGTATTAATTTAAGTCTATTTACACATAGTAAAATCTCAAATTTAAAAATATTGACGTACTGTAAGTGAAAAATCCTGAGTATGTCCAAAGGAAATTTTTTCAGTTCCTGTAAACAGCTGTTCTTATGACCACATGACGCCACTTCCGTTACAATTTTCGCAAATGACGCGAATTGCTAACACCCCCCCAGAGCGTAGACATATATTTGTTAAAATTTATATTATTTCACCCACCTATTTGATACATGATAATCTTCCTTTTTTTGTTTGAGAAAACATTTATCATCATATAGGGTAAATGATACACATTTGAACATGTTCATAGGGGGTTAGGGCACGAAACGAAAATCTTTTGTATGGGAGCAAAATACTCTCATTAAATAGCTTGTAAGAAATTATTTAATTCATTTTTAAATTCAACCAAACTATTTATGTATGTCAGAGCTTATTTATTTACAAGACGCAAAAGTTTTTTTGACATGGATATGTCTTAGCTGTGGGAGGGGGGTCGGTAGCAGTTTGAACGACCAACATTTGAAACATGAGAACAGCTGTTTAGATGAACTGAAAACATTCCCTTCATACATTTTCATGATCTAATTTATTTCCCAGAGGGAAGTAAATAAAACATTTTTATTCATGAATTTTATTTATTTTAAAATTAAAATATCTTGATAACCGAACGTGTGTTTAAAGGTTTTTACAATCTTTAAAAAGTAAACTTGCAGTCTAAATAGACAAAACTTTGTAGTGAAAAAGAAGTGTTTTGAGGTAGTAAAACATATTTCAATTTATGAGCTGTGCCAGTTACCCAGTAAAGGTCGTGACGAAGCTTCCCAGAAACTTACTTCCATTTAAACCCCAATTAATTAGCGCAACACCCGGCTAACTAACCGAGACAGGTGTCACCCAATAGGGCGACTGGTCGTCTAATTTAGTATTTGTTTAGTGAACATTTTGATTTTTTTACCTTAAAAACAATAATTTGATATAATGTTTTTGACCTAACAAGATGAAAGTTAGCTTATAATTTTTGAAGACACAAAATTCTCAGAAAGGTTCCATTTCTGCAGTATTCTCGCATTCTTCTTGCTTTTGAAAACATACAAATTCGCCTCACGGTATTATTGAAAGCTATTAACAGTTTTCATTGAGGACTGTGTTATTTCTAATCGCTATTTTACCAATTATTGGTTATTTGTTCATTTTCAAAAGGTTTCTCATTTTCTAAGTTTTTACAGCTTAGCTATTGGTTTATTGGTTATTTTCACAATATGAACGAGGCTAGTGTTTTAAGCGAATACTGCTGGAATTCCCCGGTACGGTAGCTCAAGGATTAGTTAAAAGCTGCTAGATTAAAACCAATGATCTACGACTTCTGTCAGATCAAGAGCGGTCACTTCCTTTTTTATCTAACGAGATGAAAATAAGTTAATAGTTTTCGAAAACAAAATTCTCAGACAGGTTCAATTGAAGAAGAAGAAACGTAGAGGAGCAGGACGAAAAGACCTAAGTAGATACGTTAGGTCTACAAAGATCCGAAGATCTTTGCCTTATATAAACGCTAAAAGCAAAAACTTCGATCAACGGGACATGCCTACAGGAGATCCGAAGAATCAACTTTGAGTGCTGGATGCAGAACCTGTTGGAAGAAGTCCGTTAAGACCTCAAAGGCTACGGTGGGGCGACCATGTCCGAAAATATATGAGAAGAATGCCCATTAGTGGTTATAATACCCGCCTTCAAAACTGAAGGTCACCGGATCGAATCCCGCAAGGGTCGAATCTGGACCCAGTCGCCATTTGTCATTGGGCTACTAATTAATGATGCTTCCTAACAACAGGTCGACGTTAGGTAGTAACAAGACCGGGGTTTGGACCGTTCCCCATCAAAACATGCCACTGGCGTAGAAATACACAAAATAAAATAAAAATTAAAGAGGACGCCTTCTCAACCCTCCGCTACCTTAATGCCGAGAAAGATGGCACAGAGCTGTATAGAGGTCAAAAAACCTTTCTTCGGTTTTTGTGGTCAATTAGGTAAAGTAGAGTAAAGGCTATTTTTTACACCTTTCGATATTTTGTACCGTTTTGGTAGGGGATGGCTGAACACCGGACTTGTTATTTTCATTCAAAATGAATTAAAGTAAATTTTTAACCAACTCTAATCCAACGCTTAAACTGCAATAACCAGTTGGTAAAAAACTTCCGATCATTCAAAAAGTACTCAAAAAGGTGTTTATAAAAAAAACAAAGTAATCAAAAACGAATAAATCTTATTTGAAAATTAAATCAAACAGTCATGATTTTAATGGCTTGATTATTTTTAAGCTAATATATTGCCGCCATTTTGAATTTGTTAAAAATGTAGTAGTTAAACATACAAAATAAAACTCTCGTACTGAAATATTATTTTTTATACAAAATGGCAGATTACAACAGAACTAACAAATTAGAAGTAAATTTTCGACTTATTTGTGTATGTAGAATTTAGTACTGCAAATCACGTAAAGAATTTTTGTAACACCCTGTGTATATATTCAAGAGTTTAACGGTGCATTGCGAGGCCGTGGAACACAAGCATCGTTAGCAATCAGTGAGTTCCCACGTGGGCTTCATCACTAGGTTCGTTTTATCGAAAATTCGTGGAAAGGTAAAATCAGAGTTCCTATATGGCTTATGATACCACACCTTCGATGAAAGGCAACCATCGACCATCTTACCATTCTAATATACATCAAGACATACATATACATCACAGACTATTCTATTATGTAAATTTACAGCAAGTTATATTAGAAATAGAATATTAAAAATATTAATACAATATTAAGTCAAATATAAAAAACTACATTTGACAAAAATGCATAGTAATGCTTTGTTGTTACATTTATGAAATTAACGAGTTAAAATAATTGTAAGAAATTTTGGGGGATGTACCCCCTCGGTTGTACTGAACTTTGAGTGGGTTTTGTTGGGTGTGTTACTCTACACTGCATACCAAGTTTAATGGAAAACGGTTGGGAAATAAGGGAGAAATTGATTTTTTAATATTCTCCTTAAGAATAACATTGGACACCCTCAGACAACGTACTGCATCTACCACGGACAGTAAATTAAACTTTTCTCTGGAACCATTTTAAAACACTCATTTGTTTTAGTTTTAAGCTAATTTTAATAGTGATAGTCAAATTGTTTTATAAAACTATTGTTAAGGTAGAAAATTAATATTGTTTATATTTAAAAGACCATATCTTTTAAACTCCAATGTATTCAGAAATGCGGGTTGTGTCATTTTTTGTCTCGTAAAGGACTATGATTCATACAATAATTAAAATCGGTAGAGCAACGTCCTGCATCTAACATGGACAGTAAATTGAACTTTTCTCTGGAAATGTTTGTTGTAAATTAATGATGATTTAACATCAAAATTTGTTTTTTGAGGTGGTTTTAATGATGATACTAAACTCTTTTTCGCCACACTACTTTATAATCAATCACCTGTTTTCTATACGTGTTTATCACCTACGAAAATCCTTCATTACATTGTTTACTATGGAAAAGAAAGTCTTTACTACGGTAAAATAATGTTTACAATTATTGCAAAATGATTTTGCAGTCACAAACAAACAAACATTTGTTATTGTTTCATAGGCTAAAATGGTCATTCAACCTAGAAGATAGCCTAAAAAATGTTACTAGTTTTGATATTTCTGCGTTTTTTCGTAATTAATTGTAATAAAGAAATTTTAAAATGTCTTGTTTTATTTGAAAAATGTTTGTGTTTACTTCCCTGTGGTAAATAGGTTAAATCATGGATATGTCTAAAGGAAAAGGGTCTAAGTTAATCTAAACACTTATTCTTTTATACATGAAAATTTAAGACAATAACTTTTGTTTATGGAAACTTGTTTTCCACCTTACAAATCGCCAACACCTCCCCAGAGCTAAGACACATCCTTGTCAAAATAATTAGTCTTTGTAGTGTAGCGAAAAGTATCGTTCAAAGTGGAAGAAAGGTTTTCATGCATTATCATACATCATTGGTATGAAAGGTCTTATGAATGTGTAACTTAGTATTATTCACAAATAATCATTATAATAATGTATTTTATATAAATACGTTACAATTAATTGATATCACTTTGAATAACCCAACTATAGAGCGTCCCAACAGATAAGCTTAGCTCATGTAGTTTGTGCCGTCGGCGCAGTGTACAGGATATAGCACGAGGATGTCCTGGCTATCCGCTATAGCATCCTTCCCACGTCCGTCTCTATACATCGCATTCTGGAATGATAATTGCGTCCCATAGCACCAATAAAACTTGATCATATTAAATTAAAAACTGGACTGGATGATGACTACTATAAACTACTGGGCCAAACCATGATAATGAACGTACTATTTAATGGAAAAAATAATAGGTGCAATAACAAATTGATTGGAAACACAGCTGAGTACAGAAGATGAGTGTCCTTTATTTAATTTTGCTAAGAGTCAAAGTTGTTGACCAATGAACCACCGAATCACATGACGGTGGCGACGTCCTGTAATCCAGCTACTTAGAGGTCACGAATTGTGGATAGTTGTGAGCGATGGCCGGTGGGTGTAGTGTTCTCTTGTGTCGTTAACGTCCGCACTATTGAATACTACGTAAATCTGCAAAGACCATCCTCATAATTCGACCAATTCTTAAGTCAGAGGCCGTGGTTCGGATTCCACGTTAAACTGTAGGGCTATTAATTAATAGTCCTGTCTAAGAAACAAGTCAGCCTTAGTCAGTAACAAGACTACAAGATCGCGCCACAATCATCTGACACTCAATCCTCATTCATACTTGGCTTAAAATACCTTCATTGTGTATGGTTGCCATTTCAATGATCTAATCTAATCAACCAGTCGCCAATAATTAAGTTGTCATATGTCACTTCTTTTAAAATGGTGAGCACTCTTTTTGGTCATCGTTCATATAGGTCACTGGCTGGAGACGTGAGTTGACACAAAAACTCATCCTCAATAGGGTTAATTCAATAAATAGTAATGCGAACACGGCATGTGAATTAACATTAAGGAACTCTTTTAAAGAGATATACTTCCAACTAATGACATTAGGATTCATCAGACAATCATCATTTTACGTGAAATTACTTCTACGTGCCTACCTACCTAAAAAACGGACATTTAACAGATAAATGTATTAAAATTTTTAGCGTTACTTTTAATTAGTTGGTTATGTGTTATAAGATGATGTTTTAGATGTTTAAGGAAATGGCATTTTGATTTACAATTTTTGATTGACATAAAAAAATAACAAAAGGATTTCAAAATGGGAAATACTGTATTTAAATATCGAAGGTAAATATACTTATAATTGAAAAGTCTTAAAAGGACAGCTGGACATGAGAGCTATAAATATATAGAAGGATTAATAAAATTTAAAAATATGTGTTTATAAAAATCAACAATTACGTCTCTGGCGTCAAACTAAATTGGTGGGAAATGTGTTCGTGATATATACAGGGTGATCATTAAAGTCGGGGACAAACTTCAAGGGGTTATTATGGTTATCAAAATAAACGAAAAATTTCCCATAAACATAAGTCGAAAAATCTTTCGTTTGGCCGCTATCCGCTTTTTTATATTTTGTATAAAAAACTTTATACATCAATAACTATGTAAGATACAGAAATCAAACTTTGCACACATATTTATTGGTTAAAGACAAAAATATTCCTTAATTATCATTTAGTTTCCTTTTATATTTTCAAAATGGCGGTAATTAAAAATGAGTTTAGCTAAAATGACAAAAACCCATTAACGTTACAAAATTTTTACAAGACATAAAAAAGATTGCAATTTTAATTTCAAATAAAATAGTACTTTTTTGAACGAAATTAGTCCACGGATAAACGAGAAAATGCACATTTAATGTTAACATTTAACCACGCGGTGCGGCCATGGCGGAGAAGCGGAGTTCAGCTGGCACAAAGTTTAGCTCAAAAACATAAGCTGTTTTTCTACAATCCTTGCACTAAAAACGTCATATTTCCAAATGAATTACCCTGCAACGCAAAAGGTTTTCACTAAAAACTTTAAAAGTTATACCGAAGCATATTTATGATACAATTAACAAATAACACTCAAACGTTATAGTTGTGATTTTTAAAGATTTTTGGGCTCACACCCCCTTGAGCACAAACTTTTATGATTAGATTAGATTAGATTATTTGAAATGGCGACCATACCACAAGGTAAGTATTTTAAGCCAAGTATGAATGAGGATTGAATGTAAGATGATTGTGGCGCGATCTTGTAGTCTTGTTACTGACTAAGGCTGACATGTTCCTTAGACAGGACTGTTAATTAATAGCCCAACAGCCGATGGCAACTAAGGGACCTACAGTTTAACGTGGAATCCGAACCACGACCTCTGAACTACGAATTGGTCTAATTATGATGATGGTCTTTGCGGTTTAATGTAGTATTCAATAGTGCGGACGTTAATCCACACAACAGAACACCACACCCACCGACCATCGCTCACAACTATGTATTCATGTAACGAAAGCTGCATCCCTCGTTCAGGAGTAAGGAAAACAGGAATGGGTAGATGAACAAGTTAATGTTTCAAATATATTTATATAACGATTGACGCTGGCGAAACATTCCTCGTTACAATGGAATGTCCGACTAACTGTGACGTCAATACGCCACGTGGGATATTGGACACTGTACCAATCATTGTTCGCATAGCTTTACATTTGCTGGATTTATTGTGTCACGAGTTGCGTGTGTCGGCAGCTTTATATAAACTCATCAAATTGGACATCACTGAAGTATTCGTGAAAGGTCGACAGTTGAATAGTTTACCGTTATTTAATGCTATTGAACTGTTTGTTGAGGGTAAAGTTTTAGAAAATTATATACACGTCATTTATGGCTCAACGTGTCATAAAAGAAATATATATTGTCCTAGTGAAAGGATTCCTTATTTGTTTTCAACATCTACTGAAAAAGATCGTCAACTTATTCAGCAATATAAAATATAGGCATTGTAATAACGACGCATTAACACCAAGCACATAAAGTATAATCACTTATTCAATTAGTAGAGTACTGCAAAAAAAGATTAAAAACACTAAACTTTATAGCCAAGATAATACCAGAATTATTGTCTGAGAAATATGAAGCAATAGGTTTTTAGGGGAACAAGTGTAAACATGTTGGAGAAATTATATTTTTAATTGAGAAGGAATATTTTGCATTTACTTCCTTGTGGGAAACAGGTTAAATCATAGATATGTCTAAAAGAATTTTTTCAGTTCATCTAAACAGCTGTTCTTATAACTCAACTATTACGTAACTAATCATATGACGTCACTTACCAAATTATGTCACTGTTTCAAATTTTGGTCTCGCAAATTGCCAAAACCACCCCCATAGCTAAAACATATCCATGTAAAAAAGTGTAAAAAATCCTTGATAATAAGATTTGACTAAAAGTCCTCACGAAAACTATATACATCTCATTCCATTTATTTATTTTTCATATACCAAAGATTTTTTACATATTTTACATAAATAAACAGAATCAGTCGACTGACACTTATGTTTTCCTTTAGGTCAAATGTAAACAAATATAACCTTTTATAAAACTAAGAATGCTTTGTTATTTTTGAAATATCCTTTAGAGACCCATTATTTAAAAAACAATTATCTAATTTCTTAAATTAACGACCAGTTGAAACAATTGTTAGAATTATTAGGGACATTAATCTCTTTTTATTGGGTTTTGTCAGGTTCTACCTAATTGGTTTAGTTTTAAAGCTGGTTTTAAGGGTAATAGTCAAATTGTTTTATAAAATAATTGTATCATGTTTATCCCATAAAGGACTATAAATCATGCAATTTCAATCAAAATTGTTCGAGCTGGTTTTGAGATATTTTAACTATAGGTGTTTTTGGGGGGTTTAGGGGTGAAATACCACTGAAATCTACAAATATAGAAAAGTATACAAAATTTCATGAAAATCTGACCAATAGTCTCATTTATAAGCTTCTGTATATCTGCACATAAGCACACGAACAGACACATAGACAGACATCACTCTAAAACCACTTTTTTCGATTCAGGGGGATATATCCACAGAAAAATCAGACTTGAAAATTGTGACGCAAACAATACTTTCTCGATATACTATCGTATAGGGGGATAAAGTAATTTGCAGACTTTTTTCAACTCTACAATATTCTGTATGACGTTTTAATAGGTATACATATTTTTGTTACTTATATACACAATGGTTTGGGTTGCTCAAGGTTTAAAAAAAGTGCGTCATGGTGAAAATCAAATTGAGCAGGTTAAAAACTTCATCCTCACTGTAAAAACGTCGGAAATGCGACCGTAAAAAGCAAAGTCCGTACCTCTGGAAGGGCAGCGGTTATCAAAATGAAATATTGACATAACGTTTCCAACTGTTATTGCAGCTATATATTTGGCATGTATTCCCAGCGTTGCACAGTTTCTCAGCTATTGCTTTAGCATTATTTGTCCGAATAAAACCAAAAAAGTGAGATCAGAAATACACGACAGTAAACTGTTAAGGTTATTTGTGTATTTGCAAACAAATAACAAAACAACTGATATGGTGCAAAATAAACGGTATCAGTGACCTGACACATACTAATCTCCCTTAAGTCAATTTAGTTAACGACAACATTTAAATAACATTTATCTAAATATCATTTAGTAATTAATTGTTTTAAACATAACTATCCAATTAATGAAAATAACAACAGGAGGAACACAAAATTAATTGTTAGAATTTCATAGGGGACAACGCCCCCCCCACCGGTAATACCAAGCTCTTTTGAGTGGGTTTTGTTGGGTGTTACCTTATGCTGCATACCATGTTTCATGGAAAACAGTTGGGAAATAAGGAAGAAATTGATTTTCTAATATTCTCCGAGATACGGTTGATTTAACCTCCATACCGAATTTCATGAAAATCGAACCAATAGGCAATCTCTAGGCTTCTGCACTCTGGACACCTCCCTCACAAGGAGACACACAGACAAGCATCACTCTTAAACCCGGATTTTTTCGATTCAGAGGGCACTTAAATAAATATAACCACCAAAAACTCAAATTCGAAAATTCTGACGAAAACATTACATTTTCCTTATACTATTGTATAGGAGGAGAAAGTAGAAAGATTTGTGGGTAGAAGATAAATTAACAGGTTTTATTTTACAAATATTTTATGTCTAAGTAAAGATCCTCGGTTCCTTGGTGCACAAATAATTTCATTAAAATTTGTTTTTTTTACTATTTTTTCAAAACTACCATAATTATTGTCATCAAGTGATATCTTCATTTTTACTAACACAAAAGAAACTTTTAATGTATAGCAATGAAATTTTAATTTTTTTGCTAAAAGCTGCCCTCTAATTGGTATCAAACCCTTCTGTTATTACATCTCTCTATCATAAAATTGAATAGATGTTTATCTAAAACTGTATGTATTTTATGCGTTGCCAAACTACACATCCGATCGCCATGAAATTTTAGGAAGTTGCTCTATATGTGTCCGGGAAGGTTTTAGTGAAAAAATATTTTCGAAAACCCCATAAGTTTCCATTTTATGGCGTTTTAAATTTCTAATGTTAACCTTATGGAGAGTAAGTTTGTTTACAAATTGTCTACAATGAAAACATTTGATTTCTTAGCTACAGCTGATTGGTTTACTTTCCATTAGCAATACCGTATGCTTTACTATCCAATGCCATCTGAATCATTCATTAATGTTAAACTATGAAGTAAATGTGTACTGTAAAAAATGAACAGCTTTATTCACCACGTTAATAGTTTACGGTTTTGGGGATTATGTATTTATATTTTTATTTTCTGTCTGATTAAAGTCACGTGTTTATATGATAATTACAATGTTTATATTATTACGTTTATTATAATAATCAGCTGTTGTATATCTTTCCTATAAAAGCCGTATTACAGTTAGGTTTCGTTTGGGTTTGGATTGGATTTGAAAATTGTGAATTAATCCACTCAGATTTATTTGTTTTATGGGAATGATATTAATATGTTTTATCGTTTCAGTATTGTTATTCACTAGCAGCGACCCAGAATATATAACCTTTCACAATGAAGCCGTATTGCTATTCGACTTCAGAACATGGCCAATCTTAAAGTTAACATGTGTTTACTGTGAGGCGTTACGAAGTTCGCCGGGTCAGCTAGTTACCTATAAAAAATCCATTACTCCCAATTTTGGTGTGGCAATCATAGCTGAGTGGGCAGAGTACTAGCCTACCACCCAAAAAACCCGGGTTCAATTCCCGGTCATGACACATGAAATTTAATTTCTCAGACTGCCACCGTGCTTCAGAAGGCACGTTAAGCTGTTGGTCCCGGCTACATAAGTAGTCGTTAGGTCACGTTAGAGGCAGTAGTGTGACCTGAAAACTCTAACATTAGACCTTGGCCAGAAGGTTACACGAAACATTAGTTTACTTTACCCAATTTTGGTGTAAAACACCCTCCTCAACCTTCTTCCAATATAATAATGAGACTGGTTTTGAGCTTAAGCCACAAGTGATTATTTTCACATAGTTAGCAAATTTCATTAATATCAGATTATTTTTACATGGATATGTCTTAGCTCTGGGTAGGGGGTTGGCAATTTAAGCGACCAAATTTTGAATCAGTAACATCATTTGGTGAGTGACATCAAAAGGTTTGACGTCATATGGTTAGTGACGTCATAGTTTAAAAATACTACTCGTGTTTAAAAAATGTTTTATAAGGAAAAAGCTTTATAAACACATGCATACAGTTGAGTTTATTGAAATTCTAGCGTAAAATATGGTTTAATTAGACTGGGAGGAGAAGAGTGGTCGTAATCATTGTATTTCCCCGCGGATTTTGTTTTTCAGGTTAGTCACAACAAACCATCTCTCTGCAGAGGATAGGAACAAAGACAAACTAAGAACAGACTACAGCTTTAAATTTAGTCGTGCTCGTCCTGGTGAAATACTGAAAATATTTTCCTGGTTGAATTATTGCCAAATAGTACTTAATTTAATTAGACCTGAAGCGAAAACTTTAAATTATTTGTTAAAACTGATTAGAGAACTCATTTCATTAGAACTAAGTAAAGTTTTAACACGTTTTAACATGAGTATGTTTTTCACGTAAGCATGTGAAAAATGTCTTGTATGAACCTACAGTAAAGTAAAAATACCCCCGTCGCAGCAGACCTGCGTACTCAGCGAATTTCCAAATCAATAACATAATAATAATAATATATGACAAGTTTTATAAAAATCTGTCCATAAACATGATAATTATTTGCCTATTCTCCATAACATTGACATGGGAAAGAGTGTGCAGGTTTGCTGCTGTGAGGAATACTGAAAGTAGGTGTTTCTACCATAAATAATTTTTATTTTTAACATTTATACCAACTTACATGAACATCTGTCCATAAATAAAGGAGTTTGCCTATTCCCTATATGAATAACATGGGAAAAGAGTATGCAGGTTTGCTGCCATGATAAACAGATAAACTATGATTTTTAAGCATAAATGGATAGACCTCAACCACATGAAGCTAAATATCAAGTTTTATCCAAAAATATTGATTAATATAAAATTAGAAATTTAAAAAAATTACATGTGAAAAATGTAAAAAACACCATTTTGGGGTACAAAACCCCCCCAAACTACCCGTTCCCATTGACCAATATGTCATTTTACGAGAGCTATCGTGTTCACAGACATATATATATATAAATTTTAACGACTATTGTTTTTGGACTCTGGGCACCTAAAGAAGAAAAAATAACATGGTCCCGGGCTTAAGTCTCACCATGAGACCTACGGTAATAGCTTCTTCCCTATGGGAAATTCGCTAAAACGTTTTGAGTTCTGATTATTCCCTTTGAGAGCGAAGATCCTCACTACGAGGCCCGCTATAATTTTTTAGGACTTACTTTGCTTAGTTGGTCAATGTAAAAGTTAATTTTTCAAGATGGCGTGTCGGGTATTATGGAATGATAGGTAGGTATCCTATCTGCCCTATCTTATCTTATACTACCCAACATAAATGTATGGTAGTCCTTATAACCTAACAAGGTTTATATCATAAAAAATAACGATAGAAAAAGAAATCAAACCTTTAAAACCCCGTAATCAAGAAATTAAAATTAATTCACTTAACTGTTCCGAGGCAGAGAAAGATGATTATAGCTGTGTCTTTTGTAGAACCCAGATTTGAAGTCGAAATAATCTATTCTTATAATAATTCAGTCTTAAAAATCTTTGTACAACTAAATCTAGAGTTCCACTGGACCAATTTCATTGATTAATATGCCATTAGAAAGCTTTCATCCTGTAGATTTGCCAAAAAATATGAAAGTTTGATGTTTTTTAGTATTTACGGTGAAAAAGTTAAAAAACATTTTTTCCATAAGAAATACATTGAAAATGGGTTTTTACGAATTTCTTATTTGAAGGCAATGTTTGGCAGCCTTTTTGAGGTTTCTCAAGGAATGCATAATAGTAATTTGTTGGAAATTTAATTCTCTTTCAGAAAATCACCATCCATTTTGGTCGATTTCCTCTCCGTTTAAAAGTTATTTACAAAAAACCAAAGCTACTACCGATTTCTTTGTGTTGAAAAAATATTGAATTAAAGATATTTTTGTTCAACTTTGTACAACTAAATCTAGAGTTCTACTAGACCGATTTTAATCATTAATGCGTTGTTGGAAGGCTTCATTCATGTAGATTTGCCAAAAAATATGAAAGTTTGAGGTTTTTTAGTATTTATGGTGAAAAAGTAAAAAAACATGTTTTCCATAAGAAATACATTGAAAACAGGTTTTTACGAAATCCTATTTTTGAAGGCGATATTTTACCGTCTTTTTGAGGTTTCTCAAAAGATTCTTAAAAGTAATTTGTTGGAAATTTAATTCTCTATCAGAAAATCACCATCCACTTTGGTCGATTTCCTCACCGTTTAAAAGTTATGTACAAAAAACCAAAGATACAACAAATTTCTTTGCGTTGAAGAAATACTGAGTCTGACATTTTTTTGTTAAAATTTGTACAACTAAATCTAGGGTTGCACTGGACCAATTTCATTGATTAATATGTCATTAGAAAGCTTTCATCCTGTATATTTGCCAAAAAATATGAAAGTTTGACGTTTTTTAGTATTTATGGTGAAAAAGTAAAAAACATGTTTTCCGTAAGAAATACATTGGGGTACCCTTTTTCTAGAGACCGTTGTATTTAACTACAACGGGCTCTGTTTCTAGTCTAAAATAAATTTCGGGCATTTAATATGAAATTAATATGATTTTTGTATTCATAAATAAATGGTTATTGTCAAGTATATTTGGTTTTATCCACCTATTTCATATTACTAGTCAGAAATATGGAATAAAATATTTACCTCCAGTTGTAGTTTTTTACTAAACATATAAATTTGGATGTAAATAAAATTACTACAAATAACTTCACTATTTACAATTACTTATAATTAGTTATAGTGATACGCATGGTAATTTTGGAGGGTTTTCACTAAAATTTTTTTAAATTTAATTACAAAAATTTAAATGGTATTCCATAATAGCCTCCTTTCATATATAAATAATCTTCCATACAAACAAGAAATTGGTATTCTCCTGACTTGATAATGGACTTTTAAGTCCGAAACCTTGGTCGTCAGCACCTTAACTTAGGATCACAGACAGCACTACAGGTATTTTAACCTTTAATTTTAGTTAAAGATCTTTATTGAAAGTATACAAATATTTGTAGTGTAAAATATTAATAACCAATTCCGCAGAGCGTTGTATGTTGGAACGTACAACGGCGAGGTACCAACAGGTGACACGAGCACGAGAGGTACGAGGTGACAGTTAATGTGATGGTTATGTTTGTAACTGTCCTCCAGCAAGTTATTATATTGGTTTTTGTTAATATTAACCAGTGGAATTGTATATTATATTATGAGAAAATAAACGGTACCAGTGGACTGACACATACTTTCTCCCTTAAGTAAATTTAAAAAAGACAATCTGTAATAAAACTATCATGTTCTACAAAGTTATTCTAAATATCATTTAATAATTAATTGTTCAAATTGTATGGGGGAACCCCCCCCCCCGGTAATACCAAGCTTTTTTGAGCTGGTTTTGTTCGGTGATTTGACCTTACACTACATACCAAGTTTCATGAAAAACAGTTGGAAAGTAAGGAAGAAATTGATTTTTTTATATTCTCCATAAGAATAACATTGGGCGCTTTCAGACAACGTACTGCGTTTATCGTGGAAAGTAAATTTAAATTTTCTCTGGAACTGTTAGTCGTAGACAAATAATTCAAAATACTAATTTGTTTAGTTTTTTAAGCTGGTTTCAATGGTATCAGTCAAGTTATACTTTACTTTTATTGTTTTCGCTGAAAATTTAAAAATTTGATTTTTTTGACATTTAAAAGCCCATAACTTTTGAACCGTCATTTTTACAGACATGCGGGTGGTGTCAAATTATTTAGTACTCTGTGCACTATAAACTATCAAATTTTAATCAAAATCGTTAGAGCCGTTTTTGAGAAATTTGGATTTTTCACGTTTTTTAAGGGTTTTTAGGGGTGAACTACCCTTAAAAATCAAAAATTCAAAAAAATGAAAAAAACGCCTGGAGATACGGTGACTATATATATACTTGCCAAATTTCATCTAAATCGGACCAACGGGGTAGGCTGTGGCACTGTACACATCCACACACACACACACACACACAGACAGACACACGGACGGACAGACATCACGTCAAAACCCACTTTTTTTGGATTCAGGGGACCCCAAAACGGATATATCCACCCTCAACTCAAATTCGAAAATTTTGACGAAAACAATACTTTCTCCATATACTATGTATAAGGGGAGAAAGTAAAAGTGTTGATCCATATTTTTCTCAGAATCAACACAGAAAACAAACATGTTTACATGTATAAATAGTATAAATTATCTAATGGATTGGCAAAACGTACTTAAATGAATTTGTGTTACTAGTTATTGCATAAAGTGTTAAAAGCGATCTCCAAAAATACTATTTATTGTATTTTGCAAACTTGTTGTACCTAGTTATTATATGTAGGTCTAAAACATAAATGAACAATTTTAATTTTAATGAAAAGTTTTTTTAAGGGGAGTTGAACCGTCCATAAGAGCCCTAAATGTTTAATGTTTCTACTTTAGGAACATACTTCTCACCTTTTGTTTGGCCTACATGCTTGAAACTTTATTATGTTGTTTTGGTACTTGTTTTATAGGTCCTGTACCAGAATTATTGTTCTATTTTTTCAAGTATTATAAAAGATTTTGTTATGTAGTTAAAATTTTATGAATCTGCTACCTGATGTTTGAAATCATACAAGAAAACTGCTGTGAAAATTTTAAGATGCTTTAATGGTTCCTGAGATATATGTTCCTAACGTTGTAACAGTTAAAGTTTCGGAAAACGCAAACGATTGTTGCCTGGTAACCAATAATTGGCCATGCACGGTTAAAAAAAATATTTTTAATATTTATAGCTGTAAAAATTAAACAAAAACACAGAAATCTTCATAAATGAAAGGAGATTCATAAACAATCAAAAACAAAAAAGTTAAAAAATTACTTTTTTTAGTTCAACTCCCCTTAATTATTCCTGTCCACATCTTGAATTAACAAACATCACACGGTGAAATCACTAATATCCACTCCTTCACTGAAGTTCCAGTAACTCGGAAATCAATGACATAACTTTGGCTTAGGAGGGTACGCTCCAGTGGTCTCAGAACTATTGTGGAAGCTATGTGTGTGTGGTCTAATGCATTACAACTTTATCACGTCGAAGCCAACGTAATGAAATTAAATTATCAAATATCAATCAAAATTATGTCATAAATTTACAGGTTTAAAAACCTTTTTTAAATACTTTGAGCCAATTTATTTTTCTGTCTAAGGGTAAATTTCACGTTAGTCTTCAGTACCCTTACCTAATGACTACCTCATGGAGCAGGGATTAGTAGTATAACTAAGTTTTACCAAGACTTTAAATTATTTCGCTAAAAACTGGGTTTTTAAGAGTCAAATGCTTTTTCAAGTACTTTGTGGTTTAGTTTAAGAGTCTGCATCAGTGGTAGCCATCTTGAAATTTAGTCCCGTAAGAGCAATGTTAAATTCTGGCGGAACATACCTTCACTTTGGCGTCTGTAGTGGCGTTAATTATCAAAGTATCAATGTAAAACTTTGGAAGTACATTGATGAGATGTGGCTCAAGTGCATGACCTTTTAATATGTTCAAAAATCTAACTTTATATAAAAACAAAAATCCAGGAATATTTTACAAAATAAATCATTATTATTTTTTTATTAACAGCGAAAATAAGAAGTTCTGTAAGGTGGTGCCCTGGAGGACTGTAATACCTTCAATTTGACACCTCTTCCGTCCATTTATGACAATAGGTCAAGGAGATATAGGCTCCAGAATTTAACATTGCTCTTACGGGACTAAAATCCAAGATGGCTACCACTGATGCAGACTCTTAAAGTATACAAATGCCTTCCTCATGGAAAGGTATGAAATAATAATAAAAATAAGTTTTGTCATAGTAGGTACTCCCGTTTTAACAGATAGTCGTTACTAAAAAATCAAGTTCAGCATTAGGCCTACAAGAAAGTAGTTCACCTAAAAATATAAGTTCTGTGGTGCAATCACAAGAAAATTAAATATTAAAAAGATTAGAAGAGGTTGACGTTATAACTAAAAGTTAAAATACAACAATACAAAATACTTTGGTGAAACTTAAAGTATAAGTTAACGAATATTATGTTGTCACATTTTGTAAGGATCGTCTTTTCAAAAGTCCACCTTTTATATCGAGAGCTTAAATTACGTTGAAAATCTCATTTTAATAGATCCTTTACATTGGCTGGTTCGCTTGCAGAAAAGATTTTAATGAAAGGGTTTTGATATTTTAGAGGTATTTCTATGAAAGTTCCCACTAATAGTAAATTGATTTATAATTAACAACTCTTACTTTAAAAAGTAAAGGTTTTAACGTTTACTAGTTTGACTAGATTAATTAAATTTGTAAAATGAAAAGATCACTTCCCCCTTTCAAAATTTCATATTTGGGTTTATTTAAAGAATAATAATATCCTAAACACAACTGGTAGTTACCCGGGTTTGTGCTATGTACTTTACTTTATCATATACGAAGCGTGATAAGATGGAGAATAATCTACAAAATATACGTGATTTTAATTTAAAACCAAAATGAAAACATCTCACACACACGCACGCAACAACAAACACCACCACAGACACACAACACACACACAAACATAACACACACAACTTCCAAAAATTATTCTAATTGGTCAATTTAAACGTCAGCATAAACCCTACTTTGTAGCAAAACTATGTCATTGCCATTAATTTTCAAGGAAATTACACACATTGACGTTTTTTTTGGAGTTTTTTCGTAACCAAAAATGTGTTTGTAAATTTCTGAAAAATACTCAGCTATTGATTACTTTGATGAAAAAATATACGTTATAGAACATCGCTTTAAGTATCATTTCTCTTTTTTACATGTCTAAGTCAATTGACTGTGAGCTTTTTTGTCAGATAATATCAAAGTAGTGATGTAAACACAGTTTCTTGAAAAAATTACACTATAAATCTCCAAACTCGACTCGACTCTATGAAGTGGTGAAAGAGTGGGTTTCCATACATTTATGAGACAGCATTATTGTCGTCTACGTATTCCATTGTTGGTGTAATTTCTGGTAATTTTCTCACCTAACAGATGAATGATGAGATCACATTACTCACAAACTAGCAACGTGCACACGTTATTCATGGGAACTAGATTTACTTTCTACAAAACAGATTCTACAAATTTACTTTTCTAAAGTAACAAAAACAAACTGATCCACACTCTATTAATCAGCTTCCAAAAATCAAGTTTTACATGATTTTATTTTTTTATGATTTTTACTGAACATAAGTGTTATCCTCTTGTGACGAATTTCACTACTGGTGGTTCAGTTCTAATTAGTTAACAAAAATTGTTGTATTTACTTCCCTCTGGGAAATAGGTTGGATCATAGATATGTCTAAAGGAAATGGTTTTAGTTCATCTAAACAGATATTCTTAATCTTTTATATTAAAAATTCAATATAATAGTGCCGGTAGTTTCTATGGAAACCTGTTACATATTTTCCATCTTAACAATCGCCAACACACCCCCAGAGCTAAGACATATCCGTGTCAAAACTATTATAAATTTAATCAAATTGAAACTCACTCCTGATAAACTGAGCTGAGCTTTTATTTTGATTCATTAGACTAATATTTTGCCATAACAATAAGTATTCTTCCTAAAACATGACAACACAAGCCATACAGAAGACTACTAGTAGAATAAAAAAATTAGATTACAAGTTGTCTTATTAATATTTTAAATACTAATTATATCAGCTGATTTTGGTGGTTTTATTTATTTTAATATCAATAAAAGGGATACAATATTTCAACTTAGCTTGTACTCGTTTTATTAATTTTAAGTCAAATAGATGAAAAAAGCTATAATTTCACTCTCCGTGCAAACTTTCTGGTAAATCACCCTACACGGTCAGAAGAGACATTTGCATTATTCCTCTGTTAGCCGTGTTTTTGCTCAGGGTCGTTATATGGCCAACTCAAACACGAAGCGTTATGTTAAGCACACTCAGTGTTGCCACCCTAGCGCCACTTTATACCGAAGGAAACATTGTACCTTGTATATTACCCTAACTTCCGTTTCCTCCAGCTGGCCTCAAAACGTTCAGTTACAACTATAGCCAGTTTTTCTATCTGTAGTTATTTTTTAAAGTTAGTCACAAATAATACTGTAAAATAATAATATTAAATATTCTGATATTTTTAAAAGTATTTAAATAAAGAGAATATGTTACTGATTTTAAAATGAGCTTATGTTTCTTCGATCTACAGACAAAATTAGCATATTGCTTTTAATATCGCTAGATAGAGTAATATCACACAGAAGTTATGCACTGAAAAACTGTCTTTAGCTCTCAAATCCTACTCATATACTCTATATCACGAATTTCCAGTATTTTCATAATTTTGCAGGATAGTTTAAATCATAGTAATTTCACGAACAAGAATCATATCACAGCATTTAAAAAATCGTTTCTTTAAAGTAAAAATTGTTATTGTATTAAAAGGTTTAAATAAATAATGCACTTAAAATATTTCTTACGAGATGAAGCTTATAAATATACCGGTGATAAACTATGATCTATGGAATAGTATTTAGCATAAAGCAAAGGCAGAACTAAGATAAGTTTACATTATTCATACATCCAAATGTTTTTCAATTAAACTCCAAAGGGCGAGTGGACAAATTTATTTAACTAAAGCAATATAGAGTATACAAAACAACAAGTTTAAATATCTTTGTTTTGAGAAGACTCTAAAATAGGTTTCTTATCTAAAATATTATGAAGAAGAGGTGGTTTCTGTAAACAATGAAGAATTAATTAACAATAACTTAAATGTATCAGTAGAGCCTCCGAACACCTCTCAGCCTTTTTTACCCGTGCGAAGAACGGGTACATTTACTAGTTCATTATAAACAATATATTACATCACTTATAATTCTAAAATATCGTAGAAAATATTGTAACACTATTTACTTTTTTCGAATAAAATGTAATATTAACATTGTTTGCAGGTTATAAAGTCATATAGTCTTAATGTATGAGTAAAATGATGCTTTGACATCCATTACATTTCATACAATTCAAACATATTTTTCATTGTAGTTTTGTCAAAATTTACTATTAAAAAATAATAGAATTTTATATTGCTATATCCAATAACTCATGTTAATATAAAACCTACTTGTAAGTTAATCTCATTCACTTTCATTCTCTTTTATCAATTTCATGTATTTACGTTTGAGATACTTTGGTATAATCATATAATATAAAAGATGTTTTTAAATACTAAATATATTTTAGCATTATTTCTTACTCATACAATTTTTTATCACAACTAATATGTCACATTCGATGAAAATAGTTTTTTTCACATTCAATAATATGTTCTAAATTGAGTAATAGTTTATTAATTAAATCTTGAGTTTAACTCAACATTCATAAAAATTGCATGACAAGATTCAGAATGTTTTTTGCATAAATAACAGGATGTTATTTGTCCCGATTTTTCAACAGTAGAAGGAACTATTTGTCTCATCTGATACAGGTATTGATTTATTGATTATACGAAATTTGCGGTACAATTTACCACCCACGTGTTAATAATGGGGTTTGGCCCGTTCCCCATCAAAACGTTAAAATAATTAGACTCGTAGAAAAACACAGACACAAAACAAAACTATCTATAAATCAGCTAAAGACCTTCCTAAGAAGATTTTTTTATTTTTTTGAAATAAACAGATTGTTTCTCACGTAATAATATAATGTCCAATACACAAAGGACTACTGTTATATTAGATACAGCAAAACCGGTTTCCACATAATGCAAATAAATTTGAAATCGATAAATAAACAAATTTAAGGAATTATATTTAAGAAGCTCTAAATAATTTAGACCACCTTAAACCAATACCATTAGGTGTTGTAATTTATCCGGTTACTGTAGAAATGGTACATGAAAGAGAATAAGCCTCTTATAGATATTGCCAAGACTCTATACGCCTTTTAATTTCATTTGGAACCTTTGAAAGGAAACACCACTATTGCGAAAGGATTCTGTTCTGCGTTCTAATTAGATATTTCTCAAAATGCTGGATATATAAATACATAAAGTAATTAATTCCTGTCGTATGAAATACGTTAAGTAAAGCTAAGATGAGTTAAGACAAGTTATTGGGTAACAGCTATATTAATAATAATTTTACTTCAATAAAGATTTATTCGAAGAGTAATTTAAAATGATTCTTATTTTTCTACGGCAATATTACAATACTATTTTCTTCATTACTTTTCTAAAAATGCGAACTACTCAGGTTGCATTCCAAGCCAAGTATGAAATAAGAAATGGGTGATTTTTGTGGTGAGATCTCTAACTAAGTTGATTAGTCAACTTAAATAATTTCGTTTATCATATTTTCGAGAATTTACATGAAAACCCAGAATTCTATTGTTTTATAAGGATAATATTTTAACCCTGCATGTTAAGTTAAATAGGTAGTCATAATCTGTTACCATTATTCACTATCATTCTACTAGTCTGGGACGGTAGCGTGTCCTGTAATCCAGACACTTGGAGGTCACGAATTGTGGATAGTTGTGAGCGATGGCCGGTGGGTGCTACATTCCGTGGTGTGGAGTAATATCTCCATTATTGAACACTACCATCCACAAAATACCATCCTCATAGTTAGACCAGTTAGTAATACAGAATAAAAATTGTGGTTCAGATCCCACGTTAAACTGTAGGTCCCTTACATAAACAGATCTTCTAAGTGTCAATGGCATATTATGTCATTAACTGATGGGCTATTAATTACAGGAAATTGTCACTTTAGTCAGTAACAGGACTACAATATTGTGCTACAATCATCTTACACTCATTTTTCAAGCATACTTGGCTGAAAATTGGCCTGAAAATACACGGTAAACCTAAAAAACAACCTTATCGGCATACAGTTGTTGTAACCTTTCAGAAAAAGGACTTTCGGTACAGGAAAAAGAAGTTTTAAATTCCCCTAATTGTCTCGAGATTATAAAGGTCAACTTTTACTAGGACCTACATTTGAATACTTGTGTAATTTAGAAGTAGTGTAATCGCTTGAAACGCTAGAGCAGGAGAAGAAATGGAGACGTCCAAGATGATTTAAAACTACTTATTTGAAGTTTATCTTGCTCAGCGGAAAAACCCAGAATATAAATAGATATATGATAATGAATGAATATATGATAGCGTCATAATAGTAAAAGAACGAAAATTAGGTAGCATGTTTTGATATTATCTGATTATACTTAAAATAACTTATGTCCCAAAATTTATGAAATGAGATACGATAAAACTGGTAAGTGAATTGAACACGTTCTACACATGCGAGGGTCTAGTAAATTTGGTAATTTATGCAGACGTTAAAGCGGCTACATGCTTAAAACGGGGCTGAATGTTGAGATAGCGTCAGAGCTAATATCTGACCCCAAATGTGGGTAATGTGGACTAAACCAGCGGTTGGCACGCGTGTGGTTTATCGAACGGTACAACCGTACAAAAAGTTACTATTCAAAAGGTCTGTTTACACCAAGCTTTGTAAAACAACGTTCTGGTATTCTATATAATAAAACCTTTATATAGTAAAATTATTTATTTAACTCTCTTACCTGCAGATCTAAAATCTTGTTGAATTTCCTAATGTAAATATCTAGAATGTTTAAATGATCAAAAATTTAAACTAAAAATATTTTCATTGTTGTTATTTAAAGAATTTAAAAATTTAACTCTTTAAATATTATTTCAACAAAATTACAATTATCGAAATTATTTCGACAAAATAAAGGGGATATAAATAAGCAATGGAAAACTATCTATTGTATTTTGGATCGAGAGTTAAAAGTGGTGTACTAAATGGAATCCAAACCAAGTATGATGGAAGAGAATTAACAGGAGATGACAAAATTGCTGAATAACCAACAAATCTATCAATTATTTGTTTTTTAATCCTGCGAAATGTCAAAATTGATTGTTGACCAATGGACTGATGAATTTCAACCATCCTACCACCATAAATGGAAAAATAGAATCAAACAGATTTTCTATAACACGGAGAGTGCATCCAAATATTCGTATGGTACTAAAAATTAGTCCGTCCTTTGTACGGGTTGGTTGACTCTGTGTTGAGAGAAAAGATACTTATTATTAATAAAAAATATATACCTTATACTGTATAAAATTAGTAAAAAAACAAAAAGAAAAAAATAAATTATTAGCATTTATTTTGTAGCAATGTTAGTTTTAAATGAGATACATTATAATAAAAATATATTTAGTGAAATACGGTTTAAGCTGAAGTAAAGAAATAGAATAGTATAATTTTAAAATAGGTTTAAAATTAATGATGAAAGTAGAAACACTAATATTGATTTTAAATTGGCACATGGTTAATATATTATGCTAAAAACCTTTAATAGGTCATATTTTCTCAAAAATTGGAAAAATATAGCAAATGGAAATATAGCAAGACGGTGGCGACGTCTTGTAATCCAGCTACTTGGAGGTCACGAATTGTGGATAGTTGTGAGCGATGATCGGTGGGTGTAGTGTTCTCTTGTGTGGATTAACGTCCGCAATATTGAATACTACGTTAATCCGCAAATACCATCCTCATAATTAGACCAATTCGTAATTCAGAGGCCGTGGTTCGGATTCCACGTTAAACTGTAGGTCCCTTAGTAGTGATCGGCTGTTGGGCTATTAATTAACAGTCCTGTCTAAGGAACATGTCAGCCTTAGTCAGTAACAAGACTACAAGATTGCGCCACAATCATCCTACATTCATGTCTCATTCATACTTGGCTTATAATACCTACCTGGGTAGGTCGCCGTTTCAAATGGTAATTTCAAATGGTAATGTCACCTAAAACTTTTTAGAGCTCATTACTTTATTCATAAATGTATAGATATGGCTTAATATAGATTGAAGTAAAAAAAATTCTTCACCAAAAGGTATATTATAGAATACTGAACATAAGTTTCATCATAATAAGATACTTTATTTTTTACAGAAAATCGTTAAAAATACCTTGTTAAGGGGTACAAAACAGACTGGTAGAGACAAAAATTTAGATTATTCCTATTCCGGCCTAGTCGTATAAAACGTGAAATAACCAAACATATCATAATTCCGAGCAATGTATAGACAGAACTCTACATTTATATCTATAGGTGGTTTGATTGTACAAACCAGCTGACAAATGAATCAGCTGATATTAGTCAATATCAGTATTCATACATTTGTCTAACTCATCACACTAATCAACCATTCATACTCACTTTAAAACACCTAATTAGTGGTTGATTATTGTCTCATGAATGAAGTTCCGCTTTAATTAGGCAATAAACCCAACTAAAGTCACAAGAGTCGTTGTTGTCTGATGATGGCAGAGGAAGCTTGTAAATGTCAGGAAAACGCATCCAAGTGACTCGGCTTATTGTAGCAATTGTGGTACTTTAACTGCTCTCACAGTTTTTAAAATAGGATGAAGTAAACCTCATGCCTTCCAACACTACTTATATTTACATATATTTATTATATATAAAGTTAAATATATAAAAGGTGTAAAATTGGCGATCGATTTTTATTGACTAGGTACAACAAAAAGCAAAATGTAAATAAAAACTGCTTATTTTAGCAAGGACGCCATTTTGTTTAATTCAGTCTCCGTTTGGGTATGATTGTGTGACTGACGAAATCGATCGCCAGTTTAACATCTGTATAATTTAAATTTTTTATTTTTTATAAAAATTTTTTATTAGATAAGTTCCGCTTTAATTAGGCAATAAACCCAACTAAAGTCACAAGAGTCGTTGTTGTCTGATGATGGCAGAGGAAGCTTGTAAATGTCAGGAAAATGCATCCAAGTGACTCGGCTTATTGTAGCAATTGTGGTACTTTAACTGCTCTCACAGTTTTTAAAATAGGATGAAGTAAACCTCATGCCTTACAACACTACTTAATACATTTACACATATATTGTAATTATATACAAACGGTAAATATATACAAAAGGTGTTAAATTGGCGATCGATTTCATCCAATTACACCGGACATCAGGTAAAAAACAGACTGAATTAAGCAAAATTATCCCTACTTAAAAACTGGTTATTTAAGCAAGGACGCCATTTTGTTTCATTCTGTCTCCGTTTGGGTCTGATGATGTCTGGTGTGACTGGACGAAATCGATGCCAGTTACATTTTTTTGTATAATTAACATTTTATATTTTTTATTTTGTAATTGTAAATTTTTATTTTTTGTATATGCTTTAATTAGGCAATAAACCCAACTAAAGTCACAAGAGTCGTTGTTGTCTGATGATGGCAGAGGAAGCTTGTAAATGTCAGGAAAACGCATCCAAGTGACTCGGCTTATTGTAGCAATTGTGGTACTTTAACTGCTCTCACAGTTTTTAAAATAGGATGAAGTAAAAACGCACGCCTTCCAACACTACTTAATACATTTACACATATATTGTAATTATATACAAACGGTAAATATATACAAAAGGTGTTAAATTGGCGATCGATTTCATCCAATTACACCGGACATCAGGTCCAAACGGAGACTGAATGAAGCAAAATGGTATCCCTACTTAAAAACTGCTTATTTAAGCAAGGACGCCATTTTGTTTCATTCTGTCTCCGTTTGGACCTAATGTCTGGTGTGACTGGACGAAATCGATCGCCAGTTTAACATCTTTTTTGTATAATTACAATATAAGTGTAAATATATTAAGTAGATGCATTGATGAAAATTTAAATTGGGACTTACACGTTAAAATAACTGTAAAATAGTAATCTTATTTTTGCAATTTAGACGCACTGAAAAAATACTTTGCCCACATTCAATTATTCATACTTACAATATAGCATTTCACTATACACTCGTACATCAAAACATAGTTTAAACAAATTTTTAGTGGTCAAATAAGTGGTCCAAAAATGGAAATAAGGATTATGCTACACTTTAAAAATGATCAAATATTGAAAACATACTTTAAAACACTTATTTATGGAATATATATTTTGGGAAGCACATTTTTTTAGCAAGGGAAAATTTAAGCGGCCATACAATATTCCCACTCATGAAACATGAATATGACAGAAGGCGTAAAAAAGACGTGATAACCTTATGTCATAAATTGGAATTTTCAAGAAACCCCTTCGTAAACTGGCTTCTTAGATTACCTTGCTCAATATGGAATTAATTAACTCAAAGGTATTTTAATGTGAATTCAATATTATCATCATAGTTACTATTTGACGCTGTAACATTTGAAACTATTTATTGTACAAATGTACATGAATGAAAATAAAGTATTCATAGGCGGAGTTAGAGGTTACACGTTGTGGGGACGGTGTTAATTCCCTAGTTTGTTCACGATATAGCCTAAAAATAAACAGAAAAAGAAACATATACTTAAAATTAATATAAAACCACAGTAAAAACTCATCTAAATATCTATGTCTAATAATAAATTATAATAGAACTATTATGATTGGTAATAGAAATTCAAAAACTTTTAAGTGGTCTTGGGGGACACTTCCCCCCCATACGTCTCCTTAACTGTGCCCATGATAACGGTCAAGATATAGTCAGTAACAAGACTACAAGATCGCGCCACAATCATCTTACACTCAATCCTCATTCATACTTGGCTTAAAATACCTACCTTGTGGTGTGGTCGTCATTTCAATAATCTAATCTAATCTAATACGTTTTCACACGTGAACGATTTCCTAATTTCCTAACTCTTACCATTTCCGCGGTAATAATCATATCGATTGGGACGGAGCATGCGCGAGTGTCGGTGGGCAGCGCACCGCGCTTCGCCAGTCGGCTAGCCGTGGTCGTCGTGGTCGCTGATCCGTTCCTCTTATTGTGCTCCTCCTCATTACTTGATTCACGTCCGTTTTGAAGGATATTTTTGAATAGGTAAAACCATTCAAATATCTAACTTTGTAAGATTTTTAATCACGTTTTCATTAATGTGCACTTTTATTTTCACACATTGAAAACTTTCTTTGCCACCTTCGTGTAATTATAAACTTAAATATTTTTTATTTAAATTATTTAGCTGCAAAATTTGTATTTTTTAGTCAATAATATAAAAAAATTATTTTTCTCATTTTATTAACTTAGATTAGGCTAGGCTAGGAGGATGAATTAGGCATATTTGTTTGTGTTATTTGTCATAATTTAAGTTTATAAATAATTAATTATTATTTAACTATACCTAAATATGCAGTAAATGCTCTAAAAGATTACGTATTTCACATAGACGTAGTAAGCTTTTATTACTAATTTGAGTACTAATAATTGAAGTGTACGTAAAAAATCACATACCAAAATATGAAAACGTATTTTTTATAAAGTTTAAATTTTGAAAATTATATTTATGTCGTAAAATTATGATCTTTTAATACTGTACGAACATAATTATTATCATAAAGAAATGTAAGGTAATGTTAATAATAAATGTTTAAAATTCACAATAAATACAAAATCTAAATGAATGTTCATTTAAAGTAACATTACAAAGAGTTTTCTTTTTGCAATTTTTTACTACTCTTCCCCTTTAGCACACGTTTGTTTGCAGATGAAATATTTTGTTGTTTGCCTTGTGAACCCTCTGTAACAATTTTATATATTTTTTAATTGTATTTTTATGTAATTTCTCTTATGTATGTTGTGTTGATAAATAAAAATAAAACTACTCTCTCAAAGAGGTGTTTACCATGTTATATACGAATGCCATATTACATTGGAAAAGTGTTTTTAAATAAATATTTTTCGTCTCTCTCCTTATTTATAGTATACGGAGAAGTTATCGTTTTATAAATATTTTAGAATTTGAGTTGAAAATGGGTACATCCATTTTGAAGCTCCTTGAATCCAAAGAAATGGTTTCCGGACTGATATCTGTCTATCGGTCTGTCCGTGAACAAAATTCTAGACCACTCTGATCATTCGATGTTTAGGAAAGTAGGTATATGCGTGAACTTTGGCTGTACATCCGGTCCATTTTTAATTTTAAGGATATTTCATCCCTAAAAACTCCATAAGAGAGTAAAAAAATTCTTAATTTTTTTGGGCAAAACGAAAAATTGGTCTGACTATCTCTTTTAAAACCAGCTAAAAAACAAATTAGTTTTTGTATCATTAGTCTACGACTAACGCTTTGAGACATCAGGTAAATTCACTGTCCGTGGTAAACGCAGTCGTTATCTGAGAACGCTCATTTCATTCTTATGGAAAATATTGAAAATCAATTTCTTCCATAATTTACAACCATTTTCACAAGCGTTTAAGTTCTCAGACTTGCCATGCAGTATGTAGTGTAGGGGGCACGGTTTTTATAAATTTTAAAATTGTTTTGAATTAATTCATGTAACGTAAAGAAACGGGAACTGTCCATCTTTAGACCCTAATGGGTTAAATGATATTTATAGAAACATATAATGTGATTTAATTAAATTAATTAGATTAGTTTTTCTAATTAACTTAAGGGAAAAAGTATATGCCAGTCCACTGATACCGTTTACTAACTACAAATTTCCGGGGATTTCTTAATAAAGTTTGAAATATGTCGAACTACCCTTATATACTCTTAAAAAACACCTCAAGAATAATTTATTAATAAATACAACTATATTTATTGAATAAAACATTCTTTGGGCTGACAAGTACTAACTAATAAACCGCTCTGATCCTGACTGGGACGGTGGCGACGTCCTGTAATCCAGCTACTTGGAGGTCACGAATTGTGGATAGTTGTGAGCGATACTCGGTGGGTGTAGTGTTCTCGTGTGTAGATTAACGTTCTAACTGTTGAATACTACGTTAATCCGCAAAGACCATCCTCAAAACTAGACCAATTCGTAATTCAGAGGCCGTGGTTCGGATTCCACGTTAAACTGTAGGTCCATTAATTGCTGTCGGCTGTTGGGCTATTAATTACCAGTCCTGTCTAAGGAACATGTCAGCCTTAGTCAGTAACAAGACTACTAGATCGCGCCACAATCATCTTACACTCCATCCTCATTCTACCTTGCCTTAAAATAGCTACATTGTAGTATGGTCGCCATTTCAATAATCTAATCTAATCTATTTTTTTATTTTCATTCTAACGGCTTCAGCCAATATACAACCAGTACAACGTAATCTAACATTAATTAATTCTGACATGTGTGGATTATAACAACAAGATGGCAACATACCGTAATCAATATTAGATGTACGATAAATTAAAGTACACAAAGCAGGATAGATAAGCAGAATAATAAATATTAATATAACAAAGAGAATAATAATGAGATTAGTAATCAAGACAATAAATAAGAATAAAAATAGATAGATCTTAAATAGTCATTGAATATAGGTTAAAGATCGCAAAGTGATTAATAATAGGTTTAATAATAGTATTACAGAAAAACATGTAGAGTTTATACTAAAATAGAGTAGAGTTTACGCTAAAGTGCAATTAAATATAAAAGGTAAAAGAAAAAATTATAAAAACAAAATTAAATTAGATGCAACGTAAGTAACATAACATCAGTTTAGTCTAAAGTGTCAAAAATGGTTGACAACTATTGATAATAAATCAAGTAATAATTTAAAATTTAAGGGTTTGTTTCATTTTATTTGCAGTATGATGAAAAATATAGTTCATCACACGGCCCAAAATTGGCTTTTTGGTATATATTTGCACATTTAACATCCTCGACACACCTCGGCTGTTAAACTTGTGCTCGTATCAAAAACGCCAGTTTTTGGTCCTAGTGATGAAATATACTATTTGGATTGAGTAGACCAAGAAATTATTTTGAATTTCTAACTCAATAGTAACAAGACCTTTTTGTAAATGATAATACATTCTTTTTAAAATTTCACCTAACCTCTAATACCTGGGTATAACAGTTTTGTAAGTCACTCCTGAATTCCAAGTTAAGCCAAGTTTATTCTGGGGGAAGTGAGGGGGACGTTCAAAGTTCTCCAAAGCGCACCCTCTAACTCACTAAACTACCAATACACGCTTAATTTAAATCTACCAAACCTTTACAGCTGATGTATAGGTAATATTCGTATATTGGTTTCTTTTAGTAACAAAATTATAAGAACCTAATTCTATTCAACAAGTTTACATGGACCTTTTGTAAAATTCTTTATACCCAAATGTTTACAAGAAGGTCTACGTAATAACACTGGATGTTATGAATATAGTGGATAGAATGATGGTCGGTGGATGGGATATACGGGGTGTGGATTAAGGTCGCACTATTAAACACTAAGTCCATCCACAAATACCATCCTCATAATTAGAGCAGTTCGTAATACAGACACAGTGGTTCGCATTCCACGTTAAACTGTAGGCCCATTAAACATGCCATTGACTGTTGGGCTATAAAGAACAGTTCCGTCTAAAGAATATATCAGCCTTAGTCAGTAACAAGACTACAAGATCATGCTACAATCATCTTACACTCATTTTTAATTCATACTTGGCTGGTTACCATTTCAGGAACTAACTACCTTACTAACTAACTAACAAAGGTAAAACATTGGTAATATTATATTAAAGTTAAGTTATATTTTAACAAATATGTCTTTGATGTTATTGTTATAAGGGATTAACTAGAGTCCGTCAAAGTGGAACGTAGCAAGTTGAATATTGAACATTCTCCTTGCCAAGGGTAAACCGCTCTCGTTCGTTATTGATATGAATATTTCAAATTCTCGACTCTCGTATGCACACTCTAGACATATGTGTTTTCGTAAACCAAACTTTCTTTTACGTACATACTCTCTCCTAGAGTATGTGTTTACGTACATCAATCTTTTGTACCTTTTACTCCATTAGACGTATGTTGTTCCTTACATCAACCACTTATCCTACGTACATACACTCTCCTAGACATATACGTGTCTACATCAACCACTACATGAACGCTCTCCTCAGAAAGCATTCTTTTTTGAATCTACGCACACAAAATACTCACTTACGGAATCTTTAAAATAATGGCGTTGGTTATTAATTATTCAACATCTATTTTTGGACTTTTCCAACGCGTCTAGTTTTTTAACAGAACCACGTTTCCAAAGGTGAGAAATTCATCCAGGTTTCAAGTGATTACCAAATAATTTATATTAAAAATTGAAGTTCAAGTTACAGATATTAATTTTATATCTGTCCAATAGTGCTCCAACTCTCGTCCTGAGTACAAGCTATATTGTGTCGCCCGCTAGATTGTAGGTGGAGCGATGTGGTTATTTTTTACGTCATCAATATAGTTTTTTGTTTTGTGCATGAAAAATAAGTATTGTACTATTGACAACATGATATAATCAATATCTGTAACTTAATTTACAATTTTAATGTAAATTAATAGGTAATCACTTGAAAACGGGAGGAGTTTCTCCTCTTCCAGTAACTTTGAGTAGTTTAAAACACAGACGCATTCGTAAAGTCCAATAAAAGATATTTAATACTCAGTTAGTGGTTGGGGCTAACGAATGGGAATATGAATTCAAAAGATCCTTAAAAATGTGCTGAATGACACCAACAACTAACCTGGTAGCAGGAGAGAACGTTTAACTACAATTTTAGTTGATTTACAAAAAACAATCAAATATCTAAAAAAAATTGAAATTAAAATTACACTTTTTATCTAGCGATTCTTAGTTACGATTGCTTTACATAAATCCCGTAATAGCTAATTTTACTATAGTCATAAAAATGAAATGCAACAATAAAAATAGATTATAATTAATTAATTGAGAATACGATGGTATAATAATAGTAGAGGATGTAACGGAAGTTTTCAATTAGTACCCTTTGGTATCTCATACCCTTGTTCCGTATGCAACAGCTCAACATCAATGAAAGCTATTAAAGAAATTTAAAACCGTAATTTAAATTAAATTAGTGAACTATAAAAATTAATCTCCTAAAAAACTACCAACTTGTTCGATATTAGTATATTTATGTAAAGCTTTTGCTATTAGAAACTTTCTAATTTTTAATTTTCAGTTTGATTTTTGTTACAATTCAAAATATTTTTCTGTCACCTATTCCAGTTATTGTAAAACTATATTTATTTTATTATTTATCGCATACTAAAGGTAAATGTTTAAAATATTTTTATATATATACTTGTATGAGTAATGATATGTTGATGTTGTTGTTATTGATTTGTTATAAGACCTCTTTTGTTGAGAAAAAACTTAAAGGTTGGAAAAAAATTTCAGAAGCTATAACATTTTTGAACTGGGGTCTTTATTTAATGCAAGCATACAGATATACCCCATCTATTACATAGAAAACCTAGCGAAATTTTTCGATTATTCATTCCTGGACCCGGATTTTTGTGGTCATTGAGCCATAATAATGATCCGGATGATGATGGTGGCGACGTCCTGTAATCCAGCTACTTGGAGGTCACGAATGTGGATAGTTGTGAGCGATGGTCGGTGGATGTAGTGTTCTTTTCTCTTGTGTAGATTAACGTACGCACTGTTGAATTCTATGTTCATCCACAAAAACTATCCACATAATTAGACAAGTTCGTCATTCAGAGGCAGTGATTCGGATTCCGCGTTAATCTGTAGACAGCCTTAGTCAGTAACAAGACTACAAGATCGCGCCACAATCATTCTACACTCGTCCTTTCTCATCCATACTTGGCTTCAAATACCTACCCTGGTACGGTCGTCATTTCAATCGTCTAATTTAATAAATAATCAAATCATTATAAGTTACGAAGCTACAAGTTCTTAAAATCCATTAAACTCAGCGCACTACCTTACCTTTCACCTTCAAATAACAAACAGAGATGATCGGTGTCGTTGGTCTACATAATGAAATATAGAATACATTTAACAATGTATTTACTTCCCTTTTGGGAATAGCTTATACAATGGATATGTTTAAAGGGAATGTTTAATTCTTCTTACCAGCTGTACTTATAATGGTAAGGATACGACGTAACTTCCGTTTCAAATTTAGGTCTACCGGATTGCCAATAGCCCCGCCCAGAGTCAGAACCTGGAACATTATTTGATATCAGGACTTTTTCAGACGTAAATAAAGTTTTCACTACAAATAGCTGACATAACCTCAAAACAATGACACTTTGACATTGACAGCCCATAGTCACGTGATCACACCGCTCGTCATTCAAAACACGTCCGCGAGATGTCGCATCGTACGTGAATTACAATAGCACACCTGAGTTCAGTAATAGACGTCAACTTCCCACGGGATTGCCACGATGTCTCATTACTCTGTGCTCTCTCGCGCCATCGTATTTATCCTCCTTGGCCTCCTTGTCTGGCTAACATCAACAGTTTGTGTTAATTCATAATTAATTGCACATTCATGATGAATGAATTTTATCGGGTTTTATTTTTGAAAGAACTATAGCATCATTCATCTATATCAGATACACGTTAGAATCCTAAGTTGAAATTTGAATTGAAAATAATTTTAAACTACATAATATGAGGACTTTCTATACAGTGGTAGACTATAACTTTTGTTTTTTTGTTAACTATAATTTTTATGAAAAATTCATTTTTTCACTGTGGAGGAAGAAAGTGTAAAAGATATCCCTTTAGAATTTTCAAAACGGACTTCAAGTAGAGTGAAAAATTTTCAATGTATGTACTCGTGATTAGTGGTGAGCTACCCTTAAAAATAAAAAAAATCATAAAAAATACAAAAACACCATGGGAAGTTTTTTTATACAGATCCACAACCTACCCTGTTGGTCCGATTTAGATGAAATTTGGTATGTATGTATATATTAAGAGCTTAATACAAGCTCATTAAAAATTATATTTTATCACACACTCGTATAAGTTTTTGAGTTTCGAGTTTTGAATTTTTCAAAGACAACAATTTTCCGTTATTTGCATATTTCATAAGCTTTTCATAATTTTTATAGATATCATACTCAAACTTTGCAAACACTAGTGGTGATGATATTTCAATCATTTTAATATTATAAACGGCCAGTTGTTCAGTAATTAGTTTGAACTTCAAATGCTTAAATCTCTGGACTTCTTACTTTGCAACAGACAAAACCTCTTACATAGAAACCTCGGTCAACTTAATATTTTAGTGGTCTTACAAAGTTTCTGGCTGAACAAAATCCCTTGGTAAAGTTGAAAAGGGTCAGCAGGAGACTAAAGTTTTTACCTCAAGTCGAATTAAATGTACACTTAATATCTGGTCAAAAACCTCTTAAGATTGTATTTAATTTTGTTAGATATTAATAAGGGAAATCAATTATTTAGCTTCCTTTATGTGGAATAATTTCAATTAAAATTTTTTCAACAATATATTTTTAAGCTATAATTTTTAAATAATAATTTACGCTTGTAATTAAAGTTCAAATTTAAAAAACTTTACATCCTGATATATTGTTTTTAGTATTGATAATTACACGTTTACATTTACAAAATGTTGAATTAAAAATGACACAATTGGACTATTTCCCTTGAAATTTTAGAAATAAATAAAACTTTGATTTAATAATTTAAAAACTCATCTAGAAATTGATATCACATACGTACGGTATTTATAGTTTTATATGCTTAATAAATGTTAACTACTGTAAATTAAAATTTACGATGTTACTGGGAAATAAATTGTTGTGCTTTTATTTACTACGTACCAGTTTTATTGTCTCTGCATAATTTTATACCAAAATATAAACATCACATTTTGTGTAGTAATATAAATAAATTTTGAGTGTGTGACAAAATGCTGGATGACTTTATACAATCACTGGATAATTGAATCACGTAATTTATGAAAACAAATTTTCCAAAGAGCAGTTCGTGATACAATACAATGCAATCTACTGTTGTTTCTAAAAACTATGATGAGAGTATTCAAAATGTAAACTTTCAACCAAGCATAATGATCATATTTACATAATACAAAACATGTGCACACGGCATTGACATTTAAATAACGTATAGCCTGATGTTTTCCCCTAATTGAGGTGACAGCACCAGAGGATCGCAGATTGACAATGAACATTGACTTCCCCGGGGATGGGGCTCGTGTTATTTTGGGGACTCATCACTCTATTCTCTCAAGCGAGATACTCGCTCCGTCGAGCTGACAATCCCGCAATAGGCCTGATACTTTTTGTTTAAAACTAGTTCAAGACATAGTGGGATATCGTATATTTTCATCATTCTATATCTACTTCTAATAAACAAACCCCCAAAACCTTTCTTTTACAACCAAAGTTGTTGGGTATATATATACATCGATCAAAATTTAAGTTCTATTGACTTAAAAAAGTGGTATATTATATAATTTTTCTATGCAATTTGCAGTATAGCATTGAACTGTGGAGCTCAGCTTCCTATGCCAGTAAAGTCTTTAAGATCCAAAAAATATATAAGAAGTCATAAAATAAAAAATTGCTCATGTTATAAAAGGACCGATTAAAAAAATTATTATTTTAGCCGCACCCTCTCCTTATATATTCAAAATTCTAGACTATTTGAAGTGTAACTACCAGTCTTATGTTGAAAACCAGATTTTATATAAGTATCGGATGAAGTAAAAACTCACGTCTTCCAACACTACTTAATATATTTACACTTATATTGTAATTATATTCAACGGTAACTATATACAAAAGTTGTTGAATTGGCGATCGATTTCGTCCATTTACACCGAACATCATCAGGCCCAAATGGAGACATGTAGAGTCTCCATTTGGGCCTGGAAGAAATATATTTTTTAATATTCTCCAAAAGAATAATATTGGACAACCTCAGAAAACGTACTGCGTCTACCACGGATAGTAAATTGAACTTTTTCTCTGGTACCGTTAATCATAGGCTATTGGTTCAAAATACTAATGGTCTCGTCTCTACACACCCCACACACGGACATACACAAAGATATACATCACTCTAAAACCTTTTTTCGATTCAGGGAATACTAACATGGATATATCCACTAAAACTACAATTCGGAAATTCTGGCGAAAATAATATACTTTCTCCTTATGCCTCTGTATAGTATGAGGAGAATGTATTAAGATAGAGAAAAATTATCATTCTATTAATTATTTTTTTATCCAGCTATTATAATAATGTGACATAAGGCTCAAAGTCCACCACCTCATCCCCCATGACTTCTACAACCCCCCCACCCCCTTTTTCCATTTGCATCCCCCTCCATCATTAGCTCGCGGTGATCACAGTTTTCTGCACAACATCGATTGTTCTTCCTGAATTTAACCGCCTGGAATTGTTCCTGTTGTGTAAAAATAAAAGAAAACGGCCTCGTCATATCCCCACAAATGATGATGACGATTGAGTGTGATTCTTTGCAAAGCTTAAACATGTACACTATCGTGAGTATAAGTAAAAAACGTATATTATTATAGATAAATGATGAAATTAAATGTTTACAATATTAACAACCAAATTATTATTTTAAAACCTATAACTATTATTTTACCAGAGTACTTTTCGTAAAAAAGTGTTCTTACAGTAGATGTTTTACATTTTTAAATATTTGTAGATACATTATATCCCTAAAATCTACAAAAAACATCAAATAGCTATTAAACGGTATGAAAATATACAAGTACTCCAAAGATTGTACTACAAAAATACTCCAAAATATAGAACCTTAACTTCTCTGAACCAATCTTTCTAAAAAATTGTATTTAGTTTCCTGTGGGATATAGATCTGTAATATTTATTTAATCGTGAGAAATAACCAATATCTATCAAATTAAAATTAATACTAGTTTATTTACATTGATTATTGATCTTAAAGCATTTTCAAAACTATACTAAATCAAAATGTTATCTTTATGTTAATGACACAAATTTAATCTAATTATAAATTGATGTTAAATAATTTCACTGAAATTTTTGTTTGTTTGTATTTATTTGTTTAAGATCTCTAATTAAATTTGGTTGTAACAATGTGAATAATAATTTTCAACTTTGAACCTTACAACCCGTACAAAAGACAGGTTTACTGCCGGTTGAATTCGAAATTGAAGCACGCTTTTTGTTAGAGGGTCGAAAGATGTGTTTCAGGAGCTTAGTATTCATGGAACTCTGCTTTAATAAATTTTCTGATGAGATATTTTTTGCGTCGAGACCCGTTGTAACAATGAGGAACGGGGAAATTGACTAAAAACACCTTTAGGAAACCAACTGTAACATCTAATTTTGTCTCTTAACAGAGACTAAATTCCCTAAAAGCTAAGTTATAACTTCTTTGTTACATATTTTGTGCATGTATTAAATAAACCTTTTATAATAAGATTATATTTAGAGTATTTAAACTCTTTGTTAACAAATACCCAATAATAATCTTCGTATTTACTTCCCTGTGGGAAATAGTTTAGATCATGGATATGTCTAAAGGAATGTTTTCACTTCCTCTAAACAGCTGTTCTTATTCTTATATATGAAAACTTTAATACAATAGCTCTGGTAGTTTCTATGGAAACCTATTTCAAATTTTCCTCCTATAAATTGCCAACCCCCTCAGAGCTAAGACCTATCCATGTCAAAAGGAATTAAATTTCGTACCTATTTGATAAATTATTTATTTTAAATAAAACCAAGTTTCACGTCGTTTGGGGATCTGGAATCTGAACGGTCCTCAAGGGAGCTAGAACTTAAAACTAAACACGGGTACATAATCCGAACAAACTGGCGTAAAGCTGAAAACAAAAAAGTTAAAAAAACTTATCAACATTACCATTTCCTAACAGTTACGCACAAAAGAAACAAAACACGTCCACTCGTCACAAAGACTGAAATACAATTTTTTTCAGCGTTATACCGGCTTTGTCCGGATTATGTACTAATCGTCTTATGTTTTACGTTCTAGCTCGCTTGAGGACGGGATCAGATTCCAGATCCCGAAACGTCGTGATTTTTTTACTTAAAGTTCTAAAGTTAACACATATTTACTGTAGGGCATTACGAAGTTCGCCGGGTTAGCTAGTAATTTTATATAGATAAAATATATTTACTGAATATTGTACCACGGTAACGCTATGTCAGAGATCTGATGCTACGTCACTTCTTAGATGTGAAACTAAGAACCCTGAACCTCATGACCTGTAAGACATGACTCCTGTAAAATCATGAGCTAACATGTGACTAATTGCACTTCTATACCTCACTGTCCAATCTCCGCATAGACCCTAGGCCAATGGTTGAGGTAAATAAAAAAAGGTTAATGTCAATAGTGTGGTGGTTGATAATTTTTGTCATCATGATATTAACAGTATAATGTAAAATCTCAAAAAACTCATAATCAGAGCAGGCCAGTTTTCATTCCATACATACATAATTTGTTTATACTAAATACAAATGTTTATAAGAGATAATCTATAATTCATTGTTTGAAATTCACTGTCGGCGATGGTGGGTTTATGCTATTTAAATTTTATATATATTTATTCCAGACATTTCAGTGCGTTGTGCTAAAAAGCTGCGCCGGGGCGGTGTGTGCCCTAAAGGTCCTTTCCAGGGATACCTTTGATTGGGGAAGAGGTTTTAAATTATTCAACATAACCTATGACTTTTTTTATTTTCTATAACATCCTAATAAGGACTAGCTTTGAGTTTATTGCTTCTAAACAAACTCTTTGAACGAATAAATCATGAATTAACACTTGTTAAATGAGTATTAGGCCCCTAACTGCGAGCTAAGTTATTGTCACATATTGAGTATACTACTCAACAAACTGCGAAAAACGTTATTCTCAGTGAGTTTAATACTTGAAAAATTAACCTAAAATACATTTATATAGAATATTTTAGGATTTGTTTGTTTCTTTTTACTTATATACTAAATTTTCATATTTATTTTAAATTTTTTCGTATATTTGAAACAGAAATGTATTACGATGATCAATTTAGGCTTCCACAGTTAAACTGTCCTTAAGGGCCATTTCAATAAAATTGAAAAGTATGCTGCTCACTATATTAACTATCAACTAATATTAGTTATTATTAAGTTTCTATTGATAAAAACCACTTCAAATCAGAGGTTAATAATAGAAAAGGTTTATTGATAAAAACTTCAATATGTACAGTATTTAATTTGTTCAATACCTAAAAACCCACTCCCCCCACCCCCCCCCCCCCCCCCCCCCCCCCCCCCCCCCCCCCCCCCCCCCCCCCCCCCCCCCCCCCCCCCCCCCCCCCCCCCCCCCCCCCCCCCACCCCCCCCCCCCCCCCCCCCCCCCCCACACAAACCTTTAATCCTTTGAGTTAAATTTATTTTTAACATTCATTACACTGATATTCATATTCATAACAATTTTTATATTTACGTATTATATTTATAAATAATGAATGTAAAAATATTACTTCTAAAACCCACCTAAAAGATGTTTATGTTTACTTTACATTTATTACAGTTTACATAATCTGGCTTATATTGTTGACTTTATAAGTTAGATAAGCATATCAAAAAGCTGATTGAAAGTCTGTTCGAGGTAAGATCAAAGGTTGTGTAGGTAGGAGCTTGTCAAAGCACTATCACGCTACTCAAACACATATTTTTGTTTGGTTGCTTCAAGAGAAGTCAATAATGATGATACAGGTATGGTGAAATTTCTACCTCGTTTTAGCTTTCCAAATGTTGCTGAAACATTTTTACCTTATTAATACAGATATCTTTAGCCTTATAATTAGTTAATAACATGACAATTTTGAATTTTTGTTCTTATTACCTTTTAATGAGCAATGTTAGTTAATTATTATGTTAGAAAACAAAAATCATTGATACATTTTATACTCTAGCTGCTTAAAGTGGTAAAAAGAAATATTCCTAGTCCGGTCCCTTTATTTTTTAGCAAATTTTAACATGAGTGTTAACAAAAATTAATCTCTGTTGATAATGTAGTAATGAGGTAAAGATTTCCAAAATTGTTTAATCCCTTAGATTTAATTACCTAAACTCAGTACCTTGTCTTTTGGAGCGCTAATTTTAATCGTAAAAATAAAGGAAAGTAAATTGTAAATAAATTAATTGTAAAATAAATCAAGTAAGTAATTCATAATTCATAACTTACTTATTGTTTAAAATACTTCGATAAGACTTCGTATACAGCTTCAAATGGTTAAGTACTAATAATGTATGCAGAGAATGCAGGTATTTTCCTCGTGGCAGATAACCTTAAGAGTCTGCATCAGTGGTAGCCATCTTGAATTTTAGTCCCGTAAGAGCAATGTTAAATTCTGGCGGAACATACCTTAACTTTGTCGTCTGTAGTGACGTTAATTATTTAAGTATCAATGTAAAACTTTGGAAGTACATTGATGAGATGTGGCTAAAGGACATAACCTTTTAATATGTCCAAACATTTAATTTGATATAAAAACAAAAATCCAGGAATATTTTACAAAATAAATCATTATTATTTTTTTATTGAGAGCGAAAATAAAAAGTTCTGTAAGGTGGTGCCCTGGAGGGCTGTAATACCTTTAATTTGACACCTCTTCCGTTAATTTATGACAATAGGTCAAGGAGATATAGGTGCCAGAATTTAACATTGCTCTTACGAGACTAAAATCCAAGATGGCTACCACTGATGCAGACTCTTAATCAAAAAAGCTATCAAGATATCATGTTATTCTTATAGAGAAAAAATAAATGTATACATCTTATTAATTTTTTGAAATATAGTGATTAATGCAAACTTACTTAGTGCAGGTTTCCTGCAACGGGGATTTTAGATTACAAGTAGTCAGCTCAACTGAAATCTTATATTTTTTTAAATATATTTGTTAAAAGTAACATAAGGTACAAAACGCAATCAACCCTAAAAATAATAATGAGTGTCAGAGGTTCTAGACATTTTAAAAGCGGGTCTAATGAGAAGCGCGTGACAGATGCCGCGGGGCAGCTGGCCTTTCTTCCTCATCAGGGATGCTTTTCCAGAGGTACTACTCCAGGTGGGGTGCTATTCCGGTTGATACTTTATTTTATACAATTTAACTACATTACGGATGCGTGTTCTGTAATCCAGCTACTTGGAGGTCACGAAGTGTGGATAGTTAGGTCGGTGTATGGGATATTCTCTGGTGTGGATAACTTCCGCACTATTGAATACTAAGTCCTGCAAATCCCACCCTCATGATTTGACCAGATCGTAATACTGAGGCAGTGGTTCGGACTCCACGTTAAACTGTAGGTCCCTTACTCAGGGTATCCATGAAAAACGATTCAGTACTTCGGTGAGTGATTGGGTACATTAAAAGAAAGAACAAGTTCCAATGGAGGTATGGCCAAAAATGCTTATTTTCTCAGATATCCGCCATTATGTTTTTTCATAAAATAATTTTTATTTTAAACATTTTTTAACGGATTATTTTGAAATTTGGTATGTGTTTTACACTAGTACAGTAGTATTATTAAAAAATAATTAACGCGATCCAAGCTCAAAATCCAAAATGGCGGCCATTTTAAATTTCACCGTTAACATTTTATTTTACTTTTAAAAAATTTTAAATGGCCGCCATTTTGAATTTTGAGCTCAGACTATGCTAGTTATTTTTTTTAATAGTAGTAGTCTACTAGTGTAAAACACATACCTAATTTCAAAATAATCCGTCAAAAATGTTAAAATAAAAAATATTTTGTGAAAATACAAAATGGTGGATATCTGAGAAAATAATCGTTTTAGGCCATACCTCCATTGGAACTTTTTTCTTCCTTTTAATGTACCCAATCACTCACTGAAGTCCTGAAACGTTTTTCATGAGCACCCTGTATAAATATGCCACTGATTGTTGGGCTATTAATCAACAGTTTTGTCAAAGGACCATGTCAGCCTTAGTCAGTAACAAGACTACAAGATCACACGCACCACGATCATCTTTCAGTCATTTCTAATTCATACTTGGCTTAAAATACCTTGTTTAGACAGGTTGCCATTTCAGTAAATAACTATCTATCCAACTAACATTACCATCACTTGAATTTAACCGTGTAATTTATACAAACAAAGTTAGAGTTTTACTTTTTGCTTTGAATTATGATATTTTTTTGTTATTTTTACGTTTTTTTACCACAGACAAGCCAAAATTAGTCTATGACCCTCAATCGTCAGAATGTCTGTCTGAAGAAACATTGATAATTTTATATTTATTAAGAATTAATAAATTTCTTAGAGTCCGCATTAAATACTTTAATACTTGGAGCTGAAATAGTGACCCAGGTAGGTATTTAAGCCAAAACCAATTAGAAATAGTAATTTATAGCAACACTTCACACATTTATCCCACACTAAACAACAGGTTACTTAGATGTCATTAGCATCTAATAATACAATGTTTTAGGAACAGCCCCAACAGTAGTGTGGAACATGTCAGCCTAAGTCAGTACCAACTACAAGGTCACACAACAATTATCTTACACTCATTTCGCATTCATACTTGGCTTAAAATACTCACTTGGATAAGTCAACAATTCAGGAAGGTAATACAAATAATATTTGTTGAAACAAATATTAAATTTAGAGGCAATCGAGTATAGGTTCTATTTATACTGACTTCTAACTGGAGTGTCATGCCTGCGGATTTACAACAGAAAATAATAAATGGCTTTACCACCAGTGTTTCCCCAAACTACATAAACTAATTTCAGAAGTGAGAAATAAACGATCGGTCGGGTGTCCAATTTTGGTTTGTCTGACGTGTTATTGTATCCACCAATACACATTGCATAATCTCTAATCCACAATTCGGTATATTACAGTTCCCGGAGTGGATTTTTTAGTTTCACCACAGGGTTCACCAAACGGCTTGATTGTTTACTTTTTGTTATCCTGAACTTGGATTCCATTATGATTTTCATCAAACAATGGTCTCTTAAGTATTGAAAATAGGTTTTCATAGCATGTTCAGAGGGTATTGTAGGATATGTTTAAAGGTTAGATTAGATTATTGAAATAGCGACCATACTACAAGGTAGGTATTTTAAACCATTTTTAAGTATGAATGAGGATTGAGTGTAAGATGATTGTGGCGCGATCTTGTTGTCTTGTTACCGACTAAGGCTGACATGTTCCTTAGACAGAACCGTTAATTAATAGCCCAACAACCAATGGCAACTAAGGGACCTACAGTTTAACGTGGAATCCGAACCATGGCCTCTGAATTACGAATTGGTTTAACTATGAGGATGGTCATTGAGGATTAACGTAGTATTCAGTGGTGCGGATGTTAATCCACACGAGAGAACACTACACCCACCGACCATCGCTCACAACTATCCACAATTCGTGACTTCGTAGCTGGATTACAGGACGTCGCCACCAGTTTAAACCACACCCTCTTGACTTACAGGGTCAATTTAGATAAATAAAATTAAAGTTTTGTCCATACAATGTTTGGAATTATGATATTTTTTAGTAAATTTTATGTTTTATACTACGGAAAAGCCGAAATCATTCTTATCACAATTTCTTTTAGCCTGATTGTCTTTCTGTACCGCTGAACAAGCTATTTGATAAAACTTCTCTGTGAAAACGAGAGCTTCCACCCTGATGAAACATATTTTATTTATTCTGTACCTCTTTGAGAAGGATTTTTCTTACTTAAAAATAACCCATAATTTTCACGTGTTTATATATCTTTATGATAGTAAAAATGAAGTGTAAGTAATTTTTAGTTCACTTTTAGATGGAGAAATTATTTGTCAGTTTAATGATACCATTTATTTATTCTAAGGATATAAATTCTATTGGTACGGAAATTTACGTGATTATTCTAAAATCCTCTTTTTATAAAGTATGTATGAATAATGTTTATATATCTCACTTTAAAACAGTCTTTAAAATTGAAGCATAGGATTTATGTTTATAAAAATCGTAACCCAATTGGGTTTTTACATTAGCATTCATACAGTATAATAAAAATAAAGGAAACAAATTACACAGTATAGGTACTTAAAATGTTGATAGTCTCCAGGGGTAGGTTTTACATCTATAAGTATCCCATTTATCCCAACAACCCCTTGACAGCCGGGGTAAACGATAATGATACCGTTTATTTATTCTAAGGATATAAATTCTATTGGTACGGAAATTTACGTGATTATTCTAAAATCCTCTTTTTATAAAGTATGTATGAAATTAATCACACTAAAACAGTAACTTTAAGCATGATTTATGTAATAAAGCAATACTAATTGGGTTTTATCATTCAAAATTCATATAAAATAAAAATAATATTATTAAAATAACATTTTAAAACGAATAAATCTGATTAATTCCAATTTTTAAATCCCAATCCAAACTCACAACCTTGACTGTAATACATAGTATATTCAACACTGATTGTTGATAATAAACGTAATATGTATAATAACTTGTACTTAATATGGAATATAAACACGTGATAAATCAGACAGAAGATAAAAATTTACTTCCCCCAAAACGTAAACTTTCGTCTAAAGCTATTTTAAAAGTACATATTTATTCATATTTTTAATTAAAGAATGATTCAGTAAATTGGTAGAAAGCAAACGGTTTGCTAATGGAAAGTAAAATGTGTAAAAAATCAATGTATTACCTTTGACAATTTTAAACAAACTTACTCTCCATAAGTTAACATTAGATTTAAACGATAAAATGAAACTATGATTTTGAAAATATTTTTCACTAAAACCTTTGACCTATAGAGCAACTCCTAAAATTTTTGATTATTTTTGAAGATAAAGGAGAAGACGAAGACAGACAAACATTCAATTTTTATATAGAGAATGTATGAAAATGTATTTATTACTTTAAAAATAGTCTTTATTGAACATAGGATTTATGTTTGAAATGTAAGAATGGTTTTTCATTGCTTACAGTATAATAAATAAAGGAAATTTTACACATATACTTAAAATGTTGATAGACCACCAGTAGGTTTTACATGTATAAGTCCTTTATCCAATTGACAGCCGGGGTAAACGATCACTGCCTGAATATTGACCACGAAGTTGGATCTACCAACTTCGCCAAGTAACTTTCAGAATATAAATATGAAACTCGGCCACTAGGGAGATATTTTGTATCCAGCTGTCAATACACCTTAAACTTTCCTCTTTAAAGTTTTGAATCATGTACTCGAATTATAATCTATAATATTATAAAGAAGAGGTGGTTTCTGTATGTTTGTTTGTGGGTTTGTGGGTTTGTTGTGGCAAGTAAATGCGAAAAATACTGAACCGACCGGTTTGAAATTTTACACAAAGGTAGATCTTAAACTCATGCAACACGCAGGCATACTCATTTCCTTAAAATCCTCTCGGGCTACGCCCTGTGAACGTCCTAAGTTTCAATGTTTACATTTTTAGAGAATGAAAACATAAAATTACTTGAATGTCAACAGCTGTGAACACTAAAATTTGACAGTTCGAGAAGAAGGAAAAGAAGAAGAAAGAGCTGCCGTGACCGTCCTAGGTTTCAATGTTTACATTTTCTAATGACAACATCCGTTTGCACTATATTTTGACAGTTCGGGAAGAAGAAGAAATAAAGTTGATTTTTCAGATAAACTGCTGGATCGAAATTATTGAATTATTTGAAAATAGCGGAATGGTAGATTTTAAGTTTTTTTCCGACGACTGTCTCTATTACATTAATCCTTATCCTCTCCCAATATTTGACTTATGTTACTTTGAAATGTTGTAGAGACTCCTGTTTTGTCATTTTGTAAACAATGAAGAATTAATTAACAATACCTTAAATGTATCAGTAGAGCCTACACCTTTCAGCCTTTTTAGCCCGTGCGAAAAACGGGTCCTTTGGCTAGTAAGGTAATAAAACACAGAGACTATTTAAATCGGCAGAATTTAAAGAAGTTAAGACATTTTTATTCATAATATTCAAACAAGATTTAATCAGTATGAATGTAGTGGTTTCTGTTTAAATTTCTTATATTTTTGAATTTTTAACATTTTAGCTTTATTTTTAATATTTGTTTTTAATTACCTCTTTACTCATTTAGAATCAGTGGGTTTCACTTTGTTTACTATTATAACTAAACATAATGTTCAGACATGATTCAGGGTCCTTCCTTGCAAGTGGTAAAGAGTAATGAAATCAACATATAAATCTTAAATACATTCATAATTTATTGTTGAAAATAGTTCGTACAATTTATCTGACGAATTGTTCCTTTTATAATTTTAATGAATAAAGAAGGAACGGACACAGAGCTAAAAATTCTGTTGATAAACTGATTTTACAGATCTAACATATAACACAAAGACATAAAATATCTTTCATACACCCTTTTTGTTAAAGGTACAACATTTTTGGGAATTCAACTACCTTCCCGTAGGCAATAAAATGTTTATAAGTTGTATTGAGTGATGTGACATTACATCAGATACCTAGTTGAAATTATACCGGTTGATAATTAAGTAATATATTGATTTTGTTAGCTATCTCCATTTAAAAAAAATACTGGGACACACGTACTTTTTTAATAAATGAAAACAATTGTACAAACTACAGCGGATAAAAAACATTTAAAAAATTAAAAGTAGTTCATTTAATAATTTTTATTTTGTTGATTTGGAAAATACTAATTTCTGACATTTCAAAATGAAGAAGTATTATATATTTTCTAAAATACATGACTCAAAAATTTTTTCAAATAACTTTAATTTCACTTGTTTAAAATAATTAAAATACATGTTTTTTAAAGAACAAATGGTATACAATTACATTAATTGATGAAAATTTATTTAAAATTAAATGGACTCATAATGTTTAGATAAGACAGTTTTGAAATTAAGTATTTCCAAATATTTTAATTCAGAAATATAACTGATTTTAAAAAATATTTTCACTTAAGTTAAAAATTAAATAATACTGTTTTAATCTCTATATAATTATTAAAAATGTATTTACTTACCTTTTGGAAATAGGTTAGATCATGTCTAAAGTTAATGTTTTCAGTTACTCTAAACAGCTGTCCTTATAACCACATGACGACACTTCCGTTTCAAATTTTGGTCTGACGGATTGCCAATACGCCCCTTTCTAGAGGTGAGACATATCAAATGTGACATGCCATGTCAAATGTAAAATGGATAAGGTCTGTAGAAGATTACGATTAATGTTTTTTTAGAATATCATAGGAAAGGAATACGTTCATAACTACAAAGGTAACTTTTGTTAATTACGATGAAAAACAAGAAGAAAATTATGTGAAAAGTACTTTCAAACTGCCACTTGAGAGTCGCGATAGCTCATCGAGATAGTTTTGACACATGACACGCTGAAGAGTGAGCTTTAAAACTTTCCTAAGGAAAACTCCGACTCCAACTCGCCTGCTTTGTTCTTCAGTACTGATAATGACGTCATTCTCCGTGCAACTTGTCTGAAAGGTGCGGTGTCATTTCCTGCATTGAAAGTTACACACAATTGCTGCTCCTGATGAAGAATTACTTTTTTCTATTAAAATTTAATTCACTATTTTGAACATGAGATTATACAAATATAAATTGTTTCGATGCGTCGAACTTCAACTACTGCAGAAGCTACGTTCGATTTATATTTATTTAGTAATACATAATAAAAATAGTCAGAATATTTTTTTAATTCCGAACTTTTATATTATCAACTGAAATTGTTAATTGTGTGAAATTAGACTAGTCTTACTATTGTTTTGAGACTAAAATGTGATTAACTGTGTTTAAAATTATATTAAAAAACTGCCTATGTAAAAAAGTTTATATTTTAGTTTCAACGTCAAGAAAATCAACATTTAAATGGAATTAAAAATTATTGTCATTCTTATTCCTATGGCAGTGATTCCAGTTAAGTCATAAGACCCATATAAAATCTTTGTTTGAAATTCATTATTGGTGATTGTGGATTTATGTTGAAATGGATATATCTTATCTCGGGGGTGTTGGCAATTTGACAGACCAAAATTTGAATCAGTGACATCATTTGCTTAGTGACATTTGCTTAATAATATGGTTAGTGATGTCATTTGGTTATAATAACAACTGTTTAGATGAACTAAAAACATTCCATTTAGGCATATCTATGATCGAAGCTATTTCCTACAGGGAAGTAAATACAAACATGTTTTAAAGATTTTTATTAAGGACTGTTTCCATTGCAATTTAAGTAAAGTAAAGTTTCCTTGGCAAAACCTTAAAAAACCTTGGCAAAACTTTACAATAAAAATCTAATTAACATCCCTTTAAAACTCAAAAGAGGAGACCGCATTTCCTTAAGACAGTAATCTTAAGACTCTCGTTAACACAATAAGGAACCGTAATAAATGAGTGATTCACATACTACATATAAAGGTTTGGTACAAACTAAAAATAAACATGACTGGGGACTCCCGTAGGTGCACTTTGCAGTCACATGTGCTATTCCTGAGAATGGGCGTCAATTCTGAGGGGCAAACCCTAAGTGGGTGGATGAATACTTCTTCTGAGTATAGTACTTTGAAAGATGACTGTATTGTTTGGGTTTTTATGTCCACGATTAATTTTATACTTTGTTTTAAAGGTTCACAGAGTTAGTTACCGACACAATTTTAATTTTTTATTATAATCAGCACGTAACTCTTACGTACGCATCGTACTTCTGAAGTAAAAAATATGTTTACATCTCAAAATATGTTTGAAACGACCGTTAATCCAAAAATGTTAAAGCGCTATTTTAATTTTTATAGCCACTGACCTGGTTAACGCAGGTTAAATTACTTTCATCCAACCCAAGAAGTCACATAAATATGATAATGATTTCCTTTGCAATGTTCAGCAGTTGAGAACATTTCGGTGAAACGTTTCAGTTTCTGTCAAATCTATTGATGATAGGTTCTTTTTTCCAAAACTGGTTGTACTATTTTTAATACTTGAAAGTTTGTTAGTGTCAATGGGTATGTGTTACTTAACATTTATTCATGACAATATCTCTAACTGATCAACTTCACGATCATCTGAAACTGGTGATAGAGTTTTTACACCAAAACAGTATTTTTTGTGAGTCTTTTGACGTGGATATGCCTTAGCTCTGGGGTAAGGCATTGGCAATCCGTTAGATCAAAATTTGAAATAGTGACGTGATATGATTAGTGACGTCATTTAGTTATAAGGACAGCTGTTTAGAGGAACTGAACACTTTTCCTTTTGTTTCCTAAGTCTCCCTTCTAGCGACGTCCTGTAATCCAGCTACTTGGAGGTCACGAATTGTGGATAGTTGTGATTAACGTCTTGTGTCTCTTGTGTGGATTAACGTCCGCACTATTGAATACTACGTTAATCCACAAAGACCATCCTCATAATTAGACCAATTCGTAATTCAGAGGTCGTGGTTCGGATTCCACGTTAAACTGTAGGTCCATTAGTTGCCATCGGCTGTTGGGCTATTAATTAACAGTCTAAGGAACATGTCAGCCTTAGTCAGTAACAAGACTACAAGATCGCGCCACAATCATCCTACATTCATTCCTCATTCATACTTGGCTTAAAATACCTACCTGGGTAGGTCGCCATTTCAGTTAAAAGTAAAAGTAAAGTAAAGTAATATATTTCCCACAGGTTAGTAATTACAATCATTTTTGACATCTCGTGCAACTAAGCTCTGGGGTGGGGGTATTAGCAATACGCGCGACACAAATATATTTACGGAAGTGACACCATATAGCTATGAGAACAACCGTTAAAGTAACTGAAAAAATTCCATTCACACATATCTAAGCTATTTCCAAAAACCAATTAAATCAAATCTAAGGGCTAATCTAATCAAATCTAATATAATCTAGGGGCTATCCTAAGTGGTGCACTATGGGAATTAGGTGACAACATTATTATTAAACTGAAGGGGGTGTGTATCTACCTATTTCAATTAATCTACTGGACAACGTGAATGAGGATTAATGCTGACAGATGAAATTGGATCCTATGACACAGATTTCTCTATTTTAAGGTTTTGGATCGAATGAAATTTGATCCTATGAAACGTTTCCAAAATATGTCACCAAGACTGATCTTCCAGCCGAATCAGCTTCTTGAGGAAGCTTTGATACATTTAATTATTTGCCCTGATACTAAACTTGGAAAATCTACTATACACCTTATCCCGTCATGTGCCAACAACGCCCCGGGTATGAAAGGATAATTCACTGAGTAAATTCTTACTCTTTATAAACCCTAGTTCTTCCATAGCCCTAGCCGTTTCGCCTATAAATATTACCAATTCTGTCAAACATATGGAGTTCAATCCTCTTCGCATCGCCACATACAAGGTGGCGACAAAGGGTAAGAGTTTTAACCGCTCTACTTTTTTAGATTTTAAGCTGGTTTTCGTCACGTGACCCTCCTATGTTGGCTACACCACCAAGACATTTTTCTATGTATCCACCAGACATATGTCTGATGAGCTGTAGTGCGGCACAGTACAACACTTACTAGTAGGCTAGTGATTTTATAGCGCAACTATCATTGCAGACCCCGCTTGCGGTGCACCCGTGCCTCGGAACATGACAGGTCCCTCCATCACCACCTCCTGTGACGTGGACTGAGGCCGAGGATGGACGCCCGTCACCAGGGCTGGTGAGGACATGCGTCGCCCGGCCGAGGGACAGGATGGCTCGGGACGGTGAGGATGTGGCAATGCCTGCTGGGGGTTCTCCTGATCATCCCCGGCGTCTGCCCCGGGCCCCGGTACAGCTCCAGGATAGTGGAGACCGAGAGTGGCCAGATCAGAGGGGTGAGTTCAGTGGTAAAGGTTATTGGCTGGATCCTGAGCAAAATGTTGTGTTGGCTCAATACTAGAAACTTGTTCTCTTGTAATAGACCTTGTGTACGAGTTTTCCAGTGCATTTGAACAAACAGCTTACATCTTTGTTTTCATTGTTGAATATATACAGATTATGGCCACTTGATACTCGAGATCAGGCCACATAAAGCTGGACATGGCAAAAACAATCTTTATCGAGGTTTACTCCAAACAGCTGCGTTGTTATTGGACCTTGTTGATACTATTTACAATACAACAGGTATAATAGAATTTTATACTAAAAATTATCTAAAAAATTAACAACTATTCAAAAAGTAACACGAGCGTTTACAACATGACAAAGTAACACCTGTTAAGTAATATTGGGAAAGGAAATATAAGGAATAACGTAGTATTACAATATCTATACTATGATATTAACAACAATTCAAAAAGTAAAGTTTAAAATAAAACACGAGAGACAAAGTTAAATTAATTGTTCAAATTGTATGGGGGGGACAACCCCCCCCCACCCGTAACACCAAGCTTTTTGAGCTGGTTTTGTTCGGTGATTTGACCTTACGCTTCATACCAAGTTTCATGGAAAACGGTTGGAAAGTAAGGAAGAAATTGATTTTTTTATATTCTCCATAAGAATAACATTGGGCGCTTTCAGACAACGTACTGCGTTTATCGTGGACAGTAAATTTAACTTTTCTCTGGAACCGTTAGTCGTAGACAAATAATTCAAAATACTAATTTGTTTAGTTTTTTAAGCTGGTTTTAATGGTACCAGTCAAGTTATACTTTACTTTTATTGTTTTCGCTGAAAATTTAAAAATTTGATTTTTTTGACATTTAAAAGCCCATAACTTTTGAACCGTCATTTTTACAGATATGCGGGTGGTGTCAAATTATTTAGTACTCTGTACACTATAAACTGTCAAATTTTAATCAAAATCGTTAGAGCCGTTTTTGAGAAATTTGGATTTTTCACGTTTTTTAAGGGTTTTTAGGGGTGAACTACCCTTAAAAATCAAAAATTCAAAAAAATGAAAAAAACGCCTGGAGATACCGTGAATATATACATACATGCCAAATTTCATCTAAATCGGACCAACGGGGTAGGCTGTGGCACTGTACACATCCAGACACACACACACACACACACACACACGGACGGACAGACATCACGTCAAAACCCACTTTTTTTGGATTCAGGGGACCCCAAAACGGATATACCACTCAGCCAGGAATTTATTTATACTAAACATTATCTAAAAAATTAACAACTATTCAAAAAGTAACACGAGCGTTTACAACATGACAAAGTAACACCTGTTAAGTAATATTGGGATATGATAAGAAATAACATAATAGAGACAGAAATCAAGAGAACACTTAATATCTACGATTTTTGGCAATACTAATTTCGATCCAGTTGTACAGTTCACCTGTAAAAATGAACTTTATTTCTTCCTCTTCTCGAACTGTCAAAATGTAGGCTAAACATACTTCGACATGCCTTCGATATGAGTTTAAGATCCTTTGTGTAAAATTTCAAACCAGTTCAGTATGATCGCGTTTAATTTCCACAACAGACACACAAACGGACAAACATACAGAAACCACCTCTTCTTTGTGATATTATAGGAATCAAATATTTATTTCAAGAATACATTTTTACAGAAGTAAAAAGGAATATCTCTCAATAATGAAATTCATATTTACCTTATGGTTGGAAATGATGTATTTCCCAAGGCCTACCCGTCAGAGTTGGAGCATTAGTACTGTGAAGTTAAGTGAGGCAGCTAAACTTTCGTTTGCCACCTCTCTCGAGACTGTCATTCTCATAGCAATATCACATTGTTAAAAATATTCCCTTAATGGATATTTACTTCAACTTATATTTATACTTAGTGACATTCATCTCAGTTTTGGAACATAATCACAAACGAGATAAGATACTTACTGGCGTTGGTTATGAATTATTCAATATCTTTTACTGGATTTTTCCAACGTATGTTTAACTGCACAACGTTTCTAGAGGTGGAAAACTCCTCCCGTTTTCAAGAAAACCTAATAATTTACTTTAAAAATTGAATGTTTAAAGTTACAGACACAGTATTGATGGTATGATTAATATATGATAGAGATATATTCTGCTAAGATATATATATATAGATAGCTCTTTGGCACAACACCGCTCCAACTCAGTCGTGCACCAAGTCCTCGTTCTGAGAACACGCTATTTTGTGTTGCCCCGCTAGCTCGTTGGCGGTGTGTTGTGGTTATTTGTGGCACTATCAATATAGGTTTTGTGTTGTGCATGATAATATATAAGTATAATGTTATTGACAACATGATATAATTAATATCTGTAACAGATATTTTAATTATATAATAATATCTGTAACGCTAAACATTAAATTTTTAATGCAAATTATTAGGCAATCAATTGAAAACGGGAGGAGTTTTCCACCTCCAGAAACGTTGTGTAATTAAAAACAGACGCGTTGGAAAAGTGGAATAAAATATATTGAATAATATTATAAGATATTAATGCGTGTAATTCGTATGTGATTCGTCCAATAGTTTTGTAATGGGTATTACATCTTGTAATAGGCCCCTCCCTCACATAGACTGAGTCGAGCCTCGGGATTAGTACTCTAAATCTATGGTTTATATCTGAGTGGTTAAAGAACTGGCCAGAAACCAATAGACGCGGGTTAGATTCTCGTCAAGGGACATGTGAAATTTGTAATTCAGACTACCACCGTGCTCCTAAAGGCACAATAACCGTTGGCCCTACATAAGTAGTCAGTGGTGTAGTGCTAAAAAAAGCTGTGCCGGAGCGGTCCTTCCCAGGAAGGCCATTACTCTTTGGGGGGGATAATGGGTAGTCAAAGTCTGCAAGTTCCTCAGGAAGGTCATTGCGTGGTTAAACACGTATGTTAAGTATTCTGCAAAGTTTTTAGTAGTCGTTCTTTCTTATTCAACCCAAACTGGCGAGTGCAGATTAAGGAAGAAGAATATATATGATTGTATTACATCTTGTAATAGGGATTCACATAGACTGAGTCGAGCCTCGATTAGTACTCTAAATAATTTATATCTGAGTGGTTAAAGAACTGGCCAGAAACCAATAGACGCGGGTTAATTTTACATGTGAAATTGTAATCAGACTCCGTGCTCCTAAAGCTATAACTTGGCCCTACATATGTAGTGGTGTAGTGCTAAAAAAGTGCAGCGGTCCTTAGGAAGGCCATTACTCTTTTGTAATGGGTATCAAAGTCTGCAATTTCCTCAAAGGCTAATTACATAAACCGAATTAATTTTGCTAAAACTACTAGTGAATTCCTGATCTGTTGTATTCATGCAAATTATTGCAGTCGAAAATTCCCTTTAGTAAGGGTTATTCTTTTTCAACCCAAACTGGCGAGTGCAGATTAAGGAAGAAAAACATATTTGTAGATGAGTTTAACCACCAAATACTACGGATGAAAATTAATTTTATTTGAAAAAAAACAGACTTCATCGAAATTAAACTGTTTGTAGAAGATGAGTTGAAAAAATATCTTAGACAGATTAAAATGAAAAGGTTAAATGGTTGAAGTCTGAAAATACAAATAATCTCAACAGTTCTTAATCAGCCTCAAGATGTTGTAAAAATAAATATAGTTTTCAATTAAAAAACTAGACACTATAAAAAGATATATGGTCTTCAAGTCAGCCCTAGTGTCTGATTCTGGTGTTACGATGTTGTTAGGTTAGGGTAAAACGCCTAAAATTGCGTGTTGATAATGAAATGATGCGAGCGACTCGCTTACCTACCACGCTCTATAAAAAGGCAAAGTACAAGTATAAAAATCTGAGTTTCGGCTGCACGAGCTGTGCCGGAGCGCCGCTCCAGCTCTAAAGGCTGTACCGAAGCGGCGCTCCGGACCGCTCCGGCTCCACTACACCACTGTAAGTAGGTGTTGGATCATGCCAGAGGCACTTGAGCCAGAAGATTACCCGAATCTTTACTTTTACTTGAGAATCGAATGTAATTTGCAATTTAATGAGATAAAACTGAGGATCGTTTATTCTAAGGAGAGTCAAAACTTTCGTAATTACAGTGTAGTTATCCATAGTAACTATAACTGTTATAGTAGGTATTTCCGTTCACCATTTATTGCAAGAACGATTTAGGGATTTAGAATCAAGATCATAATTAACTAGATTCTCTGTTTGCCCTCTCAACTGATAGAATTGGTAATCATGATTTTCTATGATAAAAATATTATTAAGGGTATTCTTTGGTCAATAAACTTTTAATATTATCACATTTCAAGTACCATTTAATTTTAATTGGAAACGATATAAATACCTGGTATTTCCTAGCAAACTTCAACTTATTGCCGGATAGTTTAATTTATAGACTGACCAAAAATTGAAACCTACAATATAGTCTAGAAAAACATAACCTTAACTTTCGTAAATCCTAAGAAAGACTCCGATTATTTCTCTTTAGACGTGCTGTGACCAGTGCTCATGAGTCTGAGATTAAAACATTATATTTACATTTTACTTGATTCTCTCAGATCATCCGGGAGTTGCCCGTGGAGCCAGTGGAGTACTTCCTCGGCGTGCCGTATGCTGCGCCACCTGTCGGCGAACGTCGGCTTCGCCCTCCTCGCCCACCTCTGGCCTGGAGTGGCACCCGTCTGGCCGACACGCCAGCACCCTTCTGCCCTCAGAGGCCTCCCCTGCGCGGCCTCAACGCCTCCTCGGCCCTCCAGCTGATGCCAAGGGACCACTTCCTGCTGCTGTCGCGGCTACAGGACATGCTGCAGGACCAGAGCGAGGACTGCCTCACCCTCAACATTTACGTCCCTGCAAGCGGTAAGAGTTTGGAAATATCTATCCTTGAAGTACACTGAATAAAAACCATCGAGTAGCTGATCAAAGAGAATCAGAACAAGTATAGAACGCCAACTATGAAATATGAAATAATAATTCAAAGGAAAACAATGTAAGTGCTTGTTTGGTGTTATAGGGTGTACTCTTCTCGCTGCAAGATTGTGAATTCATGCAGACACAGTTTAAAGAAAATAAAATTACACAATATATGTTACAATATAGTACAGTTTGTATTAAGACCTCTTTATCTTGAATCGTTATGTTTTTGAAGTGTGTTTTTTGAATTTATGAAACAGGGTGTTCCATTCACAATATTTTACACACAAAAAATACTCTGCATTCGGTTTATTGGTGGTTGCCCTTTTGAGCTTAATTTTCTTATAATTTACTTATGTATTTACATCCCGAAAAAACTTTGTCCACCTTCTTGGAGTTTACGAATTATGGTGCTACAAACGATGGCCGATAAATGCTACGTTTATCCGCCAAGATCATCTTCATAATAAAAATACCAGTTCGTAATTCAGAGGCAAAATTGTGGTTCAGATCCCATGTAAAAGTGTAGGTGCCTTAGTTGACATTAGCTGCCGAGCTAGATGTCCTGTCTAAGGAACATGTCAGCCTTAGTCAGAAACAAGAATTCAATATCGCACCTTAATCATCTTACACTCATTTCTCAATCCTACTTGGTTTAAATTACCTACCTAGGTAAGTCACCGTTTTATAAATGTTACATAAACAGTTTGAAAGGTGATTTATACTTTTAACTGAAATGGCAACCTACCCAGGTAGGTATTTTTAGGCAAGTATGAATGAGAAATGAGAATCTTAATCTTAATCTAACATGTTTTATGGGCTGTTGTAAAGTAACAAAAGTTAATGACAACCATGTTTCACCTGCTATACAAATTTGGAATTCAAATCAACGTACTGAAACATACAAGTGTGTTTTGGCTAACAAGTAATATTGTTGTGATTCTATGCATAACGCAGTCACACTTCGATCAATCCGTGTCAAACTAAATGGGTTTATGTTTGAAGGTCACAAATTTAATTGATGCGGAGACCGATTTGCAATGATAAACAGTTCTTGATTGATATATTTTGTGCATTTGCTCAAGTGAATACACGCACAGGCGTAGTTGATGATTTCCAAACACGGCTGTTTAATCAGTTAATTAGTGCCAGTTTCCTATTCGTTATTAGTTTGTCTTCTAAATTGGATAAATTTTAATTTAGTTCATTAACTAGCCTAGATAAACTATATTTACACTCTTTAATGCGCTAAGAACCAAGTTGCTAGTTTAAACAGTTGAAAATTAATTATGCATAAAGGTTTTTCCTACCGTGACTCATTCAATGATTCAGTGTACAATACTTAAATACTTATAACTAACTGGAACACTTACTTAAAATTGGTAAAACCTTGGTTTCGCATTTTGTATGAAAGTATGAATGAGAAATGAGGGTAAGATTATTGTGGCGCGATCTTGTAGTCGTGATTTATAAACGTTATTTCCAGTTATAATTTGACGCACTTAAGGCTCACGGATAAAACAAATGTAATTTTTGCAACAGCGTATGTCATGTGTTATCATTAAGTTCCAACACTCATGATATATATTCTAACCTATTTTTTTAGGAAGATGGGCCCTAATACTGTTAAAGTCAGAGGTGTGGAGAGCGCCCCTGCGGCCATAACTGTATTTATAGGCCTGCCTACACAGAAAAATGACCAGGTTAAGTGTAAGAAAGGGCCAAGTGTCCCTAACTTTCCTGGATAAATAAACGATTTTTCATTTAAATTCATTTGAAATAGAGTGACAGCCTTGTTGCCGGACTGGTCTAGTCTATGTCAATGATCTCATGTCTACCCTTGATCTTGTTAACCCATATCGCATTACAGGCAGTCGTGGAGAAGACGCCCCCTACGCCATCATGGTGTACATACACGGAGAGAGCTACGAGTGGGGTGGCGGCCATGTTTATGACGTCAGCGTCTGGTCCAGCTTGGGTCACGTGATCGCTGTCACGATCAACTACCGCATCGGGTTGCTCGGTCAGTTGAAAGTTGATAATCTTTCTAAACTTAGAAAGTAGGCTTGGTGGTAGGTAGGAATCGAAACATCTTACATTGATCCTCTTCGTAGTTATCGTAGAGATCTGCGTTAGGTTTGCTCGTTAGCAGATCTTTTTTGTGTTTTTTTGTTTATTTGTTTAAGGGTTGTGTGCTTTTTTTCTTTTTTTTGTGTGTTTTACAGCAAGCCTAGCTAGCAAATATTGCTTTCATATCGGAAAGTTTTGCCAATATTTCTTTTCGTTTCTATCGTTTGCTATCGGCAAATTTATGGTAGAATTAAACTCTTATCTGGAAAGGTGTTTTGTTGGTTTTAAAAGTCTGTGTTTTAACATTGATATATCTTAGCATGTACAAGGTTTCCATATAAACTACCAGAGCTATTGTATTGAATTTTTAATATGAAAGAATAAGAACAGCTGTTTATATGAACGGAAAACATTCCCATTAGACATATCCATGATCTAACCTATTTCCCACGCGGAAGTAAATACAAACATTTTTTTAATTTGCAAGCAACGCCCTGATCTTATAATATTTTCACGAACTACGTACTTTATTCACTCAAAAAGCCTCACAAAAGTGATTTTCTAAACAAATCAAATCAGAAAAGACATTACAAGTTGTAAACTCTGCTCATCTTTGATGTTCCAACATCGAAACGCCGAGATGAACCGAATATAACATCACAACAGTTTTCTTTGAGGATAAACATTTACCAACTCTAAATTACACAGTCTATTGCTACCCACCGATTCAATATCAGCCGATGTCGATTTGACCGAGTGGATGGACGCTTCATGTAGTCCACTTCGCCAACTAAATTAGCAATAGCTTTTGGTGAAGTTTAATTTGCGTTTTGAACACTGTTTCAGTATTATAATATCAGTATAGTACCATTGACATCAAATTTTCAAATGCTCCTGATTTCTACCCGAATCTATTTTCAACAATATGTGGTCCTATCTTAAATAGATAAAACAACATTTTTCTAATAACATCTAACTATAAATACAGCTTACTATAAACTTCTTTTTTTTACTGTATCAGCATCATTATTATAGAATACAACTTTTCACAAAGAAAGGTTGGAAAAGCGTGAAAATGTTTGTAAGGAAAGGTTCAAACTCAACTCCTGAGAAGCAAACTCACTTAATGAAGGGTAATTATTCAAATCCTTTACCTGCTGGCTATCCTTTACTCGCTTCACGGTGCTCTCTTTGAATAAAAAAAACTTTTTAATTTGTAATGTGATTGATGTGGATTATACAAAACAAAATTTCCCTTAGGATGCAATCTGAATTTATTTTTAACAGTGAAAAAGCGCCTAAGCTTACCATTCCTTAGATATTATACGTTTCTTCATAATTTCATTTTCTTTAGCGCTAGTAAAAGCCTGATATGTATTTTGTGTAGTCTAATAAGACAGTGTGGTTATGAAGATAATTAATCCGGATGATTTTTTTTGTTTGCTAAGACTAATAACGTAATAATTAAGATATTTTAACATAAAAACATTTTATTATTGTACTAAAAATGAAGGGATATCCTTTTTCCTCTACCCTTTGGATCTATTCCAAAGATAGTGGATGATCCACGATAGTGTGCAAGAATAAATTTCAAATGTATAAACTGTTCTTTTTTAGAGACAGATGTGATAATTTCATTAGTGAAAGACCATCAGAACAGACAAAGGAATTATTTAATTCTCGTACTGTTATACATCTCCAAATAAAAACTTCTCTATGAACTTTAAACAATTAATAATTCTGCAATGCTTTGTATCTCTTTGTAATATTTACCTTATAGTTTTCAATGCTCAATTTAAAATTAAAAACGTAATTTTAAGTTTTTAATTTTACAAAAGCATTAAACATCTGAAGGGCTTTGAATGAAAACACCTAATACTTGCTGTTGGTACCTATACGGAATTGCATTTGTGATGAAATTTTATTTTCCTGGCACTAGAAAATGATATTCTAATATGAAATTTCATAGGTCACTGAATTATAACATATTATTGCAACTGTATATTTAATCTCCTTCTTCTTAATTAATGTCCTTCCTTTTCCTTTTTATGCGTTAATTATTGTTTTGATGCGTTTAACTGTACTCTACGACATTGACTCTATACGATTTGACTTTGAAACACCTGGGCTAATACCAAGGTGTACCAACCTAGCAGAGGTGCCAAGCTAACAGTGGTACCAACCACTGGGCGTGTGTATATTCGTGTTGTAGCTTTCTGAGTCCAAAAAGAGCGCTACAGACAATTTTGAATTGAGTGTAATTCGTACTGTAGCTTTCTGCGTCTAATACGAACCCTACAGACCATTTTGAATTGAGTGTAATTCGTATGTAGCTTTCCGAGTCCAAAAGGAACCCAATAGGAATATATAAATACCCAGGTGAACCAACCTAACCTATAGTTTCCAGCCTCAATAACACCAACCGTATTACATGTCTATATAACCAGGAGTATCAACACCATTAAATGTATATAAATACCCAGATGTACCAACCTAACCTATGCCTCACACGTAACTGGTGTCCGACAGGTTTTCTCAAGAGCCATGCGGGCTGCTGCCTGGCGCTGCGCGACATCGAGGCTGCCCTCTCCTGGGTCCAGAGGAACATCGTATCCTTCGGCGGCGACCCTCGGCGTGTCACCCTGGTGGGCCACGACACGGGCGCAGCCCTCATCAACGCGCTTCTGTTATCCGACACTGCCGCAGGTACGCAATTGCAACGTAACGAGAAGGTGGAAAATTTTTTTATATTTATTTACACCTTCCTACAAGTGAGCGGTTGCTCTCCTTACCTGACTTGACTGATCCCTTTGGGAGAGATGCACTTTATCCTCATAATTAGACCAATTCGTAATTCAGAGGCCGTGGTTCGGATTCCGCGTTTAACTGTAGGTCCCTTAGTTGCCATCGGTTGTTGGGCTATTAATTAACAGTCCTGTCTAAGGAACATGTCAGCCTTAGTCAGTAACAAGACTACAAGATCGCGCCACAGTCATCTTACACTCAATCCTCATTCACACTTGGCTTAAAATACCTACATTGTAGTATGGTTACCATTTCAATAATCTAATTTAATCTATTTATTAATTAATTACATTAATTGTTTCTAGGGCTGTTTTCTTCTCTAAATTGTTCATAACTACTAAATAACGTTAAAGAACTAGGTTAATTAGGCTATAACGTTTAAAAAGTTTGAATAATAAAGATGCGTAAACACTTAGAGAGTTAAAGTTGTATTAGTCTAGTTAAACAATTGTCCAATAAAAAAACTCTAATGATTTTGCACACTAAGATTAGGTTAGTACAGTTTACGGGTTATTAACGTCTTAGTCAACTTAGTTGAAGTTTTAAAACTAAAACACGAATCTCGCACCATGTAAAAGTGTTCAAAATACTATAAAATTTACATTTTTTTAACTTTTCGATGTACAGTTCTGTTTATGAAGAAACCCTTTTTCTCATACTGGAGGTTGAATACTTCATTCTCGTTGTTGGGACCGACAGGTGTGAATAAACATTGACAAGGTGAATCGGTTCGAAAAGTCATAGTCCGCTACGAAGTATGTGATTTAATAAATCATAAACCCATGATGATGACAATAATCATCATTTATATTGACTGGGAAAAGGTAAAACTGTGTAAAATGTTAGATGATGCAGGCCTAGGTAAAAGTCTTGACAGGACCATTGTTTACTGACTACTACTGGTGTCACTTTACAGGGTTGTTCCACCGCGCCATCCTCCTGTCCGGCTCTCTGCTGTGCCCCTGGGCCGTAGCCGCCCGCCCCGACTCCACCCTCGCCAGGGTCGCCGCCCACCTGGAGTGCCCCCCTGGCCCGGAGCTGACGGAGTGTCTCCGTCGTACTCCTCTCTCCCGCATCCTCGCCCTAGACCTGCCGTCGCCCAGGTTCCTCTCCACCTTCGGCCCCTGGTTCCCCGGGGACGTCCGCTCCGCCCTGGACCGCGCAGGTGACACGTTCATCTCCCGGCCGCTCATGCTGGGGGTCGCCACCACCGAGAGCTACCTGGACCTCAGTAACCACCAGGTCCAAGAGGGCGTCGAGGAGGACCAACGCAATCGTATTCTTAGGTAAAATTATTTTTATTTTCGTTTAATTAAATAAAATCACTAAAACGTGTTAATTTTCAAAAAGTAGAAGACCATTTTTTTAAGGTTTTATTGAGATGGATATGTCTATGCTCTAAGGGGGGTTAGCAATTTATGGAACGCATAAGAGTTACTGTGGTGACGTCATATGGATTAGCTGTTTAGAGGAACTGAAAACATTCGCTTCAGATATATGTATAATCTATTTTCCCACAGAAAAATAGAGTATTATCTGCAAATTGCTTGGCTTTTAGGTTTTATGACCCAGAAAAGTCGAAATGGGTCTTATCTCAACTTCTGTCAGTCTTAAGGCTAAACAAGATATTTTTAACACTTTACCCTGAAAACGAGAGCATCCATAGCTTTGCAGCTTATTTTCTTTATTATATAGCCTACCTTTTGTAGAATTATTTTGTTTACTTTAAACTAACCTAAGTACTGTGAAAATCAAATCTCTCACTCTTTCTCATTCACACTTGGCTTAAAATATACCTACCGGGGTAATTCGCAATCTCAAAAGATAAAATCGAATCTAACCGGAACTTAGTCTTAAACAACATTATAAGTATTTGTTCTAAGTTTCACAGAACGTGTGATCGTAAAAGTGATTTAATATAAATAAATAACCATCAGCTGTCTAAAACCAGTGTTAGATTGTTTACATTTACCATTGATGTTAAACGTACTTTGAAATTATACCATCTTAGAATGCTAACAAAAAATATAACAAATTTTAATCTCATTGTGAATTAATGTTAAATAACTGAGTTGAAAACTGTCTGTACATTGCTCAGAATTTTTCATTTTTTAGTTATTCTTACTTTTCGTGCGTTAGAGAAACCTAAACCGGTCTTATCTCAATTTTTGTCTGTCTGTTTGTCTGTGACGCTCCAAGAGGCATTTTACGCCGTCTTCTCCGAAAAAATGGGAGAACTGATTACAATGAAACTTATTTCATGTATTCTTTACATTCTAGAGAAGGTTTATAAATGCTTGAAATCGCCCGCCGCCCCTTGAAAAGTAAATACCGATCATCTAAAAACCCACATTTACGCGATATTACTCGCATTTTGATCCGGTTTTCAATGAATAACCTACTGCTAATAACCAGCTGCTTTAAACATTTAATATAAATAAAAACAAACAGCTGTCAAATCAATATTAGTTTATATTGGTCATTGATTTTAAACCCATTTCGAAATCACACTATATTAACAAGTTATTTTAACATATAACTAATTATAATAGTGGTATAAATGTTCTAATCTATTTAATTGTAAAGTAACGCTAAATTATAAAGCTGGGTATTGACTTATTTTTTTGTATTGATTTGTCAGAATTTTAGGTTTACATTTTCGTATCATAATCTTTCTTCTTTAAACTGAATCCTACAACCTGTACAAAGGACGGGCTTACTGCTAGTAATATATAAAATATTTCATAACATACGGAGAAACGAACGGAGAGTTGGTAAACTAGATTGGTGGAGTGTTGTTGATGATCCAAGACCAATCGAGGCGAGTGGATACAAAGGACTGCGCCTTGAGTAGTCGTATCTTTGATTGATAGCTGAAAAACCAAAGTTAACACATTTCCTCCACCATCTTACAAAGTGTCCGACTCAGCGTTGACAAAGATTAACGACTACCACTTTGAAAGAGATTCTTGATTCCATTTTTCATTTCATGTTGTTAGTGGGCGAATATTTTCGATTCGTCATTCGAATTTCATATATAAATTTGGTTGAAATTTATCTTGGAGCATTGCACAAGGTCATAGATTGTTGTGATTAATATTTGTATCCTTTAACAAAAAACGTCTTCTTTAAAACTAAGGCTCGACACTGTTTACCATTTTATAACGAACTGTTAGGTTCACTATTCACTTTACATAGTTTTTATTTTAACTGACATTTTACAAATTGCGTGAAACATGATTTAACTACACATTTACATATAAAATTAGGGGGTTCTCTGAACGTTGTCTGGAATTATTATATTTCTGGTTATTTTTACATTTTACACCTTCAGAAATCACATAATGGGACATAGAGACTTCCTCGATTTCTGTCTGTCTGTCTTTTGGTAACGTTAAACAATATTTTATATCTTTTAGATAACGTTTTTGCTTATTTTAACTCACCTACTAAACCCCTCTCCACACAATAAATAATGTTGATAAATAATTATTTATATTTTACGTGGGTGTAGGTCAGTATAAAGTATAAAACCCCTTCCAAAAACTTATAGAATAATTCAATTGAGTTTAATCATAGTAGGCACACTAGCTTTTAAGTTGCTTTACAAAAATATTCTGTTTAGCGTTACAGAAATACAATCTTATCAAAACTAAGATAACCCCCATTTTGGATTTAGTGTGTATAAAACGTAAATGTAACAAAAAATATCACATTAGCAAGAAATGTACAGACACAACCGTAATTTGATTTACATAAATGTTTGCTAACATTTATATAATGGGTTCCAGAGTAGGCCTAATCATCACTGTGTTCTCTCTTAGGAGGAAAATGAATTACCACGTCTTCAAGGCTCTCAATTAGCCCAACATCACAAAGCCCATATAAATCCTAACTTGAATTGAGACCTCGAGCAAACGTTTTAAGTCAATTAACCAATTAGAATTTTCATTCTATTTATTGAAATATTTCCAATCAAATATTCCTAACCCTAATATTGTACTTTCCGCATAATTTTACTGGCGTATCGTTACCTTTAATAGACCCAGGCCCTATGAGATTAAAACGATTAGCTCTAAACCTAGTTTCGAAAAGTATTAGACATATTTTATAATAAGCTTAAAACAAGATGCGATCTAAGAAAATTAATCAATAAAAATGAATAACTAGCAGATGTCTAACTGAAATAAATATTAGTGCCTTTACCAATTACATTCATATACTAGGTATTACATTTTTAATTACACAATTGCTTGCGCCAATCATAAACTTCCTTCCTGGTGGAGACTTTTGAAAGCACGTCTTAAACCGTCGTTATACTACAGTAACTAATAGAGTTTACTCCAATTAAAGCGTATATAAACCCCTTTCAACGTTATTATTTGCCATTTTAAAAATAACACTAGAGTAAAACGCACGAAAATGGTCCGATGAAAGTCAGTTGGGTGTTGCCAAATCGCCCCATTCTATTATAGCATATGGTTACGTCAGCTGATAGGCTAACTGAAAACTGGCAACACTGCTGTGGAAGGGGATGAGGGGAGAACCAGCTATCCAAGACCTCATCGGCCCATTTTTGTGTGGTTTACTCCAGCAGTAAGCCCGTCCTTTGTACGGGTTTTAGGATTCAGTTTAAAGAAGGAAGATTAGCATACCAAAATGTTAACCTGAAATCCTAAACAAATCAGTAAAAATTGCCTCATATGACTTTAATATAATTTTAAGAAAACTAAAAATTTTATTTGAGTCATTGAATGTTTTTATCATTTCACACATAGGCCACTTTCTACTACAGATAAGTGATTATTGATGTCTGTTCCTTTCTCTAAGGTTGAAAGTAAATGAGGGCTGGAGTTGCGTATCCATGTTAAGTTTTTAATAAAGTAATGTACAAAGTAAAGTAAAATATTGTAATCTCTTTTGAAAAACACTAATAAAACCTACATATGTGATAAATTATCAATTAAACAGGTCCTTAACTACAGCAATTAAAAAACATCAACAAACCTATAAAATACGGATGTTTGTAAAGTTTGACATAATAAGCAACTATCACTACAACTACACTATCATTTTATGATTCTTTTATTAAAAATGGCTCACACTACAATCTACTTGTTTCTAAAATATTTTCAAGTTGTCTTTAAAAATTTAGTTATTATTGAAATAAAATGAGTAAAATTTGATTTACACGGTAATTAGAAGCCATTGAGTACTACTTCATGCTTGCTTACTTGGCTTGCTCTATGGTTCAAATAATAACAGCCGCTGTTTATACGTTCAGACAATACGTTGAAATCTAAAACAAAATGACTTCCCCATAATATATGGGATTTTTAAGGTGTATAGGGTAGAAATCTAAGGTACTTGATACTTGATAAAATCTAGGGGAAGGATTGCACTGCGACCTATGAGATCTATTGTGCCCCCAGACTAGTCTCTAGTTCTTGCCTAGAGAACCCCCTCTAGTCCTAATGCCTTAATAAGTTTAGTATAACGAGGGGTTCTAACTTTGGAAAATCCTCCACCGCCACCTGGTGTGTTCCCAAGCTTCTGGCTCTCTTCTGACCTATCGCGTCACACTCAGCCAATAGGTGTCTAGGTGTTGATTGGCAGAAGCGGCATTCACCCTCTTGGACAATGCCCATCTTGCTCAGATGACCCCTGAGCCTACAGTGTCCGGTTAGAAATCCCGTCAGTATCCTTAGATCGTTTTTCTTAAGCCTGATCATGGTCTCAGACCTTCTTATATTATGCACTCCAAGCATTTCCTTAGCCTGTCTGAGCGGCCCAGGCTTTCCCTCTGGCTTCCTTCTCTTCCTCCTTTAATTTCTTTTTGAGGAGTCCTCCAGTGCACAACTGGCTCCGGTCCAACAAAGGGTGGCTTTAGAGCCATTTGTCTGACTTCATTCACCTTGGTGCCCAGGTACCCAAAGTAGTGACAACTTGTTGTTCTTATTGATCTAGACTGAATAACATCTTGAATTTATCAAGGATATATTGACAAAAATTATTAATAATCACGAAAACGATTGTCGAATTAATAACGATAATTAATAACGATTGTGTTGTCACGATAATTTTTATTTTAGGCCCAAAGCATCAGTATGCCAAATTTCAGCATCCTAGGTAATTGGAAAGTGGGAGAATTAGTGATGAGCGAGTGAGTGAGGGCTTTGACGTTTATATATACGGATAAAAGTGTATACTTTTTGAATAACCGTATATTAGGAATGAAAGGATCAAACCGCGAATTCAGCATTTGAGCACAACAATATGTACGACCTCATATCGCATCAAAAGCAATATGTAAATTCCACCCCTAAACTTCCTTGAAGACTACAGAATGTGATCAACGGCTCCCTTTACGAGAGTTTGAGATCTCTTAGCTGCAAGAACGTGAGCCAACTTCACTTTGACGAAACAGGATTTGAAGTTTTGTGTTTGACCTTTTTGTTTTAACATATTCATTGAACATACATTCCTGATATTCCATTTTCAAAGTTCTTTCGCAATAACTTTAAAAGATTATTATAAATTCTCTTCGACACTATTATATTGACTATCGATGATCTTAGATTTCGTTGAATAATTTTGCTACAGGTTCGATCTCCAGGATGTCCAAAAATTTTGATACGTTTGGACCACTTTCCCTTAAAAGTGTTTTCATATTTTCCTGTAAAATTCCGTTGGCGTTGACATAACAAAATAAAAAAATTATCTACCTTAGTTACGTAGTTGCACACCTAAACCTAACCTAAGATAATATTCTGTACATCTTTCCCTAACATTTTTTCCTATTATTATGCTATTATTCATTATTACTACTAACAATTTACTATGTTTACCTTTTCCTTTTTACACTTCTTTGTTTTATATTACTTTATCCTATTTATTTACTTCATTACAATTATACTGTCATTGTGCTGATCCTGCCTAAAATATTTATAAAATGAAAGTAAAAATGTATAAACCTTCCCAACGTGCACCGTATTAAGTGCATGGGAAATGCAAGTTAAATATTGTTACCGTACATTTTTGTTGGAATAAGCGTATCACTGTAATCCAGCTACTTGGTCACAAATAGTGGATAATTGTGAGCGATGGTTGGTGGGTTTAGTGTTCTCTTGTGTGGATTTACGTTCGCACTATTGAATACTACGTTAATCCGCAAAGACCATTCTCATAATTAGACCAGTTCGTAATATAGAGTCAGTGGTTCAGACTCCACGTTTAACTGTAGGTCCCTTAGATATGCCATGGACTATTAATTAACAGTTATGTTTAAGGAATAAGTCAGCCTTGGTCAGTAACAAGACTAAAAGATCGCGCCACAATCATTCATTTCTCATTCAAATATGACTTAAAATACCTGGTTCTGAACGGGTTGTCATTTCAGTAGCTAACAAACTAACTCAATTCAATTGAACATTTCCAACACGAATGTGTTCGTTCGCAGGACGTTCATCCGCAACACATTCGTGTTCCACCTGAACGAGCTGTTCTCGACTGTACGGAACGAGTACACGGACTGGGACAAACCCATCATCCATCCCATCAACCTGCGGGACTCGCTACTGGAGGCACTCAGTGACGGGCACACTGTTTCACCCGTCGTCCACCTGGCGGCGCTGCACTCGCGGCGAGGCTCCACCACCTACCTAGTGCACTTCAACCATCAGACCAGGGAGACCGACTACATACAGGTAGACCTACCTAGACACGGCTGTAAAGCGTCTGCAATCCCTCCGCCATTTTGGATTTTTACCTTTGCGTACCAATGATTTTATGAAGATTAAAGATAAAAACAAGACTTTTTCAACCACGAACCTAAAAATTTAAAAGACGTCAGATATCAAAATATGCTTATCATAATAATAATTATCACTGATTTACGCGACGAAAATGTCAATAAAATTTCAATGATGTATTATGTAGGTAATTATAGGACAACAGTTTAACTGGTTTCCACTGTGATCTGATCACTAGAAATTATAGTGCTCTTTCGAATGACACCAAGTACAATGTTTTCTGATACATAACGTCTCAGTGGTTGTTTGAACCAAACACTGTATTTAAGAGAAATCATTAAAAGAGTGCAGGAATTGCGGACTCTTAAGGTCTAGAACGTTTTAGCGAATTTCCCATAGGGCCTTTATTCATGGACAGATGTCGATGAAACTTAGTATAAATTGTCAAAATAAATATTGTTTATGCTAAAATTGCCTACGTTCAGTGTTCCTCACAGTAGCAAACCTGCATACTGTTTCACATGTTAATCTTAAAGAGAATCGGGAAACTCTCTTATTTGTTATTTTATTACGGATATTGATCAAACCTGCTAAATATTATTATTGATTAGGAAATTCACTGAGTACGCAGGTCCGCTGCGACGAGGGTATTTTATTTTAGTAACTATATAGTTTTGCTTTTTTATAGTTGTATAGGTACGTTGCAAACACAATAACGTTAACTTCAACTGGTTCTTTTCTTTGGCGGAGATAATCTTTAAATGTAAATTTATAGTCCCTTAAGAAGGAGGTAAACGATTCCCGATACGTTATGTAGTTTCCAAACACAAGACGATTTGGGAAATAGTTTAGTCCTAAATTATTGTTCTTTATCACCATATAAAGAACTTCACAAAACCCTGTAGACCCAGGATACAGGATCATAGTGAAAAATCGTTGGAAATATGGGGGATTTGAACTCGAAATCTTGAAGACCAAACTGCCACTATTCTATTGCGTCCCAGATGTAATCCGCTAGTAATGTTTTGTTTAGTTCTAATCCACAATTTCTTATATTTTAAATGCTACCCACAGTACACTAAAACACGGTACCAGTAAACTGACATATACTTTCTCCCTTAAGTAAATTTAAAACAAAAATCTATAATAATAATACTGTAAGACTATAACAAAACTGTCATATTATTTCAAAATAATCGTAAAATTTGTGAGAATAACAACATGAAAACAAAGTTAAATTAATTGTTACAAATTTATGGGGGGGAACCACCCCCCAGTAATACCAAACTTTTCGGTAAGTTTTTTTGGATGATGTTACCTTATTCTGCATACGACGGTTCTTGGAAATAGTAGGGAAATAAGGAATAAATTGATTTTTTATATTCTCCGTAATAATAACATTGAGCGCTCTCAGACAACATACTGTGTTTCCCACAGACTCTAAATATTTATTTTCTCTGGAGAGATTAGTTGTAGACAAATACTTCAAAATACTAATTTGTTAGTTTTTAAACTGAATTCAATGATGGTAATCAAACTATACCTTACCTTTGTGTTTTCGTAGCAAAATAAAAAATAAGATTTTTTTACTTTTAAAAGCCCATAACTTTAAGAAGTTATGTTTTGAGAAGTGCGGGTGGTGTCATTTTGTTTACCTCACAAAGGACTATAAATTATATAATATTAATCAAAATCATTAAATTCGTGTCAGAATTTAATTGCACGTGTTTTTGGGGGTTTCAGGGGTGAAATATCCTCAAAAATAAAAAATTTAAAGGAAAAAAGTGTCCGAGATACCGTGGATTGTTACCTACATACAGAATTTCACTATAGTCGGATCAATAGTCTCATCTCTTAGTTTCTACACTACCCCCCACAGAAATACAGACACACAGACAGACATCATCAAAAGGGATACATCCACCAGAAACTCAAATTCGAAAATTCTGACGAAAGACAGACTTCATTCTAAAAACCATATTTTTCGATGCAGGTAGCACTAAATAATGGATATTCAACAGGAACTCAATTTTGAAAATTCTGACGAAAACGATACTCTCTACGTATACCATAGTATATGGGGAGAAAATAAAAATGTGCCTTATTGGTATATATCGCTTCTCTAGTGGCAAAATATGGAACTCCACGAGATAGTTCCAGTATCAGCCCATAGGTGGCAGCTCGGCAAACGACGACAATAACTTAATAGTTTTACTAAATTGTCAATAGATACCGCCACTTGTCACTTCAGGTTTTTTGGATGGAAACTAACGACGATATACCAATCAATAAATATTGTTGCTAAGAAAATTATGGATATATTTCAACTAATTAACTAGGGAACAAACATGTTATCTGAGGACGAGTAATTGTTAACTTATGTGATAGTTAGATTTTTATAATCATTATCTATCTAAGTAGAATTATAATTGAATTATTAAAGCCAAACAAAGAAGTAAGAAATGTTTCTAAATATGCCACGATCCACAACAATTAAAGTCAAAATGTAATTGTAAGAGTTTAAAGTAAAGGAATAAGTCCCTTAGTCGTCAAAGGGACAAAAGGGTTTGCATAATGCTTTCCTTTGGTTTCTTCCAGCGTTGTGCCTAACCATGTAAAGTTAGTTAGGAATACATTATTACCTTTGAGATAATCCTTTCTTTACAGTTTAATTTTTATGCAATATTTATAATCATTTAATATTTTTATTTTTGTCATTAACTATAGGAATATTCTTTTCTTTGCAATTTAAAGAGAAATATTTTAATATAATAGCTAAACCTCAAATTATTAAATAGAAAGGAATGACACAGTTTGTCATATTTCTAGTGTTTTAAGAAGTATTGAATTGTTTTTGTTGAGCTATGAAAGTCGTAATCCCTTAACAAAACAAAATTTTACTGGACATGGTTTGGAAATATGATATTTTTTGTTTGTTTTACATTTTATACCCCAGACCCCCCCATTGGGCCTTATCTCAACATTAGTCAGCCTGTCTTTCTGTACTACTTAACAAAGTTGTATTGTAAAACTTTTCCGTGATGATGGGAATACCCACACTATGATTAAAGATATTTTCATAATTCTATACCTTATATAGAAGACTTTTGTTTACTTTAAACTGACTTACGGCTTAATATATATAGTAGATAGCTCTAAAAACCCAATTTTACTGATCATATGATACATTTCATAATGTTATATAATAAAATACGAACATACGAAATATTATTTTAATATAGGTTTTAACAGCTAGTTATTTCTTTCTTATAATTGTCTTTCTTGAAACTTCTAGTTTATATTGATTTCAAACCTATTTTAAAATAATATTTCATAAAAATATTAAAACGTAAAACATATTTTACTATGAAACTAATTTTGTAATTTAATCAGATTGATTTCATTCAAAATTAATGCTCTACTTAATAATTGAGCTGAGAACTTGTGTTTATTTTTTATTTGGTTGGTTTTTTATTTATTTCAGTATAAACAGCTTAGTGCTTTTCACTGAGTCGAGCATAGCCAACAGCTAGTTTAATTTAAAATTTAAGATTTAAATAATCAGCATCAGTGGACTGACACACACTTTCTCCCTTAACCTGCCGTTTGTCGAGGTCAATTGTGTTACGCAAAAGGTCCAGGGATTAGCGCCAAGATTAACCTTTTAAATGTCTTGTCAACGATTTATTCGAACAAACTATATCATACCACTTTTGTTTAGCTGTTTTGCTAAGCTTTAATCACATACAAAACTGAAAATAACTAATCTCAAGATAAAAATTAAAATCTCCTTGTTATAAATTAATTCACTTAACTTTTCAATTATATATTTAAAACACACGTCGCTATTAAAAATACATTTTGAAAATACTCATTCTATTATAACAACAACCAAATAATAAATCTACAAAATACATAATTTATTACTAAATAAAAGGCCTTTTTAGTTTTGCAAGTTGTGCTTACTGCATTGAAACTCGTAATGAAACAAAGGTGCAAGGCAGGATGAAGGTCACTTAACCTCCACCACCGAATCCCCTCGACTACTGACACCCCAAACAACAGCTATTCCGAGTTTCAAGCCGAGATAATTATCGGCCTGTAATTTGTAATAATAAACTGTTATTACAACATATTTTGTAGAAACTTAAATTAAAAGTGAGCGTAGAGCTCACCCCTCGACCATCCGCGGGTTAAGTAGGTATATTTAAAAACTTAATCTTCAATAAAACTAACATATTTATAAAGTTTATCTAAATGTTATTTAATAACTTATTGTTTCAAAAATAATCATTCAATTTCTGATTTCATTCGATTTCCCACGGTAATATTTAGCTTTTCTGAGTGGGTTGTGTTGGGCGATGTGACATTAAGCTGCATACCAAGTTTCATCGAAAACTGTTGGGAAATTAGGAAGAAATAGATTTTTAACTTTCTTTGTAAGAATAACATTGGGTGATCTCAGACAACGTACTGCATTTACCATGACAGTAAATTTAGCTTTCCTCTAAAATCAATTATTTAAAAATACTAATTAGTTTAGTTTTTCAAAGATGGTTTTAATGGTGGTAGTAAAGTTATACTTTTCCATAATTGTTTCACGGAAACTAAAAAAATAGATTTTTTGACCCCTTGCGGGTGGAGTCATATTACTGTATATCCACTAAAAACTAAAACATTTTAATCAAAATAGTTAAAGCCATTTTTGAGAAATTTAGATTTTACGTATTTAAAATTTTAGGGGTGAACTACCCTCGAAAATAAAAAAACAAATGCCTAGAGATACAGTGAATATATAGGCCCCTAAGTACTTACTAAATTTCATCTTAATATGACCAACGGGATAGGTTGTTGCTCTGTACTCATCCAGACACAAACATTTACAGACTCCCAAACGGATATATCCACTATAGACTCAAATTCGAAAATTTTAACGATAACTGTACTTTCTACAAATACTATGGTATAAGTGGGAGAGAGGAAAAACGTCAGTGTTTGTCATGTAAAGTGGAAACTAGTTGCAAATGATGTTATCCAAGTCTGCGAACAGCGTTGTCAGTTCCACTTTGTGAGCCGTACTGTCCGTTACCGTTACTAAGATACCCTCAATCGATGGGACAGCTGAGAACACCTCAGCTAGTTACGCTCTATGCATTTCTTAATTGAAAAGTTATAGTAGGATGTTAATTGACAAGTAAATGTTTTCTTACAATGTTTTTCGTTACATAAAAATCTGACTTTCATAACGCGTCAGTGTTTTTAACAACACACCGTTTCTGGAGGTGGAAAAACTCCTCCGTTAACAAGTGACTACGAAACACTTACATTTAAATTGTGTACCACCTTTTGCACGCATACAATTTCATAAAAAAGCAATACCTTTTTCAGGAATTTTCCGTATATTATAATTTATTCTTTGGCTGGAACATCTTCTCTACTGGTTATACTTAAATTATTACGCTCAAATACTTTTAATAATTAACAAGTTAGTATAAAAATACCTTGTAACAACACTAGATTAGTGTATTGTTTTTCTTCTTTCATACAATTATTTAGATAAATTATTTTTTTCTTTTAATGGTTCAAATTGGCAAGGCAAGATTTTAGTTGAAAATAATTTACTTATTAATTATTTTGGATAATAATCGTTGTCTCTTTTAAAATACATTAGTAATAAAAATTTATTAAGCACTCAGCCAAATTCGTGGTGTAAGAAAACCAAATATTTTTTGAAGCAGTGAATTTTTTTATTGATTATGTATATATTATGTTCGTTTTGTTCAAAGTGCGGGAGGTTACTCCACGGATTTTTCAATGGGTCTCTAAATTTCTCAACGCTATTTATTGTAAAACATATTATGTATTACTTGCTTTGTTCATTTTACTTAGATACAAAGTTTCTAATTTGTTGTCATTTTTATATTTGTTTATATAACATTTATTCATGTGATCTCGATACTAAAATCAACCACAACGTTATAAGAGTTCTATTTTAAAGCCCACATCGTGTCTAGAGGTATCTTACCTAAAGCTATAACAAGTATGACCCTCGTTTCTAGAGGTTGGGCAGCCTCCGAGGCGAGATCATCCCTTACCTGCTCGGCTTCCCATTGGTCGGTGGCGACCCTCTCTACCCCGCCAACCACACCCGAGTCGACTTGGCGGTGTCTGAACACCTATTGTTGCTGGCGACAAACTTTGCAAGGACCGGGTATGTAGCTCGTACATTATTTCTAACCCTTCTCTCTCTTTAATGTTTTTTAATAGTTTTTTTATAAAATAAAGTAGATAAGTCTTATAATCGTATCAGTGTAAATAACGAATATTAAAATTTGTATTTAATAATTTGGTGTTTAGTATCAATTGAAAAAAGGATAAATATTCAAAACCATTTTTGTTGTTGGAAATTTTTTCATCGATAACAAAACGATTTTAAGACGGTTTCACGTTTTTGCCAGACCTAACCAATTTGCTAGAGTTATTAATAATTAAAGTTCTCCCATTTGATACTTCCTGGAATTACCTTAACAAGTTTTTAAATACGATGAGGCCAAATCAGAATGGTTTCAAATTTATAATTATCGTAAGAATCAGGAAGTGTTTAGTTTGAAACGTAGTTTTACTAAGAAATTAAAACTCATACTTTATAGTATTTCTTATTATGAACTTATTTCAATTATTAATAGTTTATTATTTTTATTATAATATATAATTTTAGTCTGTGGCATTAAGTTTATTAAAGCTTCAGTAACTGTTTTATTTTGTGTATTACATTATTTTAATATGTCCTTTAACTTTCGTGTAACATTTTTGGTTATTTTAAAGTTGAATTATTTCCAAAAATTACCTGGAAAAGAAGATATGATGTTAGTAATATTTGTTTGGAAATATGTAAACAAATGCTCTGAAAATTTTTAATTGGTTAATTGACTTAATGTTTGCTCGAGGTCTTGATTCGAGCAAGGATTTATATTCCTTTGTAATGGGCTAATTGGGTGCCTTGAATACGTGGTAATTCATTTTCCTCCTGAGCGAACACAATACATCACCCAGGTTTACTCTTAGACTTATCAGTTCAATGTTGTAAAACATTTTTATGATATAAATTAAGGTGTTTCCTAAATATTTATTGGAAATATTATTTATAATTTTTTGTCGTTATCTTTACGTTTTTAAATATAGAAACGCTGGAATGGGTCGTATCTCAATTTCTGCTTGTCTGTAGTTCTTTAACGCTAAACAAGGTAATTTTGAGACGAATTATTGTGAAACTAAGATGACATCTAATTTTGTCATTATATACTTTTAGAGGTGTTTTTTTTTTCAAATATACTGACCCCCATTTTCGTAGAATTTAATAATTAGCTCTCAAATATGATATGAGGCAATTCAAAAATGAGTACTTGGGAGCAAATTATTTTATTTTAATATGGTGTAGGTCAGTTTAAAGCAAACCAAAACCTTAAACGTTTCATAACTGTTTAATCATGTTTTTCACATGAGTGCTCTCGTGTTCACGAAGAATTGTTAAAACACTTTTCGTCTGGATTCTTAAACATCCAAATGTGCAGGGACCCAAACAAGGCTGTCCGAGGACGCCCAGAGGCTGCCAGGGCAAGAGAGGAACACCACCGCAGCTTCACGTGGGAACCCTACAACCCCAATACACAGATGTACCTCAGCCTTGGTGAGCCTTAGTGGCTAATGACATATCGTATCATTATTATTATAGATTTTAAGAGGACCTACCTGCATGCCCTGACCCCTGACATGGTCAGGGCATGTTGACTTATTAGGTACCCCTCCAGGGCTCTAATATTGCTTTCTTTAGAAATCATAACATCGGGTGAGCTCCAGTAGTAGGTTAAACATATCAGAGACTTTAGATGAATATATCTCAGATAATTCTCCTTTTGGCTCCAGGTGTGTTTACAGTTTCTTCTTCTTCACCGAATAGTGGGAAGAAGGTATCACTATCAAGATTGTGTCAGTTACAATGGACATAGAGCCTCTTTCATCCTCCTAAAAAGATAAAACTTTGTTAAGGGTTTCCTCTATCCTTCGATTGGCGTTTGCTTGGTGTTGGTCCAGCTATGTTGCCACCGTTTGCAATGTGTTTCCCTAGCCCATTTTTTTACTAGCTGATACCACAAATTTACTGAAGACTTAAAGGGAAAATATATCCCCTTCTTTTTCAGCAAGAAGGTCCAGACAAATAATGGTTTCCAAACTATTAGCATGTCTCATTGACCTGGGACCCACCTGAAATTTTCTTAGTTGAGTTTTGTGAGTTGTTGAAGGTTGAAAATGTACATGGGATCCTTAAAATCCAACACGCTTCAGCCAAGCCGAGTCTACCTCACACCAGGATACAATTATTGCTAATGACGAGTGTTATGATTTTGAGGATATTATGAAGCTTTCTTACTTACATAGACCATAATCTTATATGTTATACCTTTATATTTGTAGAAGATTATATCTGGCTAATTATACTGTATTTTGTTAATGTAAAATTATATCTCGTTGTTTTGTTGTTTGTTTCCTACTATATTTTAGCTTTTTGGAGCAACACTTCATGGTTGTGGATTTTCAAATCTAAATTATTATTGATAGGTGTATACAACTGAAACATAGTAAATAAAGGTCATAGATCAGGTTCATTGATAGCAAGACCAATAACCAAAAGTATATAACCCAGTCCAGGATTGATCAGGTGGCCTTCAGGTTGTGAAACGCATTTAACAAAGCTGTGTTTTAACTTCTGAACCAGTTGACAGTTATGAGCGATGGCCGGTGGGAGTAGTGTCCTCTTGTGGATTAACATCCGCGCTATTGAACACTACGTTAATCCGCAAAGGTCATCCTCATAATTAGACCAGTTCGTAGTTCAGATGTAGTGGTTCAGACTCCACGTTAAACTGTAGGTCCCTTTGATATGCCATTGACTATTGAGCTATTAACTAACATTGCTGTCTAAAAGGAAAATGTCAGCCTTAGTCAGTCACAAGACTATAAGATCGCGCCACAATTATCTAACACTCATTTCTCATTCATACTTGACTTAAAATACCTATCTGGGTAGGTTACCACTTCAGTAACGTATTAACAAACTATAACTAATGATACTTAACTACCAAGACCAATAATACGTTATACTCATCAGGGCCCGATGGTAATAGTCGCCTCAGTAATTAATTAATTAGCCATTATAAACACGATAGAAGCACAAATGCTTTTAATTGTTAATCAAGTAAGTCTAAAAATATATAGGAATGTATAAAATCGCGTTTAGACTGAACACCCGGGGGCGGTCCTGATGCCCATTTGGATACAGCTTATCAAATCCACTGATCTAAGATATCTTCAAAATTATCGTAGAGTAATTTACGTTTTTAATGTATTATTTTGTTTCTTTTGTTATTTTTCAGGTAAATTAAGTGGTAATAGCCATTTTATACATCAAATAACTTATTATCATACGAGAATGGTACTAATAATAATTAAAACATAGAAATCCATGGTACTTAAACTTAACCCTGAAACTCTACTCGAGGTTGAACTTTACTATAATCTATAAATTCTTAACCCAATAATGGAAATATGTAAAAAATTATTTCTAATATTTTCTCATGCGAAATGTTCCTTTGACGTTACAGAATTGGTTTTTGTTAACTCATGCGTTCACCTTCACAACTTTTGTATCATAGAAGGCAGAAAACGGGTACACAAAAACACACACGCGTGCGCGCGCACACATACACATACGCAATCATGTTTGCCTGACTTTATTAACTAATGACACGGTTTAATAACACTTGGATTGTTAAATAATATAAAGCTAATCATCATTGTCATGCACCATCACTAACAACACTAAAGACAGACTGATTAAGTAAAAAGTAAACATTAAAGTCAACTTAATTACAAATATAGTAGCCACGTATTCTTTACCTGCCTATTGGTTGAAAAATTATTTTATTTATTACCCTAAGGTAAAATAATAAAGGTAAATAGGTTAGATCATGGAATGTTATTAGTTGCTCTAAATTGCTGTCCTTATAACCATATCTTATTAGTAATCATATGACGTCACCGTTTTAAATTTTAGTCTGACGGTTTGCCAACGCCCCCCCCAGAGCTAAGACGTCAATACGTATCCATGTCAATAGGATGAGGTAAAAAGAAAAAAATGTCCCAAAATATTAAAATAATTTCCTATGGATGTAAGGATGCTATTATAAAAAGAGGAACTCATTCTAGACCTTTAGGTACCTTAAAAATAAAGCACAACTTCATTGACAGTATAAATTTTATATTTATGAGATCCATCCCTTAAGTTTTAGTGGGCATATTTTGGTGGTAATCTTAGTTTTGTGTATACACAAATAATACTGATAAGTTATAATGATAATAATATGAGTGGTAATAATAAATCAAACGTATTTTACAACCCAATAATAATATATTGAAAACACTTAAAACCGCCGGAGGAATAGTATTTTTAGCAAATTATAAAGTATGTGGAAAATAACATATTGGAAAGGAACATCAATTTATACGTAATATTTATATATAGGTAAGTTTCCTAATATTTAACCAAATACAACATTTAATTTATATACCTATCATCAAAAACTTTAGGTAACATTTTCAGCCCCATGCTTGAAACTAACCTGTGAGTGACCTGTGCGTGAATGTTTTTACAATAGCAGGGTCGACAACATTAAGAAGGAAATTTATTGTTGCCGTTTTAAACTGAAATTAGATACAGTATTCCTTACACTTATACATACATGTAGTTCTGTAAGTGAAGTTGAAATTGTGACTGTCCGAGACTAATACAAACTGGGCCACTTTTGTACATTTGAAAGGTCCAGGTAGCATAAAGGAGCTCGTTGAGCGTTTTACATATTTTATGAGCGACGACTCAGCGAATACGAGGCTAAGGACTCTTGACGCCGGTGCTAATAAAAATGTAACTACTTTTGAAAAGTGTTCTTGAAACACCTTCTTTTGCAGCCCACACCCATTCGATCCAGGCGTTCTCAGGATGAATGTTCCTTCGTATCTGAAGAGAAAATGAGCTGATTTTGTAATACGTTAGCAAATAAAATAAAAATTGTTAGTAAACTGACGCTAGCCCAAAATAACATTGCGCTCTCTCAGACAACGTATGCGTTTACCATGGACAGTAAATTTACCTTTTCTCTGGAGCCATTACTCACAGACTAATAATTCAAAATACTAATTTATTATGATTTTCGGACTGGTTTTTTAATGTGATAAAAATATGTTTTTAAATTTATTGTTTTTTTCACAAAAAAGTAATTATTTTGATATTTAAAAGTCCCTAAACTTTAAACCGTCTCTTTTATAGACATTTTGGAGGTGTCACACTATTTGGGCAAGTACTATAATCATGAAGTTTGAACTAAACTCGTTAAAGCTGTTTTTGAGAAATTCGTATTTTTAAGATTTTAGGGGTTTTTAGAGGTTAACTGACCTTAAAACTTAAACCTCAAATAAATGGAGTCCGCTTGGAACTACGGTAGAGATTACACAGTCAGACACTTCAAAACCACTTTTTCGGGTTCAGCGAACCCAAAACGGATATACAATATATCCATTGAGAACTCAAATTCGAAATTGTAACGAAAACAAAATACTTTCCCACTTATATTTCTTTACGAGTGGAAGAAAATAGAACAAAAGCGAAAGGTTTAATTACAACAACGGAAGGTATCGTGAATGTTTAATAACCAGGAAAAGGTAAAGCTTGATTTTTAATACCTATTGTAAATCGTAATAGCCTATTATTGTTTTAGTAAGACATAATTTTAGTAAATACGATGGCTCGTATATTAATTTTAACTAATTGGTATTGATTATATAAACACATATGTACACAGTCAGGTACACACAACTAACATTCTCTATTTTCAATTTAGATTAGGGTTTATATTAGTTTAATCATACAATCTTGTATGTAACGATTTTGTTACGTCTTGTGTACTCGTTTATTTTTTACCTAAGTATTTCTTGTCTTGAAAAAACTAAAACTATTGCTAAAAATGTTTAACTTACCTGTACTTTCGGTGATCCTGTAGCAATTGTAGCAACAACGGGTTTAAAACTAGTTTGTTTTTAAGCTAAACATAAAGTTTTTTATGGCTTATTTTTCATGTTTTTATGCTAGTCAAAATACGTATTAGCTTTTTTTCTCTAACATGTAATAATAATCTATACAAAAGCTTTGTATTTAGCTTGAAAATAAACTCAAGATTGTTCAAATCCCGTGGTTTCTATACTAGCTACAAGATCCCTTATAGTACAGGTAATTTAAATCTTGTTCGTCATACTTCTTCAAAGACAGGTGTTTTAGATAAATGTGTTGAAGAGCAAAAGTCGTTCATTTTTTTCCTACGACGAAACCTATTATTATGGTGATTTTTTAGTCCTAGGACGCAAAATATTATTGTTGATGAGACTTGATTCGAGGTCAGCATTCGATTATAAATAATCGATAAAGTAACTAACTGGATATCGATTGTAAAACGAGTAATCGAATATTAAATCGAATTATTGAATTGTTGAGATCGAACTATCGATAACAATAACTAACACCCTAAATAATCAAATATGTTATAATTTACATGGTATCTGTATTTTTTTTTTTATGTTTGTTTTTTTTTTTTTTTTTTTTTTTTATGCTAGTCAAAAATACTGAAGACATAAATTTTAACAAAGGTGTTTAAATATAAAAATAATTTTTTAAATTCTTACTTATAAGTTTCAATGTTTACATTTTTAGAGAATAACATAAATTACTTGAATGTAGCTGTAAACTAAAATTTACTTCCATAAGCAGTAGAATTTTTTGTAAATACCTGATTCAATGTTTACTAGCAAATCGTTTTTTACATTTTGAAGTAAATAAGAAGAAAAAAGTTGATTTTTAGATAAATTATCAAATTATATTATTTGAAATAGAATGGTAGATTTTTATTCCGAGACTGTCTATTACATTAATTTTATTTAATATTTTAATATGTTACTTTGAAATGTGTAGAATCGTTTTGTCATTTTGTAAACAATGGAGATTAATTAATCGAATATTAAAACATAACTACACCAACAATCATAAACATTTAATAAACTCATATAACGTAAGTAATATAACAGCTGATTAATCTGAAGCGACAAAAATGGTCGACAACTATTGATACTAAATCAAGTAATAATTTACGTTTTACGAGTTTTTGTTTAACTTTATTTGCAGTATGACAAAAATATAGTTAATCACACGGCCAAAAATTGGCTTTTTGACACATACTCGCACATTTAAAAACATCAGCTGTTAAATTAGTGCTCGAATCAAAAACGCCAGTTTTGGTCCTAGTGATGAAATATACTATTATAGTACTACCCAGTGATTCAGTATGCATTTAATTCATTATTTTATTCAAATAATACTTAACAACAGCAGTTTTTTTGTCATTGCACTGACAAAAACAAACTACAAATTGTGTATATGCTATTTAGAAGCACCTAGCAATAGGAAGGAAAAACTAAGGAAAAAAATTAAACAAAAGAGCCGGTTCTATCTCCTAGATTCGATATAGTTTGATACACAATTGCCGTTTATAATTGAGTGTTCTGCTAGTGGCTCCTGAAATGAAGTCTACAAAGTCCCATTGAAACCCATTAGAAAGGCTAAAGCCAAGTGGCTTCTGACCCAATACCACAGATGGCCTCAGCTCTCGAAACCCTCTTCTATCAAGCAACTCAAAGAGAAAATTTTATTATAGTTTGTTTTGTTTTACATACAGAAAAATATATATTACGTGATTAAGTCACCATAGGTGAATGGATATTGTAATATCTAAAGCATAGTTTACAGGAGGAAAACATTCTAAAGTGTTTAATTATTTACTATTTTATAGTTTCAGTTCATGTTCGATATATTCTCCAAGAAAATATCCTTGTAACAGAATAATGAAAGTTTGTCCACATACTCGACGTTTAGACTTTTACCAGTTCTCAAATCTATTCATTGAAGCAAATTGAAACCATTAAAGTGTAGTTGAATGAATACAATTAAAATAAAACAGGTTTAGGTTTCTGGGTGGTTTTTATTATTTATAAGATTCTATTTAACCGCTAGTTATAGTTGGCTGAAAATTAATATAAAGGTTTTTAAACGTATCATGCTACTGCGGTTAAGATCTCAATAGAAAAATCTGTCTCGACAAAAAAATAACATTTTTTAAAATTGGTTAAACGAACGTAGAGGTTTCAAAGTATTCGGTTATCATTAGGCATTATTCATGTTATAAAGACCATTTAACGGGTTTTGATAAAGGGTAGAAAGTTTACTCGTAATGGTATGTCTCGATTCAATAAAGAAAATTGAACAATTTCGCCGAACATAAAAACGGACAAACATTCCACATTTAGTTGATCAAATATACCCGACAAGCATTTTCATCAGCTCAAGGACAGGCAAATCAATTTGTCTTGAAACAAAAAGGTTTGGTTTGGCAGCGAACTTTACCAGCAAACAACAGGTTTCCACCCCACTCCAATCAAGACACTCAAAATGTTCGAGAAGGTGTCCCCACCAAACCAACACCGTACGATGTTTGGTTTTGGTGAAGCGCGGCTTTAGGATTAAAAAGTAGAAACTAACAGAATAAATTTGACTAGTTTTTTTAATTTTGTAATAATTTTTACACAACCTTTTACTTTACCCAATAACTGTTATTATAATTATTTTATTTCGTTTCCTTTATCATATGAGCATAGAACATAAGAATAATTTTCTATTATCTATAATATCGTGTTTACTCTACATTACTGGGTGGCTCATTAGTTGTGTTTTTTATTTTTTTATGGCCCACCTTCTCATCCCAGGACTTTTTTGAACTTGGTCATTGCCCGGAACCGACAGTAGTTGTGGTACCCGTATTATAATCTGAAACTCACAGGTTCGATCCTGGGTAAAATTTAGGAACAATTTTGTTAATGAATAACCCTGGAGCCCATTTCACATAATCAATTACACTAATCAGTGTCATTTCTCAGTAATATTTAACTAAAATACCCAGAAAGTAGATAAGGGATGTGTAATGCCCTATCTCCGCTATGTTAAATTTGTAAACTTTAGGTACAATTTTCTCAGAAACTACAAAAAATAGGGATTTGAAATTTTATACCTATATTTCTGTAAATGTATTGTAAACCTACAGCACTAGAATCATTTTATTACCACTTTTAGTTGCTGGAAAAATAATTTTAAACCAATATTTATCTTAAAAAATTAATGTTTTCTACATATAAAGATGTTTTTTCTCAGCAACTTATATTTTAAACACAAAAGTCCTAGTACTGTAGCTTGGTATGATATAGTTGTCCATGCATAGAAAATTTAAATTTCTATCTATTGTATTTTCTAAGAAAAGTGTACCTTTATACAAAAAAATCAACTATCGGTAAATAAGCCATAAAACGCTATCATTAAATATAAAAATCGAGACTATATTAATTTGTTTTAAGAAATATACTTAGGATCATCATACATTAACTCTAACACCTGTTCCTGAAAGGGGAAGATTTATTTTTCTGAACTTATCAAAACGGATAATGTAAAACTATTTTAAATCAACCATCGGTATATGAGCCATAAAACACTACTACCTTTGAACATAAAACTCGACACATACCGTACTATAATAATAAAAAAATAATTAGGATCTTCATACATATACTCCACCACTCCCCAAGTGATGTCTTAAGAATATGAATTAATACATGTCTAAGAATTATTCAAAAACTTCTTAGGTGACATCACGGAGTCTTCCTCAGGTAATTTTTTTAGTTAAAATATGCGTTGTCGCTCCATATAACACGCTTCTTTCCAAGAACTGATTTGACCTTTATTTCCCTCTCGTCCGTTCCCTTTAATTAGGGCCAACTTGTTTGAGTCAGCTGAAGCCCTATGTATGCATGGTTTGTGCAATTTGTAATAGTATGTATTAAAGTATTTGTCTAATACAACTGAACCTCGCTAATTTTCCAACCAAAGCTTTCTTTAAATTAAAGGAATTTTTTTATTGAAATTCGAGTCATAGAGATTCAGTTCGAACGTTAGAATTATAGGTGTTAACAAGGATAGAATTAAAACTTATATTTGTACTTCTATAAACTCATACTTTTTAATATACTAGAGGGTAGAATAAATATGGTAGCATACCAAAAATAAAAATTGTTTCAACACGAGAACTGTAACCGTTGTTATTTATATAGTTAATTGTGTATTGAAGCAAAGAAAACAATGTCATTGACGATCCAAACTTGGAGGAAACGTCGAAACTCACATTTCAACTATCTTGGTTTTTAAATTACTAATAATTCTTCCTGTTTCAGTGGCTTACTTGAATCAATTTCAAACTGTGGAGGTTACTTGGAATTTTATAGGGATCGTTTTTTAGGCTCAAATACAAACAAATTTGAATCATCTGAATGTATGATTTTTAATATTCGAGGTTACCTAAGAGAGCACATGAAATCTACGAATTTGAGAGATTTTCGATTTATCAAAGTTCGAAATAGTGATGTTGTACTGTATTTCAATTCCTGTCAAAAACTATGATGATTGTTTTAAAACCAAAGACAACCTTGAATGATTTGTAAAGTATCGCGGTTGGGGTGGACAAAGTAGTTGTAGTTTTTAAATAGAATTACCATCTGAAATTTTGACCTACCAAGGTAGGTATTTTAAACCAAGTATATGATGATGGTGTGATCTTAAAGTCTTGTTACTGACTAAGGCTGACATGTTACTTAGACAGAACTGTTAATAGCCCAACAGTCAATGGCATATCTAAGGGACCTACAGTTTAACGTGGAGTCCGAACCACTGTCTCTGAATTACGTACTGGTCTAATTATGAGGATGGTCTTCGTGGGTTAACGTAGAATTCAATAGTGTGGATGTTAATCCACAAGAGAACACTACAACCACCGACTATCCACAGTTCGTGACCTCCAAGTAGCTGGATTACAGGACACGCCACAGTCCCAGTCTGAGCACTACTGTAGCTGTAGCTTGTGCTTGTGTAGGCGCCAAGGCGCGGATGCGCAGCCACTACCGAGGACACAAGATGTCCGTGTGGTTGAACCTCGTACCCCAGCTGCACCGACCTGGGGACCGGGACGTGGCCATGAGACACCATCACTTCCAGGAGCGCGACCACCGTCACTACGACGGTAACACAACTACGCTTATAGTCTACAGTTTTGCAAATATTCACTCTATAAAGAAAACTTAAAATTAATTACACTTTTGAAACACAGTCATTTGACTCAAGTGAAAATATTATCTTAACAATACAGTATTAAACTGTTAGACACATGACACGCTTAAGGCGGTGCGAGCAGTGTTAGGGACAACTTAAATCCGCTAGGTCGGCGCTAGTGTCGCTTATTCGTTATGGATATGTGATTGCAAGCTTCCTGAGTGACTCGTTTAAGGTAACAATTCTGTTTTGTTGTACCAACATTTTTAGACCACCAAAATGACATATTTTACAAGATTATCGGATCACAAAATGTGGTTTTAAAAAATCATTTCCTGTAGGAAACGAATTTTTCTCGTATTTTAAAATTTCACATATGTTACGTGAAAACGGTCTGTTATTCATCCACATTCCCAAAATTTCATCTCAAAAACATAAGCCTTTTTCCCACACACCTTGTGCAAAAAACGCCAAATTTCCGAATTAATTACCCTAGAAGCTAGAAAAATTATGCCAAAGCATATTTACGGTACAGTAAACAAATAAAAGTTATAATTATGATTTTTTGAGATAGTTGATATTTTCTCGCACCACCTTAAGTGACGTTGGTTATAAATGTAAAAAAATAATTTAAAATTAACTTTAAAAATTGTGTTAGCCTTTTTATTTCTGCTACAATAATTCGCCCTAAATCACAAGGGTAAATATTAGGTCAATTCTTATTTCCGCTTTGTTGGAATAAAGATTTTGGCAAAGAAAGCTATAACCTCAAAATCCCATTTATTCTATAAAATTGAGTATAAATTTAATTTAATTTTATGTTAAATTTATGTCAATTTAAATTTTTCACTATCCTTGAACTAACCACATAACCATTTCACTATAATATTACTCGCATTTACGAAATTTTATACAGTGATGTACTTATTTTGTTAATTGATCAAAGTAGAGAATTCAATACAAAAAATTAAGCAAGACAAAAGAGGAGACTATTGTTTGTACTTATTGTATTTTAGTTTGAAACAAATTGACCAATCAGGGATCTGTTCTCTCCTTGTTCTTGTTACATATAGAAGAAGATATAGATGTAAAAGAATATCAGTCATATCTCAGTTACTCGAGGTTTTTATATTAGAAATAATTTTAAATTATGTTCTCATTAGACGTTTTAATTAAATATAATATAAATTTTCTTGCCCCCTCTTTCACATTTTGCACACATAACATCATGTAGAAAAAAAAATAATAATAAAAAAGTAAAACTCATTTAATAAAATTAGCATTAACACGTTTTAGGGTTCATGATTTTTACTGAAAAGAATTATAAACTTTTAAATACAAGAAGGAAATCGCAAATAGTATATTTCATAACAAGAGTGGAAATTAGGTTATTGCAAATTTGAGACCATATTTTTGAAGAGCGAACCACTTTCCACTCGTGGTTTTAAAGATACTTTCCGCTACAATACAAATTATTTTGCATTAAATAATTAATTAATGTGAAATAAGACGTGGTATGTCCATTTCGGCTCTTGACACAATAACAACTGTTTGTTTGTTTATGTCTGTAAGATCATTTTGCAATAGTAAATATCGTTTTTCTTTAGTCAACATTATTTTTCCGTAGTAAACGTTCTCTTTTCCATAGTTAACAATGTAATGATTGATTTTCTTAGGTGATAAACAGGTATAGAAAACAGGTGATTACACAGTAGTCTGGCGAAAAATTTCTTTTTATTTAAGCACACACACACACGCACACACACTCACACGCACGCACACACAAACACATGGGAATGTATAATCTTTCCTTATTAGCAATGCTACATTGCATTAAGAATTAGAAAGTCATAAACGTTCTGTGGCAGGATCAGTGAGACCAGAAACAGTAACTCACTTGGCTCCGGCGTCCACAACCTTGACGTTGGAGACGGAGGACTGCGACAATGCGACAACTGAAGAGGTAGAGGGTCAGCCTCAGCCCAGCACGGAGGACCGGAACACCCCGGCACCCCTGGCGCCAGAGACACGAACTGCTCAACACACTTGGGGTAAGAGACAAATATTTTTAAATTTGGATTTTTTTTATGTGGTATTCTAAGTATTTATTACAATCTTTTACATGGATATATTGAAGCTCTAAGAGTGGGGGTGTTTGAAATTTGGCGTTATTTCAAAAATTGCGTCGGAAAAAATTATCGGCACGGTAGTTCCTGGCCCACGTGACTATTGCTACTACTACTTAGCTATCTTTAATTCATTGGAAAGGCCTAAGGCCTAAGGTCAGTTGAGGTTTTCAAAAAAGTGACGTCATATAATTTTAAGGACAGCTATTTAGAGTAACTGAAATTACTCCATGACCTCAGCCATTACAAAGCCTTACAAAGAGAAGTACTAAGTACATATATCATTTTAATTTCCACCATTAAGTGGTACATTATAATAGAGTAAGAATTAAAAGGCAACTCTTAACTCTTTTATAACTCTTTTCGATGAACGAGAATTTTAATTGTAACTAAGAATCAACCAGGCAAAATTTTTAATTTTAGGTACAGTATATAGCTCACAATTATGAGAAGCAATAAGCGATTCCTCTTTTACAATGAGAGTAATGTAGCTATCTAGTGGCTTGCAAGGAAACGTATAAAACGATTCAGGCTATTTATCTAAAAGAGGTAGAATCTTGCTTACACACACTGCAGAGCGGTGTATTATTTTAGAAAATAAAAGCAATAATAGTCACGAACACTTGGAACGAAACACGTCCACACGTCAAAAAGGCTCAAGAAGAACTGGATTGGAGATTATCAGTGGGCGTGTCCCTTGAGCTCGGCGATACTAGCGCCGGAAACAAAATGGCCGCGGCAAAAAACCGGAAACATTGACAAAAGGCGTCCATCTTTTTTACTCCTTTATTACCCAATGCCTCACGAACTTTACTTCGAGTTAACATACCGTGATCATTTTGTTTCTGATTTATAATATGACTGTTGGAAATCTCCAATCCTGTTAATCATGCCATTGTGACGTGTGGGTGTCCGCAATACAAATCTACAAAATGGTGGCGTCATCCTGTAATCCAGCTTCTTGGAGGTCAAGAATTGTGGATATTTGTGAGTGAAGATCAGTGGATGTAGTGTTCTCTTGTGTGAATTAACGTCCGCCACTGCGTTAATCCACAAAGACCATCCTCATAATTAGACCAATTCGTAATTCAGAGGCCGTGGTTCGGATTCCACGTTAAACTGTAGGTCCCTTAGTTGCCATCGGCTGTTGGGCTATTAATTAACAGTCATGTCTAAGGAACATGTCAGCCTTATTCAGTAACAAGACAACAAGATCGTGCCACAATCATCTTACACTCAATCCTCATTAATACTTGGCTTATAATACCTACCTTGGTCGCCATTTCAATTATCTAATCTACTGTAAACCCACTATAGTAAATAATGAATCTCAAACAAAGAAGTGTTATTGGTGTTGCAGGTATGGGTGCGACGATCGCCATTGGCACACTGCTTTTGGCGCTGAACATAGTGATGCTATCAGCGACTCTCTGGCAGAGAAGGCGTCAACATCAGGCGAGAATGTCCCGGAAGCTGGAAGAGTTGGGTAACCTCAGTGTGGCGACCTTCTCCGGAGTAGTGCCTCCATTAACTCCAGTGAGAACGTCTAGTCTGGGGCAACGAACACCCTTGGATGATGAGATATCTGTGTGATGCAAAAAAACCAACCGGCGAGGATGAAGATGTCATTGGAATGTTACGTTGACCAAATCCACTCACTACCACCTGATGTTACCAATGTTGAGAATATTTGTACAAGGGTAATTACACAATTCAATAATATCTTTAACGGAACAAAAATTGGACAAGAATGAAGAGGGGAAAGAAAATTTCGAAGCTTTTTTAAAACTACCACCAGCCAGATCCAAAAAATATATGTCATTCAAAATTATTGTAGACATTTTTAAATTAAGGTAAGATAAGGGTAAAAAACATTAAATAATTACGGTTTTTGGAGCTCTTGAGTGGAAAAATGTCTTGTAAAGAGATCCCGACCCAGGAGCGGCAATTACTGAAGAGGAATGTGGCCATGGACATCAGATATCCTCTGATGAAGTAATGTATGAATTTGCCAGATATAATTGTTTATAGCAGTTTATAATGAAGAAGAGATCATGTGAGTAACAATTAATGTAACGCGAAACAAGACTAAAACTTACCTGGACAAGGCTAAGGCAGTGTTAACGTGAAATTTTATTTTACCATTCTGGTAAAAATTAAAAATTGAAATATATGAGAATTGTATAAACAATCTATCTTTGATGATAGATGATAAGTGTAAAATTTTAAATAAACGTGTAGTTTAGAAAGATTTTATATGCATCGTCAAATATGTTGAATGAAAACAAACGAGTTTTATAAGTATAACTAAGCTGTAAACTGAACTGATTGAGTTACACTCTTTGTAAAATAATAAAGTTTATTGTTCGTACAATGTGGCTATACATTTTCCTCAAATAATTTTATTTTTTATGTCAGGACAGCCTACTATGCTTTTTTCATTCCTTGTTAAGCTGTGGCACTAGGATACAGGGTCCCTCAGCACACTCACAAGGTACTGCTGATTTAGAAAAAAAAACAATTAGAGTACTTTCCAATGCAGGACACTTGGACCCCGGTCGCCCATTGTTTATAGCCAAAGTTTAACTGTACATAGTGTATATATTTATCAAGGTTTGTTATCAATTAGGAATAATATTTACTTTTGTGTAGACAACAATGATGATTTTCACTCTCATTTTACTGGAACGAACTCTGATATTTTCTCACCTAGATACAGGCTTTCAAAGGCTCTAAACTGCTTTCGTTTTTCAGTTTTAAACTTTTCAAATTTTGTACCTGTAGAGGTTAGGTCATTTCCAAGCTCAACATTTGATGGTGTAATGAAGGCTTGGCTAGTTAAAATCCTCTCTATGACGTAATTGAATATTTTCTCTTGAAAACCCTAATCTGTAAACCTGCACAAAGTAAATACCGCATGCTGTGTGTGAATTTATATTTACAGCCAGTTTTGCATTTCATTTTTACCTTTTTGGTTGTTCAGTAAGAGGAAATACATTTAATCAGCATTTTCAAAACAAAATATAATTTCGTTAGAAACTTAATTTATTTTTGCATACAGTTTATTCAAAATTATACTTATGTATATTTAAAACGTGGCTGTGACGGTGGTGACGTCCTGTAATCCAGCTACTTGGAGGTCACGAATTGTGGATAGTTGTGAGCGATAGTCTGTGGTTGTGATATTCTCTGGTGTGGGTTAACATCCGCACTATTGAATACTACGTTAATCCGAAAAGACCTTTCTCAAAATTAGACCAATTCGTTATTCAGAGGCCGTGGTTCGGATTCCACGTTAAACTGTAAGTCCCTTAGTTCTCATTGGCTGTTAGGCTGTTAAATGTCAGCCTTAGTCAGTAGCAAGACTACAAAATCGAGCCACAATTATCTTACACTCAATCCTCATTCATACTTGGCGTAAAATACGAGTACCTACCTTGTGGTATGGTCGTAATCTCAATAATTTAATCTAATCTAACGTATTACGTTATCTTGATATTCTGTAGAGCGCTGTGAAACCATGGTATTAACGGAGATGTATTAGTGTAATGACGTCATCACAAGGCAGGTCTGGTGTTGAATAATCCAATTAACGGCGAGAGTCAAATTGCATTCTGTTTGAATTTGGATTAAAACATGAAACTACACAATACTGATTACAATATATGTAATAGCTAGCACGTTGGATCCGACATGTAAAGTTAAGCCCCGTAACTCCTGGTTTGACGTGGCTATTAACTTGAGTGGTGTGGGGCCCTGGGGCAACAAAACACGTTCACAGCGAGCACCTCAACAAACCGTTGCTTCACAACCTACCCTTGCTGACGTCATTCACATCCTATATAAATAAAATTAGAGTTTTGTCTGTACATTGCTTAAAATTATTAATTTTTTACTTTTTGTGCATTAGACACCCCGAAACCAATCTTATCTCAATTTTTGTCTGTTTGTCTGTGACGCTCCAGGAGGCATTTTACGCCGTCTTCTCCGAAAAAACGGGAGAACTGATTACAATGAAACTTATTTCATGTATTCTCTACATTCCAGAGAAGGTTAATAAATGCTTGAAATTGCCCACCGCCTCTTGAAAAGTAAATAACGAGCATTTAAAAACCCACTTTTACGCGATATTACTCGCATTTTTATTCAGTTTTCAATGAATAACCTACTGATAATAATCAGCTGTCTTTGTAGTTTGAAGATTTAATAGAAATAAAAACAATCAGCTGTCAAATCAATATTATTTAGTTTATATTGGTCATTGATTTTAAACCCATTTTGAAATCATACTATATTAAAACGTTATTTTAACGTATAACTAATTATAATAATGGTATAAATGTTCTAATCTATTTAATTGTAAAGTAATGCTAAATAATAAAGCTGGGTATCGATTTATTTTCTTTGTGTTGATTTGTTTAGGATTTCAGGTTTACATGTTGGTATGATTATCTTTCTTCATTAAACTGAATCCTACAACCCGTACAAAGGACGGGCTTACTGCTAGTCATAAATATACAAGGTATGTAAATTTATTTCACGATAAATAAATTGCAGTTACAAAGATTACTCAGGATTACTAAATTATTCTAATTAACGAGGATAATTCTTATGGAGAATACTAAAATTGGTTATTGACGTAATTTGAGGAAATGTTTTATATGTTTTTTCTTAGTGAACAGCCTTAATATAAGCACATTACCATACGAAACTACCCTTATTGCAGCTTTTGCCGCATGCTCAGTACTATTTGACTACTTTGATGGGAATGATATAGGTTCTATGAAAATCGCTGTACTCAAGCCAAAGTGCTGTTGATTATCCATACTCAAATAAATCAAAATACTAATGAATAGTGTTTGTATTTAAGGATGTAAAGCTTAGTGGAGAATGTAGCAAATGGATAGTATTGGACAATTTAACTTAAGTATTAAGCGGATGTTTTGCATACACCCAATAACTAAACAAAGAGAACATACAAAGGCACATTTTATACAATACAGTAACCGCATTGCCACAATTTTGTTTGGAATTCATTTTTATAATACCCTCATTACCTAGTACACGACACATGGCAATCCAGCTACTTGCCTGATTAAACCCGGAAAGTGTGCAAACAACGCTTGTCCGTAGTGCCTCAAATTCTTACTGAAGAACAAACACATTTTTCAAGAATTTTTACCATCATCGGCAGGGAAAACTAGAAATCAGTACAAATTCAATATAACACCTCATAAATTTGCATTTTTGAACAACCACACCCTTTACTATTGCATTCAAATTTTCAATAGCCTTCCAAACACCCTGAGGAAAGAATATAATTCAGAAGTTATTTTGAAAAATATATAAAAGTTTTGTTAAAACATAGGTTTTATAGTGTGAAAAATTTTATAGAAAATAAGTATGTTTAGCCTAGACAAAAACCTGTGACGAATGCAAATGTAATGTAACATTGTTTTACAGCAATGAAGATGTTTGATTTGATTTGATAAGAAGGTTATTTTTTGAGGTTATTTATTTGACCGAAAGTGGCTCTTTGGTACGCAAACACGTTTTACAAGTAAGGCACAACCGAGCTTGGATATTTCTATGAAAATTAATGACGAATAACGAATGCTATGTTAACATTGCTCAAAAATCAAAGATTTAAGATTAACAACGTAAGAGCTCATTATTTTATTTTCATAGTGCGAGGGTCAGTTAAAGTAAACCCTTCTCCTTTTTCAAAATGTGTAGAATAATGAAAGTAAATTTCATAGCTGTGCTCTTATTTTCACGTCAAAGTGTTATAAAAAGACCTTGTCGGCCGTTATATAAATACGGTTACAGAATTTAGATTTTTTAGCAGTATAAAACAAAAATAGCCAAAAACAGCATAGTTCCAGTAATGTAAAGGTCAACTCTAACTGAATTTATATAGACCGTTTTTGTTCAAATGTTTACACAAACTATTTAAAGTGAAATGAGATTTTGAAAATTTTTAGGAAGAATAACTACAATAAAAGATTACTTAAGTGGTTTCATCCACTTATTCAGACCCAAGCTGGTTTTCGCGAGTAAGCAAGGACGAGGGCTCTTGTCAAAGTAATTAATTTACCATTTTCCAATTTAACTTTGGCTTGTTTCCTTTCGTTTTCTTCCCAATCTTCAAGTGTCATCATTATCAAAAACCCATTATTAATGGTATTAAAAATTAATAAATTAAATTTCCTCAAGTAATATCATCACGTTTCTAGAGTGTACGGTGGAACTAGCTTTTGAATGAGTTAGTTACAATGTATATTGTAAAGTTAAAAGTCTTTATTTGAAAAGTTGAAGTGAATTTATAGTGGTTCTTTATTTTTTATAATATCCAAACAATTTATTTTATCAGTAAAACATTAGTAAATAAAGGTATACTTCAAGTTTTAAACTAAAAAGGATATATTTATAAGTTTTTGAAACTTATAATTTGAAGTACTACCTTATTCCAGTTTTTAACCAAAAGGTATTTTTTGTATTTTCAAAACCTATGTTAAAAAAGTATAAAAACCTTTTTTAGGAAAAATAATGTTAATAACATTTAAATTACATATGTTCTAGCTTAAAACCTAAATTCATATTTGAGTGGTTCGATAAATAAAAGAAAAAGTAATATAAATAAAATTAAAAATAATGATACAGGAAAAAATTCAAATTCTCTCAGTAATAGTAACAATTTACAGTTCAATAATATTAGAAATCGGTTAAAACAAATCTAGGGCCGTCAGTAGGTTATGAAGCAAGGTCCACGATTTTACTGTGGGGAAGATCATTACATGGAATAAATTAAATGTACTTTCAACCACAATCATTATCCATGGACTCTTTGAATCTTTGGTAGAAGTATTCAAAAATAAAAGAGGATCATAACCAAATTACTGTTCTCTATTCAGTTCTCTAATTGGTAGCCTTGTCTGTGGGTGAACTAAAAAAATAGTAAACTTAATCGTCTCCTACTAGTTTCATTAGTATGTTGAGCAATTATTTTGATTATTTTTTAATTTAAAATAAATATGAAAAATAAATAGTTTAACTTTAAAACATAAGTATATAATTATAATAAATAAAATTAAGATACCAAGTCTCATTTTTCGCTCTTTAGTTAAACACATTTGTTTACTGTTTTTTTTATTTACCCTTAAAGTCAGCGACTCAACAACTGAGGGCTGTTTGAACCTTCGCAGTGATTAAACAAAACAGCCTATTCATCATTTTCAATATTTGAGAGATACTGTTGTTAAATGAAAATCATAACGTAAACCTAGCTCAGGCTAACTAATATTAAACAATGAAGCCGTTTGGTGAACCCTGCGGTGAAACTAAAACTCCACTTCGGGGAACTGCAATATACCGAATTGTGGGTTAGAGGTTATGCAATGTGAATTGGGTGGTTAGAATTACACGTCAGACAAACCAACATTGGACACCGGACTGATTGTTCATTTCTCACTTCAAAAATTAGTTTATGTAGTTCGGAGAAACATGGTTATGTCATTTATTCTCTTGGATTTTGCACCCATATGCATGACATTCCAATTAGAACTTAGTCTACATTAAGTAGAACATATATTCAATCACTAATAAAGTTAATAAATGAATCAATAAATTTAATATTTTTAGGTATAATTCAAAAACTTGTTGATAAGCAAAGAAATAAATTAGGGACTGTTAAAACAATAATGATCGATTTTTATTGTGGACATTTTCCATCACGATTTTATGTAAAACAATGTTTCACGACGTTTCGGGATCTGGAATCTGATCCTCAGGTGAACTAATATCTAAAACATAGCACAAGTAACATATAATCCGGACCAAACCGGTAAAAAGCTGAAAACATAAAAGTTTAAAGCAGTAAAAAAACTTACAAACAAATCATTCACTAAACAATAAACATAAAAAACCAAAAACGTCCACTCGTCACGGAGACTCAAAGACAACGGACATTTTTTTATTATTAGTTCACCTGAGGAGGGGTTTAGATTCCAGATTCCAAAACGTCGTGAAACCTTTTTTACATAAAATCGTGATGGAAAATGTCCGCAAAAAATATAAATAACATCAATACACCATCACCAATAATGAATTTCAAACAAAGAATAATGATCGCTTTAAAAACTTAATAAATCGTCACAAAAATACAACTTATATCCATTTCTTTGAGTAACACATTATAATTTTTTATAGGTTTTATAGTTTTGTGGTGAAACTGTAACAAATTCAACTTTGTTTGCCAACATAACGGGAATTAGAAACGAGAATAAAATGAAGAGTTATTAAAAAAAGCTATATACAATTTAACTCCGTATCCTATGACACGAAAATTATGAAATCCGGTTAATCAACTGATAATAGTATCATTACTCCTATAGCCGGGCGCCACCATTGTTACAGCTGATTGTTACATGGTATTAGTACACACCTGATACTGTTTGAAGTATGGAATCTACGTCGTTTATTGACTGATTTTCATCATTTTGGCGATTGGATAGGGAATTAATGTTGAAATAACTTTAAAATCTTAATAATAGTAAAAATATACAAACAACTTTAATTGATTTAAATTTTAAATGTTAATGGCCGCCATTTTGAAACTAAAATGAATTTATATCTATAAAATACGATGTATACATAAACATATGTATATGTAAAATTTCATTTCAGAAGGTTTATAGACCATCAATTTGGTTGTACCTCAATTGAGTTTCTCCCTAGAAGCCCAAAAAGGATCCCATACTATGGAACCAGAACCTTTTTTACATTATAAATATCGTTTTTGACATGGATATGTCGTAGTTCTGGAAGGACGGACTTTACAGACACTCTGTATGGATTTAAATTACTAGTAAACACTTGGATTTCCAATATCATTTACATAAAAACTATTATTAGCGTAGTAATATAGTATCATGGAGTAGGTTGTAGATAGGGGTTTCAAAACAAGAAAAGAGGGATAAAAGGAGAGACGAAAAGAGAAGAGTAAAGGTGTTGTAGGGGGAGACTAAAAGAGGAGAATGGAGGGGTGAAATTAATTACTTGACATGGGGCTTTGCGCGCTTTTCTCTGGGCCAACAGATGGGTCGTGGCTAAGCGGATCTAGTCATTCAAGATTAGCTCATTCAGCCGGAGCGTACCTGAATAATTAAAAGAATGTTTACCTAACATCACTCGCAGGTATAACAAGTTGCCGAGCTAAACCAACACGTTAGTGTTATTAAATTGTGATGCAAATCAATGCACTTTCCCGTTTGTAGTATTTGATAATTTTGAAGTTTATTTAGTTAGAAATTACATTAAACAAATAATTTTTTAAATGAGTAAAATATTTTTAAAAAGGGGCGCTCAAAAATAATAAGTTGGGGTTAACTGTTTTTAGTAGTTCTTTCTTCGTCAGAGGATTTTTTTGCATCTTAACAAACGTTGTAGCTCGTACTAATGTACTGTTTTAGTGAATTCCCCATAGGGAAGAAGCTATTACCGTAGGTCTCATGGTAAGACTTAAGCCCAGGACCATGTTTTTTCGTCTTTAGGCGCCCAGAGTCCAAAAACAGTTGTCGTTAAAGTTTTTATATTTTAATCCGTTTTAAAGAATTACTCACAATTTCACCAACTCATTATCATCTATTTAACCAAATGAAATGAATTTAATCTGTAGAGTAAACAGGAATGAGGAAACTCCTTTAAATGGTATATCGTGATAGAGGGTTTATTCAGTTGATTACATTACTCGAGCGCTCGGGTGGTCTAAGCTTTGGCGACATTTCATGAATATAAACCTGTTAACACACAGAATAACTGCTAAATACTTCCTGGTGCACGGCGTAGGTCGAGTGAGCCTAGCTTATTGCGTATGCTTTCAGAACCCATCCTTGTGAGCGGACCACTACGTGTTGAAAAATTCAGAGCAGAACCCTTAAACTGCAAATAATAATTTAATCCACAAGCGGGTTGCGTATTAGGAATTCTCGAGTGGATTCAGGCAATATAGGAGTCGGGCAATTACTGCAACGGGATCGTGTTAAACTTCACACTTACTCTTCTATTAATGAATTTCTTATGGAAAAGTGAGCTATTCACATGACCCGCATGGTGACAGTTAAGCCCGGGACCATGATAGAAATTCATAGCTCGACCCCCCTGAACACGTTTTTGAGGGTCATTCTAAATGATATATATATGTGTGTGTGTTAGTCGACACGATAACAGCCGCAATTATTATCTATTTTTAGGTTTGTACCCCGAAAATGGGTTTTTAATTTTATGGGTAATTTTTACCCATATTTTTTTAACACACATTTTAGTATTTTAACTTTGTTGTATGGTTGTTTGGTTATTGAGAAATTCAAAATGGTAAACACAGTACGTTGTCTAGTGTTAATCTTATGGAGAGTGACTAAATATCAATAATTCACTTATTTACTTAAATATTCTTTCAAAATTTGGTATGAAAGTCTATTAAGTTAAGCTGCATCATTAACCCTCCAAGTGCTATGACTATTTAAATTTTGTCATTTTTATGCAACTCTTCATAAAATACCAAATATACACAAAAAAACACAAAACATGCACCCCCCCTTATAACCAGTAACCATGAAAGCAAAATAGGTGTCCACTGCAATCCCAATTAAGCCTACAAATGCCGTCAACTTCCACCCAAGCCGATCACCGTTTATTTAAGGTGGGCCCTCCACTCCACTATACCACACATTTGCAAGCCAAATCGGGATTGCTCATGGTCGGGATTCGAACCCTCGTCCCTCCGAATGGCTTCAACTGTTGTACTCGTCAGCACAGCAGTCTAACCACTACCTTTGACTATACATTATTAATAATGTATAGTCAAAGCCACTACACTACAAAGGACCACCGTCTGAGAAAGCATTTATTTGGCTATAAAAGCATACTCTGGCGGCAAAATAACGAACTCAAGCGTCAGAATAGGGAACTACAGAGTAGTTGCATGTATTAGCTCGCAGATGGCAGCACCGTGACAGTAATTTTTGACTTCGATAGCGCTATACAATTAATTGCACCTCGCTGACATCTCACAGCGAGATGTTAGCACCTGGAGGGTTAAATACATAAAAACCCCCTAAACTTAGTGTTTCTTACGGCAGCAAACCTAGGTACTCATTACATACTTTAAAAAAATTGGTATGTGTTTTTCCTTAATTAATAGACTTTGTATACACCATGTACACAAACCCTTATTGAAGCAAACCTGTGTACTGTGTAGTCAGTACTATTAGATTACTATGATGGGAATATGGGAGCTGGTCTAGGGGAAGACCGCGGGGCTTTGGTGCCCAAGGCCCTTCCAATTATAATAAAAATACTATGATGGGAATAATATAAATTCTATTAAATTCGCTCTACTCAAGACAGCGTGCTGCGCGTGATTTTACATTAATACTTTTGGTTTACTTTAATAACTGTTCCCTCAAGCAATGAATACTAGTGTAAAAAATATTTGTAATGACTTAGTAGTATTGAAAAATGTATCAAAAATGCATGTGGATTTATTCCAGGAAAGTCATTCATTGTTGGGTTTGTACTGTTTCTTATCTCGTTAAGCCAAATGAAATAAGATAAACCTAGACTGGGACGGTGGCGACGTCCTGTAATCCAGCTACTTGGAGGTCACGAACTGTTAATAATTATGAACGATGGTCAATGAGAGTCATATATTCCCTTTTGTGGATTAACGTTCAAACTACTGACATCCACAAAGAACATCCTCATAATTAGACTAGTTCGTAATATTCAGAGACAAAATTTTGGTTCGGATATGTTAAACCGTAGGTCTCTATTGTCTGTTATGCTGTTAATTAACAGTCATGTTTAAGACACATGACAGCCTTAGTCGGTAAAAAGACTCAAAGATTGCGCCACAATTATCGACTACTCATTTTTCATTTATACTTAGTATAAAATACTTTCTTGGATAGGTCATCATTTCCTAAAGACAAGGTAGTGGTAATAGTGTCGGAATGGCTCTAAAAGCGTTGCACCCGGAAAAAGGAAAATATGACATTTTCTCCCTTACCTACCTGCATAAAATATTAATCTCCATTTTTATTTTTTAACGTAAATTCCGATGCAAGATTTAATTTTATGGGATTAATTTATAATTTACTGTATACGTAACAAGTTTAAATATCGCATTTTTATTACAGCATAAAAGTTTTAACCTGACAACTAAAATTATAATAAAATTCTATCGCCTAAAGGAAGGAAAAAGTCCAATAAACTGTTTTATTGACAATCTCTTCTCTTTATATTACCGTATATCGGAATGATATCTCTGCAAATACTGTATGTATCGCTGTACATATATTTACATAAGAGTAAATAATCCTTGAACTCTTGGGAAAGTGTATTATAATACCTGTATCTGAATATATTAAAATAGGTTGATATTGTTGGATATAATTATGTGAAGCCTGATCAGGCAATTGGGATGAATCAAATCAATTACAGTAGGAATTAAATTTGTTTCACCTTTTACATACAAAAAATGCAAAAATAAAATTTTATTTATTAACGTAAAACGTTTTAAATGGGATGTAGTTTGTGCTTTATTTAAATTAAAATCACTTAGAACAGTATAAAATTTTAATAAAACAACTAATTATATAATAAAAATCGCTAAGGAACTAAAAGTTTTACCACAAAAAATTTTCAATAAATAATTATATTTTTTTTATATTATGTACACTGGGTATACTTTACATAGAATTAAATTTTGTAAATTAATTAATACTTAAGATATAAAAAATATTTTAAAACATTTTGTGTCTACAGAGTCAATACTATCAAAATTAAAATTTAAATAATTTAATATAAATATATTTATATGTTTTTATATATATTAAAAAAACTACGAAAAAAAAAAAACCAGATTTATAGATTAAAACAATTGATATGTATATTTTGAAATACAAAAATATTTAAGCCAAGTATAATAATGAAGTGTAAGATAATTGGATCAAGTCTCAGTGTACACGTTTCTTAGACAGGACTATTAATAGCCCAACAGCCGATAGCAACTAAGGGACCTACAGTTTAACGTGGAATCCGAACCACGGCCTCTGAATTACGAATTGGTCCAATTATGAGAATGGTCTTTGTGGATTAACGTAGTATTCAATATTGCGGACGTTAATCCACACAAGAGAACACTACACCCACCGACAATCGCTCACAACTATCCACAATTCGTGACCTCTAAGTAGCTGGATTACAGGACGTCGCCATATCATAAGTTATTGTAGTTTTAGTAGTATATTGTAAGGACTCCTTGTTGTGAGGAAATACTTGTGATGCAAAAATATTTAACGGAACAGCTATTTTGCAAATATCATTCATACTTAATGCTTATTTTTCACGTCGAACAGAATATATATTTTTAGAAGTAAACTTCTAGATAGAAGGAAATTCAATCTAATTTGATTGAAATAGTTAGTCTATTATACTCAGGAAAGTTAAATAGTGGAGTTAGTACAAAGTTCGGATTCAGCTCTCAGGAAAAGGTATACTTTACGTCAGATAATTTTATGTCATGAACTTATGTGAAAGCAATTTCTTACGGTTCATGAATTATGTCTGTTTCATAGTTTAATAGCATCATAAGCCTTAAAGGGGATAAAAAGTTGGTGAATCTTTTAAATTAATAAATACGTAAGAGTACTTCCGTGTTTGCGTAGTGTTTATACTTAATTTTCGTTTAAAGTAGATTACAATATAACAAATTTTTGTATTTACTTCCCCGTGAGAAATAAATTAAGTCATGGATATGTCTAAAGGGAATGTTTTTAGTTCATCTAAACAGCTGTTGTTATGTTTCAAATTTTCGTCTTACAAATTGCTAACACCCTCCCTTAGAGTTCAGACATATCCATGTCAAAATTACAGTAAAGTAATTTCTCAAAGTAGGGATAGTACACCTTATGAATATATAGATTTCCCGATCACTACATATCATTCAAATGTAATAGAATGTTATGAGGCTGGTATTTAATTTTTGATTTGCTCTTCCTGTAACAATAATTTTTTAACGGTATGTAAAGCAAGATTAAATAATACGTTAGTATATAAAATGTATGCTATTTGAAAAAATACTCCAGGAAGACTGTATGTGGCAAACTGATACCATTTATTTCACCTAAACCGACTTCAACTGTTCGACAGCAAACTGATCACTGATAACTTTGATTTACTAGAAAAGTTAATCTTATTAGCCCAGGGCGGTACCTCATCGTTATAACAGAGTGTTATTCTAAACATTGTAAATATACTTTTGCCTCAATAGTATTTAAGTACATTAGTAATTGCGATGTTGTTAGGTCATTACTATCAACTCATCTCATAGTTTAATAGCATCATAAGCCTTAAAGGGGATAAAAAGCAGGTGAATCTTTTAAATTAATAAATACGTAAGAGTACTTCCGTGTTTGCGTAGTGTTTATACTTAATTTTCGTTTAAAGTAGATTACAATATAACAAATTTTTGTATTTACTTCCCCGTGAGAAATAAATTAATTCATGGATATGTCTAAAGGGAATGTTTTTAGTTCATCTAAACAGCTGTTGTTATGTTTCAAATTTTCGTCTTACAAATTGCTAACACCCTCCCTTAGAGTTCAGACATATCCATGTCAAAATTACAGTAAAGTAATTTCTCAAAGTAGGGATAGTTCACCTTATGAATATATAGATTTCCCGATCACTACATATCATTCAAATGTAATAGAATGTTATGAGGCTGGTATTTAATTTTTGATTTGCTCTTCCTGTAACAATAATTTTTTAACGGTATGTAAAGCAAGATTAAATAATCCGATAGCTTATAAAATTTATGCGATTAGAAAAAATACTTTGTTTGGGAAGACTGTATGTGGCAAACTGATACCGTTTATTTCACCTAAACCGACTTCAACTGTCCGACAGCAATCTGATCACCGATAACTTTGATTTACTAGAAAAGTTAATCTTATTAGCCCAGGGCGGTACCTCGTCATTATAACAGAGTGTTATTCTAAACATTGTAAATATACTTTTGCCTCAGTAGTATTTAAGTACATTAGTAATTGCGATGTTGTTAGGTCATTACTATCAACTCATCAGTGGTTACACCGCTTTGAACTATATACATCTATATATAAAAATATATGTATGTCCTTTATGCGTTGCCAAACAACTCACCCAATCGCCATGACATTTTAGGTAATAGATATGTGTCCAGGAAGGCTTTAGTGAAAAAGGGTTTTTGAAAACTTCATAAGTTTCCATTATATTGCGTTTAATCAGAGTGTCCATGAAAAACGTTTCAGGACTTTGGCGAGTGATTAGGTACATTAAAAGGAAGAAAAAAGTTCCAGTAGAGGTATGGCCTAAAACGCTTATTTTCTCAGATATCCGCCATTTTGTATTTTTCACAAAATATTTTTGATTTCAAACATTTTTAATGGATTATGTTCAAATTTTGTACGTGTTTTAAACTAGTAGACTATTATTAGTAAAAATCCTCAAAATCCAAAATGGCGGCCTTTAAAATTTTAAAACTTAAAAAAATACTTTGTTGACGGTAAAATTTAAAATGGCCGCCATTTTGGATTTTAAGCTTGGATCATGCTAGTTATTTTTTTCAAATGGTAATCTAATCTAATCTAATAATACTCATCTACTAGTGTAATCGAAAAATATTTTGTGAAAAATACAAAATGGTGGATATCAGAGAAAATAAGCGTTTTAGGCCATGCCTCTATTGGAAATTTTTCTTCCTTTTAATGAACACAATCACTCACCGAAGTCCTAAAACGTTTTTCATGGACACCCTGTGTATCTAATGTTATCCTTACTGCGAGTAAGTTTGTTTACATTTTTTTAATCAAAACATTTGATTATTTAAGCTACAGCTGTTGGTTTACTTTCCATTAGCAATATGCTTTACTATCCAATGCCATCTGAATCATTCATTAATGTAAAACTATGAAGTACCATAAGTGCTGTACAAAATGAACTGCTTTATTCAACACATTTATAGTTTACGGTTTTTGGAAATTTATGGTCTGATTAAAAGTCATGTGTTTATATGTTGGCCATATAAAAAATAATTATATTGTTTATACATATTACGTTTGTAACAATAATAATCAGCTGTTATATCTTTACTATAAAAGCCGTATTACAGTTAGGTTTGGTTTGGGTTGGATTGGAAAATTGTGAATCAACCCACTCAGATTTATTTGTTTGGCCGAAATGTTATAAATATGTCTTATAATTTCAGTATTTTTATTAACTATGCCGTGACCCAGAATATCTAATCTTTCACAATAAAGCTTTAATGCTATTCGACTTCAGAACATGACCAATCTTAAAGTAACACGTATTTACTTCTAGGCTAGTTACTAATAAAACAAGATGTTCAACAAAATTTTAGAAATTTAACTTTTTTGGTATTTATAAAGTAATTAAACCAGAACGGTAGCTCAATGGTAACATTCTGGCTCAGTATGTTAAAGGTTGCTGGATCGGAAGCAGCGACAGGCGATTTCTGTCATACAATGAGCGGTGACCTCTAGTTGGCCTTTGTGACTCACGCCACTAAGGTACCTCGCTGTCTTTAATTTACCGCTCAGGCCCTAAGCCCGTGGTGATGGCCGGTTGAGATTATTTAATACACATAAATAAAAATAAACTCTTGACGTTTATCTTGCTCATTTATGTACAAGAACTATTATGACGTTATTTCTGACATCGTGAAAAATAATTGACTGGGACGGTGGCGTCGTCCTGTAACCCAGCTACTTGGAGGTCACGAATTGTGGATAGTTGTGAGCGATGGTCGTTGGGTGTAGTGTTCTCTTGTGTGGATTAACGTCCGCACTATTGAATACTGCGTTAATCCGCAAAGGTCATCCTCATAATTAGACCAGTTCGTAATTCAGAGGCCGTGGTTCGGATTCCACGTTAAACTGTAGGTCCCTTAGTTGCCATCGGCTGTTGGGCTATAATTAACAGTCCTGTCTGAGGAACATGTCAGCCTTAGTCAGTAACAAGACTACAAGATCGCGCCACAATCATCCTACACTCATTTCTCATTCATACTTGGCTTAAAATATCTACCTGTTTAGGTTGTCATTTCAATAATATAATCTAATAATAATCTAATCTAACGGTTTCACAACTATGATTCTATAAAGAACAAAAAGTAACCTGCAGTGTTCTCTGATTCTCTAAATTCATCACTGTCTAAAAGAATAGTCTTCACCACACTGAAAGTAACAAAATAACAATATCGTATATACTTTTTTATTAATAGCTCGTTAACGTTTCAAAAGTGGTTTTTAAATGAAAACATAACTAACCTAAAGCGTATTAAAGTGATAAGACGTTTATTTTGACAAATGCTACGTGTTATAAAGCGTTGAAACCTGTTATGGATAAGTTTGTTATGTTTCAATTAGTAAAGTTAGCGTTCGAAATTATCAAATTAAAAAGTTTGGCTGTTCCGGAGAAGATGACAAAATACGTGCCTCATATCAACTTTGCTATCTTAATGGTTAAATATTGTATTATTTTATTGAGTTATATTTGCAATAGCTTGTTGTTGGCCTTTAGACAAACCTCGTTAATATGTAATGAGTTTTAATTATTTATCTTTGAATAGTGGCAATCATAGCTGAGTGGGTAGAGTACTGGCCTACCATCCAAAAAACCCGGGTTCAATTCCCGGTCATGACACATGAAATTTAATTTCTCAGACTGCCGCCGTGCTTCGGAAGGCACGTTAAGCCGTTGGTCCCGGCTACATAAGTAGTCGTTAGGTCACGTTAGAGGCAGTAGTGTGACCTGAAAACTCTAACATTAGACCTTGGCCAGAAGGTTACACGGAACTTTACTTTTTATCTTTGAATAGGAAACCCTTCTAGAATGCCTAGTCACTATGCAATCTCGAACTTAAATTAATATTTTTTAAGAAAAGTTTGATTTATTTAAAAAAAGAAAAGATTGAGAAAAGTTCTTACGAAAAAAGTACGTTTATATTAATCATAATCAAATCAATCAATCAATTCAAATCAATAATTCAAAATTAAATTTAATAAAAGCCTTGAGATTGTCTAGTTACATTTTTGTTATATTTGTATTTCATAAGCAATACAGATGGAATTTTTTAACCGACTGAATGGAGTATTCCTTCATTTAAGAAATAAAAGACTGGAACTTTGACATTTGAACGTAAAGAAACTACCCAACAGCCATAAAATAGACGTTTGACTGTTCAAATGCCTTTTGTGGAAGTAATACGTCTTTTCAGTCTTGCGTGTGGTTTTTTATTAGTACTATTTTTATCCTCTCCTTTGTACCATATACAGTTGTAATATATAGTTCGATACAAATGAATTAAGATTTAATAAACTATATTTAGCGATAGTTAAAGCAAGTATTCACTAAACTCATAATGAGTTCTAAAATTAATCGGGTTCATAAATGAATTCATATTGTTGATTTTTTAACTTTTACCCACTAAATTTCAATTTATTTTAACTTGGTTTCATGTAAGCTCTGGGGAGGGGTTGTTAGTGGTTATCAAGACGCAGAAAGTGTGACGGAAGTGACGTCGAAGGAGTTTAAACAGCTGTTTAAAAAGGAACAGAAAACATTACCTTTAGATATATCCATGATTTAAAAGGTGTCCCACAGGAAAGAAAATAAAATTTAAACTTATATTTAAAAACGTTTTTTGCAATTTTATACGATAATTTTCGACTTCTAATAAGCTAATGAGAGATTGTCACCTGAAAAACCAGGTATGGATTGAATATTGACGGAGATATGTTATGTCGCATTAAATAAAACTAATTATGGAGGCGTTGACCCGATTTTCTGTTTGGCCACGAATCAATCAAAGCTAATCGTTCGTCAGTGATTACTTTTTAATATTCTTCTCCGACGTGACAATATTCCACCACAATTAAGGAAAACGCCCTTGTCGAGAAAGTCTGTTTCCAATTGAAAATATCCTAAATAAAATATACTTACATGTAAAATAGTTCTGGAAAAAGACTTATGAACCTAATTAATATCATTAATAATAAATCATCCAATGATTAATTCTGATGTACATATTATAGTCTGTTCAAAATGTGCGGTCGACGTAGGGGTTAGTTTAAGGTGGCCTCCAATACCAATCACAGCTGATCAACTGGCTCATGACTCATTTTACGTAAACTGTCAAAATTTATTGTCATGGTTTTTGATGTGGTTGCCTTGTGCACAGTATTCTTTTGCGATATAATTTAAATGAAGTTGGTAATTCTCATTTCCTTTCTTTTGGTTATTAGTTAATAAACAGTAAATAAAAAAGACAATTTTTATAACTCCCTTGCTATCTTAAGCCTAAATAATTTTAGTTTTAAATATATAATTTTTGTAATATATTTTGTGTAGTATGTATTTTATGTAATATAATACAATGTACATACAATGGTGGATAGTTGTGATCAATGGTCGGTGGGTGTAGTGTTCTCTTGTGTGGATTAACGTCCGCACTATTGAATACTACGTTAATCCGCAAAGACCATCCTCATTATTAGACCTCATCATTAATTCGTAATTCAGAGGCCGTGGTTCGGATTCCACCTTAAACTGTAGGTCCATTAGTTGCCATCGGCTGTTGGGCTATTAATTAACTGTCCTGTCTAAGGAACATGTCAGCCTTAGTCAGTAACAAGACTAAAAGATCGCGCCACAATCATCCTACACTCAATCCTCATTCATACTTGGCTTAAAATACTTACATTGTAGTTCGTTTGCCATTTCAATGATCTAATATAATCTAATCTAATATAATACCGTGTGTAGAGCCTTTAGTTGTTGATGAATGTAGAGATTGATTGATTTGCTCAATACGTATTTCGCCATGGGTGTGGCATCTTCAGGAGGTGTTTAAAGTCAATATCACTATTTATATTATACAAAAAATAGATTATTTACACTCTTCACTGTTTATCACCTGTGATTTTGCGGTGTTGCCAATTTGTTTAGGTCATTACGGGGTCGCCAGATTGTGTTTGTTTCTATTTCATTTATGATTTGGAAAATCAAACTACGTTAATCAAGAGCTACAGGTTCTTGTGCGTGTTAAATTATGTTTGTTTTTGTAACGGTAAATGAAAGTTCTTGAAACTAGATCGAATAAACTTGATATAATTTTAGTTGTGTTTTAATTTCGGGGGGCCTGAATCTTCATATTTAGTGCTATTATGTATTACCTATTATTACCATGTATTACCTATGATAGACTACTGAACCAAATTATAATAATGACATTTTTTAATGCTGTCAGACCATAAAACTGTATAGAACTACCACAGTAATATTTGACGGGCTAAACATAAAAGGCGTATATGCTAAATTCTATCCAACAAAATATAAATTACAATTGTTTAATTCGTATTGGGGAACATTGTATAATAGGCAACCAACAAAAATAAATCATTTCAGTAGCGTGATACTGTAGTGAAACTAAACAAATTCTTGAATAAATATATAAATTTGATTCTCACAAAATGATTATTGATTACTTATGAAAGTGGTGTTGTTTGTGAATCTCGCTAGGAGCTCTGCCAATGCTCTGCAGACAACTAATTGATATTTTTGCCGCAGGCAGAACAGGTGGCAAAAGAGGAAGAAAAGGATTGCCATGATAGTCGGAGCGGTACCGTTTGTTTTAGACATGGATATGTCTTAGGTCTGGGGGGGTGTTGGTGATTTGTAAGATGGAGAACATGTAACAGGTTTCCATAGAAACTAACAGACCTATTTTATTTAATTTTAATACAAAAGAATAAGTTTACTTGGGTGCTTGTAAAAATATTGAATTGGTTTCTTAGTAACGGATCGATTTGTTAATCAAATTTAGTTATGATCATTTTCAGAAATAAGCAGCAGTTCAGTGAGTTATAGAATAAGTATTCTCATTAGAAATAAACTACTTAGTATAGAGTCAACTATAATAATAGCAACATGTAATAATTTTAGTAAGATTTTATTTCATTACCATTAATCTCTCTTTTTATGCCATTATACTACTATGTTCATTAAATAGTCATGGGTCATTTACATTACCTTCATCATAAGTTTAATGTTTATATACTATTTTACGAGGTAATGTTGAAAGTCATTCGGAAGTGTTAGGGTTCGAATCCCGACCAAGAACAATCTAGTGGAGGGAGGGCCCACCAAGAATGGTGACCGGCTTGGGTGAGAGGTTGACGGCATTTGTAAGCTTAATTGGGATTGCAGTGGACACCTGTTTTGCTTATTTTACGATTGTATGGTTAAGGGGAACATGTTTTGTGTTTTATTATACTTTATATTTTAAGAAGCTACACATAATTAATTAGTTAATTTTTAACTACTCCGAAAACTAAATAATTTTATTTATTAGTTCATAAAATTTATATTTTTTAATTATTTTTTGTTATATATAACAGTTAAAAGTAAAACGATAGTCACTTCTACGGTAAAGAATTGATTTTTCACTTAAATTAAAAAAACTTTATCTAGACCAAATAGTTTTCTATTAACCCTAATAAACCTGAAAACTAAATATAAAACTAAATATTACGGAATTCCTGGATGAAAATGTATGACTAATATCAGCCTTTTGGATATGATTGCTGATTAATAGTATTGTTAGGTTAACAGTTATTTTACAATAATTTATAACTAAGTTACATACCGCGTAGCTATCCTTTGTTTCCATTACTACAGGATTTAGATGACATTTTTCTATATAATTTATATCTTGAATTATAATATTTTTATACTTTTGAATCATGTACCACATAAAGGAACAACACATTGTCTCAACGTAACAAATCCCAAAAATGTAGTCCTAGGCCAGAGCGGAAGTCCAAAGTTCATAGAGGTGAGTAAAAACAGAAACTAGTTTACATAAAATGTAGTTTAATAACTCACAATCCTTGAATGGCAGTAATATTTTAAGAGTGTGGCTACCTACTACCCATAGTTTGCCCACATGCAAACAGCAGTTTTGAGTTCACGGGGTGTTTGAAGCAAGAGTAGGAAAAAAATACACATCATTAGTCAAATATAATGAAAAATGATTGAATTCACTAAAAATAGGTTACGTTTTGAATTCAGAAACCTATGACTTATTTATGAAATAACATTTTATAAAGACATTATGATAGCTTTTGTATAAAAAAATATAAAAATATAACATATTAAATTATAGAGCAGGTGTTCTTGAAATAACTTAGCAGAAAGATAATTGTTCTACTCGATTTATCATAGATTGCTGATTATATTTTTTGAATTTTTAATCTATGCTATATCAATTAGTATGACAATATTCTTTTTAAAAAACTAATAAGGTTTGACTTTTCTTTTGTTTCAGATGACCTCCACGTAACTTTTTAAACTTCACACTTTAACCCCTCACCAAGGTGGCCCAACAGGTGGCTTTACTTGAACTCTTTGGGTTCGTTTAGTTACCTATCCTCGTCCTTACTTAAAATTACTTAAACTGACTGAAAAGTCTATTAATAATCCTATCACCCATCCTTAGATTGGTCCAGTAAAGTATTGTTTTATCCTTTTCCTACTTTTTCCTGTTCTCCCGACCCCAGTTCCAGGCCACCTTGTCCCCCTGGCCCTGCATCATCCCTGTGACACTTGTCACCGCGACACTCTACATATAATGGGAGACGTGCACAGTCACATTTGATCCCTACACCTCATAAGTCCAAGTATAGTATGTTCACTCCTCGTGGGTGGACCTTTATTTTTACTCCGCTTTTTCGTTTTTCTTTTTTTCACTCTCCTCTCTGGGATTTTTTTTTTTCGTTTTAATCTAGTGTCAAAAGTATTTTTTTTTTTTTTGTTTTTTTTTTATTTTTCAATGTGTTTAATATAATTATAAACAACTGTTTAGTAACACATATAAAAATAAAAGAAGTAAATGAGAGAGGTAAAACAAATTATTCATATTCAATACAGAGTTAAATAGAAGTCGCTTAAATCATTTTCGAGTGCATTGTTACCCCCTTTTTCTGAGACGTATGAAAAAATGAATTTATTTATAACTATTAAAAGAGAGGATTCTGTCATTATGTTTGCACGTTCTTAAAAATTAAAATTAATGTTAGTGTAAATTAATTCTTTCCTTTAAAATTTTTAATAAATTGTAATTTTTTACTATATACAATATTAATTTTTCTTAATTATAATTTACAATTAAAACATTTTAACAAAATAAAATATTCAAATAACACAATACATGAAAACGATGAAAAAAAAATAAAAAGAGTTATTTTATAAAACAGAGATGTAGGATATCATAGGTAAAATTAATGAAATTAGATAATTTCAGTGAATCAACTGAGACTAGTTAAAAACAATGAATTTAGATTAAGGAAAAGTAATATTTGCTCGTTCATTAATATTTTACAATTGTTAACTCTTTGAAAAATTTAATAAAACTGTTTTTAATAAATAATTAACATAATTTGTATCTAAAAGTATAAAATTATATTATTAGAAAACAATTTTTACTCTGGTAACACGTTCATGATCGAACAATACATAAAAATGAAAATGGTTAAAAATCTTTTTAAAATATTATCAAAACACAGATAAAATTAATATAGCTTAGAACGATAATACAAACTACGGAATATTAATCTTGAAATAAATACTAAGAAACGTAGGACGGAAAATTGTATTTTTCTAAACAATAAATTATGAATAGCTACACATCTGTATTAAAATTACGATGAATACGTAGAAATATGTAAATAATTTTCTTTAAAATGCTATAGCTTTAGAACTTAAATAACGTATAAATCATTTTGAATGAAATTTGTATTAACAACACTTATAAATTTAAATCCAACAATGAAATAATCTTATCAGTGAACCAATATAATATTCTCTTAAATAATTATAATCTAGATGAGAAAAATATTAAATTATGATTTTTTAATAATATACAATATGAGCAATCTAAATAATAATAACACTGGAATTCAATCTGAATAATGAATTAGATATTGACTAATTGATTTTTTTTAAAAAATTAATATCTTTATAAATGTTAACGTTTTAAAAATTTTTATAGATGAAAACTCTTTAAATTTAATGAGTTTTAACAAGTAAAACGTGTATAATGTATGGACCTAATTATTATTTTAACAAATTAAAATTAACTCTGAATAGATTTAAATAAGTATGAAAAATGTAATATTCCCAAACATACGTTTTTTTACTAATCAATAAAAAACAGATAAAAGAATAATCGATTAACTAAAATAGAATAAAAACCACTGAAAACGTATTAACATTAAATGTTTTATATTATTTAAGATAATTGTAAAGTAAAATGGATTGTTTCAAACAAGGGGGGTTAACTGAGCTTTGTTCAGTTTTAATATTAGAGACTTAAGACGATTTAACACATAGCTTGCTTGTTAAACCTGAGATTTCTTGGGGCAAGCTCTCGAGTACAACCGATAAAACCTTAGATTTTTATTTTAAATCCTTATCTAAAAACATAATCGAAATTTTTATTTTTGTATGACTGGAATTGTTCAACGTAAAGTTATAAGATGATTGATGATGACGCTGAAAGATTAATGTTGTAAACAAACGTGCGAAAATCTCCAAAATATGAAGCTACCCTGTGATAAATTGATTAAAATTATGAGACAGCTTATTGTATTTTTTTACAAATCCATGCAATATAAACTTACTTTTTAAATAGTACCATAAAATTATTGGGGTGGTTACATTGATTTTCAGCTTTCGTCAACACATTTAATCAATGTGAATCCTTGGTCGTTATATTTTTCAACAATCATTTAAATTAAGTTTTGCATTTATTTAATCTCATTTTACGTTAGTTATTTTAATTTTCGCCTATATGAATGGCCTAAAAAAATTACAGCACTCCTGAGGCTGAACTCACTATGTATTTTTGTAAACAAAAAACGAAAATGTACTCATCATGATTAGCTAACTGGCTGGGTGGTGTAGTGGTTATAATACCCGCCTTCAAAACTGAAGGTCGCCGGATCGAATCCCGCAAGGGTCGAATCTGGACCCAGTCGCCATTTGTCATTGGGCTACTAATTAATGATGCTTCCTAACAACAGGTCGACGTTAGGTAGTAACAAGACCGGGCTTTGAACCGTTCCCCATCAAAACGATAAAAAATGCCGAGAGGTGTAGCTGTACAAAAAACAAATTATAATTTAATCTTATAGTGGAGTTAAATTAAACAGGTTTAGTTTTCAAATTAATTCACTATGCTGTATTTTGTTTTGCACAAAACTACTCTTTGGTAAAAAATTTAGTAAGGTAAAAGATACACACCTTTTCTGAAAGAACCCAACATTAGAATCAGTTTGAATATATATTATTCTTTACATTTTGTTTTTTTGTACGATACTATTACTATAACCCAACATTACACTCAATGTCCCTGAATAAAATACTTTTATTTTGTAATATATACATATGTATTTATTTACACAGGGTGTCCCATAAGTAAAGTGTCAAACTCTGGGGAAAGATTTATGGGTCAAAATAAAGAGAAAATAAATATTTTTTCAAACGCGTTTTGTCTACCAGATATCCACAGTTTTGTATTTTATAAAACTCATATGTATGTTTAAATATCAGAAACCTACCGTAAAAAATACGACCTGATAAAATTCTAATATTTCAAAGTTGCGGCCATTTCAAACTTTTAATCTACAATGGTGAGAAAACTGTAAAGGTTTAAAATTACCGTAATTTTGAAGTTTCAAATTGGATCAAAGTGTAATTTTGATTCTACATCAATTATCTTTTTAATAATACTGAATTTTACATACATTGATTGAAAAATTACGAGTGAAACAATTAATTCGTAAAAAATACAAAATGGCGGATATCTGGTAAAAAAAGGTTTGCGGAAAAAATGTATTCTTAATTTTCTCTTTATTTCGACCCATATAACTTTTTTCCCGAGTTTGGAACTTTACTTATGGGACACCCTGTACTTATAAGTTGCTTGTGGAGCAAATTATGTACTAAACTACTTAAAGAAATTTATGTGACATTATTATGTCGATATGTAAATTTTAAACAGAAAAGTATTTTTCTTTTATTTACATACAACTAATACAGGTGTAATTTAAAGATCACATATTTGATTTCAGACTTGGACATAACTAGGCTAGCAATACCATATGTATTACCAATAAGTTACAAGTTATTAGTCTTATTAATAAGTTGCAAGATAAATGGTATTACTTAATAATAATAATAATAATATATTCTATTCTAATTAATAATATCTTTCTTAACCTTTTAAATACACACAATTGATATTATATTATTATTCGACATTCATTAATCAATATATTTCACTTCAAATGTTAGATTTGTGTATCATAAACTATACTTGTATACTTATGTGAGATTAAAACCCATGAAATGGACGAGCAGCAAACACAAAATAGGATTTGGGAAAAATTTTAATTTTATGTGAAACCTAAAGAACCTGTTTGATTGTTATTTATTTGGTTTAAGATTCTTTAAAAAGTAAGAAACTATTGAGTTTCAATTTAAACCAGACACTGACAGTTGGAAGAAGCTAGATTGAAAGATGCAATTAATGTTTTCCTAAAATCCCACCAGTCAAACAATAAACGAGTTATGTGTCTAGTTTGGAAGTTTCAAAGTAATTGATTTTCGATAAACGTCAATATTTCCTTTCTTATTTTACTTTTCACCAATTTCACGTTTTATTCAATATTTTTAATTTTATAAAAATAAAAATAAATTTCCTGCGTCGTGATTTATGTACGATAGGTTGTAAAAGTAGAAGAGTAGTGTAAATTAATGTTTTTCCTTTAAAATGCTATAGCTTTAGAACTGAGGAACTAACGTGATATATCATTAAGTAAGGCAATAAGTTAATAGGCTATGTTAGGTATTTTTATATTTCTACACAGACTCAAAAATTATCTAAAATGTATTAAATTCATTCTTGCTCGGATGTCACCGTTGATAGGCCCATTAAAAAGAACTCGGCATAATTATAGTTTTGGCACGTTCTTCGGATATCTATTGTTACGCTTAAATTGCATAGCCCCCTATAAAACATATAATTAAAACAGTAAATGTATTAACTAAATGAAGAATGAATATTTTCATGTACAATTCCACATATAATTTCATGTACACTTGCCAAGTAACGATTTTTTCACCTGTTTAATTCCACATATAATTTCAGACACATTTGCAAAATAACCATATAAGTTTTTTTTCATGTACAATCCCCCATATAATTTTAAACAAAATTTTCAGGTACAAGTGCCAGTACAATTTTCCGTATAATTTCAGACAAAATTTTTCATGTACATTTGCTAAATAACCATATAATCCACTGATCCCATAGCTACTAACCAAAGAAAATTCTATAACATTGACACTGCTGAGACAAATAGTTAAGTATTTTCTACACAATTTATGACACAATATAGTCACTGTAATGGATGTTTCTCAATGTTCTATAATCGTAAATAAATTATGTAAATAGCTTAGTTTGTAAATAGATTCTATAATGCAGTTAAGGTTATCGAGAGCTGATAATGGCATGTAAATTGGGGTTGAAGAGACTCTTACGCTATGAGTTGAAGCGCAAAAGAGAGATGATAATTACTCTCACTTCGTGAAGTCAAAGGGCTTGTATATTGCTTTTCGCTAGGGTGCGCTGACAAGCAAAGTCAAAACAAATGATTCGTGCTTCGTGTGATTAATTAAAAGTTAATACACCGTTAAGAATTAGGAATTAAACCTATGTAAAACCAATCTTCAAATCGGTTTCGATTAAATCCACAAGTAAAGAAACGTAGTGATTTGAATGTTTAATCATGTTATAGTTAATCTGCATCAGTGGTAGCCATCTTGGATTTTAGTCCCGTAAGAGCAATGTTAAATTCTGGCGCCTATATCTTCTTGACCTATTGTCATAAATTAACGGAAGAGGTGTCAAATGAAAGGTATTACAGTCCTCCAGGGCACCACTTTACAGAACTTTTTATTTTCGCTCTCAATAAAAAAATAGTAATGATTTATTTTGTAAAATATTTCTGGAATTTCGTTTTTAAATCAAGTTAAATTTTTGAACATATTAAAAGGTCATGCCTTTGAGCCACATCTCATCAATGTACTTCCAAAGTTTTACATTGATACTTTGATAATTAACGCCCCTACAGACGCCAAAGTGAAGGTATGTTCCGCCAGAATTTAACATTGCTCTTACGCGACTTAAGTTCAAGATGGCTACCACTAATGCAGACTCTTAAATGAATTGTAATTAAGTTTTTTTCTTTTTAATACTATCACAATAAATCATTAAATAGTTACATGTTTTTTCATTGTCAAATTTTTATATCGTTTCATATGTTGGTTATTTAAATAAAATTCTTGTAACTAATTATCATTTACCATATGTTTTATTGATGAATTTGTAAACGTCTAAACTAAATAAATGAAACCAATCATAATGTTTCCAATAGGTAATTTTAAATGATTAATGTATTATCTTTATACGTGAGGATAAAATATTTGTAGATACATATGTGCCTGCCATGAAATAAGGAAAAAGTGCGTTAAAAGCGGTTTTTAACAAGATTAACAAGGGCTTGTTTAATTCTGATAAAATCTGGGTTCTTTTGCATAGTGTTAAACTGAGCACGTAAATCCTAATAAAAGTGTTCCACCTTTCTGTCGAAACAACTCTTCTCTCGTAAGGAAATGAATTATTCGTTAAAATAAATTTACTTTAATGAATGTTCAAATCTTATTTGGAATTTTGTATACTTTTCCATATTGTTTCAAGTTGCCCATTTATGTTTTAAAATTTATTTTGGACTAGGTTTTACATTATGATTATATTAAAATATTTTTCATTATGTTATTTTCGGTAAAAAGAACATTATAGACTGTACCATCGTAAAATATTGTTTTAATAAACACACGATAGTTCAATTCAAAACATATGTACCAGTTATATAAATAAAATTACAATTTTTCCTATACATTGCGAGTTGTGATGCGTTTGATTAATTTTAGGTTTTCTACCCCAGAAATGGCAAAATGGGTCTGAACTCAATTTCTGTCTGTTTGTCTTTCGTAACGCTAAACATATCATATTTTTGTAACTCTTCTCCGTGTTAACGAGAGCACGAACAGTTGTGGAACGTGTTTTCGTTAATCTATAGGCCTACCTTTTGGGGGAGGTTTGTTTATACTAAACTGTCCAATGAACTATTGAATAACATAATAAGCTTACTAATATATTTTTTTAGCATTATTATACATATTTTTATATTAAGTTTTTCAGAACATGTGAGCTATATAGATCTATTCCTAGTATAAAGAAATATCAATTAGCTGTCAAATTAAGTTCAATGTTAGATTGTTTACATTAATCATTGGTTTGAAATCTATTTTAAAACTCTATTATATTAAAAATTATCTTAACGAATAACCAATTGTATCAAATATACATTTATTTTAATTACCTAATTTTGTATTGCTGCTAAATACTTGATTTGAAAATAATTTTTCTTTGCCTTAATTTATTTAAAATTTTAAGTTTAAATTTTTATATAATAGGTACTACTACCTTATTAACACTGAATGCATCAATCCGTATTAAACAAGGAAATAAAGTTAATTTTATACCACAAAGAAAACCAGAAAGAATTATAGAATACTACAAAAATTTTCTTTTATAAATTATATAATACCAGCTGACACGGAAAACTTCGTAACGCCTAACAGTAAATACAAGTTAACTTCAAGATATGCCATGTTCTGAATTCGAATAGCATTACGGCTTCGTTGTGAAAGATTAGATATTCTGGGTTGCGGCGTAGTTAATAACAACGCTGAAACGATAAGACATATTAATGACATTCCCACAAAACAAATAAATGTAAGTGGGTTGATTTTCAATTTTTAAATCCAACCTAGACCCCCAAAAAGGCAAACTGCAAAACGGCTTTTATTGGAAAGATTTAAATTTATTAATCACGGCATTGTTTATAATAATACTCGCGTTATCTTAAATCTTATATTCATTAATTCTACTCCCACAAAACCAAATAAATTAACTAATAATCACACTGGGACAAACAAACAAACCAGTAGTTTATAGCCTACATTTTTTTAAATCACAAACATTCATTGAAAATGACGTACAGTGATAATAGCTGACGATTGGTGATAATAAAGCAACACAAAATCAGCTGTTAATAAAATATTTAATATTCACATTATAGATGTATGTATATGATTAAAATGCATGATTTCCTCATAAGATTTATATGAACAAACTCTACAGGCCAGTGGGGCTTAGCCCTAAAGTTAAATCAAATAAAAACTAAATATGCCTATAGACTGCTCGGAGCAGAGACGAATCCAAAAGTGAAAAGGTCATTAAAATTGGTCCGGCCATTCTTGAGTTATAAATATTGCAGCTACCACGACTTTGTTTTATGTTTAGATTACCGCACAATGTGGTACAAAACCCAGAGAACACTCAACTCACAAGTCAGGTCCTCCACAATTCATTCAGTCATAGGACTTCTCATTGTTCGATGATACAAAAGACAGATGCTCCAGTGAATCCCTTATACTGTATTGTTGCTCCTTCGGAAAATACCTTTATAAATTTCATTGATTGTTTCTCTAGTTTCAGAGAATCTCTTAAACTGTTTTATCTACGACCATTGCAAAAAGTACTGATAATGATATTAGAAGTGACATAATTAAGAGAGTCATTATGAAACGGAAATTAAAAACCGTTGCATTATAAGTACATAACGTTTCATGACGAGAGTGGTTCTGTACCGTACAGAGCTCAGTATTTGATGGAAGTAATGTCATCTAATCTAAATATATAAAACAAAGTCGTGTTAGTTTCACGCATTATAACTCGAGAACGGCTGGACCGATTTTAATGATCTTTGATTTTTCGGATTCGTCTCTGCTCTGGTCATGCTTTAGGCATATTCAGTTTCCATAAATTTAATTATTTTCCATTTTATAGCGTTTTAAATTTCTAATATTAACCTCATGGGGACTAAGTTTGTTTACAAATTATCTACAATCAAAACATTTGATTTCTTAAAACAGCTGTTGGTTTACTCTCCGTTAGCAATATGCTTTACTATCCAATGCCATATTAATCATTCATTAATGTAAAACTATGAAGAAAATATGTGCTGTACAAAATGAACAGCATTTTTCGCCACTTTAATAGTTTACGATTTTTGGGAATTATGTACTATATTTATATATTTTTTATTTTCTGAGTAACGTGTTTATATGTTTTCCAAATAAAATAATCACAATGTTTATACATATTAGGTTTATTATAATAATCAGCTGTTGAATATTTAAAGCTTTCACAACGAAGCCGCAATGCTATTTGACTTCACAAAATGGCCAATCTTAAAGTTAACATGTATTTTCTGTTAGGCGTTACGAAGTTCGCCGGGTCAGCTAGTTATAGATATAATTAAATTCAAAATCAGCTGATTTATCAATAAAGATAGCGTATTTTAGTGGTTAACCTCAAATGTGAGTTTCAAACCATAGAATAGGAATAAGAACAACGTAATTCACACATCAACTGATTACACCAAGAATGAAATACACACCAATTTTTGTTGATACCCTGAATATTGCAATGGTCGTAGATAAACGAAATGTACAACTCTTGTTTAAAAAAAGTCTGAATATTGTTGGTTGTAGATAAAATAGTGAATGCAACGATTGTATTATGCCTTATATCCACTCGTGAGATATTTAGAACACTCGCTTCGCTCGAGTTCTAACTTACATATCAGTCGTGGCTTTAAGGAATTCATAATACAATCGTTGCATAAACTACTATCATCTTCAGTTGATGCTCAATGATGGTTGTAGTATCTTGCGTATTTAGTTAAGTAATTTATGTACGTGAAAGCTATAATCTAACACAGTCTCCAACCCTTTAGTGCCAGACTTAAATTTGCATAACAATGAAGAGCTGTTGATGAACGTAATATTATAATACATACAGTCATTAACGGACCGGTGGATTTTACGAGTTTGTATATCCTCTTTAGTTCTTGGTGGATGGAGTCATAATACGTACAAACTGAAATTAGCAAACATTTTTTCTATTTCTTTTTTTTCAGCAAGCATCATGATTAAGTTCTCACAGGATTAGATGATGTGAAGCTCATAAAACCATATTTATTAGGGAAAATGAATTTCTTGATAAAAAATTATATTTTTGTGATTCATGCCTTGTTTTTATTGTCTGATCTACATAAATGGTACCTTAAGAATAACCTTTACTCCTGTTAAATCAAGAGATCATCTCTGGATAGAATATGGTGAATTCCATAACAGTAACAGCTGTCTAACCACATCGCACATACTGTAAGCCCAATGTGATTGAAACTTAGAGGTTATGAAAAAGAGTTAAATAAAGTAACCTAAAACAATTGACAATAAACACTATTAACGTAGTATCAAAAAGAAAGAGTTCTTCATCTTTAGCTTTAATTTACTATCTACCTTTTCCTCATAAGGAAAATCATCGGTATGAAATTGCACAATGTACTTAAGAACAAATCAAACCCTTTAAATATTCGAGTACTCTTTTGTCTCAGTCACACCTTGGGTGAGATAGACTTGCTTCGTCACTTAAGGAAATCTTTGCAAAGAGACCGCTACACTTAAAGTGCTAAGGACTTTTGCGGCTCGTCTGTCTATCTCGTCTCAAGTGTCGATTATCCAAGTTGTTTTTCCTCAAATGTTCTAAGATTAATAAAGCTATATTTTGGTTCATATGTACCGATCTTCGTTCTTGGTGCATAAGGAAACCAGACGAAACCATTTACCATTTATCTCAAAAAGTATGTTACGTAAACTGCGGGAAGGGTGGAATGTTACGTAATTTGAAAAGATGGGATACGGGGAAGATTGGGCAGCCAATTGAGACTTCAAAGGGCCCAAACTGGAGCTCTTCTAACAGCTGATTGCTGGATCAAATAGATGAGTCCTGGTTGCCCAGTAACGCGTCCCTAACTACGCAGGATTTAGTACAAGTCTGTCACGTCTCTACTAAGGGCTGACATACTCACATGGATAGAGACTGAACAGGTGAGAAAGTCATCATTAAGGCTTCCCTAATAGCGTGTTATACAACTTGACCACAACATTATTATATGCTGTTACAAAACGACTTCAATGTTAATTTTTTTACATCTATATAAATAAAATCAGATTTTGACATGGATATGTTTTAGCTCTGTGGGGGGTGTTAGCAATTTGTAAGACAAAAATTTGAAACATAAGAACAGCTGTTTAGATGAACTGAAAACACTCCTTTTAGACATATCCATAAATATGAACATTTTTGTCCGTGCATTGCTTAGAATTATAATATGTTTACGTTTTATACCCCAAAAAGGTGAAATTTTCTTACATTAATTTTTGTTTTTCTTTAACGCCAAACAAGTTACTTTTGTTACTCTTTCCCGTGACAATGAAAGCACCCACACTCATGAAACTTATTTTCTTTATTCGATACCTCTTGGTAAATGTTTTTTACTTTGAACTATTCCATCAAACACTAAACTATCAAACAAGAAATGAGCTCTCAAAAATCCAGTTTCAGCAATATTTGTCATATTTGTTCTAAGTTTTATACAACATATCATCTGTAAAAGTGATGTAATAGAACGAAATAACCATTAGCTGTTTAAATTGATACAATTTAAAACATTAAATTGAAACCTATTTAAAAAATATACTACAGGTATGATAGAAGCACATATTTAAATAAATAGTTTTCATTTTTTGCGAGCGAGAGAACAGAGAAGAATTTTCAACGCAGATTGAATTCTTGTTTACCTTGGATCCTTTCCCAGCATCCTCCGAGCTTTAATCGCTTTAAACAATATATTCTATATTCATATTTTATTTCGTGTAAATAAGATAAAGAAAACATGAATTCACGTAAAAATTAGTGTTAATGTTATGAAAAAATGTTGAGGAGAACTATTGTGGTAGAAGTTGTTTAGTACAGTAAATAGCAGCGGAATGAAATAGAAAATGTCTCTTTGTGTTGTATAGAGTATATACACATGAATACTACATATTTGTAGCTTACTGAAGTAATAGTTATAGTCAAAAATGACTTGACAATTTTAGGACCAATCTTTATGACTTGTTCTTGAAACAATGTTATTTTAGACCAATATTACAACAACAACAATTACAATTACACCAACAATTATAATTATAACTTTATCCGCTTTTTACTGGTCTTCTTACTGACAAAAAAGTATTTTATCTTGTTAAATAAAAAAATGTAAAGTGGTGAATTATTTAGATTCCCTTAGACAAACAACCTATCTGGGGTACCTAAATTACAAAAGAAAAAAAGAAAAAATTGAAATTGTTGCTCGTAAAATTTTATATATTCTTCTTTTAGTTACCGTTACTATCAAGTTAAATATATTGAATTTTATAATAGTTTATTCTTAAAATAGGTTAAATTACGGATTGATAATTAGTTAATGCTTAATAGATATATGTTATATTTTCAATGCCAAGTCAATTCCTTAATCCTTTGAGGTAAGACGAGTTAAATTCATTTTTTTATTTCACCGTTGTATATTAGGTTAACGCACTATATGCATACACATGAAGGTAAATTATTAAAATTGGTTGCAGTGATTGAAAACTATGTATACATCTCAAACCATAAGGTCTTATTAAATATCACCTTTCTGAATCACTTTTATTGAAAAATATTGTTAAAACTTAATAACCATAAATATTTCAGATTGGTAGTAATTTTAATTTAGTAAATAGTGTCCAGCGATATTTGAATTTAGGTTCTTCACAGTATTATTCTTATCATACATTTTTAGAGTAATTAATGGTCCTAATGTGTATATGTATGTACCTCCCCAGCATGTTAATGCACATCCTATTTCTGGATTGCACGAGAGCATGATAAATGTGGATTTCTAAATTTTGTGGTCAAGATTCAAAAGAGATTCAAAAATAATTAATTTCTGACTTATACATCCCTTACTCATTTGAATTTATCACCATGTTATCTGTATAATTGAGCCATATAAAATAGGTAAAAAATTACCTTGCAGGGAAATTAAGCCCGATACATCACACTTGGGCTGCCCTGATTGATCACTGAAATGTTAAAGTTGAAACATTCACTCCGACATCTTTCAAACTGCCCAACTCAGCGTGGACAGAGATTAACGACCGTGCTCAAAGAAATGTTGGGACGAGTTTTTAGGTAAATGCGACTTTTATTAGTGTTGCGATACATTAAACTCTGCTCCACATCAGATGAGGCAGTAGTACTGTGTTGTTGGAGAAGTAAATTCATTTTACAGTCATAAAATTCGTTAAACCAGGAACCACGCCTGAGAACCTTAAAAAATAAAATATTGTTCTTATTTACCGTTAATTATTGAAATGTCAATGAAAAACTTTTCACATAAATCACTAATTTGTGTCAGGACATGATTACCATATACTCAAAAATTTTTCCCATGTATTCTCAAGTTCAAAATATTTAAAGGTATGACCACGCATGTGTCTCATAGGAATGAGTAAAATTTACTCACTTAGTTTACTTAATACAGACTCTAGTTATTCAACTAGACTCATATTAAGTGCAGAAATAGTAAAGTTAATTCAGTATCTCACTGCATCCATTTTCTTGTGTTGTGGTCACATTTCATCTGCCCCATTTTGGTTGAGGCATAAAATGAACCATAAAACACAAATCGTCGGGAAAAAACCTATGCGGAATATAAATTCCACCATAAAAAGATTCAACTGTTTCCGAAAGAGATAAAAGGTTTCAACTAACATTTCAAACAGCCCCTCATAAGCATTCAACTCAAAATGGATTATCTGTCTGACGTTGTTTGTAAAAAAAACTGACGTACGAGTATTAAAAATCATAGCTTTGATCATTATTCCTATATGTGTGTCTTATAGTGTGTGCGAGCGTGTGCGCGTATGTGTGTTTGTTTTTGTGTGTGTTCGCACAAGCTCGCACGCCTTTATAACTAGTTTCAAAAGCTAAACAAATTAATATTTTGAATGATTAGTCTACGACTGAACCACATAAAATTTAAATTTGTATGCTGAGAGGAATTTACTTTACGTTATCTTGGGATTACTAAAAATCAATTTGACCATTGTAGCCTTGAGATCACTGATTTTACTAAAAGTGAAGGTTAAAATACCTGTAGTGCTGTCGGTGATCTTTAGTTATGGTGCTGACGACCAAAGGTTTCAGAGTTAAGTCCATTATCAAGTTAGAATACCAATATTAAGTAGTAAAATTTAAAATTTATCCTCAACACTGACGTAGTGATGAGTCGTCTTGAAAACACTTACACACACACACGGAAACATCGATACACAGAATACATTAAATTTGGCCAAATTATGAATTTACTTCTGTTAACCTAACATGTTTGGTATTACCTCGTGATGGAGGGGGTTACCTCCCAAAAATATTTTAACTATTTAACTTAAAAGATAGGAAGGAGAATAAATTTCAAGATTGCATTTCTAAAAACTTTTGAAATCGAAAAACCTTTTAATAAAGGTTCAGGTCAGTCTACGGACACCGTTTCTTTTTATTTAAAAATACCAGCAAAATCTACTGAGTTAGATAAGTTTGTAAAACTTGTTTACGTAACTACATTAATCGTGTCACCCAAACCAAGGTTCTATTTAGTTAACAAAGTGAAGATTTCTTAAAGTCAACATCACACAGAAATTTCTTAAACAAAACTTTGCTCAACTCTTTACCCTGAGAGGGATTATTCACCGTACATTAACTTCTGTAACGACCTTTAGACAATAACCAGAGGATTGTGCGAGTGCACCTTAGGTTATCTTACTCTGTTTTTGCAGCCCAATTTGAGTTTTTCTAGCTTATGTAGGCCAAACTTAAAATATTTTCTTAGCTTAAACTACTTAAAACGTTAACCTGATTTTCCTCTTACTATTTTAACTGCTTTGTTTACTTCTCACCAGCCAAAAAATTATTCATATTTAATAATATTTGAGGTAAAATAGTATAATAAGAAGCTTTTAACTACAATTAATAGAAGATACTCTAGTAACCCTACTTGTAACGAAGACGTGTGTCTGTGTTTTTGAAATATTTTCTATGTCTTCGGAATTTTTAACAGTTTGGATAGTCAAAGATATTACCTAGAACCCGATCGTAACCACACAACCCTAAACCAAACCAGCTTTGATGGCGTGTTGTATGGAATAATATATCTAGGCTAACCTACCTGGATATATACATGGGTATTTTAACATAAATTTATTTTGGAACTAAATTTGCTGGCACATGGGCTCGGCAAAAGTACATACATACATACATATCCTCTTCTCCATTCCCTTACTTCTGAAGGTGCTGGAGGCGTCAAGTGTACTGGCTTATGACAAGCCCACACACTAGAAATAGCGAGCCACGCGCTAGGAACAGGGTTTGACAGGCAAGGCTTTTGTTGTAGTTAGATTAAGTAAGGTTCAAATTAAGCTTTTCATTAGGATTAAACTATGTATACTATGGATTTAGGTTGTGCGGAAATCATCTAAGTTGTAGAAGCAGGCACTTCTAAGGAACAATTCTAGGGATCTTTTGAATTTTTCAATTTGTGCAATATTTCTGATGTTTTCTGGTAAATGTTTAAATAATTTTATGCCACTGTAACTTGGTTTGGTTTTAAAAAGTGTTAATCTGTGCTGCAGTGAAAATCTATTGTTGAGTCTGGTATTGAAACTATGGCAAGGTGTGATTGTGTTTAAATTATGTTGTTTCATGTAAGTGACTGCTTCAAGTATGTAAAGGTTGGGAAATATGAGAATTTGGAGCCGCACAAAAGCCTCTCTACAGCTGGCATCGGGTGGCATTTGGAGCATGGCACGGATTGCTTTTTTTGCCAAACAAAGATTTTATGGAGATTGCTCCTCCCTGCTCCCCAAAGCAAAACAGAGTAGGCTATGTGCGACTGGATATGGCTATGATAAACTGTTTTGAGAAGAGGGGTGTTTTTAGACCGCTTAGTCTTTTGAGCATAATAACATCGCGCATATAACTTGCTAAGTTTTGAACTACTAAATTCCTAACTAATTTAGTGACATCCCCTCTTCATTATTGATCCCTAACATTCCCCCAACTTATTACGTTTACCACATATTGAAACTAGTATTTGGCGTCCAATGGAGATCAGGGCGGATTTAAGATGCCTCGACTTCTTATAGTGAGATCGGTAGCTGGGGGAAGGACAAGAAAGCAAGGGGATGACAGACGTACAAGCCTACACGGCCGACTATCTTATTAAAACATGGCCTAACCATAAATAAATATCATTTCGGGATTTTTTGCACACAAACTAATCCTCATACGTATAAATGGTAATGCACGGAGTATTTGGTTCAAATACAATTTCAGACATAAGCCTACTGATTTCGCAAGTAGATATATCTCTGGTGAAAACGTTCGAAGAAAACATCGATTTTAAAATTCTTTTAATTAACTGTGTAACACACAACAAAGTTACCTTTATACTTTATACTTTTAACTGAAATGGCGACCTACCCAGGTAGGTATTTTAAGCCAAGTATGAATGAGGAATGAATGTAGAATGATTGTGGCGCGATCTTGTAGTCTTGTTACTGACTAAGGCTGACATGTTCCTTAGACAGGACAGTTAATTAATAGCCCAACAGCCGATGGCAACTAATGGACCTACAGTTTAAGGTGGAATCCGAACCACGGCCTCTGAATTACGAATTAATGATGAGGTCTAATAATGAGGATGGTCTTTGTGGATTAACGTAGTATTCATTAGTGCGGACGTTAATCCACACAAGAGAACACTACATCCACCGACCATCTCTCACAACTATCCACAATTCGTGACCTCCAAGTAGCTGGATTACAGGACGTCGCCACCGTCCCAGTCAAACTATGGAATATTAGATTTTAACCTCATTTTTTATATTCACCAAATTAATAAATATATATTTTTTCAGTTATTCGTGTAAATAAACAATTACGTCACTGGTCGGAAACTACCATATGTTTGGTGGGAAGTTCTTTCGTGATCCATACTTCTCTGTCTTTCTAGCTTTCTAGGTTAGTAACAAGATAACTAGAAATATACAGAGGCAAGGGTCACGTAAACTAAACCGGTGACGTCAATGGTACAGAAATGTTTGTTTACGCCCCGGCTGCCAGAAATGTCAAAATCGTTCAAATGTCATTATGATTGATCCTAACTTAATTGGTAAGCTCGTTTTACAATTAGTTATATTTTTGAACAATAAAATGACAGGGACCCTTTAATTGTTTTACAGCTTAACAAATAACAAAATGGCGACCTACCCAGGTAGGTATTTTAAGCCAAGTATGAATGAGGAATGAATGTAGAATGATTGTGGCGCGATCTTGTAGTCTTGTTACTGACTAAGGCTGACATGTTCCTTAGACAGGACAGTTAATTAATAGCCCAACAGCCGATGGCAACTAATGGACCTACAGTTTAAGGTGGAATCCGAACCACGGCCTCTGAATTACGAATTAATGATGAGGTCTAATAATGAGGATGGTCTTTGTGGATTAACGTAGTATTCATTAGTGCGGACGTTAATCCACACAAGAGAACACTACATCCACCGACCATCTCTCACAACTATCCACAATTCGTGACCTCCAAGTAGCTGGATTACAGGACGTCGCCACCGTCCCAGTCAAACTATGGAATATTAGATTTTAACCTCATTTTTTATATTCACCAAATTAATAAATATATATTTTTTCAGTTATTCGTGTAAATAAACAATTACGTCACTGGTCGGAAACTACCATATGTTTGGTGGGAAGTTCTTTCGTGATCCATACTTCTCTGTCTTTCTAGCTTTCTAGGTTAGTAACAAGATAACTAGAAATATACAGAGAGGCAAGGGTCACGTAAACTAAACCGGTGACGTCAATGGTACAGAAATGTTTGTTTACGCCCCGGCTGCCAGAAATGTCAAAATCGTTCAAATGTCATTATGATTGATCCTAACTTAATTGGTGAGCTCGTTTTACAATTAGTTATATTTTTGAACAATAAAATGACAGGGACCCTTTAATTGTTTTACAGCTTAACAAATAACAACTAAGCATTTTATGACAGCCAGATATGTTAATTATAGAAAAATATAATTTAACCACATTCTAAAGTAACGTAACCCATCAAACAGTGACTATCAAGACCGTAGTAAACTGCATTCCGTGCTGCCCCCTATGATTTAATCTTGGAACTATCTTACAGAGTTCACTATTTTTCCGCTAGAGTATGCTTTATAGCCAGATAAATGCTATATTAACCCTCCAAGTGCTATGACTATATAAATTTTGTTATTTTTATGCAAATCTTCATAAAATACCAAGCATACACAAAAAAAACACAAAACATGCCCCCCCCTTATAACCACTAACCATAAAAGCAAAATAGGTGTCCACTGCAAACCCAATTAAGCCTACCTCCACCCAAGCCGGTCACCGATTAAGCCTACCTCCACCCAAGCCGGTCACCGTTTATTTAAGGTGGGCCCTCCACGCCACTATACCACACATTTGCAAGCCAAATTGGGATTGCTCATGGTCGGGATTCGAACCCTCGTCCCTCCGAATGGCTTCAACTGTTGTACTCGTCAGTACAGCAGTCTAACCACTACACTACAAAGGACCACCGTCTGAGAAAGCACTTATTTGGCTATAAAAGCATACTCTAGCGGCAAAGTAACGAACTCAAGCGTCAGAATAGGGAACTACAGAGTAGTTGCATGTATTAGCTCGCAGATGGCAGCACCGTGACAGTAATTTTTGACTTCTATAGCGCTATACAATTGCACCTCGCTGACATCTCACAGTGAGATGTTAGCACCTGGAGGGTTAAACTATGCACGGGTAGAGAGTGTTGCGACTACTGAAAAGTGACACGTTAAAGTCACCTAGAAGGCTTTTTCTAAGTTTTACATAACATGTGATTTATAAAATTGAGTTATAGAAAGAAATAACCATCGGCTGTCAAATTAAAATCAATATTACAGTGTAGTTTGTTTGCATTAATTTAAACCTATGCAAAGCTAGAGCTCTTAGTGAATTTTAATAATGATATAGATATTCCTATTTCATCAGATTGTAAATAAACTATAAATAAAGTAGTTAATATCACATTTTCCATTTCTAATTATTAATTGTAGATTATAGCTTTATGTTTTGTCATGACATTAAATATCTTGCCTCTTAACACTGAACATACAATTTATATAAAAGACAGACCTACAGCAAGTTCTAGTTTAAAAGTATAAATTCCAGTTTAACAAATTCATCAAACCCCAAACACAAGCGTTTATTTAGTTCCTTAAATGAAAACTCAAAAGGTGGCCGGGTATTCAAGACTTGTAGATTTCAACAGATAACAAAAACCAAGGTCAGTTATAATTTCTATTTCATTCGTACGTATGTTATGGTTCCGGATTAAACAACCCTGCAGAAGGTTCGTTAAGTAAATTTCAGCAAGGGCTGTTCAGTAGCGGACCGCTTTTACAGTGGCTCTAATGGGTTAGTTGAATTATACATTCGCAACCTGGCCGTGGTAAGTTGGTAAAGGCCTACTGCTCACCGACTATGAAGAGAAACTTTTCAATTTAATAACTTTTAAGTGAAAATTACAATATAAATAAAGAATTGAACAAATTTAGCTTTATCCTAATTTTGAGCTCGAAATAGAATGTATAGCTCAAAAACCTAAACACAAATACACAAGTTTTATCCTAATGAAATAATTAAAGTTTCTCCTGTCTTGACGATGGTACGAGGAGAATGAATTGTCTCTGTCAAAATGTTTTAATTGAATTTTTCAGTGGATATATGCATTTTAGGACCCCCTGAACCCAAAAAAGTGTTTTTCGAAGTGATAACTGTCTATGTGTGTTTGTGTGTTTCGTTTTTTTTAAATATTTTATTTAAATAGTTACTCCTAAAAACCCTAAAAAAGTAAAAAATCTAAATTTCCTAAAAACGGCTCTAAAGATTTTGATTAAAATTTCATATCATAGTGCTTAGGTTTGTAGTGCTTTAGTACAAAATGATATCTTACCACCAGCTTATCTGTGAAAATAATTGTTCAAAAGTTATAGGCTGTTAAATATACAGGGTGTTCATTAAAGTTGGGGACAAACTAAGAGGGGTGATAGTACTCATCAAAATAAACAAAAAATGTCTTATAAACATATGTCGAAAAATCCTTCGTTTAGCCGCTAGCCGCCATTTTGTATTTTATACAAAAAAATGTTGTATATAAATAATTATTTAAGATACAGAAACCAAAATTCACACACATATTTAATGGCTAAAGAAAAAAATATTCTTAAATTATCATTAAGTTTGCTTTTATATTTTCATTTTTATATTTTTTATATTTATATATATATATATATATATATATATTATTTTATAGAAAAGCGATAGATTTATAAAACAATTTGACTATCGCCATTAAAACTTGCTCAAAATCAAATCAGTTTCTTGAATTATCAGCCCATAACTAACGGTTCTAGGAAAAATTAAAAAATAAAAATTATTTAGGTTTACTGCATGGGTTAGCATGGTAAACGCAGTACTTTGCTTAAGAGAGCCCTATGTTATTTTTATGGAGAATACTAAAAAATCAATATCTTCCTTATTCCTCAATCATTATCCATAAAACTCCGTATGCAGCAGAAGGCTATATAAAACCACTAAAAAGTATTACCTCATCGGTGGGAGATGTGTCCTAAAAAAATCTAACAACAGTTTTAACATGTAGGTAGGGAGTGAGTTTCAAGAAGTTTGATGACTTTTTTCAACAATTTTTAAATTGTATTTATACAAACATAAAAACTGTGATAGCTGTAAATACGAATGATTTCGACTTTCTCTCACCTATACGATTGTATGGAAAATGCACTTATGTGACTCAGCTTGTTTTAATAAGTGGCGTACCTTATCTATTATCATAATTTTACTTTTTCCCCTTAAACATAGTATATGGAGAATGCATTGTTTTCGTAAAAATTTTCAAATATGAGTTGTGGAGTGGATATATCCGTTTTGGAGTCACTTGAATCCAAAAAAGTGGGTTTCGAAGTGTCATTCGTCTGTCCGTGTGTTTGTCTGTTTGTATACATAGCCACATTCTATCCCATTGATCCTATTTAGATTAAATTTGGTATGTATTGAACTTGTTGTATTTCGATAAACTTTAAAGAAGTTGTAGTTTTTTAAATTTAATAAAGGGGAAAGTATATTTCAGTCTACAGTTACCGATTATTTAAGATTACTAAAGGGGAAAGTTAGTGTCAGTTTACTAATACCGTTTATCTATAAATTAGTTTCAATAATAAACTGGAATGAAACATCTGATAAATTCAACTATTATGTTGCAAAAAAAATGCAGCCCTGAAAGACATACACGTTTTATCATATTACTCTTGGGTGGTCATATCACTCGTTGTGTCCTGACCCACTCTGTGAGCGAGCGATGAACAAAGGTTTTCTCCACTCTCTTTGAAAGGACTCTCCTTACTTGACCAGCTCATTTCATACGAGTATTCATTTTTCACTGGGTTGTAGCCAGTATTTTAAACTCCATGAGTAATTTACAAAGGAAAGTACCTGATTTGAAACCTCCCAAAACCGAACCCTCCAAAAATGTAGTATGCAATATTGTAAAATGTGTTTTTTTCATTGACACTTTCTCGGTATTGAGTACCTCCGGTTAACCTACATCAGTATGTTGGTTTTTTGGTGATGCAGTTTCAAAAAGGTAAGAAAGATATTCTCAATTTTTCATTAAAGCCTGTGAAGGGTGTTATTTTATTACCTTTATGAACCCATTACTTATTGTTTTAACTCATTAGTTTGTTTTGTAGTAACTCTCATTGTAACTCACCACACAGTTTTTAATTTATTAAAGTGTACTAACATGATAATGGTAGTATGAAATTGTTATGTAAAATCAACGTCGTGACTATATTAGAATTGACTAAAATTATATTAGCCTAATACATTACACTGGCATCTGCATACAGGTGGAAAACAAACTGGAAACCGCATAGCATGGCGGCGAGCCTGCTTCATATGCATAAGTTTGTCATACAAATCGGTACTGCAAAGCTTGAATGTATTTGCATTCGGTGTGGAACCCTTTGATACGGTAATGAGGTTGTAGTTTGGTCCTCACCCACTAGATGGCATGATGCGTCCATGATTACTTCCACAGCTGTTAAGAGAACACTTCTATTTTACAAGATCTTTGAAGTTCGAAATGGCGTTGTCATTTATCATTTAGTATCCTTTTTGACATGGATATATCTTAGCTAGGTTGGGGGGTTCGGTGATTTTAAGATTGTAAATATGGAACAGGTTTCCATAGAAACTACCAGAGCTATTGTATTGAATTTTTTACATAAAAGAATAGCTGTTTAGATAAACAGAAAACATTCCCTTTAGACATATCCATGATCTAATCTATTTCCAACAGGGAAGTAAATGCTAACATTTTCCAACTTTTCTAGGTTTTTAACTACATAGCGTTTCCGAGAGTGGAGAAACTCCTCCGTTTTCAAATTCTGAAAACTTTTGAAAGCGGAAGGAGTTTCTCCACCTTCAGAAACGTTGTATAGTTAAAAACAAAGACGCTGTTAAATGCTAGAAAGGTTCCCAGCCTTTCTGTAATAATGTTTAACTAATCAGTGATGTTTTTGTTGTTTATGTTTATTCTTAGAGTATTAATAAATGGAGTCTTTGAGAATCTATTTTGAGTATTCAACCATTAGAGTGAGTCTAAATAGACGCGTTGAGAAGTACAATAAAAGATATTGAACGATCTTCTATTTTATTGGGTAAGAGAAACGATCCATTTTCTGTACGAGTAACTAATTTTATGTTACTATCTAAAAGCCTATAAATTTAGTGGGACACACGACGGAAACAATTATATGAAGCCGGGGTTTGTCTTTAACCTGTGCCATTTATTATTTTGTGTCACTTTTAATGTAACCAAAATTGTATACTATAATACTTTATTCGTACTTAAAATTAGTTTTAAAAATTTAGATTCATAGATACTTATTTTTGATCTCGGAGTTTTTCTTCAATAAAAGTATTAAAAAGTAGTATGAATATTCTAAATAAAAGAAAACTTTACAATATATCTTTAGGCTGTTCTAATCATCAGTAATCAGTAATCTAATCAGAATCAAACAAACCTATTATCTTTAAAGGTTACTTTTTAAAGGAAATATAATCTTACCTAGGTGTTATCTTTGCCTTATGTCAGATATATTTTACATTACATTTGTTTTGGATAGATCTAAACTCTAATGAATACTTCGAGAACACTCAGTATTTTATCCGGTGGACCTCTTGAACTAAAGTTGAATATACTAAGTTAACATTTTTACTTTAACATAAGTCGACATTTGTAAAATAATAAATAATAAGTTTATTTAGTAGTTTGAGTATTATTTACAAAAACCCTTGACGTGGCGTGGGTATAATCGAATTGAACCAATATTTGTCGCAATCTGCGCTCTATTAACTCTATAACTCCACCTGTGCTGGATTGACCTGATTCAATTTTTTCAATCGTATTGATTTATATATTTATGAATGGAAATCCATCCCATAGAATTTCCCTCTGTCGTGTAAACTGAATCGTCTCTGTTCTATCCCCTCTCTGGGATATCCCAATTACATTCTTACCTTCTCTAGATGAACACATTGTTTAAAAAAATATAAGACACGTCCATAAAATCAGTCTAACCCACGACAAATCTGCCTAAGATGTTCTTAAATACATTAAAACAAATAAATGCGTTTATTCTCTGTAATGCGTCTTCAACAGCTGTTTTGTAGTCATCCTTTTCTATATAAATATCAGGAACCCCTAAGTGCCTTAGGTTCACTATGAATGTAATAGAAAATTTTCAGCATCTGATTTGACTGTCCTGCTTATGAGGTCTTGAGGTCAAACATGTATAGAAAACTAAGGGAAGGTAAATTCAATCATCCCTATTCTTTTAGGGATATAATGAAGAAAAATGATCTGGGAACATATGAACCTCTCGTGCGATATGACATAGTTTGAGCTCTTGTTACACAAATAGCCATATTCATTTTAACTCGTAGGTCTAACTAAATTTATTATTGTATTGAACCAGAATATGTCCGTGTATGGGCTATTTTCTATAATACTTCTTTCAAATCGTTAATTAAATTGATGCGATCAAAACAAAATTATTTTAAACTCATGCAACACTCGTTTTCCCCATATTGGCAATGTTTTTTTGTCGTCTCGAGGCAGATTTTGCCGTAGGGAATACGTGAGGAACCTTAGGACTCCTTGACAAGTCTTTATTAATAAATTTTTAACTAGAGAGGAGAAGAAGAAGGCAATTTTTGGTATCACAGTGACGTGAAAGAACTGCACCATTTCAGTTTACATGATATATTAACGAAATTCCAAGGAGTATTTATTCATAAAATATATAAAGCACAAAACAATTAATTGAAAAATTCGAATCAGGTCATTCCAGCACAGGTGGAGTTGACTGTCACAAATATTGGTTCAATTAGATTATAGCGCGGTTACGTCAGGGGTTATTGTGCAATGAAAATAATTAAAATACTAATTAATCTTTAATTAGTTTAATCAACTAAATCATTGGTACATTACATTTAACTTTTGTTTAAGAGGCGGTTAAAATACGGGGTGTTCATAAAATACTAGGTTTTCTCTTGGAATTCATTAGAGTTTGGTTTCTTCCAAAATTGTTAAATGTTTAATATAATACATCATCCGGCATAAATGCAAATAAATAACTCTTAGGTAAAATAATACATCCTTACATGAAATTAAAAATTTAAAGATAACATATTTTTGTATATTTGATATGTTAGCCTCTGGATTTAACAACAAACAAATTGTTTTATTAATACATTTATGTTCTTTAAAATATTACTTCAAAATTTTGTTTTTGATATTACATATGAGATAAATAGCACAAATAAAATAAACCATAAACATTAACTATGTGAATGTACAGTATCCGGCGTAAGTTTGAGTCTATATTGTGGTCAGGTTATCGTTTCTTATCATCTGGTGGTCACATTCCTTTCTTTCTAACGTTCCAATATCTTTAGTATATTACCATACATATAATTTGATCAAAATGACAATTTGTCATTGAGGATATTGTTTTGGTCTGATTTGACTGATAACAATATAGACTCAAACCTACGCCAGATACACACAGATTCACATAGTTAATTTTTATTTTTTATTTTATTTGTGCTATCTCATATGTAATATCAAAACAAAATTTCAAAGTAACATTTTAAAGAACATCAAGGTTAAAAAAAAGAAAATATATCTCTGTCTCACCTGACGATGGCTCTACGAAGCAGAAACTAGTTTCAATTCAATGCGATAAAAAGGATTATTTAATAGCAGGTATTTAAACAATTTTTATAACAGATTTTTTGACATGGATATCCCTTAGCTCCGGGGGAGTGTTGGCGATTGGTCCCATCATTTAGGATGGAAAATATATAACAGGTTTCCATAAAAACCACTATATGTTTAACATAGTTCATGGTTCATACATGACAAAGATAAGGGGTTAAATGAAATGAGTACCGGGTGTGAAGAAAATATATTAATCTTTAAAAAAAGTAAGACTATAAAGCCTTACAATTCTATAAGCCATATTGTGCCCCACTCTTACGTTTAGAAGGCTCAAGTATTGTATTGAATTTTTAATATAAAAGAATAAGAACAGCTGTTTAGATGAAGTGAAAACATTACCTTTTAGAGAACAGCTTACATATATCTTTTTAGACTTAAAATACACATAGTACTTTTCGAAACTTGTATTGAAGTAAGGCTCTGAAATGGGAAATAAAATATCTAAAACTAATTATATTTATAATATAAAAATATTTAATTATCTCTATTAGTTACTCTACATTTGATTTATTAGAAAATGTATATTTTATATACAAGGTATATTTTTCACGAAATAAATGGCACAGGAGACAAAAACCTGTTCCATATAATTAATTGTTTCCGTCGTATTTCTCACTAAATTTGTCGGCTTTCAGATCGTAAAATAAAATGAGTTACTCGCGCGGAATATGATGTTTCGTTTTTTTTACCAAATGAAATAGAAGAGTTCTCGTGACAGCTGTGGAAGTAATCGAGGACGCATCATGCCATCTAGTGGGCGGAGACCAAACTACAATTTCATTACCTTATCAAAGGGTTCCACACCGAATGCAAATACAATGAAGCTTTGCAGTACCGATTTGTATGACAAACTTATGCATATGAAGCAGGCTCGTCGCCATGCTATGCGGGTTCCATTTTGGTTTCTACCTGTATGCAGATACCAGAGTATTGTATAGTATAAAGTTTACTAGTAAAATACAATCTGGTCATGGAGTCTTTGAAACTTAAATTTTTTAATAGTAGGAATCTTCAACCACCGTTGTGAAATTTCACATAAAATTGCACACGCCCATAACATGTTAATACACTTCTATAATTAAAAATGCAATTCCAAAAACAATTAAAAAAAACGTTAATGGGGTCAAAGAAATAATAAAATGTTGATCCATTGTTGGTTGAATGAAAATTAAAACATTATTTAAGGTTTAAAATTATGTTTTATGCGTGTTGAAATGTATTTCGTATAGGTATTATCTTAGATATTATATAAGTATGATTTCCCACTGTTTTATATATATATATATATATATATATATATATATATATATATCGAATAACTGCAAATTTCACTTCAATTTGTAGAAAAAGGTTACCGTACAAGTAATGACATTTTTTACAGAAAAATAAAATACCCATAACTGAGGAAACTATTTAATTGCTGTGTATAATTATTTTATATTGTATAATACTAAATAAAAGTATACATAGGAACAATCTACTTTGGACGAATTTATAATTTTAAAAAGAAAAAAGTAACTCAACCAAATTTGGCACATCACCACTGGCACTAGTAAGAGACCTTTTTGTGTACATGGTTATCAGATGTCATCTATGGGGGTCGACCCAAGGAGAGTAAGTTTAAAATCTTAAAGGTAAGTATGGTATCTATGTCATCAACAAAATGGCAACGGTTTGAAGTTCAAAACTTTCCGTTTTCAAACCACCGCCATTTTGTTTTCGTCAACCTTTTAGGTTTGGGTTTGCGGCATAGATTTTAGTTCAACAAGACCTTCAATTTGATGTACATATCAACTAAGATTTTCAATCAACACCAAAGTGACTCCATTTTCGAATCTTGGACCTGTTCTGTTCTTACTCTATGTAAACGCTTTACCTGACTCAATATCTACGGGCAAAACCTGGCAATTTGCAGATGACGTGAGCCATCTCATACATGACAAAGATAAGGGGTTAAATGAAATGAGTACCGAGTGTGAAGAAAATATATTAATCTTCAAAAAAAGTAAGACTATAAAGCCTTACAATTCTATAAGCCATATTGTGCCCCACTCTTACGTTTAGAAGGCTCAAGTATACAGTATGTTTCGATGAATCCATTAAATATCTAGGGCTAACCATGAGTAACGACAGCTATATGCTACATGGTTAGAACGCTCCAAATATTGTTGGATAGGGATATCCTGATGAAGTTTTATTTTGAATGCTCCCACAAGATCATTAATTATGGTATCTTGTTCTGGGGAAATAGCCCAGTTGCCCATCGCACTCTTCTTCTTCAAAAGAGAATAATTAGAACTATATTTAAAGAACCTCTTCTTACTCATTGCAAACCACTTTTTATAGAAGCAAAGAATATTAGAATCAGCTCTGATGGTCAAGAAAAATCATACCCTGCTTTTAAGAAATTATGTGTTTTACAGTTTTAATACTAGACAAAAAATAATATTCACATTCATCAAGTTCACTCTACCTTAGTCAAAAACGGGCCCAGATACCTCGGTTCAAAGTCTCATCGAAACCAACTACTGGAAAAAATATAAAAACCTAGAAAAGTTCAAATCTAAGTTTAAAGAAGACCTATTTATGAGGCCATACTATTCGGTTGAAGAATATCTTGAAGAAAATAAAAAGCGGGTACATCAACTTTGACGACCGCAGCGCAACTGTGCTTCCAGTGGGAGTTCTACAAGTATCAAGTATCAAGTACTGTATATTGTTTGTAAGAGTAAAAGAGTTTGCACGAAACAGCACTTTTAATTTGATAAACAGTTGAAAAATGCCGCAGCGAAAGAAAAGTGACATCTCATCAGTCATCACTTACTGCTGCAGAGAGCTCGTTGTTAACGCCTGTCTCAGACCAAGTGAAAATACCTGACTGCAATACAACATTTGAGGACGTCATACTAATATTGGTTTTTTATCATGGTTAATAATTATAAAATTAATTTCATAGCATTGAAGAAGTTTGATTTAATTTCTGTTGAATATGCAGGTCGATAAATACAAGACAAATGTAGTAACGATAAGTCAAACAGTTAAGGAGTAAAAAAAATAAAGTTTGGGATTTTTAAAAATAAAATGAGATAAAAATTTAACGTAGCTTACTTTTTAGTTATCTTCTTGAATAATTTATAATACGGTCTGTTATTTACTTTTATAATTTTAAAAAACATGAATTTCATATGTAATGAAATTGTTAATCTCTCTATGTAAAAATGAATGTATGTATCCGATTGCCATGACATTTTAGGAAGTTGCTCTATATGTGTCCGGGGCGATTTTAGTGAAAAACATTGCGTAAGCTCAATAGGATTAAATTTTATGGCGTTATAAATTTCTAATGTTAACCTTGTGGGGAATAAGTTTGTTTCCAAATTTTCTACAATCAAAACATTTGATTTCTCAGGCTACAGCTGTTGGTTTACTTTCCATTAGCAATATGCTTTACTAGCCAATGCCATCTGAATAATTCATTAATGTAAAACTTTGAAGTAAATATGTGCTGTACCAAATGAACAGCTTTATTCACCATGTTAATTCTTTACGGTTTTGGGGGATTATGTATTATATATTTTTTATTTTCTGTCTGATTAAAAGTCGTGTTTATATGTTGGTCAAATAAAAAATAATTACAATGTTTATAAATATTCCGTTTATTATTATAATCAGCTGTTGTATATCTTTCCTATATCTTATCCTATTACTTCCTAATATCTTATCTTATATCTAGTCTCTATATATAAAAAGGTATGTATATCATTTACGCGTTCCAAACTACTCATCCGGTCGCCAAGTAATTTTAGGTTGCTCTATACGTGTCTGGAAAGGTTTCAGTGAAAAGAAATTTTCGAAAACTCCATAAGATTCCATTTTACGGGGATTTAAATTTCTATGAATCATTCATTAATGTAAAACTATGAAGTAAATGTAAATGTGTGCAATACAAAATGAACAACTTATTCGCCACGTTAATATGTGTTTATATATTTTTCTGTCTAACTACGTTTTAATCAAATATTTGTGATTGTTTTAATAGAATTAATAGACTACTGTTTAGTTTGTTTGTCTCAGGGTAATAATTAGTTTTTTTTGTTCAGTGATTACGTGATTGTTATTATAGAAATTGCCGAAATCAAAAAAAATCTTTTCTGTAAAAGCCGTACTACAGTTAGGTTTGGTTTGGGTTTAGGTTGGATTAGAAAATTGTTAATCCATCCACTTAGATGTATTTGCTTTGTAAGAGTGCTATTAATATGTCTTATCGTTTCAGTATTGGTATTAACCACGCCACGACCCATAATATCTAATTTTTCACAACGAAGTCGTAATGCTATTCAACTTCAGAACATGACCAATCTTAAAGTTAACACGTATTTACTGTCAGGCGTTACGACGTTCGCCGGGTCAGCTAGTATATTATAATAGCTTTTTAGATCATCACCAGAGACAAGGGATTGAGGGCCCTTCAAGCTGAGAGGTGACGTTTGAATTTTAACATCTACTTGACCTCCTATTATTTAACCATTTTGAGATCTAAAACCCAGAAACTTTCTTATCACAGTGGTCACGAAGCTAACGGTTGAAATAAATGTTTACTTAATTATTTTTTAGCTTTTTCTAAATATTAATTATTAAAATAAAATAATAATTTTACTACACCCCTATTTTTTGGCGAACGTGCAAATTTAAAGATTTTTAGCGATTCGTTAGCTCTACGTAAGTTTAGCAACATGTATCGGCTTTAGTCGTTTTGTTCAAGGGAATTTGCTACCCGTAAAACAATTTTTTATGATTTCTTTTCTTTTTTTACTTCTTTAATTTTCTGATAATCTTTGGTAGTTATGTATCCCTAGAGGTATCAATAGAAAAAATTGTTTAGTTTTTTTATATTTTTGATAACAAAAATATGTATTTTTCTCAAAATATAGTAATTTGTTTAAATTGATATTCAGTAAAAAACTACTCACACAAATTTGATATTCTGGTATCGAATTGTAGGATGGAAATACATGAATTTTTAGTTAACACATGATGGTTTTTAGTTAAAAACAAAAAAATCAAGTATTTTTATCATTGTGTTTGTAAAAACATAGAAAAAATCAACTTTCGGATAGTCCTAATTTCGTGCTTTGAAAACAGGTGGATGTAGGCTATATATAAAAAAGATTGGGAAAAACTAAAATTACGCCACTAAAAATTAGGTATCACATTTGAAATGCATATTTTTTATTTGGAATAAAATTAATATTGTATTTAGAAGAAAATATTGGTTCTTTCTGAGTAACAGATCCCCCTAAGTATTGAAACGCTTCGGTCAGTTATGTATCGGATCACCCGTTGGGGAGTTTGGAACGAGAAACCGCAGAAGCTACGTGGCAGTCCACACATACTCGAGATACTCGAACATACTGTTTCATAAACCATGTATGTGTGGGTACCATGTGAGTATACATGTGAGTATCATTAATCTAACGGTAACATGTCTTCCGTGTTATAGAGAAAATAAAATAGCATATATTCTCTATAACTGTTTCTGCACATTGTAGACAATATTGAAATTTAAAAATAAATACTAAATATAGGCATTTTTACCATGACAATTTTTATTTTCACGATATGCTAATTTTTATCAACATCTGTCCATAAATGAAGGAGTATACCTATTATCTATACGATTAACATGAAAAACATTATGTAGGTTAGCTGCCATGATAAACACATAATACACTATGATTTTTGAGCATAATTGGATGGATTTCAACTACACGAAGCAAAACACTAAGTTTCATCTAAAAATATAGGTTAATCTGTGAAATATTATGATAAGTTTTCGATATCCTCCATAAGGTTAAAATTTGCGCCCCAAAATAAAACGTAGTGAGTTTAGACTTTTTAATATCTCATTAACCATCAGAGATAGAAATAGTTGATGGATACAATAGTGAAAGATAAAATTCAAAATTTATTTATAAAAAGTCAAAAACCCCAATTTCGAGGTACAACCCCCCTCCACAAACTTCCCGTTCCGATTGCCCGATAAATATGAATTATGAAGGAATACACATTTCTAACGAATTTAGTCTCAATTAGACTGATTGTACGAGAGCTATTGTGTTGACAGTCATATACATAAACTCACGCTATGAATTTTAACGAGAATTGTTTTTGTCTCTAGGAACCTTAAAACGAACATATAATATGGTCCCGGGATTAGGTCTTACCACGAGACCTACAGTGATAGCTCCTTCCCTATGGGAAATTTGATTCGGTACCGACAATCTAGGCTCAAAGACCTTTGAGCCTAGATTGTCACGTCACTCCTTCCGGTTCAGACTAGCTGAGATCTTTCCGGTACTTCCGTAGGATATTCTGATCCTTCCTAAGTTCTAGATACTTTGTTACTTTGTTGGTAGAAATTTACATGGCCATTTTTCACACAGTAAAATATCTTTTCATAAATAACTAAAATGTGTATGTAGTGTGTGAGAGTGAGGTTCCCATATTTGCCAGGTGTCGAGTGAGGCACCATCAGTCATCACTTATCTCCCGCCATGTCCGCTTCCGAGTTTTTCACTTGAGAACCATCCCTCATCATTCTTCCCCACGGAAATCTTCGAATTATATCTCAGAGTTTGCGACGAGATACGCGTCCGCTGGCATACACATATAACTCACTGGTTCATGTTAAACATATGCGTATATATTTATAACTAGCAGTAAGCCCGTTCTTTGTACGGGTTGTAGGATTCGGTTTAAAGAAGAAAGATCATCATACCAAAATGTAAACCTAAAGTCCTAAACAAAACAATACAAAGAAAATAAATCAATACCCAGCCTTATTATTTAGCATTACTTTACAATTAAATAGATTAGAACATTTATACCATTATTATTATTAGTTATAAAATGTTAAAATAACTTTTAATAAATTATGATTTCGAAATGGGTTTAAATAAATGACCAATATAAACTAATATTAATTTGACAGCTGTTTGTTTTTATTTCTATTATTATATATTCAAACTAAAAAGACAGCTGATTAATACCATTGGGTTATTCATTGAAAACTGTATCAAAATACGAGTAAAATAACGTAAAAGTGAGTTTTTAAATGTTCGTTATTTACTTTTAAAGGGGCGGCGGGCAATTTCAAGCATTTACAAACCTTCTCTGGAATGTAGAGAATACATGAAATAAGTTTCATTGTAATCATTTCTCCCGTTTTTTCGGAGAAGACGGCGTAAAATGCCTCCTGGAGCGTCACAGACAATCAGACAAGAATTGAGATAATACCGGTTTCGGTTTCTCTAACGCACGAAAAGTAAAAATCTCTATATATAAAATTGAATGTATGTCTGTCTGTATGTATGTATGTCCTTTATGCGTTGCCAAAATACTCATCCGATCGCCATGAAATTTTAGGAAGTTGCTCTATATGTGTCCGGGAAGGTTTTAGTGAAAAAATATTTTCGAAAACCCTATAAGTTTCCATTTTATGGCGTTTTAAATTTCTAATGTTAACCTTATGGAGAGTAAGTTTGTTTACAAAATGTCTACAATGAAAACATTTGATTTCTTAGCTACAGCTGATTGGTTTATTTTCCATTAGCAGTATGCTTTACTATCCAATGCCATCTGAATCATTCATTAATGTGAAACTATGAAGTAAATGTGTACTGTAAAAAATGAACAGCTTTATTCACCACGTTAATAGTTTACGGTTTTGGGGGATTATGTATTTATATTTTTATTTTCTGTCCGATTAAAGTCACGTGTTTATATGATAATTACAATGTTTGTATTATTACGTTTATTATAATAATCAGCTGTTGTATATCTTTCCTATAAAAGCCGTATTACAGTTGGGTTTCGTTTGGGTTTGGATTGGATTTGAAAATTGTGAATTAATCCACTCATATTTATTTGTTTTATGGGAATGTTTTTAATATGTCTCATCGTTTCAGTATTGTTATTCACTATGACGCGACCCAGAATATAAAACCTTTCACAATGAAGCCGTATTGCTATTCGACTTCAGAACATGGCCAATCTTAAAGTTAACATGTGTTTACTGTGAGGCGTTACGAAGTTCGCCGGGTCAGCTAGTAACTAATAAATGAATAATTCTGAGCAATGTACAGACAAAACTCTAATTTCATTTATATAGATTAGGGTATTAAGTATTTGCATATCTAGCAACAGGTCGATATTAAGTGGTAACCAGATCGGTTCTCGGGTCATTCCTTATAAAAACGTTCAATATGTCACTAGTTTATATAAAGACAAAAAATGTCTCATTGCCTCAGAAAGTTTGTTTGTAAAGTTATTATTTCATTTTAAATACGTGTGCCACATTGAAAACAGCCCATTAGCTTTATTTAATTTCGGAAATAAAATCTGTAACAATTCCAAAAATAACCTAAAAATTTGAAAAAATTACTATGTATCAACAACCAAAACAGAAAATCGTCAAATAATTTTACTTTTCACAATTATTATAAAACATCCCTTTTTATAGCAGTTGTAAGTGTAAGGAAGGTGATAGTTTGTTAAATAAATTAAATAAATACACAATAAAAATTAATTCATTGAACCAAATTAATGTGACATTTCTGTTAAAAAGTTTGACTTTCGGGAAAGCTAAAGTTAGTCTAATATTTCCATTTTAAAACATTTCAAGTTCATAATACAGGTTGTCCATCATTTTTCTTTCAGTTCAATTTTCTCTCACTATTCAAGACATTTCTTTCTGACCATCCTTGTTATTTTCTTTCTAGTATTTCATTTTTTCTTTTATTGTATAGTAATGATGTATCATTCAAGATTTGAACACAAATATTCTCACGTCAAGTTTCAATGTAAATGTTTTTAAACAATTATTTCTATATTACATAGTCGAATATGCATGTACTGTATAGTTTAAGTTACAAAAATCTAAGCTAATAATAACAATACGAATTAAATCTATCATTTGTTAACGCACATCTGACCAAAAAATAATTATAGACTATGCATGAGTACAAATTAAATTTTGTAAATAGTTGACTATTGAATGTAGGAAATAGGAATATATTAATGTATAGCAGTGTTTGCAAAAAATAAATCAATATTCCATGTGGACTGTTTTATACTAACAACAGCTGACTCACTCGTTCTAACACGTGGTGAGTATTCTATGAATATAAATGCAAGTATATCCAGCAACTAAGTAATAAATATTTCAAAACTTCTATCTCTTATGCTGCATGTTAAATGAATATTCAACAACTTTTATTAAATTAGTCTAATCAGTCTATGATGATATATTACCAAAATTCATCATTACAGATAATATTTTAATTAATCTAAGAAGATTAATTAATAAGATAATAAGATGCGCGTAATAAATCGTGAAGAAATTTTTTAAAGGTTTAAGGAATAATATTTTTAGACGGAGAGAAACACTGGGTTACTCAAATGTTTGCCTTTAAAATTACAATCACCAGGATGCAGAGAATACGTTCCTAGATTACTTTTAAAGAGGAAGACGTTTACATTCTCTCTACCTACAGTTTTTAATATTATTTATTAGTATTACTTTACACTTTACAGTCATATCTCAAGAAATTGTTTTATTTTGAGACAGTAGTAGAGCGGGTTCAATCTATACAGTTCTATATCATTGATTTATTACCACAATTAATTATAGACATAGACATAGACATATCTTTATTTTGAATAAAAGTACATTAAAGTTTGTACATCTCAGTCGTCATTAAATATAAAATTGTCTTATTTCCTAATGAATAGCTTAAAGTTACAATTAAAAATCTTGGGGATCTAAAATTTGGATAGAAAATCCTGCACAGAGTAAAACTCCCCTTTAATTAAAAATTCTTTCAATAACTTTTTAAACCTGTTAGGACCCAGCCCACAGCACCTCTTCAACTCTTTTGGAAGTCTATTAAAAAAATATGGCCCAGTGAAATCAAGGTTCCTCTCAAATAGTGTAAGGCGATGACTGGGAGTGCGTAAGTCACTTCCGTGCCTGGTTGGATAACGATGATTCTCTCCAACAGTTGGAATGGACTTCAAATTTGATAGAGATGACATCATTGCTCTGTATATAAATACAGAAGGCAAGGTGAGGAGATTAAGAGTCCGAAAAATCCCTCTACATGACTGTAAAGGAGGTAGGCCACAAATGATTCTAATCGCTCTCTTTTGCACCAGGAAGACTTTATGTGCATTTGGAGAACCACCCCAAACCTCAATTCCATATGTCATGGTGGAAAAGAAGCAACCATAATAAACCATGAGCAACACATTGGGATCCAGAAGAGGTTGCAGTGCCCTGAGAGCGTAGCAAATGCGGCTCAACCGGCTACATAGTCGGGAAATATGACACGTCCACGTCAAACCAGCATCCACAGCCAAACACAAAAATTTCACCGAGGTGCATTCCCCTATTTGAAACTCGTCCAAAGAAATAGTTTCAGGTCTCTTGTTTGGAGTTAAAAACTGCATGAACTTAAACTATAAAATTATTAAATTATAAAAATTTAACCATCATTTTAAATAAATAAAAGTCTAACCTTTCCTAACTTCTTTACCTTGATACTAAACGTACTTGTAAAATAAATAACCAAAACACTACTTTCAGGAAACCTTTATTCAGTCATAGATGTTATATTTCTAAAATTCACCATCACAGAAAATATTTTAATTAATCTACCAATATTGTATGTACGTAAAAAACCGTAAAGCAATTTTTAATAGTCTTATGTTATTTCTGTGAAGAAAAGGAATTTAATGAAAATTTAAACCAACATTATTATAACGCAATGTGATTTTTTATTCACCGTAAATAAAATTATCCATTCATCCTGACTTTTTTTATTATATTTAATTGTAATACCTTAAAAATAAGAAAATAATAAACCCCTACAATAAGGAAATTACGTGAGACATGTATATTGTATCCTAATCTGTGTATGTTTTTCAGTTCATTTAATTTTTAAGGGTAACATGTATCAAAAGATATTCACGCCAAACGCAAGAACATCATTATAAATTGAAATAAAAGACAGAGTTTAAATTGAAACCCCCCGGGGAAGTTACATTTGGACTTGTTATAAGACCACCGCCTTTGTACGGGACATAAAACGTTTTAACTTGTTAAGACTTTGTCACTTTTCAGTCAACTATGTTTCTATTAAGTCCTTTAAAATAATTAAATATTTTAAAGATTTTACTTATGATTTGTTTATACTTAATTAGCAGTTAGCACGTCTTTTGTACGGGTTGTATGACTTGGTGGGAAGAAGAAATATACACAAAAACACATATACACTATAAAATACCCCCGTCACAGAAGAATTGCGTACTCAGTAATATGACATTAGTAATGTCTGTTAATAAATGCGAGAGTTTTCCTTAGGACTAACACGCGAAAGAGTATGCAGGTTTTCTTATGTGAGGAATAATGAAAGTAGGCTATTCTTTGCCATTAAACATTGTAATTTTTACCATATACCAAGTTTGATCAACATGTGTACATAAATTTAGGAGTTTGCGTATTTTTTATATGATCAACATGGGAAAAGAGTATACAGGATATCTGCTATCATAAACTAATAAACTATGATTATTAAGCATAAATAGATGGACCTCAATCACAGGAAGCTAAATATAAAGTTTCATCAAAAAATATAGGTTAATGAGTGAAATATTCTTTTTTTAGCCTCCATAAGGTTAACATTAAAGCCCCAAAATATAACATACTGTGTTTATAAATATCTCAGTAACCGTTGGTGATAGAGCAAAACTTTGAAATATTGTAATTGTGTATTTTTTGAGCTGATTCTAATGGTAAAATAAAATATAAAATATTAAACAAATTTACTTTTAAATTACACATAAAATCACAAAATCCCAATTTTGGGGTACAAATCCCCCCAGACCACCCACACCAAATAACATAAATAATATATCGGGATTACGAACCACGAAAAAGTAACATGGTACCGGGCCTAAGTCTTTCTATGAGACCTTCGGTAATAGCTTCTTCCCTTTGGGAAATTCGTTAAAAGTGAATAACTCACTTATGTCATTGTATACTTGTGAGGTTTTAGTTATAAGCGTCAATGGTTGATAGTTTTCGTAGTTATGTCTGGAATCTCTGGAGAATCATTGGGTTAAATGGTGGCATTTTTGTTTTGAAATCTGAAGGTCACTTTTTCGACGCCACACTCACAAACATTTCATAATTTAACAAATATAATAGTTTAATTAATCACCAAGAGACAATAAATCACCCCAATAAATCTTTGAAAATACTTTTGCTAAACACCAAAGGTAATTTAATTTGTAATAAGGTGTTGTAATTTTTTGATAAACTGTTGATAATATAGAAAAACTTTTAACAGTCTAAGACAACACATTAAAATAAAATATTAAAATACAAATATTAAAAGTAGATTTTACATTATATTAAATTTAATGATGAAAACTATGATTTTACCCGTGCATAAATTTTAATCATAAAGTATAGATGATTATTTTCCAACTAATTATAATAATACATACAGATTCCTTAGTACATATTTCATATTCTTTAATTTTAGATAACATACTACAAAAAATGTGTATCGTGATTCTCGTATTTTGTTTTTGAATGCAATTTCAAAGATACCTACTTAACCTTTATACTGCAACAGTCATTGGTTATTTGTTTTGTTTTTTATTAACGATACGTCTAATCCTAAAAAGTATTTTGTAGTGTAAATGGTAGTACAAGCTATAGAGTTCGTTTTTATATTTTTAATTATTTACGGTACCTAAAATATGTTTGAATACTTCAAAGTAAGGGCACTGTCGTATTAAAGGACCTCTCACCTACTTTCTCTAAAGAGCCTCAAGGTATTACGAGTTTTCTCTATTCTTTCCTGCTTTGGTAGCGTACATTTTTCTCGTCTCAAACTGAGATAAACCCATTTTCATTTATTCTAAATTTACATGTAGTATGTTGTTACGTTATGATAAATGCACAGTAAAGTCAGAGACACAGGGAATGGCTATACATTTACTATGAAGTATTCAAAGAACTTATTCGTATGTATATGAATTTAATCTTAATAAGTTTGGAATGTCTTTTTGGATCTGAGATCTCAAAACCAAAACTGTTATCATTGTTTTCATCGGCCTTTAGGATTAGGTCATCCTAAAGTGAAAACCAAAATAATTTCGGAAATATTTTTACTGTAACGATTTAGAGCTTAAGATGTTCTTCATTTTTAATTATTCTTCAGAAATTGGGAGGAATGCTGAAGTAATATTTTCTAAATAAATTAGAAAAAAATAAAAACCATTTTTAAAACAAGTCCTCACAGTGAATCTTCCAACTTAAAACCTTTATACAAAACAACACAATTTGTTTAAAAACATTCATTTGTTCTTTCTCTAGAGTAAAAAATAAAAATAGCTACTGAGGACTGTCCTTAAGCAGTAAAAACTAGATAAAATAGTACAGTACTTTTAAAAGATACTAGTTTCCATATATCAACTACGCAGTAGCAGAATTACTTGAGGTTTAATTTATTTCTAATTTCGCATGTACATTCCAATTGGTTATTATTGGTATCAGTTTTTATCAGTACAATATAAATTTAATGTTTTCCCGATTATTTATTTCAAAAGTGTTCCGCACAGTGAAGTATTAAATTTGATTTATATTTCATTATTTTCTTTTAAGATAAGACCGAGTGAAATTTTAAAGGCTTACTTCATAGATAAAATAAAACTAAGATATTTATTTCATGCTCGATGCATAAAGCTAATATTTCTCTTCAAATATTAGAATAAAATTTATTAAAAGTTTATTGCATTTCAATCGAGCATGAAATAACATAATTATATTTAATTATGTTCTACAATCAAGAAATTGCATGCGACATTCAATTAGATATCCTTCTCTGTTGGAAGGTGACTTCAGGTAAACATAGCAAGGATATGTTTGAAATGGAACAGGTCTGCTTTCTAGGTTAAGAGCGTGATCTTTAGACAAAGCCAAAGCAAGATTATGTAGGCCTACTAACTACATATCAAATTAATTAAATTAAATTAATTAATTCGGACAAAAACCTTTTAAACAATAAAGGGTATCAGTGGACTGACACATAATTTCTCCCTTAAGTCAATTTAAAAACTGCAATCTTTAATAAATTCTAATAATTTGAAATGTATCTAAATATAAAGTAATAAATTATTGTTTCAAAAATAATCAACTTTTAGAATAATAAAGGGGAACCCCCCTTCCACACCAATAATACCAAGCGTTTTCAGGTTTTGTTGGGTGGTATGACCTTACGCTATATACTAGGTTTCATGGAAAACGGTTGTCAAATGAAGAAGTAATTGATTTTATTTTCAACAAGAATAAAATTGGGCGCTCTTAGACAACGTACTACCTTTATCATTGGAATTAAATTTGACCTATCCCTGGAAATGTAATCTATAAATGTTTGGCTTGCTCAATCCATTCTGCTCGTCTACAAGATTTTCAGCTGAAATATAAACAAATTCACCTGAATTAAAAATGTCTGTATATACCTCCCTGTGGAAAATAGATAAGACCACTAAGGGAATGTTTTCAGTTCATCTAAACACCTGTTCTTTATGTTCCAAATTTTCATCTTACAAATTGCTAACACCCTCCTTAGAGCTATCCCCCTACCCTTGTAGACAAAACATCATTAGATATAAGATACGCACAATGTTCATAAACATATGTAGATATTGTTGTGAAATTTAGGCTATATCAGGGAATGAATGTATTCTGGAGATTGTGTTAGAATGACTTGTGGTGTGAGATAATGTAAAAATTAAAAAAAAATAAACTCGTACTTTATCCATTATTTATTGACCATTACGTGATACGTTTTGTAACCAACCTTTTGAAATCTCATGTCTGTGTGGATTGTAGGAATGTAGATAGTTGGCTGGGGTACTCACTCTGCCTCGTTCCTGTTTGTATTTGTCGCCGTTTGGCGTTTTACTACAATGTACACTTGCTAACTCTTTGATTGTGCAAAATTAAAATATCCCCTCATAATAATTATTTACTCTCTTACCCTGCACGCAGGTAATATCGAATAAACGTGATGAAAATGTGTTTGAGAAGAAACCCAGAGAGAAGCATCTAGTTTAATTAGTTTGGTTAACCACAATCCCCTGTGATGGCCTCAGTAGAATCAATGACGAACGCCGTGGTTGCCGGTTATGTTTGATGTGTGTATATGTAGAGGGATTGTGAACTTTAACCAGTTATCTGTTGGCTTTTCAAATCTTAAAAGGACGCTTCAGTTAGAAATCACAGTAATCATTATTAGTAAAGTCCTTCTTGAAATTATTTATTATTGATTTGCCACATTCATATGAAAATGCTTGTTAAGAGTCTGCATCAGTGGTAGCCATCTCGAATTTTAGTCCCGTAAGGGCAATGTTAAATTCTGGCGGAACATACCTTTACTTTGGCGTGTGTAGTGGCGTTAATTATCAAAGTATTAATGTAAAACTTTGGAAGTACATTGATGAGATGTGGCTCAAGGGCATGACCTTTTCAATATGTTCAAAAATTTAACTTGATATAAAATCTAAAATCCAGGAATATTTTACAAAATAAACCATTATTATTTTCTTATTGAGAGTGAAAATAAGAAGTTCTGTAAGGTGGTGCCCTGGAGGACTGTAATACCTTTAATTTGACACCTCTTCCGTTAATTTATGACAATAGGTCAAGGAGATATAGGCGCCAGAATTTAACATTGCTCTTACGGGACTAAAATCCAAGATGGCTACCACTGATGCAGACTCTTAATGCAATATATTTGATATATTTGTTCTTTTATATTTTTATTTTCTAATTATTTCAAGTTTATTAATTTATTATAAGTCTTATTATTATTATTTTCGCTATATATTTTTAATAGAATAAAGCCCGGGAAGGGCTAAACATATTATCTACCTAACAAAAAACCCGCTACTAAATTGCAATCAATATTAGTTTGTTTGTTTTTAGAGGGGATGTTTTTTGTCAAGGGGAACAAAAGATTTGGATCTTTCGCTATTTAAATTAAGATTATTTTTCTTCATAATAATATCGTAGGGAATAAGTAAGAGAGTTTGTTACTACAACTTTCAATACAATTTTTAAAGCAATAAAAATTTTATTTTTCAGCACACACTTTAAGTTAAGTTTTAAATTACACTTAAGTTCTCCTTAAGTATAACAAGGGGAATGAGTAAGTAAAATTGTTGGCACAAGGAACGCAAATTTAGATTTTTCGGCATACATATATAAATCCGAATCGTTGAAGGTGACACTACAAGGTCATATTAAATTTTGACCTTTTTGTGTCACAATATTTAATATACTATGAGAGATATTAATTTTGATATGTATGATATTAATTGTGGGGCTCCATAAGGCAATTTTCTGTGGTACTAGTTTCTATATCTCGGTAATCGATTGGCACATAGTACATATTCAAAAAGTCAATTTTAGGGGTTTTGAGCTGATCCTAATAAAATGAAATACTAGTGAAATAGTTTTTGTAATAAATTATACTTAAAATTCCTATCGGAATAAAAGCCTCCCTTAAATTTCCCTCGGATTTTATTTCGTCCTTTATCAAACAAATGCACTTTTAGAGTTACATGTCTGAACAAATTTTTTACGAGAATTATTGCTAAGAGATCATAACATTAGGTAACTAAAATATAAAAGAATAAAAATAGTGAATATATTTTGCACAATCTGTAGTCTATATCACAATATTTAAAAACTAATGTAAATATATTATACTGTATTTTCCATCGCATTCGTTCTGGATGATGTAAGCTGGTGAACGTAGTTGTTGATGTAACCAATAAACCGTTGACACAGGTGGTGTGACATTATTGCAAGGTGTAGTGTAACAATTTTGATTCAGAATCCAGAAAGTAACTAAAAATAAAAATACTTTTACTGAAATAATTTAAATACCCTATGCATACATAGAAATATGTATATTATTTTTATTACACACTTTATAAACTCTAAATAATCAAATCTAAAAATCATCTTATTTTTATCGGTCTGTCCGTCTGTATGTATTTTTGTAACGCAAAAAATCATTTATTGTTTCTTCATCTTCTCCGGAAATGAGAACATCCAGGATGTGGGTGTTTGTGATACAAAGTAGGAAAATTAAACACGTTTATAGAAATTGTGAGTTGTTTCCTTATTGAGAGACTTTAAATTATAAGTAAATTGGTTTAACATATAACATTATTTTTATTTTTAGTCAATTAAGTAAATTTAATTCAATCAGTAATAGTAAGTCTGTGCTTTATACAGGTTGTATGCTTACGTCTTAACAAACAAGTTACTTGGTATCTTCACCAAATTACCCGTCTTTTTTGACAAATAAATACAAACGAAAATAAATTATCTGCTCAAACGGTTTTTTCTTATTTTATAATTTGATAGGTAAACTATAAAATTTTTTAATCATTGTAAAAATTATTTACATGTACTTTAAATAACATAATAATATCGATTGACTATAAAATTTGTTTCAAATTAACCATCAGTGTAAAAAAATAATATTGATTTTTATTTTACAGTGTTTTTTCTTTCTATCAAATTACTTTCATAGACCAAATGCTCTTTAGGACCTGGTCCAAAAAAAGTATGTCTAATATTGCTCGAAATTGAGTTTTTGAGACTTCATTATTTTCTTTTCATAGTATGACTATATGGATAGGTTTCACGTTTACTCCGGGATCATGGAAATGCATTGTTTAGCGTCACAGAAAGAAAGGCAAACAATTTTGAATAAGACCTATTTCAGTTTTTGGGGGTATATGATTTTTTTTAATATCATTATTCCAAACAGCATAAAACTAAGTTTTAATTTAATTAATTTACCTTTAAACATCATACCTCTATTTTATGAAGAGTTAGCAGTTAGTACGTCCTTTGAACGAGTACACTAAAAAGCAAGTTATTTAGTTTTTTGTATAAACAGTTATAACTCAAATTAAAATAAGTAGAACATAACAAAAAAAGGACGAAATTACCAATCTGTATAAATTTTTTATTTTAATGTAGTATTTGATTGATACACTATTATTTATTTCACGAAGATATTCACCATTTATTCACCAGGTCTTCAAAACGTATTAATTGTGTAATTTTAATGCAAATTTTAAGTTTGTGTAGTTGAATTACTGTTGTTTTTCAACTATTTAAATTAACTCTGAGTCTATATTCAAATTATTTTGTAAAACAGTATATTTGTGAACCGTTAATACAATGTTTTTTTCAGGATATTCAACCTGAAGAAAGGGGGTTTCGTAGACATTTTATATTCCGTCTACCTCTGGCCGTTGAGTTTTATAAGGTAACCCAATATGTTTCCATTAAGTGATGTCTCCAGTAACCACTACAGAAAGCAAAACCTGGGTGCTTTGTGTGAAGATTCTGTTACAGACAGTATATCTAATCATTTAGAGATAATTACTTATTATAAAATAAGCTTTTAAGATTGGAATGTGCTGTACAATAAGCCAACTTTTAAAACGCTACAGATTGGTTGGGAAAGTATTGTTTTTTGTTTATTGAATCACAAATGTAAAACTTTGTTTTTTGCACGAGGGATTATCATAAATTACACATATGTTTAGAGCAATTGTTTACATAAATATGTGCATAATTATAACCTTCACGAAAATAAACCCTCAGTTAACTGCCCCCTATTTTATTTTATATGGTATAAGTGTACTGATAAATGATATATATATTTATTATTGTTGACAAAGTTGATACATTGTATATCAAACGTCAAAAATATTAAACTACATAAATATAAACTAAAATATTAACCTGTTATAGCATACAATAATAAAAATACTATGATGTATAAAACACTACTCCTTTAGCTATTACAGTATTAAAAAATCCCTTGGACAATCTATGAAAAAAATTGAATTAAAATAGTTTTAAGAAATTCTAAACGTAGCTCCAACGATGTGATGTGAACTCGTTTACCGCGTAGAACACATGGCTTGTCAACTCACGCCAACGAGGCTGAAGTCTCGTTTGGAACAAAAGGAATCTCTCCAGACTTTTGAGTCTCTCAGGAAGGCAATTGAGGACCCTGACACCTACCTGAGAAGAGAGTTTCTTAGAATATACTAGCTTTCTCCTTTTAAATATGAATAACATAGCATAATCCTGATGAGTTTATCTAATATTTTAGTCCGTTAAAATGTCTTACAAAATTTATTAATTTTTTTATTATTTTTTTTTATTCGGGGGTTTAACCGAATACCACCTCTATGGTAGTATATGATTTGAGGTTTTTATGGTGTAAGTAAAAAAGAAACGTCTCGTTTAGTTAAAAACACTAAAGAAATGTCGAGAAATTATTTTCATGTTTTCCATTTGGTTCATTAAGCAAAGAAACGGTACTGTGTTTAAAAGTGACCGTAACTTTGAGTTTTTCTTAGCAACTGTTTGTCGTTCTCTACTCAATGATTCTATTCTATAAAATTCTGTACTAAAAATATATCACTAATTATTTTGTAATTTTCATACTTAATGCAACTGCATATACATTTTAGACCGTATTGTTTCACCTGTTTGAACGTCGAGAAGGTTTGGAGAAATTTTAATTTTTTGATTTTCGGGAGTGTTGAATGAACAATCCTTAAATTTCACTTGAAATTCTAAGAAAACATTTGGACATATTATCACTATATACCAGACTTCGTAAAAATATGACAATTTTCTTGGTTTTATTTCAAATAAATTTGTTTCATTTCCTAAATCACTTATTCCGGATTCAAGAAATGTCAAAACGAACCTTTTCACTGTCGCCTCAATTATAAATTATAAATAAAAATATGACCTTTTCCGTAATAGGTATTATTGCAAGAGATAGGATAGAAATAATATTGGGGCAGGTGTAAGCATACATTGTGTCTTGGATAACAAGAGGTTATATCCGTCGCGTGTCCTACACTCCGGTTTAACAAGATGTCCACTTGGGATAACACGATATCTCCCGCCTTGTGTCCGGGCTAGCAATTATCCTAAATAACTATCTCATACATAAATGTATTTACAAGAAAATATATACACATAGTGTCGCAAAACTATGTAACATATACACTATGTATATATACATTTTCAATTGGAACATGGTATCAATAAATTAGTAATAAATTCATCTAATAACACTAGTTTCTGTTGTCTTGCTTCACAAACAGCTGTTTAAAAAACGTGTTCAAGAGCAAAATTTGTTCTTTCTCCTTTTAGGACTAAACCTATCATTATGATGATCTTTTTAATTCCTAGTCCGCAAAAGATCATTGTTTATGATACTTTTGATTCGAGATCAGCATTCGGTTGTAAATAATCGATTAAGTAACTGCAACAATCACTATCAATTTTTTGTGTACTTCGGACGTTCCCTGATATTAATTGTAAAACTCATAATCGACTATTAAATAGTACTATCGAATGCTGAGATCGAACTGTTGATAATAATAACCGACAAAACCTAAACAATCAATCTTGAATCAAGAAAGAACTACTTCAACATAAGTAACATAACGGGTATCTGCTAGCTTAACGGTTAGCGTATTGGACTTTGGTGCAAGAGGTGACGGGTTCGATCCCCGGGATGGCCACAAAATTTAGATGAGAATACCATGAAATAAAATAGTGTACTTTCAGGCTACATAGTTTAAGCTAAGCCTGCAATAGGCAAAATAGATAAAAAGTAACATAAAAGTTGATTAGTCTAAAGCAACAAAAATGGTCAAAAACTATTGAAACTACTTAATGAGATAATAATTTATGTTTTACGAGTATGTTAAATTTTATTTTCAGTATGACGAAAACTATGGTTCATCACACGGCCCAAAGTTGGCTTTTTGATATATACTCACACATTTGACAGCCTTAGCTGTTAAATTTTTTCTCTAATCAAAACGTCCATTTTTGGTCCTAGTGATAAAATATACTATTTTAACTCTTAAGCTGTGGCGCTGAAATGGTTTACTTTTTCCATAGGAAGACAATAATCAGGTGAAATTCTAGAGATGAACACAAACCATCTATCGACATCGTAAGCTATTCGCTTCAAACTTCAATTATGCATGTATATGTTAATAATTATATCGTATTTAATAAACGATTATTACTATCGATTAGAGGGCATTTATAAACATAACCTTTAGACGATTGATTTTGATAGCACGAACTAGACAGACTCATTTTTAAGATGTCTTTTAAATGCGAAAAATCTGTAAAGTAGTTCGTGAAGTACTGGTAGATTAGATTATATTAGATTAGATTATTGAAATGGCGACCATACCACAAGGTAGCTATTTTAAGCCAAGTATGAATGAGGATTGAGTGTAGGATGATTGTGGCGCGATCTTATAGTCTTGTTACTGACTAAGGCTGATATGTTCCTTAGATAGGACTATTAATTAATAGCCCAACAGCCGATGGCAACATAAGGAACTACAGTTTAACGGGGAATCCGTACCACGGCCTTGGAATTACGAATTGGGCTAGTTATGAGAATGGTCTTTGCGGATTAACGTAGTATTCAATTGTGCGGACGTTTATCCACACAAGAGAACACTATACCCACCGACCATCGCTCACAACTATCCACAATTCGTGACCTCCAAGTAGCTGGGTTACAGGATGACGTCATCATCACAGTAGTTAGTTTAACAAATAGATGAGTACAATAAAAAATATAGGTTATTACCTGAGTTTAATGTTACTTTTTAGAAACCTGAGCTAATACGAAAACCGCCACTTTCGGTTTCAGAGGTTGAATTAAAATATTTTTCCAACGTACAGTGTATTCTAGAATTAAATTTAAAAATGCACGGCGATATGAAATGCAATAATCAATCCATTCCGTTTCCCCTCTTCCTCAAAAAACAGTGGCCCTGATTCCTTCCCTTTTTTAACAATTGGTCAAGCATTTTCTGCTGCGGTCTTTTTTGTATTATCTGCTTTAAAACCTATCTAATTTTCCTTACTTGTATAGTCATGGTTTACCTAAGAACTTACTTAAGAAAACAATCTAAACAATTTATACATTCATTTCGACGATTTAAAAGATTTTATCAGATTATACAATTACAATGTAAAAGTAATACAATCAGAAATTTTTAGCTTTTGACATGGACATGTCTTAGCTCTGAGAGGTGTGGGTGACGTCATTTGGTTAGTGACGTCATATAGTTATAAGGGCAGCTGTTTAGAGCAACTAAATGTATTATCTTTAGACATGTCCAATGATCTAAGCAATTTCCCAAAGGGAAGTAAATACTGTACACTCATTTTTATTTACTGATTGGCACATAATATTTGAAAAACTTATTATGTTTATGTACTGTGTTTTAAGAAAACAATAATACATTTTGTTTACGGTACATCATTTTTTGTGCCGTGAAAAAGAGATCACCCACAGCTATGAAACCAATTCCCCTTATTCTTTATCTTTATGAGGTTTTCATTTACTTTAAACTGACCCGTGTATAATGAAAATGTAATCACGAGCATTAAAAGACCTAGTTTTAACAACATTAGACATATTTTTTATGTTTTACAGAACATCTTATCTATAAAATTGAGAAGAAAGACATAAACAACAGCTGTCAAATTAAAATCAATATTAATTTGTTTAGATTAAACTTTTCTCAACTTATAACAAATTATAAATTGTTTGTACTTACCTCCCTGTGATATAGGTTAGAACATAGATGTCTAAAGGGGATGTTTTTAGTACATCTAAACAGCTGTTCTTATATCCAAGCTATGACGTCACTGTTTCAAATTTTTCTCGCGCAAATTGTCAACATCCCACATAGCTAAAACATATCCATTTCAATAATGATACAAATTTTCCTATTCAACTAATTCATCAGATTGTAAATAATGGTGAATGATTAAGCCGATTTTTTTCTTTGTTTTAAGGTTTCAGGTTTATATTTTGCCATGACAGGCTTCTTAGCTCTAAATCCTAAAACCCTTAGAAAGAATGGGTTTGCTACTAGTTATTCAGTAAAATATGTATAATTAATTGCAGACAATGTTGAAGCCTTCAAGGATATGATTGTGCCAACACATGATGAATACCAACTCAACCAGCTTTACTTTTATTAAAGCTTAAAATGAACGCGTTGTTTATTTTTTCTCCGAGAAGCGTTGATGGGAAGTGACAAATGTTTTCTATTTGAATGCAATCTAAATGCTAATTAAGGAAGGACGCAGTGACAGACGCGCCTTTTGTAAGACGCGAGACTAATGACTGCAGGATTAGGGCTTCTGCGGCTCGATTGGCGGTTTGGGCAAAAAGTTTAATTTATCATTTCAACCGAACCGGACAGTCTACTATTCTACCTGAAATTACCCAGGCCTGCAGTGGTTGTGGTGCCAGAGGTTTTTACCCGTATTTGATGTGCTGAATTCAAATTTGACATCATTTTTCCCAGGGAGCTGACTTTTTTATAGGCGTACAGGCATTAATATTTGTAGTCTAAATTTTATGATACACAAATAAATAAAACACTCAATAGAGTAAGCCCTAAACTATAAAAATAATTGCAGAAACACTACGCTAACCGACTATAGTTCAACCAAACCTGACCTGAAATAAACGATATCGGTAAACTGACACAAGGGAGGAAGTATGTGTAAAGTAAATTTAAAAATGACAATCTGTAAGTATTGATCATATTCTTTAAAGGTTATCTAAGTATCATTTAAAAATTGATTGTTTTGAAGATAATCATGAAAACAACGCAAGTGAAACAAAGTTAAATTAATTGTTAGAACTTTATGGGATTTCCTCCCTCCGGTAATACCAAGCTTTTTGAGTAGGTTTTATTGGGTAATTTGACCTTCATACCAAGTTTTATGGAAAACAGGTTTGAAAATACGGAAGAAATTGATTGTTTTGAAGATAATCATGAAAACAACGCAAGTGAAACAAAGTTAAATTAATTGTTAGAACTTTATGGGATTTCCTCCCTCCGGTAATACCAAGCTTTTTGAGTAGGTTTTATTGGGTAATTTGACCTTCATACCAAGTTTCATGGAAAACAGGTTTGAAAATAAGGAAGAAATTGATTTTTAATATTCTCCATAAGAATAACATTGGACATTCTCAGACAACATACTGCGTAGGCTGTGGCTCTGTACACACACACACACACACACACACACACACACACACACACACACGTCGAAACCCACTTTTTCGGATTCAGGGGACCCCAAAATGGATATATCCAGTCTCAACTCAAATTTGAACATTTTGACAAAAACATATATCTATACTATGTATAAGGGGAGAAAGTAAAAAGTTATGATCACTCCAAGTGAAGTCACAACACTCTTGAAGCTTCTTTTTCATGACCCCAGATTGCTCTTTCTTCGAGCAATCCCTTTTCATACTCCAGCAGTAATCAACCGCCATATCCCATATTCATCGAAAGTGATTCTCCATGATGTTAAATATCTTTGTGGAATCTTACACCTTGTACTTCTCTGGTGTCTCCTAGATTTTTGGGGAAATTATCGAAATGGATGTGTAAGTAGTGATCTTTAAGAGTCTGCATCAGTGGTAGCCATCTTGGATTTTAGTCCCGTAAGAGCAATGTTAAATTCTGGCGCCTATTTGGAAGTACATTGATGAGATGTGGCTCAAGGGCATGACCTTTTCAATATGTTCTATGACAATAGGTCAAGGAGATATAGGCGCCAGAATTTAACATTGCCCTTACGGGACTAAAATTCAAGATGGCTACCACTGATGCAGACTCTTAATACTCGTGTTGCAGCTAAGCTCACGAGCTCAAGCTCAAGCTTGTAAGCATTTCATTTACTAAATTGTTATTGTTTCCAGCTTTCTGGCTCCCTAGGAAATTTCTTACGATCTCAACAGATGTCCATGGCTCATTCGTTTTCATTCTGGCTCATTCATAAAACTGACCAAATTAGGACCTTTCATTAGTTTCTTATTTATTAGTCACCAAAAAAGACAGCTTTAAGATTATCCACTCAACTGCGGAATCTTTCACCATTTATATATACAAAAATAATCCATTCTTTTCAAGACTCTTAATAAACTACTTTTCCCTGTAAATGTTCACCAAAATTCCAATCTTTCTTTTTGTGATTTACAGAATTTTCCATAACTAATGTGTTGTTCTTAGGTTAGTATAAGATTTAAATATCACGTTTTAATCACGATTTTTGGGCAAACCTCTCTACAACAATACAAAATCATCTACTTTGGACGTACTTCAACAGCCTCACGCCAAAAGTGTCATATTTTGTTTGATTTTAATTGTTTGTTAAAGGTTTGATGTTATTAGAATTGACTATATAAGGAACTCTTTTAAAGTAATTCCAGAACTTAAGCGAAATTTAAAAGTTTTGCGTTTAATCATTATTAAGAAAAACTATTAATTTAACAAAATGGTAGCCTCTTTGAGTAACTGAAGATATTCGGACGACTTAAATCTGATATTTAAGTTTTATACTGACCCAGGAACAATACCTCTAAAGATATATAGAGAGTTCTGAAACAATCTGTATATTATTCCTTACCGTTAATGTTGAGGTGAATTTAATCGTACAGGAAAATTGTTGAAAACTATTTTAATGAAAGTTTTTTTTAACCTGGTATAGTGAACTCCAGATAATGAGAAAATACTAAATGAATTTAATTATTTTAGGAAAATTCAATATAGGGCCTACTTCCCTTAATTAACAAAATTGTTTCAAATCAATGAAGAGCGTTCGAGGCTTCAACAATTTATTGGACTTCCTAAAATTAAACGGGCCAGGCTTCTTTTTCATTTACACATAATTAATTTAGTATTTGTTGAGAAATATTTGTATTATTGTGTATTTATATCCTTTTAATCCTCTTTTATATTTTTTTTGTTTGTAAACAATCCTTACTTGCTTACATTTTCTATTGTAAAATTATTACTCTCTCCTTAAACATAGTACATTAAGAAAGTATTAATTTCGTTAACATTTTCAGATTTGATTTGAGGCTGCCACAATACAAAAAAGTGATTTTCACATATGTCTGTGTACATACCAAAGACAACTGGTGCGGATCCCGAGGTAAAATAATCGACCGATTTTTATGAAATTGGGTACACGGGTGCACTTTGCTTACATCTTCAGACATTTTTTATTTTTCCCCCTAAATAATCTCAAAACTTCCTCTGATAATATTCATTTTTTATTGTTCTTAATGTCCCAAATAATATGGCACAACACACGTCTGTAAAATTGATGGCTCAAAAGTTGTGAGCTTTTAAATGTCAAACAAATCATACTTTTTTCGCAAAACAATGATTTTATAACAAAAATACTATCACCTTTAAATAATCAAAAAGAATTAAAATAAAATTACGTATTTCTATTTATTAATCTACAACTAATGGTTTCAGAGGAGATTTAAATAATTACTGCTTGCGGTGAGCACAGTAAAGTACACATTACGTACTCTAAGTACGCCCAATGTTATTCTTACAGAGTTAACTATAAAGTGTTCAATTTATTTCTTATTTCTCAACCTTTCTCATGAAACTTGGTATAGGGCTTATAATCACATCATCCCATAAAACCCACACAAAAATTTAGGAATTTTTCCTTTGGGAACTAGCTTAGATCATGGATATGTTTAAAGGGAACGTTTTTAATTCGTCTAAATATTTGTCCATATAACCATATGCCGATTTTAGTTCCTTCTAAACATTTATCCTTATCACCATATGACGTGACTTCCGTTAACATTTTCGCGTGATGTCTATTGCTAACACCTCCCCATCACCAGAGATTAGATATAACCATATCAAAACCAGGTTTGACATGTTTTAAACTATTTTGTTACTACCTCGGAAGTGGAGGGGATTAGTTGGAGTTTTAAAAGATTTCCACAGGTAGTAATAGGTGTGTGAATGAAAATTTTTGAATATATTTTAAATAATTAAAGTTTTAAATTTTTAAATGGAAATATAGTCAAATTGTTCATGATTTCGTAGCTTTATGTAAGAAACCTTTAACGGAGAGTGAATGTTTCAGTTAACTGATACGATTCATTTAACTGCTACCATTTATTTATTTTGTTTATAATTTATTTATTTACCATGAATCTGATAGCTAGAGAACTGGTCATGTCATGACCTGACAGTTGTTGTCCGCCATAGGTTTCAAACAAAGCACGTTAGATTTATCGCTCCGGTACGTCATCCAGAGCTCTTAGCCACCGCAACAGCGGCCTGACACTTTAATTTAATCAAAAACGCACCAACGATAAATAAGTGATACGCGTCTTATTCACAAGAAATTTATTATGTTACATTTTTTGCGATACCGAGAGCTACATTATCAGCATATTCAATTTAATACTTTGTCATGGCTAATTTTGTTTAATGCGATTGTTTTGTCTCTACAGATCTTTAATTACTACACACCTACGCTGTTTAAACTCATAAATAGAGGATGAACACAAATTAGCTTGCACCGGTTTCGTAAAGGGGTTTATACGAGTCACTACATATGCATAAGTTTGTCACACAATCGGAATTATAGTACCCGGTTATATTTGCATTCGTTTGCAGTTCCTTTGGTGAGATAGTTTATTTATAGTTTTCCATACTTCGAAGTTTACTCCTGCATATATGTTTATAAATCACTCTAGTATTAGGTCTATAAATTATTTTAATCAGTAAGAAGTATGAGTCTTTCCGAAAAAAATAAAGCTGTGTTTTAGTTTCGCCAATTACCTTATCTAATAAAAAATAATCACCGTAGATTATTAACGGTAGCAAGCTTATGAAGCCCCTACAGGACATAAAATGTCAGCAATTATTGTCAAGTATCACATAAATTTTAAATACTATTAACATTGTTATTTTAAAGTAAGCAATTATGATAATAATAAAATGTTACTGTTAAAATATATGGAGGTTAATCCCATAAAAGTCACAACATTAATATTACAATTTGAATGGTTAAACTACAACATAATACAATGAATCAGTAGGGCCTATAGGTTTTAAACTATAAATCTCAGGACCAGCTGATGATATGGTTATCAACAGTAGCACCTGTGTAGTGTTGCCAACTGTGGCTGTAACGACGAAAAGATTACTCCGCAGACTAGTGTAGGGCTGCCAACTTAAAGTATCATGGATATTGGTACCAATACTGTTTTGGTATTTAAGCATTTCTTTTTGACATGGATATGTCTTTTCTCTGTGGGGCGGGGGTGTTGGCAATTTGTGAGGCCAAAATTTAAAACAGTGACGTTATTTGGCTATAAGAACAGCTGATTAGATGAACTGATTTTCCACAGAGAAGGAGATACTATCATAAAAAATAATCATAAATATTAATAATAATAATAATCATAATGTATCATAAATATTGGTACCAGACGATGATATCACAATCAACACCAGCAGTTGTGTAGTGTTGCCAACTGCAGCCGTAACGACGAAACGATTACCTCGCAGACTAATCAAGGGCTGCCAATGTAACTAATGTATCATAAATACTGAGACCTGTCTATTGTTTAGCAATCAGCACCAAAACATGTGTGCGTTGCCAGCCACCACGGTAATGAGGTGACGATTACTTCACAGACTAATGTAGGGCTGCCAACGTAACTAAAGTATCGTAAATATTGGTACCAGACGATAACATAGCAGTCAGCACAAAATTATGTGTGCACTGCCAGCCACCACGGTAACGAGGTAACGATTACTTGGCCGACTAATGTAGGGCTGCCAACGTAATTAAAGTATCGTAAATATTGGTACCAGACGATGATATAGCAATCAGCACCAGCACCTGTGCAGTGTTGCCAACAGCGTCCGTAACTGCGAAATGATTACTTTGCAGACTAATTTATGGCTGCCAATGTAACTGATAACGTTTAACGCATAACGTTAAAGCTGTTTTCCACAGTAAAAAACCACACAACTATAAACTTTTTTGTTAAGAAAGGTTCTATGAAGCCAGTTTATTTTTTTTAATAACTTAAAACAGTTTTACAAATATTCACAAGCCTAAACATTTTCACAATATGTAGCAACATTTTATATATTTGGTGCATTATCAAAACGATTGAATTTTAAATTGACTATCCATCTGATGTGTACGTACCTCTGAGTAATATTACATCAATAGTATGAATATAAAAATATTTTAACATACATCAACTATAGGGATTTTATTTGTCATAAAGATAGAAAACACATTTTCACATACTTTTGAAAGAAATCGTGGGATAAAAATAAATTTCGGAGGAATTCCTTAGCCATTGAAATAATAAAACCACGCGTTTCTAACAATTTTGCGTAATATAATCACAACATAGCATTTTTCATAGTCCTCTTGAAATTAACTGTTGCTGTATGAGAGAAACTCATACTCAATTTACATGTATATTATTTTCCTGGAGTATTTCATAGGTATCTAAACAAGATTATTTTGACTTATCAAATATAATTTATTATAAAAATTAGTACTCACCCCATGGTTAAATAATCGTAAGTATAAGTTACCTTACCAAATAAAAAATACTTTTTGAGACCACAAACTCATATTGAAAATTAATTTTAATATTTTTTTCTTAAATCTGTGTATTAACCTCTATCATTTTAATAATCTTATTGATTGTTCAAATATAGCAAGGTAAGAACTTAATCTTATTGTGATTATTCTGGTGGTGACTAAAACATTTCGGTTTTTTGTCGTTAATCCCAAAAAATGCGTCTTATTTTTACAAAATATTTTTGAAAACCCAAAATCTTCACATTTTGTTAAGTACATATAACTATTGCTGCACACTTAAAAATCGAAAGTGACTCGTCAAAATAGCCTCACGTGACAAAATATTTTTTTTCACAACGTGACAATGATATTGCTTTAGCAAGACGAAACAGAATTTCTCGTAGCTTTTTACTAAACAAATCAAAACATTAGTCGTCATTAGCGTTTGCCTGTGGTTCAAAGCACTGGAAAAATACTTCACTTTTTATATTAATACCAATTTCTCCGTACATCCTGAGGCAAGAACTAAAAATATTCTGAATGAAACGTCTCCAAACCTATTCCGTTTGTGAACACTTCTGTAAAAGTAAAAATCACTGAGCATAATACATGTTATGATTCAAGTAATAAAATATTTCGAATTATAAGAATAATAACATAAAGATTGCGCCATTTTGAAATTCCTGGAATTTTTTATTTTAAAATCTAAGGAAAAATATTTTCATACGAAAATTGGGTGTGTTCATACAAAACTACCTATCTGTCTGTATTTTTTAGGTTGTAAATTTTATTGTTAAGCAATTATAGATATTCATTTTATTTGTAAGCCTCCTGAATTGGTGGATAATAAATAACAGGTTACTAACCTTGAACAATGACATTAGTTTGAAAAATGAACCTTTTATGGGGAGTGTGTGATTCGAAAACCTGGGTAACACAGTTGAAGTAGTGACAAGTCGAATTGGACCGACGGATATCAAGGTTAGTAACCTGTTATTAATTATAGATAGTAGTAAATAATTTTTATATTATGACCCACTTGCAAAATTGAATTTAGGTCAAGTAAGTAACAATTTTTAAACCTATATTTGTTAGTTATACTTTTATACGTTACATAATAAGTTGCGTCAAAATTAAAAGTCAGCGAAGATAAAAATTGTTTAGTAAAAAGTCTTTTACGTTTTTTTACTCAAAAATTTAAATCATCCAGACTTTTTTACAAAAGTAAATATGTTTAACCATTAGTCTCAGTATATTAAAAACAGTACTATTAAATTTCTTTCTGTGATATAAAGGTAAGTATAAAAAGGCTAGCACATTTTTCACTGCACAAAGAAAGAGTGACTTGAAACAAAATTGTGTCCCCGGGTCCGGATAATAACCAGACGCAATATCCCCAGAAAGGGCGGGAAAGGGAGGGAGTTTGGCGGCAAATAATTACGAAGCTTGACTCCAGCGCGGCTGTGGTCTGAACCAGGACAAAACCGCTATTATTATTGTTTGGGTTCTAAGTGCCTCCTCTGGTGTTTTCTTCAACTATTTTTACCATTTCATCATTGTAGGGTTACAGAAATAATTAAAATTTGAAACTTAACCACCATTAACAAGTCATCATTCTGGGGATTCACTCGCGAAAATGAAATGAAAGATGAGTAACATTTTCGAAAATGAAAGCTCAATTGATCAGTTAAATTGGAGAAGCAGTCATAGCTGACTGGCTAGAGTACTGGTCTACCACATAAAAGACCCTGGTTTGGTTATGACAGATATGAAATGAATTTTCTCAGACTGCCACCGTGTTTCTAAAGGCAGGTTAACACATTCGCTGCGGCGCCCGAAGCCCCAGTTCCTCGCGTGGAGCGGCCGGTATAGTCTAAAATCAACCAACAGGAAAATTCCAAGTGACCCATACAGAAATAGATACTGAGTTATAACAAAGCTAGTCGTAGTTCTCTCAGATCCCAACAGGTGGGAGCACAATCTACATCGCCAGATACACCATCTTGGTTCTAACCTAAATGTCACCACTCGGATCCGAGTGGTCCGCCCCGCGCGCCGGGACCAGTACTTGGATCCGAGTGGTCCGCAGCGAACGTGTTAAGCCGTTAATCCCAATTACATGAAGTAGTCGTAGGTCACGTCAGAGACGCCAGTGCGACCTGAAAACCCTAGTCTTTAGTTAGCTAGTTACTGGAATGACAACCTGTCCAGGTATTTAATCTAAGTAATAATGAGAAATGACTGTAAGATGATTGTAGCACGATCTTGTAGTCTTATTACTGACTAAGGCTAATATGTTCCTTAGGCAGAACTGTTAATTAATAGCCCAACAGTCAATGGCATTTCCAAATGACCTATAGTTTAACGTGGAGTCCGAACCACTGCCTCTGCATTCCGAACTGTTCTAATTATTAGAATGATATTTTCGGATGGACTTAGTATTCAATAGTGTGGACGTTAATCCACACCAGAGAATATTCCATCCATTAACCATCGCTCATAATTATCCGAAATTCGTGACCTCCAAGTAGTTGGATTACAGGACACGCCACCGAACCAGTCTAACACCATACCTTGGCCGGAGGGTTACGCGAAACTTACTTCCTTACTAGTGAAGTGGTAGAGTAATAATATCTTTTTAATTTTAGGGAATAAAGGGAACAATTTTTTATGTGAAGAAGGAGCCAAGTATTTAGTGCGGGAATAGGCGTTGCAGGTGAACTAAACCCACACTAAAAGCCCTCCCGGTTTTGTTTCACAGTAACCAATGAGAACTGTTAAACACAATTTTAGGCTAGGAAAACTTATGATACCGTCTCAATACTCCATTCCACTCTCATAAAATATTTGTCTTTGATCTCTAACTGTTTACAGTCCCGTCCCTCAATTATTTTTTGTCTTAGTCGAATCCACCAAAAGCGCACAAGTTTTCTCATAACCTCAAAACAGGATCTCAACGCGGGCAGTGAAAGAAAGTGTACTCTTTTATATGCTAAACAAATGACCAGCACGAACAATCTCCTTGCAGGTTGTTATAGTTTGAAACAAACGTGACCGGATGTTACAGCTGGTTTCATATGACGACACACCAAGGTAGCATTTCCTGTCGGCTGAAAGTGGACAGCTTGTTAGCGTGACGTGTCGATGCTCGATGCTCTCTTCTCTATGCTCTATGCTCGTTGGCCTCACCCATTGTCACTTCCCAATCCGTTGTTATTACAAATGATGCAACATTACCGTCCTTTGGGATTAAAAAATTGTAATGTAAAGTCGTTCCAGATTATGGTAACTTAAACATCTGGAGCAATGACGTTGGTTATCTTGTAAAGTAATTTTAAGACCCTGTATTATTTATTATTATATTTTTTCGGTCAAATTCTGATCACTATAAAATAATTATATTATTTACCAAAAATAAATAAAACATCTTTCCAACATATTTTCAATACGTTGGTCCGAAACTCCCAAAACTCCCCTTAAATGTACATCCTCCCCAAATCAAGAGCAGTGTTTCTGTGAAAAAACAATTAATTAAAACAAACAATACAGTAGATTTACAGCAAACGCTACATTAGACAGATAAAATGGTTTTAATTAATGTTGAACTTAAATGTAGGACTGTCACACACTTTGATTCGTCACACAACTTGTTAACATGGCCAGTATTTTATTTTAAAAAAATGCTTTGATTTAATTTTCATTTTGTGTAGTTATGAGAAATAAAGTCAATTATTTATAAGATATTTCAAACAACCTTTATTAATTATCATTCATACACACAAAATCGATAATTTAAAGGCATAAATCATGAAACTTTTAAACTCTATAGTTTGTTTTCCCAAAAATAATACAAACATAAACAGTTCTGCTCGTATAAACTGGTTAAATATATCTTTTGTCACACGAATAAATGACAGTAATTGTTCTAAGTGAGACGAACCAAACGAGCAATTCATCTGAGAACTTTGTTTACTCGCAGTTGGATTTATGGCTTAATTTTTCTGGCTGTCGTGCCAGCTTCAACGGGTTTCAGTCTGTATTATATTTTGGCACTCCAAACTTTCGGAACTCTGCAACAATTATTTCGGAACTTTTCGAAGCTAAATTAGTTCATTCTTGAGCTACGTGTACTAATCGTTCAATTTGTTCATTACTCGTTCAATCAAATAAAAACTGAAGTAGACAACAATATTTATATGGTCATTAAATACAATGAATACAATAGATCTAGTCTTATTAACATAGATATTTATTATCTAAGCCATGAAGTTTAAAATTTATTCCAGACAAATTATATTCAAATATGTTCTTAAGACAGTACATAGGATTCAATAACAACCAGTCCTTAACAGACTTATTACAAAATAAAAAAATATTAATAATTAAAAATAATTATGCCAATATCTTTCTGACATTTGTTTCTGAGTAAACCTCAATCTTTTAGATTTGTATATATGTTTTGCCCATTTCTGGTACCATAATTATATATATTATATATAACGTCAGTGTTCATAATATTATATATTTCTAATAAATTGTTCTCATATATTTGATAGGTAAACAATTCCTAAGGTGTCTAATGAAATTAACTAAACGTGACAACTTTTTAAACAATTATGCATATTATCCGATCATTTCAATTTCATATATCAAGTAATATCTAATAGATATATTTATGAGAACGTATACATCATTATGAACATTATTTCTTAAGCTAAAATTAATCTTTTGTGTTTTTGTCAAGCTATGTAACAATGTATTTGTTAGTGTATAGTGTATAAGTTATTTTACATAAAATACCATCCTAATATGACTAACAGTACTCATGCTATCATAATTAGTGTACCTTACCCGTAGTAGATTTCATTTGTAAAAAAATTTGTTTACATAAATGAAAATGAGCTGTTTTTTATTCTCAAAATCTTTTTAACACTTGACGTATAGAAACAGCTTTGGTTAAACATGTAGCCCTCATTATTATTTTTTTTAATTAAGTAACATATTATGAGGTAATAACAAGGCCAGTCTCCATTAAAACGTCAAAAACGTAAATTCCAAAGAGAACCCGCAAAACACAGCATACAAAACATTAAAAGTAAACTTATCTTGAATTTATACGATACGTTATTTGGAATCGCTCATATAATTAATTGTTGAAAATAAGAGGTTTAGTTTTGCATAGGGGTTTCCAACTTCAAGTTTTCTGTTTATAATTTAAGAAAAAGTACAACAAATTTTACATTATCTTAAATTTTATTTTATAAACGAAATATTTCATATTATTTTTCATAAACAGTGGAAAATTATATCAATCAAATGATCTCTGGACTTCATACGGTATTTGATTATATATATGTAATTTTGTATGCCTTTTTGACATGTTTTGGGAGTTTTGACAAATAATGTTAACAAAAAAACACAGAAAAAATCACAATTTTAAAACCCAACTGATATCACCGTTTTAAGAAATTATGTGACCTCAACACTTTTGACAAAAACATCCAGGTATATAAATAAAAAATATTAAAACGGCTGAGCGTACGTGTAGGCCTACTCTAAGATAACGCACAGGCGTTTCCCTATCTACTCCCAATTTCATAAAATGTCTTCACCGAATTTTTTCACCAGTAGGACAGTAGAAAATTCACCATACGCTTTTCTTAAACATCGATACAAAATTAGTAGGGAATTTTTTAAAGTGTAGAACAATTTAAAAAATCCAATACGTGAGCTGTGTTTAAACGATCCATCTTATAAAGGGTTTTTTTATAAAATGATGTTTGTACAATGATACAACAATTATCAGCTGTTCAAATGCCAGTGTTGCCAAAATAGAAAACTGAAATTGGATCACCGTGTGTATAGTTGGATGGTTGTTGTGGGGAAGTAAACGAACCTCACCAACCGAGATTGCCTTTAGCTTTGCGATCTTGGTAGAGACGAACGACACTCACATTTCACTTCAAAGCATTTATCGTCAGTGAAAAGTCGTCTAATTTAAATATATTTCAGCATTTCTAAATTGGTTTTGTTGATCATACACCTCTTATCGAGTCTTTCAATTAACTCTTTTTGTTGTCTTAACAAAAGGCTAGAAATTCATCATTATAATTAATATGAATATGATATGAAACATAATATTAAGTAATTGATTTTTCCATAACAAAAACATATAAGAAAATTAAATCTTTTTTCTTGACTGTGACACAATTACGTTTTGAAAGTTATTCATCAAATGAGAGTTTGAAATTGAGTACTGTGAAAGGGTTATCATTTATTTTTTATTTCCCCACACCTTTTGATTCAATGCTAAATAAATTAATATTGATAGTGCTGGGTCTAAAATGATTTTATAGAAAGTTCTATTCGTTAGTTAATTGTTTTAATAGTTTCATTGCAAATAGTTTGGTCAACTAAAAGTTCAGCACAGTTTAAACTACCTATTTAAATCCGAGTTCATATTAATTACATAAGAGCATTTTATTTAACCCCAACATTGTTGAAGTACTCACTACTTTTACGAATAAAATAATTGTATTATAATAAGTAATTAAGATTTTAAAATAATTATTTTATACTTAAAACTACACAGTATTTTTTACTGTGATATAATAAAGATCTTGTATACCAAACTACTGACAGTAGCTTTAAACTCATAACTTTCCTTAATTCATTCACCATTTTTTTTAAATGGTTACCATTTTCCAATATTTTGGTCAATTTAATTCGTTCTTATGGGTAATTTATTTTATCGGTCGATGTTCCTAAATTTTATCTGGATTTCTTATATGGAGTCTCTCTTTGGCTAGGTAAATAGTTGAGTAAATAAACCGTAAAAATTACTAAAATGTAAAATATTCCATGATATTTACCATCCAAAAACCACATATAGGATAATATAGGATAATGAAAAGAAAATTAAGTTTACGTATAACTTGGAAAAATGTGGCCTCCAGACAAAATATTGATTCCATATCTTTAATCTTCTTCAAGAACAAGGGAATATTCTACATTTAAAGAATTTATTTAAAATTTATTGTCAGGTGTAACTGCCTCAACTCTTCCATTTATCTCTTTTCCAGAATATCTTCCATACTTCTGGGATAGCTATATGGGACGTAAATATGAATAATGAAGCAATATTTAGGCCTGCTCAGCTTAAACTTTATAGCTAACTATGAAGGTTAGGTTACCTGAGCGCAACGTGAATTGGTCGTTGATAAACGCTCTACGGAGTTAAGTTAGGGTGGTTATTGATATTTTTACTATCAATGATGACCTTCTCAACTAAACTCCGCTGTTTGTCGGTGGCAAAAACACTTTACGTTACATCGTAATTCCGTCTAGCTGGGAAATCGGGGTTCTGGGCGGGGAAAAATCACTTGCAAAGGTTACCATCACTAGCAGGATCACGCCACCGTTACCCATTACCTTATCAGTTTTGATTAGATTAGATCATTGAAATGGCAACCATACCACAACGTAGGTATTTTAAGCCAAGTATGAATGTGGATTGAGTGTAAGATGAACGTGGCGCGATCCTGTAGTCTTGTTACTGAACTAAGGCTGACATGTTCCTTAGACAGGACTGTTAATTAATAGCCCAACAGCCGATGGCAACTAAGGGACCTACAGTTTAACGTGGAATCCGAACCACTGCCTCTGAATTACGAATTGGTCTAATTATGAGGATAGTCTTTTGTGGATTAACGTAGTATTCAATAGTGCGGACGTCAATTCACACAAGAGAACACCACATCCACAGACCATCTCTCACAACTATCCACAATTCGTGACCTCCAAGTAGCTGGATTACAGGACGTCGCCACCGCTCCAGTCAATTATATCAGTGACGTCTATTCCCTCCTAAAAAGGTCGAGCGGGCTTTAAAATTACGTGTTAGTTCATGCCAAGGACTCAAGTAGTTAGTAACAGAAGTATGGAAGATATCAGAGTTGAGGCAGCTATTTTAAACAATTACCAATACCCCAATGGCAAAGTTAATATACCCTGTATATTTAAAGAACTAAAATACATGGGACCACGTTACACTTTATTGTGATGTAACAGTGTTATGGAACGTGTTGCAGGTTTGTAGCAAGTACGTTTTATTTTACAGTTATAGCATAATAGATGAGAATCTTTATTAAATACAATGAAGTATCTACTTTATTGTTGTGCTTTGTCTCAGTAAAGTACGAAAGTGCAACCGGAAATATCCGTATGAGTTGTTACAACCTTCCGTAGTGTTATATCCGTCAAACTTAACTTCTGTATGACTTTACTAATAATACTTATTAGTTTTACAAAAGCTAAAATATATTCTTAAAATATGAAATTAAACATTTCAAAAGACATGATTAGAAAATGTTTATTAATTTTATCAACAAAAATAGCTACGCTAACCCTATTACGTGGCTTCGCTATTCTATGTTCGTATTATAGCCCTGCTTATTTTATTCACGATTTATTGATCGTAAAATAAATAAAAAATAATGGATTAACAGATTGTTATACTTCACCATTAATTCATAAAGCATTTCCAATTTAAATGTATGATTTCATAATTTTAAAGGTGATTGAAAATAAATGGCCCCTTTAATCTATATTAATATTGAAGTAAGCTTATACATTGCTTAGAATTACGAAACTGTTTTTTGTATTTACGTTTCACACCCAAAATCGCAGAAATATATCTTATCTCAATTTATATCTCTCTTCCTGTGACACTGAACAAGGTTTTTTGGCCTCTCCGTGGAAATTAGGAAACACCCACTATGAAAAAGACACCCAATACACACAATAAAAGAAATAATGTGTTTTCATAAACACATTATTCGAGTTCTGTGGTAGAAAATTAAATTAATAAGTTAATATAAAATAACAGTTTTAATAACAGGTAAACTTTAAAACCTAAATGTTTATATGTAAAGGTTAAAAACAGTCTTGACAAAAAATTTAATTACTCAAAAGTAAGAAACAGAACAGCAGAGAGGAGATTTGAATAATTACCCTTCATTAAGCATTTTAAACTCGTCTAGAAGCTTTCCTTTGAAACATACGACTGAGCCCTTCTCGTTTGAGCTCAAAGAGATTAAGTTTCATACGATACATGTGTCGTCATCATGATTTAGTCACAGGATAGTTTGTATTTTACTCATCCAATAATTTTATTCAAATTTATATCAAAATAAAAAAAACAATATTTGTACATTAACAACGGTGCTTAAAATCCCAGGCTAAAATGTTTTGCAGATTTTTGCTATATTTTGAAATTTATTGAATCAAAAACTGTCTCGTTAACAAACAAATGTGTTCATATCATTTTTACGTAAAATTATTTGATTAGTAAAAGGTCCCCGGGCGGCCTACTTTTGAACTTCATTTCATGGAGCAAATGTGAACGTAACGTTTCGGCATAAACAACACCCTGTGTTAGTACTATTATATATAGTATTATTTATATAAATGTAGTATTAGCCATTAGTCCAGATGACTAGTGTTCCATCTCCGGGGTCATTATGTAAACATTTTTAAATACCACTCGTAAAACTATTGCTGAAATATATTCCATAGTATATTTCCTGAAACGTTAATCTAAAACCAAAAGTGTTAAAAATGTTTAAATGTGGTAAAAAAATGTATACAACAAACAAAATACAATTAACTTACTGTAGTGAATGAAGAACCCCCGTTGCAGCAGACCTAAATACTAAGGAAATTTACACTGATTTATGAATCAATAATTTGGATGGTTCAAACTAAGGTTAATCATATGTTTAACTAGCCAAAGTACCCGTTCTTCGCACGGGTTAAAAAGGCTGAAAGGTGTAGGCTCTACTGATACATTTAAGTTATTGTTAATTAATTTTGTAATTCTTCATTGTTTACAAAATGACAAAACACGAGTGTCTACAACATTTCAAAGTAACATCTGTCAAATATTGGGAGAGGATAAGGATTAATGTAATAGAGACAGTCGTCGGAAAAAAACTTAAAATCTACCATTCCGCTATTTCAAATAATTCACTAATTTCGATCCAGCAGTTTATCTGAAAAAATCAACTTTATTTCTTCTTCTTCCCGAACTGTCAAAATATAGTGCAAACAGATGTTGTCATTAGAAAATGTAAACATTGAAACCTAGGACGGTCACGGCAGCTCTTTCTTCTTCTTCTTCTTCTCTAACTGTCAAATTTTAGTTTTCACAGCTGTTGACATTCAAGTAATTTTATGTTTTCATTCTCTAAAAATGTAAACATTGAAACTTAGGACGTTCACAGGGCGTAGCCCGAGAGGATTTTAAGGAAATGAGTATGCCTATGTGTTGCATGAGTTTAAGATCTACCTTTGTGTAAAATTTCAAACCGGTCGGTTCAGTATTTTTCCCATTTACTTGCCACAACAAACCCACAAACAAACATACAGACACCACCTCTTCTTTATAATATTATAGATAAGGAAATTATATCTATTTATTATTCACTCTTGTAAGAATGGCATAGAAAAATTCAAGTAGTTTTGCCGCTACAAGAATATACCATTTAGATTTTTCAATATACAGTAATAGACCTTAAGTAAGTGACAATGTACACAAAGTTGGATCACGATACTTCAAATAATAAGGAAGTTCTACAACTTGCTCTCCGTAAGAATAACATGAATGGTTAATGCGTATGCTGCCAAAAGGTGCAAAAAATTATATTACAGTATACATTATTAAATCTTAGCTATGTGAAGGTGTGTACAAAGCTTAATCAAAATATTTAAAATAATAATAGAGATATCAGTACAAACCAGTAAAAGGTTATGGAGTACTGTACACAGTAAGAATCTCTGAGTCTAATATACTAGTGATTTTCAGATGAAATTGCTGTGTTAACAGACGTTTTAACAAATCCACAGACGTTCCATATTGGATTATCTTGTTGATGGAGCAACTAATACTCGATTCCAACGAAAATATTGATTAATGTCGTTAATTTGGATTATAATTCAATAAAAATAACATGACCACACCATAATTAATTACACATTGTTCTGCCTACATGTTAGTATACATGTAGGCAATTGTACCGTATTGTTTGTAGGTGTCGGCGAACTGAGCTTGTTAGCATATGTGATTATGGGCTGAATGCGACGTCCACTGTCCAGTTGTCCACTGAAGGGTTCTCTGTATTCAGACCAGCTTGCCTTGTTGCTCTGTCCTGATTCAACCACTAGCACAACAATCAAAACAAGGAATTAAAGAAGGAATTAAAGAAATCTTGAAAAGTAATTTTTGTTAGTTAGATTTTTATTGCGAACATTTTCCATCACGATTTTATGTAAAACAAAGTTTCACAACGTTTCGGGATCTGGAATCTGATCCCGTCCTCAGGTGAACTAATATCTAAAACATAGCACAATCAACATATAATCCGGACCAAACCGGTATAAAGCTGAAAACATAAAAGTTTAAAGCAGTCAAAAAAACTTACAAACAAACCATTCACTAAACATTACACACATAAGAAACCAAACACGTCCACTCGTCACGGAGACTCAAAGACAACTGAAAGGAGTGGGCGTGTCCTACCGGGACCGGAAACAAAATGGCCGCCGCAAAAACCTGAAATTCAGGTGAAAATGTCTAACAGATCTATTTATCATTATGCTATTTATTTATTTATTGTGCTATGTTTTAGATATTAGTTCACCTGAGGACGGGATCAGATTCCAGATCGTGAAACAGGTTTTACATGAAATCGTGATGGAAAATGTCCGCAATAAAAATCTAACTAACATCAATCCACCATCACCAATAATGAATTTCATACAAAGAAGTAATTTTTATTTGTAAAGACCATTTTAACCAATTACTATTTGACGAGTTTTTATGATTTGGTGTTTTGATGCTAGTTATTTATCATTATGTATAAATGTAAACCTAAAGTCAAAATGAGTTACTAATAAAATAGAAAAAATACTCCAGTATGACTTTAAATTAGTTTACATTAGGAAATAATAATTAGTATCATTTGGTTTATGTTTAAAAAACACGACGAGGACTTTATAATATAAAAGACTAGACATTATAATACAGTATTATTTTAAAATATTGTTATAATCAATAATTAACGTAAACAAATTAAAAATTCTTTGTTTTGACTATTTATTGTTAAAATTCATCTTAAAAGCCCCGAACTGAAAATACAAGATATACTGTAAATTAAAAGATATTAAATACCTTAATCAGTCTGCAGTTCAAAGATTTGAATTTATTTGAGTTACATGTTTATGTATATATTTATTTCTTTGTGTTGAATCTTTCATAGAATACATGTTCAGTTGTGTTGAAGATGAAAAAATGTTGCTAATATCGCTCAAAAATAAATTTTATAGAGACAATTACTTTACCTATATATGTTGAATCTCAGTTTAAAGAAAACAAAAACTTTCTTCAACAGCTCGAATAATGGAAATACATTTCGTCATAGTGAGTGCTCCTGTTTTCACAGAGAACTGGTACAAAAACATGTTTTAGCATTACCATAAAAAATAAATTGTGATACATTTCGATGGTATGAAGTTTAAAAATTACCAAAAATATCATAATATCAAGTATTGTGCAAGGAAAACTAATTTTATTCATGTTGATTATGAAAACTTACTCAAATAAATAATAACCATCAAAATTGCAAAAGCATATCACATCTCAAATAAATTATTAAAATCAAAGAACATTTCTAAAACTGTATGGCAAATCATAAATAGTAAAAAACTAAATCCAAATAAAAAACAAATCCACTTGTGAAGAAGAAGAAATGTGAAAATATTGTAACAGATCCAATTTTAGTTGCCGAAGAATTTAATACTTCTTTCTCATCAGTTACTTCTGAAAAGTTTTCACATATCAATGTGCAAAGTCCCTCCACCAATCCAAACAGTTCGAAGTCCGGTTGGCTCCATGGGATTAGCTCCGGTGTTAAGGATAGTTGACAGAGGTCTGTCTGCAGTATAGGATGAAGTTGCCCACGCTATTCGAAATCTGGCTCCTAAAAGGACTCTTGACCTAAACAAAGTCTCAATGTGACTGATAAAAGGATGCTTGCCAGAAACTCTCAAACCCCTGACGGAAATTGTTAATTTGTCTTTTCAAACAGGATCATTTCCTGATAGTTTAAAAAATCTAAGATAATTCCGATCTTCAAGAAAAATGATCCACAATCGGCTGAGAGCTACAGACCCAATTCAATTCTCCCAGCGGCAAAGTTTATGAAAAGATATTTCTTGAGAGAATGTCAAAATTTCTGGACAAGTACATCCTTTCCGAAAAGGAAAGTCAATTGTTGACGCTGTGGTTGGTCATGTAGAAACGATCGTCGAGGGCATCGAAAATCAATATAACACTCTAGCCGTGTTATCTTCGACTGTGTTAGGCTACAACACTGTTACATATGGTGGAATCTCACTGAATCCATGGTATACCACTTGATCAAGTCCTTGCAGGAAGGTCCCAAGTGATCCAAATTGCAAATAAAGTTTCCAACAGCCACTCTTTGAGATATGGGGTCCCACAGGGATCAATTATCAGCAACTTGCTTTTTCTTCATGATACTATTCTGATGATACTACTCTCTTCCTTCATGAAAATTCTTGTGAGTCTCTTGAAGTAAACACTTTTGTAAACTTGAATAGATGCATTTAAAATCTTTGCTATTTAAACGTCAAAACCAATACCTCAAAATCGTATTTTATCGATTTCCGCCTTCGAGAATCGAACATACAATCCTACCTCACAGTAATGGTGGACGAGACAGAGGTAAATAAAGTAAGCAGTGCCAAATTTTTGAGCATTTACATTGCCAGAGGTCTAACCTGGAAAGACCACATTGACAATGTTTGTAAGCTCGTGTCATCTGGCATTTACGTACTAATTACCTTTCCAGGTTCTGCCCAGGTCATGTACTTCTGACGGCTTACTATGGTCTCATTTATCCCCATCTCACCTATAGTTGTGTGGGGTGGTGGTGCAAATTAAAATTTCATTCGGCTATATAAACTTCAGAAAAAAGCCATTCGAATAATGGGTAGAATTAAATGGGAGACAGTCGAGCCTGCCTGTATATTATGGAAACTTCTTTGTTCTTTTTAACAAAGTGCGCTCTAACAAGAGGATGTGACATCCACACGTATAACACTAGAGGCAGGGAAAACTACCGAACAGGGAGACACCGGACGGTAGTGCATAAATGATTACCTTCAAAAGCAGGTGTTTCTCTTTGTAAACAATTTGCCGCGCAATCTTGACAAGGCTGCAAATACAAACTTGCTCAAAACAAGGCTGGAGCGCCTTCTGATGTCTCTCGGTGGGAGAGTACTTGTACCACAGATGGGACTAGATCTGGGGCATCGCTAGGCTATAAAATGCAGCTCCCCTGTATACAGTATTATTGGCATTGCTGGGACGGTCCCCTGACTGTTCTCATTATTTTCATTGAGTAAAAACGTTTGTAAATTGAGGCATTCTATGCAATGTTACATTGTTAAACAGAATAAAGAATATATCATTATTATAGGTTTAGGTTATTCCAACCAGTTTAAATGGGGTAAGATTGGACCATGCATATTGTTCCCATGTGGTCGAAACCTGGAGCCGGGCGTGTTTAATCAACCATGCTTTACCGAATGTTGTTGATACGTTACCCATGGAAAAAACAAAGCCTAACACTGCTAAGTGAATCGTTTGTAGAACGGTGTAGTTTTTTATAAATAAAAAACGAGTCTCAGTGACTCTAAATAAAGAATTAGATTTTTTTACAAATTCATAGCTTTTTGAAACATATTTGCCTAATACAAAAAAACCATAAAATCGCCAAACATTTATAAAAAGTTTTATATGAAGACATTAATTAATATTCTCGTAGGGCAATTGTACAAAAGGTTTTTACTGACATAGTAAAAATTCTGTGAATTCACCTCCGCACTGTGCAATGTCATAAAACGAGAGGCTAAAATAACACATTTTTCCTTCAAGTGTTTCAATATCCAACAGAATAACATTGAAATTTCATAGAAAAATAATTTTACACTACAGTATTTTTCAATATCTTTGAATTTAAATAGTTTCCATGGAAAGCTAGCAAGAGTTTTTTTTTAAACTTACCTGTTTTGTATAAAAGAAAATGAAACTTAATTTATATTTACTACCTTATAAAAACCTATTTAATTATATTAACGGGTCATGAACAAAGGAAACTCTGTACATTATTACTCAACCAGTTTGAGCAGCCAAGTTGTTTTGAGATTTGCTCAGGATTGAACCAGACACCTTCAGATCATGGTCTGAGATCTCCACAATACTATAACCACTGACGCACTCACTCAGTCAATACAAGTGTAACATAAACAAGGTTTATCTTTCCTCGTTTTTTTCTGGAGTTAGCGTTAACAAACTGCACTAATATTATTCTACTCGAACTCAAACATGTTCAAATATACATTTATGTATGAGGGTCTAATACATATTTTAGACATGTTGAGAACGCGTTACAGTGTGTGTCGTTATTACAGCATTTCCTAGTGTCTCGGGGTAAGGCCATCAGTTTGCAGTCCTACAGACTGGGTATAGCTCACATGAAATTAGAATAGCCTCAGGGACTTGACGTCCCCATATTGGCAAACAGGATCAGACATGCATATATATCCTCACATATCCTCATACACTGGCCTACATATCCTCACTGTACCATTAATTTTGTGGCTGTACTGAATATGTTTTCGTAATACTACTTTCTTTTAGTACCCGTACATCTATTTTTATAGCATAAACAACTCTCAAGTACTCAGCTGTAATGAAAAGGTATAGGTTGTATACAATTGATTTTTTTAAATCAATTTCAAAGCATAAATAGATAATACTTCATGAATAATAGGCAAAATAAACGGTATAAGTTAACACATACTTTCTCGCTTAGGTAAATTTAAAAACGACTATCTATATTTAAACTATAATATTCTTTAAAGTTTATCTAAATATCATTTAATTTATGGTTTCGAAAATAATCATCCAATTTATGATAATATCAACAAGAGAAACAAAGTTAAATTAATTGTTAGAGGTTTCTGGGGCTCAACCCTTCCATCCCCCGGCCACCCGGTAATACCAACTTTTTTGAGTAGGTTTTGTTAGGTGATGTGACCTTCCCAATTTCGATAGAAAACGGTTGGGAAATAAGGAAGAAATATACTTTTTTAATAATTGATTTTTTCTGTAGAACCGTTAGTCGTAGACAAATAATAAAAAATTCTAATGTGTTTAGTTTTTAAGCTGGTTTTAATGATGGTGGTCAAATTATACTTTGTTTTTTGTTTTCCTGGAAAACTTAAAAAAATCTGTTTTTTGAAATTTAATTTAACATGCGGGTGGTGCCATTTTTTTAGTACTCTTTGCACTAAAACGACTAAATTTTAATCAAAATAGTTATTTTTGAGAAACTTAGATTTTTCACATTTTTAATGGGTTTTACCCATATAGGGAACTACCCTTAAAGATGAAAAATTTAAAAAACTCTTGGAGATACGGTGAAAATAAGCATACACAACCAATTTCACTAGATCGGACCAACGGGGTAGGTTGTGGATCCGTACATATCCAGACACACACACACACACACACACACACGACAGATGACGTCGAAACCCACTTTTTGGATTCAGGGGACCCCAAAACAAATATATATCCACTCTCAACTGAAATTTGAATATTTTTATGAAAATAATACTCTGTCCATATACTATCGTATAAGTGAGAGAAAGTGAAAACATTTATCATTACAGTAGTTGTTATATTTATGTCTCTGTTAATATAACAGTACTCTCTGTGCTTATGTTTCCTGCCCAAACTAATATAGCTAATTTTAGTTTTCACCTTACCTAAATAATATTTCTAAAATGGCGGCCTACTTGGTTAGATATTTCAAAAATGAATGAGAAATGAGTTTAATATGATTGTGGAGACAATTTGTAGTCTTGTTAGTAACTAGGGGTAACATGTTCTATAGACAGGATTGTTAATTAATAACTCAAAAGCTAGTGACATCGAAGGGACCTACAGTTTAACGTTTTTGTTCTAGCCACTCCAAGAGGTAAATCCAGCAGCTACAGCGGTAAACGCTAATGCTGTGATTCACCCAAATGAAGTCCTTTCGCCCGTATGTAAGTAGCTCATACACGTCTGAACGGATGGGGGAAGGCGGGTTTAGTTTGGGTAAACGGATGACCGTTAGTTTGGGCGACCGCTTAACGGTGGTCACCACATAACCCTCGCAGGAGCGGGGGTACTCATAAAGAGTTACCACCTGGCAAAAAAAATTCATTAGGATTTCATTAGGTAAGTGCGAGAAACGTGTACCAGTTAAATAAACCTGTTGAGAACTGTAACATATATGAAAGTATATAAATTTGTATGGGCATCCATCAGTTTGGGACAATTTTTCAAAGATTAAATAGTTAAGTATAAAATAGTTTGGTAAAACCTATTATGGTCATTGACAAATCCCACTTGATACATATTTTTGCCAGTCTCGCATTGCATTGCTGCTCTGATTCTATGAAGAGAACCTGTCAATAAACTTAAAATAAACTGTATCAGTAAGCAAACATATATATTATTTCCTTCTTAAACTTAAAATAACAAATTACAAAATAGATTTATTGTTTCAAAATAAGTTATCAAATTACTTTTACACAACTTCTTACTAAAAGATTTAAAATTTTGAGAATACGCCCAATCTCCCCTCCATAATTGTAAGAACCCTTTTTTATCGGGTTTTATTTGGCTTTAGTATCGTTTTTACAAGTCAAAATTTTGATAGGTGATATAGATATTAAAACAATAACTGAGCACTTGAAATATGTTGTAAGTGCTGTGACGAGAGTAGCCTATAACATAGAGGTGACCACACCCCAGATGCGGCTAGTGGTCTAACCCGGGTTGAATATTGAGCTAACAAGAGGCTTTGTCCTGACTGGTCAACACACTATACATCCACGAACTTAAACACTACGGGAGCAGGCTACTTGAAATGCTGCTGCAGGAATAGACCCCATGTTTATATCGTAGATGCCTACATCTAGGGGTGGACTCCGGGACTTGGTGTCAAAGGTCCCGGGTTCAAATCCCACCAATAACGAATGGCTTTTCGCTAAGCCTGGTTATGTCGCAAGCCACTAGGTCTAGCCTGAAGTAATAGAAAAACCAGTTACGAACGATGGCCTAGACTTGGATGAGAAGGGGGACATTAAAACTACGATAACAGACACAAAGTTATACTATAACTATATATAACTAGTTACTGTGGTTGGAGTGTGCATTACAGTTTTTCAAAGTTTGAAAACACATAGTTCAGGAACCATTAAACTTCCAGTAAAAACTTTTATAGTATATTAAAAGTGCATATATCTAGTTTTTTAGAGTTTCACTACAATATATGTACACTAAAATTTTAAAAAGCGTTTTTAAAACATGATGTTTCAAAATATGCAATTATCTCGACCGACAATGATAATAAACAAATAATTAGAACGAAACAAATTTCAGATCTCTTTGTATTCTGGTTTCAAAGATATGTGGAATAAAGTTGGCATTACTGTTAAATGGTACTCAGGTGACCTTTTAAATTGTTAAAGCTACAAATTTACCAAAAATAATGTTTATTTTATTTTGAAACCATCTATATAAATAAAATTAGAGTTTACAATAAGGTTAGAGTCTGTACATTTGCGTGGAATACGTATGTTTTTGGTTATTTTTATATCTGATACACCAAAAAGACCGAAATGGGTTTGACTCAATATATTTTTCTCTTTCTGTAACAGTAGAAAACGTTATTTTTGTAACACTTTTTCATTAAAGCTAGAAAACAATTGTAATAAAACTTATTTACGTTGTTATATATCTTTTGGAGAAGGTTTTGTGTACTGTGAAGTGACTAACGATAATCTGAAGTAAAAAATGTGCTTTTAAAAACTTACTTTGCACAGATTTGATTTATTAAAGCGGTCCTAATAGAATGAAATAACCAGCTGTTAAATTAAACCAATATCAGATTGATTTGATCATATTAAAACGCTATCTTAACGTAGGCTATAAGATATTTTACTAATTTTAGAATGCTTTTCACGTTAACGTTTTATAAATATATTAAAACTGTAAACATTTGTGATACAACCCGTACAAAGAACGGACTAACAACCGGTGCAAGAACAAACTTTCTTTACAAGTTTGTTTAGGAAATATACTTTACCAAATTTAAATGTATGAATACTCGTTTTTGGAATTTTCAGCAGAAAATGTTCAAGGTGGTAAATATTCAATGCAGGTTCGCGGTATCTGTAGGATATCCGTCACCCGTCCTGTTCAGCGAACAGTCTCACACCAACGCCGGACTAATGGAATTTCATCTTCAGCTTTTATCATTTTTGCTTCACAATATTTAGAATATGATTATAAGAAGATTGAGAGCTTAGATTCTTTTAGTTAGGCAAATCACAAGGTAAATTAATGACAATTATAATATGTTTGTAATTCTGTGAATAATATTTCAGCTATACTACATTCATATTAAATATTAGACCATTTTAAAAATTGTTTACTTTAACTTTGGTATATGATTCATATAAATTGTAATTGCAACTAGGTTTGGCTCACTATGGGTTCACTAAGCTGTGAAAGGATTCCTCACTTCCATTACGGAACTTATAATTCAAATTACACGTACAGTGAATGGTTCCATTGGACGGGAGGAAAAATGAAAAAAAACGTTTACATTACGTTGGTTAAACAAAGGTTATCAAGTACCGTTGGTTAGGCAAAGGTGGCCAAGTACCGTTGGTTAGACAAAGGTGATCAAGTACCGTTGGTTAGGAAAAGGTGACCAAGTACCATTGGTTAGGCAAAGGTGATCAAGTACCATTCATTAGGCAAAGGTGACCAAGTACCATTGGTTAGGCAAAGGTGACCAAGTACCGCTGATTAGTCAAAGGTGACCAAGTACCGTTTTTAGGCAAAGGTGGCCAAGTACCGTTGGTTAGGCAAAGGTGATCAAGTACCGTTGCTTAAACAAAGGTGATCAAGTACCGTTGGTTAGGAAAAGGTGACCAAGTACCATTGGTTAGGCAAATGTGACCAAGTACCATTGGTTAGGCAAATGTGAACAAGTACTTTTGGTTAGGCAAAGGTGACTGCTCACGATCTGATATGCTGCTCACGTCTATACATAACATTACGATTTATTATTTTTACGAAAAGTTTATACTGTTTTGATATTTATATATTACTAAACCTAGATAATTTCTTCTCGTTAAAATAGGGAACAATCTAACCCTTAAATAATCAATTGTGGTGTAATTTATACAAATATATAGCATGGAAGGCTTTAAAAATTTGTACGTTAAATGTTAACTCGTGAAGAGAAGTGGTCTGTAATAGATTACATTTTCACCACGTAAACCTAGAATGGTATCGAGTGACAAACGATCACACACTGCATGTGCAAATGACAGTCACTTGTCTAAAACAGACCGCAGATGTACACGCCCATCATCATGACGTCATATTGCCCCAGTTTATGTCGAGTAATAAACCAGTTCGCTCAATAGCTGATACGAATCATTGTACGTTTTTGAATATTACATTCACGATCTAAAAATATATTTATTTCTTATCGAGAATACCTTAAATCATCGATATTTCTAAAAGGAAGGATTTCAGTTCCTCTGAAAAGCTATTCTTATTACCCGTATGGCGTCACTAAGCATATGACGTCACTTCCAATTCAAATTTTGGTCTGAAGGATTGTCAATACCCTCAACCCCAGAGCTGAGACATATCCAAGTCAAAATTTCCTAATAACTAAATAACCTGTTCATGAGTAGGATAAGATTGCTTGGAAATGAATTAAAACATTTTTTTACAAATTTTTAATTAACTACTTAACAATTAATTTAATATCTGATTATTTCCCTTTATTTTATTGTCGATAACACATAAGCCAAATAAGGCAGGGGGGAGGATATAAATCAACCCAGTTTTATTATAACTATTCGGTATTTTAACTATTCCCTTGTTTAATAACGGAATTTCATGACCATCACAAACTTTTTTTTATTTAAAGCGAAAACTTGTCAAATATTCATGGACATCTCAAAGGATTGAGCCTGTGATCTTTTACATCGAAGTCTAAGACGCGACTATTATTCAGTATATTTTTAGCTTCTTATGAGAAATAATTTTTACTTAAAATATGAAATGGTGATTAACAATAAACTTACAATTCGAGTAATAAGGTCCTTACTGGTGGAGCGATAACCTAAATTGAACTTAATAATTAATTGAAGCTTTATTACCGCCCATGTTTGTGAAATAACAGTAAAATTCAAGTAAAAACTAGTTTATTGCGTCTCGCCATAGCGGATCAGACCGACAAGCGGAACTGCTACTTGAATTTTTAATAGCTACATTACCAGTGAGGAGATTCAAATTCTTATTGTTTTGTTCTTCAGAGAAACGGAGATTAATTTTATAGTAGGATGTCTTTGATGTAATGTAGACACCTTTTACTATCTTCCTTTAATTTTATCATATTTTCCATTTAAGTATTGGTATTTTCTATCTTTAATTTCTATTATTGTGCCTTTAGTTCTTGATGCTATTTGTCTTAACACGTATTTCACCACGAGTATCATATTCATGTGATGTATATCATGTGCATCATGTTATTGTTTGTATACAAACTCTATTTTGTGGATGATTTTTTTAATCTGAGTTTTAATCTTCCTTTTTGTGTTAGGAACACTCTGTAAGTAGTTTTATTTAATTTATGTTGTAGTAGTAATTCAGTGTCTTCTGATGATGTCAGAGGTCGAATTTCAAATGATGTGGCAAATTACATATTAAATTCTAATAAAGAACATCAAGATCTGAAGGCACAAAGATGGTAAATATATTTTATATAACTTTCTCTTGAAACTGGATAAAACTATAAAGTAGATATTATCTATTGGTTTATCAAAGTAAAATCACCCCATCGCATAAGACCTGCGTACTGAGCGAATTAAAAAATCAATAACATGACAATATGGCAAGTTTTATTAATATATTTCCATAAAAAAGAGTATGGATAAGTTTGCCTAATCTCCTTACATGGGAAAGAATATGCAGGTTTGCTGTGGTGAGCAACACTAATAGTAGCCATTTTAAGCTTAAACAATTCATTTTTATTATGACCATATATCTGTCTATAAATAAAGAAGTTTGCCTGTTCTCTATATGATTAACATGAGAAAGGAGTATCCAGTTTAACTGCTATGATTTTTTGACACGGATATGTCTTAGCTCTTGAGTAGGAGGTTTTGGCAATTTGCGCTACAATTTGAAACAGTGACATCATTTGATTAGTGACGTCATATGCATGTCATAGTTAGGTTATAAGAACAGCTGTTAAGATTAACTCAGAACATACCCTTTAGACATAACCATCATCTAACCTATTTTCCAGAGGAAGTAAATACAAACATTGTTCATATTAACTATGAAAATTATTCATATATGTGTATTTAAAATATAATATTCCTTGCGTTCTATTTCAAGACTTATGTGAAAATCATTTTTTACACACAAATATACAATAATAAATACTCCAGTCGCAGCAGACCTGCTTACTCAGCGAATTTCCAAATCATTAGTATAATAATAATATATAACATATTTAATCAATATGTTGATAAATATAAGTCATTTGCCTATTCACCATAAGATTAACATGTGAAAGAGTATGCAGGTTTGCTGCTGTGAGGAACATTGAAACAATTTTATTTTGACCATTTATTCCAAGCTTCATCAACGTCTGTTCATAAATAAAGGAGTTTGCCTATTCTCTATATGATTAACATGGGAAATGTAATAGCTTCTTCCCTATGAAAAATTCGCTAATAAACAGTTGATACAGTTTTGTGTTTGTGTAAAAATTACAAATATTGTGTAATAATATTAGTATTAGTACTACTATATGATTAAAATTTAACAAAAGCTATAAAATAATTTCAGAGGAAAAAATTATTTATTTTAAATTTATTTTAAATCCACAGTTACGAAAAGTAATGGGAAAAGTTTTTTCGTGGAAAAAAGGAAAAATATGTTCTAAATGGAAAACCGATGATGAAAATGCCGTTTATCTTGACACAACCCGGACTGAACGTTGCGGTGAATCGTTCAACACAGGAAAGCTTTCAGCGCAGGCTCCTTCCTGCTGTCAGCGGGCTAATAATTAATGTTGAATCTATTGGTAAATAAGACATTAAGGATATTACTTCATTCTCCATCCCTAATGTCTGTCTGGAGTTTTTAAGCACACATTACATGCACGAGTTTGTTTACGTCTTAATATTTCTCTCATGCATATTCATAATTAATTGTAAGTAGAATACAATTCAAAACTAGGTATTTTTACTGTCTCCCCCATACGATTTTCGTTCGAATTTTCAAATCAGAATATTTGCGGATATGTCCATATTCCTGCCTCTGAATCTAAAAAAAGGTTTTTACAATAATGTCTGTCTTTTTGTGTGCCAGTGTGTGTGTGGGGTGGATTAGATTGGATTATTCAAATGGCGACCATACTACAAGGTAGGTATTTTAAGCCAAGTATGAATAAGGATTGAGTGTAAGATGATTGTGATGCCATCTTGTAGTCTTGTTACTGACTAATGTTCCTTAGACAGGACTATTAATTAATAGCCCAACAGCCGATGGCAACTAAGGGACCTACAGTTTAACGTGGAATCCGATCCACGGCCTCTGAATTACGAATTGGTCTAATTATGAGGATGGTCTATGTGGATTAACGTAGTATTCAATAGTGTGGACGTTAATCCACACAACAGAACACCACACCCACCAACCATCGTTCACAACTATCCACAATTCGTGACCTCCAAGTAGCTGGATTACAGGATGACGCCACCATCCCAGTCCATGTCCAGTAGGATGTGCAGAAGTCTATATTTGAAACCATTGGTCCAATTTTAGTGAAATTCGGTATGTAGGTAGCAATACACAGTATCTTGGAGCATTTTTTTCAATTTTTGAATTTAAAAAAATTTAAGGTAGAAAATGTGTGAGAATCCACTCATATTTGTTACGGCTTAGGAGGCTAAAGTGGATCCCAAGTTAAACTGTAGGTCCCTAGATGGCATTGAATTTTGGGTTATTAATTGTTAGTACTGTGTAAGGAACATATCAGCCTCGGTAACAAGACAAGAAGATCGCGCCACAATCATCTAACACTCATTTCTCATTCATACTTGGCTGAAAATACCTACCTGGATAGGTCACCATTTCAGGAAGGTAATAAAGATAAAAGGACAACAAATAATATTTTTTATTTTAGAACAGTCAAGAGAAACTCATCACAAAACGTAATAACTTGCAATATTACACTGTCAACTAATTTAATATGACGCAAATGAAATTTCCAAAATTGCGATTTTTACCCTTCGAAATTGACTGAACACTGGACGAAATCAGCGAGTCCGTGGTAGCGGAGACATGATATGTTTTTAAACAGGCCGATGTATCGGGAGTCTAGCAACGCGGCCGGCTGACAAACTCATGCATATGAAGTGTCGGGCGACCGGGATTTGCGGATCAAAACACCTCACGTGTTTTAAATATTATTTGATTTTTTTTAGTAGCTCAATGACACAAAATTTTGATATAGTTTTTTTATTGATTGTAAAAACAACAACAATAACAGAATGAATATGCAGTGTTAGCCTACATTTACATTTTTGAAAAAATTTAACACATTATTTTTATTCCCAAATTTGCGATTTACGTCAAATGGGATTTTTAAAATTACAATATTCAATTCAAAACTTATATCACAAAGAAGTTGAACAGTTAGTTGTATAAATTTCATTGTGTTGTTTTTAAATATATTGAAGTTAATTTTGTACTTTCTCCCCTTACACGTACTGTAGTACAAGAAGAATATTGTTTTCGTCAATTTTGTTCAAATTTGAGCTAAGAGTAGGTTTATCTGTTTTGAGGCTCCCTGAATCCAAAAAAGTTGTTTTCAATCTGATGTCTGACTGTCTATCTGTTGGGGAGGCGGTGTTGATAATTCTCATAAGCTTTTTCAAACTTGGTAAGAGGGTGTCATAGAGAAATTTTATGACCAATTTTTAAACATTACATTTATTAAATATCGTTTTAATAAGAATATAATAATGTTATAGTTGATTAAAAGCTTGTGTTTTTAGTTTTACCTTTAATGGGAGAAATTATGTGACTTTGGTGCATATCTGGTTCACTGATACCGTTTTTTTGTTTTTTTTTCGTCCCACCTTGATAATTCCGGTACTGTCACCATGAACAGTGTTACGTTATTCAAGTTAATAATAATACCAAAAATTACAAACCCATTAATAAGAATTAATTTAAACGATATTCCTCTCGTAAGTTTATGCTGACATTTTTTAAGAAGAAGGATACAGGAACGAATGAATTGAATCTGATTAAGGAAAGAGAGTATTGTTACAATATAATTAAACTTATGATAGTGTCAGTAACCTTTAAATAATGTTGCACAAGTACTTTGCAAGTGTTTCAATTAATATACGATTATTTTCCTGTCTACTTCAATCATAGAACCAAACAAATATCGTTCGTAAATTTAATAAGAGTAATTTTGTTGTTCCGGGTGTGTTAAATTACTACTTTATTGTAATAATATATCATCGATGACTTAGTAAAATATATAAAATAAATCACTCAGTATATATGTTTAAAATTAATATTGTAAACAGCAACATCGTAAGTAAAAATATTGTAATATTTATGAGCTGTACAAATTTTTCTACTCGTAAAAAGGAAAATTTATTATTTTTAACTTAAAAGTAGATGATTTGATGTTTCATGTCTTGAACCACCGAAAAGTTTGTAATAAGTCTATATATTCCAGGTGCAGGAGGGAGAAACCCTCGTGATGGATTAGCATTCATCTTTTTATCCCCCCCCCTTAGTCGATTTGGTCGGGTTTTGCTTTGACTTCGCAGTCATCACTCATAGTTTAGCTATAAAAGACTCCGGTTATATAAATAAGTTTAACATACTATAAGAATGTTTTATGATACAGTACGATTTATAATATTTTTATATAAAACTCAAGGGGTCAAGTACACGTTTTGATATACGATATGGCTTACATCCAATACATTATTTAGATAAAATTGCATACTACCGGTACTAAAGTATTACACTCTGTAATTGGGGGTATGAAACACTTAAATTACCAGTCAAGGTAGTAAACAAAGTAACAAAAATTGTAACACCTTAGTAGTAACAGATTAGATATGCCTCTAGTCTGATGAAAAGTTTTTTAGACTTTGGAACAAGAGGCAAAAATTATACGTTTCGATACTCTCGCTTACGAGTGAACCGTTTGAAGCCGATTGGAAGTACACAAGTTCAAATCCCGACTATGAAAAAACTCAATTTGACTTGCAAATGTGTGGTACAGTGGTGGTAGAGCCGCCTAAAATAAACGGTAAACGGCTTAGGTGAAAGTTGACGGCATTTTAGGCTCAGTTGGGATGATTATCTCCTATGTTTCATTAACCCTTCCTGAGCGTTTGACGTATATATACGTCACCGATGCTAATAACTTCCAATCACTTGCCGTATATATACGCAACACAATCTGGAGTTCACGAGCGTTTGACGTACATATACGTCAAAAAATTAAAACATAAATTTTGGTTGAATGCTCCAAATTTTGAAGAAGACATAATAGACCTGCTATATAGACACACAAAAAATAGGGTCGTGAAACATGTAAAAAATATTTTTATGAAAAAATTGTATAATCAACTTCAACCATCAGATGGAGATGGAAAAAGTCAAAATTTTAAAATCTATTTCTTGGCCCCAACCAAAATACTTTTCGCGTGGTGAGTGCAGGCGCGTGTAGTGGCCGCCGCACGGTAAGGGTTAATATTACTGCATTCCGTACAGAGAAAATATCTGAAGGGAGGTTCGCACAGCCCGATATATTATGCACACCTTGCCTCACAGCGGTATTGTGATTCAGTCATGTTAACAGTTAACTCTGGAACAGCACTTAGTATCTGTATATTATTCAGGAAGGCACGCACCTCTTCCTCTAACGGGGTTATCCAGTTATTGGTTCCATCTAAATTTTTACACGGTCTAAATGCACGAAACTCAATCTGGATATAACTGGATACAACTGTGTAATGTGTATTTAGACCAATTAACGTACGTCTTACCGTGAGAATCGAATCTATTGTGATGTATTGTTTGTGTAGCTAGACCGCATGCTATCTCGAGCAACAGTGTACTGATATATTCGAATGCTTGATGTCTATGAGACGATGGCGCAATTTTGCATTTGCTAACAGGATTTCTATGTTACGTCAAAATACGATAGTTGAACTCTAATGTTCCAGAAAGTAAGTTATATTTAATTAACATTTTGTACATAGTAATGCATGATTAGTGATACAGTGTTGTTGATTAAAGTGTTTTAGTTGAAATTACAATGCTTCGCTTTTAGTTTAAACTCAGTAACATTTTCCCCATCAGGTAGTTCGGATAAGTCAGCCGTTCGGATTAATGGGACTCTGGTTGTACAGGAAACTAATTCCTACCTAATTTAATTAGCAATAAAAGCCGTTATTTTTAAACGTTGTATCACTCTAGGTACAACAATTGTCCGTTGAGGTCTTGGACAGCTAGTTTTCCATCTCACCACCTCTTGCCAAGCAGTGTTGCCATTTTTCATTTAGCCTATCAGCTGATGTAACCATATGCTATAATAGAATAGGGCGATTTGGCAACACCGAACTGACTCTCATCGGACTATTTTGGTGTGGTTTACGCCAATTTTAATTTGACAGATGGTTATTTATTTCAGTAAAATCACTTTAATAGATCACAGGTTCAGTAAACCTAGAAAAAATGTTTATTTATTTCATTAATATATTTATTTTCTAACGGCAAGCAGCCAATTACATCAAGTGTGAATACACGCAAGATGGTCTAGAAAGAATAATAATAATAATACATTACATAAAATTACAATACAGATAAGTTACTATATACAAGAAACCAGCATAAATAGTGTGACATAACCATCACATATACAACATTATAACAGAAGCACCGAGGACTATATTTACTCGCCATGGCTTGATCGATAACGCCGAAAACAATATTTTTTTGTCAGTTGTTTAATGTGCAGAACTATTTTTGGTTCTTAGTTTAACATAGTAAAAGTATTATAAAACCTTATTGTTGGAGCTATTTTCGATAATATAACCAGTCAGTCATTATAGTTTCATGTCAATATATATTAGTGAATAGACTATTTATAAATAAAAATAAAGATATGCACGACGACTAACGTTACTTAAACGGTTTTACAATATTTCAACAACGCAAAACGGTGAAATTTAATTCAACTAGACCCAAAATTGTTACATTTCTGGTGGCAGCAAGAAAAATGGCGCAATAAATCCCCTTGAGTGTAAACAAAGTTCGCAGTGAATTGTTTGTTAGATTTGTCCAATTCATTGCAATAATTGCTGCCTGATTTCCATTGGCTCAATGCCGATGTATGCTCTAAATGTGTTTCACTACAATATTTATAATACTACGTAATATTCTAGCTCATCCCGTATATAATGGGATTTTACATTTTTTAACAAAGGCATAGATGTTAGTTTATGAATAAATTTTATAATTTTTCTCATATTTATTGTGGCTATTCAGTAAACGTAGTTTATGATTCTTACATTCACAAAGCTCTAAGTAACATATGGTAAATACAAACAAAGTCTTCGTGCAGTAATCTATTAATTTAGTAATGCAGAGGTTGAAAATAATGTATATAGGCCTACTCTAAATGAAATTAATCTAGTGTGAATTCCATTACCTCTTAATTTCAATGTATGTCCCATGAAGAGTAATAAATAAATAAAAATCGGAAAAGTAAGCATAGGGTGATATAAACATAATATTAAAGGCATTACCTTGTAGAAAACAATGCCTCAAATAATATTTTGCTCTACTTCCAACGGTTACCGAGATATTATGAAGTCTAACCACAGTGGGTTGTGTTTTGGGGCTCCAGTGTTAATCTTATCGAGGATAAGGAAAAATTAATATTTCACTTATTAACCAATTTTTTTAAACTTTTATTTAGCTTCATGTGACTGAGATCCTTACAAATTTAAAATGTAGAAGATACTGGTACGGTGACGACGTCCTGTAATCCAGCTACTTGGAGGTCACGAATTGTGGATAGTTGTGAGAGATGGTTGGTAGATGTAGTGTTCTCTTGTGTGGATTGAATTCCACACTATTGAATACTACGTTAATCCGCATAGACCATCCTCATAATTAAATCATTTCGTAATTAATATGCTGTGGTTCGGATTCCACGTTAAACTGAAGTTCCATTAGTTGCCATCGGCTGTTGGGCTATTAATTAACAGTCCTGTCTAAGAAAAATGTCAGCCTTAGTCAGTAACAAGACTACAAGATCGCGCCACATACATTTTACACTCAATCCTCATTCATACTTGGCTTAAAATACCTACATTGTAGAATGGTTGCCATTTCAATGATCTAATCTAATTTATGCTTAAATATCCTACTTTATGTGTTTATCATGGCGCATAACCTGCATACTTATTTATTATGTTAATCATAAAGAGAATAGGTAAACTCCATTATTTATGGACTGATGTTGATAACACTTGGTATATAGTCTAAATAAAAATTTTTATGGTAAAAATGCTCACGTTCAGTGTTCCTCCCTGCAGCAAACCTGCATACTCTTTATAAAATATTGATCAAACTTGTCATTTTATATTATTATTGTCATGTTATTGAATACGCTGAGTACGCAAGTATACTACGACAGAGGTATTTGAGTATGGTCTTGGTCAAAACATTTTAAAACGCACACAACACGCACAATTTTTTTTAACACACATTTAAAATACAGATAATGCACTGGTTACGACACAGGTAATTTCCACAGGTTGGCCACCCTGATTTCCCATGAGCAGAGCATTGGTTCGCGCGAAGGCTTATTTTACAGTCACATTGCGCATTGGATTATTCGATTCGTTTTGTAAGCCAGCTTCGCCATTATTCATGTTAAAGGATTGGCTTGACAACTGATATTCACATGCAGCTGGGTAAACTCACATGTAACATGTTAATGCATTTAAATCTATGATACTAATTCGATGGATATGTGAAATATTGGTTCATTGTGTTCTTATTTTAGAAGGTATTAAATAACGTGTTGTGCACAATAAGCTATTTTTATTTTCTAGCTTTTATCTGAAAAAATAAATGAAAATATGTCAATAAAGACATGATTTGATTTACTTAAAGAAAATAATTTGAGGTGTCAGATACAAATAAAGCAATATCATTATGGTGCACTGGTAATGTAGCCAAATATACCCGTCTTGGGACAAGCTAACAGAGCAGCCACAGGGGCAATACTTTATCTTCTACTCCAAATCTCCAATTTACGAGAAAGGATGCAAAACTTTCCAAGTAAATTCAAGCATACGATAAAACTCTATTCGTAAGAGTTAGCTTTTGTAATTGCATACACCAATAATTTGAATATTTTATCAACAGCTGATTTTGTGTTGCTTTATTTTTTAGTCGACAGCTATCGTTATTGTGCGTCATTTTCAGTGAATGTTTGTGATTGTTAAAAAAATGTAGGTTATACGTTACTGGTTGGTTTGTTTGTTACAAAGTAATTATTAGCTGTTTTTTTTTGTTTTGTACGAGTGGAATTATTAAATATTAGATAACGCAACTAGTATTATAAACAATGCCGTGATTAAGACATTTTAATCTTTCCTATAAAAGCCGCATTGCAGTTAGGTTTGTATTGGAATATTGTGAATCAATCCACTCAGATTTATTTTTTTTGTGGGAATGTTATTAAGTAGGCTATTGTTATTTATTAACTATGCCGCGACCCAGAATATCACACAACGAAGACGTAGTAACATTCAATTTCAGAACATGGCAAATCTTAAAGTTAACACGTATTTACTGTTAGGCGTTACGACGTTCGCCAGGTCAGTTAGTATAATATAATGTCAATAAGAATTTAATTGAACAACAAAAAACAATCAAATCCAACATCAATTTGAATAACAATATATATTATTTGATTTTGTTTCAAATGCAATAGAAAAGTGTAGAAAGTACGTTTTCACCCAATTTGCCTGTGCTTTATTCGCTCGTATATTACACGTGTGTGGAGTAACGTGTAAAAATATAGGAATGAGTTTTATGAATGTAGTTTTGATAAGACCAATTTTTTTAACCCCAGCTGTCGTATCACCGTGAGCCTAGGGCCTGTGCGGTACCGTAGCGACATTAGTCACATGGACTAGTCAGAGGTGACTTTTCGTCATCTGACAGGAGTCGCCGGCCGTTGGTTTTGATCCACCAACCTTTTCCATAGTATAGGCTGGACGTCAGTCAAGTGATTTAATACCCTAATCACAGCCATTGTAATTAAACTTAAGAGTAAAACACTCTCAAACTTTGTACTCCATCACAACTCCCTCGGAGACGAAAAATAACATTCACTTGGAGTAGGCTTGCCCATGAATGTTTGTGATTGTGACACATTTCTTAGCAAATTACCTATGGAAAAGTAAGCTATTTACATGTCCCGCATGGTGACAGTTCAGCCCGGTACCATGATGAAAGTTCACAATGCTACTCATGAACACGTTTTGGGGGGTCATTCAAAGTTTTATATATATATATATATATTATGTGTGTGTGTGTGTGTGTGTGTGTGTGTGTGTGTGTGTGTGTGTGTGTGTGTGTGTGTGTGTGTGTGTGTGTGTGTGTGTGTGTGTGTGTGTGTGTGTGTGTGTGTGTGTTCGTCGACTCGATAACGGCCGCAATTATTGTCTGATTATTATCAAATTCGGTGAATTTTATAATAATCAAGTTTTTTGGAAATGCAATCAGACTAGATCACCTACACTTTTGGGGAGTTTTTGTACCCCTAAAGTTGGGTTTTCAATTTATTTATATATAATTTTTTAAAGTATAATTTTCCTTTTTGACACTGGAGCTCAAAAACACACAAGATTACTATATTGTGTGTTTTTTACCTAGAGTGATTCAATTAGTAAATTGAATCACTCAATTGGTCAATTAGGTCAATTGGTTTCTGAGATATTCAAATGGTAAACACAGTACATTGTGTTATGTTAATTTAATGGAGAATAGCTAAACATCAATAACTCGCATATTTTTTTAAATATTCTTCAAATTTTGTATGCATGTCCATCTACTTAAGTTTTATCAATACATCCATAAAACCCCAAATTTAATGTTTCTTATGACTGCAAACTTATGTCTTCATTGCCCATGTAATTCTTATGGAGTATACATAAATTGGTATAACTCGCTTAGCTATTTATATAATTTAGTATTTTTTGTATATCCAAAATCAAAACTAGCAAAGCTTAGCTTACATCCCATTGGGGAACCACTTCTAGGTTGGCACTAATTATAAATTTGACTGACAATACCGAAGGTCCGAACCAGTGACATCAGTTCCTCAGGTTAAGTCATGCCACCAACTGTTATGTTACACAAAAATGTTCTGAATAATAACCATCCTTTCCAAGAGTGTAAATGATCACGTGACCCCAAATACGAGAGTTGCATACGAGTAAACTTTCGCTATTGACCACTTTACGAAATTGCAGTTGTTTGTTTGACGTTATTGGCCCACAAGTTTTACCGCTTCCTGAAAACAAAGTTTCATTGAACTTTCTTCAAAAATCATGAGCGCCACAGCACACTAAATTATATTTTAATGAAACAGTATATTGCTTAAAACGTTTTAAAATCAAGTGATAGTCTATCCGATTAAATATATTATGTATAATATCAATATGTGATAGTAATTTCGCCTTGGAATTACGTTAAATATTCTAAGTAGACACTCACAATATAATTTTAGCTCATCAGACTAGACTTGTTAGAGTTCTTTCTGAATTGCTTGACCAACAATAACAAATACTGCTTCTGCTCTTCGTCTCATGAATGGAGTTTATTATACTGTTCATTAAATGCAACTCCCCATTCAGCCACATCATTAACAACCCTTAATGAACAAACCACTGTTTTCCCCTCTCTTAGCAGTAGTCGTCTGTCCACTCTTTAACGTCTATTTTGAAATAAACCTGTAGGTATACGTATAAGTATGAATAATCATATGCTTAGAGACGTCACATGGTTATAAGAACAGCTGTTTAGAGGAACTGTTAACATTTCCTCTAGACACGCATTCTATTTCTAAAATGGAAGTATGTACAATATATTTTAAAACAAAAAGAGTAGATACTACTTGAAACTGGCTGCTCACATAACCTTTTAAAATAAACATACAAACTTGACAAATTCAGATTTCCACTTGTTTTGAAAGCTTGAACTCAATTCTATATAAAATTTCGAGTGAGTAGATCGCCTTGGCACAGTGGAGAGCTTTAATGCGTATCCTGTTTTAGGTATACCACCCAGAAATCCAATTAAAAGTTCTTGAGTCGTCTTGTGGCTAGAGCTCTGCAAGTTGATAGTTGATGACAAATATAATAAATAAGGTGAATTTTGATAGTTGATGTTTAGAAAATTCAATAATATTTGATGCACTGTTAATTATTTCTTATTGATATGGACCTTTCTTCTGAAAAGTCCTTCAGATCCGATAGGCTTAAAACAACCTTGATTAACTGTGTAAATGATCACGTGACCCCAAATACGAGAGTTGCATACGAGTAAACTTTCGCTATTGACCACTTTACGAAATTGCAGTTGTTTGTTTGACGTTATTGGCCCACAAGTTTTACCGCTTCCTGAAAACAAAGTTTCATTGAACTTTCTTCAAAAATCATGAGCGCCACAGCACACTAAATTATATTTTAATGAAACAGTATATTGCTTAAAACGTTTTAAAATCAAGTGATAGTCTATCCGATTAAATATATTATGTATAATATCAATATGTGATAGTAATTTCGCCTTGGAATTACGTTAAATATTCTAAGTAGACACTCACAATATAATTTTAGCTCATCAGACTAGACTTGTTAGAGTTCTTTCTGAATTGCTTGACCAACAATAACAAATACTGCTTCTGCTCTTCGTCTCATGAATGGAGTTTATTATACTGTTCATTAAATGCAACTCCCCATTCAGCCACATCATTAACAACCCTTAATGAACAAACCACTGTTTTCCCCTCTCTTAGCAGTCGTCGTCTGTCCACTCTTTAACGTCTATTTTGAAATAAACCTGTTGGTATACGTATAAGTATGAATAATTACTAGAATTTAGATGAAAAACTTGGAAAGATATTTTTTAAGAAAATCATTAGAATCAACTAGGGGTTACTTAAAATGTTCATAAGTGACATATTTAACTCGGGGTGGGGGATATAGGCAATCCGTCAGATCAATTTGAAACGATAACATCATATGCTTAGCGACGTCACATGGTTATAAGAACAGCTGTTTAGAGGAACTGTAAACATTTCCTCTAGACACGCATTCTATTTCTAAAATGGAAGTATGTACAATATATTTTAAAACAAAAAGAGTAGATACTACTTGAAACTGGCTGCTCACATAACCTTTTAAAATAAACATACAAACTTGACAAATTCAGATTTCCACTTGTTTTGAAAGCTTGAACTCAATTCTATATAAAATTTCGAGTGAGTAGATCGCCTTGGCACAGTGGAGAGCTTTAATGTGTATCCTGTTTTAGGTATACCACCCAGAAATCCAATTAAAAGTTCTTGAGTTTTCTTGTGGCTAGAGCTCTGCAAGTTGATAGTTGATGACAAATATAATAAATAAGGTGAATTTTGATAGTTGATGTTTAGAAAACTCAATAATATTTGATGCACTGTTAATTATTTCTTATTGATATGGACCTTTCTTCTGAATAGCCCTTCAGATCCGATAGGCTTAAAACAACCTTGATTAACTTAGCGCCACAACCCTTGAACAGTATATCAGATATATATCAGGCCTCTGATTAGACTTTAGAACTTAAATCAATTATTTGGTGTATGCCTTTTTCGAAACCAAAATCGGAAGTCTAATAAAACTCATTACCTACAATGTTCTCAATAATTGATCCGTCCCATTGAACAGTCAAGGAGACATCAATCAACTTAGAACTCATTTTGTTGTTAAGACAATTTTCGCTATTATGTCACTCATCTTTGCTGCATCAAGACTTGCAGCGTCTTGAGTTTTATTTATTGACAATGTAGCTACATTATTGTCATTTTCTGTTTTTTCTACCTCTTTTTTGAAGGTTGGATCAGAAAACCACCCTCCACTTTATCTCTTTTTTACTGAACTTTTTTAATCCAGTGTTAGTGTCAAACATTAAGGGAGAGCTACTACTGACTGACTAAGACACAGCTTAGAGTGTAGAACAAGCGTCATAATGGGACGTGAAAGACTCATTTCTCAACATGCAAGGTGAATTTATTGATACTGGGTGCAGTAGAGTTAGGGAGGATGGGGTTTTGTTGGATGTAGATAAAAAATATAAAATTCCATTATTACTTCCCTGTGGAAAATAGTTTAGATCATGGATATGTTTAAAAGGAATTTTTTCAACTCATCTAAGCAATTGTTCTTATAACCAGACTATTACGTCACTAACTATATGACGACAATGTTTCAAATTTTGGTCTCACAAATTGCCAACACCCTCCCCCCCGAGCTAAGAGATATCCATGTCAAAATGTAAATTTCATTATTTTCAATAGTTTTTAATTTTGTTTCATATTGCAAATAAAGTGTATTGAAATTTTAATAAATTAAAATTGCAAAACTTTGTAATTTGGTAGCGAGTAATAAATTATTTATTAGTTATAAGTTTGGTTTTGAAACTTGCTAAAAAATTTTGAATTTTTTAAAGAAATCATATTTTGAATAGAATAACAATATTAAATGGTGTCTTGTTGAAATTTCCAAAATTGATTTGTAAGGACCACTCTAGTGTAAGATATTGATAATTTTTCAATTTATTGAAGTAAACATAAATTTAAAACCTAGTAGTGTTCATCAGGTAGACTTAAACAGAGCTAAAAATCATGTATCAGTGTAAATATGATTTTATATTATACCAGCGTCAACTTTGTAGATTAAAAATAAACAAACTCATCGGGATGTTTCCATCCTGGATTATCCCTCGAGTTTTATTTGCTTTCCATTTGGTAAAACACATTTTATAATGAGTGGCTGGACAATAATTTAATATTATTTTAACTTTCCCCTCACCCTTAATACATCGTGTAGTACATATTATCTTTCTAAAATTACGGCCTACCTAGGTAGGTACTTTAATCCAAGTATATAATTGTGGCGCCATCTTGAAGTCTTGTTAGCGAGTTCCCTATAGAAAAGTGAGCCATTCATATGACCCGCATGGTCACAGTTAAGCCCGGGACCATGATAGAAGCTCATAACTCAACCAGAACACGTTTTGGGAAGTCAATCAAAATTATATATCATTGTCCATATAATTTTTATGTAGAATAGATAAATTAGTGTAACTCACTTAATTACTTACATAATTTGATAAAACTTGGTATATGATTTTATTTACGTAACACACTTAAGAAAAGCATATTACCACGTACAACAACCTTTCTTGCAGTAAACCTGCATACTCAGCACTGTTCGATTACTATGATGAAAGTAAAAAATTTCTATGAAATTCGCTCTAATCACGCCAGCGTTCTGCGTGTAAACTCGTCACCGGCAAAGGCTGACATGTTCCTTAGACAGGTTTGTTAATTAATAGCCCAACAAACGATGGTGTCTAAGAGAGCCACAGTTTAACGTGAGATCTAAACCACAAATTTTCCTCTGAGCTGCTAACTGGTCTAATTATGAGAATCTATATCAGTCTTTGAGTGTGAACGTTACATTCAGTGCAGACATTAATCCACACTAGGGCATGCCTCATACCATCGTTCATAACTATCCACAATTCGTAACTTCCAAGTAACTGCATCATAGACGTTGAAGTTTCACTCGTTTTAATGGTACATTTAAATATGTTTTGTGAAGTAAAACAATACCACTTAAAATTGAACTCAGAACAACTTGCAGAGAACGTGTGATACACACATGTCAAGGAGCCTCTTATTCGGGAAAGCAGACTTTTAGTTTATATTTCGGCACCTATTTTTGTGAACCTCAACTGCCTTAGAGTCTGTTCGGTACAAGCATTATGGACGGACAGCGACAAGACAGCGAGGTGACCCTCATTATCTGACAGGAGTCGCCGGTCACTGGTTTTGATCCAGCAACCCTAAACCAAAGACAATTTTATTCTAATACAGACTGTCAGCGACAGTTGCGCATTTGTTAGTTACGAGTCTGAACACCAGGCTGCACTAGCGTGATTGGGCAGAGAGACGTTGCCGTTGCCGACAGCCAGACCGAGACAGCGGTGGAGTGTAAGTGTATGAGTATACGAGCTAGGACGGTTACATCCGGCCTAGTCGAATTGGCAACCTCGCGGACCGTCTTACCCTGGCTAAAACCGATTAGAGTACCTTTGGTACTAATGGCGTGGCCCGTGGCGAATTCTAAACTACACGCTGCGAGTCTGTAGTGTGATAAATTGTCTTTGCTTAAACTTTCTGCACCAAATCTTTACCCCTAAGCTACAGTGCCGGAAGTTCAGATAGCTTATTACACAACGACTAGAGATTAGAGATAGTGAAAAAGTTTTAAAATTATATTCTCGAATTGAAATTTACATAGTATAATTTCATTGGTTATCTGGCTGTGTTATTGAATAAAGTGTCAAAGTACTTACAACCACCCTAATAATAGTTCGGGCAAATTATATCAATTCAAGAGCTCCCGACAATGTATTCAGAGTTTGACATCAACAGTTATCTATAGAAAATGCATCCAATTAAAATGTCAACTCATTTTGAATGCGTTATGACGACCAATATAGTATTACTAGAATGGAATTGCAAGTCTTCAACATGCTTACAATACATCATGTAGCCATTTATATTAATATTAATGATAATTTTTTGGTACTAGGCTATTAACTAAAAGTATTCCAAATTGAATATTTTCGATCTACGATCTATAGCACGTAGGGTTCTTGGTGTTGATTGGTCATTTAAATGATACCTTATTTCAATAATTAATTTATAAAAATTAAAAAATAATTTTAATATATGTTCTATGTATTAGAATTATGTCAAAATATATCTACATTATTTTGTCCATCGTTATAACCAAGTGATTTCAAAATGAATATAAATAATTATTCTATTTTGAATAACTATTTTTACTCTCTCCCCATATACTTATATAGTATATGGAGAAAGTATTTTTTCTTGTAATTATCGATTTTGAGCTGAGAGTGGAAATATCTGTTTTAAGGTTGCCTGAATCCAAAAAGTAGTTTCTGTCTTTGTAACCCCAAGACTGATGTTCTGATTTTTGGGAAATTTTAACTTTATCAGGAAATCACCTTAACTTTCATATCTGGGAAAGGAGAAGCCCCCAAATGCTTTTGAAGAAGCACAATGTGATTTTCTAAAAGTCAAAGTTTGGTGCGTTATGTCATGAGCCTGTGTTATTGGAGTATTTTCTTTACAGAAACCCTTATAAATAGGATCTGCATTGACGCTCTGGACCTTTATGTTTCTCCACAAATCCAGAATGATATTTTTACATTCCCAAAAAATACAGGCACGCTATGCAGATTTTTCCAGATTCCAGATTTTTTTATTTAAATCTTACTCAGAACTTAATAAGTTCTCATGGGTGAAAGGCTTACCCTCCACACTCAGCGGACAGTTCCCATTTAGATTTTTGACAAGGGTTTACAGCAATATATTATAAGTTGCGTCCCCTTCAGTAAACGCATCAGAACCGCGATTAATAAAATGACACCAAATTTTTTACACAGTATGGGACAAGGATAAACATTTGTATGTACACATTAAGGCTCATAGCTTGGTACTCACGTTTAACTCTTCCAACTCTAATGAACATATAACGTGTTTTTGCAATTATACTTATACTTTATACTTTATACTTTTAACTGAAATGGTGACCTACCCAGGTAGGTATTTTAAACCAAGTATGAATGAGGAATGAATGTATGATGATTGTGGCGCGATCTTGTAGTCTTGTTACTGACTAAGGCCGACATGTTCCTTAGACAGGACTGTTAATTAATAGCCCAACAGCCGATGGCAACTAATGGACCAACAGTTTAACGTGGAATCCGAACCACGGCCTCTGAATTACGAATTGGTCTAATTATGAGGATGGTCTTTGTGGATTAACGTAGTATTCAATAGTGCGGACCTTAATCCACACAAGAGAACACTACACCTACCTACCATCGCTCACAACTATCCACAATTCGTGACCTCCAAGTAGCTGGATTACAGGACGTCGCCACCGTCCCAGTCATTCAAGCATATGCAGCTCGTTTATGTAATTTATCTAGATTTTAATTCAGGCGTTTTAAAGCATGATTTTATTATTGTGACAGTATTTTAAATTATTGAAAACTTCTAAACTATTGACTTCAGGAGAAGTTACTTTTGAAAATCTTATATTTATCCCTCTGATGTTCTTTACAGTTAAAAGCTGTTAAGTATGTTCCATCATAGTCATAAGAGTTGTGTTCGATTCCCTAATTACAGCTATTGCAGTGTTCCATTGAACTTGATTGGAGAAAGGAGATTCGCTTTTGCAGTAAAGGTAAAATATTGAACACAGGAGCAGTCCAGGCGGCATATACGTCATCAGGGCTGTGTTCTGAATTATGTAACATCGGGGTATTGGATTTTCATCTTTGGCCTTCTTTGTAATTGTATCATACAATAATTATTTTAAAAACAATATAAATCAATAATGGGATTGGAACAATAAACATATATGTACTCAACAAATATCCCAATCAAAATATATAAATTTTTAGTTCTTTACATATTTAAGTTTTTTGTCATTTTAGATTTTATTTAAGACCTATTAAAACCGATTCAGGTAGACAAAATGTTTATTAATATGTATATTTATTTGTGAAAACTTGTAAATACTGAAACTATAATGAGCTATATTTTATTTTTTCCAAACATGTAAAATGGGTACCTAAGTAGGACGTACAAAATAAAAAAATGTATGGAGGTAACTTTAATTGTTCATGAATAAAGGTACGTCAATTTATTGTCCAAATAGAGTCACCCAACTCCCATTAAACAAAGAAGTTAAAAATTATATTATTTTTTGTTTTAATATTACAAATAATGTAATTATAACGAAAAAACTAAGTCATCATTACTAAGTTCAACATGAGTCTACTATCATTGTGAGTATCATAATTTTATACCCAGAGAACCCTCCCGAAATTAAGGATGCGTGACTGAATGCCTAAGTTTTTGCAAAAATATAAACATATGTCAGAAAAGGATTATATTTTAGTAAATTAGAGTATTTTGAATAACTTGTTTTTCTAAACGAATCAAATAAAGGGTTTTAAACACTATCACATGTAATATAATCAGTGTTTATTAAAAATGAATGGCTTTCAAATATTGACTTATTTTTAAAACAAAAATGAAAAGATAACAAAACAACACCAGAGAAACAGCGTGCAGAGCGTTCAGCGGTATACACACAAGTAAACAACATCTAAAACAATAAAAACACCGATAACACCGGCCCGGGTCTCTGCAAACTAAAAACTGTTTCACTTACAAATAAACCGCATCACTCTTCTTTATCATTTGGAAGCACACACTAGGTACAACTGACAATATCACGTCGGCGTGAGAAGTCATTGGATAGTGGAAATTCAATAAGGATTTTGGAACAGCACCTCCTATGATGAAATTTAGTTTCGTCACTTGATTTATTTTGGAGAAAGGGTTTTGTTTACTTTAAACTAACCCCCAACATATATCAATAAAGTAATCATCTCTCAAAGCTCAGTATTTAATGGTATTAGCAACAAAACTTTAATGAATATGACGTGATCTTTAAAGTGATTTAACATAAAGAAATAACCAGCTATCTAATCAAAATTAATACTTACCTGTTTATATTGATCATTGATTTTTAACCAATTTTAAAATTATACTAGGCCTGTGTTAAAATATTTTTATTACCAAACAAATTTTACTAATGGTACACGTGTTCAAATTTAATCTCATCAAATTAATTAATACCGAATAATTGAGCTTATATTTTTTTCCTTTTGTTTTATTAAGTATTTGGCTTCTTTACTCTCAGTGCTTCATACAAACCGTAAAAGTAAAGACTGACTTTTAGTATAAACTAAACTATTATTTGAAAAAATAATATAATAATGCATGATAACAATTTTTAATTTTACCACTCAAACCCAAAAAGGTTTTTGGCCTCACCAACAGCCGCTCGCCGTCCTTCTCTGTCTTGCATGAGGTTTCGTGTAACGTTGAGTCTCCGCATGTCCTGCTGCACCTGATCCTTTCACAGTGGTCGTCTCCCTTATGGAAGATGTTCTGCTGCCAGTTTTAGTGAGGACTCCAGATCCCTTTTATTTTCATGGCCAGCCCATCTCAATCTTCCATTCTTCATCAAAGCTATTATGTCAAGAACTTTATAGATTCCTGAGTTTTAGGATAGTCCATACCATTCTTGATCTCAAGTTGGACCAAAAATTGATCTGAGAATTTTGTTATCTAAGACTGTCAGCTTCTTTTAATGAGTGATCTTAAACATCCGATAGTTCGAATTAATAGTCGATTACCAGTTTTACAGTCGAAATTTGTAAGGTTCAAAACACACCAAATAAAGATAATAGTTGTTACAGCTAGTTAATCGATTATTTACAACCGAATGCTAACCTCGAATCAATAGTATCATTAACAATGGATTTTGGCAGCCTAGGACTCAAAAAATCACCATAATAATAGGTTAGTCCTAGGAAGAAAAAACAACTTTTGCTCTTCAACACGTGTATCTAAAACGGCTGTTTTTGAAGCAGTATGACGAAAAACCTGTTTATTTCAACTAATTTCTGCACTAATTGCGTAAACCAACCTATTAAAACTACCGCGCGTGCTGGTTAAGTTAAAATCTTTTGTTGTGGCCAACTCCGCGTCAAGTATTCTCTTAAACCTGGTAAGGGGCAATTTCCTGGTAATTATCTTTTAAAATTAAACCTCCAGCTGTAAAGGCGCTCTCAAACTACGTATTAAAATCACGAGTACCCATTGTTTAAGATTCTTATTCTTTACTCGAGCTTCTAAATTTGAATACTGAGTTTAGTACAAGGAAAAAGTTTTAAACTATAACCAAACGTAAAAAAACCCGTTCCAAGGTTTTGTCTACGAGCGACTTATCGTTTTAAGAGTCTTTCACTTTTCCAACAGTTAATTTTCAGCCACTTGTATATTTATTTTAATTATTTTTGCTACGTTTAAAACCAGCCCATTTTCGGAAAATAAATCTTAACGTAAATATTAAGTTATTTTGGTTTTTTACTTGACTAGCCAAATAATGGAACTAATATGTAAAATGTCGTCACAACTCCTCTGGGATAAATGTGTTAGTAGTGCTCCCTAGTGTGAAATGTGAATTCTTCAAATCAATATTTTTAAATAAATAAAAATTTAACTTTTGCATAATATGATGCACAAAATGGAGGCGCAATTATTGCGCCTCCATTTTCTAAAATGGCGGACTTTTTATAGTGGAGTGTTTTTTGAAGTCTCAGAGAATTATGTGGGAATTTTCACGATGGCATCTTAACTTTTTACGCATATTGTATAACAGGTTTGATATATTTTATGTCTAACTGAACTGTAATAATACTCAATATAAAATAAAAAATTGTTAATTAGAAAAAAGGATAAGTTTCAAGTTCTTAAATATAATAATTTACCATAAAATGGTCCATTGAGGAGAGTCTTAAACCTGATATAAACCCGTTTTATATTATATAAAATATATTTGGTTATATGGTGAAATGAGGTGTTAAAGGCCATACGATTTTAAAGATTTTTTTCTTGTATTTACTCTAGGGATATTTTAATCTAGTCAAGGTGTGATATCACACTAACACTTTTTGGGGAACGGTCCAAACTCAAATGGGCATCCCGGGATTTGAACCCGTGACCTCTTGCACCGAAGTCCAAGACGCTAACCACTAGGCTAGCAAGATACCATAAAACATATTTTTAAAGTTATTGCGGACATTGTTGTTTGCGGACAAAAACCCTTCATTATCAACAAAGAATTTTTTATTTTTTAAACTAATACCTGTGCTATTTTCTATTATCTATTTAGTCACCTTAGTGAGACATATAAATGGACACATATTACTTGATATTTTACAAAAATGTATATAAATGTACAGGTTTTTTGGGAAAGAAGGACCTAAGTATCATTTAATTTTAAATTTGAACTTCACTCAATTCTTGCTTCGTCAAAATTGTCACAAACATATCACACAACAGATAAATTCACAAGTTCTCTCGCGGTCTGACGTTATGCCACGTTACGGAAGAGAACCGGCGAATTTATGTGTTTTGATGTGTGTTTGTGACCATTTTGATGTCTCAAGTCCATTCTCCAAGCAATCGTGGTGAGTGCATCTCACAAACTAAAAGTGAAAATCACATCTTGAAATATTATGAGCTAATAAATAATATGAGGTCAGAATATTATGACATGGAAATATTATGAGAAACACTTCATGAAACCGTTGGGATTTTTATTTGCACTATGATTTAAGTATGGCCTTATCACATCTATGACAATCAACAACCAAGAGTTTGAATTGAGTGATTCAATTTTATATAAGGTTATGTTGGTCCCTACGCAGTGCGACACTCTTTTACTGTCGTGATTAGGCGATTCTCATTTCGTAGTATAATCCTACTCTAGAGCTGCTCCCTTGGTGACAAAATTGTCGAAAGAACACGAATCCAAACTGCAGTAAGTTACACGATTTGTTTTTTTCATTTTTGTATTAAGTAAAAGAGAATTAATTTTGATCGTTTTTCAAGGTTTTACCAATTTCGCACATTTTGTCATATTAACAATCGGTCATAGTATTTCAGTTTAATAATAGTAATACTATTATATTTAATAATAGATATTTCCTGCATATTTTACTAACACGATGTTGGCATTTAACCTGTGAATTGTTGTATTTTTTGGTAGCTAAAGAGATGTATAAAGTTTCTAATAAAAATAAATAAAATTTTTAACCTGATAGGGGATGAACAGGTTTTTAAAAAAACGTACATATCTATTTAGGAGAAGAGGATAATTTTAAAAAATTAGTAGTTTTTAATACTTGTACCTTTATATTGACTCGACATCAGCTGCATTAACCAAACCTTATAAAAACCTGTTTTTATACGCTTTGGAATTTCTAGTTCATCTATTGTTGCCTCCAAGGATTAATTGTAAAATACTTTTCATAAAAAATGTTTCATCTCGTACAAACCCCACTTAAATAGGTACATATGTTATTTAAATCTTGACATGGATATGTCTTGGCTCTAGGGGTGGTGTTGGCAATTTCTCGAGATCAACATTTGAAACAATGACGTCATTTGGTTAGTGGCGTCTTAGTTTGGTAATGAGAACAACTGATTAAAATAACTGAAAACATTCCCTTTAGATATATCCATGATCTAACCTATTTCCCACAGGAAAGTAAATAATATTTTTATTGCGGACATTTTCCATCATGATTTTAAGTCAAACAAAGTTTCACGAGGTAAAAATAAAGACTTAAAACCGTAATGGAAAACGCCCGCAATAAAAATCTAAATAATATAAATGGTATCACCAATAATGAGTTCTATAAAAGGGTAAATGTAAAATTGCATACTACAAGGAAAAATATACCCCAATAATCACATAACACTTTAATCGTTAACAGAATTTTTTTGATACTTGTTAATCCGAAAAAACACCATCCTGGTATTGATTCATTTACATACGGATCCATTGCTGACAAAAATCAGTTACAAGATATTTTCCAAAGTATAATGTATGTTATAAAACTATGACATTAAAGAAAACGGAATGTGTTTTCCGTGTTTCTGTATTTGGAAAGACATTAGAACAAAAATGTTTATATTTTCTTCCCTGTGGGAAATAGGTTAGATCATGGATATGTTTAAAGGTAATGTTTTCACTTCATCTAAACAGCTGTTCTTATTCTTTTATATAAAAATTCCATTACGATAGCTCTGGTAGTTTCTATGGAAACCTGTTACATATTTTCCATCTTACGAATCGCCAACACCGCCCAGAGCTAAGACATATCCGTGTCAAAATTGTTTTTGAAAATCCATTACTGTAATGAGAGCAAGGTTTGCATACTATTTTCAGAAGAATATCACAAAAGGCTCTACAGAGTTTCTTAAAATTTTAGAAATAACTAATTCACGAGTAAAAAATAAGTTCTAGATAGGTCTATGTTCATTAAAATCCCGTGTTTCTAGTATTATTAAGTTTAAAATCCAACCAATAGCATTGAGCATATTGAAATTTAAATGTAAACAATACAAATCAAAACATCTGTTTATAGAAATTTGAATTTGTAGGAAATGGGAAAATCAACGAAGTATGAAAGGAAATTTTCAACAATAAATCTAATGCTCCTCAAATGTTATAGCACGACAACCCGATTGACATAAAAGTTGAAATGTAAAACATGTATTAAGATGTATTAAACAGTTTAATTTAAAATATATGGACTGTTTTTACAATGAGTACATAGTAATAATGTGTTGAGCTAAATAGTTTATATAATTCATGTTTTATACTATCCGAATCGTATACTAAAATATCAGCATCAGGTGTAAAGATATCTTTCACTAATTGAGTTATATGTAAACAAAATGTCAAACTTTAAAGAGCAAACTGCACCAAACCTTTGCAGAACTTCAAAGGTAGTTATTTTACTTTTCCGAAAACGCTTGTGAATAATAGAAATATCAGATTCGTTGGATTACAGTTGGTGTTCCCCCAACCGCATCATGTTACATTATGTTCACTACTTTGTTACAAAATTATGTTGAAAATATCTGTTGCTAAACGTTGAAATTTAGTTATTACTATTATGAATAAAGTTTAAATACATAAAATTTTCGGATATTGTATGGAGATGAAAACAGACAGAGGTGTTTTACTCTTTTAAATTTTTCGTGAGACAGTCGTTTTATGAGAATTTCCCATAGGGAAGAAGCTATTACCGTAGGTCTCATGCCAAGTCTTAACCCCGGGACCATGTTATTTTTTGTTTGTTTTTATGTTTTTGCCCAGAGGCCGAAAACAGTAGTCGTTAAAATTTATATATACAGTATATTTATAGATATATTATGTGTCTTTGAACACAATAACTGTCGTAAAAATGGTCCCATCAAGACCAAGTTTGGTAGAGACGTGTATTTCTACATTTGCTCGGACGAGCTAGTAATCCAGATATATTGGTAAATCGGAACGGATAGTTTAGGGGGGGTTTAACAAATTGTATTTTTTCATATATAATTTAAAATTTTTTAATTTGATCTTTCACCATAACAATCGGCTAAAAAACTACACAATTTAGTTTTTTAAAGTTTTGCTCTATCTCCAACGGTTACCGAGATATAAAAAATCAAACACAGTACGTTGTACTTTAGGGCTCCAATGTAAATCTTAGGAGGATAAGAAAAACTAATATTTCACTTATCAATGCATATTTTTGGATGAAACTTGATATTTAGCTTCATGTTGTAGGATCCATACATCAATGCTAAAAAATCATAGTTTGTGTTTTTATCATGGCAGCTAACTTGCATACTCTTTTCCTATGTTTAACCATAAGGTCAAAATAGAAAATAGTTTATAGTAAAAATGCCTACTTTCAGTGTTCCTCACAGCAGCAAACCTGCATTCTCCTTCTCGTGTTAACTCTTATTTACTACGGATATTGATCAAAGCTGTTATATATTATTATTGATTTTAAAAATTCACTGAGTACGCAGGTCTGTTGCGACGGAGGTGTTTTCGATTATAGTAGCCTCTTTACCTATAAGCTTATCCCGTCCACATTGACTTCAAATATTTACGTATCAAGTAAATATAAGGATTAATTAGCACAGATTTTGATAGGTAATGGTGATGTTGATTGGCAACGCCAGGGAATTGCCAAACCACGAATATTGTTACCTCAGACAACTAATTGGGCATTGGGCAACCCACTCACCCATTATCGCTAATAGTTTTTATTTTTATTTGTATTAGTATTTACTTGAGGTTTCACTTGTTTTAAAAATAATCCACTTTTTTCCTAACCAATTTTATGATATGACCTAATTTTCTTGTATTAAAATTAATATTTTGATTGTGAAAATCAAATTTTGATGTGAAATCTCCTCATATTATGTCATTTATTTAATCAATACGACATTCTGATGAAAAATCTTTTTAATAAACCACGGTACACGAACTAGATTATTTTATTTTTGACATGAAGGGTATTTTCATCACACCGCAATATAATATTTTGTTTTCAACCCCTCACTATTATATCAACGAAAATCTTGGTCAGCAGGCTACATAAAACGATACATACACTTAACATTGCATGAACATTAACATTATTGAATGGGATAGCATTTAACTGTAGGCCTACCCTTCAACCGGAAACTACCGGAAACCGGTATCTGTGAAGTGGTTGCCTAGCAACCAAGAACGCAATGTACCCTTTAAGGTTAGGTTATGTTTTGTTAGTTAAAATGTACATAGGATATTGTTTTCTTCGTACAGTTAATTATAGTATATTGTAGTCCAAGAAAGATGTCGTTCGTAGCTTGTCCAAATACGCTTTGACTATTTGACTGGGACGGTGTAATCCTGTAATCCAACTACTTGGAGGTTACGAATTGTGGATAGTAGTGAGAGATGGTTGGTGGATGTGGTGTTCTCTTGCGTGGATTAACGTGCGCTCTATTGAATACTGTTGAATACTATTGAATAACATTAATCCGTTAAGACATCCTCATTATTAGACCAATTCGTAATTCAGAGATAGTGGTTCGGACTCCACATTCAACTGTAGGTCCCTAAGATAAGCCATTGACTGTTGGGTCATTAATTAACAGTCTTGTCTAAGGACCATGTCAGCCTTAGTCGGTAACAAGAATAAAAGATCGCGCCACAATCATCCTTCACTAATATCTCATTCATACATGGCTTAAAATATCTACCTGGGTAGGTTACCATTTCAGTTAATAGTATAAAGTATCGAGACGAATATTTACACAATGTTATGATGGTTCGATTCTGGACACAGTTACATTTATGATCCTGGCAAATGAATCAGCTGGCCTTTGTAACATAGTTATAAGTCATCGAAATGCTTTACACTCAATACACTCAGCCTTCACTCAGTGGATAATAATTGGGATAAGTGGATATCTTAGTATACTCCATAAACGGTATCTCACGAATAATAATATATGGATGAATATACAATCATGCTTACACTGGTATTTAAAACGAAACGGTACATAACGGAAAACGAATTTCAATATACAACTAAAAATGGTTACAATGGTAAAATGGAAATGTGTTTTTGAGAGCTCATTATTTCATTTCAATAGATCATAAGTCAGTAAACAAAACACTTCTCAAAAATGTATAGAGAATAATGAAAACCATTTTCAACACTATGAGTGCTACCGTTATGTTATTGTTTTCACGAAAAAGCTTTACAAGAAGATATTGTTTTGCGTTTCAGAAAGATACATAGTCAAACAGAAATTAAAATAATGCTTTTCTGAGGTGTAAAACGTAAAAATAACCAAAAATATCACCTTACAAGTAACTTACAGACGAATTTAACTTGATTCGTACGGTTACAGAAATTTAATTTTACTATGGAAGTAAACCTGATCACCATAATGAGAAGAATATATTACCTAAAAATTAAAACAATTCATGTCGTTATCAGATGCATGAAAAAAGTTGTTTCAGAGATCCCTTCAAGTGTTGAACTTGGGGACCAATAACAGCAAAACCAACAACAACTGTAGTTTCACCAAGTGGTCGAAACCAACAGTTGGTCGGTTTTATCAAAATTGTGCGAGTTCCTTTAAACTAGTTGGAATGTCTTATATAACCACCTTTACCACTCCCGGGACTTGTTTGGAAGAAAAACGTATTTGGTAAGGTAAAAAAATCCTACATCGTTGCCTGTTACTCATCTTTTTTGAGTTTTTATTTTTAAGCATCTTTAACGGTCAGAGTGTTGGACTTCGATGCAAGAGGTCCCGGGGTTCAAACCCTGGAATTTCCACAAAATGTGATGGGTTTGAACAGCTTTCCCTTAAAGTATTTAGTATTCTCCTGTAAAAATTCCGTTGGCGTTGACATAATAAAAAAATCCCCACCTCATCTCAACATTTCTTCTGAAACCGTCCTTTATAAAATACATTTCCCTCACGAACGAATATTGTGAGAAACACGACCTTCCAGCGTTACCTACCTTCCAGCGAGCCTTTATTAGTTTAGAATCAATTTACATCGTTCTCCAGGTATGAAAATTAATGTATTAAGCAATCAAAAATATATTATTTTGTCTTAAAATATTCTAAACTTAATGCTGAATCCAATAATACCAAACATAGTTACATGAAAATATACTTTTGTATTTTATAAAGAGATTTTACTGAACGTATGCATGGAGATTTTGTTATGTATTTTTGTGGTTGCATTGTAATTTGCTTTATTGTTTGGTGGTTAGAATTTGAATTGTCCATACCTAGAATGAAAAGGTTTGGTAAAAGGAAATACAAGTTTAAAATATTGATCTATGTTAAAAATAATTGTGGCTGCAGAGTATCTACGAATAGACCTAGTCCTAGCATATAGGCTAGGCCATGTTTTTGTTTCCCGAAAATGATTTTTTTCAAGTTTGGATAAATTGTCCAATCGATAACTACAATTGGGACAGACTCTTCAGATAGGTTGCTTGATAAAATAACTTTATAAAAATATTTATTTTTTTTTATAAAAATATGAGATTAAACACAAAAAAATGTTCACATTATTAAGTTACAAAGTTAGGCCTGTTAGTTTTGTTACATTTCACTCACCACACCATTCTTCATGTTCGATTCTTCAATAGTCACAATATTATCAGAGTCTTATATTTCTTGATCAATACAATTTGACATCGTTTTTTATAGAATTATGACATTACATTAAAAATTGATTAAGAACCTGATAAAAATGAAAGTTTAAAAATGGTAAAGAAAGAAAAACTGGACTGGTTGCTATGTCAACCAAAAGAAAAACAAATCAGATAAACAAAACATAATTAATATTGAAATCATATGGTGATATTTGAAATAAATTAATTATATGGAAAAACAAAGAGAAAGTTAAAGAAATCATATAAGAGGAACTTGGAATTGATTGGGAAATCAAGTTTAAAATAAGTTATAAAAATAATTGTGGCTGCAGAGTATCTACGAATAGACCTAGTCCTAGCATATAGGCTAGGCCATGTTTTTGTTTCCCGAAAATGATTTTTTTCAAGTTTGGATAAATTGTCCAATCGATTCTAACTACAATTGGGACAGACTCTTCAGATAGGTTGCTTAGTAATAATGGTAGCAAAAATAAAAATATTTAATGATTTTCATTTTGTGTTTTTTATAAAATAGTTTTCTATTTTTATTTTATACTTTTTTTAATTTAAACGACAAAAACTTATACATTTAAACCAATGTTGATTGGTTTTATTACAAACATATAAATAAAGAATTTCAGATTTATATCTCAAAATTTTTCCAGGTTATGGGGAACTAAAGATACTTAATTTAACATTTGGAAGTCAGGGAGTGCTGGGCAACCTCAATAAACTTATAAATCCCAACAAGTTCCTAAATTCCAATAGTTTCTCTTCGCCACCATTTACTACACAAGTTCTAGACTCTACAAATTCTACACAGAGTAATTCTGTCCTGGAAAAAGTTATTAGTTTGTAAAAATACTAAAAAAATATTTTTTCTGAAAAACATATGGTTTTTTGCTCCAAAATTTTATAACGAACTTTAGTGTGTTCTATTTTATAAGCCTTTGAAAGACAATTCAGGTTTCGAAATATTTAATTTAATTTTACTGTCAGAAGAGCTTTTATCATTGGATGAATATGTAAATAAGGCTACCTAGATAGCTATCTATACCAGATTTTGTAAATCATATAGCTAATTATATAACCTTAAAGAGAAAACACTTTTAATGATTTGAACTTTTTAATTGATGACTAATTAGTTAATTTCATATGTTCTAAGAAAAATCTAAAAACTATTTTTCTTCAACATTGAAGGAATATAAATAGAGAAAGAAGAGAGTTTTTGTTGTTCTTGTTATTTTTTCACAAGATTTTGTTCGTGTTGCAAATTATTAGTGACGACTTTTCAATCTTGAAACCCATTTACGTATTTTTAGTTTACTCCTGTTTATTAGATTTGGTTGTTTTTTTTAGTTATTTAATTTTATTTATATTATGTTATAGTTACAAAAGCAAAATACCATTGAACACTGGATAAATAGAATTCAAAAAATGGATTAGATAATGTAACGTAACACAATTAAAATGCATGGCTATAAATTCATAATGAGAAATTTCTAAAAATAATTCTTATCAAAAAAGATATTTAAAAACCCCTGTAACCACTATTTACCCTCTCCTTTGTCTATGTTTTATATACACAATCCTCCACAAACTGCCGATTTCATTATCTGCCATCTAGTTCCTTTTCAATTTAATGTTTTACCCGAGTGTGTCCCTCATAAAAAACTTTAGTAGTTTTGATATATAACAGTTATTAAAATTTTTATATAGCGTCTTAAAATGAATCGCTATAAATTGAAAAGTGCTGAAAAAATGCTATTTCTATAAAAATTTACACTTGTTTGAAGTGAAAATCATAAAAATATCCAAAATAACCACTCTGCCCCAAATTCTCTTAATTTTAAATCCGTTTTAAATTTTATTTTATAATTTATATGATCGCTACATGAAATGATTAGGAAATTCCCATATCACCCTTTCCTAATGTAATGTTATTGACGACAAAAATATACAAATGTAAAAATAATTAAACACATACTTTTTTAAGTAAGTTCAAGAAAGACAATCTATAATAAAATTATCATGTTCTCCAAAGTTCATCTAAATAAATATCATTTAATAATTTTTGTTTCAATAATCATCCCATTTCTGAAAAAAATAAGAGAGACAAAGTTAAATTAATTGTTTGAATTGTATGGGGGGAAACACCGGTAATACCAAGTTTTTTGAGTTGGGTTTTGTTGGGTGATTTAAACTTACACTTCATACCAAGTTTCATGGAAAACGGTTAAAAAAATAAGGAAGAAATTGATTTTTTAATATTCTCCATAAGAATAACATTGGACGCTTTCAGACAACGTACTGTGTTTATCATGGACAGTAAATTTAACTTTTCTCTGGAACCGTTAGTCGTAGACAAATAATTCTAGATACTAATTTGTTTAGTTTTTAAGCTGGTTTCAATGGTACCAGTCAAGTTATACTTTACTTTTATTGTTTTCGCTGAAATATAAAAATTTGATTTTTTTTGACATTTAAAAGCCCATAACTTTTGAACCGTCATTTTTACAGATATGCGGGTGGTGTCAAATTATTTAGTACTCTGTACACTATAAACTGTCAATTTTAATAAAAAGAAATTTGGATTTTTCACGTTTTTTAAGGGTTTTTAGGGGTGAACTACCCTTAAAATAAAAAATTCAAAAAAATGGAAAATACGCCTGGAGATACCGTGAATATATACATACATGCCAAATTTCATCTAAATCGGACCAACGAGGTAGGCTGTGGCACTGTACACATCCAGACACACACAAACACGGACGGACAGACATCACGTCAAAACCCACTTTTTTGGATTCAGGGGACCCCAAAACGGATATATCCACCCTCAACTCAAATTCGAAAATTTTGACGAAAACAATACTTCTATATACTAGTATAAAAAAGTAAAAAAATTGTATCTATTCAGAGAAAAAATGACTATGACTTTGACCTACTTTAAAATATCATTATATTAACCTAATACGATTTTCATTAATTTTATTCGATATAGTCAACTTCAGTAAGTTTTCAATTTATTGTAGTTCAAAAACATTTCAAACATAGTACTGTATATTAGGTTGACATTAACACCACTAAAACGCATGGATTAGTGTAAATATGATTGTATTTCTGTTAAATATGTAAATATAACGTTGGTATTACTCTATATGAATACAGTAATACCAACGTCAACTTTGCAGATTAAAAATAAACAAACTCACCGGAATGTTTCAATCCTGGATTATCTCTCAAGTTTTATTTGCTATCCATTTTGGTCAAAACATATTTTATAATGAGTGGCTGGACGATGATTGAATATTACTCTAAATTTATATTAATATCCTTAATACATCATGTATTACCTTTTTTTACTATTACCTTTCTGAAATGGTGACCCACCCAAATAGGTATTTGAAGTCAAGTATGAATGAGAAATGAGTGTAAGACGAGGCACGATCTTGTTACTGACTAAGAAGCCCAACAGCCCATGGCATATATAAGGGACCTACAGTTTAACGCGGGAATTTTATTTTATCTCTGAAATACGAACTAGTCTAATTATGAGGTTGATTTTCTCGGATGAACACGAAATTAATCCACACCAGAGACCATCCCTCAGATCAATCCACAACCCGGAACCCCCCAAGTATCTGGATTAGTGGACGCACCACCATCCACGTCTTCTTAATCTACTCAAATTGTTTAACATTATATATTCTAATACTTTTTATTTAATTAAAAAAATGTGTTTCAGATGGCCATGGAAGAAGCTATATTACCGTAGGTCTCATGGCAAGTAGCACGTGTTATTTTTCGTAGGTGCCCAGAGGACATGACGTCATATACATGTATTTAATACTGCGTAATTTATTATATTTTCTTTTATGTTCAAAACAGAGCATAAACAACAATATTTAAAATCAATAATTTATAAATTTTATATTAAAAAATACGTAAAAATTATATTTTTTTAATTTTATACCGTTGAATTCAGAAAAAATTCATATTAAATAATTCTAAACAATCCTATACCTTTAATTTCATTATTTATAAGTAAAAAATTAATATGTGAAACAAAATTGAAACATTATGAATAATTCCTAGAAAGTAAGCCCGTCCTAGTACCAGTATACAATCATAAAATAATCACGTTTCCCAGATATTTGTTTTTAGCAGATTTTTGTTTTCCTGACGTTTATAGTTTAACATATTTTCGAAATGGGTTTAAAATCAATGACCAATATAAACTAACAAATATTGATTCGACAGCTGTTTTTTTTCTTTCTATTAAATCTTAAAACTACAAAGACAGCTGATTTTTATCAGTAGGTTATTAATTGAAAAATGAAGCAAAATGCAACCAATATCGCGTAAAAGTGGGTTTTTAAAGGCTCATTATTTACTTTTCAAGGGACGGCGGGCGATCTCAAGCATTTACAAACCTTCTCTGGAATGTAGAGAATACATTAAATAAGTTTCATTGTAATCAGCTCTCCCGTCTTTTCGGAGAAGACAGAGTAAAATGCCTCCTGGAGCGTCATAGACGAACAGACAAAAATTGAGATAAGACCGGTTTCGGCTTTTCTAACGCACGATAAGTAAAAATAACTAAAACATGAATAATTCTGAGCAATTTACAGACAAAACTCTAATTGTATTTATATGGATATGCAAGACTACTGTGACGAATAATTCTTTAGTTTTAATTTTATATTAAACCTAAATCCTATGCAGTTTTAATTGTTTTTAAAGTTAAAATATGTACCACAATAGGTAGAGACTATCCCGATGGCTTTCATCAAGGCATCTGTAAAATAGCCTTTCGTCGAAAACCCTGTTGTAAAGGAAACATTGAAATTGTTTCTGAGGAAACAAGATTAGGATGATCAAAGACCCTTGCAGCAGCCCATTAGAGCACAGTCGCGAGGCGGCGGCGCCGTTTTGATGTTTTTGCCTTCATTGGACTTTTCAAGTTCTGCACTTTAATTTTTCATTTGTTATCGGTGTACTCTTCTTTAATCACAATTCTATTTTGGCAAACAAAAATAACAGTGTTTGTAATACAACTACGCTATTATTTTCTTTCCGGTACTCGTATATGCACTGTATTTGTTTATTGTAGGATTACAATAACTAAAATAGTATCGGGGAACTAACACGTGCTTCCTAGTAACTAAGAAATATATATTTTTAATAAATCTTTTGTACGGTATTACCGTTATTACAGTATCTTTAACATCTGTCTTGGTTAAAAAATTTGAATGATACCCAACTTTCTCCTCCCCCGAGGTAAAAACTACATCTGCTGAGTGAGTTTCATTTAACGTCTAAACAATATGCCACAGAAAAACGTTTGAAAGTCATTTAGATTTTACTCTCCGCACGACATTAGGGACTGCAGGTCTGCTGATATGTGAGTTTTGTTGGTTTATTATGTTAGGTTAACGTATTATGCCGTACAATAGCGTACGTCAATCGTCCGAAATGTGTATACCAGACTCCTATCTCCTGGGCTAGTATTTTTTTACTGCCTCGCCTTCTCATTCTAGAACATTGATCAGGACATCACCTGGAACCATTTAACACATTATATCGGGCTAGACTTGGTGGGTTGTGTCATTATCACATAGTCATTGGTGGGATTTGAACTTGGGACCTTTGGGCACCTAAGTCCAGTGTTCTACTCGAAGAACAGCACGCCCCTCTCTGGATTAGTAACATAATACTATACTATACTTACTATTTCGTCATACTGCTAGGAATAGTTGTTTCCTATACACCAGATGAGGTAAAAACACGTAAGTAAGGACAGAAATATATCAGCTGATCTTATGAGGACAAAGAAGACATCTTCTTTCACGTCCTTGATCGAAAAAGAAAACAGTTGTTGTTTTCGTCATGAATTAATTTTAAGAAAGTCGTGAATAAATCTGAATCAGCTGTTTATTTGAAATAGCAAGAGAATATGCGGAAGCCAATTTTTAAACAAATTTGTAAAGGAAATACGTTATAAAAGTTTAGTTTTTTATTTGGATATGTCTTAGCTCTGGGGGGGGTTAGTAATTTTAACGACCAAAATTTGAAACATAAGAACAGCTGTTTATATGAACTGAAAACATATCCTTTAGACATATTCATGATCTAACCTATTTCCCACAGGGAAGTAAAAAAATAATTATTTAACTAACCTCGTTCGTCTCTCGGACCAAAAGTGGTTTTTTTCATCCGTTCGCTTATATTAAAAACTCGACTATGTCTCAGTCGTTTAACATGACCTCAGATGAAAAAAATTGTATTTTAGATCCTGGTAACAAGATATGGTCGTAGTGACTATTTTACATGTACATAGCCTTTGAACTGTTTTTTACTGACACTAGTGGTTTCTGTTATATTTTACGGCATATATTTAGTGCTATAAACTATGAAATCTTAATTAAAATCGTTAAAACCATCATTGAGAATTTTGAATATTTACATTTAATACATTTAGGAGTGAAAATAAAAAAAGCAACACTCATATACGAATAAATACGCAATACACAATACCCTTAAAAATCTGAAAACTTCATGAATGCTTACTATACTACGCTTAAAACAACATAATCTATAAAAGTCGTGAAAGGAGAGAAAAGTTCTCGCAGTTACCTTTGTATAGAAGACGTTCAATTCAAAAGCAAGCAATCAGTTCCCCTTGGTGTTTGGAATTGTTATGCGGGGAAAATCAAACCTATTATACCTTCAACACATGCGGTCTATTTACTGTTGAAACATTCCAAGAGCAAACTCTGTGAGAAATATTTTCCAATTTAAATAGCTGTAGGTAATGGATTCTGCAATAAAGTTGGTTTATATCGATCTCAATAAACTTTTGGAATCTTATTCTAAAAATATGATTAATATTAGTGTTTATACAAAGGGCCAATCAAAAAGAGTTTTTTTATAAATACAGAAAACCAGGTATAATGAAAAGAAAAAAATAAATCTATCATTATTAAGATTTTAAGTGAGCTAAAGACGTTTTATATGTTCTATGTTGATGGTTCACACGGCAAACATATGTTCTATAATGAAATTGGGGAGTTTTCCAAGAGTATAGCGGGATGATCAACACATTCTTTTACTTGGGATGAATTTTTTTGCTCAAACTAAATTTATTTTTATTTCTTGTGTCAATCATAAACTTACTTCGTACCAAATGGAGTTTTTTTAAGTGCGTCCTGAACCGAATTAGCACTACAGTAACTGATTGTGTTTTCTCTAGTTAAAGCACATAAAACCCTCTTGAGCATTATTATCCACCATTTTCAAAATAACATATTAACATATTATTTTTTTATATTAAAAATTCTATACAATAGCTCTGGTTGTTTCTATGGAAACCTGTTACATATTTTCCATCTTAAAAATCGCTAACACCCCCCAAAGCTAAGACATATCCATGTTAATAAGCCAACAATCAGCTGATGTGGTAAAACATTTCATGAGTTAATTTGCATTAATGCCAACATATTACGCATATTAATTATTCTATTCTTTATATTATTTTTATTGCTTTATAAAAATGTATACTTTTACATAACCCTATGGTATATGTATGTATTTGCATAAGGATATCGAAAACGACTTTAAAAATTCTTTAAATTTCAGAAATAACTGAATTATGAGTAGAATATTTTGTAGATAGGTCTCATTTCCAGTTAGACATAGATTTCATGCAAACAATTTAACGTTGGGCTTATAGAGTTTCAAATTGTAAACACAGGAAATCCTAATCTCTATATAAAAATTATATTGATGTGCTTGGACGATGTCAAATGTTCTGCATTCAAATCGCGGCCAGGGCATGTTTGATTCCGTTAACCTCAACTGCCGATTATCATGGGCAGATGATACCGTAGCGGCTTATCACATGGGCTGGCCAGAAGTGACCGCTCATGATCAGACAGGATTCATCAGTCACTGGTTTTTATTCAACTTTTGACTTACTGGGCCAGTGTGTAATTCCTGGGCTACCGTTCAGGAATATTAATATAGGCTATAGCATTTTTTTGATTCTTGAATTAACTATGTAAATTAATTAAAAACTCGTCATTTAAAGTTCTCTGTTGTTAGAGTTTTTTTTAATACCTTCACCAAACAACGCTCGGTCATCTGATATTAAGTTATAAGGTGGTAAACGAGTAAGGAAAAATTGGAAATAGAGAAAACCTCTAAACGATCTGCCTTTCGGTCTGTCCTGTTTTATCAGGAAATTGGATAGCTAGTAAATAACGAGGGAGCCAGGTGTGGGAAGTTTAGATCCTTTTAATGAAATTGTTTGTTTATGTATTGTTCTATCAAATTATCGATTATTTACGTGTATTTTATCTTATATTACTTCTCGCGCAGTAATAAAAGCACGAATATTCCAATATTCGGATTGCTTAATGGACAATTATATGAAATCAGATTAAACATAACTGAACCAATTAAACATTAATTATACAGCAATCTATTGAATATGAACACAAAGTAATGTTGCACACAGTATATTTTAAACATTAAATGTGAAACTATTTAAAATGTTAGGTCTGTAAATAATCACTGTCTCTGCGATGAATCGGGTAATAATATTTCCGTATCAGTAAATTTAACTTGACTATTACCATTAGATTAGATTAGATTACCTTATAAAATGGTGACATATCCAGGTAGGTATTTAAGCGAAGTATGAATGAGAAATGAGGGTAGGATGATTGTGGCGCGATCTTGTAGTCTTGTTACTGACTAAGGATGTTCCTTAGACAGGTGTGTCAATTAGTAAAAGCATAACAGCCAATATCATTACTAAACTGGTGTTGCCAATACCAACATACGTACTCTATGATTAATAGTAAAAATATTAGGACATAAGTAACAATTGCTAACGTAACTGCACAGACCGTGTATATTATGATGCGTTAATTAGTATAATGTTGCGCAACATATTAATGCCATATGTTCATCTTTGTCTTCGGTAAGATTGGCCAACCTGCGTGGAACGGAACTAAAAATATTATACCTTAAGATGATCTAGCTTGTAATGTAACTTAAGACTTAAGATGATGTAACTTGTAACTTAAGACGACCTTAGTGGTTATGTTCAGCCACACTAACCGGTGTGAGTGGTAAATAACATTTGGAATTCCCCTAATATTCCAAATTTAACTTCCACTTCAGTTACTTACTCACTGAAGATATTTTTTTGGATTTTTGGTGGAATCCCATTTAACCATAAAGTTACCGACCGGTGAGTGCGGATTATACTAATATCCGATAGTTCATTTAAATTAACTTGAACCTTCACCAAACAGTTTGGTTTGTCTCATCACATCCTTCAAAATATTATTTTTCGAACCTTGTTGTTGATCGTAGTTTATGAAAACCGCCAATTAAATTACTAGCAGCCTCCCTGTCCTTAGTAGAGTAAGGGTTGTATGATTCGATGTTAAGAAAAAAGGTTTACCATAATATAGAAAATATTACCATACAAAATATAAACTTGAAATCGTAAACAAATCAATACAAAGAAAAATAAATTCTTACCTCAATTACTTAGCAATAACTCTCAATTGGATAAATAATTATAAATCTTTTGAATCATTATTAAAAGATTTCATAATTTAATGAGCATTCAAGAGCGATATCGCATTCTCTATAAAAATCACAATATCCATAGCTCATAGGATAGTTTCGAAAAATGTTTCAAATCAATTATCAATGTAAACAAACTAATATTGATTTTAATTTGTCAGCTCAGCTGATGATTTTTTTTTACTAAATCACTTTTATAGGTCACATGTTTTGTGAAACATATTATATGTGTCTAATATCGCTCAAAACTGTATGTTTATGGGCTCATTATTTTATCTTTACAGTTTATGGGTCAGTTTGAAGGAAGCACGAACCTTCTCCATAAGGTATGAAATGAAATAAATCCCATGTGTTCTTGATTTCACTGGAAAGCGGTACAAAAAAAACCTGGTTTAGCTTTATAGAAAGACAGAGACAGAAATTGTGACAACACCCATTTCGGATTTTCTGGTGTAAAAACGTAATAACCAAAAATGCTATGTACATGCAAAACTATAATTTTATATTGATGTTATATACTTTAACCGAAGTTGGTACCTTCTGAAAGCGTACAATCTCTAAATGCTTTGAAGTATTAGGGATTTCTTAGTATGGCCAGTAAATCGATAAATTGTTGGACCAGTGGTGAGCCACGTATAGGCCTCGTCGAGATGATCATAGCGGTTGTCAAGGCAAAGCGTCAGGTAAAGTATTTCCCTCCGCATTACGGGGTCGAGCGTCCTGAAAGTTAACGAAGTGTTTTCCAATATTCGATATCGCATTCTCGTGTTATCTACGCTCATATACAATATATTTATTTTTGGTCCAACGAGAAACTTTGTCGGATAAATGGCATTAAAACTGCAAAAATTGATAGTCATTTATAGTTTTATAACTCTTTAATACTCTATGTATTTTATTGTGTGTTTTGTGAATCAACTCTCACTTTAATTTGATCATTGGAAAAGTATATTACTATAATCTTCAAATACCCCCGTCGCAGCAAACCTGCGTACTCAGCGAATTTCCAAATCAATAATGTAATAATAATTTTGTATGTCAAGTTTTATCAATATCCGTCGATAAATATATGAGTTAGTTATTTTCCTATTCTTCATAAGATTAACATTGGAAAGAGTATGTAGGGTTGCCGCTGTGAGGAACACTGAAAGTAGGCATTTATAGCATAAACAATTTTTATTTTGACAATTATTACAAATTTTCATCAACATCTGTTCATAAATAAATGAGTTTTCCTTTTTTCCATATGATTAACATGGAAAAAGAGTATGCAAATTAGCTGCTGTGAGGAACACTGAAAGTAGGAATTTCTATTATAAACAATTTTTATTTTGACCAATTATACCAACTTTCATCAACATCTGTCCATCAATAAAGGAGATGACCTAATCTCCTAGCTAATAATAGCTTCTTCCCTATGGAAAATTTGCTAAAAGTACAGTAAACAGTATATCATTAAAATATGGACGGTTCAAGAAAAGTCTCTAAATACTGGCAATAACTGTTATTGGATTATTTAAAGAATATATACATGCAATTTAATCAAGTACCTATGATAATAGATAGTTTATGGCATTGCTAGCGAGGTACCATAGTGAGATAAGACGAGGTAGAGTGACCGCTCATGATGTGAATGGAATCGCCTGTCACTGATTTCAAACCAAGCACGTTTGTCTTGGGCCATCAGGTTGTCGCTGAGCTGCATTTTCGGTAAAAGCAGCTGTTCAAAATGTGAATTTAGAACATACTTGCAGTATGCACGTCCTTAATACGGGTTGTAGGATTTCGTGTTTAAACAAATCACATACAAATGTGAAATACTGGTAAATATATTAAATTTTCGTTTTTTATTGACCGGTTTCCATGATTTTGATTTCATTGGATAGGGAATTAAATTTGACATAACTACCGGGTGTTTCAAAAAGGACGCACATCGAAGTTTGAGGGAATATATTTTCTGTATAGGGAATATTTTGTTCCCCCAAATAACAGTTGGCACTACCGTACTCATTGTTGAACCGGCATGCACCATTTTACATTTACTAGTGCTTGTTAGTATTCATTTGTAATCTGTAGTGTCTTTGTATGTTCAACTATGGTTTTTTCAAAGGATGAACGTGTGTTTATTATTAAAAGTTATTTCGCATATAAATCTTAACAGTGAAAGACGAATTCGTTGAAATTTACTGCAGTATTAATAACGCCACAATAACGCGTCTGATCGATAAATTTCGTGAGACTGGAAGTGTACAGGATAAAAGCACATCGACCGTCAGCGTTAACAACAAGTTTGGACAATGTGAAACACGTTTGACTACCTCAAAAAAATCACTTAGAAAGTTATCTGTAATGTCACTATCTTCCACTTTCAGGGTTACTAAAAAATATGCGTTACCGCATGATTCATGAACTGAAGGATGTTGACCATGGGAAACGTATACAGTATTGTCGTTGGATACGCCTCTTGTTAATGACAACGGTATTGAAAATGGATCGTGTTATTTTCATGACGAAGCGTGGTTATAGATGGTTACGTCAACAGCCAAAACTGCCGAATATGGCGCACTGAAAATCCTCACGCATTTCAAAACGACTTAAACGTAAAATTGTTTGGTGTATCTCCCGCGTCGTATTTACTTTATTTTTTTGACAAATCTGTAGAATTTGTGTATCGCAACCTTATTGAACAATTTTAGCGTTGTTAGAATTAGACGATTGATATGTTTTTTCAGCAGGATAATGCAACATGCCTACTTCTGCTGAAACGATGAATATGTTACGAGAATTTTTGACCATCGTGTGAATATCAAAAGGATGTCCGCCAAGATCCCCAGATCTTACTCCAGCTGACTTTTTTCTTTGGGGGAATTTAAAAAGTAAGGGTTTTAATAACAATCATCATACACTTGACGAATTGAAGGCTAATATTGAAAGTGAGATTAAAATCATTTCATAGCAAACACTACGAAAAGTGGCTGCAAATGTTATGAAACGTGTTCGAACCTGCATTACTAGTGGAGGAAGCCATTTTGAACATTTATTGTGAAGTTTTAAAGGTAATTTGAATATAATAAAGGTAATAATTTCATACAGCATAACTTATAATTACTTTAATAGCTTAATGTAATAAATTCACATTCTCAAACTTCCATGCGCGTCCTTTTTGAAACACCCGTTATTTATTTAGTAATTTTAAAAATAATCAACAGTTTTAAATTATTTTAATCTACCAGACTTTTAAGACTATTATTTCTTTTCGTCTTTACTATTTCAAGACACAAATCAACTTTCGAAATAATCAATTGAAAAATGACTGAGACAAAATACTTTATAAAATATACAAAATGACGGATACCTTGCTAAGTGTGTATTTTAATATATATTCCATATGATTTTTTCGCACCCTGTACGTCTAATATAGCCCAAAACTAAGTATTTAAAGATATTATTTTATTTCCATAACGCATGGGTCAGTTTAAAAGGGACAAAATCCTTCTCTAAAAGGTTTAGATTAAGGAAAAAGTTTCATTAGTGTGGGATATCTCGTTTTCACGGAGAAGACAAACACAATTACCTTGTTTAGCGTTACAGACAGACAGACACAAATTTAAATAAGACCCATTTTGGGGTTTCGGGTTAATAAAACAAAGAAATTACCAAAAATATTATAATTCCAAAAAATGCACAGACAAAACTCAAATTTTATTTCTATAGATTATATATTTATAATTCAAAAAACTTCAACTGGCAAAAAACCATAGGCGAAGGCCTGTGCGAAGAATTTAAGACATCTTTTTTAATTCTGTTTGGCCAATGGCAGGCTCAGCTTAAGCTATGCAGCCTCGAAATCCCAACTAAATTTGGTGGCCATCCCGCGGATCGAACCAGTCACCTCTTACACCGAAGTCCAAGACGCTAACCGTTAGGCTAGCAGATGCCCATTAAAGTCATTGATGTACCGTAACGCGTTAGTCACATAGACTAGCCATAGGTGACCGCTCATCAGCTGACAGGAGTCAGCTGATTTTGACGGCTGGTTTCGATCCAGCAACCTTTGACTAACAGAAATGTTGTTCTGAGAATCGTATGTAGTTGAAAAAAAAATTTTTTTACAAAATATTGAATCTAGAAGAATTTTGAACAAGTGAAAAAGTAAAAAACTTCAATATTGAAAATATTGTACACATGAAGGAGTAAAGAACAAAATATTGCTGATTCAAATATTAAAAACTTGAAACCAGACTTTTATCGAAGTTCAAAAGTTGACATGTACTTGAATCTAAAAGATTTTTTGCTTAAAAAAATGTTTAATTAAAAACTAAACTAATACTGTTATTATGATTTTATATAAATTTACGAATAAAAACCACCAGCTGTTTATACAAAAATCATTGGAAACGCTGCTATTCCCTTTTCATTAGTGTTTCAAAAGTTGAATGTAACTAAACAATATTACCTGTGAGTTTTTATACTATAAAAAATACTGTTTGTTTTGATTTAATACTGATAAATAAATAAAAGCCTTATTAATCTCTGAGCGGACTTATGTAGTGTTATTCTTTGGGTTACGAAAAACACACTTTAAAATCTGAAAACGAACCTCTAGTCCATCTTCCTTATACATTTGTATTTTTTCACATAATTTCATCATTTACATATTCTTATAGCTCGTACTAAAATCCAGACGTTATATAGCCGTATATATTGTTATACTTAATTTATTGTATCTCATTAACCTCTTAAGCTATCAACTCCAAAATGTTTTATAATTTAAAGGACTGTTAAGTTTAATTTAGATACACCACTTCTTTGTGCCTGTCAAATTTATATGTCATATCAAGTTTGTATTTCATATCATTTGAAAGTGGCAGCCAACCAGAATATATTAACTAAAATTATTGGCTTAAACATTGTAGTTTGCTATTACGCTGAGTTATAAAGATACACAGAATACCTAATTTGGTCTCAAAAAGTATAGTACGAATAGGTAGAAACCATTTGATTCAAGAACCAAGTTTCAAGGAACTCTTCAGGTAATTCAGGATTCAAGTGGTTTATTTTCAAAAACAAAAAATCCTTAAAACATCCTTAAATACTAAAAAACTAAACGTCCATTAGCAGTTGTGTTGAGCAGTTGTAAAATACAATAATCACTTGCTAATTCTTTAAAAGAATGAATGTAAACAAGAAATTCATGGTAATAAAATTTATGATATACATTTTATATGCATTGAGCTATTTGATATTACAAAATTTTACTAAATATAATTTATATTTTTATAAGTTTAAAATAATAAAACTGCTACATCTTACTTACTAACTATACAATGTAAAAAGTATCGTAAATCATTTCCTCCTAAATATTTGAATTTTTTAGGCATTTTAAAGGGTTAAATGGTTTGATAAATGTACTAGGTCTATTTGAATTTACTTAACTTTAAATTACAAGTCTGGTATTGTTGATGTCTCATACCTATCAAACTGTAATTCTAAGTTTCAATTTTTCAGCTTAAGATATTAACGAGATAAAATAAATATATTTAAATGGATGGACCACAAATTAAGAATGAAGGCCCTAACGCACAAAATAACCATATTCAATTTTGACCAGAGAGGCGCAGAAAACTTTCCTTATAGGTGGGATTTATTTATTTCCTTGAACATCTGCAAAACATAACGTATCTATGACCTATCCCTATATCTATGATTAACAGATTTCCTGTCAATTTGTTTTAACTTTCATCACTTGTATGTCTACATTTTTTGGTTATTTTATTAAATTTTCAAACACGTTTTTTAAACGTTCTTTGGACATATAAATTTGTTTTTCATCAATGGGAAAACTATTGCATTAAATTAAAATTATTATTTGGATTATTTGAGTTTCTATTTTATAGTTAATCTTTTGAAAACTACTATCGTGGAAAAATAAACTTTGGTTTCACTTCAGATCAAAGTGTAAATGTTAGACAGAGTTTCAACTCACGATTCCTTAACGATAACTTATATCTGATTACAATCCAAACAATTTATAAGTACTTGTAAATCTTGTAACATTAGTTGGCCAAACGTATGACTCTTCTATAAACTAAACTTGGCAATGACTTTATCCGGTGCACCGTGGTTTGGGAAAAGGTTAGAAGTAACCTCGTTAAACGATTTATCGCACGCAGCTATCGCATCGTGTCGTTTATTCAGCATTTCCATAACAATACACCGTTGCGCCACGATAAAAGGACGCTCTTTCATCGCTTGAGCGGATGAACACTAAAAAAACTTTTGCACATAGCCTGTACTTAAGTGTACCTGTAGTCTCTAAATGGCTTTTTGACCATGGCGTACCCTGTAGTCCAGCTACTTGCAGGTCACGAATTGTGGATAGTTGTGAGCGATGGTCGGTGGGTGTAGTGTTCTCTTGTGTGGATTACATCCACACTATTTTTTATTACGTTAATCTGCAAATACCATCCTCATATTTAGACCAGTTCGTAATTCAGTGTTTCAGACTCCACGTTAAACTGTAGGACTCTTAGATATGCCATTGACTTTTGGGCTACTAATTAACAGTTCTGTCTAAGGAACATCAGCCTTAGTCAATAACAAAACTACAACATCGCGCCACAATCATCTTACACTCATTTCTCATTCATACTTGGCTTAAAATACCTTGATAGGTCAGCATTTCAAATGGTAATCTAATCTTTTGCACTTTAGATGTCTTAATTAAGTAACTAAATAAATGGTCTAATAAAACATATTGACATGGATATGTCTTAGCTCTGGGAGGGTGTTGGTGATTTTTAAGATGGAAAACATGTAACAGAGTTCCATAGAAACTACTTGAACTATTGTATTGAATTTTAAATATAAAAGAATTAGAATAGCTGTTTGGATGAACTTTAAATACTACCTTTAAATATTCCTTTAGACATATCCATGATCTAACCTATTTCGCACAGGGAAGTAAATACAAACATTTTTTAGTTGAATGTTAACTTAAAGTGACTTAAAATTTTCTTTCTTTCCATTACTTCCACTGCTGTTGTTTTGGATCAATTTTGACCCCTTCCAGGCTACTAGTAAAATATATAATACAATAACAGAATGACAAGCACTATTTGCATGCACTGTCTGAACAGGCCAGCTGTGCTTTTGGTGATTTCACATGTTGATTTGTTTACATCAACTAAAAAAATATTGGTCTGTATTAGTATTTGAAAATACAAACTTTCCATTTAAAAGCCCATTTACGTTAACATGACACTTCATTACGAATTAAAATTCTGAAACTGTTAGTAAAGCTTAAAAACACGTTATAGTCATTAAAATTTGGTAACAAATCCCATAACTATTTTAGAGTATGCGAAAATGCATTGCTTCTGTGTTTAGAAGAAAATCAAAAAAAGATTCATCAAGTCCATCAAGGCGTAAAAAATCTTCTCCTGAAATTTCTTCGTCGGAAAAGGCGACCACCTCAAGAAACGATCTAGAGAAGATGATTGCTGAAGATGAAGAGCTTTACAATTGTCAGACAAATATTAATTTCATGAGAAAATCCACGATGGAAAGTTTGCAAGGTACAGAAGGCACGATGTTAAAGATGAAAAGACTTACGCAGAAGTTTGACTCTCTAAAAGATACAGATTAGAATGCACCTAAACAATTAAAACAAAAATATTGGGTAGAAGCAGTGTGGTTATTTCTTTTGCTATTGCATTTTAGTATTTACTTGTTGTAACATTGAAACACTCGGCTCTTTTATTGGCCGAATATTTTTGTACACTTACAGTGAAGCTTAAAACCAACTGTACACTTTGAACTAAGGTTAGAGTCATTCAAATAACAAACATTGTAATAATTTAAATAAAATCGCATGCAATCATTCGCGCTATTATAACTTTCTTACTGTAATATTCCACAGGAAGTCTTGATCAGCCAGGGTTTGGGGGCTTCAGAATCCTCTAGCGTCTAATATCTAACGTATACAGTATTTTTAAGTTTTGGAATGACTTGAAAATTGGTGGCATAGTAAAGACTTTTGTTTGTATCACACACACAATAATAATTCAAACTTAACCCTTTGAACAAAACGATGATGATAGAGACATGGAGTAAATGTCATTAACTATAAGAAAACCAATCACAAGTCCTATTCGTAACTTTCTTAAAATTTAGCTTCTGGAACTGTTGCAACGTATTAGATCTTTTTCACTAGCTTCTTGTAATCCAGCTATTTGGAGGTCACGAGTTGTCGATAGTTATGAGCGATGGTCGATGGCTGTGATATTCTCTTTTATGAATTAACGTCCACATCGTTGAGTACTACATTCATCCACAAAAAACCATCCTCATAATTCAAACCCGTTCATAATTCAGGGGTAACTGTGGTACGAATCCTTCGTTAAGCTGTATGTCCCTTAGATGGCTTTGAGTCTTGGGCTATAAATTAATTAACAGTTCTGAGGAACATGTCTGCCTTAGTCAGTAACAAGACTACAAGATACAGCCACAATGATGTTACACTCATTTCTCATTTATGGTGGTGTGACTGGAGGTCACGAATTGAGCATACTTAAAAGCGATGGCCTGTAGATGTGATATTCCTTGGCGTGGACTAACGTCCACATTATTGAATACTGCGACGACCACCCTCATAACCACACGAGTTCGAAATTTAGAGTCAAAAGTGGTTCGGATCCCACTTAAGGTATCTTTCCTGTTAACACCTCCCCCACTATTTGCTGTGTTTTAATACCTTCTTAAGAATGAGCTGGTCTACATGTCTTTTTATAATCCGCCCATCGTCTACTTTAACCGTGTACATCACATTACCTTGTTTCGCTGTTACGTAGCCCTAGTACCTAAACGTATACCTTCCTTCATTTATGGATAGATGTTGATGAAACTTAGTATGGTAAAAATGTCTATTTTTAGTGTTTCTCACAGCAGAAAACCTGCTTACTCTTTCCCATATTAAGCTTGTGGAGAATAGGCTCTGATTTATTACGGATATTCATCAAACCTGTTATATATTATTATTGATTTGGAAATTCACTGAGTACGCAGGTCTGCTGCGACGAGGGTATTATAAAATTTTCACGTTTAGGAACATAATTACGTAGTAGAACCATTTAGAATGTCTCACATTTTTATCCTGTATTCATTTTGAAACTATAAATTTCACTATTCTAACTATTAGTATTTATCTTTGCTGTTAGGAAGAAAGGGGTTGAGTAATAATGAATTAGCTTTTTATATTTATTATGATTTTATAAAAAAACACTGTTATCTTTTGTTTCTTGTACGGAAAATTGTGTAAAAAAAATTAACTTGAATTTTTATTGCACTATACATAAATGAATTAAAGTCATTTTGGTTAAAGTGCCAAAACACAAAACCAAAGGCAATACAAAATATCAATGATTTTTTTGTATAAGACGAAATACGCCATGAATAAATTTCCATTATAACATGATTCTTTTTGCCCTATGAGAAAAGTTTCTAAATACTTGAAGAACTGCTAACGAAATTATAAGATTTTAAGAACTATTTAGACTTTTACAATACTTATGAACATTTTATTATTAATTATGTATTATATTAATTATGAACAGTAGCCGGTAGGTATTTCAATCAAAAATGTTACACATTGAGTCACCTTTAGTATGTTCGTTCACATAACTAAAATTTATACAGACAATGAGCGATTTCAAGAGGCAATTGTCAATCATTTTTCAATAGGACTCCGATATCACGGATTCCAGCATCACTTTGTTGCAGCTAAACATTTGTCTCTTGAGTCTGAATTGTTTCCTGATTCATCGTTGAAAGAGTGAATACATTTATTCACTGGAACAGCTGATCTTGTTTCTGTTTGAAGTGCTTAGTGAGGGAGAAGAACATAAACAATGTTTCAGTATCGATTTATCGGTTATCGAGTTTTAAAACTCGTTAACACATACGTTAATTTCGGAAATATGTCTTCTAGTTATAAAAACCAAGTTACTTAAAAATAATTGTATTAAATTTGAAAATTTTTAATAGTTTGGGTTCTGCAAGCATTTTTTTGGTTCAATCAACCACGTGCCGTAATTTATTTTACATGTACATAAATAAAGTGTAGAACGAGTGGAGTTTTTCGAATATGGGAACCTGAATTGAAACAAAATTGGTCCGAGGTCTAAGACTTGTCATGACTATCACAGTGATAGCTGAGTTTCGATTGAAATTCCATAATATCGCTACTTGGTGGTCACAAATTGTGGATAGTAGTGAGCGATGGTCGGTTGGCACTATTGAATACACATAGTATTCAATAGTGTGGACCATCCGCAAATACCATGCTCATAATTACGCCAGTTTGAAACTCAGGGGCAGTGGTTTGGAATCCACGTTAAACTGTAGGTCCCTTAGATATGCCATTGACTGTTGGGTTATTAATTAACAGTCCTGTTTAAGGAACATGTCAGCCTTAGTCAATAACAAGACTACAAGATCGCGCCACAATCATCTTACACTCGTTCCTCATTCATACTTGGCTTAAAATACCTATCTGGGTAGGTCACCATTTCAATAATCTAATCTAATTCAAGTGAAAGCTTCAAACACAATGCTGCTCGCTATTCAAAGGAAAGTTTTGTTCATTAAAAAATTTACATGAAATCGATTAGACCACAGACAAAGGATTGTATTGTCACTTTCCTTTATTTCAAGCAACCAGGAACAATGAGTGGCGAAGGAGGGGTTGGACGTGACAGTCGGACAGTGGAACAAAAAATGTCAGGCGTGAAGCTGGGAGGCACCCCTAAATTGAGAACTTTATCGTATAATAATGTAGCTCGCCACCTTGTTGAGGGCTGTAGCTGATGCAGGGCTCCATCAAGGAACCAGTCTCCTGCTCCCAGTGTCAACTCTACGTAAGGCTTCTCTACTACCAAACCACTAAAACCAGGCCTTGGTACACATTTGAATAAATAATATAGTCTAATGACCCGTTCAAACTAAATACGCAAGCAATGTGGTTACCCGGGTTAACTAAGAACTATCACTTGGTTGAAACTTTACTGACGAAAGAGTTTTTTACATATATTCTTGCAAACGTAAACAATCAGCTGATTATAATAGATAACCTACTAATAATTTATAATATTTTAAGTTGTATAACCTTAGTGCATTCATGTATAAACATGAAAATAAACTAGTAAATTAATTTTGTTTTAATTTAAAATTACATACGTATAGTTTACTTAAAATGTCGAACTTGAGTCAAATTAAATGGAATATTGATGATACAAATTTACAAGATACTTTTTATTCTAGGAAGAATTACAATTCGCAATTATTAGTATAGTACCGGTAATAATAATTATTTGGAGATTTTTAATCAACAAATAAAATTCTTGGAATACGCTTCAGTAGAGAAAGAGATGAGCATTTATCGCTAATTGCACTAGTCTCTAACCCCTCTCTCTTCCACTCTGCGTCAATGTTACATGAAACCTGTAAAATTTCATCTCGACTTAATTAAACTGTTTTAAATATACATTAGCCATGTCGTTTATTGTACCTCAAATTATTTCTATAATTTTCACTGTGTTCTTATTAAACTTTTTAAAATATTTTTTCATATTCCCGACAAGGTATTAAAAGAACTCTTTTCGCTCGCTGTGGGGTTATAAACAAAATTATGCAAACTGATATTATTATATTTTTATGAAAAATCAAAAAACCTTGGTGGAGGCCGGGAAGTGATAGATAGCACATCAATCAGTGAATGCCAATAATTAGCTAAGTATAAAGTAAGATGTGTAAGTTAGAACAGAATTTAAAGAGAGCAAAGTTTTTGGAAAAACAATCCGTCCACATAAATTCTATGTAACGAATTGTTTACTTAGTTTTAACATTACTTTGAATGACATTCCACGCTACCATTACTTAATTCAGAACTCATTTATTGATGTAAATTGAAAAGTGAATAATCTGTAACCTTAATTTCATAACAACTGAAGGCAGACATGACGGTTGTTGGAAACTGATAATGTCGACATTTTAACATTTTATTATGGTTTTTTTATTGGAAGGGGCGGATTACTCCCAAGTCACTTCAGCCGTAGCGGCTCTTTACGCACGCCTGTGTGGGTTGCGGCTTTATCACAAAGCGAAAAGCCATTGGTGATTGGCGGGATTTCAACCCGGGAACGTAGACACCAAAGCCCCGCGCTCTACCCCTAGACCAGCGCGTTCCCCTCTATTTATTATGGTTAACAATAGGGATTTTATTTCTTAAACCTGTATCAAATTTTCATCTTACAAACTGCCACCTCCCCCTCCCCCCAGAGCTAAGATATTCAAGTCAAAACTTGATTTCCACCAAAAGTTACACTACAACTGTGTAATGGAACCCGGGCGTATTTTTAGCTGCGTCTTCCTTCGCAGTGATCAGCTGTTCCAGGTGAAACAGCTGACTTCCCAGTTCTCACATCATCCACAACAGTTGGCTCAAGATCGACGAATACTGCACTACTTGAACTAAAGGCCAACACACACAGCAACAAACACACAAATCGAGAACACGTCGAGAACAAGTCGTCCCCCAGGTGATTAGATGTAAACATGTGCAGGCAGACGTTGGCAGACAAACGGACGTCTGTGTGAGTGCTTTGCACCATCTAATAACCTGTGGATTCCTCCGTCCGTCTGAATACGTGTGTCTGCTATTGTATGCGTTGGCCTTAAGACAGAAAATAGATGATGTTCCTAAAACGTGCACGGACTTTACTAATGAACTGTGTTTATTTAAGCAGGAAAGTTTAAATTTAAAGAAACAAGTTGTAGATCTCACTAGTCAAGGGAATAATTTAGAACAAGAGTAAAGAGAAAATATTCTTCAAATTCAAGGTGAGAATATTATGGATCTCATGTTTAGAACTTCATGGGCTGTTTCAATTCAAGAAAATATGATTTCAAAGTGTTTAATGTAACACAACTTTTTATAAGCTCTGCTCATCTACATGTTTAAAAATAAGCAACATGTTTTCATTCATCTCTCCCACTCGAAATAGATTTACCGAACTAGATTTTCAGTCAACACCGGGATTCAGTTACCTAGACTAAATAATTCTATAAATAAAAAATCTCCTCAATATATTGCAACTGCCCTGTTTTCAAAATTACCGAATCATCTGAAGAACCTAGGACCATGTACTTTGTCAAAATAAAAAAAAGTAAATAAATGGCTAGGATAAACTGGAATGGGTCTGGTAGATAGCTATTCTATCTCAATGTATTCCTAAGTTTTTTTATGCCTTTCAAATTTTACGAATCTGCATGAAGAAATGTGTGAGCTTGATGATTAGTGCAATTGTACCAGTGCGAGTGGGTGTGAATGCGTGTGTGAGCGTGCATGTGTGCGTGCGAGTGTGTGTGTGCGTGTGTGTGGGTGTTTACGCGTACGTATGTGGGTAGGTGTACTCACACCTGCCCAGTTGTGGATGTTTGGTGTTTTCAGGTAATTGTGAGTCTAAATATAGGTCAGGGCAAGAGTGTCATCGTGGTTTTTCTTTTGTTTTGCTCTTGTTTATATTATTTTTATTTCTACACTTAGTTTTATAGTTTTTGTGGCCTGTAGTTTTTGACGTGATGTTTTTCCGTGTGTCCGTGTGTTGTTTGTGTTGTGTGTTGTGTGTCTATGTGTAAACAGCCTAAGTTGGTCGATTTAGATGAAATTTCATGTGTTATTAGTTAATGTTTTTTTCATTTTTTGAATTTTTTGATTTTAATCTTCATTAAAAATTAAAAAAATAGATAAATTTCTAAAAAACTCTAACGATTTTTATTAAAATTTGACAGTTTTAAGAGTGTACAGAAATAATAATCCCACCTATCTGTAAAAATGGTAAAGAGTATGGCAAAGTCAAAAAAATCGGTTTTATATTTCAGCGACAATAAAGTAAAGTATAACTTACTGTACATTGAACCACTTAAAAAACTAAACAAATTAGTATAGAATTATTGTCTACGACTAACGGTTCCAGAGAAAAGTTAAATCCCATGATAAACACAGTACTTGTCTGAAAGCGTCCATGTTATTCATGAAGAATTTAAAAAATCAATCTTCCTATTTTAAACATATCATGAAACTTGGTATGAATTAAGGTCAAATCAACCAAAAGAATAAAAAAGCTTGATATACACAAACAATATTTTTTGTCTCTCTTGTATTTTCAGAAGGGATGATTATAAACAATAAATTAAAAATGATATTTATTTAGATGAACTTTGAGAACTGATATTTTTAAATAGATGTCTTTCTTTACTTACTTAAGGGAGAAAGTATGTGTCAGTTCACTGGTACCGTTTATTTTATATTATTTTTATTTCTACACTTAGTTTTAATCATGTTTCTGTGGTGGCCTGTAGTTTTATGTAGGGAGTGTTTTTGTATCAATATGCATTTAGTTGTTTGACATGTTGTAATAGCCTAAGCCTACAACATCCCCACGCGCAGGTTCGCCTATGTGGGGAATATTTCCAATGTTTATGTTTAGAAATGCTAAGTATTTTTTATTCATTTTTATGGAAATAAATCTATTCATTCATTTATAGATAAATGGTATCGTTAAAGAGCTATGCAAAATTCCGCTAAGCCAGGAAGTATCGTAGAAAAATATGTTCGTAAGTTGACCTTGATGAATTTGTTAAGAAAAGGAAAATAAAACCCAACCTTAACTTGAGAGACATGGTAGAGAGATGGCAAAGCATCGGTTATCTACGTTAATTCCAGTCTAACGCAAGAAGGTCGCAAGTTACTCAATACAGCCGTGTCGTGCTAAAACCACCAAATACCACGAATTGATAATAATTGGCCATCTGCAGCGCCTGCTTGACAGGTATACATCCCCTCGACTGAACCCACGGGGGCCACGTCGTGTTGTCTTACAGCCTGTTTAGTCAGGAACTTTAGTCAAAAGTTCAAACCCAGATAGCAGAACAGGAGCGAATTCTTCATCACATATCTGAAATAATATATGAATTTATACGTATCATTTCACGAGAAATGAATAAATCTGGAATGGGTCATGTAAACCACAAACGATATGATTTGACCTGCCAATAACAACATAAAAGGGCAATATAAAACATGGGAAATTAAATGATATTTTGAAGCATACATTGACGGATCTCAACCAGATGTAGTTAAGTATAAAATAAAAATATATAAAAATAAAAGTGTTGATGGCTATTTTTTGGTCCCTAGGAACCTCAAAACGGAAAAGTAACATGGTCCTGGTCTTAAGTCTTGCCATGATACCTACGGTAATAGCTTTGACTATACATTATTAAAATAGGTTCTTCCCTATGGGAAATTCGCTGAAAGAGAAGTAAAACCAGAATATAAACAGATATTAATTCTTACCATGCTGTCTACGGTAATTATATAACTTATTCCCTATGGGAAATTCGATAAAATGAATAATATTTGGAAATATTTTATAGACCTAGTAAGTAGGAGGGGTAGATAATCCCGCATGCGCCCGGTCCGGCTGTACTATCACAGGTTAGGCACATCAACCCTGCTCTACAACCCTGAACCCTCGTCCAACACCTCATTATCGCGTGCAATCATCCATAATTTTTTTGGTGATTTTGAACTGTTTTTTCAAGAATTAAGGATTTAGTGATTTTGATTTTGGTGATTTTGGCACGGAATCAATGCAGCTTGAGCCGTGGGTGTCTAATGGTCGCATCCTGATGCGGAATGAAGAAACAGGGAGCATTATTGTATTAACAGCCTCTGATTTCTACAACCTCCAATGAAAATTATTGTAAAACAATGTAAAACTTTTATTATGTTATCATTTTTATTAATGAGTATATGTTTATGGTGTAAAATGTTTTGTCACCATTCACTTTATACTTGTATAGTTCAATTTATCATTATTCTGAATAATGTAGGGGTAAATGTGGGTGAAATAGTTTCTTATCATTTCATTTTTTAATAGCTGAAGTTAAACTTTTTTAAATAAGGCATTAAAAGCAGTAAGTTTTTAAAAACTCACGACTCTGACGGCGGCGACGTCCTGTAATACAGTTACTTGGAGGTCACGAATTGTGGATAGTTGTGAGTGAGGTCGGTGGATGTAGTGTTCTCTTGTGTGGATTAACGTCCACACTATTGAATATTATGTTAATCCACAAAGACAATCCTTATAATTAGACCAATTCGTAATTCAGAGGACGTGGTTCGGATTCCACGTTAAACTGTAGGTTCCTTAGTTGCCATCGGCTGTTGGGCTATTAATTAACAGTCCTGTCTAAGGAACATGTAAGCCTTAGTCAGTAACAAGACTACAAGATCGCACCACAATCATCTTACACTCAATCCTCATTCATACTTGGCTTAAAATACCTACATTGTAGTATGGTTGCTATTTCAATCATCTAATCTAATCTAATGTAAATTGGCTCATGTAAAGTATTATAGCTTATAGATATAATTGTTTATGTTTTATTTTTCAATAATAAATTGTTATGATATTATTCGAGTCGGTGACACATGCCTTGGATCACCTTTGGGATTTACAGCTATATTTTAATGTGGATTTTCTGTGTGACCGAATTATTCTGAGAAAACTACTGACAGCGATCTGTTTCAGGTCTATCTTATCAGCAACTTATATAATATACTGTGTTAAATATATAGCTTAAGCTACCGATTGAAAATACGTTTATAAATATTAAGAACTTTAAAAAAATGATGAAGATATGATTAAACAGATGTGCGTTATTTAACTATGACTAAATTTATAAAGTTGGTAGCATTGACCATGATTTGCAAATTTCATGGAATTTGATCTAATAATTACAATATTTATTTAGTAAATGTGTACTCAAAATATGTACATTCCGAATAAAAGACAGTTATTTAATTGTAAAAATATAGATGTAAACAGGATAGAACAAGGTTGAACCTTGTTTGACTAGAATTAAACTTATGAAGGTAATAAAATATAAAAATATTGATAATAATGTGCAAATTTTATGAAATTATTATAAAGTTAATAATAGTGTAATAATATTTTAAATATTGTCAATAATATGTTTGTTTGTTTAATAAATTAACAAGCGTAACTGGCGAACGAAATCGTGCGCTGTCAAGGAGACAATCTGTCCACCAATAACTATACTTAGATACTAAGTTTAGATTTTCCCAACAGATTTTCATTTTGGTTATGTTTTGGTTTTGTGCAAATAAAAACTGGTGTTTTATTGCCAGCTGTACGATGATGTTTTCATTAAACAAAAAAAGAAAGAACCATGTTTAACTGTCAGCTTTGATTTGTTTATTTTACCACTTCCTTAAACAAACAGCTGATTTCTCGATCGTCGGTGTTTAGCTCCATATTAAGTTTATGGGGAAAATTGCGAATTTGACCGCATTATTTTCCATGTCCACGGTGAATTTTCAAAATTTTTTTAATTGATGGCAAATCTACATGCTAAGACCTTTATAACGACACCTTGGACATAATGATTGGTAGCACCACCGTTCCAAAACAATTATCACAAAAATAGGCCTAGTGTATTAAATATATAAGATTCTCGGAAGATTTATTTTTCAAAATCTGTGAGATATCGGCTGGATTAGATCATTAAATTGGCAACCTTACAAAATGTAAGTATTTTAAGCCAAGTATGTATGGGGATTGATTGTAAGATGATTGTGGCGCGATCTTGTAGTCTTGTTACTGACTAAGGCTTACATGTTCCTTAGACAGGACTGTTAATTAATAGCCCAACAGCCGATGGCAACTAAGGAACCTACAGTTTAACGTAAATTACACTTTTGCTTCTGAACCACGAACTGTTTTTTATCCCACCTTCTCATCCCAGGACTTTTTGAACTAGGCCATCGCCCGGAATTGTTTTCGCGTTACTCAAGGCTAGACCTAGTGGGTTGTGACATTATCATACATTATCGACATTATCTCATGGCGAAAAGTCATTGGTGAGATTTGACCCCGGGGACCTGGGCACCAAAGTCCCGCGCTCTACCCCTAGACCAGTCCGCTCCCCTCGAACTGGTAATGGTAACTCTAATAATGAGGACGGTCTTTATAGATGAACGTTGTATTCAATTGTGTCGACGTTAACCCACATAAGAGAACAATACATCCACCGATCATAGCATATCTCTATCCACAATGCTCCTCTAAAAAGCTGAATTACATGTCACCGAATCAGTCAATATGTATGTAGATTACACTTATCAATAATCACTTATAAAATGACAACTTTGTAGACCAAATTAAAGCTCAGCTCCTCACGTTACTCACTAACCTACTGACCATATAAGCAATCTTGGTCTGTTTAAATATGGGCTATTGAGCGATTAAGAATAAAAATGTATTTACGAGTACTTCCCTTTGGAAATTAGCTTATATCATGGATAATGTCATAAGGGAGTGTTTTCAGTTTCTAAACAGATGTTCTTATAATCATATGACGTCACTTCCGTTTCAAATTTTGGTTTGACAGATTGCTAATACCCCCGTTAATAATGAATGGTTAAATCTGCTTACATGCGGTGGGTTTTTTTCTGTTCAAAACGTCATTGATTTTGCATAAAGCAAATTCCCTTATTTCAAAATATGGGGGATGGTGAATCAAAACTGCAATTAAATTTTAAGTGTTTTTTACTACCATTATATATTCTAAAATACTTTTAATATTCATAGAAAAGAACAGTAATGGGTGTATATTTGATTTTAAAATATATGCAAGCTTCAGTTCGTAAGCATTGATAAGTGACGCTAGTAAATCAGATCATGAAGATAAAAATAAGTAAAACTGGTTGATTATTATTTTGATCATTCTATGAGCTGGAGCAGCACGATGTTCTAAGTATTCATTGGCTAAGTGACACTTCAGTTGATCGCCAGTCCGCCAGTAGATCACTATATGAGCTGGAGCAGCACGATGTTCTAAGTATTCATTGGCTAAGTGACACTTCAGTTGATCGCCAGCACGCCAGTAGATCACTATATGAGCTGGAGCAGCACGATGTTCTAAGTATTCATTGGCTAAGTGACACTTCAGTTGATCGCCAGTCCGCCAGTAGATCACTATATGAGCTGGAGCAGCACGATGTTCTAAGTATTCATTGGCTAAGTGACACTTCAGTTGATCGCCAGCCCGCCAGTAGATCACTATATGAGCTGGAGCAGCACGATGTTCTAAGTATTCATTGGCTAAGTGACACTTCAGTTGATCGCCAGCACGCCAGTAGATCACTATATGAGCTGGAGCAGCACGATGTTCTAAGTATTCATTGGCTAAGTGACACTTCAGTTGATCGCCAGTCCGCCAGTAGATCACTATATGAGCTGGAGCAGCACGATGTTCTAAGTATTCATTGGCTAAGTGACACTTCAGTTGATCGCCAGTCCGCCAGTAGATCACTATATGAGCTGGAGCAGCACGATGTTCTAAGTATTCATTGGCTAAGTGACACTTCAGTTGATCGCCAGCACGCCAGTAGATCACTATATGAGCTGGAGCAGCACGATGTTCTAAGTATTCATTGGCTAAGTGACACTTCAGTTGATCGCCAGCCCGCCAGTAGATCACTATATGAGCTGGAGCAGCACGATGTTCTAATATTCATTGGCTAAGTGACACTTCAGTTGATCGCCAGCCCGCCAGTAGATCATTCTATGAGCTGGAGCAGCACGATGTTCTAAGTATGCATTGGCTAAGTGACACTTCAGTTGATCGCCTGCCCGCCATGTTAGTAATCACTATAATGACTCACTATATGAGCTGGAGCAGCACGATGTTCTAATATTCATTGGCTAAGTGACACTTCAGTTGATCGCCAGCACGCCAGTAGATCACTATATGAGCTGGAGCAGCACGATGTTCTAAGTATTCATTGGCTAAGTGACACTTCAGTTGATCGCCAGCACGCCAGTAGATCACTATATGAGCTGGAGCAGCACGATGTTCTGAGCTAAGTGACACTTCAGTTGATGAATATCACTATATGAGCTGGAGCAGCACGGTGAGTACGGTGATGGATCCTGCGATAGTCTTCACCACAGTGTTGAGAGTGATATTGAATATTCCTCCTGCCGTGAACCGCACCTTGTTGTTCCAACAGCTCAGAGAGAAGTCATTGATTGTGTCATAGAGACGTTTCTGTGAGTCAATGGTTTCGGTCCTCATCATGCTGTGGACGATGGCAACAGACTTGTCTGCCTCCCAGTGGCTCTTGTCCGTGACAAGGGCGATGATGACTATGTAAGCGACTCCGAAACAAAAATTAGCGACATTTATAGTAGGAACAATACCATGCATGCTTATACTCCGCAGGACTCCATGCAGCATCAGAGTTAAGAAGAGCAACTTATTAGCCAGGAGCATCAGAGTGTACCACGAAAAAGATGTGTTTATTAATCTGACAATGTTGTGAAGCTCGTAGTAAAGAGCGAGAGAAGATTTCAGTTTGGTTACATCGTCTTCTTCGGGTGCTGTCTTTAATTTCTCTTTTATCTCCTTCAGTTTGTCGTTCAAGGATTCCAATGATTCCAAGACGATGGATACGAGGATGGGTTGATACAGCTGGATTATTGTATTGCCAATGGTGATAATGCAAAAACTAATAACCTCACGAAATGTGAAAACCGCTGACGTAACAATCACGTAAGCAGTCAACACAAGAGTCAACATGAAGACTTGTTTCTGACGGCGCAGCTGTTGGGGTTGTGCAAGTCTTTCTCGGGCGGCTTCTAATCTGTCCCAGATTTCCTGATAGCTACTGTAGTATGAGCAAACATGTAATAGGAACATGATGTGATTTAAGTCGTACAGTTCTACTCCAATTATATCCATCACTTGAAACCAAGAATATTTTCCTCCACTCTGAATAAGTGCGTTATACCCTTTTACGCTGTGCTCTACGAAGATGTATATGAACCCGAACTCTGTAAAAGCTATCCGGAATCTGTTAAGAGGATATATCCCGACTGAACGAAGAAGCAGAAGAATTGGCTTGTACACTATCATGGTGCCTGGTTAGGAGTTAATAGACTAACAGGATAAGGTGGACGTATCCAACACAAATGATGATCAATATTGTTGTGAAGTCATTCTATATTTGTAAAACTCCTCAATCCTTTAAAATATTTTTACTCATGACACATGTCAATAGGCTATTACTAAATTGTATTCTATGTTATGTTCAAGCAGTATATGGATTGTAACAAGAATATCAATACAACATTTTATGAGACCAGCATTCAGCAAATTGCTTTCATGATTAGTTAGGTCTATTTGTCACTCGAATCACCAATCAAGCTCGTTCTTAAGGAATTCATAAATAATAGAAATACTACTTATGTTTTCTATCTTTACTCAAATTACATCAGGAATGAACATGCAAGTTTGAGTAGAAGAAAAATAATCAGGCTAAATAATGTTGGCTAAATCACTTGGTTATTAAGCCACAACCATACCACCTAACCGCAAAATTTGGTGCAATAGATCATGGATTCAGTTTTGGGATATTTTAAGAAAACCTCAAAGTTGTTGTCCTTAAGTCAATCTGTGAGTTTTGATATAATTATTCATCTTCGCTATCAAGTATCAAAAATGCTCAACAGCTTAGCTGAGTTCTTAAACCTATAGCAAATTATTTTAACGTAACTCTATATAAAATAATAACTGGACGTTTATGATTAATAATTTTTGTATTTACTTCCCTGTGGGATATAGGTTAGATCATGGATATATCTAAAGGGAATGTTTTAGTTCATCTAAACAGCTGCTCTTATAACCAATCTATGACGTCGCTAACCGTATGACGTCAGTACCCAAATGACGTCACTGTTTCTAATTTTGGTGGTGCAAATTAGCACGACCAATTTAACTCCGGATTTCAATTTAACTCCGGAAGAGATAAATGCAAAAGCTAATGTTGTAATTAACAACTTAACTACCTGCGAAATCTAAACGTGCAAACGAAAAATCATATAAACGGTTTATAAAGTGGAAAAGTGTTGCAATGGTCGTAGATAAATAAAATAGTGCTTGCACCGATTGTATTATCTTGTTTTTTAAAGTTTATATATTGATGGTCGTAGATGAAATAGTGTATGCAATGATTTTATTATGCCTTAAAGCCACTCGTGAGATATTTAGAACACTTGCTTTGCTCGTGTTCTAACTTACATCTCACGCGTGGCTTTAAGGCATTCATAATAAAATTGTTGCATAAATAACTGATAATTGTTGTACTTATTGTAATACTTATTTGTCGTTAAAAATAAAAAGATATTCGAATTGTTTAAAGAACCTACAAATACCTAAAAACCAAACCAAAATCTAACCTAAAAATCTAACAAATAGTTATAAATTTGTGTATACTCAAAAAATCTGATGACGAAGTTTCAAATTCGACCCAAACGTGGCCTTTAGTGATCCTTGAATACAAAAACATATATTAGTACGTAATCCAACCCAGCATAATAAGCAGATATATAATGGTTACTCCAAAGGGAGGATGTAATAAGTAACAAACACTATAGTTGATCGCCAGTAGATCATTGTTCGATCTGGACACGATGAAACGAACGAGGATGTGAACGAGAACGATGAACGATGGTGTGATAAGTGCCACTGTTGTTGGTCGCTAGTAGATTACTGCTCAACCTGGACCAGCACAATGCGCGAGAATGTGATGAGCTACATCATACTGTAGTTGATCATTGCATGAGCTGGACCAGCACGATGAGTGCAGTAATAGATCCTGCGACGGTTTTGGCAACCGTGTTGAGACTGATAATGAACATCCCTCCTGCCGTAAACCGGATTTTGTTGTCCCAACAGCTCAGAGAGAATCCGATGATTGTGTCGTAGAGATCTTTCCATGAACCAGCCTGTTCAGCCGTCATCACTTCGTGTACGATGACTACCGTTTTGTCGGCCTCCCGGTGGCAGATGTCATAGATGACCGCGTGGATGACGGCATGAGACGTACTCAAACAGAAGTTCAACATGTCTTTGAAAGGAAGTGTTTCTTGTTCAGTGATTCTCGTAAGCACAGTAAACAACACCAAAGTGAAGTAAAAGAGCCGATTTGCTAAGAGAACAAAGTTGTACCAGGAGAAGTAGTCGTTTATTTTCCTGACAATGCCTTGGATCTCATTGTAAAGACTGAGAGTAGATTCGAATCGGTCAATGTTATCTTTGCTGTGCGTTGTGTTCAGTGTCATCCTGGTGTCCTCCAATGTTTGGTTCAATGTTGCTAATAGTTCTGAGATTACAGCAACCATCACAGGGTGGTAAAGCTGAACCGCTGTCTGGCAGATGAAGTTCGTGTGGTAAAACATGAAATTTTCGTATGGAAAAACGACTGATGAAACCATCGCACTTGCAGTCCGCATCAGAGTCATGGTGAAGAGTTGTTTCTGATTTTGAAAATGTTTGGTTTCCGGAAGATTTGCTTTGACAGCTTCCAAGCTATCCCAGATTTTCTGATAGGATCCATTATAATAGCATATCTGCAATACGAACACAACTGGAAGAAAATAGTAAATGTCTGCTGAAATAATATTCATGATTTCTATCCATGAATCTATTTTCCTGTTGATCAGCTTTGCGTTGTACGTGACGAAGTGGTAAGTGAAACAGCCCTCGGTAATGGCTATCAGGAATCTGTTGTAAGGATATATTCCGACCAACCGTAGAAGCAAAAGACAAGGCTTGAACACGAGCATGGTGTCCGACGAGGAGTTGCATTGGCATAAGTTTGGAGACTAACAAGGGGAAGTGACCGTTTCCAAAGCAAACGCTGATCAATGCTGTCGTGATGCTATTTCATACGTCAAGAACACTTATAACTGTCTTTAAACATACACGTATTTTGTCTCGGTGCTTTTAACTAATTGCTAAATGAATATTGTTTAGTGGAATCGCATAGTGAAAAAAATAGTACTACTAAATACTACTATAGTACTAAATAGTAATGGGTAAAATAGTATAGATTGTCCCAAAACAAAATAACGTTACAAGTAATAACTGCTTTGTAGTTTTCTGAAACCAGAAGGCTAGGAGAGGTAACAAAATTAATTTATATTTATGTAACGATGTATAGGAATCGTAAACGAGTTGAAAAATTGCGAACGTAGCGCCCATTAAAGTGTAATATTTTTATTTATAATAAATTTTAAAACTATTGAATAATTGATTCTTTAAATCTAATAGTTGATATCGTAGCATTACTACTTGGTTGTTGAATCGATTTTTAAACCAGGTCAAACACAGTTCATTTCCGCTCTGATCGATTTTCAAACGACTCAGAATCACATCCATCTAGATTTCTGTAGGCTGATCTAATCGGTATATGAACCTTATCAAATTTTCTAACCGTCTATACCACTGATCGATCAGCGGTTAATTGATAAACCGATTAGGGTTAAAATTTGAGTAACTGGGTCACTAAGCTTCGTCATTATACTTGACTTATACATTTGGTTATTTTTATGTTTTATGCCCCAGAAAAGCCTCAATCTCTGCCTGTCTTTCTGCCTTTCTATCTGAATCCTAAACATTTTCTTTTTGTAACGTTCTCCATGAAAATGAAAGCATCTGCTATGTTGAAACCTATTTTTAGGCCTACTTACTCTATCTTTTGGAGAAGGTTTTATTTTCTTTATATTGATCCAAAACCTAATAAAATAGAGTAGGGCCCTACGAAAACCCAGTTTTGAAAGATATTAGCAACGTTTATTCCAATTTTTACTAAACATATGGTCTATCAAAGTGATTTAACGGAAAGTGGTAAACAGCTGACGAATTAAAATCATTATTAGTTTGTTTTAATTTATCATTGAAATTAAGCCTTTAACAAAACCATACAATAATACAATCCAATACTATAATACGAGCAAGGTTTGTATATATATATATATATATATATATATATATATATATATATATATTTGCACACGGATCTCGAAAACGGCGCCGAGGAATTTCTTTAAATTTTGGAAATAACTAATTTCCGAGTAGAAAATAAGTTCTAGATAGGTCTAATGTCCAGGAAAATTCGTGTTTTCTTGTAATATTAAGTTTAAAATCTAAAAATTTAACATTACGCTTATGGAGAATAAAATGTAAACAATACAAAACAAAACAACTGTTTATAACCGTTTGACAGTTCTTGAATGAAGACTGCGGGGAACAATATAGAGGTTATGCATTAATATTTATTTTATGAATTAAATAAATGCAAAATTATCAGGTTACTAAACAATTTGTAAAAACTTAAGGGTTTAAGGAACTTAAGGATAGCTGTGCGAAATAAAAGCAGAAAAAAGTATTTCCAAAATCTTCCGTGTTTTGATAGAAAACGTATTCGTTGTATTGCTTGAAGCCACTGTAACAAACCAATTAATTTATGTAAATTAAATTTCTCTTTTGCTTTTCAATCCTCATTCCGTTTATAACAAAATCAGTTGATCACAGGCTAATAATAACGGTATGGATAATTAGACAGTAAATGATCGGCTTTGGCTAAAAGACGTTAAACGGCATCGCTCAATTGACTAACGTCGTAGCCGAGTTGTAGCGTGTCGGCCTCAAGAACTATAGGCCGCGAGTTCCATTCCCACCGATGGCGATACTTTTTCTTCAGTGCTATATTAATTATGGTGTATTAAATCGGTTTTATTTCAACCACATAAATGTTTTCATTGGGCAGTAAATTTGTTTTAATTTTGTTAATTAACTTATAAAAACATGTCTTATTCTATCCGAGCAAAGCTCGGTCACCAGGTACTGAATCTTTAAACTTCATAGTATTGTTGGTTATTGATTGCTAGCAATAAGCCCGTCCATTGTACAGAATGTAGGATTCAGTTTAGATAAGAAAGATTATCATACCAAAACGTAGACCAGAAATTCTAAACAAACCAGTACAAAGAAAATAAATAAATACCTTGGTTTGTTATTTAGCATTACTTTAAAATTCAATAGATTAGAATATTTTTACACTATACATATTTTTAATAGTATATAGTATGATTTCTAAACGGGTTTAAAACCAATCACCAATAAACAAACTACAAAGACAGCTGATTATTACCTAATTAATTGATGGTAATTAATTGAAAACTGGATACAAAATACGACTAATATCACGTAAAAGTGGGATTTTAAATGTTTGTTTTTTATATTTCAAGGGGTGGAGGTCAAGCATTGAAAACCCTTCTCAGGAATATAGAGAATGCATGAAATAAGTTTCATTGTTTTCAGCTCTCCCATTTCTTTCCGAAATACGTCGTAAAATGCCTCCTGGAGCGTCACAGACAGACACAAATTGAGATAAGTCTTATTTCGGCTTCTCTAACGCACGAAACGTAAAAATAACTAAGAAATTAATCACTCTGAGCAATGTACAGACAAAACTTTAATTTAATTTATGTATTCAATGTATTTTATTGGACTTTTCCAACGCGTCTGTGTTTTTAACTACACAACATTTCTGGAGATGGAAAAACTCCACCCCTTTTCAAGTCATTACTTAATAATTTGCATTAATAATTTAACTTTTAAAGTTGCATATATTATCCATCATGCATAACACAAAAACTATATTGATAACGCAACAAATAACCACAACACTCCGCCTCCGAGCTAGCGGGGCGACACAAGATAGCTTGAAGATAGCTTGCGCTCAGAACGAGAGTTGGAGCACATGTCGTGCACAAGGAACATATACGTTAATTTGGTACTTTTTCATCGTTAACTATCAAGGTATTGACAGTCCTGTGTATTGTTCTTAATCATCAGGGTTGAAATATCACTGAACAATAAAACTTGCAAATTCTTTTCACTTCTGAAATAAATGCTATTTTAAAACGTATCATGATGGTTTACTAATTTTCTAATAAATTTGCATGATTGGGCTTATTTAAAAGGATATAGAATTTTACTCGAGCACTATTACAACGACTGCAGAAATCACTTAACACAAAAAAATTAATTAACCCCGAGTTTGTTGCAGAAACCCTACAACTGTAAACACTAAGGGGGTTAATACACTAAACGAATAATTCCACACCTTTTTTAAATCCCTTACGGTGGTTGTAGGTGTGTATTTTTTGCACTAAATGACTTTTTCAAAGTTCCAAGAAATTCAAAAAGAATTTTATTTGTTTTTTCATATTTTATTAACGTGTAGATAGTTTTTAATTCACATTCAAGTACAGTGAATCTGTCACCCGTCGTATCTCAGCTCCTGAGAACTTACGTGTCATGATTTTAGTTACGCAAAATAAACTAAATTTAAGAACATTACACTTATACTATTTTACAAAAATTGTACCAAATAGTTAAAATACTTTGTGGGTAATTTTTACAACGACAAGACATTAGTAGATTACTTTGCAGACGACAGTATAACAAGTCTTAAGTCAACATACTGTGTTAAACTCAACACGCAGACTTGTTGATATTGCCAACAGAACAATGCCTGGCAAGAGAGCACGTTTCTGTCGCAGCCAAACCCGTCTGGAATCTTAATTGTCCACTTACTTTTTATTGTTTCAATTAGAGGGTTGTAACATCTCAAATATACATATACTTGCCCTAAACAGTACAACTGTATTAAAGGTTTTTATTTTTATTTAAAGAATATTATAAATTATTTTACACCCAAGCTATTCTTCTTATTGACGTATCCATTGAAATTCATAAATAGTGATGGTTATTTCGATTTTATTTCTTTTTTCTGTTGTTTAATAACACAAAGTTTCACGACGTTTCGGGATCTGGAATCTGCTCCCGTTCTCAGACAAGCTAGTGCCTAAAATATAACACAATTAGTAACTTACAGATTATGTAATCTGGACTGAGCCGGTATAAAGGTAAAAACAAAAAAGTTTAAGACAGTCAAAAAATTTACAAACAATACCATTCACTAAGGATTAAGCACACGAGAAACAAAACACGTCCAATCGCCACAAAGACAGCTCACTACTACTATATTATTAATATTAATTAATTTAATACTAATTACTACTAATTCTAATTCTAATTTAATTAACACTAACAGGTCAGTGTGGTCGGTGTGGCTCGGCGCGTGTTACAAGAGGACCTACTCCCGGAGGAAGCAGGACGTTTTTTTTGGTCCTGCGAATTGTAGGAGGATTCCTGGGGTGCTTTAGGTATTTTATTGACAATCCTCGTTGGGTAAAAACTTCAGATAAGGTGAGAGAACCCTAATAATATTTTATCATAATTTCCACCTCACCGTAAAAAAACATGTCTTTCAAAGGTAAAAGTATTAAAAATCAAACTAGTAAACAAATTTATGACTAAACTAAATCTATGAAAGAAGATATAAGATTCAATTACACATGTTTGAGACGTTGACAATTCCCCTACAAACGATTAGTTACAACTAAGTCTGCAAGTCTGAAAATTTTAGGATCGTTCTTGATTAAATGATAACTATCCTATAATATTGTTTTAGTTTGAAATATATGATTGATTGGTAAAGCTGATACTTAAAATCAGCACAAAAGCTTACACCAATGGAGTACACGTACAAAAGCTCCTGTATTCTTATTAAAACAATGTCAACATAGAGTATCGATTAAAACGTCAGACATCCAATTTCAAAACAAGGGTGACAAAAACATCAACAGTATTCAATCTAGAACGTTTCTCAAGGACAAGAAAATATTTTATCCATTTTATTTGCAGTATTTTCTATCCTAGCTAACTTTGGTTAACATATTTTGGTTTAGTAATATATATTTTCCCTTGTGAATTAGTTTTTATAAACTATCCTTACTCATTAGTGAATTTTCTATAAAAAATTGAGCTATACTAATTAGTTACTAAGATATTGATAATGGTAAACACAGTACATTAAACAATGTTAATCTTATGGAGAATAGCTAAAAATCAATAACTCACTTATTTACTTCAAATTTTCTTTAAAAATTTTGGTATGAAAGTCCATCTAGTTAAGTTTTATGAATAGATCCATATAAACCTTAAATTTAATGTTTCTTACTGCAACTCACCTGCATATTCATTGCCCATGTAATTTTTACGGAGAATTGATAAATAGGTAAATCGCTTAAGTACATTCAGTAATTTGTTAGACTTTTGTATGAGTTTTTACTGAGTGAAAATTGCCATGGAAAACAACCCTTATTGCAGCAAACCTGCTTACTCAGTATCATTCGATTACTATGATGGGAATAATATAAGTTCTGTTAAATTCGCCCTACTCACGCCAGCGTGCTGCGTGCGATCTCCTTATCTAAATTTAAAGAAGTCGTGTTAGTTTCAACACTTATAACTCAATAACGGCTGGGCTGGTTTTAATGATCTTTGATTTTTTTGGATTCGTCTCTGCTTTGATCATGCTTAAGGCATATTCAGTTTCCAAAAGTTTCATAACATTCCATTTTATGGCATTTTAAATTTCTAGTGTTATCCTTGTGGAGGATAAGTTTGTTTACAAATCTTCTACAATTAAAACATTTGCTTTCCTAAGCCTTAGCTGTTGGTTAACTTTCAATTAGCAATGTGATTTGCTATAGAATGCCTTCTGTATCAATCGTCAACTTAAAACTATAAAGTAAATAAATACTGTACAAAATTAATAGTTTTACTTACCACGTTGATAGCGTACATTTTTGGGGGTTTATGTACCTATTTTTTATTTCGTGTCCAATAAATGTAATATGTTGATAAATGCCATAGTTAAACAAAGTCCTGTTAGTTACACCATTTATAACTCGAGAAGTGGCTAGACCAATTTTAATGATCTTTAATTTGAATATGTCTTATAGTTTCACTATTGTTATTAACTATACTACGACCCAGAATATCTGATCTTTCATAACGAAGCCGTAAAGCTATTCGACTTCAGAACATGGTCAGTCTTAAAGTTAACACGTATTTACTGTTAGATGTTACAAAGTTCGCCGGATAAGCTAGTATAAAATAAAACCTCCTTTACGAGAAATGTTTTTTTGATAAAAATCATTGTTTCGTACTTTTCATCTTTCTAACAAGAGCCCACTTCATGTTCGGAAATGTCTGTTCAGCAATACTCGACCTGAATCCTGAATGGGCGATGCCGAAACTGTTTAGAAAGACCACTCTGTATTGCGCGAGTGTTCCTCGTTCTCGATTGTTTCACTTCATTATTGGGGTAGAGCAATTGAACCAACTTCCCTTTCTCTGTCTTGTTAACAAGTGTAAGGTAATAAGAGTTCAAAAGAATTCCCGCGACTGAATACAAAATACATTTTATAAGTTGAAAATAGTATTTTAAAATTAGTGCATTGTAATCGTCAATAGAAAGTAATAGTTCTGGAAGATCTCGTCCTTTGTACGGGTTAAATTGCTCATTGTTGCGAAATAAGATACTTATTTTCATGAATAGATGATATCCTAAAATCAAAATGGTTAAAAATACCCCTGCAGACCTGCGTACTCAGCGAATTTCCAAATCAATAATATAATAATATCATTATACGTCAAGTTTTATCAATATCTGTCGATAAAAATATGAGAGTTACCTATTTGCCTATTCTCAATAAGATTAACATGGGATAGTATGCAGGTTTGCCGCTATGAGGAAAACTGAAAGTAGGCATTTCTAGCGTGAACAATTTTAATTGTGACAATTTATAACAAATTTCATCAACATCTGGTCATAAATAAAGCGGTTCATATGATTTACATGGGAAAGGTCTATGCAGGCTAGGTTTACGAGAGTTATCGTTTTCACAGACACACACACACACACACACAAATATATATATATATATATATATATATATATATATATATATATATATATATATATGTCATATGGTAAATCTTGAAAAGTAAAGAGGAGAGAAGATGGGTGTTATAAAATTTGTTTATTATTTCTTATTTTTTTCCATTTGATCGTAGACTTTAACATTCAATTTTCTCGTTGCTTTCTAAACTCTAATACGAATAAATATTCTGTTATGTTTTTGTAACTGTGTGATAATGCTACTGCATTGGACAAACTCATCGATCATTCAAAACAAGATTTAAAAAACACATTCAAGCATTTAAATCCAACAGCAAAACTACATGTAAATCGAACTTCGCAGAACATTTAATAACATCAGGCCACACCATTGAAAACTACGTTAAATCCACCAAAGATCATCCTCATAATTAGATCAATTCGTAATTCAGAGGCAGTAATTCGGGTTCCACGTTAAACTGTAGGCCCCTTATATGTCATCGGCTGCTAGGTTATTAATTAACAGTCATGTATAAGGAACGTGTCAGCCTTAGTCAGTAACAAGACTACAAGATCGCGGCACAATCATCCTACACTCGTTTCTCGTTCATACTTGGCTTAAAATACCTACATTGTGGTATGGTCGCCATTTCCATTATCCAATCGAATCATATTTTTTTAATTATTCCATATGAAGATGTTATCCAAACGTAAAATACATTTTACTGATGAAACACAATTTTTAATTTAATCTAATTTACTCATATACTAATTTACTAAAGTACTATTACTTGGTCACATTGACTATTGACTATTGTCATGGTTGCAAATATATTTAGTCAGTTTCAACGCAGAGTCATACAACACAAAAAGGAAGAGATTAATAAGATTAATATACGAATGTGATTTTTTATACTTTCAAGAGTTATTTTAAATGGTCGGCTTTCAAAGTTTCTTTTTTGCGCGCTCTCCAATTTTTAAATTTTTAGTAGCGTTCTATAACAGTTAATACACAGAGTTCAATGTTTGCTGGAACTGGCAGAAACTGAAGTTCCTTGACGAAAACAATCAAACCGTATCCAGTGATTAACAATAGATGAACTAAACAATAACTTTAAACTTGTGCTATTGTTGAAGTTCCAGGGTTTTGGCAACGAGTCGGAGTGAACTTAGGAGTCAAGTATTGTTTATTACTGCAAATGTTTATATTTTGACGATTTTGAGTAGAAACATTCAAAACAAAAAAAGCCGATTCTCAAGTGTAATAGAAATCTCTATATATCTCTATATATAAAATTGAATGTATGTCTGTCTGTATGTATGTCCTTTATGCGTTGCCAAACTACTCATCCGATCGCCATGAAATTTTAGGAAGTTGCTCTACATGTGTCCGGGAAGGTTTTAGTGAAAAAAATATTTTCGAAAACCCCATAAGTTTCCATTTTATGGCGTTTTAAATTTCTAATGTTAACCTTATGGAGAGTAAGTTTGTTTACAAAATGTCTACAATGAAAACATTTGATTTCTTAGCTACAGCTGATTGGTTTACGTTCCATTAGCAATATGCTTTACTATCCAATGCCATCTGAAACATTCAATAATTTAAAACTATTAAGTAAATTTGTGCTGTACAAAATGAACAGCTTTATTCACCACGTAAATAGTTTACGCTTTTTGGGAATTATATATATTTTTTTTTGTTCATACATATTACGTTTACAAGCCGTATTACAGTTAGGTTTTGCTTGGGTTCAGGTTGGATTAGAAAATTGTAGATCAATCCGCTCAGATTTATTTGTAATGTTAAAATATAATATGTCTTATCGTTTTAGTGCTGTTATTAACTATCCCGCGGCCCAGAATATCTAATCTTTCACAACGAAGCCGTAATGCTATTCGATGTCAGAACATGGCCAATTTAAAAGTTAACATGTATTCACTGTAGGGCGGTACGAAGTGAGCCGGGTCAACTAGTATTTAAAAAAAATGCAACTAATAAATACCCAAATACTTGAATAATTGTAGTCAGTTCCATCTAGTTTGTGTGTGCTCATGAAGCTTAAGGGCAGTACAACCCGCATACAAAGTCAACGTTGCCTCTATTTTAACGCATATCTTAACTCACTCAATTCATCATATCTCACAAACCATATGAGGTAACAACTTTTTAAATTTTAATTTTAAGGTTGGCCCATTGGATGGTTTTATATGGAAGGTTTACAAATATTAAATTTTTTTTAACACTAGAAACTTTACTGAAATTATTTATTCTTAGCCTGGTATGTAAACTTTGTAAAATCCTTCCAAACGTCACTATTGATCCTTTTCAAAAATTAATACACAATAATTGTTATTGTGATATCTCAGTGTATATGCAGTTATAATAGTGTTTTTTTTCTGCAGGTTACATCAAATTTGTCAAAAAGCATATTTTGAGTAAACGGGAAAATCCTTTAACATATAGCCGGCTTAGGCTTATTGAACATGAATATTTTTTTTCAACAAACATATATTATTTTTAATACATAACGTTATGTTATAAGTGTTAGTGTTCTAAGAATCGTTGTAAACAGAAGATTTCAGGAAATAATACAGTATTAAATAAAAACTAAACATTTGAACCCTGCATACTCTTTTCCCATATTAATCATATAGAAATTAAGTAAACTCCTTTATTTATGGACAGATATTGATGAAACTTGGTATAAATGGCCAAAATAAAATTTGTTCATGTTAGAAATGCCAACTTTCAGTGTTCATCACAGCAGCAAATCTGCGTACCCTTTCTCATATAAATTATTTTTTTGAAGAATGGGCAAATGATTCTCATATTTATCGACAAATATCGATTAACTTGTCACATATTATTATTATATTACTGATTTGGAAATTTGCTTGGTATGCAGGTCAGGCAATACGGCAATTTACCGTATTGACAGATATCCTTATTTTTTACTAAAAAGAGTTTTTACATAAAAAGAGTTAAAAACAAGAATTGTAAATTCATGTGTATGCAATTGACATCATCATTTTAGATCCATCAGTTAAAATAAACTGTATAAAAGATGTCATAAAATATAACTATTTCAAACAATTCTGCCAGCTTGAAACAGTGAACGAGATGTCCATGTACCTAATTTATATGCAGTTTACTGTATCACTGTGCTACCTTATCTGCTTGTTTCCGAACCATAAAGTGTTCATTAGTAATCTGATACACACTGATGTAGGCCAATGTTGTTCATGTGCCAGATTATCATGTGTACAGTTGGCAGTGACACTGTGTTACCTTATCTGCTTGTTTCCGAACCATAAAGTGTTCATTAGTAATCTGATACACACTGATGTAGGCCAATGTTGTTCATGTCCCATATTATCATGTGTACAGTTGGCAGTGACACTGTGTTACCTTATCTGCTTGTTTCCGAACCATAAAGTGTTCATTAGTAATCTGATACACACTGATGTAGGCCAATGTTGTTCATGTCCCATATTATCATGTGTACAGTTGGCAGTGACACTGTGTTACCTTATCTGCTTGTTTCCGAACCATAAAGTGTTCATTAGTAATCTGATACACACTGATGTAGGCCAATGTTGTTCATGTCCCATATTATCATGTGTACAGTTGGCAGTGACACTGTGTTACCTTATCTGCTTGTTTCCGAACCATAAAGTGTTCATTAGTAATCTGATACACACTGATGTAGGCCAATGTTGTTCATGTGCCAGATTATCATGTGTACAGTTGGCAGTGACACTGTGTTACCTTATCTGCTTGTTTCCGAACCATAAAGTGTTCATTAGTAATCTGATACACACTGATGTAGGCCAATGTTGTTCATGTGCCGGATTATCATGTGTACAGTTGGCAGTGACACTGTGTTACCTTATCTGCTTGTTTCCGAACCATAAAGTGTTCATTAGTAATCTGATACACACTGATGTAGGCCAATGTTGTTCATGTGCCGGATTATCATGTGTACAGTTGGCAGTGACGCTGTGTTACCTTATCTGCTTGTTTCCGAACCATAAAGTGTTCATTAGTAATCTGATACACACTGATGTAGGCCAATGTTGTTCATGTCCCATATTATCATGTGTACAGTTGGCAGTGACGCTGTGTTACCTTATCTGCTTGTTTCCGAACCATAAAGTGTTCATTAGTAATCTGATACACACTGATGTAGGCCAATGTTGTTCATGTGCCAGATTATCATGTGTACAGTTGGCAGTGACACTGTGTTACCTTATCTGCTTGTTTCCGAACCATAAAGTGTTCATTAGTAATCTGATACACACTGATGTAGGCCAATGTTGTTCATGTCCCATATTATCATGTGTACAGTTGGCAGTGACGCTGTGTTACCTTATCTGCTTGTTTCCGAACCATAAAGTGTTCATTAGTAATCTGATACACACTGATGTAGGCCAATGTTGTTCATGTCCCATATTATCATGTGTACAGTTGGCAGTGACACTGTGTTACCTTATCTGCTTGTTTCCGAACCATAAAGTGTTCATTAGTAATCTGATACACACTGATGTAGGCCAATGTTGTTCATGTTCCGGATTATCATGTGTACAGTTGGCAGTGACACTGTGTTACCTTATCTGCTTGTTTCCGAACCATAAAGTGTTCATTAGTAATCTGATACACACTGATGTAGGCCAATGTTGTTCATGTGCCAGATTATCATGTGTACAGTTGGCAGTGACACTGTGTTACCTTATCTCCTTGTTTCCGAACCATAAAGTGTTCATTAGTAATCTGATACACACTGATGTAGGCCAATGTTGTTCATGTGCCAGATTATCATGTGTACAGTTGGCAGTGACACTGTGTTACCTTATCTGTTTGTCCTGATTCATAAAGTGTTCATTAGTAATCTGATACACACTGATGTTCCGAACCATAAAGTGATCATTAGTGTTTTGATTCACACTTATATAGACCAAAGATGTTTATAAACCAAATTCCAAATACCGAAATACCGATAATATAACACGTATTATCAATTCAAAAATAACTTTACTATCAGATCAGCTTTCCAAAAAATGTTACATTTATAACATTTAATATATTTTACTTTATTATAAGACTTAGTATAAAACTTCCGTTAATGTTTTTCAGCTTTTTACTAGTTGATTACATTTTAGGCATCTAATATACTTACTTTTGATTTAATTATCAATCCATTCTAGTTTGATATTTTATGATTTTTCCTCTGAGTATTGTGCCTGAATAATATTTTATGAAGTGCCACAGTATTATGCCCATGACATTTTTTTTAAATTGCAATATCATCTTACAAATTTCTTCATCTTCTTCTTCTCAACATTTTCTTCTCAACACATATCAATGTTTCTCAAACCTTTTTTGGTAGAATTGATGAGATAATAAACCTCCTAAATGGTTATTCCCTTTTCGTTATACAGCTTTGAACCCTTCTCACATTTCATGTTATGAGTAAAAAATGCTTATTTTCCGCTCCATTACGAAAAATAAATCATCTGTTTTTCATATCATCAGTAATTGATGGATTTTATATGTTAGATTCTGGAAGATAAAAGGCCTCAGCGAAGCCAGCTGGACAGATGGCTTCCCCCTCTAGGAAACCCTCGAGTAAATGACAAACAATCATCCTTCCTCTGGGTACCCCTTCCTGGTGGACAGTTAGGAAGTACACCACTCTCTGAAGGTTCTGGTCAGTCCTGGTTTTCATGCTAGGAGCCAATCAAGACCCCCAGGAGAGAGAAGAAGGAATCAAGTTTATAGGAAAGCCAGTTACACTTGATAACTAATGGACTTGCTAGTAATTTGACGGCATGTCCTCGTAATACCCCCGAGGTCACGAATTGTGGATAGTTGTGAGCGATGGAGAGTGGGTGTACGGATTGACGTCTCTCTTGTGTGGATAAACGTCTGCACTATTGAATACTACGTAAATCCGCAAAAGATCTTCCTCATAACTGGACTATTGCGTAATTCAGAGGCAGTGATTTGGATTCCACGTTAAACTGTAGGTCCCTTAGATATGCCATTTACTGCTGGGCTATTAATTAACAGTACTAAGAAACATGTCAGCCTTAGTCAATAAAAAGACTACAAGATCGCGCCACAATCATCCAACACTCATTTCTCATTCATACCTACCTTAAAATATCTACCTGGGTATGTCACCCAGTAATTATCTAACTAGCAACATAAAGCTGTATTAAAAGTTTTATCAGAGTATTACGAATAACAAGGAGGTTATATTAATTTGCTTACTCTATATAAGAATAACTTAAGGAATGAGATGTAATTCAGAATATATCGTTAAATATTACCTAACCGTACAAAGCTGAATAAGTTGTATCACAATATTTCGAATATCAACTTAATCCTGTCACCATAAGATTAAAATTGGAGCTGTATAATCAACGAAATGTGTTTTATAGTTTATATATCTCAGTAACCAGTTTTTTTTCTTGTGCTGGTTCTCATGTTACTAATAAAAATTTAGTTTGATAATTAAGGAAAATAAGGAATAGAAAATTATATTTAATGTAGATAAAGAAGCGTATTGGAATCGATGCCAAAAAGATACCTGATAGCTGATTATTTAAAACTGAAATTTAAAGAGTAATACCCAATTGGCATATTTGTGATAATTGAATGAGTACCAACCAATTAACGTCCATCAAGCCGTGCTCTCCAAACCTGTCCACTGTCCAACGCATTGTTGACCACTAAACATTTATCTCTTGATTCTGAATTGTTTTCTGATCCATCTCTGGAGGCCTGTTCAGCATTTACTGTTCAGCTCTGCACTTGAGTATTTGTATCTCTATTTGTATAAATAAATACAGAAATTACTTGGTAAAAATAACCTATTCATTTTTTGTTTTAAACCAACGGTAAACGCCATTTACAAACAAGTGCATACAAGAAAATTATCACAATATACAGAAAAATAAACAAATAAATGCTTAAAAAAGATGTAACAAATATGATAAACTTGCACCCACAACAATATTTATATTATTTTTGACATGGATATGTCTAAGCTTTGGGGTGGTGTTAGTGTTTTTGAAGATGGATAATATGTAACAAGTTTCCATAGAAACTACCAAGGCTATTAATTGTATTAAGTTTTTAGTATAAAAGAATAAGAACAGCTGTTTATTTAGACATATCCATGATCTAACCTATTTCCCGCAGGGAAGTAAATAAAAACATTTAATTTTAATAAAGTAAGTATTTTTATTATAACAATGAAACCAACAAGACATGGATTTAACTAACCTACAATAAATAGTTCAAACATACAACCATTAGTTAGGAAACTTGTAAAATACATTAAAATGAAATAACGAAATTTTAAAACTAGGTTCCAGTACCACCTAACAACAAAAGTCTTCTTCTGAAAGTCGCGAGTGACGAGCCAAAAGGTCCACACATGGAGAGACAGCAATTCCAAATCTCAAGAGTCAAGGAATCACACTGTTGTAACCGTACAGGGTATAAAGTAGGGGCTTTCCAAACAGTTCCTGAGATCTACCTCTAGGAATGCGGTAATTCACATGGGCAAGGAGATCAGCACAGGCAATAACACATTGAGAAGTTGATATAAAAATAGAATGTCCAAAAGTCTCCTTTTGACTCTAAAGGCGGCAATCCAAAACCCCAGCTCCAGTGAAAGCACATCAGGTAATTGAAACCCAATCAGGCACCAACCAATTTAATGAATCTGAGCTGTGTCCTTTTAATGGTTCTTCTGGAAAGGAGAACAAATGCCTGACGCATATTCTAGGAGGTGATGAGAGGGATCTTTGTTTATGGAGTTGGAATGACTTCTAAGCCACTGGCCCAGGCTTGAGCATAACCAAAAAGACACCTCGAATCGAACAATGCCTATATTGTGTTTACTTTCGTTTAGAAAATAGCTTAGATCATGGATATGTCTAGAGAGAATGTTGTCAGAGAAAATAATGAAGCAAACCAAACCATTTTTTCATTACATTTTTTGTGAATGTATTATTGTTTTTCAAATACGTACCTGAGTGAATAATACAATTTTCAAACAAAATATTATACGGAACATTATTTTCATTCCGGTGGTAAAAACCCCAAACTGAATATCGACATAAATAAAATCTGTCAAAAGTAACAGTTAGTCGATTATTTATGAACTCAGCGAACAGAGCGATCCTTTTGTTCGGATATTTTATTACAGATTTGGCAAAAACTTGGGTTTAACTTTTATCGGATTCATCACGCTGCAGTACGGTGTTGTTAAGAGTGTTTTGGGATATATTCTTTGAAAAATATTTAAACTTATCTAAAAAAATATAATGTTGATTGTATAAGAGAGGTGTATTGTTGTTAAAACCAAACCGACTATATTGAACTGCGACTTGTCTTACACATCCTGGTCAAATTAGTTTTTAAACTAAAATAAGTTTAAAAAAAATTATAATTAAATTGAAATTAGCTTAATAAACTAAACGAACTTCCTATCACAGCTTAGATATCGTAATGTGGAGTATGTTGCAACCTACAAGTAGACTAATTGTAGTACATTTTGTATATTATTTTAGCAACACTGCGCTTACGAATGGATATATGGTGCTTATATGACGACTGGGACATTGGCGACGTCCAGTAATCCAGCTACTCAGGTCACGAATTGTGGATATTTGTGAGCGATGGTCGGTGGGTGTAGTGTTCTCTTGTGGGGATTAACGTCCGCATTATTGAATACTACGTTAATCCGCAAAGGCCATCCTCATAATTAGACCAATTCGTAATTCAGAGGCCGTAGTTCGGATTCCACGTTAAACTGTAGGTCCCTTAGTTGCCATCAGCTGTTGGGCTATTAATTAACAGTCCTGTCTAAGGAACATGTGAGCCTTAGTCAGTAACAAGACTACATAATCGCGCCACAATCTTCTTACACTCAACCCTCATTCATACTTGGCTTAAAATACCACCTTGTAGTATGTTCACCTTTTCAATAATCTAATCTAATATAATCTATGGACTTACGTATAAATCGTAATGGTTTTGATTTAATATTTTGCGATTAATTCACTTTTCTATAACTTGAGTAAAATATGTGTAAATATCCTCGAAACGTTTTCACATTGATATGTTTTGTGGGAAGGGGTTGGCAATTTGCGAGGCCAAAATTTGAAACAGTGACGTCATATGGTTAGTAACGTCATTTGGTTTTAAGGACAGCTGTTCAGGGCTGTCCAGGGAAACCGAAAACATTCCCTTTAGACATATTTATGATCTAACCTATTCCCCACAGGGAAGTAAATACAATTTTTTTAATTATAAATACAAATAAAAAGGAGAGAAACAAGAAATACAGTACAAAGAATTTTAAAAAGTATACACATATTAGACTACAATAGGTTTAACAGTGTCAATCATTAATCTTGTTTGGGGCAGTTTCAATAAAATATATCTTAAAGGTTTTATTAATTCATTTTCATTAACCACTAAAAACAATCAAGCAATGTGAAATACATGGACATAAATAATTGTATGGAAAATTATAAAGAAAAATAATGTAGAAATTTAAATGTATAGACTGCCTTTCTATTTTGGGAACATTGGACGTTTCATCGATATAGTAATGATTAAATTGCCTTTCATTCTGTTTGAAGCCTTAATAGCTATTGGAAGGCTGTTCTTTAGACTCGAAATAAAGACAATTTATTTTATTTAACTTATTTATAAAAATTCCAGTAAAACTCTGCCTTTTGTAGAAGCTATTTTCCAGAAAACTATTTAAATCCTGACTGTCGGTTCGGAGTCTTTTTTTAGAAATATAGACAAGATTTAAAACAAATATCCATAGTTCCTTTTATAGGTCGAGTGGGAGTGTCATTTTCATCGTATTTCTATTATATAATTTCATATTTATATTATTCGTTAATTTTATTTAGTACTACGCTTTGCTCCAACACCAAGACATTTTTGCTTTAGACTACAAATGTAGAAATAAAAGAGGCAGCGGTTTAAAACCTTACAATTTTAAATAACAACAAAACCATTAACTTTTTAAATTCTTACAAGACATAAAACAGATTGTAATTTTAATTTCAAATTTAAGGATACTTTGTTCAATGAAATCCGTCCACGGATAAGCGAGAAAATGCACTTTTCATTAACAACTACATTCCTCGGTACAAATGTACGGTGGAATGGTCATACTGTATCTGATGGCCTAAACTGTGAAGACCTAAATAACGCCAAGGACTATTTTGAGAATCTAACTCTTTCAATTAATTAAAATTACATTTTCAGCCCATTAGACCTCTTAAAGAATAATTTAGATACATGCTACAAGGTAGGTATTTTAAGATAAGTATGAATGGGGAATGAATGTAAAATGATTGTGGCACAATCTTGTAGTCTCGTTACTGAATAAGGCTGACATGTTCCTTAGACAGAACTGTTAATTAGTAGCCCAACAGCCGATGGTAACAACTAACGTGGAATACGAATCACGGCCTCTGAATTACGAATTGGTCTAATTATGATTATTGCGTTAATCCGCAAAGGCCATCCCTTTGTGGATTAACGTAGTATTCAATAGTGTGGACGTTAATCCACACAAGAGAACACTACACCCACCAACAATCACTCACAACTATCCACAATTCGTGACCTCCAAGTAGCTGGATTACAGAACGCCGCCACCGCCCCAGTACCCCTTATGTTGCAGTTTTCCATTTTATGCCAAACGACCGAACGTTATTGTTCAAGGTGATCTATAAACATTTTTTCGGCATATTCATTTTTTATCATAGTTTAATTAGTTACAAAATATGATTATTAACACAACAAGTATATGTTTTACTGCACGTAAATTAAGTAGATTTTTAAGATAAATAACACAAATATGAGTTTAATAATAGTTCAATTACTTTACGTACTCTGTGTTTGTACAAAGAATACGTATAATGCTACCATTACCGTAACTCAATTTCCCAGTTACCGCCACTGGACCCCTCAAAGTTCTGCAATAGACCAAGTTTAAAGTTATTGCTTAGTTCGCCTATTGTTAATGATTGGTCTCAGTTTGATGGTTTCCCCACAACTTAGGCCGGGACCGACCGCAGGAGAGAGACTGTTAGTTGGTTAATTAGGTAAATTAATACGTAGGTAGTAAATCAAAAACGTATTGTCATCCTGATGATAGTAGAATTTTATCTTATTATTTGAACAATGAGGGCTGGGAAACTAAACATGTGAATGAAAAATTTAACTATTTTTTAATATTTTTAAATATTACTATGAGTTCAGTTGTTGAGTTGTGTGAAATAAATAACCATCTGTAAATTAAAATCGATACTACATAGACACGACTGCGTAGAACACGACTCATGTAAGATGTAATAACAGTTTGTTTCCATTGATCATTGATTTGCACCTACTCCAAAATTACACCACTTAAAAATATTATTTTAACATATAGTGAATTTTAATAGTGGTACAATTTGTTTAATTCATCTCATCCTTCCTTAACATTTCCCTTAGTAATTTGTTAATTCTATTTAAAAAGACCTCATTTTATTTGGGAGAAAATTATATTTTTGAGTTCTTTTTTCCCCGGGGATTTTGATAAACAAAATTAGAATGAGCCTGGAATATAATTTATTCTTAGTCATAGTCTTTATAGTATTTACTATAAAGTATATTCTTTATAGTATTTCTTTATGAGATTTACTGGCAAAAAATTTTGTTTTAGGCCCATGAGAGAAAAAGGTTTATTTTGTGACAGCATTACTGGTTACGGTAACAGTCGTACCGGTACACAGATGGCTGGATAATCAAATTAAGGTGAAGTGGGAATAAAAGGAAAAATCTAAGGAATACAATTATTTACTCATACATAGATATGTTGAGAATATTGTTTTCGTTCAAATTTTCGAATTTGAGTTGATAGTGGATATATACGTTTTTGGGTCCCCTGAACCAAAAAAAGTGGGTTTCAACGTGATGTCTGTCCGTCCGTACGTGTGTGTGTACAATTTTAAAATTTGACAGCTTGTCTACGACTTACGGTTCCAGGTTAAATTTACTGTCCACGATTAATGTAGTACGTTGTCTGAGAGCACCCAATGTTATTCTTATGGAGAATACTAAAAAATTAATTTCTTTCTTATTTTTTAACCGTTTTCCATAAAACTTGGTATGAAACGTAAGGTCACATCACCCAAACAATCGCTCAAAAAGCTTGGTATTACCATGGGTAGGGGTTCCCCAAATAAAGTTCTAACAATTTTAATTTAACTTTGTTATTGAACTATATGAACTTGTTATTTTCAGACATTGTATGATTGTACGATAAATCATTTTTAAATGATATTTAGATCAACTTTAAAGAATATGATAGTTTTATTACAGATTGTCATTTTATATTTACTTAAGGGAGAAAGTATGTGCCAGTCCACTGATACCGTTTTTTTCCAGAAGATTGTAATAACCACGCAATTATATCCAGTGGTTAACAAGTAAATGTATTCTACGGTAAGAAAATAAAAAAATTTAATTTTCAATATTATGAACTTTACCTTTAATTTCACATCTCAATCATTTTTATGAGTACCTCTTGGTCAGTAACCGTCACAAAATTAACATTGTTCTTATGGGACTGAACCCTAATATGGCGGAGGTACCCTGTTGCAAACGTACGGAAGACTACACATGCTTGTAGTCATTCATTTTAAGATTACTATATTTAAATCAATGTAGAACCAATCTCAAAGTGATAGAAAACACCAACCTCTAACACTTTCAGTGTTTTACATATTTTCATTAACTAATTTTCTGATGTAGTTGTGAAGTTGTAGTAATATATGTTCACAAGATATACATGTTGGGTTATGTCGCCTACAGGGTCAAAGCTGCACAAAATATCCCTGCACATTACCTGTTTATCATTGGATTTTATTGTTCATATGCTATTTTGATTGTTTTTAAGTTCTGCATCGGTGGCATTGTTTGCGTTAAAGAAAACAAATTTAATGCTAAATTAAATTTTATGTATAATAATTGTAGCAACTTGATGTACACAATGGACCTCACCGACAAGAAAACTTGGTGGGGTCAAGTACGTGTCAAAATTAGCTTAATAAATAAACGTAATGAAATGATAGTTAATTGAATGAGCCTTTCATGAATAAAATAAGTAATATGCTAAAGGTTTTTTTTAGTAAAGTAAGTTTATAGAAAAAGATTTGCTCGGTTTTTAGACGTCAGTTGACGTTAGAGAGTTACGTCAAACGAGTGTAAGGGATGTTTGCACAATCAGTCTCGGAGCAGCATCCAATCCTGGCGGTCGTCCAGTTTAACTTCTTGACTTTCCTAGTCCTACTTGCCTCGGGCTCTTTACGAGTATATGTCATTAACAGTAAGCCAGTGGTTTGTACGGGTTGATTGATCGGTGTTGAGAAGCAAACATATAGACAGCAATTGAGAAAAACTGTAGCAAAACTAATTTTATTTATACATGGTGTCCCATAAATAAAGTTCCAAACTCTGGAAAAAGATTGTATGGGTCAAAATAAAGCGAAAGTAAAGAATAAGTTTCCAAAAGCATTTTGTATACCAGATATTCGCCATTTTGTATTATTAACAAAATAATTGTTAACATAAAAACTTTTCAATCGATCTTTATAAAACTCAATACGTTTAAATATAATTCACCTAATATGGGAAAATGTTCTTTTACTTCCCTGTGGGAAATAGGTTAGATCATGGATATGCCTAAACGGAATGGTTTTAGTTCATCTAAACAGCTGTTCTTATTCATTTATATTTAAAATTCAATACAACAGCTCTAGTAGGAAACATGTTATATGTTTTCCATCTTAAAAATTGCCAACACCCTCCCAGAGCTACGACATGTCCATGTCAAAAAATTCAACTTGATCAAATTTAAAATTACAAAAAGTGGCGGCCATTTTAAACTTTTAATATACAATACTGGGAAAACGGTCAAGGTTTAATATGGCCGCCATTTTGAAGTTTGGAATTGGACCAAGTTTCTAATTTTGTTGTTACAGTAGTTCTATTTTATTTAAACATACTTGCTGGCATTTGTAAAGATCGATTGGAAATTTTTGAGGATAACAATTATATTGTAAAAATTAGAAAATGATATCTGGATATCTGGGAAACAAAGCGTTTTTTGGAAAAATGATTATCCTCGATTTTCTCTTCATTTTGACCCATACAGCTTTTTACCGGAGTTTTGCATTCTACTTATGGGTCTCTCTGTATAAATAAATAAATGGACAAATAGAAATGCTTTTCTTTTGAAGCGTTTCACTGTTACAAAACTAGTTTTCAGGACAACTAAAGTCAACAAATAACAGAAATATGTAACGGAAAACAATAGAAAAATAAATAAAACGATAATATAAAAAACAATGTAATAAATACGCCTTGTAAATGTTTCTCTTGATAATTTTTTTTCTTTTTTTTCCTGAAACCAGGCGAATTTTAAGTTTTAAATGCACGAGGCAGGTCGAATTCAATTCGTTTTATTCTGAAGTATGTGGATTCTAAGAGCACCATCCATCTCAACACCGTTCCCATGAGCAGAGTAACAGTAGCAAAAAAATGAGATACTTAGACTATTGAAATGGCAACTTACCCAGGTACCTAGGTATTTTAAGACAAGTATGAATGAGAAATGAGTGTAGGGAAAAATTTTAGTCTTGTTACTGAATAAGGCTGGCATGTTCCTTAGACAGAACTGTTAATTTGTAGCCCAACAGCAGATGGCAACTAAGAGAGCTACAGTTTAACGTGGAATCCGAACCACGGCCTCTGAATTAAAAATTGGTCTAATTATGAGGGTGGTCTTTGCGGATTAACGTAGTATTCAGTAGTGCGGACGTAGTGCACACAAGAAAACACTACACCCACCGACCATCACTCACAACTATCCACAATTCGTGACTTCCAGGTAGCTGGATTACAGGATGACGCCACCATCCCAGTCTATTTAAGAGGAGGAAAGACTGGATGAGCTGAGGCTTTACAGATTCTAGCAATATATTTCTGAAACGATACAGGCCCCTCAGTTTAACAATCGCTGGACACAGTTAAATGGGAGAAAGGAATATCTTTATCCAAACAAAACTCCAACAGTTTTTAGATTTAGGTTAATCGTCGTTATCTAGACAATATAAGCCATTAGACTAAGTTGCTCGATCAGTAGTGTACGTCCTTGATCTCATTAAAAATAAAAAAATAAAGTAAAAATAAATATAAAGTAAAAATAGAGGAGTTTTCCTGTATTTTTACTTTCTCCACATAGGTTCCTTAAGCATAGTATAATGAGAAAGTATTTTTCTTAAATGCTTTCAAATTTGGCCTAAGAGAGAAAATATCTGTTTTGGCTGCCTGAATCAAAACAGTTTTTCTTTTTATTAATCTATGACTAATAGTCACTTGTGTATAAGTTAAAGTTACTCTACGGTAAACCTTCGAGTTCAGTACGTTGTCTAATGTTGACTAATTGTATCCTCAAGTGAGATAAAAAAAATATTTTCAATCGTTTTCCATGAAACTTGGTATTATTGTTACATTAGCCAACAAAAATTACTTAAAAAAAATCTTTTAACTGTGGTGGTTTGGAATATTCCCCGAGATTCTCTATAAATACTATGTGTGAAAGAATTTTAATGAATATTTTTGCAACAATCAGTGCTTAAACTGTCGTTTATTCGTGTCAGAAATAATATATAATAATTACTGCACATTTGCCCCGTGTAAAACCTTTGCCGACATTGAATTTAGCTTAGTGTTGATCCCGACAGCACTTTAATTGATGAAGAGGGAATTTTACCCTCGCTTGATTTACTTTCAATCCTTACTGTCATCAACATCATTCCTCATAGACCTTGAACCTTGGTCGATTTGCTAAAATTGTCATATCTTTACATATTACACTCACATTTTTTATTTGAAATTTTTATATGTTTATATGGATAAACGTCCAAACGTTTTGTTTAAAAAAAACAAAATTTCTTATCAAAAATTACTCCATTACTTATATTAATTCATTATCAAGTGTAACCCCACCTCAATTGAGTTTTGTTGTAGCAACCAGTTTGAGTGCAATTTTAACTATACACAATACTGTAATAAATTATTTTTTTGACATGGATATGTTTTTGCTTTGGGGGGAGTTTGAAACATAAGAACAGCTGTTTAGATGAACTGAAAATATTCCCTTTAGACTTATCCATGATCTAACCTATTTCCCCCAAAGAAGTAAATACAAACATTTTTTGATGGTACATTACTTTATAAAACGATTTGTAAACGTGAGTTTTTTTATTCTTCTTACTTTACAATTTAAGTGAATCTACCTTTGCATAGAATTATTTTGTTAATAATTTCACCTTTGCAAAAGCAATGCTTCGGGGTTCGCACCTCTAGTAATGAGTCGGTTTTCTCTGAGTGAATTTCTTTTACACGACACGGAGCGTGTTTTACGTATTACAATCCTACACGCCTCCCAACAATGTAGGCCTACTGACATTGTTCTTTGTTAAAACATTATTCAAACCTTTTGTAAATTACTTAACATTTTACATCTAATTCTGTCTATATTCATAAATTTAGCTTAGTTTTTTTACGATTTATTTTTACTAGTTTTACGATTTATACCCCTTAAACCCTAAATTGTTCTTTCTCAATTTCTGTTGTATCGCTTCTCCGTGAAAATGAGAGCAATAATGAAACTTATTTTAATAATTTAATTACCAATGATGTGAATTTTCTCATTTATTTAATCTTAAGTAGCAATTTAATACTACATAATAATTGACCAAAGAATTTCTTTTAATTTATTTATTATTTTTGGTTAATATTTTGTCTTAATAACAGTCAGGACAAGCTAACTGCTAGTATGTTATAAACAGGAGTGAAATTATCAAATTTTAAACCAAAAAGTTTCAAGTTTTCGAACCAAAATATATTAATCCGTGAAAAATGGTTGTAGTTTAAAAAAGTACCTACTTTGTTTTACGTAAGTTAAAGATCTACTCGTACATTTACTGTATTGCTTATTGTTTATTCCTCAAATTTCTTTTCCTTCTTGAAACTAGTTCATTCTACCATCGTGGTTCATTGGGCCAGTGTACTGGATCATTATATTCTCTATTTTAAATGGATGAAACAATTGCATAAAACATATAAGATGCATATTCTTCTTCATTATTCGTTATTCATACACCGACCCACACTGTTGACTATTGTGAATAAATTGATTAATGTGAATATGAATGAAGGGTGAGTGTTCTGAAAGGATTTTGCGACACATCCCGTACCTGGATCAAAGGCAAATCCCAGCTGATTCATTTGCAAGCATCATTAACAATAGCATTTTAATCGTTAAATATTGTGTTACAATTTAGCTCTGGATCGAACCATCAAGCTAAGCATACCCAACACACAACCACGGCCCATGTTGGCTGTAATAGGTTTGGCAACCACCGGACCAGCCTCTGAAGCGTTTAACTCAAGAACATGAAAAATGTTTGCGGGGAAGAAGGATAATCTATCTCACATCTCATTTCCCTATAGATTGCCTTGTTCTAACCTCATCTCACTTCGACCACGCCTGTAAATGGCTGCATATGACCGACCTTTGTTTAAAACATCTGAAAATTCTTAATATCTAATCGCTTTATGGACATATACATTTTAAGTATTTTCTAAATTTATTATTCTAAAATAAGATTAGATCAGATTAGATTAGATTAGATTATTGAAATTGCAACCATACCACAAGGTAGGTATTTTAAGTCATATATGGACGAGGATTGAGTGTAAGATGGTTGTGGCGCGATCTTATAGTCTTGTTACTGACTAAGGCTGACACGTTTCTTAGACACACTGTTAATTAATAGACCAACAGCCGATGGTAACAACTAACGTGGAACACGAACCACGGCCTCTGGATTACGAATTGGTCTAATTATGAGGATGGTCTTTTGCGGATTAACGTAGTATTCAATAGTGCGTACGTTAATCCAGGCAAGAGAACACTACACCTACCGACAATTGCTCACAACTATCCACAATTCGTGACCTCCAAGTAGCTGGATTACAGGACACGCCACGGTTCCATCTTGACTTTTTCTAGGATTCCCTGTGACAGCTAACAATCTGTTTGAATGAGTTGATAATTGAATTTACAATGTTGTACCATTGATAACATTCTTGGATAAAGAACTCCGCATTTATTTCTGAGAGAAGCTAACTAACGCACAGTCTATAAAATACCTGATGTTAAACAATTTTCAATATGCTAGGTAGTGGAATGGTGCATTTCTACGTGACCTTCTGTTTCTACAGTACCACAGCATTTAAGTCCTGGAGTCTTGAGACTATACTCTTGAGGGATCGCTTGATCTCTGGAACAAGTTCCTCCCCAGAGACCGCACCCTCGTTAGCTCCACAACACAACAGTTAATATTGCTTCAAACACTACTTTGTGGGAATATCCATGCTGGGAGTTTCCAAAATACTTTGGCACTTTTGTGCAGCTGACCCTTCTGATAAAAATAAAGATAAGGGTTTTTTATACGAGTGTATCCTAAATCACTTAGCCCTCTGTTGTTAGATTTTTTCTCAGATATATTTATGAATAATGTTTGTTCTAGGATTATTGTAGAAATTTATGTCACTGTATTGTAGAAATTTATGTTTGAGGAAGGGGTGTTGGTAATTTGCGAGACCAAAATTTGAAACAGTGATGATATATGCGTAGTGACGTCATATATTGTTATAAGGACAGCTGTTGAGAAGAACTAAAACGCTCCCATTAGGCAAATCCATTATCTAACCTATTTCCTATAGAGGGAAGTAAATACAATCTTTTTTCATTGATTTATACGTTTAAGAGTTTATATTTTGTCATAACAATAAGTCTCTTGCTGAATCATACAACCTCATACAAAGGTAATATTTAAATATAAATTTTAACGAATATTTTTGACATGGATATGTCTAAGCCCTTGGGGAGGGGTGTCAGCAGAAAAAGTGCAGCGCAAGTGTTTAACTGAAATGCCATCATATGGTTATAAGAACAGATGTTTAGATGAACTGAAACATCCCTTTTAGACATATCCACGATCTAATCTATTTCCCAAAGGGAAGTAAATACAATCATTTTCCAGCCATGCCTCTTAAGCAGTGGCGTAGATACGGGGGGGGATAAGGGGGATATATCCCCCCCATTACGATCACCTTTACCAATAATTTCAAATCAAAAATATCCTTTAATACCGCTACACAATAACAAAAAATATAAAAAAGCAGTGTGCTGTTCTGTATCCAAGTCGAATACTGTATAAGAGATTATGAACTAAGAGATCTTGAAGGTCATACCTCCCGCCATCAAGATCGCTCAGCCACAAAATCTTATAAATTATACCATTGCGCTACTAAACAAACTGAAAGAGATGGGCCTATCATTTTCTGTTTAGCCTGAGAAATTTCCATCAATTTTGAAAAAATCGCCCTACGTCGCAGTGTAGGAAACTGCACTAGAGTAAAACAAGCGTAAAATACAAAAAAAATAGCATAGGTAACATAAATACATTACAGTATATGTTGTGAAACAAAATATAAATATAATCACTCAATCATTATTCATATTTATGAATAAACATATAATAGTAAAATAGAATTCATTTTCCTCCTGGCGGTGCACGTAGTATTTCAAGAAATCACGCCCCATTAGCCTGCAGGACAAATAGCATTTTGAGTGATCTAACTGGCATAATGTTTCGTCTTAGGTCCATAAGAACTATGTTTATATTGTGACAGCACTACTAGCTTCATGATAGTCGTAACAGATGGTTGAGGTGTCAGATTCAAGGTAAAGTGGTTATCTAGGGAATTACATTATTATTGAAAAAGTTTTTATAAATTACCTTGCAATTCAAAGATAATCAATTGAAAAGTCACAATAATTTAACAAAATAATGAGTGTAAAATAACAATCTGTAAATCTTTTTTTACGTTAAAAAATAATAAAATATAATTCCTTAGATAACCACTTGACACCTCAGCCATTTTATACTGATCAATTAATCTGAACTGCTGTCAAAAAATTAACAGTACATATGAGACGGAGTCCAAGATGGCAACGGAGGTATTGCATGATCTTTATATAGTATTCAACTCACCTAAATGTCCCTTATATACCCTACAGTACATGCTCTAGAATAGGGCTTCACTCGGGGGGGGGGGGGGGTATTTATATCCCCTCCCATGAAAAAAGTGTATCTACGCCACTGCTCTTAAGGTAATATTTTGTTCCCAATGGAATATTTGCTAAAATATTTGATGGTATTGCCTAACTAAATGACAGCTCGACAGTCATTCTTTCCAAATAATGAATTTCATTTAAAACTTCACGTTGACAAACATTTTTCGAAGATAGTCAACGATAGACTTCTTGTCGACCTCGTTATAACTTTGACGCTCATTTAAACTCACGTTTTACTTGATGGTGTCGTTTTCATTTCCTGAAAAGAACTTTACTCAAGGCAGAATAACATGAACGATTTTATCTTGTTTATAATGCATTACCAACTATTAAATACATAAACATAAATAAAATTCGAGTTAAACTCTAAATTACTTCGAACTATGATATATTTTCTATTTTCACTTATACCTACCTTCAAAAGTCCTAAATGGTACTTATCTCGATTTCTACCCCTCTGTCTGTCTTGCTGAATGCTAAATAGAAGATATTTTGTCTTTTTTTTTTTTTTTTTTTTTTTTTTTTTTTTTTTGGGGAGTGTGGTTTGGGGGGGGGGGGGGGGGGGGGGGGGGGGGGGGGGGGGGGGGGGGGGGGGGGGGGGGGGGGGGGGGTGTGTGGTGTTTTTTTTTTTTGTGTGTTGTTTGTGTTGTGTGTTGTGTGTGTTTTTTTTTTTTTTGGGGTTTTGTCTTTTCCATGAAAACCAGAGCACTCACTATACCAAAGTATCACCAGTTTCTCCAAAATTTGTAGAATAATAAAAAAGTGTACTTTCACTATTCTACAGAGTGCCCCACAAGTAAAGTTCCAAATTCTAGAGAAAGGTTAAATGGGTCAAGAGAAAGAGAAAATCAGTAATAGTTTTTTTCTTTCAAAAACGCTTCGTTTACCGAATATCCGCAATTTTGTATTTTTACAAAGTAATTAATTTTTATCTTCAAATATTTCCAACCGATCTTTATAAAACTCTTAAAGTATGCGAAAATAAAAGAGTTTAAATATTTTTGAAAACATTCAACTTGTTCAAATTTCAAAATGGCCACCATAAAATAGCGGAAACCATTAAAAAATACAAAAATATACCTAGTACATTCTTTGAAGGTTTTATTTCTAATCTGTCAACGCCAAAAACATGACAATCGAACCAAATAACTGAGATATAACCATTATTGAATGAACACACAAAAGAGGATATTTTACTGTCTCTCAACACAGATGTCTTTACAGTATTCATAAATCCGAAGTCTTCACATATATTTTCTCATTCAAATGTAGTGTAATTTAAGGATATTTATTTCGAGAAATGTATGAAACATCTGACAACAGACTGATTTCCTTTACTACATTATTGTGAAGTTCTCCCAACAATCATGTAATAGCTATTGTAACACGAGTTATTTGACACAAACGTGTCCTGTTGGTCGTTGCCGACTCAGCCTAACAAGCTGTCCACTTGGAGCTGCAAATAATGTGATTTCACTCCCTGTGTTGTGTGTGTGCCCTCTACAAAAATCAAATTCGGTTGGAAATGCGGACGGATTCAATTTCCACATCCTTGCTCCGGAAGGAAACATTTTCATATATAATAGGTTATCCCATTCGGCCATTACGCAAATTTAATTTACAATATACTGTATAGGTCCACTGTATACTTTTTTTATTGTTAAACAAATAAACATTATCAGAACAAATAATACTATAATATATTTGTATACAAACGGATCTCGAAAACGGCACCGAGGAATTTCTTTAAATTTTGGAAATAACTAATTTCCGAGTAGAAAATAAGTCCTAGATAGGTCTAATGTCCAGGAAAATTCGTGTTTTACTGTAATATTAAGTTTAAAATCTAAAAATTTTACATTACGCTTATGGAGAATAAAATGTAAACAATACAAACCAAAACAGCTGTTTATAACCGTTTGACAGTTCTTGATTGAAGACTGCGGGGAACAATATAGAGGTTATGCATTAATATTTATTTTATGAATTAAATAAATGCAAAATTATCAGGTTACTAAACAATTTGTAAAAACTTCAGGATAACATAGCTGTGCGAAATAAAAGCAGAAAAAAGTATTTCCAAAATCTTCCGTGTTTTGATAGAAAACGTATTCGTTGTATTGCTTGAAGCCACTGTAACAAACCAATTAATTGACGTAAATTAAATTTCTCTTTTGCTTTTCAATCCTCATTCCGTTTATAACAAAATCAGTTGATCACAGGCTAATAATAACGGTGTGGATAATTAAACAGTAAATGATCGGCTTTGGCTAAAAGACGTTAAACGGCATCGCTCAATTGACTAACGTCGTAGCCGAGTGGTAGCGTGTCGGCCTCAAGAACTTTAGGCCGCGAGTTCTTTCCTACCAGGGCAATACTTTTTGTTCAGTGCTATATTAATTATGGTAATATTAGTTAATCGGTTTTATTTCACCACAAAAATTTTTCATTTAATAAATAATTATATTTAATTTTTGAATAATTAATTGTAAATTTTAAGTCACTATACGAAGAAGGTAAACAAATAAACATTATCAGTGGACTAACACAAACCATAATGTATGCAGATGATACACCCTTCTATTTTTAGATGAAATAGCTCAACTACACTCAGACATTATCAAGGAAGTGTTGAAATATGTTTGAACATGTAAAGCAAGATTAATTTATTTATTTATTTATTGTAATGCTATTGTATTTCTTAATGTAATTGCAAATAAACAGTACTGTCTATTGTCTATTGTCAATGTCTAATAACATTGAGTGCTCTTGCACAATGTACGCCTATTGTGCTGTCACCATAGACAGTAATTTAAATTTTCTCTGGAACCTTTTCTCCTAGACTAATAATTCGAAATACAATTTGTTTAGTTTTTAAAGCTGGTTTTCGTAGGGATAGTCAAATTATTTTATAAAATTGTTTTACCCAAAAAGTTTTGAAATGACTTTTTTATATTATACTAGCCAAAGTACCCGTTCTTCGCACGGGTTAAAAAGGCTGAAAGGTGTAGGCTCTACTGATACATTTAAGTTATTGTTAATTAATTCTTCATTGTTTACAAAATGACAAAACACGAGTGTCTACAACATTTCAAAGTAACATCTGTCAAATATTGGGAGAGGATAAGGATTAATGTAATAGAGACAGTCGTCGGAAAAAACTTAAAATCTTCCATTCCACTATTTCAAATAATTCACTAATTTCGATCCAGCAGTTTATCTGAAAAATCAACTTTATTCTTCTTCTTCCCGAACTGTCAAAATATAGTGCAAACGGATGTTGACATTAGAAAATGTAAACATTGAAACCTAGGACGGTCACGGCAGCTCTTTCTTCTTCAACTTCCCGAACTGTCAAATTTTAGTGTTCACAGCTGTTGACATTCAAGTAATTTTATGTTTTCATTCTCTAAAAATGTAAACATTGAAACTTAGGACGTTCACAGGGTTTAGCCCGAGGGGATTTTAAGGGAACTAATATGCCTATGTGTTGCATGAGTTTAAGATCTACCTTTCTATAAAATTTCAAACTGGTCGGTTCAGTATTTTTCGCATTTACTTGCCACAACAAACCCAAAAACATACAGAAACCACCTCTTCTTTATAATATTATAGATAAGATAGATTTAAACGTCTATAACTTTTGAACTATCAGTGTTACAGACATACGGATGTTGTTATATTATTTTGTACCTTAATAACTATAAATAGTGAAATTTTAATCAAAATCGTAAAAGTGTATTTTGAGAGATTTGTATTTTTTACATTTACCTGGAGATGTAACCAGCAGGTACATAGGTCTACAGACCTATGTAAAAAAAAGTTTCCATAACCAACAGATTACTTACTTTTTTAACTTAGGCTATTAAATAAGTCATCTTCCAGAATGATAAATTTAAAATAAAAATTAAGGGGCATTTAGGGGATAGGGGGTAGGGGATGGGGTTAATTGTAGGTGTCCTAATTACATATATAATTAATTAGGGGGCATTGAGTAGATGAAGTTGAATACCCCTGACTTAGTGCACACATAACTGAATGGAGCAGAGATACACTGTAACTAATGCTGGCAGAGACGTGGTAGGCTTCTGTCAGGTAATCATGTAATACAATTAGCTCAATCGCTTCCTATTAGGTCAATTAAGATCCTTGACAGTTCTCAAATTATGCTAATGGCAAACATTAGCATTGCAACATGTATCGATTAAGCTATAAATTACACACATTTAATGGACATTAGACAGTTGATGTACAAGTTGGTATGGTAAGGTCACAAAAGGAAATTTTCCTCAATTTAATCAAAATACTTAATGATTAAACTCTGACCTCTGAAATTTGAAAACTCTGAATTTGATTAAACTCCCAGGATTAAAATTTAGGTCTGGCATTGAGATCCCTAATCGTTGATTTGTTCTGTAAAAGTTAATTTATTGAGTAAATAAAAAATGTTAATCCATTCAAATTGATCGCTGTACATTATAGTACCTTTCAAAAAACACAAAGTTCAAAATTTCCACAAAATAATGTCACAGTAATCGTTTTAATTTAATATTGATCTTACGGGAAGTGAGTTAAAGAAGATGCAGGTAATGCAGGCACTTAAGATGACACAGGTTTAAAATGTATCTTAAAGAACTTAATAAATTGAACCATTTATTCAACAATAGATAACATTGCATAGATTTACAACAATTATGTAAACATATTGGCTAGACATTGCTATTCATTTATTATATATATACAAGATTGTGCAAGCTATTAGATATTATTAAATATATCAATATAAATTCTCTTTTATGTATTTGTCATGTATTTAAATTGTTCTTTTTAACACAGACAAAACTTACATTTGCTAGAGACTGCTGGATTAAGCTAATGAAATATTATTGTAGGTTAGAGTACCAGTAAGGCGAACAACATTCTCATGAGGAAAAGCAACTGATTGGCTGGCTAAGTATATTTTAATTTTAAAATTAAATAATGTTTAAAAATGAAAAGATATCAATATACTTTACTTTTTCAATTTATAAGTAAAATTTAGTAAGTTAAAAATTATTTTTCAACAGAGAAAATAAATCTTTTTCCTAATGTGGCAAACTGGAGAAATTCAACTCCTAGTAATTTATCTTTCTATGGAAAATTGATAAAAAAAGAATCATTATATAATGAGTAGATAACATTATGATTAGAGGACCTATTGACTTTAGATAAACAACCGTAAAAGTAAACTCATTAATTGACAGTAAATTAAAAAATATTAATGGCACTTTTTAATTTTAATAAAGAATTCATATGTTTGACTAAATAAATAACAGAGCAATCGTAATATTATAAATGCTTTACAAAACTAAAGTAAAATAGTATTAAGATAAGTACAATCTTTATGGATTTTAAAGAATACACAATCATAAAATTTTGGTATAAATAAAGGGCGATTTAAAATAATGATCCCTTTTAATAAATAACAATACCTATAATACATATTAATAGACATGAAAAAATTAACAAAAAGAAACTCTTTAAATAAAACAACCTTAGAAACAACTTGTTTATTTATTAAATAGTATGACCTATTAAAATTTGGTTAAAAATAACTTTATTTACTATTCATAAAACTGAAACTAATCACATTACTTGAGATCTACGTTGGAATTTATTATCTAATATATAATACATCAAAATAGTTACAAATAATACAAAAAAAATAATCAACAGCATGTAAAAATAAATAATCCTTCAGAAATAAGAGGTTTCAAACATCCCACCAACAAAACGTAAAATATAATTTTCAAAATAAAAAAAATACTACAATTAAATAAGAAAACAAGTATCATGCTGTGAATTTTAAACAAAATCAATGTTTAGGAAATATATAAGTATTGTAAAAATAAAATATGTAATATGTATGCCATAAAAATAATGAAGCTGATGTCTTTATAGTGGATGTAGTTGGTAGACAGGGATGGCAACACATTCACCCTACGCTGGCCTTGATTCCTGGACAAATGAGTAACAGAAATTGAGATTTTGTAAACGCATCTCCTCCCAAGTCAGATCTTAGGAAATTAGTGGTTGACACAATGTGAGAATCTCAATATTTTTAACCCTTCGAGTCTGGAATTTGAAGAGTCCATCCAACACGCCAAGGGGCATTATTTTGATATTTAGACCACCTACTACCAGCAAACCTGACCTGTAACTGATAACTGTTCATCTAACCACAATGCAAAGTTATCATCTAAGCCTATTACAAACTAATATTTTATTGAAAACGTCCAAAAATAACTTAGTTCTAGGCAGTACTCACAATGTCAGTATATCATAAAATGTCTTCTTAAAACAAATATTCTATTTAAAATTTACTCCTCCTTTGTTTAAAATTCATTATTGGTGATAGTTGATTTATGTTATTTAGATTTTCATTGCGGAAATTTTCCATCATGATTCTATGTGAAACAAAGTATTCAAACACTGTGCGTGTGTTATGTTTTAGATATTAATTCGCCTGAGGATGGGATCAGATTCCAGATCCTGAAACATCGTAAAAATTTTTGAGACATAAAATCGTGATGGAAAATATCCGCAATAAAAATAAAGATAACATAAATTTTACTATTACGACACTATACTTCGCTAATTATATTTCATTTCAAAACACTGTCAAACTAACACAAAAACATTTCCTTTCCACGTTACATCAAATAACAGTAAACATACAACAAACCTAGTGGTCGTCTGCTCTTCCAGCTGAATTTTTTTAGTTTTCCTCCTTTCAAAGACAGCAGAATGGCAAAATAAGATCGTCTGCTCTTCCAGCTGAATTTTTTTTAGTTTTCCTCCTTTCAAAGACAGCAGAATGGCAAAATAAATTATGCTAGAAAGATAGATAGCGTACTCCAATATTGAGAAGCTCCAAATAGTTCTAAAAATCCTGTAAGATTTTACTGCAGCAAAATGCAGTACTGACAAATATGTGCAGTGAACAACAACCGACGGGCGCAATGTTGGCACCGTGTGCACAATACATCTAACGGAGTTGAAGGGTTAAATAGAGGGTTAAAATGTTGGCGTTTCCCAATGATTTGTAACCGCGTATGAGCATCTTGTTACAATTACCTTAGGTCTGATAAGTTTATCTCAACCTCTTATTTCCAATAGCCAAAACGAGGAATATTCAAGAGAATCACAAACTCAAAGAAATCTAGTTTTTTTATTATTAGTTTTTGTTTATATCTTCATAGCTATTCCCTCAAAATTACAATCAAGAATGAAAGTAAATTACTGAAAAGTACAGAAAAAAATGTAAATATTGTAGTCTCACCATTCAAACTAGACAAAGAGCTTGTAACCTCAAGAGGACTGGGTGAACAGTTGAAGAATACAAATGTAAATCTAAATATTTGAAATATATTAGGAACAGTTCAACATTAGACAGACATTAGAAGATCAATAAACAACAGTCAAGGCGTAGAAAGATGAACTATGAAACAAAAGAGTAATACATTAATCTATAAATATAAAATAGTATATTAACCTAGAATAATCTATTAAACAAGATAAATAAACCAAATTCAACAGCATATTCCGAATTTTCTAATGTTTTAAGCAAATGACAGTAGAAGGAAATGTCAGGGAGATATTATTATTTACATTTACCTTAGTTAAAATATGTTATCATTTTTTCAAAGGAAAAACTTGCATAACTTTAAACAACCTTGCTCATCTACAACATGGTTTTAAACTATAAACCTTTGATTATTCTCAATATAAAATTAAATAATATAAATGTATGCAGTTTCTAACATTTCTTCGACCCTTCAACAATAATTTTCAAAAAATCTTTGAACAGAATAGTAACACTGAGATTTTTTAATTCAAAAGTATTTTTTCCACAAGTTAAACGAACTGGTGCTTTCGTCCTCACTATCAGGTGGAGTTTCTAGTTTAGGCTTCTTTGCCAAGAACTTAATGTCTTGGGGAGCTGCTTGAAAACTTTCTTCCCTTGGTCGTTTATTTCTGTTTTCATCTGAAATTATTTTAAACCAGTAAACATTTTAGGATATTTAATGCAATTAAAAAATATTAGTAAGAAAACAGAGTTTAGTAATTGAATCTGAATACGATTAATTTCTGTAAGAAGATAAAAAAAAGTTAAAAATAATACATATTATATAAAAATTGTATAAATATAAGATCAATTTTGTTTTATTACTTCAAAGATCTGATTGTGTACAATAATTAAATGATGAAGTTAAACTTGAATAAATTTGAAATTACAAAGAGATTTTTACTAATTAAAATACGATAAACGTAATTTTTGTATGCATTATTATTAGATAGAAAAATTACAAAAAAATGTTTGTTAACATTATTTACTATTTAGTTCATAAAAAATCGCAAAATAAATTTACTTTCATTTATTATCATTGATCAATACAATTAAGTTACCTCTTTTGACACCTAAAAGCATCAGTCCATCAAAATATAGCATAAAATAACTCCATCTCCCTAACAAAATACTTCTGAAAAATTTAATTTTTTCTTAATTATTTACATTTAATGCATTTCTCATATTAATATTTGTTTAGCAGTAGACAAACATTATAAATATGAAAAATCAAATAAACTTAGGCTTTATCCGTTTACAGAATTTCAAGTTTAAATATTTTTCTTCAGGCTGACTATATCAGTACTTACAGTAGAACTCCAATTATCCGAACTCCGACTATCCGAATCCCTGATTATCCAAATCACTTTCAGAAAAAACATTTGTCCAAAAAAAGTCTAAGTGCGCTATTATTCTTCGGACTATTATTCTTATTATTATTAATCCGTATTATTCTTAAACGGATGAAGACCGCAAAACAGCTTACATTGACGGAGATGTTTAAAAAACAATGATTTATATTTCTAAACTTGTAAGTACATTTTATTTATATTTCAAACATGTGAAAATATCATGTTTCTTACATTTAATTCAATAAAAAAATAGTGCAATATCAAAACGTAGCTTTTTTTCTCTCTAATGGCAATTTTTGAAAAAACTCCGATTATCCGAATATTTAATTATCCGAATGGGTCCCGGTCCCCATTAATTCGGATAATTGGAGTTCTACTGTAGTTCCAAAAGATTAGACATTGACCACAGACTCAAAAACAAAGGGTACATTTGTTTGATGACTTGTTAAACCAACAACAAACATGAGTATGTAAGCAGAAGCAAATTTTATTCACACACACACGGCAAACCTCACTTACCACCATCTAAAAAACTGTCTGAGAACCAATCTATCAAAGAGGCAGCGAGCCAGCATAGCAACTGTGTGACCGCTGAAAATGAGCATCCTACTAAGACACAAGCAACTGATGAGCAACAGCTCCTTAGATCAAAATACTACCATTGAACCCTAATTTTAGTAAGATATGAAATTGCCAGAGACTTACTTAACCCCTTTACGGTTTTATATTTTTTACCATAAATGACCCAAAAATACATACCTCTTTAAAAATGTTTCCTGTTTGTATAAAGAAAAATAGATTTAAGGGTACCGGTAACAAACCTTATTAAACCCATTTAAGTGACAAAATTTGAGTTAATCTTACGTTTTCCCATAATAGTCACAGTAACCAATTTTAGGCATACATTACAAATAATAAAAAAACTATAATGCAGCACTTTTAAAAACAAAATATTCTCAGTTCATAAAAATACAACCCTAAATAAACTAACAACATACAACAAAAAACCAATAAAGAAACACAACGATACTGTACACCGGAACACCTTGACAGTCGTGAGATGTAAATTAACAAGTGCACAGCTGTTTTGAGACGTTTATAACATCGCTTACAAAAATAAAATCGTAAGGAAACAAAAAAAGTTAACGAGGTTAGGATAAAAAGTTAAAAAAATTTTGTCAACAACTAATTTTCAAAAGTAATGCCTAATAAAAAACCTAAATAATACGTTATCAAATAATCTAAGATAAAAAAAATGTTTCAGATTTATTTCCCTAAATGAATATGTGAATAAATTGTTTATTCTGAGATAACTTTCTGAAATATCATGTCAAATACAAAATACTGTAATTTTTTACAATTTTGCATACTCATTTATTTGGCCTACTCATGTAAACAGACCAAAAAATAAAAACCCATGTTTTCTATTACTTCAATGAACAACAAATAAAAAATATGAACATTTACATTTTGTTAGCAAATATATTCAATATTTCAGTTAGAAAATAGTTTTTGATTTTTATTTACCAAAAATCGCCAAAAAACACTCAACTTCAACAGCTTGTGAAAAATAATATGTTTGGTTTACAAGAATTCCAAGATATTCAAAATCTTAGAAATGTTATTCATAAACAGGAAACATATATTTTAATGGATATAAATAAAAATATAAGTCTATAAACGTACTTGGATGAACAATGATAACTGAGCGACCGGTAAAACAGATGTGAGACAAATGGCTTTGTTAGTAGGCGTAGGCTAGGAGAAAATTCCATCACTTTGACCAACTGCAAAAACTAAAATATAGCTATCAAGATGTTCCAACTTATTAGGTTGGTAGGGGATTTCTTTCTGTTGATTTCAATATTTATTTTATTTTATAAAACAAACCACAAGTGAAGTAATATCAAAAATTTCCATACGTCTAAAATAGATGAAAACTTTAACGTCACCTGTTTACAGACACTTGGTAGAAAAATCACAGTTGGTAAACTAAAGAGTACAGACAAAATGTTTCAACGGACAAAGTATGCTAAAAGAATTTATGTATTCAGTCAACCTCAACTTTCTAAGACAAAAAATAAAGCTTGGATGAATTTTGGAAAATGGCAGATTTTGCTTTCGTGGTTGTTTAAAAAATGTGTATTATTTTTTATTTGTCCTAAGATAATAATGAACATAAATGAAAAATGCTGTGCATAAAAATGAAAGTTTATTTCATTAGCTTTCCAATGGTATGGGTTGTAATACGTTTATTTTGTAAAAACAATGTTAAATATTGGTTTAAAAAACTAATTGTAGCAAACGTCTAATATAGATGTTTGACCACCAGCCTACGTCTATAATAGACATTTGGCCATTCTAGGGTTAAAACATTAAATGTTGGAAATGCTTCTAATAGAGTACTGCAACTAAAATGCAAAATAATTATAATGTGATTAACTACTCAAAAATGATATCAGCGTATCCAAAATGATAAAAGTAGATGAGTCAGTGGATATTTCTGCTGAAATTGGTGATGTCACTTCCGGGCGGAAATTATTGTCCTTAGACGCTGGCGCTAGTCTTTATCCATCCACTAACTACTTTTGAGCCCCAAATTCCGTCAGTCACACATAAATAGTTTTTTTTATAGGTTGAACAACTATAAAACGCGGAAATCAGACACAATGTTCCCCACACGAGGCTAAGCTCACGCTGAAGCAAGGTTGTCGACATTGTCAAAGGACGAAATCTTCCGCCCCGCACCACTGCTGCGAACAATGCGGGGCGGGAACATCCGCCCCTCACAGCGAACATGTTCAGTTATATTTATATACTCTATAACAGTAAAGCATCATAGGTACATATGTTATTGGTATACTGAAAAGGTAAAGGTATAAAGCACAATCATGTGTTTACTTGTTAACTGCGGGCACCTTGAGTGAGCGACTGGTTGGCTGTGAGCAGTGCTGCCAACTGACAGACGGACTCGTCGTTGTTCATGATGTACGACTTGGTCTCCCACAACATGTTCACCAACTTCTCGTCGTTCTTCTCATCCATAGAAATGTCCTCAGATAGTTGGGGTGAAAATCTGCCAACATCAATACATACTATCTAAAAGGTTTTGAAATCAATTTATCAAAACCCAATACCTAAAGGTGTCATTGATTTTTGATCCTAGAACTGTATTTGGATGAATGTGATTAAATTAATGAACTGAATTGAATTAAATCATAAGAGGGCTGTTTTTTTCAACCTCTGATTGCCCATCTAAGTATCTAAGCAAGGAAGAGGTAGAAAGAGACCAGATCTGGGTGTCATGCGATTGCTCTCCCCCACCTCAACATCTGCCGTTTTTAGCTCCAGTGAGTCAGTCATCACAAAGCTACGTCCATCTGAACACGGTTGTTACGCTCAATGCTCCCGCCAAATGTGAATTACGAAGTGTAATCAGTTTTCTGCAAGCAGAAGGATGTAGTGCTGCATAGATCCATCACAAAATGAGTAACAGGTATGGTATCAACCTTATGAGTGATGATAGTGTTCGGGAATGGTGACAACAATTTAAAGAAAGATGAGCAGACATCCATGATGAAGGTGGACAAGGTTGCAAGTCTGTCGCCACTGTAGGCCTCGTTGAGCTTGTTGATTAGGCGGTGAGTTGCAACTGAACTGTGAGAACCAACTGTCTGTTGAATTTTCAGACATTGCAAGGTCTGTTTTGTACATTGTGACTCAAGACCTAGGCTAACATACAAGAAACGCAGAAGAATGCTTTTGTCTGGCATTGTTTTGATCCATGACAACGCCCGACCACACAATGCCAACATGACAAAAGACCTCCTCAAAAAGATAAATATGAAGTTTTTGAACATCCATCATACAGACCGAACCTAGCAATAAGTGACAATCACCTCTTCTAGAAACTGAAGTCATAGTTAGGTAGGCAGCACTTTGCTACTAACGAAGAACTTCAGAACGCCAACAAGACTTACCTGTCCTCACTAGTGGCAACATGCTTTGAGGAAGGCATCGAAAAAATTGTTTCGTCATATGACAAATGCCTCAATCGTTTTGGTGATTATGTAGGAAAATGCTAAGAGTTTTTCCTACAAGCACGATAACAGGCACATTTCGCACTGTTTGCAGAACATATAAGTAGTACATTCCCACACTAGGGTGGATATGATACTATTCCCACCCTAGTTGTGGGAAAGTAACTAGCCAATCATATGCGCGGAACGCTCCAAATCTATATGGAGCTAACTACCCAGTAACATGCGCTGAGCCCTCAGTCAGCTGATAGATGGTCGCTGTTCCTACAGAACCAACTTCCATTAGTTAAATTAAAAAGCTATGTTTACATTTATCTCAGCGGGAAAATTAAACATAACCTCCAAAGTAGAATTTTATAATTGTAGAAAAAATTTTGTATGGAATACGAGCGCAAACTGCCATGACTGCCCCCAAATTCTGGCAGCATTCAGCTAACGCTTCATGCTGCTATATGAACCTCTTGTAGGATATAACTTACTTTGCGCTCTAGTTACACAAATAGCTAGACTGTACTTTTAGTAGTCAAATTATTATTTTTATTTACAGCCAACCGAACAGCCCTTGTATATTACCCAATATGAAAACTACCCTCATGCTTAGATCTCCCTCAAACACACTAAGTCTCTAGGAAAAAAAGAGCTAGGACTGTTACACTTCCCAGCTGTGTTTAAGCGACTATAGATTTATGTGCTTTAACACATTCACCGCTGAAAAAAATTATAACACTTTTAGCAAAGCTGAATAATTTTACATGAATTTTTTTAATGACATTACTTATAAATAAAGGAGAAAGTAGGAAAACGCTGTTCCTGTTATTCAACATCCATCCGGTTAACAAAAAATGACGTCATTGTTGAGCGGTCGCTATCGGCCTCTCAGCGTCCAGGGATCCCCGGACGGTATAATAGTTGTTATTATAACCTATTATAATAAAAATAATAAAATAACCTTAATAAATAGCATAAAACACAGAATAATTAATAACAAAGGACACAGAACTACTCAAATTATACTGCCGCCACTCCCAGTCACTTGAAACAATGGTGGTTATTTGTCACCAAAACATTCAGTACATAACCTCAAAACAAGGAACAGTTATAGCTTACAATTATAGCTTATTTACATCATATGATTAATTTAGAAAAGAACAAGTACAAACTGTACACCCTAATGGGATGAATTTGAAGGAAAAATACTCAAACCCTGGTGAAAAAAAATCAGAGCGAGCAAACCGAAAAATGACACCGCAACGTTATAACACAGTCATTTATCAACGTGCTGACCAACAATAGTCCTCCCCCGAAGAGGGCGCCAGCGACCACGCAGCGTCTAGGTACAGGCTCGGCTAGGACGCTGGTGACCGCGCCGCAGTGAAGGTGTTAAAGAAATTTTAGTCCAATGTAGTTGAGGACAACTATTCCCAAGCTTTGAAAAAACACATTTCATTTAAAATTAAAACTTATGTTTTTAAATTAGGTAACTTAAGGTGATAAAAAATATGAAAAACCAAACTAATCTCAAATTCCAATATATTATTATTCACATTCTATTAATTTCTATCCAAAATCTAACTGCTGATAGTTTTAACGTTTTAAAATTTAAAATAATATTTTTATAAATGGAAAATTTCATCACTCTTTATAGTAAAAATAATAAATTTACTTTTTAACAAACTTCACAAAAAAAGCATGACGAAATTCTATTTATTGTTTTATTTATATTTAAACCAGCAGGAACATGTTATAATAAAACTGAGTAATGTAACTCTTAAAGTTTTATCTGCTTCATCCACATCTCATTACAGCTGAAAGGCCACATACGAGCCAGACCGCTGACCCACATACGGCGTCAGTAATACACTCAGGACTCTCATTGTCAAATACCCCATCGCAGCAGACCTGTGTACTCAGCAAATTTCCAAATCAATAGTAATATATAACAGGTTTGATCAATATCCGTAATAAATAAGGGAGTTTGCCTATTCTGAATAAGATTAACATGGGAAAGAATATAAAGGTTTCATGCTGTGAAGAACAATGAAAGGAAAATTTTTTACCATCAAATATTTTTATTTTGACTATTTATACCAAGACTAATCGACATCTCTCCATAAATGAAGCAGTTTGCCTATTCTCTATACGATTACCATAAGAAAAGAGTATGCAGGTTAACTGCCGGTAAATACATAAACTATGATTGTTTAGCATAAATGTATGGATACCAACCAAAAGAAGCTAAATATCAAATTTCATCCAAAAATATAGGTTAATAAATGAAATATTATATTTTCTTATCCTCCATAAGATTAACACTGGATCTGCTAAGTATAACGTACTGTGTTTAGTTTTTTAATATCTCTGTAACCATTGGATATAGAGCAAAACTACTAAATCGTGTAGTTTGTTGAGACAAAATGTAAAATATTAAAAAATTACACATAAAAATGAAAAAAAAATCGGGGTACAAACCCCCCCCCCAAACTGCCTGTTCCAATTGACCGATATATCTGGATTACGAACTTGTTCGAGTAAATGTAAGAATACATATCTACCAAATTTTGTCTTGATCTGGCCATTTCTACAAGAGTTATCTTGTGTCCGGAAACATATATATATTCTCATATATACAATTTTTAACAACAATCTTTTTGGTCTCCAGGAACCTCTAAACCAAAAAGTAACATGGGCTTAGGTCTTACCATGAGATCTATGGTAATACTTTCTTCCCTCTGGGAAATTCACTAAGAATTCAAAAAACACAATTAAAACACTTAAACCTAGGTTGATTCAGGGTTAGGAGAGAGCATACCTGAAGTAAGGAACACCGATCATATTGCACCAAGCGTTGCACCGATCTATGACTCTGCCATCGGCCAGTGTGGCCTGGTCGACCAGCAGCGTGCCCAGAGCAGATATCCCCATGGCCAGCCTGGCTGTATCCCACAGGCTCTCGGGTCTGAACACGTCCACCCCGTTCAGCTATGATCAGTCAACACAAATCAACGATGCTGATCACGAAATGGGAATATGAATATAAAGTAGAAACAATCTGTTGTTTTTCTTTTATTCATAGCAATAAATAATATAAATTCTAACGGTTAAGTCCTGTTTATATTTTAAGAGGGCTGGTCTCTTTTGGTCTCTGTTGGCGAGGCCAAAAACCTACTTAGGTTTGAATGGCCAACTAGGTAAGGTAAGGTAAGGTCTCTTTCAAATTAGTCAAATTTCATATACTCAAAACGCCAGCCCTTTCCATATCACCTCAATCCACCCCTCAAATTTACAATTTTACAATAATAATTTTACAAAAGACATTCATGACATTCATTCATGTTCAAAGAAAGTACAATTCATGCCAACTAGATACATCATTGTGTTTAATATGTTTAAAAATTATATAAATAGATATAAAATTTGTTGTACTACAATTTTTGCAACAAAATGTGAAAATGGGGAATGGAGAATCAGACATAATGAAGAATTAAGGAATCTATACTGAAATTATGATATCACGGCCAACACTAAAACTAGATGTTTGAGATGGGTGGGGCGTTTAATAAGTTTTAATATTGAGGAGGGCCAGAGGATCACTATTAAGGGAAGTAGGAGAAGGGCGCCAAATGGGGGAAGATCACGAGGAAGACAGTAATACAGACAACAAAATCTTGAATCTTGAAAAAGGCCCTAGAGAAGATGGTGGGACAGTGTGAAAAAATTCACAAGAATAAGAGCAGCGTGCATCAACGAGGCACAAGACAGGGAGGGATGGCGAGTAGTTGTTGGCGAGGCCAAAACCCTTCTTGGGTACCAATCGGATAGCACAAGTCAAACGTGGCAGGAGATCAGGTAAACAAGAAAATATACAAACAGACAAAATGGAGCAACAAGAGGCACCAACAGGAGAAGGAAAATACACAAAGACCATTCAGTACAACCACTAAATGATCCAAATAAGACCAAATAACAATCAGACAAAACATAGACAACCCAACCAAAGGAGGACAGTACGTGTGAGCACACAAAGAGAGGCCAGCAAGACCAAAACCCTTCTTGGGTACCAATAGCCATGGGAATAAGACATCACAAGAGCTGGAGCAGCAGGACGTGTGCAACGACGAGGCACAGGACAGGGAGAGATGGCGAGCAGTTGTTGGTGAGACCAAAACCCTTCTTGGGTACCAATAGCCATGGGAATAAGACATCACAAGAGCTGGAGCAGCAGGACGTGTGCAACGACGAGGCACAGGACAGGGAGAGATGGCGAGCAGTTGTTGGTGAGACCAAAACCCTTCTTGGGTACCAATAGCCATGGGAATAAGACATCACAAGAGCTGGAGCAGCAGGACGTGTGCAACGACGAGGCACAGGACAGGGAGAGATGGCGAGCAGTTGTTGGTGAGACCAAAACCCTTCTTGGGTACCAATAGCCATGGGAATAAGACATCACAAGAGCTGGAGCAGCAGGACGTGTGCAACGACGAGGCACAGGACAGGGAGAGATGGCGAGCAGTTGTTGGTGAGACCAAAACCCTTCTTGGGTACCAATAGCCATGGGAATAAGACATCACAAGAGCTGGAGCAGCAGGACGTGTGCAACGACGAGGCACAGGACAGGGAGAGATGGCGAGCAGTTGTTGGTGAGACCAAAACCCTTCTTGGGTACCAATAGCCATGGGAATAAGACATCACAAGAGCTGGAGCAGCAGGACGTGTGCAACGACGAGGCACAGGACAGGGAGAGATGGCGAGCAGTTGTTGGTGAGACCAAAACCCTTCTTGGGTACCAATAGCCATGGGAATAAGACATCACAAGAGCTGGAGCAGCAGGACGTGTGCAACGACGAGGCACAGGACAGGGAGAGATGGCGAGCAGTTGTTGGTGAGACCAAAACCCTTCTTGGGTACCAATAGCCATGGGAATAAGACATCACAAGAGCTGGAGCAGCAGGACGTGTGCAACGACGAGGCACAGGACAGGGAGAGATGGCGAGCAGTTGTTGGTGAGACCAAAACCCTTCTTGGGTACCAATAGCCATGGGAATAAGACATCACAAGAGCTGGAGCAGCAGGACGTGTGCAACGACGAGGCACAGGACAGGGAGAGATGGCGAGCAGTTGTTGGTGAGACCAAAACCCTTCTTGGGTACCAATAGCCATGGGAATAAGACATCACAAGAGCTGGAGCAGCAGGACGTGTGCAACGACGAGGCACAGGACAGGGAGAGATGGCGAGCAGTTGTTGGCGAGGCCAAAACCCTTCTTGGGTACCAATAGCCATGGGAATAAGACATCACAAGAGCTGGAGCAGAAGGACGTGTGCAACGACGAGGCACAGGACAAAGCGAGATGGCGAGCAGTTGTTGGTGAGACCAAAACCCTTCTTGGGTACCAATAGCCATGGGAATAAGACATCACAAGAGCTGGAGCAGCAGGACGTGTGCAACGACGAGGCACAGGACAGGGAGAGATGGCGAGCAGTTGTTGGTGAGGCCAAAACCCTACTTGGGCACTGATAGCCATGGGAATAAGAGTAAGAGTAAGATTAAAATTTGGGAAGTGTTTTGATCATAATATAACCCCTAAATCAGATTCCAAGCAAAAGATTTCATGATGACACAATAGGAGTCGAAACACGGTCATCTGATAAGGACTACGCTACGTTTCACAAAGCAGCTAAGAAGGTATTTAACTTATTATTTATAAATATATTACATTATTATAGACAATTTACCGAAATACTTAATTATAATATTATACATGTTGGGAACACAGCCCAATGATAAAATGGTAAAAGAGTGCAGATTAGGCCCTAGGGCGATTCAATCCGGCAACCTTCAGTTTTGAAGGTAGGCACTATAACTACTCAGCTACCCAGCCAGATAAAAGAAACACACATTTTAAAAAAAGGAACATGTTTTCCATATTCCTTTTTAAAATGTGTATGGGAATATAATTGCTTAACAGATACAATTTGTTATAGTTGGTTAAAATGAGGTTTTAGAGAGTTATGTTTCAGAAAATATTTTAATGGATAATCTAGTGGCACAATTTTAATAAGCTATTATACAAAGTACAATCGGATTCATGGTTTAACTCAAGAGTTCACAAAACCACCGGTCACAATTTCCTAGCTACAATCACCTGCTTGACTGGTACACAGCCAGTACCGACGGACACGACGACTGTTGGCGGGGTAACCTCCTTCTCCCGGCCGACTCTCCGCAGCGCTGTGTTGTACTCGTGTATCTCCGTCAGTGCGTCCATGGTGGGGTTGTTGGCTATCAGCCCTCCGTCAATGAACCGGCCAAAAGCCCTGTTGGTGCAATGTTATTAATTTCAATTTAATTACATATTACTACATTAAATATTTTCACAAATTAATTTTCAATTCTTAAAAGGTTCAAATCCAAATTTGAACTTACTCTTACAACTTTCATTTTTTCTTACATTTTTCATACAACACCATATAAATATTTCCCATTTTTCAATTTAAAATTTAAAAAAGAAAATATGAAACCCACAATGATTCTGATATCCAAACTTGTCGATCCCTCCAATATAATTTTGTATAATTCATTTTAAAAACAAATAAAACATCTGTATAATTAGTATTTACATGTTTTACATGAACATATAGAACTGGGATACCTGAAGTAGGAAGGAGCGGCACCGCTGGCACGCGCCGCCTTCCACAACAACTGTTCGTGAGGTGATGGGGGTGTCGGGTAGTGACCTCCACTGCTGGCCAGAGGGTCCACCATTTCGCTGGGCGACTGGTAGTTGCGGAATAGGTGGAGCTCGACTGGCTTCCTGTCAGCTAGCACCCCGGTGATCATTATTCTGTGGGACATCATGTTTATTAACACTTCAACGCCGGTTGACGTACTGTGCATGTGCTGCTAATGATGCGCCAGCCATGTTCTACACGCATTTGTCAGTACTGCATTTTGCTGCTACCTTACAGGATTTTGGTTAACTATTTAGAGCTTCTAAATATTGGAGAATGCTGTCTACATTTCTAGCAGTTCTTTCTGCTGTCTTTAAAGGAGGAAAACTGAAAAAATCTCAGCTAGAAGAGCAGACGATAACCATTTGGTTTGTTGTTTGTTTACTGTTGGACGGCAATGTGTCTGTGTTAGTTTGACAGTGTTTTGAAACTGTAATATAATTAGTTATTATCTCTACAAGTGTTTTCTGTTTTGTTAGCGAAGTGTAGTGTCCTAATAGTAAATTTTAAATGGAAAATTATTTCCAAGAGTATGTTTTATGATAAACTGACATCGTGAGTACAGCCCAGAACTAGGTTATTTTTGATTTTTTTCAATAAATTGTTAGTTTTGTAATGGGCTTAAACGATAACATTGCATTGTGGTTAGATGAACAGTTATCAGTTACAGCTCTAGTTTGCTCTAGTTGGTTCAAATTCCAAAATAATGCCATCTGGGGGTGTTGGAAGGGCTCTTAAAATTCCGGGGTTGAAGGGTTAAGCTGGTTGGTGAAATGAAATGGAATAAAATTCTTTTCCTCTTATAATATGGAGACTTTTCATAGAGACTTTTTTCAGACCTTAGGTACTGCAGGCTATTGAAACGTGTTTGATAATTATGTACAAAACTTGTTTTCAATAAAAGACTGGTTGTTAGACTTCAAATATAACAGAATTTTGAATATATGAAGAGAGGGCAAGATTAAAGTTGCATATTTCTTAAAAAGTTATTTTCATGTGGTCCTTTTCGTATAGAGCTAAAATTCTTAAATATTTGTTTTGGATTTTGATGGCTTAAGAAGTTGAGCCCCACAGTTCAATGTCATACAGCATAACAGAAAAATCATAGCATTATATACTAGTTTCATCAGCATCATTGACTTAGTTTCTAAGTCAATGATATTTCTCAAGACGTACATTTGAAAGCATGTGTTATTATATTTTACAACTGTATCAATTTAGGGGTTCTAAATTAAATTATAATCAATGTATATACCCAGAAATGTTGTTTTATCAACGAAAGATAAAATTCCATTCCTATTAACTTCACTTGGTATTTGGAGCAGCCCAAGAGCTGAAAAGCTGGGATCAATACATGGTGACGATCTGCAGCCACTTGTTTTCTATGCGAAAAGTGCCAAGGTGGCATTCATTGGCACATTTCTAACAGGCTATTTTTATGGTTTCAGCTACTATACTTCATTCTATGATATGTATTCATTATTACAAGTATATGCTAAAATATAATTATTAGGGGTGTGCGAATATTCAAACTTTGAATAATCGAAACTCAAATATCGCCCGATATTCGGTCCGACTCCAGATATCTGACAAAGTTTGATGTCGGTCGAATATTCGAAGATGATATATAATATAAAAGTGACGTCTGTCAAAGCAAAGCTATAGAGTTTTCATTTCAAAGTTCAGAATTAGCATACCAATATGCAGCTATTATACATTTAGTTGAAAACTTAATGTAGGTAACCAATGCTTTATTATCTGACTACAGACGGATAAAGATATGAACGTAACCGATTCTCGATCGATGCTGAACTGACAGCTTTCGTTTCCTCCCTTGAGCAGCATAAAAGTAGTTCCATATTTTCATAGATAATATCTATTCCAAAAAACCTTGAGAGGATAATGCAGCATTCAAAAGGGTAAATATTACAATGGACGGCTATTACATCAACAGTTTCATCGGTATGGCTAGTCAAGATAAAATTTTTTGTATTTTCCTAGGCTTGTTATTACCACGGCCACAGTGATGAAAAATCTAGGTTGCACTGGTAGAGTGAAACATGAAGTTATTATTGTTGCATAAAACATTGTTTCAATACGGTATTAAAAGCTTGGAAGAAACTCTTTTTTACAAACAGTAAAATTGTGACTCGCAGTACCAATTTGTATTACTTCATCAATATATTATATTTATAGTTTGAGCTTAATAACAAATTGTCAATAATTAATATGTCAAATAATACTTGTTTTTTTTTAATGTATTATTTTTTAAAGAGATTGATTGGTTTAGTTGTAACACTTGTAACAATGGTTAAATCAGTTTTTGTATATTTAACTGAGAGAATTGAATAGCAAATCCAATGCCCTACATAATTTAAAAGCCATGCAATTACTGCATTTTTAATTATGCTGTTCACACACCTGCCAAATCGTCCAATTATATTATAGCATAAGTTTTGAAGATCATCTAAATGGATGAAAATGAAAAACGCTTACACTAAAATTCGGTTCAAAAATATTCTATATTCGGAATAGTAAATATATATTCAATTCGAAACCAAATTTATATTTGGTAAATAAAAAATAAAATAGTGAATAAAAAATAAAAATAAAAATGAATAAAAAATAAATTTGAATTAGTGATCTATTTGCACATCCCTAATAATTATTTAGAGATTATTGCTGCAAAATCACTTTTGGCCATTTGTTGCTTCAATCTTCAGTGTTTCACTTTCAACAGGTTTTAGGTTACCTACCTACCGTGATGTATTTATATATTTTTTTTGAAAATTTGGACCCTTATAAGAAACTAAATTCTAATTAAAACAATATTTACTACCAGTTAAATGATTGTCATTTAGCCTGCAGGGGAATTTAACTTACGAGTAAACTGCACGAAAGTGGTTCCATAAGAGTCAGTTCGGTATTTCCAAATCGTCCTATTCTATTATAGCATATGGTTACGTCAGCTGATAGGCTAAATGAAAAATGGCAACACTGCTGGGCAAGAGGGGATGAGGGGGGAACCAGCTGTCCAAGTCCTCATCGGTCCATTTTGGTGAAGTTTACTCTAGTGGGATTTTTTTGTAAATATTTTACTTTTTTATAGTCAGTAAATATTTTTCTCTAAAATGCTTTGATTAGAATATGTAAAAACGGACATTTCAGCTTTGGAATTTTTGGACAGTTGTTCATTTTAGGTGCCATGCGTATATAAATTTTACCTAGAATATTTTCCCCCGCAGTACAAACAGGGTTACGGTAGTTAAAAGCATAAATAATTAGATATAAAAGATGATGTGTTACACTTGGTATCTTACTTGGGGTGCAAAATGTCGGTCATCACACTCTCTGTGCCGAGAGCTTGCTGCAGCATAGTCTCCAACGGCTCACTCGGATACGGCTTGGCTCCTACAAACGCGTACTCCTTCATACGGAAGTACAGGCACAGGCAGTCTCTCAGTGACTTGCCTACCAGAGAACACACCTTGTCAAATCTGAGCTAACGCATTAGTTCAATAACTCCTTAATCAATATATTGACCCTTTCATGAAGAAGAACGTTCCTGATCATATAAATATTATGTGTAAAGAAGTAGCCTATATAAACATTAGAGTGACTAATTCAAAACAAAAAAATTATTAATATTATGTTAAAATTTTTATTGTTATAGGTACTTGTGAGAAGTACAATAAAAATCTTCCAGTTAAGATTCTAAATATCATAGTTTGAAAATTTTAAAAATATGTCAATGTCTCGATTTATTTTTCATGTAAACTACCCAAACATTAGGTTTGCATATATTAGAGGATTGGATTCATATTCTTTACGGACAAAAAAAAATTGAAAGGACTACCGAGTTTAAATATGAGTAACCATGCCAATAATTAGAGATATATGCCAGACTACTTCTGAGAAATAAATGTCACGAGACCCTTAAATAATCGTTGAAAAGTGGGCTACAAGGAAAACTAAATCAAAGCTATACAAGACTATATTAAAGGAATGAGCCAATACTAATTTTTTTTCAATTCCGATTCTTAACAATCGTTTCTCGCTTCTCGATTCCGATTCCAACAATTCCAGGCATTGATTGTCCCGCCGCCAAATAATGCAACTTTAAAATTAAGTATTTTCACTGTCTGTAAGTAAGTAGAAATAAAATATCAGCTGACCTGCGGCCAAGGCCAGGGCCAAAATTGCCCCCGTCGAGGTTCCTGCGATCCAGTCAAAGCAGTGGATGATCGGCTGCTGCACCCTCGCTTCCACGTGGAGCAGCACAGTGACCAGCACCAGCCCTCGGATCCCACCGCCGTCCAGACACAGCACTCGTCCACCCCGCGTCTCCGCCCTGCCGCCCTCGCAACTGTGCTCGAAACAACTCATGATGGACCGCACCTGCACAAACCGAACAGAATACTGTCAAAAAGAGAAGGTGATGTAAATTTAACCCTAGAGAGCTAATTTGTTTATAAATGACAATTTTATTATTAATAAATAACAAATGAATATTTAAAATAAATATTTCTGGTTTCAAAACTGAACTTGAATGAATACAAATAATCAAAACATAATACTAAAAACATGTTTGCGCCAAACTTAGGCATTTACAAGCTCTCGACATAGTCCACACAGCACTTCCCGCGATTCTCTGCACAGATTGGTTTATTGCAGAGGCAGCAGTAGATTGTTGTCCACCTTCTCTTATTGACAGGAAAATCCCACAAATTGTTCATGGTATGTTTAGAGGAAGGTCTTGGACCCCGCCTGGCACCAGAACTTTCAAGATATTAGCAATAGACTAGCGGAGATTGAGTTAAATTTGGGTACTACAACCGCTGTTGAAGGCAAGGTTCTATCAGGCTATGTTGTATTTGCATGGCAAATTTCCTTCATGACAGTGGTTTGTGGCCCATTTTTACAACATTAATTACGTAAATTACATACGAATTAACCAGAATAATGTTCAACATGCAATAAAATACATACAAAGGCCACCTTTTAGTCTTACAACAACAACATTTGGTGACACATTTAATCAAAAGTATCAACCGCTCCTTTTGTAGTATTATAGGTCTCAATTATTTGAGGTTTAAATTAACTAATAATAATAATAAAATAGTAAATTATAATCCACTAGAAACAAAATATATATAGAAGAGATCCAAACGTCAAAGCTAAACTTTCGTAAAATTTACGAGCGAATAAAAATACAGCTTAACGGACTAATGGCAGCGAAGCGGGCCAAACACTTACTAAATGACCAGAGCTAGGGCGGCATAGAACTAGATGAGCGAGTCCATTCAGGCAGGTTAAGGGGAGAAAACTAAGCAAAAACAAAACACGGTCGTAACTTTTACGATAGTTTAGCTTTCTAGAGTTAAATAATAATTTGTAAATATTTCTATTCATTTAACATAAAACAGTATAAACTTAAGGTTAATTCAAAGTTCTACTGCGTACTGTGTCCTACGTTCAAAGAGTTCAACTGAAAGAGTTTATTATTTTAATAAAACTCAGTTTACATGACGTAATAAAAGTTAATTAAAAGGACACTACAAAAGTGATAAATAGCCTTAGAGGTACATCCACCTGAAAATATTTAAGAAATTACTTACTCAAATTACTAGTTAGTATTTTCTTTAAATATAATTAACTTTAATTATTTTTTCTACCAGTTAAAATATAATCTGCATTGATACACTTCAGGTAGAGAAGATAAAACATTTTTTGTTAAGAAAATTATGGTTCCCTCATTTGAGTGTGGTGTAAACAAATTGACTCACATTAGCAGATGGCGGGATCGGAGGGGCGATGCCATTCCTGGTACCTGTGGATAGACACCCGTCTGTGCACCCGAGGGTGCCTGGGACGCAACGGGGAGCACCCACGGCATGAAGCAAATATAAGACCTATACACATCAGTCACTTGTAAATGTTACTGAGTAGAAACAAGGCGTATATAAGATTAAGTTTGATTAAGATTAAGCTCTTAACACTTCAAACGAAACATCGGTCAAATTGACCGATCGGTAATTTTACTTCGTAATAGTGGCTAAAACGCTTAACCTTGACGGCTGTCACCCCCAGTACCTTCCCCCCAAACCCCTCTCCATAATATTTGGTCATTTCCAATTAGTTGGCGCGACGTTGTCGTACGTATTAGACGCATTGTGTGAATACGGTCGGTCGGATTTACCGTGTGTTTCGCTTACCGACTGGCAATCGTCGGTCAAATATACCTATTTCGGTAACTGGTTGTGGTGAAACGTGTTGTGATTTGCTATTCTTGAACGGAACTAAGTGAACTAGTGACTCAATATGGTTAGTGGTGGCCTTAGGCAGGGCATACGAACTGATGACATTTAGTGATCGGATACATAGATTGATGACAGACGACAGTGAAAATGATAGTGACTTCAATGAAGTTGATGATTCTGATGCCGATCCGGATCATGTTTTGTCTGATGTTGAAGGTCGTCAAATTTTCAGTTTATCAGAAGATGAGGACAATACTGACCTACTCGGTATTGAAAATAATGTAGCGAATATAACGAATGTGATTGCTAAAGGTTTCAATCTTCCTGAGTATTTTTTGGAACGTTTAGGGAAGAAAGAAATTGGACCTCAAAACTCATAGAAAAGCAAACCGCGTGCAACAAACAAAAGAGCAACTGCTAGAAAAATAATAAAAACCAGATTACCCGCTATGAGACCACCATCTCTGGTACTGGGAAACAATCCTATATGGATTTTTCCAAGGCCAGAGCTGGTCGTCTTGGAGCGTGAAGTTTGGAGTTTCATTTTTTTCTGTCACATGATTTTTGCGTAATAAATATGATTTGCCATAAAATGTTGTAAAACATCATTTGTTACTCATGTGAGTGCCAAGTGATACATATAAACAATAATAAACACACAAACGCCAATAAAACACAGTAATGTTCAAATTGACCTTATGTTTCGTTATAAGTGTTAAAGTCTGAGTATTTCAAGACCACTGTAATCCCCCAGTCCAGGTATTTTTTAAACAATTTTTATTTTACATACGTAGTATATGAGAAATATTGTTTTCGTCAAAATTTGAATTTAGTTGAGGAATATACCGTCAGACTGTCCGGCCGTGTGTGTGTTTGGTGTGTGTTTTTGTGTGTGTGTGTGTGTCTGGGTGTACAGTGACAGCTACCCCGTTGGTGATTTTTGAATTTGCGATGTATATTCACGGTATCTCATGTTTTTTTCATTTTTTTGAATTTTGATTTAAGGTAGTTCACTAAAATTAAAAAACGTGAAAATCCAAATTTCTCAAAAACGGCTCTAACGATTTTGATTAAAATTTGATAGTTTATAGTGCACAGAGCACTAAATAATTTGACACCACCCGCATGTCTGTAAAAATGACGGTTCAAAAGTTATGGGCTTTTAAATGTCAAAAATCAAATTTTAAATTCAGCGAAAACAATAAAAGTAAAGTATAACTTGATGGTACCATTGAAACCAGCTTAAAAAACAACAATTAGTATTTGAATTATTTGTCTACGACTAACGTTTCAGAGAAAAGTTAAATTTACTGTCCACGATAAACGCGAGTTGTCTGACAGGCCCAATTTATTCTTATGGAAAATGTAAAAAAATCAATTTTTCATTTGTTTTTTGAAACTTGGTATGAAGTGTAAGCCATAAAACAAAACATCAAAAAAGCTTGGTATTACATGATATACCATTGAACAATAAATTATAATGATATTTAAAACTTTGTAAAATGATAGTTTTATTACAGATTGTCTTTTTTAAATTTACTAAAGGGAGAAAGTATGTGTCAGTCCACTGGTACCGTTTATTATGTACATCATGAGTGCATAATTTCAATCACTTCTGGCAAATTTTACATCATCACTAGTTTCCATAGGAACTTCATACCATACAGAGCTAGTTCTAGGCACAGGATAGCCTTAATTGTTTATATTTTCACTAATAGGTACACTGGGTGTATCTCCCCAAGGCCCAGGACGCACTAACACATTTTGAATTTGCGAATTTATTTCGTTCACATCACTTTTCCTATCTATTTCACTGTTGTTCACTTTCACTTTCCGAATTATCGGGAAAATCACTGAACAAAATATTCATGTATTTCGCGATTAGTTAGTCATCTCTGGTCCACCCTCTATGGCACCGGCGCGGGTTTGTGGACCGTGGAATGCACCGGTGCATTCATGGACTTTGCGAGGTTAAGATTGGAAAGATTAAAGGCGGTTAAGGTAGGATGTGTCCAGTCAACTGGGGCTTGAAACCAAAAAACGCCAAAAGAATCACTTTATTATTGGAATAACAATAGTGGAATTTCATCACACTTAATGTGATTTTTAAAACCCCGAAATTAGCTTCATTATTAAGAGGTTTCTGATAATAGTTGTCATGAAACTAGTTACCTTCTCACTGGCCAAATCTGTCTCCTGAGCTGCATAGTGTCTAACTGTGTGGCCATCATGGTTCCTAAAAAACCATTATTTAATTACAAATATCTGTTGTATTTACAATAAAAAATTTAAAAAAAAAACATATACATTTGAAAAAGAATAAATAACTTGCTTTATTAAGATCTAACAGATTTAAACTCAAAATTAGAGAAAAGAACTATTTTGTTTGTGCATAATTGTATATGATACACATAAAACAGGCCATTATAATTATTTTCCCTGTACAGAATATTTTGGATTTTTTTTTATATTCATTAAATTTCATTCTTTTTCGGAAACCCTGTATAATTATCACTTAGGTCTACTTATGCAAAAGGTTAAAATACAGTAATTTTACCCATAATTTGTTTATTTAGTTTTGAGATAGAATGAAAAATATATAGCAAACCTTTAGATATGAAATGTATACTTTCATGTCTAAAATATATATGGATAAATATAAGATTGATAGATGGATAGACATATTTATTGATTGTGAAACATACAAAAATTGTAATGGATCTCATCAAAATATAATTACAATAGATGTAGCTGTAAACACAGTGTAAACAATAAACAAACAAAAAAGTCAAACAACACTACAAAAGACATGCTTCATGTGCTAGACGATAAATGAATAAATAACTACATGAATTTGTATGCATTAAAAAACCTAAGTGTTTTTATCACAGTAAAAAATTTATTTGTCGTAAAAAGATCTTATAAAAAGCAATTCGTGCAAAACATTTTTCAATTAATTTTACGTGGCATGCTGTGCTTTAACAGAAATCAAATTAAAACACTACTCTCATGCACTCATATGAATTCAAGACCTTGCTAAGGCTAGTGAAAGTTCTCACAATAGCCTTTTCCTTTGTGTACCTTATATTGTGGCCATGAACATGCATATGTAATGTGTAACATGCAAAACTCTTCTTGACATGCAGCACACAATAAAATATATACAGATTTACAACAATTAAGTTAATCAAACTTCTGAGTGCCTTGCATGCATCACTATAGGTAGTTAAGGGTTAGCTCTCAACCAGGATGCTGATTTTATATTTTAGGTACGACTTGTACTGAATTCTATCGGTTCATTGAACTATATCGTTAGCAATCAAAAGTATATCATATTGCTGAATTTTTACATATGTAAAGTATTGGAGCTGATGGAGTTTTGAAACAGGGCTTTTCGGAGATTGATTTAAATCAATATGATTTCTCTGACGAATTTATCCGTAAAGATAGTTTTATGATTACGCTAATGAAAATGAGTTTAAGTAAAAAAAAAAGATTATCAACTAACAAGCTTACAACTCTGATGGAACAGGGCACTATTTCAGCTGTGATTATTATTGTTGTTAGGTTATAATAAATTAAAAATTAAATAAAAATATACGCGAAAAGACGATACAGGAGCTTGTATAATGCAATGTTCTTTAACAGGTAGGTAGGAACTGTCATGAGCCACGCTAATGTGGCCAGGAGAGAGTTAATTCTATCATGCACAAAAAGTGGTTTGCAGTGCTCTTTAAAACCAACAAAGTTAATAACTCTGAGTGTCCTTTTTTTGAATCAAATAATACATTGTTAGGGTCTGTTGGCCAACCTGTTGATTTCTTATTTTAATTATTGTTAAGTGTCATGTGTTCGTTTTGACGTTTGGCAGTGTTTTACAAAAGTTTTATCAATACAGCTGAATTTAATTGCCTCCAGGCTGTTGTGAGTATGTTGCTGTATGAAGGGCTTTTCAAAGTCAAGTATACTGCTTCCTTAATGGGTTATTCTAATATTTCTCTGAGAATTTATATAAAGATACAATGTTATCAATAAAAAATTGAGTTTTTTATAGTAAATAAATTTTATATTATTTTTCTACTAAAAGCTTACAACTCTGCATGGAATAGCTTGGCACTTTACAGCAAAACAGGAAATGATTGAAAGATTGTTAGTGTTGCAGCACTATAAGGGTTAGACTTAACAACCACAAATCACACTCACATATAGGTCGGTGGCAAATACAGAGGCTTATAACAGTTCTATTATTATGCCAGGTGTAGTGGCATTTATAATTAATGTCAGGACATGCCATGCCTCCATGGATAGCGTTGCAGAAGCTCTAACCCTCCAACACCCATCTTTAAGCACTGGGACGGTGGCGTCGCCCTGTAATCCAGCTACTTGGAGGTCACCAATTGTGGATAGTTGTGAGCTATGGTCAGTGGGTGTAGTGTTCTCTTGTGTAGATTAAGATCCGCACTATTGAATACCACGTTAATCCACAAAGACCATCCTCATAATTAGAACAGTTCGTAATTCAGAGGCAGTGGTTTGGATTCCACGATAAACTGTAGGTCCCTTAGATATATGCCATTGACTGTTGGTCTATTAATTAACAGTTCTGTCTGAGAAACATGTCAGCCTTAGTCAGTAACAAGACTACACGATTGCGCCACAATCATCCTACACTCGTTTCTCATTCATACTTGGCTTAAAATACCTACCTTGTGTTACGGTCGCCATTTCAACAATCTAATCTGGTAAATATGGTCATAAAACACCAACCTGAAGTGGCGGGAGAGGGTGGGATGATGAGAAAAATACAGAGTTACCTAGTACTAAATCAAAATGTGTAACCAGTTGTCACGCAAGTGACGCTATTGCCAACCACGTAGAGTAATATAGTAAGGAATTTTGCCGACCCGATTTAAATTTTACAAGCAATATTTTGGAGAAAATGTTCAGTCCCGACCCAATCGGGCCTAATGTTTTTTAGCTATATATTGTAATTTTCATTTAGAATCTTTTTTAACTAATTTAAAGAAGTACAAAAACATCAAATATCTGGAAAACCCTAGAATTATGTTTACAGCCTTTAACCCTCCAAGTGGCAATCAACACACCTATATCAATGTCAATTTATCTATTAAGTGGCAGAGAGTGGTATCTGTTAACAATTTAGTGAGTTTGTTAGACGTTGGGCCATTAAGCCAAATTGACTTGATTGTGAATTAGTTAAGTCCACAACCAACAGGTTGGAGTAGGTTAAAGTGTATTTATCAACTCAGTCTTTTGTTGGCCAGCAGAATGTAATGTAAATGCATAAATCTTAATTAAGTTTTTATGTAAATATTTGTGTAGTTGATTTTTAGTACAATTTTTGGATTTTATTCCCTGATGATCGAATAATAAACTCTGAATCATGTAGGACAAATATACCTGCTATTTTTTATGAACTGTGGCTGAAAGATATGTAATCTTATTTTACTTAATAATTGACGTGAGCAAGAACATAGCTACCATGACATGTAGGGCTGTTCGATTATCAAAATTGAGCACGTTGATGTCGCAGTTGCGGTCCACCAGCTGCTCTATCACCTCACGAGAGCACGACCAATGCAGCGGAGTTCCACCAAACTTCATGTCCTGTAAAGGTCATTACAACAAATTATTAATGCTGAATCTGTCCACGTAGAATGCTGGATATGACACTAAGACATATTAACCCTTTCAGTGCCAACGTCCGTATATACGGACGTCGGCAAAACGTGCAAGAAGAGCCAGCGTCCGTATATACGGACGTCCAAAAAAATTAATTTTTTCAAAAAAAAAACTTTTTCAAAAATATTTTATATTTGGGTTTAGGATGTAAAGAGCACACATTAAATATAATTATTTAAGTTAAAATGTTATTCTAAGTATTTTTGACTGCAGTCGACATCAACTTCTGTTGTTTGTTTACTTGTTTAGGTAGCAGTGAGACTTAGGAAGTTTGAGGTTATTATTATTGTTTGTTTAGTTTCTTTTGTAAATTAAATGTATTGATTCACCTGTCAATGATAAAACAATTCTTAGAGTGTTAAAAAGGTGATAGTAATTTTTCCATGAGTAATTTGAGTGGGAGTGATGAGTTGTCATGTTTAGGCTTTGACAACACAGACAGTGATCCAGATTTTGATCCTGATAATCAGAAAGTCTTAAAAGTAATAATCAGAATAGTTTGAATCATTTTATTCACTTACTCAGCTATATAACAAGTTCAAATTCCATGTCTAATGTAAAATATTTTCAAGTGTGATTAATAGTTTCAGTAACTTATGGAAAAACCAAAACTCACGATATTTTCTAAAATAATCACAAAAACTTTATTTTTGAAGATAAATGTTCAAACTTTTTGCATTTATGTAGAAAACTAAGTATAGTTTAACAAAAATAATCAATTTTAAGCATGAGGAATTTTCTACTGTCGATTTTTTTACTTCAAACTGAAAAATTCATTATAAAATATTAATTAAGTAATAGTTTTTCATAATTTATTTTATGAATAAAAATATTAAGTATATTTATTTTATCTGTTACATTTACCAAACTTATTTATGAACAAAACAAAACCAAAAGTATCCATTTTCATCAATAAATAATAAAACAATGACAGTTTTTCTCAAACAGCTAAAAACTGCTCATTTTAACCTGGCATTTCTTGCACACGCTATGGGAGTAACACCTGGCACTGAAAGGGTTAAAGTATGAACTTTGTATTGAACGGCCACTGCAGGACAGTTGACTCGAGTTGACTCTGAAATCGATCTGAGCGATGCAGTTTTAGCTTGTATGAGATAGATCACAGACAAAACGACTATTAAATGTTAATGTTATTAATATTGTTGTTCTTAGGTAAAATTTAAAAAAAAACAATTTAATAAAAACATCACTGTGCACAAGCTATGAATGCTACCTTGTGAAAGCGTGACTGCTGGCCGCTCGCCAATTTAATTGTTAAATATTTAAATTAGTTGGTTCTGTGCATAACTTTTTTTACAATCTTTCAACAAATGACCTCTAATTACTGTATTTTAATGATATACAGAAGTGATATCTGATATCTTCCTGAAGGGAAGAAATAAACAGATGGCCATTGGCAATAAATATGAAGAACAAAAAATCTGTTATGAACTGCGAAAATGTTCTCGTAAATCTACTCCTTATCTCAAAGCCACCAATCACAACATGCCTAATAATTAGTGACTGGAAAAGGCAAGCTAGTTTATTTTCATTAATTACATAGTTAACACAAATAACAATTTTTTCGTATTCAGATTCTCTCTGTTGGCCTACTCTACCGACCTGAACGTATAACTTCTTGGCATTGTCCTGCATGAAGTCTCCGACGTAGCCAGGAGGCATGGTGCTGATCTGACCCTTGGTAGCTGAGATGTTGACATCCGCTCCCTGGGACAACAGTGTTTGTACACAGTCCGGCTTGTCGGTCTGACAGGCGATGTGCAACGGTGTGTACCCGCAGATGTTGCGGTAGTTTAGACACTTAGGCTGTCCGTTGGTCAGTAGCGCCTGTGCAAAAAAATCAATAACATCATCTTCTAAACTAAGAAATGTACCCTTACTTTAAAAGCCTACTTTAGGGGTTAATTATAATGAGAAAATGAACAATAATGCACTTATAATATACCTCCGTCACAGCACACGTGAGGACTCAGCGAATTTCCACCTCAATAATATGGCAATAATAAAACAAGTATATGACAAGATTGATCAATCAATACCTGTTGATAAATTAGAGTATTTTGCCTAATCTCCGTAACATTAACATGGGAAAGAGTATGCAGGTTTGCTGCTGTGAAGAACACAAACTATTATTTTTTTAGTATAAACGTATGGATCATAACACATATTACTAAATGTTAGCTAAATACCAAGTTTAATCCAAAAATATTGGTTGATAAGGGAAATATTAATTTTTCCTTATCCTCCATAAGATTAACATTGGAGCCCCAAAATACAATGTACTGTGTTTAGATTTTTTAATATCTAGGTAACCGTTGGGGATAGAGAAAAACTTTAAGGAACTAAATTGTGTAGTTTTTTAAGCTTAAGATAAAAATGAACAACTTTTTAAATTACATATGAAAAAATGCAAAAAACCCAATTTTTGAGTACAAACCCCCCCCAAACTTCCCGTTCCCATTGACCGATATGTCTGGTTTACGAACTTGTCTGACCAAATGTGTAGTAATACATGTCTCTACCTTGCTAAACCTACCTACCTCGGAAATTCGCTAAAACTAATTATTAAGCAGTTCATAAAAGCCTAACCGTACACCTAAACTAACAACACATCATAAAACCAACAAACACAACTCATATCGAAACATAATTTTTAAAACGTTAAGAGAAACATACGGTCAATGTGACCGTTACTGTGTTTCATTGGTGTTTAGTGTGTTTATTATTGTTTTTTTGTATCACTTAGCAATCACATAAGTAACAAATGATGTTTACAACATTTTATGACAAATCATATTTATTACGCAAAAATTATGGGTCAGAAAAAAATGAAACTCCAAAATTCACGCTCCAAGACGACCAGCTCTGGCCTCGGGAAAAATCTGTATAGGATTGTTGCCTGTTATTTTATTTCTAGCAGGTGTTCTTTTGTTTGTTGCGTTTCACCACAACCTTTTACCGAAATTCAAGGTATGTTTGACCGACGAATGCCAGCCGGTAAGTGAAACATGCGGTAAATCTGACCGACCGTATTCACACAATGTGTCTAATACGTACACAACGTCGCACCAACTAGTTGGAAATGACCAAATATTACGGAGAGGGGTTTGGGGGGAAGGTACTGGGGATGACAGCCGTCAAGGTCAAGCAGTTTAGCCACTATTACGTAGTAAAATTACTGATGTTTCGTTTTAAGTGTTAAGAAACTGTGGGACAAGAAAAGCCATTTATGAACCAACTACAGTGTATTTTGAATAAAAAATTTCAAGTGTCATGGTAGTATTGTTTGGTTCAAGAGGAAAATTGATGAAAGAATACATTTCCTTTAGAAAAAACTTCAAAATTCCCATATAAAATACATCCTATAAAAAATATTGGTTTTAAATATTATAAACTCTTCTCTATATTATCCTCTGAAATGAACGAAACATCGGTCAATTTGACCGATGTTTCGTTTTAAGTGTTAACCTTACCAGTTTCTAGATGAAACAAACTGCTGCACATTCAGCTGTTTCAGTTTTTAATTGTCTATAATGTCGCTTACAAAAACTGAGGCATTTATGAAACAGTTCATAAATGAATGCTAACAAAGTATTCTAGCAGTGATCTAAAAAAACTTCAGCGATATATGACATATGACAAATGACAACAAAGAACATTGTTTTCTGGGGAATGATATATCACATCAGTGGCCCTTTCTTAGCACTTTTTGGCTGACGACATATGATGTCAAAATCTGTGCATATCTGAGTTCTTTGTTTGAAATACATTATGGTCGTGTTATGTTTTAGATATTAGTTCACCTGAGGACGGGATCAGATCCTGAAACGTCGTGAAACTTTGTTTTACATAAAAACTTGATGGAAAATGTCTGGAAAATGTCAATAAAAATCTAGATAACATATCTGAGTTATTGGAAATTTTAACATTTATAATTTCATCAATTTTACTTATTATCTATCTATGCACCCACCAAAATAATGTCCTTGTTGGTGGCTGCGGCATAGTGGAAGACAGAATTGCCCTCGTGGTCCAGGTGTTCCAAGGATGCCTTGGCCGAAATGAGAGTCTTCACGACGGGCAGGTACTGTTGCTTGATGGCCAACATCAGCGGAGACTCCCCATTGATCACATCCGGTGTGTTCAAATGGCTAAACGAATAAACAAATCAATCACATTGAGGACACTAAAATACTGTTTTGGGCTACACCACTTGTTAAACAAAATACAAGTAAAGTAGTAGTGTGAAATACAGGACCGATTCAAAATAAGATTATAAAATTTACCGTTTTTTTTCAGAAACCAAGATAAGTTTACAATGCAGTTTATCGAAAAAAATAATCTAAATCTAATGAAAACAATTTAAAACACATGCTCGTGTTCAAAAATTCAGAACTGTATTGCTACCGAAGCCTTACAAGATAGTAGAATGTGGCAGGATAATTTTCTGAAGTTTAACAAAGAATTAACAGCAGTTATTAATTTTCTTTGAACATCAAATGAAGATGTTGAACTCCTAGGAAAAATCATGCTAGAAGTCCTTGACACGGAAGCATACACAGATATTACTTTTCAACGCAGATTAAAACAAAATATACCAGAATAAAGAGGAATAAACAGCTCTCTAAGTTTTGTTTTTATATTTGTACATATATATTTTTACAATGGTGTACTTAACAATTTTCGGTCATGTTAATTAGATTTTTATTGTGAACATTTTCCATCACGATTTTATGTAAAACAAAGTTTTACGACATTTCGTGATCTGGAATCTCATCCCATCCTCAAACGAACTAATATCTAAAACAAAACACAATTAACATATAATACGGACTAAGCCGGTGTAAAGCTGAAAACAAAAAAGTTTAAAGCAGTCAAAAAACTTACAAACAAACCATTCATTAACTCAGATACAACTCAGTTGTCTTGACTCTCCGTGACAATGCATGATGTGACTCAAAGACAAATCAGTTGTTTTTGAGTCTATGTGACAAGTGGATGTGTTTTGTTTCTTATGTCTGTAATAGTTAGTGAATGGTTTGTTTGTATGTTTTTTGACTGCTTTGAACTTTTAATGTTTTCAGCTTTATACCCGCTTAGTCCGGATTATGTGTTAATTGTGTTATGTTTTAGATATTAGTTCACCTGAGGACGGGATCAGATTCCAGACGTCGTGAGACTTTGTTTTACAGAAAATTGTGATGGAAAATTTTTGCAATAAAAATCTACATAACATAAATCCACCATCACCAATAACGAATTTCAAACAAAGAATTTTTAGTCATTACAATCAATAGTAAATTAGTTCAAAAGCCCTACGAGCCACGGAATCAAAGCCAGGACCCTTCAGGATTACTTTATCCCTAGCTACATGTCTTCCGTCCTAGTGTACCCACTTCATTTTATCCTGGAGGCCTACAAATCATCCAGGAACCCCTCTTCACGCTTGGTACAAAGAGTTTTGTGGACATGGGAGGCAACTCCTCCCTATGTCCCTTCTCTCCGTATTGCAATCTCCCGAGTAACTTTACCCGCAACTGTATTCTTCAAAAAACACAAAATTAAAAAACGGTGAGCCGAATATCATCTTCTTCAGGGGAGTATCACTTAGTATCAGTAGGGCTTGCTCTGGGCCGAACCTACTTTCCTCGTACGACAGAGATATTTTTATGTTTTTATAAATGAAAATGCAGTAAATCTTTAAAAATAATAAAACTTCACAGTTGTGTAACTCACTTAATATAACTGTTATAAAATATTAAAAAGCAAACTGGATGTTAAATTTGATGGGCTTTAGTATAATATCCGATATGTTGTTGTAGATCATCCTAAAAAGCACCACGCAATTATGCACCAACAATTTTAACAGCAATCACATTCTGGTAGCAGCCCCTAACTATAACTTTATAACTATAACTAACCTAACTATAACTTTGACTATGGTACTTAAACAGCCAAAACAAAGCACACACAGTTCTCCTCACTGCCACTAAGTCACAGGCCAAAGAGGAAATCTGGCTTTAATCTCATCTTAATAATATACAGGCCTGCACTGCAAACAGGCCTGAATTTCATCACCTTACATGCAACAAATCAACTCTCTCAAAGTATCAAAATTAGCCATGCAATAAACTAGATCATTTTTCTGTCAGGAACGACATGGCAGTTATAACTTTAAATACATGTTCAAAAAAGGATTTAACTAAAAGATGGTTTTAAAATTATAAGCCTGAAGTGTTCTGCTGTAACTGTTTGGTATATATAGACTTACTGAGTCTAAGTCAAAACTAACGAATATTTACCTGAGGACCTGATCTGAACTCAAACAATCTGTGAGGTTGAGATAAACAGCCAGATGCGTGATAGTCCATGATGGATGCTCTTGAACTACGTCACAAACTTTCTGGATCCCACTTAGCGAATTTACCTATAAAATTCCAAATTGTTAACATTGAATCAACTAACTTTAAACTTTTTAGCACCAGGCGGCAATGTATTGCTGCCACCGGACGTCATGAAACGTTCCAGGCAGCAATTCAATCAGTTAGTCAGGTTGCTTTTAGTAATTTCTTATGTACCAATCGTGAAATAAAGTCAACCTATGAATATGACAAACACTTGTTTGCAACAATATTTTGCTGCTTGGTGCTCAAAGGGTTCAATAAATAAAATAGATTTTAAAACTTTTAAAAATAATTGAAAAATGATTTAATTAAGTCAAAATATTCCAAAAGATATACATCCTCATGAACATATTGAGGAATTGCTACTTGGTTTATCAGCTTACAGAGTAAATTTTTCAGCATCTTTTTTTATTGAAATTATAAAATATCCATTTACTTTAAATGAAACGTTGTTATAAATATTCAATTATCATCAACTTTTTTATTTAGGAAAAGTGAGACATGAAATAAAATTGCCTGTTTATATGCTACAATAACTTGTGAAGATTGTGTCCTATTTGAAAACTTCTGGGGGCTATCAAACAAACTGATTTCTAATTTCTTGTTTATACAACTTATTATAGGTTCTTAATTTAAAAAATGAGTTTTCCAGCTTCAGTATATAGGCAACTGTTCAATTGACCAAATTGACACAAGAATTAAAACTTTTCAAAGTTTATGGAATCATTTTTTGAAAAAGCTTGAAAAAGTTTATAGATAGAAGTAAATTTATTTATTAATTTACATCTTCCAACCATTGTAGGTTACTTTAAAACACAGAATACTTTTAATAAGTTAACTTACCGTAGGAGATATAGTGATTAATATAGGAAGTTTGTCCTTTAGTTGTATAAAACGTGTTTCCACTTCATCCCTGGCTTCAGAGCGATATAAACTGCAACAACAACTTTACTAGTAACACATAAAATACACATAAAATAATGACAAATTTTAAAAGTGTATAGACTAGGAACAAATATATATACAGTAAGCCCTAAGCCAGGTTGATTTATAGGAGTTTGCCTATACGCCAAACTCCGTGACGTCTATGCATAGTGCCTAATTTTTCACTTCAATGACGGTAATCTTCTTGAAAATTTTGACTAGTAGAGTAGAGTGATGTAACTGAACCCATGCAAAGAGAACATGTATTACTTTACAATTACTTACTTATGTTACTTGAGAATTCAATATGTACCCATAAATCACTCACCTACAGTATATTTCCATATTCATATACCTAATTATTCTTATGTAACAAACCTACTCTGGATTGTGGATGGTTGTGAGTGATGGTCAGTGGGTGAAGTGTTCTCTTGTGTAGATTAACATCTGCACTATTGAATACTACGTTAATCTATAAAGACCATCCTAATAATTAGACCAGTTCGTAATTCAGAGGCAGTGATTCGGATTCCACGTTAAACTGTACGTACGTTAGAAATGCCTTGACTGTTAGGCTATTAATTAACAGTTTTGTCTAAGGAACATGTCAGCCTTAGTCAGTAACAAGATCTACTACAAGATCGCACCACAGTCATCCTACACTCGTTTCTCATTCATACTTGGTTTAAAATACCTACCTTGTCGTACGGTCACCATTTCAATAATCTAATCTAATCTGGTGGGTATTTTAAGGTGAATATGAGTAAATGGTGTGTGATGAATGTGACGGATGTGATGACAAGTCACTTTCTTATTGACAAACCAGATTCTTTTGCCAATATCTTTAATTAATAACTCAAATAACAAAGGCAGCTGGGTCCCCTGCATTGAACCATCTATAGTCAGATTTCCACTCAGACATATATAACACTCTAAGAAATGTCAAGATAACAGTAACTCTAGAAAAGATCAGTCACCTACGTTCATATTAACAGTGCTCTCATCTATACACTTTACTTGGTCTACTCGCTGTCGTCACCAAGCATTTCAATAGAATCTAATCTGGTGGGTATTTTAAGTGAATATGAGTAAATGGTGTGTGTTTTAATGTGTTATCCTATTTTTCTTATTGACAAATGACAGTTCATACACTTCTATAATTCTATCTTTGCATTCTAATTCGCTCAACACACACCAGAGACTAAGATATCATAAAACTTGAAACTCATTCATATCTATTTCGCTTTAACAGTGTCATTTTACACACTTTTTACTTTTAATAAAATATTACATTTTATATAATTAATACTGAAACTGTGTTTTAGAATGTGAGTCATCTATTCTAAAAGAGCTTGAGGACTACAGAATCTGGTCTTGTGCACCTAAGTATGTGCTGTTTGGTACTTAATACTAAAAGATCATTTAGGTGTCAACGGTGTCATTACAGGAGTAAAAGAGTGTTGACACCACATGAATACCAGAAAAACCATTTCTAATTTCTCAGTATATCGAGTTGATATAAGTACTTACAGATCAAGGTGTTACTTAGGTGTTTAAGGTGTTTTCCATTACCTTACATTTTTGAAATGGCGAGCTACATTTAAACGGTAAATGTTTCGAATACAGTATCCTACTATTGTAGCCTATATCAAATCGATCTCAGACTTACTTTTTGCACTTTCTAACAACCTATTTACAAATGTCCGCTCTGCGGAAGAACCCAATTTCGTCGTTTTCATACGATTTTAGGCTTAAATATAACACTCTCAAAACCAAACCGTCTGTATGTCGGAAATATATCGTATATTACGACATAACGCAAAGTGTATTGGTCGCCCACATACATCGATCTGCGGAGTTAACTTAGGCTGGTTATTGATATTATAAAATATTCAACATTAAATTATGATATGATAATAATTATAATATAATAATAAGACAATAATATGAATCATTATATAATAATAGTTTGATCGTGTAATCAAAGCACACATTAATTTTAAAAAAACCAATCAATATAGAACGGCAATTTCCACCAATCCCCTAGCTAGACGGTATGGTTTGAGAGTATCATATTTAAGCCAGAAATCATATGAAAACGTCAAAATTGTGTTCTTCCACAGAGCGATTCTTGTAAAACGGTTGTTAGAAAGTGCAAAAAGTAAATATGAGATCGATTTGATATAAAATAGTAGGATAGGCCTACCATATTCGAAACATTTACCTTTTAAGCTGGTAACTCGCGGTACTAGTAATCTGGTAGCTCATATGAATGATAAATGATTAGGGATGCCTAGTAAAGTGAAGAGTAACATAAAAATATTTTGATAACAGAGTCACTGACAAGTTAGTCTGTAAATAGTTTTTTACTAGAGGTATACCCAACTTTAAATTGGTAAATTTACCTGTATGCTAAGTCGCAATAAGCACGCAGTATAGCGATTTCAAATTTATTGTCGTTGGATGTTGGTCCATAAAAGACGATGCTGTCTTCTCTGCATATTATATTCCGGTTGCTGTATTTATCAGATTTAACTTCCAGTACCTTGTTTGGTGGATTTATTGCACTGAATATATTTCGCAATACGTTCCCAGAAGTAAGGTTTTCGAGCCAAGACATTGCTTAGGCGGTACACAAATTGCAGCAACTTACTTTATACTTCTCAAAATTACTCCTCATAAGGTTTTAAACAAAAATTTCGATCAGTATAACTTTTCCATTAATATAAATCTGCACTGTTGTAGTTTAACACGGCATATTATCTTCAATTTCAATCAGAATCATTATTTTTAAATGATCCTGAATAATCACTGTATTTAACAAAAACGTGAAGGAAAGATTGAACCGAAATGAAATGACAGCCGAAATCCTCAAACAAGTTTTCTGCTACAGCTTTAGTTACATACAATCAGCAGGACAAAGAGCAATCAACAGTGTTGCCAACGAGTTGATGTCCCAAATAAGTTTCCCGAATGAGGTACAATATTTTCCTAAAATTTTATTAAACTACACCAGAGAGGAACGGATAGTAAAGTCACTATCCGTTCATCTATGACAACACTTCAAGATCACTCTATGCGTTCATTTGATTAATTAGAGTAAAAAGAGAATATTTAAGTCCCATTCAAAACCACCTTTTAGATCTGTTTGTTCTTACACCTTTATATATTTCACTTATATATTTACTGATTTTTTATTCGTTTGGGAGAGCTCTCTTGTGTGCCAAAATCCTTGAACTATAAATAATACAAATTGTATTGTTACTGTAAATGTAACACCGTAACGCTGGTTACACACTGGATGGTTTCTGCCACGGGAACTGGCGGTGACGGCAACAAAACCGCCAGATGTGTAGACTTGCATTTGGTAACATACACCACTGCGTGCCGAAATGCGGCAGGATACCCACCAACGGCTATATGACCGTGTGGCATTTCAACCGCCCACCATAAAATTCAATTTAATTTTTCAGGCAACTGCTTGAACGGCGGCGACGATGAAATTACCGCCGCGACAGAAACCGCGTAGTGTATCCATCATAACAACACCCTTCTGAATCGTCGACTAATACAGTATAAGAGCATAAAGGCCGTTGTCAATCGTCACTCATACGGTTTGGAATTTTCCATGTGACTCATGTGTCACCACTTCGCTAATTAACTCCACAGAAGGTAATGTCATCTATGGAGTATTATCTGTGATATTATCATCTATGGAGTTATCTTTTAGCGAATTTCCCATAGGGAAGAAGCTATTACCGTAGGTCTCATGGTGAGACTTAAGCCCGGGACCATGTTATTTTTTCTTCTTTAGGTGCCCAGAGTCCAAAAACAATAGTCGTTAAAATTTATATATATATATATATATTGTGTGTGTGTGTGTGTGTGTGTGTGTCTGTTAGCACGATAACTCTCGTAAAAATGGTCCGATCGAGACCAAATTTGGTAGAGACGTGTATTCCTACAAATGCTCGGACGAGTTCGTAAACCAGACATATCGGTCAATAGGAACGGGTAGTTTGGGGGGGTTTTGTACCCCAAAATGGGGTTTTTTGCGTTTTTCACATGTAGTTTTTAAAAATTTTTAATTTTATATTTCACCATTGGAATCAGCTTAGAAAACTACACAATTAAGTTCCTTAAAGTTTTTCTCTATCTCTAACGGTTACCGAGATATTAAAAAATCTAAACACAGTATGTTGTATTGTGGGGCTCCAATGTTAATCTTATGGAGGATAGGGAAAAATTAATATTTCCCATATTAATGAATATTTTTGGATAAAACTTTATATTTAGCTTCATGTGGTTGAGATCTATCCATTTATGCTTAAAAATCATAGTTTATGTGTTTATCATGGCAGCAAACCTGCATACTCTTTTCCCATAATAATCATATAGGGAATAGGCAAACTCCTTAATTTATGGACAGATGTTGATGAAAGTTGGTATAAATGTTAAGATAAAAATTATTTATGGTAGAAATGACTAATTTCAGTGTTCCTCACAGCAGCTAACCTGCACACTCTTTCCCATGTTAATCTTATGGATAATAGGCAAATAATTCTCATGTTTATGGACAGATTTTTATAAAACTTGTCATATTTTATCATTATTATTATTTTACTGATTTGGAAATTCGCTGAGTACGCAGGTCTGCTGCGACGGGGGTATTTGTAAAATATTATATCATAAAGATAACAGGAAGAAAAAGGTCGGTTTAGTGTAGTTTAGTAGTACATGTATCTTTACTATCCGTTCCTCTCTGGTAATAATATATGGAGAAAGTATTGTTTATATATATATATATATATATATATATATATATATATATATATATATACATATATAAATTGATTTTTTTAAGTTTTCCACAAAAAAAGGTAAAGTATAATTTGACTACCACCATTAAAACCAGCTTAAAATACTAAACATTAGGGTCATCTGCTAACCTAACGGATTGCGCAAGAGGTGACAGGTACGATCCCCGGGATGTTCACAAAATTTAGATGAGCAAATTAAATATAAACCAGTGAACTTCGAGACTGCATAGATGAGCTAAGCCCAACGTTGGTAAAAAGAAAAAACTAAACAAATTAGTAATTTGAATTATTTGTCAAGATTGTTAATAGCCCAACAGTCAGTGGCATATCTGAAGGACATACAGCCTAATGTGGAGTCCGAACCACTGCCTCTGAATTAGGAACTGGTATAATTATGAGGATGGTCTTTCCGGACTAACGTAATATTCAAATGTGCGGACATTAATCCACACAAGAGAACAAACACTACACCCACTGACCATCACTCACAACTATCCATAATTTTTTGAGCTCCAAGTAGCTGGATTACAGGACACGCCACAGTCCCAGTCTCGGTTATGCCAATGTAAATACCTAATAATGCGGTTAATACCTCTTTATGCCAATGGGTTTTGAAAAGTGGGTTTCTGCAGAAATAGTTATTATTCTTCTTAATGAGGCCAGTAATTCTTATGGTTAGAAAACTTACAAAGGTTGTTGTGGAGAAAAAATAATAGTGATGAAATATATTATATCTGTATATCAAAGGAAACACATGTTTTTAATGCTGAATTACTAAGATGTTTGGTGAAAATAATAAGAACTTGCATTATGTGATGGATTTGTTAATACCTTTTTGAAATGTATATTTCAAATTTTAACTAGGCCTACCTTAAAAATAGAATGTCTTGCTTATGATCCTTCTTCTTGAATACAAATATGGATCTTCTCCTGGAAGTTACACATGGCTCCCTCCAACGTTTCATTCAGCAAAGCTTCAATATCTTCAGGTCATCAGCTGTGCCAGGCTTGTTCATGTTCATGTAGTATATAAGGAAGTGGTTCAACAAATGTTCCTAGGAACTGTTATTTCCAAACAAGATGATGTTCACTGCCCCCTCTTACCCGATTTCTCAAGTTGTGGCTTCATTTGGAGGGAACTTTCAAAATTAGAGTCGATTTGAGGAAGCCTATTTTGCTTATTGTGTGAGTCTATTTCACACAACTGAAGATCTGAATTCCATTCACCAAAAAATAGAAGCTGTGCCAAATAAAATGTTAGATAAAGCCTTACTTAACTTTCAGTAGGAGATCCAAATTTGTATCCAACAAGGACATCATATCCGAAACATTATTTTTTGAACTCAATTAAAGTATATATAGGGCCCATTTCAAAATGGCATTAAAATCCATCACATAATGCTAGTTTTATTCTTTCTCCTCCACCTGATTTTTTATACTAAGCAAAATAACGTATAACGTGATGCAAAATGAGTTCTTTTTGTAAAATCTAATAATTTACATACTCAAAGAAGCTCTTCACTTGATGTAAACTTTCAAAAGAAACTGCTATTTCGAAACTCAAATTGAAACTAATTTATTCAAAGATTTACCTTTATAGACAGCCTTAATGAGTCGATTAATGACTTTTTTACTTTGTAAAGATTTCAGACCTATGACAATCCACCTTCAGCAGCGTAGTTAAACCCACTATTCAAGGTTTGTCTAGATAATTATAAAATACGATTTAAGTAATTTTTTATACGTACAGCATATTTATTAATTGACACCTCAAGGTCAATAACAAAGGTAAATTTTTCAATAATATTAGATTGGATTATATTATTTAAATTCCAACATACACAAATGTAGGTATTTTAAGCCATGTGTAAATGAGGATTGAGTGCAAGATGCTTGTGGCACGATCTTGTAGTCTTGTTACTGACTAAGGCTGATATGTTCCTTAGAAAGGACTGATAATTAATAGCCCAACAGCCGATGGCAACTAATGGACCTTTTATTAATAAGTATTAAGGCTGTTTCATAATTTAAAATAATGTTATTTGTTTTTTTAAAGCATAAAGGAATTCAGTGAGACAAGGTGATTTTTAACTGTTTATTATTTAATCAGCCTAACAATATACAAATCAGTGGGTAGCCAGTGACAAAGATATTGCTCAAATGCAACTCAACAGCTGTGGAAGAACCAAATGTACAGTGGTACCAACTATTCGACTATTTACAATGGTCCCTCTACTCTACACTGGTGGGGTTACAGAGTATAAGCATACACAAATATTTGGTGTTACTAACAGTTGTAATCCAAAGTCAAACTACAATTAATTACAGTAGGTGCTTAAGTACGAGGAGCTACAGTCATGGGCATACCGGGGCTACAATTTAAAGAAGGGAAACAGTATATAGATGTATGTATCGATTATTAAAACAAGAAAATTTTCAAATATTGTAGCAAAATTATTCCCTTCTAAAAGAATTGATATCATAAATTGATACTTAAACAGCTTTAAAAAATTTAAAAAAAACTTAAGTTTCAATAAACAAAGCCTGAATTAAAATTTACAAGAGTTAGATACACAAAACATAATTAATTGTTTCAAAACCAAAAGGTTCCTTCATATAAAAATACATGACCACAATACATATAACACTATTCCACACATCACCCAATCAAATGATAGTAAACTAAAGAAAATAAAGTAACAAAGCTCTTGATTACAAGCATACACTCGGAAAAATTTTGAAACTTGCTGACAAATAAAAAAATTAGTGATTAATTGTATTCGTAGTTTTTACGTAACCAAAGCCCACTTCTTCAAGCCCCATGCATGTTTAGTAGAAAATATTCAACGTTATATCAAATTCAATTTTATGGAAATGCAAATATTTTCCTTCACCGAGTCTGTTAGTTTAAGTTTCCTTTTACAAGAGTAAGAATTGTTAATGTTAAGATATTTTGTGAGAACTAGATAACTATTTTCCTTAAGGAATTAAAGAACTAGATAATGTAGTTGTGAACCTTTTCTGTTCATTAGACAGTGCAGAAAAAAATTTGTATTTACTTCCCTGTGGGAAATATGTCTAAAAAGGGAATGTTTTCAGTTCATCTCAACTTACTTTCTTGTTACTGACTAAGGCTGACATGTTCCTTAGACAGGACTGTTAATTAATAGCCCAACAGCCGATGGCAACTAATGGACCTAGAGTTTAACGTGGAATCCGAACCACGACCTCTGAATTACGAATTGGTCTAATTATGAGGATGATCTTTGCGGATTAACGCAGTATTCAGTAGTGCGGACGTTAATCCACACAAGAGAACACTACATCCACCGACCATCTCTCACAACTATCCACAATTCGTGACCTCCAAGTAGCTGGATTACAGGACGTCGCCACCGTCCCAACAGCTGTTCTTGTAACCAAACTATGATGTCACTGTTTCAAATTTTTGTGGCACAAATTGCCAACACCTCTCCCAGAGCTAAGACATATCCATGTCAAAACAAGGTAGAGTCACAGGACTACAGTAACCATGGTCAAAGACAAATGATTAGTTACAGTAGGTGATAAAGCCCGCTCCAGACGATCCAGTTTGATCTTACAGATAGAACTGACAATTAAAACTGAAGGCTACAATCGCTTCCATAAAGTCAGTTTTTCTTCATTTAACCCATTAATCTAACTGAGTTTCACAAGTCCAGTTTTTCAGATAGAGCACAGTCCGATACTTGCATACACACAATCAGTTGTACCTATCCGTAGGGGGCTTAAAATATACTACAATGAATCATTTCAAAATACTGAGCTATTGAATTGGATTTTTGGGTTTAAGAACAGCTGTTCAGATGAACTGAAAACATTTCCTTTAGACATATCCATGATCTATTTTCCACAGGGAAGTAAATACAAACATTTTTTTGGGGGGAGATTCTAGTACCTAAACTATTTTTATTGTGTCCTTCCCACCCTTGTATTGAAAATGTATGTTTATTTTTTACCAGTGACTCAGTGTGATTAGTTTTTATAGAGCTTGGATTTACTATTTACGACAGTGACCCGGTCATAGAGTGACAGAATGAATAACCTAATTGGTCACATCTTACTGAATGATCTTTTATTAACAGCTGACTCTCGATAGTCTTCCAATTTTTAATCTGTCACATTATCATTTTTTATCATAACCGATTTTAACGTTTCAGGTATCACCAAAATAGTCTCTGCTATTGTGATGTTTTAAAATTTCAAAAATAATTTTTTGCTGGGTGTAATCTCTACTCAAAGTTTATTTTTCCCCTTAGGATTTAAATTGACAAAAATTTGACTTATTAGTACAGTAGAGTCCTGTTTAACCGAGATAATGCCGTAACCACCACGATAAGCCAGAACCTCCATTAACATAGAACTAACGATAAAAACAAAATATATACAACAAAAACTGTATGAGTAATTTTTTTTATACTGTTCAATGCAAAATAAAGTTATGGTTGATGAATACCATTAATTGCAATATGGCAACATACTTATCGTTAAATTTATAGTACAGTAATAACAAAAAACTTCTAATGTGATGCTACAATATAGTGAGTATTTGATGATTTATACATCCAGGATAAACTCAGTTAACATAGAAACTCGGTTAAAGTACTGTAACACGGGAGCAGTACACAGTTCCATAATTCCTTTTTTTCCATGATTATTTTTTTAAATTAAAAAAAGGAATTATGATCCTAGCACAACATCTGTTCTTTAGAACCACATGGATGGATCTACGAGTAATAAATTAAATACTGATGTGGGAATAACCAATAAATTAACAACTAATCCACAACATTTTTAACCCTACAACTGGTGGCTCCTTTAGTTAAGACTGAATGAAAAATGCACTATGTAACTCTTCTTTTATAAAACCAGTATAAACAAAAAACAAAAAACTTGCCCCCCCTCAACCATACAATTGTAAAAGAAGCAAAACAGGTGTCCACTGCAATCCCAATTAAACCTACAAATGCCTTCAACTTCCACCCAAGCCAGTCACCATTTATTTAAGGTGGGCCCTCCCACCACTGTACCACACATTTGCAATCCATATTGGGATTGCTCATGGTGAGGATTCAAACCAGCATACTTCTATTTGGCTTCAACGTCATCGCCGGTGAAACTAAGTACCACTGTCTGAAAAGTGTCAAGTGGCTAAAAACCTCAAGCGGTAGAGCATCAAACTGAATTAGTTAATTCCAGCTTTAGCTTACAGGCAGCAGTGAGTCAGTTAAAAGGCCCAGCGACTAAAAAGTTCACAAAATTGACGACAGATGGCACCACCTGCCTGATGTTTGACTATCGCAAAAGTGATGGTCACCAGTTGTTGGGTTAAGATCTGATAAGAGTTATGGATGCAAATATGCTTGAGTATCGTGAGTCAACTGTACAAAATTTGTCATACTGTAGGATATGAGTAAAAATAGCAGTAAACTAGTAATATGAAATTTTAGCAAATTTTATTGGTCTGAACTCTGAACCAAGATCAACACCAGTACTAATTAATTCACTATTATTTAATACTAAATATTACTTCAATTTATATAGTGTGGATTAAAATAAGTGTTAATTATGTTTTTTATTTTACAGAAAAAAATTAGACTTAGGTCTAAACATATTAAAATGTTCTCTGTCAAATTAAACATATTTAACTTCAAAAATTCCTTTTCACTTAAAGAAATGTATGTTTCATTGTCATTAATTATTTGTAATTTCAGACAAATTCTGAAACAAATTTTTTCTAAAATTGTATAAAATCTTTAGAATAAAAAAATTCTAATTTATTCAACATGCACACACTTTTCGTTACTTTTAAAATCAATCTAGAAATCAGCATCAATAAATCTAAATATATAAAACAAAGTCGTGTTAGTTACACACATAACTCGAGAACGGCTGGACCGATTTTAATGATCTTTGATTTTTTGGATTCGTCTCTGCTCCGGTCATGCTTTAGGAATATTCAGTTTCCATAAATTCAATTAGTTTCCATTTTATAGCATTTTAAATTCCTAATGTTAACCTTATGGGGACTAAGTTTGTTTATAAATGTTCTCCAATAAAAACATTTGATTTCTTAAGCTACAGCTGTTGTTTTACTTTCCATGCTTTATTTTATGCTTTCCATTTTTTTATGCTTTACTATCCAATGCCATCTGAATCATTCATTAATATAAACCTATGGAGTAAATGTATACTGTAAAAAATGAACAGATTTATTCACCACCTTAATAGTTTACGGTTTTTGGGAATTATGTATTGTATTTATATTTCTTTATTTTCTGTATGATTAAAAGTCACGTGCTTATATGTTTGCCAAATAAAAAATAATAACAATGTTTATACATATTGAGTTTATTATAATAATCAGCTGTTGTATATTTAAAGCTTTCACAACGAAGCCGCAATGCTAATTTGACTTCAGGACATGGCCAATCTTAAAGTTAACATGTATTTACTGTAAGGCGTTACGAAGTTCGCCGGGTCAGCTAGTTGTCAAATAAAAGAAGACTGTTAGTTTCTAGAGATATACAGCTAAATTCCCTAAGAGTAAATACATCACAAAACATTTCAACATCGGATATTGGTAAAATAAGTTATAAAAACTTTTAAATTAAAACAACAGTTAAATAAATACACAAGATTTATCAGCAATGTATCTAATATTTATTTTATTCTTATCAAAATGGATCTCATTTAAATGTGAAAAAGTACCTAAATTGATATACAAGCTTCATTGATACTAAATTGAGTGAAGAAATAACTGCTCTTTAATACAATGAGGATTGTCTGAGGTGTAGTAGAAAAAATTCTAAAACTTGACAATCAAACTCCAATAGTTAGTGACCTGTCAGAAAAAACTCCATAGATATTGTAAAATAAGTTTCCCACCCAAACTCAAAAACAATAATAGTTCACAACATTTTTATCTCTTGTATAATATTATTCATTCATATTTAGGGTCCCTTTTACTAACTTGTTCTTACCAATAAATACAAGCATATGATTTTCAAGTGCAAGTATTAATTATTAAGGAGAATGGAATTAATAAATTAAACATTGTAAGCACAAAAAGGTTTCACAAAAAAAATTATGTTAATGATTCAAGTAAATTAAACTCGAAGAACGCAAACTAAACATACTAAAAGTCTACATTGTGACGAGTTCTAGAGATTTTAATGCACAGTATAATATCATACAAGTATATATATTTTTAAAAACTTTCATTAATATAATTTAAAAATTTTAAAAATCCAAATTTAAAACGATAAGCCATGAAATATTTCATATTATTAATTTTCAGAAAGTGACATGAAGAGTAGTAATATAAAAATTCTAAATGAAACATTAATTGTCAAAGAGAAAATAACCATCTTTAAACCTCACTGCCTTGTAACTTTGTATATGAAATACTTCAAGGGTTATCATCATGATTGGTCTAATATATAATTAAATTTGGTAGCATTTGTATATAAAAATCTTTCAAACTAACAATGAGTAATAATAATTATTGTAAAACTGTAAATAATTATACATCAAAAACATAGTATGAGATAAATTGTTAAAAAGTCAAATAAAATATTCAACTAAATAATAAAAACTGAAATGTCAAAATAGACATCTCTGTTTCAACATTTATATAATTACTCAGCTAGATCATAATTGAATGTGAAATGTTGGTATTAGTAATATATTGTAGCATTGATTTCCTCTTAGTTACATCTGAAATTTAATACAAATCCAAACTAATTTGACAGACAGCCATTCTGGATTCCAAAAAAAAATGAATCTTAGAGACAGCCAGAAGTGGAAAGCCACAGTCCTGCCACACAACCAAAAACACAATCTGGTACTCAAGTAGTGCCACCCAAACAGTGCCAAGCTCATATAAACATGGAATGCCTCAAGATACTAACCACATGCATCAATGCGTTGCAAGGCGATCATGTGGCAAATGGAAGCGCTAATGTCACGATACATTCAACTCATTTACTTTTAATCCTGACCAAAGATCTGGATTATTCCCTGTCCAGATTGTCCCAATCTATTTTACGAGTCTAACTTGTGATTACTTCATGATATAAATTCATCTATCACAACACAACAAAATACAAAAAAGTATCTGGTCAATAAAATAAATGAATATAAGCAAATTTAATCACTCAACATAAAGATATATTGTGTTTGAAAACCAAATATTTCATGGGGGAGACACTCAAAACTTTCAATAGTTAATCACCTGACGTATTAGTATTAATTAACTCTCTTATACACTTTGTAGATTTATTCCGTAGACAAACCTAAATTCAAAATGTTTGCCTCTTTGACAAGTCTGTAACTAAAATGTTCCGAACAACTCATTAAAAATTTAAAACCAAAACTAAAAATTTGTCCAAACACTGTCTAAGATTCTCTTTCAGAAAAGCACACAGTAGAAAATAATTTATTAAATTGTTAAAAAGTGCTTCTTTTAAAAAAGCTGTAAATTTAATCAGATTTAAAAAACATATGAACAAGACCATCACCTTCACTTCACAACAACCTTCACTCATGAGGTACATAAGTATGCCTAGTTTAAAATCTGAAGATTTGTCAAGGGAATATTTTGTTTAACTTAAAATCATATTGACAGGTAATAATCAATTGACGTACAACAGTTAATTTAGCAATCTAGATACAGTATTCATGCTCATTAGGTGGTGAGGGAAGATATCTACAAAGCCCAGAGAGTTTAGCTGACAGACATTCAAAGTTTGCAGTGTCCGGTGAGCTTAGTTCGCAAGAGGTTCACAGCGTACATTGCAGTGCCTGGGGCAGTTGTGACGCCGTATCCTCCATGGCCATAGTTGTGGATCACCTGGGTAAACAGTTTAGTTAGTCAAGGTATCAGAGTTTTCAGGCCGCACTAGTGTCTCTAACGTGACCTAACTATCACTCATGAAGGGGGGAGGCTTAACATACCTTCCGAAGCATGGTGGCAGTCTGAGATAGAAGTTTTGTTTGTGTCATAACTGAAATCGGAACCCAGATCGAAATCAGAAATCGGGTGAAATCGAACCCAGGTATGTGAGGAAGCAGGCCAGTGAGAGACACCAGGTAAACAAGTAGTAAAAAAAGAGACCAATCGGGTTTTTCCATCACATCCTAGTCTGTTCCAGGTTTTTTTGGTAGTGCCATTTTCTTTCCAGCGCTAGTGTCGCTGAGCACCAGTGACATGCCCATTGGCAATCCGCCTTGTGCTCTGATGTTGTGTGTGTGACTTTTGTTGCTAGGTATTTTTTCTTTATTTTTTAAGATCTTTAACGGCTTAGTCTCTTGTCCTGTTCTAAGTTCTAGCTCATCTGGAGACAGAATCAGATTACAAATCCCGAAACATCGCAGAACTTTGTTTTACTAAGCATGATGAGATATGTCTGCAATAACAATTTAAATATCATATCTTACGTTTGATGAGACTGAGTCAAAGATTGCTAACATCGTAAGTTGATTGATTTTTATTAAACACTGGACTATCCTTTTCATTGAGAAATCTTTGTACTAGAGTATGCACCTTGACATGTCCGATATTGTCTGCCTCCACTCGCACTGTATCTCTGTGAGGGCGGAGGCGCACCGGGGCCAGCCCGCCCCGCCCCCCCTCCCCCCCGCCAGCCCGCCGCCCCGCCCCGCCCGCCCCCCCCCCCCCCCCACCCACCACTCCGCCGCCCGCCCCACAGCATCCGCCCGGCACCGCCCCACGCGCCCGGCCCCTGTGGCCACCCCCCCGCCTGGAGGCACCGCCCGGGTCCAGGTGCGGACGGTGGTCGCAGTGGCCAGACTGGGCACCAGAGCGCAGCACCTCTCACGTATAGCAGCTGCGTCGTGGGGGCACGGCGTCGTGTGGTGACTGTCGTAATGCCGGGACCCTCCCAGCGTGACAAGTCCACTGCTGCCAGGGATAATGTATGTGTCGTAGTCAGCATAGTAGAAGTGCTTGATCCATGGGGCGTGAACCTACATACACGGTAATAAACAAATTATGGTAGAAAAAGAAAAAGACATATTAGCCCTGTACTGATTAATTCACATATTTACTGGCATGGTAGCTCAGGGGTAACGCTCTGACCCAGAAAGTCACAGGTTGTTGGATCAAAACCAGAGACCGGCAACTTCTGTCAGACCATGAGCGGTCATCTCTGGAATTTACCGCTCATGATTTACCGCTCACTAGCCTATATGACTTATACCGCTACGGTACCTTGCTGACTTTAATTCACCACACAGGCCTATGGTGGTAGGCAAAAAAAGGCCTATGGTGAGTAAAAAAAGATATTTGGGAATATTCTGTAAAAGAAAATGCTGGCAAAGTCAGCCCAAATGCACATAATTCAGCTGTGTAGTTAACCTACGGGTATCTCAGGGGTATTGTGCTGGGCCAGTAAATTAATTGTTTCTGGTTCAGAACCAGTGGCCTGCGACTCTTCATCCAAAATGTCACCAGCCTAACATCAACACTCAAACAAAGATGATAATCACATGTGATTATCGTCTGTAATTTATTTACATTTCCTGTTGCCAAAAACATTGTAAAATATGACACTTTGAAAATATATGAATGCACCATGTATGGAATTTTTCAGTTTTCTTTCAAAACACTAATTATAGAATTATGTTTGATCGTAACAGCTGCTTACCTTGATCACCTGACCCCTGATAGGTACCAGCTTGTGGTCCCCGACCAGCCGCTTGGCACCAAGGCCAGAACAGTTGAAAACGACGTCGTAGCAACTCTCTAACTCGGAGAGTCGGTCTACTTGCCGCTGTACCACAGTTGCCCCAAGGCTTTGGGCTCTAAAACACATTATAATCTGCAAAGGATTTTGTATAATGTTACAGGTAAAAAGCATCTGAAAATTTACCATTGTGCTGGAGATTTTTTTGGATCTTAACAGGTGTGTCATAATTTATAGAAATTAATAATTGGACAGAGCTCAGACGTTAAGATGGATATATTGACTTCGCAGTAATAATAGCTTTTGAAGATTGAGATCAAAGTAATAATAATAATTAATAGTTTTTATTTAAAATTTGCATTTATTGTTTTCAGCCTCATTTATAAAATCTTCTTTAATATGTATTTTGGATAGTGAGAAATATTTAGCTGGTCCCTTGGGGTTCAAAAATGTTAACATTCTATCAGGTACATGGATTTTAAAACATAAAAGCAATAGTTAGAAAGGAAGAAATTAGATCAAACTAGAACAAAAAATAACTTGGGCCTAAAGTATTATGTGTAGTGTCTAGAGCATATTTTTAGTACATTGACATTATGGCCAGACTCCTAAAAATACATTTTTTCTAATAATTTTCATACAAGAAAACTTGGGGATTGTAAATGATGATTATTAGTTCTTGGAAAGACGTACCTCACTTATAAGTTTAAGTAATTAAGTCAGAATATAGAAACATAATTTTTATTAGAACAAGAAGTAAACAATAACAAACATAAATGATTACAGATGTTGTAGCTTAAAATTCACAGCTGGTATAAAATGTTAATCTCAGATACAGCACTCACCAACACCAAGGGTCATCACTCCTGAACAAAAAAAAACCCCTGAAGGTAAATATTTGTAATGCGCTCGACGAAGGTTAAAGAAAACTAAATCTTAATCTGCGTGTTCAGTGACAGTACAGCATTTGATTTAACTTGTGTGGTTGGCTCACCTGTTGAGAGCCCACGGCAGGAAGGTGCGACACTCGATCAGCAAGGTCTCGAAGTACGAGCCGAACTTCCACCCTCCCGGGCAGAGAGAGAGCTCTTCGCAAGTGGCCGGCCTGTACACCGGCACCAGGCCTTCCAGCAGGTGGTTCTGGGACAGATTAAAGCAGAACTTAGCACCCTTCACTTACAATGATTGCGTTTCACCCGCCTTTACATAAAGCGATGGAAAACCGCTGCCCACCACTTTAACCCTTCATCGCGGTGTCACGTACACCGTACAAGTTTTTCCACTATACTTTACTTTTTTTTACCCACTTTATTGTTACTAAAACAAAATATTGAGAAAAAATATACAGACCAAAATTTGATGAGGGGGTATAGAGAATATTGAAGAACAGATAGCTCTAGGACCTTTACAGGAGTCCAGACATTGTGGCTGTAATAAGAAGTAGAAGAATTAGGCGGTTTGGACATGTTACAAGAAGAGAGTGGAAAGATCAACTGCAAGGGAGGTACCCCTGGGGAAAACCAAGGTCGTTTGTGAGAAGTTGAACTGGATTACTTAACATCAAGCCATTACAAAACTATTGCAATTATTAGACGCACTTCCATCCACAAATTTGTAGAATAACTTTCAACGAATAATAGTTTACCAAAACCTATTTGTCAAATATTTGTCTGTACATTTTCCTAAAGTTTGTAATCCTTTTACGTGAGTAACATATATACCACAACTGCCTAAAATGTATAATAAAAAATATTTTAAAACACATTAACTCCCACTAGAAGATTTAGCTTTAATTAAATTACAAAAAAATCCTTACTTAGTGTTATTAAGATTATCTTGTAAAGAAGAAGTGAATATATTTTTAACCCTCCAAGTGGTAACATGACACAATACTTAAGTGTTAATAAAATCATTATGCAGCTCTTCTTTTGTCAGTATAAACACAAAATCCAAAACGTTCTCTCTTTCCTTCTCTGCTAGCCTAGTGGCTAGCAGACGTCCTGGACCATGGTGCAAGAGGTCATTGGTTCAAATCCCGGGATGCCCATTTGGGTTTGGACGCTTTCCCAAAAATGGTTTGTGTACAACTTCTCTCTGACTCTATTACAAAATGCTTCCAATGTAGAAAGAACCAAAAAAAATTATGTCGTTCAGAACTTGAAAAGTTAACCCTAGAAGTGGAAAGCATTTTACTAACTAATATAAAAATATACTTAATTCTTCTTGAAATATTAAACTAACGGTTCACTATTTGACCCCTTGAGTTCACCTCATTTTGGCGCTTTTGCAGGCTTTACTAAAAATTTCACATAAAATAGTACAAATATAGTAACTATAAACATATTATACCATTTTAATCTACATTAATTATCTATAAGATAATAGCATGGTTTATTTAATCTTGGTTTTGATGGGTGTATCCAATTGAAATTGATAAAAAAAATTTTTTCAAAAAGTTTTTTAAAGTTCTCCCCACAAACACAGCAAATAAATACCAGTCAAAAATTGAGATAGCCAAGTTTTTAAAAATTTAATAAGTAAAATAAAAATATATAGTTTTATATACTTAAGTCACTGCTATTAATTTTAAAATGGTGAAACGTCATCAGAACACCAAACAAACGCGACGAGAACGTGTACGCCACCATTGTACAGCGACATAACACAATGAGACCATGTTTTAACTCTGGAAACGCATGTGGGCAAACGAACACCTCGGCGGAATTCTGTCATCATATTTTTTTAACCTTGTATTTACCATTGCTTTTGCATACCGTCGATTGATCGACGGTGAACTTAACCATTCGTCGATTCATCGACTAAACTTGATTAAGTATAAACAAAAATACCCCTGTCGCAGCAGACCTGCGTACTCAGCGAATTTCCAAATCAATAGTATAATAATAATAATATACGACAAGTCAAGTGGTCAAAATCTGTCGATGAACATGAGAATTATTTGCCTATTCTCCATAAGATTAACATGGGAAAGAGTGTGCAGGTTTGCTGCTGTGAGAAACACTGAGAGTAGGCATTTATACCTTCAAAATAATTTATTTTTAACATTTATACCAACTTTCATCAACATCTGTCCATAAATAAAGGAGTTTGCCTATTCTCCATATGATTAACATGAGAAAAGAGTATGCAGGTTTGCTGCCATGATAAACACATAAACTATGATTTTTAAGCATAAATGGATGAACCTCAACCACATAAAGGTAAATATAAATTTGTATCCAAAAATATTGGTTAATAAGTGAAATATTATTTTTTCCTTATCCTCCAAAAGATTAACATTGGAGCCTCTAAATACAACGTACTGTGTTTAGATTCTTTTATATCTCGGTAACCGTTGAGAGAAAAATTTTAAGGAACTTAATTGTGTAGCTTTTTAAGCTGGTTTTAATGATAAAAGATTAAATCTAAAAATTTTTTAAATTACATACGAAAAACACAAAAAACCCCATTTTGGGGTACAAAACCCCCCCAAACTACCCGTTCCCATTGACCGATATGTCTGGTTTACGAACTCGTCCGAGCATTTGTAGGAATACACGTCTAAACCAAATTTGGTCTCGATCTGACCATTTTTACGAGAGTTATCGTGTTCATAGACACACACACACACATATATATTATTATTATTTTCGATAATTCCCCTTTAGGAAGGCGTAACTGTAAAATATATATACATAAAATTTTAACGACTATTGTTTTTGGTCTCTAGGCACCTAAAGAAGAAAAAATAACTTGGTCCCGGGCTTAAGTCTTGCCATGAGACCTACGGTAATAGCTTCTTCCCTATGGGAAATTCGCTAAAAAGCATAAAACATTTCCCCCCTTATAACCACTAACCACAAAAGCAAAACCGGTGTCCGCTGCAATCACAACTCAGCCTACAAATGCCGTCAACTTCCACCCAAGCCGGCCACCGTTTATTTAAGATGGGCCCCCCACTCCGCTATACCACACATTTGCAAGCCAAATTGGGATTGCTCATGGTCAGGATTCGAACCCTAGTTCTTCCGAATGGCTTTCTAGCCATTAAGCTCATCAGCGCAGCGCATTAGCCCATTCAGCCACAAGTGCATAGGAGTAGAAAGTGCTTACTTGGTTATAAGATATGCCCGGTGGCAGTCTAGTGCACTTCGTGAGCAGGTCCGGTTGCTTGCCCCCAGAGGGCAACACCGTCACAAAGGTGTTAAGTTCACTAAATTGAAGACAGATACCTCCATTTGCCACTTCTTATTGAATTTAAATGTGTTGTGAATTACGACTTTACCACTTCTAGGGTTAAAGGAAACATTGAAAGAGAAGTAGCTAGTGAGCAAATTCTGTAAAACATTGTTAAACCAGTTATTGGGTAACACACATTCATATACAGTTTGGGCAATTAATTAATTGATGTGACCATTTCTCCTGCTTGGGAATTATTTCAACAGCAGGACCATATGATGGATAGGTTATAGATTTTCAATAACACAAAAAATTGTCAGAAATATTTTTATTTTAATCTATCCACTAAAAGGAAACAATTTAACCCTCCGGATGGTAGACCGACAATTGCAGGTTGTTATAGGAAGTGGCAGGCGACATAAAATGTTGATTGACATAACATTTGTTCTACTACATTTAAAGCATTCTAAATCGAAAGCTGAGATTCTGGAGATTGATTTTATTACAATAATAAGTCTTGTAGTATGTCGATTTTATCAGCAGTTACTTCTGTGAGTAAAACATACACTAACTCACAAAGGGTATTTTTGGTTGTGAAATTGACGAAAGGGGGTGGTACCAATACAACAAGCATGAAACTGGCTTTAATTAAATATAACTTTTATGGATATGTTTGAACAGCTGTTTAGTGATTTTAGACGATAGTCATGTTTTTATGTGTTTGCGAAGTGGCAAAAATATTTTACATTTTTCAGTTTATTCATTTTTATATAACGTTTACTCTTCTGAATTTTTATATTTTAGCATATTCACATTGTATTGTTTATTTTGAACAAAATGGTTATGAATATGCATATATTTGCATTAAAATTTGATTTTACATGATTTTTTTTAAATAGTCTGCAAATTGAGCCAAAATCAGTCCGCCACTTGGAGGGTTAAATAATATCAACAATTCAAACCTAGTTTAACCCTAGAACTGGAAAATTCTTAATTCACGACACATTTACTTATTCAATAAGAAGTGGCAAGTGGAGGCATATGTCGTCAGTTTAGTGAACTTGTTAGACAGTAGCGCCTACGTGACCGTGTTGCCCTCTGGGGGCAAGCAACCGAACCTGCTCTCGTAGTGCACTTGACTGCCACTGGGCAGGTCTATAACCAAGTAAGCGCTTTCTACTCCTATACACTGAGTGGCTGAACCAGCTAACGGGCTACGCTGACGAGCGTAACGTTCTAGCCATTCGGAAGTGCTAGGGTTCGAATCCCGACCATGAGCGATCCCAATTTGGCTTGTATATGTGTGGTAAAGCGGAGAGGGGGGCCCACCTTAAATAAATGGTGGCCGGCTTGGGTGGAAGTTGACGGCATTTGTAGGCTTAATTGGGATTGCAATGGACACCTGTTTTGCTTTTGTGGTTAGTGGTTATAAAGGAGAGGGGCATGTTTTATGCTTTTTTTGTTTAAACTTTGATATTTCAAGAAGATATTAGTAATTATTTTTATGTTACAGTTAACCCTAGAAGTGGCAAGCTTTTTACTCTTAACTGTAACATAAAAATAATTACTAATATCTTCTTGAAATATCAAAGTTTAAACAAAAAAAGCTTAAAACATGCCCCCCCCCCCTTATAACCACTAACCACAAAAGCAAAACAGGTGTCCACTGCAATCCCAATTAAGCCTACAAATGCCGTCAACTTCCACCCAAGCCGGTCACCGTTTATTTAAGGTGGGCCCTCCACTCCGCTATACCGCACATTTGCAACCCAAATTGGGATTGCTCATGGTCGGGATTCGAACCCTAGCACTTCCGAATGGCTAGAACGTTACGCTCGTCAGCGTAGCGCATTAGCCACCTCGGCCATCCAGTGCCTAGGAAAAGAAAGCGCTTACTTGGTTATAAACCTGCCCGGTGGCAGGCTCGTGTACTACAAGAGCAGTTTCGGTTGTTGGCCCCCAGAGGGAAACACGGTCGCGTAGGCGATAGTGTCTAACAATTCCACAAAACTGACGACAGATGCCTCCACCTGCCAATTCTTATTGAATATGTAAATGCGTCGTAAATTACGACTTTGCCATTTCTAGGGTTAAGAGTAAAAAGCTTACCACTTCTAGGGTTAAGATTCTTTGTTTGAAATTTATTATTGGTGATGGAGGATTTATGTTATTTATATTTTTATCACAGACATTTTCCATCACGATTTAAAGGAAAACAAAGTTTTACGACGTTTCGGGATCTGGAATCTAGACCCGTCCTCAGACGAGCAAGAACCTAAAACATAACACGGTTAGTACATAATCCGGACTAAACCGGTATAAAAAACAAGAAAAAGTTTAAAGCAGTAAAAAAGACTAAAGCAGTTAAAGACAGTAAAAATACAAACAATACCATGCACCAACAGTCACCAGTCAGTTATGTTATTGTTTTTTTGAACAGCTTTAAACTTTTTTGTTTTCAACTTTAAACTAGTTTAGTCTGGATTATGTACTAATCGTGTGTAAGTTCTTGATCGCCTGAAGACGGGATCAGATTCCAGATCCTGACACATCATAAAACTTGATTTTACTTAAAATGGGAAATAACTGTAAATAACATAGTTTAAGATGTTAATACAATACATTTAGTCAATTATATTTTGATTTTTATTACAGATATTTTCAATTACGATTTTAAGTCAAACAAAGTTTTATGACGTTTCAGGATCTTTAGTCCAATAACCAATAATCAACCACCACCAATAATAAATTTCAAATAAAAATAGTCAATGTTACTAGGCAATGAGTATTACACTATCTTCAGGAGTTAGTGATTATTAATTTTTTTGCAATCCATGGAGTTGGTTTTTATTTTTTTTAAGTTTTACAATCACAAGAACTTTCTAAGTGATAACTACTGAGAATTTCAAATATTTATACAATGTTACAGATATCAGGCAACGATTTAGTAATGGGAAAAGTGGCAGGAAGTGAGGTATTGAAATAGCACAACCTAAAGAAGTTGGGCTATTAATACTCTAGAGAGAAACACGTGACCGGCTGTTGGTAAACATGCTCTGGTGAAAACTGGGCTTTAAATACTCTCACAGAAGCAGAAACATGGAGCGAACCAACAATAATATGTACCTGAGACTACGAGCTGCTGTGTGACTTTGATATAATACCCAAGAACAGCTCTAAAGACACCGTGCTGAGTTTATGATTTATTTATTCGGAAACAGGAGAGCAGTAGAGATAAAAATATAGAACTACTATTTTAACCAGAATTGTAATTTCCAACACAAAAAGTATTGCCACATTGTTTTAACATCTAAGGAAAAGATGAGGATTTCAAAAGCCTAAAAATGTTATTATTTACTATTAAGTTATCAGACGTTCCAATTGTCTGTTTTAAAACTACCCAATGCTTTTTCTGGAGATGAATCTTATCTTGTTTTCAAGGAAGTTATATCTAAATCTAGTATCTGCTTTCAAAGTTATTGTTTACACCTAAAAAAAGACCAGTCAAAGATGAAATAATGATTTTCCCAATAAATACAGAATGTCTGTAAAGTCTGTTACCAAACTTCATAAGGTGGGTTTATTGAATCAAAAAATATTTGTATTTACTTCCCTGTGGAAATAGGTTAGATCATGGATATGTCTAAAGGGAATGTTTCTAGTTCATCCAAACAACTGTTCTTATGTTTCAAATTTAAAAATCATTCCCCCTTCAAGAGCTAAAACATATCTATGTCAAAAAGCAACAAAGTTTCAATGGAGGTATGTACTAAAATTAACATTTTTCAATTGATATTTGAAAATTCAATTTGATTGTTGAACTTGGCATATGTATTTAAGTAGTAAAGACTCAATTAAAATTTTTGTTATTACTTCCCTGTGGGAAATAAGTTAAATCATGGATATGTCTAAAGGGAATGTTTTCAGTTTATCTAAACAGCTAGCTGTTCTTATTCTTTTATATTAAAAATTCAATACAATAGCCCTGGTAGTTTCTATGGAAACCTGTTACATGTTTTTCATCTTAAAAACCACCAACACCCCCCCAGAGCTAAGACATTACCATGTCAAAACATGATAAAATTTTTAATCTAAAAATGGCAGCCATTTAAATTTTTTTATCTAAAATAACTTGAACATGGCTGATTATTTTATAAATTATTATATAAATATAGTGCAATGACACCAAAATTATGCAAACCGGTCAATAAACAACAAAGTTTCAGTACTTTACTAGTAATGGGCGAGTAAGAGAACTGCGTTATCAGATGGAAAAGTGGTGGGCCCTTAGCTGGCTCATCTAAGCAGGGTGGCAATGATAGTGGTACTCATACATACTTAATACTGGTCAAAATACTGAATCTCCATTGTTTATCGACCGATTTTCAGAATTTTTGTATCATTGGATAGGGAATTACAATTGACATAACGTTTTATCTTTTTTATCGTTTTTTAAATAACCATCCATTTTTTAAAGTTATTTTAACTTAAAATATTTCAATGGCTGCCGTTTTGCAATTAAAAATCTAATCATGTTGATACTTGTTTATAAACTTGATCTTTCCTATTTAAAGAAATATGCTAAGTTTCAAAACAATTGAGTGAAAAAATTACAGGTATTAAATATTTTGTAAAAAAATACAAAATTATGAATATCTGGGTAAGTATGCATTTTAGGACAACACCCATGGGAATGTTTTCGATTACTTCAACCCATTGAAGCTCTTTATGAAGATTGGCGACGTACTTAACAGACACCCTGTATATTTATAATTATTTGGACTAAGGTATTCAGTTTTCATTTGACTGGGATGGTGGCGACATCCTGTAGTCCAGCTACTTGGAGGTCACGAATTGTGGATAGTTGTGAGCGATGGTCGGTGGATGTAGTGTTCTCTTGTGTGAACGTTAGTCCGCACTATTGAATCCTATTGAACTATCGTTAATCCGCAAAGACCATCCTCATAATTAAACTAATTCGTAATTCAGAGGCTGTGGTTCGGATTCCATGTTAAACTGTAGGTCCCTTAGTTGCCATCGGCTGTTGGGCTGTTAATTAACAGTCCTGTCTAAGGAACATGTCAGCCTTAGTCAGTAACATACAAGACTTCAAGATCGCGCCACAATCATATTACACTCAATTCTCATTCATATCTGGCTTAAAATACCTACCTTGTAGTAAGGCCGCCATTTCAATAATCTAATTTATAAAAAAGCTAAAGGCTAAAAATATTTTGATCTTAGTTTACATTATGTATCAAAATTTTTTTTATTTTTGGAATAAATATAATGAGTTTTCTTAAAAGACTAAAATGATAATAATTATATTGGAGTTTTAGGGGTTGGGTATCAAATTTCAGTGGGGCACTACAGTAACACTTATATAACGAATATATACTTATACAATCTTAAATTTCAAAACAAAGTTTGCCCATTTGTATCACTACCTCACCACAGTCCTAGCCCAGGGACATCAGTTGTGATATATGTTATCACTTGACTCCACTATTCCAATTACTATAATTACATTTTTTTCAATTGGTATTTCAATAAAACAACACAATTTTCTAAACATTATTCACTCCATTATTTTATTATTCAGGCTAAAAATTCACTTTTTAGCTTTTATTATTCACAAATTAACTAAAAGAAAAAATACAACCCTTCCGAAAAAATTATCCAAATAGTTTTAACAGTGTTTGTGAATACAAATTGTGAGATAATTAGGGATAAATTATTCAGCTTAAGATACTATACTTTTATCAATTTTCATTCTGAATCCAAGAAAATTGTTTCAGAAAAAGCTTTAACTAAAAAAAATTGCATATACTTTGTCAATTCATCTGATATTGGTTATAGTGAATTATTTTTGTTTTCTTTTTAACAACTGATGAAAGGGCTACCTAACAACTTGCTGACTTTTAGTTTAAATATAATTTATAAACTCAATTTTTTTATTTCATCTCATTTTTCTTTTTTAATTCAGAAAAGACGGTTCTCTTTACCTTGAACTTCTTGATTTAAAATATTCTACTATTTAAAATTGAATTTATTAGAAAAACTGTTTAATATACAGGACTTTAAATGTAAACAAATCTTTTTAATCTAAAAGATAATAACCACCGTACATTCCATGAACATCATACTACTATTCAGTCAATATTTTAAGAATCATTATACTCTTCAGATAATTTAGCAGAACGCTATTATCATTTTCAGCTCATTATAAATGTACCGGTCAGAGCTGTTAATAGCACAGAATCAGTAAGCAAATGTGATGTTACATCATGGCCTTCATAGTACTCAAGGCCAATGTTGAATAAATAAAGATAGAGACAGACCCAGTGGCAGGAAGCCAACTGTCCCAGAGGTCGCCACCGCGACCAATTCCACTTTTATAAATAACTGTCTGATACGACTTTTAAATCAAATACTCCCGTCGCACCAGACCTGTGTACTCAGCTAATTTCCAAATCAATATAATAATTAAATATGACAAAATTGATGAATATCTGTCGATAAATAAGAGATTTTAACCATTCTCCATAAGATTAACATGGAAAGATGAATGTAATGTTTGTTACTGTGAGGCACACTGAAAGTAGGCATTTTTACCATAAACCATTTTTATTTTGTACTGTATACCAAGTTTTATTAACATCTCTCCATAAACAAAGGAGTTTGCCTATTATATATATGACTAAGATGGGAAAAGCGTATGCTGGTTAGCTGCCATGATAAACACATAAACTATTATTTCTAAACATAAATGGATGGATCTCAACCACATGAAGCTAAATACCAACTTCCATCTAAAAATATAGATTATAAGTAAAATATTAATTTTTCTTCATCCGTAATAAGATTAACATTAAAGCCCCAAAACGTTTTGAGTTTAGACTTCTAATATTTTGGTAACCATTGGAGAGAGAGCAAAACTTTAAAGTACTATCTATAAAAAATTTTTAACGACTACTGTTTTGGTCTATAGGCACCCAAAAACAATAATGTACCATGGTTCAGGGTTAAGGTCTTACCATTACACCTAGAGTAATATCTTCTTCCCTAAAGGAAATTTGCTTAAAGTAAATACATTTTACATTAAGCTAAATCTAGAAAATACAAGAGCCTTTTTTAAGGCTTATTAATCCACCATGAATTCAAACTTAATGTTTTGATGTGCGGGGCAAAAAATAAATTCTTTCCACTTACTTTTACGAGATCTGGACTTGTAGAAGAGAATATATAGCCTGACACGCTACTGACACCACAGTCCTGGTTCAGCAGTCCGCTATACCACTCATACGAATCGATCAGCCACTGTCTGTAAACCAACAATACATAAGTATATTGTTTTAAATAATTATCAAAAATTAATCCATCCAGTTAAAAAATTGACATTCAACAGGTGCATATTGGTTGTGAAGTCAATTAGGCAAACTAAATCAACAAATCTCTCTTATTAATTCAATCTAAAAATTGGTTTTTAAGACAGCAAAAAACCTTTTGTATGCTCAACCACAACTGAAAGACACAAAATACCTCTGTAGGCCTAAACGCTTATTTAAAATAAAGTTTTAAAAACTCTTGTGATGGTATAAGCAGTAGATTTGAGTGGACTAACCTTGGAACACATGCAGTGTGACTCAACATGTATAATGTAATATCCTGACATTTCCCCACTGTAAGCTAATTTCATAGGCATGATATAGACCTTTGTTTACATGATCATGTGTTTTAGCGGCCAGGAAATTTGGCAGATGGTTAATTTTGTGATTTTACATGTTTTGTGACAACAAACATTATTTAACCAACCATTATTTATCTGACCAGAGGTATTGACAACATGGTAACCACATTTTTGTTACAGTAGATAGTGCAATAAGTTTAGAGATTTTCTAAAATCCAACACATATTTAACAACACAAAACCACCCACTGCCAATTTTGTGGTCGGAACTTAAAGTTACTCTTTTGTTATTATTTATGATGATTAATAATGTAACTAAATTTCAAAACCAATTACCCAAAACAGCTTTAATTTCTAGTCTTCACTAAATTAACGTTTTTCATAGCAAACTTGTTTATTGGTGTATATTTTAATTTTTATCTATGAATTTATATTTATAAATTAATTTATGTTGCAATGATTTAGTACACATAATTAGTATGTTCAAAAATATAGTAAATACTTTATTTACACTTTAATCACCAAAAAAACAAACATTTAATATTCTGAAAGTAATATAGTAAACTAATAATACTTGATAACTATATATTAGAACTACATGGTTCCCCCTGGAAATAGAAAAAATATTCTTATATGTTTTGATAAAAACAATTATTATAACCGTAATATATTACTATATTTTCTTTTTAGAGAAATATTGATTATATCAAAAAACATATAACATTATTATTCTAGCAAGGACTTGACCATGTTATATATATACACATACGAGAGTTGTCCTTAAGTAAAGTTCCCATAGCGCTACAGCTGTAAAGCGCTGTTACGGTGGATCCCGCACTGCTGCAGTGTACCTTGGGGTCCCCTCCCTAGCGAGCCACCTACGGAGCTCAGTCTTGGCTTGGTATCAATCGCAAAAATGGAGGCAGCGATACTCTCAGATTGAAGAGTGACGATTCGTGAGCTCTCCGAAATGATCCCTGACATCAGCCAAACCTCTATTGACAAGATTTTGACAGAGTATCTAGGGTATGCCAAGGTTTGATTGAGGTGGGTGCCAAGAATGTTGACCGAAGACCAATTTCTTTTTTGCAATTGTTTCGTCAGAAACAGTCTTCATCATGGATGTCCGTGCGCCCGTTCTGAAACTCTTTGACTCATTTGCGTATATGTTGTACGCTCATATACACTTCCCTCCAAAGATTTCGCATAGCTGGGAATGGATTTCTACTGGCGGAATGTTTTTTGCAGACAGGATACGGATTACCGAGCGCAGCTTGCACCTGGCGGGCAAAGGAATGGGCAGATCCATATGGCTGCCAAGCCAAGACTGAGCTTTGTAGGTGTGGCTCGCTAGGGAGAGGATTTGGAGTGGAGGAACCAAGGTATTTTTACAGCAGCGCGGGATCCACTTTAAGAGCACTTTTCACGACTGTAGCACCATAGGAACCTTGCTTTGCGGATAACCCTCGTACAAAAACAATAAGCATTGCGAAATATCAAAATTCAAATATCTTGAGCTAGTTATACCTCCATTGGCGACCTTTGGGTTATGTACCGAACCATCCAAGTTTTACCGTATCCAAGGTACTTTCAGTTCCAATTACCTCGGTTAACCGACACTCATTAAGCTAAATCTTACCTTTGTAGTGGAGTTGTATTAGTAGTTTTAAAAATAATACGCTCTTCTGATGTTAAAACAACTTCCTTTTACAACAACACATGACCACAGATTGAGTAATGCACTTTGACCGTAAAATTATTACGAAACAAACAACCACTATTCATCTAACCATAAACACTTACACTTTAACGTTCAGAATTGAAATGTAAAATAGTGGTTGCTCGCGCATGCAGCACGTGCTTGTAGTGCTCCGCTTGGAAACACCTCTAATATACAAAGTGTCATGTTATTAATTCATTATTGGTAACACTTGCCTCGTACAGTAAGGTTCTACAGTTAGGTACATCTGAAATTTGGTAGAAGCTTGAGATAAAATTAAATTTTAACTGTTATTTAAATAATTTTTTTTTTAAGCTCAATCCGGATGATCCGTTATGTTTCGGATTCGAATAAACCAGACTTAACTGTAATTAATTGTAAGCAGTAGCAGCCAGGTTGTGGTGGAAAATGGAATCTATGTTTAAGTCAAACTATTGATTCCACAAAAAAATTGTTTTGTTTTAAAAATTATATTTAGATTATAAGAATTAGGCAGGATTATTAATAGAACATAAATAGTCTATTATTAACATTTCTGAGGTGGAAATCAACTCAGGTATGTATTTTAGCCAAGTATCAATAAGAAATGAGTGTAAGATGATAGTGTCATGATCTTGTAGTCTTGTTATTGGACACACATCTTCCTTAGTCAGGACTGTTAATTAATAGCGCAAAAGCCAATTGCATCTAAGAAACCTACAGTTTGAAATAGGATTTCCACTTCAATTTTACCTCTGAATTACGAACTGGTTTAGATAAGAGGATGGATTTCGCGGATGAACAATATTGCAGACGTTAAGCCAAACCAGCGAATTTCACATCCACCGACCATCCCTCATAACCATGTAATATTTCATGTAACCATTCATTATTCAATGTTAAGTTTGTTAAAATACCATATTGTATAATCATTTTATAGCCTGCTGAGCAAACCCTAGTTGTTTCTTGTTCTGGTTTTAGTGAATTTCCCATAGGGAAGAAGCTATTACCGTAGGTCTCATGGATAGACTTAAGCCTGAGGCCATGTTATTATTTCGTGTTTAGGTGCTCGGGGAATAATATTATTTAACTTATTATTAAATTCAGTGGAAATTGGACTTTCCTTAAGGACAATTAAAAATTAATGTTACAGTAAGATTATAGGATTATTTTCAAACTCAATCAATAAGACATTATTTGGAAAATTATTATATTAATAAAACGTTATTCAAGGCAGCACGATTTACCTAACCCTGAAATAAGAATCCATGTAATTAATAAATTATTCATTTAATCAAAAGACACTATTTAAATACAGTAAAACCTCGTTAATCCGGACTAATTGGGGCTCCAAGTCGTCCGGATTAACGAAAGTCCGGATTAAAAAAAATAATCCTAAACGAAGAAAGACAGTGATTTTTGGGTACCCCTTGTATATAATGAAACACCTTTTGCAGATAAACTTAAATAGTATGTATATTCTGAATATAAAAATACATATTGTACAAACAGTACATACAGTAGTTACATTTGAACAAAAATATACATTTGGTATTTACGTCCACACAAAAAATGAGACGAGAAAAGACAAAATTACTTTGAACATGAGGGTTGAGGTTCGTCCTCAAGTGACTGAACTGGTTTGAAGAAGGAGTTGAACTTCATTTGCCTTTCTTTTGTGTTAATTTCACAATTAAACAACGCAACTAAAACGTGCAGTTCAATTGACCTCTGAGGAGTAACTGACGGCCTGACACGAGCAGGAGAATTACAATCGTGTGACTGAGCTACTATACTATTGGCTGACAGTAACCATGGTAACAGCACGTACGCCTTGCGCTGTGACCGCCCGCGCTCGGCACACGCACACTCACATTGCCAGATGCAGTCGTACAGTGACGATCGCATGCTACTAATCAGCGTTCTGCGCATTAAAACTGCAATCCAATGGCTGTCCGGATTAAGCGAAGTCCGTATTAATGGGGTCCGGATTAACGAGGTTTTACTGTATTTCTATTATAGGCCTAACAATTTTTCAATTTTGTAATGTAGGCATTGTTGCCATTTTGATGTAATAGGCTAGCGTCACTTTCATTTTGACCAATAAATATTGTATTATCAAATCACAAACAAGAGTGTTATTATTGCAATCCTTACATATTAAAATAAAGAATTCAAGTAAAAAGAAATGTATAGTAAAATAAATCCATATATTAAAAGAGAACATACAACTATGCACAATTTGTGACCTCTAGCTGGGTTACAGGGCATGCCACTCCATGAACTTAAAAACAAAATAAGCATAAAGGGTCTGTAAGCCAACATCTGGCTGGCTGTAGTCTGTCCATTCCCTTCTTTTCTATCACTAGATGTCTTAACTTCCAGTAGCTACTTTGTAGATCAACAACGATTAAATGATAATATTAAGACATTTGATTTCTCGAATTAACATTAAATAGGTATGATGTCTTTTAACTGCTTGGCCTAACTACTATTTTTTTTTTACCGAGTGATTTCTGCAGTTGGTCCAGAAAAACTAGTGCCAGGTCGAAAAATACCAGCAGCCCCATCACTTGTAGTGTCTTGGTTGAACTTATCAGCTATGATGGTCACATCGCAGTTTGGAAAAGAGTCTAATAGTTGCAGCGTTGAAGTGAGACCGACAATGCCAGCCCCCACCACTCCAACTTTCAGTATGCCCATGACTCCTGCACAGTTGGAAATTAGATGTAAATTTTTTTTAAATATTAGAAATCGTATTCGTAAATTCATATTTAACGAATGCCCATGAATTTATGGTCAATATTTCTTATGGTTAAGCCATGTTCCAAATGTGGTCATGACACGAGTTACATCATTACAAATACACTCATCATATATACAGTTTGTTACTGCATGTATATAGAGGAGAGTGAGGCAATACCATACACCCTGTATTACATCCGCTAGAGGGGGTTGCTATGAGTGGTTGTAGAAAGGTGCTGCTGCATAGCAGAATGAAAATGAAAAAGATAAGATACAATCATAGAGCTTCTGCTTTAACAAACGTTTAGAGTGACAGTCATTCTTCTAATTAAAAAAAAAACTTTTCTTCTAATTTTTTGTGACAAAATTAAATCTAGACAAATGGAACAAAATGTTGGTGATTACATTCATAACAATGACGATGAATATCCTATTTTATAGGCTATTTTTAGTACCAAACACAAACAAGATCGTTTTCAATAGGCACAGAGTGCACTCATCTCATCATTTCAAGCTGAGGACAACCTCAAAATTGGCAGTTGAACTTTTCAAGGGAACCGGTTATAAATACAGAATAAGAATAATTAATTTCTCATTATTGTTGTCCGATGGTTACTTTTTATTACCATTAAAGTGTTGTGTTTTATTTTTTCCTTAGTAGAGGAAAATATTTATTCCACAGAAACTTAATTTAAAGTAAACCAAACTTTTAATAGGCCTAGAAACATTTGTTTACTTTGTCCCACAATTTTAAAATATGGTATATTGGAGAAAACCGTCTTGTACAATATTACCACAACATGGTGTACGGTACTGCCCTGAGCAGCGTAATATGGTACATTGTTAAGATAGAACAGTAGATTAAATATTCCAAATATAACGCCATAACGTCAATCATTGATAGGAAAATAAACTGCCTTCTTAATGGGATTTTCTTTGGCTTTGCGGTTCCGGCATTAATATGAGCCCCAGTATCCTCCGCTTGTTGTAAGAGGCGACTAAAAAGGGGTGAGAGATCCTGCTCTCCATGCTCTCACCTTTCATCAAGGGTTAAGCTTTTTCCTGCCTTGGCCCTTGCAATCTTTTCTTCTTTTCTATTGGCCTCAAGAGGGCTCCTAGAATGATGATGTCTGAGGAATAAATCAAATTACCCCAGGTAATTTGAAATAAGTTGAATTTGAATACTCCTCAATCTCACTCTGCCTTATCAGACTGCCCCACGGATTCTGGGGGGCAACCAAACATTTTTGGCCGGGACAACTTAGTACACGAGGCTGCAGTGTACGACAATGCTAGTGGACGACGGCATGATGGACATAGGTATTTTAGGCGGAAGCCGAAAATACTGAGGTCTCCATCATCATCATTAACGAGTGCGGCAGACTTCCCAGTCCTCCCAATGACAGTGCAGGGTCTGCCAAAAGGGAACACTTCTGATTCTTTCCAAGTGTCTCATTTAAAGATGCCATCTGGGTGAAAAAGGTGACACAATTATATGAAAAAGTAATGCTTTAAGTGCCGAGTAAGTATAGAGTCTCAAAGGAATAGTAACAGCTCTCAAAATAATTTGGGAAACACCAGAGATTTGTTTCTGATTTTTTTAAAACTTTTAACTAAAAATTAAGATGTGGAAGTAACTTCTATGGAAAACCCAGTACCGTAATAGCCTAACTTACATTACAGATTAGTTTTTTATTAATTAATAAGAGCCCGAGAAATTAGAAAATTTATTTATTTTTAACTTTAACTCCATACAGTTAGGCTTGTTTTAATTTGAATCTAAACCTACATATCAAAATTTGAATAGAATGCTTCTTTGAATTTTAATTTTCATCCGGACTATTTAGACCTGTATTTAATGGTTCATTAATAATTAATCAATACAAGTTCCACCTAATTTTTGTGGGGGGTATAATTTACAACCCCTTAGAGCATCCCAATCAAGGCTTTAAAACATAGACCGGGCAACAATATTAAATCAAATTTTGAATTTAGGCTTATCATATTCATTGCTAATAGAATAAAGAACAACAAACAATTCAAATGCCTCAATAATAGCCTGCTGAAGGTTTAACCCCTATTTGGAACAATAAAGATCAGTGTTCTATTGATTCAATTGACAAACAATCCATAACAATGACCTTGGCAGACCAGAATGGGTCAAAAGTGGGCAGAACTTCGCAACTGCGTTAAGAGAGCTGGCCCCACCTACCATTATGTTTCACTCTATTTGCATGTGTATCTCATTCCTTCACAAGTAACTCAAAACACATTTATTAAAGCCTAATATTATCAACTTATTTCTGTTTGTAATATTTCCAATTTATTTCCTAGTAATGGATTGTACAAAATAACAGGGATATATGCATAAATTGCAGCTATTTATTAATTAAAGGTGAATTTAATAAGAAAGGTTGTGGTAGGCTTAAATAAATTTTTGCACACTTAACTTAAAAAAACATGAGCTATGTTTGCAGCTGATAAGCTAAGGATATAATTTATCAACCCATATTTTGTTGTTAAGTTAATAAAAAATTAAATTATACTAATATTTTACTAGCATATCGTAATCCCCCCATATTTTTATGGGGAAGATTTTAGGGCTATTGCTTAATAATTTGACCCTTTGTGAAAACGGGTAGGTAATGCTAAAATCAACTATATTTTGTGTGAATCTTTTAATTCACACAAAAAAATGTATAAATAAATGGTAATCAAAATATTTTGACATTTGTAACCATGCTTTATGTAAGGTGTACTGGTAAAGTAATAAGAATATTTCATTGGTCCCTACCTCACGACTTTGGCCTGAATTAAGTTTCGGTTATCTGAATTTGATTCTTTACATCCAAACTCTGCTGTTAAACTAATCTGCATTTTATTACAATATTTATATGCATAGCATGTGACTCACACCAAGTAATAAGTAATATCAGCTGATTGAGCCTTATCAAGTGACAGCTTAGCAGAAAAATAGGCTATTGAATATAAGTTTTCTAATTAGGTATTTAAATTATGAGCAGGTAGCCTATATATATTAAAGTAATATAAATCCATTCAATAGAATGTGGAATGGGCCCCTAGTTAAATTGACCTAGGCCCTATGTGCTTTATACCTATCTTTAGTTAGATAGGTGTCTGCAGTCACAATAATTTGTATTGTATAAAGTATCATTTAAACTAATTTTTTGAGTGTAGGGTTTTCAATTTATCAAAAATATTTAGACAAACTCATACAATATCAATTATAAATGAAATTTACTTATAAATTTGTTAAACTAGATTAAATAGTTTAATATGAATGAGTTTGGATATTTGTCCCCAATTTAGTATATTATTACTAGTATAGTAACCTAGTGCTATTTAGCATCAAAACTAGCACTTGGGGTTTATGGCTGCTTTCCAAAAGGAATGTTCACATAATAACAATACATGACTCAGGAAAAAACTTGCAGACTTAACAAGAAAAAAATTGTCTATTGACAAATGCTGATATACAAAGACATTTACTAGGCCTACCGTATCTAAAAATTAAAGGGCTGGATTATATTTCTTTATTCATTTTTATGTAAGCCTACAAATGGTACAAGTAATAGTAATAGTAATATTCAACCAGGTAAGTTTCAACCTCACATAGTTAACTATCCACTTCCTCTTAGTGTTGAAGTATGAGTCTATGGGAACCATTCAAGCATTTGGCTGAGGTAAGAGACCTTATAAACTCATCTCAGAATGGCCGGTTTGCAATTTCTTGCATTTCTTGCATCCAGACCGTCTCATTTTATAGGACAGTTCAAATATACTGGTACCGGTAGCACAGGAAAACTTAATCCAAACCCCAAAAGTGACTATACCTATTTTAACAATGAAAATTTAAGAAATCTTAACTTAGTTTGTACACAGAAATAGTTTACTTGCCTTAAAATTTGCTCCACAAGGTTTTTGACTGAGGACTTTTAACTATCGTTAATTGCAGGTTATCACCTCAACTATTTCACATTATATCACAAACTAAAGATCTTCTTTCTTTGAACGGTATTATGGTTCGTATTCACATAATACAAAAAGTAAAACTTTCTTCAATTTTTATGTAACTGTTGGTTATCACTAAAGTGCTAAATTGTTAGGCTTTATAATTTATCTTTATTAAACACTTTTTAAATTACCAAAAATATGCCTACAACATTGAAGATATTGTCCAATCAATGAAAAGCACTACATATATATTTACTTTCTCATGTTTATTTAAATAAATTAGTAATATGATATAAACAATGCACCATACATAGAAATGATTCATACAAAAGAGAACTGTACAAAAAAACTAAAATGTCGGACCACTTTGGTAAATTTTGTAATATCAAATTATTGATCTCTTGCTTCTCGGAAACATTCAGTCAATCTGTCTTTGCTTACATATGTATGTTATGAATATACTTAATAAATTATCACAATGAGTTCAAAATTTCTCAACAGATTAAACGCTAAAATTTTGTTATTTGAAATGTGTCTGATTTAATATTTTAGCCATTCATGTTGAAGACACTGAGCTGCTGTTGCTCGCCTGTTTGGATCAAAGTCAAGCATTGGACGTAGAAATGCAGCGAAGGCTTTAGCTTCTTCTGGATCCCAATGATATTTTTCGGTTAAAACATCATACAGATCCCATGGTTTCAACCCTGTTATGTGCCTTAGTTCACCCTCTTTATTGAAAAACTGTCGAGACTGCTTACCAGATTTTATTATTCTCTTAGGAATTTCACCTAAAAGCTCAATTATGTGAGCCAGATGGTCTTCATCTCTAGAATACTCTTCACCGGAATGTGGTTCAAATAAGTAATCACCAGTAGCCAATTCAAAGGCCATACAAGCTGTGCTCCAAATATCAGCTGATGTGTTGTAACCAGCACCAATCAATACTTCAAGAGAGCGATATTGTCTTGTCTGAATATCCTCTGTGAAATGTCTATCCACCCAACAGGCATTACCTAAATCTGCAATTTTTACATCCATTTCACATTCCCAACGAGAGGGATCAATTTCAGACCCTCTATACTTTCTTTCAGAGGTTGGCGGGGATGATACAGGACTACCTTCGCCAGTGCTAATCCTCTCTGTTAACACTTCCTCTCCAGCACCTCTGTCTGTAGCTTTCTCATCATCAGATTTACATGAGGCTGAATTCTCTTGAGTATTCATTGCTTCTTCTACACCATCATTTTCATTTTCATTATCACATGTTAGCACTACATTCTCGATTGTAGTTTCAATATTATTACATCCATTCTGATACACTGTTTCAATATCAACATCCTTTACACATTCCTCAAGACATTCTTCAGGCAGTATGCTAACATTGTCCCCAACTGTTTCAGTAACTAAATTGTCTTCAATGGAAACACTCATATTTTTTTCCGAATGTTCTTCTTCTTCCTCTTTGGGAGAAGCCTTTTGCAATTCTTCTAGTTGCTCCATTTGTTTTTTCAAGAGCTCATTATGGCGCTTTGCTTTCTTTTTCAGTTTCTTTTTTTTATTTTTTGACATTTTTGAATTCAAAGGAGGTTCTTGAAACTCTTTAGGTGCAGTGCTGATCAGAGAATTGGGCAACTTAATTCCCATTGAATGCATCTCAGTTGCTTCACATGCCAGTTTCCTAATATAACTTTCACTCACACACAGCAACACATTTTCAGGCTTAATGTCAGTATGAATTATTTTGCATTTTGTATGTAAGTAATCTAGTCCTTCAAGCACTTGTCTTATAATACATTTAACATTTCTTATGGGAATGCCTCTGTAATTACTTTTGATGATTAACTTTAATAGATTGTGTCCTAGCACTTCAAACACCATACATACATGATTACCATTGACACCAGTTATCTTGAAATCATTGAGTAACTGAACAACCTTGTTTCTTTTATCATCATTGATATCACTGTCCCGCACAACTTTCAAAAGTTTAATTTCATCAAGAGCAGTTTCCGTAAAATGGCTTGCACTCTTAACTACTTTCAAGGCAACAAACCTTTTGTCTACCAAGTCCCAACATAGCCAAACAGTTGAAAAATGACCCCAACCTAACTTCCTAGTGACATGGTACCTTGCTTGAAAAAGATCACCAATTTTCACAGGATGATAGCCTCCTTTACAGTAATCACTTGAATCCTCTTGTTCTTCTTCATCAGATGTGTAAGGCTCCTCCTCTTCATCTTCAATTGTTTCATTAGACGAAGAATTACTTGGACAAGATTTGCTCATGTAAGACTTTTCCTTAGGTGTGGTAGGGCAATGTTCTACATTCTTTTGAGGTTTTTTCTTTCCTGGTTTATGACGTTTCTTCTTAGCTTGAATGGCTAGTACACGACGATTCGCATCTTTATGGGCATACATAATTGTGAAACGAAACAAAACTACACGAACTAAATACAATTTACAAATCTAACCTATTGTTTTCGATCAGTCGTTTCTCTTTTCAGCATGGCGGACTAACAATAAATCAGTGTTGCCACAGTGTCAATGTTAGTATACTCTAAATGTGAAATAAAACGTATTCCAATTTTTGTAAATTACTCCCTAATACAGTTTATTCTAATATCCTAAACTACCAGAAAATAACTATTACCGACTATTAATTTACATAACTAACAACCATCATTTAAACTTATTAATGACGTTTATGATAGAATGAAAATATATCAGCTCAATCAGCCCGGTGCTCAGCATATATGAGCAGAGAGGAACGGATTATAAGTATCCGTTCTTCTATGATATGAGAGTGTAACAATGAATATTTAAAATAAATTATTACAATCGAATGGCACCGAAATCTGCTTTCAGCATTTTAATTTAATTCACAAATAATTACTAATAAAATGTTGGCAATAAAGGTTTTTGTCAACTTATACTTTAAAATGTTAACATTTATCAAATTACCTGGTATATTACAGATTTAAGATTTAGTAATAATTTTTCATTGTTCAAACAATGAAATAAAGAAAAAGGTTCACCGATTTTCAAATAAAACACAATTATAACCTGGCTTAACGGCTGACTTATTCCTTTCCACAACCCCCCCCCCACTAAAAGGAAAGTAGAGACATAGATGAACGATCCGTTCCTCTCTGGTAGAGATTAACTTGATGGACATAAAATTCTTTATGCAAACTTTGAATAGTAAATGTGGGTTTTCATCTAATATTACCCTTTACATACTTCATGCACCCATAAAAAAAACACTGCAATGAACAACATTATTTATTGTTACAACAGCTGTACCTGTCTCAGTAACTCGTAGAGCAATGTCAGATCAAAAGGTTCCAAAAAGAAACGTTTTCTAACGTTAGTTTGCATTACAGTGATTAATTTGCGTTAGTTATTCAGGTTCTTGCCATTTTTAGTTCTTTCTATGTTAGAGGCATTCTCATATATAATCACAGAATGATTTAGCAAACTAATATATCTCCCCTTATACATAATAGTATATGGAGAAAGTATTGTTTTCATAAAATTTTCAAATTTGAGTTGAGAGTGGATTTATCCGTTTTGGGGTCCCCTGAATCTAAAAAAGTGGGTTTCGATGTCTGTCTGTATGTGTGTGTGTGCGCGTGCATACGTGCCTGGATGTGTATAGAGATAAAGTTTAAGGAACTAAATTGTGTAGTTTTTTAAACCGATTCTAATGATGAAAGATAAAATTAAAAAACTTTTTAGATTACATATGAAAAACGCAAAAACACTATTTTTGAGTACAAAACCCCCAAACTACCCGTTCCCATTGACCGATATGTCTGGATTACGAACTTGTCCAAGCCAATGTAGGAATACATGTCTCTACCAAATTTGGTCACAAGAGTTATTGTGTTCACAGACATACATATATTTTAATGACTATTGTTTTTGGCTTTCGGGCACCTAAAAACAAAAACATATAACATGGTCCCGGGCTTAAGTCTCGCCATGAGACCTACGGTAATAGTTTCTTTCCTATGGGAAGAAGCCATATATACTAACCAACTAAATATACTTTTTTATATCATGATGAAGAAACCTGCAAATACGACTTACAAAAAATATGATTAAATAGATTAGGTACAAACAGCTAGTCCCAACTATCACTGGACCTAGAACTGACTGAGATAACAGTCTCATTGCAGCAAGAGAGAAAAATAAATCTCTACTTGAGTTATAGAGGTATTCGCCTATATAAAGTTTTGGGTGTATATAAGTATTTTTATCGGTAGGTATAGACTAAAAACGTCCCTTAGCAAAAATTCCACACCCACTTTCTTCTATTCAGATATTCTGAGTAGATAAAAGTTAAAGAAAATCTGGACATGGACAGAAAATAATTTTGTACGAATTTTGACAGCAAATCTTTACTTAATGTCAACCTGTAACTGGTAAGAACTGTTTGTTTCAGATCAATTCGGGAACTCAAAAGGCTAATAAAACATTCAAGTTATGCAATACAAAGCATTTATTTTCAACATACAATCCACATGAATTGCTTTAAACAGTGTACAGTGATATAAAATACATGATAAAAACGGGGAATGGTAGGTTTAACATTTTGGCAAATATCACAGATTTGGACAGCTGGACCCACAAAACACTCTCACTAGCTAACAACTTATATACAATATTTACAAGCCACAATACTGTGGCCACTCAACAATAGTTTTATCAAAGTTTAACAACCAAACTTCAAAAAGTATGAACTAGTTTTGAGATGGTTGTATTTAGAATTTAAGAAAACCAATACCAAATTTCAATGAAATTCAAACAATAATTATAAATAGATAAGGTAAAAATTGTAATATTGTGGTTAAAATATTAAATTTTGAAGCATGGAATATATAAAAAAGGTCCAACCTTGATAGTTTTCCAAATCATCTCAATGAAAAATTGTATCACTCTACAAAAAGTGGTTAGGATATGTTTAGAAATGATATAAATATTTTAAACTTGATTAGGGTAAAGTTACCTAATGTAAGATTTTAGGTATTTTAAAACTCTGTAAGGTTTTTACTTTTCCCTTGAAAACCCGATGCAGCAAAACACACTCTGTATCTAATGAAAACTGTCAACAATAACTATAAAAAACTGACCGAACCCTGGAAAATAGCTTAGATCAAGGATATGTCTAAGGGGACTGCTTCTTGTGACCTGTTGTTGCCTGTACAGCAATAAATATGATAACAATTATTTTGATTACTATTACAAAATTATTTACCCACCTAGGAGAAAGGAATGAATGAATATCTAAAGTACGATGGAAATGGGTAACTCATGAATAATTCAGCATATTCTTGATGGTTTCTCTCCTCTTGTCAAAATTTATGGAATTCTGTCACACATTCATTGGATGATATACCATTTGATGTGCAGAGTAGTTTCTTAAAAATCACTTCAAGTTTATAGAATTTCACAATACAAATTTTAAATTAAGAAATGATTCCAATAAGCATTGTAGTTTCTCTAATACTTCATTTCTTATAGAATATAACGCAACATTTTAGTATTACAGGTATTTGCTTACAAATATTAAACGTATGACTACATAAACAAAAAATATTCAGTCTTGTGATCAATGACATCACTTCCATTACAAGTTTTATGATTCACAACTTATAGAGCTTAGACATATCCAATCCATGTCAAAAGATTGAACCACTTTAATATTGTTTGAACATAAAACTATTACAGCATATCTACACTGAAAATAACTACTTTAGAATCCAGCTAGATTCCCAAGAAAACCTATTTAAGTGAATGAATGAAGAATAAGGTTTATAAACATTACCTCTACATACTAACAGTGTAAAGAAGTTGAAACCAACTAAAACTTTAAATGACACTTGGACCAACAGCCAATAACATATTCATTTAAAAAAATATGAGCTCATTAGTTTATTGAAGTGTTCTTTTTTATAGACTTACATTAGTTGTACAGTAGAGCGTCGACTATCTGAAGCCCGGTTATTCTAAACGTCGGTTAAACGAAACACAACCAAACATCGAAAAATGAAACCGCGTCCCGAATTGGAAGGTGCAAAAATTGCACATCGGCGGCAGTAGCTGCCCAGCGCTGCCGACGCAACTAAACTCGCATTTGTGCAACGAATTGATGTTCAACAAACATTTTTAAAGCTTTTTCTTTTGGATTTTTTAAAGCTCAGAATGTTTTTTGTGCTTCATAAAGAGTTCTTTGTATATTTTGTATCAGATTATAAAAAGTAAATAAACCAATTTTCAATCTTCATTATGTGCATTGAACATCATTTTCCCGTCTGTGACCGAATATCCAAAAATTCAGTTATCAGAACACACATAATCCCCTATTGTTTCAGATAATCGATTCTCCACTGTATTTCAAAATTTTTAAGATAACATATCAACTGTGATGAAAACTAATCAAAATTTAATAGTGTTAAAATTATTTGCTAGAGAAATAATTAAAATTAACTTTTTATAAAAAAAAGTAAAAAAAATATCGTCCATTACTCTTCTCAAAAGTTCTATTCAAGATAATTTGTTTTTTCCGTAGTTATAAATTAATTCCAATTTTGTCTTGGTATAGGACACTACATATGAGCAAACGTTTCCACGATTTTTGTTCTACCAAGCAACAAGTAAGGTAAACTTTTGAAAATAAAAAACCTAACACTATAACAGAAATTCTACTTCTTCAGAGGGTTTCTCTTACCTATCCATGTCAGAATATCCCTGTTTACATTCAGAGAACTCATCATTACCTTTCATGTTTCAAATTACTTGGCAAAAATAAAAGGTGAGACAACTACATACAATGAAAATTATAATGCAAATTAGGCCCTATAGGAAACTAGATCATTTGCTTTTAAACACAAGTAAAATTTAATATCTTATAGTAGAAAAATAGAAAATTTAGACAGTAAATAGAAGGATGGAAGAGCTCACAGTTAGTACACTGTTAAATGCAAAATATTGTCACATACATAGGCAATTCATTTAAAAAACATACTGGAAACATAGATATGGATTACAGACATGGGTTATATTCCTATATGCCAAACCTCGAGTAAGGTGTTAGGCACATTTGAACCAGAGAATTGTTTTGCACCAGAAGGATGGAAAGAATTTAAAGAAAGACAGAACAATAGAACTATGGCTTTAAGCACTGCACCTTTCTCAGAAGCTAGCATACATTTATACAGACACAAAGAAAAGATTATATTTAAACTTTTAGTGATCATATGTTAACACCCTCATGGCCATGCTTCAGTTAGTCTTCAGGAGTTTGGTTAATTTCAGGTTGAAGTTTCTTTTGCAGTTACACCAAATAATTTTAACATTTTCTTATATATGTCAACAATTTGTGCAATGGTAATTTTAAAGGCAAGCTGGTAGCGTTTGCAGACGATACTGCCTTATTTTATGAAGCAAATAGTATTGAACAGCTAAAACGTAATATGCAAAGTGATGTTAAGTTATTAAGATTGTGGTTTACAGATAATTATATGGTTTTAAGCCCGAAAACTAAGTATGTCGTTTTTAGCCTAAGAGGATTTCCAACTTTTACTAGCCCAGTAAAGTACCATAGAATTAATTGTGATTCTCAGAATATGTGTGATTGTCTAATTATTGAAAAGGTAAATGAAATTAAATATTTAGATTTGAATTTAGATTACCAATTAAACTGGAAAGTTCATATTAATAGCCTAAAAGAAAAACTTATAAAATATTTAAGGATATTTTACTACTTAAAATCTTTATGTAATTCTAATGTTCTTAGAACTGTGTATTATGCATTTATCAACTCTAAATTAGAGTATGGCCTCACAATATGGGGAGGGTCATATTTCTCAACCTTGAAACCATTAATAATTATTCAAAAACATTTTATAAGACTTATATAAAAAAAACCCGTTTAGCACATACAGAGCCTCTATTTAAGGATCTCAATGTTTTACCTCTCAGGAACTTATATGTTTTTAAAGTTTTACGAGTTTTTTATTGTAAAAGTGGTAACAGGCTCAACTACAATAGGCCTAGGGAGAACCTTAGAAATAGATTCTATGTTGCAGTGCCTAAACCAAATCTTACCATATATACAAAGTTTTTTTCTTTTTTGGCACCAACCTTTTTCAACCAATTACCAGACAACTTTAAAGAAATCAATGAAAATCGTTTCCGTAAATTAATAAGAACGTATTTGCTGAATCATAATAATATAGAAAGTTTTTTCACTACAGTTAGATAGAAGTACACGGATAAGTGATAGTATATCAATTTAACCTGTAAAATTGTCTGTCTTTTTCAAGTCAAGTTATGTAATAAGTTACTTTTAGTATGCCTTATAAATATTAATAAATATCGGAAAAAATTATTTGATCTGCTTTTGGTATTAGCATTATATTTAATAAGGGAATATTTATTATCTATAGCTACTGTTAAGATTGTTCTATGTTATTAATTAGACCGGTCGACATCAAACCTACCGCTCGAGCGGACAGTGTATTGTATTTGTACAGGTTCCCGCACAGGTTTCAACCTCGGGACCAACATTTATTGATCCTATTTTAGTTTTTACTCTATCATTTTATAGTATTAGTTTGTCTTAGCTTTTATGATAAAACTGTAATTGTTTTTATGTATTATGTATATTATGTATTTTACTGGATCAATAAAGATTTCATTCATTCATTCATTTTCAGATTCTGTGATTTTTCTGGAAAAGTAAAAGTAAAATCTAGTTTATCCGCATCCAAATCATCCGGATTCTGGCTTACCCAGGTTAAAAAAATTTACACATTTACAAATTTATTTAGGTTAAAAAATAACAGTTAAAACACAAGTTTCATCGTGAGCACCTTCAAAACTTCAGGTGCAACCATGGTACTTGTTGTTTGCGGCAAGTATCGCCAGCGATGATTGGGTTAAATATGACCGAACAGCCCAAATAATTTTTCTTTTTTAATTGGAGTGCTTTTTCTTAACTGGGGTTTTCCAGACTTATTATTAATATATTTTTTTAAATCAAGTTATCAATTTTTAACTTGTTAAACTTCCTACATTTTTCAACTATTCACAGTATATTAAGTTAGCAGCTCTAATACTGCAAGCACTATTCACGATGGTTGCCTATGGGATGTGGGCGTCAATATCCTGTTATATTTTCTGTTTACCTGGATTCTCGGCTATCCGGATTCGGACTTCACCACATCATTCTGAATGAATGGGACTTTACCGTAGCAGTGTTACACAAATGCATGTTTTACTTTTAACTTTTTTCCAGCACATTAGGTGACTTCTACTAATTTCTTCTCTTTGATTCTGGACTTCCTTACAGAGGATAAATCAGAGTGTCCAGCAAATGGGTTTTCCTAAATTTCAGTACATTTCCCATATTTTTCCCACACTCTTAACATGCTGCAAAGTGGTCAATAAGTTCATTATTCATGGTCATAAAAACCCGCTGTCAGCTATATTTATTCTTTTCATAGTTATTTAACGAGAGATTTCAAGGTTGTAAATGGTCAAATTTGGACAGTCCATGGATTCCAATCTAACAGCGAGTGGTGAAATTTGATTTTGTCAGTTACGGGGCTAACTGCAGTTAAAGCTAGGTTCTCGGAAGTTTTAGTTTTTGTACTTTGTCACATTGCTCGGGCAGACGAGCCCGAGCCCCCACGGAATATTCTCGAGTTTGCACTGCACTTGTCATTCTGTCAGCCCAGTCCAGTCCACTGCAGTCCTATTTGCTTCATCACAAACACTCCGTTGAATCTTAATTTCGAAGCTTGTATAACAACAAATCATTGCTAACCCTTTTAACTGCAATATTTGATCATTATTTAATTTAAAAGAAGTTTCGTGGTTAAATAATTGTGGGTATAAGCAATAGTTATATTTTTTAAATAGAAGTTTTTCAAATTCCCGTACATAACCATATTTATTAATGATTCCCATACATTTTTCGCATAGTTCCTGGCGAAATAACGTTCACGCTTATCTCGTAATTCCCGGTCGCTGGACACCTTAGACAGAGGTAATTCTCAATGTGGCAAATATTATGTGGGGGTAATTAGGGCCAAGGCAGTCTTCTATGGTATACTTCATTTCTCATTTGATATTTGTATATTGGTATTTGTATATTGACCGAGCAAAAATAATTTCAATAGATGTATAGATTTTTATTTTTCTGTGGTTAAACTCTGGTATGTGGAGCATTTGAGGCGAACATCGCTGATAAAAGAAAGTGACCTCTTGTTATTTCTTCTACGTGGCTCTTTTTAACCTGAAAATGGAGTTGGGTTCCAAAATCTTAGGAAATTTTATGAGAACTCATATTAAAAATTCGAAGAGAATGTAAACATAATACAATAATAAAAAATGATCTTAAAAGTGCATTGTGGTCTGTGATATTTTGTGGTTTTTTACATAAATAACACTGCTCCAGTGACAAACTGTGATATAGTTTATCTTGAATCTTGAATCATTGGCCTTGTAAGAAGGGGTTGGGATTTTTCTTTTAAACCGTATTAATACAAATAATTACTTAAATTCAATATTGAAGTTTTGAGGCTTTGGAATTTAAAATAAGTCTTTGGGGGCTCAATTTAAAAGGTTAGTCAATAGCAAGATAACTCATAGAAAGTTGGGAGGATTAAAACCGAAATATGGCCATGAATCTTTCATAATGGGTAACACTAGAAGAATAAAATCTCTAAACATAAAAATAGTAAAATTTATCACTCAATTAAACCAGTCCTAAATTATATAAAAAGTTTGAATTGATAAATGTAGTAAATCATCCTCTTAAAACAGTTCACAAAAAATCTTACAATGCTTGTAATACAGTAGTGGCTCAAAGCAATAGTTTAAAACTGGTCAACTATTGACTTCTGATCAAAATAACTCTAAATACTTACAAACTACGACGGGTTAAATACCTTCAAACACTAAAATCACAATATTGAAAATATTATATTTCTAATAGATATCATAAAATATATGTGGGTCTCACTTTAATGTTGGTATTCTAAAAATGTTTTAAAAACATAAACGCTAAGTATCTACACAGTTATATAAAAATATAATGTTTCACAAAAATTTTGTAAAATTGTTAAAAATCAATTGGGCTGACCTTCTTCAAATTAAGTTTTCATGGAAGGGAGCATATTTTAATTAATAACTTGTTATACAATTGCAGTTTTAATGGATCATATTATTCAGTTTGATTATTTTTAACAATATAATATTAATAAGTATTAAAGATCAAGTTTTCAAGATATGATCAGCACTAATGTATCGTCACTATTTTACTTTTTTTAAGTGACCCAGGTAACAGTACTTTATACTGAACATTTAATTTTCAACAATTAAAAATTAATTGTATTAATTCACTTTTTAAAGCTATTTATCACTTAACTGTGTTATGTAAAACATTTTAATTTATAAAGCTCTTAGAAGGGATTATTATTGTACAGATTAAACATATAAAATAAAAACTGTAAAGCTTTTTCCATTATACATGAAAATTACACGTTTTTATATTTATCCGTAGAAGTTTTACTAACCAAATCAGTGCAATAAGTAATACTTAAATTAATTTCCTCTTTTTTGTTTACCGTTTCATATCCAACAAGAGAAACACTCATATTTGTTCATTGATATGAAAAACAACCCATAAAGATAACAGGTAAATTTCTTTTTTATCAACAAAAAAACTAAAAAATGGAAAATTTATATTTTATAGTGAAAACTAAACAGAATAGTACAACTTTAACTTTGTGGGGCTATGGTTCCTCCGCTACAGATGTCTCCATACACGGAACAGCTGTTGTATCCAAGACCTCGTCTAACTCTGGAAACAGTCGAGTGAGGACAAAGAACGCAACATCTTCACTGCCCCAGTAGGCCGTATGTGAACTCAACATGTTGATGTATGTCCGAGCGCTGATACCAAGAGATCCCGACACTTTGATCACGTAATCCAGCCGGTGCTCTAGGCCTGCAAAAAAATTTAAAAAAATATGCACATATGCAAAAAAATATGTGTGCAAAAATATGGAGAAAGAGTGGTGGTATGGAAGACAAAAACATGTTCTGATTATCACCTGATCTTATAAACTCCTTCCCTTATATTTGGCTTATTCTTCTGGGAAACAAGTTCACACATAACTGTAAACACGGTTAGTTATCTCCAACTATGACAGGAAGGTTATGTTAACTAACTCAAATTCACCAGTAACAATACAAGGTTTTAGATGTTGAATCATAAACTCTCTATTACCATTTCATAGACTAAAGTACAGCGTCAATAATTTACAGAATTTTTTTATTTTATGACCACTAAACTAATTTGACAGATCAAACCAATCACTTAGTTCATTTGTCTTCACAAAAAATTTCATCCCCACGAAGCTATAGAAGAAAGTTTCTAATTGGAATAACGGTTAACGAAGTTCTCAAAAGTTGAATTGTGATCAATAATTATAAATTACAACCGATTAACTCAGTTCCTGTTAGGAAGCCTAGGATAAATGCTTGATTGGTACTACTAGACTACTAGTGAATGAATGTGATGATGACTAAACACTTGGTGCTGCCAGCGATCTAATAGCTTGCAATAACCACAACGGCAACTATGGTTCTCACCAAATTTTCCCTTTGAACATTTATTTAACCTGAATCTGTTACTTCGACTGATTTCAAGAGGGCAAAACTTTAAGACTTTAAGAGCAAACTTTAAGAGTTAGTTAGAGTTTTTTGTGTTATTACCTTGCAGTTGGTAGAAAACAACTTAAGGCATAAATTCAGAATGGGATCATTTTGAAGTTTCCTAATCTTTGCAGAAAAGCCTAAAAAGTACAAAAATAAATTAAATGCAGTTTTGAGGTATGAGGGTAGTCCACAATTAACCACCTTTTGGGGTTCGCGTGATAGGTAGTGCTGCCATCTCTGAGTTCTCTGCTATTCTCTCTGAGACACTCATCTCCTTGCAGACCGCCTGTGCCAACTAAGTTCTAGTGTAATAAATTTCAACTTTAAGTTATTTTATTCCTTTTACATAAATTGACGCGAACAATCCAGGATGACCTGGTAAAAGTTCTAGATGGAAGATTCAAGATCCTTATGGGCATACACAACCATTCAGGATGCATTTACCAGTGAAAGAGAGAATATCGTACTATCGCGATCTTGAACTATAGCCTAAAAACACGAGCGCCGCAACAGAAAATCCCGACAAGTGTGAAATGTGTGGTGTTCCCCTAAACTGAGCGTGGTTTATGGCCTAAACATTATGAGTGAAGGTGTAGATTGTCAATAGGTTCTTTTTAAAAATTGGATTCTTTGGAAAATTTTGAAATAATTGACCTCCCCCCCCAATACAGACTGGACTTGGCTCTCAGTGATTTCCCGTAGTTTCTGTAGATTCTGTAGTTTTAGGATGATGATGAATATAATAAAACTGTTGTATCTGGTTTACTTTTTATTTCAAAACAGAGGTTGCTTTGTGGACGACCCTCATAAATAATTTCTTAGTGGAAAAATAATTCTGCTAATAGACTCTGAGCTCCAAACCAACTGCAATAATGAAGTGAGCATAAAATAATCATGTGCACAAAATATGATCACTGTAATGAATTCAAACTATTCAATTCTCTTCATATTACTTAGTTTGAATATCAACTCTATTATATAATGTAGTATGAAAATTCTTTTAAAGTTCAATTAAATTTTTGTAAGATTTATTTAAATTTTTTGTCATCAGTAAATACTGAAATGTGAGAATTTTCTGAAAAAGATTTGATGATGTTAAACAAACCGAACAACCTTCTAAACAATACAAACAAAAAAGCCCAACCGTTGTTAGATGATAAGATAAGCAAATAAGGATACAAGTGTGAGTCATGGTTCTAACATAAGTATTAGATAAGCAACTAAGGATGTGTTTCATGTGCTATTAACAAAGACAGGATCAAATGTTATGGTTCAGGAGGTGATAGACATTTTATTCTAAGTTAAGTAAAAACTTGTGTAAAAAAATATGATTTGAAACAATAAATGTATTAAGATACATAATCAATGTAATTAGAATTAAAAATAGTTTTATCCTTTTTTTGGTAGGAAAATAAGTTATAGTATTCATGCCATTCACTAAATGTATGAAATGGAACCCTACCCTATCTAAATCTATGTTGCTGGAACGAAGAGTAAGTTTTCTATAAATCTCTCTCCACTGATTATCTCAGAAATGTAACTTAATGGGAGTCCTCAATTTTCCGCACTCAGTAAATGAAGTAGTGTTACTTGTGAGTTACTAGTATAGTTACTAGTGTTAGTTGCCAGTGATAGTTGCTAATAGTAGTTGCCTGCCCGTTCAGTTGCTAGAGATAGTTATCTATATAATAGTAGATTTTCATAATCTAGTTGGTAGCAATAGTCGCCAGTAGTTTTTAGTGATAGTAACAAGTGTACAATTGTACAAAAAGGTAGGTACAATTAATTGGTAGTGATAATTGCCAATATAATTGCTAGTTATTTTATTTGTTAGTAATAGTTGTAAATCTAATTGCTGGTGATAGTTGAATGGAATGACAGTTAAGTTGCTGGTGATATTTGCGAGTGAAATTTATAGTGATAGTTGCAAGTATAATTGCTAGTAAATTTATGCTGGTAACACCTATCTACCCAAAAATATAAAAAAATTTCTTAGATCCCAATTAAATTTTAATATAATTACGTCTCTCTACATGTCATAGCATATTACGCTGAGTTTGAAATATGTATAGATTCCCTATCCACAACAACTGATTTGATCAACCTGAACTGTGACATAAATACTTTCAGCAGGGGACAAATGAGATCATGGGACCTCTTTCTAGACATTATAATGAAATGTACTACAAAATGTTATGACGCAACGACACGGAACCCAAGCACTAAACCACAAAAAATTTACCATGTACATCCACAACGGAACAGTACTTACAACCAGCGTTCTGGGGAAAAGAGTTCAATTTCATTAGTAGTCCTAAACAAAAAGCTTCGGCAGGTGTGACTTTTGGATCTGCAGCAAAATTAAAATTTTTACAATTGTTATCAGTGGTAGAGGTCACTTCTTATCCACACGCCAGATAAAAAAAACTTAAACAAAAATGAATTATGTTCATGAGTTCTTTAAATATTCATTCCCGTAACTTGTAAGTTATAACTATAAAATATAAAATCACTAATCAAATAATATTAAACTCAACTATTCTGTTTCAATCACTAAAATACAATATGCTTAAAATATTGTTTTTATAAAAGCCATTTCTGATTGAAATATTCTCTCTTAACTTTAAATAAAAAATATTGTTGGCAAATTTATTTTAATAATGTAATAATGCAAACCACGTAAGTACACCATAGTCCCTGTAATCCAAACTAATTGGGACCAAACCCTTTTCAGAATACCTAATTCTTCGGTGATTATTTGGTGCAGTGCAAAATTCATTAAAAGTATTAATAAAGTCCATTATTTTGGACCAGAATGGTGTATTTAGATAAATTAACTTACGTCTTATCAAAGTTCACATTATAGGTTTCTCCACTACATGTTTTGCCTGAACGGCATCAAGTGTTACAGTAGAGACATTCTATCCGTTATGTACTCATCATTAGAAATACAAAACACGACAAATAAAAACGAACAATGAAAAAACATTGTTGTCTGTAGGCTTAATTTTTATGCGATCATGGTAATTGCTGTAGATGAACTCAAATGTTTGAAAAGTCGTTGAATCTATTGTGATGCACTGTGAGTGTAGCTAGACATCGTCCTACGTTATCTCGAGCAACTGTGTACTGCTACATCCGAATGCTTGGTGTTTATGTTATGAGATGACGGTGCAACTTTGTAATGGCTAATAGGATACCTTCGTTACGTCAAAAGAAGATAATTGAATTCTTATGTTCCAAAAAGTAAGTTATTGTATATTATAAACATTGTGTACGCGGTAATGTAAAATTAGTGTAACAGTGCTGTTTAAAATGTTATACTTGAGATTACATTTCTTCCTTTTTTAATTTAAACTCTGTAACATTTTTCTCCATCAGGTTGTTTGGTGATATTTAGATTTTTACTGCGGACATTTTCCAACACGATTTTATGTAAAACAAAGTTTCACGACGTTTCGGGATCTGGAATCTGATCCCGTCCTCAGGTGAACTAATATCTAGAACACAACACAATTAATTAACATATAATCCGGACCAAACCGGTATAAAGTTGAAAACATAAAAGTTTAGAGCAGTCAAAAAACTTACAAACAAACCATTCACTAACCATTACACACAAAAGAAACCAAACACGTCCGCTCGTTACGGAGACTCAAAGACAACTCTTTTTTGACTGCTTTAAACTTTTATGTTTTCAGCTTTGCACCGGTTTGATCCGGATTATATGTTAATTAATTGTGCTATGTTTTAGATATTAGTTCACCTGAGGGCGGGATCAGATTCCAGATCCCGAAACGTCGTGAAACTTTGTTTTAACATAAAACCGTGATGGAAAATGTCCGCAATAAAAATCTAAACAACATCAAACCTCATCACCAATAATGAATAACAAACAAAGGTTGTTTGGATTAGTCGGACGTTCGGATTATCGGGGCTATGGTGTACAGGAGTAATTCTAAGAGGTGAAAGGTTTTAATATAGAATAAAACTACAAGTAAAGTACAACTGTTAATTAGTTACCTCGAGTGGGCGAATCCATCTGCTGCGGCGAGGCGGCTCCGTCTGCGCCTTTGTTGGCTCCGCCCCGCACTAAGTTCCAGATGCTCCACCCACGATCTTATCATTAAGATAAGACATACGTTACTCAGAGCATTGAGGCAAAACTAGGTTAAGTAGTACATAAGTTATAGTGTTTAATTGACTGTTTTATGTTAAATAGCCTCAAAATTTTCCAAGGCTCGTAATAAGACTCAGATGTCTACAAACAATAATCAGTGAACATGGTGCATTATTCAGTCCTTTTTTTCTATTGAGATACCTACATTATTTATCTCATTTCCTTGCATCCATTTTTGACTTCATATATTTGATAAAATCTTTGTATAATAATTTATAAATGGTAATATTCATGAATGCATTTTTTTACTGAAATTTTATTTTATATGAATCTAATACCATAACCTGTTTTTCGGTTTTAGTCTTATTTGACTTTGCATATCTGCATCCCAAAACTTGAATTGAACAATTGGTGGTTAGTCATGATAGATGTAACCCACTTTGCTTGATTTATTAAATGTGTAGTACACCAAACCTTAATTTCGAATTTAAAAATAAATAGCTTCATTCAAACAGTCTCATTAATTTAAAAACACGATTCTCAAAAAACACTATCTACTAGCGATTCGCTTGGTAGATTGAAACTTCTCCTAACCCATTGGCCTAGACATACGGCAGATTCTCGTGCCTTGGTGAACAACGTTCTGTATACCGCATAGTTTTACGTAGTTGCGAGAAAACACGCTAGATCGTAGCAGTGTCAATTCGCAATTGAATCCTAGTAATAATTTTTATTCAATTAGGCTGTAACTTATAAAAGTAAATTAATTTATTAATTATATTTTGAGCTGAGATATTTTTGTGGTTTCACTGGTGCTCAGATTTTCGACTTACATCCATACTGTTTGTTTTAGCAAAATTATTCTATTACATTTATGTTCTTATGTTGGCACTAGTGTCAGCTGACAAATAATAATAACAACAGCAGATTAAATCAAGGTATATTTTGGTTAAGTAAGAGGTTGTAAACAATTGGTTTATTGGAGTTTTAGTTATGTGTAGTGCTTGTTGTGTTTAAAACTCTTCATTTTTACGTATAATTTACTATTTTCAGTTTTATCACTATAACTTTGAATAATAAAATATAATAAAAATAATTTTGAAAAGTAAAACAGAGCTACTGATCTGTGTCTATTATGCCTTGTTTTTCTCAAAGAGACGCATTATGTTACATATAAGAAAAAAAATTATGTATACAGTAAATTAAAGATATTTTTAGAAAAAATCATTTTTGTGTAGCGAATTAAATGCTTTTTCAGGCAGTATTCATTATTTAAATTTAAAAAATATTCCATAGCTAAAAATGTCTAGTTTTGTTTTTTTTTATTGTTGGGAAAAAATTAATATAGGATAATTAAAAAAAATAAAAAACGAGTAAGTTATATTTTTTTATATACCTTAATAGGGAATTTTCAGGGCAAAATTTAATCCTAAAAATATAAGTGAAAACTATACTGAAATTGTTTATAAATTAACAATCTAGGGTTTTAACTCATCTAGATTTTTTTAAAGTCAACAAATCCATCATTTTTAATTGCTAGAGCATTACTTGAAAATAGCTAGTGCAATGGGTTAATGGCCATCTTTGTAAACCTTTGTGAGCCAAATAAGCGCTATTATTAAAAAAAATGTGTCCTCCCGAATAAGAGCTAAGACGTAACATTGGTTGGCTTTCAGCTTGATAGTTCATACCTCTGACAGGTGTCTCGGCAGGTGAGCTCTCCTCCTTGGGTGTGCTGTTGGCCGTTGTCTGTCCGTTGCCCTCCTTGGTCTCCTTGACCAGGCCGATCTCGTGCGGGTCTATCAACTCCAGCGGCATGTCGCTGTAGGGCACACGGTGCGGACAGTTGCAAGGCCAGATACGGAGCGGTGCGATCCTTGAGTAGTCCCTCACCACAAGGGGCTCAAGTCTATTCCAGTTTTAATTTATTAATATAGAAGGATTAAATTTTAAATTTTTTTAAAAATTAATTTAAAAAAATTATTTATTAATTAATTAATTTTTTAGTATTACTCAATGATACAGGGGCTACTTATCATGAAACTAACCCTAGAACAGGTAAACAATTTCCCTTTTTACTGTAACATATAATTAATTATGCATCTCTTCTTAAAATATTAAGTATAAACAAAAAAAACATGCCTCCACCTCTTAACCATAAAATCGTAAAAGAAGCAAAAAAGGTGTCCACTTCTATCCCAATTAAGCCTACAAATGCTGTCAACTTTCACCCAAGCCGGACACTGTTTACTTAAGGGTGGACCCCCCTCTCCACTATACCACACATTTGAGATAAGCTAAATTGAGATTGCCATAGTCAGGATTCAAACTCTAGCACTTCCGAAAGGCTTGCGACGTTTCATTTGTCAGCTAGCGCCGTAAGCCACAAGGACACATGTGCATAGTCGGAGCAAGCGCTTTCTTGGCTATAAGACATACCCTAGTGGTAGTTTAGTGAACTGCATGAGCAAGTTCACGTCTCAGTTCCCAGAGGGCAACATGGTCACGAAGGCGATGGTGTCTGAACAAGTTCATTAAATTGCCGACAGATACCTCCACCTGCCACTTATTGAATTTGTATATGAGTCGTGAATTACGACTTTGCCAGTTCTACCCAATTGGGTAAATATAATCCTAGAACTGGCAAAATCTAAAACTAAGCCCACTTATTACTACATTTGTGTCCGTTCTGATGTTAACATTTATTAGTAAATTTTGGAAGTGACTATGAGTAGAAACTATTATTATAACTAGAAATGTAAAGACCAAAATTCACGTTCAACCCTCAAAGTGCTCCGAGTCCACCAAAGGTTTATTTCTGTTGTTAATTTGTTAGTCGTTGAGAAGATCCACTGCCATCTGTGAGCTGATACTGGAACTAGTTCCTGGAGTTTGCTTGTTTGCCACTAGAGTATGCTTTAAAGCCGATTAAGTGATTTTTCAGAAGATGGTATTTTGTTCAGGTGGTCAAAGGGTTCGCTGACGATTGAAACGTTTGAAAATAATTGGAAGTACATGGCTTTGAAACCTGGCCATTAGCAATCCGAATTTGGCTTGCAAATGTGAGGTTAACTGGTGGGAGGGCCCACCTAAAATAAACGGTGATGAGCTTGGGTGGAAGTTGATAGCCTTTGTAGGCTTGATTGGGATTGCAGTGGACACCTGTTTTACTTCTTTTACAATTGTATGCTCAAGGAAATGGTTCAATTTATGTTTTTATGTTTATAATGATTATTTACAGTAGAATTGCATAATGATTTTTTCATACAGTTAAGTAGTGTAATGTTAAAACTTGGAGGGTTAAAAAATTGACACATGAAAAATCATCAATCATCTTTTAATCTTCATCCCCTCGCGGAGCCCTGTGGCCCTGTGGAGCACGAGCTCGCAATTTGCCGCCTATTGCATTTTGAAAGTTTTTTTACTGAATTATATTTTAAAGGTGGGTAATTGTACATAGGATATTAAAAATAATGTTACAAAGATTTTTTTTATCCTATAGCCTAACATTTATTAATTTACAAGAGATTAGGATATCAAAGCAAAATAATAGTAATATTACTTAAATTTACGGATTGTTTTTGGGTTTAAGTCCACTTTATACCAACATTTTCATCTAATTTTTGGTTATAGATGTTATATGTAACACTGCAGTGACCTATGCAAACATATTTTCCTGCTCAAGTATAGCCACAATTCAGGACACAGTGAAATGAAATGTGATGGTTTTAGGCCATCTCTGAAACCGAAATATAAACGAAAAAAATATTTGAATACTACGCCCTTGTCGTAGTGGTAGGGCCTAGTGGGTTAGGAATACATCAGGGGCTGAAGATTCTGATGATCTTGTCTGGCTTAATAAACACTTAAACTTAAAAAAGGCGGCAATCAGCCGCCTACGCAAGCGGATGAAGGTTAAAACCACCGATACTTATATGTGACTGACTAGGAGAAAACAAAAATAGTACCGTATGCCTACTAAAGAATTTAGGTGTGGAGTAAAATACCATTTCATGTCATAATTTTCATCTCCTACCCTAATTTTTTTTTTATTTCTAATTTTGGGGGGACAAAAATTTTCCCTAGAACAATTATTTTTTTATATACCCGCAAAGCTGTATTAGTACTAGGGGTCTGCGGTGCACCGAAAAAATCGGTACGGTACGGTTCTAGCCTTGTACCGAACCTCGGTACGGTACAAGAATTTTTTCGGTACAAGTTCGGTACGGTACAAGTAAGGAAAAATTAAGTCACTATCCAGTCTAGGTAGCCATCAAATATAACTATGGAATATCTCCTGCCGAAAATATTGAATAAAACCCGGCCGTTAAAGGCTTTATACTCTACAAGTAATAAATAATAACAACACTGCCCAGATGTACGGCAAATACTGAACGTAAGACTGACTCATAGCGTGTTGGTGAATGATCATTTAAAATAAAACAATTTCACCAGGACTTCAGGAATATCGGGCAACCAGCCATCTCCCTGCCGACTCTAAATTATTGTGCATTTCCGGCTTATTATCGTATCCACGTATAGCAGCTTACGCGATCAGGGAACCGTTCCTCCTTTTGACGCAACAAAATAGTCGTACCAGCATGAGGCTCGTATTAGTCGTGTTTCAAATAGTGATGGGAATGCCTGTGATAAAAAATCAAAGGCATTCCCTTTTAAGGACAGTGAAAACCTTTTAAACTGTGATTCATGATTCTTTCAATTGATTCGTTCCTTTTCCTCTGACAGTCTGTTGACGATGTTATATGATCAATGCAGAACTGTGATTTGCCGTATTGATCTCGCTCTTTCGGGATTTTCACCCAAATAAAATAAAAAATCATAATGTTAAGGATATAATTGAATAAAGGAAATAAATAACTTTTATTTTTTTAACAATATTTTCTGTATTTCCTCATTAGTGGAACCCCTCAAATATGAACTAATTGGGACTGAAGCCCGTTCTTCCAAGGAATTAAATACTACGCACTTATTTCGTCACTGTATTCGCGCGGTAACCGACGGGTTATACAGGCTGTGCGTGACTCAATAAGTTCATTATGGGCAGTGACCTTGGCGGGTCGAGCCTGTGCTAAAAATAAACCATTCTCCCCCTACCCTTACTAACAGGGATGCGTATCGCGTCTGACTACTGTCTGTGTCTAGTTTAGTGAGCGTTTACCTGCTCACTAAATAAGTGCATCTATAACAACCGACGTGGCTTGGAATTCTTGTGAAGATTTTCTTCATTTCAACAGTTAAAGATAACAGACTTTAAGCGAAAAACCCTGACTTTGTTAAACCTTGAAAAATAAGTTTATGTGATTAATTTTTTTTTAATTTCCAGCTATTTCTTTTTTTTATTTCCCAGAATATGTTCAGATTTGTGGGGTTCCATTGAAATATTAAAATATTAACCATTTTATACTAAAATAACCACTTTAGTCTAAAGAGCCCTTTGACATTTTATGAAAGTGTTTCATTTAATTTGAACAATTATTGTGATTGGTTGAATTAAAAATAATAAACCAGGACAATATAAAACATAGGTCTTGGCTAGGGGGTATTGACTCAGTATATTTTCTGTATTTTTTGTTCTGCAATAAAATACATTATAGTTTTTTATTTTGTTTGTTCATCCTTAGTTTCATATAGACTTGAGAAGATTATTTCCCCTTATTAATTAGTTACAACATAAACTATAATGTTTAAATAATTATTAATATGTTTAATTTGATATGTTTTTTAAAGAATGGATTTAAAAATCATATTACAGTTTGAAAATTAGTACAGTAAAATACTTCTCCTGACATTGTATATATTTTTTAAACTATTTTATCTATGTTTTCACTAATTAAATTCTGGAAAATTCTTATGAATAAAAGGATGAGATCAGTTAATGTTACTGGCGGCATTATTCTTGTGTACCGTACCGTACCGAATTTGTACCGAGAACCGAGGTACAACAATTTGTACCGTACCGTACCGTACCGACCTCATAATTTCCTGTACCGCAGACCCCTATAGTACTGACAATAAATAGTTTATACCCATGCCAAAGTCTAAGAGTTGGTGGTAGAATCAATTCAATGATCGAGAATCAATGCAATGATCAAGACTCAATGCAACGATCAAGAATCAATGCATCTCCTGTGAAAAATAAAAATAAACAAACAGCTAAAAAAGGGCACCTGAAAGTTATCACACCACTATTTGGATTACTGATGCTTGGTTGTAATTTTTATTATATATAACAAATTTATTTTTAAAATAAAACTTACCTATATGCCACAGCATCAGATATATGGAACACATTGTAGAGTCGGTTGCACAGGGTTGGGGGGAACAGGTGATAACCATGTTGACCTCTGGGATATCTTAGGGCAAGAAACACGGCCAGTGGTGACCCTAGAAGGAACAGGTTGTCCACCTGTGCAACACCAGTAAAATAAACCATTCGCCTTTTTGAAAAATTTAGATTTATAATAAGTCTATATAGGTATGAAATACCCTTTAAAATTAAAAAATTAATAAGGTGGGACTATTGCCAAAGTACACCTTTGCACCAAATTTCACAAAAATCAAACCCTTGCTTTGGTCTGGAGTTTGTTCAACAGACTAAACAGATATTTTCATTCTCAGCTAAAATTTTAAATTTTGACTAAAACAATACTTTTCATACAGAAATATGTATTGGGAGGAAAATTTAAAAGGAAAAAGAGATTGATTTAATTCCAAGCTGATCCTGTACTTCTCAAAGAAATTAATACCACCTTAACTGAAACGGACTTATTATAACCCTTTTTTTTGTACATTATATAGACACAGTTGAAAAAGACCGCACGAAAAGACTTTTTGTGAAGTTTTATTAATTCGCCAATACTCATTAATTACATAGATATAAGCATAATCTTTATGTCAATTTATTTGTAATTAAGTGAGCTTTTTTAAAGAAGCACAAGCAAAAATAATAACGGCTTTTTAAAATGCATAATTTTATTTTCACATATTTTTAATCGATAGCTCAATAACTAGGAAATTTTTTTTACCAAAGCAAACTTGCTCAATCTTTTTGTTAGATATTTTTCTTACATGGTACAAAGTTTTATAAATTACAGTGAAATTCATAAAAGATATACAACATTGTGTAATGAAACCCAAATTTTTATTTTTGGCTAATCTATAATATTATAAAGAAGAGGTGGTGTCTGTATGTTTGTTAGTGGGTTTGTTGTGGCAAGTAAATGCGAAAAATACTGAACCGACCGGTTTGAAATTTTACACAAAGGTAGATCTTAAACTCATGTAACACATAGGCATACTCATTTCCTTAAAATCCTCTCGGGCTACGCCCTGTGAACGTCCTAAGTTTCAATGTTTACATTTTTACAGAATAATAACATAAAATTACTTGAATGTCAACAGCTGTGAACACTAAAATTTGACAGTTCGAGAAGAAGAAGAAGAAAGAGCTGCCGTGACCGTCCTAGGTTTCAATGTTTACATTTTCTAAAGACAACATCCGTTTGCACTATATTTTGACAGTTCGGGAAGAAGAAGAAATAAAGTTGATTTTTCAGATAAACTGCTGGATCGAAATTAGTGAATTATTTGAAATAGTGGAATGGAAGATTTTAAGTTTTTTTCCGACGACTGTCTCTATTACATTAATCCTTATCCTCTCCCAATATTTGATAGATGTTACTTTGAAATGTTGTAGACATTCGTGTTTTGTCATTTTGTAAACAATGAAGAATTAAATAACAATAAATTAAATGTATCAGTAGAGCCTACACCTTTCAGCCTTTTTAACCCGTGCGAAGAACGGGTACTTTGGCTAGTTAACAATAATTTCAACTTAAAAAAAAAACAAAAATAAAAATAACAATAAATAAATAACTAAAAAATAACCACCACACAATGACAAGTTTACAATTAGAACGCAACAGAACGGGAAATTTTGCAGACGAAAGAGCACTACGCAGTTGTTAAGTGATTTATTTTCAATTTTCAGTCCATCTGTTATTAGTATTTTACCAACGTCAGATAGTGAAATATTCTTTTAACATCAATAAGGATATATGAAAGACAATGTGACAAAACTTCCAGCTGTAAGAAACAAATGTTGATAAAAATATTGTAAAAAAAGTTGTTGAAAAACAAAATCATATGTTGCGGGCGATAGCTCGCCCGCTCGGTTCTAAAAGGGTTAAAAACTTCCTAAATTACAACATTCTCACAATATATAAAAAAACTCACATGAAATTTTAATCTTGATTTACCAGGAACTATTCCTTCAGGTACTTTGTCGTATACCACATTCGGTGGACTCTGAAACAAAATAGCTTACATACAACAAACAATATGTAGTGCTTTTTTTACACGATTTTGCTGTTTAAAAATCTTTTTTTGAAGCTTATTGTTCAAAGTTTAAGTTGTTTGGGATAAACAATTGCACATGCTTTCGTCACCTAATAGTGAAGTACATTTGATGTTTTAGTATTTAGAATCTCATCGTATTCTTGGATTAACAAAAACTGAAAAAAACTTGTCCATTATCTGTAATGAAAAAAATTTGAAGAAAGACACAATGAACGGCAAGAATAAAACAGCCAAAATGAGATAGAACAAATAAGCAAAAATAGAAGATAAATGACACACAACCTGCACAATCTTAAAACTTGACTGAAAGGAACAGTGAAATCATTTATTACTAATTTGAATAGATGTTACCCAAATGTTATACCACAGTCAATGTGGTAAATTCCATTTCCATTATGGTTTAATGTCGTAATATTGCATTGAAGGTAACACTAAGAATAGCATCAAACTTCAAATCATGAACAATGTGTATAGTTTTAAGAGATTCAGCAATGATTGATAATCAATTTAAAATTATATAACTGGCTAATGCAGTTGGCACACTTGATAACTGCAGATCAAAGAACAATTTTATAGCATTCTAGAACATAGATTTTGTGAGACAATTTATTTTCTAAACGTATGTTCTGTTGGGTTGCCTTCTATAAGATTTTTTTCAGTTTTTATATTGTAAAAAATAGTACATAATTCCCATATTCCGTACTCATCTTCTTATGTTCTATGCTACCTTAACACTTGATGTAAGAAAAGTTTCTACGGATTCAAAATGTTGAGGAACGTTTTGTTACTAATTTGCGACAAAGTTACAAGTGCACAAAACAAATCAGATAATTTTATTGTTGTTCCAATAAAAAAACTAAACACCTGATAAAAGCATGTTCTTACCATGGGCAGCCAACCAGTAATAATATCGTAGACAATAACACAGCCGAGGGAGTGAGCCACTACGGACACTTTGACATCACGAGAGGGATTCCTCTCCACAAACATCGTATAGAGGCGATTCAGTTCCGTAGTCAAACCTGAAACAATACTTGAGTAGGTTATTTTTATTAAAAAGCCCCACTTAGATAAATAAATTGCATGGATAGGACTGCTACAATAGGCATTTTTATTTAAGCATTCAAATACAATAACATTAATTCAATTTAGGATCAAGTCGTCTACAATTTGTAACTGCTACTAATGAAAGTGAACTTAATATTTTACAACTAAGTAACGTGAGGAGTATCAAGATATAAACATAACAAACAATACAGAGTACAGTGAACTCCGGATTATCTGCGGAATTGAGTGGAGCAGCAACCACGTATAGTGAAAATCAAGGATAATTTGCAAAAGTACTGAAAGCGGGTAATATGAAACAAAATAGTAATTTTAACTTTAAAAAATCAATTTATTTACCCTCGTAAACTAAACACCAATGTTAACGTTTTAGTGTAATTTATATTTTACTTTAGAGTTAATCCTTTAGGACCGCTAAACTTGTTCAGTAATTTTGTTGCACACAATTTTGTTGTTGCTTACATTACATAGTTACAGTTGAAAAATATTGCACCAAAAAAATACTTTTTGTAAAGTTTTATTAACTCACCAATAAAATAAATAATTACAAAGATATAAGCGTAATTTTTAATCTTTGTTTGAAATTCATTATTGGTGATAGTGGATAGTAGATTTTATTACAAAAAATAAAAAAAATAAAAATCTAAATAACATAATTTTTATGACATTTTATTTGTAATTGAGTGTACTTTCAGAAAAATATAAGTTTTTTATACAAGCACGAGCAAAAATAATAATAACGGCTTTTAAAAATTAATATTATTTTTATTTTCACAATATTTTTGAAATTGATATACCATAGCTCACAAACTAGGGAATTTTTACTGTAGCAAACTTCCTCAATCTTTTTGTTAGATATTTTTCTTAGTACAAAGTTTCATTTAATTCAAAAAAGTTATATTCAAAAAAATTCAAAAAAGTTAAATTCAAAAAAGGTATAAAACATTGTGTAGTGAACAGAACGCAACACAACAGAACATCGCACAGACGAAAAAAGCATTGCACAGTTTTTTGTGTTTTAAAGTTGTTGTAAAGTGTTTTATTCTTAACTAGCTGACCCGGCGAACTTCGTAACGCCTAACAGAAAATACATGTTAACTTTAAGATTAGTCATGTTCTGAAGTCAAATAGCATTGTGGCTTCGTTGTGAAAGCTTCAAATATTCAACAGCTGATTATTATAATAAACCTAATATGTATAAAAATTGTAATTTTTTTTATTTGGCAAACATATAAAGACGTGACTTTTAATCATACAGAAAATAAAAAATATAAATACAGTACATAATTCCCAAAAGCCGTAACCTATTATCGTGGCGAATAATGCTGTTCATTTTATACAACACATATTTACTTCATAGTTTTACATTAATGAATGATTCATATGGCATTGGATAGTAAAGCATATTGCTAACGGAGAGTAAACCAACAGCTGTTTTAAGAAATCAAATGTTTTGATTTTAGCAAATTTGTAAACAAACTTATTCCCCATAAGGTTGACATTAGAAATTTAAAACGCTATAAAATGGAAACTAATTGAATTTATGGAAACTTAATATGCCTAAAGCATGACCAGAGCAGAGACGAATCCAAAAATTCAAAGATCATTAAAATCGGTCCAGCCGTTCTCGAGTTATAATTCGTGTAACTAACATGACTTTGTTTTATATATTTAGATTTTCAGTCCATCTGATGTTAGTATTGTCAACATCAGATAATGAAATATACCCTAAACATCAATAAGGATATATGAAAGACAATGTGACGAAACTTCCAGCTGTAAGAAACGAATAAGTGTTTAAAAACAAAATCATTTATTGCAGGTGATGGATCTCCACACCGTCTTTCTCGCATAGGTAAGTGTAGTTGATAGATCACCCGCTCAGTCTTTTTCGCATAGTATGTAAAAAAATCACTAAAAACCATGAGAGATAAAACAGGTATCGACCAGTCAACAATTTTTTTAAAACAGTGAAGTACTGCTTCAGTATAATATAAGCAAAACATTAATCATGAATTGTAATCCATTTATTCAATTTTTTGTTTTAGCTATGATTTTAAGAAATTCATGGACAACTAACTGGCTCCAACCTCTAATAATAGACAATTGATAATTGTCAAGTTTTTTTACTGTCAAATATACCTAGTTGTATCTCAGCACAGTGGATGGGGCTGGTGTAGTACATGATGTCCATCGCCGAAGTGTTGAGAATATTGCGCAGCTGAGTCAGATGGAGGGGAGTGATCGCCTCCACAAGTCCTGCAACGAATAAACAGTGATCTGAGTCAAACATTTGAAATGTTCAAACTAAAATGAAATTTGGTTCTCAGAATGGCTAGTACAAGATTGTGGGAAAAGAGAAATATGTGTCAAAATATGAATTCAGTGTCAAGTAAATAATAACAATCCTTTAGGGAAATCAACATGACAGTCACAGTTTTTGTTTGTCATTCTAGTATAATTAACATAAATTGTGACATGTGATGTTCAAGGAAGGTTTATTTTCCACTGGTAATAGGTTCCCACTTGCTTCACCATTTTAATGGAAACAATTATCGAATATAGCAGCTATGAAATAAAAAAATCTAGGCAAGAGACTTTGTTGTTAATGATGATCTCTTGCAGGAATAATACAAGGTGTTTATAAAAGAATCATCAGGTTTTAATTGCATGTACCTCACCCATTTCTTGTCCCACATTAATATTTTTAACATGAGCTTAAAAAAAGCATGTGTCCAAGTTTTACAATCAGCTGTTCAATAATCAGTCTTGGTTTTTTCTTGGATGAGTTTTCATCATTTACAAAATTATTACAATTCAAGAAAAAACATTTTGTGATTTTCATTATTACTCAATTTAATATTTAATAACCATCCAGCGTGAGTTTCGGAGGCATTTTAAATGGACTCCTCCTACACACCAGAGAATTTTAAGGTGGTATCGCTAGTTTAAGAATTCTGGAAGTGTATTAAAACGTAAAAGCAGTGGTCGCGCAAGAGTTCCCTTAGAAACAGTGGCTAGGGTTAGACAGTGCTTCGATCAAAAGCCCCAAAAATCCATAAACAGAGCAGGGCGTGAACTTGGCCTTCCTAAATCTACAGTGGGAAAGATTTTACAAAAATCCTTGTCATTGAAACCATATGGACTGCTGATACTTAAAAAGTTAAATCAAGGTGATTTTTATAAACATAAAGGCTTTGTGACAATCTAGTTGACCGTATGCAAGATAATCACTTTTCCAGTCATCTTGCATTTAGTGATGGTGTTACATTTCATTTGAATGGAATGGTAAACAAACATAATGTGTGTATTTGAACATCTGAGCTTCCACATGCTTTCGTAGAACATGAGAGGGATACTCCAAAGTATAATGTGTTCTGCGCTGTAACAAAAACCAAAGTTTATAGACAATTTTACTTTGAGGGAAAAACCATTACTGGATTCGCCTATCTTGACATATTGGAACGCTAGATTTTCCCTTAATTGGGAGAAGACTCACAGAAAGAAGGGTTTGTATTCCAGCAGGACGGAGACTCACCTCTCTGGCACTGTGAAGTTCGTAACTTCTTAAATAAGAAGCTACCTCAGAGGTGGCTTAGCAGATGTAAGGATAATGACATGGCGCTTCTCAAAATGGCCCCCTCAATCTCCTGGTCTGACAGTGTTTTTTAGGGACTGATTTTTTAGGGGGTACGTAAAAGACAAAGTATATATGTTGCCAACGCTTCAAACGCTTCAAACACTCCGTGGACGACTTCGCAATGCCTTAGAATCAACCTTGCAATGCTAACCAGTGTATGGGACAATTTACAGCATAGATTGGAAACTTGCTTCACGGCTATTGGACAACACATTGAGTACTTGTAGGGATATCTATGAAAAATTTAAGAGTTCTCCTTTCTTTTGATATATTCTATATCCGTATTTGTTTAACATTAAGGTCAATAAAATGTTTTAAAGCCTGATGATTCTTTTACAAACCTGTATAATAACGTAAATGATGACTGGAGGTTGGGAAAATCATGTAGATTAGATTACATTAGATTGCCTTTTGAAATGGTGACCTACACAGGTAGGTATTTTGACTGGACAGTGGCATGTCCTGTAATCCAGCTACTTGGAGGTTCACAAATTGTGAATAGTTGTGAGCGATGGTCGGTGGGTGAAATGTTTTCTTGTCTGGATTAATATCTGCACTATTGAATACTGTGTTAATCCACAAAGACCACCCTCATAATTACACCAGTTTGTAATTCAGAAGCAGTGGTTTCGACTCCACATTAAACTGTAGGTCTCTTGGAATTTGTAGCCGACTGTTGGGCTATTCATTAACAGTTCTGTCTAAGGAACATTTCAGCCTTAGTCAGGAACAAGACTACAAGATCGCACCACAATCATCTTACACTCATTTCTCATTCATACTTGGCTTAAAATACCTCGACAGGTTGCCGTTTCAGTAACTAACTAACTAAGGTATTACAAGGCTGATATGGTCCATAGTTATGTTTATAAGCGCAGGAGTAACTCACCATTGAAACAACGATTGCAAAGACGATTTGCATTTAGTCATGAGGGGAGTATTTCAAAACTCATGAATCAGTGAACAATATATTTTATGTGTACGATCACCTTTATTTCCGTAATAACAGGGTCTTATGTCATATTTCTACCACTTTCAAGTTAGTTTCTGTCTGCAGTTTCATTTGTAATACCTCCGTCTAGGGTGAGGTTTGTGCGCCATTCCACAGGGAAGAACTCCGCTCGCTGGTTGGAGCCCGGGTACAGTTTCTCATGCAGTGATGTAACGTTTTGTCTTATCCTGAAATTAATATAAGAAACTGTAAATAAGAATGAACTTTTATAGTTTTTTCCCCCAACCCTTGGGAGGACAACTTTTTTATGCTTTGTTTTTTATTAATAAATACTACTTAGTGAGTGACAGCAGTCATTTCTATCTCTGTACTTCACACACCTCATTCCTTGAATGCCTGGAATCTATTCTTATATCATCTGTCAAAGGTCTTGTGGGATTTATGAGTTAGTAATGTTTGGTTGAGTTTCAAAGGTTTAGTCTGCGGGTACCCTCTCTTGGTAGTACTGTAAATACTTCAGCGTGCAGTAGCTTGTGTATATCTTTAAAACATAACCTATTATTCAGTATTAAAATACAAGCAAGGTTTGTATATGTTTTAGTTGAAGGGTTCCGAAAACGGTTCCACAGTTTCTTTAAATTTTGGATATAACTAATTTCTGAGTAAAATTAAGTTCAGTAATGTTCAGTAAAATCCCAAGTTTAAAATCTAAAAAATTAACATTGGGCTTATGGAGATTTAAATGTAAGTAGAAGTTGTAATGTAAAACATTTGTCTATTAATTAAGGTATATTATATCAATTTTATTTAAACTATATAAACTGTGTTTGAATTGAGCACTACTTTAGTGCTCCAACTCTCGTTCTAAGCGCACACTATCTTGCGTTGCCCCGAAAGCTCGGAGCCGGAGTGTTGTGGTTATTTGTTGCGTTATCAATATAGTTTTTGTATTGTGTATGATAGATAAGTATAGTATTATTTACATGATGTAATTATATCTGTATCTTAAAATTTCAATTTTTAATGTAAATTATCAGGTAATCACTTGATAACAGGTAGAGTTTCTCCACCTCCAAAAACAAATAGTTCAAAACACAGATGTGTTGGTAAGATCTAATATAAGATATTGAATAATTTTTCAAATTGTTTATAAAAAATTAAAATACTTAAAAAGACGTACATTTAGCATAGCAAATTGTTAATAATTTGTTTTCATGCCACTATAACGTATAAAGACGTAACAATAAAAATATGAAGTGTGTTGAGCTTAGGCAAACCGCGACAAACGAATTATTCGGTTGTAGTATTCTGTACTCAATATCGCGAAACATTGAATATCAAGTGCAACGTTGTGTTAACCGCGACACCCGAGTTTAAACAGATTTGACGTTTTCAGCTGATTCATTTTGTCGTCTTGCTAGTTTTTTCTCAAGCTATGACTGTTAAATTGAGAGTAAGTGACAGACCAGTTGGTGCTGCTATCTAGTGAATTTTTCTGAAATTACGTCCACTCCACGTGCTCTGCAGTATAAAATGTCCTGCTTGGTAGTTGTTTACCTTGCGTTGTTGCAACTCCGCAAGTTGCAAAAACCTTGCGGTGGGCCATCGGCAAGCGTAATTAAACCCCACGCCACTGAACCTGCGACGCACAAACTTACGCTGCAGTTAAGGAGTTAACAATGCGGAGCCGGCCTCTGCAAGTGTCCTCTGCTGGTTTAAAATTGATACACCCCCCGAAGGTGAATATTCAAAATTTGATCAACTGAAATGTATTAGTATGAAACATTTTTAAACGTTGTCATTAAGAGTTTATGAATTCGGTTTACTCTTACTATCGCTAATATCAATATTTCAGAGAACAATCTGTAACCTTCATAGATTGATTCTTTTTAACTCAGAGGGAACTCTACATAGGCCTATAAATTTGTATGGCAGTTGTAAAACAACTTACAATGACGTGTTGTGTAAGATCCGGCCGCCGATATCCATCTTCTGTCCGATACCATGTACCACAAATACAAGGTGGGAAATGTCTTTTGGCTTATCTTTGTCCGCTGCAACATCCTTGTAACCTCTCAACAGTCGGTAGCCAGACTCTACAACATATTGAAGAAGAATATTAATAATTTGATAACAAGTAAAACCTAAATTATAATTTAAACACTCTTGCCTTCAGATTTCCTTCGGTTTTCTTCGTTTAATCAGGCGAATAGTTGTGAGACAATACATGTTGAACATTGGACCGGCCACACACAAATTAATAACACCGTACAACGACGGTGAAGAAGACGACGACACTGTTACTGATACATGTCTGGAAACTTTGATCTTGAGTACAGTAGGAGAGCAGCTGATTATAGATAACAGCAATCCTTTAACAATGTGCTTGATTCTGTCAAATAATAAATTGTATCTAAAATTGAATTTTTCATTTCAAACGCCTTTGGTAGATTTGTTTATTTCTCTGTATATTCCAAATGACTCTTGAGTGTTCATTAGGAGGTATTTTTTAAATTCATACAGAATTTGTAATTTTTTCTTCTGCTGTGTACCCTGTTGTTAGCATTCATTAGGCAAACTTAGAATGCTGATTTTTGTTATTTTGGCTTAGAAAAATATTTACTAAACTGTTTCCTGAAGGATTGTCGGAGTATAGTTTCGGACAGTCGCTGCATGATAGTTGATATACTCCCGAATCATCTAGGCTATTGGTAGTTTCTTTGATACGCTTAGGTGTATTAAGATTTTTTTGTCTATTTTATGTCCTTAATGCTAGAGTGATGTTATATTTGAGATTACAGAATAATGTAAACCAACCTCCTGGTTGGTTTACATTAATCCTAAGATGTAACTAATTTTACTTTTATGGTTGCTTGCTCACTTGAATAATTATTTTCAAGAGCAATATAAATATCAAAGGAAAATTGAAACTGATTTAACCCTACATAACTCCTGTCTTGGGATGTTACTACGAACTAATTACTATGGTATAACAGGCTGATTAGAACATATTGATATTAGTATAAATACCCACTTTTCTGGAAATATCCACCAAGCCTTGATGTAAGGTTGCGCACAATCTTGGAAGGTGTCGCCTGACTGTACAAATACACCTCATTGGGAGCATACCAGTCTATGTGATTGTCAGACAGGACTGCCGTATGAATCACTACAAAACAAACAGTCAGTTATAAACTGCAACAATGAGCCAAAACTACTGTAACCTAATTTAGCCTAAGCTACAGTGTATGTTGTTAAATCCACATTAGGTAGTTTTCATTAGTACAGGGTAGGTTTTTTGCATTGACCGTGTCAAAAAGTGTGCTACACCGAAAATTATATGAGCGCAATTATTTTTAAATGACCGACTGTATCCAATACTTTAATACAAGCAAGGTTAGTCTATATATATATATATTTGAACACGGATCTCGGAAACGGCTCTAAGAAATTTCTTTAAATTTTGGAAATAACTAATTTTCAAGTAGAAAATAAGTTCTAGATAGGTCTAATGTCCAGGAAAATTCCAGTTTTCTCGTAATATTAAGTTTGAAATCTAAAAAATTAACAATACGCTTATGAAGGATCAAAATGTAAACAATACAAATCAAAACATCTGTTTATAACCGTTTGACAGTTGTTGATTGAAGATGGTGGTGAACAATATGTGAATAGAGGTTTTGCATAGATATTTATTTTATGTATAAATTAAAAATTATCAAATTACTAAACAATTTGTAAAAACTAAAGGGTAAAATAACTGTGCGAAATAAAAACAGAGAAAGGTATTTCCAAAATCTTTCGTGTTTTGATGGAAAACGTATTCATTATATTGCTTGAAGCCACTGTAACAAACCAATTAACTGGTGTAAATTAAATTTCTCCTTTGCTTTTCAATCCTCATTCCTTTACAAACAAAATCAGTTGATCACAGGCTAGTAATAACTGAATGGATAATTAAATACTGTATAAGATCAGCTAAAACAATTGAGGATCAAAAACCCTTGAACGACGGCCCGAATTTGGCCAACGCCGTAGCTCAGTGGCTAGCACTCAGGTCTCATGTGCAGGAGGATGTGGGATCGATCCCCACCCGGGGACTTTTGTTCAGTGTTTATTCTATATTAATTAAGGTGAATGAAATCGGTTTTATTTAAACCACATATATGTTTTCATTGAGCAATAAATTTGTTTTAATTTTATTAATTAACTTGTATAATACATATATTATTCTATCTAAGCAAAGCTTGGTCACCAGGTACTTAAAGTAATCAGTATAAAATCAAACTTTGAGAATCCGAGATAATAAAAATCAAATTAGCTTTTATGACTATTTATTGAGTACAAATATAAAAAAATAAATAAACTTTATTCAATACCAAGATATGGTCTAAATAGTTCTTATGTAGATAGATGAAACCTTGATTTCTATCAACACTTGATTTCTATCAACAATTAAATGGGAATTCTAAAATATATTTTTCTGTTGTAAAAGGTGTATTCTTTCTTACCATTATTACTTCATATACTACAGTTCATAATCTGTGTTTAACCTTCACAGTTCTCAGGTTTGAGCTATGTTTAAAACTTCCTCTTAGGTTGGATGCTTTTACTAAGAACCAATTTCATGCATAGTTATATTAAATATCAAAAGCATTAAAGTTGGTTAAAACCTCTAAGGAATATCTGCTCACAAATTACATGACAAGTTGTACTCAAATTATAATTATAAACGTTTATAGATTATAACACTTAATAGTAATGGCAACTTTTACTTCATTCCCAAAAATTATTAAATATATTTGTCAGTGATGGTGTTAAGCTATTCAAAATTGAACAAATAAAAATAATTTGGATATGAATAAATTATGAGTATTACATTTGTGCAAACATAAAAATTAGCAGAAAATTATATTTTGTTCTCTTTACCCCATGCTAATTGATAAGGAAACCATACAAAATTCTAAAAAAGTTTATATTTTAAAAGATAAGACATATTTGTAGAGTTACAATGCATTTATTCCCCTTTGTATTATTTTCCCTTGACACAATAACCTCGTTCTGTATGACTAACAGAGTGATTATGCAAGTACAGTACGAAACATTTCCATTAGATAAAGTCTTCCTATTCCTTATCATTATGTTGGAGTGGTGACTTGACAAATACTTTTGAACTCAGATAGTCTGATAATGCGTCATTATGTATCTTCGGGTGGCATAACCTGTGCACACACACTGAGTGTTTTCTAGTGTGCTTAGGTCATAAAAGTAAAAAAAGAGAGAGCAATAACACTTAAAATTACAGGATGAAAATTTAAAAATTTGTAATACACGTACAGTTGTGTACGTTCTTTAACTGTAAAATTTCTATTTATAACCCTGAAGGTTAAACCCTGATTTAAATAAAGTATACACTTCTACAAGGTGAAACAATACTATTTTTAAACATCATGGGACATCTTTGTATGAGGTTATTGTTATTGAAACAAAACCTAAATATTACAAAGAAATTATATAATTTAAAGACAAGTTTTATATTTTCTAGAATGTGCGACCATAAGAGAATACCTAAGGGATTTATTTATTTATTATAATTAAATTAATGTTATTATAGTTTATTTATTTATTTTAGGCATGCCTACTTGAATTTCTGAATTTTTTACTTAGTTTATCAACTTTATATCATAATTAAAATTTATTTAAAAAATCCTTTTCACAAATTTGGGGAAGGAACTTATCAAAGTTCAAATTATTTGGTTTTAATTTAATATTTTTATAATCTTCAGTAAATAATACGCCTAAATACAGTAATAATGAGCTTAAATGAGTCTAGTATGAACATGGAACTTAGATGATAAAAGAATGTCTTTATGACTTTTCCTTTATTCCTTTCACTCTAAGCCCTTTTCTGTTGTGATGTCTGGACATAATTACAGACATCATGTTGAATCACCATGACAAGTAGAGGTGGTTTGTCTAATAAGAGAAAATTACTTAGGAGCAAAAGACCAATTGAGATGACCAATTGTCAGTCTGATTCTTCTCTGAACCGTCTCTCTATTTCCTACCTCACCATATTGAACATTGTCAAGACATAACGGCACAAAATTCTTTTTTAGGTTGCCTGCAATCGTTTATATAAATCAAAAATAATTTTTAAATAAAAGAGAAAACCACTTTACATAAAACTAGTCACTTTTTTATTCTTTCTATGCTGAGACAGTTTGTAATTTAGTCAGAGAGAGATTGTACACAAATGCTTTTTAGGAAAGCAGTCCAAACTCAAATGGGCAGCCTGGGATTTGAACCCGTGAGGAACATTTGTTCTTATTTTGAATGATTTCAAATGGGGACTTATAAAATATTTTCAAACCTTAAAATTATGCATTTAAGAACAAATTTTTAAAGGGATTTTGTTGATTCTCAGTGTTAATTCTCGAAAAACCACCGATTAAGCATTGACATCAGTTTATATTGCAACCCAAGGACCAGATTAATTACATATTGAGAGATTAAAAAATGGTAACCCACACCACATTTTGGCTTTTAAAGATTATTTTTAAACAAACCTTTCTTGGGAGCTTTGGTGTCTTGTACATATTCTGAGTTCCTTTTTCCAATAAACAAAGATAGATGTATGTGTTCAAGATCTTCACTGATTTCAAGTTCCACTGGTTGCCAAGTGTTATCGTAGAACCATGTTCCTCTTGTGATGATAGTTTCCTCACCTAAAAATGAAATATTCAATTGTAAAATGGATATTTGGGAGAAATATGAACTAATAATTTTACAATAGATGAAACACAGACTTTTTGGTCTTTTGGAAATTAATAAGTGCACCTTAAAATGTGTATCTATAATATTATAAGAAGATGTGGTTTCTGTATGTTTGTGGGTTTGTTTGTTGTGGCAAGTAAACAAGAATAACCCTGAACCGACCGGTTTGAAATTTTTACACAAAGGTAGATCTTAAATTCATGCAACATATAGGCATATTAATTTCCTTTAAATCCCCTCGGGCTACGCTCCATGAACGTCCTGAATTTCAATGTTTACATTGAAAGTTTGGGAAGAAGAAGAAAGAGCTGCCGTGACCGTCCTAAGTTTCAATGATAATATTTACTAAAGTCAACATCTGTTTACACTACTTTTCGACAGTTCGGGAAGAAGAAGAAAGAAAGTTCATTTTACAGATGGAACTGCTGGATATAAATTAGTAATTTAATTATTAGTCCAAAACACTTGTGTTTCGTCATTTTGTTAACAATAAAAAAATAATTAACAATAATTTTAATATATCAGTACCACACCTCTCAGCATTTTTTACCTGTGCGTACATTAATAGGAAAGGCCAAAGAAATCTGCATAATCTAAATCTAAGCCTAAATAAATCCAAGACGGGACACATTAATTTCACAACAAATAATTACGATACAACTAATGAAAACTGGCCTAATCTTAGTGTAGGCCCTACAAACTACAATTTAAAAAATATTTATTGGAATTTATATCGATCAAAACTTAACCTGGAAAGAACACACTGAATACCTATGCATAAAACTGTCTTCATCCCTCTACGTCATTAAAAGATAAGAAATATACCGGATGAACAACAGCCCTAACAGCATATCATGCGCTCTTCTCATTTAAGATTTGGTGTGGGGGCATAGGGAGCAACAGCGTTAAATAATATTGAAAAAATCTTAATCATCCAAAAAGATAGTAAAAAATGTTATGCAACACAAAATTGAACAATGCAGACCATTATTGCTTCAATCTAGAATTTTAACTGTCATCTCACTCTCCATTATGGAAATCATTATTTTGGCCAAAGATTCTTCTCCCTCACTCAGAAACAGCTTACACTTCCATAACACAAAAAACAAATCAAACATAAACCTTCCGCACATAGACTGCAAAAACTAAACTAATTCCCACTATACTCTGGACCATTTTTTTACAACTAGCTTCCCGACTGCCTCGAGAAAATTCAAGACAAAAACCTATTTTCCAGAAAGCCCAAGCACTAATTTGAGGAAAGGCTGTACTACTCCATTGCGAAGTTTTTAGATGACCACACTTTCACTCATCTGAAGTAGACAAAACAACACAGAACACAAAAAAGTTTTCGAGAAAATCATCCAGAGGGAACCGTAATCAAACCAGTATCAAGATACAAAGAAACTTGACGATTCCCCAATCCACTGATTGTGGCAAACATTTCAGAAGCAACAAGCATGCAAGTAAGTAACAAGAGATTGTAGTCAAGTGTTGTATTAGTATATTTATTATATATTGCCTCCTGAACTGTTACTCTTGAATGATGTAGGTTCCTAACCTTATCATATTAAAAATTGTATAGGTTGTATGTGACTATGCACTGAGTCATCACCAATCTACCCTAAACGAGTGTTACCTTTGTTAAAATTTTTAGTGAAAAATGTTGTTTTAAACCTATGTTGTAGACATGTAGCCAAGACCATTCTGACAATTGGACCAGTTCATAATTCAGAGGTAAAAGTGGTTTGGATCTCAAGCTAAACTGTAGATCCCTTAGATACCATTGCCAGTTGGGCTATTGATTAACAGTCCTGTCTCAGGAACATGTAGCATTTGACATTAACAAGACTACAAGATTCTGCCACAATCATTTTACACTCATTCTCATTCATACTTGGCTTAAAATATCTACTTGGGTAGTTCCATTTCAATTAAAAGTAAAAAGTGTAATAATTACGTGACAAATAATTAGACAACATCTTACCTGGCCAAAATATGGAAGTGCAGTTACGTTTCAGAAGGTCAACTTCATACAAACCACCCCTTACAACAACTTTCTCATTAACATCATTACATGGCGAGATGCACTCTTCAGGACTTTTCGCTGGTTCATTGGTAGGACTACAATTTGCTGACTTGTCTTGATTCTTCCTGGATCTGTAAGTTGCATTGTAGTACCTCCACTCTTTATCAGTTAGAGATTTATATCTTTGTTCAATTCTGAGGGAATCATAGCCATTAAACTCCACCCACTGTTTATTTGAAATATTTTTATAAAACCACCGTATTTGTTCTGGATTCAATACATCAATAAGTTCATCATTGTTTCTAAAGTTAAATGTGTGATCAGTAGGGAAATTAGATTTTTCAAATTCTACTCTCGGGGAAGTGATTCCTTCATCACCATGCAAATCACTAACATTAAAAGAATTATTGTCGTCCTCCAAATACAAGGTTTCTGAATCAGATGTGATAATTGAAACGTTAATATCGTCCACCTCTTTATGTTCATTGAGAGATGAATCCATGTTTACCTAAATACTATATTAATTATATCATAGGTTTCCCACAATAACTTTACATAACAACATAACACCGATTCAAACTATGACGGTTAAAATTCCGATTTTTAACCAAGTTATTGTCACGAGACAAATAATTTATAATAACGACTAAAATGTTATGTTACTACATGACCAATCACTAACACACTATGTACAAATCACAACATAATCACTTTTCAATTGCAACTCTCAAAAAATCGGTGAAGTCATCAGTTCCAAGCATAATAATATTGACTGATGTGATGCTGTCACTGTTTACGATGATACAATAAGTTTCTTCTGTTTTTTAGTTCTAACTATTGCCTTCTGCTATATTTTTTCACAATCATCTGATTTTCTCCTTATCCATGACAGTGTGGCCGCAGGATCAAAATAATATCAACGTTTTGTTCTTTTCCCCCTACAACAAAATTCAAATTACTATATATAATTATATTTCAAAAATTAACTAAAAAAACTAAACTAACAAACTAAACTAACAATTATAAAAAATATTATACATTTATATTTCTTGTTAATGGGATGATTCCCGAAACATGTCGAAGGAATAGTTAAAATGTTTTCAAGGTGTACTCGGTTGACTTATTTAAATAAATAAATATATATTTATAAGGAAATTTATGTGTCACCACAATAAAAGCCACAATTAATTATTGTTTGATAATACAATTTTATGGAGTTGTTCCATTCTGTAATACCTTGGACTACATAGTTCGTTTTAGCAATCAGACTACATTAACTACACGTTTGGAGGGGTTTTTTAGCCCAAAAATGAGTTTTTTTATTTTTTATGTGTTATTGTTGAAAAAGTCTAATTTCTCTTTTTATTATTGGACTCAACTAAAAAACAAAAAATTTAGTATTTTAACTTATTATTATAGGTTTAGCAGTTACTAAAACATACAAAATGGTAAACTAGTACGTTGTATAAATGTTAATGTTGGACGATAACCAAAAACCAATAACTCACTTATTTACCTAATTATTCTTAAGAAATTTAATATGTATGTCCATCTAATTAATGATGCATGACATTCATAAAAGCCCAAAATTTAATGTTTCTTATGGCAAAAAACATAACTACGCATATTCCATGTAATTTTTAAGGGGAATAGATAAATTGGTATGACTCGCTTAGTTATTAACATAATTTGATAAAATTTGGCAAGCGATTCTACTTATGTAGTATTTTTTATCGTTTGTTTTAAATTTATGATAGCGATGGATTTTAATTATTTGTTTTGCTTTTAATTCGACTTTTCTTATTGCTCTTGTGTTTTAAACTACACAACGTTTCTGGAAGTAGAGAAACTCCCCCACTTTCAAATGATTGCCTAATAATTTACATTGAAAATTGAATGTTTAATATCAAGTTCAATATCTGTAACTTGACATTCAATTTTTAATGCAAATTATTAGACAATCGCTTGAAAACGGGAACAGTTTCTCCATCTCCAGAAATGTTTGTGTAGTAAAACACAAGAGCGATAGAAGTCCAATTAAATGTAAAATAAATCACGTTTTTACTAATAAAAACATATTACCATATAAAAACCCCTCACAGCAGCAAATCTGCTTACGAAATACTATTAGATTACCGTACTATATTGGGATTAATATTTAATAATAATTAAATTCACTCTATTCACGCAAGCGTTCTGCGTGCGATCTCGTTTAGTTGTAAATTATATGGTTTCAGTCTTCTAAACACGACGTATATAAAAATTACTGCGTTAACTTTATAGTTTATACCATATATATAATATACTAACCAAAGTCAAGTACGCGTAGACGGCCCATTTCCATTGTAAAGAGAAAGTAAATATGGTTGCTGTACCTCCACGACTTGGCCGGTATGGACGCAATATTATATATCGGATTTAATATAACTTAAATCTGATAATATCAGAGAGGAACGGATTATAAAGTCTAGCTTTACTATCCGTTCATCTCTAATAATATGTACTACCAACGTAGACTGTGTTTGTTTAGCAATGGTACAACACGACAGGTAGTTTGAGGTACACTAAATGAAAACTAGTTATCAGAACTGGTATCTAGTTATCAAAATCTAGTTATTATTTGGTTTTGGACCGCTTTCCTAAAGTGTTAGTTTTTGTGTAATCACTCTGTTAAAAGGTCTCAGGAGTTGAAGTAACAAAACACCGGCCGAGTGGAGATACAAACAAACCTTACGTATTTCTTACAATTAATTACATGGACATTCAACGTTTACTATAGTTAGTAAATGGATATAAATAATGCAAATGAAAGAAACAAGGTGAGTAAGTAGTAAGTAAGAAAAGAGGTGATAATAAATTCTTAGAATCTATATATATCAATGAGATATGCTCGTTAACCTATTGATCTTTCAGTAGTTTTTTACTCTATGGTAATTTCCTTTTCCTATAAATGATTTGTTTTTAGCGTCTGTAGGTTGATTCAATAGATTCGGTTGTTTGTTTGTTCTATTCTTTGTAATTTTATTTACATATATAAATATTAAATTATCGAAAGGTATAAAGTACAAAATAGTGCAAAAAATGAAGAAAATTGTATACGCTCAAAAAACTACGTTAAGAATGATGGCAGTATGATATTTTGCATGTTTTAAGCACTTTTATTAGTTGTCTTGTGCACATTTTTTTAAGGGATTAGTTTAAGTTTTATTTGAGATGAGTGAAAAGAATTTAAAGTTATTTGAAAGAAGGTCTTTCGAAGCATCTATCCGCTCAACCCTCACAAACAGTATAACTGGTCTGAGTTTAGCAGTAAGTTTTATTTATAATTTCCAGAAACTAAATATTTTTGAAGTTAGTTCAGTTTTTATTATTTAAGCAAATCTAACTTATTCTAGGAAATGTTTTCAGTTAATCAAACAGCTGTTCTTACGTTTCAAACATTTTGGTCATTCAATTTGCTAACCCCCTCCCCCCTGAGCTAAGACATATCCATGTCAAAATTAATTAATGAAGAGACAGTTTAGTTTAAGAGTCCTACTCTCTATCAACTATAGGTAAGTCCTGTCACAACATCATGATTTTGATATAAAACAATATTTTACATCTTTATTGTTTACATTACTTTGCGTAGTGACGAGTTATATATATTAGCCGAAAAAATAGAAAATTTAAACAACAGTTACCTCATTTATCTCTGAACCTGAAATCACCGATCTTCTTAAGATAAATCCTGTTTAGTTTGATTGTTCTGATGCTAAACATTACAACTTTGTCTTCACCTACCTTACTTGGTTAACAGCCATTCCAAAGTAACGGAGGTTATGTGCGCACAAGAATTTTGTTTGCGCATACATATTCAAAAACATAATATAGTGGAAAATGTTATATCACCAATTAAAATTAGCTTAATTGAGGATCTTAGGAGATTTTTACTTCCATGCACCAAAACACAGAAGCATAATAACCTTTGAAAGTGATAACGGAGGTTACTCAATGATTATATAACCTCCGTTACAACTTTCGTAAAATTAGTAGAAATGTAGTTTGGTAGGCGGTGTAATTAAGGATAGTGTTGGGTATTTAGTTTTGTAGGTTTAGTGCTACTAGCTTTTAAAGTTTTTTTAGTATTTTTAATCGAAATTCATATCATAACTAATGAAATCAGGGCGGTGGTCATTTTTGATAGGCCTAGCCTACCTACTGTTGTTTAGATCTTCTTATTTTCCTGTCATTCACACACTTAAGAGTCTGCAGTACTTCCACCATCTTGGATTTTTAATGCTATAAGTGCAATGTTAAAAACTCTGACACATGCCTGTCTTCAAACACAAATTCTTCCCTATGGGATATTCGCTAAAAATGACATACATACCTTACTGCAGAGGCACTAGTTACCAATTTAGGTTATTATTAGAATTTTGTGTTTATAACCTTCTAGAAATTGAACTCTTATATTTATTAGCTACCCTACATCTCATTAAGCTTGGTTAACAAAAATGGAATGATTCAGACACAAAAAAATCTTAACTCACAAAATTAAAACAAATATTTTTTAATTTTGACATAATTACTGAGTTTCAAGTTCATAATGTTATGATAGGTACAGGAAGTTATTTAACAGGTTGAAAAAAAGTTATAGTTAAGATGTTTATTACATTTATGCCGTTTCTGGAAAACATATACCGACAAATACCAAGTAGGCCAACTTCAAAAAATCTTTCTATCTTTTCATTAATTTGTTTTATAATGCCAAAAAATTTAAGACATTTTTAAGAAACTTGTATATCGAGGTAGGCCCAACTTGTTGTAGTATACTTTGTTATTAGTTTTTTAAAATTATTAAATAACATGGAACTATATATGTTTATTTAAAAATTAGTTAGTCTTACCAGTAAATATCAGTCTCCTGTTATTTACAATATCATTTACTCATTTGCAGTCCGTCAGGGATCCACCGCCTAAGGATGAATACCACATCGCAGATATTGACAAAGAAATCAATTTATTGGAGCCCATTTGTAAGGCAGTAAGTTATAAATAACTTTTTATTATCTCATTGTTATGTAGCCCATGTGTATATTATTCGTTCACCTAACCCTAGACAGGGCGTGTCAACTTTCATTAGGTACACTAAGAGGCGCGTAGCCTACAATTGACCGTCGTACGTTTCAGACTTTGACCATATTTTCAAAGTTTTTTGATGCTTATGAAATAAAAACATTAATTCAAATCAAACCATATGTAGCTGAAACTGAAGGTAACACTTAAAAAAATAATTTTAACTGTGTTGAATAAAAAATTAATCAAACAAATCAAGGGACTTGGCCTAAAATTGACCGCAAATTACACGAATAAACAGGGTATGTGGCTTAAAAATGACCGTGTCCCTAAAACAACACTGCCCAGGACAAGGGTTTGGATGGTACTGGCTGGTATTAGGTCGAGTGGTGTCAGTACAGGGTTGGTATGGATGTAACAAAGCCTTGGCCCTAACGGACTGTCAACAGCTGAAAAATCTGAAAATAGTTTTTTGCGCAGTCATTTTGCACCACACGCCCTTTCTAGGGTACCATGTACAAAATTTTGATTTTTGTATTTGAAAAAATTAATGATTTTGAATGTGGACGTAGATGTGCGCAGATTTGGAACACTCTCCGCTCACAACTCGTTATGTATCTGAGATACAGAGGATATGGGATCTGCTGGCCAAGACTCAGAACAATGGTAAAAGAATGGCAGAGACAATCAAGGACCAAGTCCAGGCGCTAGCTGCCAACAACATGAAGCTGACTGTTGCATATGAGGCCAGCAAGTCGGAACAGAAGACTGTTGAGAGCCTCACACAGGTAATGTTGTATTGATGTTTTTTAAACAGTCAGCTGATGTGATTTAAAGGGAAATATATACATGGTATGCATTAAAGTTGAGTACAAACTTCAAGGGTTGATAGTACTAGTCAAAATAAACAAAAATTGTAAACATATGTTGAAATGTCCTTCTTTTAGCCGCTAGCCACCATTTTGTATTTTTTACAAAAATCTTTATAACTCAAAAATTATTAAAGCCACAGAAACCAAACTTTGCACACTTCTTTATTGGCTAAAGTAAAAAAAATATTCCTGTTTCGTCATATGTTTATAGGACATTTTTTTATTTATTTTGATGAGTACTATCAACCCTCAAAGTTTGTACCCAACTTTAATGAATACAATGTGTAGATTTCAATTCTATGTCTTTGGATTTACCCATCAGTAGGTAATTAGTGACAAGTATATACTTTATTGTTTTTTTATGAAAAATTTCATCAAATTACATGGCTCCTAAACAAAAGTATAGTAAACTAGCCAGTTATGAGAGAATATAGCTTATGTCTACTCTAAGGATGCAGCATCTAAAATTGAAGCTCTGCATTATCACATTGTATGCTTCCACTTGGATTATTCCTCAGGATAATTTTGTCCAATTTGCTTATTTTTGTCTTCATATTCTTCTTTGTCTTAGTACATTTTTAATGCTACTTACTGTAAACTGAGGGCCAGCAAGTCGGAACAGAAGACTGTTGAGAGCCTCACACAGGTAATGTTGTATTGATGTTTTTTAAACAGTCAGCTGATGTGATTTAAAGGGAAATATATACATGGTATGCATTAAAGTTGAGTACAAACTTCAAGGGTTGATAGTACTAGTCAAAATAAACAAAAATTGTAAACATATGTTGAAATGTCCTTCTTTTAGCCGCTAGCCACCATTTTGTATTTTTTACAAAAATCTTTATAACTCAAAAATTATTAAAGCCACAGAAACCAAACTTTGCACACTTCTTTATTGGCTAAAGTAAAAAAAATATTCCTGTTTCGTCATATGTTTATAGGACATTTTTTTATTTATTTTGATGAGTACTATCAACCCTCAAAGTTTGTACCCAACTTTAATGAATACAATGTGTAGATTTCAATTCTATGTCTTTGGATTTACCCATCAGTAGGTAATTAGTGACAAGTATATACTTTTTTTTAATGAAAAATTTCATCAAATTACATGGCTCCTAAACAAAAGTATAGTAAACTAGCCAGTTATGAGAGAATATAGCTTATGTCTACCCTAAGGATGCAGCATCTAAAATTGAAGCTCTGCATTATCACATTGTATGCTTCCACTTGGATTATTCCTCAGGATAATTTTGTCCAATTTGCTTATTTTTGTCTTCATATTCTTCTTTGTCTTAATAAATTTTTAATGCTACTTACTGTAAACTGAGTATAAACTGGTATATCTGATTCATGCATGAAAGAAACCCCTCTACATAGTTAATGTAGGTGTTCGTTTTACTCTTGTTATACTATTATATACATAAACTAACTTCCTAGACCTCCAGACCCCTCTAGTATGAAAATAAAAATCTGTCCAAAAAATGATGGGTGTAATTTTTCTCAGTACATGAAACTCATTTTAAACAATATAGTTGAGTTAGGGGGAGTGTTAAAATATTTGTAGCTATATTCTGAAAATAATGTAGACTCAAGTAATTTATATCGGAACTTGTTTGTTAAAAGGAAGTCAAACGAGCTCTCAGAATGGTGGATACTGCTCACACTCGCGAACAAGTAGCCCAGGAAACTATTGAAAACTTGCGCCAACAAATCAATCGCCTACACACGGAGCTGGAGAGCAGGACTCGAATGTCTGATCAGGATGGGGAGTAAGTTAACAGTCTCCAGCTGGTCAGGTACAGCTTCCTTAACTTTGGAGAAGGGGGCATTTGGTAGAAATAGTGGGATGTTAATCACCTCAGTCCAGAGAAAGAACCAACAACCAAGTAGGCCTACAATCACTCCCTTAAGAGATTTTTCCTCTGGCATTATGGATTTCATGTATTTCAAATTTTGGTCTGATGGATTGCCAATAACCTTCCCCCCCCTAGAGCTAAGACATATCCGTGTCAAAACAAAAATAGATATCTGAAGGTGTAAACATGAACTAGCATATGAAATGATAATATAATGATAATGATAAGTTTCAAGATGTAAAATTTTCACTTGGGACCCCTAGTACATAATTATTTAAGAGTTTAAGGAGACAACCTGGTGCGATTGTATCACAGTGGCGACACTTTAGTTTGGCGATTCTCAAGGAAGGGAATAAAGCCTGGGAGTAAACCATTAGACAGAATTTTTGGGGAGGAGGGAGCAGTTACAGATCCATCCCAAGGCAGCAAAGTTCCTAGGGCTATGCCTGGTTTTTAACATAACAAATTTTTCCTCCAACCGTGCTATAACAGTCACATTTTGCACTGTTGGCAGAACGTAAAAGCAGTACATATCCCTTCTAGTATGATTATGAGATCTCATATCCATCCTGGACAGATATGTAACCGGCCAATCACATGCACGGAATGCTCCAAATCTATGTGAAACTAACTAATATGTAGCATGCTTTATGCGCTTAGTCAGCTGATAGACGGTTGCTGTTCCTACAACACTAACTTCCGGTTTTGCACAATGAAACTAAAGTTACCGGAAACATTTGAACTAATCTGTCAAATAATGACGATCTTAAACTTATGTTTACATTCATCCCGATGGGAAAATCCATTACAATCTAAATTGACTCTTTTAGTGGAAAAAATCTTGTGTGTAATACGAATGCAAACTGTCATGGCCGCCCTCAAAGTTCTGGCAGCTCAAAGCCTCAGCTGAGTGCTGCCAGAAATATGCACCTCTCATGCGATATGGCATCATTTGCACTCTTGTTACACAAATAGTTATTGTCTACTAGTGTGTTGTCTACTTACATTAATTGAAATGTCTGAGATACCTCTATAATTAGACCATTACTGTGTGTCACCTTTCTGTTGTAATAGGATTATTATTGCCTCTACCCACTCCTCTAGTATGCTTTTATTATTCTATGCATTTGTTATAAACTTATATATCTCTTTTACTAGGATTTTCCCAGTGCTTTTGATTGTTTCTATTGTGGCCCCATCCAATCCAGGTGCTTTATTGCATTTAAGATGCTTAATTGCTTCTTCCAAATGTGTGTATAAAACATTAAAAAAATATATTAAAGAAACTAAATCCCTTCACAGAATCAATAGTTGATGAAGGTAGATCGACAATCGATCAGATATTTTTACTAAAACATTAATTAAAGTATTATGAGTATAATAATATTTTTTATGGGATATTTATTGATTTCAAGTAAGGTTATGATGGCATAGATCGAAGAACCGTATATAAGGAAATGGAAAAACATGGTACAGGGAAACTGGGACATGAAGGGAAAGGTACTATGAAGGGAAGAAGGTACAAGATTGAAGAAGGTATGCACGGCTGTACCAGCTGGTAAACATCCACTGGGGACTCCCAGAATGAGATGGTATGACAAAGTAAGGAAATATGTGAATCAGTGTGCCATCTCAAATGACCCTCATTGGAGATGGCAGTAAAGAGACTGCCATGGAAGAGGCTGATCTACGAGACGAAGAATCTACTGAGATTTGTAGTGCCTCATCAGAAAGTATGTTGTAAATTTATTTTACTTTCTATCTCAGGGTGGACCATATTAAATTTGTTTGGAATCAATATTTTTCTATAAAAATTTATTGGATAAAAGTATTAAAATACAAAAATACTTAGGATACTTCAGTACAAAAGTAAAAGTAGTAAGAAATCTTTAATTATTTTATTATTCAGATTCAGTACAATGGCAAAAACCAAAGAAGCTCAAGCAAAGGAACGTGAACGTATGATGGCTGAAATTTCTAATTTACGAGAGAGACTCAACGCCGCTATGTCTTATCAAGAGGAATTGGAGCGAAAAAACTCCTCTGCAGATTTACGAATCACAGAATTGCAGCAAGAGTTAGAGGTAAAATGTTCATAAAGAATTTCTTTACCCACATACTCAGCAATTTTAAAAGGATTTCATTTTAAATATAATAGCGTAAAAACATGGGTCGTTTTCAAATAATTTCTGCTTGAATATTTGATTTTGTAAAATTTTGTTTTAAAACTAATAAAGAAAGTATAACCAAGTATAAAGACGTATTTACATAAGTTATATGAATAAGTCTTACACTATAAGTCTCATCACGTAATGCGATAAGCAGTATTTTACAGACTTACTTATTAGAGATTATACAAGGCTTGGTTTTAAATTAAATTAAATTTAAATTCCATTTTGTTGTTCCCCAAATAGTTTGTGCACATACCACAATGAGCATGTATGAAGTTTAACGGCATGCTTCGGGTACAACTGTGCTAAATTTCAGCTCTGTAGCTAACCTGTAGGCCTACAGTTCAGAGCTGTGCTTTCAAAATGTTAACGATTATATCAAATTGCCTCAACCGCCCACCACACACTTAAATCTTTGGTTTTTGTGGTAGTTTAGTTACCTAACAGGAGCAAGCTTTTTTAACTTTTCCCAACGTTATATTTGAACTTAGGTATTTTCTACCTAAATTTTATCTTCTGTGTGACATAATTATATCTAACCCTAGAAGTGGCAAAGTCGTAATTCATGACACATTTACAAATTCAATAACAAGCGGGTGAGACAGCTGAAAACATCTGTTCAATTTAGTAAACTTGTTAGACACCATCGCCTTTGTGATTGTGTTGCCTTCTGGGTGCTGATACAGGAACTAACTCATGCAGTTCCCTATTCAGCCATTAGAGTATGGTTTATTGCCAAGTAAGCGCTTTCTCCGACTATGCACGGTGGCCGGGGTGGTTACTGCGTTACACTGGTGAGTGAAATGTTTGAAGCCATTCGGAAGTGCTAGGGTTGGAATGCCGACCATGAGCAATCCTAATTTGGCTTGCAAATGTGTGGTATAGTGGAGGGAGGGCCCACCTTAAATAACCAGTGACCGGCTCGAATGGAAGTTGATCTCATTTGTAGGCTTGATTTGGATTGCAGTGGACACCTGTTTTGCTTCTTTTACTATTGTATTGTTATGTGGGGGCGCATGTTTTGTGTTTTTTTTGTTTATACTTAACATTTTAAGAAGAGATACATGATTATTTTTATGGTACAGATGAAGGTAAAACTTGTCACTTCTAGGGTTAAGTTATAAAATGAAAGTATTTATTTTTACAAAATTAAATACCTATTCATTTTTCATAAGTTTGTCCAATGGTTAAATAAACGGTTTATGCTTCAGAACCAGACAAATGAAATGTCCAAGGAATCAAGGTTCAAGGAGAGATTTGAAGATGAGTTACATAGGGTCAAGAAAGAGCTGACCGTCAAAGACAGTCAAATGGTTACACTGAACGACCAGATTCAGGACTTTCAAGTGAAGATGTTACAAAGTCAGAATACCATCAAAGAGCTGCGGGTAAGTTTGATCAAGTTTTAAGCGTGGATTTTAATATAGATACGATTAAGCTTGAGCATAGCAGAAAAATATCATAGTGGCAGTCATAGCTGAGTGGGTAGAGTACTGGCCTACCAACCAAAAAACCTGGGTTCAATTCCCGGTCATGATACATGAAATTTAATTTCTCAGACTGCCACCGTGCTTCGGAAGGCACGTTAAGCTGTTGGTCCCGGCTACATAAGTAGTCGTTAGGTCACGTTAGAGGCAGTAGTGCGACCTGAAAACTCTAGCATTAGACCTAGGCCAGAAGGTTACATGGAACTTTACTTTTTTAGCAGAAAAATCATAATCAGAGCCTTGGATTCTGGAAACCTGATTTCTTATGAATTTGTTATCCAGGATTTGTTATTCTCACTTTAGATTGTAACTTGCTGAATTTCATCGTTTGAAAGACAAAATATGTAACTGTTTTCATTTACCAGCGTATAATGTTTTTGAAGTGTATTTTTAAAATCATCTAAAGTTCAACTATTCCTCTTTCAAACCCATTTTTTCTGCTCTTAACACGCTATCTCAGAGGCCTAAATTCAAAGCTTTGATTTTTTCAACTTAACGAAAGTATAGCTCAACAAAATTGTGAAAAGGTGAGCATGGCGTGGAGCTCACCCCTCAACAATCCACTTTACACATGTGACCTTGACCAACGGGGGGTAATGATCATGACAAATTAATCAGCTGGTCTTAATTAGTAACAACACTATTAGTCATCAAAAACATTCATTACAGTCATACCTTAAAATACCTACTTAGTGGGTGGTCTCATGAATACATAAGAACATGCACACATTGTAGATAGAAAGACTGGATTTAATACATAGGTTACATGAGTCCACATTTCAAAAAAATCATCAGCCAAAGTAAATACTAAATATGTTCAATATATTATAAATAATTGAATATATTTATTTATTTATTTATTGAATTATATACATAATGGCTACAGGCTAATGCCCAAAACAGCCATTTTGAAAACATAATAAACTAAAACTAATTAATGAAAAATAAGAGTACAAGAATAGCAAACTTATAACTAACTATAGTAGGCAAATACAAAAGAAAGAGTAATGTGTGTGTTTAACAAAATGAAAACAAACTTCAGGTATTAAAACTACTATGGTAATAATGGTAATAATCTAGAAAGTAATAAATCTATCTAATTGGTTCACAAATAAATTAAAATTATAACGAAACAAATCAATATCATCCCTATATAAATTTAATAACCTTAAAGCTTTAAAAATTGATAAATTGTAATGTTGAACAGTGTGGCAACGAGGAACAGAAAAACTAATGAGGGTCGTAGATTACTCCTAGGAATATAAAAATTAATCTTACTTAATAAAACAGAGCTGTCAACTAAATTATGAAGTAATTTAAACAAAAATAAAAGAGCCAATTTACTTCTTCTTGTTAAAAGAGAATCAAAAGAAAATAAATGTCTCAAAACAACAGTTGACAGTTGCCTATTGCATGGAACATTAAATCTTTTAAAATATAAATACCTTAAAAATGAATTTTGAATTATTTCCAAAGATGAAATGGTATTAATGGAAAAGGGATCCCAAACCAACGAGCAATATTCTAGCTTGCTTCTGACAAAAGAAAAATACAACATACTGATTGAATGTATTGACCTGAAAAACTTAGAATTTCGAATTATAAAACCCAACATCCTGTAAGCATGATTAATTATGGTATTTAGATGAATGTCAAATCGAAGAAAAGAATCAAAAATTACACCTAGATCTTTTATATGCGATACAACTTGAAGAGTTTATGGATTATTAAGTATATTTCAATACAGAGGCTTATCCAAAATCTGGTAATCCAAAAATCCTCTTAATCCAAATTCAAAATCTAGAAAAAATATGATAATGTTTAATTCAGAAAATTACACTAAGTTTTTACATTGTAAAATTTAATAAACAAAATACAACAGTGTCACAGAACAAAACTATATTGGTTTTAAAAAGTCTGTATCATTTGTTGTCGGAGAGAAGATCACCTCTCTTTCGAAGGGTAATTGCACCTGTCTCAGGAGGAATATAGTGTCGGCTGGTGTCACAACAGACTTTTGTTCAATGTAGCGTAGTACTAGATCAAAGGCGGCCGCGGCGTCCAAATGGGAAACTCTGCTCACTGTCGTCGTCTGCCTCACTTTCACTGTACTGTGAGGCGTGTTGTTTTGCGGGTTATCTCAAAATCATATCTACAACTCGCTGATGGTAAAAATTTAGCCTTGTAGAGCATTGCCGTACATCATGAAGTTGGTTGTTTCTCATACCATATGGACGTGATTCGGCGTAGTTATATAGATGCACGTTGTTCTTAATAATTTATCGTTAACTTAAAACAGTCGGCTTAATCTGAAATATTCGCTAATCCGAATTGGGCCCGGTCCCATTTCTTTCGAATTAGGGGGGCTCCACTGTATTCATTATAATTTAGTCTAAGTATAAAGCTCCCTTAACCGGCTTTAGCCAATCATGGACCTTAAGTATGTACTGTAATCACAATACAACCTTCAAATAATAAAAAAGTGGAACGTAAAACTAGAGTTACTTTCAGCTTTTTGGAAATAATCATAATTTGTTGTCGAATATAGACGTTGAATGAGAAGAACAACCAGAACATAGAGGTGCTGAACCAGAGACTAATCAAGTCACAAGAAGACTATCAGCGAGAGGTTGGGCTCGTGGAGGAGCTGCGGCAGACCATCGTTGTGCTCAACAACCAGGTTAAGGTAACTGTCGCTCGGAAATTGGCACACCGGTAGATGAGTATTGAGTATTTTATGAATTGTACACTTTGGTTACAAGAGTCACTAAATCAAACCAGCATTTCAATATTAACGTTTGCTTTGATTAATTCCTTTTGCTGAACTTACCCCAGTGGCTTTCTGAATGTTTTATTGCACTTCAAAGGCCACAGCTTGGGTAAGGCCACAACAAAATAAAGTTGTCACAATTTATAAGAATTTTCTACTTACCGAGAACGGTTTGTGTTATAAAGTTATTTAAAACTGATCTGTCTGAGCCCTAACTTGCTGACTAGACTCCCTGAAACTATGTATCTGAACAAAAATTTACCCAGAGACCAAACTTTTTCTTCTATTTATCTTGTCAATTAGATTGTAAATAACAGTAATTTATATAAACCAGCAAAAACAAACCATCTTGCATTCTAAATCCAATTATTTTTGCCGTCAACTATAGTTGATATCGGTCTATAGCATGTTTTTTAGTACATACAAACATATAGATTTGCCTATAGACCGATGTCAACTATATTTGACGTGATACAGTACCTGTTCTAATGATAAATTCAGGATAATTTCAATGAAAATAAACATTCAAAGAATATTTTTATGTTTATTGAAATTCAAATTTACAAAAGGTTTTCTTTTGTTCCGCCGCCAGAAGAAAACAACAAGGAGGCACTATAAAGTTTTCTATCTAACTCACGATCTTATTTTACTAGGAGTTCTCTTGAAACGTTTTTCTCTATCTTTATCCATGCTAAACAAAAAATGTAAGCTCCGAAAGAACACACAACAACTCACTTGGGTGGGGTCTGGTCGACGCATTGCGACTCACATTGCGACATGCAGAAATGAGGGCTGTAAAAATGCTGCCAAAAATATGGAGGTAACCTCACCACATGGAAACCAATACCCCAGCTTATTTAGAGGTTATCCTTGTAGACCTGTAACTAGTAGTCAATACATAATAATATTTTTTAACATATCGGTAGCAAACATGTGAATTCAAAACTTGAGTATGGCTTGGAAATAAGGGGAGGTAAAAATAACCTCCCCAAATTTGATGGTACAAATGTGGTTTGTACCACCAAATGTATTGTACAAATGTGGTTGTGGTGGTCCCAAGTGTGGTTTGAGAGGTACATACAGTAAAATAAATTATATTACTGGTAATATTAGTTGATTATTATATTAGTTATATTCAATTATATTAGTGGTGATGATAGAGAAAATTAAATTTAAGATGTAAATTAGAAGCTAATTTACCCTAGCCAAACGTAACCCATTTTACATAATTTTATAAATTTTAGCTTCTAATTTTTTTAGTTTTAGTTTTTTTTTAGTTTTTTATGTTCCAACTGAAGATGTTAAATTAACAAAGAATTGTTGTAGGTATTTTAAGCTCGTTAAATCTTTATTGTCAGATATTGAAAATGTAGATGACTTTTTCAACATATTGCAGTAATAATAGTCATATTATATAATATTTAAGTATTTTTATTAATTATTTTAGAGAAGCTATCCATATGTTGTATTGTTGCAACCAACGTACATAGTAATATTTTATATCAGTGCGTCGGTAATAGTCCTTCTATCTTGATATGTTAAGTAATTCAGTGGCAGTCACCCAAACCGATTTTAAACTTATAACTTTATTGTTCCAAAGCGAGTTTCTGTGGATTTAAACATTTGGAACATGTATTTAGTTAATGTAATGCAAATATGTTGTAATACTATGGAAAGTGTGATTAAAAAGCAATTTAGTTTAATCAATCATAAAATATTGATAGGTCCTTTTGCTGTCTAAAGTAATCTTCTTTCCTTACAACTCTAGCCCCTCTTTCGCTTTTTAAGGGCACCTCAACCTTAGAACATGGATACCCAGTCTGAATCCGTGTTGCTTGGTTCACTCTTGGATGGATTGGTGTCTGTTTCACACTGGCGCACCTGACATTTGGGTATGCCACCAAGTCCTGGGGGCTGGAAGGGTTTGGAGTTCCAGGAGTTGTTAGGTCCAGAAGGAGTCTTGTAGTTTATGCTTGGGTCTCTCCCACCCCTGGTGACCTAGACTGTCCTCTCCTCCCTTACCGAACCTGACAATGATTATGGCAATGTTGCAGCACATTTGCTATGAGATGACATTCTTAGAGCATTACTGGAAACCCAATTGGGTTTTATATGAGATGAACTAGCTACCAGTGACCAGAGCTAGAGGAAAGTTGAAGGTGTCTAGGGGTTTCTCAATGAATTGATTAATATATGGCTGAATCCCTCGTGCTCACAACTAACCATCAGGTCTTCTACCTTTCCTTCGGTCAGGGTAGGCGAACATGTCTTTTGAACTTTTCGTTACACATTAGAATTATGGTTTTGCAGTTTAAAAGACAGTTTTAAAAAACCTCAACTGCACATCATCATGGAGGTCAAGATGCTGTACAGTGAATTAAAGACTGTGAGGTACCATAGTGGTATCAAGTACTATACTTACTTACTTACTGCCGTGGCTCTACAAGTCTCAATTGATTCTTAGTCTCATAGACCAGCCTCTTCCACTCTATTCTGTCCTTCGCCAAGATGATGTCTGCACACATGGTCCTGATGTCTTTAATGACTTGATCTTTAATAATTTTGGCCTTCCCAATGGATGCTTCCCCCTAGGTGTGGCTTCCCATACTTCATACAACCTGCTTCCCTCCTGCCTTCTTATTTCATGTCTGATCCTGCTTAACCTTCTTGCTTTAATTAGTCAAAAACCATGAGTCTTTATTCACTCCTCCTGGACAATACCAATGTTTCACTTCCATATTAGAGTACAGGTTGAATTAAGGCCTTACATAACTGTATCTTAGTTCTGTGGAACAATATTTTAGATGAGAGTAACTTCTTGCAGGCTCTTAGGCACTTATTGACATTTTATAACTTCATTAGTCCTCTAATATCAAGTACTATAGTGGTAGTAATAATATAATATAGGTAATATAAGGGTAGTGCTGTCTAAAACATGATCTGACTTTAGTCTCAAACCACTGGTCACGAACCAGTAACCCTTAACCTATCATGCTTGCCTATTAAGTTTAACAAGCAATAAATGTATCTTCGTTTATGGATACAATTTGTAGGTTATAGCGAGGGCATTTTTTTATAACCATACTTATTCTATTTTATGTGTTTGTCACAATTGTTATTTATTACTGATTTAATTTCAGACAAATGAAGATGAGATAGTAAAGTTATTGTCGGAAGTCTCAAAGACATCAACTATCCAGGAAATGTTCAAAAAGAAGATCAGCAAAATTGAAGGACAAAAGAATGTTCTGGAAGAGCAAAAAGCCAAGTTGCTAATGGATTTTCAATCACTCCAACGGACTATCAAGGAGGAAATAAAAAAGGGGAAGGATGATAAGATTCTTCTAGAGAACACTATTAGAGAACGGGATATTGTTAATAAAAACCTTCTCAGAGTGAATGGTGATTATTCTACGCAATAACTGTACGAGTTGTTTGATTTTTTTGAACTGTTATCTTGATACAACTACACTGTTGAATGTATACCTATATATTTATACATCTAATTAATGATCCTAAAATAATTCCTACTATTTTAAAAATTCAGTATGTAACTGAAAAAGTTTGAACCTTTGAGAGTCTATGATTACAACAGGGAAGAACAAACTTTTAAAGGAACAAAAATTGTAAAGCTGTTAACTGTATTTACCCCATAGTACCATACGTATTACCCAAACTTGTTTTTATATACAGTTATTTCATTAATGTTTCTGTTTTGTGAAGATATTATGTACTATAATACATTTTCCTCTAAAAATTTCAGCTCTTGTCAGTGAAAAGGAACAAGTAATAAAGTTGATAAATCAAACAAAACTATATTTAGAACATGACGTTGATAACACTCGTTTGGAACTGAGTCGTCAGGCTCAGCATATCTTAGCTTTGGAGAAAGAGAGAGACAGGTAAAGTGTGAGAATTATGTTGTAGGCAGTAACTTTTCTTCGTAATTGTGGATAGATAAGACATAATTATGAGATATTCACATAGACTTATGGTCCTATTGCATGAAATGGTTTTTATGTACACCCTTTAAAAGGGGTGTTCAAGTTTGTTTTATTTACTAACTAGCTGACCCGGCGAATTTGGTACCGATAATGATAAACATTTTATTTTTAATCATAAAACATAATCACTAAAATTCGTTCTGAGAAATATTATATCTATACAGTAATTAGATACCATTGAGTGCCTACTATTTTATGCTTGCTTCTTTGGCTTGCTCAATGGTTCAAATCAAAACAGCTGCTGTTTATATCTTAAAAGGTAAGATACATATGTTGGAATCCAAAACAAAATTATTTACCCATAAGATTAACATGGGAACTTTGAAGGTAGAGATTGATGGGAAAATCGTCACAAAAACTATCAGACTTTCCTATTTTAGGCCTAAAGAACCAGTATACCAAATTTCAGCCTCCTAGGTAATCGGGAAGTGGGAGAATTAGTGATGAGTGAGTGAGTTAGGGCTTTGAATTTTATATATACAGATTAAAATTAAGATAACAATATTATTAGCAGCCCTAAGTTGTGAGTTACATAATCAAATACATATGTGACGTGGAAAGCGAAATATAGTAATGTAGAGATATAGAAATATAGATGCAAAATTAATATTTCCAATTTGTTGAAATATGTATATATGTGTGTGCCTGTTAACACAATAACTCTCGTAAAAATGGTCCAATCAAGACCGAATTTGGTAGAGACGTATATTCCTACATTTTCACGGATGAGTTCGTAAACCAGATATATTGGTCAATCGAAACTGGTTGTTTAGGGGGTTTTGTACCCCAAAAATGGGTTTTTTTGCATTTTTCACACGCTATTTTTAAAAACTTCAAATTTTATATTTTATTATTAGAATCAACTTAAACACTACACAATTTGGTTCCTTAAAGTTTTTCTCTATCTCCAACAGTTACCAAGACATTAAAAAATCAAGTACATTCGATAAAAACACAGTACATTGTATTTAGGGGCTCCATTGCTAATGCTATGGAGATTGATAAAAAATTGATATTTTCCTTATTAAACAATTTTTTGGGATATTGGTTAAAAAGGGAAATATTGGTCGTTAACTTCATTTTGTTGGGATCCTTACATTTATGCTAAACAATCATAGTTTATGTGTTCTTCAAAGCAGCAAACCTGCATACACTTTCCCATGTTAATCATATAGAGAATAGGCAAACTCCTTTTTTATGAACTGATATTGATAAAACTTGGCATATGGTCAAAATAAAAATAGTTATGGTAAAACTGCCTACTTTCAGTGTTCCTTACAATATTCAATCATAATCACAATCTCATATAGGAAAACTTCCTCCTATATAGGAGAATAGGAACAAGGAATTTCATTTATTTATGGACAGATATTGATAAAACTTGGTGTATGGTCAAAATTAAAATGGTTTATCGTAAAAGTACCTACTTTTACTGTTCATCACAGCAGTAAACCTGCATACTCTCTATCCCATGTTAATCTTATCGAGAATAGGAAAACTCATTTATAACGGATATTGATCAAAACGGTTTTATTTTATTATCGATTTGGAAATTTGAAAATTGAATTGGAAGATTACTGTATTTGTAATCAAGTGAATCTATCCCTCCAGACACGTGGCAGACGCTGTAGTACTGACGAAGAAATTGGAAGCGGCTATCGATGACACCAAGTTGCAGCAGGTGGCTGTTAATGACTACAAGAAGAAGCTTGCACAGACGGAGAGCAGGCTGGTGAACAAGGCGGCTGAGGCCGAGAACCTACGCTTCGAGCTCAACACCTGTTCCAAGACTCTCAACGAAGCTCAGGTATGTGTTGAAAAACACAATAGACAATAGACAATTTTTATTAGTCATTAAATAATTACACTGTAATTACAATTGACCTCGTCCTTAATCTAAGTAGATAACAAATCAAAATGGCAAATCACAAACAGTTAGAAAAAATAAAATCACTCAATTGAGATAAACACCACTTTTATAGATACATAATTATATGTACATCAGAAAGCGGCGATGAGGATCCTGACCTTCAGTGGTTTTAGGGATCACTGTAGGACCCTGTTTGCTGAGCTCGGTGTGCTGACTGTATATGGACAATTTGTACTCGACTCTCTCCTGCTCGTCAGGAAGAATATTGACACACAGACCAAACGTGACCAGCGGACGTCCATATACCTCGTTGCCGCCTGAGCATGACGGCGAACAGCAATCCGGTTCTCGCTCTCAAAATGTACAACCGGTTACCTGTGGTGGTTAGGTGCCTCCCAGTCAGCCTTTTTAAGTTACGTGTGGGGACTTGGCTTAAACAAAATAGTCTGTACTCAATTGAGGAGTACTTTGCCAAGATATCTGCGAATGTTTGAGAGCCCCTTGCGACCAAAGATTTAGTTGCCAAAGTATATGTTATAATGTGTATATATTAGTTTTTCATTTCTTATGTATTTTTGACACGATCAACCAGTTAACTGGGCCACGATCAAGGATTTGGTAATGGTAATGGTAATATACAATACAATTATAATTTACTGAAATAAACTGTTAGAGAGAGTGCTTAATTAAAGTTAACCATACAAATCAACTAATAAATTAATCATTCTAGGTCTATCATTATCACTGATATAAATACAGTTGAGCGCCTTTTGACCGAAAGTTAACCCATTAGCCTAGCCATTTTTAAGCAATGTGCCAGACTCTAGCAATTAAAATGGATGAATTTGTAGACTTTTAGAAAAACCTAGATAAGTTTTGTAAATTACAACCGATTTAAGTCTAATTTTCACTTATATTTATGGATTAAATTTTGCAAAAGAAAGTTCCCCATTAGAGTATATAAAGAATATGCTGTTTTTTTTATTTTTTAAATTATATTAATTAAATACCCCCATCGCAACAGACCTGCGTACTCAGTGAATTTCCAAATCAATAATATATATGACAAGTTTTATCAATATATGTCGATAAATATGAGAGTTATTTATATACTACAAAATATATTACAGTAGAACTTCAAATATCTTAATTAATTTGGACTGGACACCATTCAGTTAATCAAATATTTGGATAATTGGAGTTTTTGCGAAAAAAACGGGCAATTTAGTAACAAAAATCCATTTTATGTATTTAGTATCATTTGATTTGATTACACCATTTTAAATACTTTCAGTATACATTAAACTTTGCTTACAAAAGAGTATTATTGCTTTTTCAACATATCTGTCAGCATGAGTTGTTTTGCTGTCTTCACACTTTTTCATTAAAATTACATCAAAATTTCACATAATTTTTCTAAAAGATCAGATTTTTCAGAAAGATGATCAGAGTTTGGATAACTGGAGTGCTACTGTATATAATTAAATTTTAAAAGATTATAATTGAATACATACAAAATTATTACTAGAATACAATGCGAATGGATGCTATTATGATCTTACGGGTTTTCTGACAACTTTGTCAAACTAGAATGTTGTTCACCAAAACACAAGTGACAGCCGTATGTCTAGGAACGGTCCAGGCAGGATCCGTACGAGTACCGCTCATAAGTCTAGACCAATGGGTTAATGTGGACTGTAAAAACCTTTGTTAGCAAAGAATTTGGTTAACACGGAACCACAAATAAGAATAAAAGATATCAAATAGAGAGTATGTAGGTAAATTATGCTAAGTTTTTTAATGCAAAATATGGTTATGGCCAAAATGAATTCAATTGCATTAAGGTAATAATAATTATTATTAAATTGATAGTAAATTAATTAGGCTTGGTTAACCCAGACTTCGTAAAACGGGACTCTACTTTATGTTAATAGTTGAGAACTATTAAATCCAAGTTATTGATTCTCTAAGATTATGTAACTCTCTTTTGAAATCATTTTGTTGAATGACTAATGTGAGTGGTTGATTCATGTAGACCCAATGATGAATAAGTCTATAACTTACGTGAATGGTTGATCTCCCATATTAATACTAAAAATGGTTAACTTGAGAAAAATGGCTTAATTTTTATGTTATTTCAATGAATGGTTGATCTTCCATATTAATACTAAAAATGGTTAACTTGAGAAAAATGGCTTAATTTTTATGTTATTTCAATTTTTTTATTTATATTGGGTTAACAGTTTATTTTTTATTTTTAGGAGGATATAATTGAGTTTAAACACAAGTCAAAAGTGATGACTCTCCAATTAGAACAGCTGAAGGAAGATATAGCAGGCAAAGAAATGCAGTTGATGCGAGAGCAGTTAGGTGATTATGATCAGTTATAGTGCAGTCTCATGTAGCTCATATAGTTGATTACATAATTGTAATTGATACATAGATGTAATATTAATAATTTATTGGTGACAGATTGTTTCAGTATGTTGATAGAAAAGTTTTATCTAGGCTACTAACCTTTTCTGACAGAAACTATCTGTTGAAATTTATGCTTCGATGCTCATTTCAAAGTTGAAAAATTCCTCCTCAGGTCAGATATGTTAAATTTTCCGTCATAAAGATATGTCAAAACTATTCAAACATTAAAAACATAGAGTTCACGTAGGGATAATAGGATAACATAAGGATAACAACTACACATATTTAAGTATTCTACATTCAGATGCCAGCTGGCAATAGATTCAATAGATTTGCAATCTATCAAAGTCTACCTGGGTGGGTTGCCATTTCAGATAGGTAATAATATGCAGGTCAACTAAAGAAATTTCAAATGCCTCTCCCTCTGCCTCAAATGCCTCTCTCGATTAGAATCAGAAAGTTTATTTTCCCAAAATTGCATTACAGGATTGAGTCTCAACAAATCTTATAAGATTTGTCGTTGGGTTCTCATACAATACATTATTAAATTACAATATATAAATACTTGAATCAAGTTATGAAGAGCGCTAAAAGATGAACGGTGCTCATATTTTTAGTAAATTTTCAACTATCTACACTAAACATTCATTTTCAAACAAGTTCTTCTTAAACAAAACAATTTTGCCGTTATAGGTTTAAATTTATTTATGATATGGTTTATATGACTCTCCCATTTAAACTTTTAGTCCATGTTGGAATATTGTGGGCTGAATGACAGTTTAACACAATAGTTTTCTTTTCATTTATTATTACTTTTTTATAATGAGCCCATCTATTCAACTTATCAAAATTTTCTTGAATTATTGTATCTACGATTTCAAAGTCCTTATGAGAAGCAATCAGAGCTGTGTCATCAGTGTACATAAAAAGTTCCCCCTGAAATGTACAAAAAGATAAACTATCAACATATATGGAGTTAAAAAAATAGGTTCTAAAACGCTCCCTTGGGGCACACCTTGGTCTAAGATCTTACCATGAATATAACGACCATCGATTTTATCAAATATAGGTCTACTCTTCAAACAACTTTCAAACCAGTCTAACAAATATCCTCATATACCAATATTTACAAGCTTGTTTAAAAGAATGTCATGATCTAAGGTGTCAAATGCTTTTGAATACTCAATAAAAATTGTAATAACTTGATTTCTTTGGTTTAAACATGTGTTGGTTGAAATCCAACAAACGTGTTTCAGTTCCTCTCCCCTTTTTAAATCTGTATTGGTTAGAACGTTTAATTTCATTTTCAAGAGATATTTATTAAGATAACAAGTCAAAGTTTTGTGACCCTATTCTAGTAAAGAAATATACATATAATGGCCAAAGGAGTATTTATTTGACCAGATCTACTGGGTGTAGAGGTTGTGTGGCTCCAAAGGCTCCAAGAATGTGTTGTTATAGTTTTTACGTGTTTGTTTTCCACAGCACTGCGTAAGGCTCACTCGGAGAAGGAAGCGCTGCGTATTGAGACACAGAAGGTGGAGACGGAGCTGAGGGAGACCAAGCAGGTCATCGGCAACCTGGAGGCGGACGTGAGCAATCTGAACCATATCATAAAGGAGGCGGATGTGCAGCACCACCGCAACCTCAAGGAGATAGAGCAGGTACCATACAAAAACAAGATATTTTCATCGTCTCTCCTACTTTTTCAGTAATGTTTTGTAATTTTGGTATCTCAACCTTCAACAGATTCAGGTGTTTTCAGACTGTGTATGGTAGGTCTCCACCAGGAGATAACGCCTCCCTAACTGGTATGGTTAGTCAGCGTAGCGTACCACCTTGCAAAACGATTGGCTTAGAGTGACCTCTAGAACAAAAAGCCTTAGTTCGTGACTAAAGGCTCTTTCAGGACTGAAGCTGTTGCACTATAGGTTGATAACTGATAACTGCAGTTAACAAGGCCTTCTCTCTTGTTTTGTCATTCTGGATCTTAACCAACATCTTGTCAACAAAACTGGATGGGTGGCTGAGTGGTTATAGTGCCTGCCTTTAAAACTAAAGGTCGCCGGATTGTATCCTGCAAGGGTCTCCCGGAATGACTTTACTATGGTCACATTGTCTAGCCAGCTTTGCTGACAATGACAATGAATGTGTGATAGATATCCTTTGGTGTTGTTCCTGCCTACAGGTTTTGCTTGGGCCTCTTAGTTCGGTGATATTCATTTAACGGATAGTGTGTGACATTGTTAATGTCTAGAAACAGTAAGAACAACAAATCAAATAAGAAATAACAACAAAACTGTAAATTTAAAAAATAAATTGTAGGATAAAAATATTTTACCCTGTTTCTTCTTTTGTTAATAATCACTAAACATACTAACCCTCTGTTTGTGGAATGAGTGAATGTGATAGCTAATCATAACGTTTGATTACAGCTGACGAGCGCCAGGGAAACTATAAATGCACAGCTGGTTCGTCGTAATGACGAACTGGCCATGCTGAGAGAGAAGACCAAGACGATGCAGAGCTCGTTGGATGTCGGACAGAAACAGTACACTCAGCGACTGGAGGACATCAGAATACTCAAGTTGGAGATACAACGGCTCAGGTGGAAACCAAGAAATTATAAACTGTTTATTGACTTTGAAAAATAAATACAGTAGAACATCTCATATCCAACTATGATGGGGTTGAGCCATAGTCAAAACAGCCAAAAAATCGGACAACGAGAGGAGCAAATAAAACCCATTTCTTACATAGAAGCAGCGCTACAATATTGTAAAGCAACATTATTGTACCTATAACGCATTGATTGAAAGATCAAGATATGTACGTCTATAGTAACTGAAAAATGGAAATATTTATAGGAATTTTCACTACAAATAGAATAAGTCCTCCACTTTATGAAGGGCTCAGCAGCGATGGAAAAATGGGAATCACAGGTAGACACTAGGCCATTGAAATGGGAATCACAGGTAGACAGTAGGCCATTGGGTCAGATAACAAGAGGTCGGATAAGAGTGTTTCTACTGTAATAATCTTGTGGCCTTTTCATTCCTATAGGAAGGGAAAATGTCCAAGTAGCAACAGCTTTTTATTAAATACATTCAAGTACAATCTGGTTAACGTAGTGCACTCTTCACAGTGTCGGTGTTTGTGCTTTCTTGACCTGAAGTATCTCCCAATTGCATAAAGGATTGAGATGTAAGAACAGTTGCCAAAAAGTGGGAACTTTAAAACCCCTATATATGGTATTGGACACACTTGTATGTGTTTGTGTGAGCACAAAAAATAATTAAAATGGAGCATACCTTTGAAAGTAGAAGGCTAATGACGTTTATGAGAGTAAAATGCTTAAACATATTTATGGATGATTTGAAGAACAGAATATTTTTTATGCCTTCCTTAAGAAACTATGGTATTTGCCTAATAACAAGTACGGTGGATTGTTCACACCTACCTCCAGTAACTTCTATCCTTATTTGTTTCAAATTTAGGATAAATATTTTTACATAGAAATTCTAGAGAATATTAGTTTTATTTTGAAATGAATGTATTCCCTGATATTTGAATATCAATTGCTCATTCCACCCCATCAGATAATATATCGAGTTGTAAACATTTCCATTAAGTGTCACATAACAAATTTATGTTATAACAGTGCAGAGAAGGATGTGTTGACTCGGTCACTCAACAACATGGCAGATCTCCGCTCGGAGATACACCATGTGGAGAAAGAGCTGAACAAGGAGCGAGTGAAGGCGAGGGCGCTTGAGGAGGAACTGCAGAATCCACTCAACACCCATCGCTGGCGCAAACTTGAGGTGAGCGCTGAGCAGAGTGGAAATTTTGATACACTAACTATTTCTTTAATTATTTTCCAGTAGAGCGTCAATAATCGAAATTAGTTCCGTCAACAATCTGGATTAGTCTCTAGCTAGAAATTGTAATAGAACCGTAGTGCAAGGGCAGTCGGTTTACATCTTTACTTGAGTGGGCGATTGAAGAGTGGTCTGTGCATACTGCGTAGTGAGGAGAAGTGGAGTGACCGTTAAAGGGGAGGAGGGGAAGCTGCTAAGGTCAGAAAGCCAACCTATTATGTGACAATTGTCCTGCCACCCACTAGTCGCATCAGTTTACTGACCCTAAGTGGTACTCATAAAATATGTACAGTGCGTGAATAAACTTTTTTTTATTTATATATTTACCATTACTGTACCTGTCTGATGTAAAGTGTGCAATTTTAACCCTAGAAGTGGCATGCTATTTACTCTTAACTGTAACATAAAAATAATGGCTAATATCTTCTTGAAATATCAAAGTTTAAACAAAAAAAGCTTAAAACATGCCCCCCCCCTTATAACCACTAGCCACAAAAGCAAAACAGGTGTCCACTGCAATCCCAATTAAGCCTACAAATGCCGTCAACTTCCACCCAAGCTGGTCACCGTTTATTTAAGGTGGGCCCTCCACTCCGCTACACCACACATTTGCAAGCCAAATTGGGATTGCTCATGGTCGGGATTCGAACCCTAGCACTTCCGAATGGCTAGAACCTTACGCTCGTCAGCGTAGCGTGTTAGCCGGCTCGGACAATCAGTGCCTAGGAGTAGAAAGCGCTTACTTGGTTATAGACCTGCCCGGTGGCAGGCTCGTGTACTACGAGAGCAGTTTCGGTTGTTTGCCCCCAGAGGGCAAGACGGTCTCGTAGGCGATTGCGTCGAACAAGTACACTTAACTCACGACAGATGCCTACACCTGCCAATTCTTATTGAATATGTAAATGCGTCGTAAATTACGACTTGCCATTTCTAGGGTTAAACAGTTTTTCTCATATAGTGTATGCTCCCACTTTTTTAAGGATTTTGATAATCTGGATAATTTTAATTTTGTAATCTGGATTGGGTATGGTCACAATTAATCTGGATTATCAATGTTCTACCGTACTAGTTAAATTTGTAAAAACCTTAATTTTAAAATTTATTTAAAATAAGGTGCACTTTTGAATGAATACAGTAATTTACTCATTATAATGCCTCCAGAACGGTTATTGACTAATAAAATAACAAGGTTACATATCTTTCACCCAACAGTTCTGAAATAATTGTAGGTATTGTTTATCCTACATGTTTCAGAGCTAATACAAATTTGTATACTTAAGATTTTCTTCAAAACATATAGGTTACACACACAAAATGTTCTGCTGGCCAGCAGTAGACACCAAACCAAGTGTCGATGTCTATTACCATAAATTACCAAGTACATTATGGTCAGATGTAGGGCCTGACATTTTAAAAACGAGGACTTCTTCTGTAGACAGATCCCTATGTTAAAAAGTAGATTATGGTCAGATTTTAAATAGAGCCTGTTTTAAATAGAGGGCTTCTGGAGGACTTATTTTGTAGACAGATCCTGACGTTCAAAAGCCGTAAACCTGAGTAAATGTAGATAATAGTATTATATCCTAACTGGGGTTTATACTAAAGATTTTTTTAAAGTTAACAAAATAAGGCATAAAATGAAGTCATAAAAATTTCAATACCAACTTTAAAAAAAACCTGTACAATATTTTTAATCGTACTGCTAATTTTATTTCTCTTACAAAATTTCATAACAAACCATTTTACAGCTTACCCGCCTTTAAAAAATTAGTCTTAATTGGACTTTAATATTTATTCTATTATGTTATAAACAAAGATTTACATTCATTTGATAAGTCGTTGGGTGCAGGGATCGGACCCGACCAAGGTGGAGCTGCTACAGAAGGTGAAGATGCAGCAAAAGCGTATCTTGGAACAGGGTAATGCACTGGTGCTGATGGAGGACCGGTGTGCAGAGTTGGAACAGAAACACGCCCACCTAGAGACTACACTGGCACGTTACCAACACGAGCAGCCTGAGCGAGAGAGGGCGGAGAGCTGCAAGAACAAGTTGGTTGCCACTGAGAAGCGGCTCAAGGTAGAGACCATTATCTGATCTTAATGTTTATCCTTCATCGTCTTCAACTGTGAAAATTCAGTACTTTTGTGCCCATTTATACAAATTTAAAAAAGTATTTTAACCCTTCAAAAAAAGGCCATAAGAATTATGTTAAATTTTGACAGTAAAAAATCAGTAAAAGAACATTTTTCTCAACTAAATATTATGACAGTTTATGGAAAATACATTTTTCAAACAATTATGTGTGCAAAGGCTTCCAAAGATACGCTTCCTCAATTGGGCACACACCATGACTATAATACGCGACACAAAAATTACCCAGCCATAAATATACATAACCTGGAGTTTTATAATAAAAGACCAACTGTTGCTGGAGTCAAATTTTTAAACAAATTACCCAGGGTCATAAAACAGATCAATGAAATAAATATTTTCAAAAGAAAATTGAAAAATTACATAATTAGTAAAGCGTTTTATTCGTTTGATGAATATTTAATTGCTTGACTATGGTAGGAACTTAACTTTATTTTATATTAATTTATATGTGATATTAAGTGTGACACTATTCTGATCCTGTAATCGTGATATAATGAATAAAGATTGTCTGATTCTGATTCTGAACAAACTCTGATAGATATAGTGTATTTAACTACTAGTTTTGGTTAGTTCAAAGATTGACATATAAAAGAGGCAGATAACCTCTCAAAGGTTTTTGCCAACATATGTCGTCCATGTGAAAGTGTTAAATAAAGGGCCACTGACGTGATACATCGCTGTGCAGTAAAACTAGGTTCTGTGTTGAGTGTTAAGTATAACATTATTGTTGGGTCAAAAAGTTTTAATTAAATAGAGCGTTGGAATTTTGTTTTTTGCAATAATGACAATTGTGTGAAAAAAATTAATTTTTGAGGGTTCTACTGTAATCATTTTGTCTATTGTTTGAAATACAGTTAAGTCCATCTGGGTTATCTGGATTAATGTGACAGGGTCTCTGCAATTAATGATGATCGTGAATAGCTACTGCAATATTAGTGCTGCATATTGCTTATTACCCTTGTACAACAACAGAACCGTAACATTTCGCAATTGTTTAATGTGTTAAAAATTTGTTTTCAATTTTATTAAAAGTTAAATTTTTTTTAGATTGGAAATAAAACGCTCTTCTGGTGTTAAAACAACCTTCTTCCTTTTACAACCTCTCATGACCACAGATTCAGTATGCACTTTGACTGTAAAAATAATTCCGAAACAAACAACCAACGTAGGCCTTCATACCTGAAACACCTACAGTTTGACTGTTCAGTACTGAAATGTCAAATAGTGATCGCTCACGCATGCACTAAATGCTTGTACATCTAACCTCAAAATCAAACAGCTATGTTTTAACAGTTCACTATTGAAATTTCAAACGGTGACCACTCGCGCATGCACTAAGTGCTTGTAGGCTCCGATTGGAAACACCCCAATATACAGAGTGTGCATTTATCATGTAACACATTCATCTTTAGTAAAACTTGCTGCTTCCAGCAACGTACTGCAATTGTGTCTTGGAAATCTTTTGGAAATTTTAAAGAATCTTGAGTTAAAATTGACATCTTAACTGTTATTTATGTTTTTTTTTTCAAAAACCGATCTGAATGATTTGAATGTGGATAAGGTGGACTTAACTGTTATCAAGAAAAAGTTATTGGTAAATGAGTACAATCCCACTGCAAGATTTATTATTGTATTATTACTCCAGGACGATCCCATAAAGGTAACGATGTGTATTTATTAGCATTTGGGATGCTTCTATCTGGAGAAAGGGTTCACAACACCTTTATTGTGTAGGCCCTACCTATGTTAAAAAACATCAAATATTTAGATGTTTAAAAATATTTTAACTTTTTGCCTTACACATTTGCTTAATATTTTACAGCCCAGACATACAGACTCATTGAATTATAGCGTCAAATTAATTTGTGTCTAATATTTATAAAACAATGTAACAAATTCCAAACTCTTATTAAAACAGGAGAGTCCAAAACATGTACTTACATTTTCCTTGGAGACACAGGGTGAATATAGTGATTTCCTTAATAGATACTGGCAGGTAAAATGATTTTGCTCACCTGAAAGTCCTCTCTGAAACATCAATAAGCACTGGTCTCGTGGGCTGGTTATGTTGTTCTCCCTTAATTGAGCACTACGATGGGAAAGGTAGATGGAAGCTGAAGATGGTCCCAGAGAGGAGTGTGACCGGGTCAAGTCTGGAAGTGATGGTAGGATATCCAGGTGGAGAGTGTAGTATGTGAGTTGCCTCATCTGACACCTAGAAGGGTTCGGTCCACTCACGAAGAGCGAACATACTATACTTGGACTTCTGAGGTGTAGGTTTATATGTAGTATCGTAGGGTTGATTAGGGAACAAGGTGGCCTGAACGTTGGGAATCCGGAGAACACACAATGTTTAATTTGAAAATTATTAAGGGAAAAGTTATTTTGTTTTAGGAGGTTGATTGTAGATAAAGCAGAAGGCCTTTCAGTGGGTATCTCTTGACTTGATGACTAATACAAGGAATTGTCCCTATCAGCTTTATTTTTAGGGTTTATTGATGGTTCATTTGTAGCAAATGAACTTTTGAGCCACCTTGGTGTGGGGGTTAAAAAAGTGTAATAAGATATTTCTCCCCTCAGAGTTATCTGAAACAAAAGAAAAGGCAAACTTATAAGAACAACTGTTATAATATTTCCAAATATATTGTTAATGATAAAGGCCTAAGGGGAGCGCGCTGGTCTAGGGGTAGAGCACAGGGCTTTGGTGCCCAAGGTCTCGGGTTCAAATCCCTCCGGTCACCAATGGCTTTTCTCTATGTGATAATGCCGCAACCCACACAGGGCTGCGCAAAAAGCCACTACGGCTGAAGTGCCTGGGGAGTAATCTGTCCCTTCCAATAAAAAAATAAAAAAAGGCCTGAATAAAAACTATACTTTTAAAATTACAAAAGTTTTTTTTTGCCAGTGATTAACTGTGTGAATAAATGATTATTATATAAAACATATATGAGTATATTTACTAAATAATAAATTTGCTGAACAGAATTCCATATACTTGTCCTTAAGTATATATTATAAATTATTGAGGTTATAATTTCTTTGCTCATTTCTGCAAATTTGTAAATAATCAAATTTAAAAACAAAATTGTTAGACAGTAAAGTCATATAATATAATTTGTTGATTTTTATTCAATTTTTATATTTTCTTAGAACATTAAAACAAGGCTAGTGTCTTCAAAGCAACAAAATAAGACTACGGTCATACATAAAAAAATATATATATAAACTCACCTAATATATTGAGCAGGCTTCCTTTGATACATGAGAATCTAGAGGCTAGGAGTTTGGAATTTGTTACAAATGAGGAATCTCTATCCCATTAAAATGTGTTAATATTAGGTTTATTTTTAAAAACTTTATTTTGAAATAATGGGTTTTTTGTGGCTATACATAGTTAAATTCTAATTTTAATTGTGGATGACCATATATATTTTCTAAAATATATTATAATATATTTATAAGCATGTTTATATATTATAACATGTTTACCATAGAGAAATGTAAGGCAATAATTTTCTATTGTAATAAACAATTTTAGCGAATTTCATTGAGGGTATTATTAGGTTCTATGTGATAAAATGTTATTTTTTCTTTTTATAACCAAAAAATGTCGTAAAATAATTTTTTTTTAAAAATGTATATATATGTATATGTATAATATATATTATAATATATATATAGTTGTTACGATAACTTGTAAAAAGCTAATAGACAAATTTGGTAGAGTGTCCTAAAAATGTCACAGTAAACAGACATTGGTCAATAACGATTTTTTTAAAATTTTTTTGAGTAATGTAATTTTAGAAATTTTAAATAAAACACTATTGGAATCATTAAAAAAATACATTAAGTTCCTTAAAGTTTTTCTCTATCATTACAGATATAAAAAATCTACATACGTTGTATGGTTCAATAATCATAAAAAATTAACTTTTATATTAATCAGTATTTTTGATAAAACTTGGCTTTTTGGTTAATATAATTTATGTTTAAAATCATAGTTTATGTGTTTATCAAAAATGCATACTCTTTATATTAATCATATAAATAGGAACTTTATTTAACAGATGTGTTGTTGGTATAGTTTTTAATTTTATTGTAAAATGATTTTTATGTTTTCGCTATAATTTTCCTATGTTAATTTATAGAATAAAATAATTATATGTTATACATAGTTTTATAAAAATATATATTAATTATTGATAAATTTAATAACTTTGTAATATTTTCATAAACTGATGAGGGGTTGTACAAGTCTACCGGATCTTGAGTCATTAATTCCATCCATGTTTTTAACCAAACTGAAAGCTAATTAATTGCTGGTTTTAATTTTCCCACAATTTGGGATCTCAAGAAGGATGTCTGCTACGTCCCACATTATAAATGAAAAGATATTGATTCCAGTTGAAAATCAGTTTACAAGAACTCAGAACACTATATTGCCCTTCAGCACATAGCAATATTGCAATATATGACGTCAAATATCATATTTACAAAGTAAAAATTCATGGTGCCATGAAAGCATGTTTGAATAAAACTAAAACAAGGCCTACATTAAAAGTTTAAGATTACAAACATAGAGGTACATTTATAAAACAGTACAACACATTCATAAAATTACATAAAGTATAAACTACTCTTACATCACTGATGAATAAAGTGTCATTTTATAGTCACTTTTATATTTGTATAATTATGTTAGTGATTAAAATTTTTCTTAGTTTTTATAATAATAGTAGCATTTTTGTTTACAAATGATGAAAATGTATGTACATATATATATATATATATATATATATATATATATATATATATATATATATATATATATATTAATTTTAAACAGCATGTTAAATGACTGACTATATGTTTTAAAAGTAATGAAATAATTTTAAGAACATTTTTTCAAAGTCTGTATTCTACAAATTGTAGATTATAAGACCTAATCAAAATAAAACTTTTCATTTAATGTTCCAGAAAGTTGTATACCAGAGTTATAACAATATAACTCACATTCTTTGTATACTATGTTTAAAACATCTCTTAATTAATCGGAACAGTAACACAATCAACTTCTTACAAATATTGCATCTGAAAGATTAACTCAAACTCGAATGATATGATAAAAATGGAAAGGTGTAAAACTATCTTAGATATTTTAAAATTATAACTCACGGTACACCTGCATCAGATACCTTCTATATAAGTAGAAATATTTTGTTGTCACTTAATTTGCAAAATTTAAAAAATGATTTGTGTTGCTAGGAAACTAGTTTAACAATGTTTGATGACTTTAAACCTTTTTTACTGCATACAAGACAAGGCAGCCTTGTCTTGTATGTAGTTTATTTCACATAAAACTTTTTAATAGCAATCTTAACCAGGTAGAAATCAGTTTAACCCGCCGTTGGTCGAGGTCACTTGTTTTATGCGGATTGTCGAGGGGTGAGCGCTACGCTCACCTTTAAATGCCTTGTTAACGGTTTATATTTCATGAATTTCAAACAAATTATATCTTGCTACTTTTGATGAACTATTTTCTAACCATTAATTATATACTAAAATAAAAATATCTAATTTTACAATTAAAAAGATCTCGAATTAAAAACATTTTAATAAATTATTTTAACCACCTATTTTTAATTAATTAATTAATACACAGGTCACTATTAAAAATACATTTTTATATTAGGTACTCAGTGTATTATAACAAGAACAAAATATAAAATATACAAAACACATAATTTATAACTATTTTATGAGGTCTAGGCCTCTTTAGTTGTGCTTACTGCACTGTAGTTCATCACGAAACAAAGTGCGAGACAGATGGAAGATCATTTAACCCCCCCCTGACTACTGACACCCAAAATAACCGGTACTCCCAAGTTTCAGGCCGATATATTACAAACCCCATGTTTTGTAAAAACTTAAAATGAAAAGTACAAGTACTGTAAGCGCTGCATTCATCCCTCGACCATCCGCGGGTTAAGAAGAAACAGTAATTGCAAAACTTACATTGTTAACTGTCTCCAGTTACAGTGGTAGCAACATTTAGACTGTGAGTACCGGTACATCTAATTAGGGTTTGTTACAGTAATTATTTAAAAATTAAATAAAAAATTAAATAAATTTAAAATTAAATCCATGAATTGTGGATAGTTGTGAGCGATGCTCGGTGGGTGTAGTGTTCTCTTGTGTGGATTAACGTCCGCACTATTGAATACTACGTTAATCCGCAAAGACCATCCACTTAATTAGACCAATTCGTAATTACGTTATACTTTATACTTTTAACTGAAAAGAGGGCGTGGTTCGGATTCCACGTTAAACTGTAGGTCCCTTAGTTTCCATTGGCTGTTGGGCTATTAATTAACAGTCCTGTCTAAGGAACATGTCAGCCTTAGTCAGTAACAAGACTACAAGATCGCGCCACAATCATCTGACACTCAATCCTCATTCATACTTGGCTTAAAATACCTACCTTGTAGTATGGTCGCCATTTCAATAATCTAATCTAATGATCATTTAGTTTTGAGGCAGGGAATAAAATAAAAATCTTACTACAAATTATCTTCTGAATGGCTTAGTTAATTCAGTTCTAGGTCCAGTTCAGAGGTAAAGTGACTCGGAAATGCACCAAGACTTCAAAACTGTGTTTTTGGGGGTATTGTACAGGGTTGTAAGGGTTGCATTTGCACGAAGGAAAGGGGCATACACCTGAAGGAGCTGATTGTGAGGTTCCAGCAGTTTGACACTGGATGGATCCTGAGACTCCAGCCGCATGGCTGACGTGCCTAAGGACAAACGTTCCACCCCTTTGTGTATTTGTAATTGTAGTGTGAAATCATCCTTATTGTCCTACATTCCCGATAGAAAATGTTCCATTCAACATTAACATATGTTACGGTTTCAGTATCTCTTAGGAGATCTGGAGATGAGAATGGAGCAGGTGAATGAGCTTAAGTCAGAACTGGAGAAAGTGAGCAATGAAACGGTGACATGGAAAGAAAAATACTACGAGCAGGTAATTGATTCGTTGTGTAAATATTAGTATTTGCGCATAGAAAATAATTTATATTAAATAAATCAACCCTGTTTAACCATCAGAGGGTAGATGTGATGGTCAATTTAATTTCAGCGAATTTCCCATGGGGAAGAAGCTATTGTAGTATTTCATTAGTAGTAATGAAACTATAATAAGTCTTTAAAATTATCTCATAACGATGCTGTATTTCCGGATCACGTCAGTAGAACGATATTATTGGGGTAAATACCGTTTTGCTGACTCGTGATCTAAACGTTGTCCTTAGTGGAAAACTCACGTTTTGACACTTTTCTGAGTCACTGTCAAACCCTAAAAACTTCTTAAACATCTAACACTGGTCATGTCATAATTAAAACATACAAAAACAGGTACAAATAATACACATAAAAACAAGCATGTAGGCCTACAATTAATATCGGGAACAGACTGGTGTGTACACCGTTTATATCGAGACACAACCGGAGGTGGATGCGTCCTATCAGATGGACTTTGTCCTCTGATACCTTGGTTACCGTTGCTGTCGATTTTTCTCAAAAACAATGAGGGTTTCAAATAATGCGTTTGACTAGAGATTACTTTTTTCATTTAATAAATGTTGGAGCTGAAATTTTTTGGCTTTGTATATTTCATAATTTTCTAGTGCTGTTATTTTTTGTCCTTTAAAAAAGACATGTACAGTGTAAGATTGGATTCAATATTGGAATAACTATGGTTTTTATCTACTATGTGGGAAGTGATAATTGATTTCTGGTTATTTATGGCTTTTGGTAAAAGTTCTTTAAATCGTTTCTAAAATTGCTGTCCAGTTTAACCAATGTAAAATTTCTCGCAGTCATTACATATGTTATTTTATATACTCTGGTCTTCTTATATACATGATTAGCATGTTCTTTTATATTTAATCTTTTCTTCTGTTTATTTTGATATTCTAAAAGCAATTATTTATTCCATCTTTATTGTCTGTGCTTTTCTATCTGTTTTTTTATATTTTTTATCAATCATGACCAGATCGTAACTATTAGCTACGGCAATGTGTTTACTTATGAATGTGCTCAGATCAATGAAAGTATATGATGTGAAAAAATTATTATATTTAATGGAGGAAAGTATATGTAAAGTTTACTTGTAATATATATTTTATGTTTTATTATTAAACTGAAAATTATTTTTCAGAAAAAGCAAGCTGAAAAGCTCAAAGTAAAAGTGATTGAGATGAAAGGTGTGAATAAACCACAAAATTGCAAAAGTTTGAATGGACTTGACAAGGACAAAGGAAAGGAATTGCCACCTTTGCCATCTAAATCAAGATTTATGGGAGGTGGATACAATATATCCAACAGTTCAATATAAACTTTTAATAAATTTACACATTTGTACAAATTCATTTGTTTTAAAGTATTTACTTTACATTTACTGTAGAAGTATAAATTCATTTTAAATTTAGTAGTAATAAAATATTTTTATTTTTAAATCAAGTATGATTTTTGACACTTTATTGTCCAGCAGTAGTCAAGAGTAGTTGTGGCAATAATTTAATGAAAAGGGCGTACAAACAAACAAAAAAGATTTTTATTACATAACAATAAGAAGCTATTTATATATTAATTAAGTGTTAATTATTCAATACTAAAAAAATGCTCTTCAATGTTCAAGGAAATAACTTTTTATTAGGGTACATAATATTTTTTTAATGTAATTGTATAAATTCAATGGACAAAAGATGAGAGGACATTAATGTCATAAATTTTAGCTTACTTGCTGAAAGAAATACTAGCTGATTTCAGAATTGGAGCTAATGTATATTTTAATCCGTTATAACTAGTTTTAAAAGCTTTTTAACACCTGTTTGAGGAACTATACTTATTGGTGTTATCTTGTTCGCCAAAGCTTTCAACTGCACTAATACCACTAGTTCATTGTGACCTGAATATATGAAATGTTCTCTAGTGGTTGACAGATTTTTAACCACTGAAGTACTGTACAGCAATTTTTAGACATTCCACACACCCTATGTTAACCCTCCATCAGGTGCATAGTGGAAGATACCTCCTCACTAGCAAATATTTTGCTTAAAAATGTGAAAACGTTTGTTTTGAATTCATTGCTTGAACGAACCCCTAACCCCTCTTTCCAGGAACATAGAAGTATCCAGTTTTACTCGCTTTGTCTTTTTACATCAGTGTGGGTTTGAGTTTTGTCAGTGTTTGGAGGTAACGTCTGCATGTGCCCAATAACGTGGCTGCCAATGCGGAGCCATTTTTCACGCACAATAGATAGAAAAAATATGAAATAGAAAAAATTCTCCAGTAATTAGATCATTTATTTGATTTGACTAGCACCTGATAAAGGGTTAATAAATGAACTTCTGTTCAACTACAGTGAAACAGGAGCAATATTTGACACTGATCTCAGATCTTTTACAAAGGTCAGATGATGCCCTCGAGTGGCCAGACAGTTCTATCTCTGTTCTCAAAGAACTTTCAGAGCTGAACAGATGATGAGAGCTCTGGGCCCCTTTCAAAAACCTATGAATTTCACATACCACCAAGTTTAGCGAATTATCTGAATAGCTGGCAATACCTGGATGGTAGAAAGTTAAAGTGCCCCAGTGTTCTGTCTGGATTACCTTATACCTTGACCCATAAACTGGGGTGATTGTTGATTTGGAGCATGAATCTTGTGTTCCATGGCCTGAGCCCAGATCTAGATTGGTTGGAGAGGTTCTTTTTACTTTTCCTAGAATTAGATAGATTGTCCATATCCTAACTCATGAATTTCTTCTGTCTGGTGGCTTTACAATTTCCCCAGGAACAATTGAGCCATTGCTAGCTGGATTTGCTACGGCCTTAAAATCCTAAAATGTCTAACATCTTTAACATTTAAGGTAATATAGCCTCACAGTTAAATGTCTTATAATCATAATTAAATTATAATAATAAATCACGGGTTAGGTATTTTATATACCGGTGCACTTAGAATGTAAGTGTTATTGTACTATATGAAAACTGTAATGTCATTGTTAAATTGTCTTGAAAAATAAAGCCAATCTGTAAATAGTCTTAGTGGCAAAATCTGAAGATGGTACTGCCTTGTTATTGACCTAATTTAAGGCATAGCTAAGACAATTTTTTGGGTTATTTAAAACACCCAAAAATGTTTTGGTATTTTTTGGAATATTTTTTAGGTCATTTGGATCTGTGGGGTCCATCGTCTCACTCATTGCAGACTACTGTTCAAGGAATTGAGGTTTCTGACTCTTCTCTTCTTCTTCATCCTGCAATCAGTATTGTTTGTTTAAAGAGAAAACCGTTTATTTTTATTATAAACAACTTTGTGTATAATTACAACACTAGGTGTGCAAACCTGCAGCATGATCCTCAGCTCTATGCAGGTGTTCTGGAGTCCTTATTACTCCAGTAACAAGATTTACAACATTCTACTAAGAAGCTGATTGTGGAAATAGCGATCAAATTTAAACCCCGCTTGAAAGATAACTTGCATGAGGAAGCCATCTACAGCGTGGATTTACTGATTGTAGGGTCTACTGCTTGCCATTGATGAAGAGCAGCCATAACGTCTACGTAATCATCCTAACTGGATGACGTTGAGTCACCTAGTTAGGATGGTTATTGAGGTTACATCAAATATACAAGCATGGGTGGAGTTAGACGTTTCACGTTGGGGGAATTTCCTATTTTGTTATAGTCTTGAGAAAAACATGATCTACCCAGAGTCCAAAAACAATAGTCGTCAAAATTTAATATATATATAATAAAATGTATAAATATATATGTGTCTGTGAACACGATAACTCTCGTAAAAATGGTCCAATCAAGACCAAATTTGGTAAACGTGTATTCTACAAGAGCTCGGACGAGTTAAACCAGACATATTCAAAAACTAGTTTGGGGGGTTTTTGTACCCCAAAATTTTTTTTGCGTTTTTCATATGTAATTTAAAAAGTTTTAAAATTTAACCTTCAACATTATAATCGGCTTAATAAACTACACAATTTAGTTACTTAAAGTTTTTCTCTATCTCCAACGGTTACCGAGATATTAAAAAAACCAAACTCAGTACGATGTATTGTGCTCCAATGTTAAATTATGGAGGATAGGAAAAATTAATATTTCATATTAATCAATATTTTCGGATAAAACTTGATATTTAGCTTCATGTGGTTAGATCTATCCATTTATGCTTAAAAATCATAGTTTATGTGTTTATCATGGCAGCAAACCTGCATACTCTTTTCCCATATTAATCATATAGGGAAAACAACTCCTTTATTTATGACAGATGTTGATGAAAGTTGGTATAAATCTTAAGATAAAAATATTTATGGTAGAAATGTCTAATTTCAGTGTTCCTAGCAGCAAACCTGCACACTCTTGCATGATAATCTTATAAGAATAGGGAAATAATTTTTCATTTTATGGACAATTTTTTTTAAATTCATATATTATATTTATTATAAATTTATAGCATTGTATTTTGTTACACTATAGTCTAAAAATAGAGAAAAGAAAACATTTAATTAAAACTAATATAAAACCACAGTAAAAACTCATAAAAATACCTGTGTAAAATAAAAAATTATAATAGAAGGGTTTAGATTGGTAACTATAGAGGGATATTATTACTGAACTGTACATACAAACTTTTGTCCAAAACTTTTAAATAAGTTGAAATATATGCAGAGGAAGTTATAGAAGAGCACCAAGCGATTTATGAAGGGGAAGTCAACTACAGACCAGATATTTAGCATGAAAGAGCTGGCCTCAAAATACTGGGAATACAACAAAGATCTATATATTCTGTTTATTGATTTTAAGAAAGCTTATGATAGCATAAGATCAAAACTATGATCAATACTAAGGAAAAGTAAGGTTCCAGAAAAAATTATAAGGTTGATAAAGATGTGTGTGGAGGGTTCAAGGGTAAAGTTGGGATAGAGAGAGAACAAACAGACACTTTTGACATCAATACTGGGGTGAGACAAGGAGATGGACTGTCTCCTCTTCTGTTCAAATTTGCCCTTGAAGACGCCTTAAAAGCAACAAAATCTATTCAACTGGGTGTGAATATTAAAGGACAAATTAATGTACTGGCATTTGCTGATGATGTTGCCTTATTGGCCTAAAAGAAAAATGACCTAAAAGTGCTAGCTGAAGCCCTCATAACAGAAGCAGGAAAGGTAGGGTTACAACTGAATGAAGATAAAACAAAGTTTATGAAGATTGGAAGGCAGGCAGAGCCGGAGAACTCAACGCTGGACGTTTTGAGCTATAAATTTTCTGTTACAGAAGAATTTAAGTATTTAGGTGTGATACTAAACAGCCAGAATAAGATGGATAGGGAAATACAAGCTAGATTGAGCTGATAGATGCTATTGGAGCTTATTGAAACTTTCGAAAAGCAGACTCCTGTCAAGAAACACTAAGGTTCGAATATATCTCGCAATAATTCAGCCAGTTCTCCTTTATGGTTCGGAAGTTTGGACCCTCACAAAGAACATAGAGAGAAAATTAATAACTTTTGAGAATAAAATCCTGAGAAGAATATACGGGCCAACATTGGAAGATGGGGTGTGGAGGATTAGAAAGAACAAAGAGTTAAGGGAACTTTACGGAAGACCTGATATTGCAGCTTTAATCCGAAGTAGGAGAATTAGATGGCTTGGGCATGTTCGAAGAAGAGTAGAAGATAGTAGTGTAAGAAGAGTGTGGAGAGGAAAGCCTGAAGGAAGACGCCCACTGGGGAGACCTAGAATCAGATGGGATGACCAGGTGGTGGAAGACATCAGAAAACTGTGCGCAGAGGTGGATGAGGCAGAGGATAGAAAGATGGAGGCATCTTTGAAAAAAGTTTCATTAAAATAGAGTAAAAGTAAGATTGGTAATAAAATTCAAAAACTTTTAAAAGGTTTGGAGGTTGCTCCCCCTTATTCCGCCCATGTATACAAGTAAGTATACACGTGTCTAGTAATATTACTACTAATGAAATACTACAATAGCTTCTTCCCCATGGGAAATTCGCTGAAATTAATTTCTGCATTATATCGCAACCATTTACCATTGTAATAGAAACTCATTTTTCATGAACATTTGTGTTATAAACCAAGAAATCTTAATACCGTATATAAAAGCGGAAGTATGTAGTATGTACAAGTTGCCTATAGACCTCGGAATCTCTTGAATTATTCTAATGAAACTCTCATTATTAGCATGATTCGAGGATGGTTTCTTAGATTAGATTAGATTTCTGTGAGGTTGGGTACGTCCGCATAAAAGGGTGCAGTTTTGTCAAGTTATATAAATTTAGTCTTTACAAAATTAATATATGTGATTAAATAATTTATAGCTTCTGTAATTTTTAAACATTAAGAAATAATGCTTTGCTATTTGCCGTCTGAATATTTCATATTAATGTAAAACTATAAAGTAAATATCTACTGTACAGAATGAAAAGTTTTATTCACCACTTATTATTTTACAGTTTTTGTGGATTATGTATTATGATTAAAAATAAAATGTTTATATTGGTCAAATCAAAATTATATTGTATTTACTTCCCTTTGGGAAATATGTTAGATCATGGATATGTCTATTGTCAAAGGGAATCAGTTACTCTAAACAGCTGTCATTATAGCTGGATTAAATTAGATTATTGAAATCACGACCCTACTACAAGGTAGGTATTTTAAGCCGTAAGTATTAATGACGATTGAAAGTAACATGATTGTGGCGCGATCTTGTAGTCTTGTTACTGACTAAGGCTAACATGTTCCTTAGACAGGACTATAATAGAAAATTCCGAGAGTAGATAGACACAAAACAAAACACACTTACCGACTATCGCTTACAAATATCCACAATTAATTAGTGACCTCAAAATAGTCGGATTACAGGACGAAGCCACCGTCCCAATCATGCTTAGTGACGACTTATGACACTGTATCAAATTTTATTTTTTCAAATTGTCAATACCCCCGCCCCCAGAGTTAAAATATATCCATGTTAAAAGTGTTTGTGTTTACTTCCTTGTGGGGAATAAGTTGGATCATGGATATGTCTAAAGAAATGTTTTCAGTTCATCTAAACAGCTGTTCTTATATGATTGTAAGTAACTTCTAATAATTAATTAAAGAAACGTTAAATCACCAGCAACATTTGTGGAAAAAGTACTAGAATATATATTATTTAACACTAAACTGTATATAATAACGAAAACACCCATACTTATGTATCTTTATACGCAAGAAGAATAGTTAATGTTGGTAGCACTGAATATGTTTAATTTGTAATTCGTTCTGCTGGTTCCTACTCCATTTGTCTATTTCCATTATTGATCCGAAAAAACGACAATGTGTACCATATTATTTATCTCTATATGTTGCATGACGACTGCTTGTTAAAAATAAGACTGTAATAGCTGCAGACACTTAAATATTTTAATTTTTTTCATAAAGTATGTGCAGTTTTAGCCAAGATTTATTATTTGACGTTCACACAAGATTACCTGTTAGTGCTTCTATCTTGCGGTGACATTATGGACTAGGTGATGTTTTGTTCAATAATGTTTGCCAGCTCTAAGAGATGGAGCTACCATGGACATCAGGCTAGCTGAATTCAGATTCAGAGGTAAAGAAGATTTTAACCCATTTAAACTAGTTTGAATGGTTTTTGATGCCTGTTTAAGACACTTTAATTGCTTATTTTATCTAGTCCGCTCAAGCCTCCAACTACTATTAATATCATGAGTTCTTTGTGACCTGAATCACTTTCATTTTATTATTCATTTTTCCAAAAGAAATAAGGGAATAAAACAATAATTTATCATTTATAAATTTTGAAAGTAATATTACCATTTTACAATAAACAATATATATTCCAGCCAAGCCATGAATTAAAACTCAAAAGGAATTTTCAGGATATTAAATTTTATTATAGATTATCTCAACTGGCATTTAAAGCTAAGTTGATCAAGCTATGATGAATATATCATTAATAATTGTTACCTATTTATATCTACACCTTTCACAAACTTGTTCTTTATTGAAATATTTTTATTTATAAATTGTCCTATCTACTGCTGTAATAAATTTTATAGGGCTTAAAAAGAGAAATTATGCATAAACATACACATTTTGTAATATTGCTGCACTACTTAACATAATTTAATTCTACTTCTGTCATTTATGCTGGTGAATACGGTAATAAATTCTTATTATTAATAAGAGGCCAGCAAGGTTAATATTCATTGTATTATTTGGTAGGCTTAGGTACACTGCCAATGGTAATAGATAACAAGAAACCAAAATGTTATAAAAAAATATGTTGTGGTATTGTATCTTTCTGCACTGGGCATACTACAGACTGAATAATTTAATACAAAGCACACTTACAATGATTCATTAAAAAAGCATCTGTATGACCTAATAATATATGTTATTATATTCTATTTTATCTGGATGCACACTGATCGGGGTCATCACCACATGACATTCTCACAACCTGACGCCATCATCCGCAGTGAATGTATCAAGTGACAGTGAAAAATATGTGGAGACCAGTAATTTGCTTTTAAATAATAATTAATTATCTTAATGTGACTATGTAATTGGCAGTTAGCCTGTTTCCTGGCATTCATAATAAATAAATTTTGCTTGATAAACATACATTTGAGCATAAGTTATTATAGATAAGTACTTCACATGTAATGCACATTTTCACATTTTTTTACACAATAGTTTTATAACCTATTATCCTCCCATATCCGAGGTGGCCTCGATCCCAATTACCTTGGATAAATGGGAGTCTACTGTATAGAAAATGAAATAACAAACTTCAAAAGGCGAAGATTCATTGAAGCAAATTTTTTAATAAAACATTACCCTTTTACAAAAAATATATATTGCAATAAAATTACAAATTTGTTAATCTTTGAAAATTAAACTGAAAGCCAACTAATCAAATTTAGAAACTAATATATAAATACATTTTTATAAAATATTTTTCAGTTTATTCTATTGGTATGATTGTAATGTTTCTCCAAGTAGCATACATTTAAAACATTTTAACTTCAAAAAAATATCATCAGAAAAAATTTTGGCGATAGTATTTGAAACTATTCACAACAGGATTCTGAGGGAAAATGGAACGCTTTACCAATAAATTTTGGGCAGTAACATTTTTTAATTAAAAAAACACGCTAAAGAATATCAAATATCAATTAATTGTTTTTAAGTTAGACTCCTTATACATAAGTCCTACTAATTGAGTAGACCCTAGTAGGCCCTAATGCTCCATAAATTAAACTTTTATAAAAATAATTAAAACTTCATTGGTCCTTTTGGTTTCAGACTTAAAAATGAGATGAGATGGAGCTAAAAACTCTGAAGAAATAATTTTACTTTAGAAGAATATCTTACTCAAAATGGTGATGGAACACCAAGAGAAAAGGTTCTTCCAACTCCCTAAATGGGAGGAACATGTCTTACGCAGAATGAATGCGCTTTACAAGAAATCTGAATTGTGTGATGTAACATTAAAGTTTCCAGATGAAGAAATGGTAGTTCAGGTAGGTTAGATGATAAGTTGTTTGAAATTAGCTTGTTAACCTTTCATTGGAAGAAGCCTCATAAGAGCTTAAAATAACTATAAGTTGCAACTTAACGATTTTCAAGTCATATTTTTATCTATGATTAATTTTTTAAGATTAGAAGCTCTTAGCGACGCTGGGTTGGTAATGGATTAGGTATTTTCTTACATTTTACAGACCACATCCTTACATGGCATAGTATATTATGATGTACAGCGCTCAAAAGGGTTAAGTTTGGCTGGTTATTGTTGGTATACATATATTTGTAGTCTACCACAATGTCAATAACCATCCTAACTGTACTCTGCAGGATGTTAGATGTGAAGAAGATACATTGCCGACATACAGGTATTGTCGGTAGTTAAGGATGATTTTTGTCAAGGATTATCAAGAATTAATGGTCTACATAAATAAAATTCATAATTTCAAATTAATCAGACTACATTTAGATAGTACTCGTGTATTTGATTGGTTTATTCTGTCCACAGGCACATAAAGTTATTTTGAAAGCTTGCAGTGGATTTTTTGAAATCCTTCCACCTTCTTCTGGAGGAGTTGTTCTTCATATGCCTAAGAACATGAAGTCCCACCAAGTCAAAGCACTGATCAAGTATGCATATGTAACTTACTGTATTATTTTAGTGTTTAGTAAGTAATTAGGTTTAGGTTTATGCCTATCTACCTATTTTTTCCTTATTGAGTGCTAGGATACAGCCATCCAAAGCCACTTTTCCCTAAAAATATCTATGGCGGCTTCTTTGTTTATGCCACACAATAGCGAAAAAGCAACTGCATACTATCACCATTCACATTTAAAAATTTTTCCCTGTAAAAACAATGTTGAAGATAAAATATTTTTTGTAAGTTGACAGGTTGAAGTAAATCAGAGGAATATTATTACTGGTTAATATGCAACTGGTATTTGCATACTGGTGTATAAGGAAATTGAAATATTTTTTGTAAGTTGACAGGTTGAAGTAAATCAGAGGAATATTATTACTGGTTAATATGCAACTGGTATTTGCATACTGGTGTATAAGGCAATTGAAATAACTTTTAAATTTATTATGGCACAAATAGTAATTTCCCATTTTGACAAAAAAATAAAAAATATAACAAAAATAACCTTTCAGCAAATTGGTAAGCAAGATTCACAAGGTCCATTACTATATTAATAATTTTATTGTATTTTTTATAGCTGTATGTATACTGGCAAACTCGAGTACATAGCTGAAGAACAGGATGCAATTAGTCTTGTTGCAAAGCAACTTGGAATGAACTACATCATTGAAATGTTACAAAAACAAGTATGTATTTATTTAACTGTCTTATATGTAGGCTAACTCAATGATATTTTTTTTACTGGAATCAAAATTCTACGGAATGTATTCAATGTTTAATTTTGAGTTGGGTTAGCTGAATTGACCCTAAATTGAATCAAGGAGTCAATTCTCAAAACATACTTATTTTTCAGGCCATATTTAATTATTTATGTTTGCCCAGTTTCAAGAACAGTACAGTACATTATACATTACCTTTGTTTATTGCCTATGTTCTTGAGTTTGTTGGTGTATTTGATGCACATTTAAGCATGTTTCTGGCATCATCAAAAAATTAAAAAACTTAAAAAACAAAAAGGCACATTAATTAATTTTTAAATGAAAACTATTTACAGTCACTCACTATCACTGGTCACTCCCGCATTGTTCGCGATTGCGCGGCAAAACAGCGGTGGGCGCAATTGCGTTAGGGTAGGGGTGGGCAGAACTTGGAAAAGCCCACCGCTACCCTAAATCCTCACACCACACAGTCAAAAGTGAAAACACCAGTAAACTTCAACAAAACAAACCCCCACTGTGCGACCGTACAACATGCGCCCGCCGCTGTCGTGCTGCACTATCGCGAACAATGCGGAAGTGACCACTGATAGTGAGTGACTGTAAATAGTTTTCATTTACAAATTAATTAATGTGCCTTTTTGATTTTTTTAAGTTTTTAAATTTTTTTAATTTTCTGATGATGCCACAAATGTGGCGAAATGTACATCAAATACACCAACAAACTCAAGAACATAGGCAACAAACAAAGGTAATATATACTTATTTTTAATTTATTTATTAAACTAAATGAAAACATTTTTATTTTACGATTGAAATATTTAGAGACCATGTTAAAAGTAATAACATAGTCTTAACACTTTTGAATGCAAAGCCTTCAACGGGCCATTTAGTTAATTTCAGTTTAATTAGTTTAATTTTAGTTAATTAAAGTTTCAGTTTTAGTAGCCATTTAACGGGCTACTAAAACTTCAATAGAGTGCTGAACCATTGTTTAAAAATTAATTTTTTTTGCTGTAATTTTGTACTATTTTACCGCGATTGTGAATGAAAAAAGTTGTTAGGAGTGTTATGTAATATATCCAATACTATAATACGAGCAAGGTTTGTATATATATATATATTTGCACACGGATCTCGAAAACGGCACCGAGGAATTTCTTTAAATTTTGGAAATAACTAATTTCCGAGTAGAAAATAAGTTCTAGATAGGTCTAATGTCCAGGAAAATTCGTGTTTTACTGTAATATTAAGTTTAAAATCTAAAAATTTAACATTACGCTTATGGAGAATAAAATGTAAACAATACAAACCAAAACAGCTGTTTATAACCGTTTGACAGTTCTTGATTGAAGACTGCGGGGAACAATATAGAGGTTATGCATTAATATTTATTTTATGAATTAAATAAATGCAAAATTATCAGGTTACTAAACAATTTGTAAAAACTTAAGGATAACAAAGCTGTGCGAAATAAAAGCAGAAAAAAGTATTTCCAAAATCTTCCGTGTTTTGATAGAAAACGTATTCGTTGTATTGCTTGAAGCCACTGTAACAAACCAATTAATTGATGTAAATTAAATTTCTCTTTTGCTTTTCAATCCTCACTCCGTTTATAACAAAATCAGTTGATCACAGGCTAATAATAACGGTATGGATAATAAAGCAGTAAATGATCGGCTTTGGCTAAAAGACGTTAAACGGCATCGCTCAATTGACTAACGTCGTAGCCGAGTAGCGTGTCGGCCTCAAGAACTATAGGCCGCGAGTTCCATCCCCACCACGGGCGATACTTTTTGACAGTGCTATATTAATTATGGTGTATTAAATCGGTTTTACTTAAACCACATAAATGTTTTCATTGAGTAATAAATGTGTTTTAATTTTTCTAATTAATTTTTCTAATACATATATTATTCTAAACGAGCAAAGCTCGGTCACCAGGTACTTTTACCTTTAATACGAACATAAAACATTTATAGTTAGGCATTTTATGCTGATTCCGCTAGTTCACCACCACTTGTGATATAGTATACAAGAAAACATATCGTCATGAGTGTTGAGGAGTGATTAGTTCGGGTTTTATCTACAGGATTGTAGAAAGTCTAATCACAGCGATGACAGGACCGCACAGCCAGCACACCGGCCAGTCTGATTGACGAGACACAACAATGAACTTCTTAAGTCCGGCAGATGAATGTAGAGATAATTTAAAAGTTAAGTAAAAGTTAGGTTGGTTATCGATATTTTTATTTCGTTAATAATATTTTATATTATCAATTACCAACCTAACTTTAAGTATAAATAGTATTGTTGGTGAATAAATGGAATCCTAAGGTAAAAAGCTGGTGGTGGATTAGTGGGGAAGATCTGTGAAAATAAAGGTTTTTTATTTTTCACAAACAGACAGTACTGTACTTTAATCTATAAAGGTGCAGAATAATAAATTTTTTGTATCCTCAATGCATTATGTATCAAATGAAAGAGGATATTTGACTCTTCAAAACCATCTACAAACCAGCTTTTTATTTTTATAGTTTTTATTCCATGAATTTTTAAATATAAAGGAAAACCCCAGCATTTTATAGAGGTTCTGTAATATTATGGTCAGCACTCAAAAAGTGTTAAAAATCTAACTACAAAGGTTAACCATATTTCTCCCATGTTTTCCCTTGGGCACTTTCATTGGACTGATCATGCCATACTAAAATATTATTGACTGTTTTTGTACTTAATTGACAATGTTTTTGGTTATTCATATCATACAATTTCAGAGATTTTCACAAATCAAAACTTCATGCTTAATCTGCTTTTCTATAATAATTTGTTTAGTCTCCGGCTACACCAAATCAAAAGAGTGAGTTACGTCCGACTCCAAAGAAGAGTGTGCCAAAGCCAGTAGCTTTGACACCAATTCCTGTGGAGATGGGCTCGGTTCAACAAATTGCCCCTTCCCAAGCGCCGGAGCCCCTTACCCCTTCAACTATCCTCCCAGGGAAAAAGTAGGTGAAAATGAAAATTTTTTTTAAATTTTGTTGTTAGGACGTCCGTATTGTCGGACGCTAGCTCTTCTTGCATGTTTTGCCGATGTCCGTACATACGGACGTTGGCACTGAAAGGGTTAATAGTTTGTGTGCAGTCTGTGGTTTTACTGCAAATAATATTTGCTTAACAAAAACTTATGTTTTGAAGACAGAAGATAGAATCTATAAGTACAGTGGAACCTCTCTGTCGAATTACCTTGTATAACATATTATTTTCCAATCCCCTTGAAAAGTCATAAAACTCAATAGAAAATTTAACCCTACATAGTGAACAAAATATTTATAAAACTCTCTACATAACAAATATTTAGGGTGTTTTTTAGTAATTTTCTTAAACCTGTATAATGAAAAAATATAATATAGAGTCAAAAATATAACAAACATAACATGTGCCTAAAAATCTACTTTAAATAGAGGTTGGACGTATTCTTTATTCTTCTATTAGTATTCTTTATTTGGAGGTTATAACTAACCCCTATTTTACACAAATTGAAGCAGAATTTAACCTCGTTTTTAAGAAAGAATACCCCTATATAATGAATATATTTCTTAGTCCCTTTAAATTTGTTAAATCGAGGTTCCACTGTATTAGATTTGTAAAATGTATGATTAAATAATAGCAAGAATCTGGACAGCTGGGATCTGCAATTTACCTAGTAAGTGTTCCTACAATCCAGGAGGTCACCGATTTTGGATAGTTATGAGCGGTGGTCCAGTGGCGGTGATATTCCCTGGTATGGATTAATGTCCACCCTATTGAATACTATGTTCATTCTCAAAGACAATCCACTTAATTAGACCAGTTCGTAATTGAGAGGCAAAAGTGGTTTGGATCCCACGTTAAACTGTAGGTCCCTTAAGATGCCTATTAATTAACTGTCCTACCTAAGGAACTGCCAGTTTAAGTCAGCAACAAGACTAAGCATCGTGCCACAATCATCTCACAATCATTTCTTATTCATACTTGACTTAAAATACCTATCTATATAGTTCACCATTTCAAAAAGGTAATCAGATATGTTATAGATCTGTCTGAAGAAAAAAAACTATATTGTTGTTTGAGATTAAATTTTTGAAACCTCTTCAAACTACTTAATTTCAATCAAACTCGTTTGAGCCATATTTAAAGAATTATTTAAAGATTTTATAAAAAAAGGTTTTCAGCCTAATCCTGATTACTTAAGCTCACAGAATGTGAATACTATTTTTGTTCAAAATACACTCGATATATTAGTTTAAAAAAGACAATAAGATTAAAAGCATTACTGTCATAAGTATTAATTCTACCATGTTTCTTATAAAATAAATTTATAAAAGTATCTAATAACATTAGTGGAAAGTCAATCATTCCTCTGTACTCTTTTAAATTTAATTTTTCAAAATAGAAATAGCTTATACGTTAGATCTTCTTGTGGACGGTTAAACAAATTAATGAATGATACACATTTTATAGGTTACCGATCTGGAAACAGAGGACTACAGTTCACCTTCCAGAAGAATTGTACCATTCTATGAATAAGTAAGTGATTAATTTTAACATGTTTGCATAGTGATAATAAATGCTTCAAAACCATATCATGAACTGGAAAGAATTGTTCTCTCAAAGGAAATTGTACATGTACTTCAACAAAACATAAAGAAACAAATTCCAAATGCATCCTGGTGTTTGTAGGAAATGCTGCGCCAACCATACCATTAACTACACTATCAGAAAAGATTTTGACTTAATGACTGAACAAACCAATTGAATACCTATGAATAAAAATTTTTGAATGACTCCCCAAAAGGTGTTCAGAGGGTTAAGTTATGAACTTCTATCATGGTCCTGGGTTTAATTGTCACTTCATTTTTCTATATGAAATTGGCTAATAACATATTACACAAGTAATGAATTGTTTTAATGTAGGATTTTATGTAAATATGTAAAATAAGAGGTTTAACCAGTTATTAAAAACCCTTCAAAGTAATTTCTATCAATTAGGTTTATTTTATTTAGTTAGGTTATTTTGTACCACCAAAATCAAGTTTTTTTAAGATAATTTAATTTTTTTACATTTTTCTCTTACCATTAGAAACCGATATAATACCAAAGACTACACAATTTAGTTCATTGTTAAGTTTTGCTCTATATTAAACGGTTCCAGAGATATTGAAAAATCTAAACATAGTAGGTTTTATTTTGGGCCTCCAATGTTAACCTTATGGAGAGTAATTAAAAATTAATATTTCACTTATCAACCAATTATATTGAATGAAACTTGGTATTCAGCTTCATGTGGTTGAGATCTATCCATTTATGCTTAAAATTAATAATTTATGTATTTATCAGCACCTAACCTGCACACTTGTTTCCCATGTTAATCGTATTGAGAATAGGCAACCTACTTTATTATAAATCTTGATACATGGTCAAAAAAAATTATTGTGGTCAAAATTATTATTGTGTTCCTCACAGCAGCAAACCTACATACTGTTTTCCCCATGTTAATCTTATGGAGAAAAGGAAGAATCTTATTTATGGACATTGATCAAACTTGTCATATATTATTACTGTCATAATATTGACTTGGAATTTTGTGAGTACGTAGGTCTGCTGCGACAGGAGTATTAGCTTTAACTAAATAAACGCTTGGGCGCTTATGGATTGCACATTTATTTTGGCATACTCTTTGGGCATTTTCCCCGACATTTAAACACCTATATTCGATATATACATCACTGTGGCTGAGTACTCTCTGTGTGTGAAGTTATTCATGCAAGGTTTGATTCCTATCTGTATGCAATTCCGATTAAGGAAAGTGAAATTCCAATGGGACTGTGAAAATAGCCTTTGATGTATTATATCAGTTTGGCGATTTAAAAAAATTGACCTGAAATTTTAATTGTTTTAGAATTTTATGCGTGTATTTGTAATTTTAGGAAGTGCCATGTGCCTGCCATCCCTATAGAGCCAAAACCGACCAGGTTCGACTGGCCGGAGGAGGACAGTCTTCCTGTGATCACTAACAATTTCTCAATGGACTCTTTTGAAAACCTTTCTTACGATTCACAAGTTATTACAACGCCATGCAATGATCCAAAGCCTGTCATCTCAGAAGATTCCATAGAAAGGATGCCCACCATCACAACCTCTTTGGTAAGAACAAATCATCCTCATGTAGCATATTGTACAGAAGTCATGAAAATTCAATCTTTTTTTTAAAAAAAATAGCAATTTTGCTATCGGCAGACATTAATTTAGTCAGGTCTAAACTTATGACTCATGCCACGTTCACGCAGTATTATCGAATACAGATGTTCTCGATCAAGATGTCAAACTTCAAAGTAACGTTTACTGTTGAATGTATTATACATTCGATTGCTCAACCTATCACCAGGACTTTTGTGAAAATCAGACAACCAGCCATCTCCCTGCTGGCTCAAAATTATTGTGCATTCGCAGCCTATTATCTTATCCACGTATAACAGCTTACATGATCAGGGAACCGCTCCTCCTTTTGGCGCAACAAAATAGTCGTACCAATATGAAGCTTGTGTTTAAAAACAATAGTGATGGATGGGATTACCTGTGATTTTTTCAAGAGAATAATTTTTTTTGCTCTGACAGTTTGATGGCGATGTTATACGACCAAATACAGAAGTGTGATTTGCCTTATTGATCCTGTTCTTTTGGTGTTTGCTTTTAAATGAAATGATAAATCTTAAGGTTAAGGATATAACTGTACGAGATGTGCTAGCAAAAGATTGGCAATTGACTCTGTGATTAATAGAAAAATAATAGGGTATTAGCAAAGATACAGTAAGGACCATCGTCCATGAAGAATTAGACAAACACAAGATTTGTTCACCATTTGTGGATGTTGAGAAGGTTCAGAACCATGTCTTGGCTATTCTGTGGACGATTCCATATCAAGACTTTTCCAACAGTTTTCAAGTGTAATGTGAACATTGTCAGAAGTGTGGAGAGTATTATGAAGGTCAATAAAGGTATTTACAATCAAAACTCTGTTCAAATCATACCATTCACCAAACTTTTGAAAAAAAATCAATAAAATTTTGTATGGTGTTAGCATCCTAACCCTCTACCATATGTTGTATGAAAATGCTTTACAAATAATGTAAAAAAATGTTTTATTCCAGCTAGGCAAGCGGGCTCGTGTATCCGAGGTGATTCGAGGCACTACAGAGGAAGATGATGATTATGACGATGGCCATTTTGAATCTATTCACGACATTGATGATGACTTGGACGATGAAGATTCCACCACTGTCAGTAGTGAAGTAAAAACATTTACCACACCACCAAAACCCATTTTGAAAACTTTTGCCTCTCCCTCGCCAAATAAAAAGGTGAGGTTTGCAGTTTCATCAGAGACGAAGACGGCTTCCACTTCAGTTTCCTCCCATGCTGAGATTGACACACAAGCAACCCTCACTGCTCCTGTTCTTCCTACTTCATCCTCAGCAGTAACCCCCTCCAGTTCAACAACAACGTCCCTCCCTAACATCTCCACACAGCTCACTAATACGAACACCAACCCTGTGAAGAACCATGCCAAGATCATAAATGAAATACTTAAGAAATTCCCTGATCTCACAAAGAATAAGAATATTAAGTTGAAAATTCAGTCAGGGAATAATTCTTTAGGACTGCCATCTAGTGGTACTGTGGACAAAGATGGAAAAGCACAAACAAAAGTTCAGTATATCGTGCTGAAATCTGATTTAAACAATCTGAAAAAAGAAGTTAAGGAGCCTGCCAACGGAGCAGAAAATACTACTGGTCCATGGATATGTGTGCCTTGTGCGGATGACAACGGTCCCATAGAGTTTGAGACATATTATAAATACAGAAAACACTTGCAAGAAGTCCACAATGAACGTATAGATGCCAGAATATGCGAACACTGTGGTTTCAAAGCAAGCAAAAGAAATCTTCATCTTTACCACCTTTATACCAAGCACAATATCGCACCACCAAGGAATATTCACTTTCCAAAATGTGACCAGTGTAATTATATCGCATTGAGTGAGAGTTTGCTAATCAAACACCGCAGTAATCATACAGGAATGGCCAAGGAATATATCTGTCGACTTTGCAATGCCGCTTTTAAAAGCCATGGTGCTTTGATGGGGCACATGCAGACCAATCTCCACCAAACTGATCTGGCCGCCAAGAAAGATTATGAGTGCGAGTATTGTGGTAAAATCTTCAACAGGAATATTAATTTGAAAGCACATATTCGCACGTCTCATCAAGAAGAGAGTATAAGAAAAATGTACGATGAGGAAGATAAAATTGATGAACCGCCTGAAGTAGAAGCGCCACCAGAAGAAAAACCCGAGAAGCAAAATCAAAACGTAATGGAAGTTATTGAAGTGCCGGTATTTGATACTGTCGCGGGTGAAAATAAAACAATTTACCTTCCGCAAGGTATGACAATTCTTGCTGAAACACCCTCTATTCCGTTGATGCCATCCTCAGAATCTGAGGCTATGAACAATGTTGCGACTGGGATCGCGACTTCTATAAATATATCTGACAGAAACATCCCGAGTGATGTGCTTGTTATTGATGGAGCATCAACGGAAATAATTCTTCGAGGGGCTCCGACAACATATGTTGTTAACCCTGATGGGTCATACTCCTTGCAAGAGTACATTGTACCAGAAATAATGTCAGATTCGGGCCAAGTGTACACGACTGCTCTTGTTAGCACAGCTACGCCGACTGGTATCACATATGTGAACAGCGATAACATCTCCATAATATCATCGTCAGATCACACTTACGCTGATGGCATGAAAGTGAACGGGCACATCACCAGCGGAACACCTGTTAGCATCGTATCCTCAGTGGGAGCTGCGTCCCAAGTGCAGACAGTGTCTCAGACGAATCAACCGATTATAGTCCAAGAACCGATCATCATGAATGCGGACTGGATGCAAACAATACCCACCCCGCAGAATCCAAATGTGGAACTGATTCAAGACCAAACGCAAGAAATGGTTCCTCAACAGTTAAGCCAGGATGTTGAAACACTTCCTTCTCTACCATTGAATAAGAATGTAGAAATAATCTCACCGTCAGTCAACCAGAAAGCTATGGGTGAAATTACACAGTGTACGATTCAAGTGAACGAATCCCATGAAGAAGCGACAAAGAGCACAGTAAAAACTGCTCAGACGCTTGTTAGCGATTGGGCGGATTTGGATGAAGACAACCAAGATGAAAGTCAAGACGGGGATGACGAGTGTGAGAAGAAACCCAGTAGACCCACCATAGAACTGGACGTCAACAATGACTTGGACATGTGATACAGGTGGTAAACGTTTTGTTATATGACTGATTTATATGTTGAAGCTTTATTTTTTAATTTATCAGATAATTTTGAATTACTTTGTTAATATTGTTACATTGAGCTCCAATACTTGTATTTCTGGTTTAAAATAATTTTTAAACGAATGATTAATTTTAAAATTAGTTTAGTAATTTTTTAAATGCTAGTACAGTAAACTCTCGATTATTTGCGGGTGGATAGTCCGCGAGGTGGATTATATGCGCATGCCACGAAAAGTGAGAAATTGTGTATAATGAAGTTTTTGAGTATAAAACAACCACACGCCAATGTTTGTTTTGCTAAGCCTTTTTCGCCAATTTAAAATTGCTAAAAAACGGAAGAAGGTTTTGTTGACAATTTCTACAAAGATTGGAAATGATTTCTAAAACACAAACAAAAGAAAACTAAAGTAAAATTTTCAGGTTAATTGTTAAGAAAAATATAAATTACACTAAAAAATTTAAATTTATTTTATATCAGTATTTAATTTATGTTTTACAGTAAATAATGTTGTTTTTCACAGTCAAAATTACTGTTTGTATAATTTTACTCGTTTTCAGTGCTTTTGCGGATTATCCACAATTTTTACTATACACTGTAGCCTGCAGCTGAGTCACTCAATTCCGTGGATAATTGGAAGTATACTGTATATGTTTTAAGTGTTGTTTATAAAATGTGTATGACTCCACCCCTAGTCCATTCATTTACTGGAAGAGTCACCAGTAGTGTTAACACCATATTTTAATTTAGGTTAGACAAATTTAATTAATTTACCTCTAATTATATTTTCTCTACAGTTAATTAGTGTATTACAATTCCTTATACATTTTATGGAACCTCGTCTTATTAACATTAGAAATATACTTTTATCAAGGAAGTAGGTCCTAATTAGATTTTTTGATCAGGAAAGAATTATAAGTATACAAATTGTTTACCTATATGACAATATACTTTCTTAGAAATTTTGAATCAAAATTAATAAAAACATAATATATTGTACCTACAAAAAACTTATATTGGTCTGTTATAAAAAATATATTTCTATTAGAGATATTGCAATTATTAAGAACAGGTTTTTGACATTAAAAAAAATCAAAGAAAACAAAGGATTTACTCGTACTATACATTGTTTATCAATATGATGTTTTTTACAAATTTTAGTACTTATTATTAGTATTAATAAATGTATGTTTGATATTTATGGATTAGGTTAATATGACATTGTTTTTAATTTTCATTTGTTTATAATAATACAACTATTGGAGCTTTTTTACTTTTTAACGAGAAAACATAATATGCAATATATATGTACAAACTTTAAAAGTATTGTTTTATCATAACTTGTTTATCTTTTTCTATTATTTCATAGAGTTATATATTTTTTATAATAAAAATGTTTATTACCCCAAAAAATTCACCACGATTGTAAATATTGAATTGTAAATATAATATTGTGTTTTATAATACACTACTCTTTTGCACTAGATAAATGGTTTGCTTGTTAAATTTTAAGCTGTTATGAAATAAATTTTCATATGTATGAAATAACCATTATTGTCAAAAGATGAACAGACGACTCATAAGATAATGAAAATACTAAAAGTAACCTGTTGTGTTTTATTCCCAATTTTTTCATCGAGAATGTATGTGACAATCCCCATTAATAAAATTACAAAATACCTCTGTTACTGATAATAATAACAAATTCATGATTTTAGTGTTAGGTGTGATAATGTACAAATCAAAATTCAATTTCTTACTTATTTTTTCATGAAACTTGGTATAGAGCATAAGGTCATAATATCACCCTGTAAAACCCACCCAACAAATTTGGTATTGCCTCAGGTGGATATCCCCCAAATTTTCTAACAGCTCTTCTTACTCGTAACTAAAGTGGGTAACTAAGGGGGTGAGAATAAAAAATTTGATCGTTATTTTTGTGACAGTAAATTTTTAATTCCTTTTAAAAAATGTGGTATCAGTGGACTGACACATACTTTCTCCCTTACCCTTAGGTAAATTTAAACGACAATCTTTAATAAAACCATCATATTCGTTAACGTTTTTCTAAATATCATTGAATAATTTTTTGTTTCAAATATAATCATGAAACAAAATTAAATTGATAGAATTTTATAGAGGGACCACCCCCCTGTTGTAATACCAAGCCTTTTTGAGTGACTTTGTTAGGTGATGTGGCCTACATACCAAGTTTCATGGAAAACGGTTGGGAAATTAGGATTAATTTTTTTAATATCCTCCATAAGAATAACATTGCGTTCTCCAGACAATGTACTGAGTTTAAAGCTGGTAGTCAAGTTTTAGCCTTTATTGTTTTCACGAAAAAATGATTTTTTGACATTTAAAATCCTATAACTTTTAAAAACCAATGTTTTGAGAAATTCAGGTGATGTTATTTTGTTTATCTCATTAAGGATTATAAACCATATAATTTTAATCAAAATCATTAGAGCTGTATTTGAGAAATCTTCATTTAATATGTTTTTGGGGGTTTTTAGGACTAAAATACCCCTAAAAATAAAAAGTTAAAAAAATAAAAAAGTCCCGAGATATTGTGGACTGGATGCCAACATGCCAAATTTCATGAAAATCGGACCAATAGTTTCGTCTGTTTTCATACGTCCCCATACACACACAGACATCACTAAAAACCCCCTTTTCGATTCTAGTGGCACTAATATCTAGGGTTTTTCACATCCCCAAACAAACATACACGGACAGACATCACTCTAAAACAACTTTTTTTATTGAAGGGGCACAATAATGGATTTATCCACCACAAACTCAAATTCGAAAATGCTGATGAAAACAATACTTTCTCCTTATACTATTGTATAGGGGGAGAAAGTAATACCCGCGTCGCAGCAGACTTGTGTACTCAGAGAATTTCCAAATCTCTATATATAAAATTGAATGTATGCATGTATGTCCTTTCATTATGTATGTATTTCATTTTTGCGTTGCCAATCTACTCATCTGATCGCCATGAAATTTTAGGAAGTTGCTCTATATGTGTCCGGTGAGGTTTTAGTGAAAAAATATTTTCGAAAACCCCATCAGTTTCCATTTTATGGCGTTTTAAATTTCTAATGTTAGCCTTATGGAGAGTAAGTTTGTTTACACATTTTCTACAATGAAAACATGTGATTTCTTAGCAAACAGCTGATTGGTTTACTTTCCATTAGCAATATGCTTTACTATCCAATGCCAACTGAATCATGCAATAATGTTAAAACTATGAGGTAATTATGTACTGTACAAAATGAAAAGCTTTATTTGCAACGTTAATAGTTTACGGTTTTTGGGGAATATGTATTTATATTTTCTATCTGATTAAAAGTCGCGTGTTTACATGTTGGCCAAATAAAAAATAATTACAATGTTTATATATATTACGTTTATTACAATAATCAGCTGTTGTATATCTTTCCTATAAAAGTGTATAACAGTTAGGGTTGGGATTGGATTTGAAAATTGTGAATTAATCCACTCAGATGTATTTGTTGTATGGGAATGTTATTAATATGTCTTATCGTTTCAGTATTGTTATTCACTATGCTGCAACCCAGAATTTATAATCTTTCACAATGAAGCTGTAATGCTATTCGACTTTAGAACATAGCCAATCTTAAAGTTAACATGTATTTACTGTCAGGCGTTATGAAGTTCGCAGGGTCAGCCAGTCAATAATATTAATAATGATTTATGACAAGTTTTATCAATATTGGTTGATAAATATTAGAGTTCATTGCATATTCTCCATAAGATTAAGAAAAAGAATTGATTTTATTATCTAAGACAAAAATACACACATATACAAACAAATAAAATAAATAAAAATCTTGCCAAGTCAGACTAGAATAAAAAATAAAATAACCTTAAGAACATAAAAAACTTCATCATACAATAATACAACAAAAATTACAAATAAAAAGATAGCCTGGTTTAACTTATTAAATCAATAATAATATTTACGAAAAACTAAAATGAAAGTTGTCCAAGAAAATAATTAGGGCCTCTTAAGGCAAAGCCTGTGCAGAGGTTAAAAAAATCATTTTAATTTAAAAGAAAATAAATTTAAATCAGCAATAGACAGTGGGGGAAAATATATAATACTAGTTGACCCGGCGAACTTCGTAACGCCTGACAGTAAATACATGTTAACTTTAAGTTTGGGCATGTTCTGAAGTCGAATAGCAATACGGCTTCATTGTGACAGGTTATATATCCTGGGTCGCGGCATAGTGAATAACAATACTGAAACGATAAGACATATTAATAACATTCCCATAAAACAAATAAATCTGAGTGAATTGATTCACAACTTTTCTAATCCAACCTAATACCAAACAAAAACATAACTGTAATACGGCTTTTATAGGAAAGATGTACAACAGCTGATTATTATAATAAACGTAATATATATAAAAATTGTAATTATTTTTTATTTGGCCAACACATAAACACGTGATTTTAATCAGAAAGAAAATAAAAATACATAATCCTCCAAAACCGTAAACTATTAACGTGGTGAATAAAGCTGTTCATTTTTTACAGTACACATTTACTTCAACATTAATGAATGATTCAGATGGCATTGGATAGTAAAGCATATTACTAATGGAAAGTAAACCAATCAGCTGTAGCTAAGAAATCAAATGTTTTCATTGTAGACAATTTGTAAACAAACTTACTCTCCATAAGGTTAACATTAGAAATTTAAAACGCCATAAAATGGAAACTTATGGGGTTTTCGAAAATATTTTTTCACTAAAACCTTCCCGGACACATATAGAGCAACTTCCTAAAATTTCATGGCGATCGGATGAGTAGTTTGGCAACGCATAAAGGACATACAGACATACATTCAATTTTATATATATATATAAATATAATATGAATTTAATAAAATAAAAGCCTTTGGCGCTTCTTCAAATATAACTGCTGCGCAGGTATAAATACATTTGTGCATACTGTAATCTAAATTAAAATATCTAACAAATTGTCTATACAGTCCATACTAAAAAGCCAATTCTTAAGTTATTTAAAAAGAGTATTCTTATTTCTTATAATTTTGGTCTTTTTAGGAATTTTATTATAGAGTCTAGATGCTATAAAACTATAACACTTTGATTAACATGGAAAATAGTATGCAGGTTAGTCGGTATGAGGAACATTGAAAGTAGGTATTTCTAGCATAAACAACTTTTATTTTGACTATTTATACCAAGTTTCATAAGCATCTGTCCATAAATAAAGGAGTTTGCCTATTCTCTATATGATTAACATGGGAAAAGAGTATGCAGGTTAGCTGCCATGATAAAAACATAAACTCTAATTTTTAAGCATTTGAAGCATAAGACTCAACCACTTGAAGGTAAATACCAAGTTTAATCCACAAATATTGATTTATAAGTGAAATATAAATTTTCTTTATCCTCCATAAGATTAACATTGGAGTCCCAAAATACAATGTACTGTGTTTAGATTTTTAAATATCTCGGTAACCTATCTCGGCTTTTGAAGATAGAGAAAAACTTTAAGGAACTAAATTGTGTAGTTTTTTAAGTTGATTCTAATGGTGAAAGATAAAATTAAAAAAATTTTAAATTACATATGAAAAACGCAAAAACCCCACCAAACTACCTGTTCCGATTAATCGATATGTCTGGTTAATGAACTCGTCCGAGCAAATGTAGGAATACAGCTCTACCAAATTTGGCAATGTTCTCAACCATGTTTTGCAATGACAAAACATGTTGATCACTCCAAGAGTAGCCAACCATCAATATGTTATGTAAATATTCTCAAAAAGTAAATTTATAAAACTTAAAAGTGTTGAAAAGAGACAAGACATTATTTTACACCATAAAAAATATTTATTCTACAACAGTTTAAAAATCTTAATTGCTAGGGAGTATTAAAATTAAGCTCTTTAGACATTAAAGATGAAATGACAAATAAATTAAAATTGGAAATGAAATAAATGAAAATGTATAACAGGGCAAAAAGTGCAAGACCTGCATTTGTTTTGAGATGAATCCTTGAAATTAAAAAGAACAAAAAACATTAATAATCCTTCTTCTACAGTAAGAAGTGACTCAGTATTCTGAATTCTGAGAAATAATAAAATACATTTGCTGAATGGAAAAGTGATTTAGGGTTTTAATCACAATTAGGCTTATATTATGAAAACTTTTCTAGAACACCACATTTTGTGAAAATAAAAACGATATTAATCAACGAAAAGAATTACATTCAGAAGACATGATTTAGACAAATTTACAAAAAATTCTGACTAGAAATGATTAATCGCTATTTATCATCCTTCTTCTTTTTCTTCTTTTTTTTCTTTTTGTCTTTTTTCTGCTTGTGCCCTGTCGAAGAGGATGGTTCATCTTTCCGTTTCTCCCATGAGAGAGACCTAGACCTTGATGGGGACCTGGACCATGTATGTACAGAGGGAACTTTTTCTATTGACCCCTCTTTTACTTTACTTAGCGTGTCTCCAGATTTTGCATCTGTGTCTTTTTCTCTCTTTTCACTTTTGTGGGAGTGCCTCGATGACTGTGACTTGTGTCGACTTCGGCTTCTTCTAGATCTACTCCTGTGGCCTCTGGATCTACTGCGAGAACGAGAGCGGGTTCGCTTGCTGCGGGAGCGTGAGTGTCGATACCTTGATAGACTACGAGACCGCGACCTGCTCTTGCTTCGTGAGTACGATCTTGAGTACGACCTAGAACTGGATCTTGATCTTGATCTTGACCTTGAATTTCTATCGCCAAATGCAATTTTTTGGAAGTATTTGTAATAAGGATCATTAGCAAGGTAGTAAGGATCCATGAACGGAGGAGGAAAGAAACCAGTATCACCGCCACCTCTCCTTCTTGGGAACCGAGGCCAACGAGGAAAGCCTCTTGGGAGGAAACCCCCCCGGCCTGGGAAAGGCATGGCAGGAGGTTGGGGATATTGATGTCCTCTGTAGTGCATATTATTGCTTCTCCATCTTCCACGGAATCGACCACCTCTGTTTCTTCCACGTTGAAAGCCTTGGTTTTGTTCTTCTGTAACATTACACATAGAATTAGTGAAGGAATGTTGATGAAAAGTTTAAAACATGTTGAATATCTGGCCAGAATATATTTGCTGATTTTAATAATCAAGTGATTTCTTCAATTATAGATTAATAAAATTAATTCTCTTAAATATCTCAACCCTGATTAAATAGTATTTTCTTACCAAAGTTCAAGTTAAATACATTCCTGCATTAACAGTGGTGCAGAACCATAATTCCTAAAATGAAATTACAAATGTTAACTTCTAAATCTAAGTCGATTACCCTGCTTAGGTTGTAGCAAAAATATAAAATATTAATTAACAGTGGTGAAGAACGATAATTCCTAAAATGAAAGTACAAATTTTAATCTCTTAATCTAAGTCGATTAAGCTGTAACAACAATATATATAAAATATTAATACAATCTAGACAATCTTACAGACAAATTAAGTAAAACTACATCAATGACATTTTTTTTAATTGATTGTCAAGTGACTCAATCCTTTAGTATTGTTGTAAGTTAAATAAACTAAAATAAGTCCCCTTTTTCTACATAAACGTCATCAAAGGTTTTTTCAGTCCCATCAGCTAAACAAGTAATTGGACTTTTCACAAACTTTCACGCAAAGTTTACAGAGCTTAAGTTTTCAGAACTACATTGACTGGTTCATTGAAAGGGATGAAAAGCAAATAAAGAATTTAGATACTACCATTGTCCATATGGAGATCATTAAAAGCATCAGGCTCATCGTCAATTCCAGGGTCAGTGTCCATTCCACAATCTTCTTTCCTTGAATTTGCTTTATCTTAAACAAGGGAATTTGAATTAAAAAAAGATTAGTGAGAAAATAACAACATGATAGAAGTGTCCAATTTAATGCAGCAACAACAATTGGAATGTCCACCGTCTACCAAAAGAATCAATTGTACTTTCAAGTCGATTCTTCCCCTAGACGGCAAGTTCCTGTTGGTCAAACAATACAAGTAGAGAAAAGGCAATCTACTTGTTCAGAGTTGTTATGACCTTTAATATTCGATAAATATACCAAGCAGAAGAAGCCTTGAATAGTAAAAATGGTCAAATTAATTGTATCTTTCTAAGCAATGAAATAGTAAAAATTAAATACAATATATGTGATTATTTATCTGTCATAGTTTCGATTCTTATATATCAATATTAATAATACTTTGTGTATCCTTGTGTAATTGATAAATAAATAATTATTGTTTAAATTGACTTGGCTAAGAGTAGTATTAGTACAGAAGACACCCGATTATCCTTAGTAATTGGGACCTAAGTCACTTCGGATTCACGGAAACTTAATAACTTTTCACGGATAAAATGGAGGTTATATACTATAGTGTAAAAAAGGGGGAAAACACATTTTATGTGGAGAACTTATTTGTTACAAAGAAAAACTTTAAATCGTCAATTTCACATGACTGCCAACAAATACATAAGAGAACAAGTAGAAAAAATATTTTGGCCAAAATATTTTTGACCTTGAGTGGTGGCTGTGGGCTGTACACTACTGCAGATATACTGGGAATTGAGGTTAAGCTCCCAGCAAAAATTGAGGATTCAACTTCGGAGGTGGTGCAAATGGCTCATCATCAATACAACAGACATCTTTCAACTAATTTAGTTGGACTATGTGCCTTCTTATTATGTGGTTATTTAATTATTCAGCCTGTCAATCGATAAAAGCTTCGTCAACTACAGTTTGAGTAGTTTAAGATTAGTGACTGGCAGTGGCATTCCATGTTCATATAATTTTTGTAAATACTGATATTAACTTAAGCACCCTGGACCGATTAGCTGGAGATGAGTCGTACCAATGGATCACAGCCACTTTGTGTATCTTAATAATGATTAATTAATTCTTAATATATTTTTTATTATTTGAAAGTGAGGAAAATTACACGACAACTGCTTTAGAAATATTACCTACGACTCTGATATTTAAGCGCTGATATTTAAATTCTACCCCAATTACATTTATTCTCTCAGATTTATTGTCCCAGTCCAAAATAAAAAGTGGCCATTAATTGATTTTACAGTTGCTCTACATCCCCATTAGCTTCCCGAACCCTTCGCCCCCCTCCTTTGGAAAGAAAGAATCTACAACATATTTCCCTAGTACTTAAACTAGACTTAGCTTCCCTGATGTCTTCTCTCATGTCACCCTCACACCACTGACCTAGAGGCCTCCTCCACTTACCCTACGTCACACTCTCCCCATCCCTTCCCCTCTCAGGAACTTCTGCCCGGCGTTGTCTGTGACGGGGACATCACATAATTTCTATGAGCCAATGACATCGTAGTACAAGCATCAAAGTTGAGTATGCCAAATGCATAGTTATGACAGTCTCACTTAATGAAAGCAACAATCGAGAAGAACATTTTGATTGTAACAACCTATCAATTAGCACTCAAAACAATATATAAACGGAACATTTAGATTGTTTCAATATCTTGCTAAGCAATAAAAACCTCTTGTTATAACCATAACCTTTGGCATAACCTCTTGGTAAGGAACATTTTGATCATTTCAACATCTCGTAATCTGACAACACTGTATAAAACAACCGATCTACAAAAGTGTGATCTACACTTGCATGAGCGAATGATTCCTAGAATTAGTCAAAATAATAGCTCCTGGAAATAAACTGCTCGCCCTATCAACCAGTGAAGGAAAATTAATCGACCTGCTACCAGCAATAGATTTAAAATATTGCATGGGCCACGAATAAAATCCACTTCTTGTTTTAATTTTTGTAGTTTTGAAAGCTTTATTTTTAATTTTCGAGGGCCAGCTGTGTTTACCCGGAGGCTCAGTTAACCGTACCTCAGATATTCGGGCATCTACTGTAGTGTAATTGACTGCTTGGTTCAATTCTGCATCTGGTGGTACACTCCAACACATCATGTTTAAACTAAAAAAAATTATAATTTAAAATAAATATATTAATATAATATTAATTATTTATTCCATCAGCTCAAAAAATAGATATTATCACTTCTCCATTATTAACATAAATACATCCTTAACATAAAGTATCTACAAACATTAATTTTTTTAATTTATAAATACAAACATCCCCATAAATAAAAATTTGCCTAATCTAAATACAAAAAAAAATTTCTCTAAGTACACATAGTATTTTTAGCACAAAATCTCAAATATGAACACAATATAGTTTCATCCAAAAATATTAGATATAAGTAAAAATTAATTTTTTATTATAAGATTAACATTAAGAAGATAAACTTGTTTTATTTTTTTCAATATCTCGGCCTTGGAGATAGAAAAAACGTTAAGGACTTAATGTGTGTAGTATTAAGATTCCCATAGATGAAATAAACAATGACTTTTTTAAACAACATGTGAATCGACAAAAAAAATCATGGGGATAAAACAAACTGTTCCCATGAAAATGTTGTTTGAGTAACATATTGTGGAAAAGTTTAACAAATGGTCTCTAATTTTTATTACGATATTATAAAAAATATATCATACATATATATAAATTATATAAAATTTTAACGACTATTGTTTTTTTACACCAAAGTAAATAACATGGCTTAGCTTAACTCTTCATAAGTACGTAATGTACTTCCATTGTGATTATAAAATGATTTTAGTAAAATAATTATAAATTAAGTTTAATTATATTTAGTTATCACGTGCTCAAGAAACAAAAAAATAAACCTTTAGGCTAAGTAGTTCTTAAACACATAATATAGTTGTTGAAATATTTAACTTCCCATAGGCCCTAGCACATTAATATACCTACACATCCTTACATTAAACTATTCACATAAATATTATAATAAATAAATCTAAATTATACACACAAAAAAATAAAAAATAATTTAAGAAACTTACCAATTTTAGTATTATGTTTGAACTTATTCACTAGTTTATCTCTAAGTTCCTTTTCTTTTTCTTGAAGGTCGTCAGATGATTTTTCCTAGAAAGAATTACATAGAGTACAATAAATATTTTGTTAGGGGTGCAGTCAAAATCCTGAATATAAAACACAATCTCTTCAGTGCTGACCAACCAATTGCGGATAGTTAAATTATGTTAGAATGATCACAAACATTGGTTAAGTTTACAATTGAGTTCGATATGCATCTTCAGTAAAGCGGGTGATGGCAACGTCGGTGTGGGAATTTCGACTCATGCGGATGGGAGGGCAGCAATGGAACTGGCAACGTTGTAGGTTGCTCTATGTCGAGCAACAGATCGGCACATCTCATGTGGATGTAATGTTTATGAGGAAATGGCGTGATTATGCGTTCAAGAAAACAGTTTAAATGAAAAAATGGAAAAAATTACTGATTACTTCTAATATGTACAGTATTGTAATTGTAAAGCTAAAATTTTTCTTCTTCTTAGAGGGAGTCTATTGTATTAAGGTCTTTTATGTATGGTCCAATTTGTAATATGTAAATATTTGTCATTTGTTATATGTATGTACACCAGAGTTCCGATAGTCTGAACGAGTGTCTAATCCAAACTACCTGATGGGGAAAAATGTTACTGAGTTTAAATTTAAAACGAAGCAATGTAATTTGAATTATAACACTCTAATCTTCAGCACAGTATTATTAATTATACAATAATACATACACAATGTTAATTAAATATAATAACTTACTTTTTGGAACAGAAGAATTCAGTTATCGTCTTTTAACGTAACAAAGAAATCCTGTTAGCCAATGCAAAGTTGCGCCATCGTCTCATAAACATCAAGTATATGGGTGTAGCATTACACTGTTGGCAAACTACTTTTCAAAAATTTGTATCTCCAGCAATGAAATGAAATTAAATGAAAAGTGTCTTTATTTGAGAGGCAAAGTTAGGACTAACAAGTCCTCTCTACAACTTAACCTCGATGAGGTTGAATCTCTACTACTTATGCAATGACCGCGATCACGTAAAGAGTAGGCCTACAAACAGCACTGATTTATCATTGTTCGTTTTTATATGTCAATGTGTGTTTCGTGTTTTATATTTCTAATGACAAGTCCATAACAGATAGAATGTCCCAGCAGGAACACTTGATGCCATTCAGGCAAAACATGTAGTGGACAAACCTATATATATATAAATAAACTGAGATAAGACGTAAGTTAATTAATTGGGCTAAATACACAGTTCGGATCTAAAATAATTATTAGTAATTTTTTGTATGGTTCTAGTTTTATTAGTAATATATTTGATACAATTTTAAACTGCATTTCCGGATGATAGGAACAATTAGGTAAACCAAACAGGGTTCGGTCCTGATTAGTTTGGATTACTGGAACCCTGGTGTATACTAAATATCACCATGCTTTTAATTTTTAATCTAAAGTCTTATTCTGAAGTCATCAGAAATTTGTCAATGTCCGCACTATTGAAAACGTTTATCCACAAAGTCCATCCTCATAATTAGACCATTTTGTAATTCAGAGACAAAATTGTGGTTCTGATCTGATATTAAAACTGTAGGTTGGTATTAAAACCGTTGGCTGTTGGGCTAATAGCCCAACAACGCTCACGTGCGTGTAGCGGCTGATGTTCCCGTAGTGCGTGTTGTTGGGAGTTAAAGTGAATATGAGTATGAGCAATGTAATGCGTTTTTTGTGTGGCTTTGCTAGTGACTAACTAATTTGCTTACCAATAAATGTTTCCTCTGCCCAACTTTATTTCGAGATTTTTCCCTCTTCTTTTCCTGGTCACTTTCCTTGGCAATCTAGAATAACAGAAGGGCAGCTTTTGTAAGAAATGTATTAAATTTAGGCCTATCAAACATATTAAGAACTTATTCCATCTCATAACTGATATTATTGGCAACATTTTATGATCAGATGAATTTTTCTTTAACAGGAATTTTTTTAAATACTTTTTCCTACAAGCAGTACACACACATAACAGGCACATTTCGCACTGTTGGCAGAACTTTTAAGTAGTACATTCTCGCATAGCAAAGTAACCAGTATGTCAAAGTAACCAGCCAATCACATGTGTGGAATGCTCCAAATCTATATGAAACCAAACTATTGTGCTGCCATATGAACCGGTTGTGCGATATGACATAGTTTGCGCTCTAGTTATACAAATAGCTATTTTCCCAAATTAACAAAAAAGAAAAAACACTAAAGAACTAACATGCATTAATTTGATATAACTGATTTTCATTTCCATATCCTCCACACATCTCTCTGTGGCAAACACAACATTTATTATCAATGCTTTCCTGAAAAAAAACATGTTTATTAAGAGGTCAAGTAAAATAAAAAAAAATCTTAATGAAATATTAATACTGGAAGTGACAAAGTCCTAATAATTCACGATGCATTTACAAATTCAATGAGAAGTTGCAGATAGTGGTTATCTGTCGTCAATGTAGTGATCTTATTAGTTGTCGTCGTATTGGTTAGACGTGCTGCCACCTGTGAGTGGATAGTCAAAGAATGTGCTCAATTGCCACTAGAGCATACTTTATGTTTATACACAATCAAGTGCTTTAACAGATGGTGTTATTTTGGTGCAGTGGTCAAAGCATTTCGCTGATGAGTGAAATGTTCAAAGCTGATCGGAGTATGTGGGTTTGAATCTCGACCATGAGCAAACATATCTCGGCTTTACAAATCTGTGGAGCAGTGGTGGGAGGGCCAACCTTGCAATGAACTCCTGTTTTGTGTTTACTTATTTATACTTAGTATTTTAAGATGAGATGCATAAAGATTATGTTACAGTTAAGGATAAACTGCCCCAAGGGTTAAATTCTGTAACCTGGGACAGTTCCCTTCATGGTCACGGTACCATGTGTCTCAAAGACCTTGTCAACTTGAGTTTTAATGAAGTACATTAAATACGTAACTAACATAACTAACATTGATTTTGTGACAGAATAGTGACAGGTAAGTCTGATAGTAAATAGTAAGTTTGATAGTGAGTGGTAAGTTCGGCAATAACATAAGTGGCCTCAGATCTTGCCATGAGACCTACGGTAATACTGTTGTTTCTTCCCTATAGGAAATTCGCTAAAAAAATGGTCTGTAATGCAGTAAAGAACAAATGAAATGAGTCTAACTAGGTAAGTGCAACTAAATGCTATAGTAAATGATTACATGAGTACAGTAAAATTAATCGAATCTAAGAGTGACTGAGTAGGTGAGCCCGATGAAAGTGAAGACGAACTGATGACACAATGGCAGGGGAAGGAGAAAGCAGTTGCCACCCACAAAAGTAAAGTACAGTAGAGTCTATTAAACTGACCGTAACAACCTCGGTTAGCCAAAAATTACGTTAAAATGGAACTAACAATAATAATTAAAGTTATGAAATAAAAACTGTACAAGAAATTTTTTTCATATTGTTTAATGCAAAATAAGTCATGGCCAATGAATAAAATTGCATTAAAGGCAACATAATAATTATTACACTTATTGTATAGTAATAAAAAATCTTCAAGAGCGCAGCTACTTCCAATTCATGACTAATATTTGATATTTTTTGCACCCAGGATAGCTTTGGTTAATACAGAACCTTGGTTTACCAAGACTCGGTTAATCATAACTCTACCTATAAAAAGTGTTTCCTATAAAAAGTAACAGTAGCTGTTAATGCAATAGCTTACAAACATATCTAGTATATAATTAAAAATATCCTATACAGCAATAAATATTTTTATTATATAACAAAAAATGAGCAAAAATAAGAGCATTAGGCCTATATTAATGTTTTAAGAAGCCATGAAATTTCTCTTCTACACAAATGTTGGGAGAATTTCTGGATTAAACGGTGTTATGATTCAAAACAACTCATTTTTATCCTATTTAATTTTGTCTGTAACACTGACCCTCAGTCTGTTGAATAACTCTCCCAGAAGGCGAAATGACTCCAATCTCCGCTGAGCTATCAGTAACAGTCGCTCCTCAGTTGCGATCTTCTTGTTCATCTCGTCTGCCTCTCGGTGCTTCAGTTTCTCCAACATCTTGGCCTTGCGTCGTTCTTCTCGCTGCCTCTGCCTCTCTAGCTTGGCTGCCTTCTCCTCCTCCAAGCGCTTCCTGATGATATGAAAAAACAGTTTTTAATTACTGATACATTATCCAAAGGATCTTATTTTCATTGAACAAACAACCTTACAGAAAACTCGGAAGTATCAATATCACTAATTATCTAACTTAAATTTAACTAATAATTGAAACATACAATTTTTAGGAATTTGAAACCGTATAACTAAAATATTCGGGGGTGCCGCAGGGCGAGAAATATCTTCCTTGAGTGATGTCATCAACACTGCTTCAGTGTGAGCTCAGCCTCATACTAAGAAGGTTGATCTGATTGCCACGTTTTATGTGTGTTCTGCCACAAATTTTTGCACGCTTTGACTCCATAGCGGCCATTCCGAGCTTTGATGATGCTTTCATGTTTTTTCTTCATGCTCAACATCACACTTGAGCAATACATGCTAAACGCAATCCAGCGCTTAATGTGTTAAATAGCGTAGGCTACCTATAAGTTTATTTTCATAACACTTTAGGTATGATCAGTTTCGACAACTCATAATGACACCAAGAGTTGCAATCGATCGCCGCATACAAACATTTTAGGTTAAATAATGACAGGTATTAAAGCATAAATCTTATCACAATTATTTCACTTTAAAAACACAATATAATCGTATTAATTTGACAATATCTGCATTTTCTTTGCTCTTCAAACCCTAATCAATGAGGTGTGTATCTAAAAAAAATTTCCCTATTTTCTTCTTAAAATTCCCAAAAGAGTTAAGAGTGTTTAATAAAAACGTATATATCAATTTTAGGACGAAACAACAGACTCAAATAACTGAGCTCCTACGGTTAAGTAGATAAGTTGCATTAAATTCATTTCACCTGTCTGCAACCAGTTTACGTTCCTCTTCTTCTCTCTTTCGTCGTTCCTCGTCCTCTCGTTCCCGCTCCTTAGCCATGAGTCTCTCTCGCTCCACCCTACGACGCCGGATGCTGCTGTCGCTCAGATGCTTAGTCTTGTCAAAGTCCACCTGCACCAAGTACAATTATTAGCATTTGCACTCATCTTAATAATTTACTGTTTTTCTTAAAAACATAAAGAACTAGTAAAAAAACCACTAACTTTTTTCACCATGCCCCAAGGTCTGTGCGGTCAGGTCCTCTAAGGACGGTAAAGTACCGTAGTGGCAAGAGTCAAATTGGCTAGCCCGAGGTCATGAGGCTAGCTTATCATCTGATAGTGAGTCACCTGACGCTTTTACTAGAATCAACACCTATTGCATTATTAAGGTCTTTTATGTATGGTCTAATCAATGATTTGTAATATGTAAGGATACTAAATGTCACCATGATTTTAAATTGTAATCTTAACCAAGGAGGACCCTCGTGCCGGTCTAAATGAACAATTTTCAGGAAAATTTGAACTTAGCGGAGGTGATGGCAGTATTCATTGCCACCTTACCTTACGCACCTCTTTATAGGAATGGTCTGAATCACTTTCCGTCCTCTCCCTTTTCCTAGATTCAGTGTTATTTGCTTTAACCTTCAAACACTGGTCAGTTCGACCGTGGGTGAGAGATGAAGACAGTTTCTTGCTGGTTTGTTCGACCGTAAGTGAATGACCGTGTTAGTCAAATTGTAGTTTTTATGAAACTATTTTGATATTTTAAATATATTTTATCTGTTCTTAGTGGTTACTAATTTTATAATAACTATGTAATGAATTGCAATGCTTTTTATGTTTCAAAATTATTGCTTTATTAGTGGTTTTTTACTCTCAATGACACAAGTTGAAATTTCGCAAGTAAAACATGAACTGAACGGGTTGTTATCACAACGAAGGAAAGGCTCCTGCCCATGTAGGCCTGTCCTTATCTTTTAGCTAAATATTGACTCAACTTATTTATTGAGTTTAATTTGTTTTTGAAGATGTATATATTTGCCATTTAATTGTTATAACTTATTTTCATTTGTTGCTGGCATTTAAATATAAGTAATAATAAATCTTATATTTTCATTGGTTTTGGTACAGGATTGTTTGACTCATGTGCCCCGAAAAAGTAATAAGTATGATCCTAGTACCATTATGGAAAACACCATTACCTTTTGCAACACAAATCTTGCTATGATTCTAACTGAATGAAGTCCCATTCAATCACTCCCTGTTACCAGTCCTTATTTTCTACCATTTCCCTGGATTTGAATACCGTATAAGATTCTACTTTATTGTTGGTAGAAAATAGTAATGTGTTGGGATAATTAGAATGATGTACTTAGAGTCCATGTTTCTTAAAATATAAAATATTGTATTTAAAACAGCCTTTCAGAATATAAATTTATAAGTAGTAGTAAACTAATGTTAGGGCAAATTTTAGTTTATATAAATTGTACAGTAGAACTCCAATTATCCGAACTCCGATCATCCGAATCGCTTGTAGAAAAAAAATACGCAAAATTTTAATGAAAATGTGTGAAGACAGCAAAACAACTTACGCTAACAGATATGTTAAAAAAGTATTGAAACTTTTGTAAGTAAAGTTTAATTTATACTTTAAGTATTTAAAATAGTGTAATCAAATAAAATAATACTAGATATAACATTTAATTTTTAACATATTTAAGATTAAAGAAAGTACTGTACTAGTCCCAGTGATGTTTGAATTTCAAATTTTAAAATGAGCACTTAAGTTAATAGTTTCTTTTTAAATAGTCCTAAAATTAAAATATAAAGACTGTAGGTGTAAATAAATAATCCATTAACATAATTACTGTACCTTAACACTAGCAGTAAAAGCTTTTCCATTTTCATCTTTATGCATAAGTTTCATTCCTCGAAGAGCATCCATAGCCTTAACAAAGCAAATATACTCCTTGAACTGAACATAAGCTTCAAATATCATGTTCTGGTTATTGGAAAACATTTTTATCCCAGATATATGAGATTTCATTTGGCTCCTGAAAGGATCCAACATTGGAATATCAACACATCTAATTTCACCAAACACTTCAAATACTTTTCGCAAAATATATTCACTGGGCTTAGAAGCATCAGATTTGGCAGCAAACCATTTGCAAGGGAGATTAGTTATATAAATGGTATCTGGCCTTTCACCAGGTTTCATTTCATTCATGTTCTTGGCATCACGGAAATATGAGTCCCATGAATGTCGATTGGGAAAATCAGGTTTTGCTTCAGCTGCTCTTACTTTGAGGCTCTCGTGAAACCCTGAAAGCTTTAATGATCGTCCATCAAGTCGAGCCATTACTGCAGGGAGTTTTGACCGACTCTCTATCTCTCCTTCGAATCTTACGACTTCCAAAGTACTTTTTGCCACTTTCAGGTTGATAAACTCTTCTGGTACTGCAAAATGGCGCAACTTGTCCATAACCTCCCAATTGGAGATACTTTTCCCTGGTGTTTTTAGGCTTGGGAGTTGCACAGATATATTGAGCCGTGCTACAGGCTTGAGGTACAGCCGCTGTGAGGAGGAGAGAGGGGTGGCATCGCCGCTGTCGCTGCAGTTTTGAAACACATTCATCTTCACACTCCATCCGCTGGCTCGAGACTAGGTGGTTACAACAACACATCTTGAAGATAACTTTCCACCTAGTCTTTAAAACAGCTAACACTTGGAAAAGCATCTGAAAAACTAGACTTTCCATGAGAAACTAGACTATGAAATTAAAAATAATTAGTTTTCAATGGAAGTGAGGACTTTTCCAATATTAGTACTTAGGCAGGCCTACTTAACGTATTGATTTCTGATATGCACATGGATCCAACATGTATGTGTTGTAACTTGTTCATATCATAAAGTATTATTGCTGAGCTATTAAACTGTATAAAATTCTATATTTTAAATATTGATCCTTCACCCATTAAACCATCTTCATTTGAGCAACTGTGACCCTCATCACATTCACTCATCAGTTTAAAAACAAACCTGAACAGCCCAATGAGATTTTATTGTTAAATTTCTTAAATGAAAATGAATGCTTAGGAAAGAGAGAGAGAGAGAAATAGACTTGATGGCTTCAACATCTTTTCATACATAAGTTATATCATTACCAATCAGGCATCTTTCCTTAACATATTATACATGTTTAAAAGTGAGTATAGAGTAAAAGTTATTAATATGATCCTTTGACCAACATGAATAATTTTGAAATAGAAATGATACATTTTAGGTTAGGTTTCTGTCACAAGTAGCAAGCTTTACTAGCATTACAGGGATTAAAATTTACCAAATGCTTGACAAAACTTATTCTTAATCCATAGTATTACTTTGATAGGCAATACTATGGTATAAACTAGGTACCGAGTAATACTTATTTCCTACTTAATAATAAAATTGTATGACCCACTACAGATTGCAGAACTAATGATGCCTGATAATAGGTAAATATAGTCGATAACTACTGGTTTGTGCACTTAAAACATAACACTATTAACTTACAACACGAAACAAAGTCAACAACGAATAACATCAACTGAACCGGAACGTCAAAACAGAGAGGACGATGAGCCTGACATTATAGAAAAATGTTTTAACTAACATGATGAATGATATCGGTATCGCACACCAGGCTGATGATAGCTAACGATACTATTTTCCTAAACAAAGAGGTGAGGTCACGGATAGAACCATTGTTTATGAATAGAAGCATAGAAGTGTCTTCTATCATCTATGATAGAACCCGAGAACCAGGTAAGGTATATTGATGGTTAGGTGTGGTTTTTATATTAATATTACAGGTTCCTGCCTATTGCTGGAAGATTAGCTGGCGTTAGATATCTTTCTTTACTCCTATAATTTACCCGGTACTATAATTTGATACCTCAGATTTATGTATTTTCACTAGGTTTTTTTATCCGAAGTACTGGACTCCCGTCATTTTTCCGATGGTTGGCACAGGCCCTCTTTCCGTTGCTTTGAATATCCTCACTTTCTGATACTTGACACGCACTTCATACTCCCTAAGGATGGGAATCGGATCGATGGCATGCCACCATTTCTACCACATTCACAAACTAACCTTAATCAAATAAACAATAAAAGTGTTGTGAGTGATCAACTATTGTGAAATGAGAATTGGGAAAATTTAACTATTCGTTGAAGTAGGATTGTTAACCACCGTGGGGTGTTAAGCACAGCAAAAAGTAACCAGGTAAAATAATTCAATTTATTGTAAGAAACTTGGGAGGATTTTTTTAAAGATAAACTAATGTTTCAGGGTGTGTGTTTAGACACATCCAGCTCAATATTGGGTGTTGACAAATGAATAGCCATTCATAGCTATTTTACCCTTAATCAGTTAAATTAATCAGTTAACTGGCTGGGTGGTGTAGTGGTTATAATACCCGCCTTCAAAACTGAAGGTCGCCGGATCGAATCCCGCAAGGGTCGAATCTGGACCCAGTCGCCATTTGTCATTGGGCTACTAATTAATGATGCTTCCTAACAACAGGTCGACGTTAGGTAGTAACAAGACCGGGGTTTGGACCGTTCCCCATCAAAACGTTAAAAATGCCACTGGCGTAGAAATACACAAAATAAAATATAAAAAAAATCGTGTGTTTTAGTCCATTATTACTGGTGCGGGTTTTGTTTTTTTTTACCCACCACCACCAGCGTGGGTATCAGATTTAAATATTTTTTAATAAAATGATCTAACACTTTTCACAAGTTTGAAAGTTAGCCTACCTAGGGATAGTTCTTAGTGGGGTAAAGACCAGGTAGCGTATATAGACAAGACAATATTGTCATAAGAATCTTTGAATATGGGACTCGAAAATCACTCTGCGCCAGTAGTTTAGGGTTAACATAAAGGATGTGTTCTAGTATTTATATAGTTTAATGTTAGACCTGAGCTGCAGGTCTTAATTGTGTTTCTTTTCCATTTAATATATGAGTTGTAGGTTATTCAGACCTTCGAAACTGCTTTAAATCAAAATTCAATAAATAACAATGCATTTCTTACAAGTTTTTAATACTCCGCATGGTAATATTCCTACATAAAACCTTTTTAATTTTTTTATTAAACTTTGAAATGTGTTTAAAATACAGAGTTGGGCCTACCTGATGACCGAGCTTTGCTTGGATAGAATAACATCCCATTGTCAAGTTGATTTTTCGGCATCAACCTCGTCGTTATGTTGTATGTATTTCGTTCCAAACGTTTCGCTCTTGCTGTCTTGCTCTGCTAACCGGGTCTCCTGCCTCCGGCCTCCTGTCTCCTGATCTCAGGCCGCGAAAGTCTAATTTGAAGAATAAGACACTTATCATATAAGTATGTTAATTAGCAAAATTAAAACACATTTATTACCCAATGTAAACACAGTTTATATGGTTTTAATATAACCGATTTAATACACCTTAATTAATACATCTTAAACATCTTTTTACTACTTGCATAAACTCTGAACAAAAATTAAACTTCCCCGGACGGGGTGCAATCTCATTACCTTCTGCACAAGAGTCCTGCGCGCTATCACTGAGCTACGTCGTCTGGTAAACTTAAATGTTGTTTAGGATATTTTACCGAACCTTAATTGTTTGAGCTGATCATATACATTGTATTTAATTATCCATACAGTTTCTAGCCTATAATCAACGGATTGTGTTAAAAACGGAATGAGGATTGAAAAGCAAAAGATAATTTTAATTTACACGAATTGGTTTGTTACTGTGGCTTCAAGCAATGCAACGAATAGTTATCTATCAAAACACGAAAGATTTTGAAAATACTTTTCTCTGCTTTTATTTTGCACAATTATTTTATCCTTTATTTTTCATAAATTGTTTACTGATTTACTACGTACATAAAATAAATGTTCATGCAAAACCTCTATTCACATCCTACATTGAACATAATTGTTCACCACCATCTTCAATCAACAACTGTCAACATTAGTAATAAACAGATGTTTTGGTTTGAATTGTTTCCATTTGATTCTCCATAAGCTTAATGTTAATTTTTACATTTTAAACTTAATATAACAAGAAAACCGTGATTTTCCTAGACATTAGACCAATCTAGAACTTATTTTCTAGTCCAAAATTAGTCATTTCAAAAATCTAATGAAAAAAAATTTAAAATTTGTTTGAGCCGTTATTGAGATCATTGTGCAAATATACATACATACATATATATATATACCGTACATACATATACATATATATATATATATATAACAAATCTTGCTCGTATTATTAGTATTGGATTGTAGTGATGTCGGATTTTTTTTGAGTTTCATTGATCTAGAACATTGTAATTTAATCCATTTCTGTAGTCAATTTTTGCATTTGTTTTCAGGTTTCAATAAATAATTAGGATACAATAATCCTGCCAATATGTTAGGTAAAAAGACTATGTTTGATACACGTTGGGATATAGACAAGTATAAGGACAATTATGACTCAGAACACTGGGGGTTGTGCAGAGCCTTTATGGAAACCCACAAAACTAAATTTCCTGAGCAGAAGTTAGCCCTTCTGACTGAAGCTTTTTATCAAATAGGGGTTTATGGAAGCAGGTAGGTGGTGTTAAAATCAGTTTTTAATGAACATTAAGTTTATTTATAAGCATAGCCTATCATAAAATGTTCATTAAATTAATCTTTTAAACATAAACATCTTTAAATATCTCCCACCTGTAGAGAAGTGTAGGCAAATGATTTATTTCAGTGGATCCATTTTGGGATCCTCTATACCCAAGAAAGTTTTTTGAAGTTGCATGTTTATATATTTTGTGACAGGGACAGTGGCATATCCTGTAATCCAGCTATTTGGAGGTCAAGAATTATGGATAATAAGTAATAATTTTTGTGGATAATTATGGTTACGAGTTATGGATTATAAGTGATGGCCAGTGGAGACGATATTCCCTTGTAACGGATTAACGTCTGCACTTTTGAATATTATGTTCATTTGCAAAAACACATCCTCATACTTAAACCAGTTCGTAATTCATAGGCAAAATTGTGGTCTGGATCCCACATTTTCCTATAGTGTTAATTAAAATTTATAAAATGCCTACTATGCCATTCAGCCACAATAACAGATATTCATGGATGTATGCAAATTATATACTCACGAATCTTATCAGTTATTTTAAAATGAATAAAGAGTGTGCCAAAAACCTTTGCCAGTACCTATTGAAGTTACAAATAGTTATGTAAAAACGACAATTATTATTAATAGGCTATATCAGCCTAGTTTAATTTATGAACAAAGTAAACTAATAAGTATATTATTTTCAATACCCTCTAGCTTATATAGTATAAAATTACCGTAATTGAAAGAGGACTAGCATGGATTCTATAACTTAACCTAAAATAGATGTATATTGTATTCTAGCTATGATCCCAAGACGACACGCATTGTTAATGCTTTAACAGTAGAAGTTTTGGATGAAATACTCATATCTCACCCTGGAATATTAAAACACCCATTCAATAAATCTGCTGTAGTAACTGAACGTAAGTATCTTTACAATAATAGTGTCAACATAATTCTGTATTAAGTACTGTTACAACAAGTCCATAGGCTTTCTAAACAAAACAAAATATTTTTTATAATAATAAACTGTATAATTAATATAAACTCTTACTATTTGTTATGAATATCGTATAGTAATTTTACCTTTTCACTTTACCTGGAGACTATTGATAAAAGAAATTTAATTTGTTTTACTAAAAAATAAAGAAGAAATTGTGGTAAGTAAATAGACTGGAGGAAAAGTATATTTAAATTTAATTGCCAAAAAAATAATCATTAAAAATGTTATATATGCACATATAATGTATATATTATATGTGTGTATGTATATATGTATCCGTGAACACGATAACTCTTGTAAAAATGGTCCGATCGAGACCAACTTTGGTAAAGATGTGTATTCCTACTTTTACTCAGACGAGTTCATAATCTAGACATATCGGTCAATCAGAAGAGGTATTTTGGGGGGGTTTAGTACCCCAAAAATGGGGGGTTTTCACATTTAATTATAAAAATTTCAAATTTTATCTTTTACTATTTGAATCAGCTAAAAAAGTACAGAATTTAGTTCCTTAAAGTTTTTCTCTATCCCCAATGGTTACCGAGATATTAAAAAATCTAAACACAGTTAATTGTATTTTGAGGCTCCAATACTAATCTTATGGAGGATAAGGAAAAATTAATATTTCCCTTACTAACCAATACTTTTGGATGCAACTTTGTATTTAGCTTCATGTGGTTGGGATCCATCCATTTATTCTTAAAACCATAGTCGATGTGACCCTCACAGCAGCAAACCTGCATACTCTTTCCCATGTTAATCTTTTGGAGAATAGGCAAACTCCTTTATTTATGTCCAGATAATGATAAAACTTAGTATATGGTCAAAATTAAAATAGTTTGTGGTAAAAATGCCTACTTTCAGTGTTCCTCAAAGCAACATACCTGCATACTCTTTCCGATGTTAATGTTTCAGAAAATAGCCAAATACTCTAATTTATCAACAGGTATTGATTGATCAATCTTGTCATATACTTGTATTATTATTGCCATATTATTGATGTGGAAATTCGCTGAGTACGCAGGTCTGCTGAGACGGGTGTATTTAGAAAATGTTTGGTACTTTAAAGTAGTAGCCTAAGAATCTTCTTACCGTTTGTAAATATTTCAAAAATAACTCTATGGTTTTGCTACTTAGTATACTAATATATTTCTCAACTTTTTCAATTCATGATAATTAGATAATAAAATTTAATCAACTTGTAATATTTTAATGCAAAAACTGAATATATATAGTTTAATGATGATATTGTTCAGTATAACCATTTAATAAACCATATTATGTAGCTACTGCCACAAATCTATGAAATCTCTGCCATCTCACACTTGGTGGCATGCAGATGACACCTGCCAGATAAAGGGTTAAAAACAAATTTTAACCATGTTAAAATGTTTGTGATTTTTCACATGTATGTTGTTGTACAGAGTCTGCAGCCCTAATATTACTATTCACGATTGTTGTATATGTGATGTGGATATCTATAATGGTATATTTTCAGTTTGGTTTCAGATCATCTGGATTTTCGCCTATCCAGATCGGGACAGTGCCACATTAATCCGGTTAAACCGGACTTTACTGTATTTCTATCGTATAACCAATAAAAATAGATTTTTTCTGACCATATTGTAAGTGTATATCCTTTGATCAAATTAAAAACCTTTTAACAAGTTAAAACGCCTTCAATAGTTTGTGGCTATTTTCTTCACATTACTTACATACAGTTTGCAGCACTAATATTGCAGGTGCCGTTCACATTTTGTTGTCTGTGCGACATGGACTTGTTGCCAGCTATCCTGACTCAAACTCCGCTATATAATCTGGTTAAATTTAACTTTACTGTACCTTTAATTGTATGTGTTATTTACAGCATCCGTTGCCGAGAGCCAACCCAGTAAGGAAGATAGGGAGCCTAACCAGTCATCCTCCATCTGGGATGTACAAGTGGATAAGAATATCGTGGCTAGTGTACTTCAACAAGCTCAGATGAAAGAGTTGTTCAAAGGCTTTGTCATTGTTTACGATATCCGAAGAGCAAGTACGATGAACGATAACAAGGTCGCTATATTAGAGGAATCATTCAAACGGTCAAAGTACGGACCTTGCCATTGGGCTAAAGATGTAACGCAGAATAATATATGTCCAATGTAAGTTTATTTTATTTTAATTTTAAATTTGCGTGTTGAAAATCTTATAAAACATAACTATTTGAACTTTTTTTAATAATTGTGATCAGTTTTGCACCATTGCACTATTGCACTAATGCACCATATAGGATATATATATATATATATATATATTTCTTTATATGTATATATTTATCACACTAGTTCTACTAGTTGACTGTCGGTAGTGATAAATCTATTGGTAAATATATAATATTTTTATTTGCAATATATTTCTTTTCCATTTATAAGACACTGCCCTAATCTGAGGAATATGAAAATGAATTGGATTTTTAATTTTAAAACTTTTTACAACAATATTATTTCTGATGGAGTCAATTATGCTGTGAGCAACTGCTTAATTGGTTAACCCAATGCTCTGACTCACATAAAATAAAGACGCCAGTTCTCATGGCTCACCTCTTTAAAAGTAAGGCCTAAAAATTTTAAATTTTACAACAGATTTGTCTAAATGCATAACTAGACTGTCAGAATACAGAGATCTGTGTGTCTTAAAAATTGAGACGGATTTTGATTTGAATAATACAAAATTTCTATGGGTGGAAATTCATTAAATTAAATATTGGATATACGGTAGTTGTAAACTTAAAATGTTAGTATTGCATAGAATAATATTATTTGCGATGCAGGTTTTTTTGCAGATAAAATCAGACACTGCTGCGTCTTATTGTTATCTTAACGCCTTTGTTTTGCGCTGTACAGAGTTGTGTTACATGTATCTATGAATTTCCGGCCGTTCAGACCCCAGAAAATCAATTAATGTAGATGGTGGATAGTTGGCGATTAGACTCCTGCGACAAGCTATGTAAAATCTTGTTTTATATTTCTATTGATAAGTCCATCATAGCCTAAACACTGCCACTAATTGCTTTACTGTAGTGCTAGCTCATACATACTGAACATTGCTACAAGCTTGCTGAGCATATAGCCTGCTCTAGCTTGATTCCAGCGAGTGTGATATGGCGCTGTCTGCGAATTGGTTTATATCAACTTCAAATATTTTCAGACGGATGGCTCTGAAGTGGCGAAATGTGGTATTAGCAGAAGCAGTAGGCAGTGATGAGAAGAGTCTGAAGACCAGATTAGCCCAAGCAGTGTTGAGTAAGATGGCAAATTTCTCACCAGGGATTGAGGTGAGCCAGTTTACTTATTTAGTTTAGTTATGAATCAGATTATCTTAATTGTAGTTACGTAGTACGACTCATTGTAGTATGACTCATTGTCCACAAAGACTTCCACACCAACTCTATTTTAGAAATTAAGAATTGAGTCATCCTCTCTTATTTTTCATATCTTATCAACTATTACATCAGCTACTATTTATCACAGCCCTAGTAAGCTCTCTGACTGGCTTTTGCTAGATGAGAGATTGAAAGTGGGTACATTAAAAATAATTTTTCCAATTAATGATAAGTCCTTTGGATATCCAGTGTGACAGACTTCCCTATCATCTTTGTTCCTTCTTGTCTTTGACTCCTTGTCGACTTGATTGACTCTTGGCTGAGGTTGAACACCCAGTCTGACCAGGACTCTTAGGGTATGGTGGTGTATGAGGGTAATCCACAAAGTAACCTCTGTTTGGGTGTGGCGCGATAGTGGGGCGGCCGCCATCCTTATATCGATGCATGTAGCTGTTAAGTACGCTTCTGTACAAGAGAGAGCATTGTACGATGCCGTCTTGAGTTATAACCTAAAACATGAGTGTCGAAGTATAAAATCCACTAAGTGTGAAGTTTGTGGTTTTATAAGATTTTTGTGGTCGAAAAGCCACACAGCAGCTGAAATTCATCATGTTGAGTACGGTGTACAGCCTAAACATTATGAGTGAAGGTGTAGTGTGTCAATGGGTTCGTTTTTTTAATAGAAGAACGAACGTGCACGATGAAGGCTGGAGTGGTAGGCCCTCTGAAGTCACTGATGACTTGATGAACAAAGTGAACAAGAAATTCATGAGAACCAGCACTTCACAATCTTGGAACTTTCCGATTATTTTCCTGAAACTTTACGAATTCTCATGCATGAGATAGTGACAGAAAAACTTAGGTACTTTGGTATTAGACAGATGCCACTGTAGCGATACATCGTAATATGCGGGATATGTCGACATATAGCACTCTGCGGAGTTATCTTTACCGGATGTAAGACTTGGGTGGCCTATGTGAATGCACAAAACAAAACAACAGTCAATGCAATGGGGTCATACCGATTCGCCAAGCAAATCAAAGAAAGCTCGCCAATCTTTTTCAGCAAGAAAATTGGAGGCTTCAGTTTTTTGGAATGCTAAGGGCATCTTGCTCTTTGAATTTATGGACTGTGGTACCACCATTACATCTGAAACTGATTGTGAAACCTTTAAACGATTCAGAAGAAGCGTCATGGTCTCTTGACATCTGGTATTGTATTTGTCCATGACAAAGCCCATAAAACAACTCCTCATAAAACACACAGCTCATAAAACAACTGAACTTTTAAACTGAAACTTTCAAATGGTACCTTTTTGACCACCTCCTCTACAGTCCGGATCTGGATTTCCCATCTCCCAGTGATTTTCATATTTTCTAGTACATGAAGCAATGGCTTACATCTCAGAGGTTCCCTAGTGATGGCGAGCTTCAAAACGTTGTGACAGGTTGGCTACCTTCTCAGGCAGCAGATTTTTTAAAGACAGAATTTCAAAGCTGTTAATCCCCTAACCGCGACGCCCTAGTTAACTCGTGTAATGCACTTGTTACGGCGACCGCAACGCCCGAGTTAACTCGGATTTGACTTTCTCAGCTCATGAATTCAAGTCGTCTGCTGGTTTTTTTTTCAACCTATGACTGTTACATTGACCGTTAGAAGTGACAGACCATTTGGTGCTGTAATCTAATGAATTGTTATGAAACTACGTCCACGCCACTTGCTTTGCAGTATCAAATGTCCCTTTCTGTTAGTTATGTTTTGTCACATTGTGATGGTTTGTGTTCGGTGTGAGAAAATAAAAGAGTTGTTTAAGCTGGAACCAATTTTATACACAGTATTTATTGTTTTTATTAGATGACGAACAATTATGGATCCTGGAAATGCCCAGTTCGGAGTTAGTTTTAATTATTTATTTATTAAATGTAAACATTGAATGTTTATATGAATACTATTACAATGTTAAATATTATATTTATTATGGTTATTTTCTTTAAAATCATTTTAAGCTAGGTTTTTTCTGAATGTTAAAAAACCGCACGAGGCTGAGGAAAACCCCACAGAAGGCCATCGGCAAGCGGAACTAAACCCCGCGCCACTGCACTGCGGCGCACCAACTTACGCCGTGGTTAAAGAGTTAAGAGATATGATAAGTGCTTGAATTTGTTTGGTGGATGTGTAGAAAAGTAGAGAAAAGAAAAAAATGTGTTTAATAAAATTCTTGTACCTCTACTGGTTTTATTTTTTATTTTAAAACGGAGGTTACTTTGTGAACGAACCTCGTATCTCATTGTACTGTAAAGTACAAGCAGATTATATCTAATTCTCTTATTGCAAATCACTTTTCAATTACACAATTTGGATTATTAATTTTGTATAACACTGTAGGCCAAGTGGAGTTACTACAGAGACGGAAGATTACCAGACAGGTTTGACAGTCCAAATCCGAGAAAGAGCCATATTTATAGGTGAGTGATTGTTAATTTTACTATAACTAGTAATCCTAATAAACAAACGATTTTTTCAGAACTGACAATTTATAAGGTGACAATTTACTGACAGAGTAGCTCAAACTTTATGATTACATGATCTACTGCATTATGTGAAGCCACTGTGAATTCACTGGACCATTTATCCAAAACTAGCATGTGAGTCCAGTGTAGTCTCACTGGGCCAAAGAGTCCATAGCCGTCCGTTTTGAGACCACACTGGATTCACATGACACTTAAAGTGAAAGATATTGGTGTTTTCAGCATTATCTGTAGAATAAGAAAATATAATAATATATTATCAATATGCTATAATGCGAAAAAAAAGATAAGATAGAAAATAAAATTTCAAAAATTCTTTAAAATGTTTGGGGCACGGGCAACATGCTCTTCAAATATACATATATAAGGACTTCAAAATTGCAAGATAGCCAAAATATTGAGATTTTAATCTAGTTTTAGAAAATATATAGTTATAGAGGGTTTTATTGAGGAGAAATGTATAACGGATGTATAACTGAGATGTATAATTGTCAGTAGGACGCAGACGACGAAGTAAACAAAACAAAAAGCAAAATCACTTTGTGTTTTACAGCTGTTTGGTTATTGTAGGAAAAAATAAACTTTTATATACTGAAAGAACAACTCTTTGTAATTACAATTGTATATAAATATGACCACCAATATCAGTTTAAACAGCTATAATAAATTAATTACGTGATCCTTTAATATAGTCGCTTTTCTGACGACTGCCAATACAGCGGCGGCTGGTATCGTCGCTTTTCCGATGACTGCGAAGGGTTAATAGCAAAGAATTTTTAATATTTTCAGTTATCTTCGTCCACAGATCGTTTTATACAATCAATTTTCAAAAGAACAAAGAAATTTTTTGTCTATTTTTCGCTGAAAATTGAGAAGATTTTTATTTTTCAAATGAAATACCATTGATGTTATGACACCGACCTACTGCAGAACCTTAAAGCCTGGTGTGTTTCAGAGTGTTACGAAGGTCTCAGTTCAAGGACGTGGCAGAAATCACAAGCTACGTCGATACCTTCGCCAACTCTGACTCCTTCGCTGAGGTCGCCTTCTCCATGGACTTCAGCACTCAGGAGAAAAAACAATTGATGGAGTAAGTAGCTGATTTTCAATCCTCTAGCAGTCCATTACATTTGTCCCTCAAAATGTCCCAACAATTTTTTTGATTTTGTAGAGTTTCAAAAGTCAGATTACTGCTGTAGTCCAGTGAGCATCACTGTTTATCCCTCGCATTATTATTATCTCAGTGTCACTCTTTGATCACTCTGATAAAGGGATAGGAAGATGAGAAACCATTGATTGGCGAGCTAGATCCCCAGACCAAACTACGTGAGATTTTAGTATGTAGGGTTTGTTAAAAGAATATGTATTTTCGAAGAAACCCCAAAATTTAGCAGATTTTTAAAAATAATTAATAACAAAACATTTTGATGTTTTATTCATACCACAACTATGGAAGAAAATCTGTAAATCAGTGTTGAAATGCAGTGAACTCCACTTCAGTGAACGTGGCGGCGAGGGCAACGTTGGCACCGCATGCACAGTACGTCGAACGGAGTTGGTTCAGTACACTGACTTTTGCCACACCCGGTATGATAATCAGACAAGATAAAAGTACATATTTTATTTGTCTACTATTAATAGAAGATCAGTGGTATGAATGTTCAAAGTCTGATTAAAAAAATAAATTACGATGTAAACCTCTCTCCACACTCCACATTAACTAAACTTGTGTTCACAAAATCAAAAATTCAAAATATACTCTTTGTTCAAAATTGAATTAGGAATTAAAAAACATATAGTTTGTCCTCCCCTTTGTAGGCCAAAATATAAAAAAGAAAAATATTCTAACGTTCACTTGAATAGCCTAGGTTCAAGTTCTTCATCTAATTCAGAAATTTGGCCTTGTCTTCATCAGAAATATCTTCTATCGTACTTATTTTAACCTCTAATATCACTAGATTGGGGGAGCATATCGGTCTAGGTGTAGAGTGCACGGCTTTGGTGCCCAAAGTCCCGGGTTCAAATCCCTACAACCACCAATGGTTTTTCACTAAGTGATACCGTCGCAACCCCTTAGGTCTATCCTGAAGTAATGTGTAAAACTGTTCCAGGCTTGGTCTGATGGCCTAGACTAAGTCCTGGGATGAGAGGCCCTTTCCTTGTCTGAGGGCCTTGGAGGGGCTGTTGGGTTGTAGTTTGAATCCAAATGCGGCATTGTGGGGGTCGGGTATCAATCTGGATCGGTTTGGAGATTCTTTTTAATTCTCTGAGAATTAGATAGACTCAGCGTGTCCTACTTTCCCATCCTTATGAATCTCTTTTTTCTGGTGGGTGTAAAATATTCCTTAAGACAAGCCTAGCTAGCCATGCTGGCTTCCTAATCCTCCAGCGTCTATGCCTCGATAACTGGGTTTTTTTCTTTACAGGTACATTGACAAAACTTGGTGTACAAAGTTGACCTACCGCACATTGTCGAAAGTAGGAGTGAAGAATAAAAGCGAGTCACATGTGTTTGTTTACCACATCCGGACCGGTGAGGAGCTTCGGCGTTGGCTGCAACAATCCGATGGGGAGAATGACCGTTATAGAATAGTGCCTCCGGGCAAACAGTAAGTTGTATTAGCACTGAAAATTATTATAGTGGCTTATTTGTTTGAGTTTCACCACCTTCAGCCTTTTATATAAGACCAGTGTAGAGACTAGTAGTTTGTGCGTATGCTTTGGAAACAACTGTGCCCAATTTCAGCTCTGTAGCTAACCTGTGCTGTGCTTTCAAAATGTTTAAGATTATCATCTCTTCCTTCTCATCTGAGGTTAGCTGAGTGGTACAATTTTTGTCGACAAGGAACCTGTTTGCTCCAGAAATTCATCGTCAAATTTGGGAAAAATGTGGTATAACTGTTTAAAGTGACAGCGAAGTGCGTAAGTGGGTATGACAATTCAAAGGTGACCGTGAAAATGTCTATGATGACCACTCTAGTAGCCCTTCTTTGATTACAGACAATTTGGTGTTTTTGGTTGCAGTGAGGATCAAAACAGCTGGTTCACAATAACCGGTCACTCAAACGTATTTCCTGATGTATTGAGATAATTGCATTATAAAATTGTTTCTGAACACCTAAAATTATGGAAACTGTGCTCCTGTTGGATCCGAAAACTCCCACATGACAGAGTCCCACAAAAACCAAATACTTGATTGTGTGGCATTATACGAGGCATGTTTTTTAAGTAAGTACGTTTTGAATTAAAAAAAGACTGCAAAGATATCGCATAATTTATATTTACATGAACACAGTATTAAATTTTTCTACATAATTGTGAATATTGAGACACTTGTCATAGGGACCAGTTTTTGGAATAATCTCATAAATTTCTGCCACTGACTGTTAACCATGTATCAAAATGCTTTGACTTCGTTACATGTCTTGATGACCGGACGCCATGTTCTTCAAGTGCAGGAACAAATGGTAGTCGTACTGTATGAGGATATCTAGAGTTTCCCATTGAACAGATTTGATGAGATCTTTAGTGCGATTGCCACATGCGGGCAGTCATGCAGCAAACGATACCCTTACTCCAACTTACGTCTTTTGTTTTTTGCACGACGCAGATTTTTCAAGTCTCACAATAAGACGCTGCAAATGTTTTTAGCGATGCAGAAACTCCACTAGTACTTTTTCTGTCAAAAACTGTGCATGATTTTAGAAATTGTTTGCTTAAACTACTTTTTTGGGTGATGATGAATGTGCCATTACCATGGATTGTTTGTTTCATGTAACGGGCCACCCATGTTGTCAAGTACAATTAGGTCTAAAAATATAATTCCTTGTGTACCGCTAAGGAACTTCAATTGCACTGCCTAAACGTTGGGTTTTGTGCAAATGTCAACATTTTTGGAACCCAACGTGAATTCTGTAATTCAAATAGGTCAAATGCGATACAACATACGGGAATATTGAGGAAAGCAGTCGCACAATGATAAATTGTAAAGCGTTCTGTTTTCTCTAATTTTCGTCACTTTCTGAAATCTTCATTACAATGAAACAAGGACGCCCACTGTCATTTGCCTTTTGTGGCCATTTTAAATGTTACAATAACATCAATGTTTTGTCCGTAAATTCGAAGATATCGATGGTTTTCGCCTTTAGTGAGAAATCGTATAACAGCCCGTACTTCACAACACTCACGATTGTCGGAGCATCTTAAACACTCAGTAAACAAGTATAAAATGAAAAATCAGACTGTAATGTCAGTTACAAGAGATGTAGGTAACATGCATGCGCCACCGATACTAATCGCAAACGGTACTTACTTAAAAAACATGCCTCGTAGTTAATGCCATTATTAGTTATCATTATTAGTTAATGTTATCAAGTCAATTAAAAATAAATAAAAATATAGTTGCAACCAGGTTAATTACAACTTAACCTAACATAATATAAATATCTATAATAAATTCACCGTACATTAATATGTTGTAATTGATCTAGTTTAGTTAAAATTTTCAAACAATTTGAAAATTGTCATGGTACCTTTAATATCTAAATTACACTGTATTTGTAGAGTGTATATGTGTTCAGGTTGTGAAACAATAAAATTCTTTGGGGGCAAAGATACTGCCTTGTAACCAAACAGCTTAATGCTGTATTGAAATCTATCGGCAAATATGCATAGGCCTAAATAGGCATACAATACCACTGTATCAGCAGATCTGCTGCATATTAAGTGATTTTCCATTGACTAAGCATTAATTGTAATGATTCAAACTTGGTTGAATAAGGAAGTTATATAAATTTGTCTATTCTCCATAATAATATGATGGGAAAAGAGTAAGTAGAATTTCTGCCAGAAGGTACAAAAAACTTACATTTTCAACATACAGAAGTAGATCTTAACAACATGAAGCTGTATACCCAGTTTTATCTCAATATTTAAATTAATAAGGAATTTATGTCAATTTGCTTATCCGATCTTCTTCCGTTCACACCTTTATTTTTTACTTCAAGGTAAAAGTAAACCTTTGATTCTTTGTATAGTTTGAAATTTCAATACTTTAACTCCCCTGAAGCGCACCTTCAATAGTTCCATTAAGTGCGTGTGAACTATTGAACTAAAGTTTTTTTTTCGTCTTGAGAGTCAGGACTCATTGACCTGGCCTGGATGTTGCCACACAGCTATACAGATTATTGTGCACCAATCATTTGAAGGTTTACCGTATTTGTTAACAAATTCACTATTAATTTTTAAAGTGAGAAATATATTAAAGACTAGCTAACAGTTATCTGTAAATTATTCATTATTATTCAGTACTTACACTTATGAAATGAACAGTTGCATGTTATAACATTTGATTGTTGACTTCTTGCTTTCACTCTTACGAGGGGTATTTGAAAAGTCTGAGAAGACCGAGAGATAGGACCACTGGCTTGTATCAAGGGCATGTTCAGTTAGTAACATCTTTTGAATGAATGCACACCCAATTTCAGTCATGTTGGTCTATTTATTTGTGTTTGGTATTCGTGTGAATCCCAATTGAAAGTCGCTATAAACTTTCCGGCTGAAAGAACGATCTTTACCTTTTTTTGGTGAAGATCCTGCATGGTCACCCATTGTTTGTATTGTTGTTTGGTCTCATTTTTCCTTTCATAACAAATTTGTTTATCACCCCACAAAATTCTTTTTTGTCCATTTCTTGTAAATCTCTCTACTTGATTGAGTCACACGAATTCCAAACAAAAAGAAATAAATCAATATGACTGAGACTTTGCGTGCATTCATTCAAGAGATGCTACTAATTAAACATGACCTAGTGTACACTCCTATTATAACCAATAAACAGCACCGTTGCACAAGAACCACATTCCATATCTTTTATCCGGCCGTATTAGCAATTGCTATGGCCAGTAACACTGTAACTTCAACTCTCATTTACTTGTATAGTTGTATACTTTTACAGCAGACGAGCTGGATCGTGTGACAGTAATGTGAGAGAAACCTTGACTACGGATGCAGGTAAAAAATAAGCTTACTTTAATATTTTTATATACTTAGTCATTTATATTTTCAATAACTGTTCAAAGATAAAAGTTGATTTAAATATAATAATTTTAACATCATGTAGCAAGATAATGAAGAAGTTATTTCTGTACAAAGTATTAGACAATTTGAATTAATTCTGTCCTGTAATTATGTTAACCCCTTGATCGCAACGTAAGTTTCAGTGGCACATGGTTTAATTATGCTTGCTGATGGCTCACCGCGGGGTTTTGTAGCTTTCCTTGGTTGCAACAAAGCAACGTAAACAACCACCAAGCGGAACATTTGATTCTGCAGAGCATGTGATGTGGACGTAGTTTCATAAAAGTTTACTAGAATGCAGCACCAAATGGTCTGTCACTTCTAACGGTCAATTTAACTGTCACAGCTTGAAAAGAAATTAGCAGACGACTTGTATTTATGATAGAATCAGCTGAGAATGTCAAATACGAGTTAACTCATGCGTCGCGGTTGCCGTAACAAGAGCATTGCATGAGTTAACTCGTGTGTCACGAATAAAGGTTTAAAGGTGTTTATTAAAAAAATTAATTATACAATTAATAATTGTATTTTACTAAGGCAAAAATTATAATTAAAAAAATGTATGTATTATATTGAGAAAAGAATAACGGAGATACAAGCATTGAAAGAATATATTTTTCATATAAAGGTACCTACACAAATTCAGGAGAAAACCCGTCTCTTTGATTTCAGAGATATGTAAAAAATAATTCTGCTACAATAGTTATAGTTCATAAGAAAAATTAATAAAATATATAAGAATTTAATTGCCGTTTTGCATTTTAAACTCTTGATTGCATGGAACTAATCTAAGTTCTGGGACCTAATGTTGCACAGAATTATGAAAATGCTTTTATTTAATTATTTTCAGTTTCCTTGGGTTTAAATAACATGTTAATACACATTTAACATTTTTTCCATTTTATATATGTATTTTGATAATAGGAGTTACATTTTCTGTAACAATATGCACAAAAGCCCCAAAAAATGGTGTTACACAAAGTGTAACACTGCAACAATGGACAAAAATTTGGTGTTACATTTTGTGTAACACTATGCTGCAATGAGTTTTAACTTTTTCAGTGCCAAGGTCCGAACATTTTCAAAACAAGTATTAATTTCCAATGTACTTTCCTACATGAAGTCCCCTTATTGCCTTCTAGCCTAACGTGCTGTTTGGCCAGTAAGCTAGTTTAACCCCCTCTCTCCTCCCATAGTGCCCATATCCATACAGGGAAACATTTTTATAACTAATATTTTATTTTTAATTTTAAAATGTACAGTGTACGAATGACACTTTTGTTCTTTACAGTTGAACCGCCGAAAAGCAATCAACCAAGGGAATCAGCCGAGAAGCAAAACAAAGTTCGGGATACATCTACAACAGCTAAACAAAAAGCTGAGAAAGAATTGAAAAATAACAACATTACAATCGAAAAGGAGCCACACAATAAGGTGGATGATATTGGCACTAAGGAAATTTCAAAGAAAAATAATACGTCTGAGAAAACAGATAAAGATTCGGGAAAGATAAATAAAAAGTCTGAAAATAAGGAAAGAGACAAAGATAGTGAAGATAAAAATAAGGATGTGAATAAGGAAGACAAAAAACTACCGGATTCAGCTGTGGATGGTGAAGATGATTTAGAAAAACTTTTGGACGGTTTTGTTCTATTTTACGATGCCAGTAAGACTAGTGAAATAGACAAAGATGATTGGTTTACTGCTTTGTGTGATTCATTTAAACTTTCAAAATTTGGAGCTTTGGAAGTTGTCAGTGAAAATGTCAGACCTCTGCGGACGTAAGTGATCAGATTTAACTGAGAATAGGTTTTAATGTAAAATCAAAATCTGTAGCACAATTAATGTCATCAATGTTCTTAAAAAGCTCCTTAAAAATTTTAAAACATATATACATAAACTATGCAATGTATCGATTCTCACGATCATGTTGTATGTCAGTTTTAATTCAAACACGAGCTAGGACAAAGTTTTAAAACCTTCAAAACTGTCTGTTTTTTTTCTTTTAGTATGTCAAGTAGTATGAATGATTTAGATTTCTGCACCTAATGAAACAGCTACTGCAGTGATGTATTTTTAATTCTTCGTTTTAATTTTTTTAGGAAGTGTGTTTTTAAGTGGAAAAAACTCCTTACAATGACAAACACAAGCAAAGACTGCTGCAAATCTTGATTTCAAAAATATTTCACTTATATTATACGTTTTAATTTGTATACCCAAGGATATGTTTTAACAAGTAAATTTAAAAATAGTCTGTTATTTTTATTATATTTAGAAGAATTTTTTTTATTTATTACCTAATTAAAAAGCTTATAATATTAATTTTAAATTCTATTTTTACATTTTTTTAGGGTATTATATGAATTATTATCTGACAATAAATGATAACAGGGAAAATCATTATTTTCAGTTATTTGTTAAAATAGGAGACTGAAAAGAAGCTAATAAGTATTTCAAGAACAGAATTTTATTATAAATTCAGAGACTTGAAAATATTAATTTAGATTTGTATTAGATGGAAAAATATGTTATTTAAAGTAATTAAAAAAATTATTAAACAATTCACAGATTTTATTTCTTTCACAAGAATTTTATTTCAATACCATTAATCTTATAATTGTTTAAATTACTATTTGTACATATTTGTAGGTATACATATATTTATTTGACATAATGATAACAAATTCATCATTTTTATTTGTTAAAATAGGAGGAAAATTCAGGGAAAAGAAATAATAAAGTCAATAATCATGACACAAATATTTTATTTGAGTAAATTCAGAGACATGAAATACATTAATTTATTGATTGAAGTCACTGTAGATGGAAGGAAGTACTAATCATGATATCAATATTTATTATGGAGTAATTAAAAAAAATTATACATACATATCCTCTTCCGTTTCAGTTATCTCTAGGTCTGGCTGTTCACCAGCTTCTCCATCTTCTATCCACAATTCTTTTTCCTCCACATACTGCCATTACACTCTTCTTGCTTCCACATCTTGTCTCCCCTGGTCAATTCACCTTGTTCTGGGTCTTCTTCTTGGTTATATCTTCCATTTGTTTGAAGCTCATTAATTTTTTCTGGGGTTCTATCATTTTTCATTCTTTAAGTGGTCAAACCATCTCAATCTTGATTTCTCTACAGTACTTATTCGCTCACACTTTCTTCAACTATTCATATTTAATAGAAATTTATTTAACATTAAAGCTTATTTAAAGAATTATCAGACTTATTTTTTAAATTGTAATTAATATAGTTTAATTTTAATAATTTAAACTTAAACCATGAAACGTTATTACTGGTTATTCCTGTCTTTTCATCACTCCTACAACAATAAACCACTTCAGTGGAACGCTCACAAGCATCGCAAGATGCTACATGACGAAAACAAACATGCATGTTAGTAGATTGTATTTCACATCACATAATTGACTCAAATTACACTTTTTCAAAAAATTAAACTGAAAACAAAGTACATTTTTTACTTAGGTTGAACTTATGTGGAATAGTCATGGTTGTTCTTTACTTTTTCTTCTTCATCCTATACAACAGTTTTCAAACTTATGTTACAGGCCAAAGAAGAGTATTTTTGTGAAGGGAATGTCCCGCCATTCCTTCAGGATCCTGACCCAAATCAAAAAGATTTTTTCAGGTAAAATGTATACCAGTTTAACTTAACTGACTTAACTTGTCATAAATTAATTGTTTGAAATACAGTAAAGTCCGGTTTATCAGGATTAATGTGGAGGAGTGCGAATCCGGATAGCCAAAAATCTGGATAATCTGAAAATAAAACAGGATATAGACACCCACGTCGCGTAGATAACGATCGTGAATAGTGCCGGAAAAAACAAATTAAATACTTTTGATTAGTTTTAGTTAGAAAAACACTCAAATTAAACAAGAAAACTTATTTGGAGTGTTCATATCGAGGTAAAGAGTTCTGTTTTTCATCAACATGTAATCCAGCTACTTGGAGGTCATGAATTGTGGATAGGTATGAGAGATGGTGGATGTAGTGTTCTCTTGTGTGGATTAACGTCTGCACTATTGAATACCACGTTAATCCACAAAGACTATCCTCATAATTAAACCAATTTGTAATTAAGAGGCCGTGGTTCGGATTCTGCATTAAACTGAAGGTCCATTAGTTGCCATCGGCTGTTGGGCTATTAATTAACTGTCCTGTCTAAGGAACATGTCAGCCTTAGTCAGTAATGAGACTAAAAGATCACACCACAATCATCCTACACTCAATCCTCATTTATACTTGGCGTAATCTAATCTAATCTAAAATACCTAATTGTAGTATGGTTGGCATTTCAATGATCTAATCCAATCTAATCATCGTTAGTGATACTTGCCACTAACAGAAAGTACTGGGTTTGAGTCTGATATTTTTAAGGTGCTCGAGATGAACCTCGTATTTGAACTGTTATTAAATTTTTTCACCTGATCCGGATGATTTGAATCTGGATAAACTGGACATTACTGTATATAATTTAATATATGAACTAAATAACTTGAGAAAGCAGTAACGGAGTGAGGAGGAAAGAAACAAATTTATCAAACAAATGTACAAGTTCAGGAGACCACTCGCCTGATTTCAGTGCTGTTTTGTATTTCTGTGTGTGAAAAAAGGCTGTGTGGATATGCCAATTAAGACAGGAGTACAAGTAGCCATTTCGGTAGCACTGTACATTTAATAATAATTTTCATGTTTTAAATTATGTTATTTTTAGTTATTTGGAATGCACTATAAAATCAACTACTTGCAATCAAATCACTACTTGACACTAACACAAGCATAGAATATGTAGAAAATAACACAACATATATATGTTACAGAATATAGATATAAACACAGCCATAAATAAAAATATTTATATATGAGACAGTATATAATAAAATTGACTTCTTTGTTTGAAATTCATTATTGGTGATGGTGGATTGATGATGTGTGATCCCGAAACGTCGTGAAACTTTGTTTTACATAAAATCGTGATGGAAAATGTCCGCAATAAAAATCTAAATAACAAAATTGACTTCCTAGCAGCGTTGTATTTGTGATTTGAGGAACTACTGTCCTGCATCTCTGGACTAGTCTGTCAGCCTCGGAGCCATAATTGTATATATTCTTTAGTTCACTCAAGATGGAAACTCAAATACTGTCTTTCAATGTAATTATTATTCAATGTATTTACTGCTTGAACTATTTTACCAAGCACATACAGTTTCGCTAAGCAGTTTTTTTTAATGGGCTAATAGGATGGTTCAGCGTAAAGACCTTCCCAGCTACTACACGATATTTCAAACCATCGATGACTTTGCTCGCAGTCAGTCACACGGTGAAATCATCTTTGGACCTGACTTTTCCTGGGAGTTGAAGAACGAAATTGTTGTGTGAGTAAGCTTATTTTAAGTTTTGTACTTCAACTTATACTTGTTGTTTTGAACTGAAATGTTTGAAGTGAAGTTTTTGGGGACTTATGAAAATTAGCGAGGTTAAAAGAGAATAAGAGTGATTTTTCCCGACACGAAAACTGAGCGGGTGAGGCCTAGCTTTGTTGTTGAACCTGGATTCAGTGGGAGAATAGCTTGTCTAAGATGCCCTTACTAAGTTATTATTTAAGCTCAAAACGAAACAAATCCATACCTGTTAATAAAAAGCAAAATATTTTATACCAAAATGAAAAAATATGGGTTTTAAAAAGTAGATTCTCATTTTAATAGGAGTAATTTTTATTAAATTTTAACATTTAATTTAGCTTTGTACTCTACAAAAAATGTTTGGAGTTTTAATTGTTAAAAGTTTAGTAAATACCTTTTGTTTAAAATAAACAAATCAGAACCCACAAAAACGAGAAAGCTATGACACTGTGATCTAACAGTGTTTTTTATTACAGCGAAAACATTCAGTTGTTAATAAACAGTTCCAACAGAGTAAGATCCAGTTTTTTTTAATGAACTTTCTTGGTATTAAAAAAATGTGTAATAAATTTAAAGTACAATGTTGAAACCGCAGATATTTGAAAGCCAAAGGCCTCAGCCATCGCTACTTCACGGTGGAGAATCAGAAGCCGTGGACTCACATGGCGATTTATCAAACAATCAACCCAGAGCAGCTCAAGGATCACTTGTTGAAGGAAGGTGGTGAGAACAGCAAGTACAAACTGATACCTCCACCCAAGGCTGAGTGAGTATGATTTTACTGTTTACTTTTATACAAATCACAGACATTTTGTCTACAAATTTTCTTAGTGACCATGAATCACATTGTGTTGTGTTCAAACCAACTGTGAGGATGTGTTGCGCGCAAGATAATTTAGAACTATTTTAGGGAACATAATGGGGTTTTTGTTCAAATGAAAACATAATCTCATTTTGTACACTAAGTCTTTCTTTTTTCACCAACTGAATGTAACAAAAAGTAACGTTTTTTAGGATGTTTTTTTTGTTTTGTCTTCATTAAGAGTGCTTTGGTTTTGGAATTAGCGCTGTGCCATAATCTTTTTGCTTTGAATGTTTTAGCTATCAAGCTTTTTATAACTGATTACGTAACCAGGACTAATTAATTAAGAATTAAAATCAAATAGTAGGGATGAGTCGATTCCATTTGTTTCGATTCTTTAAAATCAATTTCCAATTCTTGATTCCGATCCCAACAATTCCAGGCATTGATTGTCTTGCTGCCAACGAATGCACTTTAACCCTAGAAGTGTCCAATATATTTTTTCAGTGTCACCAAATTTATAACCTTTTCAACAAATCTTTACTAATTCTAGAAAATACTTAAAATATTAAGATACATAATTTTGTTCAGTACTAAAATGAAGAATCAGGAAATGTTAAAAAGTATGTAAATATGTATAAATATGTAGTTTTTTCATGATCAAATAAATAAATATGTGTATGAAACCTTTTTTGTTTATGTTTATGGTTGTGTGTTATTCAAATATACATATACATTCAAAAAAAGTGGTAACAGCTAATTTGTTTAAAATTTAATGCTGAAACCAAAAACATATACTTGTATATAATTAATTTGAATAAAATAAGTAAAATAATATAAACCGGTTATAGGTAACAAATTCATGAAAATTGTAAGAATCATGAAAGCTAATATTTAAGTCCAAGCAATTCCCTTATATCACTGTATCAAAAATAATCTCCTATTTTCATGAAAAATCAATAAATAATTACTAATTAATGCATTTACCACTAAAAACTATTTAAAACACAAATATAAACACTGTAAACAAATGTGTTGCACAACATTAACAGTCAACAGATTATGCCATTTAGGAAAAAATAATATTGCAATCCATCATCCTTCAATGATCTGCTATTTTGATGACAACACAATGAAAACAATAAGTAATTAATGTATTTCACCACTGAAACTAACTTAAACACTAAGATAAACACTGTAAACGAACTTGTTGCATAACAATAAAAGACGTCAAAGCCAAAGAATTAATTACAAATACACGATCAGACGGCGGCAGACGACATGAGCAACAAACATGTTTTTGCGATTCAATTATACCTGCAAAATAGATAGTGCCGGCTTGTAGTGTATAGCAACTTCAGTATTTTCAGGTATTTATTGAATTCCACAGGTTACTTGATACTTTCGTGTCTGAGCTGGATATCCAATTGCTTTGAAATGAAATATTGGTTTTTATGTGGCTACTACAAGAATTTGGAAGTGCACGATAATTTTGAGTTGGCAGGCCGACGATTGGTTTCCTGATAAAAAAAAGACGATTGAGTTTCATAAAAAAATATTGTCTATTTATTAAAACGACATGGTGTCAAGGGAAAAGAACATAATTATTTTTTTCGCTCTTTGTCATCAGCGGAACAAGGAACGCTTGGAATCGAAGAATCAGAATTGACTTTAGACGATCATTTTCGATTCCGATTCCAACTCTGATACTCTGTGGAATCAAGAATCGATGTTTGGAATTGACTCAACCTTACTTATAAGAAAATTGTACATTTATTAGTTTGGATGGAGAATAAGGATGAATTCAGTTAACTTTAAAGACCAGTACGGTATTCTAGCAGACGTGAATCTAATCTGGAAGAAAGACAGCGATTTACATTTCTTTATGGATCAACAAGTTTTGGGATGAATCAGAGAAATATGAAAACAATTTCAACCAAAATAATATAACCTGAAATCGTCACAGGAAGAAATGTCTCAAGCGTGTAGAGGATTTGTTCTAATAACCGTTATTTCACCATTTACTCTTTGGCGACACAGTTTGTAAGTTATGGTCTTTTCGGCCAAACTGCGATGGTTCTGATAGAAATGAAATGAAAAATGAAAATGAAATGAATGATTGGAAACATTTTTGTTAATTAATACAATGTAATCATTGAGAATATTCAAGAAGATTCCTTCAAGAAATCTGCTTACATCACAATTATACATTCAGCTAAACTGTAGAGGTTTACGGTAGAGGGTAGTGGACCATAAAGTGATAAAGGGCAAAAGAATAGAAAGGAAAGAGATTTTAGAAAACCCATATAGTCTAGGATAAAGATATAGCAAAGATTGTAAAATTTACCAAAGTATAAACCTATTATATACTGATGGCTACTTATGGTGCAGAAATTTGGAATATAACAGAGAGGGAATGAAGAGGGATGGGTAAATCAACTTTTTTCATTCATCCATTCGAAGGTTGCATTCATTCCCAGGGCGCTTCAGCCGTAGCGGCTTTTTGCGCACCCTTAAATATTCTCTTTCCTGGAGAATCAGGAATCTTCTAAATGAAGAAACCTAGAAAACTGCAGCAACCTGTCGACGAGCTCGTCAGGAGGCAGAAAACTACCCCTTAACATATTGCCCAGAGTGGAGGACCTTACCCTTGCCAGCCCTATACAATCAAAGAGTAGATGATTCCCAGTTTCCTCCTGCAGATAACATTTCCTACACAGAGGGTCGTTGTTGAAGACCCCCATGATGCTTCCTCAGATTACCGTGACCAGTGACGATACCTGTGACAAGATTGGCATCCTTCCTGCCAAGTTTCAGGAACCTCTTTGCAACCTGACGAGATGGAGAACAAAGATTAAGCTTATTTACTCTATGCAGGGAAAGTTCATCCCTTCTTTTCTTATGACAATCCCTAGCCCAAGAATTGATAGTCTGAAAAGCTGCAGCGCGGGAAACACCACAAAAGGGTTGCGGACCACAAAGGGAGTATGATGCAGCCCTATTGGCCAGCCCATCCGCTACTTCATTACCATCCACCCCAGAGTGCCCTGGAACCCAACAAAGGGTGACTTTATTGTGTCTACCTACACAGGACAATCTTTAAATCACAGTCTTAAATCACAATCTTAAAACAGTCCCACACAACCCTAGAGTTGAACTCAACCGAGTCCAGAGCTCTAAGAGCCGCTGGAATGTCAGAGAAGATGTTGATAGATAGGCCATCATGACCTAGCTTCAAAATGTCTCTGGCACATTCCATAAAGGCAGTGATCTCAGCCTGGAAAACGATAGTGAAAGTCCCCATAGATATACCTGACCGGATCCTTCCCCGAAGAAGTTCTGTGCCATCTTGGATCAGACTGTTGGAGTGGGTGAAAACACGCACAAATGTGCATGATGAAGAACCGAGTTGGAGTCATTTTGTTGTTAATGATTTGGTAGCAAGTGGAAAAAGATAGAGAAAACAGATGCATACACTTTATCAGCCATTCCTTGTGTGGCCACATGGAGAATGAAATGGCTGTGATTTCATATTGTGTCTGCCTACTCAGAACATAAGCTTAAAACAGTCCCACACAACCCTAGAGTTGAACTCAACCGAGTCCAGAGCTCTAAGAGCCGCTGGAATGTCAGAGAAGATGTTGATAGATAGGCCATCATGACCTAGCTTCAAAATGTCTCTGGCACATTCCATAATGACAGTGATCTCAGTGTACCAGTCCCAATCACAGGGTGGTAGTGGGCAAGCTCCATCCTTCCATTCGTCCTGTTGCGGAAAAAGAACTCGGAAAGACCTGCCCAAAGAGAAAGTTCTCGGAAGATAATCAGAGGGTACACCTAAAATGTCGCTCCGAACTATCCCTGAAATTCTGGTGTGGCCACGTAATTTACCTGGTCTATTCCAGAGGCCCTCTCCACAGACGCCTCTGTGGAGTGCGATGGGTGCACATTGCCATGTGCACCCATTCTGGCAGTCATCCTGATGTGAATGTCTATGAGCAAAAGATTAAGCAAACAGTCAAGAGTGGCTCCAGGAGTGCTGCTGATCGCCCCTGTGATCAGGAGATGTGCCAGCTTCTTCAGAGCAACACCTGAGTCCATCTTGGTCCACCAAACCAAAGACGCATACGTCATAGTTGGTCTAACTACTGAAACATAGAGCCAATACAACTAAAAAAATCAACTTTAAAAGAGGTATTAAAAGAAAAAAAAAGATTGGATAGAATTAGGAATGAAGAGTTGTGAAGAGGAATAGTCGAATACAGGTTGGGAGAACGTGTAGAGAAATTGAGATTGAAATGGTTGGTCACTTAAAAAGAATGGAAAATATAGAATCCCAAAACAAATGTGATTTTTAAATTAACAGAAAAAGACCAAGAGTAAGACCCAGAAGATGGATTGACGAGGTGAGAAGAGATTTGGAAGCAAGAATAGTGCAATGGCTGTATGTGGAGAAGAGGAATTCTGGAGGGACTGAAGAAGATGGAGAAGCCTAGTGAAAATCCAGACCCGAAGATAACCAGAACGGGAGAGGATAGGTATGTTCATGAGTAGGTGAAGAGATGTATAATAAATCATTGTGAAATTGGAGGGATTAAAAAAAATATTCTAAATATATCAGGAATATTGAGGAATGTTTATCAAGAGAGAGACAAGACGTAGTAAGAGGAGATTCTCCTGCTTTTTCCTAGTATAACAACACACAAATAGGAGGATGCGGAAATACCTGCATGTTGGCCTTAACTAAACTGAGTGTGGGATTTTTCCTTAGTTTTGGCAGATACATTGTATTTTTACGTCATGAATTTGTGGTGAATTGAAATCATAGTCACTCCTCTCAACAGTTGCAATTTGTTGAAAGTGATATTGGACTAAAAAAATATCATGGAAACATTAATAAAAAACTTCAGAATAATACCCAGGGAGTAAAATATTATCAACCTGGCATTAAGGATGATACATAATAAAAATAGTAATAGGAATTCAACACAAATGAAGCTCCCAAACTCAGCTTTCTGGTGGCAGCTTGTACTTGACAAAATGAATTCTAGAAGCTGCTTGTAGATCAGAGTTACAATAGACAATTATTACAATTTATTACACATTCTTTGAGAACAGTTATGGAGTCAGTAATATAAATTGATAGTGATTGCTAGTGGCTACCTTTGATATTGATTGCTTGTGACAGTTTGTACACAACTAAATGGTTTTAGAATAAAGTACTGGTTCGACTGCTGGAAGAAGATTGTAGGTGAGACAGTATTTTATTGAGGAAGCTTGTAGGCAAGACTACTGAACTCAAGTTGTAGACAAGACAATAATCACAGTGTGGCAGTGTTTGCTGAATGTAGCTTGTAGATGTCAGGTAAGCCTTCTGGAGTATTTGGAGGCTGGTACAGCACTCCTCTGAGTAGCTAAAGACATAAGACTCTCCATGGAACGTCGTCAGGGAAAGATTCTAACTTTATTAGATTTTTCTAAAGCATTTGACTGTGTCAATCATGATCTTTTAATTCAGAAATTAAGGGCCATAGTGGTTTTCCAGAATGCTGAGATCTTATCTATCAGTTAGGCAGGAATGTGTGGAGGTTGGTAAGAAGAGATCCGACTGAGAAACTGTTACTTATGGTGCTCCACAAGGATCAATCCTTGGACCCTTACTTTTTGTATTATACGTAAATGACATAAACTCAACTTTGGTGCACTGCAAACATCATATGTACGCTGATAATCTTCAAATATATGACCACTTTACTACAATGTGAACAATTCTGCACTATACCTCTTTCTTGATTAGATGGACGATGGGAGGTTGAAAAAATAGCCCTTGTATTTTATAGATGATACAATGATTGCTGGATGAAGTTTTATAAGAGGTAAAGTATTTCTTGGTAAAATAACTGTGTATGTAATTTTAGTTCTGATTTATGTTGTAGATTAATTTAATGAAAATTGTACTTTTCTATAAGAATGTAAATAACTGTTGTTTTAGATTATACATAAATCCGTGGTTAATGTAATAACTTAACATTTAAGTGTTAATAATAGTGCTGAATTTTTATTTGAAAATCTTTCTGTAATTCAAGGAATCCAGTTTAAAGATTGTATGGAGCATTGAGGCATTTCTTCTATAATATTTCCATTTAATTAATTTTTCCCATGGCGAGTTTTTGAAGTATGCAATATGAACGACTGTTATTTTTAACACGGGAATAAATATTGGTTGTTTTCACAACCTCGGACATCATTACAGACCACATCGCTAACTTGACTATGGAAACGATAATCACTCCAATGAGCACCCCCCCCCCAATGGCCATCTAATGAATTGGTTCAGACAATTCTTAGATGATGATAAAGGTAGAGTTCATTCTGAAGGTTGCATTTTGAATAGTAATATCAGGAATGGGTTTGAACCTCGCATGGCCTTGAGCTTATTCGTGTGCTCTAACTTACCTCAAATTGTAATTCAATCTTTAAAAAAAAAATTCTCAGGTCTCATCAAAAGGGCTTTACTCTTATGAAATGTCACCAATTATGTGTAATTCTATTGGATTCAGTTGTTTTGTCTTTTCTAATGTTTGTAGCTGTCACATCCGCTGTTAGGCATTGCAGTTAGTTCAGACTGGTTTGATTGGTTCATTTTATTCAGGAATAAATATTCTTTGTTATGGAAACCTGGTTAGGTTAACCGCTGAACGGTTTTTGCTGACTTATTTTGTTAGCCAAAAGGTGCCAAAAAAGGGCCACTGATGTGATATATCGTTCCCTGGTAAATAACGTTCTTTGTTGTTATTTGTTCCAATACATCGCTGTAGTTCTTTAGTTCACTGCTAGAATGTGTAAGCATTCATTTAGGAACTGTTTCCTTATGTCTTTGTGTTTGTAAGCGGCTTGATAGACGACTCAAAACCAAAACAGCTGGCTATGCAGCTGTTTGGTTTCATCTCGCGACCAGCAAGGTTCTTAATCGTTGAGTTTGTTTATTGGTTTTATGTTGTGTTGATAGTCTATTTACGTTTAAGAACTGCTTATAATTAGTTTTATAAGTACATTATAGTTTATTTTATCTTTGTAATGTATCACTAGACTATTGTAGTACGTTTTTTGGTTCAGAAGACGATTGAAAAAAATTAAGTTTAACTCAAATTTTACCACTTTAAATACATTTAATAAATGATTGTTTTCTTTAATCTACTTTTCTTAATACATACAATAAGAATTTTGATTAAAAAATATGCACTTTTGGGATGGTTAAGGTAAAATAAGAAACCTTCAAAGGGTTAATCCTTCTGTTTTGCTAGTGCCACTACCTGAATCGCAGTTAGGATTTATAGATTACTAGCCAAAGTACCCGTTCTTCGCACGGGTAAAAAAGGCTGAGAGGTGTTCGTAGGCTCTACTGATACATTTAAGTTATTGTTAATTAATTCTTCATTGTTTACAAAATGACAAAACACGTCTACAACATGACAAAGTAACATCTCTGTCAAATATTGGGAGAGGATAAGAATTAACTTAATACAGACAGTCATCAAGAAAAAACTTAAAATCTACCATTCCACTATTTTGAACTAATAATTCACTAATTTCGATCCAGCAGTTTATCTGTAAAATCAACTTCATTTCTTCTTCCTCCCGAACTGTCAAAATATAGTGTAAACGGATGTTGTCGTTAGAAAATCTAAACATTGAAACCTAGGACGGTCACGGCAGCTCTTTCTTCTTCTTCTTCTTTTTCATCCTGAACTGTCAAATTTTAGTATTCACAGCTGTTGACATTCAAGTAATTTTATGTTTTCATTCTTTGAAAATGTAAACATTGAAACTTAGGACGCTCATGAGGCGTAGCCCGAGGGGATTTTAAGGATACTAATATGCCTATATGTTGCATGAGTTTAAGACCTTTCTGTAAAATTTCAAACTGGTCGGTTCAGTATTTTTCGTGTTTACTTGCCACAACAAACCCACAAACAAATCCACAAACATGCAGAAACCACCTCTTCTTTATAATATTATAGATAAATTTGGTACTTCCCCAGCAATCCTCAATCTTGTTGATGAAATGATATCAGCTAAAGATATATGTTTGGTTAGTATGGTGACTACACTGGTCTTCTCAAAGGTATTTTACTGGATAAATTTTGAGTTCTTGCTGGACCATATCTTTTATTAGTTATATTGAGCTTTACTTCATGGTAAACCCAGCCTACAAACGTTACTGGGAAATTTTCTTCACCTCTTCCTTAAGCTGTTGGAATTCCACAGGTCAGTTGTCTAACACTAATTCTCTTCCTCATCTACATAAATTTGGGGAATCAGTGGAGGATTGAACACTTTCGCTAAGGTATCATAGATTCTGATTTCTTTTGAGATGCAGTTGACGCAGTAAAATGTGTCGACAGTGATTTAGAGAGCGTTAAGAGGAAGGCACACTACTCCGGATAAACCGGACTTTACTGTATTTATAAAATATTTCTAACAGCCTAGTGAAGATGCCTGACCTTCAAGGTCTTCCAGATTCTTGGAAGACCAAATAATTGACAACATTTTTTACAATTCCATGCCACTGTCGAAAAAGTCTTGGCCAGTTTTCTTTGAGAAAAAATTCAAAGAATTGTTTTTAGTCTTTTAAGTTTTCTATGAAGAGATATTGTTCTGTTTAGTTATTATTTCTATTTTATTATTTTAATACTATTTTTGATTACATCTTTTATCTTGATAATTCTTTATGTTGCTTAATAAGATTTAATGTAAACCAAAATCTTTAATTTTGTTTAATAAACACTCGCTAACTTTCACACTATTATCATTGTGAAAAAAAGCCTTGCCTTCATGAAAGCTCACAAGCTTGATATTTTTTTCAATTTGGATCCAATTTTTCTACTGGAGCATCTGCAATAATTACCCACCTCCCTAGACATGACAGTATCTATTGCTCTATTGCAAACTATTGCAAACCAGGCCTTTATTCTTTATTTCGATATTAGGTCTTGTGCAAGAAGTATGTAATTAATTAACGACCTTAACCTTAAAAGTATTTTGTTAGTCTTCGTTTTATTAAGTTAAAGGGAGAGCTTATTGTAGGTGTGAGAAGTATGAAATGTTAGGAAATGTCAGTTTTAAAATGTTAAACATAGTAAAAGCTAGGCCTATGGCTGATTTTTGCTTTGAGCTAAATGCTTATTTTGTTATAATTCTCATATTAGTCTTTTGGAAAACACTGCTTTAACCCTTTGGCCAGTATGAACATTCCAGAACATCCAAATGTACTGTGTTAGAAATAGTAACACACTTGGCACATAATTTTGCCCAAGGTAATAAGAAAAAAACCAAATTATTACAATAAAACCATCCTTAATTACTGAAACTAAAGGAATTAAAGTTTCAGTCAAAAATCTATAACCCTAGATAAAAAATTAAAAAGCAAGGTTTTTATTAAAAATATTATTTATTTTCTTAAAATAAAAGAAGAGTAAGGTTCCCGAATTGTACCTCTACTGCTCACCCATTGAGCGGTAACTTAAGAAATCACAGGCCACGCCCATTGCACTGCCATTCTTTATTGCCACGTTGATGAAGCCATGAACAAAATAAATATGCCCCTTCCACCAAAAATAATAACATATTATTAAGCAACTAAACATGTTTTATAACCACTAGAAACATTTATAGCACCTTAGTAACAAATAAAAACAATTATATACACAAGCCATTCCAGAACGTCCTTGCTAGTAGGAAAAAAAATCCTTAAAATACTGCGTAATGTGTTATAGGCATTTTCTGTCTGGCAGTTCCAAAATGGCTTTACTCAAATTAAGAAAAAATACATTACTAGCCAAAGGGTTAATAGTTACAGAGAGAAGGTGAAAGATATATATCTTATTCACTTTATCCCCGATTCATTGTTTTTTCGTCATTGCTTTAGATGTGACAAAGTTACTTTGGGGTAAGAAAAAGTATGAAGTGATTGGCCAAGTTATAACATCCTTGATGTGATTACTCGTAAAAGCATATGAGGTCATTGACAACGTTTCTTGACTTAGCCTTGAAGAACGTTTTTGTGTGAAAATTCTGCAAGATTACATTATATTTGTTTTGATTATAGTTATAGTATACCTGTTTTGTATTTGTTTTAATAAACAGTCTCTTCAGTAAATGTAAATTTAACATTGTTAGTTTTAATTTTTTATGCTCAGTTTTTTACATCTTAAAAATAAATAGCTTTCGCCCTCTGAAACTGTCACATTTACAGTAATCGCTTTGTCTTTGAAACATACGTTTAATTTGAGATGAACATCAAGAAATCTAGAAGATGTTGTGATGGCGCTAAGACTTCCATTGCAAAATCCACTCGTGTCAAGGAAATTATTTTTATTTACTAATTCACCATGTCTTCACTGGATATCGAAATGGAACCTACTTTTCTCACAAATTAAACTGAGAAGAATAAGTTAATCAAGATCAGTGAATAAGTGAGGTGATCTAGAAGTCGACGTGCTTCAAATCGATTCAACCTGATTTGCTATTCCATCCTTGCACTGTGGAATGAGATTTTTCAAGAGTATGGATTTTCAGTCATACCAATCGTGAAATTATGTAAATTTACCTACATGCTTCAGTTTTTGGCCCACTGTGAATAATACAGAGCGCCAAACACCCAGAAAGGTATATCAAAGTTTTATTAGCAGAGCAAAAAAATCATCCAATTTGATAGCTGATAAATCATTATCAACTGTGCTAGTAAAAGTACTAAATCATCAACTTCATCTTCATAACCAAGTCATAATGACTTTCATAGTCATTTTGACTGAGTGGTGGGACTCAAGAATCTGTAATGAATTGATGTGTCTAGTTGTCAAACGAGGTGGCTCAATTATGTAGCTTCATGGTGGTTTAAAATAATGTGTTCAAGTATTGTCTGATCTGTAATATGTATACTTATAGCATGAAACAGCCAATCGATCTCCATTGGTATCAGTATTCATCCTTTAAAAAATTACAGCGCAAGTTCTTGAATGCAGTGAAAACAGTTTGAGATAAATGTACCATAGTAATTTTTCATTGTCAGAATAGAAAATAGGAGGCTCCAGCAAAGTTGGCCAGGAACTGTGATCGTAGTTGATCTTTTGCACAACCACCAGAAAGAAAGGATTGATAAGGATTAGTAAGGCAGGAGAGGACAGTCTGTGTCACCCAGGGGAGAGAGGTAACAATACTACCCAACTTCCAGGACCCGGTGTCATGCCCAAGTGTCAGGAAACCAGACAAGCATGAATCAGACACCAATCCATCTCAGAGTGAACTAACCAATACTGGAATTTAGCCTGGGTAGGCTATACCAAGTTCTACTGTTGTATACCCTTAAAGAGACAAGGAGGAACTAAAGATAGAGGGTACACTGTTTACTTTGGATAGTCTAAAGCCTAATCAATATTGTGATGTCATTTTATTGTTCCCAACCATGGTCTTTGAAGTGCAATAAAACAGCCCATCTAGCCATTTTGGGACTAAATGTCCTAAGAAAGAAATATGTGATATAAATTTTACGTATGTAGTAGAATGTGACCAACCGTTTTGTGGTGTCGACTGAAGATTTCAACAATTCAAAATAAAAAGACGGAGAGAAAACACACAAGGCAATACAAGGAATTTAAAAAAATGTGATTTTTAAAATCCTTTCACCACCAAAAACAACAAATTATCTGGTAAGGTACGAGAGGCTATTTTATTTTTAGATATTCCATTTTAAAAGTAGTAACAATATTTTCCATCATGCTACTCTTCAAATTGTTCTTGGGTTATCTGGTATGTCTTTTTTATATTGTATGCTAATTATTCTTTGTTTGCAGGCCATTAAGTATCAAGACCTCAGAAGAATCAAAAGTGAAATCAGCCAAAGGTGGGTAAAGTTTCATTTGTGGTCTTGTGTTAAAAATGTGTTGTCGGGAACTTCTTCAGGAAGTGTTCTTCATCTACTGGTGTAGGAATATTTCTTAAGTTATACTGTGTGATTCGCCAAACGCAGCGTGATCAAATGTTGGATACTGTGAAGGTAAGTAGTACACTGGAATCAGTGACGATTTGGGGAAGTAGATAAGCACTTTAAAACACATTACAAAAAAGAAAAAAGATACGCAACATGTATTTCCGGAGTTTATGAGAAGAGTACAAAATGACGGGAAAGGAGCAGGAGATCCTTACAGACTCAAGAACCTGCTGGATGTAGCACATGTTTACGCGAGAGGGAAAGAAGTAAAGAAGGTAAGAGTGAATTTCAATCTGCTATTATATGAAATAAACTTTCAACATCATCCTGATCTTTGTGAGAAAGAACTACAGAATTTGCTATGAAATAGATTTAATTTTCCCTACGTCTATTGTGCCCATCAGTTTAATTGAAGTTCACCGAAAAGACTAATACCTGCAAGAAATGTCTATAAGTACAGGAGGAGAGAATATTTCTTAATTTATTATGGCTTATACAATCAGCAATAAAGACAATATGATGCTGAGAAAACCTAATTGTTTCAAAATAAATTAATCTAAAAAGTTTTTACATCAACAAAATAAAATTACAGTATGGAAGAACTAAATCAGAAGAAACAGGAATCTGATTAAAGCACCAGTCATTGTTGTTGAGTTCATAGAAGGGATAAAAGGACAAAATCATAGTAAGTAAGAAAAGTAGAAGAAAATAATAAGGCCTACTAAGACCTTTATCTAACATTTCACTTTTGTTATGTGATGTGGACAGTCACTTGGATGCTGGAGAAAGTAGGAATTGGGGGTGCTCTTATCATTGGAATCTAACTGAACTCTTGTCAAGGATGTAATAGGACTGATGTAGTAACAATAGTTTTGAACACACACTCATAAAGTTGAAATAGACTCACAGTTATTTGCGGTAAAATTCAATTAGGTAATTGAACGTTCGTAGTGTGGAAACTTGTGTTAGAGTTGGAGGTTGGTTGAATTGTATTTGATCGATGAATGAGAAATGAGCGTAGGATGATTGTGGCACAATCTTGTAGTCTTGTTACTGACTAAGGCTGACATGTTCCTTAGACCGGACTGTCAATTAATAGCCCAACATCCGATGAAAACTAAGAGACCTACAGTTTAACATGGAAACCGAACCGTGGTCTCTGAATTACGAACTGGACTAATTATGAGGACGGTCTTTGTGGGTTAACGTAGTATTCAATAGTGCGGACGTTAATCCGCACAAGAGAACACTACACCCACCGACCATCGCTTAAAACTATCCACAATTCGTGACCTCCAAGTAGCTGGATTACAGGACGTCGCCACCGTCCCAGTCAATTTTTAATTGCGGTAAGTCAAATTCGGAGGAATTGATATTCTATTGATAATTGAATTGATATTGAATATCCTCCTCATAAAATTCTACCGCCTGACTTGTTAACCACAGTATCACAAATGTTTTAACTTTGTTATCGTCATGAAGACGCTGACCGCCCAGGTGTTTCTTCAAGTGCAGGAACAAATGGTAATCGCTGCTCACCAGATCAGGACTGTATGGAGGATGATCTAGAGTTTCCTATTTGAAAGATTTGATGACATCTTTGATCCCATTAGGCACATGTGGACGGGTATTGTCATGCAGCAAAACGATACTCTTACTCAACTTGCAATGACTTTCGTTCTTAATTGCAAGGTGCAGATTGTTCAATGTCTCACAATAAGATGCTGCATTGATTATCTCATTATGAGGCAGAAACTCCACTAGAAATACTCCTTTTCTGTCCCAAAAAAACTGTGCATATGATTTTCCAGGCATAAATTGTTTGCTTAAACTTCACTTTTTTGGGAGATGATGAATGTCGCCATTCCATGGACTGTTGTTTCAAATCTGGTGTGACGTAGGCCACCCATGTTTCGTGACCAGTAACAATTTTATCTAAAAATCTTCACATTCATTGTGGCATCGTTCAAGGAAAGATGTACTGCCTAAACGTTGGTTTTCTTCAAATCCGTCAACATTTTCGGAACCCAACGTGAACACAAATTCCAGTAATTCAAGTTCTCAGTCAAAATGTGATACAAAACACTACAAGGAATGTAGTCGCACAATGATGAAATTGTAAAGCATCTGTTTTCTCTTATCTTTTCGTCCACTTTCTGCTCCAAATCTTCATTAACAACAAAATGACGCCAACTCGGTTCTTCATCATGCACATTTGTGCGTGATTAAGTCACCCAACTCCAAGTCCCAAGTCTGGTCCAAGAGCAGTCGGGGCACAGGAGCAGGCTTCTTCGGGGTGCAGGACAATGTCCGGTCAGGTATATCTATGGGGACTTTCACTACAGTTTTCCAGGCTGAAATCACTGCCTTTATGGAATGTGCCACAGAGACATTTTGAAGATAGGTCATGAGGGCCTATCTATCAACATCTTCTCTGACATTCCAGCAGCTCTTAGAGCTCTGGACTCGGTTGAGTTCAACTCTAGGGTTGTGTGGGACTGTTTTAAGCTTGTGTCCTGTGTAGGTAGACACAATAAAGTCACCCTTTGTTGGGTTCCAGGGCACTCTGGGGTGGATGGTAATGAAGTAGCGGATGGGCTGGCCAATAGGGCTGCATCATACTCCCTTTGTGGGCCTCAGCCCTTTTGTGGTGTTTCCCATGCTGCAGCATTTCAGACTATCCATTCCTGGGCTAGGGATTGCCATAAGAAAAGGTGGGCAGAACATGCCCTGCATATAGTAAGTAAGCTTAATCTTTGTTCTCCATCTCGTCAGGTTGCAAAGAGGTTCCTGAAACTTGGCAAGAAGGATGCCAAACTTGTCACAGGTATCGTCACTGGTCACAGTAATCTGAGGAAGCATCAACTACGCATGAGGGTCTTTGACGGCGACCCTCTGTGTAGGAAATGTTATCTGCTGGAGGAAACTGTGGCTCATCTACTCTTTGATTGTGTAGGGCTGGCAGAGGTGAGGTCCTCCTTGGAAATTTGGTAAGGGGTAGTTTTCTGCCTCCGGATGAGCTTGTTGACAGGTTGTTGCATTTTTCCAGGTCTCTTCATTCCTGAATCCAGGAAGATTCCTGATTCTCCAGGATAGAGAAGTTCAGGGGTGCGCAAAAAGCCACTACGGCTGAAGTGCCTTGGGAGAAATCCGCCCCTTTGAATGAATGAATGAAGCTCTCACCCATTTCCTTATCATTCCATCATTCATAATGTTTTGTCTATAAATTTAACAGATCTCACGAAGAAAATCTATCTGTTTTACACCTTTAGCACTAAGGAATCGTACAACAGCCCGTACTTAACAATCGGTGGGACTCACAATTGTCGGAGGCATCTTAAATACTCAAAAATACAAATATCTTCAAAATCTTAAATAAACAATGTATACAATGAAGAATCAGACTGTAATGGCGTCAGCACGTAGACAAGAGATGTAGTTAAATAGTGTGCATGCGTGGCACGCTGACCTTAGCGCTGCAGCAGCGGAATCGCAAAACGGTACCTACTTTAAAAAGCATGCCTCGTAGAAATATGAAAGAAATACGAGTATAAATTTTATTTAAAAGACAGAAAATGCTCTTTGCAGATCTTTGGTAGTTTATGTTTTTCTCAAATTTTGTCTAATTTATGGTATTTCTCTTTGTTGATATGATGAGATAACCAAGGATTCCAGATCAAGGTTTTTAGATTTGAAAAAAAAGGACCAGAAGACCTGGCAAGACACTTCCTGATTAGAATATTAAATAAACACCGGAATAAAGTGATTTTAGGATTAGGAAATTAAACTTATGGGCAGTCTTCCTAATCCTTGAAGAAGAACCCTTAAGCCAATCTACCTGACTATCCTTAGTCGAATAAAAATGACATCCTGAGTTAAGACAAGGACAGGTGACTATCTAATGGACCCATATTTCGTTTTTAATTCAACCTTTCCGAAGTACGTCCATCATCTTACTGGCAGACCGTCAAGCCATCAAGAAAGTTTTCTTTTACCATGGTGTAAGGAAGAAGTTATACAACGATCACTAGTTTTCGACTACGCTGGGCTCACGAAGAGTCAAGGAGAAACAAGAAGAACCAAGTTTTAAAAAGCTATCACTCAATATAGACATAAGGTTAGACTAATGTCATTAGAGAGACAATTACTTTTGGGAATAAACCAGCTTTGTATGGCTTCCATGGAGGTTAGGTTACTTAGTTGTCGTCATCAGCTGCTAAAAGTGATTTAACACTAGTTCATTTTATGATTTTTAACTCTAGTGGAACTTTCAATCGGTTTAGTAGGGAACTGTCCAATCACAGGGTTATCTTGTTACTACTATCTAACTCCGACCTGTTAGGTAACTTATTAATTGTCCAATTACAAATGGCGACTGGCTCCGGAATTGAATACATGGATTTAGGAGTTTTACCTTAAATGTTAAGTCCTATGAGTTACAAAAGTGTGGAGTAAACATTTCTAATAATAGGTTATTCGACTGCAATTAAGTGCATAACCTAAATTAATATTATAGTGCTTTCATTGCTGAGATAAAAGAACTCTGAGGATTCCATACAAACCGGCTGCTGCTATTTGTTCTGGCTACGAAAGTTTGTCAATACCCTTCAGTAAATTGTTCTTTATGCCTTGTATTAATACTCATGTTAGACACAAAAAAAACTAAACTTAAATTCATTCTGTCTGTCCCATTTCTCTACTTTTTATAAACATTTTTCCATGTTTGCATACAGGCTTTGGAATTCTCCGTAAAGGTTGACGAGGGAATTACTGGATTTAAGTAGGAAGTGAAAGATCTGTGAATCCTGGGTGAGGTTGAGTGATGTGGTACTGGTATTTCTTCAAATATGATCGTTTTTTAGGTTATCAACATTTTTTGTGAGTGAAATGTATACTTTGCATCTAAAACAATATATTTTATGTTGGCTCGTCAATTAATTCATCCAAACAACATTGACCAATTTTTAAGGCTCTAAACACCTTGTAGAGTGATTCAAACATATTTTTAAAGTCATTGTCAAACTAAGGAATGTTTGGTATTTATTTTACGTTTTGGTACAAAATTAATAATAAATAATTCTGGGATGTTGTATCTTGTGTGTGTGCTGGATTCTTTCACAAAGCACACTGTTTTGCTGTCGCTGAACCAAAAAAGCAAACGATGTAGTTGTTTCGCAAGAGAGCGTTGTCAGCTCATCCTTGCATCCTTGTATGAAGTCTTGAGGAGTGTCATGACTTATGAGCAAAAATACTATGTTTACTAGCAAAAACATAGTGATGGAGCATTTTATCATCCAAATTCTTCTCTTCCACTGGCTGTCTTTTCATTGTATCATGAGTTTATATTGTTGCATAAGTTTGGTAATAAGCGGGTTTGATGTGATACCTTTGAGTCAATGAAGAATACTTTATTTATATTGACGATAGAAAAAATTCTTTATTTATATATCAATTGAGAAATGCAATAGTTTCAAGACACTCACATAGGTCTTTTGTTTTTTTCTTCAGTGGTTGCTTACTTTATTCTTCCTCTAGAGGAATTCATCTATGGAGTAAAATGGCCAGTTGGTGAGCCAGGTGGTCTGGAGTTTCTTCAATTTCTTTCCATTCACTGCTTTTAGATCTAATAATAAGATGTTGTAAAGTTTCATGCCTATGTATGACGGTTTCTTCTCATATGATGCAGTGTGGTGTAGTGGGAGGTGGAAATTTGATGCATGGCGGGTGTTATATGTGTGTACATCATGGCCTCGTTGCAGCTGTTCATTTGCAACAAACAATATGACTTCTGGAATGTAGAAGCCAATGACTGTTAACACATTTACAAGAGTAAACACATTTCTGCAGCTCTCTATTGGGCCAAGACCGACTATAATCCTCATTGCTTCTCATATACTCTTTTCGAAACCTAAAAGCATGAACTTAACTTATTGGAAATGTGTCAACATGATTGTTCCAGGATAGGTTGCTGTTACTCATTACTTGAAATTTGGTGTTGCTTTCCATTGACACATCTGTTAACTCTGGTACTTCATCCTGCCTTCTTCCAAAAGCTAGTTGTTTAGTTTTTTCAGTGTTTACTACAAGATCATTTTCATGGCAATATTGATTATTATTCAATGGAATGTAAGAGTTGATGGCCAAGTTATTCTGTGATGACTTGGAGACAAGAAGTGTCGTGTCATTAGCATGCATTGGGGAGTATAGTGCATTCCTACATATTGTGGCATGTCGTTCGTCAGGAGAATGAAGAGAACCGGTAAAGAACCGACCCCTGAGGCACACCCATATGTATGGGTAAGAGGGTTCATATTATTTCTTGACATATGTTTTGATGTGTGTTTTGAATCTCAACAATCTGGCTTCTTCCTTCTAAATAGTTCTTGAACCATGCATTAGCTTTTCCTTTCACATTAAATGGTTTGAGCTCTTTGAGAGTTAGTTTGTGCCCCAAGACGTCAAAAGCCTTGGTAAAATCCAACATAATTCCAGTAACCAGGTTTTTATCTTCCAAGTTACTGATGATGAATTCAGCAAGTTTGATGATAGCAGATATTCTTGATCTTCTTTTAATGAAGCCATGTTGGCTTACTGTTAACAGGTTGTTGAGTTCACAGTGGCCTATTAATCTTTTTAAAACTACTTTCTCAATTACTTTGAATAAGGTTAAGATTTATTTATTTATTTAGATTAACGGTATTGGTCTGTAGTTTTTGGCTTTGGTCTGGTTTCCAGTTTATAAATTTTTCTTTTGCAATTTTCAAAAGTTCGCTGCTTCTTAAAACAGAGGGATGTTTTCAACAGAAATCAATGTGTTAGATGTTCAGAAATGTATAAATGTAGAGGAGTTGATGAAGACTAATGCTGCTACAATATCTCGCTGTCGTTAATCGCTATTCAGGTGACTACAAGCTATTAGTTTTGTATTAAAATACTATCAGTTGAGTTATATGGCAGAGGTTTTTCATATGTTGAATTTCGTGAAGACTCATATGTCAACAAATTATTCAAACTACTGCTTGTTTATATTACTTAACACTTCACTGTAAGTATGTTTTAATTTTCTGCCATTTCATTGGTCGTAGTTATTAATATTTTCAATTATGTAATTTAATTGTTTAATTTCTAAAATTTTTAAAAGAGCTAGTCTTTAAACTATTAACAAATTCTGAAGTATGTTTTGAACTTTTCAACTGATTTGGGTTTTAGTCATGTAAATAAATGTGTATAAATTTGTATGTAATATTATACCATTGATATGATTTAACCAATCTCCCATTTTACCTTGTAGAATTATATCTGCATAATAGATACAAATATCCATAAACTATGTAAAAATCTATAGATAATATTATAACCTTATAAGAAATATTTATGTAACACTAGAACCGTTTTTTCTTTCAAAAATCTAGTTTATTTTCAACTTGAGCATTGAGGAATATTTACTAGTATAGAGTGTAGCCGACTGTCAAATGATAACTTGTGGGAAAGTAAAACTTTATTTGGGGAAAGTGGTCGTTAGTGTAAGTAAAATATATTTTTTGCTGCACTTTTTTTGGGAAAATTTAAAAATAAGAGATTTCACTTTGATTATTGATTATTTCAAAACGATTTTTTCGCTACTTCGTAAAAACTCTTAAACTGAACGAAGTATGGACTTTAAATCAAGTTTTATGATAGTTTTTACACATTCTGATGAACTCAATAGATATATTAAACTTGCTGGTAGCCAGGTTGCATAAACAAAGTGTAAAAGTGCCTTTGATCAACTTAAATCACTTTCATCGGTCCACTTATTTACATCCGATATTATAATATTAACCATATCTAACTTGGAATTAATAATACCCATGGGATTACAATTTAATTTAGCTGCTAATTTTTAATCTAAACGTGCTTAAAACTTATAAATACAATACAAAAATAAGTTTGTAAAATATTAATGTTGTAGTAAGAGATCGAGTAAGTGCATAGTACTGTAGTTTGTATAGGAAATTAGATTATTTTCTAAGATGGGCCACTAATTCTTTTGGTTATTATATTTTTGTTAGGTATTTTGTCAAAATTTATAATTAACTAAAATATCAGATTAGAATAATTTAATTGCAGTTTTGAATGAGTGAAGAAGTCTTTTTCAAGCATGACCAAGTTATGGCCTGGAACTCTTCACAGCCTGAGATTGGGTGAGAAATCTGTGATGAGATTTGGAAAGACGACTACAGCTACAGATCAAGATCACATTCTCAACAGTGACTTCAAACTTCGTCTCCACTAAGACACCTGATATTTTAAAATTTAGAGACTGCAAGGCTGACTGCTCAATTTAATTTTGCATTTGAAAAACAGTTAATCCTAAGGGGTCTAATGCACTCAGCGGCCGTGATGCGGCCACGACCGCGACCACTATCGCAGCCCATGCGGCCAGACCAGCAACGTGACTGCAGCCACGACTGTGGACGTAACTTTCTCTTAATTACTCTGTTAGAATAGGCTTCGTTAAACTCCTAAATGGGCTGCAAATATTGAGATTAGCACTGAGAAACTGTCCAAAGTCTAAACAAATAAAACATATATGGATCTTTTGTTGACAGATGCAGAAAAAACAGCAACACCCAGTGTAACCAAGAAGCCCCCTGTAAAGGTGGTTGAGAAGAGAAAGCCAGAAGTGGAGCCAGAACCTTTAGCGGAGGAATTTGAAATCAATAAGATTCAGATAAAACTGAAAAAGTTCAAGGTTAGTCTAAAAAATGTAGCTGATCAAGCTTATACTTATGTGTCACTTATCATTCATTTTAACTCTTACGAGGCGGCTGACGGCTTTAGCCGCAGAACAGCACAGCATGTGTCTAACGTCTTTTGACGGGATCAATCATTTAGCCACATTTACTGCGCTGTAGTTCACAAAACAACCGATAGAGTGCATGGCGATGTTGTTTTATGGCCAGTATTCATTCGTTCCCGTGCTGCTTTTAACAGATATACACACGAGTCATTACAGCGAGCTGTTTTCACTTTCGCTAATCTTGTTTGTTGACATTTGTCGATGAGTGTTTAATTTCATTGTGTTTTAGCTGTAAATAGTGTTTATTTTGTGTATAGGAATAGGATTTAGTAACTACTTATTTTTAACTGAAATGGCTCATCCAGACAAAAAAATTACTTTTTTTAATACCTAAAAAATAGTCTTCTTCAATAAATAAAAATGAAGCAAATTTCTGTTTTCTACTTTATTCAAGCTACCTAAATCCAAAAAGAACATTTGTAAATTAATATTTTGATTATTTTACACTAAATGAGCAGGGAGTGTGATTTTCAGTAGCGCTTTAAGGGCTAAACAGTTTATTTTGTTGCTATTTTAAGATCAAAGCTTGTGAATATTAATTTCAATATGTTATTCTTTTATTGCAATTTGAAATTTATTTATATTTTTTATGGAAATGTTGTAAAATGTATAAAATATGCTTACTCCTTCCGATATGGCATCCTATCAAAATTTGATCTTGGTATCCTTCAGATTAATACACTTTGATGGAGAATATGCAAAATGTAATATTTATGGAATATGTAGTATGAAAGTAAAGAATAAACTTAAACTGTTAATTTATTATTACCAATGGGTTAATTGATAATGTAATTGGTTGATTATATTTTGTAATTTTTATCATGTGCATTATTTCCAGGTCGATAAAGTAGATTATCCAGAAGATACGGGAGGCGACTTTCCTGGATTGATACTGTGGGTTGGTATTCGGAAAAATAGTACCTGGCAGAAAAACGTCTTCAATATTCTAATAGAATCGTTTAAAATGTCAAAATATGGAGAATTAATAATTGAGGAATCCGAAGAAAGTGTTTGGTATGTAAACTTCTTCTAGAATATTACTAATTGACTGTATCTGTAGAACTTAAATAGTAATATTTAGTTTCAAAATGTTTTAAATTCTTTGAAATTGAATATTATTCAACCAGTGTAGATAAGATAAAAAAAATTTAATTTCGACTTATGACTTTGCAAAATGACTAAAACTGCAGTGCTCTAATAAATTTTCCCCTTCTCCTCTCCCTCTTTTACTGTATATGGGAGTCTGTAATGGTTTTAAACAATTTATTTCAGGTTTCCTTTGTTCTTTGGGCTATTAACTAACTAGTTGATATCAACTAATTAACCTTTCACTCATATTCACCTTAAAATACCCATCTACTTGGTTTGATTACTCACAAACAATAATAATAGGAATAAAAGCGATATTAAAATACCTTTAACGAATTTCCAGTTACCTCTTTGAACAAGGTAAATTAACCCTACAACTAGTAGGTATTGCAGCCTTAACTGAATGAAAAAATAACTATGCAACTCTAATTTAATTATAAGTATATAAACAAAAAACATGTCCCCCTTAACCGTACAATAGTAAAAGAAGCCAAACAGGTGTCCACTGCAATCCCAACTAACCCTACAAATACCGTCAACTTACACCCAAGCTGGTCACCTTTTATTAAGGTGGGCCCTCCACCACTGTACCACATATTTGAAAGCCAAATTGGGATTGCTCATGGCTGGGATTCGAACCTGTGCACTTCCGTTTGGCTTCAACGTTTTGCTTGTCAGCAAAGCGCCTCAACCGATTACGCTAAGTACCACTGCCTGAAAAAACGTTCAAGTGGCTTCTCTAGCAGCAGAGCATCAAACTGAATAAGTTAATTCCAACTTAGCTCACAGGCGGCAGTGAGTCGGCTAAACGGCCTAGTGACTAAAGAGTTCACAAAATTGATGACAGATGGCACCACCATCCTGTAACCTGTCTGATGTTTGACTGTCCCGAAAGCGACGGTCACCAGTTGTTGGGTCAACGAGCTTGGTGGAAGTAAATACTGAACACACATTAAAACACATTGATATTATGCATTTTGTTGACTCCAGTGTCTGCCCCTGAAGAGCAATTTCAAAACTAAGGCTTAAACTTCATCACTCATATGAGATCAACAGCCTTTTAATTTTAAAATACATACTAGTTAAGTTTTTTTATATTTTTTATCGTAATAGTATTTCTGATGGAGTGGATTACGCCATGAGGAAGTACTTGAGTGGTTAACATCTACATGCCCACCTCTATAAAACTGTACTTTTTTATTGTTGGAAATTTAGTTTAGTGGTAGTTTAGTTTAATGTATAATTGAACATGTTTAACATTGGAATCATTATAATTATAATTTGGTTAATATGTTTGGCAGGGGAAGGAAGGAGCCATTTAAGAAGTGCGTGATCAAGGCTAGTCGCAAGGTATTGGCCGTTGGATTGGGAGAGAGTAAAACAGAAGCTAAAAACTCGGCATCTCTCCAAGTTTTGCGTGAATTGCGAAAACACTGTTATACCATTCAGGTGATTGTGGCCATAAGTTGTATTTGTTTGACCACAGTAGCCATGATATGCATTCTCGTTCTGTTAAGCCGTAAATTATAGTTTTGTCATAAATTTTATTGTTTCTAAGAAAACGGCACACTCAAACCTCCCCTTGTCAGGGTTGTTTCAGCCAGTTCAGCAACAGCATGCTGGTTTGATTGTATTTCATTCCAAAATTGTCTTTTAAATATGTTTCTTGGTTGGCTTTTGATTCACATAATCTGCTACAGGATGATTCTAGTTTATATGTTGGTTGCAAGCTAATATGATTTCTTTTTAACTATTTTCAAATATATTAAACATTTATCACAAATGTTTTCGTCCTATGTTATTTTATTTTAAATTCCATTCAACAGTCTTAAGAAGATTGATGTTTCAGGCCAAGGAGAGTTACTTCAAGGAAGGGAAAGCAACTCCGTTTGATTTCAATCCTGACCCTACTAAATCCCATATTTACAAGTAAGTTGATTTTAGTTGAGTTCTTTCATGATTTGTAACAATTTTAAAATATAAATACAAATCGTCATTAAAATTAAGTCGATATTGAAGAATGTCAGGGCTTGGTTTGTTTTTGAATATAGTTATTCTCACTCATGTATTACTTACTCACTTACTCCTGTGGCCATGTAAACCCAAGATGGTTTTTAGCCTCGCCAACGACTCGCCTCCATTCTTCTCTATCTTCTGCCAATTCCACTGTTGCTCCCAAAAACCTTGTGTCCTTTAACACTTGATCTCTCCACCGCAGTCTCGGTCTTCCAAGAGGTCTTTTACCATCGGGCCTGCCGTTGTAAACCTGTTTTATCAAGCTGTAGTTGTCTCTTCTCAATATGTGGCCCAGCCACCTTAGGTGCTTGCTTTTTATTAACGCAACTATGTCCGGCTCATGATAGCTCTCTCTTAGTTCTCTATTTTTCCTGATTCTCCAAACTCCTGCTTCATAAATAGGTCCAAATATTTTTCTTAGAACTTTATTTTCAAAAGTTATAAGCTTTTTTCTGAAGATTTTGTAAGTGCCCAAGCTTCACAGCCATACAGAATTATTGGTTGTAATATGGTCTTATAAATTCTGATTTTTGTCGTTTTACTTAGTAGTTTGCTGCTCAGCAGTTTGTTCAAACCCCAATAGCACCTGTCAGCTGTTTTTATTCTATTAAGAATTTCATTTTCTTCCCTATTACTACTAACTATTGTTACTCCTAAATATTTAAATTCTTTGGTTAAATTAAAGCTATAGTTCAGCACTTTTAATGGTGTTGCTTCATTCACCTCTTCCCTACATATCTTCATATACTGAGTTTTATCTTCGTTTACTACCAGTCCAACTTTCCTGGCTTCTATTAATAGAGTTTCCGCTAAGTGTTTTAAGTCTTCTCTATTCTCTGCAATAAGTGCAACATCATCTGCATAGGCTAATATATTTATTTTCCATCAATATAGGCACCTGCTGTCTCTTTCAATTTTCTTAGGGCTTCCTCTAAAACTAAATTGAATAATAGGGGAGATAAGCCATCTCCCTGCCTAACCCCTGTGCTAACTTCAAAACTGTCTGTGTAATCTCGTTCTACCCTTACTTTACATCGTGATCCCTCAACACACATTTTAATCAAATTTATTAACTTGTGTGGTATTTTGTATTTGTTAATTTATTTTTTAACAAATAATATATAAACATTCTTATTAAATTCCCAGTATTTACTTATAATATCTTTTAGAACAAATATTTGATCTGTTGTTGACCTTCCCTTCATGAAACCTGCTTGGTGGTCTCCAACTATTTCTTCTATATACTTCTTCAATCTGTTCAACAGGATTTTAGAGAGTATTTTGTACGCTGCTTCCAATAAAGATAATCCTCTATAATTCTTACAGTCTAATTTATCTCCTTTCTTATGAACTGGTATAACCACTGCTTCTTTCCAGTCATCTGGCATCCTCTCTGTCCTCCAAATTTTGACTAACATTTTGTGCAAATATTGGTGTATTCTTTCGCCTCCATCTTTTATCATGTCCATTGTGATTGAACTCTCCCCTGGGGCTTTGCCATTTTTAAATGACTTTATACCTACTATGACTTCCTTGAAGGTTGGTTCAGGCACAAGCACATCTTCTGGTACTTCAACTGTTTCCATCCTACTATCTTCATCTTCATCAATTAAGTCCCCATTCAAGAGGTTACAAAAATAGTCTTTCCAAACATTCAGTACAGCCGTTCTTTCCCCCACCATCGACCCTGATTCATCTTTGATCCCGAAAGATTTCGGTTGGTAGCCTTTTCTGAAAAACCTTACTGACCTATAGAAATCTTTGGAGTTGTTTTTAGTTCTGTCTTCTGCTATTAGCAATAGATTTTGTATGTACTTCCTCTTTTTTGATCTAAGAAATCTTGTGACTTCTCTATTCAGACTATTATATTTTTCTCTTGTTTCTTGTGTTTCATATGTCAATAATTTTTGTTTCGCTTCTCTTCTCTGTTCTACGAGTTTCCTGCATTCCTCATTAAACCATGGTTTATTTTGGTTTTCTTTTCTTACTAAAGACTTTAGTCGCTGATTCCTTCAATGCAATTTAAAATTTGTCCACATATTTTCTACTTCTTCTTCATCATCATTATTCTCTCCTTCCAGTATTGCAAATCTGTTTGACAGTTCTAACCTAAATTCTTTGGCCTTTTTTTCTTCGAACAGTAACTGAGTTTCAACCTCTTTGTGCGTTTCCTTTTCAATCTTCAATCTTTGTCTCAATTTGACTAACACTAGGTTGTGATCCGTGCTGCAGCACGCTCCTCTAAGGCTTCTGACATCTGTCACTGTCGATAAGTGTCTTTTATCTATAATAACATGGTCAATTTGGTTTTTTGTAATTCCATTTGGGGAATTCCATGTTTCTTTGTGAATGTCTTTGTGTGGATATTTTGTACTCGCAACAAAAAGGTTTAGAGCATTAGCAAAACTCAATAGACGTACCCCATTTTCATTTGATGCATCATGTAAACTGTGCTTTCCAGCTACTAGTGACCACATAGACTCTTTGCCAATTTTTGCATGTATGTATTATTCCTTAAAAATATAGCTAAATTAGTTTTTCAATCTTGTTTTAATCTAAAGGGTTTATTTATCATAATTATGGTATGACATAAACGTATAATTCCAGGTTGACCAAGCGGAATCAATTTAAAGACAGAGCAGCAATCATCAAGTATGTCAGTGATTTTGCCAAAAACAGTTGCTCTGAAGAAGTCATCTTTGGTGATGATTTCACATATGATGAACGAGAAATTATTCTAGAGTAAGTTGAGTTGGCATTATGATTTTACTGCTCAGGTTAAAATGTTGAGCTTCTTTACAAGGCCTAATAAGATCTATTAAACCTTTAAAGAGTAATGACATTTTAAAACGTCACTATCTCAGAGCTGGTAAGGAGTACGGGAAAAAAATCAAATCACACCTCCAAGGAGTAAAATATTTTTTCTCTAAATTTTATTGCAGCCTACTATAAATATAGCAGAAAATGTGTATTAGGTTCAAACATTTTACAAGTATGCTCTTACACTTCACACAGAGAAAAAGTTATTCACACGCTTTTATTTCTCGCCGAAACTTCACACCGCAGCCGCCACCTTTTCGGCCGCAGCCATTATCATGTGATACCCCCTCCCCCGCAGATTATCAACCAAATACACCAATACACATGTGCCGCATAACTACATGTCTTTAATTGTTGATTTATGACTTAAGAATCAACCCGTATCAAGTTAAAAATATATATAAATAAATTTATTTGGGCAAATTTGGTCAAATGACGTTTTAAAATGTCACTACTCCTTTTTGCGTGAACATAAAAAGATATTTTAAAACGGCAATACTTTTTTGATGCAAAATTCAGCACTCAAAAACACAAAGCACTAAAGGGGTAGTGGCCTTTCCATTGCATTGGCATGAACGCTGGTATTGAAGGGTCACTTGTATATCAAGCAGTACCCCGAGTACTAGTTTTCTGATTTCCTTGTTTGCATCAAAGATGGATAGTTTTTTGCAATGTCAAATAAATAATGTTGCAGATACTTTATGTTACTGACATTCAATAAATGTTTTCAAACATTTTCTAATCAAACAGAGAAAAATGCTTAGTTTTTTCTCCACACATTTTCTATCACATAACAGAGATAAAGTTAACTGAGCTTGTAAAAAAATAGATAAAGTTTGATGTTTACCAACTACACTTGGCAACTGCCCAGACAGCTAGTCTAACAGTTTCTGTACAGGGAGGATGTCATATTGTCAAAAACATATGCCAAAAATGTCCAGATTGCCAAACATTATGCTGAGCTTAGTTAGTAATTGATAACAATGAATAATGTTTATTGATGGCTCTATTACAAAGTAAATATACTCTTTAAATATTAAAAATATAAATACAGAGAGTACATGGTTTGATACTGCAACTGGACAAATGGAAAACAATTGTCAAATAACAAATCAAATATCAATTAAAAATTTGACAAGACAAAAAACTGAGGAAATATTTAGTAAATATCTCTATAGATAAATCAGTACACAGATTTTTTGGCTGAAGCTTTTAGCCGTTAGGTGTGACAGTGTTTTAGACGGCAATACTTTTTTGATGCAAAATTCAGCACTCAAAAACACTAAGCACTAAAGGAGTAGTGGCCTTTCCATTGCATTGGCATGAACGCTGGTATTGAAGGGTCACTTGTATATCAAGCAGTACCCCGAGTACTAGTTTTCTGATTTCCTTGTTTGCATCAAAGATGGATAGTTTTTTGCAATGTCAAATAAATATACTTTATGTTACTGACATTCAATGAATGTTTTCAAACATTTTCTAATCAAACAGAGAAAAATGCTTTTTTTTTCTCCACACATTTTCTATCACATAACAGAGATAAAGTTAACTGAGCTTGTAAAAAAATAGATAAAGTTTGATGTTTACCAACTACACTTGGCAACTGCCCAGACAGCTAGTCTAACAGTTTCTGTACAGGGAGGATGTCATATTGTCAAAAACATATGCCAAAAATGTCCAGATTGCCAAACATTATGCTGAGCTTAGTTAGTAATTGATAACAATGAATAATGTTTATTGATGGCTCTATTACAAAGTAAATATACTCTTTAAATATTAAAAATATAAATACAGAGAGTACATGGTTTGATACTGCAACTGGACAAATGGAAAACAATTGTCAAATAACAAATCAAATATCAATTAAAAATTTGACAAGACAAAAAACTGAGGAAATATTTAGTAAATATCTCTATAGATAAATCAGTACACAGATTTTTTGGCTGAAGCTTTTAGCCGTTAGGTGTGACAGTGTTTTAGCATCTACAACGATATAACACCAATTAAATCGGTCCTACACCATCCATCTATTTGTTGAACATTATTTTTATCAGTGATATAACTACTAAATCGTCTACTAATTTATAAACTAACTGACATGGTAGCTTAGAGGTATATGCAACGTTCACTGTTTGAAACCAGTGGCAGGCGACATCGACGTCTGTCAGATAATAAGCATTTGACCTCTGGCCAGCACATGTGACGTCCTCTGCTAGGTTATAGTGTTGTCTTAAATTCATCACACTGTTCCTAGGCCTGTGTTGATGGGGGAGGTACAATTTTGTACTGCAATAATCATTTTTCATCATTAAAATCAATAATTCACTTAAAATAAACTAAAATGGACAAAACTTATCCCCATTGTAATAGCATCATGACAGTTAACATGTTAATGTATTTTTTTTCAACAGTCATTGTCGCAAGATTAATCTCAATTACCGACTGATAAAGTGCATCTCCGCCAGCAAGAATATGCACACGCACATAACTATCTTCCATCAGCGTCCACCACCTGTTATCAAAGCAGAGCTTATGAAGGCCGGTGGTGAGAACGACATGTACCGCTTGGTGCCACCTGGTGGCAAAATCTCCATCCAGAACAACCAAGCGTAAGCACCTTACTCTGTGCATGACAACTTTTTTTAAATACAGTAAAGTCCGGTTCATCAGGATTAATGTGTTGTAGTCTGAATTCGGATACAGTACAACCTTGATAATCCGGACCCTCCAGTAATTTGGTCAACCATAACAGCCATTACACATTGGGCAGTTTCTGCCGCAGCGGTAATTTTGCCGTCGCCACCGTACGAGCAGTCACCTGAAAGATTAAATGGAAATTTACATACTTAGTGGTTGAAATGCTGCACTGTCCTATTGCCGTCGGCGGTTTTTCTGCTGCCTTTTGGCACGCAGAGACTTTTGTGACCAAATGCAAGTTGCAATGCTACATATTTGGCGGTTTTGTTGCCGTTTACAGTCTTTCTTTACCGCAGTGGCAGAAGCCGCCCAATGTGTAATGAGCGTATTATTTCAAATTCATCAAGTTTTAAACAGTCTCTCGCTAATCCGGCATTTCCGTAAATCTGGCCCGCTGGCCATCAGTTCAGGCCGGATTATCGAGGTTCTTCTGTAGCTGAAAATCTGGATAATCTGAAAATAGAGCAAAATTAATAAACTACAGATAAATAAACTACAAGATAATAAACAAAATAGAACAAGACGTTCACTCACAAAGACTACGTTCGTGAATGGTGCCTGCAACATTAGTGCAAATTTTAACTGCTATTAATTTTTTGAAACCTGATCCGGATAAGCTGGTACCCGGATGATTCGGATCTAAATGAACCAGACTTTACTGTATTTGAACCTGAGAGTCTGAACACGTTTGTAATATTTTTATTCATAATATGCCTCCAGGATTGATTAAGTGACTAAAATAAAAAATAGTTTACAAACCTGTCACCATTCAATCCAATATTAGTTTTAGGATGACTATAGTTTCGGGGTTGTGGCCCCATTTTCATATCATCTCTGTCAAACGTACTTGTTTAATAAATAATAGGTTAGATATTCTTAGTTTTACTTGTTTTATCCAGCACTGCCTTCATCATTCTTGATAAAAACACTTACATTCACACAAACACATTCACTGAGACAATATTAAAGTTACTCTTGGCCGTAATCGTAATGCTCTGTTTGACAGAGTGACAAGATAGGGAACAATAAGGGAGAGAAACAGATGATACCGCTTCCCAAGGTCAACGTCATCAAGCAGGCATCAGCTAACCTGCGCATTATTAATCCCCGCAGTCTGGTTTCTCCATGGCCGGCCACTCGTAATTTTAATAATGTCTCAGTGTATGTGTTTCTGTGAATGTAAGTGTTTTTTTTTATCAAGAATGACAAATTAAGTGCAGGATAAACAAGTTTGTTTGACAAAGAGGATTTGAAAGTGAGGCCATAATCCTGAAACTATTGTAATCTTAAAACTAATCAAGGATTGAATGACGACAAGTTTGTAACCTATTTTTTATTCTAGTTATATTATTTTTCATCCAATGACTTTCAGAAATTCTTAAAAGAATTGGCTGTACTTTTTAGGGAATGTCATTATTTTTAGTGAATTTCTTACAGGAAATTTATCTATTACCTTTGTCATCGTAGTAAGACCTTGGGTGATTTTCCAAAACCCCATTCTTTTGGAACTGTGTATATTTATTTGATTATGCAATTCACAACTTAGGGCTGCTAGTAATATTGTTATTAGGAAATTAAATAAACTTGGGCACTCTTTAACCTCTGACTGCCATGTATATCACCCAGGAATGCCAGTCACTTTATGTTAAACAGGATATAGATGGGTTAGTCACAAGTGTCTAGATATCCCTTCATAAATTTTGAATGGGTTAAGTGAGGTTGACTAAAGGTAGTATACCTGCAAAGTAATGAAAACACATTAAAAATGGGGTATATTTGGGGAGGAGGTCAAATTTTTAAATGTAGGCTCCATCGAGTGATACATTTTGAAGACCTTTTAACACGGTGAATCATGGAAACTGTAGGTCTTTATCTCAACACACTACCAAGATTTGGCAATTTAAAAATATCATAGAGTTTTCAAGTAAATATTCGAAAAAAAAGCCTTGAATGGTTTAGCAAGGTTATTATTGAACATATGGAAATTCACTGAGGTTGCAGGTCTGCTGCAATAGATGTATTTTCAATTTTGTATTTTATTCTGTGTATTGACTCTCATTATCAGAAAGAAGTTTAGGCAACTTTATTCTTTTAATTTTGTTTTCCTAGTGAGTTAATAAGCTTTTATCTGGATATAGACGTTGTATAGAGAAGACAACTGAAGATTTGAAGAGAAGACTTCTTAGATGCGGCGGAGAGGACAAACGATATTGTCTGATTCCCCCAGGAAAATGGGATTTTGAGAGGCAAGTAGCTTTTTGTGTGATTAAATTTTGAAAATAAAATGGAAAGAATGGGGCATATGTCTTATTTCTCATAAGCATAATCATTGTGGGGCATTTGTCTCGCAAAATCATACATCATTAGTTTGACTTATTTTTAGATTTTAAACTTCATTTTGGATGGAGAGTTAATTTATAAAATTTCTTTTCCTAAAGCTTAATAGAATTTATTGAAATACAGTAGAGAGTCGATTATCCGAAACAATAGGTGATTATCTGTGTTCTGACGACTGAATTTTTGGATAATCGGTCACAGACGGGAAAATGATGTTCACATAACAAAGAATAAAACAATTTTGTATTTTTATAATATACTCACAAAAGGTACAAAGAACTTTTTATAAAGTAAAAAACATTCTGAGCTTTAAAAAATCCAAAAGAAAAAGCTTAAACTCAAACTCAAGTTTGGCGCATGGTTTCATTTTCCAATGTTTGGCTGTTTTTCAGTTAACCAGCGTTTCGGATAACCGGGATTCGGATTATTGACGCTCTACTGTACATCAACAAGACCCCGCAGGGGCTCACATATGTGGGACATGGAAGGCAACCACGCGGACCTCTAGCCAAATCCCGTAACCCAGGGATGGCGGTGTCTTTGACCACCGAATGGGTAGAGACATGATCTCGGCCTAACACCGTTCCGGCTTAAAAAGGAGACGGGACGGAGGGGGCTTCACTCCCTCCTGGGTTTGGATTCGTAGTGGCCGTGGTTGGTGCTGAAATGCGCTAGTCGAACCCCTGTTCCTTCCAGAGTGAGGTTTGCCTATGGTACGGTGTCACTCGTCTCTGGGCCGCCGAGGGCGGATAGCCGGTCTTGACCGGTGAAATCGGCGGGCAGGGGGGAGATGCTTGCCGGTGAGCAACACCGGTCGGGGTGGCATCGATAGCCACAACTGGTCGGTAGGCTGGATAACGTTCGGGCGGGTGAAACCGTGCAGGCGGACATCCGTGGTGGTAGGGAGCAAACGACACCCCTCCATCGAATGAGGTGCCTTGACCAAGGGCATAGCGGAATAGGCTTAAGCCTCTCGCGAAAACCTCAATGCGCCAGGGTTCCGTTTCTATGTACATCAACAAGAAGCTATTAGTTTTTTGTGTAACTAAATTTTGTAAAATAGTCATAGTCATAGTACATAGTCATATGTATATTTTTCATGATTATTGTGGGGCATTTGTCTCGCAAAATCATAATTCAGTAGCCTAGCTTATTTTTAGATTTTAAACTTCATTTCGGATGGAGATTTTATTTTCAAATTTTTTCCCCCAAAGCGTAATAGAATTTAACCCTTTAATGAGTACGGACGTCATATGATGTCCTATTTGGATTTGCCCAGAAGAGTAGGCCTTTGAAAATCTAAAAAAATTACTATAAGAGTGAAAAATCAAAAAAAATTACAATAACTTGTTTATTTAAAACAAATTACAAATAAGCATAAAAAACATTTCTTCTAGTAATTATTATTAACTGAGGTTTTTTTATTTAGTAAGAACGTCATATGACATCCCCTTACTCAAATGTTGTACTTATAGCAAACGCTTGAAAAGGTTAAAGAATTAATTGAAATACCTACTTAAAATAAAAAATATTATAATTGAAATAGCTAATTAATTGAAATTGAAATACCTACTTAACTCGTGAAACATTGTTTTACTCAAAATTGTGATGGAAAATGTCCGCAATAAAAATATAAATAACCTACTTAACTTAGTTAGTAGATATAAAACTACACTTTTAACTGTGCTTATTCAGTTGTCTTGTCGATTAAATATAGTACAGACATGATATAGTATCTTCTTAAGACATCTTCTTCTGGACATGAATAGTTCAGAACACACTATTTAGTTGGACAAATCATACATTATTTACTTCAGTTTGCGATAATATAAAGATCAAATTTAAGTTGTTTTAGATATTTGAATCAGTAACTCATCCTTATAATAATTTAAAACCAATGCTTTTCATAAGTGAATGAAAATAAAACAAAATATAGAGTACAAAAGTTTCCTTTTTAACGCAATAGTTTAATTAAGTTTTATTTTAATTAACACTCAATAATTTATAAATATTGCTAAAACAGAATTGTCTACGTGGCCTACCACCTAGTCTTAATTTACCTATGTAAATTACAAAATTGTTTTCTGATCTTTTTTGCTAATCAACCCTTGTCTTGAAATTGTATAATATTCATACTTCATGTTGTTAATTTCAGACAAAGGAACTACGACTGTCCAAAACTCTGCCACGATGATGTGGAACCGGAGATTCTCACTATTGACGACAGTGATAAACCAGATAAGCCTGAACCAGTAAAACCAGATGAGCCTGAAACCATAACCCTCAGTAGCGGAGAAGACTCGACAAGCTTAGAAAGCAATATGGAGATTGTGCAAGAGTTGAACTTTGGACCGGAATTCCAACAAATCCTCAAGCGTTTGCCTCACAAGCGTATGCAATCACTCAACATGCATAGAAAATCGAAACGAAGGAAAAACAGGTTCAGGCCTATGAAGAGTCTTCAGAGAGATGCGATGGAGACCATTTTGGAAGCTGAACGAGCTCTCGGACCCAAAGATATTCCTACTGAGATCACAACCTCGCTAACTCCTAAAAATTGGATTGTGTTTTAGAATTTGGGAATCTTGAAGTTCAAATTCTCTCCCATTCTTTAATAGATTTTGAAGAAATTTCAAATACTCCAATATTACTCAATCAACATTTATTTTATTAATTAAATTGATTTTCTCAACCAAGAGGAAGAGAGGCATTTGCTCTCTTGGTTGAGGAAGAAAAATTTTAAATGTGATTGTGCAACAGGAAAGAAATTTGTATATTTTTTTACTTTTAAGAAATATTATAATTTAACAGATATGAAATTGAGCTCATAAAATGTAAATAAACATATTGACTTCAGTTATTTCACAAATTTTTAAGGGTCGAGTGTACAAATTTGCTTGCATGGAAACACAAAGAAAGAGTGTTATATCTCAGATGTCAGTTGTATTGGAAATACTTAAATGTATTTAACATTAAATAACTCTTTTGTTGTAGTTATTTTTATTTGTTTTTTAGTTGAGATCAATTAGCCCATGAAGTTTTGGCAGGAAATCGAGATGCATGACATACAAAAATGAATTGAATCTCAACCTAAAACTAAAAATAATTCTGGATTATCAAATCAAGTACTTCATTAAACATAACTGAATTTGTAGTGTGTTTTGTTACATTCTTCACATCAGTGGTGTTAGTAAGATTTTAATTTAGGAGATGACGTGACAGTAGACAGTACTGAAGGATCAAATCTTTTTATTGCCATGAACTTTCCCAGAACAAAAAAGACAACAGAACAGAACAAAGTTCTTAGTCATTTTTGGCAGTCCTTTTAGTAGTTGAATGAAGCATATATGCAGATATACTGCTGCTTTGTTTTGGTAATTAAAATTTAAAATTGTTAAGTGTTTATTTATAATATTCTTTACCTATAAGTGCTTTGGGGGGGTGATTGCTCACCCCCTTATTTACGCCACTGGTGCAGATGATAATAGATGATAAACTGTCTGCATCTACATCCCCCACACTGACTACTTCCATATCAGGCTCATTGACAAAATTGTTGTTATCAAAGTATATATTTTCATATTATTTTCCTTGCGAAAGGCAAACACTTATAAATGATGGCATAAAGGTATTAGGCTCTTAATCTACTGTATTTGATATGAAAATTGTATTAATTATTGTACATATGTATAAATATCACTTGAGCTAAATGTTTAAGTCTTTTACGGAAATGAATAGTCTTAATTGTTTGCAGAGAAGCAGATAGAACTGATCCAGAGTTAATCATTAATTCATTAATCATTAGATAATCATTCATTAGATAATCATTAATCCCTTGTGTATTTAAGCACCAGTTAAAATTAATTCTGATTGAAAGCCCTTGTTTTATAATAGATGAATTTGTGAGTGCTTTCTCGTCTGTGATCCAAAGGGATGAGGGGGCAAGTCTTACTCTGTTTTTAATGGATTCTCAATGTGGTCAAGTGCTCAGAGTACATGTTTTATTTTATGTGATTTTCTTCTACCAAATGGACTCATTATGTTTGATGCTTTGAACACAACATTTCAATTGTATACTTACTGCAACTGTAAATAAATTAGTAATTTATTTTATCGCTAACAGTTTTGGTGTCAGCGTTTATCATAAGTTATAATTATGATATTGCATTTGCTAATGCACCAAACAATTATTTTTTACCATTAAATAAAGCTGCTACTATGGCTATGTATGTAGATTGTTTATTAAATCCTCACATTCTTTGGGTCGTGATTGATTGTTGATCCTAGGAGTAAAATCTTTTACATCTAGTTATGCTTGCATTGCTATTTATATTGATGTGGTCTATTAAAAAATGTACACATTTTATTCGTTTCGTAACTAAACAAAGAATCCTGAATTATTTAAATTAATATGGATTTAGTTGTTCTTCTTAATTGAAAAAAATCAGACTTTAAGTTTTTTGCTGTTAAATAAATACTAAAGAAGAAAAAGTAAATGGATAATCTTTTGAGAACAATTTTTGTAATTTTTTTTCAATTGGGGCTAACATTATTTTAACATCAATGTCCAAAAAAGCTAAACACAGTTTAAAGCCCCAATTAGTGATAACTCATTAAGTCATTAATAAACCAAAGGAAAAAATTAGACATTTCTTACTTCAACCCAATAAAGAATGGTTGAATTTTAAATTTACATAGAACGTAAGCGATTTAGTGAAACCTTTTATGGAAAAGCATTGAAATAGTTAAATTAGTTCAAAATATGACAACTAAACTGTTAATATTTAAAGTATTGGAAAAATTCAACATTCTGATTTAAAAACTCTGTCTGTCATATGGGAGATTGAAGAAATAACCTCACATAGCTAAAACATCTGGTGTAATAGAATATTTGTGTACAAGTTTATAATGTCTTGTTTTTTTGTATTAAAGAAAAAATGCTGTCAGACTGAAGAAGGCGGAGTTAATAATTGGAACTGAGACTCCGGCAGTGGTGCAAACTCAGGTTTATTTGCATCTAAGACCGAAGTATAAAATGAAGAGAACAGAGCTATATGTTTTCATGCAGGAGTCATTATCCAACTTGAATATAAACTGTGATATAAAATAAAATGAACAACATTGAAGAAATAAATTTTCAACAGGATAGGTTATGCAGATCTGCATCCTTTACGGTCAATGTGAATGAAACAAAATTTCCCCTCTATTATGATTCCTTAAGTCAAAAAGCGTTCGGGCTTGGGTTTTCTTTTTTCCACTTGTTTACTGAAATTTTTTGAATATAAAGGTACAATATTTACGTAGTACTCAATAGTGTGGTCGTAATCCACTCCAGGGAATATCACATTCACCGTCCACCGCTCATAACTAACTCACCATAATTTGTTACCTCCGAGTAGCTATCCAGCTAAGTAGCTGGATAGCCATTGAAGTCAATGGCTTGTCCTAATCCTACAGGACATGGTGGTATATTATAAATCCCTGGTTTGTGGTATTCATTTTAGTTTTTAGACATTTTTCAAATGACATCCAGATGACGATTTGGTATCAAATAATATAGAATTTTATTGATGTCCCTGTTTGAAAAATTACTCAGAATGATCATTACTTAGTGTGTTATTATTGTACTTCTGTAGTGTAAAAAGTAGTTTGGGTGATACCTGAGATATTTCCATAGAATATAGTGGAAATATTTAAAAATTTCTCTATTTTTCAGGGAATTATGGCCGGACACATTACTGAATGAAAAAGAAGCAGCAGAGCCAAAAGCAAACTCGCAGGTTCAAAAAATTCAAGTAATACAACATGGAACAAGTCAGCAAAGTGTTGGGCCTGACCAGACTCCTGCGAATTTCAAACCAATCCCATCCTTAATAAATAGAGTCCCTATTATACCCTCTGATCAACCGGAGAATGCTGTTGAACCTGTGGAATCAGTCAGTGAAAGCAATCAGGATAAGAACAAGACATCTGTTGATGTGCTGAAAAATAATGATAAAAATGTCTCATCAAGCACTGGATCAAGCCAAGGTTTGTCAACAAAGCCTTTCAAAAATCAACAAACAAATCCACAAAATCTACAGAAACAGTTTCAAAATAATAAACCAATGGGGCCACAACTTCCTAATAATCAACCAATAGAATCACAACCTATTAATAATCAACCAATGGGACCACAACTTCTTACTAATCAACCAATTGTTTTTCAATCTGATATTAATCAATCAATAGGTCCCCAGCCTTTGCATAATCCTACTATTGGACCACAACCCCAGTTCGGACCATCCCCTCTAATAGCTGAAGTGCAACCCTTCCAAGAAGTTCCCTTTGGTCCTCAGCCCCTTTACATTCCCCCACCAATATACGGCCATGGTCACCCCATGCCCCTCATGGATACCCCTCTTCAGTTTGGACCAAACCCTCCTGGTTTCATGGGAATGGAAATGAGCACATCGATGGCAGGTCAAATGGAATTCAATCAGCCTTTCCAGGATAACAGTTTGATACAGAATAGTACAGTTCCTTCCACCAGTCAAATGCATATTACTGCACCATCGGTTACAATCACTGTGCCGAACAGTCCTCAGAAAACGGATCTGAGGGAAGAGTTAGCCAAAAAACGGCAAGTGGAAAACCGGGGCTCTCCAAACAGGGTTGTGTACGATGGATCTACAGAGCGGAGGGTGATGAACACGGATAATGACTCTGACGGTTGGTCAAGGAAGGTATTCGTGGCTGAGGCAGGAAGTTCTTTTGAAAAGGAAGACCACAGTAGGAAAACCATCAGAAAACCTGATGATGGAAACAGTCTAGATCTCAGAGCAAAATTAAGATATAAAGAACCCATTAAGGAACACGAAGAACGGATGCCCAGGAAAAATTCTCCACAGGACTTCCAAAACAGGAGAAGGAGAGTTTCCCCTGGTGGGTTTAACAACAAGTCGATGCATTTTGATCAACGAAGGACTTCTCCGGAAAGAAGTAGTAGAAATATTTCTAAAGATAGCTGGAAGTCAAGGGAATTATCTCCGGAGCAAAGGATCATTAAACATAGGGAATCTTCACACGAAAGGAGGGTCTTCCACAATGTAACAAGAAATGATCGTAACAGGGTTCAAAATAATAGACCCAGATCAAGATCACGATCGCCTTCTCCAAGTAAGTATCAAGTGCTGTTTAATGATTTGCCATTTTATCTTATAAGATTGATAAATGGGTTCATAGTGAAGCCATGACTACCAACACAACATTTTTTGACGAATCTACTCGCATGGGGTGTTTAAAACACATTCAGTAATTTTTTACTTATAACCTCATATCATTTATTTTTAGACGTACAGTTTTTTATCATTTTTCAGGGTATATAATATACTATCAAATTGAAATCTTTGAAAAAAATGTATTTTTCTGTAGTGAAAAATTTGTTTGAAAACATTTACTGTTTGAAGTTTATTTGCCTGTGGATTCCGTTATAGGTGTACCCGATGTACGTTTCACCATGGTGAGTGGCATTTTCAAGGGTAAATTTTTCTACACGGTCATATAAGTCAAATAAACTACATATATACAAAGGTCTCGGAATTAGATAATATACAATATTAATTAATATTGGTCTGCTATTTGTTTAAAATTTATAGTATTCCTTTGAACATTTTAATTTAAAAAAATAATAAAATAAATATTTTTTCCTAAATTTGGCCGTGACAAATTTTTAACTTTAAATAAAAATTCCTAAATTTCCTCTGAAAATCTTTTACGACCTCATTATTAGGCAGACCATTTAATCAGTTAAAAAAGTATAGGACGAGGGGAAAAAATATTTTAATACGTTCTTAAAGAAATATTCTATGTATTTCTTTAAAAAAGTTAAAAAACATGTTAATTCATTCTCATTGAATAGGTTATTAATTCTTATTAAATCATATACTTTTTTATGCTTTCAACTGAACATATTTAATTAGACACTTATGTTGACATTAACGAAAACAATTCAACAGCATATATGTTTTAGAGAAACTGGCCAGTTAAGTTTTTTTGACATGTGTGATCTTGAGTCATGGTCCAGCATCCGCCCGATGACATATGTCAAAAAACCAACTGGCCAGTTTCCCCAAAATTTATACATGTTTTTTCAATGTCAACGAGAGTGTCTGAAATATGTGATTTCATTTGAATTGACGACCTTTTCAATGAGAAGGAATTAACTTGGTTTTTTTAGAACGCCCAGACTTGAAACCGTGATAGTTCCCATCCGATCCAGGGCCGCTTAGCTTATTGAGGTAACTTTAATATTTTATCGATTTGTATAAGTGGTCCAGAAGCTACACAACCATAAAAATTAGTGTTCAAAGTATCTTAACAACTCTTCAGCCCTGGAAATTTAAAAGACCTTTCAACACCCCCGGATGGCATTATTTCGGGATTTGGACCACCTAGTACCCGCAAACCTGAGCTGTTACTGATTACTGTTCATCTAACCGCAATGCAATGTTATAGTCTAAGTCTATTGCAAACTAATATTTTATTGAAAACGTCAAAAAAGCCTATTTCTGGGCAGTACTCACAATGTCAATTTACCATAAAATGTAACAAATTTTCCATTGTAAATTTACTATTACGACACTACACTTTGCTAGCAAAACATAAAACACTTGTTGAGATAATAACTTATTATATTTCAGTTCAAAAACACTGTCAAACTAACACAAAAACATTGCCTTCCCAAATTACATCAGATAGTAAACAAACAACAAACCCAGTGGTTATCGTCTACTCTTCCAGCTGGGATTTTTTTTTATTTTCCTCCTTTCTAATACAGCAGAATGGCAAAAACAATTATGCTAGAAAAGTAGACAGTGTTCTCCAAAATTTAGAGGCTCTAAATAGTTCTAAAAAATCCTGTAAGGTAGCAGCCAAATGCAGTATCAATCAATCAATCATTGATTGATTGATTGATGGCCGGCGTGTTATTGGCAGCGTGTGAACAGTACGTCAACCAGGGTTGAAGAGCTAAATCAATTTTTATTATTCCCCATGGGTTATACTCCACTCTTAAAAGATTTTTGTTGCTAGGAAGACGGCAGAGGAGCCCGAGCCCAACTGTGTACCGTCGAGACTTGTGGGACAACATTCCAGCTCGTCTGACAGAGTCCATCTTCATGTACAAATATGTCAAGCAGGACAGTACAACTGAAACTGACCCTTATGCTTTGCTGAGAGCCACGCGATCTCCATCATTCAATGTCGATTTTGAATTCATCAAGGAACAGACAGCTATGTAAGTGAATTTTTAACATCATAAATGTATTGTTGGTGGAAAGATGTACTCCTATACCAAGATAAAGTATAGAACTTGATTTTCACTTTGAATCAAAAATAAGATTTGTTAAATCTTAATCACAACAATATTTTCCCTTCTGCGAAATTTCTATGTGTGTTTGTTGACAGCAAACTAACTTGGAACCCACTTATCGATTATATTACCTAACTTTCACGAGTAATTTATCTTTCGGGCTGCCTTAAAAGTGTTGTTCCTATAACCTATGTTAAAACTGCACATTTTGCTTATTTTCTTATATTGCTTTATTTATTTTATATTGCTTAGTGGGTATTTAGACTGGATACTGGTTGTATGTATTGTTTTCTGTGGAGCAACTGTTCTAGAATAGAAGAATTTTTTAAACTGCAGAAAAAGGTTGTAAGTTGGTTGATCAAGGCCCAAGAAAACATTGCAAAACAATATCGCAGAAACCTCAAATTCCCACTGTCACAAATTTATATACTTTTGATTTCACCATGCACATCCTAGATAACAAAAATCTCTAAATATCAAAAATAGTACACAGTAGTAGTCAGTAGTCAACAATCCAAAATCCAGTCCCACCGGCTCAGTAAAACATAAATAGCCACATAGTTTTATCACTTAAAATAAATGATTTTTTAGAGCATATAGTAAACCAAGAATCAAAATCCAAAAAAAAAATGTAAAATAAGGTATATTCATGGTTTTTGGATAATCCATTTTACAGCTTAGATAATTTTTTTAGCTCAAAACCTTCTACTACCTTAAATTTTATTATTTGTTTAAAATAATTAATTATGCATTTTTATATAAAACAAATCTGACGTCAATAATCTTTAAGAATTTTACGACAATAAAGAATATTTGTATATTATACTTATGTGACAAAAAAGTTGTGACAAAAAATACTACCAAATTCTTTGAGGTAGTATTTTTTATAACTCACGTCCACCTGGTAGAGATTCTTGTGCCGAAGTGTTGTCACAGTGTGTTCTTAAGGTATGATGCATGGGATGATGTTTTACCTTAAGTAATCTGAAAGATAGTATCGATCGAAATCTATTTGGTTCTGTGAGAATCTGGATTGAAATGGAGGTTGCCACTTCGTCCTCAAGAGTTATATTATCACTGTACAATATTATGCTCAGAGAATGTTTCTGCAGTTTGCTGATGATACCTAAAAGTTTCTTATCTCCGAAGTATATTGCGGATTAAGTTAACATTCAACGTAATCGTGCTCCGTGATTAAGTTAACTGTGTAGTCGTAACAATGATCTGTGTGAAAGTATTCCAATGCAACGCAATTCGTGGTTTCCAAAATTTTGTTAAACTCTGCGCTGTGTGATATAAGGAATACCAGATGACATCCAGTACTTACAATATATAATTACAATCAGTAATATAACCTTTTTTTACGGATTAATTTTATAATTTAGATGGAACCTGTGTTCTGGAATAAATGAACACCGAAGTGACAGAGGGGCAGTCTAGCCAGTTAGACGCGGAGCACATTCCGCAGTGGTCCCAGTCACGGAGCAGGCGGCTAGTTGTTAATTACGGAGGTAGAAAGACAGTCTCATTTGACCTCAATACTACCAGTAGTCTCCACAATTGAAGCACAGATCATGCAGCGCAGTTAATCACTGAGGTAGGAATACGCCCCTTAAAAATTGATTACACTTTACTCCCTGTTCTAGTGACGAGTGGTACGTGAGTGTGGAGCTGGTAGTCGACAAGACCAACGCACACCCGTTGGTAGGAGAGGGGATGGCGCGCACGGAGAAAGAGGCAAGCCGACGTGCTGCACTACATGCTGTGGATACTGTGAAAAAGGCATGCCGGGTCATTGAGGTAGGCAAATGTATTTTGTATTGACATGTCAACGCCATTACTAGACTTAAAGTTTATATAATTTTCATTCATTTTATTTCAATTGGGATGTGAATTATAAAAGTTAAGGAATCATTTTGAGAATTTTGAAAGACATTAAAATTTCAGAGTAATTGAATGGCTTTTTATGTTTTGCAAGGGCTCAAACGCTCTACTGTGGCTGCAACACAGCCACAATAGCAACCAGCCGCTGGTGACCAAATTTAACATTGAATCATACGCTGGCTGCTTTCAAGTCGTGGCCAGAGTGAAGGCCGTAGTGACACGGGCTGGTTTTTTTGTTTAAAACTAGCATAGAATGGGTTGGGGTGTCGCACACTAACCCAGCAACCAGACAAGTGACCAGTGATGGTTGAGAGAGCGATCTGTGTACATCTGTTTTATTTTCGGTGGTATTTTTTACTAGATCCGTGTTAATAATGTTAGATTTTGATACAGAGAGCTTCATTGAAGTGGTAAAAGAAAGCTCTCTTTGTAGGGTTTAACATTCGAAGATTATTCAAACAGAATAATTAAGAGAATGTTACGTCTGAAGTCTTGGTCGCGTTCATGTCGCAGGGGCTGACACAGCGGACATTGTAGTAACTGCTGTAGTGTGTTTGTGCAATAGGGTTGACATACTAAGTTTCTAATTTCAAATCTCGTGTAAAAGTGCTTCTTTGTAATTTGGAACAATTTGGTCATTGTGTTTTTTTAAGTGGCAAAAATAATCTATTTTATTTAATTTTTTTACAGCCAAATTACAGATACTTCAGTGAGGGAGGAGTTCCAGAATTCATAGCCAGAAAAAATCCGATGAAGACTTCAGTTTATGAGTAAGTATTTCCCCATCACATGTCAATATTAATGTTAACTGTTTTATAAGAGAATTTGATAAGTAAATAAACTTTTCTATAATTGATTTTAGAATATAATATTAGCATATGATTTACTTAGATTTGGGTCTGAGTTTTCCATGACAATTGAAAATGAAGCAAATGGTTGATTTTAGTAATAAATTGCTCACTTTACTATTGCCAAATTTAATTTTTAAAATTCACATCTGAAATTTTTCCTGGATTAACCCATTGGCTCACCAGTACTTTTCACCTGCCTGTGCTCTCAGAGTCAGGAGATATTGAGTAAAATAGCATAATTTTATGTAAAATGTGATTTTTAACTGTGATTTTTATGTAGCACAATGATTTTTAAGTTACGCTCTCTTCAGCCAGCAAACAGGCTAACTTAAAAATCACTGTGCTACATCAAAATATCAAGGACTTCAAAATGAAATAAATAGACACCCTACCTTCTTGAAGAACTACAGCCAAAGGAGTTTATACTTACAGAACATGGACTTAAAGAGAAGATCTTAAAAAAGTTAGCAGAACCTCTCATAACAGGTCCAGACCATGGTTAGAACATCCAAAAAGTCGGATGTCAGGAGCAAATAAAATGAATTTCCTTGGGAGAAAACCTGCTAAAGTATTCAGGGTGTCTAGCAAGTCATCATAAGGAAATTCCCTGACTTTCATATTAGATGCAGCATTTTCCCTGACTAAAACATACGAAACTATTGGCTAATTTTTAAATTCAACATGGAAAACCATTTAAAAATAAACACAAAATCAGAACGGTATCTATTAAATGAACACATTCACGCACAAAATCAAATTGTTAAATTAAATTGACAAATAAGCAGAATCACATTAATTGGAGAGCGAACAAAAAAATACCTGGCACACGTCGACAATAACTATTCATTCACTTCCAAAACGATGAGTAGAAAGAAGAAAGAATGGCGGCTGCTATCTATACAACTAAACTCACTAACTCAGATTTTTATGCTGCCATTTTGCCAAATTTGTAAGTTCTGAGTCCTTTACAAAATATCGATTTACTTGGGCGGTTTCCTTGACCAATGACTCCTGACTTTTTAATACAGTTTTATATTCCCTGACTTTTCCCTGTTGCTAGACACCCTGGTATTGTACTGAAAATATATTGCCCCCTAGGACAATAATTTAAAATCAAGAAATAAATGATAACTGAAAATCTAAAAATTTATAGGTTATTGTAGAATAAGTATTTCACGTTTCAACAGGATCAGCAACAACGGAAACATGAGAATGACAGATAAAAGGTTGGCACTAGGTCAGATATCGGAGGGTCAGATAAGGGAGGTTCTACTGTTGTGTTGTCTTGATTTAACCATTCAACTTTGTAAATCTTACATTTTGTTTAGGATTATTCAGAACATGGACCCTGGGACACCACTGGCTCGCTACACGGTGGAAATGATGTTACAAATGTTCATGTCCTCGGATTTGGAAGACATTTTCTTTTTATCAGATGACTTCTCCTACGTCGAAAGGGTTTTAGTAGTAGAGTAAGTTTTCAAATTACTATGGTCGTGTAACACTGCTGGTTTGCTTTTCCAGGAGTAAACCAGAGCACTTCTCACCATTTCCTTTGCAGAATACCCCTCCTTATTTAATACAAATTTGCCTAAAACAGCTCTAACGATTTTGAATTAAATCTCTTAGTTTATAGTATTTAGGGTCCCAAATAATATATTACCACTTGACTGAAAATTACAATTATGGGATTTTAAACGTAAATTTTTTTTAATTTCTGGGCAAAACAGTTCACATAAGTTAGTTATTAGTCAGTTCAATGGCGACCTACCCAGGTAGGTATTTTGGTTGAAATCCGAACTACTGCCTGTGAATTACGAACTGTTCTAATTATGATGGTTGTTTTTGCGGAATAACGTAGTATTCAATAGTGCAGATGTTAATCTACACAAGAGAATACTATACCCACCAACCATCGCTCACAACTATCCACAATTCATGGCCTCCAAGTAAATAATTTTATTAAATGTGTAATATGTTCATGTTTGCTTTTAGAGGAAAAATGTATTTTATCTCACCAATTATTTAATCTTTTGAGATGGCAACACACAGTTGGGCTCATTTTACAGAATGGCGACTCAGATGAACCTGTGGTGGAGGTTGTTTGGGCCCCGGCTCCCGAACAAAAATCCCGATGATGTCGTCTCCACTCAGCACGTGTGTGTGTTCAAGCAGAAGTCTGCTCTGCAGCTGATCCGTGAGCTGGTCGCCAAGGGTGGTGTGACCGAGAAGTACCATTTGGTGGATCCCCGAGAGTACAGGCTCTCTAGACCTGGGCACAATCGCTAGTTCCATCCATCATTTCTCATTCTATTTCTTTATGTATTAATTTGTCTTTTTAACCTAATGTACATTATAAATTGTAAGATGGAAAATGTTGGTATTACTTTACCCTTTTATTTGCTATACTGTAGTGGTTAAAACTAATACAATCTGGAAATTAATGGTTAACCCTACAACTTTAGGTGGCTGTTTTAACTTAACTGAATGATAAAATTATTGTATAACTCTTCTTATTACTATCAGTATAAATAAACACAAACCCCCCCAATTAATCCTACATCATGGGTCTGGTGATGTAGATTGTGCTGTCACCTGTTTGGATATGAGAGAACTACGACCAGCTTTGTTAACGTAGTATTTATTTCTGTATGGGTCACTTGGAATTTTCCTATTGGTTGATTTTAAACTATACAGGCCGCTCCGCGCAAGGAACAGGGGTTTCGGGCGTCACAGTGAATGTGTTAATAAATTTACATTCCTAAATTTATTCAATTAAAAATTAAATTAAATTTATGAATGTGAATTTGTTAAGAAACTAACTATGTATTCATTGTATTTATGGAATGATGCCATAATTTTCTTTTTTTAGTTATTTTACTAGGTTTACTTAGGTTTTCATATTTTTTACTTTTGTAACTTACTACTTCTTTCAGTTAAATTATTTGCAATTACAGTAAAACCTTCATAACTGGAATATCATCTAACTGAAATGATTAAAATAAATACTAGGAGTATTAAAATCATCGCTTGCCAAGTCATATTTTCTTTCACATTCATTCAATAATCTTTTTCTGAGAAGTGAGGGAGCTGACAAGAAAGGCTTTTGTGGAAATCAGGACAGTGGTGGGGTGGGGATAGTGTTGTTGGGGGGGGGTTGCGTTAGAATTGTGGGAGCGGTGCTGCTGCTGGCAGCAGTTTGACCTTCAGTTCATCTTGCAATCGGTCACGGATTAGATTTGTCAAGTAAGTTTTTTTGACTTAAAGCTCATGTCCGCATTGCGACCAATTTTACAATACCGTTTTTCTTTTATGTGTTAAGATATTACTGTTGTACACAATGTGTTTTGGAAGGTAAAACTGTTTGCATATTGCATTCTAATAAGAGGATTTTTAAATATTCCTTCAACTTTGTAATCTTAACCTTCAAAAGAAGACAAATTATTTTTGACCGAAATTTTAGTTATTTGAAATAACTCCTGCCTGCTTTATTTAGATTAAGAGAGGTTTTACTGTAATAATATAGACTTCTTACCATTGATTTTTTTCAAGTTTCAGTAAATGTATGTCTGTTTGTATTTTTTCTACACTTCAGGCCCCCTCAGTCCCACCATGGTGAGACGATTAAATACAAAGATCAGACCAGAAATTACGTTTGAGAACAATTAACAAGTTAAAAAAATCACACAAAGAAACACAGACATATTTACTATAAATGGTGAAAATGATACTGCTATTTTGTCTATAAATATAAATTTAATTAGAGAAACGTTCCATAAACTTACAAATAGAAATAACAAGAGACTAAAAAAATACAATTACACTTTCCTGCGGAATTTACGGGATTTTTGTAAACAAAATTACCAGTGAGTATAATCTTATTGAGGTTCACTCCTGTTATCATTTGAATAATGTAACACTCACATAAATATTTTTTTTTTAATTTTTACCGTCTCTTTATTTAAATCAACTGAATCCGGTTAATATTGGTCCTTTCTCTTCTAAACTGAACAAACCTGCACTATATACTATGTGAACACTAATAATTTCACTCATTCTCTTGCCTCATTCATAAAAAAAACTTACAGACTTACAAAACTAAAGGAATTTTACTGAATACTTTGTTCATAAATTGTACTTATCTTTAAATAAAAATTTACTCTCATACAAATACAAATAAGTAAGGGAGAGTCTTGAAAAACTCAAAAATCTGTAAGTGAACTTGTTTGTTATTAAACCTGTAAGTATTGTTCCTGAACCTAAGAAATCAAAACATAGAACAAATTTCCATCATCTCTGGGTATTTATACAGGGAGAACTTATAAAATATCAATTATTTATTTATCATTCCAAAAAAACAATCTGGAATTTGATGTGGTCCTTTTTGAAAAAATGAACTAGTGCCACAATAACAGTTTAGTTTTATAAATATCACACTTTTAAAAAGGTGGATGTTTTTTAACACCAATATCTTTAAAAAGTGAGGACAATAATCAATCGATCACGTTACTGAAGTCGTGTGAATTGATTTTCAAATACATTGGTCTATTTAATAAGTAGTAAAATAAACACTACAACTAGTGATCAGGTGCCGCGACGAAGCCCATTAACATCAGTTGAAAGCAGATGTGATTAAACAATTATCGCTTAAAACTTAGGGTCTTATGGACTTTTTTGAATATATTTATGAACTCGTTTCAGAGTCAGGAACAACACAAAAAAAGTATCATACACGTTCATACCTTAACACCAAATTGTTCATACCTTTTAGTTTTGAACCAAAATAATATATTTTAAATGATCACTCAAACTTAACTGACTAAATCTAAATTAAAGCTAAACAAAAGAATACTTCTTCACCGTAAATAGGTACAAAAATCATATAAGAACGTCAGTTAAACGCCACAGCTGACAATTATTAGCTCCGACAACCTACACTTCTTATAAAATGTTGTATTCATTATCAAAATGGAGACCAATAAAATCCACTTAATCGTAAAAATCAGTCTCGGACAGTGAGTGATTGCGCATGGAGGAATTCAAACACAATCGAGGAAAATGCAGTTGCGATGTGGATTCACTCCTTACTTGGAGTCTGTTCGCTTTTTATTCTGTAAAAATAAATCAAGAGTTTTAATTTTGAATCTCTTACACCAAAGACAATCATTAATATTAGTAACAATCATTAAGCATAAATTGGGTTGCTATTTCTTCTTAGGCAGAGAAAATAACCTAGTTAGAAATGAAGAATGCATTCTATACCCTTAAGAAGCATTAAAACCTACTACCAAAAAATGTTCTAAAAGATCAGTGCTTTCACACAGCACTAGAGGATCAACACCTTTATTGAATCACATATTACAGAAATAATCATTTCAACACTTTTTTAGTTTTAACCTTGTCGAACATTTTTTAATACAAGGAATTTAAATTATCTTTTCTAACACTAAATTGAATACAAGTTTGGAAAAATAGATTCTGAGAGCACCAAGGAACCGTAAACCTAAAATTGGGGAGGTGAATTTGTGTTTTATTTTTTTAAGTTGCAACTCACAGTAATTACGTAAATCCTCTCATACTCAACACAATGTGGAATTAAAGGTTGTTGAATTTTAGGGAACTTATATAAAAATAACTAAGGGTTGAATAAAGAACGCGTCTAGAATATTAAAGCTTGTTCACACTGCTAAAATTTATATAATAGAGTATTATAGGCCTATGCTAAATTTTTTAAATGTTTTTACACACCATTTGATGGAAAACAGTGAATAAATGCCATTCGGACCAATAAAAATGGCATTCACAGCAATTTTTTTGCAGCAACGACTGTTTCTGCCCACACCTGGGGTTGTTCTTTACTGATTCACGGACGTTTTTTGTTCTAATTTTTTTTTTTAAACTCACTGATATAAGTCAAAAACACATTTGTTTTATTTTAAATCATAAAATACTACAATAATATAAAATATATACTATTTATAACCCTGCCAGTCCATCCTGATGTGATACGTTTACTTGTACCAGTCATCAAAACACTTATGTGTGACGCACAATCCCGGCTGGTCACTGAATTGCCTTCACTGTGTGTTTATTTTTGTCCTTATAATATTTATTTTCCCTGTGTATTTCTCCAAGCAGAAGGTTACATTTGTCATATGCTTGAGTGATTGTTGTTGTTGTAGTTAGTTTTATTCAATATTTACTTGTATCAGTGTTTCTACTGTTATTTAAATGTTGAATAAAGTTACAGACGAATAAATAGATGAATTATTACTGAATGATGATTATGATAGTGATAACAATGGAGTAAGTATCGGCAATGTTATAGGTGTTTGGGCACTTATATATAAGAATGTTAAAATCCATGCATAAATAGCCTAAATTAATGACATCCTGGGGTGTTCTTGTCATACAATTTATTTGACCTCATACGGTTAATATTAGACTTTACTGTTAATTCTGCCTCCACCCACCCAAGTGCAAATAACATAATTACCTACGAGTACTACGACTCATTTGCTTCTGGTTGTCTCACTAGAGGCATTGAAACGAACATTCTTCTTGTGCACCGGCTGTGGATTTGTGTGCAATTAAATAAGCGCATCAACAAACCTTAGCAATTTTTGTTAAATTACATTTAAAGAATCTATGCCCAGGAAAACAAATTAAACTTATCACAAAATCATGTTGGTGCTAAATCAATATCAGTTCATGCTATATTTCTTTCAATAGGTGTAATCGTTATACAATAAGTCCAATACAAAAAATAATTAAGAAAGTAATAAATTGATAAAATTCTACACACTATTGAATCCAAAAATACCTTCCTTATTATAAGAATAGTTCGTAATTCAGAGGAAAAATTGTCGTTCAGATGCCACGTTAATATGTGGTCCCTTACCAGGGCTCTTACCACGTGGTCTATTAATTACAATCTCTTCTAAGGATCATGTCAGCCTTAGTCAGAAAAAAGACTACAAGATTGCAGCATGATCATTATACACTCATTTCTCATTCATACTTGGCTTAAAATACTTACCTGGGTATTTCATATGAAACGTCATATAAGCCTAATCATATAAAAGTCAGTGAAAAGTACCAAAGTAATTTGTTCAACACATACGTGAATTACACACATACATTAATCGAAGCTCAATAATAAAAAAAGTATACACTATGAAAAAGTAAATATACCAACTGTAGTTGTAATTCAATCCTTGAAAGTTTTCCAGCCTCTTCATAGAATCATTTTTAAATATTATTTCCAAAATTTAAAGAACGCCATATTATGATAGTGAAAATATGTGGTCGACCGTGACTTTGTATATTTCCACCATAAATGTTTAACATTATACAAATTTTATGAATAACATAATAAAACAAAATAAATACGAGTGACACCGAGTTGTCAACATACACGCAGATATCGTTCTCACCTTCTCTTTGGCCTCGGTCAGTGCTCGGACCTTGCTCTTCTCCTGCTCCAGTTGCACAACGAGACTTGACAGTTCATTGGACAGTTCGTCTCTCACTTTCTGCAGCTTGTCCACTTCTACCAACACAGTCGCTTTGTCTTTCACTACAACAAAAGCAACCATGTCACTTATAATCAAGAGTGTTTAAAAAAATAGTAAATAATAATTATAAACTCAATGAACAATGCAGCCAATGTCAAAATTAATCACTAGCAATCAGCTGAGCATTTTGACGTATTATTTGACATATATTATCCCACTGTAGGAAAATATCTACATGAGAATTTTTTTCACCAGAGATGGTTCAGCCAACAATAGCAGGGATGCACAGGAATTTGATTTTGGGGATTACAGAAGGCTGCACTAAATCAACATAAAATATGGACTAGCTCAGGCTATATAAAGAATGATTTGTAAAACTATAAAATCAGAGGCGTCTCATCGTTGCCAGACCTGGGGTAATATTAACGTAATAATCACTCGTCACTATGCCTATGACCTCGTAGTCTTGATCAATGTCTCTATCAATATTCACGTAATTTTTAACAACTATTACAAATTAAAATAATAAAAACTGAGTCCCAGCTAGTTTTTCAAGAAGTGTTATATATATTTTTATCCTTTTACCTTTTATCCAATATAGTTTACTCCTTTAATAGGCCTAGGCAGTGAGTCATAAGTTTGTCCGAATTGGTAGTCTAAGATTGTTATGGTTTGGATCCCATGACAAGTCCAATGTTGTTTCCACAATTGATAAACATTGTCTAGTCTGTAGTCTATGTGGACAAGTAAATAATAGTCAAAAGAAGCTACCACTCTCTTAAAAAATATTGAACCCTGCAATTCCGAGATTTATATCTGCAAATCATATTTTTAAGAAAAATTATTTATAAACATGAAACAAAAAGATTTTTAATTGAGTTTAACCCATGGCTTAACCCTTATAGCGCTACTGAAAATCACAACACAGCTCATTTAGTGTAAAAAAATTGAAATATTATTTTCCCAATGTTATTTTTGGATTTAGGTAGCTTGAATAAAGTATAAAACAGAAATTTGCTTCATTTTTAATTATTGAAGATTTTAAGGCTATTTTTAGGTATTAAAAAAGGAATTTTTTCGTGTGGATGAGCCTTTTCAGTTAATAATTAGTTAATAAATCCTATTCAATAAAAACATTCCTATGAGAGGGTGGGGTTTATTTTGAGTTTGTGGTGGGAAAATTGGGGGGGAGGGGGGGTGGGTGGGTGAGGGTTTCTTCTGTTTTATTACTTCTATCTTGGTTGACGATTTTTTTATTTTTAGGTATTAAAAAAGGAATTTTTTCGTGTGGATGAGCCTTTTCAGTTAATAAATCCTATTCAATAAAAACATTCACACAATATACACAATTTACTGCTGAAAGACAATGAAAATAGACACTGAAGGCAAAAATGTCAACAAACAAGGCTACGGTTACGGTAGCGAATGTGAAAACAGCTGGCCGTAGTGACATGTAAGTTTTCTCGTCAAAAGCAGTACGCGAGCACACAAATACGGGCCAAAGTTACCTAGCAACTAATTTCAATCACTAGATATTTTAACAAAGCCGCCATATTGGATTTGTGAGTGCATGGACGCTAAAGCAACATAACCATGCACTTTATCGGTTGTTTTGTGAACTACAGCGCAGTAAATGGCAAAATGATTGATCGCGAATAAACTCGTTTAACACGCCGCGAGACCCTACTGTGCTGCGAGAAAAGTCATCAGCGGTTATGTATGATGTCACTGAGATTCTATTTTAACGTGAAATTTCATGGCACTACATTCTAAATTTGACCAAAAAAATAAATTGTGTCAAGTATAACATATAGTTTTTTCTGAAGGTAACTAGTTTTAAAAGTACTATAATTATCCTACTGTACTGCTTACTTTCTCCCTGTAAAAGAAGCTGACATAATTTTTTATTTCTCGTTTTTACATTCTTCAATTCTTCTTGAAGATTTTCATTTTGTTTTTTTAACCTTTCTATTTCTTCTTGAGATTTTTCCAAGCGGACCTGGTACTGAGCAACTGAGATTAGTTCGTCGATCATAGGCTGCAAAAAATATTAGAACATAATAGTAAAACATAAAACAACGAATTAAAATATTAATAACTGAGTCACTGTTGGTTTGTCAAAACGTTTGCAATAAATTTCACTCCTTCAATAGGCAGTGAGTCAATGGTTCATATGGTAGTGTGACTACAAACTTAAAACCATAGAACTAAACTAATATTTTACTATTTGTGTTTCCGTTAGATTGTTTTGACTAATGATATCTTAATTTTGTGAAGGGCTGTTGTTCATTTTCTATCTTATATTTATGTCTTTTCTGATGTTACACAATATGATAGATGCATGCTTAACATGTTTTTCTATCAAATGATGTTCTGCAGAGGTTTTTCAAATTGTTTGTCATGATTTACTGCAATGTTTCCAAACAATTTTTTTTAAGTACATTTAATTAAAGGCAAATCTACAGTAACTACTGTAGTTGTGTTGCAACTTTGATTATTGATAGTAATTGGCAGGAAAAAACCTTACTTTAAGTTGATCAGGTTTTCTGTTTGTTTTCTACTATGCCGTACCACTGTACATTTATAGCCTACCAGTTTTTTAATTGAATAAAATTAATTTTTGCGATTCTTAAAAAATTATATACTTTACACTAAGATGAACTGATGGTTTTTTAAATTAGAGATTTGCATTAGTAATTGATGGCATCATTATCAAGAATCGATAGATTTTGGGATTGGCACAAATCTCTTAGTTAAAAAAAAACACTGAAAATAAAAATTGCATATCCTTAAAAGGGAGCTTTTTGTGAAGCTTCTAATTTATAGCGCAGACTAATATTGCATCGTATTTATAGGCCTAGTTAAGATTAAAATAAATAAATAGTTATCAGACTTTAGTTACAACAAATGTATAATTTAATTTGTTACAATAAATATGAACAAAAACATACAAACAAAGATAAACTAACCTCTCTCGCTTTCCTTTCTTCTTCTGCCTTTTCTGACTGTAAAGCTTTTTTGGCCTCGGTCTTTATGCGATCAAAAAACTCTGGATCAGGTTCTTTGTTTCCATTCATAAGGTGATCCCCGCTGGCCAACACAGGATCTTCAACCTACAATAATTATTTGTTTTATATCTTCTCTTACCAATGAAATGGTTGTTACCACTTAAATTTTTTTTGGTGGTGGGTGGATATCCGAAAAGTCGGAATGCAAAACAAGTATCCAGTAAAGTCAAATAAATATCTGAACTTACAGATAGACCATATAAAGTGAACATTAAAACCAAAAGATAAAAGCAAAACTTTCTCTTTGAGATGTGGAACATGTTTGATCGAACTAAAGTGTTGAGGCAGATGACGAAATTACGCAATTCATATCCAATTTTTCAAATTCTTGTAAGAACGTCATTGGCCTGTCCAAGGATGAGGTATGATTATTAGATGCTTTAAATACATATTTAAGTAACCGATTAAGTTCAACACAATATTGCATTTTGAAATGCAAAGCATAGCGTTATCGTATTAGATTGCTCTAGATAGAACAAAGCTCAATCATTTTGCGACGGTATTCGCAGGAAATACTTTACTTCATTTTGATTGTCTACGTAGATGATCAAACCAAACTTTAATTATTTTGATACTATTTTTTGTTATTGCATTCTCAAGGGGCCTATTCCGTCATTTGGTGTTCACATAACCAACAAATTTTCCACTTGTTTTCATTCAGTTGGATGATTTTATATATCATTAATTCTTAAATTGTGTATTTTTAGATAATTTTAAAATTAAATTACTAGATTATGACAAGGTACCATAAATTTAAGGGGTTTAATGTAGTAACACGGCAACCCGATATGCAGATAGCCTATGACAACAAACCAAACGTTTTTGCAACTTATTTCCCTAAATAACCTGAGTTAACCCTAGAAGTGGCAAGCTTTTTAATCTTAACTGTAACATAAAAATAATTACTAATATCTTCATGAAATATCAAAGTTTAAACAAAACAAGCATAAAACATGCCCCCCCCCTTATAACCACTAACCACAAAAGCAAAACAGGTGTCCACTGCAATCCCAATTAAACCTACAAATGCCGTCAACTTCCACCCAAGCCGGTCACCGTTTATTTAACCCTCCAAGTGCCATGTGTTTTACCTCTTGGTGCCGGGCACTTTTTCATAGTTTTGTAAGCTCTAATTTAAAATTCCGTAAAAAATAAAAAAAAAATGCAAAGTACAGCAAACTATATATTATTTTATTCAGCATAAAATTGTCTATGAATAAATACTAATATGGATACACTTACTTCAGTGGTGTTGCATATGTGGTCATCAAAAAGTTTTTTTTTTCACAAAATAAATTTCTTCCTTGTGTTTGCGATCCCATAAAAATTGTTTATAATTATTGTATAAAAAATCCAATATAGCCATTAATAACTATGAAAATATACATCGTTGGAAAGCTTAGAACAAGCCAGTTAATTTGGTACTATACACAATACAGGTTTAATGCAGTGACAGAGTATAATACGCGATTAAGTAAACGCTTGCAACATCGACACGGGCGTGTCGATCGGCACTCGTAGCGGGTGAATCCATCGACACGGGCGTGTCGATCGGCACTCGGAGGTTTAAGGTGGGCCCTCCTCTCCGCTTTACCACACATTTGCAAGCCAAATTGGCATGGTCGGGATTCGAACCCTAGCACTTCCGAATGGCTAGAACATTGCGCTCGTCAGCGCAGCGCTTTAGCCGGTTAGGCCACCAGTGCATAGGAGTCAAAAGCGCTTACGGTACTTGGTTATAAGACCTGCCCGGTGGCAGTCTAGTGCACTACGAGAACAGGTTTGGTTGCTTGCCCCCAGAGGGCAACACGGTCACGTAGCCGCTAGTGTCTAACAAGTTCACTAAACTAACGACAGATGCCTCCACCTGCCACTTCTTATTGAATATGTAAATGTGTCGTAAATTACGACTTTGCCAGTTCTACGGTTAATGTTAATTTGTTTCAAGAAGACATTTCATGGTAATCTGACATTGTCAGTATAGCCCAGAACTAGGATATTTTTGGATTTTGTCAATAAAATATTAGTTTGAAATGAACTTGAGATGATAACATTGCATTGTGGTTAGATGAAAATTTATCAGTTCCAGGTCAAGTTTGCTGGTAGTAGGTAGTCCAAATCCCAAAATAATGCTGTCTGCGCGTGTTGGAGGACTCTTAAAGTTCAGGGGTTGACGGGTTAATGACAGTTAATTGAATGAAGGGTCGTCATTTTAAGTAATTAAATTAAATACCTAGACAAAAGCATTCTCGAAGTGAATGCAATGGGCATTGTGAAAATGAAATATTTAATAGATTTTTTTGGGATTTAGTTTATAAAAAGTTTGAATTAAACATACCTGCTGGTCAGTTTCTCCTAATTGGTTAAACTGACTCAAACTCATGGGCTGAGCTTTATTAGATTTCTTTTTCTTTGAAGCTGCCTTTTTCTCTTCTTCCTCAGATTTTTTAATTTGTTTATAATATTCTTTATTTTCTTCGTAATCCAGTTTTGATAGCAACATTGCTTGCTGAAGTTCGTCTTCGTAATGACAATCTACAAACTAAAGATACAAAAAAATAATTTTTTATCACAGATTTATTAACATCAAATTGTAAACAAATATTAAAATTGATATTTAAAAAGATGAAGAGATTTCTGTTTGGATCAAGAGTAATGATGAATGAGTGTAGTAAAAATCTAAAAAAAATTTCTTAAAAACTCTCAAAAAAAGATATCTAATCTATGATTTCTCTTTTCCTTCATTGAAGGGCTGGTATTTTTAAACATTAAAACTCCTATAGTCAAAATTACGTAATTTGGACCAATAGTGATCCTAAGATGCTTTAGACAGCCAAAATTGAGATGGTACGAATACCTGGATTTAGAGTAATAACATGAGTAGAACTTGAGTGTGAGTGATAAAAAGAGACCTCTCAATGCTAAATTTCCTCTGAATCACCACATTATAGCATCATTATAGCACACATCCTGAAGTACGTATTGAACAAGACATATATGATTTGCAAACATATGGTATATAACAATATATGATTTTTTTTAATTTTGCACAAACATTTGACTTAGTGCTCAAGTCAGATAAAAAAAAATTTAATTAGTTTCAGAGAACCCTAAGTTACGATGTCGGAATTATCAGGTATGCTATGTTAAAGACATTAAAGTCTATTAAAGGTAAATAATTCTTCTTATCAGTGGATATTTAAAGAAATGTAATGACACTCATCATAATCATTTCCCTTAAAGCATAAAAATAAAACAGCAATATTATCTATAAAAATTTAAGATTGTAAATTAATCACCTTGACCAAAAATTTAAACTAGTGAAAACTGCTATCTACCTGGGTATCCCTTTGTTTCCATTGCTCCCACTGATCTTGAACAGCTTTCTTTTTGTTGGTTATTTCACCTTTCGGTTTAGTTTTGTTTACGGTTGCAGCCTAAACAAAACAAAATCTGTACAATTTAAAATTAACTAATGAATTCCTGACATATACTACGAGAGGAGAAAACTATTAATTTACATAATAATCCATATTATTTTTGTAATAAAGCCATGAGGGGGTGGAAAAGTAGAGTCTAAAGATTATAACGTTTTATCTATTAAATATTGTTTTAGTTTCTGTTAAAATATTTTTATATCCTCTTTTTTGGTGGATGTACAATATATTACAATATAGGCCCTATATTAGGTGGTATATTGATGGGTAAATATTTTAAAAACTTTAGTCCCACATATGATGCTCTTTTCTCAAAAAATTTTAAATTATGGTGTGTTTTAATAATTTATTTTTTATGCCCTTCTATGAAATTTTCATTATTTTTTGCAATGATTATTGTATTAAAGATATACTGACTATACACAGTTAAAATAATCTATTCTTAAATTTTTTACCGTAGGTCTCAAAGAAAGACTTAAGCCTGGGACCATGTTATTTTTTTGTCTTTAGGTGCCTAGAGACCAAAAACAATAGTCGTTAAAATTTATAGATATAAAGTATATATAAAATAAATAATAAAACAATTAGTACCCTTTTTTCATTCTTTATTGGCAACATGTTTTGGCATTTATGCCATTTTCAAGACATATTTACCTAACCTATTTTTAAAATACAATTTTTTATCAAATGTGTTTACAATGTTAAGTTGATAAGATATGGTTTGTATCATATGTTTACTTTGGACAGACTAGTGGGTGGTGCTTTCAAATTGTGTGATTTTTCAAATATAGGGTTGTTCATGTTTGCAAATGCAATCAAATCACTACTTGACACTAACACAAGCATAGAATACGTATAGAAAATAACACAACACACACACACATATATATATACTGATTGTGACTAGAAAATTGCTGTTGACTGTTTCCAAAGTCCCAATAGTCCACTGAGGCCGGTGAGCTCAGTTCCAACATGTCACTGGTTTTAGTGGCAGTTTCACACACATAATCTACCCCAGAATATGAGGGTAAAATTTAAATGTAGGTCGACCTATTTATAGGATGCAGTGAGAGAGAAAGAATATTGTAGGCCTAGGGCTTACCTACACTGTAGTGTGTGAAAATAAGCACCATCCTCAGGCACATCATAAGACTATATCTACGTACTGTGATGCAAATGTTATAAAGGAACTCACATACTTATGCTATTAGGTTCTATATAAGCTTTCAGTAAATCACTCCGATTTAGGCTTGATAGACAAACCTAGTCCTATGCCTACCTCATCAGATTTTTTCTTCCCATTCTTTTTCTTTTTTGACTCTGTCTTCTTCGATACTGCGGTGCTAATTTTAGGCTGATCATCCTTCTTCTTTATTTTAATTCGTCGTGATGTGTCGCCATCATCATCTATTGGCAATACAGCAAATCTTGAGGCCGCCGGTGTTACCATGACAAGAGTTTTCTTACCTGGTGCAAAAATCAAAACTTCTTGTTTCAGTTCTTTGTTCCGTAAATTAAAAATCAAAACTACGTCAACAAAAGTATGGAAATTTTTTAAGTATGGTATGGGGTGCCAACTTACATGGGGGGGGCTAGTTCTAAGTTGGGGGGGTGCTTCATGAAGCTTGGGGGGGGCACCCCTGTTATATGGTTATTTAATATGTCCTGTGGGTGTTATTTAAGTCCTTTGTAGATTAGGAATTCTTCTGTAGAGTCCATTATTAGTCCTTTGTTCATGGGTTTCAATAAATTTAAGTTTTTATCTATGCCTTTAAAATTGTGATCTGTATGTAATAGATGTTCTGCAAAGTTGGATTTCATTGTTGTAGAGAACTAGGTAGATTAGATTATTGAAATGGCGACCAATATAATTCTCTAATACCTCTTTTTGCATTTTAGAATTTTACCTAAATTTGATTTTGTTGCGAATAGGGTGAATAGGAAATAATTCATATTCTTATTCACCTTATTTCCATGCGGCGCCATGAACCAGTTTGTTGGTTTTATAAACACAAAATATTTTAATTTTATAATTATATAAAAATATATTATACCTATTTTTATTCTTTGTGAGTAAATCACAATATATTTTTAGTTCCTAGGAAATATTTCTGTTGTGAATTATAAGAACAATTTTTTTATCATGAATTTTTTAAATTTATGTAAATGGTATTAATATCTTTGTGGACAAAAAATTAACTATTTTAATTCCTTGATTTAGAAATTATTCATATTTTTGTTCTCCTGTTGTTTGTATCAATATTTAGAAGTTCAATACCTTACTTGTTTTTAGAGATACACAACTAATTGGTTTTGTTGGAAGTAATATTACATATACCACAGTAATTTATTTTATATATAAATATATAAATATATATGTGCTAGAAAATTGCTGTTGACTGTTTCCAAAGTCCCAATAGATTGCCGGTGAGCTCAGTTCCAACATGTCACTGGTTTTAGTGGCAGTTTCACACACATAATCTACCCCAGAATATGAGGGTAAAATTTAAATGTGGGTCGACCTATTTATAGGATGCAGTGAGAGAGAAAGAATATTGTAGGCCTAGGGCTTACCTACACTGTAGTGTGTGAAAATAAGCACCATCCTCAGGCACATCATAAGACTATATCTACGTACTGTGATGCAAATGTTATAAAGGAACTCACATACTTATGCTATTAGGTTCTATATAAGCTTTCAGTAAATCACTCCGATTTAGGCTTGATAGACAAACCTAGTCCTATGCCTACCTCATCAGATTTTTTCTTCCCATTCTTTTTCTTTTTTGACTCTGTCTTCTTCGATACTGCGGTGCTAATTTTAGGCTGATCATCCTTCTTCTTTATTTTAATTCGTCGTGATGTGTCGCCATCATCATCTATTGGCAATACAGCAAATCTTGAGGCCGCCGGTGTTACCATGACAAGAGTTTTCTTACCTGGTGCAAAAATCAAAACTTCTTGTTTCAGTTCTTTGTTCCGTAAATTAAAAATCAAAACTACATCAACAAAAGTATGGAAATTTTTTAAGTAGAGTATTGAGGTTTTAAATTAAATTTATCACAATTTTAACCTTAGCAATAATATTTTGCTTTCATTTCACAAATTGTTCCACTGAAAGGTATTTCATTTAGGATTCAACACTAATAACTATTCAGATAAACAATCCAAATATATAAGATTAAAAAACTGCCTTGAAGGTTGGTTATTAGATACAACGAAAGAAAATTACTGAGATTGGGAATTACAGTAACTGCACGAACGGAATACAGGTCAACCACAAAACCATGGATTCATCAAGAACATGAACCACCATAGTCCACAGACCAAACGTAGATCTGACTCTGACTACTGTCACTTGTAACAGCTGAGATGCTGAGATCCGCCAGATGAAAGAGACAGACAAACTGACATTAATATATATATATATATATATATATATATATATGTATATATATATATATTGTATATGTTATATATCTGCTATTATTATTCAATTTATCTGTGGTAGTAATTTTTTGAGAAAAGTACTTTTACAAAAGCCCTGTTAGTGAATTTAGTGGGGGGAAGAAGCTGTTACCGTAGGTCTCATGGCCCGGGACCATGTTACTTTTTCGCTTTGAGGTGCCTACAGACCAAAATACCCCCGTTACAGTAGAACTGCGTACTCAGCGAATTTCCAAATCAATAATAATATATCACAGGTTTTATGAATATCCATAATAAATAAGAGAATTTGCCTGTTCTCCATAAGATTAATACCCCCGTCGTAGCAGACCTGCGTACTCAGCGAATTTCCTAATCAATAACATAATAATAATAATATTTGACAAGTTGTATCATTATCTGTCGATAAATACGAGAGTTATTTGCCTACTTTCCATAAGACTAACATGGGAAAGAGTATGCAGGTTAGCATCTGTGAGGAACAATGAAAGTAGGTGTTTTGAGCGTAAACAATTAATTTTTTGACCATTTGTACCAAGTTTCATCAACATCTGTCCACAAATAAAGGAGTTTTCCTAAACTCTATATGATTAACAGGATAATTGCCATGATAAAACATTGGTTAATAGGTGAAACATTAATTTCTCTTTATTCTTCATAAGATGAATATTGAAGCTGCAAGATGCAACGTACTGTGTTTAGATTTTTAGTTTCATAAGATGATTCGAAATTTTTCTAAAATTTGAAATTTTTAAAAAATTACATGGGAAAAACGCAAAAAACCATTTTTACTTTCTCCCCTTATACGTAGTATATGGAGAAAGTATTGTTTTCGTCAAAATTTTCGAATTTGAGTTGAGGGTGGATATATCCGTTTTGGGGTCTCCTGAATCCAAAAAAGTGGGTTTTGACGTGATGTCTGTCCGTCCGTGTGTGTGTGTGTCTGGATGTGTACAGTGCCACAGCCTACCCCGTTGGTCCGATTTAGATGAAATTTGGCATGTATGTATATATTCACGGTATCTCCAGGCGTTTTTTTTTCATTTTTTTGAATTTTTGATTTTTAAGGGTAGTTCACCCCTAAAAAACCCTTAAAAAACGTGAAAAATCCAAATTTCTCAAAAACGGCTCTAACGATTTTTATTAAAATTTGACAGTTTATAGTGTACAGAGTACTAAATAATTTGACACCACCCGCATATCTGTAAAAATGACGGTTCAAAAGTTATGGGCTTTTAAATGTCTAAAAAATCAAATTTTTAAATTTTCAGCGAAAACAATAAAAGTAAAGTATAACTTGACTGGCACCATTAAAACCAGCTTAAAAAACTAAACAAATTAGTAATTTGAATTATTTGTCTACGACTAACGGTTCCAGAGAAAAGTTAAATTTACTGTCCACGATAAACGCAGTACGTTGTCTGAAAGCGCCCAATGTTATTCTTATGGAGAATATAAAAAAAATCAATTTCTTCCTTACTTTCCAACCGTTTTCCATGAAACTTGGTATGAAGCGTAAGGTCAAATCACCGAACAAAACCAGCTCAAAAAAGCTTGGTGTTACGGGGGGGGGGTTGTCCCCCCCATACAATTTGAACAATTAATTTAACTTTGTCTCTCGTGTTTTTATTTTTAGAAATTGGATGATTATTTTTGAAACAATAAATTATTAAATGATATTTAGATTAACTTTGTAGAACATAAGGGAGAAAGTATGTGTCAGTTCACTGGTACGTTTTTTACAAAACTCCCCCCAAACTACTCGTTCCAATTGACCGATATGTCTGATTTACAAACTCGTCCGAGCAAATGTTAAAATTCTCGTCTCTACCAAATTTGGTCTCGTTCAGACTTTTTACGAGAGTTATCGTGTTCACACACACACATTTATCTATATATATAACATATGTGTGTGTGTGTGTGTTTGTGTGTATGTTGGCAATACTAATGTTGCATCACTGTATTTCGTTTTACGCGTCTTCAGGTGATGATGAAAAGTATAAACATAAAGTTAATATAAAAGAAAACTAAATGATACATTGAGAATATTTTTCACTTTGTTCAATAAATATGCGTGCAAAGTTTGGTTTCTGTATCTTAAATAGTCTTGATAAATAAAGTTTTTGTATAAAATACAAAATTCCGGATAGTGGTTAAACGAAAGACTTTTCGACATATGTATATATTAAATTTTTGTTTATTTTTATGAGTACTATCACCCCTCGAAGTTTAATTGGAACAGTGAACTAAACTCGTGTGCTGCACTTTTTGTATTCCACAAATCTGCTACCCCCTCCCAAAGAGCTTAGTTATATTCGTGTCAAATGAAACAAAATTAATTGTTTCAAATATACAAATTGAACAAAGGACAACCACAGAAAATTAAAAGTGATCAATAAAGCGTCAGGAAATACAAATTGGCTTTGGTGATCCTTTTTTTGGATCTCCCTTTTTGGATCACTTTTTTGGATACGAGAAAAACATTTAACAACATTCAGTCAAAAGAAGAAGAAGAAAGACTCGAGAAGAAGAGAAGAGAATACTGTATGTGTGCCTACTGCTACTGACCGCCTTTAATAAGTAAGTCTCACTTTGTAAGTAAAGTTACCAAAGAAATTGATTTAATCTAATAATTTGTTGTCATTACTTTTAATTAGTGTGAATTGAAAAAAATGTAGATTACCTATATTTTTGTTTGTTTATATCCAACTGCGGTACCGGTACCGCCCACCGGTAATTTAGGATTCTTTATGGTAACGAGTAACTGACAAGTTAAGCTAGGTATTTATCTATTTATATTTACCGGATTAAGTAGGCTAAACATGATGCTTTTGCCTTAATTAATGACCTAATATTTACACTGTAAAACTGTCATCAACATTTTCTTGCTTGTTAGGTCAGTTAGGCCTAGTAATGTTGTACTAACTGTTATACTTGTTATTGTGACCGAAAGTGCGTGAGACTGATAGGCTACTCATTTTAATTTATTTTACCAATTTAATACAGTTACACCTATCAACTCCACAATAGCTTACCAAAGTACTCTCATGAGTAACATATTTAAATTCTGTTTCCTGTGATTTCCTTCACTAACTTCCTTTTATACAAGAATTTGTAAAAATTGCCGGTCTGATAGACTGGAAGTTTTGGTTAGAGTAGGTAATCAGTAACATTGGTGTAAATGGGAACTGGCCTCCCAGCAGAATTTCAGTGTGGGCCTATCTTTTTTCCGTTTTTAACCCTTTAAAGAGTAGGCCTACCGTAGTTTGCGTCAACATAGTTTTGACGTTCTAAAACGTCTTTTTTATGATTCCGCAAAAAGGAGTAGTGACGTTTTAAGACATCATTTGACGAAATTTGTTCAAATACACACACCCATATAAGGGTAGGCTTAACTTATATATGTTGGAAATATTAATGTTGCATCACTATATTTCGTTTTCCGCGTCTTCAGGTGATGATGACAAAGTATAAACATAAAATTAATATAAAAGAAAACTAAATTATACCTTGAGAATATTTTTCACTTTGGCCAATAAATATGCGTGCAAAGTTTGGTTTCTGTATCTGACATACATACATTGATTGATTGATTTTTTATAGATTCTGATTTACATAGATTGATTCATAAGCTATAAAACGATAATAAAAGACACGTAGGGACACGGAACATGTACTTATGTGTTTTCGGTAGGTTGTGGGTAATCTGCGGAGGGTTTCTCAGGCGGGGTGGTCGCGGCAGATAGTTTCGGCGGAAAAAGTGGAAGCGCGGCATTAAGTTTTATTAGACCTGTTATTTATTAGCACTGAATAAAAGTGGAAGCTTTCTACACTCCCCTTTTATTGACACCTGTATCTTTGTAGCTGAGAGTTATTCGTTTGCTAAACATCACTCGGTGCTTTCCTTAGCTACTTTTTTGAAAAATTGATTGAAAAAAGTTCTAAAATGTTTATTTTAGGGCATTTTGAAACTATAATACTTTTCTAACCATATTTACTCCATGTTGGAATGTATTTAGTGAAAATTGTAAAAAAAATTTTATATTTTTTGAGGTGTGTTTTGAGTTTCTACCCTTACTCCTTAACAGCTCTCAAATAATGACGTTTTTAAACGTCGTTACTCTTTACAGGGTTTAAAAGAACTATGTTCCGATCAATTTTATGTCATCTAAAATGTTAAATCTTAGGTTTTAGGTCTTCTTCTTAACGTTTGTCCATCAAACATTGAAAAAAGTAAAAATTATAGAATTGGTCAGTGTGACCTTATGTATCATTACAAAATATATTTATGTTACAGTACAGGTGTTAATCAATAGCATGTAAAATTTATGAAATATTTACTATTTAATATTAAAGTTTCAGTGCAAAAATCTCAACATACCTAACCATTAGGGGCCTATATGAGTAAATAACAAAATAATATTATGTGGATACTATAATTCCAAGAAAGGAGTCAATATTACTGAACAGTTAATTGTAGTGGTAGGGACTGTGATCATGGAGCTCACAGACATTGCACCAGCAGAGTTTTATATCGTTATTGGAAATAATATAGTTGTATTTGTGTTTGGAAATTTGGATCATCGGTTTGGTTTGAGATCGGCATTTTCACGTAAAAATTCAATTATTTAAATTTTAATTGAATTAACCACAAATCATTCAAGTTTCTCTTGTATTGTTGTGACAACTTGTGATTTTAATGTTTCACATGTCTCGGCATGATAATTTACTGACTCATCGTCAGGAACATAGCACCAGATTCAATAATCCAGCAAGTCCAATGACTTGCCAGATTATTGAATTGTTAGGCCCTAGAGAGTGTAGCTGTAGCCTACTGTATAAGTGAAAAATTAGGAATTCTAATTATTCATTGTGTTTAATTTATTTTTGCAGGGTCAACTCTGATATTAGGTGAACGATAATGGCAGCAGCTGTTAAAAAAGATTGTAAAGATGTGAGCACTAAAGAAGATTTCAAGTCACCACCAAAGTTTAAATTTTCAGAAGGTAACTAAACTAATTTATATTTATACAATCATTTTGTGTTCGATAACCAGCTACAACTACAATATTTATTGATTTAGGCCTAACAATAATTTGGTAAAACTCAACCCTCTTAAAATAAGACAAGAATGCCTCCAACACAGTATTAGGTTTGGACTAAACTTAAATTTACAACAACATAGGCTATAAAAACCAAGCACAACACCCTCTCTCATGGGAATAAAACTGTTCAGGTACGAGAAATATTCATAAATGAAGCTCATATCGTCAGGTATGAACGGTAGTTGTAATATGGAGAATAGTATCAGGAAGTATATTTAGTTGCAGAGGGACTGTATTGTTGTGTATTTATTGTTGTTTTACATCACCTTATCGTCAATAATTTTGATTGATTAATTACGATCGATTCTACCCAGGGGCTAATGAGTTTCTCAATTTTAAAATTGATGCTATAACTCGCTATCAGCTTTCCATTAATTTAATCCATTAACCATCATCCATTACTAACCATTATCTGGTGTATGCAGGTGAAAAAGTCCTTTGTTTTCATGGGCCACTGATCTATGTGGCCAAGTGTCTACAGACAAGGTATGATGAGAAGAATAAAGTCCCGGAGTATCACATTCATTACTCTGGTTGGAATAAAAGGTAAGTGAGAAATTTCTCTTTCTAAGAAGTCCCTGAATCGTCCTTCAAATTTTGGGTGTTTTCCTGGGTCAAAGATCAATCAAAATTGCACTTGAAAAAATCTGGAACCCCCTAGATACCATTGTTTCCTATTGCCCATTGTTTGTTGCCCATTTTTTACTTTCTCCCCTTAGACATGGCTTATGGAAAAAGTATTGTTTTCGTAAAAATTTTTGAATTTGAGTTGAGATTGGAATAATCCGTTTTGGGGTCCCCTGAATCCAAAAAATGGGTTTCGATGTGATGTCTGTCCGTGTGTGTGTGTGTCTGGATGTGTACAGAGCCACAGCCTACCCCGTTGGTCCGATTTAGATGAAATTTGGCATGTACTTACGTATATATTCACCGTATCTCCAGGTGGTTTTTTATTTTTTGATTTTTAATGGTAGTTCACCCGTAAAAACCCTTAAAAACTTAAAAAATCCAGATTTCTCAAAAACGGCTTTAATGATTTTGATTGAAATGTGATAGATTATAGTGCACAGAGTACTAAATAATTTGACACCACACGCATGTCTGTAAAAATTCAAACTGGTTCAAAAATGGTTCAAAAGTTGTGGGCTTTTAAATGTAAAAAAAATCAAATTTTTAAATTTTTAGCAAAAACAATAAAGGTAAAGTATAACTTGACTGGTACCATTGAAACCAACTTAAAAACTAAATAAATTAGTATTTTGAATTATTTGTCTACGACTAAGGGTTCTAGAGAAAAGTTAAATTTACTGTCCATGATAAACACAGTACGTTGTGTAAATGCGCCCAATGTTATTCTTATGGAGATTATTAAAAAATCAATTTCTTCCTTATTTTCCAACCGTTTTCCACGAAGCTTGGTATGATGCGTACGGTCAAATCACCAGTGGGGGGGGATTTCACCCCTATACAATTCGAACAATTAATTTAACTTTGTTTCTCTTGATTTTATTTTCTGAAATGGGATGGTTATTTTTTAAGCAATAAATTATTAAATGATATTTAGATAAATTTTGAAGAACATGATAGTTTTATTACAGATTGACTTTTTTTACCTAAGGGAGAAAGTATGTGTCAGTCCACTGATACCGTTTATTCCCTTTGTTTTTTATCTACTTTCCTTGATGTGATGCCACCACAGAGGTTTTCGGGTTTATTTTTACCTCTCATTTTTTACAAAGTTTTAATTTTATGATGCGAATAGCTTTAAAATAGTCTAGTTAACACAAGTTTATTTAAGTAGCTACTTAATATATTTGAATCTTTTATTTCTTAATATATAATTTTTGTTTTAACTTTTAAATGTATTTTTGTACTAAACAAATTTATCCTGTTGACTTGAGCTTTTTTGTAAAACAACTGCTATGTTGAAAAACACTCTCTAATAAAGACTTAATTTATTCATTCATTCATATTTTTAAAATGAACATTTGAATTCAATGATGCAATACCAGCCTTGCAGCAGACGTACATATTAATTGAATTTCCATTGATTTACCAATTAATTGTGATTTAACTAAGCTTAATCATAGATTATAGGTATAAACAAATTATATCAATTTACCAGTACTGGTTACCAATCAACCCTTCAGCTGGTGTTCCACATGGACTCCTACTAGTGAACTGCAGACTGGAGTATAATATATTATAATATACTTTCAGTAAAGAGACTCTAATCCCATTAAAAAGTGTAAATAGACTAAAACTACTGTAGTTTTAGTCTGTGTTATGTACATACATACATACTGTGTTGTATGTTTTTAACCCCATAATGGTTTCTTTTTTTACCTTAACCATACCAAAAGTGCATATTTTTTTATTAAAAATTCTTATTTATGTGTTAAGAAAACTAGATTAAAGAAAAAATAATAATTTATTTTATGTGGTAAAATTTGAGATAGAAAATGAATATTTACTCACCATATATTTAGCTGAATGTTTTCTTATGAGCTAATACACATATCTAATTTTTTTCACTGCCTATTTACACTATAGGCCTACAACACTTTTTGTTCTCTAACTTTTATCACTCGATGTCTAGTTCCACTGTTGCAGATTAGGTCTACTTTGAAGTTTTTTCTATATCACACTCAATTCATCACTATCTTAACTTGCCGAATCCCCACTTTCATATAGAATCTGTCTAACGAGATCAGAGTAATCCTCAGAAACAAGCAATGTATTGCTGCGAAACGACCATGTTATTGTCAAACTGCATACAACATGACAATATAAACTAACCATAAACTGGAAAAAAATTGATATAAAAACAATCGGGAGTCAAAATATAGCGCTGCAATATATTTAATATAAAAATAAAGAGTCAAATACCGCTATACAACAGTCAAAGACTTTTAAATACAACAATAAATCAACAATTTTGTCGATGACGGAAACTGCCTGTCATCCGTAGTTACGCGCTGGCGATCCCATGACGGGCAGTGCCCGTCTATCTAGCCAACGGGTTAAACTTACATTATTTCTATTGTCTTCTAAACCAAGAAATGTACCATAGCCTAGTTTTAGGAAAAATTATAAAGAGAAAATAAATTATAATGTTCAATATTATAAACTACATAACCGGTCGCGAGATGAAAACAAAGCTACACAGTCTGCTGTTACGGTTTCGAGTTGTCTATAACATTGCTTACAAATACAAAGGTGTTACAAGGAAACAGTTCATAAATGAATGCTAACCCATTTTAGCAGTGAATTAACGAACTACAGCGGCGATATACTGTGACAAATAACAACAAAGTACATTGTTTTACTTAGGATCCATGTTTCACGTCAATGGCCCTTTTTGTCTAAGGACGTATGTTGGCAAATGAAATATTTGTTTAAAATATGTCAAGTGACTCATTTTTTTATTACATTAACCATGTACAATTGTTATAGTTGGGATGAATGGGTCCCCGAGAGTCGTGTATTGAAATTCAATGATGCCAATCTCCAAAAACAAAAAGATCTTCATAAAGCTCAGAAAAATGAACCGTAAGTATTTAATAAGTATTAAGCTGTCATTAGTTTTAGATTTTGTACGCTTTAACCATTTTCTGACAATTTAACCCTACAAGTGTCTATTGGATCTCCAAGTAGTGGCAATCCTACTTTACCACTTATTTAAAGCTTTACAATCAATTAAACAGAGTTATAATGTATACAACCGTGTTCAGGTACTTCTAGCTTCATGTTTATACTAAATGTTTGCTGTTTCACACCTATTTTGTTGGTCTGTGAGTATTTATTTACCTACACTACGCAGCTGTTTTATTGTTGACAATGATGTTATTAAACTTATTTTACGTTGTTGTTTGTTTAAATCCCAAAAATGTGAGATGATTTGCATTCTAGCATTATTAGAGAATTAATTTTTATTTCATGAGTTAGCCTAAGTGATGTGGATGATTGGAGATACCTATAAAAAGGTACCGGTAGATTCAAAATTAAATCTATTTTCTGATCTTATTACATTTTAACCCTTCAAGGCGGTTTGAAGTGAGTTCCATGTAACGCAAAAAAAGACTCTGATGCGGTTTGACGTGAGTCTTACATCATCACGCAACCCGCAAAAGATTATTATTATTAAGCCGTCAGCTGGCGCATTCTAGCGATGTCTTAGTGAACTTTTTGAACTCTGATTGTGTGGAGAATATTGCTCATAAGTTTCTCTACATTTTCCAACCAATTTTGATCAGTTGTGAGTGTGACTTAGATAGAGATATATTGTGTACAAGGACAGTCTTTGTTCGTTTTGTCAACTTGGTGTTCATACATCCTGTTTACTGTAATTTTTTGTGTATATTTATAATCTTTACGATGTAAACTGATGTAAAATTATTTTCTAGGCCGCTGCCTGGATAAATAGGTGTTTATTGTGTGTGTTTGGAAATGTAAATTAGTGATTTGTTCGTAAGAGACGCTTATTGTTGAAGTTTAACATTAGTAATCCGGTTTATTGTAACTGGAAATTGAGTGGCTAGTTTTTAGATAATTATTTTTGATTTATGTAGTTATGATTTCTAGATCTAGTGAAATAGATAGAGTGGACTTTGCCTGCGCTCTGTAAAAAGCTACCGTAGCAGGGTCCGGCAGCCTTAAAAAACTACTGCCTTGAAGGGTTAAAGTGTATACCAGTACATTGCAATACTAATCATTACATTAGTATAATAATTCATGATAGGTCTAATTATAATATTATTGTTTTGTATAATCATTAATAAATATTGATTGATTGTATTTGTATTTTGTATTTCTACACCAGAGGCATTTTTTAACGTTTTCATGGGGAACAGTCTAAACCCCGGACTTGCTACTACCTAACGTCGACCTGTTGTTAGGAAGCATAATCAATTAATAGCCCATGACAAATGGTGACTGGGTCCAAATTCAACCCTTGCAGGATTCAATCCGGCAACTTTCAGTTTTGAAAGTGGGTATTATAACCACGGCACCACCCAGCCAGATAATAAAACACTTGTGTAAAAAATCAATTTTCCTGATATTTATTGTTTGCACTGAATTGATGAATCTCTTTAAATCGAACATTGGAAAGGATAAACCTTGATAAATCAATTGTTTGATATTCAAAAGACTTGATGGTGGTTGCCCATTCCCCTGAATCCACTGTATTAGTTCTAGTACATTGTATTTAATTGACTATTTTAATCTTGTATTGATTACTTTCAATTCATTTTGCAGCCAATACTTCTGGTATTATCCATCCATGTTAAAATTAATATTACATTCCCATAGTCGTTATATATTGGCTGATGTCTTTGGGATGAAAAAAAGAGTATGTAAATTTTACGTAAAAATATTTAAATTTTTTCTAATATTTTTTAGTAACAAACCCCAGAATACTTAAATTGAGGTATGATTCTTTCAGCAAAAACAAGAAGAATAAGAAAAACAAGATCGGTGGGCCTGAGAGTGTGGGTGGACCTGACAGTCGCTCCTCAACCCCAGTCAATGACAAAGAGAAGATCACGGTTAGTGATAAGGAAAAGAGAGCGTCGTCCGTGTCAGCAGCAGCAGCTGCGGCGACTCAGTCGTCTTCGCAGGACTCAGCCAGCGATGTGCCTAAGAAGAAAAAGACTCGGACTGATCCAGCTGTTGAAACGGTAATATTTGATGCTGGAGCTGATATGTTATTTATTTTATTTGTTCAATTTCAGTCATGAATCAGCGTTCAGTTAAGACCCATCATACTGTGATAGCATGGTCTCGATAATGTTCTTATCTTCGTGGTCAAAAGCATGCCAGCAGTAGGGAGCAGCATCCAAAGTTTGCGGAGTTTTAATTTCGTGTTGTTAATTTTTGTGAATTTTTTGGCCATCTCGTTTTATCACTAAAATGTCAAGCTGTGGTGTACGTGTGAAATCGATCTCATCAAAACAGTCAAAGGTGTGCTGCAGTGATTTTGTAAGTGGGACTTCCACACGGCATGCCTAAAAATGACCAAGATAGACGTGGAATGAATCACCATGGACGGCATGCCCTGGAGGTGTCAACCTTGTAGCGAAATCTATAGGAGTAGTCTTAGGTTTGAAGCTGTGGCTGAAGAGGATAAGCTCACCTTATATGATCTAATGAAGAAAATAAAATGAGATAGCTGAAAGCCAGAGGATGCAAGAAGTTATTTTTAATAAATTTTACGAGGCTCTTAATGAAAAGGTGGAGGAGAGTATAAACATTAATCTTGAACAGAATTTGATTTTCAAAAGCAGTTTGAAGGTAACTCAAGAAAGCAAGAAAATAGGAGGTTCAATAAAATAGTTTTGGATCTGGAACAAAAAGTAGATGACATGGAGCAGTATTCGAGATGTCATGAAAAGTCATAAAACATCCATACAAAGATGTAGATGTTCTTGAAGTCGTGAAGAAGGTTGGAAAGGCTCTGCATCAAACCATTGTCAATAGAATGATCGATGTATGCCATCGTCTGGGTAAGGACACAGGGCCAAATGGAAAACCGCCTGCAACCATTGTAAAAATATTTAGGCATTTTGATAAGGAACAAATGCTACCAAGACAACAGGCAAAAAGTAAATTATCTATAAGACATCTAAACCTACCGATGGACCAGCCAGTCTACATTAATGAGGTGCTATCACCTGCCTGAACACTACATTTTTTACGAGATCGTGTGGCTTCTTGGCACCAAGATTTGTTAATCTTCTTGTTAGCATAAAAAATTCTGATTGTGGCATCCAGTTTGCCAGCGAATTAAAAAAGCGGTTGTTTAGTTTGGAAAACATCAACTTTTTTATTATAAAATAGCTTAAAATTAGTCCAAGATAGAATAGGTAGACGAAGGTGCTTATTGCCATGCACTGATACGGCATTCTTTGAGGGTGTCTGAGCTGCCTGGTGGCAGAGTGTAGAGTACGGTTTGAGAGTCTCAAACCTTTTTTCTGTAGGTTTATGAGTTTAATATCGTGACACTTTTTCATATTAAAGATCGTAATTGTTTAAGTTTATTTTTTTAATTTTATTTGAATGCTGTATGGTATTTTATTTTGTTTGAAGGAACGCCCAAACAGGCTTACCTTGGGGAACCTACATTTTCTCCCAAATCATTAATTTTATTTTTGCTTTCACAGAATACGAGTATGAAACAATCTTAGATAATATTTTTTTGCCTATTGTGATCATAAATCCTTGACTAATGATTTTTTGTTTTGTGTTTTAGTGTAATAGTCAGTCTGACACAAAGGACAAAATTAAAACTGGATAATGTTTTGGTTTCATTTTCTGGTTTTTGAACTGTGTTTACGATGGAAGAAAAAACTATTCTTCTTATGTTGTTACATAATACTAAGGCAGGACATGTGTAAATATTTTGATCAATAATTAAGACTAAACGTGACCAATCAATGTGCATGATGTTCTAGCAAAATAAAAAAAAGGTAGCACGTTTATCTTTATTTTCCAACAGGAGGAGCAGTTTTTATCGAAAGTGGAAATCAAGGTTAAAATACCTGATGAGTTGAAACCATGGCTAGTTGATGATTGGGAGTTAATATCAAGACAGAGAAAGGTAAAATTGCTATAGTAATCTAATCAATAAATATACTTGTACAAGTATTATAATATGACCAAAGTAGTCTATAAGTAAGATGTATAGTATTCCAAATCTAAAAAAAACATAACAAGTTTTTTTGTCACATGAGAATTTTTGCCTATTTTCCTATTAATGTGTCTTTGCTTTTAAAAGTCATTTTTACCATTTAATGCATTTACCGCATCATCTGTCCATTATGATGTTTGCCTATCCCTATATGATATAAGAGTTTGCAGGTTTGTGCCAAATCTAAACTATGTTTTTGATAAATGGATGACCTCTCTTAAGCTAGTCAAGTTTTCTATTACATTGGGTAATTTTAATTTTTAGATCCTCCAAGATTAACATTTGGAGCACTATACAACGTAGTGTTAATTTTAATACGAACCGTTTTAGATAGTGAAAACTTTAAGGAACTAATTGTAGTTTTTTACTGATTCAGTGAAATATAAAATTTGTTTTATTACAGTACGCACTTCCCCTTTTGGGGTACAAACCCCAGTATTGACCGTATGTCTGGTACGAACTCGTAGGGTTGTAGGAAATACACTCTCTACCATTTGTTTATGGACCATTTTTACGAGAGTTATCGTGCTCGACACATATATTCATAACAATCCCAATTTTAATTTTTATCAATTTTTTAAAATTTTTAGCGGACGTTTTTGGGTCTGGGCCACCTTAAATAACGGTCCGGCAAATTGGCACAGGTAATAGCTTCTTTTATGGGATTGCAGTATTTTAGTGTAAACTAAAATTTTTATGCCTTTAATTTCAACAGTTTGGTTTTCATATTCATGTTTGTGGGATTTTACCATGCAGTCTGCTTTAGTCTATATAGCCTTCATAAAACACAGTTTTGCTTTAAAACTAAAATATGGTGTTGATTGACTTTTTAACAATTTGACATGGTTAACCCTCTATCTGGCAAATACAAATTTCTGCACTGGCAGGCCCTTTTCTAGTCTCTGGGCATAGATGTCTTTTTATTTATTAATAATGACGCCATTGTATTTTTTAATGAAAGTTCAAATAAAGAGTATTGTCTATTGTTTAGAGCTTTATATTTTGTGTTCTACTGAACAAAAGTATATACTGAAATATATTTTATTTTTCGGGACATTACAAGAAACAATTTTACATTACTCAAAGGTTTTATTGGTACTTTTAATGCAACTGTATACTGCATTTGAGGATAATCTGAACAACTCAGTAATCCAAACTGGGTTCGGTCTCAATTATTCAGATTGATCGGGACTCTGGTGTACCAACTGTTTATGGAAAAATAACTACGGATAGTATTGGTGATATAAATGCTTGAAATAATAGCCATCTTTAGTCATAGTGATCACAATTAATCATCTTTTAAACATTTTATCTTTAATTTGTGTGAACGCTACAATTTCAGCTCCTGAACCTACCTGCTGCGGTGACAGTCGACCAGATCCTTGACGATTACTACAACACGAAAATCTCCAGCAAAAGCACAACTCCTAACAAGTAAGCCGTGATACGTTTGCAGTTGTAGATATTCTTAAGCGTTCAATTGGAATGAATTATTTTTTATCACTATTTTGTAAAAAAATGACATTTTTTGTTTTTTGTAAATATTTTTATCATAATTGCAGCCATAAAATAATGAAACACTTTTGGAAATCATCCTGAGCATAAATATTAGGTTTCTCATCGATTTAAGAAATATTTGAATTAACAACAAAAACATAGAACATGAAAACATAGTTGTGTTTACAGTAGAACCTCCCATATCCGACCATGACCTAGTCCTGTCATGGTCAGAACAGCCAGAATGTCGGATATGGGTAAGATAATAAAACACATTTCTTAGGTAGAGAGTAGTGTAGTAAAACTTTTTTGTATTTAAAACATTTTAATTGAAACATCAAGATACGTATAGTTACTGAGAAAATAAAAATATTTTTACGTTATTGTCTCTACTAATGGAATAAGTCTTTTACGTTGTCCCAGCAGCGAAGGAAGCGTGGGAATCGTAGTTAAACGGTTGGACACTGGGTTGGATAACGGAGGAGTCGGTTGTATCAGAGGGTCGGATAAGGAAGGTTCTACTTTCAGTATATTTTTGGTAATAATTCTTACAATTAATGGCTTATAATTCCTACACCTGAAGATTTTAAATAAAAACTATTTCGATATTCCTTTGCTGATAGATTTTTTTATAGAATATTTCAACAATTTGTGCTTATTTACAAAATTTTAAATGAAGGTTGTCTACTCAGATAAGATACAAAATCACTTTTGAAGAGAAAGTTGCTTTCTTGGTTAAAATTCTGAACATGTAGCTTATTCAGCTGAATTTCTTTACTGAAATATTTTCCCCTTTAATTCCCAACTCCACCCACCTTCCAGAAATGTTGGTGTATATCATCTTGGTTTTAATTTGAATGTCTAATTTTTTCAGGGAAGTGGCTATTTTAGAAGTAGTCAATGGTATTCGGGAATACTTCAATGTCATGCTGGGTTCCCAACTGCTGTACAAATTTGAAAGAATGCAATATGCCAAGGTTAGTTTATTTTTATTTATAAAACCAATATTTTCCATGAAATTTCTGAAAACATAAACATTCTTGACACCATTGGCATCATCAGATGTTCACATCTTTCTTGGTTTCCAGTGATCTAGATTTAATTTAATATAATGAAATTAATTTAATTAAATATAATTTTATGAAATAACTCATTCAATTACGCAGAGAATGCCAATGAATGAACTGTCTATTATTAATGGTTGCTAGTTACTTACTTATTTGATATTGTCCCAATAGTATTGCTCCAGCGGTGTGGTAAGCAGAGTGGTATGAAGACATTTTTAGGCCGGACTTGTTAATTCATCCACTTTATAGTAAGCCGTTCCACGTAAATATTCTTTAAAAATGGTTTTAAATTCTTTAAAGTTTTGTTCTTCAATTATGTTTTTTGGTAATTTGTTATATATCTTGATACTGTTAAAGGATTGGCCAAAGCTGAATTCACTGGAGTTATATGTACTTGGTTTGCACTACTTGTGTTGTACTGGTGGACCACTTTATTTGAAAAAAAGATTTCCGGGTTACTTTTACTTTTTTACACCAGTATGGCAGATTCAAAAATAAATAATGATGGGAGGGTTAATATTCCCAGGTCTTTGAACAGAGGCCTACAGTGGGCAAGGCGTTGAGCACCACACATTCTCGTAATAATTCTTTATTGCATGAGGAAAATCCTGTTGGCCATGGTAAAACACTATAGATGTTAATCTTGATTCTATGGAATTAATATACTTGTCCCACTTAAGATTTTCGGTAATGTGCAGGCCAAGGTACTTAACTTTTTCAAAAGAAGTGAGAGCGGCCTCAATAAGCATTAGTTGAGTAGCTGGAGTTATGGAGCCATGAACCAGTTTTAAGGTTAAGAGCCATGAACCAGTTTGAAGGTTATATCTGACTGAATGTTGTCTGTAGTTGTTCCTTCACTGTGTATAATAATTCGTTTGTGATTTTAATGTTTAAAATATACTTAAAAAATGAATAACAAAAGCCCTAAAACCCTTAAGCACAGGGCTTGGCATGCATACAAATTATCAGCACTGAACGTGTTAATCATGGTTCAAAAAGTAGTTTTAAATCTATACTTTTTTCAGCTTCTTGCATCACACCCTGATGTCCCTATGAGCAAAATATATGGTGCGGTCCATCTGCTCAGACTGTTTGGTGAGTTATAACTTTGGGCTGTGGTTGGTTATTGTAATTAGTGCTACTCCAAAGTTTAAGTAACTGCTAGTTCTGTGGTTATCTACAAGTACTATGTAGTGTCACCATATATTTTGTACGGATACAGGTGGTTTGTATGTTTGGATCTCCATCCCTACTGTTTAAAGCAAAAAATGAGAAATGTCCATATTTACAAAGGATGACATAAAATAAAACAAGGTTCCGAGCCGACAGTCAGTCTGATGTTTGAAATTTCTTTCTCAGTCTCAATTATTTCCATATTGCAAACATGGAAAAATAAAACAACATGATTTAAAATGTATTGTTTTGGATAATCTTGCTTCTAAAACATTCAGAGCTCAAATTCCTAGACCAGAATTTGATTGAAAACCACCAGTGTGTATTAAATTTTTTTAAATATAAATTTTATAAACTTTTTTTAAACACACATTTGTGCAACCATCTTTAAATGCTCTCACCCATTTCCTTACCATTCCATCACTCATTATGTTTGGTCCGTAAACTTCACAGATCTCACAATGGATATCGACCGGTTTTATGCCTTTAGCGCTAAGAAATTGTATAACAGCCCGTACTGTACAATCGCCGGGACTCACAATTGTCGGAGGCATCATAAACACGCAGTAAACAACGTATACAATAAAGAATCAGACTAATTGCATCAGCGCATGGACAAGACATGTAGGTAACCAGCGTGCATGCATGCACAAAACGCCGACCGTAGTGCTGCAGCAGTGGAATCGCAAAATGGCCATTTCTTAAATAACATGCCTCAAATTATTATTAGACCATTGTATTCTCCTTCCCACTTCCCTTGTGATTTCCTTCCCTAGTTTATTTTTTATACAAGAATTTGTAAAAATTGCCAGTCTGATATGTTTTGATGTTTTGGATGTATCGGTTAGTGTAGGTAAGCATTAAAATTAAAATGGTTTTAAATGGGAACTGTCCCAGCAGAATTTCAGTGCCTCTTGTATTCCGTTAATGACTATGTTCAGTTTTATTTTTCGTCACCAAAATGTTATATCTAAGGTTTTAGGTCTTCTTCTGAACGTTTGTCCATCAATCATTGAAAAATAAGTAAAAATATAAAAGTGGTCAATTTGATCTTACGTCTTGTGTTACAAAAAGAAATTTATGTTATGGTTCAGGTGTTGCAGGAGGCCTCCAAATGCGCATGTACACGATAAATGCCGCCATTCCATTGTTGCTTAAATATGTCAGTGAGCTGCTAGCACTTATTCGGTGCCTGTGTTTGTTATTGCGCATGAGGTACAATTTCTTTAATTTTTGGCGGTGTCGGATTTAATTCACACATTTCTATGGAAACATATGTTCTGTACAGTCTAAAAGTGAAAGTTATCTTAACATAGCTATGTTCAGAAGTTAGCTATATCATTCAATAATGATATTTATTTAAGAAAAATTATCTCAATCAACGAATTACGAGTTAGTTCTAGTTTTCATTAATTTCTCTGCATTTGTTACAGTCAAGCTTGGAGGTGTCCTAGCGTATACGGCGTTGGAAGAGAAAACCATCCAGCTTCTACTTGTACATTCACGATTTTTTGAAGTAAGTATTTTATCTACGTTCTGATTAAAGGGTCTGCAATTTATTTTATTTTAAATTTTACACTTGGAATTTTTTTATCGTGTTTTAAAATTACTGGATGAGTATAATGCATGTTTTTTTGTTAGTTTTGATTTTAATAAATATTTGAATTTTTTTTTTTTTTATATTTTGTAAATTTTATTGTAAGTTTTTTATTGTGTTAGTAATTTCTAATTTAGAGAAAAACTTTGTAAATTGTGTTTTTTTTATTTTTTTTTAATATTTTAAATTTTTTTTGGGATACAAAATCCCCCCAAACTACCTGTTTCCCATTGACCGATACGTCTGGTTTACGAACTAGTCCGAGGAAATGTAGAAGTACACGTCTCTACCAAACGAAATACTCAGTGAATTTCCAAATCGATAACATAATAATTATAATATATGACAAGTTTTACCATTATCTGTCGATAAATTTGAGAGTTATTTGCCTATTCTCCTTAAGATTAACATGGGAAAGAGTATGCAGGTTTGCTGCTGTGAGGAACGCTGAAAGTAGGTTAGGTGTTCCTAGCGTAAACAATTTATATTTTGACCATTTATACCAAGTTGTATCAACTGTTGTTGTCCACAAATAAAGGAGTTTACCTAATCTCTATATGATTAACTTGGGAAAAGAGTATACAGGTTAGCTGTCATAATAAGATTTTTAAACATAAATAGATAAATTTGAACCTTCTTCCCTAGTTTCTTCCCTATGGGAAATTTGCTAAAAATAATCCAACTAAATGTATCATTAGTGTTTAAGGAGTGTGACATTGAATAATTGAGTTTTGAATGTGTTCCCGCAGATTCTTGCACAAAAATGCTGCGACTCTGTTCAGTCTGCAAGACTACGGTGTGTCGACGTGTGATTATCAGAGGAAGATGGTTTAAGGAGAACCAGTATCAGTGTTTTGACATTGGTGGTACAAGATGGAGTACACTCCTCTCAAGCGATCGGAGGACCCTGTTTGGAAGGGATGAATCATGATGTACTGTTGTATCAAAACCCCAACATGAAGTGGTGTCAAGAAAAAATGTTTAAAGATTTGAGAATTATTTGGGGTTGAACTTTATACATCAGCTTAGGCTGAAAATTAAATTTTGTGGTGTTACCATGAAGAACAAGTGGAGAAATTTTAAAATTGTTGATACATTTAACCCTTACCGGGCAGCTGACGACTTTTCTTGAAGGACAGTAGGGTCACACGGCGCGGTAAACGAGTTTACTCATGATTAATCATTTTGCCACATTTACTGCACTGTAGTTTTTTTCATTTATTTCTTTATTACTATCACAAAACGTTACAAAGTTTGCAGCACGGCTACAGTAACAGGTGATAAATGTCAATACAGTACAAAGAATACATAAAATACTTATGAATAGACTGACCATGAATAAAATGTGCTAAAAAAATCATGGCTTTTCTGTGGGATGAGAGAGAAAATAATGTTTTGATTTTTTTTACACTAAATGAGCAGGGACCGTGATTTTCAGTAGCGCTTTAAGGGTTAAATCAATCAAAACTATATGGACCTTTCTTAAAACTGATATTTTATACTTATTATTTATTGCATATGTTGTCATTTGCGATGAGACTGAGTTTTATACTTGTGACATTGTGAATTTAAGTACAAAATGTATGCTGCATTTCTATGTTGAATTTTGCAATTCTACTGTTCTTGTAGCTATGTTGAAATTGAATATGTATGATTTTTTGTAAGATATTTACTTTGATACAAACTTTTATGTTATGTTCGAGATTAAAGATATTCAATCTATTCTGAGGGTTTTATTTTAGCATTAGGATTTTCATTTGGGATTTTTTAAGTGATTGACATAAGGATTTGAAATAAGGTTCCTAAGATTTAGATTGATGCGTTAGTCTGGGTTTTCAACAAGATTTGAAAAAAATACTGACATTTAGCAAACAAACTTGAACTTCTTTTGTTTACTGGCTTTGTCAGTTTGATTCCATATTGATATTGTAATCTTGTTTTGATATTTTTTTCAAATATTAGGTAAAAATCTGTATTTGGTGTCATATAATTCCTAACAATTATGTTGTATACTAAAATGCCCACCTAGCAGCATACCTGCATGCTCCATTCCATTTCAATTCTTTTTTATTACTTGAAACAAACTAAGCCTGATCAATATATACCAAATGTTATCTCTTTATGTTTATAAATACACAGAAGTTATATCAATTTGCTTATTCACCATAAGAATAATATTGAAGTAAGTAAGTAGGTTTATTGCCTCGAAGACCAGAATTTTTTTATTTTTCAGCATACATCATTAGATCTATATGAAGCTGTGTACTAAAGTATTACTACAATATTTTGAATAGAACTGGCGGTCGTTGAAAAAGCGACAATACCGACGCTGTATTAGCAGTGGTTGGAATTTATATACCATTGTAAAGACAAAGAGTTATTCTTTCAGTTTATGAAGTTTATTTTTATCGTACAATAACTAAACAGCTGTAAACACTAAGTTAATTTTGCTTTTTGTTTTGTTTACTTTGTTTTTCTGTGTCTTACTGATGATTATACATCTCAGTGAAATAAACATTGTCCTTTACGTTGTGTTTTGTTAAATATTGGTACTTTTGGTTAAAAAAAACTATTGTTTAATATGTTAAACTAGTTTTTTAATTAGTGATTAAATAACAATGTACAGTAGCTTAAAAATTAATAATTTATTGATATTATTGAGAGGTGTGAGTGTAGCAGGCAACAATAACCTCCGATCGTTTGTTTTGTTTTTAATACATATTTCATCTCAATAAAACCCCATTTTTTAAAACTAGATTAAAATCTCAATATATTGGCTATCTTAAAACATATTAATTTATTGATATTTGTAGAGGTGTGAGTGTCCCCAAAATTTTTGTAACTTTTTTTTTTTTGTAAAAACATACATAATTTATAACTATAATAAAGGGAATGTGGTAAAACCATATAAATCATATTCTCAGGCTTTACCAAAAACATATTAAACAATAACATGTATATATTAGTGAGTACAGGGTAACAACATTTTGTAATTTTCAATTTTCTTTTTTTTGTAAAAACAGGTACTGTATTTCATAATTTATTGTTATGAAGTAGACCAAAGATACAATAAATGTTGTAACGTAAAAATATTAGATCATTTATTCAGTTCAAAAGCTATATTATTCTGTAAAAAATTAAATAATAATATTGTAGTCTATAAACCTTTTACATGTTTTACATTTAAAATCGAACGTAGAGCTAAGATTAGATTTTTATACCACAAGGTTATTTTAACAAGTATGAATAATTGAGTGTAATATTGTATTCCATTTGTACTTGTTATGACTGGCATTCCTTAGAAACTGTTAATTAATCACATTAGGAAAAATTACAGTTTAACGTGGAATCCCAGTGGAAACATGGTCTAATTAATAGTCTTTTTATTAAATATTCAATATTCGGATTTACAAAGGAATACATGACATGTATTTTACATTACACCAATCGCATAGCCCCCAGAGCTAAGGACATATCCATGTCAAATTTTTTTAGCTGACTCCAATTATGCTAACTGATAAGCTAAGTGGAATATTTTAACAGTGTTATGTATACTGATAGTTTCATGTAAGACAAAGACTACGTTGTAAGGTATCTGTTTATAGTCTATCTTTAGGAAACATTTCCTTTCACATATACAACCTGAATCAGTACAAACATAAACCAGATGATGTAAATATTTATGTAATGTTTACATAACAAATATCACAAACATGAACATGGAACAGTGATATAAAATTAATTACTCTAAACAACACACAGATACATGTCATTTTAAATTAACCAAGCCTGTTTAGCTTAAGAAAGTAACACTAACAACAATGACAATTCAGTAAGTACGTTTAGAAAACCTATAAATTATTTCTTGTATAAATTTACAAACACATTGGTGCAAATAACAAGAGGGTAAAATTTAAAGTCATTGAAGTATTCGAGTGATAAGGAGTCAGTTCAATAGCCAAGCTTTAACTGCGGATGCCAGCAAGTTCACTCTCATGTTGTACATATCTTGAAGCAGTGAGTTGTGAAATATTTTGCTGATGTAGGATGGTTTATTTTCAAACAGCTTTAGGTATTGTGATCAGGGCCGACTGTAACAAATTTGCCGCCCAGGGGTCATCACCTCTCTGGCCACCCTCATAAGTGAAAATTAAATATATAAGATTAAAATATTTCATAAATTAATGTAAATCATTACTTTTTGAGTAATTAGATGATGAGAACGTTTAAAACAAGCAAAATAGATTGAACCGAATTATTAATAATAATAATAATTAATTGATTCAACCTATTTTAATAACGATTCTTTACTGAACTCTGACAGAGACTTTTGCGTTTGTCATTGCACAGTTAAGTTAAGCTAATTATTGATATTATTGTACTAAATGTATATTATCAATAACTAACCTGACGTAACTTCGCAGAGCGCCTGATGAATTAAAATACAATGCAACGTATGGGTGTGGTCGGTATAATACAAAAGTACCGGCATAGCCATGAGACTTACAGTTTAACGTGACGTTCGAACCATTGCCTCTTAATTACAAACTGGTCTAATTATGAGGATGGTATTTGCGAATGTACTAAGTATTCAATAGTGTATGGATATGTCTAAAATGAATGTTTTCAGTTCCTCTAAACACCTGTCCTTATAACCAACCATATGGCATCTTTTCCAATTCAAATTTTGGTCTGACTGATTGTCAATTCCACCCCCCCCCCAGAGCTAAGACATATCAATTTCAAAAACATCATTTTGAACATTACTTACTTTTTAGTGATAACATTTTTCTGAGAAAATTAATATGAGAAACAACTTCTTTCATTTAGAGGTGGGTGGAGAGTTGAAGATAGAGGGGCAAGCTTCAAACAGCCAAGGGGTGGCACAAAGCTGAAATCGGCACTGTAATCACTTTAATCTTTACTTTCTCCCCTTATAAAGGATAGAATAAGGAGAAAGTATTGCTTTCGTCAGTATTTTCGAATTTGAGTTTCTGGTGGATATATCCATTATAGTAGTTCCCCCCTCAATCAAAAAAGTGGTTTTAGAGTTATGTCTGTGGGATGTACAGAAGCTTGGATATTAGTTCCCCCTGAATCGAAAAAAGTGTTTATTAATGATGTCTGTGTGTGTGAGGGGATGTACAGAAGCCTACAGACAAGACTGTTGGTCCGATTTCATGAAATTCTGTGTGTAGGTAACAACCCACGGTATCTCGGAACATTTTTTTGTAGTTTTTTAAAGGGTTTTTACTTCTAAAACCCTCCTAAAACATATAAAATGGAAATTTCTCAGAAACGGCTCTAACGATTTTCATAAAATTTATATGGTTTATAGTCCTTTATGAGACAAACAAAACAGCACCACTCAAATTTCTCAGAACATTGAGGTTTAAAAGCTATGGGCTTTAAAATAAAAAAAATAATAATTTTTCTGCGAAAAAATAAAGGAAAGAAAGTAAAAGAAATTAAAACCTACTTAAAAACTAAACAAATTAGTATTTTGAATCATTAATCTACGACTTACGGTTCCAGAGAAGTGTTAGATTTAATGTGTGTGGTAAACTCAGAACATTGTCTGAGAGCGCCCAATGTTATTCCTATGGAGAATATTAAAAAAATCTATTTCTTCCTTATTTCTAATAAAAATAATAATAATATTATTATTATTTCTTCCCAACTGTTTCCATGAAACTTGGTATGCAGCGGTTCTCTTCTTATTTTCAGAAATTGGATGATTATGTTTGAAACAATAAATTACCGTATTAATTGATATCTAGAAAAACGTTAAAGAATGTGACGGTTTTATTAAAGATTGTTGTTTAGATTGACTTAAAGGAGAAAGTATGTGTCAGTTCACTGATACTATTTAGATTTTTACTGCGGACATTTCCCATCACGATTTTATGTAAAACAAAGTTTCACGACGTTGTGACACGCCCACTCCTTTCAGTTGTCTTTGACTCTCCGTGACGAGTGAACGTGTTTGGTTTCTTTGTGTGTAATGTTTAGTGAATGGTTTGTTTGTAAGATTTTTTGACTGCTTTAAACTTTTATGTTTTCAGCTTTATACCGGTTTGGTCCGGATTTTATGTTAATTGTGCTATGATTTAGATATTAGTTCACCTGAGAACGGGATCAGATTCCAGATCCCGAAACGTTGTGAAACTTTGTTTTACATAAAATCGTGATGGAAAATGTCCGCAGTAAAAATCTAAATAACATCAATCCACCATCACCAATAATGAATTTCAATCACTGATTCTGTTTATTTACTGTACTGTCCTCTTAATACTGTTCCCCGCTCTTTGCTTGACACCTCCCACACACAGATCTGTTGTTGTATGTAGTGAGCAAAGTATAGGTAAAAGAGATTGACACCATAAAAAAAACTGTTTACAGTCTCAGAAAATACACTATTGGAAGGACCAGAGTGAAGTTGTCTTTAAAAATGTGATTGTGTAACTTGAAAATCAAGAGATTCACGTACTGAGATAGACTAGTTTACCCTGTACTCTTATCTACTCTAGAAGAAAGTGGTTACTAAAACAGAAAAACGATAAGACCCAAAATAAAAGTGGAGATAAAAAGAAACAAGATGATAAAAAAGGGAAGAAAGATAATAAAAACAAGGAAGGTGAGAAAAAGGAAGGGAAAAAAGGAGGAAAGAAAAAGAAGAAGGTAGAGTATAAACCAGGAATGCCGTCCTATATGTACGACCCCTGCCCTCACCGAGTCTGGACTCCCAAACCTGGAGAGAGGGACAAGTCTGAACCTAGAGGGTAAGAAACTATTCATTGGTTTAAAATGGCTGATTGTCACTTTGTTTTTATCTTTGAGATATCACATGACCATTGACCACCATTGAAACATAACAATGGATAAATATGTGCTGTGCATCTACTTTTCAAACACTCAAAACTGTAAAGCAATATATATTTAGAGATAATCAACATACATCATATTGTTAGCAATCCTTTCTTTTTAATGATAACTGCAGTTTCGGTCTTGACCATTTACAAATAAAAAACACAAAGAGTTTGTTTTACTGGCAAATGATCTGCACAATAGTATGCTCCAAGAGTTAATAATTATGTGCCATAATAGATTTTGACCTTTAATACAGTAGTAAAATCCAGTTGGTGGCCAGGTTTGTGATACCAAAGTTTTTGTGTTTGTGTTTTTTACTTGAAAATAGCCCTTCGAGACTAAAGTTATGGTTATCACAAAAATAAATATAGATTGTTGACGGAACTGACGTTAAGTAACCCTAATAACTTATAACTGAAACTAATATCAGGTATAAAACGATGCACCCTTAAGATTCTGAACAAATGCTACCTGAAGCACCAATGTTTTTAGATCACTATAAGGATATTTCTTGTCATAGTTAGAAGTTATTGTGTTATATTCACTCATAAAGTAGGAATCAAAATTAAATTAGATCAATACTGGTGAGTCATCTTAAGTTAATGTAATCAGCTGCGGAGGAACTATTGCCATCCTCTGATTCTCTTCGAAAGCTCGTAGCTTTGTTTTTGTCTTTTCAGTAATATTTAAAGCACTAGTGCTTTATGTTTCAAAATTCAATAAATTGATTTTGATGAATCCGCATCTGATGAAATCATTATTTTAGGGCTGGAAGTCCATGGACCCCAAAACCAAGAAAATATGAAGATGTAGTTAAAGAGGATGAAGAAAAAAGAGAGAAGAAAGAAGAGAAGAAAGCACAACAAAGGCAAAAAGCTTATGAGGAAAAACAAAAGAAAAAAGAAGAGGAAGACAAAAAGAAAAAGGAAGAAGAAAAGAAACAGAAGGAGAAGGACAAGGAAAAAGAAAAAAAGAGAAAAGAAAAAGAAAAGGAAAAGAAGAAAAAAGAGAATGAAAAAAGACAGAAGCAAAAGGAGAATCGTGAAAAGAAGAAACAAGAGGAAGAGAAAAAGAAGAAAGAAGAGGAACAAAATAAGAAAGATGGCAAAGGTGACAAAGATGGAAAAGGTGGAAAGGACAGCAAAGATAAAGGAAAAGGAAAGGAGGAGAAGAAGAAGCCAGAGCCCCTCATCGCATCCTATATGTATGAACCTTGCCCTCACAAAGTTTACACACCAGGACCTGGTGAGAAGGATCTTTATGAGCCGAGTGGGTAAGAGTTTCAGATTTTAACTTAAACAAGTAAGAATTTCTAATAATGTAGGTAAGTAAATCAACATGTTTCTCTCCTGATCCAAAACATTCTACTCATATTTCTTTTCTTTACTTTATTTTCAGCCACCTGTACATAGGGAGAAGGAGAAAGTATTATTTTCATCAAAATTTTCAAATTAGAGTTTTCAGTGGATTTATCCGTTTTGGAATCCCATGAACGTTAAAAATTGGTCAAATTGGCTTTAAAAATTATTTGGATTTATATTTTCATGTTTTTTAGCGTTTAGGGTTCAAAATAATAGGACACCACGGTTTGTAAAAATATTTCTTACTTCTCTTTGGGAAATAGGTTAGATCATGAATAATGGGAATGTTTTTAGTTATCTAAACAGGTGTTCTTTATGTTTCAAATTTCCGTCTTACAAATTGCTAGAACCCCCCCACCCAGAGCTAAGACATATCCGTGTCAAAATTACAGATGATAAGTTAAATGCCAAGCAGTATTTAAATGTCATAGAAATCTATACTTTCCAGCAAAAATATTAATTGATTAAATAAATGATTTAAAAACCCCCATTCAAAAAAATTCGTCTTTAGATAAATAGTCTGAGACAAACACTTGGACATTAAAGTTAAAGTAAGTTAGCTACACGGTATACTGCAGTGTTCTAAATGTTCTGGAACGAGTTCTCTCCGTCTTCAATGTCTCATAAAAGTACTGAATATTGTAAATCATTTATTGTTTTATTGTAACAGGTCCTTCTGAAATTATTCCCAATTAATTTTTTATGTCACATAGAGTCGAACAAAACTTTATAAAATGTTAAAAAATGACTTATGCATTACACAGATTATTGAAAAGAGTATGATTAACTGTAAGGTACTTTCCATATAATATAACTGACAGATTTGTTCAATAACAGTACTTTATGATTTTTATAGGGTAGGAAGTCCTTGGTATGTGCCTAGTAGGAAAAAAGAAGACATAGAAAAGGAAATGGCTGAGAAAGAAAAAGAAGATAACGAGAAGAGGAAAGAAAGAAGTAAGAAGCATAAAAAAGAACAAAGAGAAAATGAGAAAAAAGAAGAAAAAGAGAGGAAAAAGCGAGAGGAGAAACAGAGAAAGAGAGAAAAACTGTTGGAAGAAAAACAGGAACAGCAAAGAAAGGAGAGAGAAGAGAGGAGGAGAGAGAAGGAAAGGGAGGAGAGAGAGAAATATATGGGTGAAGGAATTAGCCCAGACAAAACTGATGTCACCCCTGAGTTGATGCTCATGTTCGATTTCATCAGTGGAGTCGATGAAAAGGAAAGAGAAAAACGTGGTGAAGCTTTGCAAATGAGGAAGGAGGAAGTTGAAGCAGAAATGGAGTCTCACTTGGCAAAAGAAGCTTTTACAAACGACTTTAGGGAGTTGGTGAACACATTTGTAGAAGCTGAATGGGGAAAGGCAGACAAGAAGTTAAAAGAGCTGAAAAGAGCAGAGAGGAGAAGGCGAAGAGAGATTTTCAAGAATATGGACCCATTGGCGAAGGACATGATTGCAGAAGGAACAAGGTTCAACAGCCTCTACAAAGGAGCGATGGGGATCAAGGAGAGCGAGAGAGAGAGGAGAGGTCATGGAGAACCCAGCGCCATGGAGGATGTGATGGTCAGCATGATCATGCAGCAGATGGACAAGCTGATGCCGCCTGAGCCACCGCATAGGTCCAGGTCCATGCTGACCAACTGACCCTTGACCCCACATAAATGTTACACATTGGTTTTGAGACACATTTATAAATAAAACATAAATTTGTTTTTCTGAATTGTCGGTTTAAGAGTCTGTATCAGCGGTAACCATCTTGGATTTTAGTCCTGTAAGAGCAATGTTAAATTCTGGTGCCTATATCTCCTTGACCTATTGTCATAAATTAACGGAAGAGGTGTCAAATTAAAGGTATTACATTCCTCCAGGGCACCACCTTACAGAACTTCTTTTTTTCGCTCTCAATAAGAAAAAGATTTATTTTGTAAAATATTCCTGGATTTATGTTTTTATATCAAGTTAAATTTTTGAACATATTAAAAGGTCATGCCCTTGAGCCACATCTGATCAATGTACTTCCAAAGTTTTACATTGATACTTTAATAATTAACGCCACTACACACGCCAAAGTGAAGGTATGTTCCGCCAGAATTCAACATTGCTCTTACGGGACTAAAATTCAAGATGGCTACCACTGATGCAGACTCTTAATAGCCAGCCTGCACTGTTTAGTGTTGCCTTTTGAGGGCGTTGACATCTATCTACTGTACTTAGATAAGTAGAAGGTTTTCGTATCAATCTTCTGAATGATTCAAAAAATAGTTTGTTGAGTTATTAATGTATTTCAATCAATGGAATATTTGAGTTAAAATGTGAATAATGAATCTACGATTCTACATACATCTACATGTTTTAAGTTTAATGTCTGATTAAATATCCACACATAAAATTTAACTTGTCTGTAAAGTAAATAGCCTACTCTCAGTTTAAAAGAGTAGAAAACATCTTAAATTTTGAAAAGTGACGCAACATGCGGTTTCTGATGACTGCACAGTGCTTGATTACTGCAGTATAAATGTATAAAATAGATGCAACTTGGTCATAAAAATCCAGAGAATACCCGCTTTCCAATTAACCAAGTTATCCATACTATTTCAAATAATAAGGGATATATCAATTTTGACCTTTTCTCCATAAGATTAACATTGGAGCTCCAAAAGACAATGTTTTGTGCTTACCAGTTTCTATATTTCATCAACTGCTTGAAATAGAGAAAAGATTGAAATTGTTAAAATGTTTGTTAAAATATGTATTAAAATGCTTTTTAGCTCATTCTAATGAAGTTCATAAAAATTTAATTTTTTCATAAACTATATAAAATATTAAAACCCTCATAAATCCCATTTTTAGGTAAATACCTCTTCCTCCATAAAACCTCCTTGGATAAACCAATTTACCAGAATTTTTAACTTAACCCTAAAAATCATGCCTTTCTTACATACAAAATTTCATTTCAATCCGACTATTTTTACAAGAATTATTGTATCCATAGAAAAGTTATAAATAAATACATATACAATAAATCCCAAGGTTATAGAACCTAGTAATAGTAAATTCGCTGAAAAGAATTTAACATGAAAAATGCAATTATTTATACAAAGAAATGTCAAAAGAATTGGCCGTGGTGTAATCTTTAGGCCGATAAATAAAATAGTAAACAAAGGGAAGAAGAGAGGTTTAACCGCGGGAAGCATCGCGAAGACAAGAGATGATTGTCCAATTTGAGGGAAATATATGGGATAAATATACGGCTAACAATGCAACAATGGGGTGGATCCCTTCCACCTAACAAGGGTAGTTACTGTCCGACTCAAACACTGCAGCGCCCTCTTATCTTTAGCTGAGACTTTGGAAATGTCTAGAACATTGTGTGCTTCCTAAACTTGTATTATTGTTTATGCACCAATTATGCTATTTTCTTTCGAACCACTATGGTAGTTATAGATTAGATTAGATTATTGAAGTGGCTACCATACCACAAGGTTGGTATTCACAAGGTAGCCAAGTATGAATGAGAAATGAGTGTAAGATGATTGTGGCGCGATCTTGTAGTCTTGTTACTAACTAAGGCTGACACGTTCCTTAGACAGAACTGTTAATTAATAGCCCAACAGCCGATGGCAACTAAGGGACATACAGTTTAACGTGGAATCCGAACCATGGCCTCTGAATTACGAATTGGTCTAATTGTGAGGATGGTCTTTGCGGATTAACGTAGTATTTAATAGTGCGGACGTTAATCCACACAAGAAAACACTACATCCACCAACCATCTCTCTCAACTATCCACAATTCGTGGCCTCCAAGTAGCTGGATTACAGGACGTCCCAGTATAGAATAACACACTATAGTAAAACACAAATAGAGAACAGTGTGTCAAGTATAAAGTTTTTTTACAAAGAAATAGTCCTGCTGTTTTCTATTTTTTCATCCTTATACATCTACGGGCCTAATTAATAAAATATATTTGTATTGCTTAGAATCATTAATTTTTAGTATGTTTAGGCCTATGTTTTATACCCCAGAAATGCTGAAGTGGGTCTTATGTCTGTCTGTCCTTCTGTAACGCTTAACACCTATTTTCATTATATATACCTTTTGAAGTATTGCCTTTAAAGTATTCTTTAAATTCTAAATATTCTTTTCTAAGTATTCTTTAAGCCTAGAAGTTTTCTTTTTATAAACCCATGCAATATATATAAATAAAATTAGAGTTTTGTCTGTACTTTGCTCAGAATTATTCAGTTTTTAGTTATTTTTACTTTTTGTGCGTTAGAGAAACCGAAACGGTCTTATCTCAATTTTTGCCTGTTTGTCTGTGACGCTCCAGGAGGCATTTTACGCCGTCTTCTCCGAAAAAACGAATGTGAACGTTTAACTTCTTCGAAGAAACCTGAAGGAACCGGCATAACCTACAGTTTGTTAAATGCTAATATTAAAATCATATTTAGAAATGGATTCTCGTGGTTGTAACTTTGTTAAAATAACAATTTTCTCAGAGCTTTAAATAACTTATTATTTTCAATAAGTTTCACTGGTATTTGAGAATAACATAATGGACACGCAAACGAAGCGTAGATCTGCGATACAAAAGTTGTATTTACTTCTCTGTGGGAAACAGCATGTTTACAACAAAGCACAAGAGATATTAAAAATACAAAACGGAAAAAACATTCCCTTCAAATATATATATGAAAGAAACGTTTCCAGTTCCTCTGTAAAGCAATCCTCATAACCAGATAACGTCACTTCCGTTACTTTTACTTTTTTTACTTACTACACGTTTTGCAACTCACAGATTACTAACGCCCAGAGCTTAGACACATCCATGTCAAATAAAAGTCATCAGCCAAAATACTAAACTCTCAACCGACCTAGGTTACAAAAAGTTGTAAGTTGTTCTTATAAAAAGCTGAAAATTTCACTGCAAAACTGAGCAGCCACGGTAGTTATAATTATCATTGGTTATACAAACATGTTTTATTCAGATCAAGATATAATATAAGAGAAATCTACAGTATTATTTTTTAGAAAAAAAATCTGAACAAATTTATGAAATAAACTTAAGGAAATCTTAGGTTCTATTACGATTTACACAATAGATCATCGTCAGATATATCATGTTAGCAATATCAAGCGTATGTTGCTTGTTAGTGTATAACCGCGCCGTGTGCCGCGCTGCCGTCGCGTGTTGGTCACGTGACTGCCCCGTTATCGCCCCTAATTGGTGGGATTATGGCGGGAAACGGCGTCTTTGGCGGGAGATTATTTACAAACAAAATGGTGAAGGGGATCGGCGGTGGGTTTTAACGGTAATTGGCTGTTTGGCTGTTAGATCGAGTGAGTTAAGTTCCTCATCGTTGCCTACTTCTGATTAACCTAGAAACCAACTAAATCCTGTCAATAATTAACTCGAGTAACATTCGTGGTTTAATTAGTAACTAAGAGTTAGTTAATACCTGGAGGTATTTAATCCTAAGTTTGTTTACAGAAATAAATTTAATTGAGGATTTCAGAAGAGAATACACAAATTTGCTTTAAGAAATACGACAGAATTTTACTTAAAAAGACTCAAAAGAAGTTTCCAAAGAGTAATGAAAGTTACTTTGACCAAGTGAGGAAGGAAAATTCCAAAATTGCACCTCAATTGTGGACCCATTACAGGTTGGCATTTTGGACCTCACCAAGAAAGTGGAAGGTACCGTAGAGGTAACCTTAAAACCTACCTGTTAAATAATTTTCCCCTTTGTTTTTGTTTACGAAAATTGTAATTTCCTCTACAAAATTAGTTTTATCCATGGGAATAATAATAAACTTAAACTAATCATAAATAATATTATTATTTATAATTAAATATTCTGGTGAGAAATTAAAAGAATAATGTGATGAATGGTTAAATACAAAACGAATAGAGATTTTATTGTTGGATGTACGGAGTAGAGGAGTTGTTTGGGTTATTTAATTTTTTACACCAATAATTTTAAGTGTTATTTTAGTTAAGTGTATAAACGGCATGGGAGGTCAAAGTTTGCTGGGACGAACCAGTTGCCGGCTACTCAGAACTTGAGCTAGCCAACCTTTGGCTAGCCAGTTTGACCATGCTGCTACACCTCGCTGGCATAGCTTTATAGCACAGGCCCTAGGAATCAGGCGATAGACAGTTGAGGTTCAAAAAATATAAATATAAAAGTACTGTAACTAAAACTGAATATCGGACAACCCTGAGTATTAGACCTATATTTGAAAAATCACAATTCTAAAAGTAAATACAATAAAGATGTTACCATCTGGTCTCCCACTGTGTAAAAATCATGGATTTGTCTGAGTAAACCTGTATAAGTCTTAATAATTTTAAAAAAAGATATAATCTTTAGAAAAAATTTAATCTGATTATCATGTTCTACAAAGTTTCTAAATCATTTAATAATTTATTGTTTCAAAAATAATCATCCAATTTCTAAAAATAAAAACACGAGAGACAAAGTTAAATTAATTGTTCAAATTGTATGACAACCCCCCCGTAACACCAAGCTTTTTTGAGCTGGTTTGTTCGGTGATTTGACCTTACGCTTCATACCAAGTTTCATGGAAAACGGTTGGAAAGTAAGGAAGAAATTGATTTTTTTTATATTCTCCATAAGAATAACATTGGGCGCTTTCAGACAACGTACTGCGTTTATCGTGGACAGTAAATTTAACTTTTCTCTGGAACCGTTAGTCGTAGACAAATAATTCAAAATACTAATTTGTTTAGTTTTTAAGCTGGTTTTAATGGTACCAGTCAAGTTATACTTTACTTTTATTGTTTTCGCTGAAAATTTAAAAATTTGATTTTTTGACATTTAAAAGCCCATAACTTTTGAACCGTCATTTTTACAGATATGCGGGTGGTGTCAAATTATTTAGTACTCTGTGCACTATAAACTATCAAATTTTAATCAAAATCGTTTGAGCCGTCTTTGAGAAATTGGATTTTTCACGTTTTTTAAGGGTTTTTAGGGGTGAACTACCCTTAAAAATCAAAAATTCAAAAAAATGAAAAAAACGCCTGGAGATACGGTGAATATATACATACATGCTAAATTTCATCTAAATCGGACCAACGGGGTAGGCTGTGGCACTGTACACATCCAGACACAAGACAAACACACGGACAGACATCACGTCAAAACCACTTTTTTGGATTCAGGGTAAAACGGATATATCCACCCTCAACTCAAATTCGAAAATTTTGACGAAAACAATACTTTCTCCATATACTATAAAAGGGAGAAATAAAAAGTGCTAAAAATCTTATTTGCAAAGGCCTAGAAAAGATCTTTAGAGCTTCTTTGATAATTTGATGATTTACATACTTTCCTGTTTTCTTTATGTAAATCTCATTGGGTTAGGCCTACATTTACTTGCATAACGAAGATAAATATTTTTCGTAAGGCAAATCAGTAAAAGTACCTATGATAGGCTTACCAATCAATAATTGAAATACTGCTAGATAATAATTAATTATCAATGAATCTTTTTCATCTTTTCCAGTAATATCCTACAAGTGATGACAATTTTTTAAAGGAATTGCCAGACTTGCTTTTCACAATATAATATCAACATATTTTTAACATAAAGCTAACAAGTCCAGTCAAAGCTAATAGAGTAATCTAAGTACCAAATTATTTAGTTTTTAAGTAAGTTTGTGGGGTGATTAAAATGTGTTGATGGAAATTAAAAAAAACTTTTCTTACAAATGAGTGACACCGGTATACGTTTTGAAATAAAAAGTTTTCGTATTTACTCCCCTATGGGAAATAGGTTAGATCATAGATATGTCTGAAGGGAATGTTTTTAGTTTATCCAAACAGCTGTTCTAATAGCCTAATATGACTTCACTAACCAAATGACGTTACCGTTTCAAATTTTGGTCTCGCAAATTGCCAACACCCCCTAGAGCAAAGACATATCCATGGCAATATAATAATAGTTTGGTTACAGAAATATAAATTATTTCATTTTAATAATTTTTAAAGGTAAAATTTACATACGTGCCTGTTCTCTAATAACATGTAATATAGTCTATAACATTTTAAAACAATCGAAACAATTTCAATCAAGCAATTACTGACTCCCCAATGCACTAAACAATTACAAACGTAATCAACAACATGTAAGGGTCAATTAATTGGAGGGAGTTAGCGATGTACAAACACTCCCCTCCACCCCCGGAGCAGATTGTATCCCCCCACTGGAGGGGTGACCACTATTGTAATCCCGATAAGCCTTGGAGCGCAACCGATCGCAAACCGTTTAACTCTCTCCAATCTCCGAGTTGTATCTAATGAAGTCGCCGGTCGTTAGGGCTACCTGCCACTCGGCTCTTCACCAGCTGATCGCGCTGACAGCCGACAGCTAACAGCTGACAAGCGTGGCTGAGCCGGATCAGGTGGACCAACTTTGCAAAACTAAATCCTAAGCGAAATTAAAATTCCACGCTTCTTTTCCCAAGTTTGTTACAATTTAAGGTCTGCAGTGAAGTGTATTGGGATGGATTTAAGAAAGAATTATTCGTTCATTTAGAAAGTTTCATTTATGAAAAATTAGTCCCGAAAATCTAATTGATTAAATGAAAAGTGACGCTATATTTACTTCGTATTTTAAAGTTGAATATGAATGAGTTATGCATAAAGAAAAGTTAGTAATATACTATATAGTAAGAAAACCAACACCTATTCCAGATTCCAGTATTTATTATACCTACTCCAGTACCTATTCCAATATGGAATAGTACTTATTCCAGTATTTATTTGGAGAATATTTAGTCTACTGTCATCCATTTATTATGTTTTTTCAATGAATTTACTTATTTATTTTCTTTTAAATATTTCTTTATACTTACTATGTAATAATAAAATAATAATAACACTTTTGGTTTTGGTTTTACAATATAACATTTTTTCAGAAAGACAAAGTGGCGCTAGCCTAGTGAATCAAGATGGCGACAATGCCTTTATTAAAAAAAATTAGAAATAGCTAGGCTGATGGAAATATTTCAGTCTAGTCTTTTTAATAAATTAATGTAATTTTTAATAACATAGATCTTAGAGTCAGGGAAATCGTTCTGCATTGAATAAAGTTTGATGAAAAAAATTATTGTTCAAATTGCATTTGATTGATTGATTCAGTTTAACATATAATAGTGATATGAGGTTTGAATTGTCCTTTTGTTAGTTTAATTTTTACTGAATTTACGATAAAATATGCTGATTTTAATTAATATTTGAAAAAGGAAAGTTAGATTTTAGTTTAGTATCTGATAATAATAACTGATTAAGATCTTGAATTTAGGCCTTGGATAATTAGTAGCCTTTAGTCTTTATGTAAAAAGATAGAGGATTTTACCACACTGTAGTCACTTACTCAGCTCACATACATATAAGGATCTTGTAAAAAAATAAAAGGGATGATTAATAAATTTAGATGTGAGCCTCTTCTAAAAACAATTTGATACTGGGGAGTGATTCACTATGATCTTGTCACTGTGATCTTGTAGTCTTGTTACTGACTAAGGCTGACGTGTTCCTTATACAATCCTGTTAATTAATAGCCCAACAGCCGATGGCAACTAAGGGACCTATAGTGGAAAATGGATGTACTTCAAACTAAAAGGTCAAACGACTTACAAGTATTGACCATCTAATTTTGTTCGGTGAAATAGCAATAGACAATCATTTAGAGCATAATACAACAGTTTTAATGATTTACGTCAAAGAACTTTACTGATTATACTATACATTTACATTTTCTGTGACTTAATTATTTAACGGTATTCACACAATAGGATAGTATATATTTTTAACACTAGAAGACAAATTAGAAGAGAACATCATAAAGAAAATTGATTATAGTAAATGCTCTCTAGAGTGAAGTGTCCTTTATTGTAATATTATGTTCATAGAATTAAATTTTTATTGAAAAGTCTATCAAACATTATTAAAATAAGTTACCTAGCAACATAAATTAGTTAATTAAAAATGTTGCAAAAATTGGCAAAATTTCTACTTGAAGAAGACATCTGAAACCGTACTGTGAGTTATAAAATAGATTACGAAAAATCCAAGGTAGTTTTACACGAGATTTTATTCTTTGATTTTGTTAGTAACTAGTATTTTAAATGGAATGTTTTCCGGTAATGATTTACGTTGCTGATTCATCCTTTTTTGAGATGTTTTATTCCATGTAATATGCAAAAAGTCTAAGTTATGTGAAATCAGATTTTATAAAAATCTGCCGGCATTTTCAATTAGTTTTGTTGTATAAAGTTATTCAAAATGATTTTATCAATGATCGATCGAACAATTTATATAAGTTTCCTTTATCAAACCTAAATAACAACGACAGTGTAACAAAACTCAATTCTGTTTATGCAAAACAAAAATAAATACATAGCATTTCTTCGTATTAAAAAATAAACAAGGTCGCACATTGCTGGCGTGAGTAGAGTGAATTTCGTAGAACTTAAATTATTCCCATCAATAAGGGTAATTTTGCATGGTAATGTGCTTATATTAAGACCGTGCACTAAGTTAAAACACATGCAACAATTTATCAAATTATATCAATAATTAAGCTAGTCATACCTTTAATCTATTCTCCGTAAGAACCTCGTGGGCAACGAATACGTAGCTTTGCTTCCATTAGAAACATTACATTTGGGGGTTTTATGTATGTATTGACGGATGTATTGTATGCAAACTCAACTAGATGGACTTGCATACCAAATTTTTGAAGAATATTTAAGTAAATAAGTGAGTAATTGATTTTTAGATATTCTCCATAAGATAAACATTACACAATCTACTTTGTTTACTATTTTGAATGTTTCAGTAACCAATTGACCTAAGAGTCATGATTCAAAATACTAATTGTGTTTTTTGAGTTGAATCCAATGGTAAAAAAGAAAATTAGATTTGTATCAAAAATCATACATAAATAAAAATTAAAATTGAGGTTTGGTTTTATGTCTTTCTACGACTCTCGGGAATTTAAACGTTTTGATGGGGAACGGTCAAAACCCCGGTCTTGTTACTACCTAACGTCGACCTGTTGTTAGGAAGTATAATTAATTAATAGCCCAATGACGAAATGACAACTGGGTCCAGACCCTTCGATCCAGGGATACACGATTCGGCCGGCTACTTTCAGTTTTGAAGGCAAGCACTAAAACCACTCAGCCACCCATAAAATAAATTAATAATAAATTGGGGTACAGAACCCCCAAAAGTCTCAAATATTTTGAATCACCCCCAAAACCTGTTTAGGGTGGTTGAGTTATGAGCTTAACTATCATGGTCCCGGGCTTAAGTCTCACCATGTGGGTCATGTGAATAGCTCACTTTTACGGCTATTACTAATCTGACACCTGCATGTGACTGTAACAGTAATTCTAACTTTTCTTAACTTAACTTTAAATTAACAGAGACGTTTATTAAAATTTTACAAAATAATGGAGAAAATTCTACAGAAAATGTTTACAGTTTACGAATTTGAACAACATACTTTGTGATAACATAATTTTGAACTGAAACTAATTTCTTTGCGTTTTCTGAAATTCATGACGTAATAGGTGCTCCTCGAGAAATCATAACTCATAAATTATGCGATGAGTTATGATTAGAAGCCAATAGGTTTGAAGACTAATTCAAAATTGAAATAACAGGAGTGATTCAAGACTCAGTAAGCTTACCTCCATGAAGGTTTTCAACTATTTTAAATGTTAATTTTCATCTTACCACGGATATTGCCATAAAAGTTTCCTTACGATAAACGTGAATTCGATTATATATAGTTGTAACTGAACAAAAATATTTTTTATGAAGCTTAGTTTAGAGTAGGTACTTACTTTTTACTATGTTTTATGCATAGTTTGGGATCCTTTTTGGGCTCCTAGGGAGAACCCACTTGAGCTACAACGAAATTGATGATCCATGAACCTTCTCCATGAAATTTTACCAAAGTCAAATGGCAAATCGTCCAAAGGTATCCGAGCGCATAACCTTCAAACATATGAATATATATTCGCCTAATGTAACAAGTTCCAAACTCATAGCTTAGATTAAGCCAGTAGATCCTCACAAATCCATGGAAGCCTGCTTCTATGCTTCTACCTACTTCAGGTGAGTTTATTATTTTATTATTATTTTATTTTGTTCGCAAAAAATGTTTTAAGCTTTATCTTGTTCTGTTACAAATATAAGCCTTGTTTTAGTTTTTCCAAGAAAAAAACTTATTTCAAAATTATCTTATTAACGATACTGTTTGAGATTCTAAATGTTCAAAGCTTTTAAGGAAACGACTCTAACCTTAAGGAATTCTAACCTTATAAGATTAAATCTACGAAATGTTCATCGGGAATTTGATACTACAGGAAATATCTTCACGACTATCCAAATACGTTGGAGTATTATTTATCAAGCTATTAACGCACAATTTTATTAAAATCTGTCCACAAAATTATTTATTTGCTCAACATATTCGTTTTGATAAAAAATAAGATCTTGCACAGTTGATCACTGGAATCAGCAAACCTATTTCAAGAAACGCTTTTATCATTTAAGATTCAGGTTTAACAACGCATTTGTAAGTATCATATTTGTAAGTACTTTGTACTTTGTAAGTATTCATAAGTTCGTTTTTTCTTTTGTTCCAGATTACTTTCGAGGAAGAAATGTCATATTACACTTTGTTAACCCCCACACCAAGGTGGCTCAAAAGTTCATTTGCTACAAATGAACCATCCATAAAACTTAAAAGTAAAGTTGATAGGGACAATTCCTTGCATCAGTCATCAAGTCAAGAGACACCCACTGAAAGGCCTTCTGTTCTTTCCTACAATCAAATCCCTAAAACAAAATAACTTTTCCCTTAATAATTTTCAAATTAAACATTCTGTGTTCTCCCAATCCCCAATTTTCAGGCCACCTTGTCCCTTAACCAACCCTACGACACTACATATAAACCTACACCTCAGAAGTCCAAGTATAGTATGTTCGCTCTTCGTGAGTGGACCGAACCCTTCTAGGTGTCAGATGAGGCAACTCACATACTACACTCTCCACCTGGATATCCAACCATCACTTCCAGACTTCACCCAAGATCAGACTCCTCTCTGGGACCATCTTCAGCTTCCATCTACCCTTCCCATCGTAGTGATCACTGAGGGAGAACACAACCAGCCCATTAGACCAGTGCTTAATTTTCACTCCAGAGAGGATTTCTTATATCAGGTGTGTAAAAAATATTTTTTTCTAATAATTCACTATCTTACAACGCCTCCCTAAGGAAACCGTAAGTACACGTTTTTAATCTATTATTTTAAAAGGAGTTTGGAATTTGTTACACTGTGTTACGTATATTATTTATATATACCTTGTTTATCTACGTATTTCTGTATTATTTTGTACAGTAAAGAAAGCGTTTAACGCTTAAATGTGCCATAATATTAAAATAATATTTATAATAAATGTTATGGATCATAAAATAATCACTTTTCATTACTAAGATAGTACTTACAAAATTAATAAAATATTCCAATTGCAACTTGTAGAATTTCTCTTTTTCTCAAAGAAATAATTCACGATTTCTATTGTAAGAGATACGATTTCCCCCGTAACAGCAGTCTAGTTTACTTAGGGAATTTCCAATGATTTATGAATGAATTATGATGATTCAAATTAAGCTACATCAAATAAGAAAGTTAAAATTAAGAACTTCAGACAAACAGTGCGGTACCGGTAGTAGAGTTTGATTAGATATAAGCTCCGTATATCAATTTATCGCAATATTTCAAATAATAAGGGAGTTAAATTGATTTGAATATTAGAGTAGCATCGAGAATGAGTAAGCTGGTTTGCTAATAAGGAACAACAATTATTTCGGCATACTTTATGAAATATTAACTATATGAAACTATTCACCAAGCTTTATCACAAAATTCCAAATAATACGCGACATATCAGTTTTAACCTTTTCTTAAAAGATTAACGCAGGAGCTCCAAAAGACAACGTACTGTACTGTGTTTACCCGTGTATAGTCTGTAATCTCAGTAACAGATCGATATTGAACAAAGATTCGAAATACTTCAATGTTTGATTTTAAGCTGATTCCTTTGGACAACTAAAATCATAATAACAATAATAGAATAAGATTGGTGGTAAGTTATTATTAAAAACTTGTAAACTATATTAAAATCCCCATTTTGGGAAGTCACCACACCCATTTCTCAACTTTTACAATGGACCAGAAAAAATAGTCAAAAACTTCTGTATTTGGTCTGGACCAAATACTAAATTTAAACTCCTTGTTTCATTACAAATCGTACTCTATGGACGGACTTTACTAATTCAACATACGTGTGAACCAAAGGAAATATTTTTTTCGTTTAAGCCATTGTATTTTGTGACATTCGAGTACGTAAGCGGTTGTTCAAACCTTTACACGTGGGTAACTTTTATGCTATGAATTAAAAATAGAAAAAGAAAATTCCTATTATAAAATCTATTTGCCCTAAACTAAGCTAAAGTAGTGTGATAGGAAATCCTGTCACAGGATACCCAAAAGATTAACCAATCTTGTTACGGCTAAATGTATTAGCTGTAACAAGTCAAGCCTAAACAACTTCCAGAGAGTCATCTTCAGCTGAATTAGTTGTAGTTATTATTGAAGGAATCTAACATATGACGGCTTCAACAAAATAGGTACAAGTTACAGAGGTTACTACAGAAATGTAATAGAATTGACTCGTCTTCTACGTTTATTTATAACATCGCTTTATAAATTTACTAGCGAATTTCCCATGAAAAAGTGAGCTACTCGCATGAACCACATGGTGACAGTTAAGGCCGGGATCAGGGTAGAAGTTCATGTCTGATTATTATAAAAATTCTGTTATTATTAACTAAAATTTTGTTTTTTTTCTGTACCACAAAATGGGGGTTTCAATTTATTTAAGTATAACTTTTGGAAAAATCTAATTTTTCTTTTTACCATTGGATTCAGCTCGAAAAACTCAATTAGTACTGTTAATCATGACTATGTAAATCGGTTACTGATATATTGAAAATGGTAAACACAGTACATTGTCTTACGTTAATCTTATGAAGATTAGCTACAAATCAATAACTCACTTAAATATTTTTCCAAAATTTGGTTAGTAAGTCCATCTAGTTAGGTTTTGTTGATGCATCTTTAAAACCCTTAATTTAATGTTTCTTATGGCAGCAAACCCATATATTCATTGTCCATGTAATTCTAACGGAGAATAGATAAATTGGTATACCTCTCTCAATTATTAACATCATTTGATAAAATGTTGTACGTGTTAATACGTAGTGAACCGCCTTAATATAAGCACATTAACATGCAAAATAACCCTCATTGCAGCAAATCTCAGTACGATTCGATTATTATGATGGGAATAATATAAGGTCTATGAAATTCGCTCCACTCATGTCAGCGTGCTAGGTGCGACCTCGTTAACATATTATATAATCTAGAAATAATTTAAGAATCTATCTAATGTAAATGAAAACTATAATCCGGTAACCCCATCAGGAGGAAACAAGTAATTAGATTTATGGAAAATAGTAGTTCATCATCAGTCGTTGAATAAATTTAGAAATAATTACCACCAAATAATAAAATGAAATTTCCGTTCCTTACGAATTTAATTTACATATTTCATATTTTACATCGTACAACAGAGTTTCAATTCATTATACTTTGCTTGACGTGCCTCGCCCCGTAGCCTCTCTCGGCGCTCTGTAGTTATTACGCGAAACATTCATGACCCAGCTCGAGGCTATTTTCATAAAGCAGAGAGCGCTCGAAGCGAACGGATCTTTATGAAAATTAATACGAGAGAGCGGGTCACAAAGGTGGCGTGTCGAAGGATTAATTTATCAGGACATTCGACTGTCGGATTAGTGGTGGTAAGAGTTGCTTTTGATTCAAATCATTGGGATTTAATTTAATGGAGAGGGCGCAGTCGGAGCGGGGTGGGGTGCCATATGCTCTCCCCAAACAATGACAAGGGCTCAATAACTTAGCCTCGCTCCAGGCGCACCTCATGTTCTGACTACTTTAAACATTAAACAGGTATTGTCTGAGTCTACAGCTTTGGAGCTCGGGGTTCCTCTCACTGTGTGTGACTCATTCTGGGAAAAGCGGTTTTAACTTTGGGGTAGATTAGATTAGATTAGATTAGATTATTGAAATGGTGACCATACTACAAGGTTGGTATTTTAAGCCAATTATGAATGAGAATTGAGTGTAGGATGATTGTGGCGCGATCTTGTAGTCTTGTTACTGACTAAGGCTGACACGTTCCTTCGACAGGACTGTAAATTAATAGCCCAACAACCGATGGCAACTAAGGGACCTACAGTTTAACGCGGAATCTGAACCACGGCCTCTAAATTACGAATGGTCTAATTATGTGGATGGTCTTTTTGGATTAACGTAGTATTCAATGGTGCAGACGTTATTCCACACAAGAGAACACTACACCCACCGACCATCACTCACAACTATCGACAATTCGTGACCTCCAAGTAGCTGGATTACAGGATGTCGCCACCATCCCAGTCTATGAAATGTTCTGGTATCCATAAAAATTAGTCTCATTGCATCTTTAACTGTATGTCGGGATTTTCCCCAAATCTCTCTAAGAACACATTCCCTCCTTCAGTGACAATCAAGCGCATTAGTGCTCGGCTACCCGAAAAAGTATGCATAAACTCCCAAGCTAAAACCTAAAAATGAAAAGGATCATGAATATGTGTAAAGAGAATATTTTCAGTTCATCTAAACAGCCTCTCAGACCTTAGACATATCCATGTCAAAAAATTAATTGGAACAATATAAACCGTTGCTAGGCAACACTACTTCCGCTGCACTTTTTGCGTTCCATAAATCTGCTCACACCCCTTCCTCCCCCAGAGACATCATGTCAAAAGAGGTTGGCAGTTCACAAAAAACTTATAACTACACTGAGTATTTTAAATAGAGATGCATTGCTAATCTAGAAAACGGAGTTTTCTAAAACATTGTGTTAATAAATTCTTGAGTTGAAGATAAATTAATATCTATAGCACTTTTCACGTCTAAAAATAAAACTGTTAAAATTTTAAAAACTGTCATGCAAGATTTTTATTATTGGTATGTTCGCTCCAGGCGCACCTCATGTTCTGACTACTTTAAACATTAAACAGGTATTGTCTGACTCTACAGCTCTGGAGCTCGGCCTTCCTCTCACTGTGTGTGACTCATTCTGTGAAAAACGGTCTTAACTTTGGGGTAGATTAGATTAGATTAGATTAGATTATTGAAATGGTGACCATACTACAAGGTTGGTATTTTAAGCCAATTATGAATGAGAATTGAGTGTAGGATGATTGTGGCGCGATCTTGTAGTCTTGTTACTGACTAAGGCTGACACGTTCCTTCGACAGGACTGTAAATTAATAGCCCAACAACCGATGGCAACTAAGGGACCTACAGTTTAACGCGGAATCTGAACCACGGCCTCTAAATTACGAATGGTCTAATTATGTGGATGGTCTTTTTGGATTAACGTAGTATTCAATAGTGCAGACGTTATTCCACACAAGAGAACACTACACCCACCGACCATCACTCACAACTATCGACAATTCGTGACCTCCAAGTAGCTGGATTACAGGATGTCGCCACCATCCCAGTCTATGAAATGTTCTGGTATCCATAAAAATTAGTCTCATTGCATCTTTAACTGTATGTCGGGATTTTCCCCAAATCTCTCTACCCTCCTTCAGTGACAATCAAGCGCATTACTGCTCGGCTACCCGAAAAAGTATGCATAAACTCCCAAGCTAAAACCTAAAAATGAAAAGGATCATGAATATGTGTAAAGAGAATATTTTCAGTTCATCTAAACAGCCTCTCAGACCTTAGACATATCCATGTCAAAAAATTAATTGGAACAATATAAACCGTTGCTAGGCAACACTACTTCCGCTGCACTTTTTGCGTTCCATAAATCTGCTCACACCCCTTCCTCCCCCAGAGACATCATGTCAAAAGAGGTTGGCAGTTCACAAAAAACTTATAACTACACTGAGTATTTTAAATAGAGATGCATTGCTAATCTAGAAAACGGAGTTTTCTAAAACATTGTGTTAATAAATTCTTGAGTTGAAGATAAATTAATATCTATAGCACTTTTCACGTCTAAAAATAAAACTGTTAAAATTTTAAAAACTGTCATGCAAGATTTTTATTATTGGTATGTGACTATATACACATGTTCAACATTTGAAATGTTTAAAAAAGCTAAATACTATAAAAATTACACGGGGAATGTTTTACAATTTTCCAGATATATAGGTAAAAAATGGCCATAGAAGTACAAAGTATCCAGTGAAAATAAAAAATCTTACAAAAAGGGTTGGAGTTTAAGGAGTTATAATTTGCTAACAATTCTTAAAAGAGAAAGAGAAACAGGATCTAATTATTGTAAGCTATAGGAGAGTGTCTCGTGGCAGACTTATCTTTCTTGTAGAGAGAGGGCTTCTTCAGACTTGTTTCTGGCACTCCGGCTGTCAGCAAAAAAACACTTCACAAATATCTGAAAATTCTATTCGTCAAGACAAAAGTTAAAGACTTAAACAAAAGATTCTATGAAGATCATTCCACTGCATGAACTCTCTCATTAAGAACCCATAAAACACAACATGACGGACACGAAGACTCTGACACAGGAAGAGAAGAGATTGAACCGACACAAACTGCACTCAGATGTTTTTAGCCTCTGTCAGAAACTAACAAAAACATGTATCTCTGACACAGAAAGTGCATTACTATTTTGTATTCGATGGTAAATACAAATTCACACCATTGAGTACACAGTGTGGAACGCATACCACCTCGGCGTTGGTAATAACTTAACAAACTCACTATAAATTCAGTAATTAAACTAGTTTCCGTAAAGCAAGCGTCGGTGTAAAGAGTGAATTTTTATATAAGCTAGTTTTGATATCTGTATATATAAACTTGAAATCCTTCACTCACTTACTCATCTCTAATTCCCGATCACTTAGGTGGCTGAAATTTGGTATACTGGTGTTCTTATTTTGAAATAAACCTAATATTTTTGTAGGATTCATAAATCTCATAATAAGTTACATTTTTAATATAAGGGGAAAACATTTTGTTTTGGATTTAAAATTGTTAAATAAAAAATGTTTTTATAACCATAAAAGTGCAAGCATATAAATACTTAATGATTAAATTACTACATAAATACAACTTGTATCAGTACATATCCTGAAGATTATGGGGCTAAACTACAAATCAAACTCAAAACATTTTTATTTAAAATTTAAATTTTAGACAAAACATTGTAACAATATAAAAAAAAGATACATTGTTTACAAATTATACTAAAATATTAAAATTTATGTTAGTTATTTGTTTTGTGAATTTTATAATTAAATGATCCTTTAAAAAACATTGAATGTGCCTACATTCCCCCTCATTTTTAAACCCATACTATGACAAGTAATTTACTTTAAAAAAATTAACACTTTAAAACAAAATTGAACTCGGAAAGTATTATTAAAATTTTGAGTAACAAAATTGTAGAAATAGAAATATGCAATTCAACGGAGCAGCATAGCCAACATAGCCCAGACCGAGCGATAAACAGTTGAGTTTGGCGTGAGTGAGCCAATAAATTAAATAATTACAATGTTTATACAACACACTTACTATGATAATCAGCTGTTGTATATTTTTTATATTTTCCTTTTGATATCTGAAATATATAAATGTTTTATATAGTGTATTATTATCGAATATTTGATTTTGTGTACGTGTGCGTGCGAGAGTTTGTATTTACCAGGCAGTAAAATTATCTAAGGTAACCTGGTGTAAGATGATATTGACACAAACTATATTTATATGCCCATGTTGTAATGTTTAAAGTTCACATGAATACACTCATTTCGACTGGGATGGTGGCGTCATCCTGTAATCCAGCTACTTGGAGGTCACGAATTGTGGATAGTTGTTAGTGATGGTCGGTGGGTGTAGTGTTTTCTTGTGTAAGACCATCCTCATAATTAGACCAATTCGTAATTCAGAGTCCGTGGTTCGGATTCCACGTTAAACTGTAGGTCCCTTAGTCGCCATCGGCTGCTGGGCTATTAATTAACAGTCCTGTCTAAGGAACACGCCAGCCTTAGTCAGTATCAAGACTACAAGATCGCGCCACATTTATCTTACACTCAACCCTCATTCATACATGGCCTTACGTTGTAGTATGGTCGCCATTTCAATGATCTAATCTAATCCTACCAATATTTTGGCTCAAAATATCTGGATAGGCAAAAAATTCAGAAAAGCTATAATAATTGTATTATGTTTTATATTTGCAAGTGAACCTAAACCTAAGATCTGTTTTGTACATCGCTGTAAGGCGTGATGGATAACACTAGATAAATAAATGTGTTGAAACAAACCGGCAAAATTCCAATCAACATTGAGGATCAACACTGGATATTTTTAATTCGTCTTTACTGTATTATAAACACTGATAAGTAATCAGTAGGTGTTGTGAGTAAACTATACCAGACTCACTCTTCGATCAAGCTTACCTTTTCACTGTGATAATGATAAAGTAAAATTAAATATTTTTTATTTTAAACACTAAAGTAGTGATTGTTACTACCTAAATTGCTCACATATGTTCAAACTGATGGCAAAAGCTACTTGAAAAAGACCTAAGCGATTTCACTATGCATTTAACACTCTGCTAATTAATTGTGTTGAACAATCGACCGTGTTAACGTCAAAACCCTTCATGAAAGCTGTTGCAAGATTTCTCGTAGGTTTACGTCAACTCTACTCTTGTGGTATCCCCATGGTAGAGCTACTTAAACGAACTATTAAAATACGACTACTAAGTATTATAATTACAAATCAGTTATATTTCCACTTTTACCTTTAAATTGTTCATGTAGATTAAATTGTTTTTAAAATGACTTAAATTTTAGTTGGCTTACATAATTTTTATCCTAGTTAACGTTTTAGGTCCCCATTTTTTACGATTTATGGATTTAAATTAAAATAATGTTTTTGTGTGACAAGGGTGGTAATTTTTCACCAATTAAATTTTGGAATTATTGCCACTTTGGCTAAAGGTGGGAATCTAAACCTGGTTTGCATTATTACATTTCTTTTTACAAACGTTTTAAAATGAGGGGTCACTCGATTGGGGTTGCTGTTAAAAAAATTACTTCCTACTCCCTAAACTGTTAAGGGGGTTAAAAACTTCGAAGTGGAACATTTTGTACTAATTTAGTACTATTTGTGTAACTTAATTTACACACTCCATGCATTTCAAGGTGAAGAGGCAGACGAGTAGTCTTGACTCCCAAAACTTAAAGTACAGTATGGTTTTTAATTGATCATTTTTATTTTCGTACTAGTTTACCTTGTGTTTTTATAAGGACTAGCATTACTCATCACACGTTGCTGTGATGTACAAAACAGATTAATTGTGTTCAGGCTCCATAGCAGATAAGGAACATAGTATAATTATTAGGCTACTTTACTGAAATATAGGCCGCACACACACACACAAAATCAAATATTCGTTAATAAACATACAATATCAACCTTAATTGCATTTCTGATAGCGAAAGGAAAATATGAAAATATACAATAGGTGATTGTTAACTTTTTTTTATCATAATACATAATCCACATAAACTGTATCCATATACAAATACAGTACAGTATATTGCATTGTTGAATTTCGCTGAAATTTGTCCTTGGAGTTATTGTATGGGTTTATTATTTTGTGACTTTTAAAAATTATTAAAAGTATAATGTATCAAAATTTGAAGTATATGTAATACTCATTGGTTTAAGCGGGACTGTACCAAAATATGTTCAATCTTTTTGGAAAAATTTTATTTGGAAAATCATTTAATTTGGATTGTATACGTTATCCCTAACGTTTTAAGAAAACCATATCTATAACAACTATTTAGAATAGTCAAAATTTTATTGTTTTATTAATAATTGTTTATCAGCAAGCTAAATAAATTATCTTTATACGTATATACACTTTTTATTGTTTAAATCGTGATTGACCATTATGTTTCTTAATTCTTTTAGTATAATTACCCAACACTATCATTTAACGTTTTAACTTTAAGTTAATAAATCTACAACAAAGGTTTTTGTATTGACAAAAAGGTTCTTATTAGGTTTCTCATAATTTTTTGGGGGATGACGGTTATAATTGAAAATTAAGATAATTAAGGCTGCTAATGTACTTAAAAAATACAATATATTATGTTACACGTTGTATGTTTACAATGTTCACTGTGTCACCACATTATTTCATAATTAAAATATACTCGAACAATACCTTTCAAATCAGAATAAAATATATTTATATAAAAATACTTATTTTTAGTCTTTATTAGGCCTATTTCTACGTTACCTTAGCATATCACTCCATCCTACTCAAATAAAATATGTAAAATCCATCTAAGACTTTATTGATGTATTTTTATTCTAAAATGTCATCAATGCAGTTTTATATTCCAATCAAAAATAGATATTTAGTGTTGTAAATTAATTTATATCCCTCAAAATAGTTTTATTTGGCCGAATAATATGAGTATACTTTTCTAATTCGATCATATATCTCTTATACGAGATCTCAGTGATATAGATAAAAAGTGAGGTATGTTTTAGGTTTGATTAACGTAAAAAAAGTGTAAATTATTTGTGGGTTAAAATTACAAATAAATGAACAATTTCATAATAATTGAGAATAATGATAGAAGCTGGTAACAAGCACATTGATTGAACATATCCAACGATAATAGACAATAACGCATAACCGAGTCTGTTTCCAATCCACTAACGGTATTTGGGCAAACAATCTGGGCATAACGGACGAGCGGGTAAATACGTCCAGGGCCAAATTGAATTCCCAGTAAATGGATTTTAACAAACGCCACCGCTGAAACAATACCATCACAGCACATTTAGAGGGAGAGATAAATTATTTAACTGCAAACAAGAAAATGGCGGACGATATAATTATAATAGCAATAAAACAAACGAGCGAGACGGCCGCTTAAACAGGCAGAACCATCACGTTTAAATTGGATACGGTTTGAGTGATTGTTCTATAGCAATAAATAAACAACGGTGCAATTCGATGCCTGTATTAACCACCGAGCGAGCGAGCTCTGTGATTGGTCCGTGCGGCGCATGACGTCGGAGACGTACACGCTGATTGGCGCACGGCTCCACCCCCGTCCAGCGAGGCTCCATGCTAGATCAGTTTGTTGTCGTCCTCTATTGTTGAAACAGCTGATTTACACGTTGGAATGGACTCGAGGAGCTTCTATTTTCGTCACTGATTCGTCACGGGCCAGGTAAATGAGTGACATAGTGTTCATTAAAATTAAGTATAAAACTTTCCTCATTTATTCTAAAAATGTTGAATGAGTTTAAAAATATTGTTTTATTTTTATAAATTAATAGAAACCTTTTGTTATGACTTCTGAAAATAAGGGAAAATCAAACTTTTGTACGACGCGCATCGGTGCAAATGTTTTCTAAGAAGAGCGTATATTATTATGGTAACGTATTTTTATATTTTAAACACATTATGTTCACAGATCCTTCACATTAAGTGAATACTTATATTTGATATTTTATAATTTGTAGTTAGTTTATATAAAACCTGGGGACAGTTTTATATTTTTAGGATGATGATGTTTAAAAGATACTTTTAAAATAATTGTTATTAATTGAATTATTTTCAACATGTTCAAATGAGGGGTTTTCCGCACACACCGAACATTATTACATAAAGAGAATCTCGCGGAGTTCATAGAGTTTATATTTTATGACTTTTCTCTTCGTCTGTTTGTTTTTGCACTTGGAACGCAACACAAAACAGGGATTTACGTATTCATCTTTTTGCACACTCTTAATTTAATTTTCTCACTGATTTAATGTGAGCATTCCAGTGTTTCAACTTCAGGACACAAAAAATTAATAAAAAAGTATGTACTAACTAGCTAGGTAAACGATGTTACAACAGGAATAAATTTGGCAACACGTACGGGCGGCTAAAGGGACTCTTCAAGAAAAACTTACAATCTGATTTTAAATCCGCCACATAAAGAAGGAAATTGAAGTTAGGCAAGCCTTTTTCCAACGAAACAACGCACGCCACGTCAAGTTTTTAAAATAGAAATTTTTAGAACCCAAAAAATCAGTGAAGCCCACTTAGGTGTTGAGGAATTAAAACCTTTTCAATATTAAATTTTTAATAAAACTTTATGTTTAATTTTTTTTAAAGTGTCCAGTTTTAACAATATATTAACATATTTTATTTTCCCTCCGGTCTTCATAATAGGTTATTTGAATGATTCTAATGACTTACGAAAGTAGCCTTCTTAGAAACCATTTCACAAGTTTTATAATGAAGTGTTCTATTTTCATTTATCTATCATGGCTTAAAATACAATAATTGTCCGTACAATCTGCATGCTAGTAATAAATGATACAAATATCTTGATTACCACTACTTGTCAAAAGACCCACTGGGATAATTTTCGTTTTGGGATGATTTTTGTTTTCGCAAAAATGTGTTCCTTAATTAATAACAAATTATTTTTAAAAAATCATAAAAATCGGTTGATTCTAATTAGATGTATCTAACTTTATATAAACGGTGGACCGGGTTTTATGAGTGATTTAGGCGCATTTTATAGTTAACCAGATTTACAATTACGATTTCCCGAAAGTTTTAATTTGGGTACCTTTTCTCAGGAAACATTAAGGGTATCTTTATTTTTTTTTAATTTGAAGAAAGTAAAGCTGCACAATTGACATGGGCCATTCTAAAATAAAATATTACCAGATACTATATACAAAATTTTGTATATATAAAAATTTTTTATTTTAAAAAATTATTATATAAAAATTTGCACATCTCGAAAAAGAGGATTTCAATTTTAAATACTAATTTCTAAAAAAAGTTCTAGATTTATGTAGGAAAATTCGTGTTTTCTTGTAACATTAAGTAAATCTAAATAAAATTACGCTTAGTCAAATGTAAACAATGCAAACCAAAACATGTTTATAAACTTTTGTTCTTGTAAGACGGCAAAGAACAATATGTGAATAATTTTTCATATATTTATTTTATGTATGTAATAAATGTAAAATTATCAGGTTACTAAACAATTTGTAAAAACTTATAATTAACTGTAAAATAAAAGCAGGAAAGAGTATTTTCCAAAAATCTTCGTTTTGATAGAAAATATCGTTGTATTGCTTGAATACTGTAACACCAAATAATTGGTGTAAATTAAATTATTTTTGCTTTTCAATCCTCATTCCGTTTCTAACAAATCAGTTGATCACAGGATAATAATAACAAACAGTATGGACATTAAATTTGTATAAGATTTATAAAACAATTGAGGTTTAAAAACTCTTAATAAAATCGGCTATTTAATTAGATCTAATTAAGGTCGCCGAATTTTAGAGGGCTATATATGTTCAGTATTTATGCTTTTAATTAAGGGGTATTAGGTTTTATTTCACATAAATGTTTTCTTGAGCAGTAAATTTGTTTTAATTTTGCTAATTAACTTATGAAATACATGTATTAAAAATCTAATCTTATTAATAAAAAAAGATTGTTTGAAGATAATGTTTGAAAATAATATATAGGTATATTTTTTATTTATATTTATGAAAAAAAAAAATCCCAGGGTCAAAGTTTGCATAAGAGAGTATTTAAAAGGGGTAAAATTGTGATGAATTTATTATAAAATACTCTTACAGTTTTTTTTATAAAAAGAAACATTAAGTCAACAAAATTATTGACATGGGTAGGATAGGGCGATCCCCCTTAAACTATTAATTAATAACAATCAATTATATAGTGAAAAAATAATGAAAGTAATTATATACATTCAGTTTTTATGCTTAAAATAAATAAACCCAAAAATAAGTAGTAAAATAATATTAAAATATATAAACTATAAAAAAATAGTGGAGCAATTTATATTGTCCAAGAACAGTAAATCACAATGATAGGTTCGACATTAGCCACCATCAATTTAAATTTAAAATTTCAAGCAAATTATCTCGGATATTTTAACTTATGTTACAAAAATAAATTATCAACTGGGACTATTTGATGGTAATTTTGCTTGTTGCACATACCATCTGCAAGCATGTTATATGAATGAAAAGACGGATTAAAAAATTATAAGTATGATTTAAAAATAAATCTGGAGTAGAATTACCAATAATATGAGTTTAAAAATGCATAAATATAGAAAATGACGGACAAGTATGAAACCGACGCGAGGCAGCGCCTTCAATGAAGTCTCGGCCGAAAGGTAGCAGCATATATATTGCGTTCAGCGCCTTGCTCCTTTCACACCTCTACATTATCAATTTATTCTACAAATTTTAAATGGCTTTCCTTACTATTATCTAAATATTATCTCTATTTTAAAAATAGAGTTTATAAATAACCAGCACTTCATGAACAGGATAAATAAAAATCTTCCAAGATAAATGTTTTAAGGTTGTGAAAGTCATGATTTTAAATTAGGCCTACTTAAAATTTCAAATTGATTGATATTTCCCCGGGAGTTTAGAGAAATAAAAATATTTTTCCAAAAATGGATGAATTTTTTGACACATTATTATTCTAACCCTTTGAAACGCAGGACAGAAAAGTTAAAATTTTGTGTCTGAACACACCTCACAATATCTTTTGAATGTTATAAACTGCAAACGATGTACAAAAAACTCCCTAAATAGCGAATTTAAAGGTTTATTTTTTCAGGCAGTAATAAAATGATTGAATACAAAAGAATGGGTAATTTGATTATGGAAAAATAATCTAGTGTTACATATTAATTTCAAAATTATTGACAAATTTATTAATTTCATAAAAATAACCCCCAATTAACTTTCATTTAAGACCATTTAGCATTCTGGCTGTGTACCTCTGTGTAGTCTATATATAGTAGAGGTGACTGTACCGCTGTATAGTCTGTATATAGTAGAGGCAGCAGTACCACAGAAGGTACCGCGTACTCTTAAATCAGGGAAATAGAAACTATGTATAAAATTATTTGTTTAACTAATTCCAACGTTGAAATGTGTAACTCTATAACACTGTGCTACAGTGAACAGTGGTGTGGTATAAGGGGCCATGAAATAGTATAACTTACTTCATTACAAGGATGGAAAGTGGTTGTTTCTGGTCCACGATCGAGTTTACACGTGAGGCGTTTAGCAGAGTTTATAATTTGATCAAGGCACGGAGTAACATACTAAATCCGAGTTATGAATGATATTTTTCATTAAATTGTACCTAAAACAGCTGATTTCAATGTTAGTTGCGACTACAGAAAATAAAGTTTTTCCGGCCTAGGTCGGGTAAATCAGCTGGGGATTTACCTCCACTAGCATTTAGTTACGATTTCTGACACTAGTAGCGCTCAGCACTAGTAGCTTTAACAATACTGCCAGTGAAGGTTGTAAAAAGTGAAATCAGCTGTAAAAACAATATTACTCTTGCCATTGTACAGGTACTGAAAGAATCAAATGGGCAACTAAAGGTCAGTTTGAACAATTATATTTGTTAATCGTTAAAACGTTATCTAAATAATACGTAATCATATTAGAGAACTGAACTAATTTTCCCTTAATATGATTACAGTGTTATTTATATTTTTATTGCGGCCATTTTTTCATCACGTTTTTATGTAAGACAAAGTTTAACGTTGTGCCGGGATCTGGAATTTGATTCCGTCCTCAGGCGAACTAATATCTAAAACATAACACAATTAACACATAATGCGGACTAAGCCGCAATAAAGCTGAAAATAAAAGTTTAAAGCAGTCAAAAAACGTACAAACATAGCATTTGCTTACCATTACACACATAAGAAACCAAACACGTCCACTCGTCACGGAGACTCAAAGACAACTGAATAGAAGTGTATTAAGTATTTTCAGCCAGCTATGAATGAGAAATGCGTGTAAGATGATTGTGGCACAATCTTGTAGTCTTGTTAATAATTAGTAACAATACTACAAGGCAAGTACAAGTAACAAGTAACACTACAAATAGATTAGATTATTGAAATGGCGACCAAGGTAGGTATTTTAAGCCAAGTATGAATGAGGATTGAGTGTAAGATGATTGTGGCGCGATCTTGTTGTCTTGTTACTGACTAAGGCTGACATGTTCCTTAGACAGGACTGTTAATTAATAGCCCAACAGCCGATGGCAACTAAGGGACCTACAGTTTAACGTGGAATCCGAACCACGGCCTCTGAATTACGAATTGGTCTAATTATGAGGATGGTCTTTGTAGATTAACGTAGTATTCAATAGTGCGGACGTTAATTCACACAAGAGAACACTACACCCACCAACCATCGCTCACAACTATCCACAATTCGTGACCTCCAAGTAGCTGGATTACAGGACGACGCCACCGTCCCAGTCAACAACAAGGCTGACATGTTCCTTAGACAGGACTGTTAATTAATAGCTCGATAGCCAATGGCAACTAATGGATCTACAGTTTAACGTGGAATCTAAGTACCTTTTGTCCACTAATTATTTTACTCGAATAATTCTCAAATGTTACACTAAATAATAACAAACATCGTACGTATTCTGCGAGCGTACGTACAAGGTCGTAAGTGTGTCGTGTGTGTATATAGCAGTGTGACACATACACTGCGGTAGGGGGGGGGTAATACACGAACGTTTACCATCAAATATGTATCCATCCGTGACCGACGCGGTTCGATTTTAATTACCAAAAAGTGATCTCCCATGATTCCAACCACTCGAGGCATCGGTCGAGTGGGCTAATTAATGAATGACACGCACTACTATACGTCTGAAGTGGTTAGAATTGATTTTGTATTATATTTCACCCGCTATCATACGTATTTAGAAATATTCAATCAAGGTTTCACCCATTTACATAATTAAGTAGTTTTATTTATGTAAATTGATAAAACTTCGATTGAATAAATAAAATTACAGTTTCGTGTTTGCATTATTTGAAACAACGTTGGTCTATTTATATGGTAAATAAACTATGGTAAATAAAAAAAATTATGGTAAATAAACTAGGTATATTTGTAACTCTTTCCTGTGAAAGGGAGAGGCACCCACTATGAAAAAAGTTCGAAACAGAAAAAAAGGTTTGGCATACTTTAAATTGAGCCACGCCCTGTTAAAATCAAATAATGAGCTCTAAAACCCCAGTTTTGAGCGATATTAGACACTTTTTACAAGGTTATACTGAACTTGTAATTTTTCAAAGTGATTTAACAGAAATAAATAATCAGATGTCATCAAAAATAAATAATATGTATTTATATTAGTCATTCTTTTTAAGTACATTTCAAAATTAGATGTAAATAGCACAAGCTATTTACAACTCTATTTGCTCATTTCTATTTGGAAAAAGTATGGTTTTCGTAAAAATTTACAAATATGAGTTTGGCGTTTTGCGATCCCTTGGATCAAAAAAAGTGGGTTTCGACGTGATTTCTGTCAGTGTGTGTCTGGATGTGTATAAGCCACAGCCTACCCCGTTGTTACGATTTGGGTTATATTCGATATGTATATATGTATTCACCAAACCTCCAGGTGTTTTTATTTATTTGAGTTTTTTATTTTTAAGGGAAGTTCAGTCCTAAAAACTTTAAAATACAAATTTATCAAACATGGCTCTAACACTTTGTTTAGTGAAAACAATAATAATGTGAAGTAATTTGACTACCACCATTAAAACTAGCTTGAAAATGGACAAATTAGTTTCTTGAATTATTTGTCTACGACTAACGGTTCCAGAGAAAAATTCAATTTACTGTCCGTGTTCACAGGAAGTTGTATGATAACATCCAACATTATTCTTATGGAGAATATTAAATTGTTTTTCTTTATCTCTATACCATTTTCCATGAAACTTGTTATGTAGTGTCAAGTCACATCACTCAACAAAACCCACTCAAAAGAGTTTGATATCACCTAGGAGGGGGTTACGTCCCACAAAAAGTCTTTAACAACAATTATTTTAACTTGGTTGTAAATTAACAATTACAGAATTATTAATTTAAGAGATTAGACTGTTATTTTTGAAATAAGGAATCTATAAATGATATTTAAATCAAATCAATCAAACTATTATTTAACACAGTACAAAAATAATGTTTGTATAGACATCGTCAGTTTTTTGTCTATTAAATACTAGAATTATAATCAAGCCGTCTAGAGAATAAAAGAAAATATCAACCCCCACTTATTGTCTCATTTAAAAAATGTAATAAAGAGATCGATGTTCCAACCGAGCTCCGCTTAAGGGATATCCCTAATTTATTTCACATGAAAAATGTTTTGTTATAATGTCTTTAATTACAGTTTTATGACTTTTAATGTGCTTTGAAATATAAGTTTAGGTATACATATCTTATATTTAGGTAAAGCTTGCTGACCCGGAGAACTTCGTACCGCCTAAAATGTCTACATTTTAAGGAAAGAGAGAAAATTCAAATTAAAAGCAAACGAAATGTCGTTAGCTGTCGACTGGTGAAAATAAAGCAACACAAAATCATCTGGTAATAAAAAGTTCATATTATTGATGTATGTATAATTATATTCAAAATACATCACGTCTTTTCCTTATAAGCTTAACATATACAAACTTTAAAGGCCAATGGAGCTTAGCCCTAAGGTTAAATATCAAACTAAATATGCCAATAGCCTACTCAGAGCAAAGAGACCAATCAAAAAATCAAAGATTATTATTATCGACCAAAGCGTTCTCGAGTTATAAATGTTGTAACTAACACACTTGTTTGTTGACTTTGTTTTTTATATATTAGATGTAGGTGATAATAAAAATTTGGCGTTTTTAATTTAATTGTATTTACTTATATTAAGTTATCTGAATATTTTTTGTTAAGGGGAGATCGATAAAAATTTTATGTTGCTTATTGTGAAATAAATTTCATTTTGAATTTATCAAATAAAAATATGTTACAGTATATTAAAATTTATTTAAGGTTAAACACTCTACTGAGAGGCAATTTGTTATACAATTTAACAGCTAACTTATATACTTAAAACTCATGGAATAGTATTCTATTGTCAATTTCTTGCAGTTCACCATATTATAATTATGTATATTTGAGCTCAGAGAAAATTTGTCTAGGTGTTTGTTGACATTAACGAGGTATTGGATTATATGAACCCATGGTAAAGGCATAATCCTTAGCCTAATAAATAACTCCAGGTAATGGCTTCTAGTAGGAGCATTACATAAAAGTCTAATTGCCTTTTTTGGGAACTCAACAACAACTTGGAATACCTATTATTCACCCATAATATTGTGACATTGCCGCATGATAAATGTGAATGGATAAATGCATAGTAAATAGCCATTGGAAATTCAGCATTAACAAAAGACTTGAGCTTTCGTATAATAAAAGTACTTCATACTATTTTTGGGATGATATAATTGACATGAGCTTGAGAAGTACTATTTTTATCACTCAACCAGTTGATGAAATATTTGAAATAGTTAACTCCTGTGTTTTATCTATATTCAAAACCAGTTTGTTTGCATATCCTTAACAAGAAAAACACAAATATTTTTAAATTATTTACCGGGTATAAGAATTACCTATCACAGCATAATACACGTAATGATTTTTTTTAGAAACGCATAATAAATTCTATTTCAGTTTAGTAAAATTTCGAACAACAAATATTTTATGCAAACTATGAGGCTATTTTTGTTACTAATTTGGGCACAACTATTTTTTGAAAAGTTTGATATTGAGTGATAATATTTTAATTAATTTTAAAAATTTCAGTATTTTTACAAATTATTAATGTTCCCTAAACATGTTTATTTATTATTGACATTGAAATGCCTTAGATATGGGGGGGGGTTGGCAATCTGTCAGACAAGCTAATTTTTTAATAAACTCAAATCTATTGTTATTTTTTCTCCTATAAAATATGATCCTGATAAGCCCTTTCAATTTTACCACATTTAGTTACATTTTACATGCAAAAAAGTCTAGACACATTAACGATCTATCACTTTATTTATATATTCACGGGTGATTACAATTTATTCTCTCGCTTTAAGAACAAAAAAACTCCTCAGGAATATTGAGTTAAATAAAATAGCCCATATACTGAAATAATGTATGATTAAATCAAATATAAACATAAATAAAGATAAGTTAAATTCATAGCTCAAATTAATTTTTTAAATTATGCATACATTAGATAGGGATTAAACGTTTTTGTCTCCAGAATTAATTGAAGTTACCTTTCGTCTTAAATTCTTCTTATATAGCCTGTAGCAGACAAGTGACTAATCTCAGAAACTTATATTCCTATCATCAAGACATTGTGAGTCACGTCACACAAGCCGTGTCACAAAATTTAAAATTACATAAACTTTAACATCTACTCTTTTTGTTAACATTGACATTCACAGTCATCTTTGATCACAGTCGTGTCGCGGTTATGTACTCTCAACGGTTGTACGAGTCATGTCTTCTGCAGTTAATCGTTTGTAAATTTGAAAATTTTGAAAAGTGAAATTGAAAATGTGAAAGAATTGAGTCAATTTTAAGTGTTTATGTAATTTTAAATTTGTTAGTTACTGAAATGGCAGCCTGTCCAGGTATTTTAAGCCAAATATGAATGAGAAATAAGTGTAAATAATTGTAGCACAATATTGTAGTCATGTTACTGACTAAGGCTGACATATTCCTTAGACAGAACTGTTAATTAATAGCCTAACAGTCAATAGCACATCTAATGGACCCACAGTTTTCCGCACCACTGCCTCAGAAATCCGAACTGGTCTAATAATGAGGATACAATTTGTGGATGGACTTAGTATTCAATAGTGTAGACGTCAATCCACGCCATAGAATATCCCATCCACTGATCCACAATTCGTGACCTCCAAGTAGCTGGATTACAGGATGACGCCACCGCCCCAGTCATCATTGCGACTTACAAAGGATTGTAAATGGGAATAATATAAACTAACGAAACTAGTTGAGTATTGAAGACAGAAGGTACTTTTACCTCATAATTGTAAAGATTAGAAATAGAGCTAACGTGTAAGAACATTTAAACTGATCAAGGGATGATAACGTTAAGTAATAAAAAGCTTAGTGAGTTTGCATTAAAAGCAGTGCGAAGGAAATACGTTTCACTGTTCCACAATTTCTGGAGATAATTGAGTTGGAAGCTTCAATTAATTTAAAACTCGCAACAAGGATCCCTCAAACAGAGCGCTCCATCAGGAATTCATGAGATCTCGCTTTTATTCTCATCTTTGCTTAATTGCGACGTCTTGCTGAAAGTCTCATGTTTGCTTTTACTTTAACAAATACATTTTGTCTCTTTTGTCCGTTTCTCTAATTACATCCTTTGTTCTCCCGTTCAGTTTGTTTGCCTTTTTGAGTTTATTTTAACGGACAATCTTCTTTGCAGAAAGAATTACTTTTGTGCTCGGATCAAACAGTAGCGATCGTAAAAAGACTTAAGGAAACCAATTACTTATGGAATCATTTTTGAGAAGAGATTTTTAGTAAAGGGGTGAATTTTACGAATCCGGTAAAAACGAGGGAGGTAGTTTATAGTGAGAATCGGGTAACTAATAACTAATGAGATTTATAGTTATTCTCAACTAATTAAAAAAAATCCTTATATGAGTCAATCACTTAAAACACTTCATAAACACAATCTACTCGTCGGTAACAGTAGAGTTCCTATTGCTAAAACATGATTAACTCAGCATATTCAAGCAAATACCAGCTTTGAAAGTCGGTAACATAAATGAAATCTCAAGTCTCCCAGGACCCTCTCCGTGAGCCAATTGGGAAGCTTCGACTTCAGTAGCACAACCTATACTGGAGAGCGTATTGTCTAGAGGTAGAGCTCGTGACTTTGGTGCCCAAAGTCCCGGGTTCAAATCCCGCCAATCACCAAAGAATTTTCGCTAAATGACAATGTTGTAACCGACTAGGTCTAGTCTGAAGTATTGTGCAAAACAGTACCGGGTGAAAGCATAGTTCAAAAAGTCCTAAGAAATCAAACGCGGTGAAGAAAGTGCTGTGCTGACCAATTTGTAATGTACATTTTGCATTTCACGTCCAATAAAAGCTGGCCAAAGTTCTTCCAAAACAGTGTGAAGCTAAATATGTTTTAGGGATAGGTCAGTTTTATGACAATTAAATCATGAGGGACCACGTATTAAACAAATATTATCTCTTAGTTTTCTAAAAAAAATATAATTTGGAGAAAATCGGTCAGTAAGAAGAAGTGACGTCATTACCTTTGGTAGGAAAAATAATAAAGCTTATATTATTTACCTAACAATTAGGTTTGAATCAAATGAAAACCAAAGGCAACAAGCACATGAAGAAAAGTATTTATGAAAAAACTATTTTTTACTATCAAGAAAAATATAATATTTTAAAGTAATTCAATCATCTTAGTTGGTGCTCGAGTAAAATACCAAATTTGTCGAAAATTTGTTGGAAAAAGTTAAAGTTAGACGACAACATTCTCATAAGATTGGCTAAAACTACAATAAAATGCTCAATCAATATGTTAAAGAACCATTCGTAAAACAATTATATAAAATAATCTAAATGGTTTTAACAATATTCTTTGTGTACAGGTAATTCACTTTGGTGAAAATATATAAATTATAAACAAAATACTTTTCTGATATATGCTCGATGGGTCTCAAAACTACCCCATCTTAGGGGCAGCTAGAAAACAGTGATGAACGCCAAAAAGTCTGTTTTCATTATTTTGCAGGAATGCTATATTCAGTTAATATCACTTAACCTATTCAAGCTACATATGTGTTATTTATACTTTTGACAGGTCCTGAATATCTCGGCAACCATTTGACATGAAGAAAAACTTAAAATTACTAATTTTTATGTTTTTAATTTATTCTAATGGTGTAAAGAAATCCCATATGTTATAAATAAATTATTATCCAAAACCCTTATTTTGGTGTACAACCTCCCTCTAAAATATTCTACAGATAAAGTGATGTGCCTGGTTTTCTGACTGTTTTTTAACAGAAAATATCCATTTGGACAAACACACACATGCAAACACACGCACACACACACACACACACACAAACACACACACAAAAAATTTGGTCCCCGGTCTAGGTTTTACCATGAGGACGATGGAAATAGCTCAATAGTATGAAATCATAGAAATTTTCTAAAGTAATAAATCATCAGCTAAAATTTCTAATACTGTACCAATACTTAAATCTTCAAAAATCGAACAATTCAATGAATTGTGACTGACAGTCGATCAATTGAATATCGCACAGCTGGCGATATCCTCGCAATGCTGACGTCACAGCAGGCAGCACCTCCTCACGGAGCCTAACCGAGTTACCCAAGTAATAACAAAGCCGCAACTCCACAACGGCAATGGTGGCAGCTTAAATAAAACATAAAGGGATTAGGCGGCGCTGGGAGGATTGTGATTTTTAATTTTCCGAATCACAACAGCGTGAAACTCGTTCATTGGGTTAGTCTCCTCCCAGCCGACGCTAGTGTCAAATTGAATACCGGGGCAATCCTCCGCCCCCTGCTCCCCCCGCACCCCCGCCCACCCCTCTCCCGGTCCCGGGCCTCCCTCGGGAACCGGTGGACTGGAGTCTGGTAATTATCGGAGGATTACATCGGCGTCTTAGTTAAATGTAGAGTACTCTCGTGCCGGGAGCATTCTGTCTGTCTGCGGGACCAGCTGTAACAGGAGGGGCCTAACAACGACAACAAACATAACTTGAACACAAGTTACACAATAAATATAAACAACTATGCATTTAGATTAGATTAGATTACCATTTGAAATGGTGACCTACCCAGGTAGGTATTTTAAGCCAAGTATGAATGAGAAATGATTGTAGGATGATTGTGGCGCGATCTTGTAGTCTTGTTACTGACTAAGGCTGACATGTTCCTTAGACAGGACTGTTAATTAATAGCCCAACAGCCGATGGCTCATAACTATCCACAATTCGTGACCTCCAAGTAGCTGGATTACAGGACGTCGCCACCGTCTTAGACCTACGTATTAGCCGGAGATCGCGGCACTTACGTTTGTTTCAGTTATCTTATACACTAATTAAGAATTTCGACAATGTAACACATAACACTATGACTGGAATGAACATACTTAGATAGAGCTTAATTAAAATAAATATCCCCGTTGCAGCAGACCTGCGTACTCAGCGAATTTTCAAATCAATAATAAAAATATGTAACAGGTCTGATCATTATCTGCAAAAAATAAGAGAGTTTACCTATCCTCCTTAAGATTAACATGGTATAGAGTGTGCAGATTTTATGCTGTGTGGAACACTGAAAGTAGGCATTTTTATCATAACTATTTTTATTTTGTCCATATACCAAGTTTTATCAATGTCTGTTCATAAATAAAGGAGTCTGCCTTTTCTCCATAAGATTAACACGAAAAGAGTATGCAGGTTTGCCGATGTGAGGAACAAATAAAATATGAGTTTTTCGCACAAATGTATGGATCCCAACCACATGAAGCTAAATACCAAGATTCATCCAAAAGTATTTTTTTTATTATCCTCCATAAGATTAACATTGGAGCCCGAAAATTACAATGTATTGTATTTAGATTTTTTAATATCTCGGTAACCTCTGGAGATAGAGCAAAACTTTAAAGTTGTTTAAAAGAGAAAACTATAATTTGATCATTTCATTGATATTATATTAATATTAAAGGGTCATGAAATATGTTTAAATAAGTATTTTTAAGGGTACTGTTGGCTTTTCGATTGACTGGAATAAGCGATTCCGGAAATGATGCATTATTATGTATTTAATATTAAGTCTTTGAAGATTTAAATTTAATTAAACTAAACTTTCAATTTCTATTTTTTTTATTTCATTAAACTATAAATAGTCATAGAAGATAGCTTGGTATACTTGGGTAAAGTAGTTTAAATGCATAAGATAATTGTTCTCATTTTTTGTTTCAGTACAACGAAGTCTAGGGATTTTAAATTTAATTGAATTTTTTATAATAATAGAAGTAGTTCTGTAGTTTCAATTTAATTTTGAAATTCTTTTGTAAAATACAAAACCAACTTAAGTAGTTTCAACCCTTGTGCTGTATGCATTACCTATCATTACTATTTTGGTGTATAACGTTCATGCATTGGGAATTTAATAAAAACACAACCAATGAAAAATATAGAAAGCTATTTAGCACAACACGAGTATTATTTCGCAATTTCTTAAATGATTCATTGAATGAATATGTTTCAAAATAAAGATGGATTTTGGAAAATCCTGTTTAAACCAGTTTGAAGTTTTGAGTATTCTTCGCTTATCTGCCTTACAAATTAATATTACATATATATGATAACCTTTCAATTTGAAATAACGTTAAACCGTTCAACGATCAGTATATTTAAAATAAAAATAAGCACAATGTTTTCTAAGGGTTGGGAAGAGTCAGGTTTTGAGAATGGCCTAATTGAATGATTGAATAACAGTTTATCGTTTACCTTGTACGTCGTTGGACTTAATAGTCAGCCAGTAAAGCCGTCCAGATTCACAAAAGTAATTAACACTTTCAAACTTGAAAAACACAAACGTAAACTGTATGTATTGGATTTTTAAATTCTCTATAATGCCAGTAAGCGCTCAAGTAAACTTAACTAACATATAGAACTTCTTTATTTCACGAAATAGTAAATAAAACTTTCAAACTTGAAATACATAAACCTAAATTGTGGATAGTAATGAGCGATGGTCGTTGGATGTGATATTCTCTTGTGAGGATTAACGTCTGCACAATTGAATACTACGATCATTCGCAACAACCATCCTCATAATTAGATAAGTTCGTAATTCAGAGGCAAAAGTGGTTCGATTCCACGTTAAAACGTTGTTCCCCTAAATTCCATCAGCTATTTATTAACAGTCCTGTCTAAGGAACATGTCAGCCTTAGTCAGTAACAAGACTACAAGACCGCGCCACAATCATCTTACACTCATCTCTCACGCACACTCGGCTTAAAATAACTGTTTGGGTAGGACGCTATATCAGAAAGGTAAAACAAGGTCGATAAAATATATAATATATATATATATATATATATATATATTATGTAATATCTTCTTTAAAAATACTGTATTATTGTTACGTTTCAATTTTGATGTTATTTTTTACTCATTCAGATTACAGTGGTATATTTTTTCAAAAACTTAAATAAATCGGTATATCAAAAGAACCAACTATTTCTTAGCTTCTTTTTCCGTTCCGCCTCAGATACAAGGCCCTGTTGACACCACTGTATCCGTGTTGCAGCAAACAAGAGTGTTTTAGGCCACACAAATCCCGAACAAATGCGACGCTCCACGGCGGCCAGCTGCCGACTGACCTCACAATTTCACCCTCATTGCGCCCCCAAATCGCCCTTAACATTCGGTACAAATCCCTTAAGCTGAAGGCTCCAGAGTCCACTTGAAACCTTGCCCGTGTTCCTCATACAAACTCACTAACCTGCGCCCCATGTATCAAACTTGGTTCTAATAACCTGGTTCGCCTCGTTGGTGATTCTATATATACGGCGATATTTTATATGAGACTATTTACCTAAATTAGTTAGTTACTGAAATGGCAATCCATCCAGGGAAGCCAAGTATGAATGAGAAATGAGTGTAAGATGATTGTAGCACGATCTTGTAGTCTTGTTACCGACTAAGGCTGACATGTTCCTTGGACAGAGAACTGTTATTAATAGCCCAACAGTCAAGGGCATATTTTGACCTACAGTTTAACGTGGACCATTGCCTCTGAATTACAAACTGGTCTCATTATGCGGATGTTATTTGCGGATGGACTTAGTAATAAACAGTATGGACGTTAATCCACACAAGAGAATATGCAGGAAAATGCACAACTTTTAATGCAGGACTTTAAGTTACTAATGCTTAATGCTTTGTAAAATTATTTAGATGTTCCATCAAATAATGTCAAGTTGGATTGTGCAATATAATGAAATTCTTGTAGTTTACACAGGTATTTCTAAATAATAGAAAAAGGTAAGTAATAAAATTACATAGTTAACTACTTTAAAAAGATTTAGAAAAATACAAGGATAAACAACTGTGACACAATAAGCTACGTAGTGGAAACCCCTGACTTAAAAATGTATTTAGAAAATTTTTTGATGATTTTGATTTTAGATTCTGAAGGGCTGTAATCCCCAGAATCCTCGACTTGGACGTCCTCCAGGGGAACATTGTGCAGGCATCGGAAATAACAGAATAATGATGGGAAACGTAGGATTTGGACTGTCTATTTTGCTACTGCTCCATAATGAATTTTCTATTACCTAAAAATGCATTTAAAATCCCTAAATATTCCTCTGAAAAGTAATTTTAAAATTTATACCTCTATAGCTTTTACCAACTCAATTTCTTCAAAAGCACGATTATCATAACTTCCTTGAGAGTTTCTCATTTATACCAGTTATATATACAGAGTTATTTAGATTTTTATTGCGGACATTTTCCATCACGATTTCATGTAATGGAAAATGTCCGCAGTGAAAATATAAATTTTGGGCTAGATGGCCGTACGCTCTTTATCACCGATTTACAGAGATTTAAATTGAGGGTCCAAATCCCTTCTGTGACAGTAGCAAAAGTGCAATCTAGAGCCAAAGGGTTCACAAAGCCCTAGGTGCGATGTGACGTCAGTAGCGCATCCTGGTCGGAAATACGTGCTATACTGACAACATTGCTGTTCATTGTAAAGCCGAGAGGACTAGCTGGAGAAATTCCTGCAAATAAACCCACAACACACTTCGATCTTAACATTATTTCGCAACCCACTAGTATTTAAGACACTTTCAAACACCAGGGTACTTAAGATACTTAAATACACTTTAATGCTTGATAAAACTAAAATTTTGTCACGTATTGTGTTTCCTTTGATTTCAGTAAAATGTGTCCATACTAATATCTAAATAATGAACTAAAAATGATGTTTAGGGATGAAAAAATAGCAGTAAAAATCAAACATTTAATTTATCTTTACCAGGAAACATACAACACTAAATTAAATAGCATTAGGCCTAATGAGTTTTTGATTATAAAAAGAGTAAAATGCCATTTAGCTACAACGTAATAGCTTGAAAAAGGTCGTTTAATAACGTGATAATTGTACTGTTTTTCCTCAACGAGAGATTGAATGAGTACATTTTCAGTCTCAAGTACATTTTCCTCTGTCCGATGATTTCTGTATTTGTTTTTCAAAAACACCAATATAAGCGATTTCTCACGTTAGTATGTGGTACTAAACATTATTAAAACTTCATTGCATCGTTAGCAAGATCAGAATAGTACAGGATAGTATGGAATGTACTAGCGTCTAGTTACCGCGCCGCCACGCCGTGCCAGTGCCAGTACACGGCCGGTCGGTTTGGCGCGACGTTATGTTATTTGCCAGAAAATATTCTTTTTGACTTGGATATGTCTTAGCTCTGAGGGTATTGGTGATTTGTAAGAAGAAAATTTGATACAAGTTTACATAGAAACTACTAGAGCTATTGTGTTGAATTTTTAATATATATGAATAAGAACATCTGTTTAGAAGAACTAAAAACATTTCCTTTAGACATTTCCATGATTTAACCTATTTCCCGCATGAAAGTAAATGGAAACATTTTTTTTAATAAATGAATAATTGAAAATAAATACCTACTGCCCGTCCTTTATACGGGTTATAGGATTTAGTTAAAAGAAGAAAGATTATCATACCAAAATGTACACCTGACAACACATCAGTAGAAATAAAAAATCAATGCCCAGCTTTATTATTCAACACTACTTTACAATTAAATAGATTAGAACATTAATACAATTATTATAATTAGTTATATGTTAAAATAACTTTTTTAATATAGTATGATTTCGAAATGGGTTTCAAATCAATGACCAATATAAATTAACAAAATATTGATTTGACATCTGATTGTTTTTATTTCTATTATATCTTTAAACTACAATGACAGCTGATTATTACCAAAAGGTGGTTCATTGATTGAAAGCAAAATGCGACTAATATCGCGTAAAAGTGGGTTTTTAAATGCTTGTGATTTACTTTTTAAGGGACGGTGGACAATTTCAAGCTTTGTAAAACCTTCTCTGGAATGTAGAGAATGCATGAAATAAGTTTCATTGTTATCATTTTTTGGAGAAGACGGCTTAAAATGCTTCCTGGAGCTCCACAGACAAACAGACACAAATTGAGATAAGACCTTTTCTGTTTCTCTATCGATTGAAACGTAAAAATAACTAGAAAATGGATAACTCTGAGCAATGTTCAGACAAAACTCTAATTTTATTTATATAGATTATATAATAACTCAATCGCAAATGCTCACAGATTAACTGTAAGATAAATAGTAGTTTTTGTTTTTGTAAATTATTTGAGTTCGTGTGTTCAGTAAATAATGCATTTGTTGAAAAATAAAATTTACTCTTGTGCCCATGTGGCATCCTACTGAGACCCTTCAGCGACCCACAGTTTGGAAACCACTGGATTAGAATTCCATGGGCACTGTAATTTTCGTTAAATACAGACCTTTCTCAGTAAAGTATTTCCCTAAACACTTACTGTACACCCCAATGTAACGGAGGCCGATACAAATCGCAACACAAGTGTTGTGAGGGGAGGGGGTTGCCTACCCTTGACTCCCCCACAATCAATTAACTGTACACTCCACACTACACACTCCACGCCAGCGGAGGTAACTCCATTATCGTCTGATTAAGCCTCTCGCCCAGGCCGTCACTGATTTGCATGTTTACTCTCGCCGCAGGGAGTCGCGTGCAATCCATGGATTTGCTTTATTTCCCGTGGGCGTCTTTTATAGTATTTGTGAATTATGTAACGTTGGATTGCGGTCGTCAAACATAATGGAATTAAAGTTATGGTTTTCGTGGAATTTTTAAAATCAAATTTGTCAGGATTACAATTAGACCTTTCGTGGTAGTAAAGAAATTGAATTATAATGATTCCTTCTATAAGTAATCTAATACATTGGGTAAAATGTGCGGCTTATAATTTTACACTTACTAAAAACGGTTTCATTCAGATGTTTAAATCGAATAATTTCATTTCCAGGGATTGTTTTAAACATAAAAAATGAATATTTATTTTCTAGTAAGATTTGGCATCGTATACTGAATCTGAGTTACTCAGCAGAACTAATTAGGTTTTGTAACCGTTAAAAATTTAACATGCTACCAGATGTAAAACATTTTAAGGATATAAGTAGATGAAATGGATACTAAGGATCACTCAGGATGGAAAAGTGAACTCAAATAATAGCTACTGTTTGATAATACTGCATAATAATTTTTAGGTGGTTTTCGAGTAACCTTCTGGCCAAGGTCTGTTCGAATTTTCACGTCACAACTAATGTCTCTTAAGTAACCTTACGACTGCTTATATAGCTGAGACCAAAGGCTTAATGTGCCTTCCGAAACACGGTGGTAGTCTCAAATGAAATTTATTTTGTGTCATGAACAGGAATCGAATAGATATGGAATAGAACCCGGGTCTTTTGAGCGGCAGAACAGTATTCTATCCACCCAGCTATGACTGCCACCCCTTAGTGGGAATTTACAACTTATATTAGGGACGAAAATGATAGGATCTACAATGAAAGTTCTGATAAAATCATAAGAATTGACGTATCTCATAAAAATAATCTACTGACTAACGTCTCATGTTTTTGTATCCTATATTGTGGATTATATTTTTCAGAAGGCCATAGCCATAGTGTACAGAAGTCTTCTAAACAGGTTTTCAAATCCATCTAGGAATAGGTGGTTCTGTAGTTTGTCACATAAAAACAAACACAAAATTACCAACAAAGACAAACACGATGATTGTCTTGTCGTTTCTATGCCTCTTCCATTGCTGTGAAAACTCATTTTTGAGCAAAACTCACCTTATGTCTTATAGACTAATTGATCTGCAAGGGCAGCATTGATTACAGTTGTTGGTGGTTTCAGATGGCCGCCATGATAAGCTTGGATTCGCCCAAGAGTAGACTTCTGTCTGACAGCCACAAAATGCACGCATCCATCCAGGTCCATCCGTCAAAGACCAATCAGGTAACCAACAGTGATGACTTTCAGATCTAAGTCTGCTTATCATTTTATTTTGTGTTTAGAGGGGTAGATATATTTCTCAAGAGTGATGAAGAAATTATTTTCATTTCAACTAATTCTGGTGAAAAATTGGAAATATTGTTTAGACAAATGATACTTTTCTGTTTTTGAAATACATCCGTGATCTTACTGTTAACTAAGTAACTCACAAGTAAGTAAAATACAAATAGTTTAACCGATACAATCAAAATTATCATTGCAGTATCATCGATTCTGTGTAAGCTACACACAAATATAAAACTCCATGATAAGATTATTACAAATAGGACACAAATAAACCAACGTAAAGTCTACATGGCCTATTAAGAGGTAGATATTCCCATAAATTTATTACTGTAATGCCCATCTCTATACCTATTAAAGTTATACTATGTTACAGGCTTTATTGATGCAATTTAAACAAATACACTTATACGTCAGGTGGGTATGAAATAGTGACTAGACAATTTATTTTATATTAATATTTCCAGTTTAACATAGGGTGTATTTAGCCAGACATATTAGTATATTGTTGCTATAGTCAACCATTACAACAATGTTTTGCATAGTATGTAATCAATTAATTAATTGCCCTGACAAATTACCGCAATGCAGTTTAAGTATCATTTTGTTCCAGGAGGTTGCTAGACTAACATGTTATTTCATGTTAATACAGTACTGTATGTTAGTACAGTTTTGGTAAAAACATTATTTCAGATTGTTGTGCAGTGCTAAAATAATTAAGTTTAGCTACTGATGTTTGCCACAGAGCTGATGAGGTAACTTTTGCTCCTGAAGGTTGGCATAGTGCTGGTGTGGTATCTTTTGCTCCTGAAGGTTGGCATAGTGCTGAGTGATGTGGTAACTTTTGCTCCTGAAGGTTGGCATAGTGCTGATGTGGTAACTTTTGCTCCTGAAGGTTGGCATAGTGCTGGTGTGGTAACTTTTGCTCCTGAAGGTTGGCACAGTGCTGAGTGATGTGGTAACTTTTGCTCCTGAAGGTTGGCATAGTACTGCTGTAATAAACGTCATTGTAAACATTAGTTCCGGTAGGTTGTCACAGTGCAGCTGTACTAAACATTTTTTCACGAAGGTGGTCACAATGGTGATGTGATAAACTTTTATTTAGGAAGGTTGGTACAGCTGTAGTAGTAAACATTTAGACTTGGATATGTCTTAGCTCTGGGGGAGTGTTAGGAATTTTCAAGAACAAAATTTGAAACAGTGACGTCATTTGGTTTGTGACGTCATATTTAGGTTTTAAGAACAGCTGTTTTGAAGAATTGAAAACATTCCCTTTAGACATATCCATGGTCTAACCCTAAACTATTTCTTACAGGGAAGTAAACACAAACATTTTTTTCGAATGATCAGCACAGTGCTACAGTTCAAAAATTGAGGTATGTTGGTACCGTGCTGTAGTAAACATTTTTTCTGGGCAGGTTGGTACAGTGCTGCTGTACGGGGTGCCGATAGTCTCACTGGTGATCGAGAACCAAGAGCGACTCTGCCTGGCGCAGATCAGCAACACGCTGCTGAAGGAGTTCAGCTACAATGAAATACACAACCGTCGCGTGGCCCTGGGCATTACGTGTGTCCAGTGTACGCCCGTGCAGCTGGAGATCCTGCGACGTGCGGGGGCGATGCCCGTGTCCTCGCGGCGCTGCGGCATGATCACCAGGAGGTCAGTGACAGAGGCAGTGGTCGCTTCTAGTTCAGAGGGGAAGAGATGTAGGATTACATTACAGAAATGGAATACTATCTTCCCAAGAAATTATTATTTCTTTTTTGTACCAAACATTTTAACAGTATATTTCATTGCAAGGATGGAAAATGGTTGTTTCCGGACCAAGATCGAGTTTACGATCCGCACTAACACTCAGCTAAACGTCACGCGTGGAATTCGTTCAAGGCACGGAATAACACTTAAAATTTGAGTTATGAACGATATTTCAGTGTAATGAAGAATTAATTAAGAAAACTAATTAATTAATAGACTATATTTTTTCAAACTGACCTTTAGTTGCCCATTTGATTCCCCCAGTACCAAGGCAACAGTAATATTGTTTTACAGCTGTTTTCAATTTTTACAAACTTCACTGGCAGTATTGTTACTACTAGCGCTAAGTGCTACTAGTGTCAGAAGTTGTAACTAAATACTTGTGTGGTTAAAATCTCCAGCTGATTTACCCAGCCTAGGCCGGGAAAACATTACTTTTTGTAGTCGAGACTAGCGTTGAAAACAGCTGGTTTCGGTACAGTGTAATGAAACAAGATTTTCATTTTGTACCGGTGGTACTGTGGGAATCAAATAGGAAACTAAAGGTCAGTTTCAAAAATTATATTACTTTTTTAGTTTCAATATAATTACAGTGTAATGAAAAATACTGTTCATAACTCGGATTAAAAGTGTTATTCCGTGCCTTGGTCGAATTCCACGCTCGGCTAAACGCCTCGTGTGTAAACTCGATCGTGGCCTGGAAACAAACACTTTCCATCCTTGTAATGGAAATATACTATTTCCTGAATATTCTGTATGCTTTCAAAATGGAACACATAAATTTTCTAAATACTTTATAGACCAGTGGTAGAGTGAAAATACTGTATAAGGGGGTTCACGGGTTGAACAAATTTGAGTTTTGGTTTTGTGCTTAGACTATTTTTGGTTCTTTGTGGTTCAAAAATCCATAAAAAATTATGGTAATATTACAAAATTACCTATTTTACCATATTCAATTTTGGAAAATTCTTTAAAAATACTGTGTCAAACCCCTGTTTTAGCCAAATTTTTCTCCTTCTTGTTTGAACTAAGTACTACTTATCAATTACAGGAAAGCAGAGCACTTTGTCAAATTTATATCCTTGACAGGGATGCTTACACTTTACTGTTAAGTGTCTACACTTAACTATAAAGTGTAGCATTTAAGCACCTTAAAGACTAAACTTCAATATACAAACGCATGGTTAAAACTACGCAATAACCTAATAATATAATAATAATAATACATCTTTATTTCTCATCAAATCACGTAGTCACAAACATTGCTACAACTATATAAAATAAATATTATAATTCATGTACATATATATACATCCAGGCTGACTTTTCGTCAGACTGCAAATAACATGAAACAAACTTGTAAAACATAAATTATCACCTGATTTAGTATCAATAGTTGTCAACCATTTCTGTCGTTTTAGACTAAAATCAGCTGTTATGCTACTTACGTTGTAGCATTTTTTTCTTGATCCCTGATTTGTTGTTTAGGCTATCAGTTATTATTATTGATAGTTTGATCTCAAACCTTCGATGGTTCGATTTAATAGTCGATTACCGGTTTTACACAATCGATATCCCCAACGTCCGAAATACACAAGAAATCGATAGTGATTGATGCATTTACTTTATCGATTATTTGCAATCGAATGCTCAAAAGTATCAACAATGATCTTTTGCGGCCTAGGACTAAAAAAAATCACCATAATGATAGATTTAGTACTAGGAAGAAAAAGAACAACTTTTGCTCTCCAACACATGTATCTTAAGCAGCTGTTTTTGAAGCAGTATGACGAAAAGATTATTTAATGTTTTAATCTAAAGATGAACTTGACCCACAGGGAGGCGGAGCGTCTGTGTAAGAGCTTCCTCGGCGACAACACCCCGCCTCGACTCCCGGACGACTTCGCCTTCAGCGTCCACCACGAGTGCGCCTGGGGGTGTCGCGGCGCCTTCCTCCCCTCCAGGTACAACTCGTCCAGAGCCAAGTGCATCAAGTGCACCATCTGCGGTCTCTTCTTCTCGCCCAACAAGTTCATATTCCACTCGCACCGCACGGGGCCGAGCGCCAAGTACGTGCAGCCCGACGCCGCCAACTTCAACTCGTGGAGGAGACACATGCGTCTCAGCGGGAGCCCGCCCGTGGAGGTCGTGCACGCCTGGGAGGACGTCAAGGTACGAGTATGACGTCACGGTGTGAACGACACATCAGTCTCTTAGTTTAATTGACAAGGTTTCATAATTTTCGTGAGTAGTATTCTTTGTGTTTGTCAACGCAACTGGTTTTTATAACGTATTGACATGGATATGTCTTAGCTCTGGGGGGAGGGGGTGTTGGCTATTTGTAAGATAAAAAGTGGAAACAGGTTTCCATAGAAACAACTAGAGCTATTGTATTGAATTTTTAAAATATAAGAATAAGAACAGCTGTTTAAAAGAACTGAAAACATTCCCTTAAGACATATCCATGATCTGACCTATTTCCCACAGAGAAATAAATACAAACAATATTGATAGGAAGCGTTCCAAACCCTAACATAAAACTGTTGTTACAAAAAAATAATAGTATGACTAGTGACGTCAGAGCCAGTAGCGTGGCTCTGACGTCACTAGTCATTGTATAAAGGTTGGGTTTTCTCTCTTCATTATGCTCGTTTACAAGATCTTTAGCTTAATCTAAACTAATTGAGTCAAAACGTAGATATTTATATCCTTTAAAAGTTATAAAAGCCACGAGCACAGACTAATGGCACCATTTGTAGGTTAGTAATAAATTAATAGCCGTGTCACAAGTATATGGGACCGAAATTGAACCCACACACCTGGGTCCTTACTTACTCAGCTGTCAAGGATAAATAAAGAACATAAATGAGCTGGTTATCACATTCTGCATTTATTTTCATTTTCCCCATTATTATATATTTTATATAATGATGGGGAAAATTAAAATAATGGTGTCATCATGAAAGTACTTGAAACTTGAATACCTTGGACCTATATGATAGTTACGTGGTGATTAATAATTTTAAGGGATAAAAACAAAAAAAATTATATGCTGTATAATATATGAGTTAAAGTCCTTTATTTAGCCTCTAGGGTGGTGTTGTTTACTTATGTTTTCTTGTACCATGTTGAAGGCAATGTTCAACGGCGGCACTAGGAAGCGTCTTCTCTCCTCCAGCACCAACCCTCAGCGGTCCCCTCCCGTCAAGTCCCCCGGGGCGGCCGATCCCTCGCCGCCGCCCTTCCCTCTGCCTCCGCCCGCGCCCACCCGCGTCCCACCGTTACCCATCGTCATGGACTACGTCTGGCACAAACACCCTCTGTCACCGTACTCGGCGCTGCCGTGGCTCGGACTTCCACCCACCTCACCTCTGCTAATGCCCCCTGGCGACGGCAAGCTGTACCCCTCGGCCTTCCACCCCGTGTACTCCGCCCCGCGGCCCTCCTCGGACACCAACGACGACGAGGAGACCGTTGATATAGAGACGTGCCCAGAGGACGACGTCAAGCCAGCGTGGAGCCCCGGGAGACCCACCACAGAGGTAATTCATAATGTATATTCATTTAAATATAATGTATTCGTTATACTTGACACGAATATTTAGTATGGACGATTAGATTTTATGGTATTTTTGCTTTGCTACTTAAAAAGGAACATCTAATTTAGGTGGCGTGTCCTGTAATCCAGCTACTAGGAGATCACGAATTGTGACCAGTTGTGAGCGGTGGTCGGTGGATGTAGTGTTCTCTTGTGTGGATTAACGTTCACACTATTGAATACTACAGTAATCCGCAAAGACCATCCTCTTAATTAAACCTGTTCGTAATTCAGAGACAGTGGTTTGGATTAGGTCCCTTAGATATGCCATTAACTGTGGGGCTATTAATTAACAGTGTTCTGTCCAAGGAACGTGTCAGCCTTGGACAGTAAAATACCTACCTGGGTAGGTTGTCATTTCTCTTAAAAGTATAAAGTATAAAAGTATTTTGTAGCTTCTACGGTGAATTTTACAATTCATCTTAGATAATACAAATTTACTGTTATGTACATAGCATTACTTATAATATGGAAAAGCCAACATCATTTCAAGTCTATAAAAACTGTAATGTTATGTTTTAAAAGGTTTAAACAATATAATAGAACTCAACAAATAAAATTCATCACGTTAGATATCTATGTTTAATTTAAACTCGATTAGTTCGCTGTGTTTATAATATGTTATTTATAAAGTCGTAATTTCAACAATCAAATCAATTATTCACCGATTAATAATACAACACTAATTAATAAAGTAATAACACCTTCGCAGCAGGCTTGTGTTCTTAGCGAATTTCCAAATCAATAATACAACAATAATAATATACTTGTATGATAAATGTTGACATCTATCGATGAATAAGGGAGGTTGAGTATTTTCCATCAGATAATAATGGGGAAGAGTATGCAAGTTTGCTGCTGTGAGGAACACTGAAAGCAGGTTTTTTTAACTATGAACAATTTTTATTTTAACCATATACCAAGTTTTATCTGTCCATAAATAAAGGAGGTTGAATATTCTTTATATGATTAGCATGGGAAAAGATAATGCAGGTTAAATGCCATGATTAAAATACGAGTGAAATATTAATTTTTTCTTTATTCTTCATAATATTAACATTGGAGCCCCAAAATACAACGTACTGAGTTTAGATTTTTCAATGTTTAGTACTAAACGTAGTTTTAAGTGATTCTAATACTAGTCAAAATGAATCGATCGAACCCCCAATTTCTACCCAGTCGATTTGTCATTGTACTAATTATGATGTTTCCAAAGTAATATATAACAAGACCGTTTGACCTACCCCATAAAACGTTAAAAATGCCACACGTAGAAATACACAAAATAAAAATTCTCGGTAAATAGTAATTAGTGTAGTGTAATATCTAATGGTAACTAGAAAAAATCAAAATTCTGAATTAAAATGTAAAAACACAAAATAAAAAAAAAAATTATGTACATGACCGATATATGTAAATTAACGAATCATCCGATAAAAATAAATGGATTTTTTAATTTGGTGTCAATACTAGTTATTTAAAGAGTTTAAAATGTAAAACACATGTATCATAAAAATATATATATAATTTTTAACGATATAGTTTTGGCTCTAAAAATGAAAAAAACGCGGTCTAATTTTGCCTATAGTAATAGTGTCTAAAATTTCAAATCAGAAAAAATTGTTTTTTTTGTGAAACATAATTGAATTTATATTGTAATTATGACACTACGTCTTCATGATTGTGTTCAGCATACTCCATTTTGTGAAATAATTCACCGACACTTATTCTCAGTGGTTCGTACGATGAAGACAGTCATCTAATGTCTCTTAAGACTGATCACGAGATTCTTTTGAGGAAGATCGAATTGTGGAATAAAACGAAGGAACCCAAATCGAGTATCGACGCTTTTCACTTACTGAGCTATTCGCCAGCCGAACCTAAACCTTCTTTACCGACTTTTCTTCAAAGAGATAAAGTCTTGGGAGAGTGTAAAACTTTCTAAGCTGAAATTGAGTTCGGTTCTCGACTGAAGGTTCGATTAAGATTTTCACAGTTATGTGCAACTCCTCCCGAGATGCCGAATAAAACTTTATTAAACCTCTGGTTCAGCCTTTTCATCAAACAAAATCGTCGAGACCGGGTTTAAACAAAAGATTCCCGTGAAGACTTTTAGTCTGTTGTTTTTTACCTGACTTGTGGTTAATAATTTTAAAACGAACTTGTTAAACAAATAGTTTAATTTAAAAAAAAGCTTAATCCAGGCTATAGAACTAAAAACTGTTTACAAAGTACTCATATGTAAATTCCTTTTATTTTACCTTATTCTGTTAATGTTATATCAAATAACAGTTGTATTCTGTTATGACTTTTCAACCAAATAAAGTGAAATGTTTTGATAAGGAATGATTTTATTTCAAGAATTTCAAATATTTAAATACACGTATTGAACAAAATATTCGTTTTAAATAAAGTCAACAGTAGAAGTATTCAAAACTTCCAAGTTCCCAAGAAATAAAAAAAAATTTAAAGTTATCGGCAAAACTGAATAAAAACACTAAAACACAATACGTGTAAACATTATTTTAGAAAAGTTAATATAAAAATGTTTGTATTTACTTCCCTGTGGGAATTAGGTTAGGTCATGGATATGCAAATGGAATGTTTATTGTTAACATTACAAATTTTCCAAACATTACAAATTTTCTTCACAATTAGCTTCAAATTATAATTTAAGAAAAACTTTTAATGCAAGAGTACCTAAACATAAAACCAGTTTTTTTTCAAAATCATTTTTCTTACAATGGAGTTTCACTTTTTAATGCTCTTCAAACTCCATAAAGGCAAAGGCAAGCTGCCCCAAAATTTTTGAAAATATGGTTAAAAAATTTTTAATTGAAAAATGTTTTTATAATGTTAAGGACTTTATTGGTTATAAAGACGAATCCTAGTTATTTTTTAGTTCATTATTATACATAGTTTATTATGACTACTTACTAATTTTATGCAGTTCTTGTTAACAACTGTCAAAATAAAGCAATTTGAATCTGAATCTGAATGTTTTCAGTTCATCTAAACAGCTGTTCTTATAACTAAACTATGACGTCACCGTTTCAAATTTTGGTCGCGCAAATTACCAACACCGCAGAGCTAAGACAAATCCATGTCAAAAATCAGTACCTCATCCAATATGGTTGAAATATACATATTACTGTAAATATGTTTTCACCTTATCGAAACAATTATCTCCGTTTGCCGCTAGGCAGCGCCACACTCGGGGGGGGGGCGGATTCCCCCCTCGACCCTCAGAGCGTGTAATCAAAAGAGTTCCCTCTCGAGATTTGAAGCATTGTTGGTCCTCAGCATCACCATTTGTTTGCGTGTAATCCGTGGCAACTCGCTGTTGCATTGTTGTCGACAGTGGCCATATCTTGCAACTTGCACCGGAATTTGCCAGAGTGTTGGGCGTGTAGTCCCATGGTGTTCCAACTGGCACGTTGCAACACAAAAACAATATAAACTACTATAAATATATATTAAAGAAAATTATTTTTTCTACAAAGGCGAGGATAATAAAAAATAAACGGTACCAGTGGACTGGCACATACTTTCTCCCTTAAGTAAATTTAAAAAAGACAATCTGTAATAAAACTATCATGTTCTACAAAGTGAATCTAAGTATCATTTAATAACTTATTGTTTCAAAAATAATCATCTAATTTCGAAATATAAAAACAAGTGAGACAAAGTTTAATTAATTGTTCAAATTGTATAGGGAAACTGGAATACCAAGCTTTTGAGCTTGTTTGTTCGGTGATTTGACCTTAACACCAATTTCATCGAAAACGGTAGGAAAGTAAGGAAGAAATCGATTTTATATTCTCCTTAAGAATAACATTCGCTTTCAGACAACGTACTGCGTTTATCGAGGACAGTAAATTTAACTTTTCTCTGGAACCGTTAGTCGTAGACAAATAATCAAAACTAATTTGTTTAGTTTTTTAAGCTATCAGTGGTACTAGTCAAGTTAACCTTACTTTTATTGTTATCGCTGAAAATTAAAAATTTGATTTTTGACATTTAAATGCCATAACTTTGAACCGTCATTTACAGACATGCGGGTGGTGTCACATTATTTAGTACTCTGTGCACTATAAACTATTAAATTTTAATCAAAATAGTTAGTGCCGTTTTTGAGAAAATTGGATTTTTCACGTTTTTTAAGGGTTTTTAGGGGTGAACTACCCTTAAAAATCAAAAATTCGAAAAAATGAAAAAACGCCTGGAGATACGGTGAACAATATACATGCCATTTCTAAATCGGACACGGGTAGGCTGTGGCACTGTGCACATCCAGACACACACACACACAGACAGTTGACAGTCACACGGACGGACAGACATCACGTCAAAACCCACTTTTTTGGATTCAGGAGACCCCAAAACGGATATATCCACCTTCAACTCAAATTCGAAAATTTTGACGAAAACAATACTTTCTCCATATACTATGTATAAAGGGAGAAAGTAAAAACTAATTCACGCATTCTTACGCCTATTTATTGCATCTCATTTTGGTGACCCAGATGAGGTGTCATGTCTCCGCTCAGTTCCATCTGCGAGTTATACGCTCAGGCTTCTTTCGTGTTGTGGTCACGTATTCCTTAGGGATCATAAGAGTTCGGAGTATCCTACAGCCCGAGTCATTACACGACACGACCAAACTCCAACGATCTTCAACGGCTCTAAAAGACGCGTCAGTCATGATCAAGAACCTCTAGCGTCACGGACTCACCACCTACCAATACGTCACAGCGTTCACAGTACCCGCTCTTATAGACGAGACCTCCAGGATGTGTGGCTTCCAGCTGACACGTTGCTAAGAAAAATCAATACAATAATGTTCAAAGAATGTTTGTATTTTTTAATATTTGTGTGTTAATCTCCTTTCACACACGGTTCATACGGTTTCAGACCGGTTTCACCTGTAGAAATCCTGTTGGGTAGACATTCCAATACCACGAAGAATCGCAATATAAGATCTCAATCTTCCACACAGACGCGGATTCCTTGGTGTTGATTAACGTTCGTACTATTGAATACTAAGTTCATCCTCAAAGACCACCTTCATAATTAAGATGCAAAAGTGGTTTGGATTCCACGTTAAAACTGTCCCTTAAAAACCATCTGCTGTTGGGCTTTTGAGTAACAGTCCTGTCTAAAGAATATGCTAGCCTTACAATATACCGCCACAATCATCTTACACCCATTTCTCATTCGTAGCTTCAGCTACTATTTCAAAAGGTATAAAGTAATAATAGTGGAGTTTCCGCAGTACGGGCAAAACCGAACTGTGTAAAAGGGGCGTTAGAGGTGATAACGGGAGAATACACTCATTCATGTGACCTTACACCAACTTATTTAACCTCACCTCTATCTGAATCCGTTAGTCGCATGACCTGGTAACAACTCGTTCACTTACGTTAATTGATGATAAATTTTAAAAAATTAGTTATCTGATTAGCCTAGCGGTGACGTCCTCGGTTCGGTTCCAGGGTGACTACAAAAGTTTCAGGAGTTAGGAGTTTGCTTTTCCTACACTCTACTGGTGGACTATCACACGGGAAATCCCAATTTGGCGCTACTAAATAACATTATTAAGCCAGTGAAAACGATGCAGAGCGTTCTAAGAATCAGGTTTCAGAACGCATAATTAAGTTAGCAATGCGCCGTGTACGGGATATGATAGATGATAGAAATTCGTACTCTTGCTGCTAACAAGTTAAAATAAACAACCTCTTTTGCCAGTTGCAACAGACTGTTTTAAAATGTTTTGTCAATACAGTCAGACCATTTAACATACCAGAGTGAGTGTAGTTTTCCATCCTCTATCAAATCATGTTAACCTGGGTAGGTTGACATTTCAGTTAAAAGTATGAAGTATAAGAATAAGTTGTACAAAAAAATTCTTCTAGACAATGTTTTAAGTTTTCCCCCATTAGTATGTATACACTACTTGAAGAGAGTTATATACCGTTTAAAAGTGAGGAATGAATTGTTAAGATGACATTTTAGTACCTTAGTTACCAGTTGCTCCACAAGATTTGCATCTAAAATCCTCTGGGTCCAGTTGAAAGAAACTTGAGAAGTTTTAAAACATCCCTCGTTTAACCCAGGAGAAGTATGTGACAGGTAGTTGGCATTCAATTCAAATTCTGGACGAGTCCTTAATCGCTTTTACTAAAGTTACGAGGTCTTTTACGATAATGGCCTATTTTAAATGTGCCCCAATACCTCTTGAATCTGGAATTTTTAAACACAATGTTTTAACTGTATTATCTTACGTAAGGTTAAACACAAAAGCAGAAAATCTGTGATTCTAAAACTTTTTCCCTGTGCGGTGAATTAAGACAGCGAGCTTTAGTCCCATATATAGCCAGAGGTGACCGCTCATGGTTTGACAGGAGCCGCCCGGCCACGGTTTTCCATCTAGAAACCTCTGAATAACTGGGCCAGAACATTCCTGAGCTGTGCAGTTTACAAGTTATAATAATTTATTAATCTAAAGTACTGAAGAAAATATTTATTTTTTCATATCCAATATGGCCATTTTTATCATTGGCTTTGAAATCATTAGAAAACATGAATCAAAAACCACTTTGAATTATTTAATATTTTACCGTTAGATGAGATATATAGGCGTATATATGTATCGTAACATTATTTAAAACAGCCTGTTTGGTCATGCACAAAATAATATCTTTGCTATCCTACTTTAGTTTATTTAAGAAAATGTTTATTAATTTTATTAATAAGCGTTTATTAATTACTTGTATATTCTAATAATACACATCACTAGTTATACGAAACACATATTACATCATAGTACAATAAAACTGAAAGAGGTTGATTTCTTACGTTATTGAACAATAAAGAACCAATCACTTAGAAAATTGACCAATCGAAGGTAAATACCATCTAACAAGGTTTGATACATTGGCGGACATTGTGGTGATAATGTAAATGTGTTTGTTTGAGGTTAAGCGACAATCAGCTGGTTAAACAATCAGCTGACAACAATCAGCTGACAGCAGGAAGATGTCGCATTGTTGATACACTTAGGCTAATGGGCCCATTGTCGTATTACAGTGAACAATACAATTTACTTACCAATGGCAAGCCCTTGCTCCAAGTATTGAGGGTGTTTTAGTAGTCTTAATAATTTTCCTTTATTTTAACAATCATCGTGACTAAAAATATGTTTTTATTTTTTATGCTGATTATTGCTTATTTTTTAGTTACCAAGTACTCTACTTTTCCTTTCTCCCCCTATATGAATTTGAACTAAGGGTGGAACCTTTCATTATGAGGCTTCCTGAATACAAAAAATGGTTTTCGAGCTGATGTCTGCCTGTCTGTCTCTATTTTATGTATGTGTGGTATATCATAAGCTATTATAAGTAAAAAGACAGAGCGGTGGTGGGTCACGAACAAACTTCCCGCCAAATATATGGTACTTTGGGACCAGTGATGTTTATTTACATAAATAACTGAAAATATTATTTTTTGCTTCTACTAACTTCTAAAATGTGTTTAAATTCTATAATTTTATTATTCTAGCCTGTATGACTCACGTTGTTACGCAGACATATTTGGGTTATAGGTTTTATTCTTAGTTTTATGTTTTTTATAATATCTTAATCTTATTACTTTTAAATCTACTACTGAAATAACAAGTTCCAGGAACATTTATTTGTTACAATTCGTCCCTTTTCCGTTTTAATTCCTATTTCATTATTTCGATTTAGTGAGACTCCCAAGTACTTATTTAACTTCGGTTATTTTTTCAAAATGATATAGTTGTTGACCCAAAAATCTTTTAAATTTAGATTCTTCCGTCATTCATCAAATTTGACTTTTCTTTGTTTTGTATTTGTATTGGTTTGATTTGTTTTGTGTCTTTCTACGCATCTCAGCATTTTTTAAACCTTTGATGGGGAGTGGTCCAAACCCAGGTCTTGTTACTGCCTAACGTCGACCTGTAACTTGGTCCAGATTCGATCCTTGAGGGATTCGATCAGGTAACCTTCAATTTAGAAGGCAGGCAGGTCCTTCTATATCCTCTCTTCACTTATTTCAAGTCTAATATAATGCTATTCTCTTATGGTAGCTTTATTAAGCTAGGTCCACTTTTGACTCTGCAACACCATCTGCAAAAGTGAGTGTATTTGGTTTAGAGCTTTGCTTCACTGCGAATTCCTACCTAGGTTAAATTTAAATAGTAATTCCACTAGTCAACTATTAATATAATTACTTTTTGAAATGATGACCTATCCAGATAGACATTATAAGACAAGTATGAATGAGAAATGAGTGCAAGAGTATTGTAGTCTTGTTACTGACTAAGGCTGATAAATTCCTTAGACAGGGCTGTTAGATACTAGCCCAACAGCCGATGGCAACTAATGGACCTACAGTTTATCGTGGAATCCGAACCACCTTTGCCTTTGTATTACGAACTAATTATGAGAATAGTCATTGCGGATGAAAATAGTATTCAATATTCCACACCAGACTATTGCTTATAACTATCCACAATTTGTGACCTCCAGACTGGATTACAGGACACGCCACCGTCTTAACGTATTTTGACCCGATTTAAACCAGTCCCCATACCCCATATGTTTTGAAGGGCGTCGACGCAGGGCTAGAGGGGTTTGATTAAAGAGTGAGCGCCGAACCATGACGACGTAGGGCGATGTTGACATTTCACCGCCGCCGCGATTGGCAACATAAAGATAAAGCAATAACTTGATTGATGCGGACGGCCACCGATTGTTTATATGCACTTAGCACTTCCGGTGCCTCTACCGGAAGTGGGAGGTGGAGTGGGAACGGAGGTGGGCATCCGACACCTGTGGGGGGTGGGGGTAATCAGATTAATGGAGGGAGATTAGATCACCGGGTCGTATCTGGTTGAGGAAACGGTCAACACTTTCTACGAGCACTTTATTACTACAAACCTAACTCGTTCATACTCATACTTACAACCAGATTTTCTTATTGAATCTGTACTATCTGCAGCCAACTCAGGTGGCTCCAAGGGGGGCAGTAGGGACATTTAAATATAACAATTTTCAGAAGGTAAAAACAATTGATTAATTACAGAAATCTACATAACAATCAAGTTTAAAACTGTTTAAGTATCCTCTCTAGATAGTAAGCATAATTTAATAATAATAGATAGATAAGACTGGGACGGTTGCGACGTCCTGTAATCCAGCTACTTGGAGGTCACGAATTGTGGATAGTTGTGAGCGATGGTCGGTAAGTGTAGTGTTCTCTTGTGTGGATTAACGTCGGCACTATTGTTTACTGCGTTAATCCGTCATTCTCATGATTAGACCGATTCGTAATTCAGAGGCCGTGGTTCGGATCCACGTTAAACTGTAGGTCCATTAGTTGCCATCGGCTGTTGGGCTATTAATTAACAGTTCTGTCTAAGGAACATGTCAGCCTTAGTCAGTAACAAGACTACAAGATCGCGCCACAATCATCTTACACTCAATCCTCATTCGCCATTTCAATAATCTAATCTAATTTCATGCATTTTTAAATAACATCAAATGGATATTAGTTTTATAATTTTATAAACTACTAAAAAAATTGACAAGTATTGACGTTGGTAGTGCCCTCATAGCAGGTGGTTGGTAATACTTCGTAAACTCTTATCTAAAACAAGTTTCTATGTTTTGTAAAATAAAGTACAGTAATCATATTCTTGTCTTCTCTATGGTTTGCCTTACGTTCAACGTCTCTAAAAATGCATTAGTTATAGCTGTAAAATTTAATACAGTACAGTATTTTTTTAACATGGATATGTCTTAGCTCTGAGGGGAGGGTGTTGGTGATTTTTAAGATGGAAAATTTTTAACAGGTTTCCATAGAAACCACCAAAGCTGTTGTATTAAGTTTTTAATACAAAAGAATAAGAACAGCTGTTTAGATGAAGTGAAATCATTACCTTTAGACATATCCATGATCTAATATATCATAATATAATCATATCCATGATTTCCCACCGGAAAGTAAATATAAACATTTTTTGTAAGGAGGGGTGAGTACCCCAAACGCTACCCCCTTGTGCCCCCGCCGATAATATATACTAGAGCCACTCCTGAGCCAACTGGTATATATACCAACTGGTACACCAACTGCTATAGGTATTCAACTGGTTTATATGTAACTAAAATATCAAATTCAAATTTCTTTTATTGTCATACAACTATATACAATAGCACCGACAAAAAGTCCTAGAAGTTACAAGAGTTCACCAAATACATCCTTAATTTTTAAACCATTTATAAAATAATTAATTAAACTATTGACACTTTTAATTTTTTTGAATCCTTTTTTCAAGTTTAATGGCAAAGCGTTGTAATAAATGGCAGATTAGAATGTTTGTTTTTCAAAAGAAGAAGAAAAGTCCTGTGTAGGAGATTTTGTGATTGAAGAAATCATTTCTGAAGCTATAAACTTAATTTTTATGACCACTCTGAAACGACTCTGATGTACTTCTGAGAACGTAACAATTCGAAACCTAGCGAACGACCCCATGCAAGAATCTCCCTCCTTGGTGCTGAAAATAACACGGAGAACTTTCTTTTGGCATCGAAACACCTGCCTGTGCTTTTCTGTTTTATATCCCTAGATGACCGAAACATGAACCATGTGGGGATAAAAATAGCCATAATACGCGGACAATATCCTGGGGAACTATTAAAAATCTAAAAGCTATAAATTTTTTTGAAAATAGAATTTTTATAAGAGTCTAATCAGATATTAGATACTACAATGTCCTTCCAAATGCCAGGTAACACAATGATTTCTGTTAAAAAAACGTCACAGTGATTTCTTTAATTTATAATTTAACATAAGACGCTGGTACCGTAGATTCTCTGTGAGAAAGCGAGTGAAAACTAAATCCCTTTTCATTTTTGAAACTTGCCCTAAGTATAAACATGGTTTCTTTCCCCTCTAACACAGATTTTGATCAGGATCGAACCGATGCCTTCAAATGATGAAGCAGGAACTATATCCAATGAACCACCCAGCCAGTCAGTAACTTCTATAACGTATATAGTCGGACTGTTATATTACTTGTATGGAATTTTTATCGTGACGTCACTTATTTATTTTACTTGGTGTTGTTGGTAGTACGTGTCAAACCAGCACATGTAATGCTGTTTGCTGGCTATACTGTATTATCTACTCTAAGAGCTCGCCAACCAGGGCAACAGGGCTGTTAGTTGATTAACGTGTAACGGCCGACCTTTGCCGATCCTGCAGGACTAAATGTTAATCCGGAGAAATGTCAAGCGCGGACCTTCCCCTCCCCCCTCCCCGGGGATCCTGCTGTAATTACAAAACGTGAGGATAAGCGCCCCCATTAATCAGTTTTGGCATTTTGTCCTGGGTAAAAGTCAAATCTGATTGTCAACTTTGAATAAAGACGCAGTAGAAGTCCCCGGGCGCCGAAGACCCCTCGTGAAAGACTCAAAACATCTTCCATCGTGTATTGTAGCCATTGTCAACGCACTTTTTTCTGTTCGACCTTTTTATTTTCAGTTTTTAATTTTATCTTTTATCGTGCGTATCGAATTACAATGCGTCTATTGTGACTTCATATTATAAAATGTGTAACCTTTTAAACTCCAACTCCTCGCCTTGATTTATAAACATACACGTTTTCATCAATGAATATCGCTTGGTGTTTCAATGGAGATTAAATCTTAGTGGAGACTCATGGGTAACCGATGTCAAGGAATAAAAAATATTAATCGGGATTATTCTAACTAAGGCGAAGAGTGTCTGGCCTTGTTATATAACCTAAGTTTTATTTAAATCTGTAAGTAGTAATTTCTTAAAATATTACGAGTCCATGTTTCTCGGGGGTTCGCCAGTGACAAGATTTGATTCTCGGAGATGAGACAAACGATATTTGTATTTCAGACTCCCACCGTGCTTCTGAACACACTTTAAGTCGTTTATTCCGGCTACATGAATAGTCTACATGAGTAGTAGAGGTCATGACAGAGGTGCTTGTGCGGCCTGAAACCCTGCTAACACATCTTCACCAGAAGGTTACACAAACCTTTACCTTTTCGCCTTTAAAACTGGCCAATCACAGGAGGACACATTATGTTTTAACGGGTTAAACGACAACTATGTAAACTGTATTTTGGACATATAGGTATGTGTTGACATTAACATGTAATGATATATGCTAACATGCCCTGACATGATATCACAACACATGGGCTATTCTAATCACATGGTATTCGTTCTTCTCGCTGTCATTAGATTTATTTCGCTCTAATCCCTAATCTTACAATACGTTAGGTTTATTTATGGAGTGGTAGTTTGAGATGACCTGTCATTTGGGGGGCTATGTGAAATAACGACCTACTTAGGTAGTTTAAACCAAAACATGTATAAGAAACGAGTGTAAGATGATTGGGACGCGATCTTGTAGTCTTGTTACTAACTAAGGCTGAAATGTTCCTTAGACATGACTTTTAATTAATAGTCTAAAAGCCAATGACATCTAAGGGACCTATAGTTTAACATAGGTTCCGAACCAACAATTATTTTTCTCTGATTTATGAACCCTAATAATTACGATGGTATTTGTTGAGGAATGTAGTTTTCAATAGCACAGATATTAATGCACACAGACCATCGCTATCCACTATCGTTGTAACTATCCAAAATTCGTGACCTCCATGTAGTTAGATCAAAGGACACGCCACAGACCATCGCTATCCACTATCGTTGTAACTATCCAAAATTCGTGACCTCCATGTAGTTAGATCAAAGGACACGCCACAGACCATCGCTATCCACTATCGTTGTAACTATCCACAATTCGTGGTCTCCAAGTAGTTGGATCAAAGGACACGCCACAGACCATCGCTATCCACTATCGCTGTAATTATCCACAATTCGTGGTCTCCAAGTATTTGGATCAAAGAACACGCCACAAGCCATCGCTATCCACTATCGCTGTAACTATCCGTATATCGTGACCTCCATTTAGTTAGATCAAAGGACACGCCACAGACCATCGCTATCCACTATCGCTGTAACTATCCACATATCGTGACCTCCAAGTAGCTGGATCAAAGGACACGCCACAGACCATCGCTATCCACTATCGCTGTAACTATCCACATATCGTGACCTCCAAGTAGCTGGATCACCCTGGACACGCCACAGACCATCGCTATCCACTATCGCTGTAACTATCCACATATCGTGACCTCCAAGTAGCTGGATCACCCTGGACACGCCACAGACCATCGCTATCCACTATCGCTGTAACTATCCGTATATCGTGACCTCCAAGTAGCTGGATCACCCTGGACACGCCACAGACCATCGCTATCCACTATCGCTGTAACTATCCACATATCGTGACCTCCAAGTAGCTGGATCACCCTGGACACGCCACAGACCATCGCTATCCACTATCGCTGTAACTATCCACATATCGTGACCTCCAAGTAGCTGGATCACCCTGGACACGCCACAGACCATCGCTATCCACTATCGCTGTAACTATCCACATATCGTGACCTCCAAGTAGCTGGATCACCCTGGACACGCCACAGACCATCGCTATCCACTATCGCTGTAACTATCCGCATATCGTGACCTCCAAGTAGTTAGATCAAAGGACACGCCACAGACCATCGCTATCCACTATCGCTGTAACTATCCGCATATCGTGACCTCCAAGTAGCTGGATCAAAGGACACGCCACAGACCATCATCCACTATCGCTGTAACTATCCACATATCGTGACCTCCAAGTAGCTGGATCACCCTGACACGCACAGACCATCGCTATCCACTATCGCTGTAACTATCCGCATATCGTGATCCAAGTAGCTGGATCATGGACAGCGAGACCATATTCCACTATCGCTGTAACTATCCACATATCGTGTCCAAGTAGCTGGATCATGGACACGCCACAGATCGATTACTATCGCTGTAACTATCATGAGTAACTGACACGCCACAGACCATCGCTAACTATAAATATCCACATATGACTAGCTGGATCACCTGGACACGTCAGCTGCGCTTCCATATTGGTTTCTAACTACCCGATCCATTATTAACAGGTTGTTTGCCATTCTAAACGATCGATTTACACTTGCACACATCACAGGGGTGGGGGGGAAGGGGGAAGGAAATAGTAAACAAGAAGAGTGGCAGCTGCTCGGTGTTACAAAAAACCAATAACGGTTGTTGCAATATTGAGGAGGTGCAGCGCTGCAGCGGCCGGTTGATGCATTATTAGTGGTAAGCTGCGCCTGCTGCGCGGGTGATTACATCCTGCGGACACAGCGGCTTTGGTAAATCCGCGACTTGCGTCATGAACAGAACTGATGTGTTGAACAGAGCAGTCAAGACAATGATGAACACCGTGGTGATAGTGAAATTACCACACATTTTTGGTTTTTGCCGAAGGGTGAAATTGGTATAGGGTTCCCGTGTTGAATCTGGGTTCGTGATTAATCTACGTCACTGGAAGTAACTGATTTTTTTAGAGATAGATGGTGATTTATGTACGAACAAGTTTTGAAAAAATCGGTCCAATCGCAAATGGATAAATAACATCGCAAATTTTGCACCGAAGTACAAGTAACTAACCACCATGCTACCAAGACACCATATTCATTATCATAGACAATGAATAATCTCGTATTGAAAATAAATTATGAATACTAGGCCTATGTAATGGAAAAATGTCTCCCGAGACCCAAGGGCCCCTGAAATACGTTTCATCGTTTTTCGACGCAGTGAGAATTATTTAATAAGTACAGGTTTGATTAACAGACGAAATTGGGTTGGGATCCATTGGCTGTTGAGCTCTTAGCTAGAAGTACTGTCTAAGGAATATTTTGCCAACATGTTCACTTTTAGTTAGTAACAAGACTAAAACACCGTGCTACAATTATCATCCCTACTTGGCTTAAAATACTAAATTGCGTAGGTCGCTATTTTACAAAAAAGTATCATAGTTTTAGCCCAAGAAAGAAATCTCCCCAATTGTTAATCAGGTGGTATTTGAATTTTTACATAGCAAAACATAGTGAAACAAATGAGCAAAATTCTTTTGAAAAGTAGTAATTGCGTTAAAATAAACTCTCACAGAAGTTGAGTGTAAATATTTGTATTTACTTCCCTGTGGGAAATAGGTTAGATCATGGATATGTCTAAAGGGAACGTTTTCATTTTTATCTAAACAGCTGTTCTTATTCGTTTATATTTAAAATTCAATACAATATTTCTGGTAGTTTCTATGGAAACCTGTTACATGTTTTCCATCTTAAAAATCGCCAACACCCCCCCAGAGCTAAGACATATCCATGTCAAAAAGAACTTAGGTTAAGTCTGTACCCTTGTGGTATCAGATCGATATCCGGGTCGGACAGGCGGAGTAACTAAGCGAACTTATCTAAGGACAGAAGCCTCTGTTTGATCGTCGACCGCCGCCATTTTGGATTGATGAATGATGTTTAAGCACACGCGCCCTTGTTTGGCGCCTTCCGCTCTATCGCGCCATCGATAACATGATCGATTTTGGAGAATTGTCTTCCAATATTACTTGTTCAAAATTTTTTCTCTAGCGTGATTTAAGTATTTGTTACCTCAAACTTGTGGTTTTTACTGGAAGATATTGTTCATACTAAAGTACAGGATACAAACTTGTAGCGTGGGACATACACGATTCTTCAGTGTATTTTTTATAATCAACCACCAGGATTCAAAACTCTCCTTTTATTGGTTTATACAGAGTTTTTTAGAGAAGTTCATTTTGGCGCTAGTTAATCAAAACATAATATTGGACTTTTTCCAACACGAAAAGTTATTCGATACTATACAACGTTTCTATGATGAAACTTTTTCAAGTACTATCAATATTTTTTTACGTATTTTAATATTTTTAAGTTGGCTATATGTTTTGTAAAAGACGAATATGTAAACTTCGATTGGTCCTGTTATCTGGTATAAATAACCTTTTAATATGAATGTAGATTGGTTCCTTAAAAACGGAAAATTAGTAATGTTCGTGTAACCTTCTGGGCAAGGAATAGTGTCAAAGCTTTCATGTCGCACTAGTCCCTGACGTAACCTGACGACTACTTAATTCAATTTAATCCATGTAACCGGGACCATCGTCAACGTGACTTCCGTACCACGGTGGCAGTCTAGGAAAAATTTTATATGTCACGGCCGGGTGTCGAACCAGGGTCTTTTGGATGGTGGCTTTATCCACCATGTTCTAGTTTAAAACACAAACAAGTCGTCCAGTTAATTATAAATTATTGCTAACCAACGATTTTTAGTTTCAAAAGCTATGTGCAAATCAATAAAACCAGATCGCATGTAGCACTCTGCCGTGAGGAAAGCGATTCTCCATTTTCATATTATTGTTACCCTCACTTATGCAATACCCTGTATCTGGAAATTGTTGACTTTGACAAAGATTTGTACGTTGTTCCTTGGGATAGATTTAGTGAGCGTTTTTTACTTCACCATTCTATCTAGATCGGTTTGTCTGCAACCAATTTGAGTAACCTTTACTAGAATAGGCATTGTAATTATATACATGAATTAAGGCTACTGTCTAATCTCGACAGGAAAACGCAAAACGGTCAAAGCGGTGGGGTTGAGGCGGCGTGTTTCCACTCGATGGCACCAGGAAAGGTTTTTAATATTTGGATTTTTACAAAAATTTTTTTTTTTTTTTTGTTTTTCAAGTATTAAATTTGTTATGTTATGTTCAATAAAATCAGCTTAAAAACTACACAAATTAGTTCCTTAAAGTTTTTCTCTTAACCTTTCCGTATTAAAGAAAAATCTAAACACTTGCAATTTTTCGCGCGGCAGGGTCGGAAAAATTAATTTTTCGAAAAATAATCTAAATATATTTATAATATTAAAAACATGTTTTACTTATGTGTTGACATCTTAGCTTAAAAACTGATTGATCATGCAGCAAACCACTAACTTTTCCAGTTAATAAAATTAAACACCATTATAAGAGTGAAGTTGGAAAATTTAATAAAATTTTTGATTTACCATTCATGCTAAAAAACCATTTCCACCTCAATTATTTTATGGAGAATGCAAATACCTGTATCTGGAAAGAAAAACATTTTATTTTTTGATATTTGCATTTTATTAATTTTTATCTCGATCGGTTTGTCTGCAACCAATTTGAGTTAACTTTACTGGAATAGGCATTGTAATTATATACATGAATTGAGTTGATTTCAAAATTAGTAATATTTTTACCCAGTTTCATCACAGTATTTGAAATAATAACTGAGATATTAGTTCCAGCATTTTAATACACTACAAAAATTTGTTAAAAATTAAACACAGTATGTTAAAAAATTTTAACATACTGTGTTTACCAGTTTCTGTATCTCAGTAACCGCTTGGCGTAGAGCGAAGATTGGAAAATTTAAATATTTGGTTTTTGAGCTGATTCGAATGGCTAAAAAATTGAACCATGGACACAAAACCCTCCAAAGGTACAGTTACCATTGCCCTATCGCTATGCAAAAAAGTAGTCTAAAATATTACAGAAAGGAACAGCTTGATATTTTTTATTTTGTGTATTTCTACGCTAGAGGCATTTTATAACGTTTTTGATGGGAAACGGTCCAAACCCTGGTCTTGTTAATACCTAACGTCGACCTGTTGTTAGGAAGCATAATTAATTCGCCCAATGACAATGGCGACTGGGTATCCTTGTGGGATTCGATACGACCCCAGAAACAGTATTCCACATACCACCCAGGGTAAGTGGTAGTGCACGCTGCATGCTGCACAACGGATATTTTATATGTTTATATTATCTGGTATATGATACACTTACAAATGTATATTAGTTGTCTAGTGGTGAAATGTAACCTAGATTTTAAGTTTGAATTACCGATCTTGTAGTCTTGTTCCTGGCTAAGGCTGACATGTTCCTTTGACAGAACTGTTAATTAATAGTCAAAGAGTCAATAGTTCTTGTACTAAGACTCAATTATCCGTAATTCATGACCTACAAGTAGCTGGATTACAGGGAACGCCACCGTCACAGTCAATTATATCATCTAGGGTCGAGTTATAAACTTTTATCATGGTGCTAGGGTTAAGTGCAACCGTGAAGGCCATGAGAATATCAATCAAATAAATATTTTATGGCTGCGAAAAACGACGTAAGCGTTAATGTCTTTGTTTGTGTTTTCAACGCCAGAGGTTTATTTTACGTTGATGGGGAACGGTCCAACCCCTAGAGTCGAACCGGCAACTTTACCAAACAATTTACTATTACAGTTTTTCTCAAATCGAACCGATATTCGATATTTCGTTTGATATCGATATGGTGTTTATCGATGTTTACCGGAATCAATGCAGAGTGGGCGTGACAGTGATCGCTTCATTAACAATTGACCACCGAATGACAGATGGCCGCCGAGCGTGTTCCCCGGTCTGTTATTTACTAGGCCATCGCAGCTTGTGTTATGGTTAACTCCGCTGGCGTGACCAGTATCACAGCTGTTTTGATTTATTCTGTCACGTCAATTGTTAATCCCATCCTGATATGTGATTGTATAACGGGATATGTTCTTGAACAATATTTATACGAGTTTATATATTGGTTAGCATAATGGTTTAATGGTGGAAGGAAAACTTATTTATTTACTCATTACCTAGTAATTTGTTAAATTTACAAATAAAAACAATTTATCTACTATTTATCTATGGTACTACAATTTACAAGCTATCTACTACAATATATAAACATTATCATTAATGTTATTTTGCGGTTTAAAGCTGTAGCAGTTTAGGACAGTGACCTGTTCTATACATTTCTATAAGTGGCAATTGGGAAATATTTTTATCTCTAATTCTATCCTATTCTTTTTATTTAGTTTTGTTGTATTTTCAATATTTTTCATTTCATATAATGATTGAACAATGAAGAGAAGACGAGAGAAAATTATTGTGTTTGCTCAGTATAAACAATGCATTAACAGTAAGAAAAGCTATACTTAGAGAGTAGCTAAGATAAACTTTGAGAAGATTTAAAAAGCATATAATATGTGTTACAAATTATTACCAAACCAATATTTTGCCTTTTTTAAAGTTCACTGGAAATTAATCCTTACAGGATTCACTTATTTTGATTAGTAAAAACCTATATTATGACTATATTAAAACCCTTAATGAAAACACAAATTTATTCCAAGTACCTACTAGAAAATGAAATTTCCAAAAAAGTAGTAGATTTATATAGTAGATCTGTTTCAAAATATAGTGTTTTTACTGATGTAAATTAATACAGAGAAGGGTTTGAAGAAAATCCGTAAGACGTTTTAGAGTAGTCTTAATTATTTGAGAAATTTCAGGGCCAACGATGACAGATTTTTATAAGGAATCTATTTTGGTTACAATAAACAGGTGTTTTCATAACCAAACATATTTGTGCAGAAACCTGACTCTCCAACGTCGGAGCCAGAAGTAGACGTTGGATCTGAGAGTGTTGAAGGTACGTTACCACAATCTCCATCAGCTTTTGACATTGAGTGGTGTATAAGTAATTGAAAAGTATTAAAAATGTGTTAAATTTTACAAATAACAATTACAACTTAATTGTCGTTAAGCTGTTGACAAAAATGAGGGAATCTCATTCAGCCCACAGGCGTTCGGTCCACCGTCTCCCCACTCAAGTCTGATAGAGGGGGAGGAAGAGTAAGACGCCCCCAGACAGCGCTTTGTGGAGTTGAGTTAGTTTGGTTATTGGTAGTATAAATATATAAATATAGGGAGGGAGTCTCCATCCCCTTCACTCTATTGCTTCCTCTCACCAAGACATGGTTTTATCATGAATGCCAATTAATAAAAAATGATCGGTAATACATTTGATTTATTTACTTTAAGTAATAATACATTTAGGGCGGTGTTTCCACAAAGAAACAAAGCAAAATAACGTGAAAAACACGGTGGACCGATAACACAGTTTCTGAAAAAAATGACAAATTAATTTTAAATATCTAAAAATTTATTTTTATTATCTTGAATTAGTTAGGCTTGATTATATTTTATGATGTGAAAAATAAAAAAATAGAGGGATGAAACCAGTGGTTGTTTCCAGGACGTTGTCACAGTAAAGTACTTTAAACTGATTTCAAACTAATTGTAGTGGTCGAGGAAGAGCGACCCAAGGATGGTCAGTCGGACAACCTGTCCGCCACCTCCGCCGCCCCCGCTGCCGCCCCCGCCCCCGCCCAGGAGCCGCCCCTCTGGTCCGTCGCCCGCCTCCACCGTGAGTGGCCAGACCGCGCACTCTACCGCCACGAGGTGGCTCGTCATCTGAGCCTCATGAGGGGTGAGTCACACCCTGTCAGTAGAGGTCACTAGGACATTGTTATGGTGGATTTTTAAGGGTGCTTGGTTATAAAATTTACTGCTTATAATTTATGTTATTATTTGCACATATAAAAATTTGGTACCACACCATGAAAGGGGAAGATAGGACATTTCCTAACTTACCTGGTTAAATAATAATTCCCTTTGTTTTTCCCCAAAAATTTGTAATTCCTTAACAAATCGTATCTTGTCCAGGGAAATATCACTAGGATCACGAAACGGCCATTTTTGATACGAGCACAGGCTGTTAAACCGTAATGTGCGCGAGTATATCAAAAAACCAATTTTGGACCTTATGATGTACTATATTTTTCGTCACACTGCTAACAAATTCGTAAAACATAAATTATTACCTGATTTAGAATAAATAGGCCATTTTGGGGTCACTTTAGACTAATCAGCTGTTATGTTACATACGTTGTAGCAGTTCTTTCTTGATTCCTGATTGGTTGCTTAGATTATTTCAGTGCTGACCTCGAATCAAAATTATCATAAAAAATTATCTTTTGTGGCTTAGGACTAAAAAAATCATCATAATAATAGGTTTATTCCTAAGAAGAAAAATAAAAACTTTTTCTCTTCAACACTTGTATCTAAAATAGCTGTTTTGAAGGGGTGTGACTACAATTATCATTATGATTTCATGATACAGTTTAAAACTAGTTGTGAGGTTATAAGTTACGACTTTGATTGTGACTGGCACAGTTTTAATTGCCACACAGTGGATTTTTACTTTCTTTTACCACCTAAAACTGTTACTTTTGACATCGATAAGCTATGGGGAGGGGGTAGAGATTTTCGGGACGTAAAAGTTTAATGGAAGTGACGTCATGTGGTTATGAGAACAGTTGTTTAGAGGAACTGAATGAATTCCCTTCATACATATCTAACCTATTTACCACAGGGATGCAAACGGTGTACAATTTTTCTTTAGCCTGAACGATAGTTGAAACAGTGACGTCATGTAGTTTGATTATAATAATAGCTATTTAGATGAACTGAAAACATTACCTCATTACTTAAACATATCCATGATCTAACCTATATATACATATATATATATATATATATATAAATTTGAGTTGGATACTACTTTTAAGTATCATCCAATTTCTAAAATTTTTATTTAATAAAAAAAATTTCTCAAACGAAATAAATTATAATAATATATATATATATCCTACAGGGAAGTAAATACAAACATATTTACGTTAATTTCCTGTAAGTTTCGTCTACAAAACCACAAAAAACGCGAATAAAAATAAAAAAAAGCACGACTTTATTTCGATGTTTTTTCTGTAAATAATTAAAACAAATTTAACCACCGCCACAAACCGAACGCAGATGTGATCAAAGGGCTGGCGTTTTGTGTGTATTTAATCAGTGAAACGCTGTTGCTCAAAGTGTGAAAGACTTTCAATGCCGTCTAATGAGAAAGCCGTGTTGAAAGGCCGAGGTAATTATAAAGGTTTACGTCAACATTTCAGTGTGGGCTTACTTACAGTCACATAAGCTGTCGACTTCTCTTGGAAACGCCCTTTCACCACATCACTCACTGGATTGCATTTTAAAAGGAAGTTTTCCAAGTGAAACTATTCATCAACTTATTATAAGAATAAAATTTCGAATTTAAAATTTTACAGCATATCAATTGACACTTTCGTAAATTAAATTTTGTAAAGTCCTTATAAGATTTTTTGAAAATACTGCAATGATTTAAAGGTAAAAAAACTAAAAATACGTTTTTCGAATGTTTTTAGTCGAAAAACTTCAACAGAGCTAACATTACATAGCATAATATGATCATAATAATTGCTTAATCTATATAAAAAAATGTTTGTATTTACTTCCCTGTGTAAATTAGGTTAGATCATGGTTATGTCTAAAGGGAATGTTTTCAGTACATCTAAACAGCTTTTCTTGTATTCAAGCTATGACATCACTAACCATATGACGTCACTGTTTCAAATTTTCGTCGCGCAAATTGCCAACACCACCCCCAGAGCTTACACACATATCCGTGTCAAAAAATAGAGTTGTTTAGTCCGTACATTGCTAGAAAGAGTGATATGTTTTATTATTTTTATCTTCAATATACTTCAAACCCCGAAACGGAGTTAATTGAAATTTCCATCTGAATTTAAACCTGTATTAAAATTAATATATTACCAAATTTTAATAATCATACACATTTTCTAATTTTAAAACTAAAACTGATTGTTAGTGTTTAGTTAGTTTGAACTGAAATTATATATTATTTTGCTTTTTACTTATTTTTATACATCAGTTAAATATGCAGTCCTAATAATCTTTCTTCTTGAAAAATCATATGTTCAAATCATATGTTTTGAACATATGATCATTTCATTTGATATATTGAACTTATGCCAAATCATATGTTCAATGTTAAAAATTTACTGTAAAGACAATTATTACGTGTCAAAATATTTATAGTCACTGTTTATTAGTCTTTCATTTCTATTCTCTCAATTGCTTGAAAACGTTTATATATTAATTAAACGAAAACTCGCAAAACTTTTCATTTTAATTTTTTATTCATCCTATCAAACCAGTTAAATAATTGTATTTTTTCACCATGAGATATGGAGTAATTAAAATATAAACTATAAACGTAAACCCCCAAAAATATAAAAAATTCTGAGCTATTTATGGACAAAACTCTATTTTTATTCGTATAGATAAGCTTCAGGTTTGTAATGGTGAAGTATCAAAGTAAGGAGTCGGACAAGTGGGGAGGAAACATCCCTCTCATGTCAACAACCCTCGTTACGACGGGGGTTAGAGGGTAGGGGGTTCACAGGGTGAGAGTCTTTCAATATAGGTACACATCTGTAAGTAGCGGCTCCCGCTGTCAATACACGCTTTTGCCAACTTAACAACATAAAACCGACAGTGAATTGGATGTTTACTTTACCTTTATAATGCACCATTTATGTTGTTAAACACATTTTTATAGCCTATACACACTTTTTCATAACTAATATCAGAAAATAAAAACACAACAACATTGATCAAAGTTAATTTAAAGTGTTAATTGAATACATTATTCAATATCTCTTATTGGACTTTTCCAACCGTCTGTGTTTTTAATCACACAACGTTTCTTGAGGTGGAGAAACTCCTTCCGTTTTCAAGTAATTACATAATAAGTTACATTAAACACAGAACGTTCAAAGTTATTATTTATATCATGTTGTCAATAATAATACTATACTTATCTATCATGAATAACACAAAAACTATATTGATAACGCAAAAAATAACCACAATAGCAATATCAAAACGTTGTGTAGTTAAAAACACAGACGCGTTGGAAAGGCTAATAAAAGATATTTACCACCTGGATATCCCGTGTTGGTCTTCACTGCAGATTACTATTATGATCAAGGTCGGCAATTTGAATCTTTTCAAGCAGTTAAGTGTATTGATGGGCTCAACACGTCTGAGTACAACTGCATATATGGTAATAATAAATAATTAGGCTTTGAATTTCTTTTTCTGTTGCTATGTTTTTGACTCAGTTGTTACACCTGCTGCGACACAGTTGTTACACCTGATGTCTGTCTGTGGCAGAGCTGGTGGCCCCGGGGGAAGGAGGTACCGGCACTCCGGGACTGTCGTTCCTCTCCCTACACGCGCCCATCCAGGAGATGAACCGGACTAAGTATAAAGGTGAGTCGACAGCTTAAGACAAGAAAAAAACAAATCAAAAAGTTTAAAGTAAATTGAGAGTATCCAATACTATAATACGAGCAAGGTTTGTATATATATATATATATTTATATATTTCCGTTTCAAATATATGTTAAAAAAAATATTATTGCACAAGGTTTTTTAAATTTTAATAACTAATTTCCGAGTAGAAAATAATTTGTAGGTCTAATGTCAAAATCGTGTTTTTCTTGTAAATTAAGTTTAAAAATTAAAATTTAACATTACGCTTATGGAGAATAAATGTAAACAATCAAACCAAAACATGTTTATAACCGTTTAAGTTCTTGATTGGGTCGGAGAACAAAATTAATATGCTTAATATTTATTTTATGAATTAAATAAATGCAAAATTATCATGTTACTAAACAATTTGCAAAAACTTAATTTAAGGAACTGGATAGCTTTAAATAAAGCAGAAAAAAGTATTTTCTTCCGTGTTTTGATAGAAAACGTATTCGTTGTATATGAAGCACTGTAACAAACCAATTAATTTATGTAAATTAAATTCTCATGTTTTCAATCCTCATTCCTTTATAACAAAATCTTTGATCACATAATAATAACGGTATGGATAATTAGACAGTAAATGAACGGCTTGGCAGACGTTAAACGTCATCGCTCAATTGACTAATTAGCCGATTAGCGTGTCGGCTCAAGAACTATTGCGCGAGTCCATTCCCACCAGGTATTTCTCATTGCTATATTAATTATGGTGTATTAAATCGGTTTTATTTCAACCACATAAATGTTTTCATTGGGCAGTAAATTTGTTTTAATTTTGCTAATTAACTTGTAAAAACATGTCTTATTCTATCCGAGCAAAGCTCGGTCACCAGGTACTAACCTATTATTTAGCTTACAATTATTTCTCAAGAAAGCTTTGAAAACCATCTCTTTAACAATGTCATAAAAGTGTGTAATGCACTGCCAGCCGCTCTAAAAGTTGAAACAGATGTGGAAAAAGTTGGCAAAGGGGTTAAGAATCTTCTTTTGTCACGCTGTTACTACAGATTAAAGACGTTTTAGTTTAACTTGTGACTATCTCTGTTGTACAGTTTTTGTGATGTTTATAATTTTAATTTTAATAATTTATTCCTGCAAGGAACATTTATGTTATGCAGTTTGTAACTGTCTTGAATAAAGAGATTTAAGTAAGGATTATTGGACCAAATTTCATTGTTATTGTATCGTCTATAGTTTTCAAGAGACTGTTTTTACCGAATCTCCCATAGGGAATAAACTATTACCGTAGGTCTCATGGCAAGACTTATGCCCGGGACCATGCTATTTTTTTGTTTTGGTGTGTCCAGAGGTAAAAAACAAAAGTCTTTCGCACGACTAGACGACGTAGACGTGTGTCTGTTAACACGATTACTCTCGTAAAAATGGTCCGAATGAGACCAAATTTGGTAGAGACGTGTATTTCTACATTTTCTTGAACGAGTTCGTAATCCAGACATATCGGTTTATCGAAAGGGGTATTTTAGGGGGCTGTTGTACCCCAAAAATTAGTTTTTTGCGTTTTCCCATGTAGTTTTTAAAAATTTCTAATTTGATCTTTTACCATTAGAATCATCTCAAAAAGCTACACAATTTAGTTCTTTAAAGTTTGCTCTAACTCCCAGGTTGTTAAAAACTCTAAACACAGTACGTTATATTTTGGGGCTCCAATGTTAATCTTATGGAGGATAATGAAAAATTAATATTTCACATATGAATCAATATTTTTAGATTAAACTTGGTATTTACCTTCATGTGGTTTATATCTGTCTATTTACGTTTAAAAATCATAGTTAACATGTTTATCAGGACAGCTAACCTATATACTCTTTTGCCTCGTTAATCGTATATAAAATAGGCAAACTCCTTTATTTATAGAATATGTTTATAAAATTTGGTATAAATGGTTAAAATAAAATTGTTTATGTTTCTCACAGCAGCAAACCTGCATACTCTTTCCTATGTTAATATTATGTAGAATAAGCAAATTATTCTCATATTTATCGACAGTTATTGAAACAACTTGCCATAAATTATTATTATTATATTTTTGATTTGGAAATACATTGAGTACGCAGGTCTGCTGCGACGGGGGATTTTTGTATATGTATGTATGTATGTTATGTTCTGTTGCATATTCGGAAACTATGTGTCAAAATAAATAGGAAATCAAGAACAAACATTTATTCAAACACGTTTTGATTACCAGATATCCGCCATTTTATATTTTTTAATACTTCTTATCTTAAAAATTTATCAACCGATCTTCATAAAACTCAGTAAGTATGTTTGAATAAAAGAAAACTGTAGTATAAAAAGTCAACTTGGTCCAATTTGAAATTCCAAAGCTGAGACCATATTCAAATTTTAATCTACAATGATGGGAAACGGTAAAAGTTTAAATGGTCGCCATTTTGAAATTTCAAATTGTACAAAGTTGAACTTTTTTCTACAGTAGTTCCCTTTTATTTAAACGTAAGTTTTGAATTTTATAAAGATTGATTGAAATTTTTCAAAGGTAACAATTATTTTGTAAAATTACAAAATGGTGGATACCTGGTAAACAAAACGTTTATTCACAAAAAGTTCATTCTTGATTTTCTCTTTATTTAGACTCACACAATCTTTTCTCTGAGTTTGGCACTTTACTTAAAGGACATCTCTATAATATTTAAAACATTTGACAGTGGACTAATGAAGCAATAAATACGTTGTGAAGCCAAACTAAAACATATCATTGTATAAGTCTTGGACACTGTAATATCCTTTCTTAATTAGGAGCAGTTTTAATTTTAATTTATCAACACTGTTTTTCAGGAAGGGAAAAGAGTAGCCTGACTCGTGTATGAAATTTACTAACTTTCTTTCTCCAGGTTGGGGAGGATTAATTTTGTAAATTTAAACAATCTTGAAACAATACTTAAGACCTCAGAGTTTCTGATTGTTTTAGCTGTAGCTGGGTGTTGAATAAAATAAAGTTAAAATAAGGTATATGGTAAGGTGTTCGTCGCAAAACTAAATATGGGATTTGAAACAGCTGACTTCAGACAAGAATTTTAGGCCTGTATTTATGTGTCCTAATGTCAAACTTAATTTTTCAAAATTAACCGACCAATCACAGCCATTCTATCAACCATTAAAATGGGAAAATAAAATGGTTAACATTTTTTAAACAATTTTAACATTACATTTTATTATAATTGTTCTTTCTAATCATGTTTCAGAAAAGAGTGCCATCAGCACCAAGGTAGATTGCAGCACCTGTCACCACATCGGTTCATTTACATCTCTACCGTCTCAGAATAACAACTAATTATAACAGTATTATCATGCTTCTAAAGATATATGGAATGAGAAGGCAATGGTGGATAAATCACATAAAATTCATTGCATAGTATGGTTGTGTAAAACAGATTAAGTAAAAGTGGAAAATAATACTAATAATAGATATAATAGAAATTTCGATTTATAAAAGCTTAAATTATATAACTGTGACATCGTAAGGGGGAAGTGCAGTAGTATATTTTCCTTTCTTTCACTAATGTCTATAATTATGGGTCTAAAGCTTTCTGGTAACTATTTTTGTAATGTATAGATATGCTTTTTCATGGGGTCAGTGCGGGAAAACATTTTTTATCGATTTTATTTATTTTTTGCACAGAATTAAAGCTTTGAATCTCCTTTTCCAGCTATCTATAACAATCAAACCTGTATTTTAATTTTAAATCCAAGAAAAAATTATTTTAATAGAGGATATCGGTGGTTTTTCATATAAAACTCAAGCAAGCCAGCTTACTAAAATGTAGATTTTTTTATTTATTTATTTTCAAAAAAATATTTATACATTAAGTTACAAAAGCCAATCATGGCTTGTCCGTAGCTATTTTATAATTAATTCATTTCCTCTTTAATAATGTTGTCAGTTTTTTATATTATTTTCTTTTATCTTCTTACATATAAATAGAAATGTTAATTAAATATTGGTACTAACAATCAATTTAATAGCTAAAACTAACACAACTAGAGATCAATGAAAATTTTCGTTCCTGTCCAGGTAAAAATATTTTAGCATTTGCTTTAAAATTTTTAATTTATTGACATTCCTTAGATGTGCTGGTAAGCTATTTAACAAAAAAGGTACCAAAAAAGTCTTGTTATTTTAGAATATTTATTAGTGGTTCTTGATACCACATAGAAGGTTTGTCTTGAATCAATTAATTGTTCTTATATAGTACGATAATAGTCTGCAACAGTTTTGTTGACGTATGATTAAAATACAATCATATTATCCGCAGGGTAATAAATACAAACATATTTACTGTTTACAAAGTATTCTTTTGTTTTTTGAGATTTTCCGAAAGTTGTACTATTTTTAGGACATATGTTCCTTTTGCTAAACAACCACTAAAGGTATGGTCTTCAATTTTTTCGATTGTAGGTATAGCTAAAAGGTACATAGCTGGAATTAAAATTTAACCAAAAATATTAAACAGAAAAAATAAAATATATATCTTTTTTCCCTAAAGTTTAAAATGGTTTTCTAAAAATGTCATAAATGCCCAAATTTTAATTAGACAGATTTAATATATTTAAGAAGAATTGCCATTTAAAATGTGAAAAAAGGGGTAAGCTATCTTTATTAGTTTTTGAGAAAAAAAGAACACAGGTTAACATGTACAGGGATAGGGCGCACTGGCCTCTTTATGTTTGAAATAAGTTAAGGTTTCATGTTTAGGTGGTAAAAGCATTCCTCAAATCACGATACTACATTTCCCTAGAAATATAGACCTATGTAATAAAAAATAATAAACCGTAAGTAAGCATTTGATAATACGCCAACCCAACCTATATCGACTATCGATTACTCACAAACCAAACAAGGGCTTACACATAATAATTGTAACGTTAGCAATAAATTGTAAAAATCCCCTAGTGATAGCATTGAACTAGGTTACTTTTGTCCATGTTCTCTTTGGTGCAATACTTGTATAGATTATTGTATACTTTTTACGTTACCTTTGTAGTAAAATAAGAATCCAATTGCACTGGAGCTTTGTAAAAATCAATGTTACTTTAATTTTAAGCACATCACTGTTCTTGTATATTTTAAATCTGTAAATAAAAGTTTAAGGTGTTGAATTGAAATGTCACCCTAAGATTTTCTATACCTTATGTTATACTCTTTTTATTAAATAACTTTAAGTAAATTTAAATTTAATTTAAAATTAAAATATTTTATTTTGTTATAAATTTTGTTTTTTAAATAAATTAAGTTGAGAAATTACGACTCTAGTACTGTAGAGTTAAAAATCTGAAACATAGATATATGATTATTGAGATATTAAAAAGACATAATCTTTATTTCAAAATGGTGGCCAAGGAAAATGGCGGCCAATCCTGAATGATGACGTAAATCGAGTTTAAAAATCTTATTGTATCCTAGGGCCTATCAATCGAATCTGAACAAATATTTTTCAGATTCAATCTCTAGAAATTTACTACAAAGGATTTGATAATATTTCAGGTAAATTATACCTAAATAGGTTAGGAATGGTTATAGGGCTTTACAACATTGATAATTATCTTCGAAGAAAGATTCCAAAAATGTCAATTTACAAAAAGTTGAACTAGATTTATGTTGGTATAATTTTATGAAACAGATTTTACTTTATGTCATTGAAGGAATTACAAATACGATATCTAAAAATTTGATCTCAAAGTGTAAATCAGAAAATAATGGTTGATCAAAAATGGTGGATATTGGTTTTTTAAAATAATAAATAATAATACAATGCCTTTATTATCAAGCAAATCTCAATTTGTACAATTGCTTTTCAGATTAACTCTTGTCCATAGTATATACTAATACACTTTCAATAAAAAGCCATAACAAAAATCAACAACAACAATAGTTTGAACGATAATAAATAATAAAAATAACAACCTGACAAACGTTCATTTCAAAAAAAATTTCGTTTTTCCTTACATTTACAAATTGACAGGGTTTTTGTGCCGTTTGGGAGTTCGTAGTACAACAACGAGCCGAAATACGAGAATCACTTCCTACCAATCTCTCGATTGACCATCCTAAAATGAAGGCGTCTGTCCTGCCGAGTGCTCTGCAAAGAGACATCCCGCCGAAGGGAGAGTTTGTCACAGAGGTACTTAGCACAATACTTAGCTTAGTACGGTAATTGTTCATCTACTAATGTATGGAATGTAATGTTAAAAATGACCATTAATAAGCTGTAAGCGGCGTTAGGGACAGCTAAAATCCGCTAGGGTGGTTAGTACGTATATGTGGTTTGTTTCATGGAAGTTCCTGAGTGACCTGTTCAAGATAAAAATTCAGTTTATTGTAAATTTTTGTAAAATTTAAAATACATTAACAATTTTCGTAATACATTCTTTAGACCTCAAAAATTACATATTTTGTAAGATTATAAGATAAAATATTTGCCTTTAAAATAATTTTATGTTACGTGAAAAAGGTCTGTTATCCTTTTCAAGCTCAATGGTATAAGTAGTTTTCACACACACTCCTTGCATGAAAACCGCAAAATTTCCGATTTAATCACCCTAAATGATAAGTCAAATTATCAAAATGAAATAATCAACAAATAAAAATTAAAAATTAATTTTTCTAAGATAGTCAAGATTTTTCACTCACACATCCTTAAAACTAGTAATTTGGGTACACATAAAATTTAATTGCTCTTATCATGTCTTACACTGTGTACCATATAGGGCTCAGCAATACCTTTTGCCATCACTGGATATTATTATGAGTATATCAAAAATCTTTATGATGAATAAAGAACGGTTTTCTTTTGTAGCCAAAGAAAATTTTGGAGTGCGTAGTTTAATAATTATAATATTAAAAGTAATTTGAGTTTGAAAAATATGAATAGAGGGGAAGATGGTAATATGGACCCCTATTTTTTATTTTATTAAAAATGGATACACTAATTATAAAAACTCTTGCAAATTAATAATTAACTATAATTTTCTATCGGACTTTGTCACTAAAAAATCTTAATAATTAAGATTTATTGCAAGTTGAAGCCCCAGGTAATAGAAGGGGAGAGGGGGGGCAAGACCGTGTACGTGTTATTGTAGTAGCTAAGGCAGATGTCAAAACCTAGTATTGAATAGTTGATCTAGTCTGGCGATGTTTACAATTGACTCACTCTGCCGGCAACCATTTTTAACTACCGTAACTCGGATTTTATAAATCAAACCGTATTTTTCGACTGATCTGATTCGTGTTATTGAAATATTATCTGTAATATTATAAAGAAGAGGTGGTTCCTGTATGTTTGTTTGTTGTGGAAAGTAAATACGAAAAATAGTGAACCGGTTTGTAATTATTTTAAACAAAGGTAGATATTAAACTCATGCAACTCATTCATTTCCTTAAAATGCCCTTTGGATATACCCTGTGAACGTCTTAGGCTCCAATGTCTTCAATGTTTACATTTTCAAAGAATGAAAACGAAATTACTTGAATGTCAACAGCTGTGGACACACAAATTTGACAGTTCAAGAAGCAGAAGACACAGTTGCTGTAAATGTCCTATGTTTAAATTTACAGTTTCTAATTTCAATATCGATTTATACAGTACTACTTTTTACAGTCCAGGAAGAATATCCTTTCCTAATATTACTTAACAGATGGTACTTTGTCATGTTTTAGACACTCGTGTTTACTATCAGTAAACACCTCTTTTGATGTGAATAGTATTTTACCTCAAATAAAGCAGTTAAATTTTCATATTTTATAATCTATACTTCCATCCATGCCGAATAGAAAAGGTAACCTGTCTCAAACCTTTTTTACTCGTGCGAAGGACGGATTATTTTAGCTAGTGGAAATATAAAATATTTAATAACGAATCTTCAATCCTACTGCAAGGCCAGTAGTGATAGGGCCTACCCCAGCACCCCTCGCACCCCTTGCACCCCTCGTGTGCCAGGATGTAGCGTCGCTCCCTCGGGACCCATCAGGCAGTTCCGCCTAGCGAAGAGTATCTTTCAATCGTCCTCGTCCACTCTCCTGGAAAAGCAAACTGCTGTTCAACTGTAATTACTTTTACTTTCTTATTTTTACGGTTGATTTGTCAAAGCAATAGTTTTTCGTACATGATGCATAAGTGCGATCATAGAATAACAATTATGGAGTGGATCGTATTACATAGACTTACTACCTTTGGAGTAACCTGGATTGGATAATCATACTTAGGATACTATCTCAGACCCTATGTTCTGCATAGGTATACAAAGACTGTATACCTATGCAGAACAATATTCTCAAAATGGGGTACAGATGGCAGTACATTTAATCCAAAGGAAAATATATTTACGTGTATATAATGGTAATGTGAATAATAACATTCATGTATATTGAATGGAAAATAGTAGTAATAATTAAAGGAAATTTAGAATAGAAAATAGGGAATTTAAAAGTAAATTTTGATCATGATATATACAGTAATGGGGGAACATGCAGGGATATTTTTTACAAAGTAAAACACAAAGAAAATATCAAAGGATACACAAGTGTTTTAGATAAAAAGGCAATGCCCTGATTAAAAATGTTTGTACAGTAATTACTTCCCTTTGGGAAATAGGTTGATCATGGATAATATGTCTAAAGGGAATGTTTTCAGTTCATCTAAACAGCTGTTCTTATTCTTAAAAATTCAATACAATAGATCTAGTAGTATCTATGGAAACCTGTTTCAAATTTTAATCTTACTAATTGCCAACACCCCCCCCCCAAAGTTAAGACCAAAAAAAAGCACTCAACAAACTTCTTTATTTTATGTTGGAAAATACATGTAGGCTATATGCACATATTGAATATTATTATTAATTTATTGGAAATTATTGTGTAATTATTTTGTCGTCTCACTTTGGCACGCACTAGGAATTTGATGTTAATCAGCTCGGAACCTGTTGCTGGGAGCTTGATGCCAATCAGCTGGGAACTCGGTTCCATTCTGCTGGGAGTTTTATGCCAATCTACCCTCAGCTTGGTGCCAATAGACTGGGAGTTAGATGCCAATCTGCTGGGAATTTTGTTCCATTAAACTGGGAGTTTGATGCCAATCTGCTCAGAACTTGATGCCAATGAGCTGGGAACTTTGTTCTATTCTGCTGGGAGTTTGATGCCAATCAGCTGGAAACTCGGTTCCATTCTGGTGGGAGTTTTATGCCAATCTACCCTCAGCTTGGTGCCAATAAACTGGGAGTTAGATGCCAATCTGCTGGGCATTTTGTTCCAATAAACTGGGAGTTTGATGCTAATCTGCTGGGAGTTTGATGCCAATCAGCTGGAAACTCGGTTCCATTCTGGTGGGAGTTTGATGCCAATCTACCCTCAGCTTGGTGCCAATAAACTGGGAGTTTGATGCCAATCTTCTGGGAGTTTAACGCCAATAATCTAGGAGCTTTATTTCTACCTGACCCCAGTGTGATACTAATCTTGAAGTAGTAAACTCACCTATCCTGTCCACCCGTTTGAAAGAATTAATACTCGAATTACCAATGAGGTACTTCGGGTTAGGCAAAAAAAGTCCTGTGTAAAATACCCTTAAAACGAGATAATATGATGGTTGAAAAATATAAGTGAAAATTTGGTGTATTGCAATAACAATTTTGAGTCTCCCTCTCTATGGTCTCTCAGGAATGTACATGTTGAGACACCATACTGAATCCAATAAGTAAATCCTGGGTTTACCTTCTTTTCATATAAAACGCTTGACTTAAGTATTATACTTTTTATATTAAACGGAAAATGAACAAGGCATTAAGTCCGTTGAGAGAAATTGCAGTCACGATTGATTTAACACGATACCCTATTGGCGGGGGATCAGAAACAGTTAACTGGTGGGGTTTTGAGGTAATACAAATAGAGATTGGAGCCGGGGTAGGGGTGGAATGCCAAATTCGAGTTTTGGAGAGCGGGGGCGGGTTTATATTGAATCACGTACGGTTGAATGATGGGCCACAAACCTTGTTTTGGGAGGACTCCGTTTTATTTGTACATAAACTCCCGCTACGTGTCATTGTTTCCCGAGAATCCCCGCCCAAATGTAATGACGCTATTTACCTTACAGACATCCCTCAAATAAGAAACACTGTGTTTAATTCGTACTCATTCATTGTATTCGGACTGGGACCGTGGCGTGTCCTGCTACTGGATGGTCGGTGAATGTAGTGTTCTCTTTATTAAGTTCTATATTAATCCTCAATTACCTTTCTCATAACTAGACCAGTTCGTGATTCAGAGGCAGTGGTTCGGACTCCACGTTAAACTGTAGGTCCCTTAGATATGCTATTGACTGTATTAATTAACAGTTCTGTCTAAGGAACATGTCAGTCTTAGTCAGAACAAGACTACAAGATCGCGCAACAATCATCTTACACTCTTTTATCATTCATACTTTGCTTAAAATACCTACCTAAGTGGTACGATCACCATTTCAATAATATAAGCTAATAATACAGTGTTCAATAATTGGTTATAAGCTTCAAATACACATAGCAAGGTTATATGAAGTTAAAAAAATTAGGTGGTTGGACAATAATTGTTCTACCGATTCGTGAGAAATTTTCGTGATAAAATTCTACAAACGTTTGAGTACCTAACCAATTTTGTAGTTTATTTATCAGCAGGATTCAATTATTGGATGAAAACAAGGAAAAAATATTTTTAATATTCATAAATTGTTCTCATTTTGTCAGAGAAACCGAAGGACAACGTGGTTTTTGTTGGGTGTTGTGCTTCTACTCTGCATACACAGTTCAATTAAAAACGGTTAAAAATAAGGAAGAAATCAAATGATTAATATTATCCAAAAGAATAACATTGGTTCTCTCAGACAACGTACTTCGTTTACCGTGTTCAGTAAATTTAACTTATCTCTGGAACCGTTGGTCGAACACAAATGATTCAAAATACTAACTTGCTTTTTGAGGTGGTTTTAACGGAAGTCGTGAAACTATTTTACAAATTATTTGTCTTATTAGAACATTTAAAAAATTACATTTGAAAGTTTTAAATTTTGACATATATGCGGTGTCATATTATTTTGGACCTTAATTAATACAAATCATGAATTTTTAATCATAATCGGTAGAGTGGATTTTAAGATTTCTTTAAATTTTAAGGCATAATTTTTAGAGGTAAAATGACTTATAATAAATTCTAATTTTTTATACAGCCAAAGTGCACTCGATACTTAATTTCATAAATATCGGACAATCAGTGTGGTCTGTTTGGCTTTTTGGCTTGATGGGCCCTCAATATGTACATTATCAACTCAAATTCGAACACTGATGGAAACAATACTTTCACCGTATTCGTATAAGGGGAGAAAGTAAAAAGTTGAATCATTAGCAAAAATAATAGAAGCGTAATAACCGAATGATCCCTAATTCATGTATTATGTACCTCACAAAAAGACAGTCACTTAGTGAGTATTGCCATGTACTCAGATGACAGACAGTACTCAGCGGAGCCCGGCTCACTTATTAGCCATGAAGCCTCTCTGTAAGGCAGTACTAATGGAAGCCGTCGACAATACCTGCACTACGCCCGAAGCGACGTAAATTATTAAAGCTATTCCCTGTTTAATCCCCGCCATTATTAATCACTCTTTTATCCTTGTCGGCGATCCGCTATCTCCTATCCGTGGTAATCAAAATGGATTCTATGTTTTAGTAACACTAGAGCATACAGTTAAAAACGTGAATCACAAATTGGATTTGAAAATTAATGTGATACAGTTTTAAAACTATTGATTAAGCTATATCAAATGCTTTATGAAATTTCTTTGTATTGTAAATCTCTTACGTGAACAAACTAAACGAAGTTTAAAGTTCGAACTGTACTTAAATATTAAGTAAGAAATAAAGATAGTCATCTTGTATTGAAAAATATACGGAATTGCGTAATCTTCCTCCCAACAATTTTTCAAAGTCTTAAAATGATGTGGGAAAAAATTTGTATAGTATTTGAAACATATAGAAGAGTTTAAAAATGTTATAATTGTGGGAAATTATGTTCAATTTACCTTTAGAGGGATGAAGTATGAATTAATTTACTCATAACGTTTTTTCACATGGACACGTCTTAGCTTGGGGGGGTGTTGGTAATTTGTGCGACCAAAACTTAAAACAGTGACGTAATTTTGGTTAGTGACATCATACTCGGGTTATAAGAACAGCTGTTTAGATTGACTGAAAACATTCACTGTAGAAATAACCATGATCTAGCCCTGTCTTTTTACACGTTATATTTGAGATTTTCATCCACAAAAATCATCCTCATAATTAGACCAGATCGTAATTCATAGGCAAAGGTGGTTCGGACTTCAAGTTAAACTGTAGGTCCCTTAGATGCCATCGGCTATTAATTAATAGTTCTGTCTAAGGAACATGTCAGCCTTAGTAAGTAACTACGAGATCGCGCCACAATCATTCTACACTCATTTCTCACTCATACTTGGCTTAAAATACCTACCTAGGTAGCTCATCATTTCAATAATCTAATGTATTCTGTATAAAAAGTAATATTAAAGGGAGGTGTGGGGGATTGTGTATCCAAAAAATCGTAAATATTATGTTAACTAGTTACGCTATCTTACATTCATTTCGTTTCTTACGCACTATGATCTCACTTTTATTCAAATATTATTTAATTTAATTTCCAATTAAATATTCTAAGTAAAAATAATACTTTATTGGACAATTATTACAGAAATTACCAGGGAATACGATGTTAGTTTCTCGTACAATTTAAAGTCTGCCTCAATGGATAAATATTATAAATAAAATATATTTAGTCCCATAAGAATAAAGATAATTTTGAGACAGTATTACCGGGTACACATTAGTAGTAGTAAAATGTGGTCGATGTGTACATATTAAAGCGAAAGTGGTTATCTAAGAAATTCCATAATCAATTTTCAATTTATTTTCCAGGTACATAAACTGTGTTTTAGGATAAAATAATTATAAAATGAATTATGTTATTCCCTGAAAAACTAACCACTTTACCTTTCTTAATTCGATACCTTTAGTATCTTTTACCACTCTAGTTTACCAGTAGTGCATTCACAAAATTAACATTGTCCTTAAAATACTAAAATCCAATATGGCCGAGATACTGCACACTTAATCCGCTATGAAACTGAAGTAAAACTTGGATTCCGGTCAGATATTCGGAGACAGCTGATTTACCGTTATTTCCCCGGCCCGACGGCGAGCAGTCAGCTGGGGGGCGGATGGGGGATTTAAGTACGCTATTATTGTCGGAGTTAGGCTGGTAAGCACCAATAATCCGGGGATTCAATCTGCAGCCCGCGCCAATTTGTAAATCCTATTTATTGGTCGCCCCCCCCCCGGCACAGCTTCTTTACACGCATCCCTACCCCCCCTGACCCACTACTGTACTTGCTTTATTTGCTTCAACGAATTCGATTTGTTTTGTACTTTGTAAACTTCATTATTTGACTTTTTCAAATATAAATTATCATTTCAATATAATGTTTATAATTACAATATAAGTGTAAATATATTAAGTAGTGTTGGAAGACGTGAGTTTTTACTTCATCCTATTTCGATAAACGAATAAATTTTTAAAATACAAGTGAGAAAAGTACGTATACCGAAACAACGTTGTAGTAGTTGAGCATTATTAACGCTATTAGCTTTTGAAATAACGACCTATCCAGGTAGAGTTTAAGCCAGTTATTATTGAGGAATGAGTGTAAGATGAGTGTAGTGCGATCTCATAGTCATGTTACTGACTAAGGCTAAGTTCTCCGTGGGCGACGGGGACAACGCGATTTGGGCGACCAAAATGTGACCAACATTTTGGTGGACATACGTGTACTCGCGATCCTTTTTTTGGAAGGTGGTAACTCTTTATGAGTACCCCCGCTCCTGCGAGAGTTATGTGGTGACTCCACCATTAAGCGGTGTTTACCCAAACTAAACCCACCTTCCCCCATCCAGACGTGTATGAGCAACTCACATATGGGCGAAAGGACTTCATTTGGGCGAATCACAGCATTAGCGTTTACCGCTGTATGCTGGATTACCCCTTGGAGTGGCTAAAACAATCAAATCAGAACAGGGCCGGAGCAAGTGACATATCAGATGATAATCAAAATATATTAAACATAAACTCGCGATCCGGGCGATCTCACCGATGTGGGCGACCAAATCCTTCAGTGTCATCGTGCACTCAAAAGAATAATATGTAGCTCGTAAAATATATAGGAATTAATGACACAAATGAAATTACGTACCTGTTAAATGAAGTTGATCTGCTAGTTTGGTCCAAATACATTCATTTATCAGCTTATTGTGGTAGTTCGCGTGCCTCATATTCTACAAGGACGGATATTTCTGCACAACTTCTAGTATTTCTTCCTCAGCTAAGATGTAAGAGTTGCAGAAGAAACACAATAAGCTGTGCACTCAATTAGATCTATCAGCTCTACAGGTCACCCACATTCTTGGGACACTGGTACGTCTTCTTCTTTCCCATGGTTACTGGAATCGCTCACGTAGGACGCTCCACCGCAACGAGGTCCCAGCAACTTTCGCAACCAAAGACAAACTGATTTGTATTTCCAAATGCTGGGATTGTGTTTCTCAGTCGCCTACGTACGACTGAGCCTAAGGCTGACATGTTCCTTAGACAGGACTGTTAATTAATAGTTCAACAGCCGATGACTTCTAAGGTACCTACAGTTGAACGAGGAATCCGAACCACTTTAGCCTCTGAACTACGAACAGGTCTAATTATAAGGATGGTCTTTGCAGATGAACATAGTATTAAATAGAATAAATGTAGCTGACTATTTCATTGTTGTAAAGGATATTCTTTGGAAAAACACAACACTGGAACTTTATCAACTGCCCAGCACCACAAAAATGACATATCCTCTTAATTTCTACTGATTTTAAAGATTTTTGAATTTATTTATTTTATTTATATATATTTTTAGATATAACAAAAATTAGCTATCGATAGCTTCGTTTTAAGATTATCTAAGAGTTATTGTGATTTTTTTACAAAAATTCCAGTTGTAAAAGTATTCATATTTGAAAATTGTAAATGGTGGCCATTTTAAATTTATACGTTGTTTTCTGTGTATATTACTTAGCGTTGTTATTATTAAAATGAATGCCAGATTATAAAATATGTACGTTTGATAGTTTACAATAATTTTTTGAGTATTCTGGACAATGTTAAATAAACTGTACATGGTTCTAAGCGGATATAATAACAATATATATATAATCATAATCGGTTCGCAATAGAGTAGATTGAATCAGTTTTCAGCTTGATGTGGTTTAGTTCCAAGTTGGCTTCAAAGAGGTCGTGGATGTGCTGAATAGAGTGAGAGGATTGTGACGGTCAAACGCGTCGCTCTTGAGCGAGCACACATCTGAGCCGGCGCGATCCGCGCGGAGGAAATTAGAACTAATTATGTGTTTCAATTATCTGATTGACTAATTAGTCCTTTGATTAGATGCAATCGCATACTCGGAACTAATTTAGGTATTACATACTGGATCCCCAATAATCCTGTGCTAATTATGTCTGCAGACACAGTATGTAATCGGTTAACTAATTAAAAATATTAAATAGCTTGTTTGTGTGAGTACTACAGTGATTTTTGTGCCCTATCTCACTAAAACGTACACGTCATCAGTTTAATAATGTTTAATATAGATTTAGATTTAAATTTTTATATTTAGATTTAGATTATTGAAATGACAACCTACCCAGGTAGGTATTTAAGCCAAGTATGAATGAGAAATGAGTGTAGGATGATTGTGGCGCGATCTTGTAGTCTTGTTACTGACTAAGGCTGACATATTCCTTAGACAGCACTGTTTATTAATAGCCCAACAGCCGATGGCAACTAAGGGACCTACAGTTTAACGTGGAATCCGAACCACGGCCTCTGAATTACGAACTGGTCTAATTATGCGGATGGCCTTTGCGGATTAACGTAGTATTCAATAGTCCGGACGTTAATCCACACAAGAGAACACTACACCCACCGACCATCGCTCATAACTAACTATCCACAATTCGTGACCTCCAAGTAGCTGGATTACAAGATGACGCCACCGTCCCAGTCAATAGTAGGATACCGAGATAAAGGGTTGTACTGTAGAAACATCTGTCACTGCAGTTTAACTTGTCGAACTATCCTGTACCGAGTCCAGAGGGATGTTTTATTAACCAACTCAAAACTTCTAAAGTGTGCCCCATGTTTTTAAGTGGCATTAAAGCGTTATAAAAAATACATGCCTATCTCAATTGTACTGGGTATAAGCAAAACCTGTTTATTTAGTTGGCCAGCACAACATGTTACAGTAACATATATTTTTATATTATATAGCTAGTTAACTACTTGTGTGATTCATCCATAGACCATTCTCTTCATAAGACCAGTTCGTAATTTAGAGGTAAAATTGTGTATTCCACATTGTACTTTAGTTAGCTTAGATGCCATCGGTTGTTGGGCTATTAATTGATTCAGTCTTGTCTAAAGAACATGTCGGCACTAGTAACAAAAACACTGCTTTGTCCAAAAATTTCAGAAATTGAGTTATTAACATATTATTATTCCTATGCCATCTGAATCTGAATATAAACCTAGATTCAGTCAAATCGTGCTTTTTCTCTTTATAAAGTAATGTTGAAAACTTGGGTTTCAATCGAAGTGAGCTTTCTCCATAAGCCATGATCAGTCAATCCGTGCTTTCTCCAACTGACCAATAGGATTGCTTGTTTTTGGTCACGTGACTTTATGTTAGCCAATGGCCACTAGCCGATGCACGCCTCAAATAGTATAGGAACATTATTTTTAATGAACCTACAACTGATGTGAAAGTTCCAGTAGAAGTGTGTGATTGTTTGGAGCTTGAAAGGTGTTATATTTACATTTAAGACATTTTAATGCTCACATTAAATTGTATTTAAGTTATAATAGTTTATACAACATAAGGTAGTAATAATTACATTTTATTTCATATAGCAACACTTTTAATTACAGTTTTACATTATTGTACTCATACTAAGGTATATCTTAAAAATCGCCAACACCCCCCCCCCCAGAGCTAATGAACTAATAAAATCGTTTGTTCAAAATAAGCTTTTTCAATGTATAATTCATTCAAAACATGCTTTGTCTATTGGTTTCATGTAAAGTGTGCTTTGTCCTTTGTCCTGTTAAAATATGTCTTTAAACTATGTAACATTATTTTCATAACAAAAAATATGATATTAGTTTTTTTCTTATTCGATTTTGTTGATTACTGAAAAGTACATTCACCCAGACAAAGCACTGTTTGCGAAGATTAAAAATTTAAATATTTGGTTTTTGAGCTGATTCAGTTTTATTTTCGCGAGTCTCGGTCGCCGCATCAGCCTGTATTATCGACATATGGGGTGTATCTGATAGGGGGGGAGGGGGCCGATCCTCAGTTATCACGGCCCTAATCGCCTTACAATTGATTACGTTCAGAGTTCGGAAAATTGTTTGCCGGCAATTAAAAGGTGTTAATGAAAACCAATACGGTTGCGATAACACGGCGCAGGGCGATGAAAAGGGCTTCCATTGCTTTACACGCTTTATGTTCATTCATCATGCAACTTTAAACTTTAATTAAGAGCTTTCACCTGGTGAACTCGTATTGTAAAAGTAAACTTATTCCAAATCCGATAGTCATAAAACAGATTAGATATTCAATCAAAGTGAACAAAACCATAAATGTAAAAATTTAATTTAATTTCTTTAATCGTTTGAAGAGCTGTTCAGCCTCTTTCATCTATACGTCACCCACCTCAAAGACTATTAACATGTACTAAGACTCAATTATCCGTAATTCATGACCTTCAAGTAGCTGGATAACAGGACACGCCACCGTCCCAGTCAATTATGTCATCAGGGTCGAGTTATAAACTTTTATCATGGTGCTAGGGTTAAGTGCAACCGTGAAGGCCACGAAAATATTAAGCAAATAAATATTTTATAGCTGCGAAAAACGACGTAAGCGTTAATGTTTAAAATTAATGATCAATGTAAATAAACTAATATTGATTTTATATTTTTGGCTATTTATTTCTTTTTAGCGAATTTCCCATAATTTCAAAACCCAATTTAATTGAAGCTACATTAAAGCAACTAATTATTGTTATACTAAAAATTGAGATAATTTAGTTGACATCCGACACATCAGCAAATATTTGAAGGAGGGGTACCTAGTATTTTTAGAAAACAGCTTCACCGGTTGTATGTAGGTTGTAGTATGCCCTGTACGGATTTTTACCCTCATATCATAACGAAAGAAATATTCTATTTATGAAGCATAAATACGTTAGCAAAATCAAGCCAATTTTTCATTCGATATGAGAAACAATATTTGTAAATAAGTTAAACGATAAGGAGTTGAAATACTTTTGTGCTAAATCCAATACTGCAGAACCGTTCAATAATTTATATTAGGCTAAAATTTTAATTTTTGGGATTATATACATTAGAAGGGATGTTTTCAGAATCAATTAATTGAAAAAGGGATTGTAGAAAACTAATAAATTGAGTTAAAGCTTGAATATTTCGTTTTGTGTATTAATGGAGTATTTTAACGAGCTGCCTCTTATCGAAAGATGATGAATGCAAAAGCTGTTTTTATTAAAGAACTTTTAGTTAAACAATTCTGTTAATTAAATATTCTCAAACTTAACAATAACTTTAATGAGTAACGGTCAAGAACTATGGGTGAGTAAAATTTGAAATTAGGAAACAGCTTAAAACTTTAGCAAATACCTATTTCGATTATTTTTTTATGATCGAAGAATGTTAATGAATGAATCGTTAAGAATGCTAAGAAAACTCAATGACTCAAACAAAAATTTTATCTTATTTTCAATCCCAATAAAATATTCAAGATCAGGAATACCATTTAGTTTTTAAGCCATTACAGTACTATGACTTATAAACTAAATGGTGATACGAAATGCGATATATTGTATACATGTGTAAAGGGTGTTCCAGAACTCTCTACCAACCTTTTAAAGTTGGTAGAGAGTTTCTGGGCATATATAAAATCAACATGTAACATTTAAACCGTCAAAAAGTCCTCAGTTACTCCTTCATCCGCAATTTTGTAAAAATGACAATTTTGTGGTACGAGTCCAATGTAAGGGATATTAGCTGGCACAGCAACTAAAATTGTCATTTCTCGTTTATTTTTATTTGATATTCAAAAGAGAGGCAGTATTATATTTTTAATTGTATGGAAAAGTTAGTCTTGTGAAATTGTTTTAATAGAGCCTAATACTAGTTTCATAGGTATTCTAGTTCAAAATTTTAAATGACCGACATTTTGAATTTTATTTATTAAATTTCTTTCATAAAAAATCTTCGCTATCATTACCACGTATACCAAATTTAAAATGTTTACGTTACATGGGTATTTCGGACATTTGAAATGCGATCCAGTATTAAGATTTGATGAGAGTTTTCCAGTGATCTGAGTCATTTTTAAATACCTTTATGAAACTAAAATTACCGGAGGAATTATTTATATACATATTTTGTCTCACCAACCGTGTATTATTGCTAAAAAATTTATTTTTCAAGTTGCTACTAAATAAATTGTGTTGAGCTTCGATTAAAAAATTTGAAAAAAGTAAAATATATTATTTACCGATTCTTTAATAATTGTTTTATTGCGTGTTAGGGCCTACATTACGTCGTTTTTAAAACAATCAACAAAGAATAGGGCAATTTAACAACACTGGTACTACTTTGCCGACTACTACTTTACCGACTCGCACAAGGGGTTGATTCTGGGACAGCCAACGCCATCCGACGGCTAACCTCGTAACTATGACTTCATTATTGATCTGCGCGAACAGCTGATATAGTATCAAAGTTTTTTTCCATAGAGTACATGTAGTGTCCATGGAGTATGTAATCCATTCGTAACAACAGAATGGTCTATTTCAATTTAATCAATTTCTTGATTAATGCATTACAAGCTAGTAGTCTACTATTTACGCAAGCAAATATGTACTGTATTAGTTCTTGGTTACATTTTAATATATTTTTTATTAATTTATCTTATTAATAGTTACAAGTATTAAAGTTATGTTGAATTAATAAAATAACAAATAACCAATTTCAACGAATGTATAATAATTACCCATTATCAACTTTATAATTTTATTTAATTATCTTGTTAAATTAAATTTCATTCTAAGTAGTATGTTTATCATAAAAATTTACTACACCTTTTTATTATCTACAAAACAAAATTAATGGTTTACAAAAAATATTTTATAACCGGAAAAACAAATTGTTTAGTAAATACATAATAACTGTACTTAAAAATTCACGATATGGAGAAAATGTTCTGAAAAAAATAATAAACATTCTTTATTTGAATTACAATATCAAGTAATACAAAAAATAAGAAGTAATATGATATCGCGTTCTCATGTCAATAACTTAACTATTTAGAAAGCATGTGAAATGGATAAGCAAACATTTTAGCTTGAAAAATAGTACAATGTTTAATTCCCAGTAGATATATACTCAATACGTTTTGTACAAGTACAAAAGATGAAATTTTCTAAGTTGGTAGCTTCGATAAATTCTTGTTTAAACATTACAGTATTGATCTTATAAAGGTCGGTCCTGCAAATAACATAAGACGAGGTAGTTGGTTCTTCTCTCAACAGATGTCGTGTAAATCGCTGTGGTTGCCTTTCACATACTACCCGGGGTTCCCAACAGATTCATCACTAGATGATTCTAAAAATTACTACAGTATATTCAGGTAAAAGAGGAGGTTTTTTGAGGGTATTTTGGGAGTTAGTAAAAAATTAAATTGAATCATTGAAGTCATTTTAAAGTAATATAAAAAAGAAAAGTAACTACATAAATTAAAGTTACACATATGTCAAATTCATAAAAAGTAATGCGATCGGTCGACAGGGTGAAACTATATCATGGATTATTAATTACCTTCTTTCTTAACAAATTTAAAATTTCTATTGGCTAGTATGTTGGACATAGTTGAAAACCTAGATAGACTAACTCATGTCATTATTTTTTTGTCTAAAATTATGTATAAACAATAATAACAAATTAAAAACAATAATCGATAAACAAAATCTTTGACCTCAAACTACCCTTGCATTAGGTATTAAATGAAAGAAAATAAAAAATATCCCTGACTCACTCTCCCTATTCTACATGAAATTGAGTTCATTCAATAGATTGTTTTATGCTTAATAGGATTATCATTCTTTTAAACCATCAAAAATTCAATTCAAACTATTGAAAATGTAATTACCAAAGATTTTGATGATAACTTACAAAAATTATTAGAACTTGAAAAGGTAAAATGTCAGGAATTGGCGAATGTAATCGCATTTCGAATGACGTATTTTTTTACCTAAGTAATGACTAAATTAGGAGTATCTAAAAATTATTTAGTTGTATTATTATTCATTAAATTTGCTTTATAGTACATCTTGCTTCCATATCCCCTTGCTCCTCAAGACTAACCCCCTCCCCCATTCGAATATGTACTCATAATGTCAACATATATTTTTTCAAATTTCATCTAAACTGAAACTCTATAATAATTTTAAGTTACAATAATATACCGTACTTAATTACCGTATTATTACATCTCAACCTCTAAATAATAATATCCTTAACCTCGATGTACTGGGGATACAATAATCACCAATTTAGTAATAATAGGGAGTCAAATTTAGTTCATCTTTAAAAAAAACTTTGAAATACGTTCAAACCAATATCTTAAAGAGTTAGTTGTAAAATTTGTATTAAAACAGCAAAATAAGTTTTGACATGGATATGCCATGCGATGATTCTAAACCTAAGGTGAGATGAGGAGAGGGCGTGGTAAGTCGTGAGAAGGAGAAAAATGTTTTCACCAAAACTATTCCCTTACAAGAAATTGAGTATCTTCATCTCTATTCATCTCTTTTTCATCTCTATTTATCTCTATCTTGATCTCTATTTAGAATTTATCTTATAAAGATTGAAATAATAATAATTTGTATTAAGCATATTTACCAGCTGATATCCTTATTCTGCTACGGGTTTCGCTCTATGCATGTCGTAGGTTTTGAAATAGTAATCTCTATATATAAAAATAAACTCAGACTGATCACAGTTTATCAAAAACTACAAGGATTTGGAGTTTAAAATTTGGTACACAGATTCTATTTAAGGTCTAGATGCGAACTAAGAAATGATTTTTCGAAAATCTCAAAGGGCTCTGCCCTACAGGGAGTCAAAGTCCCCATTTTATCCTTATGGGAAGTAAATTTTTTGACAAATTGTGTACAATAAAAACATTTCATTTGCTAAAGCCGTTGATTTACTTTCCATTAGAAATTTTAACTGCTGCTATCCAATGCCTTTTGTATCAATCGTCAATTTCAAACTATCAAGTAAATACTGTCCAAATTTTTTTATGTACCTATTTTTTATTTCGTGTCTAATTAAATGTTATTTGTTGAAATGAAATAATATTATTAATAATAAATAATAAATAAAATCAAAAATATTATGAAATAATAATATTTTGTTTTGATCATGTTTATCAGCTGATATCCTTGTTCTGCTACGATAACGCTTGTCGTAGGTATGCGTTCTAACAATACTCGTATTTAGTGTACTGAAGCATTTTGTCGCAATTATATTTGGATATTTGATCCAGATTAAAATTAAATTATTACTAATTTATAAATCACTCAGTAACTTAATATTGGATTGTTGTATTCCTGAATCACATGGAGTAACTTTTAATAGGTTATTTACCTTATGTCTTCCTTGTGATTTCGTAGTTTTTAAACTGTTTAAACCATTGGCGTAACTAATACTGGTTAATACTAGTTTTTGTCGCCTGAAGATGACGAAATTACTTGTCGAAACGCTTGTTGACTACTGCACGAGAATCACATGGAAGACATAAGGTAAATAACCTATTAAAAGTCACTCAGTAACTATATGGAAACTAGTTTAAAACGTATTTACTCCCCTTTGGAAATATATGGTTTAAAACTAACGGTGTTTTTGGTATCTGGGACGAAAACTAAAATATTAGTCTCTAACACACCGACCACGGTAATAACTCTATTTATTTCCTATAGGAAATTCCCCAAAACTTACAGTTCCTCAACTTTAACTACTCCTTAGTTGCTCCACAAGCGTGGCAGCCACTCTGGGGTGAATTTATATTCAAAGTTCGTTGACTGCTTGGACAAATATTTACGAAGGAAGTTGGTCTTCCTGTTTGCTGCCCAGCTGGCCGAGCCCGTCAAGACGACCTCGATAATCCCTTGTAATCTTTGAATCTCCGGACCCGATCCCATTCATGTGGTTACCGCTCAGATTTGCCGTTTTCGATTTCCCTCGAGCCTCTTTGGATGATTCAATTAGTGGTTTCGCCCCCAGGCACCCCTGGGAGCTTTGGGTTGCGTTTAGGGAGTATTTGTAAAGAATTTTAAGTTGGATAGTTCGGCTTGTGGTGTAGTTATAACTTTAAAAAATCGATATATTTTGACACGATAACACTTGTGGAATAACCTAAAATAATCTCCTTATTGTCATTTTCCAACATGGCGCTCTTAATTAAAACAAAAAATGTTTATTCGCCCAAAACACATTATGAAAAAACAAATTCATTTGTAATTTTTTACCATAATATTGTTAATATGGTTTGTTAGGACTATATAACAAACGATTTAAAAAACCAACCGAAGTGCTTGTTAGTAAAAGGATATTCGACACTTCATATTTAATTTGCAGGAATAGTATGTTGTAATATTGTCAATTAATAGACATAAATTATAATACTATAACACATACCTGTAGTGGTTTTGGTTAAACAGTGTTTTAGGTTGATTTCATATGTATTTGGTGTGCTGATGTGGCCCAAGAAACTATTACTAGTGTAGTATTATTAACTAGTATTAGTATAGAAAGGTGAAAGAAAAATATGTTAAGGTGGAGAAGGTTAGGGGTCAAGGGTTGTGCCTGGTGTAGTTTGGTTTGATAAGTACCTTTACCTCCTCCATTCCAATAGTATGCAAAAGAAGATTGACATGTTTTTTTAACTGCAAGTAATGATGAATTAAATGTAGTAAATATGTATGTAAAATGTGTAAATAAATATGTGGTGTGAAAAATGGATTGAATTTTTTAAACATGTGATTAAACAGAAATTTTAGATAAGTAGTATATTTCATTACAAAGGTGGAAAGTGGTTGTCTCTGGCCATGATCGAGTTTACACGGGAGGTGAAAAACATTTTATTAATCCGAGTTATGAACGATATTTTTGATTACACTGTAATCATATTAAGAGAACTTATAAGTAATATAATTGTTCAAATTGACGTTTAGTTGTTCGTTTGATTCCCTCAGTACCGCTACAATGGCAACGGTAATATTGTTTTTACAGCTGATTTCACTTTTTATAGCCTACACTAGCAGTATTGTTAAAGGTACTAGCGCTGAGCGCTAATAGTGTCAGGAATCGTAACTAAATACTAGTGTAGGTAAATCTCCAGCTGATTTACACAGCCTAGGACGGGAAATTTTAATTTCTGTGCTCGCAACTAACGTCGGAAGCAGCTGTTTTCAGTGCAGTGTAATGGAAATGTCTAACTGTTAGTATTTCAAACTCACAGAAAAGATCGAATGAGTCAGGTGGTTGTAGATTGAGTATGTTATTGATATTATTATATCAACGAAGGTTATTGATTGTTATTGAGTTGGTTATTCAATTCCTTAACCCCGCAGAGCGCTGTATGACAGAATGTACATCGCTGTCATACAGCGCTCTCTAAAGTATCTCTTTTCCAATTATGTTGTTAATTTTGGTACTTGGTAAATGACTCATATTATTATATTCGTAAGAAACTGATGAAACGCCTACTGGAATTACAAATCATTGAAATTTTAACCAAAAGGAAATATAACTGCCGCAGAGGGCTGTGTATAAGGGTGACCTCCGGCTAATATATGAGTTCCGCTTAGTATGAGTCCACTAATCTTTTAAATAAATGTTCTCAAATATTACCTTTTTAATATTAAAACTAATCCTAAATACTAATTGGAAAATATTTTTTGTAGTGGGCCTATGTGATAGATAATCAATTAAATATTTAAATAAGTTAAACTTATTTTTGACAATATACAATCACTTCTTATTTGTAATAATTTTTTAAGGACTAATCTAATTCATCAGTCAAATTGTTTATTATATGTATTATTATTTAACTGAGTAACATCAACGAAATATTTATTTAAAAACATTATTAAAGAATAGGCGTATACATTATCCCCATTTAAATTATTTAAAGCTAAATTTACACGAAGAGCACTTCATTAATTCAGAATTATTAATTAATAAGCTTAGACTCTTTTTATTATTTAAATGCTGTAATTTGTTTTTCTTTAGCTGTATCGCGTTTATAAAATGACCTACCCTCTTATAGGCTAATTTAATTTACAAATAAATGACAATGTTGGTATAATTTATATCAGAGTACTCATTTACCTTGGCTTAGTGTTATATCCTTGAATTGTATATACCTGTCTGTAACTGAGAAAATAAGATACTTTTCAAAAGAACAATGGAATATATTTTGTTCATTACAATTGCATTTTTTGAAGTAGAATGTAAACACCAACTAAATAAAACATAAATAAACAACAGATGATTTGTTTTAGTCTTTGATACTAGGGGATAAGTTGGTAAGATACAACACTTAGTCAGTGTGCAGGGCTATCAATGTAAATAATAAACACAAGTCAATCAAATTAATAAACGCCAGGGTAAAATAAATAAATAAAAGCTCTACCGACTAGCCGGTTCGCATCTAGCGTAACTATTTAATGTGTTGAGTTCTTGGCCATAACTTAAAATAAATTCACTTTTTTTAACAGTAAAATATTTTATATTATTTTTCTCACTCAGACTTCTAGGAACGTAGCATTGTACATGTTCATATTGCTCTAGTAGTATTGTTTATGGATGCTTTTGTCTATCTCGCTTTCTTTTCAAGAAATCAGTATAAGGTTTCATTAGTTAGGTCTTAAACTATGCCTTAGTTTATTCGCAATATTATCTTCCGAATATGATTATAAAATAAGTTTCCCACTGAAGACCGAAGAAACCTTATTACCAAGACTGGTGATCGGGCCAAATCGGTTAAACATACGGTTTCTATGGTTACTTGAGTCGGTAACAGAGTTATCGAAACCCGAGAGCCCCTGGGGGAGGGGTACAATGGAAGGGCTTAAGTAATTGGTGGGGGAGGAGGGGGGATTTGTCACCGGGATATGGCTAAGGGATTGGGGATCGAGATCTGTCGCATGCTACGATACGTCTGGTTGCATGGCTTGTAAGCCGACCATTGTTGGTGAATTAGCCTGTGCTTGTGTTATTGACTGACTATTCAATGTGATTTCCTTTGTATATCTCAATGATCAATGGTATTTCTCTATTTAATGGACAAATAGGTTTTTAATTTATTGGAGTTTGTTTTAGAAGTGCTAATAACACCGATGGGAAGAATGGAATAGGAGAGTGGAACGTTGAGGATTGTGGATAGTTACACTATTGAATCATCCGCAAACACCATCCTCATGATTTGACCAGTTTGTAGTTCAGAGGCAAAATTTTAGTACGGACCCCACGATAAACTGCTGCTATAAATCCTTATGTATCATTAGCTATTGGGCTATTGATTAACAGTCCTGTCTAAGGAATATGTCAACCTTAGTTCGTAACAAGAGTACAAGATCGCGCCACAATCATCTTATACTCATTTCTCATTCAAATGATACGAGGTGAGGACACAATTATGTATTACGAGTTTCCAGGGTATCTTTGTTGAACAGAATCTGGACCTAGACTATTTTTTAGTCCCAGTAAAATGATTCCTGAGACCAGAACGAAGTTCCTGAGGTAGGCCTAACCTGATGCAACGTGTCTGAAGAAGTTTCACACTACAGGATGGCAAGCTGTGTGCATTTAAAACATTTCCCTAAAAAATGGGATCTTTTCCGTTACATATTATACCAACAATAAAAAATATAGTCCGGGGTCTAGCTTGGACTTATGATGGCTACGAATAAATTCTAAATTACCTACTGTAAATTGGCTAGAAGTTATTCAAACTGATATAAGTTCACGATGAACTAGTTTATTGTTATAATTGTTCGTTTTCTACCGACAATCCCCGGTTTAAAGTTGTTACTTGCGACTCTGTTATCCTATCCTATCGCTATCTCTCTCTGTCGCTAAGTCAACGTATGAATGTTGCTCTTCCTATTGAAGCATGTTCTTCACATAATGAACTTCATTGGTTTAAACAAAAACGAACTGTAGTCACTGTTTTGTACTTACAACTTTGTAGGAGTGTTAATAGAAATACATAAGTTCAAGAGATGACTTATATTAATCACTAGCTGACCCAGCGAGCTTCGTAACGTCTAACAGTAAATACATGTTAACTTTAAGATTGGCCATGTTCTGAAGTCAAATATCATTACGGCTTCGTTGTGAAAGACAAAACTGAGTATGTCTATAGCCTACTCCGAGCAGAGACGAATCCAAAAATCAAATATCATTAAAATCGGTCAATCCGTTCTCGAATGTAACTAACACGACTTTGTTTTATATATTTAGCATAAAATGGAAACTTATGGAGTTTTCAAAATTTGTTTTCGCTAAAACCTTCCCGGGCACATATAGAGTAACTTATATAATTTCATGGCGATCGGATGAGTATTTTGCAACGCATAAAGGACATACATACATACATACATACATTTATATATTTAGAGATTACTAAACTAAAACTAAAACACATACTTGGTTGATTATTTTGTTTTTCCTAAGATTATTCGACAATTATTATTTTTTTAAATCTCTATGTAGTATTATACCAGGTAAATAAGAAGTTATATTTTCGCTTCATTATCTGAAGGTCGCCTGTGTCCGACGTCTCGTGTCCCCGGTGTTGATGTTGATGTTGTGGTTGTAGCTGTCGCCGCTAGAGTGCACACCTGGCCAGCGACATGGAAGGGTTGACAAAGCAGTGTTGTCACCGCCAGGACAAGTCCTTTAACCCTCTCTGTCCACGGACAATAGTCGCATGTCCGTCATTTTGAGTCGGTCAGATCTGTGAAAACTTCGGTCCATTGCTGCACCCGGATGTGCCTTTGACCGTATTTCTTTTATGTTTAGATTTCTGTCAATAACTTAACCCTTGTTAAATAAACGATCTTTTGTGAAAATATTTAAAATTGTGAAGACGAAAATATGAAGTTCATTGACTTAATGTTTAGATTGCCGTTTGAAATGGCAACCTACTCAAGTAGGTATTTTAAGCCACCAAGTATGAATGGGAAATGATTGTAAGATGATTGTGGCGCGATCTTGTAGTCTTGTTACTGACTAAGGCTGACATGTTCCTTAGACAGGACTGTTAATTAATAGCCCAACAGTCAATGGCATATCTAAGGGACCTACAGTTTAACGTGGAGTCCAAACCAATGCCTCTGAATTACGAACTGGTCTAATTATGAGGATGTTATTTGCGAATTTACGTAGTATTCAATAGTACGGACGTTAATCTACACAAGAGAACACTACATCCACTGACCATATCTCACAACTGTCCACAATTCTTGACCTCCAAGTAGCTGGATTACAGGACATACCACCGCCCCAGTCTATTGTTACATTCACAATGTATGGTAAATGTAAATGTACACAAGTGAAAATTGAGATATCGTATATTATCTACATAAACAAAATTAGAGCTTTAACTGTTACGTTGTAGACCCAAGAAAAGCCAAAATGGGTCTTATATCAATTTTTGTACATTTTTATGTCTTTCTCTAACGCTTCTCTATAAAAAAGATATCACCCACAATGATCAAACGCATTTTCATTACTCTAGTGTACATATTTTGGAGGTTTTTGTTTGCTTTAAACTGACGCACTCCTAATTTAAAGCTATCTAAAACCTGCTTGCTGGATCGAAACAAATGGTAGGCGACTCCAGTTAAATACAACGTTGCTACGGTACCTGGTTGTCTTTAAATATACGCAAGTCCTTCGGCAGTAATGGACTGTTGACATGTTGATATGTCTTAGCTCGGGGTGTATTAGCAATTCGTCAGACTACAATTTGAAACTGAAGTGACGTCATTGGTTATAGGGTCAGCTATTTAGTGAAACCGAAAACATTCCCTTTAGACATATCCATGATCCAAGCCATTTCCCACAGGGAAGTAAATACATTTTAAAATTAGTCGAGACAAAGTACTGTTTCATTAAAATATACGTCAACATAATGCGATATCGCCCCAACAATCTATTGTGATGACATTAAACGGCCTCTATTAGAAATAAAAACAGCGGTTTCACAATGAGCGGAAGTAACTATTATACGTGGAAGGCGCGTGGTCCTGTTGTCCTGTTGTCCCGTTGCCGAAACGGGACGATGTGTGTTTGTTTAGGAGACTCACGCCGCACAGCTGTCCCGTTGTCGTTGTCACTGAGATAATATTTTCCGAGGACGACCATAAATTGGTTTTCATGGGATAATAGCTCTTTATTCGATAAGGACTGTAGTGTCTTTTGAAGATTCGCGGTGGGAAGGTGAAGTATCGGTTATTCAAAAAGGGTGAGCAACTGCAGAGGCAGAGGCTATTCACACGTCGACGTACGCCGTTTCCGTTCACGTCCGTTCCACATGACGTCAATATTTCTTAAAAGAACTAGTATCCAGGAACAGTACCATCGTTTAAAAAGAATAAAGAACAGAATGTATTCAAATACAAATGAAATCTCTTTCACATGAGTTTTTTACAAATAATACTAAGAAGACACTGTGAGATGATATGAGTTATTGAGAGAAACCCCACGCTTACGTAAGCCATGTGCTCCATGTCACAGTCACTGAGTTATCAATTTTAAATTCAACACTTCCTTTATGAACCAATTTTACTAAATTTCTTTACATTTATAAACTTGTCTTTATTAGATGTTGTATTTTTATGAGGGTATTCTTCTCGTAAGTTGGCTTACCTACATTTCATTGATCTTTTTTAAATCTAAAAAAACTTATAACGACACAATTTTCAAATTGACCTTACACCTACTAAAGTTTGTAGACTACAAAACACACCAAAAAACCTAAATGGTTTGCTCAAACTGCAAACTGTGGTAGTAACGTAAAACCAATATTTTTTAAAACCTTAACTGTTCATCACCATAGGCCTAGAGCATGTGCGGTGAATTAAAGACAGCGAGGTACCGTAGCGGTATTAGTCACCTAGGCAAGGGAAAGACGACCGCTCATGATTTGACAATAGTTGCCGGTCGCTGGTTTCGAACCGGCAACGTTTGACTTTCTGGGCCTGAGACGGTGATGCGGTATTTTGATTGTGAGCAAGAACGTGGCTTATTATTCACAATTGTCAAGGTTTTTTGTGTCTTTCTACGCATTTCAGCATTTTTTACGTTTTTTAGAAAACTGCCCAAAACCCGGTGTTGGTGTTATTAGAAAGCCTCAATAGCCTAATAACAAAACGACAACTAGGTTCAGATTCAACCCTTACGGGATTCGATTCGACGACCTTCATTTTTTAGTATGCATAATCACTCTTCCACCCAGCCAGTTAATGTGAATGTAAAGAACCAGTAAAGGTGATGCTGATACAGCTGGAAACACTAGCGAGCACACCGACCGAGAAACGATTGCTGCCTATCGGAGTATCCATTAATTGTTTATCTAGATTCAGCGGCCTCGGATACGCTAATGGATGCTGATGATCGGGTAGATGGCGGCTCTCGCCTCTAATTATGTTATTATGTTTTGATCGCACGGCGGCGCGCCACTTTGCCCGCCAATAAGCCGGTGACTCAGCCTCTTGAGGTTTGGAGGTGTGTCTTCATTACCGCGAGCGCGGGAACGCGCCGCGATTGGCCGGGTCAGCCATAGCCGACAAGTGGAACGACGGAACGGTCCATTGTGACGAGCGTTTGGTGTTCCGCAAGGTTCCGTCTTTGGGCCTCTTTTATTTTCGGAGAGGAAAGAGCACTAAGTCAATAAATAGGACGGCAATCGTACAAAGATAAAATGTCAGTATTTGATATTTCTCAGTATTCAGTACGTAGCTTGTGGTTATATTTTTCAAATAAAGTTTTTAGCCTAGTTTTTACTGAAATGTGAACATGAATCTGATAATATTTGTGAGTCTACAATTTTATCTTCCCATTTAAGTTTCTACACTAATATCTTTTGGTCAAAACCACTATACAATTTGAAATGACGACCTACCAAGGTAGGTGTTTCGCCAGGTATGAATGAGAAATTAGTTTAGGATGAGTGTGGCGCGATCTTGTAGTCTAATACTGAATTGCATTCCTTGAAATTGTTTATTATTAGGTCTCTTGAGTTGATATTTTGATTTGACCGAGAAAGGGTTTTGATTTAAAAAAAAGAACATAACGGAAATAGGCTTATACAAAATATAGTAGGAAATAGGTATCTAACCTTAACATTCTTGTTCCTTTTTTAGGATATTCTAGTTTTGAATAATGACCAACCAAAATAATTAGGAACGGTTATCTGGAGCTATATAAAAGTTTTCATCGTATAATAACAATGTATAAAATCCTATATTTTTCTACATTTGTTAACAGTTATACCAACTCTTCTTACTACACAAAAAGGTGGGGTTAAAATATATAAATTTGTTTAAAATCAGTGAATAGTCTTGATTCTTTTTACAAACATACATTTTTTAAATTTATGTTAAATGAATCTGAAATTTTCGTTAAGGTCATTAAAACTTAAACGTAATGTCACTTAATATGTTTTAAAAAGGGCAATTTCTCTTTAAATCTAAATAAAAAAATGAAAATTGAAAAATGTACCATAATAAAGTTTAATTCATAAGAGATTTCTGATGTGCAATTTGAATGAAGCTAGAATCAAAAGGAGATAATTAGGTATATTATTAAAAATTAATACCATCATCTGAAACAAAAACAGACTTATTGTTTTACATTATTTAACGATGATTTGGTTGTATCTGTAAGAGTAAATGATGACATTGATGTTAATAAGATATGAATATTTTAAAAGGGAACGATATTCTATTCTACAGTGTTTAAACTGATGAAAAAAGATCATTTTCAAGTAGGCCTAGGGTACTACTTTTTACCCAACGAGAATATAGCTTGTACAATTCAAACTTATACTATTCCTTAATTTTTATTGCATAAAATTTAGAAATTTACTAACTATCCTCTCTATTTAATAATTTTATGCTGATTCCATAATTTAAATTATTTGTTTTATATAATCTTCTCTTTGCGTATTTTACATTTATTCATTTTTATGTTTATTGTTTATTAATAGAAACTTGTTGTATTGGTATATTGAACCATAAAGAAGCTCCCCAATATCACTGTTTCAATGCCTAATTTAAATGAATCACCAAAAATTACTATCTAATAATTTTTATTTTTAAAACTCAATCAATTTTTAGTTACCAACAAGCTATACACCATTTTCTCAGAATTGCTATATTAAACTGTAGACTTACATCTTTCCAATAGTAATTCCTAGAAGTAGACCCTAATTATTTTACAGTAAGTATTGGTGATCGTTTAAGCTTTCGAAAATATTATCTTTTTTATCTTATACCCCTTCTTTTCTTGTGCTGTAGTTCTTTGCTCATAGGGGTATATATACAATACAAAACTTTGCAGCACCGGAGTAAATCGTTGGAATAAATTCATAAATAAAAAAACATACTAAATTATTGTTTCCTCACTATAATTATTAGGACAGATTTTTTCACACACTTGAAATACAAGTAGTTAAAAACTTTACTTTAGCTTAGTCGAATAAAGCCCCAGATGCAAAGAATAACATAGAAGATTGTTCCACTAAAAATGATATTCAATCTTATAATGCTCTTTTATCGTCGGGAGCAACAAAGAAATTACATCAGAGAATCCAATTTAAAGGAGACTCTGCGAAGGAGCTTTACGCGTTATAGGGGGACGGTGGTGGTTGTGGTGGGGGGCGGGGGGCGCATGTATATACACAAGACAGGGCTTCCTTCAATCAGTCTTGTGATTAATTTTTGGTACCGACGGCAAATCGGCTTAACGGCTTGCTGGAAGCCCCGCAGAGCCGATGATTAGGTCTTTGCGGCAAGGTTTGCAACACAGATACTCAACAACGGTGTAGACAAAACTGCATTCCCTTCATCTCTTGTTTTCTTTTTTAATAAAACATATTCAGCCATAATTACGCCCCAGTTTTTACCAAAATAATATTATGTGATCAAATATTCTGCAGGTGATCGTGTGTAATAAAATATAAGTTTATTTCTTTTGCTTAGAAAGAATTAAATAGTAAGCCAGTATATTTAAACCAACACGCCGTTCTATCTCAAAGGGTTAACTAAAAAATGCATAAAAATATCATGTAAGTTTTTTTATTGTTTAAGAATACTATAAAAGTACTGTAGTCTATTTGTGGGTTTTATTAGATAATGTAACCTTCGGCTGCATACTAAGTTTCACAGAAAATCGTTGAATAATAAGGATGAAATTGATTTTAACATGAATATGTCTAATCTCTGAAGGGGGTGTTAGCAGATTTGTGGAACGCAAAAAGTGCAGCGGAAGTGTTTAGATTCCGTTTCCATAGAAACCACCGATGAATTGAAAATATTCCCTTTAGACATATCCATGATCTAACCTATTTTCCACAGGAAAGTAAATACAATCATTTTTCCTATATCCTTAAGAGAGCAATATTTGACGCTCTTTTACAAAGCTGTGTATCTAACGCAGAAAGTAAATTTACCTTTTCTCTAGAACTCTTTATTTTTAAGTACGGATATTTCTACTCTCAAATGAAATTTGAACATGTTGAAGAATGCATTTCTATCTATCTGTACTATGTCTATACATAGTCTCCCTCTATAGGGAGAAAATTTGAATCGCAATTTAAAAATATTATACAGTGTAATTTAGGTTATACACCTAAATACTTTTAACACAAATAGTGCCACCTATGGGTTGTTAAATGGTAATTAATATAACGCATCTCGTTGGAAAACATTGAAGTAAGATAGGAATATTTTAGAAATAAATAGTGACACATATAACATATAAGGAACGCAAACACATATAACTTCCCATGAACTTTACATTCGAAATCATATGGCAAACAAATAATTACTGGCATTACATTGCTAATAATATATACTATGGATCAATGTTGTATACACAAAACAGTAATAACATCGTATTATTTACTTCCCTTTGGGAAATAGCTTAGATGCATGCATATGTCTATTGGGAATGTTTTCAGTTCCTATAAATAGCTATCCTTATAACCAAACTACGTCACTTCCGTTTCAAATTTTGATCAGACTGATTGCCAATATCCCCCTCCTCCCCAGAGCTAATACATATCCATGTCAAAATTTTATTCCCATCCTCAGTAAGAGTAACAATTAACCTAAGGTTTCGAATTATTACTCATACAAAATTGAATTTCTATTTATTTTCTAGACCCATGCAGGGAACGCGATCCAAGGTAGCCAATGAGCCAACTGAAGATTTTTTGTTTAAGTGCAAAACCAGTAGGCCTACAAAGAAGATGTGCGATTGGAGAGGACTGATATTGTTTCAAGCTGTAGGATGTCATATAGGTATTACAGTATGTAAGAGCTACAGATTATTTAAGCATCAAATTGTATTAATCTCTATCCCTGGTAGTGAAGTAGATTTTGTCCTATCATGCAAGCAAGCTTTAAAGTATTTTCCTCTATTAGTGAGTGGGTAGTTCTAACAGGGATGTTTAACCCTAGAACTGGCAAAGTCGTAATTCACGACGCACTTACATATTCAATAAGAAGTGGCAGGTGGAGGCATCTGTCGACAGTTTAGTGAACTTGTTAGACACTAGCAATCTTAATCGGGATTGCAGTGGACACCTGTTTTGCTTTCGTGGTTAGTGGTTATAAAGGGGGGGCATGTTTTATGCTTTTTTTTTACTTTGATATTTCAAGAAGATATTAGTAATTATTTTTATGTTACATACAGTTAAAAAAAAAGCTTGCCACTTCTAATTAACGTTTGAATCAAAAAAACTTCTGGATTTTTGAAATTCACCTGTCTAAGGACTAGTGTAGTAGTAAAGACTAAGAGGAATATAATAATATACATAATGGTATTAAAACCATGGTGTGATTTCGTGGTATGTCATAAAATATTTTATAAAATATTTTAAGTTTAATAAGAAGATATTAGTAATATATTTAATAAGTTAAAAACTCTTTTCCCCTAGGCCGTAACCCTACTTCTTGGATAAATTTTTGAGTAGTTTGAAATAACCCCCTCACAAGAAGTCATTTAATATAATAATAATTATTTAAAGTATATATGTTTTTATATTAGCAACAAAATTTTAATTCATAAAATTTACAATAAAATAAAAATAAGTTGATTAGCGTAATGACTTATAATGCATTTTTTAATTTTTAAATAATAGATTAGATATTTAACTTTATTAAAAAGTATAAATATTTAAACTATACTTAGCAACAACAATTTTTTATAATAATTTTATAAAAATTTATTATTGTTTTCATGTAATAGGTTTATTTAATCCAAAATAGTATAGATTAGATTTTAACTTTAATTCCAACAGTCACAAAAATATTTACAAATACTGTACTATTGAATTCAAAGTTTTTTAGGTTTTAGGATTTAAACATTTTAGATAAATTGTTTTAGCGTTGGTTTCTTTTATTGAGATGTTTAACATACTGTTATCAAACCATCCTAAAAAAATGTAAAAATGTATATATAGCATCATCTGAAAGTGTAACAAACATGATTGTTTTAATAAAACATACTGTATATGTTTTCTTATAGGTGAATTAAATACGCGTACATTGTATTAGAGTAAATAAATTTTTTAATGAAAATTTCTAAAATTTAATGTTCAAAAGTGGCTATTAAGTTCATACACTGTTGTAATTATTTTGTTTAATTATCTTTATAGTATCAACTTTTTTGACAGAATATGAGTTTAGAAAATAAATTGAACAACTAAAATATACGATAAACCGGTTTTCAACTGAAACATTGTGTTTTACAATAAATACATATTAGATTTTTCTTATTAGCCTAATCATAATTCTTGAATCAATTATAATGAACAATAAAATTGGTCTGCAAATTTACAAAAGCCATAGTGGTTGTTGTTCCAGATATACATTTTGTATTTACATTGCATTCCTAAGGAGACTTACTGCCTTATTATGGTAAACATGTTACTTTCTTTTTTATACTTTGTAAATGTAAATGATCATCTATCTGTAACATTCGAATTGATGTTTTATAATGATTAAGAATAATTACGTCCTCACTAAATCTTAAGGTATATTAATTTATAAGTAGTCGGTATTTATTGTTACTAAATGTTTATGAGATATACTGTACTAACACAATGTAACAAATTCCAAACTAGACCTAGCTTCTAGATTCTCATATAGGCCTACCCTTAAAGCCAAGGAATCCTGCTCAATTCTTCAGGTGAGTTTGTTAATATATTTTATTAATTTTTACTCGCAATTTTTAATTTCTTCTTGTAAAGGTAGTAGCCTTGTTTTATGTTAAAAATATATATAAATGGAATTAAGTTAAACAAATAATATTTGACTTTATTGTTTGATAACGAGTGAGTTTTTAGGTCTGTAAATTTTAAATTTTTAGGAAATGAAAGTAGAAATCCTAACTCATAAATCATAATATATATTTATGTACTTTTGTCCAAGAAATTAAGGAAGTGAAACTTATTTTGATGACACAAATATAAACACCACTTTATTATTAATCAGTAAATAAATGTTCTTAATTTATACAAGTTTATTAAATTATGTTCACCAGATTTGTTTATTTACTAAATATACTCGTCTTTGCTTTAATATCAAAATTATTAATTTTAATAGTTAATCCTTATACTCAGTAAACGTATTTGACAAAGCCAATTTTCATTTGGAATCGTTATTGTTATTCTTATAAGTTTGTTGTTTCTTTTGTTCCAGATAACTTTCGAGGAAGAAATATATTATTCCACTTTTTTACCCCCACACCAAGGTGGCTCAAAAGTTCATTTACTATAAATGAACCGTCCATAAACCCTAAAAGTAAAGTCAATAGGAACCATTTCTCGCATCAGTCATGACTTAAGGAAACGCCCATTTAAAGACCTTCCCTTCTTTCCTACAATCAAACCTCTAAAACATAATAACGTTTTCCTTGATACTTTTCAAATAATTAAAAATTCTGTGTTCTCCCAATCCCCAATTTTCAGGCCACCTTGTCCCTTAACCAACCCTACGACACTACATATAAACCTACACCTCAGAAGTCCAAGTATAGTATGTTCGCTCTTCGTGAGTGGACCGAACCCTTCTAGGTGTCAGATGAGGCAACTCACATACTACACTCTCCACCTGGATATCCAACCATCACTTCCAGACTTCAACCAAGATCAGACTCCTCTCTGGAACCATCTTCAGCTTCCATCTTCCCTTCCCATCGTAGTGATCACTGAGGGAGAACAACACAACCATCCCACGACCAGAGAGAAATTACTTTTAATATCAGGTGTGTAAAATTATTTTATCTATTATTTGGTCATACTATTTACACTGTGTATCCAACGAACATGTAATTAAGGTACGTATTTTGAATTTATTGTTTTAGTATGAGTTTGGAATTTGTTACATTGTGTTATAAATATTAGTCACAAATCAATGTCACGCAATAATTCATCGATTCTGAAAGCCTAGATAGCATAAGTAATAAAATAATATTTAAATCAGTATAAAAATATTTATCATGAAAAATCAATTTGATGTTTTAAATATAGTTACAAGATAGGTGATTTGTTATATAACTCTAAATAATTATGAAACAAAATAATGAAGCTCCAACAACAATAACAATACAACTGTTTACCATAAAATGAAAAAAGCTTCGGCCAAAATTGAACTTAAAAAGGAGCATTGGGTATGCTGATGTCTTGATAAATGGGTGTTTTTTTACCATGAGTTGAATGAACTAAAAAAAATCAGAAACAGTAAAGAGCTTTTATAGATTGAAATACATTACGTGAGTACCTCGCAACTTTTAGGAATAAACGGTAATTATTTACAAAAACTGCCTCAAATCCAATAACTTCCATACTTCTGTTACTAACTATTTGGGCCATAGTAAACAAGTACCTAATATTAAAGCCCGCTAGGCCTTTTCTAAGAGGAATAGACGTCACTGATAAGGTGATGAGCAAAGTTTAAAGTGATAACGATGTCGTTGGTATTCCTGCTAGTGATAACTACCGTGTGAGTGATTTTTCACCACCCAGAATCTCGATTTCCGCCGATCCCCTAGCTAGACGGGATGACTATGTAACGCAACGTGTATTTTATTGCTAAGTTTGTTATTTAGGTATAAAATACAGTAACAGAGCGCTATTTGTCGGCGACCAATTCACGTTGCACACAGAGCGGTCCTTAATATGGCTTGTTTGTTCATAATTAGGTCCAGATAGTAACAAAAGTATGGAAGATCACCAAATAGAATTTTTCGTTTAAATGACCATCGTAATTTCCTTTCCCTTCAGTGTTTAGTATAAAAATTGACTTTTAGTAGGTCTACAAAACTAGTTTCGGTTTACCTAAGCATACTTTGAGCTCTTTTTTGAGACATTTTTACGACTCAAGTTTTATTCTACAAAGGCAACCATTCTCTCATCCTTCAGTTCATTTTTAAGACTTGGGGGACCAGCCGAGAGATTGAATTTTTTAAGATGTTTCGTTTAGTCATATTTCTAACAACAGCGTATCAATATCACTTTCAAAACTAACCTGGTTCTGATTATGTCTCTAAAATATACATCACATATTGTTACATCTAAGATCAATACAACCTTATTTTTAAATTTATTCTACGTCTTAGGGTTTTACTAAGTGTATTACTCAGATATTTATTTTAATAATTATTAGGCTACAATTAACTTTTTATTCACCAACAGTTTCATTTTTCAATAAATAAAATTCCACGTTTGTTTAATTCATCACAATACAGGAGTATTTTAAATAAATAGATTAATACGACAAAGAAACCGTACTAGTATTAACGATTTCAGATCTGAATTTTTTCTGGTGATGGAAAAAATTTGCGCTTCATTCTCAATACTTGAGGTCTAAATATGAACCATGATCTTTCATAATATTTAGAGAAATAGTATAGGAGATACAGGCATGTACATTGTAATGTACATCAGGCGCTTTGGAGATGTCAAAGGAAACAACCAAGCTTACATTCTGAATTTGATTTTGAATTAAAAGATTTTTTATAAGAACTGACCTAATTGCTATTTGAGGTAATGAGTACTATATGTTATTACGAGTTTAAAAATACGGTTGAATTGATAGCGAAAAGAAAATGACAGCAGACGTTAATACCTTCCATTTAAGCCAAAAACCTTTGTCATACTGAAAACGAACTTCACTACACTGTCAAATATGAACATGAACATCCCCAACACTGGCAATAAACAACCTTTTCTCGATATATAAGGTTATTTGTTTATATTTATTATTTTTAGATATTTTGGGATCATAAGGTAGCCAACATTCAATTTAGAGCGATTTGATTTTTCCATAATGAGACGTTCAGGCCTGAAGTATATCTCAAAGTACAAAGCTAATTTACTCTGTATCTCCATTTTAGTTCCTTTGTAAACACTTCCTGAAACGATATTGTTTATGAAAAACAATGGTTTGGTCGAGTCCACCATTTCAAGTATTATTCACGAATTTCTTCAAGTGAGAACCTCTGTTTCTCCCATTTTTGTCAAATTAACTGCACTGTTTCTCTTATAGTTCCACTTACAGCCACCGTGTGGCGCTCAAGCATTTTTACCTAATATAGCCATTGGACATTATGATGTACACCCACTCTCAACGCTATAGTCCTATTCTAACCTGAGTTATGATTTTTCAAAGTTTTGTACATTGCACACCAGGTCTGAAAGAGATAAGGAGATGTAATACAGTCTGACTGAGCCCAATTTCACGTTTGTCTACCTTTAAATCCAGTTAGAAAACAGATTCAATACAATTAATGGATGCGATTGTTATCGATGACAATATCCGAGATCTGGCGGCCTGAGGCCACGGGCGACACGTGGCCTGAGGCCGTGGTCACGTGACCATTGTGGACTGGCCCTCCAGGAAGCTGATTGGCCACGACTTGTCTGTACGCATCTCGTCACCATGGGGTGGACCTCAATAAAGGGATCTTCCTGTTATACGTATAGCCTACAAAAGTTTAAATAGATGTTTACTGGTTTTCTGGTGGTTATTACAGTATAAAAATAGTATTAATGATATAAAATATCAATGACCAACATAACTGACGGGACGGTGGCGACGTCCTGTAATCCAACTACTTGGAGGTCATGAATTGTGGATAGTTGTGAGCAATGGTCGGTGGGTTTAGTGTTCTCTTGTGTGGATTAACGTCTGCACTATTGAATACTACGTAAATCTGCAAAGACCATCCTCATAATTAGACCAATTCGTAATTCAGAGGCCGTGGTTCGGATTCCACGATAAACTGTAGCTCCCTTAGTTGCCATCAACTGGGCTATTAATTAACAGTCCTGTCTAAGGAACATGTCAGCCTTAGTCAACAAGACTACAAGATCGCGCCACAATCATCTTACACTCAATCGTCATTCATACTTGGCTTAAAATAACATTATGTATGGTTGTCATTTCAATTATCTAATCTAATCTAATCTAACTTATCACCGGTGGTTTTGGGCGACCGATTCACATCATACACCCGATGTTGCACACATACAGCGTTCTGTGGAGTTAAGCTAGGTTTATTATTTATATTTATATCTGGTTAATAATATTTTTATACTGTCAATAAGCCCCAGGAAACCACTTAAGTAATGGGGCTCTGTTACTCCTGCGTCTGTGCTTTAACAACGAAACCAAAACTGATAAAATGGATATGTCTAAGGGTTGGGGGGTGTTATTAGCCACTATTCCACCATGGGTGTAGCAACTTGCGTTTAAAAATTATACCAGAAGTGACGTCACATAAGGACGACTGTTTAGAGGAACTGAAAACATTCCCTTTATACAAAATGCATGAACTTAGCTTTTTCCTAAAGGGTAGATACTTTTTTAATTCCTCAAGATTCCTTAGTTATGCTATTTTGGAAATTTACGTCATCAATAAAATATTATAATATTAAATGCAGCAATAGAAATTGTGAGTACTTTGGATTTCACCTTGACTTAAGAGTTGGTTGCAAACCTCACATAACGTGTGTTAAATCTAAACTAATTAGATATATAAAGATTTTCTATGTGTATAGAAATGTGCGTAATTATCGTCTTCTTAGAGCTATATATTATGCTGTAATAAACTCCAAACTAGAGTATGAATTAGCTGTATACGGACGAACTTCTGATTACCTTACAGAAAACCTTTTTAAACAGATACAGAAAAGAACATTCAACTCCTCTTTTTAAGACTTTGGGCATTTTACCCTTAGGAAATTTGGTGTATTTTTGAGGTTCTACGCCTATTCTGTGACAGAAGTTTGAAGAAGGGTTTGAAAGTAACACTAAGAAATGTAATGAATATTAATATTCGTGTGCGTTGCCAAAGTTTAAGTTAAAAAGCAAAAATGGTTTTTCTACACCAATACAATAAAATTTCAGAATCAATAACTCGTAACTTGAAAATACTTACTTTAAACTTTGAAAAAATATGCTAAGATAAAATACACACATTTGAAAACACCATTTTTACTACTCGCATTACCTTAAAAAATTAGTTCCAACAATTCGCAAGTCTACCAACCCCAAAAAGGTTTCACCCTTACGTCATCACCTGCTAATGAACCTAGAATCGTTTCTCGACAAGGTTTAGCAAAGCGCTTGTGAAGCGTTTCTCGGGGTTGCCACAGGGGCGGGGGAGGGGTAAGTGGTACCAGGCCGGAAGTCGAGTCAAACCCCGGCAGACGCCATTTTGAAACGCAGCCGACACAATTACAGACTAATTGCAGAAACCGACTCGACGCAGCTGATTCCGAACTGTCTCCGAGGACGCGACGCGCTGAGATAACTTGTGATGGCGGTGTTTCTCAAACATCGATCTCATCTCTGTTGCTCTGTTGATCCAGTCGTCGAGGCTGAGAAAATCCTTTCCGTCATACCTCCACTCCACTTCATTGGTCAAAACTGATTAAAGTCCCTTTTATTATTGATCAAATGGAAAAATAAATATCTCTCTAAAGATTTCTTGGCTATTAAAACTGGAATGACAATCAATTTTCAAAATAGGCTATAAGTTATAAACCCATATATTTCGTTAGGGTTTATGTCTTAGATAAAACTGAATTTTAAAACTTGTTCATCACAAATGTTTTATACATCGTCTCGATGTGTCTCGATGAGTACTTAGTAAACCTTAAAACACATTACAAATTGTTGTTGGATAAATTAACATATATTTTTGTACTAAAAAAATATTTTCTTCATCTTTACGTAAATTTAAAAATTGACGGTTTTAAATTAGTAATTCATTGACGTTTCTTTTTTTGTGTAAAATTTTAATCACAGTTCAGTTAATACTTACTTTAATACTTTTAACTGAAATGGCGACCTACCCTGGTAGGTATTTTAAGCCAAGTATGAATGAGGAATGAATGTAGGATGATTGTGGCACGATCTTGTAGTCTTGTTACTGACTAAGGCTGACATGTTCCTTAGACAGGACTGTTAATTAATAGCCCAACAGCCGATGGCAACTAATGGACCTACAGTTTAACGTGGAATCCGAACCACGGCCTCTGAATTACGAATTGGTCTAATTATGAGGATGGTCTTTGTGCGTACGTTAATCCACACAAGAGAACACTTCATCCACCGACTATCGCTCACAACTATCCACAATTCGTGACCTCCAAGTAGGTGGATTACAGGACGTCGTCACCGTCCCAGTCTCAACAATTATTTATTAAAGTAGTGATACAAACGGTGGGGAAAATTCATGACGGATAAGGGTTTGCATGCGGGAATTTTCTTTGTTGTGTGAGAGAGATTTGGCATACTGAGAATCACAATGGTGATATAAGCATACGTAACCACTGGACCAAGTTACAAGGATTTCATTTCTTTATCCCGATACTATGTGATCGTTTCTTTTTTCTAATAAAATTAAGTAAAATCTATGTTTATCAAAAATTGTCTTAAAACTGTCAAAAAGTATTAGTGTTGGAGTAATATTTATTTATGTTTGGATATTTCTTAGGGTAGCCTTAAAACTCTTTGTTTGTTTAACATGCCATTATTACTTGTTTGTTTTGCTCATAGATTGCAGCACTCATCATTTAATTTGGTCATGACTCACCGTTCGCCACGCTCTCGTCCTAAATTTTCAATTTGGCCAAATTAAATGTATTTTGTGTATCGATGTGTCCGTGTGTGTAAGTGTTTTTAAGACTACGTCAGTGTTGAGGTTAATTTTATTACTTACTATTGGTATTCTGACTTGATAATGAACTTTTAAGTCAGAAACCATTGGTCGTCAGCATCATAATAATTTAAGATCACCGACAGCACTACAGGTATTTTAGCCTTTAATTTTAGTAAAATCAGTGATCTGGAGGCTACAATGGTCAAAAGTCTAAGTCAATCGGTTTTGTCAGTTAGTCGTCAAGTCAAACGGTTGTCAGTTAGATGCAGGTACCTTGTAGTAAACAAATTTCGATGTAAAATGTGTAATGTAAAAGTTATTTGTTTTTGAAAAGGATTTTTGTTGTTGGATAGCAACAATTCAATAATTGAACAATTTTCCGGAAATGTGACTCATTTGCCCCATCCAAGATGGGAAGTGAGAAATGGTTTATTATTTTTTACAATGAAATGGGATAGAAATGAACTTTATTGATATACAGAGGAAAAAACTGATAATTTTTTGGATGAATTAAGGTTAAACTATTTTTTGTTAGAATCACGCCGGCAACAACTGAACATCTCCGGTGTCAAGTTCAAGCCCAGCACAGAGACTTTGATCCACCACCTGGAAATCTGAAAAACAAATTACACCTTATATAAAGAGGAAAAGTAAAAATAGTAAATCTTTAAAATTAATTAAATAAAATGTTCTGGAAATTTAAAGTCTTAATTAAAAAAACTGTCCCACTCCTCTCATACACATACACAGATTTCGTTTTTATTAATAAATTCCAAATATTAAATGTATTCCGTATTAATATGTTTAAAAAAATACCTATTAAAATATAAAGTACTAGGTTACAAATAGATTGTTTGCAATTAATTGTGAAACGTAGACGAAATAAAAGTATATAAGTATCTTACACTCGTTTCTCATTCATACTTCGCTTGGAATATCTTACCTGGGTAGGTTGTCATTTCAAAATGTTTTATTTGCTTATGCTAACTTAGATAAAGCTTCAGAACAGATTCATCAGATTAAATTTCTTTAGTTTATATACTACAGTATCTATAGCATCATGGTAAAACTGTATTGGTTTTGAAAAGGCTCCAGTGATGTTACAATATTTACAATGTTACGGATTTGAAACTTTGCACGAACATTTATGACAACTAGACAAAGCTACACAAAAATTACGACAATATCTCAAATTCATAAAACAAAATGGCGGCTATTTCAAATTTTATTTCTCAAATAACTTGTGAACCGTTATTTTAACAGAAAATATACAAGAATAACTTTTTTTAGGTAATTAAATTACAAATCGATTGACACCAAATTGTTTCGAATACTTAAATATTAGCTGAGATATGGCAGAATTAGTGATGGGTGACCGCTGGAGCTTAGTGGCAGTGCATGTCGAGGCATGCGACTAAGGTCTGCCACAACAATGCAACAGTCTCCGTTTGCTTACTGTCATTAAAATTCACAAAAAACTCCCATAATTTTTATATCAGCCGTGGTAAAAGTCAAAATACTCTTTTACGAACTAATAATCACAAAATATTTTCTTGAATATTTAAGAACGTGTTTGCTTTTTAAATAAACAGTACATTTTAATAGCTGATAAAAGTGAGGGTAAAGGTTAAAGTAACTGACTACAATGAATAAAATAATAAAGTTTTCAGGCAAGAATAAAATCAGATGATTAGTTTATAAAAGAGTATTTTGACTTTTACCACGGCTGATATAAAAAGTTTGGGAGTTTTTGTGAATTTTAATGACAGTAAGCAGACGGAGGCTGTTGCATTGTTGTGGCAGACTTTAGTCGCATACCTCGACATGCATTGCTACTAAGCTCCAGCGGTCACCTATCACCAAATCTGCCACAGTTAATATTTAACTAATTTAAAACAATTTGGTGTCGATCAAATAGTAATTAAATTACCTAATAAAAATTATTCTTAAAAATGTTCTGTTTAAATAACGGTTCATGAGTTATTTGAAAAATAAAATTTTAAATGGCCGCCATTTTGTTTTGTGAATTTGAGAAATTGTCATAATTTTTGTGTAGCTTTGTCTAGTTGTTATAACTTTTTGTGCAAAGTTTCAATTCCGTATGTTTAACCATTATTCAGACAAAAATAATAAGTGAAAAAACAAAATGGAGGCTGTGTGAGTAACTAAGGACTTCCAGACAATTTAAATATGATATTTAGATATTTTTCTTACCCAGGAACCTAGAGTATTGGTAGGGAATTCTGAAACACCCTGTATATAGTTAATTTTTAAAGATTTTGACATCGTATTAAAGGTTGAGGTATTTTGTTTACCTGAGAGAGAAAGTAGGATGTCTTTGTGTCAATCGGCTGAACCGTTTACAACATAAACTAAAAGTACACACAAACCTGCTTCAGGGTAGCAAAGATTGGCAAATTTCACCAGCTCAGAATACTGGAAATTGTAAACCCCATAGTTTTTACTTCGGGCGCATGTTCCTTGTGAACCAATGAGGTAGTTGTGCTCGTCTAAACAACGTCTCTGCTCTTTTGTGGGTTCGAGCCAGCAGTGAGCAACAGCCGCTGTTGAAAAAAATGAAGTCGTGACCTAATCCACTGAGGTAACGTAGAATAAAATCTACCAGAGAGTACAAATAATTGGAAAAATACAATTAATTTTAGTCTGAACAGTTGTGTAGAAATTACTTATGGGACCTCTGCTCACGTAGCTACTTCTTAATAATATGAAAATTTCACACATCTCAAGAATCGTACAGGATAAAGATTAGATTTTTTCTGAATGATTTGCTTTAAAATATGTTTTAACACATGAAAAAATAATAGTCTAAGTATTTTTTATTATATAAAAAAGTTATCATGGAAAGCAACAAGAAGATATTTTAAAATTGAACTTAGAAATATTTTTGTAAAGCATTGTGTTAAAATATGCTCCAATAGCACATAAGTATAGGTGAGGCTATTGAACATTTTCTAAATTGATCTCTGTTCTATACTAAGTCGGGACCTGGGGAGGGTCGATCCACGCCCCCCCCGTTCATAACTGTGGTTAGTTTATTTGTCAAGGAATTATAGGAAAGTTTAATTTTCCAAAAGGAACTTCCGTAAATATGGAGATGAATAGTCGATTGCTGTCAAATATTCGTTTAATTTAAGCCCATAACTAACCCAAGACCTATACTTACCCAAAGAGAATAAACACAGTAGAATCAGCTTCATCTTTAACTGCATTCGTACTGTTCTTTGGTAATTAAGTATTCAAATGCAATAATTATATAGTTTAGAGATCTATTTATACCCTACAACAATAGATTGTTAATCACAAAACTTTATCAACCTTCAAATGTCTTTGATTGTTTCTACGATTCAAGGTTGAGTATAATCTGTGATGTAAAAATTCCACGCTGTAAGTAGTTAATTTTAATTAACTAACTAATTATTAATTAATTTTTTTAATTAATTTTAATTAACTGTTAATTAGTTAAATATATTCGGAAGTAAAACTTTTAAAAATAAAATTTGGTGGTCGAATAATTCAATGAAATTTATATTACTCCTCGTGAAATTCTTGAGATGTGGCGTCTACGTATTGATAAACATACGCATGTGACTGAATATGGAGGTAGTAACCTTCCTACTTACAGGAAATCTTGGTTTGGTTTAAAATAAACTCTGTGTACATCTACGTAAATAAAAGAAACTGTTCTTTGTATATTGATAGGAATTACAATAAGTTCGGTAATTTTAGTGAACTTCCTTCCCATAGGGAAGCTATTGCCGTACGTCTCATGGTAAGACCTAAGCCCGAGACCATGTTATTTTTCGTCTTTAGGTGCCCAGAGGCCAAATTTTTTTTAAATTTAAAAACGCACACAGCATCAGACGCACGTATGCAGACGTCTGCAGAAGGACGGAGAAAAAATCGCTCACCTTGTGATTAAATATAAATATCTGCATGCAGACATACGTTTGCGTGCGTTGCAACATTTAATGACCTGGAGAGCGTTTTTCCCTCCGACCGTCTACATACGTGCGTCTGTTGTTGTGTGCGTTGGCATTAGACGTATCCATGATCCAACCTATTTCCCACAGGGGAGTAAATAGAAACATTTTTTGAAGAATTTAATAATTTAACCGTTGCATAAAAAACATTTTTATCTTTTGCATATTATTTAAGCTGAGTTAAGTCTTTAGGTGTCTGAGGAAAGAAAAGTACAAAATTCATGAGCCTTCGTGAAACAACTATTTAGGCTTCATGGAAGGTTAAACAGTGTTAATAAAATGCGGACATTGCTATAAATGAATTATACAATTGATTAGTGGATAAGGTTGATTATAAGTCTTCGAAAAATGGCTGCGATGGGCAAAATCCACATTTTATAACAATACTAGCTGACCCGGCGAACTTCTTAACGCCTGACAGTAAATACATGTTAACTTTAAGATTGGCCATGTTTGAAGTCGAATAGCAATACGGCTTCATTGTAAAAGGTTATTTATTCTGGGTCGCGGCATAGTGAATAACAATAACAAAACGATAAAACATATTAATAACATCCATAACAAATAAATCTGAGTGGATTAATTCACAATTTTCGAATCCAATCCAAACCCAAACGAAACCTAACTGTAATACGGCTTTTATAGGAAAGATATACAACAGCTGATTATTATAATAAACGTAATAATATAAACATTGTAATTATTATATAAACACGTGAATTTAATCAGACAGAAAATAAAAATATAAATACATAATCCCCCAAAACCGAAACTATTAACGTGGTGAATAAAGCTGTTCATTTTTACAGTACACATTTACTTCATAGTTTAACATTAATGAATGATTCAAATGGCATTGGATAGTAAAGCATACGGTATTGCTAATGGAAAGTAAACCAATCAGCTGTAGCTAAGAAATCAAATGTTTTCATTGTAGACAATTTGTAAACAAACTTACTCTCCATAAGGTTAACATTAGAAATTTAAAACGGCATAAAATGGAAACTTATGGGGTTTTTGAAAATATTTTTTCACTAAAACCTTCCCGGACACATATAGAGCAACTTCCTAAAATTTCATGGCGATCGGATGAGTAGTTTGGCAACGCATAAAGGACATACATACATACATACAGACAGACATACATTCAATTTTATATATAGAGATAATAACAAAAACAATATTTTTAAGTTTTTAATCGGAAGTACAACCATGAAATAAAAAAAAACTGCGATTGGAGATGCGGTATAATAACTTTGAGATTTAAAACAACTTTACATTGAGGAAAGAAAAGTACTACTCAATTTCAAAGTCAAAGTAAAATACAAATTTTATTCCAAAAAGATAAACACAAGTGAATTACAGTACCAAAATTTTTCATATTAAAACAATTTTACAATAGTTTAAACAAAAAATGTTTATGTAAACAAAAAAATAAACTAGATAACTAAAAAATAAAATTGGAAACTACCCAGAATGGAAGTTGTAATTTTTAAATTTTTAAGGATTTTTGGAGTAAACGACCCCCAAAATTGATCTAGAGATATAATTGCAACCCAGCGCAGATACTTTGGTCCACCACCTGAAAATCTGAAAAACAAATTACACCTTGTATAAAGAGGAGAAGTAAATAAAAAGAAATTTTTAAAAAAAGTTTTTTATTGAATCAATGAATGTTAGTATTAATATATTTTAAATATAATTTATTTATTAAAAAATAAAATATAGTTTAATAATAGATTGTTTGAATGTAGATTACGCTGGCAACATAAAAGATGTTATATTCAAAGCGCAGATAAAATCAAATAATCAAAGTTACTAAAAACAATTATTGAACTGTACTACTAAAATTATGTTCAAAATGTTTTATCGCTTTGAGCCAGTGCTTCTACAACAAACAATTACATTTCCAATTTTGTTTTACATCTCTAATGATACACGATTGTGCAAAAGTGAGATAGGAAGAAAAAAGAAACACTGGTTCGGGTTAAATTTTGAACTGTAGTGATATTTGCAATCCAGTAATTCAATTATATTGACCATACTAGATAATTGTACCCTGCGATTTCTGAAGGGCAATACTTTTGAAGTTCTGTATGTCTTAGGATTTAATAAACGATTTAAAACCGTCTATTGAGTATCATTCTACTTCATTTTGTTATAATATAATTTGTTAACTGTATAAAATAATATATTCATCTGTAATTGTTCCGTGGATTCGACTCCCATGTTAAACTGTAGATTCCTTTCATCTCTTTGGTTGTTGGGCTATTAATTAACAGTCCTGTCTAAGGAACATGTCAGCCTTAGCCCGTAGCAAAACTACAAGTGTATTTTTAAAACTCATAATAGCGGACTTTATAACTTGTATCACATTTAAAACCAGCTTAAAAAACTAAAAGAATAGAATTTTTAATTATAGTTCTATGACTACCCATTCCAGAGGAAAGTTAAATTTACTGTCCGTAGTAAACGTTGTCATAAACACAACATAAACCAATCCAAAAGTTTGCAATGTATTACCTGAAGGAGGGGGGCTATCCAAAAAAACTTGTAACAATTTTTTTAAATTATAGCTTTTTTGTTTTTCAATAAATGTAATGTTTAATTTTCAAAAAATATTTTTTTAATTATATATAAGTAAACTAAGATTTTGACATCGTATAAAAGGTTGAGGTATTTCGTTTACCTAAGAGAGAAAATATGTATTTGTGTCAATCGGCTGAACCGTTTATTTTTACTTACAACATAAACTAAAAGTACACACAAACCTGCTTCAGGGTAGCATTGATTGGCAAATTTCACCAGCTCAGGATACTGGAAATTGTAAACCCCGTAGTTTTTACTTCGGCCGCATGTTGGTTGTAAACAATTACGATTGTCGTGTTTAAGTAAACAAAGCCTCTGCTCTTTTGTGGGCTGGAGCCAGCAGTAAGCAACAGCCGCTGTTGAAAAATAATGAAGTCGTAACCTAACCCACTGAGGTAAATTGGAATAAAATCTACCACAGAGTAGAAATAATTTGGAAGGATACAATTATTTTACTCTGAACAGTGGTGTAGAAATAACTTATGGGACCTCTTCACATGTAGCTACTTCTTAATGATATGAAAATTTCACATTCCCAAGAATCACACATGATAAAGATTTGAGTTTTTTTTCCTGAAAGATCTGCTTTTAGAGTATGTTTTAACGCATGGATTTGAAAAAATAATAATCCAGATATTCTATAATAAACTTATCATGGAAAGCAACAAACAAGAAGATATTTTAAAATTGAATCTAGAAATATTTTTGTAAAGCATTGTGTTAAAGTATGCTCCAAAAGCGTCTAAAAACTAACTAGAAACCAGTACAAACTCAATATACAACCTCATAAATCTGCATTTTTCAAAACTCACACCCTTTACAATTGCAATAAAATTTTCAATAGCCCTCCAGAAAGAATATAACCCGAAAGTAATTTTTTTAAATACAAAAAAATGTTGTTAAAACTTTTATAGAGTGAAAGATTTTATAGAAAATAAGTATGTTTAGCCTAAACAAAACTCTGTGATGAATGATAATGCAATGTAAAATTGTTTTACAGCAATAAAGATATTTGATTTGATTTGAAAGCGCATCAGTATTTGTAAGGTTATTGCGAATTTTCTCAATACCGCACCTGGGGCGGGTTGCCCCCCCCCGCACCACCACCCACGAAACGCTGGTGTGTTTAGTTTTTTTCTCAAGGAACTATAGGAAAGTTTAATTTTCCGATAGGATCTTCCGTAAAATTTACGTGGTCTATATTTAATAGATATATAGTCGTAATCAAAAAAATGACGTTTTCGTTTTTCATTCCTTTGGGATGGTAATCCAGCTACTTGTACCTTGTGTGGAGTATATAGATGTCTAGGCGTAAATGTAAATTAACCACAAATTAATACCACATCTCAAAAATCGTTCGATTAAATTTCAGAGGCCGTCTTAATTCACAGTCATGTAAAACATGAGTTCCAAAGTTTCTTTTAATTAAAAAATCTTTTTAAATCAGGCTATAAAAACACTACATCAGTTAAAATCATCAATCATAAATAACTTATAGTTAAAAAAATAATAACCAGACCATATTACTAACCCATACAAGTAAAAATAAAAAAATTCATTTTTTTAACTGATTTTTTATATGATTGTATATCACAATGAAAAAATTGTATATACATGCAATAATTTTATTATGTATTTGATAACTTTTAAAAATATAATACAAGTCAAAATAATTCTAAAAATTTTGTATATATAATTTCAAAAATAAAATTAATTATGATAATTCTTGATAATTTACGTGGTCTAATTTAAAAGTGACTACAAAAATAAACTAAAATTTCGTTTATACAAAAACTATGTTGAATACTATTGGATACGAATGTTAGCTTGTATAATAGGAATTACAATTTATAATTTTTTTGTGTGGAACTCCCATAGAGAATACTATAAAAAAAGATCTCATAATTAGCCTACCAAGTTTTTATATTAAAGTAGGTAATTTTATTTTTTAAAAAATTAAAAAATTAAGTAACAACTACAAGATCAACTTAATTCACTCATTTATTTCTTCTATTATCGCCATTTCAGTTAAAAAATAAAAAACCCAAATTCTTACCCAAAGAGAATAACACAAAAAAATCATTTACTTTTAACTCATTACTTTTGGTAATTAAAACAAATGCAATAATTATATAGTTTGAGATTTTTATAAAACAAAAATTAACATTTATCATTATGTTTATTGTTTTACAATCAATGTTGAGTTAATCATATGTAAAAAATCATAAGTTTATTGTATATATTGAAGTAAACTTTTGAAATTAAAGAAATAACAAAAAATCTTACTTGTGAAATTATAATGTATGTCTATGTTGAAAATAACCATGTCTCAATATAGCACCTTTCTATTTACAGGAAATCTTGTTTTATAAATTTATGTATTATATATATATTTGATTTGAAAACTCATGGTTATATTGGTACTACGTTTTATTCCCTCACAAAGCTAAAATCTCAATTTCTGTCAGTCTTTCTGTAACGCTCACAAAACATTTGAGTTCATCTCCTCCATGAAAACCAACATTGAGCATGCACAATAGTGAAAATTATTTCCGCCTATTATTCTATATCTTTTGTAGAAAGATTTTGTTTACCTAAAAATGACCCACGTACTATGAAAATGACTAATTAGCTCTTAACCCCCAGTTTTTATTGATATTAGCAACATTTTTCTAAGTTTTACCGAGCTTGTAATGTAATGTAAAGGTAATAAATAACCAGATGTAATATTGTAAAATCAATTAAATCTTTTACGTTAGCCATTAATTTTAAACTCATTTCCATAGTACAGTACTATAATAAAATGTTATCTTAACGTACTCAAATATTTTACTAACCATAAAAGTTTTCTAATTTGAACATAACAATCAATAATGATCAGATATTTTATTTCCATATATTTTTTACGATTCCAGGCTAATATTTTGACATAATAATAAAGTACATCCTGTTTGTTAAACCAAAATTCTTGGTTAAAACCTCGGTTCTTTAATAAAGATTGTACGGTAGGTTAAATAACACAGGATAATTATTTAAGTTACCGTATAATCTCTCTTTTATCCGTAATTATTTTTTGAAAGACTGAAAACTTTCTTGATATGTGATGCCTACGTATTGAAAAACGTACGTATGTGACTGAGTATGGAGGGTAACATATCTAGTATGAATAACCTTTTTATTTACATGAAATCTTTGTTCGATAAAGTAAACTCAATGTACATTTGAAAATGAAAATAAACGTTACACATGATTAAGAAAACATTTTTAATACAACAAATAAATATTTTGGTGAGCCCTTTTTTCCCAAAACTACGTACGACTTCATTACGCATGTCACTTATGACACCACCTGAGTATCACCATGGTTTTTTTCAAACCCAAACCAGATACTTTTGTCCACAACCTTAAAATCTGCAACGTAAAATACATCTTATATTAGATTAGATTACCATTTAACATGACGACCTACCCAGGTAGGTATTTTAAGCCAAGTATGAATGAGAAATGATTGTGGGATGATTGTGGCGCGATCTTGTAGTCTTGTTACTGACTAAGGCTGACATGTTCCTTAGACAGGACTGTTAATTGATAGCCTAACAGCCGATGGCAACTAAGGGACCTGCAGTTTAACGTGGAATCCGAACCACGGCCTCTGAATTACGAACTGGTCTAATTATGAGAATGGTATTTGCGGATTAACGTAGTATTCAATAGTGCCGACGTTAATCCACACAAGAGAACACTACATCACTACAGTTTGTGGTTATTTGATGTTATTTGATTGATGACAGTAGTAATCATGGCGGAAATGTTCTAAGTAACAATTTTTCTGAGCAATCTATCCGAAATGGACATTAGGTGATTTCAATAATGTAACATATTATTGACATTTAAAGAACAATTCAATGTTTAAAATTACGTGTAAAATAAAGACGTAAATCATCATAGTTTTAGCTGGTATTAAATTTAATGATCAAGCTTGTATTTGGAACAGTTTGCATAAGATTGATTTCAGTGTAATAAAATAATGTCTCTCATCACTCTGAGCACTTGGGTCTTGTAAATACAAAATTTCAATTCCAACTTTGGCTTTGCATCATTCGTGAAATTCGATTGTCAAAATACCCCCGTCGCCGCGGATCTGCGTACTCAGCGAGTTTCCAAATCAATAATAATATATAACATATATGAATATTTATAGACATACATTACTCTAAAACCACTTTTGTCGATTCAGGGAGCACTAAAATAGATATATCCACCAAAAAATAAAAATCGAAAATTTGTACGATAGCAATAATTTTTCCTTATACTATCGTATAGTGAGAGATAGTAAAAATCAAGAAACCCCCAATTATTAGCCAAGGAAACGCTGTAGAAAACATAAGTTAAACATAACCTTCAAATATTGGCTCAAAAACCAACGAAGATGGCTCCGCACGCATAAATGCACTTACGTGTCGTCCGGAAAGTTTGGATTTAGAAACGGCACCAGATATAGATTCGATTAGATTAGATCATTGAAATGGCAAGCATACACATTGTAGGTATTTTAAGCCAAGTATGAATGAGGATTGAGTGTAAGATGATTGTGGCGCGATCTTCTAGTATTGTTACTGACTAAGGCTGACATGTTCCTTATACAGGACTTTTAATTAATAGCCCAAAAGCCGATGGCAACTAAGGGACCTACAGTTACGTGGAATTACGAATTAGTCTAATTATGAGGATGGTCTTTGCGGATTAACGTAGTATTCAATAGTACGGACGTTAATCCACACACGAGAACACTGCACCAACCGACCTTCACTCATAACTATCCACAATTCGTGACATCCAATTAGCTGGATTACAGGACGTCGCCACCGTCCCAGTAAATATATAAATTATATTGCTTTCTACAATCCGAACTACTCACAAACCTGGTTTAGGTAACATTGCTGAGACAACTTGACTCGGTCTGGATTCTAGATATTGTAAACACCAGTTATCACTTCTTGCACACGTTGGTTCTAACCAGTTCGCTATGTTGAGAAGGGTTAAACATGTTATCTAAGCTACTCTAGTGGTAGTTTACTCTAGAGTAGGCTATATGCATATTCAGTTTTGTATTTAACCTTAGAGCTGCCCCACTGGCATGTAAAGTTTGTATATTTAAAGCTTATGAGGAAAAGACGTGATGAATTTTGATCAATAATGTGAATATTTTATTAACAACGGATTTTATGTTGATTTTATTTTCGTCATTGTGTTAGCGAGTTTTAGAATACTTTTGTAATTGAATAATTAATGAATATTAGATTAAGCGGGAATTATTAGAAACAGTGTCTCGCCCGGGTGACCCAGAAGGTAATAATTTCACGAAGGTTAAGTGATAAGTTAAAGAAGATATAATTGATAATTTCGATTGTAGTCCAACTTTGAATTCGAGTATAGCTTTAATTCGATATCTCCGAAGTTATTATCGATAGTTATTATTTATTTCCAAACAATAATCGCGATGTATAATCGCCGCGGCGACTTGTCTGTTTGACCCAGCTCGTCATGGACTTCCTTCCTCCGCTATGCAGATCCTCGTTTCCGCCCCGGACCCCGGCTAATTGTTTCCTGGGGGCGCATGTCGCCGATTTGCCGCCCCGACGCACCCGGGGGGGGGGTTAGACCACGTGACCATCGTTACACTCGATTGTTGGATGTTCATCGTCGGTCACACTCGGGGAATGATCAGGGTCCTAAACGTTCCGATTCGTTCCTGCTCGAGGGAAAGAGGGAATTGAAACGTTGGTGGGAATGGTGAAAACGAACTGTCACAAGGCATTTAGTTATTGAACATCTTGAATATCTATATAAATAAAATTATAGTTTTGTGTGTGCATTGTTGGGAATTACAACAATTTTGGCAATTTTTACGTTTTTATGCACAGCCTGTCTGTCTTTCTGCAAGGCTAAACAAGACATTTGTGTTCGTCTTCTCCATGAAAACCAGAGTACGCACAATGGTGAAACTTATTTCCATCCATTATTCTATATATTTTGGAGAAGGGTTTTCTTTTCTTTAAAATGACCCACGCACTATGAAAATAATGTAACTAGCTCTTAAAACCTCAGTTTTTATCGATATATCAATAACAGTAAGAAATAACCAGATGTAAAATTTAAATAAATATTAGATTGTTTACATTTACCATTGTTCTTAAACCTATTTAAAAATTATAGTACTATACTAAAATGTTGTCTTAACATATTAAACTATTTTACCAACCTTTCAAATTTTCTAATTTATTCCTAACAATTAAAAATTGATCTAAAAATTCGTTTTCAATATTTTTGTGATAAACTTATTTTGACATGGTTATGTTCTTAGCATGGGGGCGTGTTAGAAATTTGCGTGAACAAAATTTGAAATAATGAAATCATTTTGTTAGTGACGTCATATGGTTAGTGACGTAATAGTCAGGTTATAAGAACAGCTGTTTAGATAACTGAAAACATTCCCTTTAGACATGTACAAGATCTAACATATTTCTCACTTTCTGATAGTCATATGAATATAAGTAGTTGGCTAAGTTAGTGTTGTTGGTGGTACTCGAGTATTTCAGCATTATTTACTTGTTCCCAAAAGGTTTGAGATGTATGTTACATTATGCAATATGTAGAAGTAGTGTTTTGTCATGGTATGTGTAAACAATGAAGAATTAATTACTACTTTTTGTAGATTCTTCATTTGTTTTTTTAACTACGATTTAAAGGCACAGGTGTATTTTTATTTGTAATTAAAAATAGGCGAAAGATGAAGAGTTTGCGGATGAATATATATTTTTTTAGATTTGAGTTATATAAAACTAACACCAGTAAAAAACAGGTTAAGTGGTTTGGTAGTGATGGGAGGTAGAGTAGGCTTATACCACACCCGCCTAGCTAGCGGCCGCCACGCCGAGCTGAAGCATTGACAGGGGGAGGACAGCGGCACTTCTAACAGCTGATTGTTATCAAACCATAGATAGACCACCGCCCATCTTGCTCACTCCGCTCAGAAATAGGTGGTAATAGTCTTGGCACCGACATGTGCAACGAACAAACCTCTAGCAGCCAGGATCGTAAACAGAAGGTTTGCAGAGGGTTCGATATTTTTGAAAAAAATGTATAGGAAGGTAGGATCTTATTCAGTCCACAGGCGTTCGGTCCACCGTCTCCCCACTTTTGTCTTGTGGGGCAGGGTGAGGGGGAGACGCCCCCAGACAGCGCTCTGCGTAGTTCAGTTAGGTTGGTTATTGGTAGTATATGTGTATAGGTAAGTATGTATAGGTCGGAGTGAGTCTCCGTCCTCTTCACCCTTTCGCTTCCTCCCACAAAAACGCAGCTAAATGATGGTCATTGGTCAAAAATGGTCCAAAATACTTTTATTGACATGTCTTAACTCTGGGTGGTGTGTTGGCAATTTGCGAGACTAAAATTTGAAACGGTGACGTCATATGGCTATGACTACAGCTGTTGTAGAGGAACTGAAAACATTCCCATTGACGTATCCATGATCTAACCTACATCCCACAGGAAAGTAAGTACAATAACTTTTAGTTAATCCACCTACTTTATTTGGTATTCGTAAGTAACATTAAATTTAGCGCGGTATTTACAGAAAGAAAGCATGGCAGAATAACGTGAAAGACAGAATGGATCAATCGCATGGTTCCTGAGAGGGAATAACTCGGATCCTGGACTCAGCATTGGTGATGCAAAATTCCTACAACGAGAACGGTATACGAGAACAGATTATGAGATTGTGGGTAAATACATATTCTTCCGCTAAAACCTATTGTAGTTTCCAAAAAAGCCGTCAGGTAGTGCCAGAATCAGAGGAGTTTTTGGTAAATTAAATCTTTTGACATTTACGACCATTAAAAAGTAAACAAGTATTTTCTTCTATATCGTGGCAGTCATAGCTGAGTGGGTAGAGTACTGGCCTACCACCCAAAAAAACAGGGTTCAATTCCCGGTCATGACACATGAAATTTAATTCTCAGACTACAACCGTGCTTCGGAAGGCACGTTAAGCCGTTGGTCCCGGCTACATAAGTAGTCGTTAGGTCACGTTAGAGGCAGTAGTGCGACCTGAAAACTCTAACATTAGACCTTGGCCAGAAGGTTACACGGAACTTTACTTTTTTCTTCTATATCCAGACGAAACCCCCACTTTAAAGTTTGTACCCTATCTTAATTGATTCTGATGGGAGTTCCTATGCATCTTATAAACTTAATTTAAGACATTCAAGTATTGATCGGCATTTTCATTGTATAGGTTGCTTTATTGTTTTCCATATGTTAACATTTTCAAGATAACAGTTACCGATGAGTGACGTTGTAACAAGTAACCGACTGAGTAACCGTAAGTGCATTAAAAATATATTTATTTTTTAATTTATTTAAAATAAATTTTTTCCTTTAATTTTTTTAATACTCAATATACGATTTGTTAAATTGAAAAGTTAAATCAAAACAGCTAAAAACTCGTCAAAAACCATTGTTTTCGTTGGTGGCTAAAACACATTAAAACTTTAAAGCCAGTTACTCAGACATTTCACCAAACAATGTGACAGGCTTTGGCATTTCAACCAAACACTCCAGGGGTAAGGTGGGGAAACGCAGAAGCTCAACCAAAGAAGGAAACTAGGTTTGAATACGAGAAAGGTGAAAGGGCAAAGGAGAGAAGGGGTGGGGGTAGAAGTGGCGCTATCGACTGACAATTACCACCCCCTGGTAGGGGTAATCAAGAGATCCCGTGTCGGGGGAAGGGGAAATTGTTTTAACACCCCCATCGCCACTAATTTAGCGCACATATGGGAGCCGCGCCGAGCAACCACAGCGTTTGTATCATTAGTTGCATCAGTAGCTCGCAGGCGCGGCTCATTTGGGAGTCACACAGGGTTACGTTCTGGGGCCGACAGTATTTCTTTAAGTTGCCTGTAATTTGAACATTAGATTTCACAACTGCAAATCGTTTAACAGTGGGATGTATACAACTCTAGATAGATATTATTTAGATATTTATTGAGTTTAATAAAACTTTACTTGGGTGGAAACTACGTCATTGTAACACCACGTTGGGGGGGGCGTAAACCCGCTCCTATTTTGTGAAACCTTTGTTCCTTGTTATCTTTTGTAAGTTTATGACTGCTTTTAACATATTTGTTTTCAGCGTTTTACAGGCTCAGTCCAGATTATGTTCTAGTTCTAGGAAAGGATCAGATTCCAGATCTCGAAGTCTTGTGAAACTGACCATATGTTTCAAATTTCGATATTTGATTAGTTTTTAATCGTAATTTAGGCAAATAAATTTTTGTAATCTCTTATAGAATTTACATAATTTTGATGAATACAGTTATCTCATCGATTATCACGTAACTAAAATCAACACAGATAATAAATAGAGGTCGGTTTCCAATAGAAGTGAGTTCGCATCAAACTTTTTAAATACACTACTTCAATCACTGAAACAGCATGTGACACTCCACAACGTAATACAATCCTATTATAGTTACGCTTGAAAACCTAACAATATTAACTAATAACTGCAAAACACTTTTTGTGTGACGAAATGCCAGTTATATTAACTAAGATAGGAGTAATAAGTTTATTTATTTATTTTGGTAGATATGATCGATAGCCCTATCATATTGACAAACTTGTCGGTGTGGTTCGAGAATCATAAACGTATACATTAGTCAAAATTAACTCTTATAGTTTACTACAGAAATAATGTACTAGTGAAAAATCAATAAAACATGCGATAGTTACGGGAATGCAGATTATGTTAAGTAAAGTATAAATTACAAAACAATAACAATAACGCCTAATGAATAATAACAATAAAATAATGTGTTAAATTTGCAATACATTATATTACATAAATACAATATATAAATAAAGAAAAAAGGTACAAGAAACACAACATACAATAATGAATGAATAAAGAAATACAACAACAAGGCCACTTAAATGTCTTATTCTAATATACCTACAATCATAATAATCAAAAGACACTTATAAAGTATAAAAAAAGTAAAAAAAAGTATAAAGTGTACAATCTCTTCTTGAACAAACTATATGGGGCTTCTCTCCACTCTAGAGGTAGTTTATTAAACATTTTCAGGTCTACAACTTCATAACTGTTTTGTGTTTTAGACAATCTACAAAAAGGTACTTTAATTCGATTACTATCTCAGGTGCAGTGAGGGTGTATATCTTGCCTAAGCTGATGTTCAAAAGGTTATTCTTTGTTTATAAGAGAAGAGTATAAATATATAAGTTTATTACAGTCAATACCTTCAACTATATGAAAAATGGTCTACAATGGGCTAGTCTATCTGAGTTTGTCATTATTCTTACAACTTAATGTTATAGTGTGTGTAAGTATTTAGACCCATCATAACAATTCAAAACATAAAAATAACAATAACTATTGTTTTCACAACAAATTTCCAGACTTTATATAAACAACTAGGCCATATAATATAAATCAACTGTATATAGACTACAACATTAAAATGTATTTTCATATGAATGATGCAAAACACAAAAATGAGACGGCTCGCAGAATTTCAATTTTTACTTTCAATTTGATGATTATGTCCGATAGCTGCAAAGATTATGCAGTTTTAACATATAAAACTGCCCGAAAAATATATTTTTTTAAACATAAATATTTTGTTGTTTACATAAAACAAGTCTGGTGACCAATGGTTGTGATTACAAGACGTCGTAGGAAGAATTGCAGTCGTCACAAGAATTACATCTTAATCAGTCGATCATGATACGACTGATTTCAAGGGATGGCAGTTTGAAGGGTTACCTCGTCAAATGGAACCTCGAGTAGATCTCAAGTAACAAGACTACAATATCGCGCCACAATCATCCTACACTCAATACTCATTCATACTTGGCTTAAAATACCTACCTTGTAGTATGGTCGCCATTCCAATAATCTAATCTAACCTAATCTAATAAGCCCAATTCACAATTAGGGGAACCAGCAACTCGACAACCAGCTTCTGACCAGTGTGACGTGTTAAAATGTCGAATACTGTTATGCATATCGTTAATTATTCACGATGTTTTAGGCACAACCAATTGTTCGGTTGAAATCTAAACATATTTAAATAATAAATCGGGAGAAAGGAAAATAATTCAAACGTTTCATTCCGACACCCCCTTACTCATTCAAAACGCATTGCAAATTGTCATGAAATAATTCCCATCACCCTCCATTAAAACTGGCATTAGGGGAGCGCAACGCAAATCTATTTGCAACGCTACGTTTTCCGAATCTTTAAATAAATAGAGTTAGAGGGCTGGAGTACGACATGTGTACCGATCATCAAATTGCCCCCTCCCCCCTCCCGCGGGACCCCGTGAATTAGCAGCTTTCAGAAGCTATCATCACGGCCGGGGGCGCCGCGCCGGTCGACGCTAAATACCATGTAGCGGCCGATCCCCCGCGACCTGCATGCTGATGACCCGCCTGGGGCGGCCTGACTGTCTTGAGGGCCAACCAAAACCTACAACCTACAACCTACTGAACACGTGGCATGTTCACAGTGTAGTTAGCTCTAGTCGGCTCTATGACCGGATCTTACTAGTTTATAGATTAGAGTATATTATTGAAATGGCGGCCCTGCCACAAGGTAAATACTATATCTACTCTACTTAATTAACAGCTGAACAGCCGATTGCAACTAAGGGACCTACAGTTTAAAAAGGAGTCCGAATCACTGCCTCTGAATTATGAACTGGTCTAATTATGAAGATGCTTTTTGTAGATTAACGTAGTATTCAATAGTGTGGACGTTAATCCACACAAGAGAACACTACACCCACAATATATCGAAATTGGGTTTATTAGATTAGATTATTGAAGTGTCCACCATACTACAAGGTAGGTATTTTAAGCCAAGTATGAATGAGGGTTGAGTGTAAGATGATTGTGGCGCTATCTTGCAGTCTTATAACTGACTAAGGCTGACATATTCCTTAGACAGGACTGTTAATTAATGGCTTAGCAGCCGATGGCAACTAAGGGACCTGCAGTTTAACGTGGAATCCGAACCACTGCCTCTGAACTTCGAACTGGTCTCATTATGAAGATGGTCTTTGCAGATTAACTGTTAGAATATTTATAATAATCAAACTTACTTTTAGAAATGATAAATTTAATTAAAGGAAGAATAAAATAAATACATGACTAGCATAAACCAAAACAATACACAACTTGAACCTTGAGTAAAATGTAAACAAAACCATAATAATAATGTGTCAGCTGTTTGAGTTGTTCAAATTAACTTTCCTCTGACACTCTCTCAAAGTTCATTTGAGAAACATCACTTATCCAGCTGGTGAACGTTTCAAATCGAGGACCTGGCAGGCTCTTCGTTAGAATGGTAGCAAGCTGTCGTCTCCCTTCAATGTGAATAACTTCCAGTTCATCTAGAACGAAATGGTGTCGTACATCGATGGGCTTATTCTTGAAATGAAACACCGGGTTCTTAGCTAGGTACACAACACTCAAGTTGTCAATGTACAATTTAGGCTTTACAACTCCCTCTGTAATTTCACCCAACAACTGCTTGAGCCACAGAAGCTGCTTGGCTGCCTCACTTGCTGCCAAATATTCAGCTTCCATAGTAGAAACAGATATACACTTCTGCTTCTGACTCAGCCATGTAAGTGTACAGCCCGAGTAAGTACAAACTACGTCTGTTCGAGAATGTCTATAAAAATTGAAAATGTAATTAGGATGCCACGTTGTCTCATATCCATAGATTTTATACAATGAGCGAACAATAATGATGTCATAAAATTAACATTGTTCTCACGAGACTAAAATCCAAAATGGCGGAGGTACTGCAGACTCTTAACCAGATATTTGAGCAATTTTTTGTCTGATTATTTAATAAAATGAGAGATTTTCTAATAAGTTTTAAAATACACATTAGACAATGAACAATTTCATATCATACAAATTTTGTGGCCACTACTTGAGGGATTTAACCAGTGTTTAAAATTTATTTCTCGAAAAGAATGACGAAATTTGTTTCAAATTACAAAGTGTAAATTCGTAAATAAAATATACCAGTTTCCATAAGTTTCAACAATGAAACAAAAGGGAGTTGTAAATTAATCTGTTCTAATTGAATCAAAGCCAAACCTGGGAAACTCATTTTTGTTTGAGTTTTCAATTCCGCCATTCCGCGCATTGCAGGTTTCCGAGTAATCCTCTGAAAGCAGATGAGAATTTAATTAAAACTACGCGAAAACTGGCGATGGTTGAGGACTTTGAACCACCATAATCAGCTTACTCGCTTCAGTCATACTATCCTGGTTTCGAGTAATAAGTGGACTTATTCACAAAGTGTTGTCAAAATTATTTTTAATTTTTCAACCCCTCTAATTGCATCCTCCCATTTTGTACCTCATGCTTATTAAGTTATTTCAACCCATTGGGTTAGTCACACATGCCTGACAGGTGGCGCCCATTGCGGACTGAATGCCGCGTGACGAGACAGACTCGTGATCGGTAAATACGCATTATTTCCCCACGCAGTTCCAAATTTTCCCAACAGGTGGTGTTGCTAACTCTTTCAAATGCTCGTTAGGCCAGCTTGTTGAGCTGTCATTTGCGGTTAGTAAGTTTAATTTAATTGTTTGAGATGACTTTTTTTATTATAAACGTATGGTTTTCTCCTATGTAAAAAATACTTCGTGGTTTAAGAAAATGTATGATTCACATGGTTTCAAAGAATATTCCAATAAAATATAATTACTTTACTTTTTTACTATATTTTTTAGAAAACGGAACATACTATAAATTTAATAAAACAGGTTTTTGGAAAATAAATATAAAATAATACTATTCCTTAGTATATTTCAAGCAAATAAGAAAAAAAACTATCAACTGATAGGCTACAAGTGATTTAAGCAACTTTTTCTAAAATACTACAAAATATACCATTTCAATTGATACGTCAGTGTTTTCCCATGCCCGATACAACTAATACCTCAATGGGTTAAAGTTATACCTTTCTAACAGGCTTTTCCAAATTAATTTTCAAGAATGTCTTACTGACTTCTAAGAAATTGTGTCTGGGGTACCTCAAGGCAGTGTTCTTGGGCCTATTCTCAGTACTCTATATACCATTGATCTTCCTCAAACTCCATGTATTCCTGTTGCAACTTTTGATGACGATACCTCACTTTCGTCATCAAAACTACTTCACTGCGATAATATTTTGAATGCCGATTCTCTCGATAAATCAGCGTATTGTAGTTGAAATTAAGTGCGTTATATTTGTTCCATAATACACTTATTTCTGGAGATGTGTCCAAGCTGCAACCCTCCACTCGGTAATAATATCGCTCAGAATTAATATTAAGCGCATTAAGTCTAATTTTTAATCAATAAACTCACTGTTATACTACATTTTAATATTTTTAATATACTTTTTCTTTATTCGATGTTCATAAGGTTACTCTTTCTCCATCGTAACACAGTTATTTAACTGTAACGGAGTAAGATACGACATTAGCTAGGAAAAAATAGTTTAATATAGCAATTTCGTCAATTTTTTAATATCCCCTTTTTACTCTGTCGTTCTTAACATATCTTACACAATCTCATTTATCTTCATGTCTCCTTGAAGAGAAATAAATATTTACAAAAATACTGTAATACACCGAGTAAGAAATACATTCGAAGACGTTACGGGACACTTTCAATAAAATGACAAAATGAGCCCTCTCCAGGGTGTGGTTGAGGGGGGGGCACGGGCGCGGAGAAGTCTCAATAGTTGCAAAAACCCACAATGCGCCTCGAGTGGCTATTAGGCGACAAAAGCGGTTTCCTGCGCTATAGAAGACGCGAACTCCAATTGTCAACCTCTAAGTGGATTTTATATTGAATGTCATAATAACCGAGAAATGCCCAGTTCCGGTTACATCTGGGACGATTTTGACAGTTTTGAGGTGGTCTGCGTCTTCGGGACGCGTCTCGTATTGCCAGGGCTGCCAACTGCGAATAAAAAGTGTGAGCCGATCTGATATAGACTACACTAGTCTTAATGTCACTAAACCCATGAAGTATCTAGGGATGTTGTTGACTTAGCTACAGTGTTTGTTATTACTTTCTCTTCCTATATAGTATATGGGGGAAGTAATGTTTTCGTTGAGTGTTAGAATTTTAGTTAAAAATTGAATACCCCTGATTAAAATGATTAAAAAATAAACCTTATAGTAAAAGGTTTTTTGACAAGGTTGAGAAAGATACATAATGATATTTACATTTAAACAAATACTGTTAACAGGAACATATATTCATTTTATATAAGGAGGCAGGCTATTTTATAACAACCCCTTTTGAAGCACCATGAATCCCAAATAATATTGTATTAAAAATTCAATACAATAGCCCTGAGAGTTTCTATGGAAACTTGTTACACATTTTCCACCTTAAAAATCACTAACACTCCCCAGAGCTAAGACATATCCACGTCAAACAGCTAACAATTATATTAACATGTTTTCTCTTGCTGTTAGTTTAATAATTTGGATGAGTATTTTTGACATGGATATGTCTTAGTGGGGGGTTGTTGGTGATTTTTAAGATAGAAAGTGTAACAGGTTTCCATAGAAACTCTCAGGGCTATTGTATTGAATTTTTAATATAAAAGAATAAGAACAATTATTGTTAAGATGAACTGAAACCATTCCCTTTAGACATATCCATGATCTAACTTATTTCCCACAGGAAAGTAAATACAAGCATTTTACTTTCTCCCTTTATATATAGTATATGGAGAAAGAATTGTTTTCGTCAAAATTTTCGAATTTGAGTTGAGAGTGGATATATCCGTTTTGGGGTCCCCTGAATCCAAAAAAGTGGTTTTGAACGTGATGTCTGTCCGTCCGTCCGTGTGTCTGTCTGTCAGATATTAAAATTAATAATTTAATATTTTATGTATAATTAAAATAAATATATTATAATTTGATAGTTTATAGTGCACGGAGTACTAAATAATCAAACACCACCCGCATGTTTGTACAAATTACGGTTCAAAAGTTATGGGCTTTTAAATGTCGAAAAAATCAAATTTTTAAATTTTAAGCGAAAACAATAAAAGTAAAGTGTAACTTGACTGGCACCATTGAAACCAGCTTAAAAAACTAAAGAGGTTAGTATTTTGAATTATTTGTCTACGACTAACGGTTCCAGGGAAAAGTTAAATTTACAGTCCATGATAAACGCAGTACGTTGTCTGAATGTGCCCAATGTTATTCTTATGGAAAATATTAAAAAATCAACCTCTTTCTTATTTTCCAAAATTTCAAATTTTATTTTTCACCATTAAAATCAGCTTAAAAAACTACATAGTTAAGTTCCTTAAAGTTTTTCTCTATCTCCAACGGTTACCGAGATATTAAAAAATCTAAACACAGTACGTTGTATTTTGGCGCTCCAATGTTAATCTTATGGAGGAAAAGGAAAAATTAATATTTCCCATATCACTCAATATTTTTGGATTAACCTTGGTATTTACCTTCATGTTGTTGATATCCACCCGTTTATGCTTAAAAATCATAGTTTATGTATAGAATAGGCAAATAATTCTCATGTTTATGGACGGATTTTTATAAAACTTGTCATATATTATTGATTTGGAAATTCGCTGAGTACGCAGGTCTGCTGCGACGGGGGTATTTAATTTACAAAAGGTAGAAAGTACGTGTCAGTCCGCTGACACGCCGTAGCAGTGTCATGTCACCTGCTGACAGAGCTCAGAGCTCAGAGCTCCAGCAGGCGTCGCGGTCGCGAATCGACGGCATTATTGTGGAACCCACTTCCAACCACTTTACCGGTGATTACAGATGGCAGTAGCAGTGCATATCTATGTTTAATACACACAGGCAACAGCTCACAACTAAAAGCCGGCGTCGGTAATTACAGGGGCCTAATGATAGAGCGCGCTTTGATGTTTCAAACCCCAGCCCCGAAACAAAATGGCGGCTGCCCATTCAATATTCAACACTCTTGCCTCCCTTCGCTTTGCTCTTTTTGGACTAATTAGCCTGTGTTTAGTGACTTTTAAAACAGCTGCGCGTTTTTTGTCGGGAATTTGGTGGAAGTTTTAAATTTCTTTGTGATATTTTCATTATCTGTTGACACTGTTGTACGTTGTGAATTTTGCAATTTGTCAGGGATTTTTTTACAGTTTACAATATCACCAAGGTATCACAATGTCACCATACCACAAGTTAGGTATTTTAAGCCCAGTATGAATGAGGATTGAGTGTAAGATGATTGAGGTTCGATCTTGTAGTCTTGTTACTGACTAAGGCTGACATGTTCCTTAGACAGGACTGTTAATCAATAGCCCAACAGTCAATGGCATATCTAAAGGACCTACAGTTTAACGTGGAATCCAAACCTCGGTCTCTGAATACGAATTAGTCTAATTATGAGGATGGTCTTTGCGGATTAACGTAATCTTCAATAGTGCGGACGTCAATCCACTCAAGATAACACTTTATCCATAAATATCTCTATAAACGTGATCCAAGTAGCTGGATTACAGGACTCGACCATAGAGACATAGATAATTTATACTACAATATATTTTTTTCAAAAAGTTTTTTACATGAATCTTACCAAGTTAAGCCTAACTTATCGGAGGGATACATTGTGTATGTACATTTCCTACCACTATAAATAAAATTTAATTTTACAATACCTTTTACTTCTTTAATATGTATTAACAAAATGTTTTGTGGCTGGTCACCAGGGTAGACATAAGTTACAGTGCAAAATTTTGCAACTGTATATTTTTAATATAAGAAAAAAACGAACAATGCAACCATTACAACAACCCAACAATTGCAAGAATAATAAACAATCAGAAATAAACTACTGATAAATAACAAATTACTGTAATATACACAATAAAATCATATTTTTCATATTTTCATTTTCATATTTTAACAGTTAGAGCGTAGAATTTATTGTTTGCTTTGTCCTTGGAGAACATAACCCAACCTGAGTACAAAGACAATCCACAGATAATTTATTGTGAAGAAAGAAACAGTTTAAGTTTGTCTCGGATTGTTAAAAATTCCACAATTAGAAAGAAAAGAGCTAAAGGAAACATATGTATACTAACTAATTATAGGAAATATAACTATAGGTTAAGACTGAAATCCTTAGAACCTAGAAAACTTGAGAAAAACTTAGAAATACAGGAAATAAAAGTAAATATAATCATCCTCGTAACTATCCACGAATTTTGGATAGTTATGAGCGATGGTCGGTGGGTTGGTGTTCTATTGTGTGGATTAACGTCCGCACTAAAGAATACTACGTTAATCCGCAAAGACCATCCTCATGATTAGACCAATTAGTAATTCAGAGACCGTGGCTCGGATTCCACGTTAAACTGTAAGTCCATTAATTAACAGTCCTGCCTAAGGAACATGTCAGCCTTAGTCAGTAACAAGACTACAAGATCGCGCCACAATCATCTTACACTCAATCCTCATTCATACTTGGCTTAAAATACCTACCTTGTAGTATAGTCGTCATTTCAAATAATCTAATCTAATCAAAACAATCTAATATAGGTACCTAACTATTCTTTTATTTTATATTTAAACCATTTATTAGTGTGTTTGATTAACAATACAAACTATTTTAAAATACATAGTTTATTTACAGATTATACCTATATTTACCTACTATGTATAACACCCGCTAAATACTTCAACTTCGAGTTGTTGATTACGAAACGAGAATTTAATATATTCTTACATCATAAATCGTTCTCACAACAATATAGGTTGCTGCTTCAAGTTCATAGGCTTATGTAGCAATATAACTAGGTGACCTCTAGTTGTTATAAGGAACAAATCGTTCATTTGTGAGGCTGGAGCGATCGTGCAGTTTCCACTTTTTGTTAGACGATAAACTTGCGTCTGCGCCTATGTTGTAAGTGTTTACTTGTCACTGACATGAAGTGTAGGTGAGGACACGGGAGAGCCCCAGGAGGCCCAGAGAAGCCCAGAGAGGCCCAGATTGGCAGCTCGACGGCGCGGCATGGCGCCTCAAAGGGTTGCCAGATTTGATTGCCACTGCGGCGACTTCAAAGCGTAATCCTCAATCGCCTACTGTCTGCTCCACGTTCAGTTCTTCGATTCATTCCCTTGTACATCTTAATTCAGCTTTTGTTCACGTTTAAGAGTGTCATGAGTCAACGGAATTTATTAAGTGGTTTAATCCTTAACAAATAACATCCAATTTTCCCAACAAGCGAACAACATTGCTTACATTTTCAATGACATTACTTCTATAAAATATAAGTGAGGTGTAAAATATAATATTGATGAATGCCTGATATTTGCTAATAATTTTACTTTAAGTGTGATTTGAGTATACACATCTATTCCATCGATATGAAAATATTTCATATCGATTAAAAATTAATCAAAAAATCTAAAAGGCTTACCGATAAAATGAAAAATAAAAATTTCAGAACCATATAAAAGGTAATAAATTTTAAGATTTTCTTATAATGTTAACTGATAACGATTACAACAATGCAAATTTGACGATTCGATTTTTTTGTGAATTTACTAATTAAAATATTGATGAAGAATTTCATCTATAAAGAAAAATCTACTTCCTTCCAAATTGGTTTTACTTGTAACTTTATTCTTTGATTGACTGGGACGGTGGCGATGTCCTGTAATCCAGCTACTTGGAGGTCACGAATTGTGAATAGTTGTGAGAGATGGTCGGTGGGTGTAGTGTTCTCTTGTGTGGATTAACGTCCGCACTATTGAATACTGCGTTAATCCGCAAAAGACCATCCTCATAATTAGACCAATTCGTAATTCAGAGGCCGTGGTTCGGATTCCACGTTAAACTGTAGGTCCTTTAGATATGCCATTGGCTGTTGGGCTATTAATCAACAGTCCTGTCTAAGGAACATGCCAGCCTTAGTCAGTAACAAGACTACAAGATCGCGCCACAATCATCCTACATTCATAACTCATTCATACTTGGCTTAAAATACCTACCTGGGTAGGTCGCCATTTCAGTTAAAAGTATTAAGTAAAGTATTAAAGTACTCTGCTTGTGTTTTGTTGGTATTAGATAAAATCAAACAAAGTCTAAATTTCAAACTTCCCGTTTGCTATTCATCGAAGAACCTTATTCCCCAAACAACATCACCGTTTTGAAAAATGTCCATCATATTGTAAAAATTTTACGATGCCTATTTTTATCGCAAAGTCCTTGGAGTACATTATGTAGTGGTATCTGGGTTTATTCTGCCGTGTAAGTAACATAAACGCATAAACTAGGAGGATTTAAAGCCGAAAATTCAATCCCTGCAGAACAGATGTTGTCGGTGTGTATTTGTACACGGGCCAGATTACCATGGTGATGAGATGGTAACATTTCATCAAACATCGATCGAGATTAATTAGTCTGATCATGTGAACACCCCCCTCCCCGTCACCCTCATCCCTACCGTTACATTCTAACCCACACAATACTCCACCCCAAAACCAAACATACATTGGAAAGTATTTTTCGTCACATGCTTCAAAATCAGCTGTTTTAGATCATGTATTGAAGAGAAAAAGTCGTCATTTTTCTTCCTAGGACTAAACGTATTATTATTATGATTTTTTGAGTCCTAGTCAGCAAAATATCGTTATTGATAATACTTTTGTTATGAGTCTGCATTCGATTGTAAATAATCGATAAAGTAACTACAACAATCACTATCGATTTTTTGTATATTTCGTACGTTCTGTATATTGATTGTGAAACTGGTAATTGACTAATAAGTCGAACTATTCAATGGTTGGAAACAAACTATCGATAATAATAACTGACACTGACATAACCTAAATAACCAATCAGGAATCAAGAAAGAACTGCGACAACGTAGGGCCTAAGTAACATAACAGCTGATTTGTTTAAAGCGGTAATAATTTATGTTTTACGAGTTTGATTCATTTTATTTGCAGTAGGACGAAAAATATACTTCATCACACGACCCAAAATTGGCTTTTTGATATATACTCGCACATTCAACAGCCTCAGCTTGTAAACTTTTGCTCGTATAAAAAACGCACGTTTTCGTCCTAGTGATGAAATACACTATTTTCTCCATATATAAAACTTCTTAAACAGAATTTTTACAAAATATTGGTGGGTTTTAACTGTCTGTAAAATATTACTGTATAATATAAATTAAATATGCCATATTCAAGTTAGGTGCCCCTGCATCCGGCATCTCATACAGTTTTTACGTCAATAAAACAGCTGTGTTGATTGTTGTAATAGTCGATAACCTCTCTTTTTAATAAACTTGATGTTGTGTTTTCTTTACAAACATGTTTTCCGATCAAGAAAAGGCTTTGTCAGTAATGTTGTTAAGTGAACTGATTTTATTTCTCTGGGCATATGTCAAAAACGTCTATCCTAAAACAAATTGAAATTTGGCCCATATGAAAGATATAATTGTAGATTCAATGACGAGAAATCGTGTCCATGCATGTTGAAGGTTATTTGGTCCTATCTATTAGGAATATTTTTCTGTCCAGAATTCAACAAAATAGCTACTTTCTTGGGGATCTATTTTTTAGTTTTCTTTATATTAGTTGAACACCATCATTGTTTTATGAAACCCCATAGCCTATAAAAGACTCAGAGATAAAACGGCATCCACATTGACTTAATAATGTTCTGCACATAAAGTAACAAAAAACACCAGAGCTGTCATTGTTCTGTGATTCCAGCTGAACAGTCTGCAAGGGAACACCGTAACATTATTATAAATTTATGTAGAACTTTGTTACTATTTGAAGTTACATTCACCTCAAGTTTCAAACATATATTGTAAACATTTATCAAACAAATGTTATTTTTATTTATTTAAAAGGGAGAACAGGAATTGAAACAGGTAAATACACATAATACATAAAAACAAAAATTCCAAATTAACCAGGACAATCTGGTCAAAGCCAGATTGCCCTAAAATGGCATTTAGTGTAAACATAATTATAGAACTATAATAATTGAAGTATCAAACACGAGCTGCCCTCAACATTTGTTCCTGTATATAAATGACAGGCCGCATACTTGGACATTATCTAAATTTCCAATGAAATACAGTAACATTACATCAAATCCACTACCCATGTGCGGGAGTAATATGAATTATTTTAAAGTCGTGTTTGTTTATTTGACATAGACCTACAAGGTATAAAATGTTTGAAATTCATAATGACAATGGTTGTTGATTACCACTACAGAAAACACTATTATTATTTTGTTGGACTTTTCCAAAGTGTCTGCGTTTTAAAATAAACAACATTTGATCAGTTAGATTTATTTTGTTATTTAAATGTAAATTTTCAGATAATCGCTTGAAAACGGAAGTAGTTTCACCTCCATCTGAAACGTTTACCTCCGCCATCTTGGATTTTAGTTCCCTAAGAACAATGTTAATTTTGTGACGGTTACAAATCCTTTCGTCACAAAATCCATAACATCAAGATGGATCATTCGTGCATTTAAAACACTGAAGAACAATACTCCTAACTTATTAACGTATTTCAATACTAATATAGTTTGAACAACAACAATCTACTTTAATGAAGACCTATAACAAACAACAATAAAAATCACCCAATCGGACCATAATCTGTTATAGAATTTGCTACCATCCAATGCTGTAGTTTTTCATTACAGTACCTTGTTGTCTCCTGGACCGTCTGTTCATCTCGTGGTAGGGGTGTCATTTATTGCCAGCGACATCTATATTCAGTTTGCGGCAGCTCATCTTACCCCGGTAATGGTGTTTCGGAAGGGTTGTGGCCACATGTTACATGCGCGCCAACCCTTTAATAATCGCTTTGTCCGCGCCATGTAAATAGAGACCGATTTTTAGACAAAAAGCGCTTTGAAGGCTGCCAAAACGCAGTCACTTTGACGCGGCTCCCCTCCTGCTAAGGGGACTTTTTATCGCAAATCAGGTTTTGTTACGATTATATAAAGGAACCTTTTGTCCGCTAAACGTTTCAGACGTGAAGTAGGTTTCAAATTTTTAAATCGATATTTTTGTCCTACCATAAGTAACAATATATTTTACCATTCTTCCAAGTCAGCTTGATAGCCTTTTTAAACTGTAATGCCTGGATTGGATACGGACGACGAAATTTGTATTTTCTCGATTTTTTTAAGATTACTTGGTTTGAATGATTGATGAAAGCAAATTTAATTCAATCACGATTTTAATTCTCAGTAAACCAAATCCACCCATAAGGAGCAAGAACTTATTTATGAAAATGACGAATCTCCACTGTGAATGCGCAAGAGAGTATGAGTTGATTAAGTTGAACTCAAAAGTAGATAAGTGTCACTGAGTGATAAGTGAACAACATCATACAACCAAACAATAAACGCTACATACAATACCTAACTATTCTAAATACATGTCGTGATAACTTTATTGAAAACTATCATATTCGTTTTTAGTCCATAGAAGTTTAAATTTTGAGTTAGATATACCAACCATGGTTTAAATTTCTTGTAAATTTTCAGGAAATGAATTACCGTAAAAATGAGTTTGAAGAAAAATATGTTTGTCTTTTAGTTTTTCATGGACAAAAAACATTTCAGATTTTGAAAGTATTTTGCTTTGAAACTTGCCTGTATATTTTTACAAAGAGAGCTACACACTATTGCTAACCTTTTAAATCTACTGATCACCTTCGAAGCCATTTTCTATTAGAGCCTCTTCTTATCATTCTTGGTTTCTGAGACCTAAATTACCAGTCAATATGCCAGTAATATATGTAAGAAAACGCCATTAATACAGCGCTATCAAAACTTCCCTATTTCAAAACAAACTAGAGGTGAAGACGGCACGAACTCTGTCCAATGTGCTATGAAAAGAAAAGTTCCATCTGAACAAGATTTTGTGTAAAAATTACATTCTTTTTTGATAATGTCTGTAAACATTTTTGCAAGTACCTTTTAGATACGTATGTTAAACTATAGCTTTTCAATGACCCGTGCACCAATTTCTGTAACGATTTTCATCTTTAAAAAGTACAGTAAGAGTTAAAATTATGTATGGATTCAAGCATAATAATTTTAAGTATACCCAAAGGTATCAATGCCATCGTGTAGTTATAATGGTCATTATTCCTGAATTAGTAAGTCATATTGTGATAATGTTACCACCTCAAATTTCTGTAAGTTAATCCTTGTTGAAATCCAGACCATGGTGTTTTTATTTTAAAATTTCAGCTCATGGCCAATACTCAGCTGTATGTAGCCAGCGGTCGGAGTAATATTTTATTTTTTAACGAAAAAGGATTAATTTTGAGCATCGGAAAATGGTTGATTTCACACAATAATTTAAGACAAGAAATTAAAATTTCTCAAAGTCTCTAGCAGTGTGCAATGCATATATATTTTTACCTGATAAACAAAGGGCCATTTTAAAATTCTGTTACACCCTGTGCACTAACAACACCTGAGGGGTTGTGGGGGAGGGTGACTTGTTTTCTCACAATTCAAAACTCGTCAATCTGACAGAAGGAGTGGCCAACCCTTTCATTTTGGCGATAGCACCCGTTGAACGCCATGTTGGATTCGTTTGGCAAACAGTTGTCATACAGGATGTATTTACATATGAAAACACACTGGACCCCTTGTTGGGAAACAGCACGAAGGTTTAGAGTTCGGGTCCATTATGTCTTTAGAAAAAGAGCAGTTTGGGAACGACTTGATCGGCAAGGGTTGCGAAAGCTGGCGTATCCGCAATTTAAGTTTTTTACCAAGTACGCCAATTGTGGATATAGTAGTTATAAGCGATGGCATATGGATGCAGTGCCACAAGAGCGTTAGTTCCCTCTTGCTGTGTCCACACTATGGATACTACGTATTTGACCAGTTCGTAGTTCAGAGCCAAAATTGTGGTTCGGATCTCTTGTTAAACTGTCGGTCCCTTGTTAGCTGTTGAGCTATCAATAATACGGTCCTGTCCAAGAAGGATGTCAGCCTTTGACAGTAACACTGATACTTATTAGTTTAAAAACGTAGACTAATGAATAATGATTTTTAGTTGGCTATTTTAAAAGCCTATTTGTGGACGTCCAATTTAAACACCAGGCACTAAAGAATTTAGTTCCATTTGTCAAGCTTGGGAAAACTACGTCTAGCTATGAAATTCTGAGACTTAAATGCCAGAAATATATTCTGGCATGGAGCTAATCTTATAATAGCTTCAAAGATAATATTTTGAATTGGTTGAATCCCTTTTATAGGCTTAAAGAATTTTTGAGCAAACTAACCAGTGATGACTAGCCATCTTACCTTGTTATTAGCGTATATTTAATAAATCTACTTTAATATGTTTTATTTCTCTGTCATGTCTTTCTCTCTCCCTCTCTCCATTATCTTTGTACTTCCCTGATGGTATGTCTAGTCAAAGTCTGTTAACTACTGGTTTTAATCAATTACTATATATTCTTTTTGACTTTATTTGTTACAGCATATGCAACTTATGTAGCCTAACCTTCATATTTGGTATCAAACAATGGGGATCCATGAAATCGATCAGGCCATTTTTATAGTTCTATGGATCAGGCCTTTTTTCTCGTTATCCTGCCATGTTTATTTCAGTAAATACCACCCTAAATATATTTATATATTTATAGTACCAACAACCAACCTAACTTAACTTCTCAGAGCGCTGTCTGGGGCGTGGCGGAATGACAAAGTTATGACCTTTTCTTACACTTAACCTGCCACTGAGTGTTAGATGATTATGGCGCGATCTAGTAATCTAGTGTCTGATTAAAGCTGACATGTTCCTTATTGGCTGTTAATTAATAGCCCAACAGTCAATTACATATCTAAGGGACCTACAGTTTAACGTAGAATCCGAACCACTACCTCTGAGCTACGAACTGGTCTAATTATGAGGAAGATCTTTGTGGATTTATATATGTATTATATACATATATAAATATATTTTGGGTGGTATTTACGGAAAGAAATTTGGAGGAATAACGAGAAAAACTTGGGCGGGCGATCGCATGGATCCCGTAAGAACATAATAGGCTAAATATCTCCCGGATAAATATGACAAAAGAATCAAGAATCTCTATTCACATAGACACTCTTACGAGTGCATCGACAATCTTCAAGTAAGATCAAAATGGTTTTAGTACAAACATCTTAAATACTAATAACAAATAAACAAGTTTACAAAATTTGAACAACAAAATGGTTATAGTACAAACAATCTTAATTCCAAACATAAACTTAAGCTAACATTAAAATATATATCATTTGTACTGTGTAAAAATATTATAAAATACAAAGGCTTGAAATTTGTAAGGACATAATAGGCTATATCAAAAGAATAAGAAAACTAAAATTTAACTAGATTATACTTTGATATCTATATTAATACACAGGCTCCTGTAATAAATAATGCCCACAATATGTGAAATTCCCAATATTTAATTATTAATTAATTAAGAGTAATCAAACAATCAAGCATTCTATAATAGTTAATAATAAACCGACGTTTTCCCAAAGGCTTTATAAAATGAGGGATGTCGTCTTACTATAAAACTTGGTGGAAGTGACGTGCCCCGGGCCCCCGTGTAACGTCTGGGGCGCAGTGAATACCTCTCTATCCAACCAGGCCTCAGTATTCACCCAGATCAAATCGCTGATGCCATCCGAATTCAATGGTCAGAACGAGTAAATAGTAACGTGTCATCACAAAATGGTGTCAAAGTGTCTGTGTGTCAATTGTCCAACACTGGTATATGGATTGTGAAATCCAAGTCTCAGGCTTTATCATTCTAGGTGAAACCCAACATTTAGAAAATCATTTTAAAAAGATGACATTGTCACACTTTCGTACAAGCTATATGTTGGACTAAGAAGTTGGAAGAAAGTAGAAATGATTCTAAGGGCTATGAAAATAAAAATCAGTAGAACTTAAAAGTTAAAAAGCCTTTTTACGGACCACGAAGAATTCTACTAGTGATGCTGATCAGATGTATAAGACTTGTGGACGTTCACAGAAAATGGACTATAAGTTAGGTATTTAATTATTGTCAACATTTCTTTAAATACTTAAAATTTAAAAAAATGTATGCCGATTTATTTTAAGTATTTATTCAACCTTGTAATATAATAATTAACAATGAAAAATTAAAACAACCAACTCACTACAAAGTAATTAGGAACACTGACAAGTGGAGCAAAATTCTGTTTCCAGCAAACCGAGGGATTTTAATGACGGTGTCGGCCCAGCAACGTTTAAAGTTAACAAAATAAATAAATAATACCGAATAATTAATTCAACCGAAGGACCAGGCGAAGAAATTTGAAAAGAATTGTTTTACCCACAACGAATCCCCTGCGGCGCGCTCTCCGTGGCCCAATCAGATCCTTGAGTTCTGTATTGTTGGATATGACACTGTTGTTGTGGAGGGGGTGACGTCACTAGCCACGCCCCCTACCTCCCCTCCAACGGTTCTCCCCCTCCCGCTGTATCCGTTAGCTCTCTTCGCTCCACCGAATAACACAAGATTCTGTATTTGCCCAGTTACAAGTTACAAGACTCGGCTTTCTGTTATTGTATCGATACACGACTTTCGTAAAATGGCGAGCAATCCAGTTAGGAAATATAAGGGTTTATTATCTCATGTCGAGTTTCCGAGAAAACGTCAGGTATCGGGTTTAAAAAGCCAATAATTGTAAGAAGCTCGGCACACAATAACTTTTACTTAGTTATTAGCATTAAGCACGACATTTTTGTGGGTTGTATGATACTACCTAAATGACAAGACAATAACAATAACGTAAATAGTAAGTAACTAAATTGTGTATGTATAAATTACATGAATTAGAAAATTTGCGTCATTAGTGAAATACGTTACCTATAAAAATGCATAACATTTTTATAAAAATAAAATTTTGAAATTGAGTTTTGAAAACAACAACACACACACAACTTAACAGACAGACTATTGCTTAAAACTGACGTTCATATATCACATATTCAGTGAAATCAATGATTAATATTGACTCCGTGGTGAAAAGACTAAATTTTCATTGTTAATTCCAAGACTAAATAAGACAAGTAGTGTTTTTAGATTTTTAGATTCATAGACACAAATAACACGTTGTATAAACTGTAAAAAGGTAGCCAATAAATGCATTTTTATTCGTAAAGTCTGGATTAGGCTGTATTGTTGTTTTTGATTGACCTCATCGTATATTTTTCAAACTCCTAACACCATGCACTTAAAGCTTTCACAAAAGAATGCATTGGCTTCTATGTTTTTAATAGTTCAAAAGTTATATTAGTTTTCGCATACCAAAAACTTTTTAATATTAGCCTAATTTTTATCTCTTTTATACCTTTGCGCCTTTCATTATTTTATACTTAACGTCTCTCATATGTCTAAATTATTTCTTTGTTAAGTTGTTTCCAATCGTCACATTGTTGACATGGTTATGTATTATCGCTGGGGAGCTGTTGGCAGTTTGAGCGAAAAAAATTTGAAACAGTGACGTAATATGGCTAGTGACGTCACAGTTTGGTTATAAGAACAGCTGTTTAGATGAACTGAAAACAATCCATTTAGACATATCCATGATCTAACCCTAACCTATTTCCCACAGGGAAGTAAATACAATATTTTTGTAGAATTTATTTACTTAATAATTACCCTATTTATCGTGAGTAAATTGATTTTTGTATTGTTAATTATATTACTAAAACATTATACTGTGCAAATGTCTAATGGTAAGATAAACTAATGGAATAAAAATATGAAGAACAACCGAGAAACCTATGATTGGAGATAGATAAAAATTAGGCGCTTATATAGGTAAAGTAAAGTTCCGTGTAACCTTCTGGCCAAGGTCTAATGTTAGAGTTTTCAGGTCGCACTACTGCCTCTAACGTGACCTAACGACTACTTATGTAGCCGGGACCAACGGCTTAATGTGTCTTCCGAAGCACGGTGGCAGTCTGAGAAATTAAATTTCATGTGTCATGACCGGGAATTGAACCCGGGGTTTTTGGGTGGTAGGCCAGAACTCTACCCACTCAGCTATGACTGCCACTACGCAGTCATATAACACGTTATAGTCTATGCTTATATAGGTATCGGTGGTTGACGTCATGTGTGGGTAACCCTGCTTCCTCTAACTCAGCCGAATTGCCGAATTTGCATTCAATGGTCGGTCCAGGTTCAATGTGGAGCAGGATTTGTTCCATCGGGGTTTTAGCACCTCGGTTCGAAACTTTGACTAAAAATCTTCTACCGGTTTCCCTACAAAACCCACCAAACACCCATTGTTGTGCTAAGACTCGTCCTGCGTTATTTTTGCGTTCGGAAATAAACTTCCGTCTATTTCTACAACACGGCATACTCTTCCAATTTTTCAGCCGTTCTTTTATTCGGCAGAAAACACGCACACCTCCAACAGATAATTAATTAATTGTTCAAGTCCTTAACAGTTACCGTTACTATTTTAATTTTGCCAATAACTTACAACGGCTTTATAAATTCGAATTGCATCCTCTTCACTCCGTGGCATATCCACCACCTTGCCGATTTTTTTAAATGACGTCGTGGTCTTCCTAAGGCCCACGCTCAGCATTAGAAATGTGTTTTGAGTTGCTATGACTATTGTAGTATTCACGGAGAAATTTTAACAGATGATAAAAGGTGTACGGCAGATGAGAATATTTTTGATTGTTGAAGGTCTGTGGCCAAACAAATTTGAAGGGTAACAAAAAAATAAGTTAGTGTTTATTTTTAGAATAAGTGTTGACACATTGCTTAGCTCATAATGACAGATAATTTTAAGAGGAAAAACACGGTTCTGGTTTTTGCTAATATAACTTAATATTTCAACATGTAAAGCTTAAAATATCGATAAATTACGATCGTCGTGAACGTGTTAAATCTCCAACAATGCGACGTGCTGTCTGTAGACTGGATATTATTACGTACACTGCGACCACGGCTGTACATTGACCGGGGAAAGCAAGGTCATTACGATAAGAAAACACCTGATAACTATTGACTGAAAAATGCACTACAAGTATCTGCTATTTACAGTAAACAAAATCTTACTTGACAGACTGTATGGGTGTATAATACGAAAGTACCACAGTTTCTTTCAGGGACAAAAAGTGGCACTTTACCCCTTGATGCACAAGTAACTATTTTATGACACTAAGCTGTAGTGTACCTGTTTTCGACCTATTTTTTACAACGAAAATCATGATTTTCAGATGAAGGATTGACGTTTTCGGCCCTACAGCAACTTTTATTGAAGGAGAGATAGACATACGTTTCGATAGTATTTTAGGCCTATTTATCTTTACATATGAACCAATTCTTCAGATTGCCACTTTGTTTTGGTGATAACGCTATATATTGCGCACTGTAAACACCAGGAGATCGAAGAAACGAATTTAGTTTAGAATTTAGAAAATTTAAAAGCATTGATTAGAAATACAAGATGGCCACTGGTTATTTTAAACCTTCTCGATACGGGTCAATCCTATAAGGATTACGTACAATTTATACACGGCACCATTAGGAAGAAATGAATCGTGTTCAGAGCCAGTGGCAGACGGTAACTCGGAGTTGGATCAAGTAAGTTAACAGAACACAACAGAAGGATATAACCAATCCACCGACAAGTCTAAGGATCAATAGTTGTCAAATTCTCTTCAAATTGTGGTTTCTGAATCACCGAAACGCACGAAGTATCCAAATGTTTATAATACATATCCAGTTTAGGAGAAGAGCCGGAGAAGGGAGAGGGGAGGTGCGTCAGACTCCACCCCTCTCCGCGGGCCAATGGGACGCCAGTTTCGGGCACCCCTCCCCGCCCTCCTTGTGTTCAAATATTTTCCATTACTAGCAACAAATACGGCGGTGTTTGTTGAGCCTCGAGTCCAGTCTCCAGTCCCAGTAGTCACAGTCGTGTCAGCAGGTAGTGTCGAGCCATGGTGAGCGCGTAGTCCGCTATGTGCAGTAACGAAGCGACTCCGCCTCCATCCAACCCCGTGCCTCTGCTGCCCTACGGAGTGACCAACATCAAGATCCTCCTCAACGACCCTGCGACGACCACCCCTGTCACCACGATGCCGTCGCAACCTTCCCACACACTGCTGCCTCTGGACCAGTACCGACTGCAGCTGTACAACTACGCCGTCCAGGCTGAGCGTCTCCGTAGCCAGCAGTACCTGCCGGGCATGCAACTCCCCGTGTGTCCCGGGTACTCGCCCTACCACCCGCGGCTGGCCTTGTCCATGAGCCTCTTCAACCACCGCATCCTCCAGCCTGAAGAGCCGAAACCGCAGCACAGCTACATCGGTCTTATCGCCATGGCTATACTCAGCTCTCCGGAGGCGAAGCTAGTGCTCTCGGATATATACCAGTACATCCTGGACAACTACCCGTACTTCCGCACCAGAGGCCCCGGCTGGAGGAACTCTATAAGGCACAACCTTTCGCTCAACGACTGCTTCATCAAGGCGGGCAGGAGCGCCAACGGGAAAGGACACTACTGGGCTATTCATCCTGCGAACGTGGAGGACTTCAAGAAAGGGGATTTTAGGAGAAGGAAAGCACAGAGGAAGGTGAGGAAGCACATGGGGTTGGCGGTGGACGACGACGGGAACGATTCACCCTCACCCCCGCCGATGACGATGACTCCGCCGCCGACCAACCTCTGGCCTCCTGTCACCCCCCTGGTCTTCCCGACGCTACCGACCAATCTGTCACGGAAGAGACAGTTCGACGTCGCCTCCCTGCTGGCACCTGATGAGGAGCACCCGAGGATCGCCGACCTGCAGCCGATCAGGAAGAGGCTGACGATCACCGCCTATAGTAGCGACGAGGAGGACATTGACGTCGTGTCATCGGAGAACCCCGGGGAGAAAACACCCCCGACACCGACGACCTCGGCCCCCGGGACCCCACCGGCCGCTCCATGGTCGTACCGTCACCCGGCCATGCCTGAGGTCGCCCGGTACTACGAGCAGCTCGCCGCCCAGCACCAGGTGAGGAGGATGGCCCTGCAGAGTCTACGGGAGCGAAGCCCACCGCCTGAGCACGACGAGACGGCTACCTAGACCATCGTGTAAATATGTACAGAAACTGTGTTAACAATAATTGTAAGTATGATTATAAATTTTTATTTTTATTGATACTCATATTGTGATATATCTAATGTATATGTGTTTAATTTTAACTTTATGAACGGAATTACGCAAAATGATATTCTATTTCTACAGTACTTATAAAACTGTCATATTTATAACCAATTTAACAGTCACCGACAACGTTACTATCATTTTCCTTAGGCTGGATTATATTATGTTTGTAGGAAGTCCATTTATTTAAATTCAGATAGTCGATTTATTTTGAATGTTTTCTGTGTTGGGAATAGCTTACACAATTTTACGAAAGTTTGAGAAATTATTGAGATTAATTTGAAATTAAATGTCGTCCGTGATAATCAGTTAATCGTTTATAGAATTAATAGACTATTTAAATGTCCATAAAACCTGAAATAAAGAAATAATTCAATACATTTTTTAACATTCTACACTTTCAAAAAAGAATTGGCATTCTCGTAAATAAAAGTGAGCCTATGTAAGTTTCAAGACTTCCAAAAACTAAAATAGGCCTACATTCAAAATCAAAATTTATATTTGACTCAATATTATTAATTGTTATTTTATTTAAATACTGTGTTACATGTATTAATTTTATTAAATGTGGTAAATGTGATACTATTCAAATGATATCTGATAAGGTTATTGGGAGAATTACAAATGTTTCATGTAATTTAGATCAATGAAACGTATTACAACTTAAACAAGTTCGTGTTAAAAAAATTAGATACACGATTGTTAAAATTATTTACAATTCTAACCTCATGAAAGTTTTTTAGACTAATAGCCTATACCTGTAGGCTTGTACGATTTTTACAAAACAAACCAGTTTACATTTTTTGTTGTTTACAGTGTTGTCTGGTCTAATTGAATTTTATTAATAGTTTAAAATAAATTATAGCCTATTCCAAAACAAAAAACTAGCAATTTAAACAATACTGTGCTTAATGTAGTAAACTCAATAATAACGAATAGTCTTTAAATATTAAACTGTATATCATTGATTTTTTTACTTTGTAAATCACATGAAACAAAACAAATTATAGAAGAATAGCAGAATAATAGTAAAGAGTTTAACAAAATTTGTTACATATTTTACACTCTAAGAAAGAAGAAAAATTCTTAAAATAATATTGTATACTTTAACTGACACATGATTTTTTTTAACTTTCTGTACACTCAATTTCAATCAAATTAAAAAACTATCAAATCCTTGTTTTGAATATTTGTGAATTTTAAGTATTCTAATATTCGAAAGACTAATATGTATTTATTAGTGTGAAACATTGGGGGTACATTCATATTTTAGTTTGCGAAAAGTAACTTTTATCTCATAACCTTAAAAATTTAGTAATTTATTTATGAATTGACTTGTATTTTGGTGGTTGGAGCGAAATGTATAAAATAAAACAAAACATTTCAAAACAGTTATTTAATTTGTATTTTATTCAATATTAAAAAACAAACTAGACTATCCAAAATATTATACGAGCGTACATAGCTGAAGATCCTCATGTTTCTAGCCTATAGGTGCTTTAATTCAATGTGTAAAATATACTGTAAATAAATAAAATTTAAGATTATTTATCATACCTTTATAACGGGTTGTATTTAAATATCTAAAAGATGTATTTATTATGTAATATATATTTTTTAACTGTTAAAATATTTGTAAATGCAAATATTATACATGTAATAAAATGTGAAAATTGTAAAAACAGACTATTTATATTTTTCCTTATTCCTTTTAACTTAAAATAAGGGTTTTACCAGATCACCTAAAGTGTTTTAAGTTTATAACACAAGTTTGGAATGATCAATCTTCATTTTATAAATAATTTAGCTAATAAATTAAACTAAACAATAAAGGAAACTCAATAAAATTAAAATAATGATTGAAATTTACCGTAAAGAATGAAGAAACAGTATATGCCACGAGAGGTTCTTGTCAAACATTCACGACATTCATTTGAAAACAAACATTGCGGTACATTAAAATCGGATAGTAAATAACCATAATGTTTTCATATTCAAAAGAAAGTTGCCTACTTGGAGTTACACTTGAAACGTCAACGCGTCATCCATGTAGGCCTAATATTTTATTAAATATTAAGTTGTTAAAACATAAATATTTTATACTATTCATCCCTTGTAAAGTGTATATAAATTTGTTTGTCCTGATTATTTTTTTAAAAACTTATGTAAATATTTTAAAACAAGCTGAAAGCACACCCATTTTAATTGTTTTAAAAATCATGATACTTATTATTAGGCAATAAGTAAACATTAACTTTAAATCGTAAATTAAATCAAAAAACCTCTTAGCTCAATTAATTAATATGAATTTTAAATTAGACAAAATTAGATTAAATTGAAAAAGACTGTATGGTACGAATTTGTACGAACATTTTAATCTAGTTAAATAAAATTAGTTTCGTCTTTAACATGCTTGGAATTATATTTATTTTTTTATTTTCGCATTTCTAAACCAGAAGGTCCGAAATGGGTTTAATGTCGATTCCCGTCCGTCTGTCCTGTAACGTCACTCCATGGCAATGGGAGCACACACAATTGTTAAAAACTTATTTTCTTTATTATATATATTTTTTGAATGGTTTTGTTTGCTTTCAACCAACCTTATGAATAAAAGTAATGAGCTATCAGAAATCTAGTTTTGAGCGACTTTAGCACCATTCTTCTAATTTTTACTAAACATGTGAAGATTCTATTAATATGATTGTTTTTAATAAATAGACAACTGTCATATTAAAATCAATACTACCTACTTTCTATACATTGATTATTGATTTTAAAACTATACTGTATTAAAATGTTATCTTAATGTAAACTGCTGTTTACTGACTATACACATTTTCAAATTTACCTAAGTTAAAATTAATTCTAAATAATTTAACTGAGAATTTATATTTCCTTTTTACTTATTTTGATTTCTGGTAAATATTTAACCATGACAATCATTCTTCTCAACACTATACAAGCAATGAATCGTGCAACTTGTCCAAAGGACGGGCAAACTGCTAGTGCAGTATAGTAAAATTTTCAAATAGGTTACAGTATTGATTTCAACTTGGCAGCTGGTTATTACATTCTATAGCGACTATCGACGATGTTATATTGTCCTGTAGCCTTCGTCTGTCCCTATGGAATCAAGAAATTCTCTCTACGAAGAACTATCAAAAGGAAAAGTACAATTTCCAACCTCGGTGATCACTTTAATAATATGGACCTGAACATTTTAGAAACAGTTTTCAAATTCATAGTTTCAAACGACATTGTTGTTTAGTTTATAAATAAACTAGCTGACCCGGCGAACTTCGTAGCGCCTAACAGTAAATACATGTTAATTTTAAGATAGGCCATGTTCTAAAGTCTAATAGCATTACGGCTGCGTTGTGTAGATATTCTGGGTCGTGGCATAGTGATTAACAATACTGAAACGATAAGACATATTAATAACATTCCCACAAAACAAATAAATCTGAGTAGATTGATTCACAATTTTCTAATCCAACCTAAAGAAACCTAACTGTAATACGGCTTTTATAGGAAAGCGATATATAACTGATATATAAGCTGATTATTATAATAAACGTAATATGTATACAAATTGTAATTTTTTTTATTTGGCCAACATATAAACACGACGTTTAATTAGACAGAATTAAAAATATAGCTACGTAATCCCCAAAAACCATAAACTGTTAACGTGGCGAATAAAGCTGTTCATTTTATACAACATATATTTACTTCATAGTTTTACATTATTAATGATTCAGATACATTGGATAGTAAAGCATATTGCTAATGGAAAGTAAACCAACAGCTGTAGCCTAAGAAATCAAATAGTTTGATTGTAGAACAATCGTAAACGAACTTAATCCCCATAAGGTTAACATTAGAAATTTAAAACGCTATAAAATGGAAGCTTGTGGAGTTCACGAAATTTTTTCACTTAAACCTTCCCAGACACATATAGAGCAACTTTCTAAAATTGCATAGCAATCGGATGAGTAGTTTGGCAACTCATAAAGGACATACATACATACACACACACATACATACATTCATTCATTCATTTTTCAATGAATTTCAATTTTTTTTCAATGAAAATGAATTTCATTTTTTCCTATGGATTTTTTAAATCCATAGTCAAAGGTTATACTCCCTTAGATGTCAGTTCCTATATTATATTATTGGAATTTAATAAGACAAACACTTAGACCTAGACGTTCACGTGGTGTAGGCTGAGGGATTTTAAGGAAATGAATATACCTATTATTTACATGAGTGTGATCTACCATTGTGTAAAATTCCAAACAGGTTGGTTCAGTATTTTTCGCGTTTAGTCTCCACAACAGATATACTAATAAACAAACATACAGAAACCACATCTTCTTTATAATAGACTATAGATAGATCTCAAACTGTTTTCTTATGTGAAAAATTAATGTTGAAAACAGACAAATGTTACCATTGGTATAATTTTTTAAATATACCGGCACTTGATAAAGCGCTGAGAATTCATTTACTCTTTTCGATATAGATTCAGACATAATGGAATCAAACTTTTTATATTTGTATTTATAACTTTGTATAATATACTACTTTAACTGTTAGTACCGTTATCGGTATGTAGCTGACAGTATTTGAAACAGTAGTTCAGGGCGACGGTATGATGAAAAATATATTTCAAACCTACTTAATTTTTAAAGTTATTATATTGACACAAATGAAAAAATTGTTATCCAAGAGTGATTAATATTACTACTGTTTTAGATAATAGTTTTTCATTTATTTATTTATGTAAATTTACAAGTATTTATATCATAATTAACAATAATGTTTATATAATATACTATGATTTATAATAATCAGCAGTGTATATGATTTCCAAATCAATAATTAAAATAATTTGATTTGGAAAATTGTGAATTAAAATGCAAATTATTTGTTTTAGATTAAAATGGGAAAGAGTAATAGTTTTTGCTGATTGAGGAACACTGAAAGGTATACCATCAAAAATTTTATTTTTAACATTTATACCAACTTTTATCAATCTGTCCATAAATAAAGGAGTTTGCCTAATCTCCATATGATTAACATGGGAAAAGAGTATGCAGGTTTGCTGCCATGATAAACACATAAACTATGATTTTTTAGCACAAATGTATGGATCTCAACCACATGAAGCTTATATAACCAAAAATATTGATAATAATGAAAATTAATTCCTAATCCTCCATAGATTCAACATTGGAGCCTCAAAATACAACGTACTTTTTAGATTTTTTATATCTCGGTAACCGTTTAAATAAGAGAAAAACTATAAGAACTTAATTGTGTAGTTTATTTAACAGTAGTTCAATGGTGAAATATAAAATTAGAAATTTTTAAAAATTACATGTGAAAAACGCAAAAAATATTTTGGGGTACAAAACAAACTAGCCCATTGACCGATATGTCTGGTTTACGAACTCGTCCGAGCATGTGTAGGAATACACGTCTCTACCAAATTTTCTTATCGGATTTTTACGAGAGTATCTATCAGACACATTTTTCTTATATATTTATATATAAGATTTTAACGTTAGTATTTTTTTTATAATATAGACGGTATAAAAATACGTTTAATGAGAGACCTACGGTAATAGCTTTTATAAAAAGTAAAAAATACTATTTTTAATTTAGAACAATTTTAATTTATATTAACAATAAATTTATTTGGGGCTTCATATGTCCCCCTGATTCAGCGTGATGTATAATAACTCAACCATAAATTTAGGCATATTAGATTAGATGAGATCATTGAAATGGCAACCATACTACACTGTAGGTATTTTAAGCCAAGTATGAATGAGGATTGAGTGTAGGATGATTGTGGCGCGATCTTATAGTCTTGTTACTGACTAAGGCTAACATTTTCCTTAGACAGGACTGTTTATTAATAGTTCATTTAATATTAGCTAAAGTACCCGTTCTTCGCATGGGTAAAAATGCTGAGAGGTGTACTGATACATAATTTTGTCCAGTTTTATTTGAGATAAATACTATTCACATTAAAAGAGGTATTTACTAATAGTATTTTATACTAAAGATGATTTTAAAAATGTATAAACTCGAGTGTTTACAAAATGACAAAGCACAAGTGTCTACAACATGACAAAGTAACACCTGTTTAGTAGTAATGGAAAGGATGTGGATAATAATTAATAGCCCAACAGTCAATGGCATCCACAATTAACGTGGAATCCGAACCTTTTTTGCCTCTATATTACGAGCTGGTCTAATTATGAGGATGTTTTTGCGGATGAATGTAGTATTCAATAGTGCGGACGTTAATCCATACCAGAGGGTATCACATTCACCAACCATCGCTTATAACTATCCACAATTCGTGGCCTTAATGTAGTTATTTGCAGCTTTCTGTGTTTATCAGAATAATTTAACCATGAGATGTAAGAATCTGGAGGATTAGGAGTCCCCAATAAATCCGGGCAGGGTGTCTTCCTGTGGAATATTGTACTGGAAAGAAAGTTTTCATTTGGATGGGAATGGTATGACATGGTCGGTCTACCTAATTCTCAGAGAAGTAAAAAGTAAAACCTTCCACCAATCCAGATGTGGGCTCGGGTCATACAACACCCTAGAAGAATTTAAATTCTAACTCAACAACTCCGAAGACCCCAGAGAAGGAATGATTATATCCCAGGAAGCCTCAACATTCCATTTGAGGACGTTACATTCCCTACCCGATAAACTCCAGGAGCATCCCGAGCAAGCACCTTCCTACCAGGGAACCTCTCCCAGTTGGCAAGAAAGAGAATAGTCTACTCTCCGAGAATCCTAGTCGTACTGGGAGTCAAGGAAGCCCCCAGGAGAGACAATAAGGAACGAAGGGGAGCCCGTCACACTGATACGATTTTGGAGTAAAATTTTAACAAAATAATATGTAGTCTATTTTGATTCCTAATACTGATTTTTCTATTTTGAGAATATTTATCATTTATTTATTCTTACAGTCACCTTTATAGCTATATTTCTCCTGCATCAGTAAGGTGAATAATCAGAATAATTTAAACGTACTAATATGGATAACAATATCAGAGAAGAAATCAATGGAAATTTGAAAAAAAACTAACAGAATTTCAGCTAGTGACAGCTGACCACTCGACAATGAAGTCCTTCTTCCCGGTAAATCCCTTCTGAGGACCTTGGAGTTGTGACAAACTCACAACTCTCAACCAAACACCACAAAGGACACAAGTGCTTCCTGCCAGAAACGGAAGTGTTTTAGACCAATTAGTCTAGGTTATTGTGGCGGGATTAGCACACCTAGTGTAGGGCCTGAGTCCCCTGGCGGGCCCCCGCGGAGCTATTTGTGTGATTAAATAAACGTTAGGCCCTTCAAGCCTCAGACCCCATTGTGCCCCCGGGGGCTAAGAGGATTGAGGAACGAGTCTTTATAAATCTGATACTTCTATTCAGTCCGGAGTGTAATAACATTAGTTCATTGCGTGTACCGGGTGGACTCACCAGAACGTGGTGTGTAGAGGTGGAGGTTGTTGTGTTTTGATTAAATGAAAGTCAAAATGAGATCTTTGATAATCTGCATTACGACATTCTGCAATAAGTATATATTGTTAAGACGTCATGTCCTGTAATCCAGCTATTGGAGATCACGAATTGTGGACTACTGAACCACTTCTACGTTTATCTGAAAAATCATCCTCATAATTAGATAAGTTCAGAGCCGTTAGATGTTATTCGCTGTTGGGTTATGAATTAACAGTTCTGTATAAGGAACATGTCAGATTTAGCCAGTAACAAGACTACAGGATTATACCACTATCATCTTACACTCATTTTTCATTAAAAAATAACTACCTTGGTAGGTAGCCATTGTGGATAGGTAGAGGATGAGAATGTGGATGTATGAAATTGTGGATAAATTAATTTAATACTATTAATCCAACCCCTAAAAATTAGACAACTAATTATAATGGTTTTAAATTACCTTTTTGTCATCCCGGTTCAAAACAGTAGTCTAAGAAAACAAATATAATATAAAATTATATTTTTTACACTCAAGGTTCTTATACTAAATCCTAGAAGTATTTATAAAATATAGTATTTTCATTTAAAAATAACAACTACCTTGTCTAAAAATGAACAGTCTCAAAAGTAAAAATAGTGTGTTCAAACGTTGAATTATAATTTTGTTAACTTTATTTGATTGAACTGATAAAACTAATTAAAAATAAATTACCTGTCACCCGTCAAAACAGGTAGACTGGGACGACAAAAAGTAATATTAACAGATTATAATTATTTTTTTTTAAAAAGTTTTATATATTTAAACAACTTTTATAAAAAATATTAAAATTATTAATAAAATTTTCATATTATTATTTTTATATATATTAAAACGATTTATTAATTACAAATTTTTTTATATTATATTAATGTAAACTATTTATAATTTTTTTTTCTTTTTATTCTATTTGGTTTTTTAAAACTGATTATGCTGGTCTGATCATCGTATTTTATTACGTATGAATTCTATGCACATCAAAATATGACTCTGTGAAAAGACCTTAATAATTATAGAATACGTAATAAATGAACTATAGAGAAAACATCAAAATGTATCACGTAAAAATATTGTATTACACGTTCTGAGGAAAAGACATGAATATCTAACAGTTTTAAATACATTTATCCTCTAATATAAGTTTACTTATAAATTGCACAATTCATATCAAAATATTAATTTATATATTTGTATATATAAAATATTTGTAATCATAGTTAAAAAATAACATAAAATTTTAAATCTATTTTTTACCCCAACCAAATATTTTTTGCGTAGATCCCTGTGAAACATCTGCCGGCGGCCTGGTATAGGTTTTTATCTTTCGCTCGCACCTATTCGATTACGTCTAGTGGGACAAAGGTTAGTGAAATACATTCAGTGGATTAGTCTGTGATGTAATATTAGTTAAAATGACCTTTAGGTTGAATTATACGAATTTTGAGGAAGACATAATAGAACTGCTGTATAGACGCCAAAACAAATATGGTCATAAAACACGTAAAAATTATTGTATTTACACTTCCCTGAGGGAAATAGGATCATGGATATGTCAAAGGGAATGTTTTCAGTTCCTCTAAACAGTTGGCGTTATATACGTATGACGTCACTAAGCCTATGACGTTACTGTATCAAATTATGGTCTCACAAATTGCCAATACCCCTACCCAGAGCTTAGACATATCCACGTCAAATTTTTGTTTATGAAAAGGTTTGTATAATCAACATATACCATCAGATTAATGTGGAAAACATTAAAATTTCAAAATCTATTTTTTGACCCCAACCAAAATATTTTTTGCGTAGACAGTGCAGTGCGGCCGGCGGCTCGGTTAAGGGTTTTTATCCCTTGCACCTCGGATTACGAAGTGAGTACGCTACCTATAAGATATGCTTTCATCTACTACTAGACTATTATGAACTTTATTTCTAAATGAATACTACTAGTAGTCTCTCTTATAATAATGTTGCAAGAAGTTTCACATTCAGGTTTTCTGCTAGCAAAACGTGTACTCTATATTATTTTTTGTTTCTTCACCGCTTGCTCTAATGTTCTGGCTTCGCCGCAAGTACATTTGACAAGGTTCGTTGACGAAGCGTGACGATGAAGATGCAAGTCACTCTAAACTTGCGTGCAGATCCTGATACGAGGTAGAAACATGTAAAAGCCGTCAGCTGTCATACATCACGTGACACGCCCCCACGTGAGTAATGCTACCTGGCTCTACTGTAGCTTGCTTGTAGCTTCTTCTGCTAGCTGGCTATACTACAGTATAGCTTGCGTCTTCTGCTACCTGGCTCTACTGTAGCTTGCTTCTTCTGCTAGCTGGCTATACTACAGTATAGCTTGCGTCTTCTGCTACCTGGTTCTACTGTAGCTTGCTTCTTCTGCTAGCTGGCTATACTACAGTATAGCTTGCGTCTTCTGCTACCTGGCTCTACTGTAGCTTGTTTCTTCTGCTAGCTAGCTATACTACAGTATAGCTTGCGTCTTCTGCTACCTGGCTCTACTGTAGCTTGTTTCTTCTGCTAGCTGGCTATACTACAGTATAGCTTGCGTCTTCTGCTACGTGGTTCTACTGTAGCTGGCGTCTCATGATAGCTGGGCCTAAAGTAGCTAGAGTCTCCTTCTCCTTTGCCCTCCTGAAGCTAGCGCTCCTATTACTTATCGCTGTCGTAATTTGCATACTACTTAGCCCAGCTGTAGCTAGAGTTTCCTGATACCTGGGCCTGATGCTGCTTGCGTCGCCTGATACATAACCCAAATGTAGCGTGCGTCTCATACTAATTATCCCTACTATAGCTAGTGTCTCCTAATAACTTTGCCTAATCTAGCTAGCATCTCCTGGTACTTGAACCTGGTGTTGCTTGGATATTCTACGGGTGTTAGGCCATTAATTAACACTCCTGTCAGCCTTAGTCAGTAACAAGACTAAAAGATCGCGCCACAATCACCTAACACTCAATCCTCATTCATACTTGGCTTAATACACCTTGTGGTATGGTCGCCATTTCAATAATCTAATCTAATACTTAGCTATCAGAGCATGCTGCAATTTGCGTCTCCTGCTACTTGTTACTATTATAATTTGCATCTCCTCCTCACTATTCCTACTGTGGCTCGCGTCTCCTTCACATTGTATAATAATTTTAGGACCCCTTTAATAAATATCTACTTTCTTACACTTGACGCAACGGTAAATTGTTTCAATGGCATATCGATGTAAAATGCAATCTTATGACGTCGCAAAAACCCACTACATTGAGATTTACAAACGCCACTTCACAAAATAATTTACTCAAGCGGTTCTAAATTCAGAGACCCCCAGCAGCTCACATAAATGTCCATTCGCAACAAAACACACCGTCATTGCAGTCGTTCAGGCCGAAAAGAATTGTTTTTAGCTTTCACAAATAAATATTCCAGTTCCGTGAGTCTTTTGGATTCGACTAAATCAAAATGTGTCGAGAGGGAGGAGCACAATGCGCCTGATGAGGTGTTGAGCTGTGAGGACCCCCGACGTTTCGGCGGCGTGGCGTTGCTTCGACCCTCGTCAGGGCCGCGTTAAACACACACTACTTGACGCGCCGCCGAGGGCCCTCCGCGAGTCTCGTCGAGAGCTTCCTACTAAACGCCCTAATCAGCGTTCATAGATTATTTTAATAACGAATACAAATTGTTTGCTATAGTCGGTTTGATTAGGGTTCACTGCTTTCACTGCAGTATATAAGCGGTTCTGAAGTCAAGTAGTTGTAATACACCGGTAATAGTATGCAATACCCCCATTATCTTGCATTTTAGTTACATAAGAACAACATAATCTTTGAGTCAGAGGTAAAATTGTGGTTCGGACCCCATTTTAAACTGTTTTTCCCTTAGATGTGTTTGGTGGTTGAGCTATTAGTTAACAGTCCTGACTAAGGAACTTATCATCCTTAGTTACAAGACTGCAAGATCGCGCCACAATCATCTTACTATCATTTCTCATTCACACTTGGCTTAAAATACCTACCTGGGTAAGTAAAGGTAACCCACTAGTGCCCAGACGATTTTCGTAAAAAGGATGATTGAGGGGTAAAATTAAAGGTTATTTAGGTTACTATACTTTTAATTTTTTTGTATCATAAAACAGATGATTACTTGTTAATCTCGGATATACTTATACGGTAATTTTAAGAGGAAAAAATAAAAATAAAAATAAATAGTTAACTGTTGGCAGACAATAAGAAAGGCAAAAAATAAATAAAACGTACACTTGCTATGAAAATATTAAATTCTAAAATAAAAAAGATCAGTAAAGCGGAAAGTTGAATTATTTTATTTTGAAAGGAATGAAACTTAGACATATTCAATGTTTTACCATGTTAAAATAAATACGGTAGAACAAGACATTTATTGAAAGGGGATTTTATCCTTTATTTATGAATATCATCTAATAATAAAAAAATGACAAATACAATATGACATAACAAAACACAGAACAACGTAAGAATTAACTATAACTAATGATTTTAAAATACATTTTAGTGTTTATTTATTTAAGAAGAAATTAAAATACCATACTTCTTGAGAGGGAAAGCTTTTTCCTAAACGAAACAATAATAATTTCGTTCAATGAAATTTCTGGAAAGAAAACACGGTGTCTGTAAAGTCTTTTTTGTGCCGTCTAAACAATGTTGAACGTTACCTCGCCTTTTCATCACTCTCAAAACATACTTCTCACTTTAGTTTCGATAGTAAAACCATAGGTGAACGGATAGTAAAGTAGATAGTGCACGCCCATGTTAAGGATGAAGACGGTACATCGTACCACCAATTGACGTAGGAGGTTGGCAGTACCTACACTGCCATCCTCAGATAGTGCTAGTGTCACAAATGATTTAACATACACCTGACGGCGTCACAGAGGCCTAGTTCACCGCTAGATCCGACAGATGGCAACACTTGTCCTGAGATTTTATCGTCTTCACTAAGTCCCATAAGGTGCCTCCTCTTCTTATAATCAATCCGTTCCTCTCTGGTAAATAATCTTCTCGTTTTACTCCAACTTGAGGCGATTACGGTATTTCACACGTAAATATCCACACGCGTTTCCCAGGTTAGCAGAGGGAACAACCATAATCGAAAAAACAAACCCTCGAGGTGTTCTCATGAGGCAACAGAACGTGAAACATTGTGAGCAATAGAGTCAGCGAGCCTGAAGACGGGCGGCTGTGAGTCGACGAGCTGGCGAAACGCCCGGCGGGAGGCAATCTACAACTGGTTGTGTCGGTTTGTGTACATTTACATTAACACATGAGACCAGTCGAGTGAAACTCGCACTCCAGTGGTTCGATGATAATTGTGGGGGGAGGGGGGGTCTCGGGGCGGAAAATCGGCGATCATTACACGCGGTCTTAATCGAGCCTTTTGTCGCGTTGCGTGGCGCGCTCTGGCGGTTACCGCGTTCTCACTACGCGGCTAAGATTTACTCGTCTTTGCCCCACATAAATAGCGGGCTTGTAAAATTTTATTCATAGCTATTTAAACGTGCTACATATACATAACAGTAAGTCCGTCCTTTGTACGGTTATACGATTCATTGTTGTGAAACGAGATCTTCACTATTATAACAAAATATAAACATGAAATCCTAAAACATAATGTGACATTATGTTAAATTATGTGATACAATCGGCTAAATTTGATTAAATTTGAAATCTTTAATCAGTATTATAATTTATTAAAATTTAAGATAACATTTAAACATATCTATATAAACAAAATTAGAGTTTTGTCTGTACATTGCTCGGAATTATTAATTTTTTAGTTATTCTTACTTTTCGTGAGTTAGAGAAGCCGAAACCGGCCTTATCTCAATTTTTGTCTGTGACGCTCCAGGAGGCATTTTACCCTGTCTTCTGCGAAAAAACGGGAGAACCGATTACAATGAAACTTATTTCATGTATTCTTTACATTCCAGAGAAGTTTTACAAATGCTTGAAATCGCCCGCCGCCTCTTGAAAAGTAAATAACGAGCATTTAAAAACCCACTTTTACGCGATATTACTCGCATTTTAATTCAGTTTTCAATGAATAACCCACTGATAATATTCAGCTGTCTTTGTAGTTTGAAGATTTAATAAAAATAAAAACAAACAGCTGTCAAATCAATATTAGAATGTTTGTATTGGTCATTGATTTTAAACCCATTTCGAAATCATACTGTATATTAAAAAGTTATTTTAACGTATAGCTAATTATAATAATTGTATAAATGTTCTAATCCATTTAATTGTAAAGTAATGCTAAATAATGAAGCTGGGTATCGATTTATTTTCTTTGTATTGATTTGTTTAGGATTTCAGGTTTACATTTTGGTATCATTATCTTTCTTCATTAAATAATGAATCCTACAACCCGTACAAAGGACACACTAGCAGTAAGGCTAGTATTGTATAAAACATGTTTTACAAAACAAATTATTTAATCAAGTTATATAGTGTACTAGTTGCTCAAAACTGGAGCTTTGAGAGTTCATTATTTTATTTTAGTGCATGGATCAGTTTTAAGTAAATAAAAACCATTCCAAATGGTATAGAATTATGAAAATAAGTTTCATAACTGTGGATGCTCTAGTTTTCGGACAGACAGAAATTGAGATAAGACCCATTTCGGCTTTTCTCAGGTAAAAAATGTAAAAATAACCCAAAATAGTATAATACCAAGCTATGTTCAGATAAAACTGTAAATTTATTTACATTGTTGTAGAAGTTCACCAAAAGTTGCAGGGCAAATATAGACGTGTGTTAGGGAATAATAATAACTTATTTACAGAAAAAATACAATTTGTATAGAAATTTAAAATTTTTTTTAAATAACAAAGAGGATACTTAACAAGGAAAGGTAGGGGGACATATAGGACGGGTCCTATCTTCTCCCTTCTTTATGGAGTACTGTATTGCCTTTTTTACCATTTAGGTGTTTTCTAAAATGAGATAGGGAACTATACAAACTCATCTAGAAGTGACGTTCTGGGCTAAATACACAGACCTCCCTGAGAGTTGCAATTTTGGAATTTTGCATCCTCATTCTGTAAATTTAAAATCCTCTGCCTTTGTTACATTCAATAATCTATTTACACTTATTTTTGTTTATTTTTAATGTAGTAAATTTATATCTTATTTTTTAATATTATAAGTTCATTAATATTGTTATATACTTTTTCCAGTTGATTGTTTTTTTGACATGGATATGTCTTAGTTCTAGGGGGTGATGGCGATTTTTAAGATGAAAAATGTGTAACAGGTTTCCATAGAAACGACCAGAGCTATTGAATTTTTAACATAAAAGAATAAGAACAGCTGTTTGATGAAATGAAAACATTACCTTTAGACATATCCATGATCTAACCTATTTCCCACAGGGAAGTAAATATAAACATTTTTCATAAGCGTTTCTCTAAAATTATTCAAAATCGCACTAAACTTTTACTGTAAGCGCACACTCTATCACTACATACCATCTATTTTGGAGTCCCATATTCCTTTGTTCGTAATCTTTACAAAAATCAAATGTCAAACATTATACCATATTACCAACCGTTCAACCAACAATTCAAAATTTCCATTTATCCATTGTCCAGAATTTCATTTTATTTCTTTAGTCATTATGAGTACTATAGGCCAAATATATCGGTAAAGAAAACTAATACCAGAAGTTTGGATATTATTTTCTTCGTACTTTAATCTCCATAAGACCAATGCTGATTTTAAAGTGAGTTTAAGAGAAAATTTAAAGTTTACTTGGGACGTTTTTAATGATAAGTTAATTACTTCTGAAATATAAATTAAATCGTGGAACTATTGTCGAGATAGTATGCAAACATATAAACTTTACTCTTTTTACAGTGTGGGAAGTGTTTTTGACATTGAAATGTCTTAGCTCTGGGTGTAGGGTGTTAGCAATTTGTAAGACGCAAATTTGTAAGATAAGAACAGCTATTTAGATAAAATGAACAAATCCCTGAAAACATCCATGATCCAACCTATTTCCCACAGGGAAGTAGATACAGACATTTTTACATTAAACAGTATATCCTTTTAATGTATAAATCTTATTCTTATTATTTGGAGAAACCCTTACTTTTCATTTCACCAAAAATTACAGTCGCTCTAGGTATAAAGCTCCTAGGATGAAAAGCTATAGTTCTGAAAACGTTAATCTTCTAACAGGTGTTAATCTGTTGTTGTTGTAGCAAATCGTCTGTCAAGGAAGAGACAGGACCTCAGGACCTCAGGACCTTAGTGAGGGCATTGTGGAAACAGCACAAAAACAGCGCACAAACACGCTCAGGTGCGGCCGGTTATTTTGGAAGAAACACTTGACTTTGAATCTTTTTCGAAGGAATTCAAGAAGCGCTTGCCTCGGCTGTTTGTGGAGGCTGAGCCGTCGTTAGAAAAATATTAGATGTGATGCAGCAGAATGTTCGAACGGGGTCTACAATCTACTGTACTGTGTTTGTCTCTTCTGCTCTTCGCCTGTTACAATGAACTACTTCATAACACGAAGCTATAAAATAAGAACTAAATCATTATCTGATAGTTTTATACTTTATACTTGTAACTGAAATGGTAACCTAACCAGATAGGTATATTAAGCCAAGTATTATTGGCATGGATGTCTTACCTCTGGGGGGTGTTGGCAATTAGCGCGACCAAAATTTGAAACGGTGACGTCATAGTTTGATTATATACTTAAATAGATGTGGTTCATCAAGATCAGCTGTTTAGATGAACTGAAAAAATCCTTTTGGACATATCTATCCCACAGGGAAGTAAATACAAACATTTTTCTTTCGTGGGTATTTCCAGATATTACATGACTATTTTTGAAACAATAAATTATTAAATGATATTTAGATCAACTTTAAAGAATATTATAGTTTCATTAAGATTGTCGTTTATAAATTTACTTAAGGCAGAAAGTATGTGTCAGTCCACTGATGCCGTTTACGTTTTTTTTCAATTTACGATTTTAGAATAACATTTTTTTGGCAAACAGTAACTTGCCTTCTTCACCAAGTCATACGACCCGAATAGTGTAAGCTTACTGCAATTGTTATTATTTGACTATCAAAACAGAAAATTGAATTTTTCGTCATTCTGCTGCGAAAACAAATGTTTAAAAACAAGTATACATATATATTTTAATAATAATAAATACTTTAAATAATAAAAGTAATAGAAATAAAATATTAAGAAAAGTTTACAGGCCGCTTTTTGAGGATAGACAGTTAGAGATTAAGGCAAAATTGGGGACTTGGGTTCTATTTAAAGACCAAGATATCGTTGCTGAGGAACGTAATAAAAGATTGAGAAGAACAGAACACCGGAGAGAGTTTTAGAGAACAAACCACTTGAAGTCCATAGAAGTCCGCTTGGAAAACCGAAACTGAGATATTGAGACTAAGCTGAAAACTGGGAAGACGCCTTACCTTCCTGAAATGGCGAATAAGTCCTTATCGGTCAATTGGAACGGGTAGTTTGGGGTGGGTGGGTTTGTACCCCAAAAATGGGTTTTTTGCATTTTACTTTTTTTCTGCCCATTAACTTTTTTAAAAATTCAAATTTTATCTTTCACCATTAAAATAAGCTTAAAACTGCACAATTAAGTTTCTTAAAGTTCTTCTCTATCTTCAACGGAGATATTAAAAAATCTAAACACAGTACTTGTATTGTGGGGCTCCAATGTTAATCTTATAGAGGATAAGGAAAAATAATTGTTGATACCCACCCGTTTATGCTTAAACATCATTGTTTTTGTGTTTATCATGGCAGCAAACCTGCACACTCTTTTCCCATATTAATCGTATAGGGAATAGGCAAACTCCTTTATTTATGGACAGATGTTGATGAAAGTTGGTATAAATGTTAAGATAAAAATTATTTATGGTAGACATGACTACTTTCAGTGTTCCTCACAGCAGCTAACCTGCACACTCTTTCCCATGTTAATGTTATGGATAATAAGCAAATAATTCTCATGTTTATGGACAGATTTTTATAAAACTTGTATATTATTGATTTGGAAATTCACTGAGTACGCAGGTCTGCTGCGACGGGGGTATTTACTATTAGGATCAGGTTAAAAAATTACTTAAACTCTCTTATTTATTGCGGATATTCATCAAGTCTGCTATACAGTATACTATTATTGATTTGGAAATAAGCTGAGTACGCAGGTCTGCTGCGATGGGGATATTTGACCCTTGCAATGAAATGTAAACTGTTTTCTTGATATCGTTCCATAACCAGCACTTGCCACCTATCACAGTATTATTTGTCTTCCCAAGTACTCCACCACTCTCCCACTCGTCCTGTCGCCTACACCTGACACCGCCCTCTACCGTTTGTCTCTTGTTTGTTGTCCCACTCAACTCCCATCGATAATTAACATAATTTACATGATAGCATATCTATTGTTTTAGGTCATAGTGAAACAGGGGTCACACAGGAGTACACATTACCCAAAGTACCATCGCTCACGATATAATTTTAGTAATAAATTATTTCTTCTAAATTTTCTTAGAAATTTTTTTACTAGACGCGGTTAAGGGAGTTGAATGTAACATTTTCTTGTAGGCTATTTAATATTTTGAGACAGGGAACCAATCTTTCAAGGTATTTCAAACTAAATGTTGGTGAAATTATGATTTGACATTATGTAGATTTGTTACTGACAAAGACCAGAATTTCATTTTTTTCAGTCATATTCACCAACAGGTGAACGATCGTCACTAAGTATTTTTATAATATAAACTACGAAAACGCACTACCAGAACGTTTAGCGGTAGTACAATAAGGTATGTAGAATATACTTCAGTCTGCTTATTATAATTTTACTTGTTCGTTCCTACTAACGAACTTCGGACAAAGCATATCTATCTATCAATCCACCAAAGTTCAATCGATACATCGGTTAAAGATTTCACTTAGAAACATTGTTCTGTAAATTTTAATTATAAGATTTTTAGTTGAGACATTCGTCTACGGCCACTATGGAATTCCAAGCTAAGTCGTTTCCGGCAGTATCCAACCTCTGTCACAGAGGCGTAGTTGTACGGAGGATTTTTTTAGTTTCATAATACTTACTCAAAAATAATTTTATAATTTTTCAAAGCCCATTTAGCCAAAAAGGGCTTTGACTGGATTTTCCTAGTTCAGAGATGAAAATTGGGTACTTATAAGGGGTGGTACAGTTAAAGGTAAGTGTTTTTGCTATCCAGTGTTATCTTGCGTCCTTCTTGTCTGTGATGACTCCCTGTGGCCATGACTGACTCCCCGCTGAGCTTGAACACTAAGTATGACTAGAAGTCTTAGGGAGTGGCAGTAACTCCTTACTTTGCATCTAAAAGAGGTGCCCTGGAGGAGAGACACTTACTTGGCGTGCTTTCGTGATTTGATTGGGTGGATGTACTTGTAGTTTAGTAGGGTAGGTGCTGTCCTAGAGCAGGTTCTGTCCTATGGTAGGTACTGTCCTAGGGAAGGTACTGTCGTAGGGCAGGAATAGTCCTAGGGCAGGTACTGTCATAGGGCAGATATAGTCCTAGGGTAGGTACTGTCGAAGGGTAGGTACTGACTGTCCTATGGCAGGTACTGTCCTAGGGCAGGTAATATCGTAGGTCAGGTATAGTCCTAGGGTAGATACTGACTGTCCTAGGGTAGGTACTGTCGTAAGGGCAGGTACTGTCGTAGGGTAGGTACTGTCGTAGGGCAGGTATAGTCCTAGGGTACTGACTGTCCTAGGGTAGGTACTGTCCTAGGGTAGGTACTGTCCTAGGGTAGGTACTGTCGTAGGGTAGGTACTGCCTGTCCTAGGGAAGGTACTGTCGTAGGGTAGGTACTGTCCTAGGGTAGGTACTGTCCTAGGGTAGGTACTGTCGTAGGGTAGGTACTGTCCTAGGGTAGGTACTGTCCTAGGGTAGGTACTGTCCTAGGGTAGGTACTGTCCTAGTGTAGGTACTTTCGTAGGGTAGGTACTGCCTGTCCTATGGAAGGTACTGTCGTAGGGCAGGTATAGTCCAAGGATAGGTACTGTCCTAGGGTAGGTACTGTCGTAGGGTAGGTACTGCCTGTCCTATGGAAGGTACTGTCGTAGGGCAGGTATAGTCCAAGGATAGGTACTGTCCTAGGGTAGGTACTGTCGTAGGATAGGTACTGTTGTAGGGCAAGTCATGTCTTAGGGTAGGTACTGTCCTAGAGCAGGTACTCTCCTAGGGTTGGTACTATCGTAGGGCAGGTATAGTCCAAGGATAGGTACTGTCCTAGAGCAGGTACTCTCCTAGGGTTGATGAATAAACTGTGTTTTTATTTAACATATAAGTTTCAATTTTATAACGAACCATTACCCTAGTTGGCTCTCTGGCTGGTTTTGACTATCCCAAGGATCCAAATTGGGTACAATAAATAGAAGCAGTCCAATTATTGGGTATCTAGTAACGGGCTTACATATTGCCTTAGTTTCTTCTTATCTCTCCTGTGAGCTTCATTGACTCATGGCTGTATCTGAACTCCAGGCTTAACAGAACAGGGGACTTTGCAATTGTTAAGTTGGAGTATGAATCCTCTTAGGGTGTTGCATGGACCGAGCAGGTTCTTTACAGTATCTCTCTGATAATTGGGTGGACTCGTGTTCCCATACTAATGAATTCCGCAGAAGGTGTCAATCCGGCATTGCTGAGGCCCCTTCAGAATCTAACGTTTAACATATCATTTCCAAAGCCCATGTACTTCCATGTAGCCCACTGCTTCAAAGATACCATCACATTCGACCGCCTCAACAGCGGCCGCTACGACCGCTAGGAACCAATTATTGCACAATCACGTGAAAGTGGCCGCCCCGCCCCCGCAGTGCCAGTCATGCCGCCAGGGTGGCCACACTGTTTGTGCCACGAATATATTTGAATAAAGTCGGTTGGTAACAGTGGATAAGATAATATTTGAGCCGGCGAGTCGCCACGCCCAGAGTGGGAGCACGAACCCACGAACATCGCGGCTGAGAGTGTTTGTCGATTGTGGATCGCTGTTGACGCTTCAGTCGTGAGGTTGAGTGGCCGAGTCGTGGACATGGACACTCGGATACTTCCCGGGTCAAGAGCGCAACTTTCCTAGTCACTCTGCCAGTAGGTCACTTTGAACGTATTTTACAATCATTACTCTTAGCGGGTACCAAACTTTGGACTTCTCAAGCGGAAATTTGGTTACTCTAGGTGCACCAGAAAACCTAAGGGGCATCTAGACCGCTTTCGGCTAGCGACTTGACATTTTTCAACCTCAATTTCCCATCATCATTGGCTTAGGACCTGTGTGAATTAAAGACAGCGATTTTTTCCGCAGCGGTGTCACATAGGCTAGCCAGAGGTGACCGCTCATGATCTGAGTTTTCGACCACTGTTTTTGATCCAGCAACCTTTGACTTACATTCACCATACACTCATTCATACTTGGCTTACAATACCTGGACAGGTTGACATTTCAGTAGTTAACTAACTAATTACTGTGCCAGAGCGTTAACCCTGAGATAGCGTGACGGAGTGTATTTTTACTGTTATCCCATTCTGATTCCTCATACGTCACATGCATTTTATTACGTTATTGAGTGATTATATAAAAACGCGTTTTTTGGAAATGTTCCAAACCCAAATGAACATCCCGGATTCGTACCCGTCTCGAATCTAACCACCAAGACGCTATCCTCTAGGCTAATAACTGGCTGGGTGGTGTAGTGGTTATAATATCCGCCTTCAAAACTGAACGTCGACAGATCGAATCCCGCAAGGGTCGAATCTGGACCCATTTGCCATTTCTCATTGGGATATTACTTAATGATGCTTAAATAAGTCGCCCAAATATGTCTATCATATAGACGTTCAAAGTAATAATACGTCATAATCTAAAAAAATCGTCTAATAAATTCTTTATCGCCGTAAACAACGTATTGCATTGCGTGGTAAAAGTCGACATATTGTGATTACAACTGTCTTGAACAACTTCGCCTTGTGAAATCATTTTTATACTTAACAGCTTTTCCAGAAAATGTTCCTATGTTCAGAGATCATTAATTTTGGCATGGATATGTCTTAGCTCTGGGGGAGGGGGTGTTGGCAATTTTTGAGACCAAAATTTAAAACAGTGTCGTCATATGCTTATTGACGTCATATGGCTGTAACAACAGCTGTTTAGAGGTTTGAAAACATTCCCTGTAACATATCCATGATCTAACCTATTTCACATAGGGAAGTAAACACAATAATTTTTAGATTGTTTCCTATTATTTCAAAAACACTATAGTAGGTATCTCTGTACTTTGGTCTATTTGTGAATAAGATAGATACGTTGAATACTTGGAGTACTGGAGTTAAAAGTGAATGCGTAGAAATGGAAATTGAAATGTAAATTGCGAGAGAACGGCGCTGCAGACAAATAGATGCAAATAAATACAGAATAACAGAACTGAGTGATTTGCCGCGCATTTCTCTGCCTCCGTGAGCCTCATCTCCGTCAAATGTTCACAACACTTCATATTTCACAAATTTATTTGTTTATTTTTATTTATTTATTTCATTTCATTTCATTTACCGCAACTGAAAGGTAATGACGACTAACAAAATGTAATCATTTTAATAAACTCATAAATTTTCTTATACTCATAAAATCTCCCATAGTTTAAACTCAATTTAAATGGTTGAAGTTAAAAGTAATTAGTTATAGTTATATGCGCGTCAAGGGATTAAAGTGGCCCTTTTTGTCCCTGAAGGAAACTCAATCCAATTTTTTTAAATGTGAATGTTAAAAAAGAAATTTCATCCTATGATGCGTAACATTTGTGGAAAATTTGGGAAATCTACACAAATGTCAATAAGTTTATAATGTATAATTTAACTATATACCTTCATATAATCCGTTACTCCAATAAGCTGAATATGAATGACGTAACAAATTAAGTACAGCAGTGAATATGATGAAAGATTAACTATGTCCTATTCTTTATTTTCAAATCATTCATTCTCTTCAAAACACAAAACATATTTTTATACACTATATGCATTTACAGTACTATAGATGTACGAAGTGTGTCCGGATTCTTCCTATGTTTTTATAATAGTTTAGTTTCGCGAGAGACGATAAGTTACTTAAAAGTCCCATGGTTAAAAAAATGAGAAAGTCCCGTGGGATTAAAACTAGTACTTTAGTACTCTAATCCAGAGAGTTTATTATGGTTTTAGATAGTAGGTGGATAAAAACTAAATATTCTTTAAACTATTATAAGTATTTCTACACTAAAATTCTGAACTGGAGGCGTAACACGACTGCTCTGTGTCCAGTGATTATGACATCAGAATTTTCACTTAATCTCAATTACTCATAGACAAATTGATTGATTGAAGTGGAACTCATTCTAGGTTATAATTTATTATGATATATTCTATGTAAGTGAACATTAGTGTACTGAGTGTACAGGCCAGCCGAGTCTACTATGCAGTACACTCGCACTCATAGCAGATCACCTCAACAACAATCAGGGATCAGTCAACTGGCACATACTTCCTCCATTTAAATGTAGACTAAATAATACATACTTATAGTAAAACTATTATATAATTTAACACGTATTAAAGAAAACGATCTGCCACATTTAATAGTTTTTTAAAAATTTTGTTTACATAGGACATTTGATATATTTTTGTATGTTCAGTAATTTATTTAGGAGGGTTTCGGTGGTTAAAAAACCGTTTCCCCTTAATGTATTCTTTATGTGTAACTTTGGAACTTTTTGGGTAATTTTTTATACTATTTAAAGTTTTGAATAATTTTTTATTAATCACCAATTTTAATGATTTTATCATTACTATGTTCCTTAAAATTTTTATATAACTTTCTGGCTAACTAAGCTGGCTTAACTAGCCACCAACCATTAACTAAGCCATAAACTAGGTGGTTTGGCTGGGAAAAATGTCTAAAAGTTTAGATTTTATTCAAACATATGTTACAATAAACATATAAAATCTTACTTAACTTGCTGGAAACTGAGTAAAAAATAGGATAATACTTACTTGTAATAGTCAACTTACTAAAGGGAATCCGCCACCTTTCAAATTTTCATTTTTTCATATTTTCCAAAAATGTTATTTTTATCCTCCGTATTTTTCTTTATACGTATGAAAAATTTCAGGACGTTCTGATAATTTTACAAGTATAAATAAATTGCTACAATTCCCGGAGTATTCCAAACACAATTTTATTTATTTATACATTAAAAATAATCATAACGTCTTCACACATTCAAAAATAATACGGAGAGTAAAAAATAACATTTTTGGAAAATGTGAAAAAAATTAAAATTTCACCATTCAAAGATGGCGGATCCCCCAAAATACTGAGGGGTTTCAGACACCCTCTTTTACTACAAGATGAAAGACTTAAAGGGGTAGATGAACTATTTACTCTTTTAGGCGATCGGATATCTCGGAGAAGTGAAGAACGGTCGCCCAGGGACTCCAGTTTGGCCAGTTGGAGGCAGATGGGCGAGGCAAACAGAACATCGCGCCGGGTCGGTCAATATTGGGCCCAGCCAGCTAGCTACCGAGGTGTGTAAACAGGCAAAGTGACACCTCCAACTCTGCGTGTTTACATGGAATAGAAACTGAAATATGTCTGTTGGCAGCTGTACTTGTGTAGGCCTATAGATAGCACAACGATAATCCGGCATCACCTCTGTCTGTACAACTTGTGATTTTAACTTATTACAGAGATTGGCTGTTTCAAAAAATAAGCTGAGTATTTCATTCATATCAAGGCAAGAGGTATAGGTCACGAAAAACAACTCCGTCAAACATATCCTAGTTTTACACCAGTTACGTATTTGTTTAGTTACATTAAAACTAAATAAAGTAAACATAAACTATATAACTTATGCATTCAGAAACGCGTCTGCACGTATGACGTATTTGTTGTTGTTAACGTTGTTTTACGTTACTGAACTAAGAACTAAGAGAACAGTAACATTTCTTATTACTTTAACGAAATACATGAAAAAAGCTTCATAAAACATAAAGGTATGATTTGTAATGTCTCCTCTGAATATGTCCTAATACAGTAGAAAAACGTGAAAAAACAAACACAACTTGAAATATTCACAAACACAGTATGTGTTGCCTCATTTGCCTTCTGTTTCAACGAGTTTTACGTTATTGATCCCGGAAACCTTGAAACTTTAAAATTGCCCTATATACATATAGGACATACAACATATAGGAGGGAATTGAACGCCCTCTCAAATGGGAATGTTAAGAACATTAGCAAGATTTGGATTACATCAGATGTTTTAAAAGTATTTTTATTCATGTTCGATGTTTCAAAATTTATTTTTTTAAATTGTCTTTATTTTTAACGTTAACATTACCAAACGCTTTACTAATTAATATATGAATAGTAAATTTAATTTAAAATTGCCATTTTATGCCATAACATCTCTGTTATCTCGTGTCTGAAAATAAAGATGGGTCAGGGTTTTTTATCATAGAGAATGAGATTAAATTTAAAATTAAGTAATACAATATCTATATTGTGTAGTTTTGCGAAAGTCACATACACACAATAATAATTAGAATAGTTTATTTCTATTCGATACATGTTAAATATAATGTTCCAAAAAGGGATTTACAAAAAAATACAATATAAAACTGTTGAAAATAAACAAGTTTGACTTTTAAACTTTACAAACTAAACTTTCCTTCCTTTACTGAATATTTAACAAATAAATTAAAATCGAGGAAATTTAGGCCCTCTTAGGATAGCCTGTTTCCTGTTCCTGTAAAGAGCTCTCGATTTAGCATTTGCGAGAAAAATAGGTTGCATGTATAAAACAGTGAGCAACAGTGCAAATAAGGCGATAGTCCAATAGGACTATCACATTAGTGTTGTGTACCTGGCTTAGCATATTTTGTAAGTTGTTTGGATGCTTTACACATTTTTGTTTTCAGCTTTTTACCGGCTTAGCCAGGATTACGTACTGATCTTGTCATGTTCCAGCTCACGTTATCAGATTCTAGATCCAGAAACGTCAGAAAGTTTTGGTTTACTAATCGTGAAGGAAAATTGCTGCAGTAAAAATCAAAATAACATCACCATCACCAACAATGAGTTTCAAACAAAGAATTATTGATTCAATACTTTATTAAAAATTACCTCGAATATGCACTCGATACAATGTAAATTCTAGTTAAAAACCAAACATGATTTGACAACTCAATTTGCTCGACACATTTCATTACATAAAATTGCCTTTTACAGTTAAACGTGTAACAAAAAGAGAAGAAAGGCTGTGTCGAATGTGAAAATTGAAAAGCTCGATTCTTTGACTGCAGAATACAGAGGCAAATATGTAAATATTTTGACATGACGGGGATGTGATGAAGGGCTGTGTTCTGAATAGTAATGGCCCTGTGTCAAAAACAATCGAACAAAATATCGGAACGGGGCGAAAATTTATCAAAACACCGCCTCGCTCTTCGCCTTTGTATGGACGATTTTATATTCAGCGTCTCTTGTGTATTTCCAGTCGACATTTATAAATCGAATTACTTTAATACCGCAACATACATAAAATCGTCGACGTTGTTTAGTTTTCAAATGTTTAGAATACCTCGTGACATTTGTAGAAAGTCGTGTGCATTGTTTTGTACCAGTCACAACGTACCTGAATTACTATTACCTTGAAATGTGGACCTATCCAGGTAGGTATTTAAGGTGAGGTATGAATGAGAAATGAGTGTAAAATGATTGTGGCGCGTTCTTGTAATCTTGATAAGGGGTAAGGCTGGAATATTCCTAAGACACGATTGTTAATTATCACAACTGTCAATGACATCTAAGGGACAGTTTAGCGTGGGATCCGAACCACTTTTGTCTCTGATTTTCGAACTCGTCTAATTACAAGAATTGCTTTGTGGATGAACGTAGTATTCGACAGTGCGGGCGTTAATCCACACAAGAGAATATACCATAGCTCCATCACCATCGCCCATAGCTAACCACATTTCCTAAAGTTAATTAGCTTACACGTTAAAACGAGATCACACGCAGCACACTGACGTAGGTAGAACGGATTTCATAGAACTGGTAATAGTACCAGTTCTATGAATACTATTCGATTTCTATGATGGGAATAGTCCCATCATAGAAATCGAATAGTACTGAGTATGCAGGCTTTCTGCGATAAGAATTTTTTTACATGGTAATGTTCTTACATTGGGGTAGTTAACAGAGTAAAAACACTTACAAATTTTATATCAAATTATGTCAATAACTAAGGGAATTATATCTATTTATATATTCTCCGTAAGAATTACACGGGAAATGAATTCGTAAATTTGTTGTAGTAAGAAACGTGAAATTTGGATTTTTTCATGCACATATTAATAAAACTTAAGTAGCTGGATTTTCATACAAAGTTTTGAAAGAATATTAAGTAAATAAGTGAGTTATTGATTTTTAGCTATTCCCCATAAGATTAACATTGCACAATGTCGAACACAGTACGATAACTAATTGACCTAGAGTCATGATTCAAAATACTAAATTGTGTGTTTTTTGACTGAATCTAATGATGAAAAGGAAAAATTCATTAGTTCGACTCTTCACCATTTTTACGACCATAGTGTGTAGTAACGCCATCACAAAATTAACATTATTCCTATTGGACTAAAATCCAATATGGTGGCGCTGATGAATTTAATGGCGGCCATTTAGCTGTGATTAGTCGAGTGATTTTTCAGCCATAAACGTTGACATTTGCAAAATGTAAGTATACAAACATCGCCACAACATCTATTCCTTCCGCGACGAACCTCGTGTGGATGAAGGTTTGATTGTGTGTCCAAAGCCCAGTTTGTGGATCGTTCGATCTCAGCTAGAGTCAGACCCGCAGGCTCTCGGCGTGGCGAGCAGGTGTACGGTGTTTGTACGGTACAAACAAGGATCACAAACAGTTTGTACACGGCTGCAGCGCTGAAAGTTAGCCAACACCGGGACAAACAAATATTGTACGTCACCTCCTTGACGGCGCGGCGGCGGCGGGGGTTCCTCCTCAGCAAACACCTCCGGACCGCAGCGGGCTGCGGTCCAGCGGTCTTTGTCCCACACGTTAGTCTCCGTGGTGTTAACCCTATGGCCGAAATCAAGGAATCCATCCATATAAATAAAAAAAGTTCAGAGTGTAATCTGTACATTGTTTAAAATTATGACGTGTTCGTTATTTTTACGTTCTACAACACAGAAAACCCTAAATTGGTTTTGTATCAAATTTTCTGTAATTATTCTTCTAAAGGTCTAGAGCACCAATATTGATAGTGGCGACGTTCTGTAATCCAGCTACTTGGAGGTCACGAATTGTGGATAGTTGTGAGCGATGGTTGGTGGGTGTAGTGTTCACTTGTGTGGATTAACGTCCGCACTATTGAATACTACGTAAATTCCCAAAGACCATCTTCATAATTAGACCAATTCGTAATTCAGAGGTCGTGGTTCGGATTCCACGTTAAACTGTAGATCCCTTAGTTTTCATCAGCTGTTGGGCTATTAATTAAAACATGTCAGCCTTAGTCAGTAACAAGACCACAAACGCGCCACAATCACCTTACACTCAATCCTCATTCATACTTGGCTTAGAGTACATAAATTGTGTATGGTTGCCATTTCAATGATTTTAATTAGATTATATTAGATTAGTCTAATATAATCTAATTATTCCATACCTTCTGGAGAAGGCTTTTGTTTACATTAAACTGACCCACGGAATATGAAAATGTATTTACTTCCATTGGGGAAGTGGCTTTGATCATGGATATGTCTAAAGGGATTTTTTTCAGTTGTAAAACAGCTATCCTCACAACCATATGGCGTCACTTTATTTTAAATTGTTGGTCTCACAGATCGCCAATGCCCCTCCCATCCCCAAAGTCATATTCATGCCAAAATCTTGTTTAATATCAGAGAAGAACAGACACACTGGCTACACACACTAGCTAGGCTGGCACACAGATAGATAGATACATACAGTAATTGAGATAAGACAAGACTTATTTCAGGTTTTCTGGGTTGTAAAATGTAAAAACATATCATAATTTCAGTAATGTACAGACAAATCTGATTTTAATTATATGGATTTGGTAAGTTATAATTCTAAACCATTTTGTATTGAATTGTATTGTGTAATGTGTAAGAGCAAACTGTGCTAATGTAAAAAAATTAAATATTTACTGAGGAGATTTTTAAGATAAAACTTGAACCAGAGACGAAATATTTATGTTTTAACACAAATTTCTCGTGTACACAATTATTGAATCGGCTTATTTGGTGACGGATTCCTAACCTTGGTCTGTGGTTAGTCATCCGGGCCACATCCGGATTGTAGTGGTTAGCCGGAGTTATAGATCTGTTCCCATCAACACTGTCCACCTTGTAGGTACTGAGTCGGCTCACTCATTCGCTTTTTCTTAGTACGTACTACGCACAGATCTCTAAGTTATTTAGATTTTTACTACGCACGTTTTCCATCACGATTTTAAGTAAAACTAAGCTTCGTAATCCCGCCCTCAGGTGAGCTAGTGAGCTAGTACCTAAAACATAACACGACTAATACATAATCCGGGCTGAGCCGGTATAACGCTGAAACCCAAAATCTTTAAAGCAGTCGAAAACTTACAAACAGTATCATTAATTAACAATTACACGCACAAGAAACAAAACTCGCCCACTCGTCACAAAAACTCAAAGGAAACTCAACTCAACTTGTTTATAGATTATGTACTAATCGTATTATGTTTTAGGTCCTAGCTCACCTGAGGACGGGATCAGATTCAATTTCGCGAAACGTCGTGAAACTTTGTTTTACTTGAAATCGTGGATGGAAAATGTCCGTAATAAAACTCTAAATAAGATGAATTCACCATAACCAATAATGAGATTCAAACAAGGAAAGAGCTCTGGTATTTACCACCGAAAAAGGTATATGTTAGGAGACTGCCACTCTCTTAAAAACACATTTCTCATCCAGCAACATATTGACGACAGGTGCAACTTTTTCCTGCACTGAATGTTTTATTTGCCCTCTGATAGGTCCACCCGCCTTTATTACCCCTCTGAAATCGAGACCCAGGGTCAGGGATTTAGCGCCCTGGGTTGGAGCTGTTCTCTGTCACAAAATTAGAAAATTACACCGGCGTTGATGAACACAAAAATATAAATAATTAAAAAAATAAGTCGTTAAATTTTTAGGTATTAAATAAAATGCGTCAGTACCGAGAGTAAACTTTTAATTTGACCGTGAGTGAGTGACTCCCCGGCGATCGCTCAAGGCCTGGGATGGCCGCCAGGGATCTTGCGCTTCTTACGACACTTGACCTCCACCACCTCCTCCTCCTGCTTCTTGTTACAGTAGCGGGTGTTCTTGGCCTTCCTCTTGCCACAGCCGCCGCCCTCTACCACGCCGCCGCAGTGCTTGGCTCCGCCCTGGGCGCGGGTGGTCACCACCGCCGGGGTCCGGGGCGCCAGCCGTGCCGCGCCAGCTACCGCCCGGGCCAACGACTGTAACAGAGTACAGAGTTGTAACAGGGTGTACAGTTGTATCAGGGAACAGAGTTGTAACAGGGTGCACAATTGTATCAGGGTACAAAGTTGTAACAGGATGCACAGTTGTATCAGGATGTATCGTTGTATCAGGGGTACAGAGTTGTAACAGGGTGCACAATTGTATCAGGGTACAAAGTTGTAACAGGATGCACAGTTGTAACAGGATGTATTGTTGTATCAGGGAATAGAGTTGTAACAGGGTGCACAATTGTATCAGGGTACAAAGTTGTAACAGGATGCACAGTTGTAACAGGATGTATTGTTGTATCAGGGTACAGAGTTGTAACACGGTGCACAATTGTATCAGGGTACAAAGTTGTAACAGGATGCACAGTTGTATCAGGATACAGAGTTGTAACAGGGTACACAATTGTATCAGGGTACAAAATTGTAACAGGATGTATTGTTGTATCAGGGTACAGAGTTGTAACAGGGTGCACAATTGTATCAGGGTACAAAGTTGTAACAGGATGCACAGTTGTAACAGGATGAATAGTTGTAAAAGGGTACACTGTTGTAATATCGTTTATGTGAACGTCATAGAGGAAGGAAGTACGACGAAGGAGGGGAAATAAAAATAAATGTTCAAATCAAGGGACCGGCCTATTCAATCAGCGGAAGCGTTAAAATAGGTTTCGAGTAAGCAATCCTGGAATAGAGCATATTAGAATTCGATAGAGGATGGGAAATTGTATTTATGCTGGCATACCATTCTGATATCATAGACGAAACGTTTCGAAATACTTGGTAATAATTATGACGATAATTTGGTTATTTATTTTAACTTATGTATGACCTAACAGTAATGTGTTATTTAATCGGGACCGGCCAGCATAAGTACATTTCTATACCCTCTTTCAAATAGCGTTTACTGCTCACTGCAACTTCCGCAATAAAAATCAGTATTACTCTAAACCTATGCAACTTATTTTTTCCTATCTTTGCAATGTTATTTAGTCGTTCCGAGGCAAATTTTGCCCTGGGGTAGACCGCATTCTTATCATAAACATCAAAGACAGCTGATGTCAACGATAGGAAATGTATAATCACATACTGAACCATCAAACAAGTTTTCTAGAGGTTTATGAATGTAGTAAAAGATTAATGAAACACTACGAGAGTCTATGGGTTTTGTGCAAATAAGAGAAGAAAGATCATTTTTGTAGAAATAGAATCAGGTGTATAGGCCCATGTAAGGGCAGGACGTATTGTTAAAAAAATGAATGAGTCTTTTAAAATTATATCGTTATGATTGTAAGGCAGTTTTTCAAATTAAAAAGAGTTGGGACTTAGGAGTATTTAGTATTATTTGCTTGCTTGGCCGCTAGGTCCGCCATCTCATTTCCTCTAACTCCCATAAGGACGGGTGCCCAAAAAACACCCAACACCTGAACACCTTTAGCCTAGAGTTCAAAATATTTCAATTCAATCCGAAGGATCACAGGTGATGTAGGGAATAATATTACTGACAAATGAATGAATTGTGTACTTTAATCCCATCTAAGAGAGCTATTATTTACGACATTGGTGGGGACAATTTAATACTCCAGAACAACTACGGCTAATAACAAGTTTTACATTATTTATTGGATTTATTTGTTTGAAAAAGCAATTTTACTTACGTTCATGCTGGAAATGTCTTGTATAACTAGCCAATTTTGAAAGTGGATTTATAATCCTCTTGTATAATGTTTTGTTTATTTAACTCACGACGAAACTTTTAAGATTAACATATGTTTTTTCGAACTGAAATCTATTCTTTGGAATAGTTCAAACACCACAGAAAAAATCTCAATTTACCACAATGTGTATTGTATTCCTCTGCAATATATGAAACAGTGGTTTGACACAAGATTTACACCTGACACGAAAGAATGTTGAATAATCATTACACATATTTGAGTTTTGATATAAAACTCTACTAATTAATAAAACCATTAGTTGGACGAAACTAATGGTATTTGTTATTTCTAGCTCTTATGGAATTTTTCCCTGTATTGGGTCATTAGGCATTATAACCTATTTAAACATCACGATCCTGTAATTTGTTGAATTAAAAAGGCATTACCTGTAGGACAGGCGAGTCGATGGTTAGGTTGGTAGCATGACGGACTCCTCATCTGAGGAAACGATGTCGCTGGTAATCAAGTGTCACTTAGTTCTTTGTAGACTCACACATTTATTTGCTTGATACATCCCACACATTTTTAGATCACATTGTTATTGTCATGGTTAGGAATAGAAGACTCCAGCAAAGCAAAGCTAACCTTACACTGCGACCATGGTTGATCTTTTGTACACCGACCTTCCTTTTATGATGGCGTCATCCTGAAATCCAGCTACTTGGAGGTCACGAATTGTGGATAGTTCTGAGCGATGGTCGGTGGATGTAGTGTTCTCTTGTGTGGATTAACGTCCGCACTATTGAATACTACGTTAATCCGCGAAGACCATCTTCATAACGAGACCAGTTCGTAGTTCAGAGGCAGTGGTTCGGACTCCACGTTAAACTGTAGGTCCCTTAGTTGCCATCGGCTGTTGGGCTATTAATTAACAGTCCTGTCTAAGGAACATGTCAGCCTTAGTCAGTAACAAGACTACAAGATCGCGCCACAATCATCCTACAATTAACTCTCATTCATACTTGGCTTAAAATACCTACCTTGTGGTATGGTCGCCATTTCAATAATCTAATCTAATCTAAGCCTGTCCAGCCCCCAAGACCCAATGTAACCAGACAAGCATGAACCGGACACCAATCCATCAAATTTTGGATAGTTGTGAGCTATGGTGGTGGATGGGATGGGTGGTGTAGATTAACGTCCGCAAAATTGAATTCTAAGTTCATCCGCAAATACCATTCTCATAATTAGACCAGTTCGTAATTCTGAGGCAGTGTTTCGGAAAAATGTAGGTCCCTTAGATATCCCATCAGCTGTTGTGCCATTATTAACAGTTCTGCCTAAGAAACATGTAAGCCTTAGTCAGTAACAAGACTACGAAATCGCACCACAATTATCCTACACTAGCTTCTCATTCATACTTGGCTTAAAATGCCTAGATAGGTTGCCATTTCAGTTACTAACTAACATCCCTGAGTGAACCGACCAGTTGTGGGATTCCGACTGGGTATCCAAGTTCTACGTTTGGTAAAGTATGTCCTTAAAGGTATACCTTAAGGTGCAAGGCAAGCTGTTCACTTTGGAAATCCAAAAGACATTTTGAAAAGCCATTTTGACGCCTTAATAAGGGCTTTTGAGGTTCAGTAAAATAACCAGAAAGCCATTTAGGGACATCTTTGGTCCGAATACATGTGAAAAATATAGGTAATGTTACATTCAGTTATTTTTAACTTCTCTTTAATACCAAGCTACATTTTGTTAATGATTTTCTATTGTTATTGGAACATATATTTAGATTCTTAGGACCTTAGTTTTTAGAGGTTTTAATTTTAAGTTTTGAAAATAGTTTTGATTAAATCAATAAACATTATCATCCGATATTTCATATCGAAGTACCGATGTATCAGTCGCACTTCGAGAGTAAATATAGGAGCCAATTATCACGCTATAGTGCACGCGTCATCCGCCTTTGTCACGCTGTCCTGCCAACAGAGAACACTCCTACAACCAGTCTACACTAATGAGCGACATGTTAGATGTTGGGATTGTTGTAGGATAAATAACTTGTGTCGATCGAATCCTGGTCTGGTATTTCATCACAAACGTTAGACTGCTATGGGGAAACAGCTGTCGTATCCACGAAATTTTGTTTACATTATAACAAATTTTCTTTTAAAAGTGGATTGTTTACTATAATTTAGTGAGATAAAAACAGATAAAGCACTTGCATTCGTTTATGTTTTCTTTTAGTTTGTTTACATTTTTGATTTTAAGGTTATGGGAGTAATTGAACAATTTACATTTTAACTGTGTCACTTTCTTGCACATTTTGCTACTGCGTTACGTTATATTTAACTAGGACGGTGGCGTCGTCCTGTGATCCAGCTACTTGGAGGTCACAATTGTGGATAGTTGTAAGCGATGGTTGGTGGGTGTAGTGTTCTCTTGTGTAGATTAACGTCCGCACTATTGAATACTGCAAAGACCATCCTCATAATTAGATCAGGACTTCACGTTGAACTGTAGGTCCCTTAGATATGATATTGGACTGTTGGGCTATCAATTAATAGTTCTGTCTAAGGAACATGTCAGCCTTAGTCAGTAACAAAACTACAAGATAACGCCACAATCATCCTACACTCATTTGTCATTCATATTTGGCTTAAAATCGCAACCTACCTGGGTTAGATTGCGACTTCAGTTAAAAGTATAAGTATAAATACACAAATATTTCGGTTTTAATCAACTCTGTAGTATATCCTGCGCTACCTTTAGTCGCCTTCTGTTTGCTTCTGCGTGTCTACTCTCTACGAGTCTACGTGTACACCGGCACAGGTCTGAGAGAGAGGGGAAGGTTGAGGGGTGGTGGCAATGAGAGGATCGATTGTAATGTTTGCGACCGCGTCTCCGTTGCCATGGAGACGGTCCGCCCTGCATAGATTTGACTCTTATTTATCACCTGATCCTCGCCAGAGAGAGGATTGGTTCCTGAATCTCATGGACCTTCGAGATAAGTGGGAAAACCGCAGCGAGTTATAGACTTCAGTAGGTATAAATGAAATGGTCTTTAAATTAAATTCTGTGGTGATTAGTTTAACGGTCTTGTGTACAATGAAACTTTAGTACAAGACAAATGTGTTAGTGTATTTTTGGGGGGTTTTGTACCCCAAAAATGGTTTTTTGTTTTTTTTTAACATGTAGTTCTTAAAAACTTCAAATTTTATCTTTTACTATTAGAATAAGCTGCAAAAAAACTACACAATTTTGTTCTTCAATTTTTTTCTCTATCTCTAATGGTTTTCGAGTTATTAAAAAATTTAAACACAGTTCATTGTATTTTGGGCTCCAATGATAACGTTATGGAGGATAAGGAAAATTTAATTACCGTTAATACCCAATATGTTGGATTAAACTGTGTATTTAGCTTAATGTAGTTGGGATTTATCCTTTTATTCTTAAAAATCATAGTTTATGTATTTGACATAGCAGCTAACCTGCATACTCTTTTGCAGAGAAAGAAAACTCACTTATTTATTAAGGATATTCATCAAACCTGTTATATATTCTTATTGTTTTGGAAATTAGCTGAGTATGCAGGCCTGCTACGACGGGGGTATTTTTACTGTTGTTCTCTTTGCTACCAAATTTATTGCATGTTTTACAGCTATATTATGTGACTATCTATTCTTATAATAATTCAGTCTTAAAAAGCTTTGTACAACTAAATCTAGAGTTCCACTGGACCAATTTCATTGATTAATATGTCATTAAAAAGCTTTCATCCTGTAGATTTGTCAAAAAATATGAAAGTTAGATGTTTTTTAGTATCTATGGTGAAAAAGTTAAAAAAAATTTTTCCATAAGAAATACAATGAAAATGGGGTTTTACGAATTTCTTATTTTAAGGCAATGTTTGGCAGCCTTTTTGAGGTTTCTCAAGGAATGTATATCAGTAATTTGTTGGAAATTTAATTCTCTTTCAGAAAATCACCATCCATTTTGGTCGATTTCCTCTCCGTTTAAAAGTTATTTACAAAAAACCAAAGCTACTACCGATTTCTTTGTGTTGAAAAAATATTGTATTAAAGATATTTTTGTTCAACTTTGTACAACTAAATCTAGAGTTCTACTAGACCGATTTTAATCATTAATGCGTTGTTGGAAGGCTTCATTCATGTAGATTTGCCAAAAAATATGAAAGTTTGAGGTTTTTTAGTATTTATGGTGAAAAAGTAAAAAACCATGTTTTCCATAAGAAATACATTGAAAACAGGATTTTACGAAATTCTATTTTTGAAGGCGATATTTTACCATCTTTTTGAGGTTTCTCAAAAGATTCTCAATGGTAATTTGTTGGAAATTTAATTCTCTATCAGAAAATCACCATCCACTTTGGTTGATTTCCTCACCACATAAAAGTTATTTACAAAAAACCGAAGATACAAGAAATTTCTTTGCGTTGAGGAAATACTGAGTCTGACATTTTTTTGTTAAAATGTTTACAACTAAATCTAGGGTTGCACTGGACCAATTTCAGTTAATATGTCATTAGAAAGCTTTCATCCTGTAGATTTGCCAAAAAATATGAAAGTTTGACGTTTTTTAGTATTTATGGTGAAAAAGTAAAAAAACATGTTTTCCGTAAGAAATACATTGGGGTACCCTTTTTCTAGAGACCGTTGTATTTAACTACAACGGGCTCTGTTTCTAGTCTTAATATAATCCCATTGAAATATGGTGTCATTTAGTGTATTAATGTACGATTCTATGAAAATCACAAGGTGTATTTGATGGGTGCTTGGGAATATTTATGAGAAAGGGGCATATATCTTTTCACGTGGAATAAATTTATCGTTTAAGACAAAACGATCAATAGTATTTACCACGATTGGTATCATAATTTTAATGTTTAAAATGACCTGCTTTGTAGCGATATTTTTAAATATCGTAAATTATTTATAACTCATTGTCTCTTTATTATTTTTAATAGTTATGCGGCCTAGGTACATAAAGGCTCTGTATTACAGCGTAAAAATTAATTTTTAACTAATATTTACAACAAATTAAAAAATTCCAAACTCCTTTTACAATTAAAAACCCAAAATACGTACTTACATTTTTCTTTGAGTCAGTGCTTAAGGTAATAACAAATAGGTAAGATTATTTTGAACACACCTGATAATATAAGAAATCCTCTCTGGAATGGATGGATATGCCATTGGCCTCGTGGGATGGTTGTGTTCTCCCTCAGTGAGTCCTACGATGGGAAGGGTAGATGGAAGCTGAAGATGGTCCCAGAGAGGAGTCTGATCTTGGGTGAAGTCTGGAAGTGATGGTTGGATATCCAGGTGGAGAGTGTAGTATGTGAGTTGCCTCATCTGACACCTAGAAGGGTTCGGTCCACTCACGAAGAGCGAACATACTATACTTGGACTTCTGAGGTGTAGGTTTATATGTAGTGTCGTAGGGTTGGTTAAGGGACAAGGTGGCCTGAAAATTGGGGATTGGGAGAACACAGAATGTTTAATTTGATAACTATTAAGGAAAACCCATCATGTTTCGGAGACTTGATTTTAGGAAAGGGGAAAAGAACTAATGATGGATTTGAGGAATTTACACAATCGAGTCTACTTTCAGGGTTTATGAATAGTTCATTTATAGTAAATGAACTTCTGAGCCACCTTGGTGTGGGGGTTAAAAAGTGTAGTACGATATATCTCCCTGGAAAGTTATCTGGAACAAAAGAAAAAAACAAACTCGTAAGAATGAGTGTTTGTATCGTACTCCCAAATGTATTATCAAATAACAAAGGCCTAAATAGACATTTTACTCAAAAATAACTAGTTTGTTGAGTAACTTCAGTCATCAACTAACAGAATTAATAATTTTGATATAAAAACGAATATGTTTAGTAAATAGTAAATTTGGTGAACATTATTTAGTTAATCAAGAACATTTATTTACTGATTACTAACAATATTATGTCTATATTTGTATGATAATAACAAAGTTTACTTTGTTAATTTCTTGGAAAAAAGTACATAAATATTTAGTGTATCTTGTAGATTATTGTGGATAGAATTTTCATGTATTTTTTAATAATAATTGTTTAACTTTATTCAATTTTACATTTTCTTGGGACGTAAAACAAGCTACTATCTTGAAAAGAATAAAATAAAACTTTAAGTCATATTACAAAATATGTTAAGAAACTCACCTGAAGAGTTGAGCAGGTTCCTCGAATATAATATGAGAATCTACCGGCTACCTCTATGCTAGGAGTTTGGAATTTGTTAAATTTGGCTTGTTGTAGCTTACACATTTAGTAACAATTAATACGTGTAGCTACAACTATGTATTTACTTCATTAAATACTTCCCTTGGAAGCGATGACTATAAAATGCTTTTTTGTAATTAGAGACATAGAATTTTCATTTTTCTAAAAGGTGGTCATTTAGTCTTTAAAACAATAACATGTTTACCACAATGGGAAATATAAGGAAATATAACTATGTTAATTGAATTTCTTCAAAATATCATGCTGGAAGGATTAAGGATAACATTTTCAATTTCTTTTGTCTAAAGTTGCAATCCCATTTTTCGCTGATACTAAAATGAATTATCGCACAATTAATAGGGAGAGTCTGATATGCACTAATCGCATTTAATGCAAATCTATATTTATAAAAGAAAATGTTGGTATATTTGTATCTATATTTATAAAAGTGGATGTTAGTATATTTGACGTTTATGCACTCGGTCACCTTAAGACGATTTGCCATGAAAAGTGGTAGGCCTCGACTTAGGTAAAACTTTATAGAGGTTTGTGAATCATCAATTTTGTTGTAGCTCAATTGGGTTTCTCCCTTGAAGCCCTAAAGTATCCCATACTATGGAACCAGAACTTTGTTTACATTATAGCTCTTTTCAACAGGCTATTGCTTTACTTTATCTGTTAGTTGAAGAAATACCCCACAGATTGAAGCACTTTCATTTGTTTATGTTCTTTATTTTGTTTACATTTTAGTTTTAAGGTTATGCGAGTAACTAAATAGTCTAGATTATTTATATATTGCCTCTTCAGAATTTGAGCTCACCAAAACTGTACAACGGGAATAGACTTATTGTAAAAAGCTGCCAAATTTGATTGAAGCAAAATATTGTACTGAAAATGTAAAGGAGATGTGCTGACACCAAGGATTCCGATGTTTTCAACTGATTTGCCATTCGACTTTAAACGGCTTCAATATCCTGTGCGACTTGACTTACTCTCTTGCACTCATATAATAATTAATGTTTTTTGTATTCTTTTTAAATGCTTTATTTTGGTGTGTCAATGAAAAATGAAAGGCGAGACAACGTCCGCCGGGTTCAGCTAGCGTATAGATTCATATTTAACCCGGTTCATCAAATTGTAGTTACTCATCTTGTTCCTATACTCAAGGCATATTCTGTAAAATTGGTTAATATTGTAAAGTTATCAATCATTTTTAAATGGTGTATAGTTTTCTACTACATGTGAACGTTATATTATAAGTAGCAGTTTGTAAAAACTACAATTTATTTGTATACGTTTTTAATTCACTGAAAAGAAAACATGTATAGGTAGGTATATTTATTCTACACGTTTCGTCAAAATAATCGTAGATTTGTTACTCAATCTGATCATACTGTATTATACCTGTATTATACCTGTGCATATTTGGATGGTTGTTTTGATCATTGACAACAGTATGTTAAATAACTATATATCAAATCGATATAAAACTGATTATAGTTTAAACTAAAAACTGTATTCTATAGATATTTTCAAAATAAAACTTTGAATTATTAAAATCTTTGAACTTTGAACTTTTGGGTGTCTTGCTAGCCTAGAGGTTAGTGTCTTGGACTTTGGTGCAAGAGGTCACGGGTTCAAATCCCGGGATGTCCATTTGGGTTTAGACCGCTTCCCCAAAAAGCGTTTATGTACAATCTCTCTCTGACTCTATTACAAAATGTCTCTGGCGTAGATAAAACAAAAAAAATAAAATTCTAACAATAATTTCAATTAGTTGTTAGAATATAACTCTAGAATCTTTGTACCGGTATGTTTTGCGAAAAAAACATCATAACAAGGTGAAATCGATTATTGAAAACACGGTACCAGTATTTTAAAAATCGTCTATGTGACTAATTGTATTTAAATACATTCTAGTAGATAAACTACCTATATTTTTTAAACCTATTCTAAAACTCACGGTACAGCCTCATAAACTTTCTTGAAGAAGTATTAATAGTACGTCTTGGCAATTCATTTTCAAAACTTAAAATTGGTTTTGTTGCTAGGTAAATAGTTCAACAATGTTTCAATTTGTAATTCAGATTATTTCAGATTTCACTACTGTAAGTTAAAAAAATATGGACGTAAGTGAGAATATAGCAGATGTCCCATGAAGAGGTCCCTATTTTTGAGTTGGTGTGACGGACGTGTGGATCACGCTACGAACCTGGGACCCAACAGTCCTAACACATACATGCAAAATAAATACCCTCGAGTATCAGTAGTTCTGACACATTAGGACAAAATGGCGGGATTTTCAAGAAATAGTACGTTTGTTTTAAATAGTTTTCCCTGCTTAGGTGTATTTAACTATATATTTACTGAATTTTAACGATGTTACTAAACAACGTTAGAGAATCTCTATATATAAAATTGAATGAATGTATGTATGCGTTGCTAAACTACTCATCCGATCACCATGAAATTTTAGGAAGTTGCTCTACATGTGTCCGGGAAGGTTTTAGTGAAAAAATATTTTCAAAAACCCCATAAGTTTCCATTTTATGGCGTTTTAAATTTCTAATGTTAACCTTATGGAGAGTAAGTTTGTTTACAAATTGTCTACAATGAAAACATTTGATTTCTTAGCTACAGCTGATTGGTTTACTTTCCATTAGCAATACCGTATGCTTTACTATCCAATGCCATCTGGATCATTCATTAATGTATAACTATGAGGTAAATATATGTACTGTAAAAAATAAACAGCTTTATTCACCACGTTAATAGTTTACGAATTCGGGGGATTATGTATTTATATTTTCATTTTCTGTCTGATTAAAATCACGTGTTTATATGATAATTAAAGTGTTTATATTATTACGTTTATTATAATAATCAGCTGTTGTATAACTTTCCTATAAAAGCCGTATTACAGTTAGGTTTGGTTTGGGTTTGGATTCGATTTAAAATTTGAATTGTGAATGTGAAAATTGTGAATTAATCCACTCAGATTTATTTGTTTTATAGGAATGTTATTAATAAGTCTTATCGTTTCAGTATTGTTATTCTCTATGCCGCGACCCAGGATATATAACCTTTCACAATGAATCCGTATTTCTATTCGACTTCAGAGCATGGCCAAACGTAAAGTTAACATATATTTACTGTCAGGCGTTACGAAGTTCGCCGGGTCAGCTAGTTAAAGATAAAAGTAACTCATAAATAAATTAAATCTATTTATGAGTTACTTATATCTTTAATTCCCTGACGTTGTTTAGTGCTTGGTAACATCATTAAAATCAGTAATTATGTTGTAACACTTATGATTTTCTCCCATGTTCCTACTCTCAGCCATCTCGAAGCTTTTTGAACGCCTGTTCCTTTCCAGGATATCCCCTTCCTGGATTGATACATAAGGTCGGAGCAGTTTGGATTTCGTCGCGGACACTCGTCGACAACCATAACATTAACTTGTGCTCTGTTGCAGTGCTACTGGATGTCAGCAAGGCGTTCGACAAGGTCTGGCACGAGGGAGTTCTCCTCAAGCTCAGCGAGTCCCCACTCCCTGCAGCAGCAGTTCATCTCCTCAACTACTCTTACTTAGAGCGTCGCCGATTCCAGATATGCGTCGAGAGGGCGCTACCTATGACACGTCCGGTGGAGGCTGGGGTACCCCAGGGCAGTGTCCTGGGTCCGGTCTTCTACCTTGTTTACACTAATGACAAACCGACTGTTCCAAGAGTAACATTGTCGCTTTACGCTGATGACACACTGCTGCACTACAGAAGATGTCACCCTGTCCACGCCGCGAGGATGATGCAGACACAGATGGACGCCCTGTCACCATGGCACCGCCAGTGGCACATTAAAGTCAAATCGGATAAGAGTAATGCCATTAAGTAAAGGAAGAGGCGGATAATGCCGAAAGCAGTTCCACCCGAGATCCAGCTAGACGGAGTGGGAATACCATGGAAGACGTCCGTGAAGTATCACATGTCACCCTGGACTCACGTCTGTGTTTCAGCGTTGTTTTTTGCAAATAATTTCACAAATAGGGAATTTTTCAGCTAACATTTTGTTATTACGAATGAAAATCCGCCAATCTCTTACTCGGTAAAAATTGAATCGAGCACTTTTAAATCAATAGCCATTTTTAACGTTTTAATCGAATAAAATTTAGTAACAAATTATCCCTGTAATAACCAGATAACCCAACAAAAGATAGAAGCGATATTTAGAATGGATAACAATTATGTAGTAATAACATAATAACCAACAGATAACATATAAAAAAATAAACAGTGTTATAAACAGTATGATACAGCTATTACTTAATTTAATAATTATTAAATTTATGATTTAATACTTGATTTATTTATATTATGTTGATTGTGTGTGTGAGGTTGTTTTTGTTTACTTTTTTAATTTTCATCGATGATATGGTAGTGTTTTTTTTGCCAATGTTTTTTGCTAAGCTATGAAGCCTATGAAGTTTGGCCTGTTCACTCAAAATCTAAAAAAATCGAAAGGGTAGAAAGACACAAAACTGTAATATTCACGACTACGGATTTTGCGTGAACATGACGCAAACAGCGTTGAAGCCGTAGTTAAATTCAAAAAATAATTTTGAACTGAAATAAAAGATTATTACCGGTTATTCATGTAGAGGAATTTACACACTATGACAAGACCCTAGAATACTTCCTTTATGTCCTACGAAGGCTTAAAAGTTTCAAAACTATTATCCCTCTCAGATCCCCCGGTTGAAACAACACCGGCCAACATTCCTCGAGACAATGCGGCCATGACTGTGTGATTTCTCCCAGCGTCACTCACCGCGGCGGTCTCTTTGAGGGGATATTCTCAAATTGGCGTGTTTGCCTTCCTCCGGTCGAGTGAAGGTGCCGATGTTGTTCTAATTAATTGTTATGCCGTCACTCTCTCGGCACCGGCACGTGAGCGCTTGACCTCTGACCCCGTCACACGTCCCAGCTCACCTCACCTCCTGGTCATGTCACCCGAGACATCGGGACAGTCGAACAACAGTGAACACGCCTGTTTCCTCAAAGCGGCATGGTCATTTGACATATATATGTCTAGGGGGGTTGTTAGCAATCCGTGTCTCACAAAAATTGTAACGGAAGTAATGTCATATGATCATAACGACAGCTGTTTGAAGGAACTGAAAACATTTACTTTAGACATATCCATAATCTAAGCTATTTTACCAAAGGGAAGTAAATACATTATTTTTTAGAAATCAGCATTCACAAAAGTCAGTTTGTTTTATGAAAATAAAATAAACTTTATCAGTGAAGCGACACATTACTTTCTACAAAACATCAAAAATTGTATTCATTAAAACAAACCCTATCATATTCTTAGTATTAAAAACTTTTCAAACATTACTGTGGCGTGTCCTGTAATCCAGCTACTTGGAGGTCACGAATTGTGGATAGTAATGAGCGATGATCGGTGTATGTAGTGTTCTCTTGTGTGGATAATCGTCTGCACTATTGAATACTACGTTAATCCGCAAAAACCATCATCATAATTAGACCAGCTCGTAATTCAGAGGCTGTGGTTCGGACACCACGTTAAACTGTAGGTCCCTTAGATATGTCATTCACTATTGTGCTATTAATTAGTTGTTCTGTCTAAGGAACATGTTAGCCTTAGTCAGTAACATAACTACAAGATCGTGCCACAATCATCTTACACTCATTTCCCATTCATACTTGGATTAAAATAGCTACTTGGGTAGGTTGCCATTTCATTCACTAACTAACTCTTTAAATTTTGTTAGTGGTAGGCCTATGGAGACTTAGTCTTATATATTAGTACTTAAACATTCAAAAAAAGATAATTTCTCTCTGTAAATACAATAATTAAATCTCTGTATCGTCACAAGTAATTCGTAGAGTACGCAGGTCTGCTGCTGTGTGCGATGGATTTTCTACTTCTCCATGACTCTCTCACATCGTATCGTCACACCGGATATACGGGAGGGGGAGGGGGTCGGACTTTGAGCTCAAAGTGTCACAAATTGTTGCCAAATTAGATTGTCACTAGCGCTTTGTTTTCAAGTGATTCGATTTGTTGCTAAAAGCCTCGGTTGCTGGTATATGCGCCCTCTACGTCACCGACGCTCACAGCTGTTTGTGCTGCAAAACTGTCGACACCGGAAAAATATAAGGGGTTACACGTTTATTACACATACACTAGTTGACGATCGTACTTGGTGATAAGACATTTCGCTTCTATGCTATTTTAAAAATGGTAGGGCTGTATGTAGACCATGATCATTAAACTGGTAAGTATTTAATATCGTTTTGTAGAATATGGTTAAAATTCTGCTGAGGAGAAGGGCCTTATCGATCATGTGGTTTCCGGAATTTATTCAAGTTTTAATGTAAGTCCAATGGTATACAACTGAATATATATCGTTTTGTTGATTCTTAAATTCTGTCTTTGGAATCCTGTCAACGAACAAAATATCTGGAAAAACTTGAAGAACAAATTATGAGCACATAATTCCAGACTAATTCTTTCAATTAAACGCAATTGAATTTAATTTAACTATTCAATATTATTTATTGGACTTTCCCAACGTGTCTGTGATTTTAACTATACAATGAATGTTTAAGTCATAGTTATTAATTATATCATGTTGTCGATAATACAATACTTATCTATCATACAAACACAAAAATTATATTGATAACGCAAGCAAATAACTACAACACTCCGCCTCCGAGATAGTGGGGCGACACAAGATAGCGTGAGCTCAGAACGAAAGTTGGAGCACAACTGTTGTTCCGTTAGCTCGGAGGCGGAGTGTTGTGGTTATTTTTTGCTTTAAATATAGTTTTTGTGTTGTGCATTATAGATAAGTATAATATTATTGACAACATGATATAATTAATATCTGTACCGGTACCTAAACATTCAATTTTAATGTAATTTATTAGATAATCACTTGAATACTGGAGGAGTTTCTCCACCTCCAGAAACGTTGTGTAGTTAAAAACACAGACGCATTGGAAAAGTCCAATAAAAGATCATGAATAATTAATAAACAACGCCATTTTTAATTTTAAAGATTAATTTAACTATTAGACCTTTAGATAACTTTAAAAATACGTTTATCTAAAGTATATCAGTAATAAGATGGGACCAACATCCAAGAGGATATCCGGTAATCTAAGATGAAAACAATTTTGTCATCATTCAACGAACGATACAGGCAAAATACATCAGCAGGTCTTTATAACAAATCCACAAATCATAAATTTCTCCCTCACCCTAATTCATACTTTCATAAAGTGTTCCACAAGTCATATCGGTATCTTATAATTGAATCTCTGAATTTTAATTACGACTTTAGTAGCCAACATTTTCCATAAAGCAGTTCATCAAAAAATGTCTTAGCTCTGGGTAGGTGTTGGTGATTTTTAATATGGAAAATTTGTAACAGGTTCCCCTAGAAACTACCAGAGTTATTGTATTGAATTTTTAATATAAATGAATAAGAACAGCTGTTTAGATGAAGTGAGAACACCTTTAGACATATCCATGATCTATTTCCCACAGGGAAGTAAATACAAACATTTTATATTGATAGTAGCTCATATAGCTTACCTATCATGGTGAAATAACGAAAAAATGTGTTACACCGATCGGCCAATGGTCCTAGAAAATTAATCTGCTGATTTTGGTCAGTAACAAGGCTGCATTTTATTCCCACCCTTTACACATAACAACCTTAAAATACCCACATAGGTTGGTGACTCAGAAATGAGAATAAATCTTAAATTAACAGGGGGTCTCATTCAGTACATGAGACGTTTGTTCCATAGTCTACCCACTTTCAATAATAAGGGGGAGACGTCCTCAGACAGCACTATGTGGAGTTATGTTAGGTTGGTTATTGGTTGTATAAATATATTTAAGAAAGCATGACGGAATAACGTGAAAAACACTATAGATCCCTTGTACTCTGGATCAATCGCATGGACTTTTATAAAAATTGTCATCGACTTCTAGCTATTCATAGGAAACTAACTTTAAGGAAAGTTAACGATGTGTGTGTCGCACAGTGAGGTGCCCGCGGGCGGCCGCGAGGGGGGATGTAGGATGTAGGGGATGATCCCCAGTAATACGCGGCGAGGCGGTGGCAGTCCCGGGGGCCGTCATTACAATGTCAGCCTCGATACGGTAAGCTCTGGTTACACGAAATCAAGTTGGCCGTGGGACTGAATAGGCTTAGCCCGCGCCCGTCTACATTTCATTATAGAACTGCTAGCGCGCTCTACATCCGGTCCGGGCGAGCTAACGTCGCTGAACTTACGTTTCAAAATGGTTTTGACTCCGCTCCTGTAGTCAGTAGCCGGTAACGAGTAAACTATGGAAAAAACGTTCTGTATATTTACTAATTTCTGTGTCTTAGTTACCGATTGACATGGAACGAAGAATCAAAATACTAAATTGTTTTTGAGCTGATTTCAAAGGTATAATTAAAAATCTAGTTCAAAACTCATATGTAAAACCACCATTTTTGGATACAAATCCTCCCTCCAAAATCCCCTTTATACCGGATAGACTAATAACTTGATAATGTAACAGCAATACACATATCCAATATATTTCAAAAGTAATTTTGTAGAGAGATGACATATGATGGACAAACTATACTTTAAAGATTCATATAGCAATACTGACAGCCATCTTGGATTTTCGGTTCCTCCAAAAAGTGTGAAGGTGGTGAATACACTTTTGACTTAGATAAGTCTTAGTCCTGGGGGGAGGGGTGTTGGCAATTTAAACGATCAAAATTTGAAAATTCATTTAGCTATATCGACAGCTGTTTAGAGGAACTGAAAATATTTCTTTTGACATATCCTTGATTTAACCTATTTCCCACAGGAAAGTAAATACAAATATTTTTTACATGGATCTAAGTTCTGGGAGTGTCAGATCAGATAAAAATTTGTAACGGAAGTGAAGTCACATGGTTATAAGGCCAGTTGTTATAGTAACTGAAAACATTCCCATTAGACCTACCCATGACCTAAGCTACTTCCCAAAGGTAACACATCATATTTACCTAAGTTTTACACTACTATAAAGAAACTTTTGTTTACCTGGAGGTTAAGATTGGTTAAAATCTTTTTCTCTACTACGAAACCGAGTATAAATTGGAACGCCTTCCGCTGACCAGTAGGCAGTTTGTTTGCGGGTAAGTTAGCAGAGGTGTTTTGTATTCTGCAGGCGCCACTGCCCGAGAAACAACACCGTATCATCGCCAACGAAATCACGTCCTCAGACGTTTTGACATCGATTCCTCCTCACATCCGTCCTTCCACTTTTTATCGCTGGGGGAAGAAATATGCTCTTTTACTTTTTCTCTGTTCGACGTATCAGGTTTTCAATAACTTTTTACTTTGAGTGTCCAACTATAAAATATGTTTTGCCTTTTTATTTTAATGCTAGTTTAAAACGCATCGAAACTGGTAGATTTCAAAACATTTAATAAAAAAATCACCTATTTAGTTAATTATAATTAGTTGCATTATAACTATTCTTTAAAACCTTTCGTTCAAACTAACCTGAAAATAAAACAAGGACAACCTAAATCAACTGTTTGGTTTTCTGCAGCTGGGCCATTACGTATTCGAGACCATATGTTACATGGTCGATGTGCGAAACACTTTCGCTCGTGTTTTAAACCATACTTTTCTCTGCACTAAAGAGACTTGTCATTATGTTTTAATAAATACCCCCGTCGCAGCAAACCTACGCACGCAGCGAATTTCCAAATCAATAATATTATAATATATGACAAGTTTTATTAATATCTGTTGATAAATATGAGAGTTATATGTCTATTCTCCTTAAGATTAACATGGAAAAGAGTATGCAGATTTTCTGCTGTGAGGAACATTGAAAGTAGGCATTTCTAGCATAAACAAATTTTATTTTGACTATTTATACCTCCATAAGATTAACATTGGAGCCCTAAAATACAACGTACTGTGTTTAGATTTTAAATACCTCAATAACCATTGGAGATTAAGAAAAACTTTAAGATTTAATTTTTTTAATAGGAAATAGGGAAGTAAATACATACATTTTAAGAAAATTATGGTGTCTTTGGATATATTTGTTTACCACTTTGAAGAAATGGTGTTTTGAGATCTGGGACCTAAAATCAAAAACAAATTACCCCCCGGGTCCAGCTGTTACTATGAGTAATAGCTCAACGCCCTAAGGGAAATCCACTAAAATCCTTTTTTGTTAAACATAAGAACTAAGAAGAAATAAATCATTAGGAGCTGTAAAAAATTTCAGTTCGTACAACATAGATAGCCTATTATGAGCAAGATATCAATAATGCAATGTCACAACGCAGAAATGTTTTTATTTTTGTATTAGGGGAACAGCGGGTAGTATGGGCCACTTTAGGAAACGATTATATAACATGTATACTTTAAAATAAAAGTAAAGTTAAAATACTAAAATCCACTTATTTACAATATAGCCTTGATATTAAAACCTTTAAAACATAAATCACACTGTTAAAACAACTTAGATGAGGTTTCAAAATTAGTGAATTATTTGTAAGGTGTCAGAAAGTGTCGGGTAGTATGGGTCATACCAAAATAGCTTAGGAAATTGTTAATAAAAACACAAAATTCAAGGAAAAGGTATATATAATTACAATACAAACAGTTATCAACCTTCTTGTTCAGCTTACAATAATCGCAATAAAAATATAAGGGACCATCAACATCTGCACATAGTTCGTGTATACAGTCTTCACAAATCTTGCACTGAATCCAGTTTTCTTCTTCCACAAACAATGCAAAGAACCAATTCTTCATTTTTTGACGTTCCTGGAATGGCATTGTCGTAATCTAGAAGTTTTCCTTTTTGTTGGCATTTGCTGGGCCTTGGTTTCATTGACTTTTTCTTTGAAGCTTGTTTTTGGTCTACTGTTTTTTGCTAATCAAAAATTTGTTTTTTTCTCTTGTTCCGACTCTTCTATATTTCTTCTATTTCTATTTCTGTTTCTTCTATTTCTATATATCTTCTCCTTTTTAGCAACTAACATATCTTTTATAGTCGAAGTTAAAATTTCACTTTTCTTTTTCGAGTTTTATTCCTCTTGTCACTGCAACTTTCTCCTTGAGACATTTCATTTCCTAATACAGCCGCCACTGCCAGCTTCATATCTTTCTCTAACAATTCTCTTTTGCTTTTAAACTTTATTGGCATTCTCGCCTAAAAATACAAAATAAAACAATGACCGATGTGGGATGGAGGAAGGTTTGTCGAATTCGGACGAACTTATCGCGATTGTATTACCGTACAAGAAGGTAAGTAATAAAAATAATTACAGTTTAATCATTAACGGAGTAATTACAGGAAACTCTCAAAACAAAGTCGAAGCAACGATATACAGGTGCGAAACTAAACAACTGCAAATCAAAAGTAACACAGGGCGGCAGGCATAACCAAATACCGTCTCACTATAATGGCGGGCCTTGCGGAATGAGGTTATGCTGCTGGTATAGAAGGTTCTGCTACCTGGTGGCGATTAAGAGAAACATCACGTGGCCCATACCACCCGCCGTTCCCTTAATTTATCCAAATCGATTCAAAACTTCGAAAATTTAGACAATAACTATATAAACTATTAATTATTTAATTTAATCGAAAAGTATATTTTTCATTAATACATATGATATGCTATTTATTTATTTATTTCAACGGGAAACCCCGATAAATTTATATTTACATAACTACAAAGAGAAATTTGTTCAAAATGGCAAATACTAATAAATACATAAAAATAATAATCTGTTAGAAAATTTATTTATTAATTTACATCTTCCTACAATTTACATCTTCGTAGGATGATTTAAAACAAAGAATGCTTTTACAAATATTTTTCTTGATTATATCAATGATTTTTTAGTATAATCGCTGATTTTTTTACTGCCAATAGTATAGAGAAAGAATTGTTTTCGTCAAAATTTTCGAATTTGAGTTGACGATGGATATATCCGTTTTGGGGTCCCTGAATCCAAAAAAGTTTTTATGATGTCTGTCCGTCCTTTGTGTTTGTCTGGATTTACAGTGCCACAGCCTACCCCCTTGGTCCGATTTAGATGAAATTTGGCATGTATGTATATATTCACGGTATCTCCAGCGTTTTTTTCATTTTTTGAATTTTGGATTTTTAGGGTAGTTCACCCCTAAAAACCCTTAAAAACGTGAAAAATCCAAATTTCTCAAAAACGGCTCTAACGATTTTGATTAAAATTTAATAGTTTATAGTGCACAGAGTAATAAATAATTTGACACCACCCGCATGTCTGTAAAAATGACGGTTCAAAAGTTATGGGCTTTTAAATGTCAAAAAATCAAATTTTTAAATTTTCAGCGAAAACAATAAAAGTAAAGTATAACTTGACTGGTACCATTGAAACCAGCTCAAAAAACTAAACAAATTAGTATTTTGAATTATTTGTCTACGACTAACGGTTCCAGAGAAAAGTTAAATTTACTGTCCAAGATAAACGCAGTACGTTGTCTGAAAGCGTCCAATGTTATTCTTATGGAGAATATTAAAATATCAATTTCTTCCTTATTTTTTAACCGTTTTCCATGAAACTTGGTATGAAGCGTAAGTCAAATCACCCAACAGAACCAACTCAAAAAAGCTTGGTATTACTGTGTTTCCCAACACAGTTCGAACAATTAATTTAACTTTGTCTCTCTTGTTTTTATTTTCAGAAATGGGATGGTTATTTTTGAAACAATAAATTATTAAATGGTATTTATTTAGATCAACTTTGAAGAACATGATAGTTTCATTACAATTGTCTTTCTTGAACTTACTTAAGGGAGAAAGTATTAGTTCACTGGTATTTTTTTTACTGCCAATAGAAAAAATAAAGTTCATAAAGTTTATTTTGGTTAAGGTCGAAACATTTCCATAAATTCATGATAAATTTTGATATTTTCCCTCTTGGACCATAAATAAACCAATAACCACGAAATTTTTAATTTTGTATTTATTTTTATAAAACTCAATTGTTGAACTCTAAATTTGGTGGTTTTAAATGTCCACTTCTTCTGGCTGTTTTCACTAGATTCAAAACGAATCGTTGGATCAATTATGAAGCCCTTGTTATTTTTATGGTCCACCATAATAATGTCGCTTCGTCGGTATGAATCATCAGTAGCGATTGCTGTAATTTCTTCATAAACTTCGTATGTCGTTTTTCTAAATTCATCCGCAATCAGCGTTCTTATTCTATTGTGTCGGACATTGCTCAAAAGGCTTCCATAGGGACATTGTCCAAGAACATGTGGCAATGTTTCAATAATATAGGTCTCGGTTGTAATGCCTACACCGGTTGCCGTCCCTGGACCTTCCCTTGATTCCTCTAACTGGTGCAATATTTCCAACCATTTTCACGTAATATTTGTATTCTGAATCCGTTAAACCTTAGAGTTCATTCAGGTATAACAATAAAATTTTTTAAACAATAAACTGAATAATAATAAATAATAAACTTGATGATGATAAATATATCTTCAGTAATAAAATGTGAGTACAAAGATAAATACTTTTCTGTATGAATCATAAGAATAACAAGATAGTAATAAATAACAACAAATGTAACAATAACAATAAGTTAGATTATAAATTAACAAAAAACTAAATATTAATTTAGAAAATTGCAGATCTTCCTCGTGAGGAAAGACCATGTTTTTTTATAAATTAAATAAACGTCTTTAGAAAAGTTTGGCGTGTGCTCACAAACTCTTGTGTATTGTGTTCTATTATTGTCCTAATAAATAATACAAATACGTACCGTAAATTAATTGGAAATTCGCTAAATTGTCGGCTGTATTTGCAGGTGCTGGTGATAATTTCATAAAGAGTATTTTAGACAGTGTCTGTAAAACAAAAATGCACTTCTCAGGTTTGGTGATGGATTTTAAAAGTATTAGCACAACTATTCATTTCACGACAAAAAAAAGTTGGATTAGAAATCTTAATGTGAACAATGAATGTATGACTAATTTGTCATTTAGTTTAATGTTTTGATAGAATTTGATAGAATACCATACAATTTAATAACTCATTTCATATAGTAACAGATAAAATAATGTTTCCGTTCTGTAGAGTATGGACAGAGAAGAAGATGAAATCTAACAAACAGCCCGATAGTCCAAAGAGATTACGTCATCGGTGATCGGTTACATAGGAGGTTTAGCTGTCATAGTGCAGATGTTATTCATATTATTATTGATGTCGGTGTATAATTGAGATTTTTATGTAATATTTAGCTTTTTACATTGAATATATTGAGTTTATTATTCCATAATGTCAGGTTTTGATGATAACCCGTTTGGTGAACCCACAGTTGACAATCCCTTTGCGGTAAGTCTTAAGAGGTTATCTCGGAAAACGTCTCTAAAATTCCTTCAAGGGACTTACAATGTTCAGAACGTTGGATTGACTATATTCATGGGTGATATTTTTACGAGCTCTAATAGCTATTTTCACGGGGTATAAATTGTAATAAATCAGGGGAGTGAGCTTGCATATTAATGAACCAAGTTGATGAGTCATCAAGTAGCTTCTAGGTGATCCAAAGATATTGAAATAAAGTAAATGCTATTTGAATTTATGTACTAAATAGATATATTTATGTTAAAACTAAATGTCTTTGAAATACAAAATATTTTTGGTACGTAATTGATTTATTTACAGTCTGGTAGTTTTGACAAAGCTATATTTTATACAATCTTACATGTCATATTAATTTAGCATTATTAGCTTAGTGAATCTTGAATTTCAAATGTAATTTCCCAACACAAGACACAATCTTAAGAAATACCTACCTAAGTTAGTAGGCCTCCATTTCAGTAAAAAGTATAAAGTAGAGTGTGGAAATGTTTAATTTCTTGTACATTGTTATAATGCATTAAGCTTTAAGTTACTAGAAGAATTTTGATAGGATGATTCTGATAAATAAATACTGTGTTCATATTAATTCATCAGAAATTTCAGTTTAGGGCTTTCTACAGAGTAGGTTATACGTGCTTTTCTATACTATTACAACTACGGAGTCCGTTGTTTAGGTTTTGAGTCGTCTGTAATGTAGCTCGCAAACACAAATGCATAATGAAACAATTCATAAATTAATGCAAGCACATTCTAGTAATGAACTAATGAACCTAAGTGATATTTCAGGGCAAATATCAACAGAGAATGTAGTTTTACCACAAAATAATGTTGGCCACTGGCTAAAAAAGTTTAGCACTTCAGACAACATATGTTGGCAAAAATCGTTAAGGGGTTAATAGAATCAGTTTTTAAAATTTTGTTGTTTGTGTAGTCTATGAATGTTATTTTTTATGTTACATGTTTTAAAGGGATTAAAACAGATGACTGACAGTTGCAATAGAACATTAGCAAGGGATGGGCATTGTATTTTGATTTGCTAATAAGAATAATTAGGAGGACATTCGAGTTTGCACATTGCTGTCGCTTAAAAGTAGCCTATGCTACAGTAATACCAACATCTACAACTTATTGGTGGATATCTTGTATAACGCATAATTGATTAATATCTTACAAGCAGTGATACTGTGACCAAACAACATTTTAATTTTGAGATCGTTTTCACAAAAATAACTTTTAATCTGACTCCTCGATGGGAACACATCACTGGATGACTAGATATGCAGGACTATTGAACAAATAGAATCAGTTTTAAAAATCCTTGGAACATTTTAACTGTAATTAAAAGACAGTTTTTAATCTGGTTGATAAAACTATTCATGGAGTTATTTTTGTTAAGCTTCTATATATTTTAGTCGCAGATTGAACCCTGGAATTGTAGCTTAGGGGTATCACGCTGGTCCAAAAAGTCAAAGGTTGCTAGTTTGAAACCTGTCACTTTCATCTCCTATCAGATAATGAGCGGTCTCCTCGGGCTAGTCTATGTGACTCACGCAGCTACAGTACCTCACCTAAATTCACCTCACAGACATTTGGCCTCTGGTACAGGAATTTGAGGTTTTTTTAAACATTTTTAAGATATCACATTTCTCAGCCTTTCGTCAATACAACATGTTGACTGATTAAAAACAAGTGCAGGTTAAAATCAATTCATAATATGGATTCTAATGATATTTTTTGTGTTTACCATCACCAGTGGCTTTTTTAATGTTTTAATAATAAGTGGGCGAAACCCTGGTCTTGTTAGTAGGCCCTACCTAATATACACATATTATTAGAAAAGTAATTAACTAACAGCCCAATTACAAATGACGACTGAGTCAGAAATCAAAACGGTGACACTCAGATTACGAGGTGACCTCGGTCCCTCTGAGCTACTCAACTTTCAACTAAATCATAGGGTAATATTTATTTTAAGTACTAAATTAAGCAAGCATGTTATACACTAATTTAATAACATATTTAAATTGATGATGACCAGTTTCAATTTTCTTTGTAGGATCCTTCAGTTACTCAAGTCACAAAGCAGGCAACAAATGCAACTCAGGGATTAGAAGATTACAACCCCTTTGCCGATCAAGCACCTCAGAGGAATGCACCAGTAAGACTTGTAGAATCACTATCATTATTTTAATCAGTAGATTGCTATTGGAAAAATGATTTGACACGGATATGTCTTAGCTCTGGGGGGTTTTGTTTAGTTAATTGTCTTTTAAATGTTCCGGGTATTTGTTAATTTATTTTTCAGTATTTGTCAATCCTTAAACTAAATATTGTGTTGTAATTTCAATAGCAAATTTTCTTATTGCCTCTTCACTGTTTTTTATATTATGGTCACTACTGGTAGAGAGAGTTGATTTAAGATGCTGTTGTAGACAAGCCAAGTTGTTGCCTTCTCTGGATTTGTTTATCATAAGTTACTAAGAATTCCAATTGTAAGGGAATAAATAGGTATTTTAAATACCAAAACAGACTTTCACCTGGGAAAAGTACGGTGTTTAACCATCTCCCAGTCACATTAGCGAGACCTCACATCACAGGGAGATCACAAAGTCGTGTTAGTTCCACTATTTATAACTCAAGAACAGAATTCTTGGTTTCGTCTCTGCTCCAAGTAGGCTTTAGATATATTCAGTTTTGTATTTAACCAAAGGGCTAAGCCCCACTGGCCTGTAAAGTTTGAATGTATATTTACGTTTATAAGGAAAAGACGTGATGTATTTTGATTATATGCATACATCAATAATGTGAATATTATATTAACAGCTGATTTTGTGTTGTTTTATTTCACCAGTCGACAGCTAATGTCATTGTGAGTCATATCCAGTGAATGTTTGTGATTCTTTTGAAAAAGAGAAATTTTAGATTAATGGGTAATTATTAGTTGTTTTTATATTTTGTACGAGTGTAATTAATGAATTTTATATTACCGTACATAAATATTATTATAATGCTGTGATTCAGAAGATTTAATATTTCATAAAGAATCTGTATTGCAGTTAGGTTTGGTTTGGGTTTATATTGGGTCGGGAGATTGTGAATCAACTCACTTAGATTGGTTTGTTTTGTGGAAATGTTATTAATATATCTTAAAGAATTAGTATTGTTATTAACTATGGCACGACCCAGAAGATCCAATCTTTCACAATATTGACGTAATGCTATTCGACATAGGGACATGGCGAATCAAACCACTCAAGAACAAGGAATCGCGCGAGAATGGCGACGTAGTAGAAAAGTTAATAGGACATACATTATTGTTAGGCGTAACAAAGTTCGCCGGGTCAGCTCGTATGTAATAAAATCAATATGATATACTGTGATCGCTATTGGGTTGATATAGTTCCCAATGAATCCGCTAGAACAAGATCAAGATCAGATCAAGTGATAGTAGTTCCTAAAATAGCCGCTAGAGAGCAGCACGTCCTGGGTTCGGAGCCAAGGCAATTCAAGCCGATTGACCTACAGTGGGTGATCTGGATCTTCTTCCTTTCTTGCGCCCTCTTCAAATATGCATTTTCACCCTAATTTACAATAGCCGTGTTTTTCTTTCTAAATTAGTCCATTCCAGCTTCTGGTTAGGCTCTGTGCTTCGTGGCCTCCAGTGTGTGAATGTCTGGGACTAGTTGAGGGTACAGCTTAAAGACATGCCTTCCAGGCCGCCAGGTAGTATAGGGGCCTGGGACAGCTTAGCCAGAAGTGGCCTAGCTACCCTATTAACTGGCAAATATCCCCTTACAATTCCTATCGGGTCATACATATTTTTGCTCCTATCTGCATAAGAGAAAGTCAGCAGATTTACATATCCGTAATGTCCCGGCATTACAGACACGACACAGCACACATTTTATTCGTACGATAGCTGGATTTCGCTATGAGTGTCACTCTCTGAAGAGAATGGTATCACAATCCATCCTGATAACATTGTCTGAGCAATGCTAGTGCAAGGAAAGAACTTCTGTAATTGTGTTAAGCACTATGTCCAATCCATACTTTAACACTGTGATCACCCCATTGAGGAACACCCTAGCACAGTAATAATCAAAGGCCTGGTCTGAAGTAGTTCCAAGCTAGTCCTAGGAGATATGGGGGTGGGTTTAGTGGGTGTGAGCCGCTCATTTCTTCGGTGTTACCCCCATTACCCATTAGCATTACCTCCTTCTCCCAAAAAAATTTAATTTTTGTAAAAAGGGTTTTCGGTTGTCAGAAATATCTAACCTCAGGGAATGTTTCAAATGTTTCATGAATGTTTTTCATTGTCTTTCTGTTATTTCCAACCACATCTCTGTCAGGGAACAGTTTTACTGAAGAACTGATTGTTGGCTGTGATTTTTTATCCATTTATTAATGTTTCAATTCAAAATATATGTTTTGTTTTTTTTTCTTTTGCAATATATAACAGGAATGTTTTTAGTGATGTTCGTAGTTGATAGGGAACTATATTTTTTACTTACATTGAGGAAAACATTTTTTTTTATTATGACTTGTTTTTGTTTATATTTAATAGTTGTAACAGTGTTATTAGGCCTGTACATATTTATGAAAGTGTTATTAATTAAGGTGGTGCCATATTATGTGATTTAATATACACAAACTTACATAAAATAATCACAAATTAAACAATTACAAAATTAATATTTTTCGTTTTAAACGGATCAAAATGTTTTTTTTTATTATTTAAAACTCAATCAAGTATATTTTAAGGCTCTTGTAACATTTTACATTTTGTGGCTTATGCCGGGTGAGTTAAAGCTTTCAAATTTTTGAAAAAAGGAATAATCAGAAAGTGAATACTGTAACTCTATGTATTTATTGCAGCCTGTGAGAGGGGCTGCCAACCCTCCTTACCAACCGTCGTCGCAGCCTGCCATCATGCAGCCGACGCAGGAGGTGGCTCCTCCCACGTACACCAAGACTGCCCAGCAAACTCAGCCCCAACAGCTGTCCGCTGCAGAGTTCCAGGTCGGTCTCATTGATTTACAAAAATTTACATTCACAAGAATCAATCAAGTGTTGCATTCCATGTTGCCCTTAAATGCCTCTAGGTGTTACATTGAAAACCCTCAAATTTTATGCCATTTTCGGCACTTTTACCTTACTTTTTATATGAATAAAAAATAAAAATGTCAAAGTAGATACTATAAACCAGTGGTTTCCAAACTGTGGGTCACGGTAGGGTGTCAGTTGGGTCGCAACATGGGCCCAAAAGTAAATTTTAGCTTTAAAAATCAAGTATGTTATTTACTAAACAAACAAAATGAAATAATTTACAAAGCTAAGAATTACCATTTTTTTCATAGCTTAACTTTGGATACTTGCGGTTTGAGTTAAAATATAATTTAAAATAATATAATAACGTCGCGTAGAACGGGCCAGCTACCGGAAACGGCACAGAGTGGCTGCGTGGTAGCTAGGCGGCAAGCCCTAGAGGAATGCTGACTTTATCAACATTCAAAATCAGAAATGCACATGAGTTGGCATGGGAAAAGTCTGCGGCTCAAATTTAATACGGGTCAGCATGACCTCCTCTCTACACCTTATAAGTCAAACAACATTCCGTAGATATATATCCTCAATCGGTTTTTTTGTGTTATTGAAGGTGTCAGTTTACTTTTAACTTTGTGTAGTTCACGTTAAGTGAGGTGTTTTTACTGTTTTATTATTGTTTTTGCGTGAGTGTGAGCATTAGTGCTGGAAGATGAATTTGTGGTTAAAAATGGCACTTTTATGAAGAGAACTCTTTGTGAAAATTTATTCTTTAAAAACAAAATCATGTTATTGTGAATGCAATCTACAATTTATTGTCAGTAAACTGATTATTGCTACTAAAATTTCATTGGAGCCTATAGTCATTACTTTGTAGCTAAATATTGTTTCACTCTTTTTGTATGATAAAACCCCAGTAGGCCTAAAATGATATTTCACTAAGTGTTTTATGTGTTTCTTAGTATGGATTACATAATTTGTTTAATGCTATATTTTTATCCCATACCACCATAAATTTTTAGTTTTATACTATTTAGTCTATTTTTAGCATGCATTTGTTTTATTTTATTGAAATGAAAGGAAACAATTGAAACATGTTACAAATGTTTAGTTTTATCACGCATTGAAGGGGATTAACTATGTTTGGATTTATCTTAAATAATTATGTTAGTGGGTTTCAATAATGTTTCGGTTGGTCACGGGTTAAAAAAGTTAGGGAATCACTGAAATAAACTATATATTTTCTTAAAGTGCATAAAAGAATCTTTATAAAATTTCAGTGTAGTTGTGTTAAAATAGGCAACTGCTTACAATCTGAGAGAAGTTGCTCGCCAATCTATCATTTTGATAGATATTGTTTATTATAATGTTTCATTTAATACAATATTTATTAATATAATATAATCTTACACATTTAATTTCCATCTCATTTTGCAGATCAATAACACAATATTTTATGTGATGAAACCTTTTGTTCAATTTGGTGCAAAATATACTCTGCCATAATAAATTAAGGACCCTATACAGTGTAATTTTTTACGTACACTTGAACAATATGAAATAAAAAAAAACATGAATAGCCTACTCAGTACTACATCATGGAAGTAAAGTAGCGTTAGAAACTTAATACTATAAAATCTAGCTGGTAAACCTTTAGGTCTAGGCCTACTACTACTTAAGAGTTTTGTTTTTAACACCTTTAAGGCTATCAACATTTATGGTGTAGGGGTCACCAAGACAAGCCCCATTTCTGACGTTTTTATGTACCTAAAAGGCCGGACTAGTTTTGTTCTGTGTCACATAGTTTTTGTAAACAAGCTATAGCTACCATATTTATTATCAAATAAAACTTATAGGGTAAAATAATCCAAAATACGTGTAAATCAGTTATTGTGCTTGTTTGTTTAGATTATATGCATATAATGTCAATTACATTAATATGTTTTTTTGTTACGCTTCACAGGCTGAACTGGATGTGAGTAACAAATTTAATATGAATTATGTGTTACTTCTTTTGTTTGTTTTTGCTTAAGATGTATTGGAAAAATCACTGGCCATAAAAGGTTACTTTACCAACACAACTGTAAAACAGAAGGAAATATTTCATTCTTAAATTTTACTATAAAATCATGAAACTCCTTATAATGTTGATGTCAGTTCATACATTGACTTTTCTTATCATTGTTTACGCCTAGTCATTACTAAAATCTTTTCCTGTCACTCTTTATTTTCAGTAATTTTAGACTTTTGCCTGACCTCTTTCATATTTATTTGTTAGATAAAAGATAAGGATTATTCTCATCATGGTGGTATATCATGAAAATTATTAGACAAAACAAATTTTGTAATAACTTTATCTTTATTAGAAAATTGTTGTTATTGATTATTGTTTACTATCAGCTAGATAGGGAGAGCCAGGAGTTACTCATAATAATTTTAGATTGTGGTAGGAATTTGTAGTAGGCTTAATACAAACTTATATATAATATTTTTTTTGGAGATATGATAGTAAGTTTGTGTTTTATTAAAACACTGTTTTTCTTTTACCCTCACTGAATACACAGAAATTATGTCTATCATATACTCTTGTTCTTCACATTTTGATAAATATTTATTAACTATAGAAGAATCCCTCATATCCGACTCCGGGGTAGCCAAAGCTACTGGATAAAGTGGTCAGTTGATTTACAAGTCAGTAGAATGCTTTCATTTATGTTTATTATTTGCAGAAATGAGTTCATTGTTAATGATTCATATTCATTATTATTCCACCTAAACAATGTAAGTATTGTTCTGAATTTTCAATGAATCTATTTTCCAGCGTCGACAGGAAGAATTGGAGCGGAAAGCTGCTGAATTAGCTAGGAGAGAAGAAGAATTAAGAAATGCTCCATACAATGGTAATATTTCAAATAGCTTATAATATCCCTGCGGGGTTTTTGATTTAAATTTGGCCAAACAACAAAAATTGGGTCGGGAGCGAGATGAAGCCGACCTTAATTGGCCAAATCATAAATGTATTTAGTGTTTGTGTTATGGATGAAGCCTCTTCACTTAGTGTTGAGGATAATTTTAATTTTTCTAACTTTGTTTGCGACTTGATAAATAGATCTATAAGGTCCGAAACCACTGGTCGTCAGCACCTAAAGAGGATCATAGACAGTATTGTAGATATTTAAAACCTTTATTTAGTAATATCAATGATTCAGAGGCTGCAATGGTCAAAGTATTTTAGTTGTCATCAAAATACTTGGATTAATCAATAGATCAAAACATTAAAAATGCCACTGCATTTGATAAACACAAAATAAACAGATCAGGGCTAGGCCTACAAAGTGAAAATTTGTTACTATCTTTTATAGAACAAAATGCATGTTATACAATCATGAAATTGGACATAAGTAATCTTAACCTTAGCCGAACAACAAAATTAAAATTCAAACTAAGTTATATTGTATTTTAAAATAAGTTTTTAGATCCTCACCAAATCAAATCAACAATATCCTTTTAATTTGCTCATATATTAAATTAGCAGGCTTAACTCTTACCCTTGCCGACGATTGATGGACACTGCCCGTCATCACAACACAGAACAGAGGACAAAAGACTTGAGGACGGGCAGTGTCCGTCATCAACTTAATCGTTCGTTGTATCGGTATTTCATTCGGTACTTTATGACTTGTATTATGTGAATAAATAGAGAGCGATAGTTTGAATTGTTTAGTTCAATAAATAACACCCGATCTCAAATACCAGATTCAAAAACCGAATATAAACACAGAGTTTCCAAGCTATTTACAAACGGTGAGTAGCCGATCGTGATGGCGTCTCGAGATGAAGTGTTTCTTGATTCTGCAGAATTATCCGCTTTTGTGAATGAATTTGTAAATGAAAGTGAGAGTGATAGTGTTAATTTGGATGATGATTTGTGTGATGTAAATGAAAAGTAGTGAATCTGAGAGAAATAGTGATAGTGACAACGATATTGATGTCAATGTCGAAACACCTAACGAAGCAAATTGGTTATACCTTCAACGCATACGTGTGTCTGTTGCTATGTGTGTCGGTCTTTATGAGTGTGTGTGAAAAAACATTGTTGCAGTTCTCTAAACTTGTTGACGTCCAATCCCAAGTTATAGTGAAACAATTGTCTATATTGTACAATTTCAAATATCCTTTATTTTCAAAATACATCAAGTATTGAAATGGTGTCTGATACTTGTAATCCAGATGAAGCCGTTTTCTCTGGGAAATACCATCAAGACTTTGTGCATAAAACAGTTGCCTCTATGTGAAAAGGTCCAAATTATTTAGTGTTTGAGTGTTCCTTCTTTGTTTTGTTAAATATCTCATCGTTTAGTCGTGATAGATGTGTATGTTTAGTGTAACTTAAATAGCACTATTATTGTTACCCACACATGTAAACACCACTGAATCATCAAAGGTGTATTTACATTGTTATTTTACCTTGTGTACTCTACATTGTTACAGTGAGGAGAAACAATTGGCCCCCGTTACCAGAGAACAACTGCTGTGGACTACAGCCATGTTTCTATCAAGATATTAATGTGGAGATTCCAGTTGAGTTCCAGCCGGTCGTGCGCAATCTCTACTACCTGTGGATGTGTGGGTATTGTTTTTCATATCCATTCACAGATACTTTCTCCCCCTAAATGATAGTATAAGAAGAAAGTATTGTTTTTGTCAGAATTTAGAGTGATTTCCCTCTGTGTCTGTCCTTGTGTGGGGATGTGCAACGTGATTGAAGGGTTAATAAATCATATTCTTTAAACATAATCGAAATATCATTATTTTAATAATTTATTGTCTCAAAACTATTCATCCAATTTCTGGAAATAACCACAAGAGACACAAAGTTAAATTAACTGTTAGAATTTCATATTTTATAGAATTTTTATTCGAAACAGTTGAAGAAAATTTAGAATAAATTGTTTTTTTAATATTCTCTATAATAGCACTATTATTGTTACCCACACATGTAAACACCACTGAATCATCAAAGGTGTATTTACATTGTTATTTTACCTTGTGTACTCTACATTGTTACAGTGAGGAGAAACAATTGGCCCCCGTTACCAGAGAACAACTGCTGTGGACTACAGCCATGTTTCTATCAAGATATTAATGTGGAGATTCCAGTTGAGTTCCAGCCGGTCGTGCGCAATCTCTACTACCTGTGGATGTGTGGGTATTGTTTTTCATAGCCATTCACAGATACTTTCTTCCTATATATGATAGTATAGTATTGTTTTGTCAGAATTTAGAGTGATTTCCCTCTGTGTCTGTCCTTGTGTGGGGATGTGCAACGTGATTGAAGGGTTAATAAAACTATCATATTCTTTAAACATAATCAAAATACCATTATTTTAATCATTTATTGTCTCAAAACTGTTCATCCAATTTCTGGAAATAACCACAAGAGACACAAAGGTAAATAAACTGTTAGAATTTTATATTTTATAGAAATTTTATTAGAAATAATGGAAGAAAATTTAGAATAAATTGTTTTTTTAATATTCTCTCTAGGAATAACATTGGGCGCTCTCAGAAAACGTACTAAGTTTTCCATGGACAGTTAATTCAACTTTTCTCTGGAAGTCTCCAACAAATAATTCAAAACACCAATTTGTAGGATGGTTTCAATGGTGTCAAATGAATCGTACAAATGTACGATTCATTTGACATTTGAAAGACATTTCAAATCCACTACGATACATTAAGCAATATGTCTGGAATCGTATCGTTTTTCAATGGATCGTCATACATATTGAGTAATGATGAAAAATTAAAATAACTATAAAAATAAACTACGTAACAGTGGTGTAACAATACAGCTCGCACGTATCGTAAACAAAAACAACTCGAACACAAAACGGATAGTAGCCACAGCTGTCTGCTCTGAGCGAGCAAGTGAAACATCGTTCGAAAAACATAATTTTTTGTAAATATACGGCAGACTAAAAGAAATCCAAAGACTTGTAAAGAGAATATGTTATAAGTAGCAAAACCCGATTATACACAATACATTTTTTGCTATGGATTTAAATAATGCCACCCGATTAAAGGCCGGGTGCCGGCCAATGGGACAAACAAGCTAGCCTGACCTAGGTCGGGTATCGGATACAAAGTGTTTAGAGGCTGAACACGAGCTACACTTTAGACTCGTATGAAATGGCAAATGCAGTACTGCAGAGCTGTGCAGAGCAGTGTTAATAACCTGGTATACATATATTTATGAAATAGGCTCAATACAGTAGAACCTCCCATATCCGTCATCCTGATAACCGATTCTTCCCGATATCTGACCGTGCCCAACTTTCTATCTGTCATTCCCATGCTTTCGTTGTTGCTGATCCTGCTGAAGACCACCAGGAAGGCCCAAGAGAAGACGGTGGGACAGTGTGAGAAAGTACGTCACAAGAGCTGGAGCAGCAATTGACGAGGCACAGGACAGGGAGAGATGGCAAGCAGTTGTTGGTAAGGCCAAAACCCTAGTTGGGTAATAATGGCCATGAGAGTAAGCAAGAGGTACAATTAAACTTTACCGTACAACAAAACTGTAAAGCTGTTTTTCTACGCATTTTATTTGCTCCTCCCTATATCCAACTTTTTGGCCATTCCGACCATGGCCCGGTCTCATCATGGTCGGATATGGAAGGTTCTGTTGTATAGATTTTGTTATTTTCCGAAAGAAAAAGTTCTCTTCGAAGGGTAGTTTCTCTTAACTTGTAGAATGCATGTAACACTCCATTTTTACTTTTGTTTTTCACACAGTCCATGCAGCTCTGATGGTGATAAACGTGTTGGGTGGACTTTTGCTGATTCTGCACAAAGGTGACTTCAGCACGTTCGGCGTGGGTATTATCTACACCCTTATCTTCACACCTTTCTCCTTCATCTGCTGGTACCGTCCCATCTACAAAGCCTTCAGGTCAGTAGTTTAAAGAATTGTTGTGCTCAATCATTATGGGCGAAAGAATAGGCTATTGGCTAGTGTTTTTTAAACTTTGATTTGGTTTAATTTAACAGCACTCCATCACCATTCTTTAGATTTTACCAGAAATTCTCTACAGATTGGTCATATATTAAGGAACAGCCCCTGGATGCCAATATAGCGCCCTCAGTATTGAATTGAGGAAATACTTGTAAGTACGAAAAATAAATTGACTGGGGTGTTGGTGTGTTTTCTAATCCTAAAAGGTAACTAACTGGCTTTGTAGCTCCTGAGCTACTCTGCCAGTTACCTTTTTTTGATACTTTTGTTTAGCTTTCTATAACTTATATGATACATATTAAACAGTATAAAGTTACTCTAAGATAACTCTATGAGTTAATTTATCATTGATAGTAAAACTGGGTAAACAATACAAAAGTAGCCGCTTGTGTGTATCTCGTTTATATTATAATTTTATAAAAAATATTATTTTTTTTATATATTGCTTATAACTATACTTATTACAATTATTTGTTGAGTACGGTTGTGATGTTTGATGATTTTGGCGGCTGTGATGCCGATGATGAAGTTTTCTAGTACATACAAATGAAACATCTGTTTTACCTCGTGGTGTTCTTCATCATCTTTTTCCAGGCTATCATCACAGTAGTAGGTGCTTTATTAATGAGGAGTTATTGTTTTATACATGTTTGTGATGATTTGTTCCAGGAGTGACAGCTCCTTCAACTTCATGGTTTTCTTCTTCATCTTCTTTTTCCAGATGATCATTACTGTATTTCAAGCTCTGGGAATGCCAGGCTCAGGAACTTGGTGAGTATTTTGTAACTGTGTTCAGTACAATTTCTATAATTCGGTCCATTCAATACTCTGGTACATCCAATAATCTACCATTATGTTCTTGTAGATGAGCCAGTAAATTTTCTTAATTAATAAATAATTCAAACAAAATATTTGATAATTTTAATTTTGTTGTGAAAAGTACCCACTTAAAACCATACCGGCTGTCCTGAAATTCCGTAAACGACTGTAATATTTCCAATTTGAACATAATTATCTGTCGGCACGAGGTCTGAGATTAATGTACCTCCAAAGTAACAGTTCTCACTCCTCTCTTATCAACTATTCAGTTATCTTGACCTCTGGTGCTTCTGTTTGTGCACCCCTTTGAGGTTTGATACCCATCCATTATTTTACAAACCATTCATCTACTTCTTTCGGGTTTTTTTAATTACATACTAATTTTGGATTAATTAGATTGTACCGGTTGCGATTTTTGCACTTTTACTAAACTGAACTATTTAAATAAAAACATTAGCAGAAATTATTTAATTGTAACAGGCTATTGTTAAATTTGTTCATTTTTGTAATACATCCATATCTGGCATTTTTGATAATCTGGATCGATAAGGGAATCTGGCGATTCCCTTTTACACAACGTAAACACTGGTCGAAGAGCCTCAAAAACCCCGATATCAACCACATTTAAAGCAAATTTGCTCATTAAGATTATTTTTAATGTACAATAAAATTTATCCAGTTTTCTTTAATCATTGTTCTTGCACTAGTTTTGAATTTCATTCGAGTTACATGACTAATATTGAATGGAAAAAACTTATGACAGATAGGCCTACAAAACGTGATCTTAAAATTGAAGTTTATTGGTCGTGTTTGCCATAAATATACAACATAATTTAATTTTATTCCTTGTTTGTGACTGAGTTTTATTTTTGAGTATTTTTCTATCATTCACAATGTTTTAGACTCTCTTCTTTAGATGAGAATGTATCTACCTAATAGGAATATAATGTGATTTAAAGAAAGTTTTAGCATTACCGATTCAATCTGGAAACAAGTATACAGTGGAACGTGGATAATTCGAACTTCTGTAATTCGAAAACTTCTTTATTTCGAAGTTTTGACTTGGTCCCTAGAATTTTATATGAAAACAATGTTAAAATATCCTGGTTAATTCAAATAATTTTTTGTATGATTCAAATTTTTTTCAGCGTAAATCTGTAAAGAGAACAAGTCATTGTGTGCGATTTTCCCGGAAACGTCATTCCCTGTCCCTAGACTATTTTTAGCTAGATCAACACGCCCATTCCCCGCCAACCCTTCTCACAGCACGTACACCTACTGTCACATCATACCCCTCCCCCTCGCCAGACCACTAATGATCATAAATCACAACATTGACATCTCTAATATGTCACTATACGGCGCCTACGCAGTTCAGTAACGTGTGTATCATTGATGGTGGTTTGTTCCGATATTCGTTGTCTTTGTTTCGTGTTGGCATTTGTGACTTCGTCTGCATTCATGTTAACACGTCGTGTGTATGAACTGGTTCGCTTCGTCAAAGCGAACCTACACATCTTTGACGTCGCAAGAATAAATAGCGGCAATCAAGGAGGTAGAGAAGGGATTTAAGAAAAAATTTGAAATAGCTAAATTTTCGGGATCCCTCCAAACACAGTATCGACATTTAACAAAAATTAGAATTTTTAATCAATAATATCTTCATTAACCTAACTTTTTTTAATATACAATGTTAAAAATGATGTTTTACTGTTTATTTGAACCACTTGCAAAACTTTTCTAATTCAAATTTTTTGATAATTCGAATTTTTTTCTGGTCTCCTTGAGGTTCATTATCCAAGTTCTACTGTATTTATAAAAGTTCAAACACGGACAGAACATTGAACACACAAGCTCCGAGTGGCACGAAACTGTGAGGCACTGAGGCATTAACAGCCTCAGGTTTATTTTTTTATTGTCTGGATACATTTTCAAACATTTTCTTTTCAACTTTGTACCATAAACACTGATTTTGTTTTAATTAATATATGTGTTAAGGTTCATCTGACCTAACAAGGGATTTATATTGTAGAGCTGTCAATCTTTTTATAGTGGTGGAAACTTCTGTATAAATCTGTTGAAAAATACTGCTTTTACTTATTTCTCTTTTTTTATGACACAGTACAAGTTTACCAAGTTATTAATGACATGTTACAGTGGCCTGGCCACGGCTCTGCAGACCTTTGACGGGACACCCTCAGGCATAGTCATCGGCATATTTCTGCTGCTGGTCGCTGCCGGTTTTTGCTGTGCCGCCTTCATTGATTTTCTGCTCTTGACTAAGGTAGATTTTGCAACTTGTGTGTCTGAAACTTCTATTAAACTGTTTAGAACCCTTTTGATATTTTTATCTCATGATCTTAGCCATCCGAATCACTTCACTTGAATAAATGTTTTAGTTATGGGTGTGCGAAGGCTCGAGTGATAAAGCTTTTTTAACACATTTGCTGCAGGTCAAAATTTATAGTATTATGGCCAATGTGGAAATTATTTTGTTATAATTTTAACTCAAATAAATATTTATTTTATATTATATATTGTACATTTCAAAATATATATTATATGCCAATGCGCTAATGAGCGTCACTCGCACACGACATTCTCATAACCTGGTGCTGAACAGCGTCATCCGCAGCAAATGTGTTCAAGTTCGGCTCACTAATACTGAAATTCATACATTTTAATTTTGTTGTTCTGTCTATTAAGGTTTTGATTAATTACATATGTAATATTTATTAATGTGTATAATTCTTACCGTTTTGTTTCAATTAAATTAAATTTTCACATCATAGGCCTAACCTCAATCTATTGATTAATCTAGGATTTTTATAACAACTAAAATACTCTAGGTGACTTATACAACAAATAAGCTTCCTATTAATTAACTAGTAAATAATTGAATTATTGGTGTTTATATACTAAACTTATTCATAATTTAAAATTTTGAGGAGGGGAATTATCTGATGGTTTTAAAGCTCGCTCGACCTTGTTCCTGGTTTGCACACCCCGATTTTACCACAGTATCAATACCTATACATAGACAGTAGTCAGTCAGTGGTTCCAACATTTTTTGTATAAGATCCACTATGAAGTAAAAACATTGATCCCAAAAAATAACAAATCCTCATGGTTTTATACAAATTTTGTAGGATCTAAGAGAATCCAAATATATTTTATATGGAAAAAAAGAAATACCCAAATTGAAAATATGTAATCTTACACAAAAAAAAAACAACAATAATTATGGAGAAAATCAGTAAAACACATAAAAATTATTCAAAAATATTAATAACAATGAAATTAGAAATACAGATGGGAGACTGAAAATTAGTAAAAAAGATAAAAAAAAAAAACAGATAGGTAAAAAATTGAAACTATAATAATGTATATAAATAGTGACAGTATAATGTTTCTGATTAACTTTTTACCATTAAATGAGTTATAAGTTTGTAAAAGGATTTTTTCAATATGTAGAGAAAACAGTTTAAATAGACAATTGAATATATTATAGAAAACAAATTAAAGCGATCACATGTGATGGGAAGTATCACATAATTCCAAGAGTTTTTTTTAGGTTTTATTATTTATAAAAATCAAGAGCTAATCTCTTAAAGTAGTCTCAAAGGTCGGGAAAAAATAATATCGATTTGTAAAGAAAATTTACTACTAGTGTTTCAAGAACGTTAACACCCCAATTAATTTTTTGATTTTTTTAATTTGTTTTTTAGTTCATTAAAACAAAAGAATTTATCTAATGTTTCAATACTGATATAAATAATTTTTGGTTGTTGATAATATTTTATGTTTATTTGAAATGTAAAAATGTATGAATTTAAAAAATTAAAATTTGATTAATTTAAAAAATGTTTATGAATTCCAAAAATAGATCAAGACATTTTTTTATAACATGATTTTTAAGGTGATACTAAATTGACTTTTGTATATGTATTGGTTTAAAATTTAATTTTGATTATTGTAAAAGATATTTATTTTGTTTTTTTATCAAATAATCTATAACTTTTTTAGGTAATAAACTTAAAATAAATACTCTATACTGAATTTATAATATAATTTAGTTTTTTATTATTGTATAAAACTTGATAATTAAAGTCCATTTTTAAAACATATCTTGTTATAACTCAAAACTGACAAGACCCATGCATTAGACCATCCCAAAAACCGTATGAGTTCCACATTTTAGTAAGGTATAAGATACTTTCAAACACCAGGCAATCCCTTACGAGTTTTATTTATTGTTTCCTTTGATTTTAATAAAATATATCCATACTAAAATATGACTAATAATAAACCAAAGTAATCATTGTGTGGGATGAAAAAATAGCAGTAAAAACCAAAAACTTAATTAATCTTTACCAGGAAACACCAATTGAAATACCATTAGGCCTATTGAGTTTTTGATTATATAAAAATAGTAAAATATCATTTAGCTACATTATCATTACAACATTAGTATTACATGATACCATTTAGCTAAAATTGTTTACAAAGTGTTTATAGCTCTTTTTCCTCAACAGATTCATATGAGCAATGAATGAACTTTTTATTTGAGGACGTCAGTCCCGTTGATTCCTGTATTTGTTTTTCAAAAACACCAATGTTGAAATGATTTCTCACGTAAGTATGTGGTACTGAACACCATCAAAAACTTCATTGCAACGTTAGCAAGATCTGGATAGTACGGAAAGTAGTAGCGCCTAGTCACCCCGCTGTGCCGGTGCCAGCTGGTTTGAGGCGTCGTGATCTTACTTCCTAGCAATCCCAGCTAATATTCTTTTTTATTTTTAATTACATTTCAACTCGATTAACTGTAAGATAAATAATAATTTTAGTTTTTGCAAATTACTTGAGTTTGTGTGTTCAGTAAATTAAGTATTTGTTTTTTAAATTAAAATTTACTTTTTTGTCCAAAGCGCGATCCACCTGACACCCTGACCCACAGAGTGGGTGAACTACTGGTCTTGGTTATTCCTATTTAGTTTTCACGCTACCACAGTCTTCAGCGGTATTCCTCACCGTTGAAGACATACACGTTGTTTGTACATCACGCTATATTATGTGGTATATGTGCAAAATTTTGATGAATACCATTTAATGAACTTGACACCCTGAAACACCCGAGGAAGATCCCTGCGGGATGAAACTGTGGTAATATGAATACTTTAGTATGTCAAGACGTTTATACTAAGATATTTAAAAAATGTATTTTTTATGGAGTTTTATTGAGTGTAAATTAAATTAATCCTGTAAAAGTTATATGAATGAAAACTACATTTATTTTCTAAAAGGAAGTTTGTATTTCCACAATATGAAACCAGCGTAGTCAAAAGCTATGTGAAGTTAAAGAAATGGTTTAATTTTTGCACACTTAAGCGTTCAAAAGTAGGATATTTTTACTTCTGTATGCGGAATGTATGTCCAGTTTTCACCTTTGAACCTAACTTATCATTATAACAAATTTAACGTCAGAAATTATCAATCCATATTGATCTGTATTGTTGTTTTCCTAATTCATTATGGCTAGATTCCTGTGCATGATGGTTTCTGTCACATATTGTTGGTGTCACATGTCACCTTGTAGAAGATGTGCTGTCCAATCTTAACAAATGACATGTCTCTGTCAGGTGCACCGCATATATCGTGCAAGCGGCGCAAGCTTTGCCAAGGCGCAGGATGAGTTCACGTCGGAGATTCTGCGCAACAGGCACGTGCGCGACGCCGCTGGCAACATCGTCAGCTCTGCCGTACAGAACCAGTTCAACCAGCCGCGCCAGCCCTCCTCCAGATACTAAACATCTTGATTCTGCAGGTTTGCTTACAACTTTTTATTTAGGGTGATTTAATAGTTTGAAAGCTACCCAAGCTAATTAGGTTTGGAGTGATGCTGTCCAGAAGTAGCCATGTATCCTAGGATCAATGCTCGACATGACACTGTTTTGCTCCAGAGGGAAGTAGGAAACCACAGAGGGGTCTTAACTTGGTAGAAAGCCTCTAATGGTACGCTGACCGTTCACTCATCTAGGATACGAGTTATTTAGCAAATCTCTCAAAACCTAGCTTTGAGCCTGTTTGCGACAATTTTGTCACATTGTCGCAAACAGGCTAATCAGATTGTCAGAGTATACTCTTAACGTGTTTATAGAAAACCTTCCACAAAAAATGTTTAGGAAGAAGATAAACAAATTGTTCTTTGAGATCGGTTTGAGATTGACTCTTTGGAGAGTTGCTGACGAGGTGCTGGAGCCAGCCTGTGACCGCATTTTTGAACTCTTCGTTTTCATCAAAACGCTGGGACCCGAGCCATTTTTCATATGCATATAAAGGTGATAATCACTTGGCGCCAGATCTGGGCTGTAAGGTGGATGGTTGAAAACGTCCCAATTAAAGGACTCAAGAAAGGTTGTTGTTTTGCGAGCAGAGTGAGGACGGGTGTTATCGCGCAAAAAAACTATCGCGAAAGTCAGCATACCACGGCGTTTGTTCTGTATAGCCCGTCGTAAACTTTTAAGTGTTTCACAGTACACATCTTGATCAACAGTCGTCCCACATTCCATGAATTCACCAACACCCCTTTGGCATCCCAAAACACTGTTGCCATCAGCTTTCTGGCAGATAAATCTTGTCAGGCTTTTTTTGGTTTGGTAGGCGATTTTGAATATGCCCACATCTTTGATTGTTATTTTGTATCAGGGTTAACGTACTTAATCCAGGTTTCGTCACCAGTCACGATTCTGTTTAACAATGGTTCTCCTTCGTCCTCATAACGTGACAGAAAGTCTACTGCAGAGGCCATTCTTTGAGTTTTGTGGTGGTCGGTAAGAATTTTGGGCACCCATAATGCACAGAACTTACGGTAACCCAATCTTGCTGTCACTATCTCGTTCAAGAGAGTCTTGGAAATTTGTGGGAAATCAGTAGACAACTCCGAGATTGTAAAATGTAGATTTTCACGAACTTTTGCATCAACTGTCTGAAAAAATTTGTCACTGACCAAAGATGGCCTACCACTCCTCTCTTCATCATGAATGTTTTCTCGCCCACTTTTAAATAAACGTACCCATTCACGGACAACTCCTTCACTCATAACTCTTGGTCCATACACGGCACAAAGCTCACGATGAATAGCTGCAGAATATTCTTTGGCTGTAAAAAACCTTATAACAGCTCGCACTTCACATCTGACGGGGTTTTCTATTGCAGCACATATTTCAAACTGACACAAAAACTAAACTAGCGCAGGTACGATGTTCACTCGACCACGGCTTCATGCCGACTGACCTCCCAAGTGTGTGAATGCAAAGATGGCGTCGCTACTCCCCCACTACCTGCACTGTGACCGATCGGAGGTTACTTTCTGAAAAGTCCTCGTACATAACAGACTCAAGTTTCACATAAAAATTTATTATATTACAGTACAGTATTTTTGAGTATTGTTATATACTGAGTAAACAGCCCTAGTCAAATATTCAACAATTAAAATTATGACCTGAAAAAAATGCTAAATTGATAGCTGTTTTCCCTCAATGATGCAACATTCTTCCATGAATAAGTAAACAATAGCAAGCTAAGCCACCCCCAACTATGCTTGGGTCTTTGACGTTAGAATGACTGCCCATCTGGGCTCGTTTCAGCCATTCTGCAACCTTGAAAAACCGAAAACACTAGTAATGTAAGATAGAGGCTTCCCTGTCAGCTGTTGGCTGTCGAGTTCAAGGACAGTTGAGTTATCGGGTGTCGAGTTGGAGAAGTTTTAACTTACTGGAATGACATTTTATGATTCTGGTTAATCCACAACTAAATTAGTTTTTTTAATAAATCTTCTTTTTCTCTTATTACTTTAATTTGGTTTTGTTCCAGGTAAAGCTAAGGTGGACTGCAAACTCAGCAAACATGACCGGTTTGGTCCTAAGCTTTCTCTATGTATGATTTAGTGTAAGTCTTTATGAACTGGATTTATATAGACTATTTGAATTGGATAATAGTTTTAAGTTCTTTTAGGCTTTATTTAAATTCCTTGTTTTCTTTATCATTTATTAGTAGTACTAGTGGTATAGTAAGTTCCATTCAGACAGCCTTGTTTGTGTCTAGTAATATAATTACTTTAATGTAACAAATAACCCAAAGAAAGAGGAAAATATGAACTACTGTTCCAAGGCTGTTACGTACTTATGGTGTTGTAAACGAAGAGAAGGTGTTATAAATTTAGTTTATTTAAACCTTCATGCATGAACCGTGTTGTTACATTTTGTATGGAAACGTATATAAGTTTTGATAATAAATGGTTTTCTTGCGGTATTATTTATTGTACACTATGAATCTGAAATGAAGTGAACCTTACTAATAACTTGTGATGTTTTTTTTCTTGGCACTAAAATTTCAAATATGATTGGAAACATAATAATTTATTTTATATTCTTATTTCATACCTACAGTGAACACTTGAACCACTAATAGCAACCTTTTCTTTAAAACTGTTATTATAAATTACTATTACAGGTTACTATTATAGTTTAGTTTTATATTAAGCTAGTTATTTTGATTTAAATTTTATTTTTTTATTAATACCTGTTGTTTGCATAAATAGAACGTAATGATCTCCCGTGGTCCTAAATGGCCAACTATGTTTATTATTTTGACATGACTAAACTCAGTATATAAAAAAAACTCAATCCTTTGTTGTTATATTTCAAAAGAACTGTGCCATTCCATACCTACAAAAATGTGTGTATTACAAAACCTTATACCTTCTGCTGTACAAATTTGGCAATCATTTGCAGTAAATAATATATAAATGTAAAATTGTGTATGGAAAGAGAATCATCTAGTTATAATATATATGTATGCATCGTTATATTTTAATAATAAAGAAGCTTGACACTTGTGTATATAATGTCATTATCTCAATAAATAATCACTTAGAATTATAGTTTGCTTTTTGTAAATTCAATTTCACCTGTCACTTGTTATTTATTTGGATTGTAAGTCTGTTTTTCTTAGTATTTGCTTATCACAGAGTAATTTGTTGACACCTAACTTTATGTTTTTTATTAAAAAATATATTACCTAAAACGGGATTGGTTGTTTGTTATCATTGGCCTTGCTCCTCAACGTAGTGTACAGATTCACTCACAAAGGGAAGAGTTTCCTAACTACTGCTACTATACAGTCAAACCTCACTAATTTGAAATTCAAGGGAAAGCCAATTTACTTTGAATGAAAGGAAGTTTAAATCACAGGGGTTAGTATTATTAAAATTCAAAATGTAAAAGTCCAATTCTAAAGTTTTTAAGTGAATTGTAGAGCTAAGCGAGGATAAAACTTGAATTACACTTGTACTTCTTTGAACTTGTTCTCAAAAAACATTATAAAATACAGAATCACACAAAAAATTAAACTGTTTACTACACGATAACTGTAACCATTGATATTTATATGTTCAATTCTGTAACAAAACAAAGAAAACAAAACCACTGACGATCCGAACCTAGAAGAGTTCACATTTCGACTGACTTGTTTCTTTAAAATTACTTTGAACTCCAGAGGCTTATGTGAACCGATTTTGAATTGTATATGTTAACTTTGAATTTTAGAGGTAGGGATTTAAAGGAACATTATTTCAATTTTAGAGGCTAAATAAAAAATTTGAATTTTAGAGGCTAAATTATGCTTATAAGTACTTTGAATTATCAGAATATATATTTTTTAATATTAGAGGTTTTCTCAGGGAAACAGACAAAATCTATGAGTTTTAGAGGTTCGTCATTTGAATTAGTGAGGTTTTACTGTATTAATAGATAGATTTATTTACTATACTTTAGATTTACTAAAGAAGGGTAATTTCCTGTTTTTGTTTAAGTTACATAAAGTCACCAGCCAGAAATGTCTGTAGGCCTATAGTCCTGTCAATGCAGACACGGCTCAGCAAACTACCTTCGAGTGTGACAAAAGACAGGTGGATTGCGCAGTGAGAAACATCCTCTAGGTCTCAAATTCAATTCTGTTAACATAGTATGAGCTTTGCACCGAGGAAAGGACATGTGTAACTGTGTTAAGTACTAAGTCTAGCCTATACTTAAAAAAAAGTTGAACTTAAACGGACTTAACACATTGATAACCCTGATGAGATAAAGCTTGTGCGGTAAAATAGTCAAAGGCCCAGTGCGAAATAATGTGTTAAACAGTTCCTTCTAGAAGAGGAGGTTTTAATGGGTATGAGTTGCACACAAATGAGGTTCTACAGTGTAATAGCTGTTAATTTAACCAGAATACCAGTGATTCAAACTAATTGGGACCGAACCTTGTTCGAAGTTTACGGAAATGTAGTGTAAAGTTGTATTAAAAGTACAGTACTGAAAAAATCCATTATCTTAGACCCAAACTCTTCATTTAAACCAACTAACTTGTATCTTATCACAGTTCACATATTTACACTACATATTTTGCTTGAACTGCATCAAGTGTTACTGCAGGGTCGTTTTATCCGTTATGGACTCGTCATTAGAAATATAAAACTTGACACAGGCCTACTTTTAGCGAATTTCCCATAGGGAAGAAGCTATTACCATAAGTCTCATGGTAAGACTTAAGCCCGGGACCATGTTATTTTTTCGTCTTTAGGTGGAGTAAAACAAAATCTATAAAATTTTTAGATGTATATATATATATATGTGGTCTGTTAACACGATAAACTCTCGTATTCCGATCAAGACAAAATTGTAGAGTGTATTACAAAAGCTCGACAGTTCGTAAACCAGACATATCGTCAATGGGAATGGTAGTTTGGGGGGTTGACCCCAAAATGGGTTTTTGCGTTTCACATGTAATTTTAAAAACTTCTAATTTATATTTCACCATTGGAATCAGCTTAAAAAACTACACATAAGTCCCTTAAAGTCTCTATCTCCAACGGTTACCGAGATATTAAAAAATCTAAACACAGTACGTTGTATTGTGGGGCTCCAATGTTAATCTTATGGAGGATAGGGAAAAATTAATATTCCCCATATTAATCAATATTTTTGGGTAAAACTTGATATTTAGCTTCATGTGATGAGTTTATCCATTTTATGCTTAAAAATCATGTTTGTGTTTAATCATGGCAGCAAACAGCATACATTTTCCCATATTAATCATATGGGAATAGGCAAACTCCTTTATTTATGGACAAAATGATGAAAGTTGTATAAATGTTAAGAAAAATTATCATAGAAATGACTTCTTCATGTTTACAGCAGCTAACCTGCACACTCTTTCCTAAGTTAATCTTATGGAGAATAGGCAAATAATTCTCATGTTTATGGACATATTTTTATAAAACTTGTCATATATTAAATTATTGATTTGGAAATTCGCTGAGTACGCAGGTCTGCTACTTTTTACTCTATCGCCGTCGTTGCTAGAGATGAACTCAAATTGAAAACTCTGACTGAAAATATTCTAATATCTTGCTGTATACATGTATCATTTAACTACTTTTTATGAAACCTATACACATAGAATTGCTGAGTTAAAGCGTAAAATTAATTTATAACTAATATTTATAAAAACGTAACAAATTCCAAACTCTTACTATAACAATACATAAGAAATTTGTACTTACATTTTACTTGGAGTGAATGGTGAAAATATTGTGAAATATTAGATAAGTAAAATTAATGTTTACACACCTGGTATAAGAAATCCTCTCTGGTATGGATATGAGCATTGGCCTTGTGGGATGGTTGTGTTCTCCCTCAGTGAGCACTACAATGGGAAGGGTAGACGGAAGCTGAAGATGGTCCCAGAGAGGAGTCTGATCTTGGGTGAAGTCTGGAAGTGATGGTAGGATATCCAGGTGGAGAGTGTAGTATGTGAGTTGCCTCATCTGACACCTAGAAGGGTTCGGTCCACTCACGAAGAGCGAACATACTATACTTGGACTTCTGAGGTGTAGGTTTATATGTAGTGTCGTAGGGTTGGTTAAGGGACAAGGTGGCCTGAAAATTGGGGATTGGGAGAACACAGAATGTTTAATTTGAAAATTATCAAGGGAAAAGTTATTTTGTTTTAAGGATTTGATTGTAGGAAAGAGCAGAAGGCCTTTCAAAGGGTATCTCTTGACTTGATGACTGATGCAAGGAATTGTCCCTATCAGCTTTACTTTTAAGGTTTATGGATGGTTCATTTGTAGCAAATGAACTTTTGAGCCACCTTGATGTGGGGGTTAACAAAGTGTAATAAGACATTTCTTCCTCGAAAATTATCTGGAACAAAAGAAGAAACAATCTTATAAGAACGGCTGTTTAAATAATCCTTCCAAATGTATTGTTGAATGATAAAGGCATGAATAAAAATGCTACTCTTAAAAACAAGTTGTTATGTCAGTTAGTTTGCTCCAGTTTTTCAGTGATTGAGTAAATTAACAGTTTGTATATAAAAAAATAAGTTCTGTATGTTTATTTAAATAAAATTGGCGAGTAAAATGTTAACTTGTTAATCAAGAACATTCTTTGAATTATTCCTAAAGATCCAGTGTATCACCTTTGTTTAGTCATAAAAGTAAATTTTAATTCCTTAATTTATTGGACAAAAGTCTATAAATATTATAAATTTTTGAGAGTAGAGCACATTTCCAAACATTAACAAACAGTAATAACAAAAAAGTCAAACATTATTTTGTTAAACTTGATTCTACTTTTATATTTTCCTGAAAAATTAGGAACTGTATAAAAAAATAAGAATAAATGTAAAATGTTACAAAATATATTAACAAACTCACCTGAAGAACAAAGCAGGCTTCCTTGGATATCATGCAGATCTATTGGCTTAATCTAGGAGTAGGAGTTTGGAATTTGTTACATTGAACTAGTATAAGGTAAAACTTAAGTAAAAATATGTAGCTACACTTTGACATAAGTAAAAACTTTTTAAATGCTGACTTGAGGCATTCCATGCCAGAACATACTTATTCCAGGTTAGCAAACTTTACAAAAACTAAAAAAAACTTATTGACTGTAATTTTCATGTTTTTTCATACTATGGGTGTTTAATTTGGTGTCAAATTACGTCTGGAATATTATGAAACAATATTTTTAATATATTTTTTATTTACGGTATTTATATTTGTTATGGCCAGTTTTCTATTTACAGTTTTGGCATGACACACTTGTAAAGAGTTAATTTTGGCAGCACAGTTGCATTGTGGAAGTTTTTGCATTACACTAATGTAATAAAGTGAGGTATATTGAACCATTGAAAAAACATTATTGAGTAATACCGTATTAGGGAATTTTAATAAAACCACCAATATACCTTTAAAAGAAATTAGTATTCTTACTGATACACATAAAGACATCTGGAGTTAATTTATTAAAAAATTGTATTTTTTGTTTACTACAATCCAAAACTTTTCTAAAGAAATGATAATTAAGACTACTAATACGATTCTTATGTAGAAAATACTCTAGTTCTTAAATGATAAGTTTTAGTTCCTCTTCAATCACTGGTCTTTAGCAACAACACCCTTCTACATTTTCTGGGTCCTTGTCCTCAATAGTACCCTCCAATTGCATAGTTGGAATTTGGTTTTCTTTGAAAAGATCTATGAAAGATGCCAATTCTCGATTCTCCCACTCAGGTGATAATTGGTCAGATTAAAAGAGAAAGTTTAGGAAAGATAGCAATTTCAGGTCTGCACATTAATAGGTAATAATGCATTTTTATTGACTATTGAGTGAGTTATGGAACAATAAGGTTGCTAAAAATAAGTTTAGTTTTGGAGAAATACCTGATTTTCTATATTAAATTTTAAATAGAAAAAGTAAGTTCTGGAAAGGTTGAATTTTACAAGTCAATGCAGAATTTCCAAAAAATGAATTCCCCATGATGCCAATATCTCAATATCCGAAAATATGTCGATAAGTGAGTTTTGGAATGGAAAGCCTCATTTGTTGTATTGCAACTGTACAACATCAAATTCCAATTTTATCGATGGGTGGTCATTTACATTCTCAAGAATATATGTTAAGATGTTCACTATCATGGGAAATAATATAGTTATATAAGGCAATAAGCTTCCTTGGAATATCCTTTTTTTACCATAAGTTATGGTGCTGGGTCTATTTAGATTCACTTTCTCTATTTTTTGGCATCACTGGATTCGTTGGAAAAATCTGCATTGTAACTTAAACCTTTCTATCCATTAATTATTTTTTATCAAATGTCTCACAAATTATGATTTAAGTTAATAAACTAATATTTTAAGTTGAAAATCAGTTTATCACAAATTATAATGGTATTTAATGTAATCCTTCTTTGATCATAGCAGTGTTTTAAATAACTCAGTATTAATAAGAAACCTAATGGTAATAACATCGATATAAATATGTTTACATAAACATATTTATAAATAGGCATTACCTCAATTATAAATAGGCACCGAATACATATTCGGTGCCTATTTATAATTGAGGTAATGAATTCACTCAATTGACATCTTTTTACACATTGTAAAATGCCAGTATGACAAAAAATATTTAGCAATATAATATAATTAATTTGATTTATAAACTCATAATCTAAAAATTCTAGATTATGATCCACCGGCATTCAAAATAAATCTTGCATATCACAGTTATATTTTGCAGTTATTAGAATATAACTTAGATCCTTTGAACCTATATTTTACATGAAAAATATAATAAAAAAGGGGATAGCAGTAACATAAATCAATTTTAACAATCGTAAAACACTGTACAGTAATTTAACAGTTTTTTTGCGTGGCTGAAAAAAACTAAAGAAAAAACCTAGTGTAAACTACCTTGGGTCTTTGAAAATCTATTCTATAACTCACTGTACCACACAGGCTCAGATAATTCATGCAGGAATCTTGAAGAAAGGTCTTTTCTTCTTTGAAAAATTGAAAATGAATTTTTGTTGCTAGGGAACTAGTTTAACAATGCTTAATAGACTTCAAATTATTATTTCATTTCACATCACCAAATAAACAGTCCCCTTAAATTTTAACAATACCACATTGGTAAGCTGATTCACTCTTGAATCTGAAGGACTTCCTTACCCCTTCCTACCTTGCTTTCCTCATCTATATAGTGGGGGGGGAGTAGGAAGGTATTTTTTTCCTTATCTTACTGGTAGGGGTGGGTTAGAGGAGGTGGATATATTGGCCAAAACCAATCTGGTCAGAATAGGTTTCAAATCAAATTAAATCCTTTTCTGTTTGTAAGCATGACACAGTATGTATGGATATTGTCAAACTTAGTGTTTCCTTCAGCAAACAAATTCATATTTAGATAGAAACAGGTTGATCTAAATAACATCAATCAAAAATCATAAAGGGCATTTTGTAAAACCAACCTCTTTTCAGTTCTTTTTATGTTATTCCCTTTCAGAACCCTTTCAGGCGAGGTCCCCAAAGAGTCATATCAAGTGGATGTCCTACTTCCCTTTATTAAGTAAACGGTATCAGTGGACTGGTATAACTTATGTCCATATGGTTCAGTTAGTTACTTTCTCCTCTAAGTAATTTAAAAACTACATACCTTGAATAAAATTATTATATTCTTTAATGTTTTAATGTATTTATTATAGTTCTACCATTTAAAAATGTATATCAAAAATAAACATCCAATTTCTTTAACTAACAACAAGAGAAAACAAGTTGAATTATTTGTTAGAATGTTTCAGGACATAACCCTCACCCCTCAGGTAAAGCAAACCCTTTTTGAGACATTTTTGCAGAATTTTTATGGAAAACAATTGAGAAATAAGGAGGAAATGGATTTTTTAATATTCTCTATAAGAATAAAATTGGCTGCTCTCAAGCGACAATGCTGTGTTTAAGGACAGTATATTTAACTTTTCTCTGGAACACTTAGTCGTAGAGAAATAATACAAAATACTAATTTGTTTTTTTTGAGTCAGTTTTAAAGGATTAGCATAGTGAAAATAGTTGACAAATTTATTGTTTAGCTAGAAAATGTTAAATGTTTTTTACATTTAAAAGTCCAATTTGTCAAACTTTTGAACTATCACTTTTACTGACATGGTTGGTGTCATATTATTTGGGTTCTAAAAGCTATAAACTACTAAATTTTAATCAAAATCGTTATAGTGGATTTTGGGAAATTTGTATTTTTGGTGCATTTTTTAGGGTTGATAAGGGGTAAACTACCCTTCAAAATCAAAATTCAAAAAAAATTTTAAATGGTCAGGAGATGGACAATAAGTGAGGTCTCGGGGTTTGTACACAGACAGACAGACTCACAGATAGTTAGACAGACATACATCAGTCTGAAAACCACATTTTTTTATTAAGGTAGCCTTAAAAGTATATATCCACTCTTAACTCAAGATGGAACATTTTTACGAAAACAATACTTTCTCCAAATAGCCTACTATGTTTAAGAGGAGAAACTAAAAATTAACCTCCTCGACCTACTTGTTTATAATTTAAATTCGGATATGACAATAACTAGACCATTACTACTTGTAAATGTCGTAATCACCGCGAGTCTGTGTGTACTTTGTTTTAGCTGTAGACCCAGCTGTGTAAGTAACCAACCGTGTTGTACCGGATGATGCTTAGGTTCAGGTTCACGAATATTTAGTCATTCGATTGGTATTAACTGAAATCGAATCGAATCTAACATCATACCGATACGGTTGTCATTCGCATTGCCAGTCGGTAAGTAGTGTTGCCCGCATGTTGTGCCATTGTTTGGGTATCTTTGCTGCTCTTCTTCGATGACAAAATACTAAGATTTCATCCTTTCCTTTCTTGATTAACAAGGAGAGCTTCTTTTAATTTTTGTAATGTCTAAATATACCTAGGTACGAACTACGTTAATCCGCAAAGACCATCATCATTATTAGACCAATTCGTAATTCAGAGGCCGTGATTCGGATTCCACGTTAAACTGTAGGTCCCTTAGTTGCCATCGGCTATTGGGCTATTAATTAACAGTCCTGTCTAAGGAACATGTCGGCCTTAGTCCCTCTTAATTTCTTAATTTATTTCCTCTTAATTTCATGCCCAAAACAATAGTAACTATCTGAAAAATTATTTTTACGAAATACGGTAATTTACCAAATGTAAATTACATCCTCGACAGTCAAGAATGACACCAAAGTCAAATTTTTAAGTATAGGCCTAATGTGGTGGTTGGCAATTCATTCGACAGAAGGAAAAGTAGTCCAGTCGAGTCTGGGTGGTGAGTACACAAACGATAGAGTTGAAATCAAAATCTTGTATTCGGTAGAGAAGATTAATCGATTTTCAACCGAATGCCTGAATATTCTAGCATCATCCCGATGTGCAACCTGTGACTAGAGTAGGCCTAGAATCTAGAGTTGTGACTCTATCAGAGTCGTTCATTCGCCCTGATTTACCAACCGTTCAAAGCTATTTCCTCGAAGTAGCGAGCTCCCCTACGATTACAAAAAAAGTACAATGTACGCCCAAAGGTGCTGTATCCTCGCCTATATTTTGGAACAGGAACTCGTTTGGAACTAACTGGAGTTATCGCCACCAAATAGTTTCATAGAAATACTACGATAAGCCATCAATTATTTCTTTCCGACATGAACGACAGAACGAAGAGTTCTTCTATCTAGGCCTAAAAACTGACAAAAAATGAATGACCAGTGGATGCGATATTCTCTAGCGTGGACTAACGTCCGCACAACTGATTACGTTCATCGGCAAAGACCATACTCATAATTAGACATATTTGTAAGTGTAGTTTATACCCCACAATCTCTTTTTTTGATGTCTCTTTTGGAACAGTAACAAGACTAGACGATCGTGTTACAATCATCTACACTAATTTCTATTTTTCATAATTCATAATTTTTTTAATGTTCATAATATGACTTAAAAGCCTACCTAAGCCTAGGGTAAGTCGCCATTTCCCTGAAGAAAATCAAAAATAGAACATTGTATTACATCTCCAGGTCAGAGTGAGTCAAAATTATGGCTAAGTAGGAACTATTACAGTAATAAAAGTTGCTGAACGACTAATAGTCTATGTTCGATTCAGTATGCTCAATGTAGCATACCTGACCTAAAAGTCAGAGTCGTTCTAAGCGAGGATTAGTTCTCTAGGAACAGTTCGTTCCGGAGTTAACATCTGTAGCATGTAACGTAGTACTCTACAGTAGGCTACAGTACAGTCAGTGAGTCAGTGTAGCAGACGTGCGTCTACAGTGATGTCGTCTGCCAAACGGTCGTCCCTCCTTGCCGCGGATCGTCGCCGACGGTTCCAGGTCAAGAGGGTGTCGGTCGCCACACCTCGCGAGGTCCACGATGATCACGAACAGGAGGTCAGTGTTTTGGGAATAAATTATACAATAAGCACACTTAACCTTAGCGTTGATGTTGTCGAACGAAATACAAAACTGTCCCAATATGCTATCAAATTAATAAATACTAGCAGTAAGCCCGTACTTTGTACGGGGTGTAGGATTCAGTTTAAAGAAGAAAGATCATCACACCAAAATTTAAACCTGAAATCCTAAACAAATCAGTACAAAGTAAATAAATCAATACACAGCTTTATTATTTAGCATTACTTTACAAATAAATAGATTAGAACATTTGTACCATTATAATAATTAGTTATACGTTAAAATTACTTTTTAATATAGTATTATTTCGAAATGGGTTTAAAATCAATGACCAATATAAACCACTAATATTGATTTGACAGCTGTTTGTTTTTATTTCTATTAAATCTTTAAACTACAAAGACAGCTGATTATTGCCAGTAGGTTATTCATTGAAAACTGAATCAAAATGCGAGTAATATCGCGTAAAAGTGGGTTTTTAAATGCTCTTGATTTACTTTTTAAGGGGCGGCGAACAATTTCTAAGCTTTGAAAAACATTCTCTGGAATGTAGAGAATACATGAAATAAGTTTCATTGTAATCAGTTTTCCCGTTTTTTTTCGGAGAAGATTTTTTAATTTTTATAAGATTTGGTAGTGCTCTTCGGCCATATCCCAAAACCCTTTAACTGTGGGAACACAAATTTATCAAATTCCGCTCTAACGATTTTGATTAAAATACCATGGTTTATAGGTATTAAGGTCCTAAATAATATGAAACCACACATATGTCTGTCGAACTAATAGTCCAAAAGTTATGGACTTTTAAATGTAAAAAATTTAAATTTTACGGAAAAATAAAAAATTTAAAATATAAATGACTATCAATCAACATCTAAAAACAGCTTTAAAACTAAACAAAGTATTTTGAGTCATTAATCTACGACTAACGTTAAATTTTCAGTTTCTGGACCATCATGTTACTCCAGAGCTACCACGTCGTTGATGAACAAAAAACGAGAAATTCTTTATGGAAGCTACGTTACGTTGAGTTTCGAGTATCAAAACCAATGGTTAACAGCAATATTACAGTGAGAAAATTATGTAATCATTCAAATAATTACGAAAATACCGGTACCTCGTAATTTAATTTACCGAAAAATTCTACAGAATCACGAAAATGTATTGATTACCAAAACTTAATTAAATAAATTAATCGATGAATTGGTACAAGTCGGTGACTGAGCGCAAGTTGGTACGAAATGGCTTTTCTGATTGCAATTCAGACGGTGTAATTGGGTATAACAAGTTGTAACAATATTGGTATGATTCTTGGCTATCCAACGTAAACAGCACATTTGCAGCTCTTGCACATTTGGCTTCTCCAAGTCCCTTTAAAAACATGCAACCTTAGACACTTAGTCTCAGTACTAGTATTGGTTGGTTCACTCTGGGACGGACTGCTTGTTCGGTTACCTAACACTTGGGGTTGACACCGGGTTCTGCGGGCTAGACCCTCCCTGAGTGACCCACAATGACTTCTCCTGCCTTCCCAACCCTCGGCTATCCTTTCTTCCGGTGGCTGTAAACAGCCCAACTATAGTTGCAGTGCCTCACCATTTATGCCGAAGTCTCCTATTCTGACAATGACAGTGACAAACATGAGTTACATTGCGTGTTATTGTACGTAGAAAACAAACAGGATCCATTACACTAAAACTATTTTGGTAACACTGCAACCTCCACCATCAACTATTTGCATTCGAACGATTGAAAATTCAACACGCGTAACAAAAATGTTTGTATTTACTTCCCTGTGGGAAATAGGTTAGATCATGGATCATGTCTTATGTAATGTTTTCACTTCATCTAAACAGCTGTTCTTATTATTTTATATTAAAAATTCAATACAAGCTCTGATGGTTTCTATGGAAACCTGTTACATATTTTCCATCTTAAAAATCAACAACACTTAAATACTTAGATTATTGAAATGGCAACCTACCCAGGTAGATATTTTAAGCCAAATATGAATGAGAAATGAGTGTAGGATGATTGTGGCGCGATATTGTAGTCTTGTTACTGACTAAGGCTGACATTTTCCTTAGACAGGGCTGTTAATTATCCCCCCCAAGAGCTAAGACATATCCATGTCAAAAAGTAGAAACGCGAAAAATGGAAAATTTACGGTTCAATTTTTACCGTCCGCATACGAAAGCGGATGCGAAGAAATTTTTGATAACTTTATAAATATGTTCTCAATGTACTGTTCATTTTTACACCCAGCCCATGTAACGTGGCAATGTTTCAGACTCAGGATGACGAGGAGGCGATAGAGAGGCCGTCGTTCTACGAGCGCAGCCTCCGGCGCATGACGAGGGAAGCCCTCCCTCAGATCAACCACTACAGCAACACTGTGAGGATCCCGCGACCTGACCTGGACGAGCTTCATAACGCTGTCTACTTCACCAGTCAGGTAACTGTGCTGCACTATGCACTACTACAAACCGCAACTACTGTACTGAATTTTTAGGCAAAACAAATCATATTCCATGGGGGTATAGGGGCTGTAGACCTCCTCAAGAAAAAAATTACATTCTGATATTAAATCAGCCAATAATGAACACGTCGTATAGTGAATACTGGTTCGCGGGGATTACATTTCACTACAAAAAGAAGAAATAGAAGTTTGGAAAACTATTGTTGATCATCTAAATATTTGTGATAAACAATTTTTCCAAACATCCTCATCCTACTTAATATTTTCATCGTTATGTTATACCTGTATAGATCATCACAGCAGAGCGCTCCTTTTTTACCATTAGGCAAATCAAGACATATATAAAAAACACGATGTCCGAGAGTAGGTTACATGGCTTAGCCAATTTCACTATCCACAGGAAAATTCAAGTTTACACAGACTGTTAATTAGTTGGGCTATTAATTAACAGTTTTGTCTTAGGAACATGTCAGCCTTAGTCAGTAACAAAACTACAAGATCGCTCCACAATCATCTTATACTCATTTCTCATTTATACTTGTCTTAAAATACCTACTTGGTAGGTCACCATTTCACTAACTAATATTTTATCACATTACACCTGGCTGGACCTAAATTTCGCTTACGCCATCCGGCATCATTCCCAGAGCAGCCGTCAGTTAGGGATCTGTGCCACTTCGAAAAGCCTTTAGCCATTTGCGGCATTCGTTTGGATTTTTGACATGGATATGTCTAAGATCTATGGGAGGGATGGTAGCAATTTATTTGACACGAAAATAGTGACGTCATATGGCTAGCAGAACAGTTGTTTAGAGGAACGGAAACATTCCCTTTAGTCATGTCATGATCTAAGCTATGTCCTAAAGAGAAGTAAGTTCATTTCATTTTAATGAGCTAGCCTTAATAGGCTACCTTTCAGATCATAAAATAAGGATAATAAATAGTCGCACAGAGCTACTCAGCGATTTCCAAATCAATAAATAATATATTTATGACAAGTTTGGTCAAAAATCTGTCGATAAACATGGGAATTATTTGCCTATTCTCCATAAGATTAAAATGGGAAAGAGTGAGTAGGTTTGCTGCTGTGAGGAACACTGAAAGTAACCATCAAAAATTTTATTTTTAACATTTATACCAACTTTTATCAACATCTGTCCATAAATAAAGGAGTTTGCCTAATCTCCATATGATTAACATGGGAAAAGAGTATGCAGGTTTGCTGCCATGATAAACACATAAACTATGATTTTTTAGCACAAATGTATGGATCTCAACCACATGAAGCTAAATATCAAGTTTCATAAAAAAATATTAGATAATAAGTGAAAAACTAATTTTTCCTAATCCTCCATAAGATTAACATTGGAGCCTTAAAATACAACGTACTGTGTTTAGATTTTTTTATATCTCGGTAACCGTTTAAGATAGAAAAAAACTTTAAGGAACTTAATTGTGTAGTTTTTTAAGCTGATTCCAATGGTGAAATATAAAATTTGAAATTTTTAAAAATTACATGTGAAAAACGCAAAAACCCCCATTTTGGGGTACAAAACCCCCCCAAAGTACCCGTTCCCATTGACCGATATGTCTGGTTTACGAACTCGTCCGAGCAGTTGTAGGAATACAACTTTCTACCAAATTTGGTCTCGATCGGACCATTTTTACGAGAGTTATCGTGCTAACAGACACATATATATATATATATATAAAAATTTTAACGACTATTGTTTTTGGTCTCTGGGCACCTAAAGAAGAAAAAATAACATGGTCTTGGGCTTAAGTCTTACCATGAGACCTACGGTAATAGCTTCTTCCCTATGGGAAATTCGCTAAAATGTATACATTCACACATTTCACCGTATTGTACTCTTACAGCAGTCCCATAAACATCCGTCGCATTACTAGTTTCCCATGAAGAATCTTTAAAGTTGACCCCTGCATATTAAACGAGCTATTCAAGTATAAATACATATAGGGTAACCTATGTACTATAAAAATTAATTCGATCTAAAAATCACTGTAATATAAAGGACTAGTGAGGCGAATTCGTACGTTCAGTTTACGTAATAAACGTAATAATATAAACATTGTAATTATCATATAACACATGACTTTAATTAATCAGACAGAAAATAAAAATATAAATACATAATCCCCTAAAACCGTTAACTATTAACGTGGTGATTAAAGCTGTTCATTTTTTACAGTACCCTTTACTTCATAGTTTAACATTAATGAATGATTCAGATGGCATTGGATAGTAAAGCATACGGTATTGCTAATGGAAAGTAAACCAATCAGCTGTAGCTAAGAAATCAAATGTTTTCATTGTAGACAATTTGTAAACAAACTTACTCTCCATAAGGTTAACATTAGAAATTTAAAACGCATAAAATGGAAACTTATGGGGTTTTCGAAAATTTTTCACTAAAACTTAGGACACATATAGAGCAACTTCCTAAATTTTCATGGCGACATGAGTAGTTTGGCAACGCATAAAAGACATACAGACAGACAGACAGACAGACATACATTCAATTTTATATATAGAGATTAGGGAAGGAAGGACTTCTTAACTACCCTACATCCTTACTAAATTTAAACAATTAAAATAAACTTTTATTAGTTTTTGCTGTTCACTCTATAAAGGAAGGAGATAGTGCAAAATATGAATGTCCAAAACATTTCAACATGCAGTTACCGATACAATTCACATGGGATCTCAAGTAATGTTATCTTGTGCGTGAGAGTATGCCGGTTTCAGTCAATAAACTAGAACTTTATTTTTTAATGACCTATTCATATCATTGCACCCAAACATAGGCCTAACACTGTTCTTAGCAAAGATCGGCTCATTTCATAGCAATATTTCATTAAAGAGAAAATATTAAATTCCAGAGGGTTCGTAAAAGTTTTTACGTATAAAATATAATACATCTATGTATGTGTCTATCGTGTAAATGTTATGTATATGTGTTTTTATCATTTTTTGATAGAAGGAAAGTGCTAAATAAATAAAAAATATATTTGACAAAAGGATTTAAAAATCCTTAAATCCCTCTCTAGTAATCCCTAAAAAATATTCGAGGGTTGATTTATGACTGGTTAGTAGCCTATCTATCTATTTTAGTATTTTATAGAATAAGCCTGCTGTTAATATCGATTTAAAATTAAAGTTAAAATAAACAGTATAAGCGAACGGGCGTGTATTTTTGTGTGTGTACCCTTTCTACCGAAACTTACATGAGATATGTCCTCGTATACCGGATGTCTCAAACCACAAGTCCACCCCTTTTGAAACGAAGGATTTATTTAAAACATTTATTTATTGTTTATTTAAAACAAATAAAATAATATCCAGTAACTCGTACGTGGTTTTAATGCTGTTAATTTCAATACAGTACCAATACAGTAAATTTCACCAGAAGTGGCATTTTATAACCGGAAGAAAATTTTTATAAAATATGAAGCCAAATTTTTGATCCCATATTCACATTCAACGCGAAAAATAAGTAAACAGTTTTCCAAAAATACTATTGAAAGTAAATTTTTATGTTTTTTCGATATCGTACTGTTGTGTTTTCGTACTAATTGTACGTATTCTAGCTTTACAGACCGAATCTAATGTCAGTTAAGACATTCGAGAAAAATAAAAACAGCTGACTATTCTCATCAAAGTTACAGTTGCTGCAACACAACAGCTGTTTATATTATTATTCTTATCATCGTAACATGAACTGTCTATAAAATTCAGTGATTCAATAATATTTTTCTTAAGCAAGCGAACCTTGACATACGCTTCCTTTCTAGAATTACCGGAAGTATCGGAAGTACTTCTCCAGTACTATCCAGAAAAGTACGGGTAGTATTTTTCTATTACTATTCATTTACGTTGACGAGTTTTATATTATTAAGTGTCTTGATTAATTTTATAGAAATAATTTGGGGAAAAACGTCCTAAGATGGTTCGGAGGACCTATTTTGTTCATGTTATATTTACTATTTTTATGACCTATTTTCTCAAAAAATACAGATAAAAAGTTGGATTTTTACGAGTATATAATATAAGACCTCTACAAGGAGAATACATTTTTAATTAGCATAAAAAAGGGACATTATCATGCAGCTTTCCGTTGACGGATTGAAGGTTTGACGAATGAGTCACACAATAGATCCAATTCCAATGACTGCCTACACAACTGTTAATAGCGTTTAATTAGCTGCAATTATTATTCAGTATCAACTCAATATTGCAATGATATTACGCTTATATACACAAATACTGCCCGATCAGTGCACTGTTAGATTATATTAGATTATTGAAATGGCGACACTAGCAGTAGGTAGGTATTTTAAGCCAAGTATGAATGAGGATGGAGTGTAAGAAGATTGAAGCGCGATCTTGTAGTATTGTTACTGACTAAGGCTGGCATGTTCCTTAGACAGGACTGTTAATTAATATCCCAACAGCCGATGGCAACTAAGGAACGTACAGTTTAATTTGGAGTCTAAACCATTGCCTCTGAATTACGAACTGGTCTAATCATAAGGATGGTTCTTTGAGGATTAACGTAGTTTTCAATAGTGCGGACGTTAATCCACACAAGAGAACACTACACCACATACCATTGCTCACAAATATCCACAATTCGTGAACCCCAACTAGGTTAGAGTTAGTTGAGGTTTTTATTGGACATGCCTTAGGTAATTAGGTAATTATGAGGATGGTCTTTGTGGATAAACGTAGTATTCAACAGTGCGGACGTTAATCCACAGAAGAGAACACTACACCCACCGACCATCGCTTATAACTATCCACAATTCGTGACCTCCAAGTAGCTGGATTACAGGACAACGCCAACATCCAGACAGTTATTGACATCACGTGCAGAAAACCACTATTTTGATTCAGGAGACCCCAAAACGGATATATCCACACTCAACTCAAATTCGGAAATTCAAAATAAGACAATACTTTCTCCATATACTATATATATAAGGGTAGAAAGTAAATATGGGGACGTATTGTTGTGTCTGACTTCAGCTGGAAAGGTTACTTTGCTCCTCAACGGTGGGTCGTCCAGGATGGCAATGGGCGGCCTCCAGTCTTCAGCGATGTCGTGTAGTCTACGGAGCTCCTTGATGTGGTTTTGGGTGGACTCAGTTGCATTCTGAAACAATCGAGGAAAAGAGTAATAAAATCAGAATTAATTGTAGGACAACCTAAAGAAATATCCAGATTTTTCACTGGTTTCATCTTTATCGGTAGTATTCATTTTGACTGGGACGGTAACGACGTCCTGTAATCCAGCTACTTGGAGGTCACGAATTGTGGATAGTTGTGAGCGATGATCGGTGGGTTTAGTGTTCTCTTGTGTACATTAACGTCCGCACTATTGAATACTACTTTAATCCGCAAAAACATCCTCATAATTAGACCAGGTCATAATTCAGAGGCAGTGGTTCGGATTCCACGTTAAACTGTAGGTCCCTTAGATATACCATTGACTGTTTGGCTATTAAATAACAGGTCTGTCTAAGGAACATGTCAGCCTTAGTCAGTAACCAGACTACAAGATCGCGCCACAATCATTCAACACTCATTTCTTATTCACAATTCGCAATTCACAATTACCTACCTAGGTAGGTTTCCATTTCAATAATCTAATATAGTCCTAGGTTATACTTTTTTGCTCAATAAAACTCTCCCCATTGATGAGACCTTGGTAACTGTCAAAGAAAGTTTCACAAAAACCTACATATTTCCACTATTGTCGCGAAAACGAATACAGGAAAAGTTCATTGTTAATAACCCATGGTATTGGCTTTAAACCTCTGGTAAGATGTGTTAAACACTAGCACTGAAGTGTTAGTTACAAATTGACTTGTAAACCAGTACTGTTAGAACACTCAAGACAAAGGTCAGAGCTTCATTTACTACATGACACATATTTTGCCAAATATTGGTGCAATTTTTTCGTTACATGGTCATTGCCTATTACATACATTTTAGCGAATTTCCTATGGGAAACAGATCGACTGTATTACGTGGTCGTCATGACAATACCTAGACCCCAGACTATTTTTCCGTTTTGAGGTCCCCAAATGCGAAAAACACTGTTCGTTCTGTACTGTATATGTATACGAGAGAGGTTAGGGAATATTGTTTCCTTAAATGGATTTTTCTACATATAATTGATTTAAAATGAAGTCTTTTTAGCACCATTGGAATCAGCTCAAAAACAATTTAGTATGTTGAATCTCCGCTCAATGCCAAGCGATTATAGATATAGCCAAAGATATAGAACCTGATAAACACAGTACATTGTATTTTGGTGTTTTAATGTTAATCATATGGAGAAAGAATTGAAATGTAAATCTGAAATATTATTTAACATATTATGATAAAACTTGGGATTTAGTTTCATTTAGCTAATATCTAGACCCCCTATACAGTACTAAATATATCTAAAAATCAAAATTCAAAATCAAAATGATGAAATGAAAAATTCTTTATTTAGACAAAGTTAGGGCCACATCGCCCTTTCTTACACTTAACCTGCATTAAAACATAAAAATATGAACATAAAAATAAACTTATCATAGATTACAAACAAAATATACTTAAAAAAACATAGAATATACAAAATAAAAAATAAATAGATTGTTTTTATTACAAAACTTACACTCAAGCACATACACTCACATCAGCAACTGCCCCACCACAGAAGCCCTAGGACACGCCAGCCGAAGCCATCCGATCAAAAAACAAAGTTTTTAGTGCCGCCACAAACTGTGATCGTTTTTCAAGGGATATAGTCTGAATGATCTAGAATGATCTGATTCTAATGGTAAAAGATAAAATTTGAAATTTTCAAAACTATCTCGGGCTTAAGTCTTACAATGAAACCTACATTAATAGCTTCTTCCCATGGGGAATTCTCTAAAAGGACCATTTAGAAAACTCTATTGTAAATTAATAATGATTGTGTTTAAACTTTTAGGTCTAACTCAAATTTTTGATTGAAACTGGATATATCTGAATAAGTACAGTTTTCTATCCTCTTTAAAACCTTTTTACTGCGTATTTTTAATATAATTAATTCGTTATAAAAGAAGTCTTTCGTTGTGCCGAAGAGAAATTCTGCTGTACGGTGCTGCTGTGCAGCGGTGAAACTGACGAACTGCAGTCGGTAACTCAGTGTTTCAACTTACTCACCAAGAAATTTACTAAAATTGTTGGATTATAAAATCAGTTATAACCATTCCTTAGCTACCAATCGCTGGAAATAAATGTGCAATTGCCAACATAAGCAATTTACAGTCTACAAACCGTTACCAAATTAATCAAATATAATTTTGGCAATATCTTAATATTATTTTTCGAACAACTATTTTATTATGCAGTTACCAATACAGTATTTAGTTACGTAAATAGAATTTTGTATAAACGAGCCGTTTCGTGCTCATTGTAGTTCAATATTATGGACAGATTTAATTTAAAATATAAATATTTTTTGATAATTGTTCGTCGGGAAGAAGCTAAATCGGAGATTATTTGAAATATTTTGATTAGATTTTGTATAGTTTCACCTAATTAATGAAGGTCCTGTTATTGTACGGTATGTTAAAAATCGAATTTATTTTATAGTTTCATAGTTTCCTGATACGATGAACGTATCCGGAAACTATATCGGTTTGCTGATACTCTTTTTCAAGTTACTCTAATGCAGGATAACAATTAATAGTTGTATATAACTTCCAAATATAACCTATGATTAAGCTAGATTTGAATTATCAATGGATATTCAGTAAGTGTGCAGGTTACTAAGTGAGCATTTAATATTATTTTGTTACCTTGAAAAAGAATAATTATTTGAGGTATCAAGAAATATCGGTAAATGTTGTACCCAAAACATCTCATTAACACTGTGTACAAGATAAAATAATTTTTATAAAATAAAGAACCATGGTTAATTATTAATTTATAAATGATTTTCAGATTATTATTTCAGAAAGTATAGTTCTAAAATTAAATATTATGCACATTTCATATTTCATGTTGTACTGTAAATATTTTGTATCTGAATTAGTTTTTTATTCCTTTAGGACATTATGATGCAGTAAAGCTGGAAGTAAAGTCTTTGACTATCCATTTTAAAAACAATTTTAATAATTAATACTCAAATTTAAAGTGAAGTAAAGCGTAATGATAATGTTCTCCGAATGTCACAGCACCATATTCGGGACTAGCTTAGACTATTCTCCAACAGGTGGCAGCACTTATCAATAGCCAACATTCTTTGGTGATAGTACGTTTCTTTTCCGCAACAGGCGCTAGCTTCGGTACAATTGACGTTGAAGTATATTGAAATAAAAGGTTTAAATTTATAAAAACATATAGTATTTAAATGTTCTATTCATCTAATAGTATTTTGTAAATTTATTTTATCATGAAATAAACGAAATTTGAATACCTGCCTTTAGGGTTTTGAGAATTTATCTATTTAAAATTTGCGTTCTCGGTGTTAGAGTAAGTGACACATTTATACTGTACTAAATATTTAATAATTCTCTTTGTCAGTTCTCTCATTCTAGATCTATACATTATTCTTAGAAGAGCCGCAGCTCCACTCTTTCATTTGAGTTTGGATAGCAAGCGGCTCAAATTTAAATATGAATCAATAAACGTAGAGGTCTAGTCCCAAAAACTAAGACAAAAGCTAGAAATCAAGAGTGGTTCCAAAAAGTAATGAATTCGGCCGTTAAAAATGTCGCTTCATGAAGCATCTTAAGTATTTTACTGTTTGGAATATTATATACTGTTTTAGACACATTAATTGTGACGGGCCGCACGTCAAATCTCTCAACAGAGAAAGTGCAGCTCAAAATAACAATTCACTGTGTTTTTTACGTTCACTGTGGTGAACTGTAGCTCTATGCTATAGTAAAAATGTAAAAGATACAGTCTAGTTTTACTTATTCAGAGTGATTGCTTAAAATATCGGTAAGTCCTGGTACGGGTACAATCAGTGAGGAGAACAAAAAAAATGCTATACAGTCTCTCGAAAACCTGGACCTGGACTTTGGAGTGTGATTAAAATAACCCCACAGCAGCAGACCTACGTACTAGGGAAGGTTATATCAATTTGATTACTCTCCGTAACAATGGAGAATATGTAGGTTTGCTGCTACGAGGAACAAACATTTAGATTTTTGGGCATACTTCATCAAATCTCAACCAATGTGATACAAAGATTTATTAATACGTATATTTTTAATTTTGAACTAATATATTTAATAATTATTAATATATATGTAATTCTTTTAGCTTTGCTTTAAAAAATGTTCATCTGGTTAAAAATAAATAAAGTTTATTAAAATACACCCATGGCAGCAGACCTACGTATTCAGCGAATTTATAAGTTGCTTGTTATGATAACTAAGCTCATAGGTTAAGCCATTTACCAAAATATTATCACAGTGCGATTATAGATAAAGTAGTTACATAAATTTATGCTTACTCCATAAGAATAACATGGAAATGAATAAGTAGGTTTGCTGCAACGAAAGATCTATGAAACTTGGATTTTTTATTTATAACTTTTTTGGTATACTTTAACTAATTGCATCTTTATAACAAGTTTTATCACAATATTACAAAAAGTAATAATAAATTTGCTTATCATCTAGAAGAGTAACATGGGGATGAGTAAGTAAATTTTCTGCCACGGGAAACAAAACTACTTGGATTTTTCAGCACACATTATTAGATCTTAACATACCTATGGTATCAATCTATAGATCTCCTTTGACAGAATTCATAGGTATTAACTCAGACAACAACCTAATCAATATTGTTTTAATTAATTAATTATAATATCAATTAAATTCCAGAAGGTTGATTCAAAACCAAGTGCTTCTAAAAATCAAATATTCGTCATGTACTAATTTTGATGAATAAAAACAGTACATGTATATACAAGGAATGTATGTGTACGTGGAAGTTGAGTAGTAGGCCCTATTGTCAAATATTGGTACAGTAATTGAAAAAAATATGAACTACATTTACATGAAAATTCCAAAATCAATTGATACATTACTCCTGTCTAATATCACATATTCTATTGTAGGTCAGTGAATTCCATCCATTCATAATTTCAGTCCATTGATTCAAAGGCAGTGCGGTGAGGGAATTTTCGAGCTGCGAGGGGGAAGTTGGTTACGGTGGGAACACTGCGTTGCTGTTTGCAAACGAATTTCGAGCCAGTCCAGTCGCAGACTCGCCGTCAGTACCCGCGTGTTCTGTCCTCGGTGTTCGGTGATAAAACCGTGTTTTCATTTTTACTTGTGACAAAGTGTAAACCATGGCTTCTCGCGAAGGTGGAGGCGACAAAAACCGCGGGTTAGAGATGAAAGATCGTCACCCGCGGTTTCAAGTAAATCGGGTCGCGACAGTTGACGACGCCGATGAAGAAGAGCTTGCCGAATTATACGATGAAGAAGACGATTCGCCAGGATCCTATGTGAAAAGCTTTCGACATTTCACTAGGGAAGCACTTCCTCGTATGGATAATTACAGGAATATTATGTCAATTCAAGCCGCATACAGGCCCACCCTGGACGAACTTCATCAAGGGACTTTACACGGAAAGGTAAATACATTACGGTACATAATGCTTTCAGAGGTTAGGTCAGCAGGCACTTCTGTAACTAACCCTTCCCCCGGGGTATTAGAATATCTTACATAAATTACGTACTCATCTAAACTAATAGTTGAATAAAAACTCGATATCTTTCCAAATACTACGTTTTCACATTTTTTGTAGTGGAAGAAATAGGATCTAAGTAAGCAGTGAGCAATAATTAAATAATACAAAAACCCGTTCGAAATAAGAAATTAATGAGTAGCCTATTACCAGAGAGGAACGGATTATAAGTTTTTACTATCCGTTCATCTATGCTATTAGTGTTTCTCAAATTTTGTAGGTACATAAAATATATGTTTTATATTTTAGTCGACTTAGTTTGGGTTTACCCTATCTTATTTATTTTGTAACTACATTTTGATAATTTCTAAAACCCCCAAGAAAAAGATTACGTTGTAATTCGTTGAACTCTTTTATTTAATGTGTTTAAACGTAGGCTAGGTTAATGAGTGTAATTTGATTAGTTTTATTAGCAGATCGTCTCCACTTACTTTTTTTCATTAAATATGCTTCTTAGTTGTAAAAATGTAATAAGGGTATAGTTTGAAAATAAGTTTCTTGCCTTAGAAGGATTTTTCTTTTGAAAAAATGTGCTATTATGCTGGGAATCAAGTGATCGATGAGGCAATCTGAATCTTAACTGAGTATGATGTTTATTTTATCTGGTTTGTCATCAATCAGAGATTTTCTCAAAATAGTAAAATATATTATTCTTGGAAAAACCTAGTTAACGATTAATTTACTAAAGAATACTATCAACTTGTGGAATGTTCATCTAAAGTTTTGTTAATTCTACAAACTAATGTCTACAAATGTTCTACAAATTAATGCATCTACAAAAGAATATATACCCCCATAGCAGCATACCTGCATCCAAACGAATATCCATTGACTTACGAATTAACCATGATGGTTCAAAGAGAGCCATAGGCCCTAGGTTAAATCTAATTGATTGATTCATATGTTGGGTCAAAAAATGAACAGTCTTCAATAAACAGGGTTTGGCATCCGTTAGGGGATCTCAAACTGAAACTGTAATAGATCTATTTTCTTTGGGAAATTCTCTAAAAAGGTAATAAGCCTAAATATGTTTGAATGGGCGACCATGCTTCTTTCCTTTTTTTGGGAAGGGGGCGTTCTTATCTAAATTTATTTCTCTAACAATAGAATAAGAAGTAGGCTCACTCCACATGCAATTCTTCATCTGTCCCTTCTTTACTTTCAATGTTGCTTTTCAGTTAGAGGAAATATATTCTGACAAAGAATATATTGAATATGACAAAGAAACACTAAACAAAAAAATCTGTAGATCTAGTCAAAATTTAAAAACAGGAACCATCACATTCTCCTAAAACAACTTTCGGTCTATATAACATGCCATTTTTTACATTTTATGGATTTGTGCAGTAATATAAGTGTTCTCAATTTTACGAGCATTTATCATTTTAAAATGGGACATTCTACAATTAGATAAAAGCTGATGGATGGGTTTTAAACAGCATTGATACAGTTATCAGCCACTTGGTGAACATGATATGATTTATTCATAGGTCAAGTTGTTCGTACTTACTCCGAATTGTTTGGACAAGTTTTTAGTACCTAATTCCTCAATTTATTAGTTCTTATCCCCCCCCCCCGATTTGTTGATGCTTACCCCCGAGTTGTTAGTACTTACGACCTCCTCAAGCCTTTTTAGGCTACTTAACTCAAGTTGTTGGTGGTTGTTGGATTTAGCTACATTATATCAGATGGGAACGTTTCCCTCCCATCACACAGATGAGTTCTGGGAAACCGGAAACAGTATTTCAGATATCCGCCAGCTTGGTAGCCCGGAAAAGGATGTACAACGACCTTTTGTATACCTTTCTCTGAGGTCATTTATCGTTTTTTAAGAAATGTTATAAGAAAATTGACTACATCAGTAACAATTCAACACAAATTAAATTATTTAGCATTGGAATCTGTTAAATGCATATAGGTCTATGAGTTTTTTCTGTGATAAACTTATTTAGGCAGTAATGTGTTTTTTATGGAATATGTTATATAATTGTTTTTGAGTGAATTGTGCCAGTCAGGGAAATTAGTGACAAATTTTTTGTGGACACCCTGTTAAAATATTCTTACGTTGGAAAATGTATTTTCTACAAGTTGTCCTTACTACATTTAGAATATCTATCAAATTTCAATGATTACCGTTTTATAGATTTTGAGGCAGTTAACAGACGACTTTGAGAACAAACGACGTGTTCCGGGCGATTAAAATGTCAAGATTAGACGTTATACTGAACCGCAAACAATACCTTAAAACATTGGTAGAGAGTTCTAAAGACTCTGTAATTGTTGCAAGTCACGTCATGTTAATGAGTTAAAAACTGCATTGCGGACTCATTATTTCGGCTATCTGCTGTGATGTGTTTACGGCTGGCTATAGAGTTGACGAGTGTTTACAAAACAAATCTCAACCACTTCCGCTTTAGCCCGACAATCACTTGATGTGCTATTAAGTGCACCGGTCTCCACTCACCAGTAGCGACTGTGGGTTGTGTTCTTACATTATGTATCAATTATATACAGGGTGTCCCATGAGTAAAGTGCCCAACTCCGGGAGAAAATTTTGTGGGTAAAAATAAAGAGGAAATCAGGAATAAATTTTTTACAAAGGCGTTTTGCATACCAGATATACGCCCGGATTTTTATAAAACCCAATACATATGTTTAAATATAAGAGACATAATGTAGAACAAAATCCAACTTGGTCAAATTTAAAATTACAGTGGAGAATGTTTTAAACTTCTGATTTACAATAGTGGGAAAACGGAAAAGGTTTAAAATGGCCGCCATTTTGAGGTTAGAAAATTTTTTTCTACAGTATTTTTTTTGTTGAAACACACTTGCTGAGTTTTATAAAAATCGGTTAAACATTTTTGAGGATAACAATAATTTTGTAAAGAATAGAGAATGGCGGATATTTGATAATAAAAAACGTTTATGAAATGAAAAAAATATTAATTCTTGATTTTCTCTTTATTTTGACCCATTAAACTTATTCCCAGAGTTTGGCACTTTACTTATGGGACATTCTGTATATGTAATAATTTTATATTAAAGCTATTACTGTAATTACTTTCCCTGCCTATCCTATCGGAGGTCTATACATTTTTAATACAATTACTAGATAGGCGACAGTCGTAAAAAGGCATAATTGAACGTTTTAAATTTAATTGAAAGCTTAATAATTAATAATAATAATATATCCATACAAGGTGTAACAATACTTTTAAAGGGCTAATTTTGCGTTGTATTTCTACAGTAAATATTTTTCCCACTTATATTAATTCATGATTTTTTACACCTAATAATATTTTAACGATGTAATATTAATACACCACCTCTGATATAAAACTCTACTGTATAAATAAACCCCCCATAGCTAAGACACATCCACGTCAAAAAGATACGGCAACTAAATAAGAAAAACAATACCTACTGAAAAGAAAATAAAACATAATGCCGTAGATAAAATATTGTAGGAAAGTAAGCCGTCTTGAGAATTTTTTTATTGTGATATTAAAAACAAGATAATTGCTTGTTTATTATTAATTATAAGGTAATTAATATGTAGCAATAATATCTTTTCTGAAAATAAAAGAAAAAAACTTTATTTTTCTAGATAGCCAGTTTAATTTTAATTAATTTATCTTATAAACTATATTTTTACTACCACCACGTGAGGAGAAATAAGAGAGCGCATTTTAACATTATTCTTATGGGACTAAAACTCGAAATGAAAATTTTAAATTATTGATATAAAAAGTAATAATTAATGAAAAAGTCAAGTACACAGAAGATGATTGAGGTTAATCACTGGTGTCAGCAAATGTAATCAGTCAGTATAAGTGCAGTGTGGTTTTGAGACCTAATTTTCACTTTTAGTTTCGTATTAGCTAATCAACATACGAGATGTTTTTGTTGGTTCGTGATTGGGCAGCAGAACGCCTCCACGTTAGTGGCTTCGGACGGACATTCATCTGTTTTTAAGTATTTTGTATGGATAGAATTTTTATAAAAGCTATTTCTAATGCCACGCGTATACTTTCAAATTTTACAAAACAATTTTAATGAACTATCTGTAGATAAGATACAGGATTAATCTTCTAAATAACATATTTTTTTCTCCAGAACATTAAACCTAGTTTGAGGGAAGGTTTGAAGATTTAAGTAGGTCAACGTAATTCAAGACATGTTCGTGTAGTGTGTCTACTATACTATATTGCGGGGGGGCTTATAGTCTGGGGTTTTATTTCAACTAATGGGAAAGTTTTTAGCGGATGCATATGCGGTGCCTTTTTTGCTATCCAGGAAGAAAAAGTCCCACTCTGAGTGTGACTGACAGTCTGTAAAACCAAAATCTTTAATTTTTATTGCGAGCTAATCAGCTGTTCTCGTTATGAATGTAAACAAAACAGACCCCAGTGATGAAATATACTCTTGTATGTTAGGAGACGCGTTTTAGTTGTTGTATTTTTATAACCCAAATCGCCTTATCGTTGGTGCGTTATCAGGAGTGATTGATAATAAGAGTGATATGGTTTGGGTTGGGTTAGAATTGTGAGGATGGGCTCGGTCGGCTATAAAACCAAGTCCACCATCCTTACAAGCCCTATACCTAGAAATATACTGAGGATCAATAGGTATTATTTATTGTATCTATACTAGAGTAAACTGCACGAAATTAATCCGATGAGGTCTTGGACAGCTGGTTCCCCCCTCAGTGTTGCCATTTTTCATTTAGCCTATCAGCTGACGTAACCATATGCTATAACAGAATAGGGCGATCTTGCAACACCGCACTGACTCTCATCGAACCACTTTCGTGTGATTTACTCTAAGATACTACTCATTTGTACTAAGAACTAGTTGGGTGTCTGAGGCCTCCACCTACACAAGACTTTGCTCAAAGCACTTGAACCTTTGGTACTAACCTTCCCCAAGTTGTAAATCATTAGGGAGCAAATGATGTAGACTGGGACGAAGACGTGTTCTGTAATACACCCATTTGGAGGTCACGAATTGTGGATAGTTGTGAGGGATGGTCGGTCGGTGTAGTATTCTCTTGTATGGATTAACGTCCGCACTATTGAATACTACGTTAATTCGCAAAGTTAGACCAGTTCGTAATTCAGAGGCAATAGTTCGGACTACACGTTAAACTGTAAGTCCCTTAGATATGCCATTGACCATGGAGATAGAAAGAATTTGGTCTAAGGAACATGTCAGTATTAGTCAGTAACAAGACTACAAGATCACGCCACAATCATCTTACACTCATTTCTCATTCATACTTGACTTAAAATACCTACCTGGTTAGGTTGCCATTTAAATATCTATGTACTGTCCAAGGTCGTGTCAAAAGAAGTGTTAAAGGGCTCCCAGTGGTAGGTGAGACTTGGGAAGAGTGAATCCTCTTAGAGTAATGTAAAGGTCTGAATTGGTCTGTAGGTCTTTTTTACGGGAAACAGATTTTTGACAACCGCCCAGCCCCCAACGAGGGTCGGAAACCTAATTATGTAGTCCTCGAGCGTGGCCTTTTGGCAACCTCGGTTTCATCCAAAAAATCTCCCTAAAATTCCCTACCTAATTTTTTAATCCCACAAATTAGCACTCTTATCCCTTAAAGTCCTCCCCTCGCCCCGGAATCACCGAATCAGAGACATCAGAGAATCAGAGAGAGGAGATGTAAGAGCGACACGACAAGGGGCTACGTAGCAGACTGAGTAGACTGACCTTTCCTCCCTTCTGTCTGATGGCTCTACATTATTTCGCAGGGAGAAGTGTCTACTGATTCTTTGCTAGGGCCTCCTAATCATGTATAATCTAAAATCTACTGCAGAAATTCATTAATGAACGAGCTTTAGTTAGCTTTATAACAGACACGGCTGTCTCCTCCGTTATCACATTAGCGCTGATAACGTTATCAAGGTGCGGTCACCAGTTGGGCAACATATTCTGAAGAGATCCATACTTTAGACTGATTAAACGTTTATTTATACATTAATTCGCTTAATTAACAGCTTGCAGTTCGTGCAATTTTAGCCACAGTTACGATGCATCAGCGTTTATTATGAACGGTATAATTATAATTGCAGCTTTAAATATGCTGGTAGTATTTTAACGAGTGTTCAAAGCACTGGAAAGTTTCTAGATATTTCATTCAGATCAAATTTCGTTGTTATTTCATTACTTTCTTAAATAATCCAGTCTTTATTTTTAGTCAGTTATTTTCTTACCTTTTTTATTTTGTTAACCCTAGAAGTGGCAAGCTTTTTTTATTTACTTAAGGAAGAAAGTATGTGTCAGTCCACTGATACCGTTTATTTATCATTGACTATAAGTTGATTTGCCTTACACCATTCTAGTACAGTTTTGATTGCCAGAGTAGGTGGTCACCGGCCTGAGCAAGGCACTGGAGAGTCGCATCTTGAGTTGCGTAGTCAGTCGCTTGGAGTTCAGCAGAGGGCAAGGCTCGCTAACTCTCTGGAGGATCGTATCTTGAGTTGCGTAGTCAGTCGCGGAGTTCAGCAGAGGGCAAGTCTCGCTAACTCTCTGGAGGATCGTATCTTGAGTTGCGTAGTAAGTCGCTTGGAGTTCAGCAGAGGGCAAGTTGCAGATTTGGTTGACGTGGGGCGTCAGGATCATGGTTATGTCCAGCAGTATCCCCAGGTACCTGACTGGGGTCTTCCACGGGACTGGGCTGCCGTCGATTTTAAGTTTAGCTGCCATCTTACCGGGTTCGGTTATTTAGCATATCTTACAACAGTTTGGAAAAGTATCTTCGTACGGATTGAAGTAACAATCAAAGAAAATGTTGTCAGTTTCTAACATTTCTTCATTATACTTCATGTAATTCACTGCTGCGTATACAGCTTTAGTTTAGGTTTATTTTTGAGCTTAAACAACCTATTAACATGGAACTAGGGCTTTGAATTAAAGATAGCAGGGGGCCTCATTGACATTGTAATCCTGCCTCGTGTTCAAGACAACAACAGATTAACAAAGATGTTGGTTGTGTGTGTGTGTGTGTGTGAGGGGGGGGAGGGGGGGGAGAGGAAAGGGGGGGGTGTGGGGCGGGGGCAGGGGGGGGAGGGAGGGGGGTGGAGGGGGGGGAGGGGGGGGGGGGGTCGGGGCTCGAGGGGGGGACGGGGGAGGGGGGGGGGGGGGGGGGGGGGGGGGCGGGGGGCTGGGGGGGGCGGGGGGGCTGGGGGCTCGTTGGGGGGGGGGGGCTGGGGGGGGTGGGGGGGGGTGGGGGGGCTGCGGGGGGGGGGTGGGGGGGGGGTGGCTCGTGGGGGGGGGGGGGGGGCGGGGGGTGGAGGGGGGGGGGGGGGGCGGGGGGGGGGGGGGGGGGGGGGCTCGTGTCACAACCCGTTGAGCGGAACCCATCACTACTGTATCGTATCAGTTGACACCTTCACCAGCGAGATGAGGTGACGTCACCGAACACTAGACTGCAGAGAGAGTTGACTGTGACTGAGAGAACTGTTCTCTTACACACTGTCACCCGGTAGGCTACTTACCCCTTCCACAGCGTCCAGCAACGCATAACTCCACTTGCCTTTCAGTTTATTACTTACAGCGCAAAGACGTATTTCACCGAGTTCTTTGATGTGGAGTAACGAGTGGCAGTGATTACGACTTAGCGTTACTATATTCGTAACCGAAAAGAACTAAATGGATACAACCCGTTAAGGCGGTGCGAGCGGCTTTAGGAACAACTGAAATCCGCTACGTCGGCGCTAGTGCACTCTGCGTTACGCATATGTAATTGTTTCGTGCAAGGTTCCTGAGTGACTCGTTTAAGCTAATAATTGCGTTTTATTTGTATATTGTTCATATTTAGATCTTCAGAATTGCATATTTTATAAGATTATCGGATAAAAAATGTAGCGTTAAAAGTTCATTTTCAGTAGTCTGTGAATTTTTTTCTTATTTCAAAAATTCACATAGGTTACATGAAAAAGGTCTATTATTTATCCACGTTCCCAAAATTTCAGCTCAAAAACATAAGCAGTTTGCCCACACCCTTTGTACGAAAACTCCAAATTTCCGAATTAATTATCCTGTAACTATAAACGTTTTCACTAAAAACTTGAAAAAAATATGCCCAAGCATGTTTATGATACAATCAACAAATAAACGATAAAATTGTGAATTTTTAAGATAGTAGATTTTTTCGCTCTCACCACCGTAATAAGAAAGAGCAAGCTGCCATTGGGTGATGGGCCCTGTCTAAGGGATATTTCAGCCTTACTAAAATGACAACAAAATCCCGCCATCATCATATTACACTAATTTCTGATTAACACTTTGCCAAAAGACCTACCGCGATAGGGCACCGTTTCAGAAAGAAAATAATTATATTAATGAATGGAAAAGTTTTGGAGAATATCATCTCTTAATAAATTACCTGCAGCTAGATGAAGATTTAGAAGTTGTTTTAGCCTATGGTCCCTATGTATACAGGGTAGTGTCCCAGATTACGAGATGATTTCGCTCTCCTTTTCAGTTAACGCTTCCTTGGTTCCAACACACTGCAGACGACGCATGAGCATAGTACGTGGTTCTGAGTGTTCGTTGCGCATGCGCCAGACGCTAGATTAAGGACGCCGTGGGAGTTTGTTCAAAAATCTGTCTTCGAGAGACCCACAGGGAACCAGAGGTGAAAAGACATTCATAATATGCTGTATTGCTGTTGAAAACCCCACCTGTGCTAGAGGCATTTACTTGTTCTCCTAGATAACCAAACGGTCTGGTTGTATGTGTGGATACGCTCACAATTTGTACTGTGATTCTTTTCTAGTGAGGTCGACTGTGTCGTCGACATCTTTAATCGGACACCAGGTCCCAAATAAGGCGATATGGTACGTCCAGTTGACGTATCTAACCTCCTGACGTAACTCATAGCTGCTATCTGTGTAAACTCTGAAACATACCTCTCATAAGAAACCCAGATTTAAATTTAATACACATCGGATTAGTTTTAAATAATAATGCGTTCATCTAAAAAATATTTACCACCGATCAAACTGATTAGAATGTTAGTAAACTTGTTTTAGAATTTTGTTAATTAACATTTTTGATGTATAAACGTCTTTATATATAGTCCATGTTCAGAATTCCCTTTAATATGTTATTAGGGATTTTAGTTACTTAAACATAACAAATGACATATTTAAATTCAATAGAAACTGTAGAGGAACTGACTCCATGAATAAAATTGTTCATTTTCTGATAAAATCATGATTAGTTTGTAAAAATATTTTGAATTTTACACACTATGTAAAAAGATATGAGTAAAAAGAAAAAAGTTTATTTTTTTTATTTTTATACCGTAAGCAGACAGATGTTGCATTGTTTCAGTTTTGTAGTTAAATAAAAATCTAGAACACACAAAGCTGCCATTTGTTAATATTTGTCTAATAAAACAATTTGTTAATCGATTACGTTTACTCCAAAAATCTTGTAACTGTTAAACTCAACTATATTTAAACATTTAAAGTCCGTGTTTTTATAAAAATAGCTGACTAGTGTCTATCTAAAAATCTACGTAAATTAAAATACAAAACCAGGCTGTGAGTAAACTTGGACATTTAAATATGATATTTAGATATGTTTCTTAAGGAACAATGTAGTATTTAGAATTCTAAAATGTATAATGCATCTACTGATTAAAAAAATTCAAATAGTTATCAGACAAATTGTTAGACGTAATACGTTAATCCGCAATGACCATTCTCATCATTATTAGAGCAGTAGGCCTACTGGTTCGGATCCCACGTGAAACTGTACAGCCCTTCTCAAACTTGATCCCTCTCAGATGGCATTGGCAGCTGACATGTTATTAATTTCCAGTCCTATCTAAGAAGAGTATCGGTCTTAGTCAGTAACAATAGAACAAGATCGCGCCACAATTACATACACTCATTTTTTAAATGGATATGTCTTAGCTCTGGGGGGGGGGTGATTTGTAAGATGGAAAATATGTAACAGGTTTCTATAGAAACTACCAGAGCTGTTGTATTGAATTTTTAATATTTAAGAATAAGAACATCTGTTTAGATGAAAACAGAAAACAGTCCCTTTAGAGATATCCATGATCTAAAATATTTCCCACAGGGAAGTAAATACGCCATTTCAAAAGGTAAAAGTAAATATAGTAATACTCTTTAAGAGTATGCAATACCTCATCCATCTTGGATTTTAGTCCCATAAGAACAATTTTAATTTTGTGACAACATTACTGACCAACCGAAAGTCGTAAAATGATTTTTGACGTGTCAAATTAAAGTTTAAGTCTTGGGAATTACACTTTCTATTTTTTATTTTAGTATCATAAAAATTGTTGGTTATCTAATATAATTGTGTAATTATATTTTTTTGTAAAATAAGATAAGATTTTGTAAAATCGAATTCCCTTGATAACCATAAAGTGGTGGATATTTTGACTCTTCAACCTTAAGTTTACAACTATCGTGTAACTAGTAACGTAACAAAATTAACGAAGTTCTTAAGGGGCTAAAATGAAATATTTCGATTCTTGAAGTGATTTCCAAAGCAATTAATATTAAAAAAAATTATACAAAGAAATGCTATTAATAGAAACATGTGCTGCGCCTGAAATCAGGAACCAGCAGGTATCTTATAGCACTTGTCAACAATTGTCTGATGGGGCTTGGACCTGTGGTTCTGAATCTCCCATACCTCAACTGAACGTGACACCATAAAACGCTCCTCGACCTCAGCACGACCTGTCCCTGTTCGCGGAGCGGCGACAGAGCCACGCGCCGGCGCCGATCAGATCACAGGTCGGGCGTGTGATCTGATTAACTTTTTCTCGAGCGTGTTGCGTTATAGTAGAGCGAGTGGAAAATCAGGAACCTGACACGTCCTATACTTGGAATGAGATATGCATAACTGAGTAACTGGTGACACGTGTTGAATAGTTAGAGCGATGGCAAGCGTTATTAGATCTCCGCCACCGTATACACGTGCTGCATTTGTACTGGGGTGGTGGCGTGTCCTGTACTCCAGCTACTTGGAGGTCACGAATTGTGGACAGTTATGAACGTTAGACTGTTGGTTAGATTAGACTAGATTACATTACCTGGTGACCTACCGAGGTAGGAATTTTAAGCCAAGTATAGCGTGGTTTACACGATGCCAGTTGGTGAGTCAATTGTCATTTGACAACTGTCATCACGTGGTTTCAAGATTCTCGGAGGCCAGTCAAGTTGAGCGAGATGTTTATACGGGGCCCACTATTGCCACGACAGTCGACAGCGAACATGGCCCAGTGCTTGTCGTCTGGTGTGTCCCGCGAGGACTTAAAACGAATTTATTAATTTTTATGTTGTTTCCTGACCTGTTTTTAACTATCTATGTTACATAACTTGTTTCCGTCAACAGTCCTGTTCTTTTTTAAACGACTATTCGTATTTTAAAACCTCATCAAAGTTTAATCTTCAGATCATTCAAAACATTTATCATCAAATCTTGACTAGTCAGATCTTGAATGGGACGGTGGCGACGTCCTGTAATCCAGCTACTTGGAGGTCACGAATTGTGGATAGTTGCGAGAGATGGTTGGTGGATGTAGTGTTCTCTGTGTGGATTAACGCCCGCACTATTGAATACTACATCAATCCACAAAGACCATCCTCATAATTAGACCAATTCGTAATTCAGAGGCCGTGGTTCGGATTCCACGTTAAACTGTAGGTCCATTAGTTGCCATCGGCTGTTGGGCTATTAATTAACAGTCCTGTCTAAGGAACTCAGTTATCAGTAACAGTCTACAAGATACATTTTACATTCATTCCATTCTTTGTTAAAATACCTACCTGGGTAGGTCGCCATTTCAGTTAAAAGTATAAAGTATAAAGCACACAATACGACAAATTACAATAAAATTCTACACTTAAACACTTAATTAACACATATAGGCTTGACATAAATAGTTTTATTAGTTATAATTTTGTTGCTAGCCGGTGTAGATAAGTTCAACGAATTTTCAAATTGATTTCGCCACTCCACTTTGGCAGGCCTACCATTTTTCTAACGAATAACCGGAATAAATCAACACTCCTGTATGTTTCGACTGACTCCAGGAAACTGGCCAAAAAATCAAGATAATGCTACTGGCCTACTCCGTTAAAACGGTGCAAAACTGAGATTCCGAGTGGTAATGTTGGGCGGCTCGTTGTCCTCGTACTCGGAGACTAAGAATTTAAAATTTTAGGTGTTACAATAATTTAACTAATTTAGTTAGCTGTCTTTTAGCAATTGTCTCACCAGCTGGCATCGTGTAATCTTATTAAAATGTCGCTTACTACGATTTCTATGTTCACTTAAATTTAATCTTCATATCTATTTATCATTTTATATTTGACAGGATCTGATACAACGGCGCCGATCTTTAAATTTTGATAACTAATTTATAGATGTTCGATGGTTCTAATTAGGATGTTTTTCTTGTAATTTTAAGTTTAAAATCTAAAAATTTAACATTACTTATAGATCATGTAATTTCAAACGGATCTCGTAACGGCGCCGATTTTCAAAGTATTAACAATTTCCGATTAGATGTTCAGATTGGTCATTAGAAAATGTGTTTCTTGTAATATTATTAAAACTATAACATTACGTTAGAGAATCAGTAAAGCAAACCAAAACGCTGTTTTATAAAATTTCTTCTTATAAAGTTGGCAAAAACAATATTAATAAGTTTTTCATTAAATTTATTTTATGTATGTAATAAATGTAAAATTACAGTTTCAAACAATTTGTATAAAATTAATATCTTCAATACCAGAAAAAATTCAACACTCCGTGTTTTGATAAAAGTATTCGTTGTAATGTTAAGCCACTGTACAAACTAGAATTTGTTACTCCGCTTTTTCCTCATTCCGTTTATGAAAAAAAATTGTCACACTATAATCGGTATGAATTAAAAAAATGATCGGTTTGGCTTTTGGAAAACGTTAAAACGGTTCAATTGACAAAAATGTAGCCGAGTTGTAGCTGTCTAGAAATTCGCAGGCCATCTTAAATGTTTTCAGAGTAATAAAGTGAATTTTTCTAATATTTTTATAAAAATGTCTATATAAAGACAATCTAAATCATTCTATTCTAATCATAGACAATAATAGAATCAATAGAAATTTGTTTAGTATGCAGATATGCTGCGACGAGGTATTATTACAGTTTTACCTAAATAATTGTTAAATCCAAATGGATGGAGGACAAAGGGGTAATGTTGGCGCTGTAATCAGTAGCTAACCAGGAAGGGCAGTGCTCTCAACTGTATTACGTTGTTATTGAGTTTGCCGGCAGAGCGCAGCGCCGTCAATTGAATCACAGCATTACTCCGCTGTGCGTGAGTGCTGTGACGGAGAGGAGACTAACTTGGTCGAAACCCACTGTCAGAATGTCAGATCACTATAGACACCGCGATTAGAACCGAATCGCAGTTGAAACGGTTAAAAATGTATTCGGGGGGATTATAGTTTTCAATTTCATAACGCTTCTTTATAGTTACTGTATAGTAAAAAATATGTGAATCCATAACCTTTTATTATAATTTAATACTATCATAGGCCATGGTTATCCACAAAGATCATCCACATAATCAGTTCAGTTCGTAATTCAGCGGCAAAATTGTGGTTCGGACCCTGCGTTCGATTTTGGGTCCCTTAGTTGACATTGACTGTTGGATTATTAATTAACAGTCCGGTATAAGAACATGTCAGCCTTAGACAGTACGTAACTAGATTTCAAGATCACGCCAAAAGACATCTTACACTCTTGTCTAGTTCATAACGTGGCTTAAAATACCTGGGAATGGCGTCATTTCAGAAATTAATGTAATGTTATATAATGTAATGTAATGAGATGTTCCATACTATTTTAAGGAATTTAATACGGGGTTTTGTTGCTCCATTCAGCCGATGAGGATGTAAAATATTCCACGCACACTGCCATAATGTACTATTGTTAACAAACACCAATTAGGTTGGAGCTACTGTTCCTATGAGTGGAGTTACAACTAACCGTACTCAGTCCTTACAATGACAATGGGTTGTCTATGAGATTGTACTGAGACACAATAGTATCTTACATCAACAACAAAGTTTTATAAAAAATATTCTAAAGGTCACGAATTGTGGATAGTTGTGAGCGATGGTCGGTGGGTGTGGAGTTCTCTTGTGTGGATTAATGTCCACACTATTGAATACTATGTTTATCGGCAAAGTTCATCCCATAATTAGACCAGTTCGTAATTTAGAGGCAGTGGTTCGGACTTCACGTTAAACTGTAGGTCCCATAGTCTAAGCAACATGTCAGCCTTGGTCAGTAACAAGACTACAAGATCGCGCCACAATAATCTTACACTCAATTCTCATTCATACTTGGCTTAAAATACTGTAAATAGGCTTAACTTTTGGTAGGGTCGTTATCTCAATAATCTAATCTAATCTAAAGCTGTTTTTCCACCTAGGAATTGTGTTTTATTTACTCCTCCCGAAATCCAACGTTTTGGCCGTCCCTACATGGGAGGTTCTACTGAACACGTTTGGGCTCACGGACGTTTCGGTTCATTCGAACCACACGGAACGATTTGCTCGTTTAAGCATTCCTGTGTTGCAATGTTTGACGGCGACGGTAACGGAGACGGTCGTCTGGCAGAGGGCGCTAACCGCGATGACGTCACTGCCAGCAGCCACCAGGGCGTCGAGACGCCGGCCATCGATTTTGGAACCGTGCCATGTTCCCGGTCTGTTTACTTTTGGCTGTGGGTTAAACACTATTATGACCCAGTTCGGTACAGTCCCATTCCTAGATTGCATTGTGACGTCTAACACTTATTCAGATTTAGTCATTAAGCTGTTTGTGCAAATCACATCATACATCTTTGGCTCCTCCTCTCCTCCTGGGGCATTGCACCCTAAGACCTCGGTCACTTCCCACTCAGACTGTCATTCGCGACCTATCCAAATCCCTCCAAGTTCCTCCGTTCCGTTGCGATAAGCCGGAATCGCCAGCCATGTTTACTGCGACCTCCTAATGCTCCAGACGGGCACGTTGAGCACGCACCTCAACTGGTAGCTGGCTATAAAGGGTTCGTGGTACTGCTGTCTTATATGGTTAATTCAACAGTACAGTAATTACAAGCAGAGTAATTAAAAGAAAGCTACAGTTGGCTCTAACTGGTTTTTACTAGTTCAGAGATCGAAATTGGGTACATTAAAAATGAGCTGTTCAAGTCCTTTGGCTATCCAGTGTGACGGTCTAGCCAGAATAAAATAAATAAATAGTAAAATTGCCTTTTATTATCCAGCGTTTCTCAGTTACAACCTCTTTTACAGAACAACTCTCGTCATATTTAACTAAAAAACCCGTTATTTAGGTAATAATTCTACAAGCTTATTTCTGAAAGTTTTTCCTACACAATCTTTAAGTTGAGAGGGGAAGTCATTGTAAAACTTGGGCCGAAATAAGAGAAATTCCCCCTTCCCATTTCAAGTCTTAACTTTTAGGAAGTGAAGGCAAGTTCCATGACGGGTAATGCGCTGTGAAACCTCCTCCCGGAAGGAGAGTCGCTCACAAAAGTACTGAGGTTCTTGTTGAAGTAGAACATTATGCACAATGATTAGATTAGATTATTGAAATGGCGACCATACTACAAGGTAGGTATTTTAAGCCAAGTATGAAATAGAATTGAGTGTAAGATGATTGTGGCGCGATCTTGTAGTCTTGTTACTGACTATGGCTGACATGTTCCTTAGAGAGGACTGTTAATTAATGGCCCAACAGCCGATGACAACTAAGAGAACTACAGTTTAACGTGGAACCCGAACCACGGCCTCTAAATTACGAATTGGTCTAATTATGTGGATGGTCTTTGCGGATTAACGCAGTATTCAACAGTGCGGACGTTAATCTACACAAGAGAACACTACATATACCGACCATCGCTCACAACTATCCACAATTCGTGACCTCCAAGTAGCTGGATTACAGGATATCACCACCATCCCAGTTACGTTACAAGCACGTTATGACCCTACAAACGGCATCCACCACCAACATCCCAGAATTCTCGAGGAGTGATGTCGTATCTCCTGTCCACCCGGGATTGGTTCCCTGGAAGAGGGTTGCTTACTTGCTGTGCTTTCAAAAATTTTCCAGTCAGGGGATGTACTGTCCTAGACCTTATATGAAACGTTTAGGGCTTCGTGGTATAGACAATTAGGCTCAGTCCTACGTGGGCCATGCAATCCTAGCGAACAAAACGTTGGTTCTACTTGAACTCGCGATCCGGGCGATCTTAGCGTTACTTGCGACCAAATTCTTCAGTGTCATCATGCTCTCAAAAGAGAAAAAACGTAAGTTGTTGATGCTGTTACTTGTTATTAAATGTTACTTGTTAAATGGAGTCCATCTGCTAGTTTTGTCCAAATACGTCCATTCATCAGCTTATTGTGGTAGTTCGCGTACTCCATATTCCACAAGAACGGATGTTTCTGCAAAGCTTCTATTATTTCTTCATTATATAGGAGTTGCAGAAGAAGCACAATAAATTATGCACTCAATTAGATCTATCAGCTTCACAGGTCACCCACACACAGGGACACTAGCACTTCTTCCTCTTTCCCTCGGTCGCTGGGATCGCGTCACACCCGTCGTTCACGTAGGACTGGGCCTTAGGGTACGCGCATGGGGTACTCAAGGGTTGTTGAGTTGGAGTGTGAACCATCCTCAAAGTGTTCTATCAACCAAGCCCGAGCTGGATTGGTTTTGTGGTTCTTCATACTTGTCTCAAAATTGGGTGTACGTGTACTGTACATGTACCTTTCCCATCCTTTTGACTCCCTCATTTCCACTACTTGTCGGCTTTTCTGGGACTCCTAATCCTCTAGAATCTAGCAACTAATTAGAAGTGATTGTAATTTTACCTGGTCAGTGTTCCCCTCCCCCACATCAAAAAATGGTGGAAGTTTGTTTGATGTAGTTTTTCATGGCTTTTAACATTTGTTCAGTTTACGTATAGTCAAAACCCAGAAAGTATAATAGAATTTGCACGATGGGAGTTGGAAATTTCATGTGCAATACGTGTCCACTGTCCACGTTGTCGGTAGTTCTGTAGATAGTCTCCCCTGGGCCCAGGCAGGACCACTTGTCATTATGCAGTTCCGGCGACACCGGTAGCGGACGTGATTAACCGCGAGTTGGTGGAAGTTTCCGCGGAGATGGCGTGCGAGGCGACGTTATGCATTTGTCACGTGACTTATCCCACTGCACCCAAGGTCACTGCGACCGCGACCGCGATCAAAACCGCCGAGTGGAAACATTTGGATTCGCCGCTTTTCTAGAGAACTTGGAGTGGATGGTTTAATCCATTTACTAAAATGGAGTAAGTCTGCAGTATCGCCTCTTCCCATAGGAAAATTTAAACAATTGCCTAGACGTAATTTTAAAGAGTATTATAATCTACAGCACAGCGATATACCTGATTGGAATTTAAATTTTTTCATTTTCTCAATTTTTAGATGATAAATTATTGCCGAAAATCAACTTAAAATATAAGTACTATTGTCATAATAAAAAATATTTAAATTTCAAACAGATAGAAGTAGTTAGTTAGGTAAAGTGTTATGTGGTTGAATGATTATGAAGATTTTATGTGAATATGTAAATTTGAATGAATATGAAATTATATATGAATGTTTATATTTAAATTTACATATTCACATTATCTATATATATTCACATAAATCTTCATAATCATTCAACCACATAACACTTTACCTAACCAACTACTGATAGATCGCTGGTAAATATTTTTAAGATGGACATATTCTGATTCTAAACTAATCCTATGTGTATGTGTTAAAAATTCCTATTAGGAGAAAAATGTTTTTGAGGTTTTATTGCTCTTACGATACTAAAATTCCAAGATGGCGGAAGTACAGACTCAAGCGATTGGTTTGTGTAAATGGCGTTGCATGACTAAATGTGACGACTCTCGCGACTAGAGCAGAGTATAGTCAATTGTCAAAATATCTTTATTCATTAATATAAACAAGGGTGTACAAGAATGACGTCAGTTATATGATCAATTAAAAACTAAAACGTTGTAAACTAATTGTTATTCTAAGTTATGACCTGGAAAAACTCTTGGAAGGAATAAGGAGACATTTACAATAAATACATTTTTACTCAACATTTTTAAAATATATAAATATTATAATATATGAAATCAGCGTATGTTTCAATAAAATTAGATTACGAGCTGGATAAACAATTTTGTTAATATGCCTAGTTAAATAATCGTAAGAGGAACAACCCAAATTTGGTAGGCTTAATAGAGACTTAGGAAACCCCTTCAATATTCCAAATTCTTCTTAAAGCTTTATTTCATGCAGTCTGTTTCCTCCATGATAAGAATTATGCGAATTGCTTGTTTTTGTGGCAATAATATTCTTTTTAAATTTTGAAAAGTTCTACCATATAAAATTAACCCAAAAGAAATATGGGAATAAACAAGCGCGAAATAAACCATTTTCAAAGTGTCTAATGTGCAGATCTTTGAAATTTTCTTAAAGCATATCAACCGGGAGAGGTTTTACTACAGAGACCTTTAATATATTTTCAACTTAAATTTTGACCTTTTTTCGTATTTAGTAACGTTTACTTCGTCTAAAAGTTTTCTGCCAATAAAAATATTTAGTTGGCAGGAGGGCCTGTTCTGCACTGTATTGAGAAAGACATGGGTTTTGTTTTTGAGTATTTCTAAATTACCTAAATGCTGTGCTGTTGAATAAAGCTGTTCAAAGGCCAATTGTTCAACTGTACTGGTTGATTTACTTGAAAACTTAAACATAATAAATAACAAAGTTCCTAAAATTGAACCTTGTGGGACACCATAGTTAACTGCTTCAATTGTGGATGGCACGTGAAGGTCACGTGAGCATGGTCCCGGACGACTGACCACTGATAGTGACTACACCCGAGACGACGGGAACAGTCAACCGTTACACTATTGGTCGCCACACCCTGTAGAATTGAGTCCCCATCAGTGCTGCCATCCTGGATCTTAGACCCATAACAACCATGTTAATTTTGTGACATCAAAAATATGTTTGATGTGTTAAATTAAGAGTCTGCATCAGTGGTAGCCATCTTGGATTTTAGTCCCGTAAGAGCAATGTTAAATTCTGGCGGAACATACCTTCACTTTGGCGTGTGTAGTGGCGTTAATTATCAAAGTATCGATGTAAAACTTTGGAAGTACATTGATGAGATGTGGCTCAAGGGCATGACCTTTTCAATATGTTCAATATGCTCAAAAATTTAACTTGATATAAAAACAAAATCCAGGAATATTTTGTTTGTTTGTTTTGTTTTTATATCAAGTTAAATTTTTGAACATATTGAAAAGGTCATGCCCTTGAGCCACATCTCATCAATGCACTTCCAAAGTTTTACATTGATACATTGATAATTAACGCCACTACACACGCCAAAGTGAAGGTATGTTCCGCCAGAATTTAAACATTGCCCTTACGGGATTAAAATCCAAGATGGGTACCACTGATGCAGACTCTTAAAGGTAAAGCGGAAGTGTTTATCTTTTTTGTGGTATAAATTTAAGAGGCGTGGTTATTGTAGTTTCTGTCTCGTAGGACCCATTAAAACACTAAGGAGTCACAAAATATCGTCTCTCCATGTCGAAACATTTTATTAAAGAAAATTAAGTTACAGTTTTTCTATTTTATTTCCAATTTTAGAAAGCTGCTTCAGCACATTTCGTAGTATTATTTTAAAATGGCCCTACTGTAAAGACCCAAACTGTAATACTCTAGTCCCAGTTATCGTAATTACTGTGAACCATTAACCGTTCTGATGCTTAGTCCGGATTACGTACTAATCTGGTTATGTTTTAAGTTCTAGCTCGCCCAAGGACGGGATCAGATTCCATATTCTGAAACATCGTGAACTTTTTTTAGTGATTGAAAAAAATGTCTGCAATAAAAGTTGCTCTTTACGATCGTTTGAGCAATAACCGATGAATTAATAAATTTAAACATAAATTTTAATATTTAAATTGTAAACTAATCGGCGCACTTTACCTCAAGACTGGAATGTCCTACAATATCCATAAATTTTGAAAATGAACTTAATTTTCGTGATATTGACTAATATTAATGATAGTTGTTGGTTTTGACGTTGGACACAGAGTGGTCATGTTGTGGCGTAGGGAGCCAGCAGTAAACACGATCGATGACGTGGCATCAGCAACTGACTTCTGAATGCTGACGGTTGGCAGGGCGTCTCCGCTGACGACGCCCTATTCACACATAGCATTCTCTGTTTGACATTCCTTGACGCATGTATAATTTTGCAGTAAGCCCGTCCTTTGTACGGGTTGTGTACGGGCTTCTCAGTGTCCAGAAGCAATATACTGTACGCTTGTATTATTGTCATAAAATCCTATACTCTAAGACAAACAATTTTTTCAATTGCAATTGCAATTTCGGGCAATTTGTTCTGTCCATGGATATATGATATTTTGTGTAATACGGGGTATCACGGGGGTAATAAGGGATTTTAGTCACGAGAAATGATCGGAGCATACAAGTCCGGGGGAAATTTTCGTTTTACTGCCCTTCAAAAGTGTCCATGCTATCGTTATGCTATGCTATGCGTTATGTCCCTTTTTGTAGTTGCAATTAACCAAAACTGATTATTCAAGTTGTTTTTATTTTTCATGGTCAAATTTGTAAACATCGATTTATACAAATATTTTTTGTGCTAAATTTTACAAGAGTAATTTTTAGAATTGAAAATTAAACATAAACGGCCTGAAAGTAGTTTTACCGCGAATAAATCCAACTCAAACTCGCGACGAAGTTTGGAAGGAAGTTTTAAAACCCATTTAGACCCGCTGTTCCCTTTTGGGAGAGATAATTATTTAATTAATTTATAAAACAGTGCCCTCTAATAACCAATATTATATAATAATTAAGTTTTAACTTAGATAATTAACTGATCTATAATACATGTTTTATTTCATCCGAGCAAAGCTCGGTCCCCCGTTATTATTAACCTGAACTCATAAACGAATACATAAATAAAAAAATCCTAACCGAATCATTTAGTGTTAGTTTTTAAATTATACGAAAAAGATTATATTAGAAAATTTGCATGATTAGTAAAATTCATTGTGTTGAAATTACAATTTGATATAGTATAGTTGGACTCAAAAGGTTTATTTATTTTAGTTTATCAACATCAAAGGTATTTTAACGTTTCGGATGGGAACGGTTCAAACCCTGGTCTTTATCTAACTTCAATGTTAGATAGGTAGTTAATTAATTGTCGAATTACCAATTATTGTGACTGAGTACGGAATTGAACCAGGAATCTTTGGGTTACGACGTGAGCAGGTTAGTTTTAAGCAATGAATGGCAGTGTATTTTTTTCAAAAAAAAAAGTGCATGACAAGATTATTTTATAGTCCAGACCAAGTCGGTATGATGCTGAAAACAAAAATGTTTAAAGTTGAAAAAGTAACGAGAAACGAGAGTCAGTGCTTGTTGAGCTATTATGACGTGCAACGTTATTTTTTGTGCTATGATGTTGTGTGCATGACTTGAGTTGTTGAGAAATGCCGTTCTAGATTACAGCTGACATGAGGACGGGATCAGATTCCAGATCCCAAAAAGTCCTCTGCGTCCGTATTTTCCACCACACAATAATCTTGATGAAAAATGTCCGCAATAATTAAATAGCATAAGCATAATATTACCAACCATGAAGTTCAAACTAAAAAATAGACATTTTGTGATTTCCAGTTTTTAGACCTTTATTAATATAGTAATTTTTTACCTTTATTTGCCTGTAGATCTAAAAAGTCTTTTATTATTCCAACGTACATTTCGCTACTTTGTGTAGCATCATCACAGGCACAGGGTATAATCTTGAGTGTAAATAAATAATATTTATATAAATTCTTGTTCAAATTTCATATGTTAAATATTTTTATGAATGTGGTGTAGTTGTATTTTCAATTTTGTTAATAATTTTGAATAGTATTGAATTTAAATAGTCTTTTTTCTTGTTTAATAAATTGATGTTACTAAAATTCTGGATGTGCTTGTATATTTCGTAGCTTTCTTGAATTTTTGCAATTGAGATTTGAACTGCAACTACACCATATTCATTGAAATATTAAACATTTGAAATTTGAACAAGAATTTGTATAATTATTATTTATTTACAATCATGATTTTACCCTTTGATGATGCTACACAAAGTAGCGAAATGTACATTGGGAGAATAAAGACTTTTTAGATCTACAGGCAAATACAGGTAAAAAATTACTAAAAATAGAGTTTTAGAATGACATTTTACATGCATATTTACAGGAGCTTAACTGTATGATGCAAGTGTCGGTGGAGATGGCTGTTTGATTGCAGTACGGTCTAGTAATAATTCTTCCCGTAGCGACGTCCTGTAATTCAGCTACTTGGGAGTCACGAATTGTGGATATTTGTGAGTGTTGTAGTGTTCTCTTGTGTGAATTAACGTCCGCACTATTGAATACTACTTTAATCCGCAAAGACCATCCTCACAATTAGACCAGTTCGTAATTAATACGCAAGTGGTTCGTACTCCACGTTAAACTGTTGATCCCTTAAATATGCCATGGACTGTTGGGATAAGGTTTTTTGTCAAGGTTATGCTGAGATATACGCTCGCTTGCTCTTGTAGTATTGGCGTCGAGCTATATACTAATTAAAGAGAAAGGCGACACTTCAGTTGAGAGGAGCAAGCCAAATAGTTTCTTGGCCACGTCGTTCGCGGCAGACTAACCTATTTAAAACTCAGTTGTCAGTTAATTTTGAACTTTTATTAATAGCACACTATTAAAATTCACACACTTCGTAGTTTTACCGGTTATTGTATTTCCCGGGAGTCATTCTAGTGTTTTTATTGTGTGGAGGGTGAATTGTGTTTTTAAATTTAATATTCTTGTATTTAAATCTCGTGTTCAGTTTGAGGACTGTCCCAGGGGGATGTATTGATACAGTGAAGTTCTTGGGAATTATAGTAGATGGTAGGCCTGAGCTTAATAATTGCGGTTTTCATTCCGGTTATATCTCATATCAATTAATTGTTATTTCTTAGATATTTTAGTTTATTTGCCATTTAATAGTCTAGCCTATTTTGAATTGTTAACAATATATCTGTTGACATGATTTGATACATTGAGCATTGTATTTTCAATGGCCTATAGTAAGTAATGCAGGTATTTTGATTTTGTTCGCCTTTAATTCGTTTTGTAAATCGATGCATTTTACGTACTTAATAAAACTATATAAACGCTTCTTGAAAAGCTCAAATGGGTATCTTTAGGTTTGATCTCTCTTACAACGAAGCTCTGTAGACGTTAACCAGTACGCTAGCAAATGAGTCTGCATCAGTGGTAGCCATCTTGAATTTAAGTCCCTTAAGGGCAATGTTAAATTCTGGCGGAACATACCTTCACTTTGGCGTGTGTAGTGGCGTTAATTATCAAAGTATCAATGTAAAACTTTGGAAGTACATTGATGAGATGTGGCTCAAGGGCATGACCTTTTCATTATGTTCAATATGTTCAAAAATTTAACTTGATATAAAAACAAAAATCCAGGAATATTTTACAAAATAAATCATTATTATTTTTTATTGAGAGCGAAAATAAGAAGTTCTGTAATGTGGTGCCCTAGACGACTGTAATACCTTTAATTTGACACCTCTTCCGTTAATTTAAGACAATAGGTCAAGGAGATATAGACGCCAGAATTTAACATTGCTCTTACGGGACTAAAATCCAAGATGGCTACCTCTGATGCAGACTCTTAACACTACTCATTTCCATGAGTTCTTTTTGGTGGTCTTTGGCCTTCGACCTTGTTCGTAGTTGCCCCTTACATTACTTATTTTTTTAGCCTTTCAAATATTTTCACGACAGGTACGTTGTCAACGAATACTTCACTCAAACAAAATAATGGAATAATGTGTATAACCGCATGATTTAGTTAAAATTACATACTTACCAGCGAACAATGCTTAGAAATTCCTTTATTTAAACATTTTGTTAACGTTTTCTGCTAAGAAAAGTCCGTCACCAGCGACCATTAAGTCTTCTTTACAGTAGAGTTTTACAACTACATTACGCGGCCATAAAGCTACTGGGTGCAGTAAACCTCTAGTTAGTTAAGAGTTAATGTAACTACTGTAGTTAATGGTGAGAAGGTTCTTAACTACCCTAATTGGTTAAAATAAAAATTTTAGATTTATAGTTCTCAAAATGGGGGTTCCTCTTCGCATTGCGCACCAATAATTTACTGAAATGATTAAATACCCCCGTCGCAGCAGACCTGCGTACTCAGCGAATTTCCAAATCAATAACATAATAATAATAATATATGACTAGTTTGATCATTATCTGTCAATAAATATGAGTATTATTTGCCTACTCTCCATAAATTAACATGGGAAAGAGTATGCAGGTTTGCTGCTGTGAGGAACGCTGAAAGTAGGTGTAACTAGCGTAAACAATTAATTTTTTGAGCATTTATATCAACTTTCATCAACATCTGTCCATAAATAAAGGAGTTTGCCTATTCACTATATGATTAATATGGGAAAAGAGTATACAGGTTTGCTACCATGATAAACCCATAAACTATGATTTTTAAGCATAAATGGATAGACCTCAACCACATGAAGCTAAATATCAAGTTTTATTCAAAAATATTGATTAATATGGGAAATATTAATTTTTCCCTATCCTCCATAAGATTAACATTGGAGCCCCACAATACAACATACTGTGTTTAGATTTTTTAATATCTCGGTAACCGTTGGAGATAGAGAAAAACTTTAAGGAACTTAATTGTGTAGTCTTTTAAGCTGATTCCAATGGTGAAATATAAAATTATAGATTTTTAAAAATTACAAGTGAAAAACGCAAAAAACCCCATTTTGGGGTACAAAACCCCCCCAAACTACCCGTTCCCATTGACCGATATGTCTGGTTTACAAACTCGTCCGAGCATTTGTAGGAATACACGTCTCTACCAAATTTGGTCTCGATCGGACCATTTTTACGAGAGTTATCGTGTTCACAGACATATATATATATATATATATAAATTTTAACGACTATTGTTTTTGGACTCTGGGCACCTAAAGAAGAAAAAATAACATGGTCCCGGGCTTAAGTCTCGCCATGAGACCTACGGTAATAGCTTCTTCCCTATGGGAAATTCGCTAAAAGCTAGAGTATGTTTATAATTTTAGAGATACAGTTACATGCAGAGTTTACTATTGTAGAATGTGTTTAGTTTTACCATTTCTTTAGTTGCAACAAGTGAATATACATTTTATCACAATTTTTTTCTTTCCAGGTGAGTTTCCATAAGCGGTTCAGTACGTAAGTTCACTACAAGTTCAATAAGTTGTTAAGTTGGCAACAAGTAGTATACTCGTATTTATTTTTATTAAAAGAGCTTTTTTCAGAAAAAGTAATTTGTTGAACATTTGAATTTTTATTCTGTGCAATACTTTAGTCTTATGAACGCAAAAGAAAATTGCTAAAGAAATTGATCGCGGAGCGTCTTTTTGCGGAACTCAGATATCGAAAGATTGATTCTCTCGGGAGCTCATCATCAGATGCAAAGAGATGTGAGGTACTTGTTCAGGATAAAATCAATAAACACATTTAAAATTCATTGCTAGCGTGCGTAGGACACGTGACATGTCGCTAAAATAGGGATCGGAATAAAACATTGCTGAAAATCAAGATTAATAGAAAATGGCTCAAACTTAACGATAGGTGTTCGAGATACCGAGGTTCGCACTATACGAGTATTCAGTGAGTGTATAATGAGTAGTTTCTCTTTAGAAATATTAATTTTATTGAAACTAATCAATCAATACCGGTGCTCATGGGTAATAGCGCGATAACGTATAGTCGGAGGTTGCTGGATCGAAAACCATTAGCTGACGACTTCTGTCAGATCATGAGCTGTCACCTCTGGCTAGCCTATATGACACGCCTCTATGGTACCTCGCTGTGCACAGACCGTAAGCACATATTAATGGATGGTTCAGGTTTTTAATAAAATTAGGGTTTCATGAAATCGTGTGACTGCAGTCTTTCTGTAAACGGTTTCTTATCAGCAACCTTTTTACGGTGGGGAGAAATAAACTAGGTATTTCCGTTTTAGGTACCAGAATATTTTATCAAAACGTTTACCTTAATAACAGCAACGGTTAGTGTTCCTTAATATTCGGGATTGGCCAGTACAAATTAGCATTTTCCAACATGGCCGTAGTAGAGACATGTTGTACGAATGACGTGTGCGTATTTCGTGCGTGCGGACTGTCCGATCCTGTAGTTAGAGGTTCGATACGCGCCTCGCCGACAGACCACATTCCGTCACATTCGCGCCGCTCAGGTTGACGGCCCCTCGACCATCGACCACAGAATACAATTTTATTTTGTGGTCGTTGTCCTGACCGCTGCAAGTCACGTTACAAAAGTATCACCTTCGCTTTACTTAGATAAGTTGTTGCGGACATTTTCCATCAAGATTAGTTAAGCAAAGTTTTACGACGTTTTGAGATCTGGAATCTGAGCCTTCTTCAGGTGAGCTGGAACCTAGAAGATTAGCACATAAGCTGGCAAAAAGCTGAAAACAAACACGTTTAAACTGTCATCGAAACAGGTTAGACCATGGATATGTCTAAAGGGAGTGTTTTCAGTTCATCTAAACAGCTATTCCTATAACCAAACTATGACGTCACTAACCGAATGACGTCACTGTTTCAAATTTTGGTCGTGCAACACCTTCCTGGGTGGTTGCCAACACCCTCCCCCCAGAGCTAAGGACATCACGTCACAAGAGCTAAAGCAACACGTGAGGACGGGACTAGACTCCAGATCCCGAAACGTCGTGAATTTTAGTTATACTTATCGTAAACATATGATGGTAAATGTCCGCAATAAACATACTACATACCACCATGTTGCATATAATGTATTTTTTACTAGAATAATAACTAATTAGCTTTATTTTAAAAGGGTTATAAAATTCAATAACTATTCTATCGGAAAGTTTAATAGGACAGCTTAAAAAACATTTAATCTAAAATCTGTTTTTTTAATTATTTCTATGTAATGTTCAGTGCATTTAGTGCAGTAGGGCTACTTTTCAGACATTCAAATTCATCCTTGATTTTTTTGATAAAAAATGTTTGGAAAAACCTATATTTTGGAACAAAATTTAATTCTTATCATAATAATTTGTTTGTAAACATTCAAGAACCATGTTGCGTTAACTGGTCTTTACCATCGTGTGTGTGTAATTTTGTTATACCTGTGTGCTTTTTCCGTACACGGGTCATTGTGCTAACGCCATATTGTGTTCTAGGCCCCCTACAGTTACAGTTACGTAAGTATTTTGTTGGTCCCCCGTGCCGGATCCTTCCCCCTTTAAGGGCCTCTCCGTTCCCAAACACGCGCTTCTATTCAGGGATTTTTCACCCGCCACAATATTATTGACACAAATTGTGTTCAATGCACTGTACTTATATAAGATTATCTAACTTGAAACGCAGATTAGTAAGTTCTTTTTTGTTACTGGACAAAATTTTGTGCCTTAATATATTTTCAGAATGTTAAAATAGTAGGATAAAAAGATTTCTAAGAATAGATTTATAAATTTAATGCGATTTGTGTGGGTAAGGTTGTATTTTCTCTTCTTTTTCTTTAAGGTACGATTACAAAATTATTAAAAATTAATAACTTGAAAACTGCGAGTACGTTAGACGCTCGTTTTCGATGGTTAAGTCAAATTGCTTTTGTCAGGATAGATTAAGCAAATATGTGGGATTTATGCGGTCAGTATATTGCGGTGGATATTAAATTAAGCTATCCGGGAAACGGGAGAAAATTTAATATTTAAGGGATGCCAACACTAAACGTAATATTGGACGCTCACCGTCCTGTGTAAAACCTTTCCGGCGAACTGTCACTCTCTACCTGCTGTCAGACTGGTATATAAATATCCCAGGTCGTTCATATTAAATAAATAACGGAATGCATTTAATAGAAAATATATTCCAAACTAAATAAATATTTAACGAACCTTACGTGTTTGATGGTAAAATGTAATTACTTTCGTTTTTGAAACAACATACACAGAAAATGTTTAATCGAATTAAGATAAATGGTAGTAAATAAATGATAGTTTCCGCAAATGACGGAGAGGCCCTCTACCCCCTCCCACGGTGTTGACGAGATTACCTTGTACCCCCATACGGCTCGACTCCCCGGTGTGCTGACCCCCTGCTGACCCTGGCTTGGCTGGGATTCATTTGTGGCCTACCCCTACGCCAAACATGTTTTCGCTCCTCTCTACCTACACGTAATCCCATTCAGAGCCAGAGCACGTAACGTTGTGTTGTGTTGTTTGTGTGGAACCTAGTATTGGGATTGATGACAGCTGAGGTCGAAATGCGTGACGTCAATTTTAGGTGTGGTGTTGTGTTGTCTTTCGTTGCTACTAATCCGTTGGTTTGTGACTTTTGTTTTGGAATAATATTAGACCAGGAATTTTGAATTTTTGTTTTATTTAATTTCTTATTGCGGACATTTTCTATAACGATTAGTGTAACAAAGTTTCACGACGTTTCGGAATCTTCAATCTGATCCCGTTTTCATTTTCGCTGGAACCTAGAACGTACTACATAATCCGGAATAAACCGGTACAAAGCTAAATACCCCCGTCGCAGCAAATCTGCGTACTCAGCGAATTTCCAAATCAATATAATAATAATAATATATGACAAGTTTTATACAAATCTGTCCATAAAAGTGAAAAAAAGTGTGCAGGTTAGCTGCTGTGAGGAACACTGAAAGTAGTCATTTCTACCATAAATAGTTTTTATCTTAACATTTATACCAACTTTCATCAACATCTGTCCATAAATAAAGGAGTTTGCCTATTCACTATTATGATTAATATGGGAAAAGAGTATGCAGGTTTGCTGCCATGATAAACACATTAACTATGATTTTTAAGTATAACTGGATAGATCTCAATTACATAAAGCTAAATATCAAGTTTTATCCAAAAATATTGATTAATATGGGAAATATTAATTTTTCCCTATCCTCCATAAGATTAACATTGGAGCCCCACAATACAACGTACTGTGTTTAGATTTTTTAATATCTCGGTAACCGTTGGAGATAGAGAAAAACTTTAAGAAACTTAATTGTGTAGTTTTTTAAGCTGATTCCAATGGTGAAATATAAAATTAGACTATTGTTTTTGGTCTCTGGGCACCTAAAGAATAAAAATAACTCTTGCCATGAGACCTACGGTAATAGTTACTTTCCTATGGGAAATTCGCTAAAACCAAAATGTTTCAAGTATAAAAATTTACAAAGACCAAAAAAGAAAGGGGATAAGGGAGATATGATAAAAAGGGGAAAGAGATGGTTCAGATCCTGAACGAAAAGTCGTGAAACTATTATAATTCGTGATGGTAAATGTCCGCACTAATAATAATTTTAATAAAATAAATCAATAATCGCCAAAAATGATCTGTAAACTAAGGATTTACAATTTATTCGTCGTTTCTTTAGTGTACGAACACGTCAAAGCTGTGCACGTTTAGCCAGTTGTAGTTGTAGGTTGTTACAACTGGCGAGGTAATCGTTATGTCGACCAGACGCTGTTAGAGGGATTCAGCTGATAGGATCAGCCGTTTCCTCCCTTTCAAACCGGTGACGTCATTCGCGGCGTCACGCGCTGCAGAAACAGCTGTGCGATGACGTAGGCTGAAGCAACGTCACATTTTTGTTGCCGAAGACGTATTTGGAAATCATCCTTGGAAATGTGTATTACGCTTTTAGTTGTTAAGAGACCTCTGAATGAAAATCAAACAAATAAAATCAATCAACAAATTTTTAACACTACAGCTCTATTGTCTGTATAATATCTGGCTTATTTTTAACTCTAGCCTTTCAAGCAATCGATACGAGATCAAGGAGTACGGAAGTGTTTCAGAAAGTAAAAAGATTGTTTGACACATCTATAAGACGGTTTTACTAGCGAACCGACAGCGGTATTGATCTTATGTCAACAAAGGAAGCTTCAAAGCTGTCAGTTGCAACGTTAACGCTACTAGAGTGGTGGTTTGGTACTCGGAGAATTATGTTAGACCGTGGATATTGATAATAGAGGTGTCCAAACCAATATCTTATACATCTGTTATATATAGTTCAGATTTATTGACTTTGATTTCCAATAAAAAGAGATATATTTCAGTGTAGTCATGAACATTCTGTTTACGGTTTCTGAAATAATTTCTCCATTCTTCCATTCTAAATGTTATAACACACTGCCATTACACTTGAAATACCCCCGTCGCAGCAGACCTGCGTACACAGCGAATTTCCAAATAAACAATGCAATAAAAATATTATATGTCAAGTTTTATCAATATCTGTCGATAAATATATGAGTTAGTTATTTGCCTATTCTTCATAAGATTAACATGGGAAAGAGTATATAGGTTTGTCGCTGTGAGGAACACTGAAAGTAGGCATTTACAGCATAAGCAAATTTTATTTTGACTAAGTCGAAGTCGAGAGAAGTAGGCCTCTAACTTGACGAGCCCTTCGACTGCGAGGAGATCTAGGGGTTTCCACCTAAGTCTCGAGCCCTGACTACCCGGGCTTGGTACTCCTGCACTAACCTCATCTGGTGGGAATAAATAATGTTCACTTGCAGTACTTATCAACTGTCTCGGATGTAGACAACATTTCTTAATGTATCCTAGTATAATGTAGTCTAGACTGTAATTTTACGTGCATGAACATAAGAAGTGGAAAACTATAAGCTACAAAAATGTATTTTAATCAATTAAGATCATATAATATTGTTGAGAATCGTGACTGATTACGATATAAAAAGTTTGCTTTCACGCACACACCGCTACACTAAATAGTGTAAACATTTGTTTACAAAATTATCGACGTTCGTCTACGTAATGAGATCGTGTGGCGATAACCCTCTTACAACGGCTCTTTGTTCTGTTCAATATCAGCCGGTTACAAAGTCTTTGACTGCAAGGGTATAAGGCTGACGGAGTTTAATTAATCAGATCGCTGACTTACCGCTCATAAATGTCAGCAGCGTGTTCCGGTCGCATTCATTCGCAAACATTCTTTTTATTTCGTTTTTTTCCTCGCCTCATTGTTTAATCCCACTTAATCTCGCTTTCTTAAAGTCCCTCCCTCGCCCCAGAATCACCGAAATCAGGAGATGTAAGAGCGCGACGGGGTGATGGGTTAGGATTCTTGTAAGAACGATTAAGAAATCACAACTAAATTATGTTAGGTCGGGAAATGTTAAACGTTAATTATTTCATTAAGAAGGTATAAGACCGATACAAAATTCGTAATTCAGAGTCCGTGGTCTGGATTCCACGTTTAACTGTAGGTTCCTTAGTCGCCATCGGCTGTTGGGCTATTAATTAACAGTCCTGTCTAAGGAACATGTCAACCTTAGTCAGTAACGAGACTACAAGATCGCGTCACAATCATCCTACACTCATTTCTCATTCATACTTGGCTTAAAATACCTACCTGGGTAGGTTGCCATATCAATAATCTAATCCAATCTAGTTGGTCCCTTCAAGCAATTTTTCATGTGTTCATTTCAATTGTGAGCGAGTCGCTCGAGGGTCGACCAGCGACTAGCAGGTTGCAGACAACCGCAGCGCGGGCCCGTTTCTTTAATTGCGTTCCCGTTCCACATGCTGTGCTCAGTTACTGTATCTCAGTAGCAGCTCGTTCGTTGTCTAATGGATACATTGTTCTGCCCCAGAAACAGCGGTTATGCGGTGTTTGCCTTCTTGTGTTTCAAACGTATTGAGTGTCTCACCTCACTGCCTTGTCTGCACTTTTTGCCTTACAAGTGAAAACCGCGAGACCACGATCGCGAGGATGATGACTTTCCCACCCGAATTGTGTCTTTCCCACATCCCACATTCGAAAGATATAACATGTCTCGAAGCTAACACATTAACTCAGACTAGCTTTTGTAACTTAATAACAGAAAAGGTAGAGAAATGAATCTCTATCAACATCTAGTGGCTTCGGTCCTCCCTTGCCTTCATTACCTTCGTTCTACAGTACCTATATACTCTTAGCTTTCCCTAATCTCCGACTGATGCGTTTTACCGTTACCATACTCGGTCCTTTTCGACTTTCAGTGTTTTCCTTCTGGTTAAATAAAACTATTTTAAAATTTTTGTTCCATAAACAATGCCATACCATAAGCCCACAGATTTAACTTTACTCTCCTGTTTATAGTTTGTAGAGAACGAATTTAAATATTGAAACTCGTCAAAACGAGTTTGAGTTGAGTTGGGTTGAGAGTTGAGTTTAAGTAATTGTTACGAAGCTCTCTAAATTTAAGACGTTGTTTTTGGACTGATGTCTGTTTAATGATCACAAAACCACTCCGAGGTCCGATTTTTATGAAATTGGGAACAAGGGTGCACTTTGGCAATAGCAAAGGACTTTGGCAAGTCCGTTTTTCGTTTTTTTTAATATTTGATGTTGAAGGGTAGTTCACCCCTAAGAACGTGAAAAGCCCAAACGTCTTAACAATGGCGCTAACGAACGATTTTGGTAAATATGTTATAGTTTGTAGTACTTAGGATCCTAAATAATATTATACCATCCGCATATCTGTAAAAATTACGGTTTAAATATTAGGGGCTTGGGAAGGTGAAAAAACACATTTTTTAAATTTTCTAGAGAAACAATAAATATTTGTATCAAAGCGCCCAATGTTATTCATATAGTGATTACAAAAAACAATATTTCCCTATTTATCGTAAGGTCACATTACCCAATAAACTCGCTAAAAACGTTTGTTATTACCAATGGTAGTTGGGGGAGGTGTGATATCCCAACAATTTTCATTTCGAAGTAGTCTGAAAGAAATTTGCTGCGTATTTTTGAAAGGTTATATTTGTTAAATGTTATTTTAATAAGCACTAGCTGACAGTAATGCATGTCTTGTTAACTTTTAGATTAACGTAATTGGATTTTATTTATTTAATAAATTGAATTTCATGGACCAATAAGAATTGAAGGATGAGAGCTATAATCAGTTGTACAGTCATAATGAAACGCTGTGCTATTCAGATCAACACTTGTAAGCATTTCTTCTTGCACGTCGAATATTATCTACGCCATTTCAATACTTTCAACAGACGCCATTTCAATACTTGGTGTATTTTGAAATTAAAGCATATCTGTATTTGTATTTATCTCGCTGCTGAGCTGTATGATTAGCGACGATTTCTCATTGCCAACCGAGCCGTGTCTCTGTCTGCTTCTCTTTCTTCTTGTACTGTATTTGAGAATAACGAAGTCGGGTCATGCCACCACGTTGCTGTTCTCGTGCGATTCATTGTTTTTCTTCGGCGGAATAATTCGCAATGTTCCGATATCAAATAGCATTACGGGTATGTCGTTAAAGATTAAATCTTCTGGGTCGCGCCATTGTTTATAATAATCTCGCGAAATCCAAGATTCGTTAATTACGTTTAATTGCATTCATTCTAAAACTCGCACAAAACAAAATGTTTGTATTTACTTCCCTGTGGGAAATAGGTTAGATCATAGATAATAAGGGGAATGTTTCCAGTTCATCTAAACAGCTGTTCTTTCAAATTTTGGTTATTCAAATTGACTATACCTTCCTAGAGCTATTTTCAAAACAATCACAAACATTCGCTGGAAATTACGCACATGCACGTTAGATGTGGTGAAAATAAAGCAATACAGAATCAGCTGTTAATAAAATATACACATGATTGATGTATACATATGATCAAAATGTATCGCGTCTTTTCTTCATAAGCTTTACAAATACAAACGTTTCAGGCCAGTGGGGCTTGGCTCTAAGGTTATATACAAAACTGAATATGCCTATAGCTTACTCGGAGCAGATACGAATCCAAAAACTTAAAGGTCACTGAAAACAGTCCAGCCGTTCTCGAGTTATAAAATGGTGAAACTAACACGACTTTGTTTTACATATTGTATGTTTATATTTGTTTCATTATTGGATGTATGTGACAGTTCAGTTCACAGTTGTATTCCAGATCTTATCTTGGAAATGTTTCCTCGAGAGCAGTGTGACTCTCGTAAGTGCTTGTGCCGCGGTAAGGGTTGGCGATGTTTGCACAGGTTGATAACGACCACTGACTCAGCGACACAGCTGTCCTTGGCCCCGTTATACGCATAGAGTAATGAATTAATTGTCGAAGCCGACACGTGGGTGCGCTAGCCTCGCGTGGTTCAACAATCATCACGCTCGTGTAGGTGTTTACACGTGCAGGACCGCCATATTAGAATATTTTATTTTTATTTTATTTTTATTTTGTGTATTTCTACGCCAGTGGCATTTTTAACGTTTTGATGGGGAACGGTCCAAACCCCGGTCTTGTTACTACCTAACGTCGACCTGTTGTTAGGAAGCATCATTAATTAGTAGCCCAATGACAAATGGCGACTGGGTCCAGATTCGACCCTTGCGGGATTCGATCCGGCGACCTTCAGTTTTGAAGGCGGGTATTATAACCACTACACCACCCAGCCAGTTAATATGACCATATATATACGAAATACGGCTATAGTGACGAAGGCTAAGCGTCCTGAAACGAGGAACATTCGTGACGTGAACTAATTTAAATAAATAACAAAATGAAGAGAGGAAAATACTTTATACTTTTAATTGGAATGGCAACCTACTCAGGTAGGTAATTTAAGAGTCTGCATCAGTGGTAGCCATCTTGAATTTTAGTCCCGTAAGAGCAATGTTAAATTCTGGCGGAACATACCTTCACTTTGGCGTCTGTAGTGGCGTTAATTATCAAAGTATCAATGTAAAACTTTGGAAGTATATTGATGAGATGTGGCTCAAGGGCATGACATTTTAATATGTTCAAAAATTTAACTTGATATAAAAACAAAAATACAGGAAAAAACAGGAATATTTTACAAAATAGAAGATTATTATTTTTTTATTGAGAGCGAAAGAAAGAAATTCTGTAAGGTGGTGTCCTGGAAGACTGTAATACCTTTAATTTGACACCTCTTCCGTTAATTTATGACAATAGGTCAAGGAGATATAGGTGCCAGAATTTAACATTGAATGGGAAATGAGTAAAGATGACTGTGGCGCGATCTTGTAGTCTTGTTACTGACTAAGGCTGACAGTTTCTTAGATAGAACTTTTAATTAATAACCAAACTGTCAATGGTATATCTAAGGGACCTACAGTTTAACGTGGAGTCCGAACCACTGCCAATGAATCACGAACTCGTCTAATTATGAGGATTATCTTTGCGGATTAACGTAGTATTCAATAGTGCGAACGTTAATCTATACAAGAGAACACTACACCCACCAACCATCGCTCACAACTATCCACAATTCGTGGAGCTCCAAGTAGTTGGATAGCGCGGTCAATAGAGTAAACATCTGGACAAAAAAACAACAGAAGAACTATACGAAGACCGAGAAAAACTAACAGAAGCAATTAGAAAACGATGAGTATAATGGACATTTACTGAGAATGGAAAACACAAGACAAACAAAGAGAATATTTAACATAGCCAAAGTCACAAAAAAATCTATATGGTCTTTTGAAGTGAGAAATGGCTTCAAAGAACTGGATATCAACGTAATACACGTACAAAACAGAGAATGATTCAGGAGCTTGGTCTGGAAAATGAAATTAAACATAAAATTACAACAAAAAATGAAAAACCCGATAAATGGACGGAACAAAGCAAAACATCTGGGAAAGAAAGACGAAAGTAAACCAGGATAAAGCAGCCAAACCTAATCGAGAATACAGGTGGAACGAAGAACGAAAACAAAAGCACAGGAGATAATGAAAAGGTTTTTGGAGGGACGGAATAGAACACAAAATCATGAGAAAATTTAGGTCGTACACCTAGTGGCAATAATATTAATAATAAATATAATAATTTAATAAAATGAATGAAATAAATAAAATTAATCAAGTGAATCAGTTAAGTTCTCATTTCGGTAATTATGGTAGGCTACTCGTTAGGACTGAATTTCCTTTTCCGGATGTGGCAATTAATCCTCAATTCCAGATCTGAAGAAGGTTAAGTCAAAGCGATAACAGCTCAGCGTCTAATTAATTTTTAAGCTACAATTAATTGCGCCATTGTTCTAGTGCATTGTATACACTACTCTGGGGAAAAGTAATATGGGTCAGAATAAAGAGAAATCGTACAAAAAATAACCGAGATACATATTAATTTGTGTTAAGAATCAGTAAAAATAGATTTTAATCATCATATAATGTGTTGTATCTCAATAAATGGTTTCAATTTAACTTGGTTATGTTTTACGAGTCTCGTGTTTTTGGTGATGCCAGATTAGAAAATGTTTTTGCCATAAAAGCATTGTTGCCTATTAATACAGTTTTTTATTTTAGATTAGATTAGATTAGATTATTGAAATTGGCGACCTTACCAAGGGGTAGGTATTTTAAGCCAAGTATGAATGAGTGTAAGATTATTGTGGCGCGATATTTTAGTCTTATTACTGACTGACTTGTTGGCTGACATGTTCCTTAGACGGGGCTGTTAATTAATAGTTCAACAGCCGATGGCAACTAAGGGACCTACAGTTTAACGTGGAATCCGAACCACGGCATCTGAATTATGAATTGGTTTGATTATGAGTATTTATTGTCTTTGCGGATTAACGTAATATTCAATAGTGCGGACGGACGTTAATCTACACAAGAGAACAACACTACATCCATCGACCATCGCTCATAAGTATCCACAATTCGTGACCTCAAAGTAACTGGATTACAGGAAGACGTCACCGTCCCAGTCATTCTTTACCACACGTTAGATTAAATGTAAATGTTCGCGATTTTGAAATTTTAAATTGGACCAAGTTGAAGTTTTTTCAACAGTAGGTTTTATTATTTAACCATACATACCTACGAAGTTTTAAAGATCGGTTGAAGAATTTTGCAGATAACAATTAATTATCTTGTAAAAAATACACTATTGTAGTAAACTAAGCATTTTTGGGAAAACATTATTCTTGATTTTCTCTTTATTTCGCCTCTTACAAACATTTCCTAGAGTTTTACACTTTACTAATGGATCAATAACTAATTGCTTGAGCGATTGTTACCGTACAAATAATTTTATAAATTGTTTTATTCATTGAGCGTTTATAAAAATTACTACAATTCTGGCTTGTATAACGATTATTGTGAAACATAAAAAACAAAAACTTTCAATTTAAAATCAATGATTAAAACCATATCACTATGTCAGACACGGGAAGCCAAAGGTGAAACACGTGGTCCACTGGTGAGCGGTGAGGGTCCGCAGGTTATTTTCATTTTGCCAAGTTGGCAACCGTGCGCCATCTGTTCAGTTATCGATCCGCCAACAGCTGATTCCAAGGCGGGATTCTCGGTGTCGGCGCGTGTCTCTCGCCGCTCTGATCTGTAATCGCTTAACCGAAAAGCTATTAACTTTTATGCGGGTTTTTACTAGATTCACCGAACAAATTACAAACGTTTACCATGTCGTTATCGTGCCACTGATAACGTGGATATTAAGTGAATAACAATTTCCACTAGTACGAAGTCGGCAAATTAGTATTGTATGTACTTTACGTTAAAGGATCCGGAAACGCAGCGCTATGTTTTAATATTTTACAGATCCCCGATGCGTTTTTGCGTTTATTTACATAGGCCCTATTTCATATCAGGAGTTTTATTTTTGTAATGGCTATGTTCCGTAAATGTTGTAGGAAGGTAAAATCGAAAGGTTCTGTGAACACATTTTATAATTCCTAAAAAAACTGGAACTCTAACTTACAAACAAACTGAAAAAGATTTGTTTTTGCCCAAAGGATGGCGACTGGTTGGAAATGACTGTCAAACCATTGTTTTCTATCTGAAAGGAAAAATCAATCCATTTTCAAAGATCAATTTTGACACTTTTCAACATGAATGTAAACAAGTGTTCATCAAAAGTTAGTTTTCCCACTACCGTCATCAATTAATGATAGACTAATTTTACATTTCAGAGCGCCTTCCAGTCTTGTTGCTGTACGGGAAACAACGACATTGTCGTTTCCTGAAGTCAGGCGACAGAATTAGGAAACGCGGCAGTAAAAAATGTCGCTTGAATCCTCTAAATTCATAGTGTTAAATGGAGCCGTTTATGCACGGCGTTCGGCGACAGTATCAGCTCGCTTTTCGACAGCTGCAGGCAGCCCTTCTTGATATGTAGGGGTGGAAGTTGTTTTTGGCTGTTGTTTAAAACCAAAGGAGCTTTATATTTGATTCCTTTCAACCTATGAGGTGTAGGGAACAAAATTACAGAAGCCAGTCCCACAATGGAATCGGATTATCCTGCGATTGGATTGTCTGACGTTGAGTTGATTGATTGTGTGAAGTCTCGAAATCTAATATGGGATTGAATCGTTGATTGACTGTGTGAAGTCTCGAAATCTAATTTGGGATTGAATCGTTGATTGATTGTGTGAAGTCTCGAAATCTAATATGGGATTAAATCGTTGATTGATTGTGTGAAGTCTCGAAATCTAATATGGGATTGAATCGTTGATTGATTGTGTGAAGTCTCGAAATCTAATATGGGATTGAATCGTTGATTGATTGTGTGAAGTCTCGAAATCTAATATGGGATTTAATCGTTGATTGATTGTGTGAAGTCTCGAAATCTAATATGGGATTGAATCGTTGATTGATTGTGTGAAGTCTCGAAATCTAATATGGGATTGAATCGTTGATTGATTGTGTGAAGTCTCGAAATCTAATATGGGATTGAATCGTTGATTGATTGTGTGAAGCCTCGAAATCAAGTATGGGATTAAATCGTTAATTGATTGTGTGAAGTCTTGAAATCTAATATGGGATCGAATCGTTGATTGATTGTGTGAAGCCTCGAAATCTAATATGGGATTGAATCGTTGATTGATTGTGTGTAGTCTCGAAATGTAACATGGGATTAAATCTTTGATTGATTGTGTGAAGTCTCGAAATCTAATATGGGATTGAATCGTTGATTGATTGTGTGAAAGTGGAGCATTATGCTGATTTTGATGAGATTATGTTGTAAAAAGTGTATAACGCGATAGGATGATGATGCAGATGGCAACTTCCTTCCACAAACTCTATCAACTACCATAACTGGATCAAAACATACAGCGTTACCCCACCACCAGACTGGAAACGCAACAGTAAAGACACCTGCCCGATTCGGTCACAATTTTCTGTCGTCCGACGACATTGATTACTGCCTGTCGCTGTTGGCCTAATGTTTAGGAAAGTCAGAATTCTACACTCTCAGTAACCCCCCTTGTATTAACTACTGTGGCCTAGTTGTCAAAGCTTTGACTGAACCTCTTTTCGTGGATCTACTCATTCACAGATTTCAACACATTTCTAGTCTTGGCCGAACATCAAAGCGATTGGCAGGAGATGAAACAAATGTTGTGATGAATTCGTCAGGTAGCAGACGTTCTGAGCGAAGTATTTTCGTGAGGCTATTTAAATATGGTCTGTATTAATAGAAAACGTGCGCTTACCAGTTTGACCCAGATAACAGCTGTGCAGAGTCTGCAGTACCTCCGCCATGTTGGATTTTAGTTTCATGATAATTACGCACCACTCAATAGTCGTCAAGAGATGATTGACGCGTCTAATTAAAAATTAAGTTGTTTATCTAGGGAAATTAAGTTTCCATTTTTTCTACTATATAATTAATCACTAGGCCTATTTGTAAATTATTGTATGTGATTGCATGGTAATTATATTCTCCGAAAATAAAATAAAAATAATAGTAATGTAATTCTATAGATTTACTTTTACTTTTACTTCAAATTTGACACCTTAACCATATTTTGGCGACTATTATTTAAGCAGTAATGCCGTCACAAAATTAGCATTGTTCTTGTGGGTCTGATTCTCAAGTGGAGTTTCTTTAGACATTTTCAGAATAGTTATTTTCGATTCTCCTTTTTTGAAATCGTTGGAAACAATTTTCACAAAATTCTCTTTTAATTTTTTTTAGTACGTGTCAATGCTGTATATAGCCTACTTCGTCCGTCCAGGTAGACAAAATATTTGAATATTAACGTCAGCAAGGGCGTCGCGTAGTTTTTTGGCGCCCGGGGCGAGATGTTGTCAGACGCCCCTATCAATTCTACAATGCTCGTTGGTCCGTAATACGAACTTGCGTCGTTGTCATCGTCAAGAGACCCATCAAGGTCGGGCAAATGAGATTCAATTTTGTTAAAAATCTTTGATTTCGGCAAAAACTTTGTAAATATATTAAAGTGATAGGTGCCAAACATGTATATGTTCGATAAATGCATATGGAACGATTTTTGTATTTTATCTTCTCATCACCATGCCTGAAAAATATGGCAAATTTGACAAAGTTCTGAGTAAAAATGAGTAAAATTTGTGCGATTTATTACGGGTAAATGTGTCGACTGCAACACATACTAGACGATTCAATCTTTTTTGATTGAAATATTTTTGAATCTTTCAGTCTTGATTTCAAATTCATCCTCGAATAGCCATAAAATGATATTTGCAAGCCTACCTCTTGACCCAAAATATTAAAAATTATCATCGTAGCGATACTGTGCAAGTTTCTGGTGAAGTTGTGGTCAAGTTGTTCAGTCAACACTGGGATTCGAACCTGAGGCGTTCTTGGATCATTTTCAGAGGCTGGTGCAATATCTACTCACAGACATTGTGACGTTTTGCTAATAGGTATGCCTTATTGCAATTCTAAAAGTAAGTTTGATTAGAATTTATTTCGTCGGCGGCCTCTCTGACTGATTGGCGAGCCACGGGTCCATTAGCAGCTCTGACGTGACTCGCGTCGCGAAGTATGCGCGCGTTGAATTATATATTTTATACACCAGTCGACAGTTCAACGCACCCGTTACGCGTTATTTTTAAGCGTAGACATTGGAGTTAGTCTTTTCCTCACTGGACTAATCTAGATAAACTCTAGCTAGTCGGGCCGCGGTAGTTCTTTAAGTCGCCACGCGCGCCGCTAGGAAGATAATTATGATTTATTTTGTTAAAGATTTATTCAAATTTATCTAATTGAACTTTTCTATTTAAAAAAATATATATGGTGATATTTTCTGAGTAATACGGCTGTGTCGAAATACAGGCCAAATGGAAAATAACAAATTTCAAACTAATTTTATTGTACTGTATGTGTGTTTCAGTCCACTGAAAATAACTAAAATTAAAATATAAAAAATAATAATAATACATTTAATCAATATTTAGAAAGTTTTTTTAATTTAAAATTGAAAAAAAAAATAATTTTTTATGAGATCGCGAATTTTTGAAATACCACATACAACTGAAATCGGAAGAACGGGGTTTCTTCTGAACTTGAACCTCTATTTGACAAATTTGTTACTTTCACAACTCCCAAATCTGTTACTGTGCAAACTAAAATAATTAATAGATACTTCTAATTCTATTGTTTCTCATCATGAAATAAAAATAAAATTTAAACAAATAATTTTTTGACCAAACACCCGTTAGTATCGAGTAATACAGTATAGATGAGAAGCAGATGGTGTCGTGTAGTGAGTGGTAGTGACAGTGGTGTCTCTGTCAAGGTCAAGCTAGTCTTGTAAACCATTCATGTTCAAGATTACTATCGACATCGCACCTGCCCCCCCCCAGGTGACGGTGAGACAACTTTGAAGTCGCTGTAGTGTAGTAGTGTGTGGTTGTAGACGATTTGTTCATCTCACCGCCGTATACATAACTTATACAATACCACGTCACAGTAGACCTGCGTACTCAGCCTTTTTATAAATCAATAATTTGACAATAATACTATTAGGACACGATTGATTAATACGTCAATATATAAGAGAGTTTGCTTATTCCCCACATAATATCAACACGGGAAAGAGTTTTGTAGGTTTGCTGATGTGAGGAACATTGAAAGCACGCATTTTTACCATAAACAATTTACAAAATGTATATATGTTGTCCATCTATGTGAACTGTGATAGACTAAATCATTATGTCGCTTTGAACTCATGTATACACACACACACACACACACACACACACACACAAGTCACTTCGGAAACCACGAAAATCATACTTTCTCATCATACTATCGTACTGGTGGGAGGAAATAATAATAAATAAATAAATTACTGCCAGTATTCAACATATAAGCATACTTTAGTGCTGTCACTAACCCCTGTTAGTTTAAAGTGTAAGTCATATAACATAACCGAAAATCCTATTCTTGCTTGTTTCTGAGCCTAAGTTATTTTGGAATACAAACACAATAGCTTTTTGGGAAGTTTGCCAAAGCCTGAATTCAGGTTTGAACCTATGATCGCTTGAAACTAAGACCGAGGCGATAATCACTAAGCTAACAACATTTTATTGGACACTAAGATCCGTCGACATCTTCATACGACAATACAATAGTATTGTAGCATTGTATACAATAGCATTTAAAAATATTACACTTCAAACTCAAATATCACCCACAGTTGGCCATTTCAATGTACTTGGTTCATCACTTACCACTTATCACCTTAGTGACCGTGTTGCCATCTGGGGGCAAACAACCGAACTTGCTCACGCAGTTCACTAAACTGCCACTAGGGTATGTCTTAGAACCAAGTAAGCGCTTTCTACTCCTATGCACTGGTGGCTGAATCGGCTAGAGCGCTGCGCTGACGAGTGTAACGTTCTAGCCATTCGGATGTGCTAGGGTTCGAATCCCGACCATGAGCGATCCCAATTTGGCTTGCAAGCAGTTCATTATGGTTACGGTACGTATATTTGCAGAATCTGAATCGTACAATTAACAATTGAAAACAATCACCAATTTTCAGTGGCGAAGATATTTTGTTCTATCTTACGGTGAAATTTTCTCTACGAGGAATTTCAATTATATTTGCTTTCGACACTGACTTCATATAAATAGAAAAGATAACAGTACACGTGTTGAGTCTTTTGGATACAATCACGAGTTCATGAGGCTAGATAACCAGTTCATCTGTGACTAATGTTATTCTGTACCACAGTATTGTACATTGGCACGGCGGTATCAATATTATGAAGTATCGGAGTGCACTGAGTCTGGTCTGACGAAATGTTTCATTGTAGTCCCATAAGAATCATCAATCAAACCTGTCGTATATTACTATTGTCATATTATTGATTTGGAAATTCGCTGAGTACGCAGGTCTGCTGCGACAGGGCAACTTTTCTTTAAAAAACTAGTAATATTAGAGGTTCGTCGTTTGCCGAAATGGTTGATGACATATTTTATAATTATACAAAAAACAACTATCAAAAACGAGTATCAGTAGGCCTATATGTACATTCGTACGTGCGATTAGAAACTTCGTTCCCAATTTTTAGCGAATTTCCCATAGGGATGAAGCTATTACCGTAGGTCTCATGGTAAGACTTAAACCCGTCATCGTTTCATTTTTTCGTCTTTAAGTGCTCTCTTTCCATGTTAATCATATAGACAATAGGTAAACACCTTTATTTGTTGACAGATATTGATGAAACAGTATAAATGGTCAAAACAAAAATTGTTCATGGTAATATCTTAGTTCCTCACAGCAGCACGTTTTGTTAATCTTATGGAGTAGGTCCCATATTTATCGACAGATATTTATAAAACCTATATATTATTATATTATTAATTTGGAAATAGTACGCAGGTCTGCTGCGATGGGGTTTTCATTTTGTAGGAGGAGAATTAGGTGTGTGTTAGTTGATGTGCGAAATGATTTGATGTTTCGTCCAAAGTTCACGAGGTTCAAACATTCCCATTTGAAATCATGACTTGTCCACTGTGCTCGCCGGAAGCGGGTGGCCGGGGCCCCCGGGACGAGTGGGAGAGGAATGGCCCGTGGGTGGCGCAATTAGCGGAATTGCTGCGGGTACGGGAGTCGTGGGTGCGCCGGGGCTGTCTTTACCGCCACCGCCACCGCCCCCCGTGGGTGAACGGTTACGTCCCACTCACCACTCACCACTTACCTCCACCACGATAGGACAACGATGTCAACTAGAGCGGCGAACACATCATCACACAGCTCAAATGAACACGACAATCACTCTGAATAAATATACTGTAATAGTTCTCGGGAAGTTTAAGCAGAGTTCGGAGGGTGAACCATGCTTTCAATCTACAAATACCACCGTACATACATTGTTACTTACCAATAGAAATAAAGTAGGTGGAATAATTGAATAAAATTATTTTTGATCATTTTTGACCAATGGCCATTGATTAACCATGTCTTGGCGGGAGGAAGCAATAAAAGGGGACGGAGACTCCCTCCGACCTATATTTATACTGTCAATAACCAACATAACTCAACCCCGCAAAGCGCTTTTTGGGACATCTCCCACTCACCCCCCCCCCTATGAGACAAGTGGGAAGACATTGGACCGAACGCCTGTGGACTGAATGAGATCGTATCTTTGGAGGGCCCTATCTTTCCCATGTTAAATTTAATAAGTTTATGACCCATTTTCTCAGAAACTACTATATATAGTATTGTAGTTAGACGGGGCGTAATTAATACTCATGAATCTGCGATAACTAGTTGAGGATGTGGATAGTTTGTGGTAGCACTAAAAACTGAATATGCTCAAAGGTTACTGACGGTCGTATAGTTTTCCACAGTTAATGAATGTGGGAAGCCAAACGATTTTTTTTATTTTTCTCAAAGTCCTCTACATACAAGCTCAAATTTGAAATAAAGACTTTTCCATTTGACAAGTGGGTGGAGGTGGATGGACGTACGTGGCACACACGATACTGGCAGTGAAATGTCAGCAGGCCCGTTTGTTTGAACGTAGAATCCAATCAACACAGGAGCATGGGAATTATCTTTTAAAGGTCAATCGGTAGTCTCTGTTTTCATTCCCACAACAAAAACGAGTAAGATGAAACACACTGTACAGACGCCGACGTTACAAACTGCACTTGAGACCTCTAGATGAAACGCACGGCACAGACGTCACACTTGACGCACTAGCGACATCCATAACATTTTCAATAGTTTATTAGGGGATTTAGAGCACTTATTTTTGGCTTGTCTCCAGCTGGCTTACGATAATAGGAGTGAGATAGGAAGAACAGGTTGGGTTGGGTGGGTTGTAGGACAGAATAGTAGAGTAGGTAAGGGTTGGTCGAAAAATATTTTCGAACCTTTCGTCCACCCCCTCAAAATTTGGAGAAAATGTTATGTCAGTTTTAGTCACTGCAGCTTCAGTCTTTCTAGTGGGTAAGGAGTTGTTCGTAAGTCCTGAGGTAGGTAGTTCCTCGCTCTTGACTTCTAGGGTCTTCAGCTAGGCCAACTAACCACCCCTGGTGGGGAACGAATGTTCACTTGGAGTACAGCTGTATAACTGTCTCAGATTGTGTACACTACACACCAGTATTGATATCTAGGTTGGCTAGAATCCCACTGGGAGTATATTCTATTGTTACTCGGTCAGAATACCGTACCCTGATATATTTGCCCACGGGTGGCTTGAGGACTCGGTTTTGGTAGCGGGTATGTATTGTTGTAGGACTAATCCACAATGTCGCAACGCCGAGTCGCCTCTCGCCAGAGCGAGCCTGTGATCACGGACGTGGAATGCTGACGGCCAATCACGGGAAGCCGTTTTATCGGGTAATCGGTTCCGTAGAGTGCAGGGCTTCGCCGTCCAAACAGAATCCGGCTCGGATTTGAGGTCACATTGTTCATTTTTTCTAACGGATTTCCATAACACATCTACAACACATTGTTAAAATGTTGTTAAAACAGGGTGTCTAGCAGCAGGGAATCAGGGAAAAGTCAGGGAATTTAAAACTGTATTTAAAAGTCAGGAAATTTCTACAATGGTCAGGGAAACCGCCCAAGGAAATCAATATTTTCTACAGTATTCAGAACTTACAAATCTGGCAAAACTGGCAGCATTGAAAATCTGAGTTGTTGAATTTAGTTGTATAGATAGCAGTCACCATTCTTTCTTCTTCCTACTCATCAGCGAGCCGGTTTGGAAGTGAATGAATAGTGATTGTCGACGTGTGCCGAGTATTTTTCTTGTTTGGTCTCCAATTAATGTGATTCTGTTTATTTGTATATTTTAGTTTTACAATTTGATTTTCTGCGTGAAAGAGTTCATTTAATAGATATTGTACTGATTTGTGTTTATTTTTTAATGATTTCTCTATGTTGTATTTAAAAATTAGCCGATAGTTACTTACATTATTAGTCAGGGAAAATGCTGCATCTAATATGAAAAAAAGTTCGGGAAAAATCACGGAATTTTCTTATGATGACTTGCTAGACACCTGTAAAAATGTTTGATTCCGTGTCTATGAATTAATATAACAGCCCCATTTCCTATTGGAGAATCGCTTAAAGGAAACATTCAATGTCCATGAATTGTGTAATATAGCACCTGACATTTCTTATTATCGACGATGATCCATCGATAACTAACTCAAGTCACCTTGAACATTCCGTTCTGTACAGAATGCTGCTTCAAAAGATGCGATATATCGACGGTGATCAATAAATAGTTTAGAATACTTTTGATACGATGCGATATATCGACATACCGGGCGGATCGCGACGTCGCACAGATCACAGATGGCATGAGTCACATCCCGGGTCGCGCGGTGGGCGCCGGTCAACTAATTGACGCGACTGAATGGCATTTGACAGCTAATTGAGTAGCATTTGACGGCGATACATCGAGAGGTCGCCGCTCGTTCTGCGTCGCCAGTTGCGTTTGGGATGACGGTAAAACTAAACTAAAATCTTCAATAAGTCATTTTACATTGGAAATCAACAGTGAAACATTTATTTTGTTGCGATTCCATGACTGGTCGGTGACATATCCTGTGATCCATCTACTTGGATTTTGGATAGTTATGAACGATGGTCAATGGATGTGATATTTTATTATTGGATTAACGTTCATCCGTTTAGAGCATTTTCATAATTAGACCAGTTGGGAATTCAGACGCAAAAATGGTTCGGATCCCACGTTAAACTGTAGGTCCCTTAGATGTCATTAGCTGTTGAGCTATTAATTAACAATCCATTCTAAGGAACATTTCAGCCTTAGTAGTTTAACAAGACTACAAGATCGTGCCACAGTAATCGTGCACTCATGCATACTTGATTTAAATGCCTACCTGGAGGTCGCATTTCCAAAAGGTAAAAGTAATAATTAAGAAAAAATCCAAAATCCCCTAAAGAGTTAAGGATTTTGTTCATCGATGTTTGGCGCCGATATAGGCCTAGGTCACGTGATCTCTGACGTAAACAATACTATTCATCAACGACTGGAACAATGGGAATATTCAAGCGTTATATCCTTGGCGTGAAGTGTCTTAATTGCTAAAATTGCAATAACCTGTGAAATTATATTCATTGTTCGTTCGGATCGATGTGTCTCGGTTTCGTTTTTTACCTTTCTTTCAACTGTTTTCACCCACGGTATTAGATATTTTCTACAAATATTTTAGTTTTTATCGTAAAAAATTATCATTTTGGACATTTGGGGGGGATGATAGCGATCTGCATCACGCGAAAATTGTGATGAAAGTCATATGTTGTAAGGACAGCTGTTTCGATGAACTGAAAACATTCCTTTTGGACATAAAAACCATTATAAGCTATTTCCATAAGGAAAGTAAATATAATTTTGAAATTACATTTTCAATGTAATTGAAAATTGATTGTGATTTTCATAAATCACAAAAAAGTCATTCCAAATTGCATTTACAAATTAATTAAACTAAAATTTACATAACTTAGTTATGTGTAGGAATATCTTTATAAATAAAATTGGAGTTTTGTCTGTACATTGCTAAGAATTATTCATTTTTTAGTTATTTTTACGTTTCGTGCGTTAAAGAAGCCGAAACCAGTCTTATCTCAATTTATGTCTGTTTGTGACGCTCCAGTTGGCATTTTACGCCGTCTTCTCCGAAAAAACGGGAGAACTGATAACAATGAAATTTTTCATGCAATCTCTACATTCCAGAGAAGGTTTTTCAATGCTTGGAATTTTCCGCCGCTCCTTGAAAAGTAAATAACAAGCATTTAAAAATCCACTTTATACGCGATATTAATCACATTTTGCTTCAGTTTTCAATGAATAACCTACTGGTAATAATCAGCTGTCTTTGTGGTTTAAAGATTTAATAGAAAGAAAAACCAACAGCTGGCAAATCAATATTAGTTAGTTTATATTGATCATTGATTTTAAACCCACTTCGAAATCATACTATATTAAAAAGCTATTTTAACGTATAACTAATTATAATAATGGCATACATGTTCTAACCTAATTAATTGTAAAGTAATGCTAAATAATAAAACTGGGTATTGATTTATTTTCTTTGTATTGATTTGTTTGGGATTTCACGTTTACGTTTTTGTATGAGCTTTCTTCTTTTGAATCCTACAACCCGTACAAAGGTTGGGATTACTGCTAGTTTTGAATATTTGGCTAAAACGTGACTTTGAGAACTACCTTTTAGTCTTTGCACTTAAAATAAGAATGCTCGAACTTCTGAAGTGGCAATAAGGAAGAACGGAGTTGCTTTATGGACTTTCTCGATTAATACAAGCGGTGGAAAATATTAAGATTTCCCATTTCGAAAGAGTGTTTACTGTAACTTTTATAATATAGGCGTACTATATCTGCAAATTTTCTGGATGTATTGTTTTAACTACGTTCCGGTTTGATATTAATTTACTAATTTTCTCTTTTAGTTTACCAAATGCAGCGGTGTTTGAAGCGTTGCAATGTATTTCATATTTTAGCGGGTGGTCTACCCTGTGTGTAGTAAAATCCATCTCGAAGTGACTAAATCACATTGCAATGATAGGAAAACGGGATTTGTGATTGGAATTTGATTTATCATGGAAAACTGTATCTATGCTAGGTTCTAGCCTGTTTCAATTGATTATTGATTTTTTACATTTATTTATCATATGTTTCAGCAAAATTTCACTCCACCAAAATTGAAAACCTGTCTGCAGGAATCAATAATTAGAAAGGGGATAAATAATTATTGAGGATTAAAAAATTAAGTCAGGCTTGCAAAAGCGAGTATTTTGAAATGTCTCGTTAATAATATCAAAATGTAACATGTCAGCTTAAGTACAGTTTTCTATTCTTAATCTATACCTGTTTACTATGTAGTGGTTATAGAATTAATACTTTCTAAAACAGATATATTCATAACCTTGTTATTCGCTATCGCAGCTGGGGAAGAGCAGTCACATGTTAGATTAGATTAGATCATTGACATGACAACCATACCACAATGTAGGTATTTTAAGCCAAGTACACAGGTAGAGTGTAGGATGATTGTGGCGCGATCTTGTAGTCACTGACTAAGGCTGACATGTTCCTTAGACAGAACTGTTAATTAATAGCCCAACAGCCGATGGCAACTAATGGACCTACGGTTTAACGTGGAATCTGAACCACGACCTCTGAATTGCGAATTGGTCTAATTATGAGGATGGTCTTTGCGGATCAACGTAGTATCCAATAGTGCGGACGTTAATCCAGACATAGAAACAGAACCCTGTTGCATTGAGGTTTTCGCGAGAGGTTAAATATAGCCTATGTCCACCGACCATCGCTCACAACTATGGATTACAAGACGTCGCCACCGTCCCAGTCCTAAAATCATAGTCTTGTACTACGACTTGTGTCTATGTACCACACAATTATATCTGGTAATTAACAAGTAATTATCTTGTTTATGATAAACAATAGAAAATTAAATTCCCCAGATAACGCACTTTACCACATTTACCCACTTAATTTCACACATCATTCGTAGTTTTACGACTGGTAAAAGTAATGCTGTCACAAAATTAACATTTTTCTTATATGACCAAAATCCAAGATGGCTGAGGTACTGCAAACTCTAACCCTACTAATACTTGTACTTGGATGAAGACAGTTTTATTTATTAGCTTTTGTTACGCTTAGTGGTTACGGGTTTGGTGGACGGTGATTTTATTTTAACGCTCAGCGGCACACAAGATGTATGGCGTCCCTGGATTTGTTTGTTGGCAACGTTCGTGTTTGATATGATAATACGTCCATTCATAGATGACAATTAGGCGGAACGGCGTGTCGGACGCGTCCATGTCCGCGTGTAAGCGATCCGCCGGAACTATCGGCCGGCGGTGTTTTGTACCGGTTCCGGTCCCGCTCTCGCACACGTCACTGCTGCCACTACGCCCAACACAATTACGGAGTCAGGACTGTGGAATTCAATGAGTCGGTAGTGGACTTCCGCTTGAATCATGTGTCACTCGAGTAGGAGGTCAATGATTGTTACCTAATCTTCCTCTTTGAAAGCTATGGGACGAAGTTTCTAACCCATCACACAAGGACGTCAATAAATTCAGGATATATGTAATTAAAATAGGTTTTAAGACGAGTCAAGGACTTTTAGCCACTGCGCCTATCCCATTCGTCATCGCAGGGGGCCATAAAAGTGTCAAAACTTGTGGTCCGGAACTTTGGCTACTGCTATCCTCCCTGGCGGGGATTTCTTCGTGCCAGGCGGGGTTGGGGGTGAGGGAGAAAACGCGCTAGAGAAGGGTGAGAGCGGAGGTGGCGGGCGAAGACAGACAAAGCATAACAAAGCACAACGCATGATACCCCATTCCTTGCAAGTGTGAGGTCTGTTGCAACCGTCTATGATCTGTCTGTTGTCTAGTTTGAACTATGTTTAGAGGTACAATATTTTGAATTGAATCGGTCTTATTTAAACCCATACCTTCTTGAGGAAATAATCAACGATTAATATATCCTAACATAACCTAATCTAACCTAATTTAGTTGTAATTTCTCTTTTCGTTTTAAAGTCGTCCTGAGACATAATCGTTTTTCCAAGATTTCCACCCCATCACTCCGTCTCGCCCTTACATCTCCCAATATCAGTGATTCCGGGGCGAGGGAGGGATAAAAGTGATAATTTGTGGGATTAAACAATGAGGCAGGGATTTTCAGGGAGAAAAGGGAGAATTTTTTGGATGAAATCGTAATTGCCAAAAGGCCGCGGTCGAGGGCTAATTAGGGTTCCGACCCTAGGTGGTTGGGCAGTTGCCAATAATCCGTTTCCTTTTTAAGACGCAGAACGTTACGGTTAAAATTCTATATCCATAAAACAAATCGGTTATTCACAGTGCAAGCTGTAACGATTTAGCTCATTTCTAAATGGGCTGAGCAGTTAACTGTATAAAACGATAAAATATTCTCATCACGTTTCCACACTATGAAATTATGTTCCTTCGACCCACAATCCCACGATGAAAACACCTAATAGAAAAATATCTCTCCATACGCGAACTTGGAACACTTAGAGGATATAATCATGAATAGGGGTTAAAAAATAGTTTCATGGAAAGGAGCTACAAAGTGAAATGTCTAAGAAGAAATAAATTACCATTGATTCGGGCAGGTGGTCGAAACTGCGCAGGCGCCGGGCCGAGTCAGCTGTTCCAACGTTCACCGCCGAAACTGGGCATGCGCAGATGTAGCGGAATGTTCCGTCAGGTACAACGGAACTGACAACAATGTCGTTGGTGAAACTGAGCTGGCATCTGCCGGAGAGTAGCCGTACTAAACATCTGCACACAAGACGCTCACATGCTACTTCCATAGTCGTAATATATTTGTGGAATTCGAAATGAAATAATGGTTTATTCCCTTGTCATACAGTGACATTAAAGAAAATCAAAAATAACAACAAATAAAAATTTAAATTCTTGTCACAATTCAGCAAAGAGAGGTCTACATAGGTCGTAAGTTAATGACGTTTGCTACACAATTGTTAAATATTGTATATGGCAATAAAAGGATTATTATTATTATTACATGGGCAGATGCCTGTGTGTGGACCGCAGTTGTTATTAAATGATTATTGTTGAATTTTAATCAAAAGGGAAAAATACAATAATTAACTGAAATCCAGCTACTTGGAGGTCACGGATTGTGTATAGTTGTGAGCGATGGTTGATGGGTGTAGTGTTCTCTTTATTGAATGCTACAAGTATGTTAATCCGCAAAGCCCGTCCTAATTAGACCAGTTCGTAATTCAGAGGCAGTGGTTCTGACTCCACGTTTAACTGTAGGTCTCTTAGATATGTCATTGACTGTTGGGCTTTTAATTAACAGTTCTGTCTAAGAAACATGTCAGCCTTAGTCAATAGCAAGACTATAAGATCGCGCCACAATCATCTTGCATTCATTTCTCATTCATACTTGGCTTAAATTAAAATACTTACGTAGGTCACCACTTCAATAACTAACTCAATTATTAATAATTTAAATTTTGTTTTGGGAATTGATTTTTAAGAGTAAGTGAAGTTTTAACTGTAATTCTGAGGGTTACCTTTCTCAACACTTACTTGCCACGCCCAACGGATAAAAGCTGTCACCTATTTCACTTTAAAACAGCGTATCATTCTCAATTTATCGGATGATTTTTAAATTCTTGAAAGCTCAATCAAGATCAACACGTAATATTTTACGTAGGCCTTGGCTTATGTGTCATCATAATCTGTGTGAATAAAGACAAAAGATAAAATTTCGATAGTCTCGGAATGTAAACCGCACCTTTGACGCCTTATAGATACTGAGACTGACACACTCATTCATGGCATCATCCAGTCTTTTAATCAAAAACTGTGTTTTAATTAAAAAAAGTTAAGCTTTGTTTTTGACAGAAATGCGAATGATTCATTGATAAAGATCATTAATTAGTTGCAGTAAACCCCCAGTAGGCCAGTACTAAACCGGCCACACAACTGGTTTATTATAATAATTTTATTAAAAAATAGATTTTTAGCATCATTGAAATCAGCTAAAAATACAATGTAGTATTTTCAAACTTTGTTATAAGTGAAGTGATTACCAAGGTGAGAAACTAGTAACAATGTATGCTTAAATACTGAAAAATTCTGTTTCTCGCAGCAGGAAACTTTCCTACTCCTCATGGTATACTTGTGGAAAATAAGAAGATTCTATTAAATTCCCTATTGTTTGAAATATTGTGATACTTCTTGATAGACTTGTGATATACATTTCATTATCAGTACTAACAAAATTTACTACTTTATTTCTTCTCGTGTAAACGTCCGCACTATTTACTACGTTAATCCACAAAGAACATAAAATAAAATTCGTTCAACATTTTCTGAACGTTTAACTGTACCTCAGATATCATTGACTGTTTATAATTACCTGTCAAACATATTAGTCATAACAAATACAACAAGATCCATACAATCATCTTACACTCAATCCTCATTCACAGTTGGCTTAAAATACTTACCTTGGTTGCCATTTCAATAATCTAATCTAATCTATACAGTTTCATCTAGATAAGGTCCATTTCTAGTATTTGAAAAATCGAAATTACTTTTTCCCTCGTAGCAGCAAACCTACTTACTACTCTCACACGTAATTCGTATGCAAAGAAGAAAATTGATAAAACTTCGTAATTTAACGCTTAGTTTGAATCATTACAGTTAATTCAAAAACTTATGCTAATTCGCTTAGTAGGTCGCTACAGATTTGCTGGCTCCAACTCCACATTGCGGAGGCTGTACCTGGATGAGCCCGCGGCCTCGACATGGACCTGCTTATTACGTGGCCGAGGTCGTGTCATGATGGTGAATTACATTTCGCAACATTGTATAACTCGCTAAACGCGGGGCGATTTCGGTCGCTCCAAAAATAATAGCGTTCGAGTTCCACCGCCACCTGGGCCCTGCCTGCCAAGGACGGCGACGGCGGTCCAAGAATGCGTCCCATCCCGACTAGGTTGGCAGCACTGCGACGTCGACGCCGAGTACAACAGTTTTAACACACGCATTGTGTTATTGGAGCGGTGGACTTGGTTTTTACAGTGATGGCAATTTGTATGCAGTTTTAAAGAGTGGTTGATCTATTTATTTAGATTGAGCTGAAAAATGAAGATTTACGATTTTCATTTTACCGCTAAATAATCTCAATGTTTGAAGGATTTCTGATTAATACTCAGGAGTGGTGAAATATATCGTTCCATACAGATAAGAACTGACGATAGTCGAAAAAAGATGTGTAAAATGAAATGTAAAGTGATTAGGAAATTAACTAAGTTTTTTATCCTCCGGGAAACTAGAATATCAATTATTACTTTTACATGAAATGGAAACCTACTCAGGTAGGTATTTTAAGCCATGTATGAATGAGAAATGAGAGTAGGATGATTGTGGCGCGATCTTGTAGTCTTGTTACTGACTAAGGCTGACAATTTCTTAGTTAATAGCGCAACAGTCAATGGAATATCTAAGGGACCTACAATTTAACGTGGAATTCGAACCACTGCCTCTGAATTACGAAACGTTCTAATTATGAGGATGGTCTTTGCTGATGAACATACTATTCAATAGTGCGGACGTTAATCCACACAAGAGAACATTACACCCACCGACCATCGGTCACAACTATCCAAAATTCGTGACCTCCAAGTAGCTGAATTACAGGACATGCTACGGACCAAAGGTAAAGTGGTCCTTTTCCTTTAATTTGACATCTCACTCATCTTTCACGACAATCGAATGATCAGTAATCAGTAATGATGTAACAAAATTAACATAGTTCTTACGCGACTTAAACTAAGATGGTGGAGGTACTGGAGCCTCTTAATAGCGTAAACAAAATTGAGCATCATATGAGAGTGTCTTGTTCAGGTAAAGATTATTGGTATGATTATCGATACAGTAAATACTGTTCAGAATATAATGTTCTAATTTAAAAACGTGTGACTGAACTTTTTTTAAAAAAGAGGCAGCCTCTTTTCCAATGTTTGAATGTGCAATAAACCAGTGTGTGTCGTGTGTATCTTCTAGTAATCTTAATGCAGGCATCGCTGCAATGTTTTGAATACCGCCGCGTCACGGATGTTTTCAGTAATCGAAAACACCGTTCAGACTCAATGGGGTTTTTTAATTTGTAATGTTAAAAAATATGTATCCGGACTAGGGGCTTTTTTGAAGGGAAAGTTAAAAAAACTGGAAACATAATTGAATAGTAAGTGGGAAACGACGGAAGACGTCTGGAAGGAGAATGGATAGGGAACAATAGAGAGGGCGCGTCTGTTGTGTGTGTTGCCCGCCCCGACACTTGGAGCCCGACGAAACGGAAAACGATTGGCAATGAAGTTTAAAGTCACCGTATGATTGTATCGCTCAGCACTGAAGGCTAAACCCTGCATACCTTACTACCTACCCAGGTAGATTTTAAACCAAGTATGAAAAAGAAATGAGTGTAAGATGATTGTGGCGCGATCTTTTAGTGTTGTTGCTGACTAAGGCTGACATGTTTCTTAGACAGAACTGTTAATTTAGTAGATCAGATTATTGAAATGGCAACCTACCCAGGTAGGTATTCAAGCCAAATATAAATGGGAAATGAGTGTAGGATGATTATGGCGCGATCATTTAATCTTGTTACTGACTAAGGTTGACATGTTCCTTAGACAGGACTGTTAATTAATAGCCCAACAGCTGATGGCAACTAAAGGACATACAGTTTAACGTGGAATCCGAACCACGGCCTCTGAATTACGAATTGGTCTAATTATGAGAATGGTCTATGCGGATTAACGTAGTATTCAATAGTGCAGACGTTAATCGACACAAGAGAACGCCACACCCACCTACCATCGCTCACAACTATCCACAATTCGTGACCTCCAAGTAGCTGGATTACAAGGCACGCAATCGTTCTAGACTGTATATTAAAGATAGTTCAGTAAAGTTTTTCCGGTACATACCTATAATAATTACAGTACCTTATAAACACCATGTTGAAATAATGTGAAATATAAATTTTTAGCCTAATAGCGATTACCGACTATTTTATAATTCACAAAACTGTCACACGATAGTTCTTGTCTGTCGTATTGCTTCATATCAAATTATACCTTTTATAGCATATGTGTTACTGTAAGAGATATTTCGTACAACACGTGTAATAATGGAGAAATGTAACAATATTTCAAAACGTCCTTTACCAGTTTCTCGAAAAATAAAACTCAGTGGCAGTTTCGTTTCGGATGTTGTTATCGAAACCAGCGGTCGGCAACTCCTGTCAGATCATGAGCGGTCACCTCTGGCTAGCCTATGTGATTAATACCACTACGGTACCTCACTGTCTTTAATTCACCGCACAGGCCTATGGTGATGAGCAGTTGAGATTTAGAAAAAAGAGTTCGTCACCGAAAAGTGAAGTGACGTAGGAAGTTGTTTATTTATATCCGGTCGGATTGTTGGCGACGTTGGCCATTAGCGTGGTGTACATCCGCCAACAATGCAAGCAACAGTGCGGCCAACATTCCGCAAGGGCTGTCACGGCCGACAACTATCAAACGGGAAACATTAATTTTACCAACGGTTTTTTTGCCAGAGTGACAAAAATTAATAGGCAAATATTAATCAATAACAGTAATTAATTGTACAAAACTATGAACATACTTACATTAATCTACGTCATTATCTACGTAAAAATTTTGTATTTAATTGAAAATAGAACTCTCTAAATTAGCAAATTCTTGTAAGTTATAAATAATTATATTTATGATCAAATAGTTGTGAAGCCTTTTCTTCATGGTGTTAGGCAGCGAGTCTAAAAATCTTGCACCGCAGAACAGCTTCTTAATTCTTGTTCCGTGTGGTGGCAACATTAGGTCGTTGTCCTACCTTATGTTTTGGTTATGTGAATCACTAACTGTAGGTAGTCCTTTTCCTGAGACAGTTACAACAACATTAATAATTTTGGGTAAAAGCTTCTCTGCAGTATTCATACAGTGGAGCCCAGCCATGATCCGGAGGCGCATTTTCTGTAAAACAAAAACTCGTTTCATGTACTTCTCATCCTCTCAGGAGAAAAATCTCATTCCTCCCACTGTCCTATCCCCCTTTTGGCTTAACTCTTCAACTTGTAAGAATAAATATATAAGATTTTTAAGCACAGACAAACCATATCGTTTATTTAGACTATGATTTTGAAAGATTTTTTGCAATTTTGTTTTCTATTTAAAGAAAGCTGATGTGCACACATCAAATATGAAATACGTTACGTCTTTTTCTTGTATTTCTTGTATGGTGTCAACGCCAGAGGCATTTTTATCCTGTTGTTTCAACGAATGGTCGAACACATTTTAAACGTGCTCTTTGAAAAACTTTGTAAAAAAGGATTTTACAAGGTTTATTACAATAAACCTATTATAGTTAGCTTGATAGCTATTTTATGTTCTATTTTTACGTGTTTTAAGGTTTAATTTCAACGCATTTTTGTAATTTCCATACATTTGATCATAATTCGCGGTTTCTTTCCCAACCTAGGAAGGGGAAGTGTCTGCTAATGTCGAGGTCATCAGCTGTTTGTTATAACAATGAACAACCGATCGATAGTGCATGTCAATGGTGAGTTATCGATAGTACGGAAAGTGATAGCCACAAACTAACAGCTGATTCTTCGTTGTTCACAATTTTATGAACAGGCAACTATTACGTCTGTAATTAACGGTATCAGTGGATTAACACATACTTTCTCCCTTAAGTCACTTTAAATCACAGTCTTTAATAAAACTATCATATTTTTCAACGTTTTTCTAAATATCATTTAATAATATATTGTTTCAAACATAATCAAATCATTCAATTTCTGAAGATAACAAGAGACAAAATTAAATTATTTATTAGAATTCCATGGGGGCTACCCCCCTCCGGATTACCAAGAATTTTTGTGTTGGTTTTGTTGGTTAATGTGACCTAACGCTACCTACCAAGTTTTATGGAAAAAGGTTGGGAAATGAGGAAGAAATAGATTTTTTAATATTCTCCATTGGGTGCTCTCAGACAACGTACTACGTTTATCATGGACATTAAATTTAACTTTTCTCTGGAACCGTTAGTCGTTGACTAATGATTAAAATTACTAATTTGCTTAGTTTTTAAGCTGGTTTTAATAGTGGTAGTCAAATTAAACTTCTCCTTTATTATTTTCGCAGAAAAAAATATTTTTTCAGTTTTAAAAGCCTATAAATTTTAGACGCAGATGTTTCGAGGTGTTATTTTGTTTACATCATAAAGAACTATAAACGATATAATTTTCATAAAAATCGTTAGAGCCCTCTTTTGAGAAACTTTCATTTTAAGTGTTTTTTTGGGTTCTTAGGGGTAAAATACCCTTAAAAATAAAATGTTCCCAGATACCGTTGATTGTTACCTACATACCGAATTTCTTGAAAATCGCACAAATAGTCTCGTCTCTAGGCTTTTCTGCACATCCCCACACACACAGGCATCACTAAAAACACTTTTTTCGATTCCGGGGTACTACTGTATATCTAGGCTTCTGCACAGCCCGACGATCTTTGTAATGAAATAATACTATTCTCTTTGTTAAATTGACTGCGTGAAATCGGACAATTTTTGAAATTGTTTGAACAATTAATTGTGGCGGCTTCCACCCCCACCCCCCCGCTCCGGAGTGCCCTGCGTGTACGATGTCAAACAATGCAACAGCACACGCCAGCGTTCAACATTCCACCGCAACTGTGCTGTGAGAATCTGGACCGTGGGATCACGGCATCTGCCGCGGGAGATAACTGTGTCATCTTTTGAAGAACGAGAATAATTATATCCTTTACGTTAATATTACCGTAAACATAATATTTGTAATTCATAATCGTACTGGTTATTTACCTATATTATCTAATTGGACTTTTCCAACGCGTCATTATTTAACTCAACAACGTTTCTGGAGGTGTAGAAACTCCTCCCGTTTTCAAGTTATTACCTAAGAATTTAATTTCGTTTTTAGCTATACAATAAATATAGGGCTTCTATTCCTATAGAAATATAAAAACATGTTTAACTGACATCCACAATATACTCTGTAAGTCAATCACAACCGCCTATCGAGGCGGGAGCAAGGAAGCGTGCCACAGAACGGGAGTCGGAGCACTACTGACTGTTTAGCATTGTTATCTGTTATGTTGAATTAAAATCAAAAATGAACTAAAATCCAGACTGTGTTGTGGATAGTTGTGATAGATGCTATGTATTTTACTCTTGAGTAATTAACGTGTACTATTGAATACTACGAATGAAAAATCATAATACCAGTTCGTAATTTAGAGGCAATGGTTCGGACTCCATGTTAAACTGTGGGTCCCTTACCGTTGGGTTATTAGTTAATTAACAGTTCTGTCTAAGAAATTATGTCAGCCTTAGTCTGTATCAAGACTGCAAGATCGCGCCACAATCATCCTACACTCATTTCTCATTCATACTTGGCTTAAAATACCTACCTCGGTAGGTCGCCATTTCAAAAAGGTAATCTAATTTACCAACCGAATCCATTTTTTGGCACTTGGAGCGTAAACATCGGAAGGAGGAGGATTCCATTACAACACAGACAAAGACAACTATTTAGTTGAGGTTACAACTGAACCTAGAAAACACACAGGCGTTACTTGTCATTATCTTTTTATATGAGTAACGCTTGTATGTTCTCTTGATGGCTTTGATACGGATAATGCCTGTAGAAACTTAATCGGTCAATCCTTGAAGTACGGTGAAGATGAATGTTGCGTTTTTCAGCAGAAACTACAGTAAGTAATTACATAAAGGGGTGGAACTTTTGTACCTAGGCATGCCAGTCATTACGAGGTTGAAGTCTTTTGGCGCTAGTTAGTTTCAAGTCTGTCGATCACTAACTTGTTTATTAGAGTCGCAACCTCATGAGCCCGATGTAGATTTTAATCATCTCTTCAATAGGATCTCCGTGTACCTTAGAGTTGCTTCCTCATGTGTTCAAGTCCGGTGATGCGCGGACTGGGTCCCGACCTACGTAACCGCAGGTCTTCCGCGATCCAGTAGCGTGGGATTAAATACTTTCTCAAAAAGTTTACCATCATCTCTATCCTATACCATTATTTAATGTAAACTAATACTATTCCTCGAGTGTGTGATTGTAGTCGATTGCCTACAATCACACACTCGCAGGCGAACTTTGAAGGAAGCGACCTCCGCGCCTGCAATGCGACACACGCAATCTCAATGCTGGGCCGTAGCAATAGTTGCATATGCGTCCATTTGCCGCGCTGGATTCCCTTCCATTTAGCTTACGAATGATAATCTTATTTCGTTAAAATTACTCGTTTCAACTCTATTCTGTTCACGAGCTTTAATAGGATGGACTAAAAGGTTCTAGGAGGATTAATGACAACATGCCAAATTATTTTAGACGAAGTTCGTTATTTTACATTAACATTGGAAAATGTTATAAATGTAGTTCTGAATATGAGCTAAATCATAAATGATAAACGATATTACCCCCGTCACAGCAGACCTGCGTACTCAGCGAATTTCTAAATCAGTAATAATATATAACAGGTTTGATCAATATCCGTAGTAAATAGAGTTTGTCTATTCTCCATAAGATTAACGTGATAAAGAATATGCAGTTTTGCTGCTGTAACCTCCTGAATCCCAGTGTTCTATTTATAGCACATTGTCTCATACTGAGGTGAGACAAAAGTGAATTATTATGAGTTTCACATCTTGAAGTCCTGATGATTTTTAGAACGTTAAGTTGTACTTAGCTCAGACCTAATAGAAAAAATCCTTCCTTATTATTAAATTTATAGAACGATTGTAGGTCTCAGAATAAAGGCTAAATTTTTTCTTCTTTATGAGAACAAAACTAGTATTTTTTTTAATATATATGATATAAATGTATATATATTTATGTTTGTTACGATATGAAAAAATGGTCCAATCAAAACCAAATTTGGTAGAGACGTGTATTCCTGTGTGGACGAGTTCGTAAACCAGAATATCGGTCAATGGGATAGCGTTTGGGGGGGTTTTTGTACCCCAAATGGGTTTTTTGCGTTTTTCACATGTATTTTTAATTTTTATTTATTTTCACATTGGAATCAGCTTAAAACTACAATTAAGTTCCTTAAGTTTTCTCTATCCGGTTCAGATTTAAAAAAAACTAAAACAGTACGTTGTATTTCTCAATGTTATCTTATGAATAGAAAAATTATATTTCCATAAATGAATATTTTTGGATAAAACTTGATATTTAGTTCATGTGATTGAGATCTAAAATGCTTAAAAATCATAGTATTTATCATGGCAGCAAACCTGTACTCTTTTCCATAATTATCATATAGGGAATAGGCAAACTCCTTTATTTATACAGTTAGAAAGTTGGTATAAATGTTTAGATAAATTATTTAATAGAATGCAATTTAGTGTTCCTCACAGCAGCAAACCTGCAATTTGCCATGTAATCTTATAGAATAGGCAAATAATTCTCGGACTGCCAGTTTGATAAAAGTATTTTTATTTTTTTATTGATTTAAACCTATAATCCTTCCTTATTATTTTGAATATTTTAACGAATCATGGTATGCAATTTCATCAAGTAAAGGTCTACTACTGAATTTAAAAAATCTAAATCCATTGTTCCTTATGACAGTAAACCTACTTACTCTTTTCCCATGTTCCATATAGAGAATAATTAAATCGATATAATTTCCTTATGTGGTTTAACCAAATGATTAAGTTTAGTTGGAATCATCACACCCCTAAATCAATGGAAATTTGCTTATTATGCAGATTTTCTGGTACCGGGGTATTACTGGTATGACTGGGACCGTGGCGTGTCCTGTAATCCAACTACTTGGGGGTCATGAATTGTGGATAGTTGTAAGCGATGGTCGGTGGGTGTGGTGTTCTCTTGTGTGGATTAACGTCCGCACTATTGAATACTACGTTAATCCTCAAAGACCATCCCCTTAATTAGATTGGTTCGTAATTCAGAGGCAGTGGTTTGGACTTCAAACTGTAGGTCCCTTAAATATGCCATGGACTGTGGCCTATTAATTAACAGCTCTGTCTAAGGAACATGTCAGCCTTAGTCAGTAACAAGACTACAAGATCGCGCAAAAATCATCTAACACTCATTTCTCATTCATACTTGGCTTAAAATCACCTAAGTAGGTCGCCATTTCAGTTAAAAGTAAAGTAAAGTATTTATTTTTATGAGTATTGAAACAAGTGTTTTTAATTTTGGCGAGTTCATTAACATGAATGGCATTTAAATTCCATTAACTGCTTCTTCTGCTGAGATAAATCGTTGAAAGTGGACACTTATAATAGTGGACAGTCGTGCCAACCTTAGAGCGGTTAGCGGTTTATAAGTTTGCAAATTAAATGTCGGTTTAAAATAAACCACATAGAGAACAACACGCTCGGTCAGTCATCCGCTTGTCATGTTGGCAGTTGAATGATAGTTTCAGACTTGAGCGATAGAGTAGGCCAACTGTTCATGGATCACTGCCAGGCTTTGTGTACAAAGGCGTAGGATGGACTTGTCGCTCATCTTTGTTTTTTATCGCAAATTATTATTTCCTACAACCGCACGATAACAGGCACATTTCGAACTGTTGGAAGAACATAAGTAGTATGTATAGGTAGTACACTACCGTACTAGGATGGATATGATCATTACCACCCTAGTGCGGTAAAGTAACCGGCCAATCACATGCGCGGAACGCTCCAAATCTATATGAAACTAACCAATAGCATGCGCTATGCGCTCAGTCAGCTGATAGACCGTAGTTGTTCATACAACACTAACTTCCGGTTTTGCACAATGAAATTGAGGTTACCGGAAACCTAAAAGTTATGTTTACATTTATACCAGCGGGAAAATCAAACATAACCTCAATGACTTTATTATTGTAGGAAAAATCTTGTGTGTAATACGAGCGCAAACTGTCATGGCCGCCCTCGAAGTTCTGGCAGCAGTTAAAGCGTGCTGCCATATAAACCTCTCGTGCGATATGACATCCTTTGCGCTCTTGTTACTCAAATAGCTATTTTCTCTCTATTTGAACTTGCCTGTTATGTTAAAAAGATCTCAGGTTTAAAAGGAATGTATCAACTCTCAGAATAACTAGGCCTAATCAGTTCTTCAAATTTTCGAAGAGAATCAGAAATAAACGCTAGCAGTGAACTGACACAAAGTTTCTCCCTTTGAAAATAAACAAAATTATAAACGCCTATTAAAATAACATTTAACAGATCTAAATTTGTAATAATAGTCATAAAATCTTTTTAGAAAGCCTTTTACTTCAAATTACTGTTAATACCTCAGAAGTATAAACGAACTTTAAAAAAATTTAAGAAAGTAATAAGAAAGATACTAACTCCTCATTTACTTTTTAATTAATCCGCCCTAATAGACATCTTTATGTGGGGCGTATCAAGGAAAGAAAGGGGTGAGTTGATCCAGTAATAGGTGGACAGCAGTGATAAAAAGTGAAACGCAACTCTGATCACTGCTTGGGAGTGTGTTACGCTTTCAACTACGTCACTGATTCACTTAACTGATCACAGTTACTGAATTATCAGGTCAGTTTGTACTGGCCTAAATGGAACAAAAGATCTCTACACAACTAGTTTATAAGTTTATCATAAACTAGCTAAACGTTGGGACGTTGATCCCATTCTGGCTAGACCTTCGACTTTTTCATTCCCTTCGTGTCATACGTGTCCCGGGACCCAAGCAAGCCGTACACAGTTCCTAGCTATATACATTCCTTGAGAGAACCATTGCAGCTATATACAACCAGAAACAACACCCAATTACAACGATTATTTGTGTGTTTTAGAACGCGACAGTGGTGCGCATGAATGGCGTGTCGACGCTGGTCACGGAGGCGGAGGGAGCCGTCAAGTTCGGATGGATCAAGGGTGTGTTGGTGCGCAACCTCCTCAACATCTGGGGCGTCATGCTGTTCCTCAGACTGTCCTGGGTGGTGGCTCAGGCTGGCATAGGTAACTGTACCAACTACCAACAGACTTACACATATCATATGAGAGATTAAAATATATGTATTAGAACAAGAATTGTTGACTGGTTTTAAAAACCGGGCTTAGTGCTAAAAACTTTTGAGATATAGGCAAAAACCTTTGCTTGGACTCATGGCGCTAAGCACATAGCGCTATCTTTGAGCAGTCATTAGAACTACTTCCACTATGAATAGAACATAGCCCACTTTATACTGAGCAGTGCTTGGCACATATCCCACATTTTGTTATTATAACAAATATTTTCGATTTTGGCACTTAGCCTGATTTTTATAATGAGTCGACAATTGTGTACAGTTATGGAGGATGCGGTATACCCTGGTGTGAAGTATCAACCACACTATTGAACACTATGTTCATCCATAAAGACCATCCTCATAATTAGACAAGAGCCAAAATTGTGGTTCGGATCCCACGTTAAACCGTAGGTCCCTTGGTATCATTGTATCATTGGCTGTTGGGCTTTGAACTTGGTGCGAACAGCGTTAGGGACAACAGAAATCCGCTAGGTCAGCTCAAGTGTGATTGTATCATGAGAGCATCCTGAGTGAGATAGCAATTCAGGTTTCTATTTTCCATAGGGAAGAAAATACAAACATTTTTTATAAGATTATTGGATCAAAAATGTGGCTTTAAAATTCATTTTGAAGTCATTGGTGAGAAATTACCATTTGTTTGGCGAGAAGTTTGCTCGTGACCACACCTCTCTGTATTACCTTGGTCTAAATCATTAAAGCTTTTTACATCAACATGATACATTACACAATTTGTATAGAGAATAATCTGAATATGTTTGAGAAGATGAGTTTTACCAAACTGTTCAGGTTATCTGAAAATCATTTTGGTCAATGTTTACATTTTGCTAGTTACAACTGAGAATTTGAATTCCAGGAGGGTTAAGAGAAGGAGTGTGTTGTGCCAATTGTATTGATTACGAGTAATTTTTGTATTTTAAGCCTCACTATGACATTTGTTATTAATTATTCTTCAATTGAATTTGCCACCATTGAATTGAACCATGATGGTACTGGACCATGGTCGGAACGACCAAAAAGTTGTATGTCAAGAGTAGAAAATAAAATGCATTTTCTAGGTAGAAAAACAGCTATATAGTATCGTAATAGAACTTTATTGTTCCTCCAACATGTTACATTGAAATATGAAGATACTGGTATGTTTAATAATCAACTGAAAAATGACTCTAATTATAGGTAATTGTAGAATAAACCTTTCACATTCCAACAGGATTAGCTACAACGGAAGTGTGGGAATGACAGATAGAAAATCGGGTACTAGGTCATAAATCAGGAGGCCGGATAAGGGAGTTTCTACTATATAATTATTTTGTTGGACTTTTCGATTGCGTCTGTGTTTTAACAACACAACGTTTCTAAAGGCGATGAAACTCCTCCCAGAAACTTTTATTTATTTAAAAACACAGACACATTGGAAAGGTCCACCAAAGTAATAATTAGAATAGCGAAGATATGTCTAAAATACATTATGTGTTAATCCAAAACGAGCTTTATAGACGTGAGACTAATAACGTAATGGAAAGCGAGAGCTACATAAACATGTGTTCCAGTACAGGGAGTGCTGCTGATCTTCGCCACATCGGTAGTAACTTTCATCACGGCTCTCAGCATGTCGGCCATCAGTACTAACGGACTCATCAAGGGAGGTGAGTCTTGGGCAAACATTATCGTTTTTGTAATTCATAAATTTGGATTTAAGTCTTTTTAACATTTAACAATGAGGTATATTTCACATAAGTCATCTGTTCGGATTCCTTGTTAAATTGTAGGTCCCTTAGATATGCCATCGGCTGTTTGGCTATTAATTAACAGCCACTAAACATTATTATAAATTTAGGAACGTGTCAGCCTTAGTCAGTAACAAGTCTACAAGATCGTGCCACAATCATCTTACACTCAGCCTCATTCATACTTGGCTTAAAATACCTACCTTGTGGTATGGTCGCCATTTCAATAATCTAATCTGATATATGTTATTAGGCCTAACGAGCAACTTATTCCTAATCAGTGTTTGATTAAATAAAGTAAAATACATCTTTATCTCATTCAGTTTTAAGAGACCACTTTAAAGGTGTTTGAAGAAGTTGAAGAGACACAATCTGGTTTAACAAAGGGCACTTGGGTGGAGGCTCCTCTTTCACTTCTTTACTCTCCCCTTTCTCTTCCTTCAGCGGAGTGAAGCACGATTGTGTTGATGACAACTTCTGTAGATACAAGTATTTGTGTGGTAAATGTTTGCCATATTACATACTAATTGTTTAACAAAATATGTATGCTAATGCTGCAATGAAACACTATGTTTAGGTTTTGTAAAAAAGACAACATTATAAAAGTGGTTTAAAATTACAATCAAACAGTGGCAGCCGTTGCTTAATGTATTTATAAATGGCTTATTTTCTTTGCTTTTTTTAATTCTAGGAAGGTAAGTTATCAAACTATATTTGTGCCATCTGAGTGCAAAAATATTCAGATTTTGAAGATCATTGTACAACTAATTCAAAATTGATAATGGCTCTTTAAATTCACCTATAAAAATAACAATAAAATTATGGTAAATAAATATATAATACAGTAAATAATAAATAAGTAGATAATTTGAGACATCCTACATTATGTTAGAGTGTGTGTGGAAAGGGGTAACATTTCTAGTAAAAAGCCTTACTTACCAGATAACATTTAAAAATTAAATTAGACCAAATTAAAATTACAGGTTGAATTTTTTTATAATATAATAACATTATTAGTCACGTGAGGAGCTAATTGAGGTGATCATGAACCGTATACTAGTGAATCCAAAATTATTGTACTGGCAAATATTGACAGTGTAACAGCGAAACATTCATATCAGTACGTGAAAACTTTCAGTCAATACTCAATACCATTCTTTCCCAAAATCTGTGGACTTGACCCCTTCATTCCCGGAACAGGGGGATTTCCACGTGAATTTAACTTAGACATAGTTTTTCCATTCCATTTTTTTGGACTTTGCCCCTTTATTCCCTGTACCCTTCAATTACAATAGTGTGTCCCATCATAACATCTTGACCTGTCGCAGGTGGCACATACTTCATGATATCGCGGTCGCTCGGGCCGGAGTTTGGTGGCAGTATTGGTCTGATACTGTCGCTAGCCAATGCCATCTCATGCGCGATGAACTGCGTGGGGTTCTGTGAGTCCCTGCTGGACCTGCTCGGCAGGTACGACATCAAGATCATCGACGGCGGGTTGGCGGACATGCGTATCCTCGGTTGCATCACCATCACCGTGTTGCTGGGCATCGTCTGCGTCGGGATGGAGTGGGAGGCCAAGGTGAACTAAACAACATGTATGATTTTAGCAATCTTACTAAACTCATGAGACTTGAGCTATTACCATAATCTCATGGCAAGACCTAAGCACGTTGCTCTATCCAAAAGGAATTTAAGGAAGTGTTTTGTACCACAAAATTGGGTTTCACAGATTTTTACAAATTTATTTTAAAATTTGGGTTTTCATAGCACCATTACAATCAGTTTTTTAAAAATAATTTGAATCTTTGATTTTGTATTTAATGGTTAAGAAGATTTACAGGGTTAATCAAGTGTAGATGCAATTTTGAATGCGTTAAGTGAGGTTGACCAAATATAGTTTGCCAATAAAGTAATGAAAGCATACTTTTTGATGTATACGAAGGTAGTCCACAAAATAACCTGGGGACTGGGACGGTGGCGACGTCCTGTAATCCAGCTACATGGAGGTCACAAATTGTGGATAGTTGTGAGAGATGGTCGGTGGATGTAGTGTTCTGTTGTGTGGATTAACATCCGCACTATGGAACACTGCGTTAATCCACAAATACCATCCTCATAATTAGACCTATTCGTAATCCAGAGGCCGTGGTTCGGATTCCACGTTAAACTGTAGGTCCATTAGTTGCCATCGGCTGTTGGGTTATTAATTAACAGTTCTGTCTAAGGAACATGTCAGCCTTAGTCAGTAACAAGACTACAAGATTGTGCCACAATCATCCTACATTCATTCCTCATTCATACTTGGCTTAAAATACCTACCTGGGTAGGTTGCTATTTCAGTTAAAAATAAAAGTATAAAGTAAAGTAAGTATAACCGCTGTGGGTGTGGCGCGATAGGTAGTGGGGGTAGCGCTTTCATCCTCATGCGCATGTTCAGTACTCTTCTAGCTGTACAGAAGAGGGGATCGTACGATTGCGCATTCTGAGACATAATTTAAAAACATGAAAGCCGCAATAGAAAATCGCGCCAAGTGTGAAATGTGTAATGTTTTAAGATTTTTTTGTCATAAAAAAGCTACACAGCAGCTGAAATTCATCATGAATTGAGTGCAGTGTATGGCTCAAACATTTTCAGCAAAGGTGTAGTCCTTCAATGGATTATTTTGTAAAAATGGGAGAACAAACGTGCTTGATGAAGACCAGAGTGGTGTTGTGTTTGTCCATAAAAACCCCCGCCCTCACACAGCTCAAAGAACAACTAAACTTTTGAAAACATAAAAATGGAACGTTAATGACCATTGACCCCCCCATACAGCCTGGTCCTGGCTCCCAGTGATTTCCTTCTTTTTCAGCACATAAAGACTGTTGAGGAAGAGTCTAACATCTAATATGTATTGATTGAGTCCCACAAATTGATGTATATGATAACATTTTTGTATCTCAACTGGTTTATTTTTTATTTCAAAATGGAGGTTACTTTGTGGACAACCCTCATATCACTGATCTGTCCTAAAAATAAAGGATTTTTAGGGTGACTCAAAATTTTAAATACAATTCATATTGAGTGACTTCATACTGAATTTTGAAGAGACTATGTAAACTAATGGAATGTTCATACCTACAGGAAATATTTTTAAAATAAGCCATGAAGTAATTAGTTTAGTTAATAATTAATATTAATGATGTGGAAATTCGCTGATGGTGCAGGTCTGCTATTACAGGGTTATTTCCTTCTATGTACCGTTTTTAAATTCAGACACTTTTTTTAGTGAACATTAAGTCCTTTAAATAAACCACAAAGTCCACTATACCTCATGTGTTTTTGCAATTGTTTCATTAAAATATTTTGAAAGCTAATGATCTTTTTTAATTTTCAGACACAAATGGGCCTGCTTGTGATCCTGCTGGTCGCAATTATCGATTTCTTAATTGGAGCTGTGATCGGACCTCAGAATGATCTGGTCCGGGCTCAAGGCTTTGTTGGATGGAACGGTTTGTACATTTGTTGTTTAGATAGAATAGTATTTTTACTAAGATAAAACTACAGTAGTACTTCACAGATGAAGCTCTGCCCCCATCATACCTGATTGGCTGTTGGTCAAGAGAAAAATAATGTAGGCATAGTCACCAAGAGTTGTCAATTCCTTCTTGTCCATTAAGGTTTGTCATTGGGGTCAGTCGAATACTCTAAATAAATATTGTCAATGCCTCAATGCAACTGCACATAATTTTGATGTTTGATTAGTTGTAAAAGCCTGTCTGCATACACAGTTTTTATTTCAAGTTTCCTACTTGTTTAGCGTCCACACTAGAAAGCCAGTGACGACATGGTGACTGAAGAGGACTTGTTTTTAGCTTCTGAGTGCTTCATCGTGCTTAATCATGTGGCTAATTTTCGAAGGATGAGGCGATGGTGGACTCCAAGTTTATGGGATAAAGTTCCTATTGTAGCTTCAACTTACTAAGTGATTTCCAATTAGAAGATGGTGCACGTTTTCGGAACTTTTCGAGAATAACGCCTACAAATTTTGAAATTCTGTTACGATTCGTTGGGCCAAAAATCTCAAAAGAAATGTACGCAATACAGAGCTTCAATTTCAGCAACCAAATTTTAACTAATAAAAACACACTCCAAATTCACTAAAAATATTAAAATAACTAAATAACAGTGATCCGTACAATGTGAATCCTGGCTGAACTGGGCGGGGCAGTACCGGGTTGTATTCTGTCTTTTGTCTACAGACACGTCCACACATGCAGACTTGAGAGAAAACATTTGTATATTGTCTAGATGTCCCCTGTTCGTTTGGGAAACAGAAATCATAATTTTTATCTCCAGAAACACACTTAGTCGTCAGCCGACTAGCTGAAGACAACGCTGGATACATCAAAGAAAATTTCGGAACTGTACTAATATAAATGGCTATATATTGTTGTGGTAATCTGCTTAAAAAATGAGTTGTTAACAATTGTTTTCGGGACTGGTATATATTGTCTTAATTAACTTGAATTTGGTTGTTGTTTACCTAATACTCAAGTGTTTACTATGTACTTGTTATATTCGAGTGCATGTTTCTAATTTATTACATAAAAAATTAAAAATATAAATTGGTTAGCAGAATGCTGGAATAAATTAATTAGATTTACATTTTGCAGCTGATTTTTTTCTTTATTGCGCTTACTATGGATATTGCCAGGTGTAATAAGCTGGGGGGTTCCCCCTCCCTGCTCTGTCATGTTCAATCGTGCATTCCGCTAGCTTACGGAAAGAGACTGAGGTGTGTGGCAGGGGGTGGGGGGTGTCTCCCTTCCACTTGTTGATTGTAGGGAGGGTATGCATGACTGTCAGGGGTCTCATCATGTTTATGTTAAACTGTACCTAAATTTGGGGTAGTTTTTCTTCTAAATTCATTAATTTAACTAAAGTTAACTGAGTTAAGTAACATTTCTCCATAATTTAATTCAATAATTTAGTTCATATCATTTATCCATAGTTATAATTAAAAAAATATTTAGATTTGCAAGTTTTGATCATACACATGACTTTGTGACTCCTATTTTACAAAGTAGTTACCTGTTATAGTTGTCATATTTATAATTTTTATTAACACTTTGGAGCCTGAGCCACTAATTACAAGTGCAATAGTGGATACTAGGGTTTTAAGAGTAATAAAACACATTCAATACATCCTATACATATCAATCTACTTTTGAAAACAGCAAGGTGATTTTTGGGAAAAATGAAATTCATGTTATTTGTTATAATGTGTAATTTTTTTAAATATTCAAAATCTAAGGAAAAATTTCCAAAATCAAAAACAACTACAGGGTTTCCTAGGTTAAAATATTACTACAAAAAAACTTAAGCTCACAAGTTTCAAAAATATAAACAACTTGAACTTGACGCAGGTAGCAACAGGACTTCTCTGAGCGAGTGAGTGGGACATTTGTAAATTTGTTTGTGTTTATAAGACAGACTAACAGAAACCAAAGACTTAAAAAGATTAGTAACCGAAGAATAAGTTATAAGTTCCAAAACCTGGGTACATACCTACAATGTGTTGCAATGAAACAAATATGGCCACCCAACCTATACTCGGGCTTCAGCTCCAAATTTTTATATAAAATAATAGGCATATTACAAAGTATTATATATTTTGTTAGAACATGTTTTGAGGTTAAACAACTTGAGTAGTAAACTATAAAAACCCTGTTGAAGGTGTTTGTCCCACACTTTCAAAATGAATTGAATCAGTGTAGAAATACCTTGGTATCACCTTTTACGTGCCAGAATAATTTTTTTGACAAATGATGGATTGTTGCAGCAAATGTGACAGCTGATAACATGGTTCCGGACTACAGGGAGACGCAAGGAACACAGCACAACTTCTACACTGTCTTCGCCGTGTTTTTCCCTGCAGCTGCTGGTTTCCTAGCTGGAGCCAACATATCTGGCGACTTGAGAGTAGGTGCTAACTATATAGTAGATACTTAGCTGTTTAGTTTTCATTCATTAATTAGTGTGTTTTTTAAAACTTAAACACTGCTGCCAATACCTGTCAGGTTTTGGTTTTTGTTGAGCGTTCCCCACACCCTATACATTATTGTATCCTTTACACCTCCTCCCCCAACCCTTTACCACTTTCTCATTCAGGAGTATCCAGTTGACCAGAGACTCAGTATGCTTGAATTGTTAACATGGATTTTAGCTACATTTTTATACAGTATAAAGAAAGTATTGTTTTCGTCAAAATTTTTAATATGATTATGGATATCCGTTTTGGGGTCCCCTGAATCCAAAAAAGTGGGTTTTTGACGTGATGTCTGTCCGTCCGTGTTGTGTGTGTGTGTGTGTGTGTGTGTGTGTGTGTGTGTGTGTCTGGATGTGTACAGTGCCACAGCCTACCCCGTTGGTCCGATTTAGATGAAATTTGGCATGTATGTATATATTCACGGTATCTCCAGGCGTTTTTTTATTTTTTGAATTTTTGATTTTTAAGGTTAGTTCACGCCTAAAAAAAACCTTTAAAAACATGAAAATCCAATTGTCTCAAAAAGGCTCTAACGATTTTGATTAAAATTTGATAGTTTATAGTGCACAGAGTACCTAATAATTTGACACCACATGTCTGTAAAAATGACGGTTCAAATGTTATGGGCTTTTAAATGTCAAAAAAATCAAATTTTTAAATTTTCAGCGAAACAGAAAAAAAGTAAAGTATAACTTGACTGGTACCATTGAAACCAGCTTAAAAAACTAAACAAATTAGTATTTTGAATTATTTGTCTACGACTAACGGTTCCAGAGAAAAGTTAAATTTACTGTCCATGATAAACGCAACGTTGTCTGACAGCGCCCAATGTTATTCTTATGGAAAATGTAAAAAAAATCAATTTCTTCCTTACTTTCCTATGAAGTGTAAGGTCAAATCACCAAACAAAACCAGCTCAAAAAGCTTGGTATTACCGGGTGGGGGGGGGTTCAATAAATTATTAAATGATATATTAAGAATAACTTTGTAGAACATGATAGTTTTATTACAGATTGTCTTTTTTAAATTTACTTAAGGGAGAAAGTATGTGTCAGTCCACTGGTACCGTTTATTTTGTTTAGTGAAGCATTTATTATTTAACCTGTACTGTACTGTTAGTGTGATTGTGGACGTTGAACAGATTGTAAAAGTTAATATGTTATTATATAATACATGTGAAATAAAATGTGTGTGTGTAAGAGTTGATAAAGGAGAGATGAAGTATAGCAAACTATTCAAATGTTGGTCCACTTAGGATGATGAGGTGAAAGAAAACCAGAGCTGCAATCAGAAATCCTTAAAAACTTTTATACCTATGATTAAATTTTTGTGCTTTGATAACACAATGAGTTTAAACTCAATGTCAAACTATTAAAAGTTTATTATAGTGTACATTTTTACCAGATTCAAAGATCTGAGAATAATTTAAATTTAATTTTACTTTATTGTGTCTTACCTTTTTTCCGCACCAAGTATCGTTATTGTTGACTATTTTTTCATCTCATAATTTTAATAATTCATACATTAATTTTTGACTTGGATATAACTTAGCTCTGAGGGGTGTTGGCAATTTGTGCGACCAAAATATGAAACAGTGACAGGTCTTTTAGTGACGTCATAGTTTGGTTCATCTAAACAGCTGTTAAGATGAACTGAAAACATTCCATTTAGACATATCCATCCATGATCCAATTTATTTTCCACAGGGAAGTAAATACCAACATAATTTCTACAGGATTATGAACAAAAATTTAGGTAACCTATAAGAAAATTTCAACAAATTTGTATCAACCTTGTAAAAGATGCTCAACACAATCCTATGGTAGAATCTCACAACCAGCACCATTCCCTTTGTTAAGTTTGTTAGCACGTATATATTGTTTTGTTTATGTTTCCAGGACCCGCAGACAGCTATTCCGAAGGGGACGTTACTGTCGATATTCATCACGACGCTGTCGTACATGGGCATGGCGGTGATCGTCGGCTGCATCGTAGTGCGAGATGCTAGCGGCAGTGTGGTAGATTTCTTGAACGGAACTTACACTGATTGCTCCATTGGGGAGTGCAAGTACGGTCTGCATAATGGCTTCTCCGTAAGTTGTATAGGAATTCTGTTTGTTTTCAGTAAATACTTATTTACTGATAATTATAATTAATAATAATAATAATTATGATTTATAATTACCTTAATTAAATTCGCCAATTAGAGACCAAGCTTTTTGTTTATGTTTTTGACCAGGAAAGAAGAAAAATGGAGGAATGGCATGCAAATGTGTCAGGGGTGGCTGCAGCACCTATTCTTGGAGGCATAAAGGGGTAGCACTTGGGGTACTCTCCCCTCCTAACCAAAAAAGTAAAAATGTAAAAAATTATTTTCATATGGGTGATGTATTAAATTGTTCAGCTTTAATTAATGCATTATTTTTGAGACGTTGAAGGTAAACCTAAAAGTAGACACGATTATCATTACTTTATTTTACAATAGAAACATACTTTAGATATGAGGTTGTGAGGTATTACCAACCACCAAGAATGGATATGTCTTAGCTCTGGTGGGTGTTGGTGATTTATAAGATGGAAATATGTAAAAGGTTTCCATAGAAACTACTAGAGCTATTGTATTGAATTTTTAATATAAGATAGTAAGAACAGCTGTTTAGATGAGCTGAAAACATTCCCTTTAGACATATCACATATCCATGACCTTTAGACCTACTTTCCAAGGTAAGTACATACAAACATTTTTTATGGTGTTTTCAACATGGTGGCTCAGTACAGAGAGAGAGAGAGGTTTTAGAATTTGTTCTATCTGCTTGCAGATAAAGTATAGTATCCAATACCAATATGAAAAAAGGAATTTACCTGATATGTTTCTACAAATGAAACCTAATTGTACAATTTAATCTATTTTGATTTAACTAAATGTGTAAAACTAAGTGATTTTGTAAAATGTGTGTATTAAAGTTTGATATAGAAATAAAATAATTGAAAACAATTGTTGGTGCTGTTTGAATAGATTATGGAGCTAGTATCGGTGTTCGGTCCGTTGATCTACGCAGGTTGTTTTGCCGCCACCCTCTCCTCAGCTCTAGCCTCGCTTGTGTCAGCTCCCAAGGTGTTCCAGGCTCTGTGTAATGACAAGCTCTACCCCTACATTGAGTTCTTTGGCAAAGGCTACGGCCGGAACAATGAGCCTGTCAGAGGCTACGTTCTCACGTTCTTCATCGCCATTATATTTATTTTAATCGGTCAGTATTTACTGGTACCTCAGACGGTTCAGTTGGAACCTAGGACATAACAAGATCAGCACATAATCCGGACTGAGCAGGTATAAAGCTTGGATCAAAGATGTTAAGCAACACACACAAGAAATCGAATACATAAAAGCAGCACATAGTGCTTCATGAGCTCTTGTAACATGTAGACGTGTTTAATTTCTTGCTTCCATGATTGTTTTTTGCTTCATATTTTTTTGTAACCTTTTTTGCTTTAAACATTGTTGTTTTCAGCTTTCTACTGACTCAGCCCGGATTGTCTATATGTATGTGTATATATATATAACATATTTAATTTTGAACTAATGTTCCATGTAAAAAATTTCTGGATTGTTAAGATGGAAAATGGATATCAGAAGAGCCAAAGTAACAGGGTAACCATAGCTCAAATTTATGTTAAAAGTGAAATATATGAACTGATTATACATTAGATACAATTACTGGCACAGTATCTCAGGGTTAACGCTTTGGCTCAGTACGTAAAAAGTTTTTTTGAGGGTCCTGAGAACTTTTAGGTTTTGTAAACATTAAAATCTAAGGTCATCTATTTCATATTTATAATGAGAATTGGTTAATTTTTAGTAGATCTACATTACCAAAATAGTAACATCTGCATGACGTTTGTCTACAGGACAGCTGAACGCCATAGCACCTCTGATATCCAACTTCTTCTTGGCCGCATACGCTCTCATCAACTTCAGCACGTTCCACGCTTCTCTTGTCAAGCCTATCGGCTGGAGGCCTACTTTCAAGGTTTGTTGGGTTCGAACAACATTTATATTTGAGCTCAATGTTTTTATAACATGTTGATCTTAGTTTATGGTTCCTTTTAGCCTATATTATCAGTGTTACTTTGATAAATTGATGGTATTTGACAAACAAAGCTCATTGGTTTCTACGCTGATTTCCATATTAGTGTATTGATCAATAAATTAAGTTTTCTATTTACTTTAATTGCACCACGTAACTTACATACCAAGTGATAATTTTAGCAAAATAAAATATTTACCAAATAAGTACATTCTTTAATTGGTTTCAAAATAATTTTTCTACTATTTTTATGGAATCATATTTTTCTTAATATGTACTAAATACAGTACATAGCCTACGGTTTTTGTTATTCAGATTGTTATTGCAGATATTTTCACGTTTAGTAAAACAAATTTTCACGACATAGGGATTCAGAATCTGATTTCGTCCTCAGGTGAAACCTATAACATGACAAGATTAGTTACATAATTTGGAATTAACCAATATAAAGCTGATAACAAAAAAATGTTTAAAGGAGTCAACAAAAGTCACACATGCAACACCAGAGCACAAAAAAGTAGGTCCACACATCACAAGGGCTCAAGAAGCATTGCACACAGGGGGAATTGCCAGTGAAGTTATAATCTTTGTGACTAGTTTTTTCATATTTGAACAATTTTTATCTTAATGAGCTAAAGAAATTGATCAGGTTAACATGTGAGACCTGGATGGTTGCAAGGATTGGGATGTCGGACACTAAAGTTAAACTTGATGATGAGACGTGTCATGTTGTTTTTTGTAGTACTACAACATGTGGCTGAGCTTGGCAGGTGCTATGTTATGTGTTGGCGTCATGTTCCTCATATCCTGGTGGACTGCGTTGCTAACCATGGCTTTTGAGTTGTTCCTCTATCTCATTGTTGCCTACAGAAAAACTGGTGAGGGAACTTTTATACTTCGATAAATACTGTTGTGTTTTTTGGCTGAGATTTTTAGCTTCTACGTAAATGCTAAGTAGAAATAAATTTTATGATATTGCAAGTTTATTAAAGACCTAAATACTGTACTCAAGCTGTTGTACTATTTAACATTCAGTAAAGTGTCATGGGGACAATTGAACGATGGATAAGAGTGATGGAGTACAAGGGTAAATATTACACTTGTATGTGAGTTAATTACATTACCACTTAGTTTACTCTAACTCTTATAGCTATTGGTACGCTAGTACATTAGTTCATTAACAATTGTTTCCCGTTTTCTCGTATTTCTCTAAACTCGCTTCCCCTTTGTTAATCTCCACCATCATCATGGCTCACAATTATTATTTTATAGCCTTCTCCCATCTGGATTCCCTGGTGCTACTTCCTTTGTATTGACATCAAACCGTTTTTCCTTCTTATCACACGGTCCGCCTATCTTAGCTTTTTAGTAGATAAAATTAAGTATCAGTTTAAAATACATGCTTTAAAATAACATTCCGTTCATACAAAATATTAGATCAATCTCTCTTGCTAGTTAAGATAAGAAAAGGTAATAGAAAAGTACTAATAAAAAATAGTTATTGTATCAAATCTGCTATCACTCTAATAATAATAAAGCAAATAATAATTTTGAAAAATTATTATTTTCTGACCCAATTAAGTTTTCTAAAATAGTAGTTTTTACCACAAAGCATGGACCAATGCAATTTCTGCATCCAAACGCTTAAAATTCATTGTCTATCACAAGAAGAAATAAATAGTATTTGGACCTGTACTAGTGTTCGTAGTTTCTGAAAACAGTAGGATCCCCGTATCCGGCCACCTCAGAACCGAACCCTTGGCCGGATAAACCAACCTATTTTTAAAACAGTAATTTATACCTAATAATAGTTTTTCCTGTGGAGGCAGTATATCTTCAACAATTTAAGTTTTGACTCTGTGAACAACGACCAATATGATACATAGATGTTCTTACATGGTTTTTTTCTTCAATGAGAAACCATATTATAAACAGGTCAGAGTAGCTGGTCTGGGATAAATCCACAGACTTCCGAAAACTGAGGTAAATCTTTGGCAACACCAACCCTTAATGAACCTTTGACCCTCGCCCTGAATGACGGTCTCGTCTCATATTTCAGACGTCAACTGGGGCTCATCCACACAGGCACAGATTTACCGAAACGCTCTGAGCGCCGTGCAGAACCTGAATAAAGTTCAGGAGCACGTCAAGAATTACCAGCCTCAGATACTGGTGCTCTCGGCCCTTCCCAGTTGTCGTCCGCCGCTGGTCGACTTTGCCAGCCTCATGACCAAGAACTCGCTGCTTGTCTGCGGTCACATTCTCAGCGTGAGTCTAGTAAACCTACAGCACCTGTACCTCTTGTACAGTAACTAAAAATAGTCCTGTATTTTCAGTTGTATAGATTGTAACTATATTATGATTTAATATAAAAAAAACTAATCATTATTTCATTATTCTTATCAACAACTTAGCAACTGTCACATATTGTGTAAGTCAAATTGTTTTTGTAGTTTTATTTCATTACAGATGTAATTATATCAACTGTCTAGTCTCTAAAGTTAAATCGAGTTTATGAGTTACACTATTTTGATTCTTTTATATCAACGTGGCTGATAAGAACAGTCTGAAATTTCAGTGAAATTTCGCTCAGATATAGTGGCACCACTGTAAAATTTCTATGTAGCTGCCATGATGCATTCGGTAATTGATTATGAGCTGTAGACTCTAAAGCTACCACTCAATCCTACTGCCAGTTGCAATATACATAGTGTTATTAGTTTTAAACAGTAAAAATTTTAAGTTTGACTGAAATTCACCGTGAATTTTATGACGGCTCTGTGTCGAAGCCCATGTTTTTTGTTGGTACCAATAGTTATAGTTTATTGATAAAAGAACAATATGTCAAACAACAAAGCAACCACCCCCACCAGTCTACTCCACACGACTCTAAAAGTGTCAAAGATACTTTTGACAGATACAGATAGTCTAAGATGATTCTATGATGAAGTGATTTACAGTTAATTTCAACATTTGGACAGCGTTAAGAATGAATTTTTTCAACAATTGGTGTCAGTGACCCTTTGGACAATGTACCCACATAAATACATAAATTGCAGTCTGCGGTAGGAGTAAGTGCCAGCCATAATGTCCAGCTCATATCGCTTACAACATGGCAGACCTATCGGAAAGTATAAGAATATTGTCTGCCACTACTCCTGGGCAAAAGTTTAAGTCACCGTGAGTATATTGTGATTAAAAGATACGATGACGGTTCATTCCTCATTCATACTTGGCTTAAAATACCTACCTGGGTAGGTCGTCATTTCAGTTAAAAGTATAAAAAAAGTACTGTTTATATTGTTTCTTTTACTATCTTTGTTTTAAAAAGTGTAGCAAGAATAAGAATGTGACTTCTAATATAAAGTAATGTTTTCGGTTATCACAGACCCCAGTTCCACACAGAGTGCGATATGTGCTTAACCAGAAGGCTCGTAACTGGTTGGACGTACACAAGATCAAAGGCTTTTACAGCAGTGTCGACGACTCCAACTTTGAAGACGGCGCGAGCTCGCTTATGCAGACGACGGGTCTGGGCAAGATGCGGCCTAACATACTCCTCATGGGGTACAAGATGGACTGGCGGACTTGTGATAGAGCTGACCTCTCTATGTACTTCAACATTATGCAGTGAGTATTCTTACATTTCTATGAGTCGGTGTGGTAAAGAAAAAAATGTAGTATTTTTAGTTGACATGTCTGGACTTTTCTACTTGATCTTAAAAAAATAACTGTTTCAAGATCATGACTAACCCCTGTTGACTCATAATGTATTGTGAAGCATCGGGCCTTCAAGTATGAATTCACTCGTCAAAAATGCGCAGCAACGGCCATCATAGCACGCTCATGAGCCGGCTTTGTTCTCTTTCAACATCTACATGTTTTGTTGTTATTTACGTTAAGCACATGCACATTTACACCGAGGATGAAAAGCAGTACACTCGCCATCTTGGATTTTTAGTCCCGTAAGAGTAATGTTAAAAACTATGAAACATGGCTGTCTTTAAATACCAATAAAACTATTAAGACACATTGGATTAGTTTTTGGTTTGTAGTTAGTATACACAGTATTTTATCATGAAGATATTTATCCACAATCTTATATGATTAAAATTGTAATCAACCTTTTTGAATGTGTCCATCCACTGAGTAAATAAAATAATTGAATTCTAATCAGATAGATTGCTATTGACTTCATACTGCCATGTCAAATCACAGTGATGAATTGAAGCAGATATTTAGATTTTCCTCAGTTATCCTTATCTAATTATATGAAAGAAAGTCAGGATTACAAAGTAATTGTGATTTCTTTTTCAACAGCAAAGCGTTGGATCTTCATCTGTCAGTGGCCATCCTGCGGCTCAAGGAGGGTCAGGACTACTCCAAGATCATAACAGACGAGGTAGCCATCGTGACGACGGAGGCGGAGACGACAACCGCAGCAACCAGCTTCCTTCAGCAGCTCAACTCCCAAGAGACTCTGCCGCGCAACGAGAGCTTCATCTCCACCATGTCTCAAGGTCAGTTGTCATTTATGTAGGTTGTAGGATTAGAAATTCTCTCTATTGTACAATGACATGAGGAATTTCTCTCCATCTGAATTTGTTACAGATCAATAGAGGTAAATTCAGGGTGTTTTGTTGAAAAAGAACCTCACAACGAATAATAAAAAATCAAAACTGTTAACAACTAAATACCTTTTTAAATTTATAATTTTTTATCAGAATAACAATAATCTGTTTAAGTTCGTAAGCCACACAACTAGACCATGTGTAACCTAGTACTGTTTTGACATCTCAATCCCATTCATAGCCCCTCAACTAGCATAGATTACTTTAAAAACTATTTTTGTCCCTTCAAGACCCTTTAATCAGGTTTTAGATACTAGGGACGCTTTCTTCAAACCAAGTTTAACTAGAGCATAGAGAATTTTACCGGTATAGAGTACAGCCGATAGTAAAATGAAAACCCATTAGAACATGGTGTATTTTGTTTTTAATAAATTTTTTACTGCGATAACCTAAAAAGATTTCATACTAACGAATTTTACTATTCTTTTTTATTTGACAGTTTTTCGGCTGTACTCAATGTAGGTAGCTACTAATATAAACTATATTCGAGGAAAGCAACTCTTATTGGTATCAAAAAACCTATTAGAGTCGATTACCTATTTTTAAGAAAAAACTTTTAAATGTCATTTTTACAGTTTTTTTAGAAAGATTAACATAATTTATTTTTACTCACAAATAACCTTGTCACAATTGATTTATATGATAAAAACTGAATAGTAAAAATAGTTTCCCTAAGTTTAATTTGAAGGTTAAATATAAACTTGTAATTGATAGAGAATGAATGATTTTGTTGAGTTGCCATTGTCAGGTTTTTTATATTTCAGTCCCTAGAAATCCCCTTGGTGACTCAAGCTCTGACTTGGTTTCAGCTTTACTTGGCAGGAATTACGCTGGTAACGTAATCAACTCCTCGTGGGCACTTTAGCTCTTAGTATAGTACATCACTAACTCTACTGCTGACTTCTCGTTATTTTAGTTTGCAACCGATTTTCCGCTTGTGTTTTCCTGCATTGTGTTTCCTTTTTTTGTATAATATTTGTTATTGATTTTACTGTATCCCTGAGTGGGGCCATTTGATTATGTCCTTTTACTTGGCTGTAATTTCTTTGTTACATACTAGACATTTTATAACCACCCGATTAAGACCTGACTTCTTCTGTAATTTATCAGCTGTTAATTTCTCAAAGATATTTTTCAAACTATTTCATTCAATGTGGTAAATTAAGAGAACAAGATTGGAACAAGGGTTTTAGATCAAAATGCGATACTAACATTGTAATCAAGACTATTGTTGTAGTGATCAATAAGTTGATAATTGGTAAAGAAAATATTCGGTTTCTAGTATTCTATCGAGAAACTAACAATTTACCAAAATGAAGTGTATAATCTGTTTGAATAGTGAATTGGATGATTTAGTATTCAACTGCTACATTATTCCGTAGGCAATCTTAAGTAATCTAAGTTTAACTTCAAATCAGTAACAGGTTATGCAAAACATCTCTTTGTCAAATCCCTTCAACAGACATAACATTTTACTGGTGATGTGCTAACATTCCATTTGTACAGATTAGAGATGTTAGATTCTGGAGGGCGAAGAGGCCCTAGGAAAGCTGGCTAGACACGTCTTTGTGCAGAATTTTGTAAGCCACCGGAAAAGAAGGAATTGATGAAAATGGGAAGGGTAGGACACGGTCAGTCTCATGGACATGGTAATTTTTAGAGAAGTAAAAAAGCCTCCAAACCAATGTGGATTCATTCAAAGGGGCGGATTACTCCCAAGTTGCTTCAGCCGTGACGGTTTTTTGCACACCCTTAATTTCTCTCTCCTAGATGATTAGGAATCTTCCAAGTGAAGAGACCTGACAACAACCTGTTGACAAGCTCTTCAGGAGGCAGGAAGCTACCCCTTTCCAAATTGCCCAGAGCGGAGGACCTCACCTCTGCCAGCCCTATACAATCAAACATCAGCTTATCAGCCGTTTCCTTCTACAGAAATTTTCTGCACAGAGGGTCCCCTTCAACGACCCGCATGCACAGTTGATGCTTTCTCAGATTACCGTGGCCAGTGACGATACCAATGACAAGTTTGGACAAGCTTCAGGAGCCTCTTTGAGACCTGTCGAGATGGAGAACATGATTAAGCACTCTATGTAGCGTGAGCTCCGCTTTTCTTATGGCAATCTCTTCCCCAGGAATTGATAGTATGAAATTCCACAGTACAGGAGATACCACAAAAGGGTTGCAGCCCTATTGGCCAGCCCATCTACCATTTTATTGCCATCCACCCCAGAGTGTCCTGACACCCAACAAAGAGTGACATCATTGTGTCTACCCACCCAGGACACAAGCTTTAAACAGTCCCAAACAAACTCAACCAAGTCCGATGCTCTAAGAACCAATTTATTGTTCCTGTGTGATTGGAATGTGCCTTAGCACATTTTAAAGTGGCAGTGATCTCAGCCTTGAAACCAGTAGGAAGAGTCCCCAAGTGGTTTGGGCCAAGTAATACTCCAAGAGGATTCACACTGCAACTCTACAACTCCCATGTCCCCCAGATAGAGAGGGTATTACTGTATTGGGCTCCCGATATACCCAAAGCCACCCAAATTTCATTAGAGATTACACGCCCTGGGAGAGTATATATTTACAGCCATGGTAATTACTAGAGTATGCCAAGCAATCATCCTTTCTCCAGGGCACCCTTACCAAGAGGGAAAGTTAGCAGATACACCACCCAGTGAAATTTATAGTAGACTGGGAGTTCAGGCTCAGCTAGGGGTCAATGAAGCCTCCAGGTGAAGTAAGAAAGAACTAAGGTGATAAGGAAGCCCAGGGTGACACTGGTTAGCCAAAGGACTTATTAGTAATTGGATCGCTTATTTTTAAATGTACCCTATTTCAATCTCTGAACTAAAGCCGTAAACTTGTACAGTATGACTCTTGAATTGATATTTATTTTATTTTTTTTTAATTTGACTGCAGACATCAACTGATATGAACCTAAATTCTATACAACATTAATGCATTTTGTAAAAAAAGAGCTATTTGTAATCTTTTTATCTTTCCAATATGATGTTATTTAATAATATTTACTCATTATTGCATCTGTTTATACTGTAATTTTATTAATTCGTTTATTTTGTTGCGATGTAAATTATTTTACGCGACCTGGTTTGTGATTTTGAATCAAATCATAGTTAAGTTTTATAATGTAAAAGATGTGTCATTAAAGCCTGAGTTATGATTCGTGGTTTGAACTTAAACTGTAAACTTAATCACATGACTATGTTACTGAATTTAATTCAAGAAACAATTCAAAATGTTTGTATTTAAATCAACTACCGTTTTTATCAATCACTCAACATGGTGACCGTCGCTTTTGGCGGTCAACATCGCTACGTATTATCGACTTTTATAGTAAAATAAATGTATGGTCGACGATATATTGGTATCATTCGATTACGGATGAAACGATCTATCGATATATACCATTCAATAGGGATTAAATTTTGTTCAGCTGGAGAAGAGAAAAAGAAAACAATGCTACTTTTCAAATGCGTCGTTCGTCAATGAGATCTCTGTTTACGTTCGCCGAAGTTAATGTTTCAGTTTGGTTATGAGTGATAATTGCTTACTTATTTCTTGGAATAAGTAAATATATGTTTTGACTATTATATTTGTGAAGTTTTAGCTTCGTTTTGCTGTAAAACAATCTATATTTAGTTATGTAATTAGAAAGGGGTGGGACCTTCCTGAAATAAAAATAGTCTGTTGTGTTTTTGAATACGTAGGCCTATCATATTTTATAATTAAATTTCTTGTTTTTATAAATGTTTTGAAATAGATAGAGACTATGTAGATCGATATAGTGACATTAGAGAAATATTGTTTGAGAGTGAAAAATTGAGTAAATTTGCCAACTATTATAGTGTTACTATGGTGATACCGATTTTGAAAAAATTGCCAATTCTCGGTTATGGTGTTATTATAGACATATAGATGTGTAAAAGTCAATCAAACTGTATATTTTTAAAAACTAGATAAAATTTATGACAGTTTGTATATTTTGGAAATACAATTTATACCATATTAACTATTTAGGGGGGATGGTCTCCCCCTTTACTTTTTGAAAAAAATGGTTTTTTTCACTTATAAACTATGAATATAAAAATAAAATTAAAAATATAATTATAAAATATATTTTATTCTAAAGTAAGATAAATTCGTGGTTTGAACTTAAACTGTAAACTTAATCACATGACTATGTTACTGAATTTAATTCAAGAAACAATTCAAAATGTTTGTATTTAAGAGAAGGTAAGTTTATAGAACAAGAAAGATGTAGCATTGGCTGTAGAATTTGTTTTTTTAGCAAATTATTAGTTAATTTAAACCATTACTATTTTATTAAAATTGGTCAAACATATTTTGTTATCATTCACAGTATAAATGCTTCTAAATTGAATGATGGTAATAAGTAGTTAAACAAGTTTTAAATAAGTTTTGATTATTGTGTGGTTAAATTTTCCCAAAACGCACTACAACAAAAGTGTTACGATTTTACTGTTTTTATTGCTGTAGTGATATAGTTTTATTGTTTTGTTTTCCTTTGACAAGATAGTAAAAGATTTGTTTGTACATAGTCTAATATTAAATGTATTTTAATTTGCTAAATGTTTTAATACCAGATTGGTGTCTGTTAAAATTAAATTGAAAATACTTGCTATTATAATAGGTCAAATAATAATTTTATAATATATACTAAAGTCAAAGGTTTTAAATATAAAGTATAAAACGTTTTGCTTTTGTAAAATGCAAACCCCAAGTACGTAAACAAACAAAATATGCAAAACCCCAAAAAAATATTTTTTTAGTAAATCTTACAATATTCTTTAAATTAAAGAATATATTTGAGGCTAAATTTATCTAATTCACTTTTAAACTGTTAGCTCAGGTATTTTTTCCTACAGCTTCAACATTTTTTAAACCAAGGGTTGAGTTTGAGGTGTTAAATAAAACCAAGAACTTATCAATAGGTTAATTGGTTTGGTTTCTGTGGTAATGTTTTTGAGTATTAGGAACAACTTGTATCATAGACCCGACTATGTGGTAATATAGATGCTTGGTTTGAATCACCTGTTGTATAAAATTGTACACATACAAGGTGAAAATACAGTAGAAAAGGTTAAGTATTTTCTCTGAATTAAAAATTGACAAAAAAACTTGAAAAATGAGATTTAATTTTTAAAACAGTTTTAGATTCTCAAAATATAACTGGGTTTACTTAATTCAACACATGCATCACAATAGATTTATTTTTCAGTGAGTGAGGCGAGTGACGTGACCCCACCTGGTACCCCTGCCGTGAACCGCAATCCTCTGGGCGCTCTGATTGGCGGGGGCCGGGGTGACACGGAAGACAACAAGCAGGATCACAAGAAAGAGAAGAGGAGAGAGTCCCGCACCCATATGTATCTGTATGTATTCCGAGCTGTTCTAAGATATTACTACACATTTCACTTACTTACTTACTCCCATGGCCATTTATACCCTAGATGGTATTTGGCCCCGCCAACTGCCTGCCTCCAATTATTCCTTTCTTCTGCATTCTCCTCGTTCACTTTCATTCTCCTCATTTCAATTACAGACTTTGTCATTCCATCTTTTTTTTACTATACACTTCAGACTGAAATGTTTTCTTTGTATTAACATGTATTCTATGTCTAAATTGTTGACTCTCCTATTATAGATTTTTATCGTGCTAGACAATAATTAAATTTTTTACTTAGTATTCAAAGTCAAAATTTGTTTTAAGACTAAAATTTGATTGTTATGAATACTTAGCAGTAAAGTGTAAAAAAACAGGTATGTGTGATTATGAATTTTATATTGTTGTTACAGTGGGCTTGATGGACAGCCTCTGAGCAAGAACATCATCAACAACCTCACACAGTTCCAGAAGAACCAGAAGAAGGGCATCATCGACGTGTGGTGGCTCTATGACGACGGAGGTGAGACTGTTCCCGAATCAGTAGGATAAGTCAATCTCATATTGAGTTATAAGCTCACTAAAATGACCATAAGTCAATAAAGAAACCAACACAGGTATAACAGAATGTTCTACGTGCTTAATTAGAACAAGAGCAGACACCTCTGGCTAGCATAATGACTACTAATGCCTCTATAATACCTTACACACAAATTGTGGATTGTTATAAGCAATGACCAGTGGATGCGATTAGATTAGATCATTGAAATGGCAAATATACTACAATGTAGGAATTTTAAGCCAAGTATGAATGAGGATTGACTGTAAGATGATCTGGGCGCAATTTTGTAGTCTTGTTACTGACTAAGGCTGACATGTTGGGCTCAGTCCTTAGACAGGACTGTCTAACGAGCCCAACAGCCAATGGCAACTAATGGACCTACAGGTTAATGTGGAATCCGAACCACGGCCTCTGAATTACGAAGTGGTCTAATTATGAGGATGTTCTTTGCGGATTAACGTAGTATTCAATAGTGCGGATGGTAATCCATACAAGAGAACACCACATCCACCAATATTCTCTGGTGTAGATTAACGTCCACACTATAGAATACCGTGTTCATCTGCAAAGACCATGCTCATATTTAGACATGTTTGTAATTGAAAGGCAAAATTGTAGTTTGGATCCGTTTGGTAAGGTCCCTTAGATGCCATTGACTGTTGGGCTATTAATTAACAGTCCTGTCAAAGAAATGTGTCAGTCTTAGTCAGTGACAAGAGTACACAATCATCTTATACTTATTGCTCATTAATTTGAATTTTGAAAAAAACTACCTGGGTAGATTACCATTTCAGTAAAAAGTATAGAGTATTATTGTCTAATTGCACAGGGCAGTTGATTTTTTAATTTTTAATTTTTTTAAATAAAGAGAATCTAAGTGAAAGATAAGTTTAACAAAGGAGCTTGTTATATTGTTGCTTTATATTTACAAATTTTCTTTGATTCCATCATCTCATATGATCATAGTGCCAAATCCCCTAAAGATTAACACCGGTTTTGCTTGTTCAGGTCTCACCCTGCTGCTGCCGTACATCATATCTACAAGACACAACTGGTCCGATTGCAAACTTCGCGTCTTTACGTTGGCCAACAAAAAGGACGAGTTGCAGTACGAGCAGAGAAAGTGAGTTATTTATTCGCCTAAATATGATAGCCCAAGTTATAATGCAACTAATTTAAGTTTATTTACAATGGAAAGTTAATATAGTGGAAGCTTTATACAAGTAACTAGACAAAATGGGGGCTGGTACTGTTAAGTATAGTTTGGTCTAGTTTTGCCTTGTTTCATATGTTTACATTCACCATCAATGGAGTAGCAGATGAGTATCAAGGAGAATACTTGGGAGACTTTTACCTACTCCAATCTTCAGAAGGCAGATATAGTTTGGTATCAATTTAAAAGTGATCTTAAAAATATGTGGTGCAGTAACATTTTTTGCATGTGAGCTGATGTTTGTTGATGTTTTATCTTAGAGGTATACTACTTGAGGTATAATGTTGAAGATCCTTATCCTGGGTTTTAGTTCTAGAGAGGTTTGAATCCTGAATATATGGTATTGGTTGGACAGATTTCCGTTAATGCTTTCTGAAGTAAGACTATCTCTAAAGACTTACAGACACGTTGCTGAATACCTGTGGTTGAGTAGCTGGAGGTTTAATGGCACCAGCAGTTGGCTGAATTCTATTGTTATAATAAAATGTAACCTCTTTAAACCCACACCTTCGGGACTGAGACTAAGACGGTTAAGCGAATAGCCAGATAATAGAAATATAATATTTATAATATTATTTATATTTTCATTATAGTTAGCCCTAAAAATGAAATTTCTTCACTTTGCATTTGAATGAATATCAGCTAAAAATCTGAGTTCTTCATATGTTGCAGGTTTCATAATTTACGAGTTTTCTTGTCTCTATCGGTACTTTATTTATATCATTGACAATCGTTCTACTAATACCATAATACAATGATTGTAGCAGCTTCGCCCTTCCTCAATCTTTTAATAAATTTGATATTTTATCAAGTCAAAATACAACTATTTTTCGCTTCCAAGCCATCTTCAAAGCACAAAAATAAAGGCTATATGATTAACAGTACTGTACAGTAACAGTAAAAAAATACTGATTTGCTCACATACTATCATTATCTGTGTGTGTGTGCTATAACAATGTTGCATCTATTTTCTAATGACAGTGTACAGTGCTCACTGCTCAGTGATAGTGCACGCCAATAAGAAAGAGACCATTGTTAAAGAGTGACAATGAATCTAGTAACTTCTAGTACCTTGAGTGCCACTGGCTACTAGCAAATCTAGTTTTACCCTTGACTAACAACTATTGGCAAGTCTACAGGACATTGTGGTTTGATTACTGTTGGTGATTGCAGTATGGCCAGCCTGTTGGCTAAGTTCCGGATAGACTATTCAGACCTGAAAGTGATTCCGGACATTACCAAGAAACCTCAGGACGAAACGGTCGCACAGTTCGAGTCCCTCATCAAGGAGCTGAAGATAGCTGATGATGATGAAGATGGAGGTAAAGTTTCATGTCCATGAAGAAAATTAATCTTGTTATTTTATTTTTTACCACCATGATTTTTTCTTTCATTTATCATCGTAAGTTGTATCAAAAGAAGTTAGATTCTGTGCTTCTACTTAATACCTCTTGCTAAGGTTGCGATTGCTTAAATTTTTATACACTTAATGTGTAATTATTTAGGAAATGATTTGTTATTTAATATGAAAATCCCCTTTCATACCTGATGAAAAAAACTTGTTATTTGTAATATAATGTAAAAAAGTACTAATGAACAGAAATTCAAAAAAACTAATAGGAAAATCTGATGGCTACATTCTTTAATAAACTCAGTGACATAGGTGTAACATTTTTCATCAGGTTTTGTGTGCTCTAAGAAATAATTTGTCCTTCATAAGTAACACTTTTTTAAGGCATAAAATACTCATAATATTTCGTTAGTTTCAAAACTATTGCTATTGAAATATAAGTTTATTTCTTGTCAGCTTCTGATGAAAGTTGAAATGCAAAGTTATTACATATCTTCAAAGCCCCGACAAACTGCACAATGTCTTAGAGCTTAGTCCAATTAGTAGGGCTTCTCTAAACGAAACACGAAACACTTGTTGTTTGTCTAACAATGAAGCTTGAGGCTACGATTTTCAATCACAAGTTTTTTTCGATACACACAGTCACTAGAATTACTCAAGGAAATTTCGCCACTTCATTATCATCATCAAATTCATGGCCTGCTGTTTTTATTTACTAAGTCATCATTCTTTGTGTAAATTGCTTTTTTATTTTTTGCGCCTCCATGGAATCCAGAATTCAATCACTGTAAGTATTTTAAGAGGCTGGGCCATTTTAAAACTTTTCTTATCCCTTATTCTCGGTTCTCTCAAGTATAATTGGTCATTTCAACATCATTGCCTCCTAGCTACCCTTCCTATGCCTTCTCTAGCTTTGCTTTTTAATATTACTGGCTACATTTTCCCCCCTTACCTTTTCATGGCCCATACACCAATGCATGAAATACATACTCCATGTGAAATCACAAGAAAAGCAGGATTCACCCTTTAAACAATTTCAATATTTTACACTGTGAAAAATAAAATAATATCAAATTTCCTAAATTTGCTGTTGTTTAAAAATTCTAAAAAATCTGTGATCTGATAAGAGCGTATACGTCAAAGAGTGTTTTGGGCATCTATGGATCCTAAAATGAAAAAATAACAGATAACAGGTTTAACTCTTACTGTGTTGTCTACTGAAGTAGCTATCTCCCTTATAAGGAAATTTGATAAAAAGCGAATTACCAGAATTACTCTATGAAGAATTAAACCTTAACCTTAGAACCATTGATTCGGGTTGAGGGGTCTCTCATTAGTGTCTTCTTTCAGGTTAATCATACCCCAAATCAGAATCCTACGGTAAGATCTCATTTCCGGCACTTTATTGGGATTAGAAAGGCCAGATTATCAAAAATGCTAATTCAGAGGTGGAGAATAAAAAATGAATAACATGTTTTATTTAAAATAACACTGGTTTTAACCCTTTAAGTGCTGGACGTTTTTGGATATTATTTTCAAAAAGTGCTGGCAATTATTTCATGACATATACCTAAAGTGCTGGGTAAAAATGGTGATTTTGTAGAGTTTTATGAAAATGGTCACAACTGGCTTAAATTAAAAGCTATTAGCTTGAAATTTGTTTTGTTTAGTAGCTAATGAAATTCCTCAAATAAAAATGTATATATATATATATATATATATATGCATTAAACATGTTTACAAATATTTATATGTACGAATATATATAAACATAAATTTTTTATATATAAATTTTCAACATTCAAATAAAAAAACAATGTTAAAAATCAAAATTATGGATACAGAATACAGTATCTTTTGAAAGTACATATTATTTTAAGTAAATGCTGAAAATTGCAAGCTAATTGCTTTACAAATAAAACAGTTTTGTTAATAAATACAAAAACTTTCTAAGGTGAAAATCAGCGTATTTGTGGAGCCCAAGAACACTATCTAACCAAAGTCTATCTTGTTACTCATGGTCTATATTTAATATTTACACTCTTTACAGATATTTTATTTATATTATATTTTATTATATTACTTTATATAAAGCTACCTATATTAAATTGTTCATCGTCACTACGTCCAAAATCAATGTTGAGTCCAGACTCTCGCGAATTCGGCTAAAGTGTACTCACTCACCGGCGATTTAGATCGGTGTTTGTCACCCATACTTACTAAAAATTAAGTAAATACACACAAAATAGTCACAAACAAATAATAACCTCAACTGTAACAACAAATACAAAGATTTGAACGCCGCCTCTAACAGCTGTAACGTCGTTGTTCACTGCTGCGCAGTAAGCAGCAGACGCCACCGCCATATAAATTCCCGTCGTCATTCCGGCGCGTATACTATATGATTATCGGCACTTAGCGTTTTTCGGCAAAAATCGGCGGTCCGATATATCGGATCTTAGCATTTTTCGGGAATATGCCGAGATCCGATATATCGGATCTTAGCACTGAGAGGGTTAAGTTAAAATGTAAAAATCATAAAAATTAATATTTAACATGTTCATTACTGAGACTATTTTCAGAAACCCTGTTCCCCATCCTGAAATATAAAACTATACTAAATTCTTACTTTGTACTTTAGTTATGCTAGTGAAGATCTCTTTTTGACACCCTCGGCTGGTGTGAAAATGGCCGCCTACCTCCGTTGACGCATGTCAGCTCCTGGGATTAGGTTATTATTTTTTACTCGAAAAAATAAATAGCTACAATGAATACAAAAAAATCACGTGGACGCAAAAAAGTCACATTGACGCATTTGCTGCCACGAGTTGATAAAACACTATTTTGCTACACCAGAAGTCATAAAAACAAATTTTGTACAGTTTCATTGCCACATACAGCGAACGTTTTAAATATTTTGGGAATTTCAGGCTCAACAGTTTTGCTTTTGATTAGTGGTTCTGAAAAAAAAGTCCAAACTAACCACAAATTATACAAGTTCCACTCACTATTGTTGTGGAGACTTGCGATTTTTTTCTTTCACCATTCTAGATATGAAAATTCACTGACTTACCAGATTACTGGGCCAGACTGTTGAACAGCCAGATTATAAAGACTGATCTGTATTTATGTCACTGGTATTATTTTAATACTCTTTATTATTGAACTCTGCCGTGGCTGTTGCAGTGCACATTACTGATGCTGAGCTGTTGGCCATGAAGGATAAGACAAACCGACATCTGCGGCTAAGAGAACTGCTGCTGGAGCATTCCACTGGGTCGAACCTCATCGTCATGTGAGTAGAGCGGACAGACTTCACTGGACCTCACTGTTTACCTGATGATTGAAACCTAGGTGGTGTCAATGATAAGGATATTGATCAAGTAGAATCATGTTTAATTAAATTCAATATCCAGCTGTAGGAAGATACACAATTTTTTCACATTTTATATTTTTAACTGGCTGGGTGGTGTAGTGGTTATAATACCCGCCTTCAAAACTGAAGGTCGCCGGATCGAATCCCGCAAGGGTCGAATCTGGACCCAGTCGCCATTTGTCATTGGGCTACTAATTAATGATGCTTCCTAACAACAGGTCGACGTTAGGTAGTAACAAGACCGGGGTTTGGACCGTTCCCCATCAAAACGTTAAAAATGCCACTGGCGTAGAAATACACAAAATAAAAATATTCTGCTATCATTAAAAATCTAGTAAGTTCTCAATAAATCCCCCCCCTCAAAATAAAAACTAATAATTTGAGATGATAAATTATTACACTAGCAATTTTTATTTTCATGTCTAACAAGTGCAGTATTTCAAAGAGTTTCAGTACAATTTTTCAAGTATTTGTAGAATTTTATAGTCTTGTGCAAATGTGAACTTCACTGGTAGGCTAGGTAATTTCATGGGACTACCCAGGTTTTACCTTTTGAATGCCATAAGTGAATTCTTGAACATGTACTCAATGCCAACTTGTTTCATATACTCGTGTATTCCCATAATGGCATTTAGAGTTAAATTTAGTTATCCAAATCGACGATAAATGGCAGGGCAGGGCAATCCGCCTTTGTTGCTTGCCAACTCGTTTTATGATCTAGTTACAACATCCAGTCAGTATTTATTGGTTGCAAACAGATTTTTGTGTGTGTCACTGTTTACTGCACAGCTGCCTGACGCCAACGGCAATCTCGCATATCAGCTGACTAGTAGATGCAGACGATGTTTGTGTTGGGTGATTGTTTATAACCTAGTCTTTGTCTTTGGTGTTAGAATAATAAATAAATTGGCTTTAAAAAATATAATTTTAATTTTTTTTCACAATTTGGCGCTAAGAGAGTTTTGCAATGAAACATATGGCATCCAAAGGGTTAAGTTACCATTTAGTGGTGTTACCCATAAACTACCACTTTAAAAAAAAATGTGATGTGAATACTTTCTCTTGATGCTTTATACTGGTGTGAATCTTCCATTTATGTTCATTAAGTCTTCGAACTCAAGCATATAAAGAATTTGGTCTGTATCTTATAAAGAATACTCTGTAACTTCTCTTCTTAGTTTTTACTGCATTATTGTCAACCAGCTAGTTGAAATGTACCCATTCAATAGCCATGGTGCCATAGTGATCTATCAGCAGGGAATTTCTGCACTGGTACTAGTCTACTTGTAAGGGACATGACCTATTGTATATTTTTTGTGCTTTATGGCTCAATGAATTATTTTTTTTCACAGGACGCTGCCTATGCCAAGGAAGAATGTAGTGACTGCGATGTTGTACATGTCGTGGCTGGAGGTGATTAGTCGAGAAATGCCTCCGTTCCTGTTTGTCCGCGGGAACCAACAGTCCGTGTTGACGTTCTACTCGTAAACACCAGTTGCGGTACGCTTTGCACTCTGCAATCACAATACGCTTCGGCTGCATCCGGCCTTTGCGGGGCAGCCAGAACGTCTTTCACAGACCTTGTTCGTCTTACACTTTCTTTGTACTAAAGGTAAACTGTCTTTATACTCACAAAGGCAGGATTGATGAAAATAAGGATTTCAAAAATCCTACACGGTTTTTTACCTCTAATTTTTCCACGCTTATTCTTTTTTCCTATGTTATCCCCTAACTTATTTACAAGTAATACTTGAAAATAATGTGAAGAGTGATATTACTTTCTTATTTTATAAAAAAATACAATTTGTGTATCATTTGAACTTTTAACATATCGGGAAATTTACATATTTTAATCTAGATAAACCTGCCCAGTGATTCGTAATAATAGATTTTTTTAAACTTCTAAAAACCACCAATCATCATTTGAATTTAGAACTTGACATCTAATGTAAATTTTATTTACTGATTTTACAAATCGCCCTATCAGTTTAACTGTTATCTGATTTGTTGTTCCAGCTTATCAACTATAAGAGGTAGCTGAAAAAAGTTTGTACTGAAAGTACCAGTGTTGCTTGATGTTATTTTGTTAACTAGGCTAGATAGTATATAACTTGTCGTTGTGCTCCAAGAGCCTATGCTTGTTCATGTTACACTCAAAGAAGGAAATTTAAGTTTTACTTTTAGAACTGTCATTATTTAAAGTTTCAGTTTTAATTACAGTAAGAGATGTATTTAACTTGTCACTTCCAGTGTAAACTAAAAGCTGTTACAATCAAAGAACAGTGATGTAAGCTGTATTTTAGAAACATTTTTGAGACAACTGATTGAAAGACAGTATTTAGTTTTTTGTGGTGAAACGTGTGTTTCACTGAAAACTTTTAAGGATAGAGTATATGTTAACATAAACTTATATGTAACTGAACATTCGTGATAATTAGTAAGAATCATTTCAAAATGTTTTTAAATTTTTATGTGAGCCTTCTGTTGTAGGTCGTTTATCACTGTTGCATATTTTGTAAATGTGAATTACGATCCAATGATTGACAAAGCAACTAAACTGTTTTTGTGGTGTTTGGTATTATTTTTTCACTGAAAAACTTTTTCAGATATTTGAGTATAAATTATTTTTAAGTAATTGCAGTGAATATCCATTATGAAGTAATAAATCAGTAAATAAATCAGAATTTTTAAAGGTTTTGAAGTTAAGGAAATGAATTTTTTTCTTTATTTTATATATTTTTTTCTGTTTTTTCAGAGATTTTTGCGTTTTATGTTTCTTTATTGTAAATGTGAATACGATTCCAATAGTAGTTTTACAATAGCAATATTTTAATATTGTTGGCTCCAGTTTGCGTATTATTTTTAACTTAACTTTTTTGGAAGATAAACTTTTTTTATTGTTGTGATTTTTATAAAGAAGTGAGATATAAATCAGTAATAAATCAGAATGGTCGAATAGTAAGATATGAATAACCTTTTTAATATATATATTTTTAATATTCATAGATTTTTTAAAAATAACGGTGAATAACTTTGGCAGGTTGAATAGTTTTAAGATGATCTCTGAAGCAAATAAATGGGTATATCCAATATATTTTCAATGTGACATGTGGAAAAACGTCGCTTGTGCTGTGTTTTGTTATAAAGTTGTTATTTTTTGGTACAAATTGTTTTGTTAGTATTTATACAAAGTTTGGCTTCAGTATTTTTATTGATAAGTAAAGTTGGGTCATTGATGTCAATTGACATTTTATTGATTTGTTCTCTGTCGATCTATATCCACAGACGAGAGAATTATTGTCCAAAATGAGATTTTATTCCTTATCATGTACCGGATAAATTAATTATTAACATATAATGAAACATTTTGATGAATATTAATATTTTTATGCTATTAAAATTCTTTTTTAATGTGAATATTGCAATATCATAAAAATTCTACTGACTTGTAGTTTTAATAATATTCATTAAATTTGTATGTCTAGAATTTAAAAACCGGTAGAAGTTATCTGAAAAATTTAAGCACTGTGTTAGTTACAAAGATGTTGTTTCATATAATTGCAACATAAATTATAGTTTATCAATGAAAATGTCATTTGGCTCAATTTCGCCTGTTAGGTTTTAAACTTAATCTACTTGTAAATATTGTTCAAGTATGTTGTTAAGCTTTTACTGTAGAGAGCAATCCGTAGCATGTAAATTTTATAGATAATATTTTTAGGATTATAGATTAGAAGCAATTATTTGTATATTGGTGGTTATGATAAAGCCCCGATAATTAATGAACAAAATCAAATTTGTGTAACTAAGTTGTTTTAGTTTGACCTGGATGGTTATTTTCAGTTTCATGTCAGTCAGTGTTCATATTACTCTATGTGATATTAACTGTTTTTCAATTTGAACAATCAGTATGTGGTGTAATGTCAATACTTCTGGATGTTACAAAAGTTACGAATTTTAAATCAGTGTTAACCTTACGATGGAAAAGACTTACTATCACTAAACATTTTTTCTGTAAAACTGTAAAATTTGTTAAGATTTTACCACTTTTTTGTATTTAATTTTTACACACATTTAATATTCTATATTAAGTTTAGGTTATTCCTTAGTATTTACAAAAAGATTATTTATAAGCCACTAACTGCCTAAGACAAATTGCCTTAGCGCTTTTCTAAATATTTTGAAATAGTTTAGCTTAGAGATCACATTCCATTTTTATATGGAAATCAGCGCTCGCCGATGAATTTTGTAAAGTTTACTCGAAAATAAGGTAGTTTGCTTAGTTTTTTAGTGAATAATAGCTTTTATTTTTGTAGATTTTCAAAAATTCAGGAATATTTTTCATAAATGGACAATAAATTGTTTACTACGCTTAAAAATTATGAACCATTTGTCAGATGTCATTTATGCCATTTGTTAGTGATACGATGGTCCAACAAAAGCCTTAAAAGCTTACGCTATCGTAGAAAGAGAAAACACAAATTAGCTATTTAAACACAAATACTGAACATAATTTCCTGATAAAGTTCACATGTCTTTATGGAATTGAAAAAGTATGCAGATATATTTTGTAGCATTGTTCCATAAATTTTAGTATAAATAGCAAAATCGAGAGAGAGTATGTGTAAAATTAATTTTTAAGTTATAATTTAATTTTATAGTAATTTTTTTCCGGTACCTTTCCCCACAGAAGTAACTCTTATCACTGGTAGTTCCTACATGCGCAAATAATTTATATTTTTGAAGGGGTACAGATACTGTATTTAAATTAAAAAATAAACTTGTAAAAATGTTTTATAATTCTTTTAGACAGCATAAAAACAGTCAACATTAAAATTACCGGTGCCTAAGCAAATTTGAATTTATATTTTTGTTGTAATCCAATAATTATAATTTTCATAGTAAATATTTTATTTAATGTGACTATTTCTTACCGGTTTTGCTTTTTAAAAATATATAACTCTTTAACAAATTCTCAGTAAATCAAATAGAAAAAAATTAATTCCGAATTTAAAAAGGTAGAACTCTATGGAAACGTTAAGAATTTTTTTTTGCGCCCTGTGTAGAAAGTTTGTAAGTAGTTCCTGTAATATTTTTATTTTTTACAGCATGATTTAAACAGGAAATGTTTACTCTGATAGATAATTTAGGTATATGGCAACCTAAAAAATTTGTTATGCTGTGCATCTTTTTATTATTTACTAAATTAGTGCCTGTTATAAAAGGGTATGCAAAATCATTAGTCTCTGTTTACTTTTTTGTTTGTTAAACATATCAAGAGATGGATTAATAATTTCTTTATGTGATCTATTCATTGTAGATACAAATTTTTATTTTTATAAGTAAGGTATTTTATTGAGTTAATAATATATCTGCTCTTTTTATAGCTCTGATTCTACTTGTATTATACCTTGGAATATTTGTAAATGTTAATAAATAAGGGGTTTATTCTGTGATTTTGCTTAATTTCACATCCGATTCTTCATCGTTATTAATTTCTTTACTTAAATATGTTAGATAAGGCGAGACTTTTTTGATTTCAGCTTTGTTTGGCCAATACCTACCATATTTTTTTTACATACAAACTTTTGATTCCTTAACCCCAAGGCGTAGTTTGCTGTCACAGATTTCCCTAGAAACTACTAGAGCTGTTGTATTGAATTTTTAATCTATAAGAATAAGAACAGTTGTCACTGAAAAAATTCCCTTTAGAAATATCCATGATCTAACCTATATCCCACAGTGAAGTAAATACAAATATTTTTAATTAGTATGTAAATTACGTTTTAAGAAAGACATTAAACTTTAAAAATTATATTATAAAAATAATTATAAACAATATTCACTTCAAACATTATAAACATGAACTACCAACATTATGGTGAAGGCCCTGAAATTGATGAATGTTGTAATGTTAAAACCCATAAAACTAAGAATGAGCTTTGGGAAGATGCAAAGTAAAATTATTTTACTAGCATGGTAAGTTTAATTAAGATTTAAACATCTCTTGTGGGCTCTCTTGTGACCTCTCTTGTGGGCTCCCTTGTGACCTCTCTTGTGGGCTCCCTTGTGACCTCTCTTGTGGGCTCCCTTGTGACCTCTCTTGTGGGCTCCCTTGTGACCTCTCTTGTGGGCTCCCTTGTAACCTCTCTTGTGGGCTCCCTTGTGACCTCTCTTGTTGTCTCCCTTGTGACCTCTCTTGTGGCAGTTCTAGAATCTGATGTCAATTTTGACCCATTGGCTGCTCTTGTCTGATAGTTCTCCACTTTGAAGATTGTAAATGGGATAAACTCCTTTGCAGGTGGCCAAACAGATTCTGTAACATTTATGGCCGTGTATATAAATGTGAAATGTCTGAATTACGAATTGGTCTAAGTATAAGGATGATCTTTGCGGATTAAGGTAGTATTCAATAGTGCGGATGTTAATCCACAAAAGAGAACACATTTCATTTCCATCCATTGACCATCTCTCACAACTATACACAGTTCGTGACCTCCAAGTAGCTGAATTACAGGACATCGAAATGGAAAAACTATATAAAAAGCTACTATTTCAGTTAAAAGTATAAGTAAAGTATAAGTACTAGCTGACAATATATCGTCAGCGGGGTTTTTCGCATAACTAGTTACTGACGATATATCGTAAGTTGGTCCTCAAAGGGTTAAGTAACATGGTGAGAAGGAAACACCTGCCACAAGAAGACTTCATCGACAGTATGCAGTGATACAGCTGCTGTCTGTATAATGACATCCAATCACGACAACAGGATGTTCTGAAAGCTCATTGGGCTTCAGTCTACCCCTTACAATGATGATGATGGTGATTGTAAAACTGAAAAATATAATAAGCTTCTGAGAGAGAAATGTAGACTAGAAGAAATATTTACTAAGTTTATTAAAACTTTATCAACTTTGAGGTATTATAAAATAACATCGGATTCCACGTTAAACTGTAGGTCCATTAGTTGTCATTGGCTGTTGAGCTATTAATTAACAGTCTTATTTAAGGAACATGTCAGCCTTAGTCAGTAACAAGGCTACAAGATCGCGCCACAATCATCTTACTCACAATCCTCATTCATACTTGGCTTAAAATACCTACAATGTAGTATGGTTGCCATTTCAATGATCTAATCTAATCAGATATTGATAAAACTTGTCATATATTATTATTATCAGCAAATTCTCCCCAGAACGGAAGACGTTAATCAACTAACTTGTACAATTTTCCTTTGAGTTTTTCTTGATCTTCCAATAGGCTTTCATTCTTTCTGAAAAGGCTATACTGTTTTTGTTTGGTTGCTCTGATATAACTTCCCATATCATAATTATATGCAATATATTATTATATTACTGATTTGGAAATTCCCTGAGTACGCAGGTCTGATGCGACAGGGGTATTTTTTTGTTTTAGTTATAGCCAGAAAAATGTATAATGCATTTGTTTGTTTTCTGTTGTGAACAAAAACGATTGTGTAAACGGTCTGCAATTGAGATTAGAAGTTGTGTTTATACCTGTATTATTAACAGTAAACAATTGAAATCTACTCTTTGGTTTTAGTGTTTAACTAGTTATGTGTTTCCGTAAGTTGAGATTAAGTAAAGTGGATCAGGAATTTATTCTGAGCGATGACTGTCCGTATGAAAATTTAGATGACAACATCTATACTGATGATAATGACAAAGACTCTACCTTCAACCTGACATCCCTTCAGGTTCTAATCAATTTAACTTTTGAATATTGATGTAGCTTTGTCCTAGAGTGATGAATCTGATATAGGCCTTAGGCCTTCCTTGCCCTCAGCCACTAGATCCATTTTCTATGAATCAATTTTTATTCTTGGTAAAAGTCCATTTAAAATTGGTTCACACACTCTCAATAATGTAAATGATAATTTAAACGAGTTTGCTATTGTAATTTTTTTTATCTATTATCTGTAAAAAGTTAAATTTAAAAAAATAAATAGATTTCAACTTTTATATTATTTACAGTTTATAAATTTAAAATTTAGCATCAATATATCATTATTAGGGTAACTAATTGTAAGCATTTTAGTAAAAAACATCATTATTATATTTTAAAAATTGGCCTCCGTACAAACCTTTTTATAAACAATTACAAAAATACTGATTTCACACGGTTTTTTTAGCAAAGCAAACTGGCTCATGGAATTCAAACAAAAATGCAGACCATTGAAAAAATTAAAAATGGCTCCAGTCCTCAAAGATTAAAGGTGAGGTAAAGATTGAAGCCTTTACCTCATCTAAACTGCAATGAACGGATACCAGGTGATAGGTGACTGTTTACAGTATTACCTCAACACCAGGAACACTTAAATGTTCCATGCTCAACAAATGCATTTTTAGATTAGATTACCTTTTGAAATGCCGACCTACCCTAGTATGAATGAGAAATCAATGTAAGATGATTGTGGCAGGATCTTGTAACCTAAACATATGGGCCAAAAACCTTGGAACTGCCTGACCATCTGAAAAGATATTGAAATGTGTTATTGTCCTTGGAACATTCCATAATTGCCATAACTTCAGCCTCAAAACAGTCAGATACATTCTGATGGGAACCTCCAGACTGGTTGACATGCTAAGTGGCTCACCTTAGGTTTCCAGATCAAAAGAATCACTTTAAGAGTAAAATCTCACCTTGATATAGCCGTGGCTGTTGCACCGTCCGATGGTGATTCACAAACGTCCTCATGTCCTTGAGCGCTGGAGTACTGAGCACAAACTCCAGACGAGCCGCCTCCGGCAGGTTGGTGGTCATCCGGTCGCTCAGGTGTTCTAAGCTTATCTGCCGCATTGTGCTCTGAAAACAACATTAATATTCACATATAAATTTGACTAAGTCTGTTGATTTGCTGTTTTCTGGCACTTTTATTCAGAAATATATTGTAAACGGTGTTTGTAGTACAATGTAACCCTCATTAGTTTCTTAAAGATTGACCATTATAAATGATCAAGAATTTTGAATTATTTTTGTTATAATGGATGACAGGTGGTAGTTAAAGAAGAACGGGTAAGTTCTGTACATACTGTAAGGGTACTCAGTCTAAATAAATGAAATTTACTCCTACTTTGGTTATTACAGTAGACACCACGGCACCCTTTTAATTGTCTTTCACTGCTATTTTTTATTTACTTGCCTCAAATTTGAATTTAGCCTTATTCAATCTAAACTAATTAAAATTGTTGTATTCAACCTTATTTTATTGATTGATGCCACCGGTTAGTGCGGCCTAATTGCAGCAAACAAACCACAAACTTCAAAAAGGTAAAAGGCATTTGAACTACTGTATTTTCAAATGTGAGGTTATCTCAGTTTTACAATATATGAGTAATTGTCTGTACCTGAACATTTTCAGATATATTACCGTTGTACTATATACCAGTACAGTAGTGTAATTTACTATATAAATAATTAAATATACAGGGTTAAATTTTTTTAAACCTTTTTAAATTCTTTATCCTACAGTTTAGTACAATAATTCTGTTATCCGCTGAACCGTCACAGTGTCGGTCCTGAGGGTGACGGTTAAAAGAGGTTCTACTGTAACTCACTTTTAACTCAACAAAAGTTTGAGTTAGTCAGGGATCGAACACAAATAATGTATCAATTTTTGAGACAAGGACTCAATTGACTTATTGATCAAGGAATATTGACCGATTCAGAAACAGCCACTCACAATTCCATGGTATCGTAAGTGGCTCCATATGTTGTAGAGCTTGGCAACGATCATCTTGATCCTGCGGCTTGTCTCTTCCACGTTTGAAACATCCAGGCGTTCAAGTAGAGTTTGAGGTTGAGCTCCAAAAATTGACCAATGCGACAATATTCTCTTAAACATGAATAGTTGAAATACATTCAGAATAACAGAATAAAACATTTTAAATGATGATTCAACTCCAACGAACTAATGCTGTCAAACACATTTATATATTAATGACTAATGAATTACATAATGACTTTTAACTCAATAAATATGGTGCAGATAAGTTCATTGTTATGTTTTACTTTCAGTAGGACGGTCATCAAGTAAACGGTATTTAAGTGCCCTTTTACTAAAAAAACATTCAAATAAACTTAGGAAATTTTTTTTGGTTAAAAAATGACTAAATTAAAACCACTAGATAAAAATTTGGAGATACTGTGTGACGGTTATACGGTATTTCAAAATTTATACCTTGTGGTTTTAGTTAATTTAAGTAACTGTCTAATAGAACATTTATCTTCTGAGTTCACAATTAGTAAGACTGAATGTCACTTTAGAATTGTGCAAGTCTACATTTCTATGTAGGATAATCTGTGTGTGCATAGTTCAAGGTAATATTATAAATCTTGTAATGTAATTTAGGAAAGTAGACAGCATTTAATGGATTTCATTGAAAAATTACAACAAAAATATCTAACTCCAATACTTATGAAAACATCTAATAGTAGTCTATATTTTCCTCCTTAGAACTGCCTTACATTTAGAGTTACAGCCAACTCTTACTTGGGCAATATGAGTAACAAATAGTAAAATCTTGATCCGCGGGACACATTGTCCGATGACGTGTGAGTCCGTCAGCTCTTGGAAGTGGCGAAATATACTCTCTTCAGAACCCTGTCACAAAATCCAAAACATCACTTGACCTTGCTAGCTGTATTTTACATGGAAAAAAATTCTTTAAAGACACCACCACCGTGCGTCCACTAAGTAATTATTACAGGTCTCAATATCCTAATAAAAACTATTCTATGTTGTTTTCTCCTCTATAGGATTCAGTAGCTTTAAACAGCGTCATATATTGCTGTCTAAAGTTCATGAGGGAGTAAAAGGTACTTCAGAAGCAATCAGGTTTCTCGTGGGCAGTTACCACCCAGAGGAAGTTACCATTACAAAGATTATCTTTGTATGGGTTTGAGAAATAGATTTTCACTTGTGAAGTGTTTGTGGATGTGTTGCTTTGGAAAATAACTTTATTTCTAAATTTTTATTATTGAGATACCAACACAAACTGAAGAGTGAAGGCTGACATGGTGAAGGGTGAGTGTGATTAATATAGTAAGTAAGTTTTAAGACATTTAAATTTCTGACAAAGATCAGCTGATAAATTTTTCAGTATCAATGATTGCTCAATGAACAAAGACAACTGGGTCCAATGTTATTAAATTATCTCGTATACTTACTTACTGCTTGGGCACTACTACAAAGCTCAGTCAATTCTTTATCTTGTGGGATAAGATAATATAAGATTTTTCATAGTTTTGCTTAGTCTAGCGTAAGGAATCTGAACATCATGTTTACTTCTTGTGTTATGGTTGTGCTTGTCAACATTATAGGCTAGATTACTTCTATCTTTCTGTGCATCAAATTTTGTAAGATAAACACTGTATAAAAAGTTAAAATTCTCAAGTTAATAATCAATGGTCTGCAGTGTTCTTGAAAATCTGCCCCAGCAACCACTCTGACAGCATGTTTTTGTGAGATAAATACATCTCTAGATGCCGGAACTGTGCAAGTATATTTTAAAAAGTGGAAGGTCAGCCTCTTCCACGCCTCTCTCTTCGCTGCCATCCACGATGTCCCTCCACACTGACTCACATATTTTCTTTCTTCATACCATCTCATTTTGGGTCTTCCCAGTTGAAATTTTCCAGCTAGTACAGCTGTACATACCTCCTTCAGTCTTGTACCTGTCCAAAGGGAACATGGGGTCTAGGGAGTAATCTAGTCTTATCCCTTTATCATAGCTATTACATCAGGATCCTGCTATAAGACTCTTAGCTCTCTGTTTTATAGTTCTCTGTGTTCTAATCTGCTATATTCCTTCATCATTTACTGGGCCAAATATTTTGCCCAAAGACTTAATTATATCGTATGATGCATAAATTTATTAGTAAAATAATTGTTAACAAAAAATAGAAACCCTGCATTCCTCCATACACTAATTGAAGTCCTTGCCGCTACTCGCTACCCTGGAGTCCTACCTCGATCATGTTGACTCCATATTTGTCGTAGAGCAGTAGCATGCCAGTGATGGGCTCTCCATCCGCCTCGTTCAGGCCCACCACCAGGTTGCGTATCAGCTGCTCCATATTCACTTCTGCTCCATCGATGTTCAGTTTATTGTAGTCAAAAACATACACCACCCGGTGAAGGTAGGACTTCTGCAATGTTATCATTACATTAAATTCTGTAATGGCAACATAGTAGGTATTTTAAGCCAAGTATGAATAGATTAGATTAGATCATTGAAATGGAAACCATACACAATGTAAGAATTTTAGGTCAAAATAAGAATGAGGATTGAGTGTAAGATGATTGTGGCGCGATCTTGTAGTCTTGTTACTGACTAAGGCTGACATATGTTCCTTAGACAGGACTGTTACTTAATAGCCCAACAGCCGATGGCAACTAAGGGACCTACAACAGTTTAACGTGGAATCCAAACCACGGCCTCTAAATTACGAATCGGTCTAATTATGAGAATGGTCTTTGCAGATTTACGTAGTATTCACGGACGTAATCCACACAAGAGAACACTACACCCACCGCCATCACTCGCAACTATCCATAATTTGTGACCTCCAAGTAGCTGTATTACAGGACGTCGCCACTGTCCCAGTCAATGAGTGAGAGAGAGATGAGAAAGAGAGAATCCGCCAGAGAATGAGAGATGATTGTAAGTTGATTATGGTATGATTATAACATGTTCCTTAGTAGGAACATGTTATCTACGTAAATAAAACCTAAATCTGACTGACTGACTGATCACAGTTTCTCAAAAACTACAAGGCTTTGGACCTTCAAATTTGGTATACAGATTCTATTTAAGATCTAAATGCATACTAAGATAGGATTTTTCGAAATTCCCAAAGAGCTCTGCCCTACAGAGGGTCAAAGACCCCATATTAACCCAGATAATAACTATACCTCGACCCAACATATCTAAATCTTTGACAACGAAGCCGTAATGCTATTTGACCTCGGAACATGGCCAATCCTAAAATTAACAGTAGGGCGTTACGAAGTTCGTCGGATCAGCTGGTCATTAATAACAATAACATACAGTACAACAAGAATCCAAACCACAATTTTTCCTCTAAATTACGAACTAGCCATTTTACCAATGAACATAATACCGGTAATCAATAATGTGGACATAAATCCACACCAGGGAATATTCATCTTACTTTATATTTGAAAACAATAATAGACATAAAATATGTAGACTATGTAAAATTAGACATTATTAATAATTAATCTTAATTGAGTTTTTGTTTCGAGTATAAGTGTTGCACGGGTTAAATATTTTATAAAACGGGATAACGGATGAATTAATAAGATTTGGTACATCAACATTACACCTAAAAAGCTACTTTTTGAAGGAACTATCATGTTTCTGTCATTTCAGGGGTACACCCCACAAGGAGTCAGTAGAAAATCTTAAATTATACTATTACGTAGGATGCGTACTTACTCTTCCAGCTTTTTTAAGATTCTCATTTAAAATATCTAAAAGTGAATAAGACGGTAAACTCAATTCCATTACTAGGGAATAACGTTCGTACGAAAAAATAGGAAGACACTAGAAAGCTCTGTGAATTTGAATTGAGTATGAGTTTGTTTATTAGTTGCCATAGCAAGTTGTTTACTGTATCAAGTCTTGTATACAGAGCAGATTTACATACTACAATCAGTCCAAAAGATTGTCTGGTTTTAAAATTAAACTTCTGTACCTAAAAATAAATTATTTTATTCAGTTCTTTAATGAGGACTATTATTTATTATATAGTAATCTAAGTAAAATTGCAATTGTTTATTTAGTATTTTTATAATCATTTTACAAATATCATATGTTTTTTATAAAGGAATAAAAATATAATCAATATTAAATTACAGCTATTCACTTGTAATAATTTATATTTTTAATCTACACAAAATAATTAAAGCAATGCTAAATATTTAGCACTAATTGACATATTTTCAAATTGGATAATTAAATAAAAACAAGATCGCACACAGCACACTGGCGTAAGTAGAGCGAATATATATTATTCCCATCATAGTAATCCAATAATACTGAGTATGCAGGTTTGCTGCGATAAGGGCTGTTTTACATGATAACGTGCTTACACATCTAGCTACACTTAAATACTCAATTGGTTACTGAGATTTTTAAAATGGTAAACACGGTGCATTGTGCAATGTTAATCTTATGGAGAATAGCTAAAAATCAATAACTCACTTATTTACTTCAACATTTTTCCAAAATTTGGTGTGCAACTCCGTTTAGTTTTATTAATACAGCTATAAAAACCCAAATTTTATTTAATGTTTCTTTCGGAACCAAAACTTTGTATTCATTGCCCATGTAATTCTTACGGAGAATAGATAATTTGGTATAACTCACTGAGTTATTGACATAATTTAATAACATTTTTTCACTTAGTAAAAACATAAGCTTTAACATAAGCACATTATGTAAAATAACCATTATTGCAGCAGACCTGCATACTCAGTACTATTTGATTACTATGATGGGAATAATTTAACCCTTTGTGGTCAGATGGGTCAATTAAATGGCCCATCATAATTTCTGTTCCAGCTCTATGTTGGCTGAAGATGTTATGTCTTCTCTAGTTGGGTGGACCACAATTGTGGGAGCTTCTACTTTCACAGGCAGGTCGGAGCGACTATTGTTTTTTTATAATCTTTTTCCTTTATTTTCAACAATTATTGTTTTCCAATTAACAATTGCAGGATTGCCACTGCTGGAAATGGTATTCTAACTTTTACTGGGTAGGCTACACATAATATTTTATTAAAGTATAGAGTGTTTGATAATATTTATATAGTTAGCCGTTTTACTGTCACATACCTTGACCATCAGGGAGCATGAATTAATATTTTAATACCATCACAGTTTGAAAATAATCACAATTATTGATATTTTTCCACTCTAAAGATCCTCAAAGAATTAAAAGGCCTCTTCTAGCCCCATAGTATCAGTTGATATACTAACAGTTGTTACTGACACAGTAGGACGGGTGTGGCGTGAGTGAACGAATTTCATAGAACTTATATTTTCCCAAAATAGTAATCGAATAGTAGTGAGTACCGGTATGCAGGTTTGCTGTACAGTATTTGATTAAAGCTGTTCACTAAGTTAAAACACATACAACTTATCAAATGTTTTATCATATTATGTCAAACTAGGCGAGTTACACTAATTTTATCTATTCTCAATAAGAATGACATTGGCTTTGAATACATAGGTTTGGTGCTTTAAGAAACATTCATTCATTCATTTGAGGGTTTTATGGCTGAATTGATTAACCTTAACTAGATGACTTGAATTCCAAATTTTGGAAGAAAATTTAAGTAAATAAATGAGTTATTTATTTTCTCCTGATTTTGTTATTGATTTTTAGCTATTCTCCATAAGATAAGCATTACACAATGTACTATGTTTACCAATTTACATATCTCAGTAACCAATGGACCTAGAGTTATGATTCAAAATACTAAATTGTGTGTTTTTTTAAACCAATAGTAAAAAGGAAAATTAATTTTTTTTTAATTTTTCATAAATAAATTGAAATTTTGGGGTACAAAACCCCCAATATATATAATTTTGAATGACCCCCAAAGCATGTTCAGGAGGTTGAGTTATGACTTATGACTTAAAACTTCACTCACGGTCCTGGACTTAATTGTCACCATGAGGGTCATGCGAATACAGTAGTTCACTTTCCATAGAAAGTTCGCTAATACCATTCATTGAGATAACTTAACCATACTGTGTTATAACTGATCATTGTGAAGGCGAGGTAATATTCTTGTTGGTGGAGTACGACAATGTAAATGCACTATTCTATGAGCTCAATTGGTAATAATTCAGTTTAAAATAGATGAGAAAACTTAAAAATATGTTTATTTGTACATAAGTTTCAAGCTTTACATAAAATCAATGAAAAATAATAATTCAAAAAACTTATCTCATAAAACAAGAACTTAAAATACACTGCAGTAGCCTACAACATGCACTGGAACAAATTTTCTTTTTACCAAAATCAAAATAGTTTCAAATTTGTGAAATTATGTCTGTAAATGTGAGGCAATACAAATTATCACATGGAGGGAGAGAACAGCTGGTCATAATTTTCCATGAGCTATTTAAACTTCTTCTTCTTACGCATGGACGTTACCACGCTTATGCTTCTTGGTCTCTTCGTCACAGCTGGTCGTGGGGTATGAGGTGGGCTAATATCATCTACAGTAATCCAACTCCCAATACCTGATTTTATGTTACTTACACCTGTAGTTACATCAAAAGATACTTTAAAATCAACTTTCTCCCCTTCAACAGCTTCTTCATCTTTTACTTTACCAAAAATTTTGGATTTCAAGTCAAACTTGTTTTCCCTGAGATTTACAGGAATCTCTGTTGGATCATAATCTACTGGACTTGATGGAGTTCCTTTGATAAGGTGTGAAACTTTATCAAACTGTTCGGAATTAGTTGTTGTTTTAATTTGACTTGAAGTGTCACCTTTACTGTGTTTTATATTTTCTTCTTCTTTTTTTATAAGTTTGGTTTTTTCTAGTATCTCCTCACAAATTAGGGATTTTATGTCATTAAAATAAGTTTTATTGTCACTAGTTGGGTTTTCTTTTTTCAGGAATTTTAATTTTTCATTAACCATTTCTGAAATGTTCGGTTTTGTTTCTTGGGTACTTTCTTCTCCAATTGAGTTTTTTATTTCTTTTTTTATATCTTCCAACTTTTCAAATACCGATATGTCTACAGGGCCAAACTTATCAGTGTAGAAATAATCCTTTAACATAAAGTATAGGAAATAAACTTCATGAGTGAAGCAGATTGTATCTTTGTTCCTGCAAGGACAGATCGCATTCGATTTCCACGATGCGTTGTGAAAGGCATACGACAAATCGGGTTCTAGTTCACCAAAGATTTGCTTGAAGTACTCAAAGTCTATGTCTGTAAGCCAAATACTTTTATCCCCACGGCTCATTAATAACACATACATCAACTTTGCAAGCTGCAAATGTAAATTCGGCCTCAGACTCAAAGTCTTAGTCAAAGTATTCTCTTCACCAGTTTCCTCAGTTTTCACAACATTAAAGCCCATGAAGTACAAATACCCGTTTAAATTTCCAAGTTCTATAATCTGACAATCGCTGTCTTCTGTTGTGATTGGCTCCCAGTCAAAAAAGAAGTTGATATTCTTCACATTAACCCACAATCCTAGATATCGTAAGAAGTTAGCTGCCGCCAGGTCTGCTGCCAACAATGGTCTCCTATCTCTCGCCTTAGCCACCAGCTCGTGATCATTCACTACTACGCTGAAAAGGAACCCTTCCCCTGGCTTGTAGTCCACTGCCCTAAACTCAGGAACACCCCAACCATTGTCTGTGCAGACGCTCAGCAACACATCATACGGATTTCTTTTACAGTGCAGAAGTTCGTCCTGATACTTTTTCATTTTAACTGCAAGACTGATACTTATCTGGAATGGCCCCTTCCTAAACATGGCTCCCTGCTCAGCTGTCTTCTTGATATCAACTTCTGTACGACATTTGGTCAGTAAACTTTCAATCCTCATTTCAAGTTCTTCTTGGGGAAGCTGCTTCAAGTCGACAATGTATTCATTCTTATGATCTATGTTGTTAGTCATTGTAATTAAAAAAATGTAATTTATATTAACACTTTAATAGCATTAAGAAGTAAAATAGTTAACAACACATAAACACAATTAGAAGGTTTACATTAAATGTTTACAAACACATTTAAAATGGACCATCTGTGTGGGATAAAGGTTTAATGCCAGTATAAACTCATGAAGATGAACAGCTGATTGCTTCACATTCTCTTTAAAGACTTATTGTTATTGTATTATAATAATTTTTTGTATTTTTTTATTTTTGTATATTCAGATAGAAACAATCAGCCAATTGCCATATTAAGTTAAATTATTGATACATCTAAAATATTTTATGTAAAATAATTTAATATTATAGAAACAAATAATTTTACCTGAAAAATATGACACACACATTCTGTCAGTAACACAAATATGCATGTTGTTGTATGAGCTTAAGATGCATTTTAAAATAAATTGTGAAGACTATTCTTTGAAAATAATACTGTACAGTACATTTAATGTTTGGAGCCTTCACCAGTGCCAAGATATTGTATAGCAATAGCAATATGAGCTATATCAATTCAGTATTATAGTCATTACTACAAAATGCTTGAGAAGACAAGACAAGCTAGGGAAAACACAGAGGCATGTCCAGTTGGTCTGGGACCTTTCTGTGCAGAACCAATTAGCCTAGGCATAAAAAAGATTGGAGGATGGAAGAAGGATTTAAGTCTGGGTTGAATTAATCAAAGGATTTAATCAATCTCTTATAGTGGATGTCTCTAAGTCATAGATTCAGCCATTCCTGTCTGCCTTAACCCTAGAACTGGCAAAGTCTGAAGTCATGACGCATTTACATATTCATAAGAAGTGGCAGGTGGAAGCATTTGTCGTCAGTTTAGTGAACTTGTTAGACACTAGCGCCTACGTGACTGTGTTGCTCTCTGGGGGCAAGCAACCGAACCTGTTCTCGTAGTGCACTAGACTGCCACCAGGCAGGTCTTATAACCAAGTAAGTGCTTTCAACTCTAATGCACTGGAGGCCTAACTGGCTAAAGCGCTGCGCTGACAAGCGTAACGTTCTAGCCATTCGGAAGTGCTAGGGTTCGAACCCCGACCATGAGCAATCCCAATTTGGCTTGCAAATGTGTGGTATAGCGGTGAGGAGGGCCCACCTTAAATAAACGGTGGCCAGCATGGGTGGAAGTTGACGGCATTTGTGGGCTTAATTGGGATTGCAGTGGACACCTGTTTTGCTTTTGTGGTTAGTAGTTATAAGGGGGGCATGTTTTATGCTTTTTTGTTTAAAATTTGATATTTCAAGAAGATATTAGTAATTATTTTTATGTTACAGTTAAGAGTAAAAAGCTTACCACTTCTAGGGTTAAATTACTGTCTCAAAGACAGGGGATGGCAATTTTGAGATTTCTTACCTACAAAGATGATACATGTTCAGCATACTTCACATCTCTCATCATTTTGAATATGGGATGAAATTCATTCGTTTCATGAATTAAATCCTACCAAGGTTCAAATGATACCTTCTTACCAAATGATAACTTTCCATTACCAAAATTAATATCAAACCTGAGTTTCGACTGATGGATTGATTTCTCAGTTCTGAGATTCTCACATCAGTTGTAGTTGTTGGTGGTTTATTAACAATGCCCATATCCATATATATCGATGGACAAACAAAGTGAAAACATGTAACAAATATGTTACATGTGTTCACCTCCACCAAGAGCAGCCCATTGGATGCTCTTGGTGGAGGTGAACTTTAAATTTTTGTCATTGTGTTTATTTACACTGTATTGACCAATAACAGAATGTCTACAATGATCGATTTTAATTTGAAATACATTATCATTATTATTAAAAAAAAAACACATCTTATATACTTAATTGAAGCTTAATGTTGATGTGCTGGGACCTAGAGTAAGATCCCATTATACTTAATCATCAATCAAAAGGTTAATTGAAAAATGAGAAATATTTAATAAGTGATTTATCATACATTTGAGTTTATTTAATTAGAAATTTCCTTATGGCTATAACACAGGCCAAGTTAACAAACTCACTTCAGCCTTATGTCGAGCCATTTTGCAAGGTGTTTGTTACAGAATGAATCTCTATATTTCACAATTTACTTACTACACATTGTCAAATAAATCAGATTTATAAGAATTTAGTCAACTAACAACACAACTTTTAACAGAACACCTGATTTAATTTCACTATAGGAAGCCTCTTGATCACTGAACTATTAATTGAAAGGAACAATAAGCTGTCTTGTATGAAACATGTTAAGAATGGTACTCTCATAGCCATTGTTACAATGGGTCGCCAACAACTGCTCGCCATCTCTCCCTGTCCTGTGCATCATCCATCGCTGCTCCTGCTCTTGTGATGTCTTTTTCACACTGTCCCATCATCTTCGCTTAAGCCTTCCCCATTCGGCAGCCCTTCTAATCTTCCCTTTACAGTGGATCCTCTGTCTCTCCTCAAGACATGTTACCTTTTTTAAAGGTAACATGCCCCACCCATCTCGTCTAGTTCTAGGGTGGGCGTGATACCATAATTTCTGTATAGTTTCCTTATTTCTTCATTATGTCTGATTCTCCGTTCTCCATTTTTACATATTGTTCCAAAAATATTTCTTAAAATTTTATTTTCGAAGACAGAGCCTTCTCTCTTCTTTTAGCGTATTTCCCGTAGGAAAGAAGCTATTACCGTAGGTCTCATGGCGAGACTTAAGCCCAGGACTATGCTAATTTGTTGTTTTGAGATACCCAGAGGCCAAAAACAAGTCGTAAAAAATTATATATGTGTGTGAGTGCGTCTGTCTGTGAACTCTCGTAAAAATGGTCAGATTGAGACCAAAATTTGTAGAAACGTCTATTCGTACAATTACTCGGACAAATTCGTAATCTAGACATATCGGTTGATTGGAAGGGGTATTTTGAGGGGAGTTTTGTAGCTCGAAATTGGGTTTTTTTATATATAATTTAAAAAATCTTTAAATTTTATTGGATCAGCTTAAAAACCAACAGAATTTAGTTCCTTAACGTTTTTCTCTATCTCCAACCGTGCATGATTTAATATCTTTCATCGTAGGCATAATTTCATTCTGTGACATTGGTCTAAAAATTTAAATTGTTTTCAAAATCTCTCAGGTGGTTGTTGCTAAAATAATTTATTTTAGCACCACCTACATCACAACCTCTCCCCATTGTGGCAAAGTATTAATTCACTTTTTCCACATATAATTCTTCAGGGATGTTTTCAGTATTTTTCCTGAGACTATATCACATTTTGTAGACATCGCCACATTTCCTTCAGTCCTTTACTTTATGCAAGAGTTTTAGATATTAATTTTTTTCTCTGCCAGATCAACACATTCACCAATCCTTACTGTCCCTGTAATTCCAATATCTTTTTCTTAATGTATTTTTAATCTTAATTTTATCAATATCAGAGCTTCCTCAAGGTGCTTTTTTTCTTGTAACTCATTTACTTACAATTGAGGCTTGCTTGTCATAAACTTTCATTATGCTTGATATGCTATAAGTCTCAACTCTCCACATCATCTACATTATTCATTTGTATAGCATGATTCCAATTGACCTGAGCAATCTCTACTACGGCTTGTTCTAGGTTACAATTTTATTTGTTTTCCTTTTCTTTTTGCAAACAATATTACAATATACTAGCTTGTGGTCCGTCATCTTCCTTGATCTCTATGGTCCTTGATGTCTGATGAATCAATCAATAACACCAGTCCTCTTGACCTCTACCAACCTATGTTTTTATTACTCGTATATTCATACGTACCATAAAAATATTAACACTCCGGTGCTTGTGGTTTATTGGAACGTGAGCGGTCGCGTGAAGTGCCCCTGCACTCCACTTGTTTTTTTGTTTTTCTTGATTAGTATGAATTGTTTTGACGATGTATTGGCATTTTATGTTGAATAGACACATATAACACATAATTATTGATGTGATTGGTGATGTTATAAAACACATAATTTAGACCAAAACAAAACATTTTGCAAATTGTACAATACAATAAATAAATATTGGTGCATGGAAAAATTATTTTAAAAATCGTTAGGAATAATTTTTCAAACAACGCAATCGAACCCCAAAACCAAGTATGACAACATACTTTGACAAATGCACCTAATTAGCACATTCTGCACACATACTTTTCAAATGATCCAGGTATACTCATTTGTTACACTTGAAATTTAGCAAATTTTACAAAAACATAAATAAATATTGCTGCATAAAAGAGTTATTTAAAAATGGTTAAGAATAATTATTTAAATAACGCAATATTATCTATTTCAAGTTCATCAGGGTCTTCGTCACTTCTGACACCATAACTGTTCTTGGTTGTCCATTGTACATTCGTTAGTTAATAATTGCACACACTATACATTTTCATATAAAAATAATGTCAACTACGTGAAATAAAATCCACAACATATGTCACTCCGTGGAAAAAACCGGAACACGGATACTCGCGTGGAGTGCACCTGCCCTCCAATCGTGCGACACCACGGGAAAAAAATTAATAGAAAATTGGTTTAGCCCGAATTGGTAGCTGTCATTATACTGACAGGTTCCAGAGGTGTCAGAGACTGCTCAAGGTCACAAGTGCTGACAACTGCGTTTTATGAACAAAACGACATGACTGGAGTGCCACCGCACTCCACGCAAGCACCGGAGTGTTAAGTAAAATAGGTTTACTGTCAACAAAAATAACATTTACAGAAAAGATTATGTGTTTCTTCTGAGTTAATGCACTTGAATATTTAAGTGAACACAACTTAGTTATACAACTGGAGCATCAGTGTGCTTCCTCGTAATGCTTGGTAAAGATTGCCATCAACTGTCACAGTCTACTAGGCATTGTAATAAGAATGTTCAAATGCTGACTATTTAATGTAATGTTTTTAAAAATAAATCTGGATACAGGATTAAATAAAAGCATTGAAAAACACACTGTGGCTGGAATATTTTATTACATTCATAAAACTAAGTTTTATCACTCGGAGTTGCGGTGTCAGCTACGCTCTTGGTTTGAGTTTCCTCTGAAGCCTTTATCAAAGACATCTTCTCTTCTTTCCTTGCCAGTCTTATAAGCTTCTTTTTGTGTTTCATTGATTTCATGTGGACTTCGAATTGCTCTTTTCCTTCAAACAGTCGATCACACACCTCACATCTTGTTAACTGGAAAGAAAATACATATACAAATGGTGTATGGTTACAATTACCTAATACAGTAACTTTACACTATACTATTCTATTTTAAAATACTAATCATTAGTGTAATTTTGAAACTTTTTGTGATTTAATCAAGTTACGGTAATTGTTACGGCAGTTATGATTGAGGTGCAAGACACAAAATATTTGAAAATCACATGCATTTAGCCCCATAGAGTCCTAAAGATTTAACCCTAGAGGTGGCAAGCTTTTACTCTTAACTGTAACATAAAAATAATTACTAATATCTTCTTGAAATATCAAAGTTCAAACAAAAAAGCATTAAACATGCCTCCCCCCTTATAACCACTAACCACAAAAGCAAAACAGGTGTCCACTGCAATCCCAATTAAGCCTACAAATGCAGTCAACTTCCACCCAAGCCGGCCACTGTTTATTTAAGGTGACCCCCACTGCTATACCAATAATTTGCAAGCAAATTGATTGCTCATGGTCGATTCGAACCCTAGCACTTGAATGTGCTAGAACGTTACTCTCGTCAGTGTAGCGCGTTAGCCGGTTCAGCCACTCAGTGCATAGAAGTAGAAAGCGCTTACTTGGTTATAGACCTGCCCGTGGCAGTCTAGTGCACTACGGGAGCAGGTTCGGTTGCTGCTAGTGTCTAACAAGTTCACTAAACTGACGACAGATGCCTCCACCTGCCACTTCTTATTGAATATGTAAATGCGTCGTGAATTACGAGTTTGCCAGTTCTAGGGTTAAATGTTATTAACTGAAAACTTTGACTTTGAGGTTAGCTAAAAAAAATTTTATCCTAACCAGAATGTATTACATAAAATATTATTACCGTGTGGTCGACAGGCTGGGGCGTCACTATGGGCTCAGCAGCGATGGGGCAGGGTGTGCCTTCCAGCAACGACTCCACAATGGAGAACGCCTTATCTCTCACCTCTGCGTCCCACTGGCTCACGTTTGTGCCATCCAGGGCGTAGAGAGGCGGCACCTGTAACAGGGAAGGCTTCAGTCGGACAAGCACTATCAACCGTATTCAATATCACACACCTGCCAAGTTATAAAACACAATTTTAATTTGTGTTTCATCCATTTTCAGCTCATCGAGTACTGTGTCATATTAATCAATCTATGATAAATTTAACTGGGACTAAAGTTTCAAACCTTAATTTGAACAAGAGTTACTACTATAATATTTGAAATAATAGTCGCTTTAACATGTACATTAGCCAGTGAATTTTTTAAAAATATTTTAGCACTTCCATTAAAACTAAACAAGTACTGTATGTAAAAGTTCAGTGAAATACAACCTTTATTTGTAGTGCCTCTATTGTTTCTTGATGACACACGGTAAATTATGAATTTAGTATATATTATAGAACATAATTTTTTATAGGTCTTTTTCTACAGTGAGAGGCTACTTGTGAGACATTGGATTTTATGTGTTAATTTTCAACTACTCATTTACAGATGGAGAGATGAAATTTCGTTTGTATAATCAGTAACACAATTGGAACACTGCATAGACCGCAAAGAACATAGAACATATGACAACAATATCATTTGAGGATTTAAAAAATGTGATTGTAAATTTATTATTGTTTACATTCTTATTTGTAAAATATATATAGTTTGATACTTCCCTGTTTGAAACAGGTTATATAATGGATATGTCTGAAAGAAATTCATCCCTCTGTTCCTCTAATCAGCTGTTCTCATAACTATATGATATCACTTCTGTCTTCTGTCACTTTTTTTGTGTGAAGTAAAATTGCTAACACTTACCCTCCCAGAGCTTAGACATATACATGACAATAATATCTGAGTAAATCAATTCGAGTCAAAAACAAATTTATTCAAAAAACTAACAATCAAAATATGTTGCAAAATAAACTATACACATTTTTCCAATGTTTGATACCAGAAATCAATTTTAACGAAACCGAAAAAATCAATGAGTCATTTAAGGGCATTTAGAGTGGCGGCACCTGAAACAGGGAAGGCTTCAGTCATATTTTGTAAAAAACCAAAATGGCGGACAAAGGTAAACAAAGTGTTTTACGAAAAATTTTATTCTTGATTTTCTTTTTATTTTGACCCATAAAACTATTTAACAGAGTTTGGCTCTTTCTTGATGAAGAACATGTATGACACTCTGTATATGTTACTCTAAACATCACACAGTAACATATACCGTTATAATACGCAGACCAATTTCATCTACAGTACAATAAAACTGTTTTTAATGATGTTACCTACCTTAACCAAACTGAAAGTGACCATGTAAAACCCTACATCCGAGTATATATACATGGAGCCTGCTTTGAAATGCTTAATTTGACGTTGACATTTACATAATTTAATGATTTAAATCACTCAAATTTAAACCTCTGCCCACAGTGTTTACTACAATTTCCTGCTTGTCTTTCAGCCAATGTCCGATCACTGCAGAGAAGATTTATTGTTAAACAACCAAGAGTTGAATGACTCTTGTTTGGCATTGGGCATTGAACTTGAATATTGAACGTTCAAGGTTGTACTCGCCCATATATAACGCCACAGACAGGGTAAATAATCAGAGATAAAAACCATCAATGGAACCTTGAGATAACGAACCAACCAAGGTTGTGCAGAGTAATTATTTAATGAACGTTTTACGCTTCAAACATATCATTTTGTAATTCAGTTACATCATTAACTAACCTTCCTCATAATTTGTCTTAGAGCTATTGAAACAGAATTTAATATTACTTAACTATTTGGAAACTTCAAGGTTTCTAAATTTGTAAATTAGTAATTTTTGGAAAAAAACTTTTAACTTACATTTAGCCTTTTATGCAATACTTATTTCAACAAATACCTGTAAAACCTAATTTTATTATCATCTTTAAAGGTCCCTTAGACTAAATCTCTACTGTGTCTTTTTTCCGTCAAATACACTCGGGTTCATTGCAGTTATGAGGTGACAATGTACGATGAGTGTGTGTTTTAACCAGGTGTGAACATAACCATCCTTGAGACTGTGTTGAGGACCCTACTTCCATAGTCTCATAGTCTAGATTGTTGATACAATAGTATGAGCGGTTAGGCTATTAACAGTCCTGTCTATAGAACATGTCAGCCTTAGTCAGTAACAAGACTACAAGATTGCATAGCAATGATCTCACACTAATTTCTCATTCATACTTGGCCTAAAATACCTACCTGGGTAGGTCACCATTTCAGAATAGTAACAACAAATAATAACCCTTGGTAATTGTACAGGTAGTACACAGTTACACAGTATCGAGGTTAGTTGACAGATTTTATTTATGAAATTCATAATGGCGTTGGTTATTAATCATTCAATATCTTTTTTTGGACTTTACCAACTTGTCTATGTTTTGATCTACATAACGTTTCTGTAGATGGTGAAAATCATCTGTTTTCAAGTGAGTTTCTACCTCCGAGCTAGTGCGGCGACACAAGATAGCGTGTGCTCTGAACAGAAGGTAGCGCATGATACCTTATGTTGCTCAACTAGTTCGGAGGTGGAGTCTTGTTGTTATTTGTTGCATTATCTTATCTTATCAATAGTATTATTAACATAATGTCACAATTTTTTTGTAACTTCTTGTAAGTTTCAATTTTTAATGCAAATTATTAGTTCTCTTGAAAAATGGGAGAGTTTCTCCACCTCCAGAAACATTGTGTAGTTCAAAACACAGGCGTGTTGGAAAAGTCCAATAAAAGATATTGAATACTTAATAAATTTTAGTTATTGACTTCATTTCTCAATTTTTAAAATTCATTTTCTTTCACTTTCATTCCCTGTAAAAGTTCTCCTTAAAACCTTAACAAACTGGTGGTCTTTAAACTATCAAGGTTCTACAACACTTGTGCAAAAATATTTCCACGCTTAAGGATGGATATGTTCTGTCCTTCCAGCACTCCAAACAAATGAACAGCTGATTCTAATGTTTTTGAAGAAGTCCAAAAAATGTAGATATTTTGTGTAAAGTTATGCACTTCTAGATGGTTTATATTCAGAACTGTCTACAGATGACTGGCATTCCAGTGAGTGTAAAACCAAGATAAGGAGTTAAGGTATCTGCCTATTAGAGTGGGTGCGGTGGTAAATTAATTATGGTTATACTTCATCTTTTTAACCCCAAATTTTCACTAAGCCACTGTCACAGCGTCATAACGCTCCATACTCCGAGTTAGGTTATAAATTGTAACAAACTGCTGACAGATTGTGCTGTTTAACCTCACTTGAAATATAACAAAATTCAACATAAACATTTTTTGTCAATAAGCCAACGATGGAAAACCATAACTTATACGGAAACATTACGGGTGATATTTTACAATTGAATGCATAACGGGGACACCAATCATTGGGGAAAGACAGGAAGCTAGAGAAATCAGAGAAATTGTCTGGCGGCAATTGTGATTTGGGCTAGCAGTGTGGCTCCCAGGCATGAGGCAACGTTGTCACAGAGCAATAATTGCCGGACATGACAACAGGACTGTGTTGTGACAAAACATGTGAACTTCACCTGTTGCCTATTGTCATCAACTGTCCATCCTCCGTACACACGTGACTGTACTGGAGTTTAGCACCATTGATTGAAATTGCACCAAAACTGAATAGCCTATCAGAAAAGGTCTTGATGAACCATGCAACATCCAACATATTATAAAAGTTGTTCTTCAAACCAGACATACTTTCAGAAGCTTCTGATAGTTATAAGCTTTACTGTAGTTAAAACAATCTCTTAATGAATTCTCTTTATTTTTCCTGGTGGATAGGTCAAAAGAGAGCAAATAAAAATTACCTATAATCTATTTTGGGTATCAGTGTAACAGACTGGCTGGGCAGTTCAGTGGTCATATTATCTACTTTATTATCCTGAGGTTGACAATTAGCTGAGTAAAATCCTAAGAAAAATATGTTATTCTTTAACACTGAACCAAACCAACTTTTATTGGGCTATTAATAATATATAATTTCTAAAAAGATAATTCAAATCCATCACACTCAACCTTCACTCATATTCTCCGAGGGTGGTGTTTAGTCGATATCTCACAAATATGACTATGAATCAGCTGATCCTTGCTGTAAAAATGTTTCAAGTGTCATAAAACTGAAATCATAAAATCAATTACACTCATCTCATTCATCCTTCACTTATATTCACCATGGTTTTGGTCATACCTGTATATGAAAATTAAAACCCCTATCTGGTTCTTGCTTCTTGGCATTAGGCTTGACTCTCAACTGATGTTGGTCACCCAAGTTGGGTCAAATCCCTGGGATTAAGGCGGTGCGAGTGGCGTTAGACAACTGAAATCCGCTGTGTCACGTATTCTTTACAAGTATGGTTATTTCATGCAAGCTTCCTGAGTGACTTGTTTAAGATAACAATTCTGTTTTATTGTACATTTTTAGACCTCCAAGATGACAAATTTTAAAATTGTTTAAACATTTTTTCCATACAGTATTTTAATTCATTTAAACATTTATATATTTTAAAGGTTATCCGATCAAAAATGTTGTTTAAAAAATTATTTTGTCTAGTAAGCTATAAAATTTTTTTCTTATTTCAAAATTTCACATGAAAAAGGTCTGTTATTCATCCACGTTCTCAAAATTTCAGCTCAAAAGCATAAGTAGATTTCCCACACTCCTTACATGAAAAACACCAAATTTCCGAATTAATCATAACTAGTAACTCATAAGTTTTCATTAAAAACTTGAAAAAATTAAGCAAATAAACAAAATAAATGTTGAAATTATGTTTTTAAGATATTCAATTTTTTAGCTCGCACCACCTTAGGGTAATTACTTAGTCAAGCCTCAGATCCTTATCTGTTTAAAGATTCTTAACCATTTCTGAAGTCAGGAAAAGTCGTATATGGCCTTATTCCTACCAGTTCCTTCGTTTCATAGATAAATATTACCCCTGGAAACAAACATGGAATATCCTGGTGGCCTTTCTAGAGTACACAATAACAACTTAAGTCATTTTCACGCTAAGTATCAAGCATCTATTTGTCTTTGTACATAAATATACAGTAGATTTCGTCAATCATAGTAGTTAAAATAAAAAAAAACATTAAATAAATTTACACTCTCTCAAAGAGCTCTTCAATGGAGTTTAAAGTTTTTATAACCAGATGTACTAGGGGTGTTATTAATTTGCGGGACACAAAAGTGTAACGGAAATGACGTCATGTAGTTATGAGAACGGCTGTTTTAGAGGAAGTAAAAACATTTCCTTCAGACATATCCATGATCCGTAATACTTTATTTTCATAAACCCCGTTTCCTGGCGCACCTGTCCGACGCCGCGACACAGGAAGCGTTTCCGTATCCACTTGATCTGTCGCCGCGCGTACTGCCGTGTCGCCATCTTCATCAGCGTCACGCCCTCCTTCAGCAGCTTCTGGCCCTCCTTCTCCCTCTTCTCCGCCTCCAGCATCAGGTAAGGATGGAACTCCTTGAAGCCGATGCTCTGGTAGATGCCCAGCGTGTACGGCGGGTTCCTGCAATCAGACAAATGGATAAGTAGAGGGTATTTGGTCAAAACATTATTTTCTGAAATTTTAGTTATTTTTGCACGAGAAAAAATGATTTCTCAATGTCGGAAAAGTATAAAGGATGATTCTGATGGAAGGAAGGAGACAAGGATGAAAAAGATGATTCTGAAAGAAGAAGAGAAGGATGATTCTGTAGGAAGGAGGAAAAAGGAAGAAGGAAGGAGGAGAACAGGATGAAAAAGATGATTCTGAGGGAAGAAGGAAGGAAGGAGAAAAGGATGATTCTGAAGGGAGGAGGAAGAAGGAAGGAAGGAGAGAAGAAGAAAAAGGATGATTCTGAAGGAAGGAGGAAGAAGGAAGGAAGAAGTGAAGGATGAAAAGGATGATTCTGAAGGAAGAAGGAAGGAAAGAGAGAAGGATGATTCTGATTCTTGTTAACAGTTTCACCACTATATTTGTCTACGCTAGACTGAATCTGCTTCCGTGTTTCCTTTCCCTCATCTCTTCCAAGATCATTCAATAAAGTTTGTTCACTAGACATTTTTTAACTGAAAAGTTTAGGTACAGATGACAATGCATGTGGAGCTAGGACGAGGTGACAGCGCCGAATGTGACTGTGGAGTATCATTAATTGTGCAAAGATAAAATGGAAACTGGGTCCAGATTCGATCCTTCAATCAGCAACAATTTTTAAGACGGGCACCATAACCACTCAGCCATCTATCCAGTTCAATCTCAGATTTCTCAAGCGGAAATTAGGCTACTCTAGATGCACCACGAAAAACTAAAGGGCATCAAGACCATCCTCTAGACACCGTACACTGAGAATTCCGTACAATTTGTTAACCTCAACTACGCATCACCATGGGCCTAGAGCCTGTGCGGTGAATTAAAGACAGCAAGGTACTGTAGCGGGATTAGTCACACATTGGCTAGCCAGAGGAGTCGCCGGTATCGTACCAGTTTGATTCCCGGAATGTCAACAAGGATTTGAGGGATTTTCGCCGTTCCCACATGTCACCAGTTTTGTTTCCGTCGACTTTTGAATAGCAGAATAACCCGTGTATGCGGGCGCCACAGTGTTGTTAACCCTATTGTTATGTTCGCTCCGACACGAGTTTCACTAACCCTAACCCATTACCAGTCCTGCTCCTGCTCCATTGTAGATCGTCCCCGTGTACACTCGTCATCAACCCGCTTGTTACCACGGTCCGCGCTTCGTTAATCCCAGTTTTTGCCCGCAGTTGCTATTTTTAAATTACATTCGCGAGAGCGCCGCAGGACGTATTTCAACGTTGATGTCACCACGGGGGAGGGTGAGCCCCCCCCCCAAGCCCAGGGTCGCGGCGGGTTGAACAACCCTCTCCCACTGTCGGATAACAGTTTATCATTAGTCCATTATCCCTGAGAATTTGTGTATTTGTTGTGGCGGGCGAAAATAGGAATACGGTACCTGTAACTGAGAACCTACGTTAAACAAATAATACATAATTATAACCATAAGATCACCTTTGATTTATATGAAGATTTCAAGATCTGGGAATCCCTAAATACTGAATAAATACTATTAGAATCCTACACATCAATTTGAAAAATGTATTTAAATTTTTTCAACTAACTAGAAGACGTCCTCCTCACGAACTAACAAAATGGTAAAATTTAATTAATTGCAAATTAAATTTAAATGTTGGTTCAATATTTTCCAATATGTTCTCGGACTATCAGTATCTCAATGTGGATGTGGGTGGATAACACTACAACTTTAACTTTCTCATTCTATACATACAGGAGTATGTGGAGAAAGGATGGTTTTAGAATCTGAGTCGAGAGTGGAAACATCCATTTTGAGGGCCCAAAAATTGAAAAATTAGTTTTCGTCATACTGCTTCAAAAACAGCTGCTTTAGATACATGTGTTGAAGAGCAAAAGTTGTTATTTTACTTCCTTGGACCAAACCCATCATTATGCTGATTTTTTTTAGTCCTAGGCTGCAAAATATCATTGTGGATGATTCGAGGTCAGCATTCGATTGTAAATAATCGATAAAGTAACAGCAACAATCACTATCGATTTTCCAAAGTATACATGTGAAAATGGTAATCGACTACTTAATCGAACTATCGATAATAACTAACAATGGCATAACCTAAACAACCAATCAGGAATCAAGAAAGAACTGTTACAACGAAACATAACAGCTGATTAGTCTAATGCGACAAAAATGGTGGACAACTATTAATACTAAATCAGGTAATACTTTATGTTTTACGAGTTTGTACCATTTTAGTACCATTTTCGTCATTGCAGTATGACGAAAAATATAGTTCATCACACGGCCCAAAATTGGCTTTTTGATATATACGGGCACTATATATAATTAATTGATATATAACTGATATATAATTGAGGGATTTTTCAAGTTTAACAGCTGTTAAACCTGTACCCATATCAAAACACCCGTTTTTGGTCCTAGATATGAAATATACTATTTCGGACTGATATCTGTGTGTATACAATTCCCGAAACATTCTTTTTATAATTTTATGTTTGAAAAGCTCCGCTTTTATGTTCATCGTGCGGACGTTAATACACCATCGCTCATAACTATCAACAACTCGTGACCTTCCAGTAGCTGGATTACAGGACACGTCACTGTCCCTCTTCAATAAGCATTTAAGAATGAATACCCACTAAATATTCATTAAAGGTATTTTAAATTCGATTTTAAGAGAGAAAGTACTTTATATGTCAGCACAACTGTTTATTTTGACGTAGGACCTAAAGTAAAGGATAATCGGTAATCAGGCCACCGGCCTACATCTGGAGGTTGCAAAACCGGCGAGCCGCGCCACGCCGGGAAGCCGGGACGACAGGAAAGAAAGGAAGAGGGCGTAGGACGTAGGACGTAGGAGTGTTGTACAGTACGTGTGTAGAGACAACGAGTACGTAGGCCGAGCGATATGGGTCAGACGTCAGTCCTACCACTCCCGCTCAGTCACGTATCGCAACATATGAACCGGAAACACCAACCATGTGAATAATTACAAAAATAAACTATATCAGACACGTACTTCCTCCTTTGGAAAAGCAAAAAAATAAACGGTATCAGTGGACTGATACATACAGCACTTTCTTCCTTAAGTCAAATATTAAAAAAAACTACAAATGCTTTGTTGATTGTTAAATATCCTTTATAGATTCATTATTTCAAACATAATCATCCAACGTCTTAAATAATCAATAACAAAACTAAAACTGTACTCACAATTTCCAAATCAAAACTAATATAATAAAATTTAGACAGTTTGATTACTGATAAATATGATTTATTCCAGTTAACAAAAATACATTTTTTTATGAATTATATGTTTTAGCGAAACATAAATTTTTTAAATTTAACATTTAAAATGTATAAATAAATTTTTTGATATTTATATGTTTATATGAAAAATTGAGTTTGTGATGTTAAACAAAAATATTTTTTAAGCATAAATAAAATTATTATGAAAAATATCTTTTTAGTTTTTATAAAAATTTTTTTTTTATAAGTTAACATAAACTAAAATAGTTTTGTTTTTAAACTGGTACGTAGAGATAAAAAAATTTAGGAAATTTTATTTTTAACGATTAATTGAAAGTAAAAATTAAAAATTTTTAAAACATTTAAAAAGAAAAAAAAAAAAAAATCTGGGGTTGCAAACACTACCGTCCATTGAACATAGTAGAACTGTGAGCAGTGAAACACGTTCTACACGCTCATCACCAACGAGATATCGGAAAAAAAAAAAAATAATAATAAAATATATTTTAAAATACAGAAAAATATTAAAAAAAAATACACATTTTTCTTATAATAAAAAAAAAAAAATATTAAGATCATTATAAATATAAATTCTTATCCATAAATTCTAAAAAACAAGTTAAAATACTTTTTTTCTTTTTTTCCCGATCGTAACCTTATATCTGATGCCAAACTTATTTGAGTGGGGTTGTTGACGATGTGACTGATGTAAATTGATTTTTACTCTCCATAAGAATAACATTGGACACCTCAGTGAACGTACTACGTTAAACATGACAATAAATTTAACTTTTATCAGAAGATTGAAGATATTAATTTGTTTAGTTTTTTAGCTGTTTTAATGATGGCAGTCAAATTATACTTTACCTTTATTGTTTTCGCGGAAATCTAAAAAAAATATATTTTTAAGCACTATCAAATACTAAATTTTAATCAAAATCGTTAGAGCCATTTTTGAGAAATTTGGATTTTTACGTTTTTAAAGAGGGTTTAGGTGTTAACTACATTTAAAGTAAAAAATTCAAAACAATGAAAAAACGACTGGAGATGCGGTGAAAACATACCAATTTCATCAAAATCGGACCAACGGGGTAGGTTGTATTGGCTCTGTACACATCCAGACACATGCACACGGACAGACATCACGTCGAAACCCACTGAACTGAAAACATTCAGTTCTTAATTCAAATTCAAAATCTTAAGCTAAGAGTTAAAAAAGTATCGCAACTGTAAAAAAAGATGGAGGTGACCGGTTTATTTGTAAAGTTGTCGTCTGCATATTTTGTGTTCTACCAGAACTTCTGCCCAGCTTCCCGTCACTGTCGTAAAGCGGGCTGCGAGAGGTAATCCAGCAGCTACAGCTGAAAAGCTGATGCTGTGATTTGGCTAAATGAAGTCCATTTCCCTTATTAAGTTGCTCATACGCGTCTAGACGGAGGGAGGGGCAAGGTGGGTTTAGTTTGGGTATACACGGTGGAGTCACCACATAACCCTTGCAGGAGCGGAGGGTACTCATAGAGAGTTACCACATGCCACAAAAATGGGGGGAGTCTGCTACAAGAGCAGTCATTCTCGCACCACGCTGCGGGTAGATATGTTTTTGGGTTGACTTCAAGGGCAGACCGGAGGTTCAAAGTTGTGCGCGGTTTTCCTGGTCGGCGACCACCTGTAGGGGCGGAAGCACCGAGGACCTCTTATCAGCTGTTATCGAACCAGGTCATCTGCGCCGCCCCCGACCAGACAGGACCGGCTCGACCGATAAACATCTCTTTGCCTAGAGTATAATATCAAAGAAATTGCTCTAGACTTCCTTCCTAAATTGCGGAATGAAAAGAGTTGCCATGTATAAAATTTTTGAAATTGTTCCTCACATTGTCGACCGCCGTTTTTTTTGTGGGGTTGTTTGTTTTTGTTTGTTTTTGTTGTGTTTGATTGTTTTTTTGTCAGTTTTTTTTCATTTTTTTTTTTTTTTTTTTTTTTTTCTCGCTTTCCGGAAACCAAGTCCGACAAGGTGCCTGGATACAGAAAACATTTTCGTTTTTCTCATGGTCTGTAAATAAAAATCACTTGTGTGTTTAAATGCTTGAACAGAATTAGAATACCCTGGCAAAAATATAACTACTTATATATTTTAGTTTAAGAAATAAAATCATATAAATAACTTAAAATACGGTATTGTAGCACAGCTACTCAGAGGTTGTGGATCGTTGATATGAGCGACGACCGCTCGATGTGATATTCTCTGGAGTGGTTGATACTAAGTTCATCGGCAAACACCATCCTCATAATTAATTAGACCAGTTCGTAATTCGGAAGCTGAATTGTGATTCGTATCCACGTTAAAATTGTAGGTCACTTGGATGCTGTTGGACTCTTAATTATTAACTGTACTGTCTATGGAACATGTTAAGTAACAAAACTACGAGATCACACCACAATCATCTTACACAAATTTCTCTCTTACATTTTGCTTAAAATACTCATCTTGGTTGATCGCCATTGCAGTAATAAGACAAATAATTTGAGTTAAATATAAATTATTGTAATGAATAAAACTAAAAAGCGAAAAGCAATAGAAATACCCAAATGAAAATATACTAAAGAATATCTTCGAGGAATGGTTGTAACGATTCAACAACTGTCTTGAGATTTATTCAGTCATCGTTGTAAACATAGAGGGGAGTAATACTTCAGACCTGTTGAATTTAACTAAAAACTGTTAATTTTACATTAAATCTCTACTATGATGTAAAAAATACAGTAATCAATCAAAGTAATAAACTAACAGAACACGGTTTACGAATACAGATGAACCTCCATAAATCGAACCTCTAAAAATTCAAAATCCTCGTTAATTCGAATTTTGTTTTTTTTTATTCCCAGTGAACTATCTTATCTTTACAATGTTAATTTTACCTTTACAAATCGAACAGTTCACGAGAAATACCTCGATAATTCGAATTTTAACTGTATTTTTGCCGTTAAAATACCTCCATAATTCGATGTTATTGCTGAAAAACCACCGTAATTCGAAATGATACAATCACTGCACCTCTATAATTAGAGGTAAAGGCAAAACCCCTAGATTATTCGAAATCGAAATAAATTTGTTATGATTGAAAACATCGATACTTTAGTGCTTTGCGTTTAGACAGAAAATTTCTATCCCTCAGTCGAGCATGGGATCTGTAAGTAAATTGTGTATTACTGTAATAACCATTACAATATGTAATTAATATGGATGTACAATGTACAAAACACCTTTTTTGAAGCTACCGAAACTCCTGACTGTATTCATTGCTCGCACTGAATTTAACCTCTTTCATTCGAAATACAGTGCTCGATAATTCGAACTTTTCCCGTTCGCCATGGTATTCGATTTATCGAAGTTCCTCTGTATAGGTCAATTTGTAGGCCTATATTTGCGAACACTACGGTATACAATAATCAATTCACAAGCAAAACTCGGCCCACAGGGAGCTGATAAATCAAATTGTGTAATTCAACCGATAATTTGATATGAAAAGCGCAGGGCGAACATTGAGGTCTAGGTCTTGACATATCCCCGCCTAGTCCATGACTTTCTCCCACACAACGCCACTTGTACCACGCAAGTGAGATATATGCGTTGATAACACAAAATGGTAAATAACACCAATCTGGGAGATCCAAAACGTTTTACTGTATCGTTTCATATAATTTCATACAGTGATGAGTGTAAGACTTTGTTTTACACGCGAAATATTTCGTTTTAGACACTTATAGTCCACTCAATGACGGTGGGGGGGGGGGGAGGGGGTGGGGGGGGGGGGGGGGGGGGGGGGGGGGGGGGGGGGGGGTGGGGGGGGGGGGGGGGGGGGGGGGGGGGGGGGGGGGGGGGGGGGGGGGGGGGGGGGGGGGGGGTATAAAGTGTAAACTGTATATTTATCTCAAACGACACAGATTTTCTTAAAAATTTGAATTTAGTTTCACCTTTCTTCGGGGTGAAAAATTTGTAATTATTGTAGTTGAATTGTAAATGAAGTTTTTACTGAAATTCAATACATTTGATTTAATGATTTATTTGCCTTTCAGTTTACAACAATTGGCTGGTCAAATACATCAGTGGAATAAAACTATAAAGGCCATCTTGCTTCCGTTAAAATCATGTTTCAGGCAGGTTTAAATACATTCGTGCAATATGCACTATATACAAGCAGAGATTGGGCGAGTGCCTAATGCTTAAATTAGCCTAACATGCAGGTTGAAACACCTGGAACAGAATGGATATAGTTATAACTATAAAAGCCAGGAAACTTCTAAGAACATGCAAATGAGTGCTTAAATTAGTAAAATAAAATTAACAGTCCATGCACAAAACATGAATATACCTAAACTGTAAATCAGGTAATATCTAAGCACATGCAAGTGCTACTTAAAATTAGTAAAACATGCACAAACAGAAAAATAAATAAATAGGCAAATACTATACAATTCAAGCTGTGTCACACTTCACCTAGATATCGCTGGTGGCCGAGCATAAAAAAATTCGTTAGTTTCATAAAAGGAATTATCTAGGAGCCAGTCCCTGGCCACTGACTTAAACCTTGGCAAAGGTGAATCCCAGCTCTGTGTAAATGGTTAAAAATCGTTTACCTAAAACAGGGAAAGAACTTGTAGATTTACTCAACCTATACCTGCTGGTGAACACATTAAATGGATTCCTTCCTTCCTAATTTTTTGCAAATAACTTTGAAAAGATGTACTTAATCGAAATACTTATAGGGACCAATATTGTAGTGTACTTTAAAACTGTTAGCATTCGATAGACTATTTCATGACATTGGATCGTGCTGCCACCTGGCGGATCCACTCGGGACTCGACGCAACAAGACGCGGCGACGCCGGTCAGGAAGAGGCACTTTGTACTTAATTCGACCCAATCAATGCGGTAACATCATCAGACACACGAGACGGTGATTAGATCAACCCTTACACGCAGACCGGCCACGAGGGAAGTATATCACCACCTACGTGTGTGCAGCATAGCAGGTTTTATAGGATTTTCCCTGGGTGACATTGGAAGGGTGATCTAGGGGGGAGTCTATGTGTAAGGCCCCTGTCCAGGGGGATCCGGGGGTCCACCGCTGGAAAAATGTTAAAATATCAAATCGTTTTATTGTCTTTTACTTTTTTATGTAGTTAAATAGAATACAGTTCCTGTTATAAGTTCAATTTAATTTGAAATGGATATTAAATGAAAATACCATTAATTTAAACTAATACCAGACCATTGTATCTTCTCCAAATTAAATTTGACAATTATGTACCTTTTTTCTGAGAAACCATACAGACTTAGAAAATACATACAGTACTTTGTCTTCAACCGAGGGTAGAGTTATACAAAATACATTATACTAATATTTTTTACTTTAAACCTTTACTCAAAAACATGTATACAAAACTTACACTTAGTTTAAAGCCTATTACTTCAAATCAGAATGTAAAAAACTAATTTTTCCGTGTTACAGACATAAGTTAAAGATCAAGCAACACAGCGGTTCACAAAAAAAGGATAAAACATTTTTTTCCGTGGTCAGAATTTATTAAACAATGTGTTGAACTACAGCGAAATACGTGTTTAATGAAATTAGATAAATAAAACATAAAATCGATATAATTTTGTAAAGGTATAGATATAGGTTGGGCAATTTATGCCACCGTCAAGGAAAAACTGTTTGGTAAGAATCGCTGTGTAGAAAACGTCAATGTAGGTGGTGGTTGTCTTGATAGCCCAGTTGTTAGCGTCTCTGACTTCAGTGCAAGAGGTCACGGGTTCAAATCTGAAACCCATTTGGGGTTTGACCGCTTCCCCAAAAAGCGTTTGTGTCTAATCACCCTCTAACATGTTAAATCGCCTCTGGCGTAGACTGAACCAAAAGGGACCATTTCAGTTCACAAACGATAACCGGATACAAGTTGTATTGCGGTGCTGATTAGTTTACTGTCGTCGACCGTAGCCAAGGAGTCTAGACTGCTAACGAGCGAATTTCAAGTTCACTGGTTCAATTACTACCAGACCAGAACCGGTGCCCGACATTGTGGACGCGGTGTCACGTATTGCACTTCCGCATATCCTACGTCTTGACGGTATACGAATGAATGGGACCATAGTAAAACACCCCCGTCGCAGCAGACCTGCGTACTCCAAATCAACAATATGACAATAATAGTACATGTATGTGACAAGATTGATCAATAAATACCTGTTGATAAATTAGAATATTTGCCTATTCTCCGTAACCTTAACATGGGAAAGAGTGTGCAGGTTTGCTGCTTTGAGGATTTTTTACCATAGACTATTTTTATTCTGACCATATACCATGTTTTATCATTCATTATCTGGACATAATACGTGAATAAAGGAGTTTGCCTATTCTCCATAAGATCAACATGGGAAAGAGTATACAGGTTTGCTGCTGTTTGTTTTTTTGTCTCTGGGCAGCAAAATACAAAAAAATAACATGGTCCCGGGCTTAAGTCTCGCCATGAGACCTACGGTAATAGCTTATTCCCTATGGGAAATTCGCTAAAATTAATAGTCACGATATTCTTAAAGTCACGACGAATTTTAAATTTCTAAATAAATACGACGCAACCGTTAAAGCAAATAATGTTATTTATAGATTCTTTAACTTCATATGTACATTTATACGTTTAAGAAGAAAGATACTTATTAAACAAAAATACTTTAAGAAAAAAAGATAAATACAAATTCTTAGTATTGTATTTAGTTTAATACGTTAAGATAACATTTTAACTTGTATAATTTTAAAACAGGTCAATGAAAAATGAAAACAAACTAATATTGAGTTTAATTTGACAGCTGGTTATTTCGTCATTCGACCTTAACTAACGTCATCATTGAAAATGTCTTATTATGCTTTCTTCAATGGAATCTTGAGCTATGGTCTGTTACTGTGGGGCAATGGAGCTGAGGTTAAAAACCTCTTGTGCTAAAAAAGGCTATTAGGATTGTATGTAAAGCACCTTATGATGCACATTGTAAGCCTTTGTTTCAGTCTAAATAAATACTGAAAATTGTAAATATGTTTATATTTGTTTGCCTGGTACGAATTCAATCTTGACCTTCTACAAGTTTCACTTGTAGAAGGTCAATGCATTTGCATGTTTCTAAAAACATACATTTGCAAGATGTACCTTGTGAAAAACTGTCAAAATCAAAAAGATGGTTTAGCTCAGTAGGACTTAAAATGTTTAATAAACTTCCAAGTTCAGCACGAGTAGGTTTAAGAATGTTGTGCATGAGTGGCTTCTAAAATGCCCTTTTACAGCCTAGAGGAGATGTCAATAGAATGTTGTTTTGATGTGTCAACTCCTTATTGCAAATAGTCTTTGCATGCTTACATGTTTGAGCCGACCACGAGATCTGTTTTTTGTTGACCTTGGGTTTATTTAATAAAATAAACCATGTGATGGGTTAGACAATAGCCTAAGGTATTGAAATGCTCATTCAAACTTAACCCTCCAAGTACTATGACTTTACTTAATTTTTTATGCAACTCTTCTTAAAATACTAAGTTTACACATCACCCCTAAAACATGCTCCCCTTTATATCTACCAACCATAAAAGCAAAACAGATGTCCACTGCAATCCCAATGAAGCCTACAAATGCCTCCCACCACTGTACCACACATTTGCAAGCAAAAGTGGGATTGCTCATGGTCGGGATTCGAACCCTCGTCCCTCCGAATGGCTTCAACCGTTGCACTCGTCAGCACAACGATCTAACCACTAGACCAAAAGGACCACCGTCTGTGAAAGCGCTTATTTGGCTATAAAAACATACTCTAGCGGCAAACTAACGAACTCAAGCAGTAGAACAGAGAACTACACGAGTAGGTGTATGTATTAGCTCGCAGATGGCAGTGACGGCAATTATTGTTGACTTCGATATCCCTATACAATTTTGCACCTCGCTGACATCTCACAGTGAGATGTCAGCACTTCGGAGAGTTAAGTAGCAAGTTTTATTAAGATCGATTGAAAATTTTGACGGTAACAATTATATTGTGAAAAATACAAAATGGCGGCTCTTCACTTATGGGACACCTGTACAGATGTTCAGGACGCATTAAATCACCTCGTTTGTTTTTAATGATCGATGACAGCAGTTGCAGTTACCTCGGACAGAGCGGTCTGCTGGACGTGGACACTGGACAGGGGACACTGCCTCGACAGGAATGCGTCCGTGAAAGGATAAGGACAGGATAATCAGGTGATCCTGTGTTAATTGAACTGGTCGCGTCACCAGGCGGAGCACGTAGCGACGCGGGAGAGACAGCCTGACAAGCGACAACAGGAACTTGCCCACTAGTGGGTAGGGTATTTCTAAATGGCTGCTTAACCCAGGCCCGGATAAATAGCCGGAAGTGAGCATATTTATAAAACACCCCCGTCGCAGCTGACCTGCGTACTCAGCGAATATAATATATGACAAGTTTTATCAATATCTGTCGATAAATATGAAATTTACTTGCATATTCTTCACAAGATTAACACGGAAAGGAGTATGCAGGTTTGCCGCTGAGAGAAATACTCAAAAGTAGTTTTATAACATATAATTTTTTTTTGACATGGCTTACCATGATCAAGTTTATTCTACATCTGTTCATAATAAAGCTTTGTCTATTCTTTCATGATTTAATCAAAATAGTATGGCACGTTACTGCCATAATAAACAAAAATAATATGAATTTTTAAGAATAAATATTTCTCCCACATATTCATATTCAAGACCTACATATACATATACATACACATATACCGCACACACACAATATGAACATATATCTAGGTACATGAAACGGTCCCGGTCGTAGGTCTTGTCAGGAGACCTACGCTAATAGCTTCTTCTCTTTGGAAGATTCGCTAAAGACTACAGTGCTATTACGTGCCGTTGCGTAACTGTACACACTACGTTCAATTACCCACTTCAACAGTGTCGCCATGTTGGATTTTAGTCCCGTAAAAACAATGTTAACTCTGTGACTGCTTTACTGCTCAGATGGCAGTAGTAAAAAAGTTGTTGAGGTGTCAGTGAAAATAACTACTTTACGGCCAGTAATGCAGTCATAAAATTAGCATAGTTCTTATAGGATATTCCGCCTCTGACGAACACTCTGAAAGGGAAAAATTCACTGATAATGTTTATTTTATTAAATTTAAAATTCCGATCCTTCAAGCCTGTAGACCTGTGCATAACGATCGAAGAATGTAAACATTGTTAGTGTGCAACACCGAAAATAAATTGTCCGAGAATGACCTGATAAGAGTCTGCAGTAGACCTATACCCACCAACATGGGTATTAGTCCCATGGGAACAATTCTCATTTGGCGACAACCTTACTGACCACTCAGAGTGTGGATGTTTTTGAGCTGGCGTTTTGGTAACGTGAATGAATTGACTGGGACGGTGGCGACGTCCAGTAATCCAGCTACTTGGAGGTCACGAATTGTGGATAGTTGTGAGAGATGGTCGGTGGATGTAGTGTTCTCTTGTGTGGATTAACGTCCGCACTATTGAATACTACGTTTATCCGTAAAGACCATTCTCATAATTAGACCAATTCGTAATTCAGAGGCCGTGGTTCGGATTCCACGTTAAACTGTAGGTCCATTAGTTGCCATCGGCTGTTGGACTATTAATTAACAGCCTGTTTAAGGAACATGTAAGCCTAAGTAACAAGACTACAAGATCGCGCCACAATCATCTTACACTCAATCTTCATTCATACTACATTGTACATTGTACAAACCTACATTTTAGTATGCTTGCAATTTCAATGATCTAATCTAATCTTATGATCTTTTTCACGTATGTGAAAAAACATTTTCGTATACTAGAGGAAACAATTTTAACGCCACATTTTTTATCCCGATAATCTTATAAAATATGTAATTTTGAAGGTCTAAAAATGGTTAAAAATATACAAAAATAAACAGAATTGTTATCTTAAAATAGTCACTCAGGAAACTTGCACGAAACAACCACATATGCGTAACGAATAAGCGACACTAGCGCCGACCTAGCGGATTTAGGTTGTCCCTAACGCCTCTCGCACCACCTTTACAATAATGAATTGTTCTTAAGGGGCTAAAACTAATACATAAGCAGGATGTAAAACTTGAGCAGATTGCGTGTAATATTACTTCATGCCATGTTTCACCGGTGGCGCTTTCTTTCTTGTACACCTTTCTCTTCTGCGACGCACATTAAATGCACTTAGTCGTAAACCCACGTTTCCAACTACATTACTTTCATCCATTTTACACAATTATCCGGTGGGTTTAGCGACCTGGGCGGTGCGCGGCCTACACTCTGTACGACTACTTTAACATTTCACTTTCAAGATAACACGCTACTTTACTTGAATATACTTTTATGAGTAACGTCAGAAGTGACAGTTAAATGTTGCGTCGATTGTGTAAAAAAAACTTGAATTGGGCAGTCGGAGATTTTTATACACACGCCTCTACCACGATAAAACTACCTCTGGTAGTTTCTCTGTGGTAATATTTTTGCACATACAAATACAATACTGTATATGCCAAGAAAGATATTTGGCAAAAAATTGTATTCACTATATTTGCTAAGTATTGTTTCTACATTTACACGCACGTGGACACCATTCCTTGCTGTATATCCGGGATTAGTAACAAGAATACAAAAAAATTGTAATTTAATCGATTTTGAGCAGTCTATACAGTCTCCGTAAGTTGAGTTCATTTTTGAAAGGACGACGCGGGTTCGAATCCCAATTTGGCTTGGATATATGTTGTTATGTTTAGGGACCACCTTAAATAAACGGTGACCGGCTTGGGTGAAAGTTGACGGCATTTGTAAGGATTGCAGTGAACACCTGTTTTGTTTTTTTATGATTGTAGGTTTAATATTTTAAGAAGAGATACATAATTATTTTTAGGTCAGAGTTAAAGGTAAAACGATTGCCACTTTTACGGTTAACATCTACATAAGTTTATATGGTTAAACGTTAGATTACACGCATCTACATTATTCCATTCATTCGGGATCTGTAACAAGAATGCACAAATAAGGAAGAAAAATATATTGAATTCACTTCCCTTGAGGAAATAGGTTAGATTATGGATATGACTAAAGGGAATGTTTTCAGTTCATCTAAACAGCTGTTTTATAACCAAACTATAACGTCACTACCCATATGACGTCACTAACCAAATGACGTCACTTAATTTTGGTCACGCAAATTGCTAAACCCCCCCCCCAGCCCAGAGCTAAGACATCTATATCAAAATAGGAATTTAATCAATTTTTAGCAGTCAATTCCGCTTCGTAGGTTAATGCCAATTGTAGAAAACAATTTACGATAAATATTCATCTTACGAAAAAAATAAAAAGTAAAAATCACCATACTGTTCTGAAAAACTAGCGCAAAGGGAATTAAAAAAACAGGAGTTGGCAACATGACTAAATTGAGAAATCAGCTGTTTAAACATTCGCAGCAGCTGTTTGGCGGGAGCGGGAATTGACACGGCGCGAGTCTATCATTTAATTGACACCTTATCTGGTCTGACCATTTCTCTCTTCATTTCTCGTTAAATCCAAGACCGCTTTCTACAGAACGCGGACTTCAACGGATATCCACTTTTTTATAAGCAACGTATTAAGGCTAATCGTATTAACTGTACTGAAAAGTTTTTATGTGTATTTAATTGACGTGAAAAATATTCCAGATGAATACACAATTTTCTATTTATATTTTCAACATAAAAGGCCAGCTGATATTTTGCCTTAGTACAAAAAATGAAAACAGACATTTTTTATTTTGATTCGCATAACGTGGAAGCAATATTTGAAAGGAGGTCAGTGCGGAAACAATCGATAGCTTAGAATCTCTCCTTTCGAAATATATAAAACAATCAAATCTGATTCAACTCTAAATTTGGGCCAAAATAATTTTATAAGGATGTCTATGGCTTTTCAACAGACAAATGCATTGCTTGTTATATAGTATGATAATGATCTACAACAATTTTGTTGATGTTTTATTATTTTTTGTTGTGTTAGCGAACCAGGTTTATTTCATCTGACATCTATTGCTAAGTTACTAAAAGTAGAAAATATTGTGATTGTTTACTGGAAGTATTTTCCGTAAGTTGTATTTTAAAGGAGACATGTTTCTTTTTCTCAACAACCGCTAAAAGTATGCTCTTCAACTTTTTGGGACTTTTCAAGATATAACTAAGATACATAATTGGAACTAAAAGTTAGCTAAAATATGTAACATTAAAAAATTAAAAAATATTTTAACTTTTCCCCCAAATTTAAAAAGGGGTTCTGAGAAAAAGGAACATAAGTAAACATGATAGGGGATAGGGCGCACTGGCCCTCTTAAATGAAGTGCTTTCTTGCGATTCTGCCCCAAGATCATACATAGGTCGAGTGTCTATTTGAAACAGATTGCCATTACCATTCCAAGAGCTGAGACAATCCATGTCTAAAATCCTTTATAAGTTGTTCATCCAGATGAATTGTCAAAAATATCAGTCATGTTTATTTTCACTTTTACAAAACGTATTGTAAATCAATAAACATGTTTGTATTTACTTCCCTGTGGGAAATAGGTTAGATAATGGATATGTCTAAAGGGAATGTTTTCGGTTCATCCAAACAGCTGTTTTTATGTTTAAAACCAACAATGTCAAAATAATAATGTGGTATCAAAGTCTTAAGCGTTAAGTCAGCTGACTACAGGGTTGTTGTCGAAATTCGAATTTTATTCACAAAATATCCCCATTAACTGGGAATATTTTTTTCGTTTTGTAATCTTAGACGTTAGTTCCAAAACGTTCATGATCGTGGTCCAAATAGGTTTAAATCGACAGTACCGTGCTTGAAAATCAATCACTTGTAAACGATAGGCATAGAGCGAAGGCTGAACACATTGTTATGTAAGACGCCATTCGCACCCATGATGTAGTATAGTGGCCTTTACCTTGAGGGTCTATAACCTGGCCAAGGCCCTCCTGCTACGACGCATCGCAGCGCTGCCAGCGGAGTTTTCCCCAACTTGCACGTCCGTTTGTTCCGATATTGTGCAGCTTCCGATATTCAATATAGCAATATTGTAGCAACAAAATATCGAAATCAGGAATATCGAATATATTTAGCAAAATCTTTTTATAGCTCAAAATTTAACGACAAACCGCTTTATAATCACGCAATTATACAATATATAACACAATCTACTAATCAACCAATCTACAATCTAAAACTGAATTTATACTTATCTCTATATATAAAATTGAATGTGTGTATGTATGTATGTCCTTTATGCGTTGCCAAATTCTCATCCGATCGACATCAAATTTTAAGAAGGTGCTCTATATGTGTGTCCGGGAAGGTTTTAGTGAAAAAATATTTTCGAAAACCCCCCAAGTTTCCATTTTATGACGTTTTAAATTTCTAATGTTAACCTTATGGAGAGTAAGTTTGTTTGCAAATTTTCTACAATGAAAACATTTGATTTCTTAGCTACAGCTGATTGGTTTACTTTCCATTAGCAATATGCTTTACTATCCAACGCCATCTGAATCATTTATTAATGTTAAAACTATGAAGTAATTATGTGCTGTACAAAATTAACAGCTTTATTCACCACGTTAATAGTTTACGGTTTAGGGGGATTATGTGTTTATATTTTTATTTTCTGTCCGATTAAAAGTCACGTGTTTATATGTTGGCCAAACAAAAAATAATTACAATATATATTACGTTTATTATAATAATCTACTGTTGTATATCTTTCATATAAAAGCCGTAAAAAAGGGTTCCTTTCGTCGTTTCATTCTAAAATATAACATATAAATATAAGGATAAAATATAACTAATAATTAGTTAATATTATTATATAATACTTATACCAACTTTCATCAACATCTGTCCATAAATAAAGGAGTTTGCCTATTCCCTATATGATTAACATGGGAAAAGAGTATGCACTATGCAGGTTTGCTGCCATGATAAACATATAAACTGTGATTTTTAAGCATAAACGGGTGGGGATCAACAACGTGAAGGTAAATACCAAGTTTAATACAAAAATATTATATCCAAACATTTTTCAGACGAAATCGCATTTTTTGGATCTTAGGAAATTCTGTGACTTTTCTAACTTTTTATAAAGTTCTTCGACCTTTCCTTAACCTTTCGGGTTAGGCGAAATTCCCTGACTTTTCGTGATTAGTAGACACCATGAAATTATACGTATAAATGAGTTATCAAATGCGCGCGCAAAGTCTTGTATTCCCGTACCCACAAACGTGTACGAAAGACAAGCATTCTTAGCGAGAGCTCAGCTGACGTCCGGCATTCTCAATACATGACGTCACACTCGACGAAATCCTCGCCTTATACACACCAAATCAATCAAAGCGATGGAGAGTGGCGAGTGGCCGTCGACGGACGTCGAAAGATACACTGTTGACGAACGTGATTGCCCTTGATTGCCGCAGTTCACCCGGCGTCCGCGGCGAGGCGAAAGCGCTGCAGTCGCACCAAAGCTGATTGGTTCCTTGAAACGATTTCACATCACCGATAACATCGGATGCCAAACTCCAGTTCCGCCCACGTGACAGCGAGAGATATGCGAGTTATTTAACAGCACCGATGCTTGAAGACCATTGCGGTAGTAATTGATTACAGTGGCCGATCTTTTAATTTCGGCACTTAAATGTGTACTCAAGGTCCTTAACCTTTGATTCGTAGCATTGATTAATGTTTCGAAATTTTAAAACCAACATGTACAACACATGTAACTATTCTATATGTTAATGTCGTCAACATTTATACGACGCTGATATGTCGCGACGCGGGCAACCATCCACAGTCCATGTAACGCACAGCTACTGGAGATGCGAATAGCCCGACGCTAGCCCACAGGGGCGTCGCGACGCGGGCTTCACGCCACCATCCACAGTCCCATGTAACGCACAGCTGGGGGCCGCTGGAGATGCCGAGTAGCCCCGGGACGCTAGCCCCACAGGAGCGTCGCGACGCGGGCTCCACGCCACCATCCACAGTCCCATGTAACGCACAGCTGGGGGCCGCTGGAGATGCCGAGTAGCCCCGGGACGCTAGCCCCACAGGAGCGTCGCGACGCGGGCTACACGCCACCATCCACAGTCCCATGTAACGCACAGCTAAGGGCCGCTGGAGATGCCGAGTAGCCCCGGGACGCTAGCCCCACAGGAGCGTCGCGACGCGGGCTCCACGCCACCATCCACAGTCCCATGTAACGCACAGCTGGGGGCCGCTGGAGATGCCGGGTAGCCCCGGGACGCTAGCCCCACAGGAGTGTCGCGACGCGGGCTCCACGCCACCATCCACAGTCCCATGTAACGCACAGCTGGGGGCCGCTGGAGATGCCCGGTAGCCCCGGGACGCTAGCCCCACAGGAGCGTCGCGACGCGGGCTCCATGCCACCATCCACAGTCCCATGTAACGCACAGCTGGGGGTCGCTGGAGATTGCGGTAGCCCCGGGAGTGGGCTCCACGCCACCATCCACAGTCCCATGTAACGCACAGCTGGGGGCCGCTGGAGATGCCGGGTAGCCCCGGGGACGCTGGCCCCACAGGAGCGTCACGACGCGGGCTCCACGCCACCATCCACAGTCCCATGTAACGCACAGCTGGGGGCCGCTGGAGATGCCGGGTAGCCCCGGGACGCTAGCCCCACAGGAGTGTCGCGACGCGGGCTCCACGCCACCATCCACAGTCCCATGTAACGCACAGCTGGGGGCCGCTGGAGATGCCGGGTAGCCCCGGGACGCTAGCCCCACAGGAGCGTCGCGACGCGGGCTCCACGCCACCATCCACAGTCCCATGTAACGCACAGCTGGGGGCCGCTGGAGATGCCGAGTAGCCCCGGGACGCTAGCCCCACAGGAGCGTCGCGACGCGGGCTCCACGCCACCATCCACAGTCCCATGTAACGCACAGCTGGCGGCCGCTGGAGATGCCGAGTAGCCCCGGGACGCTAGCCCCACAGGAGTGTCGCGACGCGGGCTCCACGCCACCATCCACAGTCCCATGTAACGCACAGCTGGGGGCCGCTGGAGATGCCGAGTAGCCCCGGGACGCTAGCCCCACAGGAGCGTCGCGACGCGGGCTCCACGCCACCATCCACAGTCCCATGTAACGCACAGCTGGGGGCCGCTGGAGATGCCGGGTAGCCCCGGGACGCTAGCCCCACAGGAGCGTCGCGACGCGGGCTCCACGCCACCATCCACAGTCCCATGTAACGCACAGCTGGGGGCCGCTGGAGATGCCGGGTAGCCCCGGGACGCTAGCCCCACAGGAGTGTCGCGACGCGGGCTCCACGCCACCATCCACAGTCCCATGTAACGCACAGCTGGGGGCCGCTGGAGATGCCGGGTAGCCCCGGGACGCTAGCCCCACAGGAGTGTCGCGACGCGGGCTCCACGCCACCATCCACAGTCCCATGTAACGCACAGCTGGGGGCCGCTGGAGATGCCGGGTAGCCCCGGGACGCTAGCCCCACAGGAGCGTCGCGACGCGGGCTCCACGCCACCATCCACAGTCCCATGTAACGCACAGCTGGGGGCCGCTGGAGATGCCGAGTAGCCCCGGGACGCTAGCCCCACAGGAGTGTCGCGACGCGGGCTCCACGCCACCATCCACAGTCCCATGTAACGCACAGCTGGGGGCCGCTGGAGATGCCCGGTAGCCCCGGGACGCTAGCCCCACAGGAGTGTCGCGACGCGGGCTCCACGCCACCATCCACAGTCCCATGTAACGCACAGCTGGGGGCCGCTGGAGATGCCGGGTAGCCCCGGGACGCTAGCCCCACAGGAGCGTCGCGACGCGGGCTCCACGCCACCATCCACAGTCCCATGTAACGCACAGCTGGGGGCCGCTGGAGATGCCGGGTAGCCCCGGGACGCTAGCCCCACAGGAGTGTCGCGACGCGGGCTCCACGCCACCATCCACAGTCCCATGTAACGCACAGCTGGGGGCCGCTGGAGATGCCGGGTAGCCCCGGGACGCTAGCCCCACAGGAGCGTCACGACGCGGGCTCCACGCCACCATCCACAGTCCCATGTAACACACAGCTGGGGGCCGCTGGAGATGCCGAGTAGCCCCGGGACGCTAGCCCCACAGGAGCGTCGCGACGCGGGCTCCACGCCACCATCCACAGTCCCATGTAACGCACAGCTGGGGGCCGCTGGAGATGCCGAGTAGCCCCGGGACGCTAGCCCCACAGGAGCGTCGCGACGCGGGCTCCACGCCACCATCCACAGTCCCATGTAACGCACAGCTGGGGGCCGCTGGAGATGCCAGGTAGCCCCCGGGACGCTAGCCCCACAGGAGTGTCGCGACGCGGGCTCCACGCCACCATCCACAGTCCCATGTAACGCACAGCTGGGGGCCGCTGGAGATGCCGAGTAGCCCCGGGACGCTAGCCCCACAGGAGCGTCGCGACGCGGGCTCCACGCCACCATCCACAGTCCCATGTAACGCACAGCTGGGGGCCGCTGGAGATGCCGGGTAGCCCCGGGACGCTAGCCCCACAGGAGTGTCGCGACGCGGGCTCCACGCCACCATCCACAGTCCCATGTAACGCACAGCTGGGGCCGCTGGAGATGCCGAGTAGCCCCGGGACGCTAGCCCCACAGGAGTGTCGCGACGCGGGCTCCACGCCACCATCCACAGTCCCATGTAACGCACAGCTGGGGGCCGCTGGAGATGCCGGGTAGCCCCGGGACGCTAGCCCCACAGGAGTGTCGCGACGCGGGCTCCACGCCACCATCCACAGTCCCATGTAACGCACAGCTGGGGGCCGCTGGAGATGCCGGTAGCCCCGGGGACGCTAGCCCCACAGGAGCGTCGCGACGCGGGCTCCACGCCACCATCCACAGTCCCATGTAACGCACAGCTGGGGCCCCCGGAGATGCCGGGTAGCCCCGGGACGCTAGCCCCACAGGAGTGTCGCGACGCGGGCTCCACGCCACCATCCACAGTCCCATGTAACGCACAGCTGGGGGCCGCTGGAGATGCCCGGTAGCCCCGGTACGCTAGCCCCACAGGAGCGTCGCGACGCGGGCTCCACGCCACCATCCACAGTCCCATGTAACGCACAGCTGGGGGCCGCTGGAGATGCCGGGTAGCCCCGGGACGCTAGCCCCACAGGAGCGTCGCGACGCGGGCTCCACGCCACCATCCACAGTCCCATGTAACGCACAGCTGGGGGCCGCTGGAGATGCCGGGTAGCCCCGGGACGCTAGCCCCACAGGAGCGTCGCGACGCGGGCTCCACGCCACCATCCACAGTCCCATGTAACGCACAGCTGGGGGCCGCTGGAGATGCCGAGTAGCCCCGGGACGCTAGCCCCACAGGAGCGTCGCGACGCGGGCTCCACGCCACCATCCACAGTCCCATGTAACGCACAGCTGGGGGCCGCTGGAGATGCCGGGTAGCCCCGGGACGCTAGCCCCACAGGAGCGTCGCGACGCGGGCTCCACGCCACCATCCACAGTCCCATGTAACGCACAGCTGGGGGCCGCTGGAGATGCCGAGTAGCCCCGGGACGCTAGCCCCACAGGAGCGTCGCGACGCGGGCTCCACGCCACCATCCACAGTCCCATGTAACGCACAGCTGGGGGCCGCTGGAGATGCCGAGTAGCCCCGGGACGCTAGCCCCACAGGAGTGTCGCGACGCGGGCTCCACGCCACCATCCACAGTCCCATGTAACGCACAGCTGGGGGCCGCTGGAGATGCCGAGTAGCCCCGGGACGCTAGCCCCACAGGAGTGTCGCGACGCGGGCTCCACGCCACCATCCACAGTCCCATGTAACGCACAGCTGGGGGCCGCTGGAGATGCCGAGTAGCCCCGGGACGCTAGCCCCACAGGAGCGTCGCGACGCGGGCTCCACGCCACCATCCACAGTCCCATGTAACGCACAGCTGGGGGCCGCTGGAGATGCCCGGTAGCCCCGGGACGCTAGCCCCACAGGAGCGTCGCGACGCGGGCTCCACGCCACCATCCACAGTCCCATGTAACGCACAGCTGGGGGCCGCTGGAGATGCCGGGTAGCCCCGGGACGCTAGCCCCACAGGAGTGTCGCGACGCGGGCTCCACGCCACCATCCACAGTCCCATGTAACGCACAGCTGGGGGCCGCTGGAGATGCCGAGTAGCCCCGGGACGCTAGCCCCACAGGAGCGTCGCGACGCGGGCTCCACGCCACCATCCACAGTCCCATGTAACGCACAGCTGGGGGCCGCTGGAGATGCCGGGTAGCCCCGGGACGCTAGCCCCACAGGAGTGTCGCGACGCGGGCTCCACGCCACCATCCACAGTCCCATGTAACGCACAGCTGGGGGCCGCTGGAGATGCCGGGTAGCCCCGGGACGCTAGCCCCACAGGAGTGTCGCGACGCGGGCTCCACGCCACCATCCACAGTCCCATGTAACGCACAGCTGGGGGCCGCTGGAGATGCCGGGTAGCCCCGGGACGCTAGCCCCACAGGAGCGTCGCGACGCGGGCTCCACGCCACCATCCACAGTCCCATGTAACGCACAGCTGGGGGCCGCTGGAGATGCCGGGTAGCCCCGGGACGCTAGCCCCACAGGAGTGTCGCGACGCGGGCTCCACGCCACCATCCACAGTCCCACTTGGCGCACCTCCCCAGTCGGTATTTTCGAACACCTTCACCGAGCTAATTGCATCGCTTAACCTACTTGTACCTGTGGGCGTTTCGGGTTACCCGACTGTTTCAGTTTGCTATGTGGACACAAATTTGGATACGACCTTTATAATTAATGCTACGAAGAGATTAGTTATACTCAAAATTAACGATGCAGATTTTTATTGTCATGATCTTTTATACAATTCTCATAACAAATATATGTATTTGTTTCATGAGTAAAATATTTTTTACATTAATTTGTAAATAAAAAGAAATATAACAATTAATTACATTCAAACGTGTGATGAGACGAAAAGTTAACCTTCAAGTCTGTTTGAGTGCATTAACTCGATCCATTTAGAATTTCACAATAAAATATATCTCAAGAACCATTCAAGATTACTTAAACAATATATATTCATACTGTTTAACATCGCTTAGCAATTAACTCAACACCCCCCTTCTCTAAATGTTCCACAACTCCTACAAACCCTTATACCAACCTATTCTTGACCCTTCAATTTCTCCTCAAATCCTAATCCATGGTATATACGTCCCTCATATCGTACAATCCTTCCACCCAACCATTCTCAATCCCATAATCCCTCCACGTCGCCTTTCATTTCCTTTACTTGTCCTCCACTACAATCCCTTGTCTCTTGGACGGATCCACACTTCAGTATCTCTTCCTTGTATACTTCAAGATACTAGCACGCACGAGTGTCTAAAGGCGAGTGAAAGTGTAATTGACATTTGGTTATAACTAGGTCATTTTACTTCTTTAGGCCTACTGAAATTCCGTTTTCAAGTTCATTACTTAACACCTCAGTCAGTTATCGAATTATAACATAATCTTATTTGAAGTTTCCTCGGGGTTAGAACTGGCGAAGAGACCACACAACAATCCAGCCTTTTACCATACTCAATATAGTCGGATCTCTGACTGGATTTACGAGTTCAGATGTCGAAATTGGTTGCCAAAAATAAAAAAATAGGTGTCCAATTACAAGGAAGGTTAAGACATTCGGCTGTCAAATGTTGCGGGCGTCCCTGTCACCTTGGTTCCTACTTTACTCTCCTGAGGGACGAATGACTCCCGAATTATCCTGAACAGTCTCACCCGAATTCTCCCAGAGTGGTGTTCTTATTTCTGTGTCCTGCTGGAAATGAAAGCGTTCCTTTAAGGTTTCCCGGACGGGGGATGTACTGTTTTAGGGCGTGCACCATCAAATAAAAAGTCGTGGGCTCCCTGGGGACTGAAGAGAACTTTTTTTTGTCTGGGGAATTTGTGGGTTGTTGAGTTGGAGTATGAATGCTCTTAAAGAATTGCGTGGCACGATCTTGGATCATTGTTATAACTCCCTTCTGTCCGGTGGTTGTGCAATTTTCCACAAGAAAACGTCCCTAACAGCTTTTCCGTGTCTCCTAATCCTCTAGAATCAACCATCCAACATCTACAAGACATACTATTCTATACTCTTAAACAATACCCCCCGCAAACCCACCAAACCACCCCTTTTCCCTTTTCTTCATCACCGCCCTCATTAGCCCAGTCACAGGCGAGACAGGTGGTTAATGGTGCGACGCTACCTGGCGGGAGAATCACCAATTATCCTCCCCCCTACTGGGAGACTAATTGGCGCGCAAACTGAGCTATATTTAGTCCCACTTGTTTATAAACACTAGTGTTGTTTTGCAGCTGCAACAGAGTAACAGCGGAGACTTATCGTGTTTTCCGCTTGACATTGACAATATTAGACTTTGAATCTATATTTTTATAGTTTATTTGTAGAAAATGGTAATCGTTCATTTAAAAAAGTTAAAATAAGTAATAATACTGGAAAAATCAGCTGGTATAAGAATATGGCATTTCTATTGGTTGTCACTGTCGTTGCCATTGTGGAATAGGAGGTTCCAGAGAAGCTGGTCAGGAACTGTGATCGTAGTTGATTTTGCAAAACCACCAGACAGAAAGGATTCATGAGGATTGGTAAGGCAGGTTAGGACAGCTGGACCACCGGGAAGAGAGACGACTCCAAACCTGTCCAGCCCCCAGGACATGCTGGACATGTGTCATGTCAGAGCCAAGTACGAAAAAACATGAAGCAGACACTAAACTATTTCAAAGCGAATCAACCAATACTAGAATTTAGTCTGGATATCCTAATTCTAAGTTTGAATGACCTTAAAGAAACAAGAAGGAAGAACCAGTGCAAGGGAAACAGTTCACAGTTTGGATATGCAAAAGAATAAGCAATATTGTGACAGCTTCATTTAATTATACCTATCTAGCTATAGTACCCAACCTTCGCACGGGTAAAAAAGTGTTTGAGAGATGTTACCTTTTCTCTTCGGCATGAAATAAATAAATGAAATATTCTAAAATATGAAAATTTGATTAAGAAAAAAATACTTTATTTGAGGTAAAATACTATTCACATTAAAAGAGGTATTTACTAATAGTATTTTATACTAAACACGATCCCAAAACTTAATAAACCCGAGTGTCTTCTAGGCATCAGGAGAAAACTTAAAATCTTCCATTTTCGGCAATACTAATTTCGATCCAGTAGTTAAAACTTTATAAACCCGTGTGTCTTCTAGGCATCAGCAGAACACTTAAAATCTACCATTTTCGGCAATATTAATTTCGATCCAGCAGTTTGTCTAAATGAACTTTCTTTCTTCTTCTTCCGGGACGGTAAAACGTAGTATAAACAGATGGTGAAATTAGAAACTCTAAACATTGAAAACTAGGACACTCACAATAACTGTGTCTGCTGCTTCACCAACTGTCAAACTTTAGTGTTCACAGCTGTTTACATTAAAGTAATTTTATGTTGATATCCTTTGAAAAATTAAACATTGAAACCTAGGACATTCACAATAACTGTGTCTTCTGCTTCCCAAACTGTCAAACTTTAGTGTTCACAGCTGTTTACATTCAAGTAATTTTATGTTGATATCCTTTGAAAAATTAAACATTGAAACCTAGGACATTCACAGCAACTGTGTCTTCTGCTTCCCAAACTGTCAAACTTTAGTGTTCACAGCTGTTTACATTCAAGTAATTTTATGTTGATATCCTTTGAAAATGTAAACATTGAAACCTAAGACATTGAAACTTCAGGGCGCGTAGACCGAGGGGATTTTAAGGAAATGAATATGTCTATGAGGTCCATGAGTTTAAGATCTACCTTTGGGTAAAATTTCAAACCGCTCAGTTCAGTATTTCTCGCGTTTAGTTGCCCAAACCCTCAAACAGACATGCAAAAACCAACTCTTCTTTATAATATTATAGATTATAATCTCTGTGGTGCAATCAACAGTCCGACAGCTATTTAGGGAAATTTGCATCGGTTTCAAAGCTTCAATCCATCAATCAATTACATTTATCACACTTTCCTTTCACCAGTCACTTTAAAATAAACACCAATTACGAAAATAAACAAAATAATGACGAATTAAATTCGCCACGAAAAATCTAAATGCCAAATTTCTTAATGGTCAAAGTGCTATATGAAACAAGGTCAAAATCTACTAGTATTGATTTTATAAAGTCTATACTGTTAGGTTACTTCAGTTAAATGTGGCACCGAAGGTATTACTAGAAGGTGAAATCGAGGAGACAATTATGAATGAACGTTCGGTGCGGCCATCGGCTCGACAATCGCTAATGCTGTTAGCGGGTGTTAAAATGCCGAGCAGACGATAATGTCTCCGCAAGGCTTCCGTCTACCACACTGTTGCAGTCTACGAGGAAAATCAGAAAATGTCGATTATACTACACTCCTGGCACACTAAATATTTACCTATGTCACAGCATGCTGATATATCCTTGAGCCACCTTTTTCGTAGACCTGAATACAAAATTCCACTACTGTACTGTAAATTTAATTCAGGCCATTCGAATCGAATTCCAGAAGGCCCTAATGATTTTCCAACTAAAAAAAACAGTTACAGCGCACTTCAGAAGTCAAAATTGGTTGCAACAAAATGAAATCGTCACAATGTTTGATGTCTTTTTGCTATTCAAAGTGAAAAGCTTCGCTTAAAACTATTTTCCAGACACATTTCGCACTGTTGGCAGAACGTATAAGTGGTATATTCCCGCACTAGGGTGGATATGATAACATTCCCACCCTAGTGCGGAAAATTAACCGGCCAATCACAAGCGCGGAACGCTCCAAATCTATATGAAACTAACCAATAGCATACGCTAAGCGCTCAGTCAGCTGATAGACGGTCACCGTTCCTACAGCACTAACTTCCGGTTTTCCGCAGTGAAACTGAGGTTGCCGGAAACCTAAAAGTTATGTTTACATTATCCCAGCGGCAAAATCAAACACATCAAACTCATATTGTGTGTAATACGAGCACAAACTGTCATGGCCGCCCTCGAAGTTCTGACAGCACGAAGCGTCAGCTGAGTGCTTCCATATGAACCTCTGGTGCGATATGTCATACTTTGCGCTTTACGTTAGACAAATAGCCATTTCCATTTGTGTCTTAAATGGCATTTAGGTTTAGAACTTGTATACCAAGTCTAAATCCTACTATTGGTTGGTTCACTGTGAAATAGATTGGTGTCTGCTTCATGCTTTTTCAGTTACTTCGCACTCGGACATGACACATGTCCTGAGGGCTGGACAGGCTTGGAGTTGTTGTGTCTACCTCCCTGCTTGACCCAGAATATCCTATCCTAACTATCCGATCATCATGAAACCTTTCTTTCTTTTGACTGTGCAAAACGATCAACTATTATCGCAATGCCTGGCCAGCTTTTCTAGAGCCTCCTATGATCATGACAGAGACAATGACAACGATTCCAGCACAGCAACAAATGTGCGGCGACTCGTAATGTGTGTGTCAGCTCGACAAGCAGATCGACCCTGCTATGAATTGTTAAACCACCATTTGAAGGCGGTTACAAGTGGTCAAGCAAACATCGCAACTGAACCGTATTTGTTACTTCCAGCTGTTTCCTGCGTGACCCACCCACTACAATTATACGTCATAGGGAATACTATGACGACATAACTCGCACACCCACCCCCGTATTAAGCACCAAAGTTAGTTAAAAATTGATGTTCGCCAAATAGAGCAAAGTGGAAGATTTTTGTTTGAGAACTTGCTGCCATTTGACACCGATTGTCACGCAGGAGAATGTTGGACGAGGGAGACATAATTATTGTTGCGGCTGCCTGTTTATTTATAGCTAACCACTGTACGAGGGCTCCTGGCAGTTATTGGGTGAGATCTTCGTTACAGGCTAGAGATTGGAGCAGTGGCAGTGACAAATTAGCAGTCTTTAAAAAGTGGCATTGATCCGTTGAATGGGGAAATGAGGTGTGATGAGATTATCAAACACATTATGAGAAACCCCAACAGCTGTTAGTACTATCACAACTAGTATATTATCAGTTTCGTAAGCACGCAACGCGTAGTCTTCCACTTTCAGTTGTCAACTTCTTTTATCATTATTGACAATCCGCGGGAAGCCGAAAATTAGCGGACAAATTGCCTCTCCACAAGTTGGCGACGTACATTTTGTATGAAATGTAGACATTCCGCAACTTGTGGAAGACTTTGGTGTAAATTCACCTTAATTCTAAGACTTGATAGTCTGCTGTAGGGAGCGAAAGTGGATTAAGATTTCACTAGTCAGGCAATATGCCCGTGAGACGAAAGGGATGGAGGGTGAATTAGTGACTCAGTCTGGGACGTTCTCATCACAGACTCGGGGGTTGGAGCGGCTTCCTCGTCGTTACTCATCAGAAACTGACTGAGATGATTCGCAAAATGTGATATTATTATAGGACTGACCAGAGACACAATACGCTTGTGTTACTGTACCCTAAAGTCCCATTAAGGGTACCATTTATACTGCACTATTTCGAAGGCGACCCCAAAATGTGGCTAACGTTTTTTTGAAACAACATTGATCGTTCAATTATTGCTAAAGAACCACCATTACGTTCGAATTAATTTATTTAAAAATATATTAATTCATTCATACTTCTTTTTCCCAGAAACAGTAAAAAAAGATTATTTGACATTTAAAAAGCCTGCAGTACAACTTTTGAACCATTCGTTTTTACAGACGTACGGATGTTGTCATACTATTTGGGGCCTTAAAAACTATAAACAAAAAAATCAGAATCTTTAATGTAGGTTTAGAGAAATTTGTATTTTTCGATAGATATATACAAGGTCACCCGTGTGCCTAATATGAAAATCAGTGTGGAATCAGGATTTATACACAGACAGACTGATAAACATCAATTCGAAACCGACTTTTTTTATTCAGGAATCCTCAAAACATAAAGCCTAAACCTCAAAGCCTATCCTCATAATTAGACCGATTCGTAAATTCAGAGGCAGTGGTTCGGATTCCACGTTAAACTGTAGGTCCATTAGTTGCCATCGACTGTTGGGCTATTAATTAACAGTCCTGTCTAAGGAACATGTCAGCCTTAGTCAGTAACAAGACTACAAGATCCCGCTACAATCATCTTACACTCAATCCTCATTCATACTTGGCTTAAAATACCTACATTGTAGTATGGTTGCCATTTTAATGATCTAATCTAATCTAAAAACGCATATATCCTCTCAACTCATTTTCGACAACTTTGACGAAAATATTACTCTCTCCATAATACTGTGTTTAAGGGATATAAAGTATTGAAATATTTCCTATTCGTTCCTCGCTATTTTTCAATGTACAAGAATAATGTTTTACCTCACTTAGTACCCGCATTCTCTCTGTGTTCCAGACCACCTATAATGTCGCCAACAACATTTCTAACCACCACACAAATCGCCCCTAACCCACAGGGCGAGGCGAATCTGTCCCTAATCAAACCGAACCGCTAATACAGGTAAAGCAGGTCCGCTCGAATGGCCTGTTACAATACATTCTACACGGTTATGAATGGTTTCTTCTCCATTTGAATAAGAAAAGAAAAGGCCGCTGCACCGATTATGTAAACAGCTGTTGTAAAGACCGTCGTGGACATAACTAGCTGTAACTCGGTGTCGGTGTGTCCACTTTGAATAATAAACACTCCCCTCCACTATAAATCCCTTTCACACCGATCACTATGTTATCCGCCGGTGGCGTGTCCTGCAATACAGCATTGGAAGGTAGTATTCGCTGGTGTGGATTAACGTCCGATATTTAATACTACGTTCATCCGCAAAGATCATCCTAAACGGTGGCGTTTTACCCAGCTGTAATCCTGTAATCCAACCACTTGGAGATCACAAATTGTAAATAGTTGTGAGCGATGGCGGTGGGTGTAGTGTTCCCTCGTGTGGATTAACGTCCGCACTATTTAATACTACGTTAATCTGCAAAGACCATCCACATAACTAGACCAGTTGGTAATTCAGAGACAGTGGTTCGGACTCCAGGTTAAACCGTAGGTCCCTTAGTTGCCATCGGCTGTTTGGCTATTAATTTACAGTCCTGTCTAAGGATTCTGTCAGCCTTAATCAGTAACAAGAGTACAAGATCGCGCCACAACCAAGTTACACTCAATCCTCATTCATACTTGGCTTAAAATACCTACCTTGTGGTAGGGTCGTCATTTCAATAATCTAATCTAATTAGACCAGATCGTAATTCAGAGGCAAAATTGTGTTTCGGATTCCACGTTAAACTGTAGGTATTTTAACTACCAATGTATATTGGACTATTAATTAACAGTACTGTCTTAGGAACATGCCAACCTTAGTCAGTAACGAGACTACAAGATCGCGCCACTATAATAGTCTTACACTCAATTCATACTTGGTTAATATACCTGCTTGGTTAGGCAACCATTTTAGAAAGATAATAAGGTAATAATAATACTGTAAAAGTAGCTTAGAGCAGCTGTCTCGACACTCACTTTACAAGTTCCTTGGTATGTAACTAATCAAGTACTCCATAAAGACTCAAAAATTCCATTTGTAAAAGATGAAATATCAAAATTGACCAAAAAGAATCATTTACAATTAGAAGAACATCCATACTATTCAACTCTCAACTCTTTAGACAACAGTGAATGTATATATCGGCTCAAAAGGCACAATTTTCTGGACCTTGGTTTCCGTTTTGAGTAAATTTTAAAACTAAAATTACTATAATACATTAGTGCAAATACTGGCTTGTTACTAATTCATATTATATAAATGTTTCATATTTACTTGTTCGACATGTACTGAAGAGATTGTAAATAAGTTTGTTTTAAAAAATACCATAAAAGTAATAGATAATTAAGTAATCGAAATGTCCCTCAATGTGAGAAACGGGATCTTACTGTAAAGCTAAGAACTCAATTCACTATTTCCTCCACAAATTGAACACAAACAAAACTAAAATTGGGTTTCATAATATTTTCAACTTTTTTCCAATCTCTTTGTGTTTACTTAGTACGATAGGGTCTGTTCACGAGAATGGACCCTGAATTAAAACTACAATAATGTATGACGGTAATGATCCAAGTCCACTGGTCGAGCAAATAAGGTGAAAAATGTTTTTTTGTTTATATTAACTAAATTTTATCGCTATTACATGAAAGACCCACAATAAATGTGGATTTTTCACACATATTTGAGACCATTTTTTTCATTTGGATTTTATTTTATGTAGAACGCGTAAAAAGCAAAGTGAAAAAATAAAATGATTTTATACTGGTTTTTACTGTCCCGATCTCCGTAAAACGTCCCGGTTAGGAATCTGTCCACCCCAGCTGCGATAGCGTAAAACAAAGGTTTCAAATAATCCTCTTTTAGAACGCATCAATTGCATTAGCAACAAGCAGTAAACAGGATTTGATAGGGGATAAAAAGTTGCACTTACTCTGGCATGTTACATTGTGATATTATGGTCAACTACTCGGGTCTATTTAACCATTTAACTGGTTATATATTTGGATTTTTATGCCTAATTAAATTCGTCTCTTGAATAAGAACAGACCAACATATGTACAGTTTTGACATGGATATGTCTTAGCTCTGGGGGGGTGTTGGCGATTTTTAAGATGGAAAACATGTAACAGGTTTCCATAGAAACTATCAGAGACATTGATATTGAATTTTTAATATAAATAAATAAGAACAGCTGTTTAGATGAACTGAAACCATTCCCTTTAGACATATCCATGATCTAACTTATTTATCACTGGGAAATAATTACAAACATTTTTGTTAATGAATTTCCAAATGGAAAATAATCTATTCACCTGACCCGCGTGGTGACAGTTAAGCCCGGGATCATGATAAAAGTTCATAACTAAACCCCTGAACACGCTATGGGGGTAATTCAAATTGTGTATTTATTGGGAGTTTCGTACCCCAAAAAATGGGTATTCCAATTTATTTATGAAAAATCTAATTTTCCTTTTTAACACACAATGTAGTACTTTAAATCACAACTTTAGATCAATGGGTTACTGAGATGTTCCAAATTGTAAACACAGTACATTGTGTAGTGTTAATTTTATGAAGAATAGCTAAAAATTAATAATTCACTTATTTACTTAAGTATTCTTCCAAAATTTGGTATTCAAGTCCATCTGGTTAAGTTTTATCAATACATCCATAAAACCCCAAACTTATCGTTTCCTGTGACAGGAAACCTACGTATTCATTACCCATGTAATTCTTACGTAAAATAGAAATATTGTTATAACTGGCTTATTAATTTATTGACATGATTAGATAAACTATTGTAGGCCTATGTGTTTTTACTTAGTGGAAAAAACGTAATATAAGCACACTACCATCTAAAACAATCCTTAATGCAGCAAACCTGCTTACTTAGTACTAATCGATTATGATAGGAATTATATAAGTTTTGTGAAATTCGCTCTACTGTTGCGTACGATCTCGTTTTATATAATATCCCAATTAATGAGCGTTGCTAACACAAGATCAAACACAGCACAGTTCAAACCCTCTGCAACTTCCCCCGTCATGGCATTGTTAATTGATCGACCTGAGGCTGATTTTGCCAATTTCAGTTTTAGCCCAATAAGAATAATATTAATTTTGTGACAGCATTTCTGTTTACATGGTAATTGCAAAAAAATTGTGGTCAGTTATGCTGTCAAACATGGTTTAAACATGGTTTCTACGAAAATCCAAAATAAAAATTAGCTGACGTTTTCAGATTTACTATACCATTTAAAAAATTGTAGGTCCTCCACATAAAAGTAATGCACCGGTTCTCGTGAAATTTTCGTCTCAGATGGAACTGGTAAGAAAGGTTTTGCTAAAAATTAAAAAATGACACTAAACAGAATGTACTAAGATATTGATTATTTTTTAGTTTATTATAGGCCTAAGTGAAAATATCACGATTATTGTATAATTGAATCTTGTGAATTTCTCTGACTTTTCCTACCTTTAAAACTCTCAGTCTTTTCCCTTTTGACATAGATATGTCTTAGCTCTGGGGGGTGTTGGCGATTTTTAAGATGGAAAACATATAACAGGTTTCCATAGAAACTACAGGATCTACTGTATTGAATTTTTAATATAAAATAATAAGAACAGCTGTTTATTGAGCCCAATCACTTTAGACATATCCATGATCTAACCTATTGACATGGATATGTCTTAGCTCTGGGGGGGGGTGTTAGTGATTTTTAAGATGGAAAACATGTAACAGGTTTCCATAGAAACTACCAGGGCTATTGTATTGAATTTTTAATATCAAAGGAATAAGCACAGCTGTTTAGATGAATTGAAAACATTCCCTTTAGACATATCCATGATCTAAGCTATTTCCCACAGGGAATTAAATAAAATATTTTCCACAGGGAAGTTAATAAAAACATTTTTAGTTGGGTGAAATTCCCTGACTTTTCAGGTTTCCCAGGTTCGTAGACACCAAGTAAAATTGTTCTGATAGAACTGAAATCCAAAATGGTGAAGGTTCTGTAGACTCTTAATCCCACGGCCGAGCTATTCATTTAGCTACATTAATGTAAATCGGAATATCCCGAAACAGCGTAAATATATCCCTGCAGCGGGACAAATATCCCAGTGACAACACTGGCGAGCCCGGTAACTCAAAGGCGACTCGTGAGGAGCTTTGAAATTGAAATCAGCACGATACACGAGCCCCGGAGTTATGATCTCGTAAACCGCAGCCGGGGACTGGAGACTGGGGCTGGAGCTGCCAGTCGCTCCCACGGGACCCGCGGGGAGATGCCCCCCTCCATCCACCGGTCACGCGCGACACAGAGAGAGGATCATCTACGGCGTGGTGCGGTGACAACGATTGCACACAAGGCTGGAAGTGTGCAAGACTCACGTGGTAATCCCTGGGAGTATGAATTATCCCCAGTGGGAAAAAGGTATCCAGGGCATCCCAGAAAACATTTGAAATCTAAGACCAAAAATAACGTTTTGACAGGGATATGGCTTAACTCTTGGGGGAGGGGTGTTGGCAGATTTGTGTAACGCAAAAGGTGTAGCGGAAGTGTGTGGTTCCCGTTTCCATAGAAACTACCACAACTATTGTATTGAATTACACCAGGAGCATACATCGGCCATCACTTATAACCATCCAGATTAGATTAGATTAGATTATTGAAATGGCGACCATACTACAAGGCAGGCATTTTAAGCCAAGTATGAATGAGGATTGAGTGTAAGATGATTGTGGCGCGATCTTGTAGTCTTGTTACTGACTAAGGCTGACATGTTCCTTAGACAGGACTGTTAATTAATAGCCCAACAGCCGATGGCAACTAAGGGACCTTCAGTTTTACGTGGAATCCGAACCACGGCCTCTGAATTAAGAATTGGTCTAATTATGAGGATGGTCTTTGCGGATTAACGTAGTATTCAATAGTGCGGACGTTAATCCACACAAGAGAACACTACATCCACCGACCATCGCTCACAACTATCCACATTTGATGACCCTCAAGTAGCTGAAGTACAGGACTCGCCACCATCACAGTTGAGGATATAAACATTATTCCTCGAGAGGTTTAAGTAATAAAATAGCTATATCAAAAATGACATAGCAAGTCTACCAATAAAACTAAGCGTATTCGTATTCTTTCAGTGTAATCAAATACCTCTGATGTATTAAATTTTAGATATCAAACAGTGTTATGATCTTATAACTTGTAAACACGTCCTCGCTGGAGAATGTTCCACGTAGAACATCATGGGATAGGCCGACATGTATTTAACTATATAACGATGCATCACGCGGGCAGGCGCTGGGAGCCTGCCAAACTTGCAAACACGTTCGGGGAAACCGGGAAAACGGCGGGAGAAACTCAGCTGTCACTAGTTCCGCGTACCGCCGCTTGGCCGCTTGAGCGCTCTACCGGGAAAACCGTGACTTCACCCGTGTAACCTGTAACCGCCAATGATGCGATGTGTATATTGCAGTTTCCCGAGAAACAAACAAGTTTACACGTTCCGAGAATCGCCAGATGCACCGCGAGATAAACACGATCGAGTGCATTATGGGACTCGCGCATTCCCGCCGCGGCGCACAACTTGAGTTCTCAAAACAAATAAGTGATTACATTTGCTGGAGATAGCTTACAATAATACACATCTAATTACTTCTCTTGTAACTGGATCAAACAGTTTTAAAAAATCTGGACAGAATCCCTCTATGTTCCACTTTGTCAAGTACTGTATTTGAAAATATATTTTTGTCACACTGCTAGAAAAAGCGGTTTTAGATACATGTGTTGAAGAGTAAAAGTTGTTCTATCTTTTCCTAGGACGAAACATATTATTATGATGATTTTTTAGTAAAAGATCAGGCTGCAAAAGAACGACGATCCTTTGTTCATTGTTGACGATCCGTTTGATTCGATCATGTCACAACAACAATCACTATCGATTATCCATAGTATTCATGAGAAAATGGTAAACGACTACTTAATCGAATTATCGATAGTAATAACTAAAAGTGACATAACCTAAACAACCAATTAGGAATCAAGAAAGAACTGCTACAACATAAGTAACATGATTAGTTTAAAGCGACAAAAATGGTCGACAACTATTGATACTAAATCAAGTAATAATTTATGTTTTACGAGTTTGTTTCATTTTATATGCAGAAAAATATAGTTCATCACACGGCCCACACTTGGCTTTTTTATATATACTCGCATATTTTACAGCCTTGGCTGCTAATACCAAATAGAAATAGCAGACAATCACGTTAGCTAGCCACCATGATACAATGTAGCAATCAAGCCATCAATAGATAAGAGTGTTAAAACCAACCAAACAGCATTAGCCGACGGTCAAGTTAGCAAGCCATCCTGTTACTCTGTCTGGCCTATCATAGGGCTTCACTGATACCGCATCAACCGACAACCGACTATTAGCATTCCTTCGATTTACTCCTCTCTTTCTGAAAACAACTGCATGTTTCCCGAATACGTTCGTTTTGGACATATTACAAATCCTATAACATAATATACTTTAAAATATTACAGTTAAGTTTGCGGATTGATTAAGAGTCTGCATCAGTGGTAGCCATCTTGGATTTTAGTCCCGGATTTTAGTTAAACGCCACTACACACGCCAAAGTGAAGGTATGTTCCGCCAGAATTTAACAATGTTCTTACGGGACTAAAATCCAAGATGGCTACCACTGATGCAGACTCTTAATCAATCCGCAAACTTAACTGTAATATTTTAAAGTATATTATGTTATAGGATTATAACACGTAAACGATAACAATGAACATTGGATTTTCTACGCATTCGTCGTCAATGGTTCTTGTCAAGCAAGGTACTGCAATTGCGTCTAAAATTATAAAGGCGCTCAAAATGAAATTCACACTTAAACTGATGTTTAATAATTTGTCTAACTGATCCGGATGGTACGAAAGATTCGGATCCAGATAAACCGGGCTTTACTGTATTTAAAACAATATTGTACTCTACAAAGACTTTTTGAAAATGGTTATACCGTTGTATTTCACTTATTTAATGCTTTTGTTATAAACGAGGGTGGATAATCCTTGACAGTTCTTCCTTTGTAGACTGAAGATTAGATTAGATTAGGTTAGATCATTAAAATGGCAACCATACTACAATGTAGGTATTTTAAGCCAAGTATGAATGAGGATTGAGTGTAAGATGATTGTGGCGCGATCTTGTAGTCTTGTTACTGCCTAAGGCTGACATGTTCCTTAGACAGGACTGTTAATTAATAGCCCAACAGCCGATGACCACCAATGGACCTACAGTTAAACGTGGAATCCGAACCACGGCCTCTGAATTACGAATTGGTCTAATTATGAGGATAGTCTTTGCGAATTAACGTAGTATTCAATAGTGCGGACGTTAATCCACACAAGAGAACACTACATCCACCGACCATCGCTCATAACTATCCACAATTCGTGACCTCCAAGTAGCTGGATTACAGGACGTCGCCACCGTCCCAGTCAGTCAGTATACATAGTAGTCATACATTAGTAGCTGAGATACATATATAGTGTTTTCATAGTTTTATATCCTTCTAGTTTTGAACAAAAAATAATAATTTTTGATGGTTATCAGTGTTATGTGTTATCAAAATTTTACGTTGGCGAATTATAAATTTGGAAACTATATTTTACGGTAAGACAATCTCGGAGATTCCACCGTAAGAATACTGTTTGTGCATACCGGTGGTTTTTGCGTAATCTATTGATGGATTTTTACATAGCGTAAAATGCCAATCGGGAAATAAACGGATTATACACAACGCGAATAATGTTAAAAACACGTTCGATGAACAATATGACAAAATGTGTACGTCGTACAACTAACATTTTGCACTTACTTACTGCCATGGCTCTATAATGACACGTAAATGAGCTGTGAGATTTCGAAAGAAATGTACCGTGTTTAGACAATGTCGGGAAAATCGTCGACACGTGCAATAAATTACCTTAATAAATTATAAAAGAGTTTAAGCACAGGCGCTATGCTATCTTGCAGTGGATGCTAAGTGTGTGAGCGAAAGCAAACAGAACAAAAAACTAGAGTATTTGAAAAATCAGTTTCCTAAGAAAGAACATTGATTTTGACTTTTAACAATCATCAAAAACAATCAGTATAAAAAAAGGTTCTATCGAGTAAAAGTAACAAAGGTAGAGACTTAAAAAGTTCTAAAAAAGGTATCAAAGCAAAGCGTAATGCATTGCAGCAAAAATTTAAAAAACCATTCCTTATCTACCCACAACCTAGAGATAGAGACACTTTAGCCAAGATCACCTTAAATGAGGGCAAGTAATATGCTAGATCTCTAATCGGTTCAACAATATAAATTACAATACTTGCAATAAAAATGTTTGTATTTACTTCCCTGTGGGAAATAGGTTAGATCATGAATATGTCTAAAGGCAATGTTTTCAGTTCATCTAAACAGCTCTTCTTATCATTTTATATTAAAAATTCAATACAATAGCTCTGGTAGTTTCTATGGAAACCTTTTACATATTTCCATCTTACAAATCACTAACACCCCCCAGAGCTAAGACATATCCATGTCAAAAATAATAAACCTTGTTCTAATGGGTTTTAATTTTACTATCAGCTGTACTCTATACTGGTAAAATTCTCTATGCTCTAGTTCAACTAAGTTAAACTAGATTTGTAGAAAGTGTAGTGTGATTTGTAGTATCTAAAACCTGACTAGTCTTGAAGGGACAACAAAGGTTTTTAAAGTGATTAAAGTGAGCTAGTTGAGGGGATTAAATACAAATTCAATACAATAGCTCTGGTAGTTTCTATGGAAACCTTTTACATATTTCCATCTTACAAATCACCAACACCCCCCAGAGCTAAGACATATCCATGTCAATTACAATTACAATCATCTTGGCGAATCGGGGCAGGTAAGTAAAACACACAGAATTAGCCTTTGTTTCTGAAACAAATTGGAAGTTCAATCAACCCAGATTATGTTCTCTTTCTAGTACCAGATCGCCGCTAAACCGGAAACACCCCCGTCTGGCGGATCCAGTTGAGCCAACACCAACACATGGATCACTGTCATTCCCAGGTTTGGCGAGCTGTCAGATATTGGCAAGAGGTTGTCGGGTTCGTTGCTTTCACCGCTTCGCACTTCACACCCGGCCACAGTCAAGGTCTTCTTAACCAGCTCACGACGTTAGAGACAAAGACTGGGTGGAACAGAGTAAACGTTGTAAACGTTGCTATCTTTAACCAACCGTGGTCGTGGCCCTAGTCTAGGCTTTATTAGTTCAGAGATCGAAATGGGCACGTTAAAAAGCTGTCCAATTACGGTAAGACCTTTAACAACCCAGTGTGACGTGCTTCACCACCACATAGGCCCCTCCTTGTCTATCCTGGAGTTTGATTGACTCCCGACTGTGCCTGAACACCCAGAAGACGAAAGTTCTCTCGGAGTTGTGTATCACTTTACTGTCCACCTGGGAGGGGTTCCATGGAGGAAGGATGCTCGGTATGCTCTCGTGGTTTGCCAGGCAGGGGATGTACTGCCCTAAGGTGTGTACCGAATAAAATGTTGATGGCTTCCTGGGATTCTTTCAGATGTCTTCGTCTACGGGAGAGTTATTCAGTTGCAGTATGAACCCCCGATAAGTATTTCTTTGGAGGTTCTTCTTACTTCTCTGAGACTGAGCATTTCCCACCTTTCTCATCCTTATTAATCCATTCTTTCGGGTGGCTGTGCAACATTAATTTACTAGCTTTGCAGAGACCTCTTAATCCTTAAAATTTGCATAAATACACTTGGTCGATTTCCATCGTAGAGCTATTACGTGTCGTGTTCAGGTGTTTTTAAAAACTAAATACGTCTTACGTACGTTTCATAAAATTACCTGCCTTAAATACTTTACTGTAAGACCACAACAACTAAGAAGAACAAACTGAGTGATTGAATTTCAACTTATTATTTTACAGTATATACAAATATTTCAACATTGTACCTGTACCCTTGAAAAGCGTATAGTTTACTAAAATAAAAATTTGCTCGTCAGAAATTATTTTAGTATGCTCCACAGAAAACTAACAATAACCTCATTAGTAGATGTAAAAAAACATCAATTGAAACGTTCTCAATAGTAATGAGCCTATCCGTAGAGGAAGGGACGAAAAACGACATAGACAAACAAACGGATGGCAAACATCAATTAATTAGTGATCCGACAAAACAATTACAGGTGCGAGCGACTGGCGACCGTCGGGTAAACGGCCTCACAGTTCGTTACCGTCGCGCGTGTGAGCGTGTGTGCGCGTGTGGGGGACTATCCACCACGACGCCGACGCCCCCCATTCATCCCATCACAGTCTACAGAGTACAGACGCTGCGCTGGCGCTGGGGACATCGGCACTCGGCACTGGTGGGCTTCACGCACACACGCCGCGCCTGCCCAACCAGGTTAATGACTTGCTCGCGTTGCACAACGCCACTTCCGCCGACACCCGACTCATTAGTCCTTGTTTCGTACGGAAAATAAATCACGATCCACCCAGCGTCTGACGAGTTGTCTGGAAATACATTTGGGGAACATGACGTTACGTTGCGAATACGGGGACCAATCCGTGTTGGTTAGCTCTACGCTTTTAAACTGCAAACTTGGGCAGAGCTCTATCATTGATAGAATTAACTGTCTAACTTTTAAACGATATATAATACTAAATTAATTTTGGGTTCGTTTCATGAACAAGTCAAGAAACCCCTGAGCATAGTTACTGGCTTACGGCAACATTTTTGTAATGGTTTCTATTGATTTTTGTTTCATTTCAAGAACAAGTTAAGAAACCCCCTGGTCATGCCTGACAGCTTTCAGTGAGTACTACTGTTATTGAAATATTCAGCTGTAATGTTTGTGTTCTGATACCAGTACTACGTAACACACATTAATCTGACATAAATTAAAGTAGATAAATAAATAGTGTTTTTAGGATTATAAAAAAAAACTTTAAGGACTTCCTACAAAAAGTACTAGCGCACTAGTTTCCTTAAACCCCCTAATCCTTTTAGCGCTATTTGTTCAAGTAACTAAAGGAAATTTATAGTTTACAAACGTCACTACTAAGTATTAATACAATTCTGTGTTATATGTTTACGTCCTAAAATTAAGAAAACATCTATCTTAAAGAGTTTCCAAATAAACGGTATCAGTGGACTGACATACTTTCTCCCTTAGTTACACTTAAAAACGACAATCTTTGATAAAAATGTCATATTCTTTAACGTTATCTATCATAGTTTAAATATCATTTAATAATTTATTGTTTTAAACATAATAATCCAATTTCTGAAAATAAGAGAAAACGAAATTAAATTAATTGTCATGTGGAACACCCCCCCCACTGTAATACCAAACCTTTTTAGTGGGTGTTGTTGGGTGATGTGACCTTACACTCCATGCTAAGTTTCAAGGTCACGAAATAAGGAAGAAATTCATTTTTTTATTCTCCATAAGAATAGCAATTTGCTCACAGAAAATGTACTGTGTTTACCACCGACATTAAATTTGACTTTTCTCTGGAACCTTTAGTCGTAGACTAATGATTAAAAATGCTAATTTGTTTTACCTTTATTGGTTTCGCAGAAAACCTTTTTTGACATTTAAAAGCCCATAACTTTTAAAAACCCGATGTTTTGAGAAATGCGAGTGGTGTCATGTTGTTTATCTCATAAAAGACTATAAACGAAATAATTTTAATCAAAATCGTTAAAACTGTTTTTGAGAAATCTTCATTTTACGGGTTTTTTTTGGGGGGGGGTTGGGGTGAAATACCCTTAAATATAAAAAAGTCGGAAAAATATTTTCCGAGATATACAGTATTACCTACATGCCGAATTTCATGAAAATCGAACAAATAGTCTCGTCTCCTTCCATACATCCACTCACTCACAGACATCACTTAAAACCCCCTTTTCGATTCAGGGGGCACTAATATCTAGGCTTCTGCACATCCCCACAGTCACACATCACTTTAAAACTACTTTTTTATTCAGGGAGCACTAAAATGGACACATCCACCAGAACCCCAAATTCGAAAACTCTCACGAAAACAATACTTTCTCTTTATACTATAGTGTAGGGGGGAAGTAAAATGCCTGAAATAGCATTTATTTTCATAAAATTCTACATGGAATGTTCTATGGAGACCACTATCATTGCCCACTTACTAAGCGGTTAGACTGACCGTAGGCCGCCCTCCTCGGCCATCATCCTCCTCCGGTTGTGCTCATCGTGGAAGCTCTGGAGCTCGTCCACCAGACCCTGGGAGACCATCTCGTCCACGCGCGCGTCCAGCCGGCCGTCCAGGACATCCTGTGGACAAAGCGGAACCTCAGTACTACGACCCTCACCCACAACACAACCTTGACGAGTCTGAATTGAAGAGCCACTGAGCTTACCAAAATAGGTTACCTAAATTAATTAACTCAGAGTTTTCTCTGTACATTGGAATTAGATTAAATTAGATTTAGATAATTGAAATCGCGACCCTACCACAAGGTGGGTATTTTAAGCCAAGTATGAATGAGGATTGAGTGTAAGATGATTGTCATTACATGTTCCTCAGACAGTACTGTTAATTAATAGCCCATCAATCAATGGCATATCTAAGGAACCTACATTTTAACGTGTAGTCCGAACCACTGCCTCTGAATTACAAACTAGTCTAAATTATGAGGATGGTCTTTGCAGATTAACGTAGTATTCAATAGTGCGGACGTTATCCACAAAAGAGAACACCACACCCACCGATCATCGCTCACAACCATCCATAATTCTTAACAATTTGTTTTGTTAAAGGGTTTTATCTCAATTATTGTCTGTCTGTAACGCTAAACAAGGCATTTGTGTTCGTTTTCTCCGTGAAAACGAGAGCCCTCTCAGTTAGTTATGGAACTTATTTTCCTTATTCTATATCTTTTGGAGAAGGATTTCCTTTACTTTAAACTGGTCCACGAAATATGAAAATCAAATACTGTAGTAAGCTCTCAAAACACATTTATATTTGACATACAGGGTGTCTAGCCCGTCACCAAACTTCATGGTGTGGGTCATCTAAATTACATTCAATAATTAACAATTAATAGATAGTTGGTGAAGTTAATTATTTTTTTACCTAACATTAAAAAGAAAATGAAAAAAAAATGAAAGAATGCATTTTGCTCTTTAAGGAAGAGTTAAATAGGATTTTTACCAAAATATATTCGACCATATACCAACACATTATGACATAAAATTCCTATTACCATGAGATTAACATAAATATGCAGGACTAAAATAAAATGAATATAGGTGCTGCTGTGAGAAACACACGAACTACTATGTTTTAGCATAAACGTATGGATCCCAACCAAATGAAGCTAAATACAAAGTTTCATCTAAAATTGTTGATTATTAAGGGCAATATTAATTTTCCTTATCCTCCGTAAGATTAGCATTGGAGCCCATTTTTTTAGCATTTCTTTAGCATTTGGACCATTTTTACGAGAGTTATCGTGTTCACAGACACATATTTATACATAAATTTTAACGACTATTGTTTTTGACCTCTGGGTACCTAAATACAAAAAAATTACATGGTCCCGGGCTAAGTCTTGCCATGAGACCTAAGGCAATAGCTTATTCCCTATGGGAAATTCGCTAAAACAACGCGATTGAGTCATAAAACCTTTTCTAGGAATTGGTAAACGCAGTGGGGTTAACGACCATGTTCACATGTTACTGACCGCGTATTTCGGGGAGAGAGGAAGTCTAAATTTATTGTCTGTTAAAACGGAGCGTCGATGACATTTCGCACATTTGCCGAGCTGGCCGTTGATTTGTTCGCTATTTCGGGTCTGTTCCGCGTAGTCTTCACATACAATTCTCTTAACGAATTAATGTGCCATCAAAAACCTCTTACACATTTTAAAACTAAATAGCACGCTGGCGTAAGGGACGCAAATTACCTTTATCCTGTTCCTCCACTCCGTTTCTGAAACACCCTGTTTCGGGAAAGGGTTGAAAAATTTGCACGTTATTCCTCGGGATCAATTTAGTGCGTATTTACCATTTTATCTCGGTTAATTTACTCTGAATAATTTGAGACACCTTGAATTGGGAACCAAGTTTTATAAACGAGATTTATCACAATGTTACAAAGAATGATGAAGTCAATGTCCTTATTCTCCATTAGAGTAACAGGGGAATGGGTGGTTCCATTATATAATTATACTGGTATCCGCCTTAATTTTCCATTAGAATTTCGTAAAAAACAGAGAAATCATATTAACAGATATGATAAGTAGTACAGATCTCTAACTCGCGTATGTTAACTGTACAACTTAAAACCAATTGCAAACAAGATACTCCACGGTTACAAAGGTCCATCGTGTTTAACCCTAGAAGTGGTAAAGTCGTAATTATTCACGACTCTTAAAAATTCAATAAGAAGTGGCCGGTGGAGGCATCTGTCGTCAATTTAGTGAACTTGTTAGACACTAGCGCTTTCGTGATCGTGTTGCCTTCTGGGGGCAAGAAACCGAACCTGCTCACGAAGTGCACTAGACTGCCACTAGGGCATATCTTATAACCAAGTAAGCGTTTTCTACTCCTATGCACTTGTGGCTGAACCAGCTGAAGTGCTAGGGTTCGAATCCCGACCATATCTGGCTTCCAAATGTGTGGTATAGTGGAGTGGGGGCCCAACTTAAATAAACGGTAGCTGGCTTGGGTGGAAATTGACGGAATTTGTAGGCTTAATTGGGATTGTAGTGGACACCTGTTTTGCTTTGGTGGTTAGTGGTTAAAAGGGGGCGGCATGTTTTATGATTTTTTTGTTTAAACTTAATATTTCAAGAAGATATTAGTAATTCTTTTTATGTTACAGTTAAAAGTAAAAAGCTTACCACTTCTAGGGTTAATTATCGACTTTCTTGTCTCCAGATAGAAGAGGTGATCGATGAAGTTAATGGCCCGTGTGTCCGAGTGTTTGGGCAACAATCGCTAGAGTGGCGAGTGGTATCGCTTGGCAACTGTCGCTGTTGTTACATAGCGACCGATACGATTATCGAATACGTTTTCTATCGGTAATTATATAACAAGGAAGCCCACACATCAAATGATTTACATGAGACATCCAGCTTAACATTTTGACATGGATATGTCTTAGCTCTTGGGGGTCTTGGAAATTTGTAAGATGAAAATTTTAAACAGGTTTCCATAGAAACTACCAGAGCTATTGTATTGAATTTTTAATATATAACAATAAGAACAGCTGTTTGAGAGGAACTGAACACTTCCCTTTCAACATATCCATGATTTTATAACAGATTCTGTAGGGAGTTTGAGTTATAGGGGGTTAGCGTTATTAGAAATTTGAATTACAGATGTTCAATTCGGAAGTTTGAATTAGTCGTAGAGGTTGGCTAGATTATAATTCGAATTTTACTTGTACTTCTTTGAACTCATTCTAAAAATAGTCCAATAGAGAGTAAATAAATACGGTAGCACACCAAAAGGTTTACCCGTTAACTACGCGATAATTACTGTAACGAAGCAATTAAAACAGTTCCACTGACGATCCGAACAGAGGCATAGAGCACAGATGCATTGCGGAAAATCACTGGTTAACGTTTCGTCTGTAAAAAATTGTTTAAATTACTTCTAATTTCAGAGTTTTATGGGAACTGACTTAGTATTTTAGAGATACGGTTTCGAATTAAAGGAACTTAAATTAGAATTCTAAAGGATCAAGTACAAACAAATTCGTATTTTATAGGCTAAATTATACGTCAAAAAACTTTCAATTATCGAAATGAATGTTTTCTTAATATCTAAGAAACAGGGTTTTATCTCGGGAACAGACAAAATTTACGAATTGTAGAGGTTTTCGAATCACCTAGGTTCGAATTATCGAGGTTCTGCTTTAATACAGTACTTGTAGACGTGTATTTGTCGTGTGGACGTACGAGACGTAGTCAAATGCAAGATTACCATACGAGTCCGACACCACTCATTTCGAACGAGTGACGTCCGCTAGTTCACAAAAACTCAAAATTCTGTACTAATTTTTCTTCCTGATATCTCTTCCTGAAAAAAGAGCTTAAGCTTAATTAATCAAAACTTATCAATTAATTAAACTTTATCAATCAATCACTGTCATAATTTGTTTTTCGTCAAACTATTACAAAATCGACACAGAACGGCACATAGAATACTAACTGGAACATGACGTCATTCCCGAACTTTAGAACATACTGTATTAACGTTTTGTTATCGATGTTTAAGTTTAGAAACTTTGGGATTAAAAATGTCGAAAACTAAATATTATTATGAATGGATGGTATATCTTATTGTCCATATTTTTGGGAAAGTACACATCTAGTTAACATATGAGAAATCAAAGAGACCGAATAAACAACAGTATTGATAAAAAATATTACAAATATATAGCCTAAGACAAATTTAATGAGGACTACAGGAACTAGATATAATGTTACAGCAAACAACTACGGAAATTTACTGGACATTTAACTTTATTCTTTACTTGGTTGTAGTTCCTTCTGAGATAAATTTATTCACGACCACAGTTAAAGTTTCAGTGCTTATAGGACAGAGGAATAAAATCTAATTGCAAAATGTTATTTTAAAATGAATATCGCACACTTGGAAAATAACATTAACATGGAATATATTGGATTTACTGCTGGGGCAATAAATAACCACATCAAACGGGAATAAATCATGTGCTGGGTGAGAGGTTTTACCACCTGTTGGGCGAGGCGAATCAGCTGCTAATCAGCTGTTAATGTGACGTATCCAACCACACGGTCGGCTAGGCGCAGATCAGCTGATTATGTTTGATACGAACGACACAATATTAATGTATCTGCCAGTATCGGGAGGTGAAATTATCAGTGTCTAGTATTTAAGTAAATCTGGGACATTTGCAGTGTAAGCTAAATGCAGGAAAGTATTTAAAAAAAGCATATCCAGGATCTTAACAAAGGAAGTGATCCTGAAATTCTTATATAAATTTTTTTGTGTAATAGTATTTACTACTTCTTATTCATTTATTTACCGATTTTAAGGTGTCAACAAAATCTACTTGTTTAGCAATTTTGCTATAAGTTTTAAAGTTTTCTAAAAAAATTTCAAAATTGTTGGTATTGCACGTGAGGGACAACCAAATTTTATTTTTGTTCCCATAGGATTAATATTGAGGAATAGTTATTTTACTCCAACATGTTAGAAGGAATAAACACAGTATAACAGCAAAAACAGAAGATTTAACTAAGTGTATTTATTAAACGGCGTTGCAGTCCAGTGACTCGTTGACGTATTTCATAGATCATACAGTATGGGATTGAGAATTTATGTTAAAAAACACCATAATACATTGATGAATCGGGAAGAAATGTTCATTCCTTCATTTATTCTTTTTGCGGCGAAAGCAGTGTTGTGGATCTAAATAAGTCCTGGGATCCTGCTTGATGGTGTGCTTTTACAAATTTTCTATGCAGATAAAACCTCTGGGAGTTACCTTGGATGCAGGCCTTACTCTTTATGACCATATGACAGCAACATGTCAACGAGTACTCTGTAAGCTAAGAAGGCTATATAGGCATAGAGACTTGCTGTCAGTAGAAGCTAAAATTAAAACAATCAAATCTGTGATTCTTTCGGCTTTTCAATACTGCTTTCCCGTATATGGGAACAGTATGTCGAAGAAAGACACCGAAAGAATTCAGAGATTGCAGAATGCCTCAGTAAGATTTGTTTATGGTTTAAGAAGGAAAGACCATGTAACGTCACATAGGAAAGATGCCCAGTTGACAACAATGGGTGTAGCTTGTAAGGTGTTAACGAGCTCTTTAATCCATAAGATATTAACCCTAGAGGAGCCCAAATATCTCCTGGAAATATGAATAGCCAGACAGGACGTCTCGGAGCGCCGCACTCGGAGTGACAAGCTAATTCATTTTCCAAGAGTACGCAGTGAGTGTGGAAGGAAGGCTTTTTCATATTTCGGCCCCACCTTGTATAATGCAATCCCACCTGTGATAAAAAATAGTAGCGTAATGTCTTTTAAATGTAATAATTTATCAATTAATTTATTTATTGTTTGACTATACTATTTATATTTCGTTTTTTAAGGTTTATTAATTTAGAACTTAGTTGATGTCGTTCTTGTTAAGTTTATCATTGTTCTTGTTAATGCTAATTCACAATAATTATATATACAGTATATACAAGAGTTATATCTGAAAACCAGTTGTGACAGCTGAGATAACGCTAGCTCCAATAAAGACATTTTCTTCTTTTTCTTTCATTCTTTCTTTCTGTCGAGATAATTTAGATACACTCAACCGTATAGAATCCCTATTTTGTGATTGAATATGAAAAGTTCTGTATCTAAAACCTTACTAAAACCTAATACCTAATACTGTTTATTCCGCGTGATCAGATCCAAGCAAGGTATATCCATATTTTTCAGTACTTCAGGAATATCCTTCAACGGTCCTGGAGCAGGTGAGAGAATATGTCGATTCGCCGAATAAAGCTCGATAGAGAGACATCTCAATGTTACTGAACAGACAGATCGTCGAACTTTAGAATGCCAATTTATTGTAAAATTGACTTTCTGTCGGTACGAATATCCGTCTTTGCCCTACGAATCGGCAATCTAAAGGGTATTCTCCGGTCATATCGTCAATTTGTTTATGTGTAATCGGCAAACTGACGGTTTGGTGATATGTCACAGCAGTAAAAATCGACAGGTAGTAACGTAAGCGATTCCGACAAATCGTCAATAATTTACTAGAATTGGCGTTTTATGTGATATGTCGGGACACCCAAATCGGCGTTCTGACGCCGTAGCTAAAATTGACGAATCAACGATTTGAAGACATGTCCTTACATTTTAAAAGACCCAAATGGCCAGGTTTAGTAACTTTTACTAAGACTATATAAATAAAATTAGAGTTTTGTCTGTACATTGCTCAGAATTATTATTTTTTTAGTTATTTTAACTTTTCGTGCGTTAGAGAAGCCGAAACCGGTCTTATTTCAATTTTTGTCTGTTTGTCTGTGACGCTCCAGGAGGCATTTTACGCCGTCTTCTCCGAAAAAACGGGAGAACTGATAACAATGAACTTATTTCATACATTCTCTACACTCCAGAGAAGGTTTTTAAAGGCTTAAAATTAATTGTCCGCCGACCCTTGAAAGGTAAATAACAAGCATTTAAAAACCCAATTTTTACGCGATATTCGTCGCATTTTGCTTCAGTTTTAAATGAATAACCTACTGGTAATAATCAGCTGTCTTTGTAGTTTAAAGATTTAATAGAAAGAAAAACAAACAGCTGTCGAATCAATATTAGTTAGTTTATATTGGTCATTGATTTAAACCCATTTCGAAATCATACTATATTAAAAAGTTATTTTAACGTGTAACTAATAATAATACAGCTGCGTATTGATTTATTTCTTTGTATTGTTTTGTTTAGGATTCGGGTTAAACATTTTGGTATGATGATTGGTCTTCCTTCTTTAAACTGATTCCTACAACCCGTATAAAGGACGGGCTTACTGCTGGTACGAAATCATTAGAAGATAATTAAACAGTTGACTCGGCCTTGAACTGTTGATTGTCGATTACAAGTGGCGCAGTGGTCGGTCGTGACGACTCCAGGACGCTGCCCCTGACCATTACAATTACCGCGGATCCTCCTAATTGGGCGGCAATTCATTAGCGCCGCCAGTTCCGGTGGCGCGTGCTGCATCCACTTCCGGTGCAGGTGCAATACGCGCCGCGTCGATCCTTATCTGCGACACCATAGATCATGGCACGCGCGCAACGTGTTATGATCTACTCACTGGCAGCGTCTATGTAACACTGACGGCTATGGCGCCAGCTGAGGGGTTTTCGCATAAATGGATTACTGTAATGTTAAATGTAGACAAAACTACAACGTAATTATTTAACAAAAATAAATTTCAGATAGCTAAGATGTTAAAATTTATGTTTGAAAATAATTCGTCATAAAGATCACAAATTGAATGGGTTTGTGTAAGATTGCCACAAGAGTCATATAAGTTTTAGATAGCTTAAAAACTAGTGGCTGATAAATATTTCAGATCAGCAAATTTCTCTAATTTTGAAAGCAGAAATAAGTTTGGAATTGCCATTTGGGGAAATGAGACTAAATTCGAAAACGTTTAACAGATTTAAAAAAAATAGCTAGAACTATTGCCGAAGTCAAATAACTTGAACATTGTAATTCTTTATTCAAGAAACTGGTATCCTATCGGTCTTTAGTTGGCATGTTTATGAAGAAGCAGTTTTAGTTTAAGGGAATTCGGTATCCGTATAACATTTTTTTAAATTATAATTTCTGAAAACCTTTGGCAGTTATGAATCTCTAGAGACCTAACGATAATCAAAAATTGTTTTGATTTTTAATTCATTTTTTTAAACAAAATTGCCATTAGCTACTCTAAAGGAAATTTTATAATGTACGCCCCATCAAGCGCTGCTTTATTATAAACATTTTTTTAAATGGAAACTATATACATTTGTCTCAAGAGAGTACTTAGAAGTGGTACTGTATTTTCAAAATCTTGTGGAATTTTGCACTCTAGATGAATGTTTACAAATAAGCCTTGAATGGTCTTGTTCGGTTATTATTAAAGACATAGAAGATCGCTGAGGATGCAGATCTGCTGCAAATGGTGTATTTTAAATACACGACTGTTAGGTATACAAGAGTAGTATCTTGTCGTTCGAATAGTGCTTGAAAGTAAATGACGACTGTGTAATATTTCGCCACCCAGGTGAGATCGCGGATGTCCAAAATGGAAGGTTGTTCATGTACGAGATAAGGCTTCATCCAGCCTTAAAATACCGCGAGATTTCGAAAATACAGCACCACTTATTGGTGCTGGGTTGAGATAAATACATATAGTTTCCATTATTCATTTTCTTTTTGAAAAATTGTTTACAATAAAGTATCGCTTTATGGAGCTTACATTTTAAAATTGCCATTAGAGTAGCCCCAAAAATACCTCATTTGGGGGCAGAAATCTTTCTGTTTTTTGTGTGATTTTTTCGTGATTGTGGACTGATTTTTACGGCTCGTTTCCCCACACACAGGCTTCGGTTCATGTGGGGAACTAATTCTAATTAGACTTAAAAATGTTGTACACGGTATCTATAATTTTTTTGGGAATAAACGATTTTTCATTCAAAGAAATCCCATTGAAAATTATTACCCACAAAAATCCTTAAATAAAACCCAATGTCGGTATAACCCCCCTAAAATCCCCTTTCGTATAAATTGACTAGCTTGGTTTTCAAACTTAAACTTACATATAATTGGTTATACCTATGTAGCAACTTTAATAAAGATCAGACATATATTCAGATTTTTATGGGAGTTACAGGCACGCAAACCATATGTATACCGTTTTGAACTAATGGCACAAAATGGTCCCGGGCTAGGTCAACATGAGCGCGGTAATAGCTCAATTTCAAATAGGAAATTAGCAAAGTAAATATATATCTCCCATCATATAGTGAATATGGAAGCAATGGCAAAATTCGAAAATTCCTAGTGCACTCAGTTATTTAAATGAGACTTTCACATAGATGTTTCGGAGTTTCGACGACGTCGCCAGCCATAATGCCCGATATATTTCGCCTTCCGCCCAGCAGGGGCGCTGGCGTCGCGGGGGGTACGATAATGTGCCAGAACCGCCATATCTTCACTACTGCGTTCGGACGACGTCGACGCGTTGGCGCCTGGTACTGTAGCTAAATAAATGGAATCTTGGGGCGATAGCTTCAATTAATGTCAGTACATTTTCGTTTTGTATAGAATTTTAGAGATACAAAATCTGGTTTTAATATCTTATTTTTAGCAATCCTCGCAGAAAACTAATGTAATTGGTGGGAGCACATTGAGGTAGCTAAAATGAAATAATTAGAATAGTATTACTGTAGTGGAAAAGAAATTATTTCCAGAAGAATCTTGAGAATGTGTTCCACCAGAATCGCACTATTTAAAAACACTATCAAAACTAATAGTTTGTGATTACTGGGTCTACTATTTATAAGTAGGTATTCCACTACGGAAATACTAACTAAGGATGCAGTAGCCTACTAGTTCTCGCAGGGAAAACAGCTTTGACGGTTTGTAAATGTGCCAAATCGACGGCTTTCCCGTGGCAGTAATAACAGGGAAAGGTTACTGGGAAACCAAATGGAATATGAATGCAGGATCAGGAGTTGCACACTGAATATTGATCGTGTTCTAGGAATACAAGGATAAATCACTTTAACACATTCAAAGGACACAGTTTTCATCCTGCTACCACTCGAATGTCAACAACGCGTTCGATCAGTGATTTCGGACACGGAATCAAGAACATTCTCTTTGGAGGTGCACCTACAGTACTTAAATAATCTCTCAGGAATTTAATTACTCACAAAAATTGTAACTGTAATAATTGTGACCAATCTTTAGAGTTATGTCTGTACATTGCTTAGAATTATGATATAGTACATCCCAAAAAAGCTGAAATGGATCTTGTCTAAATCTATGTATGTCTGTCTGTATGTCTAATATTAAATCGTTTAATTGTATAGATATTTAAGTTAAATGAGCAACTGTTGTTTCCAGTTGTGTAAAAGTGTTGGTGTGTGAGGTACAGACGTCTCGGCATTGTTCAACTCTGGTACGTGGTTGTGGCATGGAGACCGCGACGTCGCCAATAGTCCAGCAGAAGCTGCTGGTGAACACTAGAGTGATGGTTCAAGAGCGGGAGTGTTACTGATGTAGATTTAAGGGAACACGGAGGACGGGAACTTACAGAAAAATGTCTTAGACACAGCAAAAGACATGAATTGGTCTAGCTATCAGCATCGGGAGGAAAAGTGAGAACCCATTATCGCCATTCTTGCAGTACGCGAACTAATAGGAGTGAGGTAGGATGGCAAGGCTGGATTAGGTGGCTGAGAACAGGCTCAGTCGGTTGACCATACTTAGTGGAATGTCGACCCCCCGCACTGACAGGCTCTTGACTTCCAGAGAATCCAGGGTCTCCAGCTAAACCTAGAGCTCTAACAACTTGAACTTGGTACAACACAAACCTTCGGTGGTGGGGAACAAAGTATGTTCACTCGGAGTACATATACGTTTATATCTATATCCGATTGTGACGACATTTACTGATGATGTGTGGGACGGTGACGTATCCTGTAATCCAGCAACTTGGAGGTCACGTCTAGTGATTGTTATGAGCGACGGTCGGTGTGTAGAATATTCTTTTGTGAATTTATTCAAAACTAGGTTCATCCGCAAAGACCGTCCTAATATTTAGACCAGAGGCAAAGTTGCAATTCGGATTCCACGTTATAGGTCCCTTAGATGCCAGTAAAAGGTCCTTTTCTTTTGTAAAAATGTTACCATTTAAGAAGTTTTGTACAGTTATGGCGAAGTCATTTAAAAGCAAATGTTTTAATAATACAGAAGAAAGTCTAAACTGCAGTAATATTAACTTTCCTAAACATGAAATATTTAATGGTAAATGTGACGATGTCTATTGTAAACCTCCCTTAACGGCAAATAAATAATTGATTGATTGAAATTGATTGGGACGGTGGCGACGTCCTGTAATCCAGCTACTTGGAGGTTACGAATTGTGGATAGTTCTGAGCGATGGTCGGTATATGTAGTTTTCTCTTGTGTGGATTAACGTCCGCACTATTGAATATCACGTTAATCCGCAAAGACAATCCTCATAATTAGACCAATTCGTAATTCAGAGGCCGTGGTTCGGTTAAACTGTAGGTCCATTAGTTGCCATCGGCTGTTGGACTATTAATTAACAGCCCTGTCTAAGGAACATGTCAGCCTTAGTCAGTAACAAGACTACAAGATCGCGCCACAATCATCTTACACTCATTCTCATTCATACTTGACTTATAATACCTACCTGGATAGGTCCCCAATTTCAGAAAGCTAATAATACGGTACGGTGTTGTGTGTCGCAGACGACCCTCGCCACACGATATCCACGCAGTACCGGAGCATATACCGCCACCGCCGGAGGTCACGGAGATGTATTTCCGGCATCCAACCGCCGCTCGTTCGTTACGTTTTTCACGCAGTGTTTTGACGCCCCCGCCATCGACAACATCGGCTCCCATCTCTCTCCGTCCCCGTCTTTGTTCCACTCCTGCAGTCTTATACGATGCTCTCCCGAGACCGACGAACCGCAACGGACATGGCGAGGGGATCGTTTGACAGTTCGTATTACATTACAACTCGCCCTACATTCGTGGATATCCGGACCGATGAACCTGTAAACTTTATACGACCAGGTTACAATTGTGTAGCGTCTGAGTTATTACGTAATAAAACATCGTATGTTACGATCTAAGACAACATAAGAAGACTCCTGACCGTGACTGCACGGACCGAGTAGCACATCTATTGGTCATCTTGGTTATCTTTGGTTACGATATCCTATACTACGTAACAGCAGACGACGAGTCCCAGCAACTCAAATCCCACAGTATTGGCCAATTCACAAAATTTTATTTTCAATTGAATTTGTATTTTATTGGTAGGTCTGTAACACTAAATCTCCATCCTTTTCATAAACCTGAGTCATAAACACGCATAAGTGAGCTCTGATTGATTTTTAACAATTCAGGAATCTAAAGGCATATTAAAATGTAGCTGTCATATAATATACCCTTAAGTAAGTTCTTTTTTGGCTACCTACAGTGAGATGCATCTTCAGTTCATGCTTTCCTTCTTGAAGGCTTGTCTCCCAGCTGAGAATCTGGAGGTCCAATCTGATTCTTGGGAAGTGGTGTCCTCGGAGACAGGATGGACAGGTGTGCTCGGGGTTTGATCGGGGGGTTGTTTTTAAAAAGCGTGTACCCTCAAATGAAAAGTTGAGGACTCCCTGCGGTAGACGACCCTTACGCTCGTCCCACACTGAGTCCCCTCCGATCAGTTCCGTCCGTTTTCGCTCAGTTCGGTCAGCGAGCGAATGCGGAAGCGAAGGAAGCGACGAAAACGATGCGCATGCGCAAAGAGCAACTTAAGTTGTATTGACCATGATCAACTGATTCATGAAATTAATAAAAACCCTCAACTGCCCATCTATAATTCATAATCATCATGAGCCGAAGGCTTGTGCGGTGAATTAAAGACAGCAAGGTACCGTATCGGTTTTAGTCAACGCCTAGAGGTCATCCAGACGAAGTCGCTGAGACGAATCACACGACAACCATGATTCGTCAGGAACTCCGTAATTATGGGGACGTTGGGAGTCCTAACTCTTGATCTATTTAACAGAACAAAAGCCCATGGACTGTTTCAGAAAGAAGCCGAGTCCACGCTAGAACACTTCAGGGAGCTCTGTAGGCGGCATGACGTCGCAGAGGTCTGGAGGCCCAGGCCCATCGTCATCCTTGATGATCCACCGTAGGGGAACATCGTGACCTGCCCAGCCAAAGCCTGACACAGCAATGCGTCGACACTTCTAAATTTATGTTTAATATATTTTGATTAACATATGTTATTTCACTTGCTCCGGCCCTGTTCTTATTTGATTGTTCTGGCCACTCCAGGAGGTAACTCAGCAGCTATAGCTGAAAAAGCTAATGCTGTGATTCGCCAAAATGAAGTCCTTTCGCCGTATGTAAGTTGCTCATACACGTCTGGACGGATGGGGGAAGGTGGGTTTAGTTTGGGTATATACCGCCTAACGGTGGAGTCATCACATAACCCTCGCAGGAGCGGGGGTACTCATAAAGAGTTACCACCTGCCACAAGAAAAAGGTTTTAGTCACAAGGGCAAGCCAGAGATGACTGCTCATCTGATAAGTCTCCAGCCGCTGGTTTCGAACCAGCAACCTTTGGCTTACATAGGTCAGAACGTTGCCCCTGAGCTACCTTGTCAATAATTAATAATTATTTAGGTAATTTGATTCCTACCGTTCGGCTACTTTTCCACGATACGGCGGCGACATACCTTGACCTCCGTCTTTATTACAGACTATACAATACGCCCATCCTACGGCAGTGTGTATAGCGAATACGTGTTTCCCAAAGGCACGTCAGAACTAATAATATACAGTGTATGGATTACCGGTGCCCCACCACAGTTCCCAGTGTCACCACCAGGCCGCGCCCCCGCACCTGTGCCGCCGACCCGGCCGTGACTCGTGACGAGGAAAACTCCGCCTCGCGCCGTTACATCGCCCCGGGTCGCCATTCCTTCTAAAACACCAAGCTGATCGCCCTAATCAGTGATCCCCCGCACCCAAATCTGCACTGGGCCATGAGTTATCGTTCCTGTGTAATATCGGCTGTGATTACGAGGCGCCGGAAAAGCGAGCTAGGTACCTTTATTATTACCTTTCTGAAATTACGATATTCCCAAGTAGGTATTTCAAGTCAAAATATAAATGAGAAATTAGAGTAAGATGACTGTGGCAGGATCTTGTAGTCCTGTTACTGATTATCGCTTACACATGTTCCTTACCCATGAACGTGTCTATTGGAAAAGATGGTCAGACTAATTGATTCTCAGAGAAGTAAAAAGAACCTCCGAATCAATCCAAAGCTAAGTCTGGGATACGCAAAACCTTAAGATCTTTAAAAATTAAAAGGGCTCCAAGACAATTTGACAGTTTATTTGATGGTACACGCCCTAGAATAGTACATCTCCGTCCGGAAATGGCCAAGAGTACGCCAAGCAGAATCATTTCTTTTCTTCCAGGGCACCTCTCCCCAGGTGGACGATATCCATCACTCATTGAGAAGCCCCGTCCACACTGTCACTCAGGGTTTCCTCGTGAATCCGGCGATGTCTTCAGCTAGTCGGACGACAAGTATTTATGTTTCTGGGGACAAAAATCGATATTTTCTGTTTCCCAAACGAACGAGAAACACGGAGACAAGATGCAAATGTTTTCTCTCTAGTCTGTATGTGTGGACGTGTCTATAGACAAGAGACAGCATACAACCATATATGTTCACAGCCTATACAGTTCACAGCAAGGATTCACATCGTTCGGATCGCTTTTTTTTATTTTAACATGTTTAGTAAATTCGAGGGGTTTTGATCAGTTAAGATGGCTACGTGGAATCAAGAGGCGACAATGGAAATAATTGAGGAATTCCATTCGCGTCCAGTGTTGTGGTGTGTTACTAGTGCTGAGTACAAAACCCGTAACAAAAAAAGTGACGCGTAGCAGGAACTGGCTGACTGGTTTAAAGTCGGTTAAATGAAATTGAAAATAAAGTGAAAACACAGTTTAGACCATCCACTCTTCCTCGCTAAATTAGCCACATGATTAAGCACGATGAAATACGCAGAAGCTAAAACCACGTCCTCTTCAGTCATGTCGTCGAACACTGGCTTTCTAGTGTGGACGCAAAACAAGTCTGAAACTTAAAATAAAACTGTGTATGCACACAATCGGCCGAGTGTTAGGGAAGCGCGTCACAATGAGTTAAGCCAAACCAATCAGAGAGGCCGACTAGGGCCAGAGGGTGCCGGAAAGTTACAAATTTCACCTATAAATAAGAAAAACTAAACTGTAAAAGTTGAGAAGGTTGTTGTTCTAAGATTTTTTTAAATCAAATACGAAACGGGTTTCCTGATGTATTTACAAAAATAAACTGTATCAGTGGACATACTTTCTTTCTAAGTAAATTGAAAAACGATATCTTTAACAACACTATCACATTCTTTAAAGTTTATATATAAGTAAATATCATTTAAAAATTTATTGTTTCAAAAATAAAGCATCCAATTAGATGAAATAACAACAAGAGAAGAAAAGTTGGATTAATGGTTACAAATTTATGGAGGAACCCCACCACTACCGTAATACCAAGCTTTTTTAAATAGGTCTTGTTGGGTGATGTGACCTTACGCAGCATACCTAGTTTCATGGAAACCGGTTGGGAACTAAGGAAGAAACTGATTTTTTTTTAGTCCTTTGGAATAACATTGGACGCTCTCAGACTACGTACTGCGTTTACCATGGATAGTAAATTTAACTTTTATCTGAAACCGTTAGTCGTAGACTAATGATTCAAAATACTAATTTGTTTAGTTTTCAAGCAAGTTTTAATGGCGGTAGTCAAAATATACTTTTTCATTGTTTTTTATGGAAATTTAAAAAATACACATTCACAAACAGGCAGACATCTCGTCGAAACCCACTTTATTGGATTCAGGGACCCAAAAACGGATATGTCCACACTCGAGTCAAATTCTAAAATCTTGTCCAAAACAATACTTCACTTCTTCCCATATACTGTCGTATAAGTGGGAGAAAGTAAAACATTATTGGGGTTTATAATGGTTTAATGTGTGGGTAAACTTGTTTTCTCTCGAATTATCTTTTGTAGTTGTTATAACTATGGCTAGTTCGTGCTGCTGTAGCATACTACACACTATACTAGATTAATGTGATTAATACTGTATGTATATTATTGAATTCTCCATGTAAGTTGTAAATGTTAATCTAGGTGTAGTACCTTTCATTTGACACCTCGGTAATATATTTACGACTATCGTGTAGCCAGTAATGTTGTAAAAATTATTATTGTTCTTACGGGGCTAAACGAAAGGCAGACTCATTTTTTCCTTTACAACCTAAATAATTTTAATATAACATGGCTCTTACAAGACTAAAACTCAACATAGCGGCACTGATGAGGACTGATATTAAAATTAATTTCATCGCCTCAGGGTATCCCGCGCGAACAATTCACCTTGATACTGATTATCATCAGGAAATCGGCAACTATCACCGGTGGGGAGACGAGAGATGCGGCCATGAATGGGCCGGCGGCGCGGTTGGCGGGAAAGTGACGTGACGTCACATCCTGTGGCGCGGCGTGACTCACGCGCCGTCCGCTAGGTGGCACGCCGGTCGCCCGGTATTTGACAGATATGATGTGATAACGTTATCAGAGAGGCCCGGCGTCGGGTGATGCGGAACTACAGAACGAGTTCATTCTTACTGTTTAGTGCGATTGTATAACACGTCTCCATATTTCTCGTCGCTAACTTAACCTCAAAACTGAGTTATCGTCGAAATAAACGCTATTAAAACGTAAAAATTATTTCCCACTAATATTTTTAACGTATTGACATAGGTATGTTTTATCTTTGTGGGTGGGGGTATTGGCGATCCGTCAGACCAAAATTTGAAACAGACATAACGTCATCTATAACATTATAGAGAAGAGGTGGTTTCTGTATGTTTTTGATTGTTTGTGTGTTAGTTGTGGGCAAGTAAATACGTGAAATACTGAACCGACCGGTTTGAAATTTCACACAAAAGTAGATCTTGAACTCATCCAACTCATAAGCATATTTATTTCCTTAAAATATCCCCGGGCTACGCGCCGTGAACGTCCTAGGTTTCAATGTTTAATTTTCAATGAATGACAACATTGAATGTCAACAGCTGTGAACACTAAAATTTGACAGTTCGGGAAGCAGAAGACACAGTTGCTGTAATGACCTAGGTTTCAATGTTTACAGTTTCTAATTTCACCACCTGTTTTCACTACTTTTTACAGTCCAGGAAGAAGAAAGAATATTCAGTTTTACAGATAAACCGCTGGCTGGATCGAAATTAATACTGCCGAAAATGGTAGAGTTTTAGTTTCCTCCTGATGCCTGCCACCATTACACCAGTCCTTACCATTTTCCATTATTTTTAACAGGTGGTACTTCGTCATGTTGTAGACACAGACTCTCGTGTTTATAAATTTTTGAGATCGTATTGAGTATCAAATACTTGTAGTAAATACCTCTTTTAACGTGACCACTATTTTATCTCAAATAAAGTATTTTTTCATAATCTAATTTTCATGTGTTAGAATATTTATTTCATGCCGATGAGAAAACGTAACCTCTCTCAAACCTTTTTTTACCCGTGCGTCAGGTACTTTAGCGAGAATGATTATAAGAATAACTGTTGAGAGGAACTCGAAACATCCCCTTTCACAGGGAGGTAATACAATACCGGACCGGTGGCATTTCCTATAATGTAGCTACTAGGAGGTCACGAACTGTGTAGTTGCGGAGGATGGTCGGCGGATGTGAATTTTCTTACATTTTTCTATTCTACATTTTTCAAATTTTATTATCTTGTGTGCTGGTTCGGACTCCACGTTCAACTGTAGGTCCTTTAGAAATCCATTGTCTGTTGTGCTATTAATTAACAGCTCTGTTTAAGGAACATGTCAGCCTTAGTTCCAATAACAAAACTACAATACCCGGTAATAATTGAGTCCTACTGCCAGCGCGCAGGTGCATTATGGCCACTTCTATTTACTAGCGTAGGACGTTTACTAGCGCTCGCCGAATCAGACTACAAGGTCGAGCCAAAATGATTCTTCACTCATTTCTCACTCATATTTGGCGTAAAATACTTACCTGGATGAGTTGCCATTCCAGTTAAAGTATAAAATAAAAGTACGTGAAACCAGAGGCAGGTGATTACTGTCAGACCATGCGTGGTCACCACTGGCCACTGACAAACCTGTTACTGGTAATGTATTAAATCTATTACCTAGTGTAAAGGGAAATGAAATCATTAACGTTTCCTTGAAAACCATCCACTTTCTACCGCCCACAGTGTAAATTAAAACTGATCCATTTATTTTGTAGCGACAAGTTTCGCCGGTTCAAGTTAAAGAAAACGTTAGAAAAAACCTGGCAGGATATTCGAAATCACGTTAAAGCAGCAATGTAGAAGTCGCAGTAAAAAGCGTCCACCTGCGGCATTTCCTTATCAGGCCGCGTAGACGGTTACGCGCGGCGTAAAACGAAATAAACTCAGGTGGAACTGGTTCACAATAAAATGAACGCGGCTCGACAGTCGACCTTCCGCACCGTACAAGGCTGTCTGACGGCGACGGCGTGGAGGTCCAGGAGGTCCAGGCATGTCCGGTACGGCACCGTGATCTGCAAGCACAAGCTCCGCTGGAAATCATAAAGCAGCAAGCCAAAGTTCCTGAAGAAACCGCAGACACCTTCTGTGAAGTCCTTTTCCGTCAAATAATTTGGTATAGGATTTTAACTAAATACCAGTTAATTTTTTTACTCACTTCCCTAATAAATGTTAAATTAAATACCCCCATCGCAGCAGACCTGCGTACTCAGCGAATTTCCAAATCAATAATAGTATAAGTATGTGACAAGATCAATCAGTACCTGTTGATACATTAGAGTATTTCCCTATTCTCCATAACATTAACATGGAAAGAGTATGCAGGTTTTCTGCTTTGAGGAACAGTAAAAGTAGGAATTTTCACCACAAACTATTTTTATTTTGACCATATACCAAGTTTTACCATTATCTGAACATAAATAAAGGAGTTTGCCTATTCTCCATAAGATTAACATTGGAAAGAGTATGCCGTATAAATGCTGTATAATTTTTAAAAATTACATGAGAAAAACGCAAAAAAACTATTTTTGGGGTACAAAACCCCCCTAAACTACCCGTTGCGATTGACCGATATGTCTGGATTACGAACTCGTCCGAGCAAATGTAGGAATACACGTTTCTCCTAAATTTGATCTCGATCGGACCATTTTGTACGAGAGTTATCGTGTTCACAGACACATATATAAAAATTTTAACGACTATTGTTTTTGGCCTCTGGGCACCTAAATACAAAAAATAACATGGTCCCGGGCTTTCCATGAGACCTACGGTAATAGCTATGGGAAAATAGCCCTATGGGAAATTCGCTAAGTCGTCATGACTTTGTTTTGACCATGAAAACAATTTACTTTTATTTTAAAGGGTTTTTACGTTTAACGATCTGTCTGATTAGAATGGATGTGAGTGTTACAAGATTTTGTTTGAAGCGAGGCATGTTTAAGAGTTTTTAACATTGATCTCACGGGAACAAAAATCCAATTTGGCGGAAGTACTGCACACTTAAACGTCTGCAGGAGTAGCAAAATATATCGTTTTAGAAGAACAATGTTAATTTTGTGACAGCATTACCGGTTACACAATACTCGTAAAAAGATTGTTGTTGTGTCAAATTAAAGGTTAAGTTCAATCTTGGCTCAATCTAGGGAATCACATATACATATTTTTCCGCGAAAACATAATTACCACACAATTAAATCCGATAACTAACAAGTAATTATCTATAAATGGATGGAAGAATAAATACCCCAGTCGAAGCAAACCGAATTACCACTACGAATTTCACTACGAATTTCCAAATAAATAACATAATAATAATAATATTTGACAAGTTTTATTATTATATGTCGATATATTAGTCATTTGCCTATTCTCCATAAGATTAACATGAGAAAGAGTATTCAGGTTTGCTGCTGTGAGGAACGCTGAAAGTAGGTGTTTCTAGCGTAAACAATTTATATTTTGACCATTTATACCACGTTTCATCATCAACATCTGTCCATTAATAAAGGAGTTTACCTAATCTCTATATGATTAACATGGAAAAAGGGTATGCAGGTTAGCTGCCATGATAAACACATAAACTATGTTTTTTAAGCATAAATGTATGGATCTCAACCATATGAAGCTAAATATCAGGTTTCAACCAAAAGTATTGGTTAATAAGTGAAACATTAATTTTTCTTTATTCTTTATGCGATTAACATTGGAGCCCCAAAATACAACGTACTGTGTTTAGATTTTTAATATCTCGGTAACCGTTGGAGATAGAAAAAAACATTAAAGAACTAAATTATGCAGTTTTTAAGCTGATTCTAATGGTGAAAGATAAAATTTGAAATTTTTAAAAATTACATGGGAAAACCCCATTTTTGGGGTACAAAACCCCCCCAAACTACCCGTTCCCATTTACCGATATATCTGGTTTACGAACTCGTCCGAGCAAATGTACGAATACACGTCTCTCGGACCATTTTTACGAGAGTTATCGTGTTCACAGACACACACACACACACACACGCACCTACACACACACACATTATATATATATTTTTTTTACGACTATTGTTTTTGGACTCAGTGCACCTAAAGATGAAAAAATAACATGGTACCGGGCTTAAGTCTCGCCATGAGTCCTACGGTAATAGCTTCTTCCCTATGGGAAATTCGCTAAAAGGGGAAACTTAATTCCCTAGATAACCATTTTACCTTTCATTTCACACCTCAACCATCTTTTCAAGAGGCGTAAACCTGCGCAGTACGTTGCACAGCGTACTCCGTGATTAAGTCAACTGCGTCGTCCAACAATGACCTCCGTGATAGTATTCCAACGCAACGCAATTAGTGTTCAACAACCAACGTTGTGTAAACTGTGCTGCGTGTTAAAACCTGCACCAGATGACAATAATTTAGTAGTCACAATATGTAAATACAAGTATGTATAACATTTTTGATTCATTAATTATATAGTTTAGACGGAACCTATGGTATGGAATAAATAAACAAACAATTAAACACCAAACGCGCAAGCACGCAGCGCGGTTAGCGACCACGGAGGCAGGAAGACGGCCTTATCTTCTCTCAATGCAACCACAGTAGATGAGATTAGGTTAGATTATTGAAATGGCGACCATACTACAAGGTAGGTATTTTAAGCTAAGTATGAATGAGGATTGAGAGTAAGTATTGTGGCGCGATCTTGTAGTCTTGTTACTGACTAAGGCTAACATGTTCCTTAGACAGGACTTAATAGCCCAACAGCCAATGGCAACAACTAAGAGATCTTCAGTTTAACGGGGAATCCGAACCACAGCCTATGCATTAAGAATTGGTCTAATTATGAGAATGGTCTAGTGTGGATTAATGTAGTATTCAATAGTGCGGACGTTAATCCACACAGAAGAGAACACTACATCCACCAACCATCGCTTACAACTATCCACGATTCGTGAACTCGAAGTACCTAGCTGGATTACAGGACGTCGCCACCATCCCAGTCTCTGATGGGTACGAGTTGGATGATGGCTGAGGTTCGAGTTTAACCCTCGAAAGTTTACCGTCGATCAATCGACGGTAGGTAAGCTTTTACAAAAAGCAATGTTGTGAATACATTTTCGGTTAAAACTACATTGAATATAGTATCGTTGTCCCCTACAGGTTATACGCTGTTCACCGATGTATGTCTTGTGTGGCTTACTCGTTGCGTCAGAGTTCTGTGTAAGTTAAATTATCTGTCTTCTGTTGCGCGGTTTTGTCGCTTTGTTTACAATGGTTGCGTTACACGTTTTCGTCGCGTTTGTACGGTGTTCTGATGTCAATTTCTCAATTTTAAAATGGATAGCAATGATTTAAGTGTGTAAAACTATATATTTTTATTTTCCTTATGAAATTACGAAAAACTTTGCTATATTCAATTTTTGACTGGTTTTTATTTTCTGTGCTTTGTGGGGGAGCGAACTTTGAGAAATTGTTTGAATTTTTTCATCAATATCAAGTGGATACACCCACCAAAACCAAAATAAAGATAAAACATATTATTATTTTCTTACAGATGATTCAATGTAGATAAAAATAGTGAATACAGTAGTATGTTATAGTTACTGTATTTTTAGTATTTTACGTGAATTTTTTAATAAAAGTCCGCAAAAGTGCCAAAAAGGGTGAACCTCAAGGGGTCCAATAGTGAACCGTTGGAGGGTTAATACTTGGGGAAACCCTAAATCTGTGGTGATTGGTGTAGGGCGGAAACTCAACGTCTCGGAACCCCCGGCAGGAATTTCACCCTCGTCGGAACCGTTGGAGAACACGGCGGAGACCGCGGTACGGAGGAATGCGGCCTTGGCGGAGGCGAGGAGGCTGGGAGGCGCCTGCCTAGTGGCTGGACAAATACCGACCAGGTTCCGCGAAACAGTGAGAGGAGGAGGAGGAGTCGGTGGGGGGCCGGGGGGGAGAGGAAGGTGGCAAGTCGTTATAGGAGCGCGGCAATCACCGGCAATCTGTATTGAGGCAGTTCATTATCATTGATTACCGAGCTATTCTGGGACGGGTTGTTCTCTGAACGTGAATGGCGCTGTGGGAAGATCCGCCGACTGCATTCATAATAGGCCTAACGCGTACAGCGTACAACCCAGCTACGTGGGGCTCTAGGCTCTCTACGCACACGAGGAGAAACGATCGGTCAAAATCAACCATGCCACAAACAAGGTCGAACGTCTTGCGAAAATTCACTACGCCGAAGAGTACTGTATACAATCGTGTACGATATGATACCTGAATCCATGGCCGGAGTTAAAGGTTACACTTTGGGGGGGGCACAGAGTTTATATCCCGGGGTTTGTCACAATATAGCCTAAAAATATAGAAACATGTTTGTATGTACTTCCCTGTGGGAAATAGGTTAGATCATGGATATGTTTATAGGGAATGTTTTCAGTTCATCTAAACAGCTGTTCTTATTCTTTGATACTAAATATTCAATACTATTGCCCTGGTAGTTTCTATGGAAATCTGTTACACATTTTCTGTCTTAAAAATCACTAACCAATCAAAAGAAACATTTATTAAAAACTAATATAAAACCACAGTAAAAACTCATCTAAAAAACTGTGTCAAATAACAAATTATAATAGAACTGTTAATATTGGTAATAAAAATTCAAAAACCTTTAAAAATTCCGGGGGCTATTGCACTCCATGTCCCTTTTAACTCCACCTATGCTTGAATCTTTTCATCTAAATTTCTATTCAAATATCTAAATCTATTCAAATCAGAAAACAAAAAATTAAAAGCATATAACGGTGGATCACTTATGAAACGCTCTTAGGCTTATTATATGTTTTAAATTTCTGTATACTGTATGGAAGACGTGTATTTATTACCCATCAAAAAAGCAATTTTCATAAAATACAGAGATTTTTAAATTCGGACGCAATTAAATAATTTGACAAAAAATCTAGGTACGCTTAAAAAATTCGATATGTTTTATTGTTAAATAAATAAAATCTCCGAATAAAGTTATATTTTGAGTGTGATATAGATGCCCTCAATTTCGCGGTGTTCCGCTCACATACATGAGGATATTCCTGAACTGTACGAAACCAAAAAGAACAATATAAACAAAACGAATTCTGTACTGAACGTTTCAACACTAATATTACCCTTTAATTACTGGCCTGAAAGAAACAAGCTTATTTAAGAACCGAGTAATAGGTTGAAGTCAGTCTACAAATAGTATCCTGCATGCCACAAGAAACCGGTTGCATACTTCCATCCATGCGTGTGCAACCAAGTGCCCAGACAGTGTGGGCAATAAAACTCGGTCAGACCGGGGAACCGGTTGCGAGATTCCTCCACCAGAGTGCAGTCGCGGTCGCGGTCTAGGTTGTAGACTTGGAGGTTCGCGTCGCATCGGGCGAGACATGGAGTTGCTTCAGTTTTTACCGGAGATGCTAACTCTTTCTTCAGGCCATTCAGCTTGTAACCAGCGTTCTACATGACCGCCCTACCTATTATTACTCTATCGTGTCCGCTCGCGCTTTTTAGGTTTTAAGAGGTACATAAAAATAAAGAAATCTTACTCGAAGCAAAATGATCTACTGCAGTTCAAACGTTTAACGCACCAATTTTTAATAAATATTTTATTTTACTTCCAGCCCTCCATACCACCAAACCTCCAGTCTCGAGATATACAGATCCCCAGACATCTAGGCTTACATGCAGACCTTTAGCCCTTTTAACTACAAAATCCTAAGTCTCCATATATCCATGACCAAACCTCCACACCACCTAATCTACAGTATCCAGACCTCCATGCCACCAAACCTCCACACCACCTAATCTACAGTATCCAGACCTCCATGCCACCAAACCTCCACACCACCAAATCTACAGTATCCAGACCTCCATGCCACCAAACCTCCACACCACCAAATCTACAGTATCCAGACCTCCATGCCACCAAACCTCCACACCACCAAATCTACAGTATCCAGACCTCCATGCCACCAAACCTCCACACCACCAAATCTACAGTATCCAGACCTCCATGCCACCAAACCTCCACACCACCAAATCTACAGTATCCAGACTTCCATGCCACCAAACCTCCACACCACCAAATCTACAGTATCCAGACCTCCATGCCACCAAACCTCCACACCACCTAATCTACAGTATCCAGACCTCCATGCCACCAAACCTCCACACCACCTAATCTACAGTATCCAGACCTCCATGCCACCAAACCTCCACACCACCAAATCTACAGTACCTACACTTCCATGCCACCAAACTTCCACACCACCTAATCTACAGTATCCAGACCTCCATGCCACCAAACCTCCACACCACCTAATCTACAGTATCCAGACCTCCATGCCACCAAACCTCCACACCACCTAATCTACAGTATCCAGACCTCCATGCCACCAAACCTCCACACCACCTAATCTACAGTATCCAGACCTCCATGCACCAACCTCCACACACCACACCAATCTACAGTATCCAGACCTCCATGCCACCAACCTCCACACCACCATCTACAGTATCCAGACCTCCATGCCACCAAACCTCCACACCACCTAATCTACAGTATCCAGACCTCCATACCAAACCTCCACACCACCATTCGTATCCAGACCTCCATGCCACCAAACCTCCACACCACCAATCTACTATCCAACCTCCATGCACAAACCAACAACCAAATCTACAATCCAGACCTCCATGCCACCAAACCACACCACATAATCTACAGTATCCAGACCTCCACACCACCAAATCTCCAGCATCCAGACTTCCATGCCACCAAACTTCCACACCACCAAACCTCCACACTACCTAACCTCCAGTATCCACATCTCCATGCCACCAAACCTTCAGTCACCTTCAGACTCTGGACAGAAACAGATCCCCAGAGCTGCAGACCTCCAGGCGCCAAGTGCCTGTGACGTGTCTCGGCGGCGTTTCGCGAAAGCAATTACGTCAGGCACACAGCAGGTGAGTCACTGCGGTTTCCCACAACGCGAACGTCTCTCTATTTTTGGATACATTATACTGCACATAAATCACTGGTGCGGTTAGAGATTCAATCACCATCGGTATTTTGAGTGGGACTTTTGTTTTTCATGGAAATCTATTTTCGTGTCTATTTTTATCATTAAACGTTTTTTGTCTTTAGATTATTTCCAAAGTTAACATTACTATCCTCTTTAGCTTCCTCGTGGGACGACCAGTTTTACTTTCAATGTGTTTAAAAATTTCCGTAATGGACGGTGAGACCTGCCGTATTTAAAACAACATGGATTGCTAAATGTGTAAAAAACAACAATACGCCACGGTAAGTAAACATCTATTTAATCGATACATAAACTCCACAAGTTTACACACAATTATTCCAAACTAATATCACAGAATACGTCATCGAACAATCTATGTTTACTGAGTCTTTCAAATTTATAAAGGCGTTGGTTATTAATTATTCAATATATTTTATTGGACTTTTCCAAGACATCTGCCTCTTAAACTACAAAGCAATGTGGAGAAACTCCGCTCGCTTACTAGTGATTACCTAATAATTTACATAAAAAACTTAATATTTAAGTTACAGATATTAATTATCTCATGTTGTCAATAATACTATACTTAGACATCATGCACAACACAAAAACTATATTGATAAAGCACCAAATAACCACAACACTCCGCCTCCGAGCTAGCGTGCGCTCAGAACGAAAGTTGGAGCATGACTGCACGATAGATAAGTATAGTATTATTGACAACATGTTATATTAATTAATATCCGTAACTTAATAATTCAATTTTTAATGAAAAATTCTTGGGTAATTACTTGAAAACGGGAGGAGTTTCTCCACCTCCAGAAAGGTCGTGTAGTTAAAACCACCGACGCGTTGGAAAAGTCCAATAAAAGTTACTGAATAATCTATGTTTCTACGGCGTCAAATGCAGATGTACCGACCGCTCCACTCGTAAATGTATACAACACTGTACAGTGTACAAGGTCTATGTCGCATTTACTCGTCAACTCCGACAGTAAAGTCTAAACATGAACCCTGGCGATTCCGCGAATCCACGCGCTCCTCTCTGCCTTCAGTCTAGCCGCCGTGAAATTAGTTTTCCTTAGAATTTATTACTCCAGTAAGCACACTTCCCTTGCAGACTAGGTAGATTAAAACGGCTGTTCCCGTGAGGAAATCGAAAACTAAATACATACAAATTAGGCTGCAGGATATTGCTAACATATATCGTTCAGTGGCTGCAGCCTGAATGCAATCGGATAAAACATCATCCATAAGTTAAGGAGGGGGAGGGTGTGTTGTATTTGTGTATTCGTTAAAAGGATAACTAGAATGTATCAGGATTTCAGGATGTGTGTTCTGTTATGAAAGGTGACAATTAACAATCAAAATCTGAAATATAAACAAATAATGATAAGGCAATATTAAAATGTGCTCTGGGGAAAATACACATCATACGTAGAATATATAACAGGTCCTATACGTCATCGTAGTCATAAACAGATCATAATCAGAAAAATGTTAACTGCATTCGGTAATAAAATGTATGTTGAATGTAAATTGTACACAATCAATGGTTCGCCCTTGCTTTAGTTTGGGTACTCTTAGACTCCCCCAACCAGAAACACTAATAACCTATTACTAACAAGATGAATGTATGTTATATATTTGACATAAGTAGTAGTAAAATTCTCCAGGTCACTAATGGCATTTATTTACATAAGATCAAAAGATGGGGAAAATAAATGTCAAGTCACAAATACTATGACCATCAAGTTAGTTACTGAATTTAGGGGCGGCTCCAAGGGGGGGCAGTAGGGGCAATTGCCCCTCCCGAGATTATTGTGATAACCTTTTTAATAGTGATAATCCTGAAATAAAAATTCGCAGAAGTTAAAATCAATTAATTACAAAGATCGATGTGACAAGTTTAAAACAATTAAAGTAACTGCCCTCTAAAGATAGATTCGGCATTATTTCATGCATTATAAATAACATAAAATGTATGGTTATAATATCGTAAACTGCTAAAAAAATTGTAAGTTTTGAAGTTGTTATTGCCTTCATAGCAGGATTGGTAGTACATCATAACCTCATACGGTCTAAAGTAAGTTTCTATGTTTTGTAAAATGAAATAATGATATTCTTGTCATCTCTTAGGTTAATCTTAAACATTTCCTAAAATAATGCATTAGTTTCAGCTGGAAAATTTAATTCAGGAGGGCCCATCCCCAAACGCCACACTCTTGTGCCCACACCGACAATAGGTACTGGAGCCGCCCCTGACTGAAATGGCAACATGTCCAGGTATTTTAAGCCAAGTATGAATGAGGAATGAGTGTAAGATAATTGTGGCGCGATCTTGTAGTCTTGTTACTGACTAAGGCTGACATGTTCCTTAGACAGGACTGTTAATTAATAGCCCAACAGTCAAGAGACCTTCAGTTTAACGTGGAGTCCGAATCACTGTCTCTGAATTACGAACTGGTCTAATTATGAGGATGATATTTAAACCTGCAAGAGTTAACCTCCAAGAGTGTGACCTCCAAGAGTTCTAGTCTAGGAGATGATTATCAGGTACAGAGGCTTTTCGATAAAGACTGTACATGTACTCACTAGCATTATTGGGAGAAGAGAGCGAAATTGTAGTACATTGTATCTTTCTCGAAGAATTTATAGTTATTAATATATTTTTATTATTACTGTATTAATATTTATTCCGTAATATAAAAACACAAGCTATAATGAAACTGAAAAAGAAAAGCAAGGTTGATTGTAGATTTGCCAAATAAACTCAGGGCGTCTGTTTATGTACTGATACTGCATCGGTAGGGTATACAGTACTTAAATGCAGATACAAGACGAACACTAAGAATAATTCAACTGGTTCCCGGTAAAGCCAGAGTGTGTTCAGATGAACCAACACCTAAAGCTCCAATATTTGTGTTTACTCGACACGGTTTTCGAGCCACTGAGAGAAGTAGTAAACAAACCACATGTCACTTGCTCGGCATCAAGTCGCCTATATCTCCGAAATCAAATAAACAAGCGAGCGATAAGGTCAAAAATACAACACGTAAATCAACGTAGAACGTCTGTGACAACTCTAGAGTACTGGAGACCTTAACCCTAGTCTTATACACTGGGGTGTAACTGGGGTGTCTTATACACAGATTATGTTGTAGTGTCAGATAAAACAAACAACAAAAATGGAAAATTTTCCCCCGTTAAAATTTAAATTGGCACCGCGTAGAACACATACGCAGTGTTCTTCAGTTCGGCTTGGACCACAACTACAAGGACCTTTGAATCTGCCGTGGGGTGTCATACAAGCCAGTGTCTAGGTTATGTAGCTGTTTAGGCAGTTGCTATTTTATGACAGTTTTATTTTAGTTGTTATTTTATGATGGTAGTGCATTTTTACCGAAATAAATATATGTTTTTATTTATAAGTTACTAGCTGACCCGGCGAACTTTGTAACGCCTGTCAGTAAACACATGTCAACTTTAAGACTGGCCATGTTGTGAAGTCGAATAGCATTACGGCTTCATTGAAAAAGGTTATGTATTCTGGGTCGCGGTATAGTGAATAACATTACTGAATCGATAAGACATATTAATAAATCCCATAAAACAAATAAATCTGAGTGGATTAATTCACAATTTTCAAATCCAATCCAAACTCAAACCAAATCTAACTGTTATACGGCTCTTATAGGTAAGATATACAACTGATTATTATAATAAACGTAATATATATAAACATTATAATTATTTTTTATTTGGCTAACATATAAACACGTGACTTTCAATCAGACAGAAAATAAAAATATAAATGTATAATCCCCAAAACCGTAAACTAATAACGTGGCTGTTCATTTTGTAAAGCACATATTTACTTCATATTTTTACATAATCCCTATTCCATATTTCCTCCATTATATTTCCTCATAATCTAAAATCTAAAATTGACCCGGGTCGCTTCAAAAGGCAACTTAGGTCTACTACAGTGTCCATAACTGCATCGCTGGCGGACTATAGCTTATGTCTTTCTGATATTTTAATTTTAAGTTTTTGTTTGGTATAAGCTATATTGTAATATTTTCTTGACCTGGCTAATACAATTGTACATTGTCAATCTGGCTTAAATAAAGAGTTATTGAGTTTACATAAATGAATGATTCAGATAAAACGGTACACACATTCACTTTGATATATAGAGATATATCTCAGTTACAGTAGGCATACCTGTTGACAGGTGATCCACAGTATGGCGGAGTGTGGATACTTGAGCGGTCCAGCCACGTGACCTCCCCCAGCCTCCCTCTGCTGCCTGATCAGCTCACTGTGTCTCTTCCCCGTGGACTCCACCACCTGCAGCGACCTGCAAAACCAACGTACTCTGTTCAATAACGCAGACTTTAATCCACACCATAGAATATCAAGACAAATAAGAAACCTTATTAACCGTTAGATATTTACAGAAATAGAATAGGTCTCGTTGGTATGAACAACTGGTTCTTTTCTTGATAGAGAGATAAATAACTGGAGAAAATTTTAACAAAATTGATAATAACAATACATAGAAATCTAGAGTAAATTTAACGTGAAAAGTAACAATATATGAACATTTGACCAAATAACAAACAATATATTTGCGGCTTCATAAGGCAACTAAATGAATAACGATATTTAACAAGAATTAATCTATTGAAACAAGAATAACTTGTCAGACACAATACTAACCAGGGACTTTGGTAATGTGCTGTACATTTTCACAGCCAGGAAATTATGATACTTCTGTGTCTTAACTAACCTATATTTAGTTGTATCAATTTCATCCCTAAACCTAGTATTATAAAGCACTTAACCATATACACATCTTTAGTTATAGTTCTTTGTAACTTGAAAAACGTATAAATTTGTAACAGTTAAAATTCCAGTTTGTAAAAAAAAGAAGACGTCGATGATCTAATATTGATAAAATTTTGATTGTTTTTTTGCAAAATAATACTCGTGTTTATATCAACATCATTACCCCAGATAAAAAATACAAAGTATGTCAGTTATCGCATTCACACGCCATAAGTTACAACTATCCAAAATTCGCGACCTCTAAGTAGCTAGACAGGGGACCCCACAGTTTCAGTCCAACAGCAAATATGCTACTGATAAATTTGAAAGAAGACTGGAGAGTAAATGGTTCAATCAATGACGTCATGGATTCCGGAAGTCTTTGGTTCAAATCCTGGTATTTCCGATCAGTTTACCGGCATAAAGTACCCCTTTCTCTGCATGATACGACCCAGCACAGATCCGCAGAGTATATCTAGATCTAAGAGGCTGACTACTACTGTACTTAAAAGAAATAAATTCCACTTTAACTTTAAAGTTCCCAGTTCGGTGTGTTAAACAATGTGGAACGGTTACATCTGATAAATACAATAACAACACAAGAGTGCTAGAATTCACACGAGTTAAAATGTAATAAGCTATGACGAATCGAGAATCTTTATCGCACAGTAAAACTTTCATTGCATCTGCGTTCCTCTAGACCGTGGCTAACGTTTCAAATCTGCAAGGGTTTCTCTCAACCATAACTCGAAGGTTTACAACTTCGGTTTTGTGTGGACAAAAAGTACATGACGAATACGATTTGACGTCGGAATTCTCATTCTCTTGATCCGGTTGAAATAAATATTGATGAAAAGGGAACAAACATTGTTGATCGTATGAAGGTTTCTACAGTATGTAGTTTGTCAACTAAAATTCAGTTTCAGTTCTGCGTGGCTATCTATCTGACTGGGATTTACTAGTTCAGGGAACAAAACTTGTGCATATTAAGAATAGTGTCCAAAAAACTGGTGAACCCTTTGCTAACCACTATGATGGAGTCACATATCGCCTTGGTCCCCCCTTGTCTCTCTCTCTCTTTCTCTCTCAGAGGCTTAACCATAACCGGCTGAGCTTGAACAACATCTGACCAGAATAAATGGTGATGGAGTCAGTGGTGTTGCTTCGTAAAATCCCGCGAGAGAGGGAGAAACCTAAATTTTCCCAACTGCTTAACGTAGATTCCCCAAATACTTTTAATTTAAAAATACCAATTACCAATTTCTGTACTATTTATTTATGCTAATTATTATACTGTAGTACACTGCACTGAATTGTCAATTTTAACAATTTATTAACTTTCATTAACTAAACACACCTAGTTTTACATTATACAAAATTATTAAACGTTCTACCAAATTCGTCGTGAAGTTGTACTACTCCAAAGCAACTGATTAAGAAATATTTCAAATCCAATAAACTTCTACACGTTGAAGTGTAAAATTTTAAGGATATAAAATGCAAATTAATATGGAAAACTGAAATCCTTTTTGACATTGGTAGTAAGATCAACACCTTCATAAAACTTATAACTAAAAGGTTTGTAATGATTAATATCAATATCACTGTTGTGAATAATATTATTATTGGCTAGTTAGGAATAAAACTACAATAAGCCTTTTTTTAAATAAAAACGCGTAACTTTGCTGATACAAAACACGTAAACCTTCATAAACCTTGCAACTAAACACAATATTAACGTTTTGAATAGCATTACAGTCTTTAGATTTAAATAAACAGAACATATGGCTAGCATAAAACACACACTTGCAGCTTAATTAATAATAAATTAAGCCGTACAGTGACGATTTAACCTTCAGGAAACTTGCGCCAAACACGTTTGTAATGCTGGAATATTAGTATCGTATTTGAATATCCATTATTAATAATGGATTAATAATAATCATTGATAATGGATAGTAAAAGACTAGTTTTATGAATGAATGACAAGCAGTGAACCCGTCCTTTGTACGGGTGGCAGGATCATGACGCAGCATGCTGGCGTGAGTAGAGCGAATTTCATTAAACTTATGTTATTCACATCATAATAATCGAATAGTACTAAGTGTACAGGTTTGCTGCAATACGAATTGTTTTACATGGTAATGTGCTTATATTAAGGTTGTTCACTAAGTAAAAACACAAACAGTTTACAAAATTATGTAGATAACAAATCCAGTTATACCAATTTCTCTATTATCCGTAAGAATTACATGGACAATGAATACGTAGGTTTGCTGCCGTAAGAAAAGTTTAATTTTGTGATTTTGTTGCTGAATTAATATGAGATGCACTTGCATACTAAGTTTTGAACAATATTTAGGTAAATAAGTGAGTTATTGACATTAGACTTCAAATTGTGTTTACCATTTTGAATATGTCAGTGACCAATCGACCTAAATTGTGTTTTCGAGCTGAATCCAATGGTAAAATGTAAAAATAGGGTTTTTCAAAATGTATACATAAATAAATTGAAACCACCATTTTTGGATTCAACCCCTCCCCCAAAAGTGTAGTTAATATAGGTCGATTGCGTTGCCAAACGAAGTTGTCTAAGATACTACAGAAAGGAACAACTCCACTAATTTTGAATGACACCTGAAAACGTGTTCAGGGGGTTGAATTATGAACTTCTCTCATGGTCCCGGGTTCAACTGTCGTCATGTGGGTCATGTGAGTAGCTTACTTTTCAATAGGAAATTCGCTAATGACCCTCGCAAAAAATCAGTTGGTCTAAGTCAGTGACAAATCTACATGTCATAATCCGTTTCCCTCAACACCCCTTTCACTTTTAATATCCACGTAGTTTTTTGTCGATAATAATAATAATATATTTGTAGCAGTTGACGTTAAACGTCGTTAAAACATCGTATATCAAACGTCAAATATAAATTTTAACAATACAATAAAGTTCAAAAACAAATACAATAAAATAATACTAAACAAATGCAAAACAATTTCTACCCCTGGGGAATCTAAGACAAAAAAAGAGTAATCAGATATTTTTAATAAACTCAAAACTCAGCTCCAACGGTGTGATGTGAACTCGTCCACCGCGTAGCTCACATGGCTTGTCAACTCACTCTTCAGTCTCGTTTTGAACAAACGGGATCTCTCCAGACTTTTGAGTCTCTCAGGAAGGCGATTGAGGAGCCCGACAACTACCTGAGGAGGGAGTTTCGTAAACGCAGATGTGCGATGTTGAACAGTGCGGAAATCGTCCCGTGCTCGTGTCCCATAGCCGTGGAAAGTATTGCCTTGCACTGGCAAGTATTGGAAACAGCAATAAGTTACGGTTTCCAATATATAAAGGGAGGGCAGGGTCAAGATTCCTAGCCCCTGAAAGATTGTCTACACGATTGCGGTGTTTCAGGAAAGAAAGGTGAAATAATTATTTTGAAGAAAAATCAATAGTCTTCATTTTTATTAATCTGAACCGGATATGATTCTATAGACAATAACCACACGACTTGGCACATTCCCCAGGCAGCATCAGGATGTCGTCTCCGTCTACAGCCGTGTCGGGTGTGCCATTACCCGACGCGGCGGTCGCAACACAAGCAGACGACGTTCCTGGAACGCTCCGATCAGCTGATTCTCAGCTGAGCGCCTGTATCATCCTACCGTACCCAGCCGGGTTACACATCCGGCGTCTGCAAAACGCGATCTCAGTAACACGTCAGTGACGAAAGTACTGCATTTGAAGCTATCGTTGGAATACGGTATTGTTAAAAAAATTATGACTCTGGCAATCACTCCTTGGGTAAGTCACAGCGGCCGGTGACTCCTGTCAGATCACGAGCGGTCACCTCTGGTTTGTATGAAACCAATATCGCTATGGTACCGTACAAGCCCTCGGGTTATGGGTATGGGGTTGGGGGTTTTAAGAAAAAAAGAAAAATATTACACAACTATCTTTTTGCCATAGGCTATCGTTATACAGCACCCTACAAGGATTCTATGAATTTGTTCTGGTTATAATAAATACTTCAGTAGGATTCGATTAGATTATTGAAATGGCGACCATACTACAAAGTAGGTATTTTAAGCAAAGTATGAATGAGGATTGTGGCGCGATCGTGTGACTACACGATCGAACAAGACTTTGTTACTGACATGTTCCTCAGACAGACAGGACTGTTAATTAATAGCCCAACAGCAAATGGCAATTAATGGACCTACAGTTTAACGTGGAATGTTCTTTGCGGATTAACGTAGTATTCAATAGTGAGAACGTTAATCCACACAAGAGAACATCACTATCCACAATTCATGACCTCCAAGTAACTGGATTACAGGATAACGCCACCATCCCAGTCGTTTTTTTCAGTTCGTTTACAAATTTCAATGCCAAATAAGTTGAAACTTGCGCCAAGGTAAGGTTTTAACTTATAGCAAAATTAACAACATAATTGAAAATAACACACATTAGAGTGCCCTGACATTCCGTCATACTGCGCTCTGTGGATGTAAGTTAGAAGTATTAGTCATAATATAATAATATCAAATCATCTTACATCCGCAGGAAACTCTTACTAAAATATTTATGATAACCAAAACAAACATAACTGCCGCAGTACGTTGTGTAGTGTCGTGTCCTGAGACTAATACGTTGTACGAATTTATATTTTAAGAGTATGAGGTGGTTAGTGGTAAAGAAGAAATTTTATTTTTTTCAATACAGGTCCCTTTATTGGGAATTGCTTGCTTTAAATTATTGTAAAGTACAACTAGAGTTGGGGGACCTTACCCTCTCATGATTTGGGGGTGATATTCCAACGTGAAACGGTTAAAAAATAAATTTATTTAAAAATTGTTAAAAAATAAAATATTTGAATAACCCGAATTCAAGCCAAACTGTTACGTTTTCACAAAATAACTCGTTCCACAAATTGCGTCTCAGAATAGTCCATTTGAGGAATCCGTGGAAAGCGGAAATCCGAGAAGCGGCGCGGCGGCCTTGACAGTGGGCGAAATTTGGCGGATCGGGGACCATCAAGGCCGAGGGACGGATCGGTCGATGGTGAATGTGGGGCGAGCGCCAGCAACTACTGCGCGGCGACGGCGGTGACTGACCCGTGGAGGCTAACCTCCTAGGCGGGGGCGGCGCCTCCGGGGACATTCTCCAAATTATAAAAACCCTCAACTGCCCATATCACTATAAACCTTATGCCCAGTCCTACGTGGACGACGCGATCCTAGCGACCAAAACATTGGTCCTTCGTGGATCTGGCCGATTTCAGCGATTCTGACGACCAAATCCTTCAGTGTCATCTTGCTCTCAAAAGAGAAAAACCGTAAGGTGTTACTTGTTATTAAATGCTACTTAAATGAACTTCATCAGCTAGTTTGCTCCAAATACGTTCATTCACCAGCCTCACTGGGATGGTGGCGTCATCCTATAATCCAGCTATTTGGAGGTCACGAATTGTTGATAGTTGTAAGCGATGGTCGGTGGATTTAGTATTCTCTTGAGTGCATTAAGAGTCTGCATCAGTGGTAGGCATCTTGAATTTTAGTCCCGTAAGGGCAATGTTAAATTCTGGCGGAACATACCTTCACTTTGGCGTGTGTAGTGGCGTTAATTATCAAAGTATCAATGTAAAACTTTGGAAGTACATTGATGAGATGTGACTCAAGGGCATGACCTTTTCAATATGTTAAAAAATTTAACTTGATATAAAAACAAAAATCCAGAAGTATTTTACAAAATAAATCTTTTTTTTATTGAGAGCGAAAATAAGAAGTTGTGTAAGGTGGTGCCCTGAAGGACTCTTAATACCTTTAATTTCACACCTCTTCCGTTAATTTATGACAATAGGTCAAGGAGATATAGGCGCCAGAATTTAACATTGCTCTTACGGGACTAAAATCCAAGATGGCTACCACTGATGCAGACTCTTAACGTCCGCACTATTGAATACTACGTTAATCCACAAAGACAATCCTCATAATTAGACCAATTCGTATTTCAGAGGCCGTAATTAGCATTCCATACTTAATACCTTAGTAGGTCGCCATTTCAGTAATACGAGTGCCGTTCTTTAATTTAATTTAACTGAAATTTAATTCTCACTCGGAAGTAAATGTCTCCGCTTTAGTAAATCATATCGGTACCACGCCCGACCACGGTCCACGGACGCCCCTGCGACGAACTGGATTACCAGATGATCATGGCGAAAGAATTTGACAACGCACTTATGAGCTTCCATACATCATGACGCCCTCCGGAGCGACTTATAATAAAGAGGTTCCCCGGTCGACGATCAATTGTGGCATTAACGCTTAACACCCCCTCCTCCTCCCACGACATTGCACTTATCCCCTTGGTTGTAGCGGGGGATTGATGATATTCATCCACCGCGAGGAGATGCATCACGGGAGGATGTCCGCGTCTTTGCATCTCCGCATCTCTACATCTCCGCGCCATTTATCCTGTATCCGCGCTGCCAACATTTGTTACAATGATCTACAACTTCTTGAGGGAGAAGGGCTTATTTTTAGCGAATTTACCATAGGGAAGAAGCTATTATCGTAGGTCTTATGGTAAGACCATGTTATTTTGTCGTCTTTAGGAGTCCAGAGACCAAAAATAAGTCGTTAAATGGCCCAATCGAGACCATTTTAATTTATTAAATTTTTAAAAATTTCAAATTTTACTTTCACCATTACAATCAGCTTAAAAAACTACACAATTTAGTTCCTTAAAGTTTTTCTCCATCTCCAACGGTTACCGAGATATTAAAAAAATCTAAACACAGTACGTTGTATTGTGGGGCTCGACTTAACGATAGATAAGTACTGTATAGCAGTATTGATAACATGATATAGTTAATGTCCGTAACTTAAAAATTAAATTTTTAATGTAAATTATCAGGTACTTGAAAATGGGGAAATTTCACCACCTACAGAATCGTTGTTGTTATCGTTATGTAGTAACGATAACAATAGACGCGTTGGAAAAGCCAAATAAAAATATTGACTGGGATGGTGGCGACATCCTGTAATCCAGCTACTTGGAGGTCACGAATTGTGGATAGTTGTGAGCGATGGTCGGTGGGTGTAGTGTTCTCTTGTGTGGATTAACGTCCGCACTATTGAATACTACGTTAATCCACAAAAGACTATCCTCATAACTAGACCAATTCGTAATTCAGAGGGCGTGGTTCGAATTCCACGTTAAACTGTAGGTCCCTTAGTTGCCATCGGCTGTTGGGCTATTATTTAACAGTCCTGTCTAAGGAACATGCAAGCCTTAGTCAGTAACAAGACTACAAGATCGCGCCACAATCATCTTACACTCAATCCTCATTCATACTTGGCTTAAAATACCTACCTTGTGGTATGGTCGCCATTTCAAATAATCTAATCTAATCTCATTGAATAATTAATAACCAACGCCATTATGCATTTCAAAGGTACCTTGGTATGCACCGCTACCGTTATCAGAGACCGCCTTTTTACCCACACTTTGTCCGCCTACATAGAAACAGATGTGCGTGTGGGACGTATCGAGCTATAGATACCAGCCAGCCGACACAGTAAAAGGTAGGCAGTACTGTAATGATAAACTGATTGGCAACTCCGGGATAGGAACCTGGCACATCACTGCCTCTGATACGGAATTCGTCACATTACCACACAACCCCATACGTATGAAAACTCGTCTTCCTTAGAGACAATGAGTTTAGTACAAAAAATATTTCAACAACGTTGATAATGTTCTAGACCAATCTGTCTTAGAAGGTGGGATGACACACGACTCATTTATGTGTTTATAAGTGTCGAATAGTAAAGTAATAAATCGGTAAAAAACATTACTCTGTACATGTTACAGTGGAACCTTCATAAATAAAAAACTTCACAAATTCGAAATCCTCGTTAATTCGACTGTTTTCCGTTAAAATACCTCGATAATTCGAAGTTATTGACCAAAAAACCTCTGTAATTCTAAATGATGCAATCGCTGCAACTCTATAACTACCCCTTGGTTATTCGAAATCGATTTAAATTTGTTATGATTGAAAACATCGATATTTTACTGCTTTGCGTTTAGACATAAAATTCCCACCTCTCAGTCGAGCGTGGGATCGATTTGAAAGTGGCCGTACTCTAGTTAGTGCAGTGTTGTTTGTAAGTTGTTTTATAGCTATTCGTGGTCAAGTGAGTGCGTCTTCGTTTTCAGCCAGTATGGCAAAACGTATGTAAGGTACTTAACGAGAAAATGGTTAAAGTTAGTTTTACAAAGAAGGAACATAAAATAGTAACATGAAATATTTCTTCAGTCTTGAAGTACGTACATTTTAAAATTTTATTCTGTAATTGTTCATTACAATATGTAATTAATACTGATGTATTTTGAAACTACCGAAGCTAATGACTGTATTCATTGCTCCACTGAATTGAACCTCTTTTATTCGAAATACTCGATAATCCGATGTTTTCTCGTTCCCCTTGGGATTCGATTTATCGAGGTTCCACTGTACCTGTGTAAAGTTCCACGTCCCATGTCATAGTCTTAGACACCGACCCCGGCGAGGGGGCCGTAATGAAGACGGATCACAGGAACTTGCAACTGTCACGGACTGACCGCCATCTTGGACAATATTGTCGCCCGCTAAACTGAGCTGTAGAAACCCTTTCGTAGGAGGTAACAGCGAAGAGAGAAAAGTTCTCTCAAGTCAAACATATGTGCGATTGATCCATGCCAAGTGTCTCCGATATCTTTAATTTGTTGTTATAACGTTTAATTTCGCATCGCCTGCCTGCGAACTGTGACCATTGGCCAATTGTCAAATGTATCATTTGTAATATTTCGTTTTCAATATATCTGTGCAGAAGCAACGACAATCCAAAATTGTCTCTGGTCAAATACATCAGCTAGATTATAGTGTCACCAGAAATTTCCACAGAAATAAACATTCCGCGAGCGTAGTTGCATCCATTCGTTCTCTTGGTCCTTCGAGCCGGATTTTCACGTTACGGGAGGTTATTTCGTGAACCCCTCGACGCTTCCACATTTTCAACCCTTCTTCAGTATAATCCGTCTCGTTATGATTCAGAATACCCAATTTACCAGCTGCCGTCTGGCGTGTGGTTTTACAGCATAACCATTCATTTCCTCGGTCCTCCGTGCCGGATATTTCACGGTGCTGGAGGTTATCCCGCTGGAGGTCCGGCCGCCGGCCTGCCGAGGTCGTCGCCTGATAAGTCTACATTAATTAATACCGCCGGTTAATTGTGGTGCGCTTATAAACGGAATAATTGAACCCGGGACTCCTCGGCTGTGACGGCGGAAACGCGTCCGTCCCCTTAATTCGTCTGGCGTCTACGCGTTTTCTTCAACCTCAAGTTTATGGATACCAAACTTATTGGTATGTAACGAAATAAAACGCGAATACGTAATTTGAAATATTCAGCACAGACCGCATTTATGGTTAACACGTTTTGATTGCAAAGAAACGTTCAAAAATGCTTAACTTCCTCGTCTAATGAATAGTGGACACTGCAGTCAAAGTCATTACTTCTGATATCTGCACTGACTTATTTTCTTTTTTTCTCAAAATTTCACGAACCGAAGGACCAGAGACCTTGTCCGGTAAAATTGGCAAGTATAAAGACTATGAATATACAAATCTTTTCATGTACTGCATTTTCACATGCAGTATTGATAAACGTTTTAACAAAGCTCAACGTCGTGATCTTGACGTTTCCAAGAGTAAACATCAAAATTTCGAAGACTGGTACATAAAAGATTAAAGAAAAAACAAGCGTCATTGAGAGTACGTACTTTAGTCACATAACAAACACAATCAACATTATGAACACTATTTTTTTGAGTCAATTATACATCTTATTTAAGAATATCCCCAAACGCAATAAAGTTAGGGTTTAGCACAAGTTAACAGGTTTCCGTAACAGGGATATTAATATTAATTATAGACGGATCGATAGTATAAAATGGTTGTCATTGTTTTGATATTACATATTATACATTGTTTAAACGTATTATTGTTCTTCTTAAATAACATTTGTATTCACATGATAAACGTAACATATTGAACTTTCGTTAAGTTATTATAGATTATTCCATGATATAATTTAATCTCTAACCTAACTTAAATCACGTAGATTTTCGTCAAGTTTATATTTTGAACTCAATCCAGGCGATTGATATAAAAGTTAGATATCACACATAATCGTATAGACAGACAAACGAACATAGCCCTTCGATGGCTCCCATTAAGAAAACAATTTACACAATGACAATGTCAGGAAAAATATTTGACATATCGATCGGACGTAAAGCAAACGGCTTCTTTGAACGTACACAAACCGACATATTCAATCTATATAAATGCACGTCGGCTCTCAAAAGTACATATTGTTGCACATTCCACGCTTTATTTGGAGAGTCAATAAAAATCTAAGTGATAACAGCTACCATTTGTCAATCTAACAGTCTAAGATTACAATATATTATTTGGTGAACTAACACTTAATAGATACTGTATTCCTTTAAATTATTCCAGACATAAATTAACGGACCTTTCGGCCAAAAATCAGTTTTGGTTTCAGTGAGACAGTAAATAATGTATAATAATTCTTTTCCTCTAGAAACACCATAAGAAAACACTATCTAAATTATGTTCCGTCTCTTTAGCATAATACTAAATGGGAGTTTTCCTTTATCCTAAATTACAGCTTTTTCCCAACACGATATAACAAAAATTGTAATTAAAATCTATAACTAAATCAAACGTTTTCTCAAATAAGCTACGTCAGTCTTGACAAAATCCACCACATCTTAAGTAATTTGCAGAAAATATTCACATTAATAGAACATTTTAAATTTTAAAGATGGTACAAGTAAAGCAAAGGAGTTTCTAAAGTAAGGTTTGGTAATTTTAGTAGTTTTCTAAAAGGTGGCTAAAAGGCCACGCCCGCTGGATAAACGCGAGGCGCATTTATGTGGTCGTGTAATTTGCCAACATAAAATAATGACGCATTCAATACGACTCTCGTCGGGTGGAATGCGATTGAATGATAATTTCAAGTGTTTAAGTATAAGTAAGTACAGTGATTAGAAAGTAAACAAGCAAGGACATGGTAAAGGAAGTAAGCTAAACACATTTCTGGCCCAATTTCACGAATAGGCCGTTAGTCTGGCAAAACAATGTCAGAACGCAGCCCAGTTCTACTGGATTAACAACCGGAGTGTTGGTCGTTATAGTTGAGTCATGTTTCAAGTGAATCACAGTCCGGAAATACAACTCTATATCAAGTAAGGCCGTGAATAAGGAAATCACCAATGTGTCAAACATTATACGAAAACAAGGAGGTTTATTCAGCTTCATAACTTGATGTTCAACGGTTCGACCCAGAGGAAAATCTTGACACAATTAATTTAGCCATGATATTTATACTTGGGATTCTTTTGTTCATCTATAATATTATAAAGAAGAGGTGGTTTCTGTATGTTTCTTTGTTGTGGGAAAGCGCGAAAAATACTGAACCGATCCGTTTGAAATTTTACACTAAAATCCTTAAACAGAACTGTTAATTATTAGCCCAACAATCAATGGCATATCTAAGGAACGTAAAGTCCAAACCACTGCCTCTAAATTATGAACTGGCCTAATTATGAGGATGGCATTTGCGGTATAACGTAGTATTCAATAGTGCGGACGTTAATCCACCTAGAACACTACATCCAACGTCTATCGCACACAACTATCCACAATTCGCATCCTCCAAGTAGCTGGATTAGAGGACGTCACCACCGTCCTAGTCAAGTTTGGGAAGAAGAAGAAAGAAAGTTAATTTTCACAGATAAACTGCTGGATCGATTAGTGATCGAAATAGTGGAATGGTAGAGTTCAAGTTTTCTCCCGGTGCTTGCCTATATTACGTTAATCCTTATCCTTTCCCGATACTGCTTAACGAGTGTTATTTAGTCATTTTGTAAACAATTTATATGTATTAGTATACCTTTCAGCCTTTTTTACACGTGCGGATAACGGGTACTTTGGCTAGTTGACCTATAAATTAGTAATCATAGCAAATAAATCACCTGGGCATTGCGTACCAAGTAAGTTCAAGTTCATCATATCCATTACACTCATTACAGTCACCCTTTACTCGTATTCACAGAAAATACACAAAAAGTGATAGTCGTTTTCTCACAAATATGAATATGACGTACGTTCACTGTATGAAACAGGTTACGTCATTAGTGCAACCTCTATTTGCGGATTTCTGCGTCTAATGGAATCTGAATAACAATGTCATTCATTATGTTGTTGTATTGGCCCTTGTTTCACAACGAGCGAATTCCTCAGATTCTTGTCGTCACAGCTTTTCTTGTTTGTCATGACGGTTTGCAGTAGTTCTCAGAACTGGGAAATTACTGAATGTTCAAAAGTTTGAATAACAACTAAACGTCTCCGCTATTGTAACGGTTGTTTTTATTAAATCACTGTCAATAATGCATTTCGCAGATGCTTACGTAAGTCTCTCTGGGGAAATAATCCTGTAATCCAGCTACTTGGAGGTCACGAATTGTGGATAGTTGTGAGAGATGGTCTGTGGATGTGGTGTTCTCTTGTGTGGATTAACGTCCGCATTATTGGCCGTGGTTCGGATTCCACATTAAACTGCAGGTCCATTAGTTGCCATCACTTAGTCAGTAACAAGACTACAAGATCGCGCCACAATAATCCTACACTCAATCCTAATTCATACTTGGCTTAAAATACCTACATTGTAGTATGGTTGCCATTTCAATGATCTAATATAATCTAATCTAAAGTCTCTCTGGAGAGCGTGAAATATTTATTTAGAGAAAATTCTGATGGCAATGAGCTCTCGTGGGAAAACAGGTGGTTTACCGTTTACTATCGTTGTATTCAATAACAGGAATTAAAGTCGAGGGGGTGTTAGTGAAACATGTATAGCTCCCAATCCAAAACGAAAAATTATATGCTAATAAAACATATTTTTCCAATCAAATTACATGAATAAGACAGATACAATGTAACACAATTTTAGATAAAAAATAAGCAACAAACTGAAAAACCAGTCTGTAAATATAAAATAAATGGTCATTTAACAGGCACTATACAAGGTCACCTGTTCACTATCTGATTATAACTGTCCGTAGGTTCGAGCCAAGTAGCGCAGTTATTCAAGGAATGTGCTCGCATATTTCGAATGCCAATCGAATGCGCTGTGCGTTTCTTGAAGGTTAATCTCACCAAAACATTCAAAATGCCAAAAACTAAATTCCCGAGTAACTACGGGATTGCCATCACTGTAAGTGACGGAGCAGTACAGTTGAAATGCTCGTGTATGAGTTCACCTTTCAGAACCCACATGGCAATCACCACTCCCTGAACTGTTGCAGAAACGCGCAATACGAGTGTTGTGAACTTTTAACGAATTTTCCATAGGGAAGAATCTATTACCGTAGGTCTCATGGTAAGACTTAAGCCCGGGACCATGTTATTTTTTCCTTCTTTAGGTGCCTAGAGACAAAAAACAAAAGTCGTTAAAATTGTTATATATACATGTCCTCCATACCACCTATACAGAACTTATATATTTATATCTCAATAAAAAAATAATAATGATTTATTTTGTAAATATCCTGGCATTTTTGTTTTTATATCAAGTTAATTTTTTTCCATATTGAAAAGGTCATGCCCATGAGCTACATCTCATCAATGTACTTCAAATTTTTCATTGATACTTTGATAATTGACGCCACTACACAATTATTATGAAGGTATGTTCCGAGAATTTAACATTGTCCTTACGGGTAAAATTCAATATGGCTACCACTTCTTAAAAACTTAACAAACATTTGCCCTTCCGTAAGCTCTTGGTGGGGTAGGGCCTTCATTTGTTAAAAGCCACATATAGTGTCCCTTATCTATTTAGTACAGTTAACCTCCTTTACACTATAGTTATTACTTTCTCCCACATTACGATAGTTTATAGAGAAAGTATTGTTTTCGTCAACATTCTCGAATTTAAGTCGATAATGGACATATCCGTTTTGGGGTCCCCTGGTCCAAAAAAAGGATTCGACGTTATGTTTTTCTGTCCGTGTTTGTGTCTGGATGTGTACAGAGTCACAGCCAACCCCGTTGGTCCGATTTAGATGAAATTTGGTATGTATGTATATACTAACCATATCTACAAGATTTTCTTGTGTTTTTTTATTTTAAAGGGTAGTTCGCCCTTAAAACCGCTTAAAACGTAAAAAATCCAAACTCCTCAAAAATGGCTTTAACGATTATGATTAACAACAATTAATTGGTATGCATGAATTTAGTACGGTTCAAAAGTTACGGACTTTTATGTGTAAAAAAAATCCATCTTTTAAATTTACCGCAAAAACAATAAAGGTAAAGTATAATTTAATTACTACCATTATAACCAGCTTCTTACTTATTTTCCAACCGTTTTCCACGAAAATGTTTCGTATTACGGGGGGTGGTTATGCCCCCCAAAATGTATAACAGTAAATTTAACTTATTTATCTTGTTGTTAGTACCATCAATTGGAAGAATATTTTTGAAACAGTAAATTTTTAAATGCTATTTAGATAAACTTTGAATAATATGATGATAGGTTTAATGTTGTTGTTTTAAAATTTATTTCACGGAGAAAGTATGTGTCAGTCCGAAACGGTTTAGTTTTTTTGTGGCCTTAGTCGCAGCTGAGCCTAAACACCTATATTATGACCTAAGATGTTCAGGTGTTGGGACAGAATTTACCCAAACGTAACACATGGGTTGGTCCCTGACTGTCTTATTGTACTTTAAAGTGCCTTATAATATCACCTTGTAATAGGGTACAATAAAATGAAGTTTTCACACTATTGGTACGGTAAGTCTTATGGGTATATAAACCAAACGGCTTCCCTTGCATCTTTGTTCCTCCTTATCTATTTGGGGCAGGCCACCCTTAGACATTGGATGCCTGGGTCCAGGGAGCTGGTTGAGGTTGGAGTCGTAGCCTCTCCTACCCGAGTAATCCATACTGCCCTCTTTAACATTTCCGATTTTCAAGAATCCTCACTGTAACAGTGGTCAGCTTTGCTATACCTATACCTCCTATTCCTATTCTGACAATGACAACTCCCAGGAAATTGTAGTAGAGGAGGGGATCTTGTGGAGCGATGTGCCGGGAGGGAAGATCCTTAATAAGTAAGGATTGGTTTTGAGATTAGGAGTGTCATCGTCCCAAAAATTCTATTTTCGTCGAAAATTAGTTTGGTTTTAAACAAAGTTATATGTTAAAGGTAGGAAAATAAATAAAAAAAATTATATTTTTTAAACGTATTTCTTTATAAACAGAAATAATTCTCGCTTTATTAGTTACCAGGAAAATTAGAATTTTATTTTATTTTAATAAAATTTACTTTAATTTACACCACATATTTAAATTTAACTTAAGTTACCACTTAATTTTTTTAATAATATATCAGTGAAATTTTTATAAAGACATTTTAAAATGCATACCATTTCTTGTGTAAAAAATAAAACAAATGCAGTACATGAAGATTCAATCTTTACTTTGATAAAATTATTGTTCATAATAAAACAAGTCTATTTCAAAGAGAATATAAGTCTTACTCAAGTTATTTATGGTGAATAAAAATGCCGCATCATATTGTTCCATCAATTAACAACAGACATCAGACTGATTCCATGACGGGAATACATATTAAGGTGATCGTACATTTACAATGTTTCTGGTTTGCCACCCACAGGAGATATTTACATGTTAATATTTAAAATTTTGGTATGTGACACTTTTTTACGAATATTGATAAGACTTCATTTCAAAGATCCTTAATAAGTAAGGATTGGTTTTGAGATTAGAGTCTCCATCCATGGACGCTCACTCGTCGAAAACAATTAGTTGTGGTGTTAAACTAAATTCCAAGAAGTGCTCGAGGAAAATAATAACTTTTTACGTTTTCTGCTATAAAAATAATAATTCCTTTTCAGTTACCAGGAGTAATTTTACGCTAATTATTTATTTTTCTGAAAATAAAATGACGAATATTAATTTCTTTTACCACTTAAATTTACTTTAATTTAACACGTCACAGTTTTTTATCTGAACGAGTGAACAGCAATAAAGTGCATACCTATATTTATTTCTACAATACTAAAATCCAATATGGCGTCATTGATGAAGAATCTTCTTCTCCAGGAGTCTAACCGTGTGCTACAATGTTCATAATCAGCAAAAACCCCTTCAATGTCAAAGATGACCAAAGTTGACTTGGAAGAATCCAACACCACTGGTGCCAACACCAACTCGGCGCAATCAGCTGATCGTCACCTCAGCTGGACTCTCAATTGGGCCTTTGTTTGCGCGGGAACGCGCGGCATTTACACGGTGGTTCCGGTATAATTGGAGACGCCGTGGCGTGCGTGTGGCCGCCACCGCACACCTCCGCCTCTCTACCGGACAACTCTACTGTTATTAGTAGATTTTAAAATCGTTTTTCGTCTAATGTGTACAGGTTTACAGGTACAGGGAAAATATAATTACCTATATCACCATATTATCACATTTTAACACATGGTAAAATATATTTTACGACAATCGAGCAATGGTGTCACAAAATTAACATTATTATTATGGGGTTTCAGGTGGGGGCGATTCATGGTGCTTCATGAGGGGGTGCTTCATGATGGTGTGCTTCATGAGGGGGTACTTCATGAGGAGGTGGTTCATGATGGTATGCTTCATGAGGGGGTACTTCATGATGGTGTGCTTCGTGAGGGAGTGGTTCATGATGGTGTGCTTCATGAGGGGGTACTTCATGATGGTGTGCTTCATGAAGGGGTGGTTCATGAGGGGGTGCTTCATGATGGTGTGCTTCATGAGGGGTGCTTCATGATGGTGTGCTTCACTTCATGAGGAGATGGTTCATGAGGGGATGGTTCATGAGGGGGTACTTCATGAGGGGATGGTTCATGAGGGGGTACTTCATGATGGTGTGCGTCATGAGGATGGTACTTCATGAGGGGATGGTTCATGAGGGGGTACTTCATGATGGTGTGCGTCATGAGGATGGTACTTCATGAGGGGATGGTTCATGAGGGAGGTACTTCATGAGGGGGTACTTCATGAGGGGGTCATGAGGTACTTCATGATTGGTTCATGAGGGTGTCATGAGTATATGTTCATGAGGTACTTCATGATGGTGCGTCATGAGGATGAATGGTTCCATGAGGGTACATTCATGAGGATGTTCATGAAGATGATTTCATGACAGGGTACTTCATGATAATGTGCTTTATGAGGATGATGTTTCATGAGGTGTTTCATTATAGTGTGCTTTAGTCAGTGAGGTAAAAAATTTGTTTCCACTCGAATGCCGCTGTCCTAAGGTAACGAAAACATGATAGCGTAATGAAGTTCAAACCGATCCTTTGTGAGAGTGGGTTGTGTTGACCTTACTTCACAATTCCACGTTCGGCCGCAGAGCCTCATTTGTTAGTCCATTCATCCCCAGCAGCACTTTGCCTCGCATTCAGCACACAGCGGCGAATGTGCCAAGCCCTGCGTGCATATTCTCTAGGTATATTAAAATATAAAAAATTCGTATTATCTTTGTAAAGGTTTGGTAGGTACGGTCTTTGATGAATACAGTTAGGCAATACAGTATAATCAGACTATTTTAGGAAATAAAATTAGTTTACAGGATTTGAAACACGTAGGTTAAATATTTGGAGACCTTCCAAATATTGAAATATGTGGTTTGAGAGACACCACTAAAACAACACCTCGGGGCTTGATATCAATAAAGGCAGGATTGTTCAGCCAGATACTAATTTATTCCAGTTGTTTACCTAAACCTAAATAAAATGTAAGTTTTTTTGTTAATTGCGCAAGTGTATTTTTTTATTTACAAATATTGCTAAAATCCCTAGTATATTATTAATTTATAGTTACATTTAAGCAGAATTGAAAATACACCCTGGCAAAAGGAGGTGTCCCAAAACCCACATCAGGAATCGCAGACGGTTTTTGTGAAACCATATAAAAATTCAAAATACTCTTTTCTTATATTGAACAGCAACCATCCTTGACAACCGTTGGCGTGTCCGGTAATCCAACCACTGGAGGTCACGAATTGTGGATAGTCATAAAGCGATGATCGGTGGATAGAATATTTTCTGGTGTGGATTAACGTCCGCACTGATAAATGAATACTAAGTCCATCCACAAATACCATCCTCATAATTAGACCAGTTCGTAATTCAGAGGCATTGGTCCGGGTTCCACGTTAAACTGTATAGATAAGCTGTAACTTAGATATGCCATTGACTGTTGGGATATTAACTAACAGTTCAGTTTAAGGAATATGTCTGTCTTGGTCAGTAAGAAGACTACAAGATCGCGCCACAACCATCTTACACTCATTTCTCATTCATACTTTGCTTAAAATACCTGGGCATGTTGCCATTTCAGTAACTAACTAACTAACTAATAACCTTCAATCACATTTCAAACACTCACACCAACTCAAAAATTCCTCAAACACTACTCGTCGGCGTTTGGAGATTTGCCGAAAGCCTTGGAATTTTGGTGAACGGCGAAATCCGAAGCTCTGAAGCGCGAGTTTGGGCAAGAAAATGAAAAGATAAATAATGTTTGAACGGTTGGGGGTTACCGAGGTCAAGAGGATCCCACGGAACACGGAGCGGCTCGTTGCCGGGACCATGGGATCCTGGGATCCTGGGCTCCGACGCGACGACCAAATTAGGCAAATTAGGAATTATTCAGCCAGCAACTACCACTTGGATCAAGTTATTAATTTCCCATTCAAAACTATCCACCACTCGGAACTCATTAGATTATGTTTCGAGAACTAACTTTTGTATTCAATACTGAATTTTAGTTGTTGTAATGAATTTCCGTGAAAGGAGAATGTTTCCAATGATCACACAGTAGTAAAAAATGGCACAGTAAAAATCAAACAGATGTTTTGCATTCCTCCTGCAAGAAAGGATTAAGTTTTTAATAATTGTACAAAACATTTGACTGGGACGGTGGTGACGTCCTGTAAACCAGCTACTTGGAGGTCACGAATTGTGGATAGTTGTGAGCAGTGGTCGGTGGATATAGTGTTCTCTTGAGTGTATTAACGTGCACACTATTGAATACTGTGTTAATCCACAAAGACCATCCTCATTATCAGACCAATTCGTAATTCAGACGCCGTGGATCGGATTCCACGTAATACTGTAGGTAGTTGCCATCGGCTGTTGGGCTATTAATTAATAGTCCTGTCTAAGAAACCTGCCAGCCTTAGTCAGTAACAAGACTACAAGATCGCACCACAATCATCTTACACTCAATCCTCATTCATACTTGGCTTAAAATACCTACATTGTAGTATGGTTGTCATTTCAATGATAATCTTGATATATACTGCAGAATATAGACTGTTACTATCAGACATCTACTAATTTGAATCTAAACACGTCAAACTCCGCTGTACACATTCATCTATAAACTGAGCGATGCATTGCATCACACGGAGAGGAATTATTACGTACTTTTATTTCAGTTGTCAAAACATTTTCTGCAAGGTTGCAGTTATTTGTTATTATTAACGTTCTTGCTATTTGGACCAACCCCGATAGGTATTGTAAGCCAAGTATGAATGAGAAAAATGTTGATTGTGGCGCGATCTTGTAGTCTTGTTACTGACTAAGGCTGACATGTTCCTTAGACAGGGCTGTTAATTATAGCCCAACCTCCAATACATCTGAGGGACCCTTCGTTGTGAGATCCGAACCACGATTTTTGCCTCTGGATTACAGACTGACCTAAGAATAATATTCTTTACAGGTGAACATTTAACTCAGTTGTGCAAGCTTTAATCCACAACAGGGGACATCACATCCACCGATCATCGCTTAAAGCTTCAGGATCAACAATTGATGACCTTCAAATAGACGGATTACAGGACACGTCATCACTCCACTTTTACGCAAACAACTAAGTAACTAATGTAACCTCACGTCACTTCGTAAATTACGGCTATTAGTGTTTTGAAAACGGATAAAATACCACTGATAACTAACCCTCCGTCACCAGATATTCCCTCAATTATTCTTAGTTTAACCCTCCGTCAACATACGTTCTCCCGATTACTCATAACCTAATCCTACACATCCGTCACAACACATTTTCCTGATTATTCATAACTTAATTCTCCGTCAACATACATTCCCTCGATTATTCATAGTTTAACCCTCCATCACCACACATTCCCTAGATTATTCATAGTTTAACCCTCCGTCACCATACGTTCTCCCGATTACTTATACTTTTAACCTTCCATCACCACACATTCCCTCGATTATTCATAGTTTAACCCTCCATCACCACACATTCCCTAGATTATTCATAGTTTAACCCTCCGTCACCATACGTTCTCCCGATTACTTATACTTTTAACCTTCCGTCACCACAAATTCCCTCGATTATTCATAGTTTTAACTCTCCATCACCACACATTCCCTCGATTATTCATAGTTTAACCCTCCGTCACCATACGTTCTCCCGATTACTTATACTTTTAACCTTCCGTCACCACAAATTCCCTCGATTATTCATAGTTTAACCCTCCGTCACCATACATTTTCCCGATTACTTATAGTTTAACCCTCCGTCACCAAAAATTTCCTCGATTATTCATAGTTAACCCTCCGTCACTATACATCCCCTCGATTATTGATAACTTAACCCTCCGTCACCACACATTCCCTCGATTATTCATAGTTTAACCCTCCGTCACCACACATTCCCTCGAGCATTCATATTTTAACCCTCTGTCACCATACATTCTCCCGATTATTCATAGTTTAACCCTCCTTTACCATTTCTCCCTATTATTCATAACTTAACTTTCCGTCACCACACATTCACGCTATTATTCATAACTTAACCCTTCGTCACCACACATTCTCCCGATTATTCAAAACGTAACGATCCGTTACCACACATTTCCCCGATTATTGATAACTTAACCCTCCGTCACCACACATTCACCCGATTATTCATAGTTTAACCCACCGTCACCACACATTCCCTCGATTATTCATAGTTTAACCCTCCGTCACCACACATTCCCACCATTATTCATAGTTTAATCCACCGTCACCACACATTCTCACGATTATTCATAGTTTAATCCACCGTCACCACACTTTCCCTCGATTATTCATAAACTTAATACTCCCTCCGTTATCACACATTCACGCTATTATTCATAGTTTAATCCTCCGTTACCACACACTTCCCCGATTATTCATAAACTTAATACTCTGTCACCACACATTTACCCTATTATTCAAAACTATTATCGACAGCACTTCAATTTCCGATTCACGAGCACGGTCTCACACGGCGCCGCAGGTGTAGGTGTACGGTCACGACGCGGTACGAGTATTTGCGGAAACGCCGCCACGCGCGGTGGCCGCCCTTGACCGTCCGTCGCCTTGAGTCGCCGTGGTCGCGGTCGCGGTCCCCCGGCTACATTGTTAACTGCGCTTTTGTAATCCGCAAGACCTATTCGCCACTTGTCCCAGTGGGTGGCTTCAAGAGACCACCTAGCCCTTTACCCATCAAGATGTGTCTTCTAATCCAGCTTAGATTAGATGTATGGATGTTAATACCCAGTTGGTATACCAAGTATGAATGTGATTTGTGTTGTAGTTTATTAAATGGAAGTGACATTGAATGAGTGATTTGTAGTGGCGCCTAGTCTTATTACTGACTAAGGCTGACATGTAGACATGACTGTTAATTAGTAGCCCAACAGCCAATGGCAACTAATGGACCTACAGTTTAACGTGAAATCCGAACCACGGTCTCTGAATTACGAATTGGTCTAATTATGAGGATGGTCTGAGGTCACGAATGGTGGATAGTTATGAGCTATACTCGGTGGATGAGATATTCCCCGGTGTGGATTAACATCTACGCTGAATACTACGTTCATCCGCAACGATCAGACCAGTTCGTAATTCTTATGATATTAGATGTCGGTTGTTGGCCTATGAATTAACACTCCCTTAGAAAGTAACCACTTTTCAAGATTGCGCCACAATCACCTTACACTCATTTCTCATTTATAAATGGCTTAAAATACCTCTCCTTTTCAAAAGGTAATGGTAGTACTTGACGCAATTTGAAAATTGTTCAAAACTACGTAAAAACACTTTTACTTCATCGTAAATGCAGTAGTATATACATCCCCTTATACATGTATAAGGAGAATGTATTATTTTAGTCGAATAATAATACATTTGACCTGATACAGGAAATATCCGTTCGGAGACTTTGGAATCCTAACAAGTGATTTTAACTCTTTAAAAACGTAAAAAATCCAATTAGAAAACGGCTCAACGATTTTTGACGGTTCCAAATAATTTGACACCACCTGAATGTCTGTAAGAAGTTGTATAAAGTTATGGGCTTTGATATATTATTCACACCAAAACTTTTTTGGTGTGACTAAAAAACTAGCCGAACTCGTGTTTTTTGTTTTATTGTTCTAAGACTAATAGTTCCATAGTAAATTAAAAAAAAACAGTATCTTACTTATTTCACAACGGGTTTTCACGAAAAAACAGTATACAACATTTCATCCAATCATTACAGGTGAGAGCTCGTTATAATATCAGAGAGGAGACCAACAATTTTCAGCTAGAGGTAAGAAAAAAATATCTTAAAGAAATTTAGTGACTATCTTTGATACTTCGATTTGTTAAATGTTATTTTAATAACCATTGAATAACGCTATAGGACATTATATGCATCTATTATTTAGTTAACTATCAAAGAGAGAATGTACAGTATATGTTAGTGCACTGATGCCGTTTATTTTATTATAGAATGCTTACTAATGTTCCAAAGATTTAGTAAAAAACCAGTAAAACGCATAGTTCACTGTTTGATTATACACAGAGTAACTGTTATGTTCCTCCGGCAAGAATGAAGAGCATTTAATTGGTATTGCTTAACAGAAGAGAATGTTTTTAAAATACACTATTTTTAACAAATTTCCGAATAAACGAGACTACCGGAAAACGAAATGTTTTGCTACCCACCCCGTGTTACATAAGTTTAACACTAAAACCTAACATCAAAATAAACACTCATCATAGTATCATTAAGTGAACTAATGATCAGTGTCGCCGTATAATACAGATGTTATCTGGTTAATCCGATGTCGGATAAACGAGAGTATACTAGGGATGTTATATTTACACGACTATTACTGAGTACATTGCTATACGCCCTTTTCATTTCAATAAGCCCAAACAAAAGTAACACGACACATTGGCAGGTCTGGCACCGGTGCGAGGTGCCAGACACTAGTGAGCTCTGCCCAGTCTACCGGCCTGCCAGGACTTCCTATCGGCTCACAGACGCCGACGCCGGCGCCAACAATACACTTAACTCCAGATGAAATCGCTTCTGAGTCACACCGTGATGTTTCAATGAAACCGTCGTTTCACACTTTCAAAACAATCGGATCTGGGAAAAATATTTATGCGAACTCGCAGGGTGTTTACGAACTCTCTATCAACCTTTTGAGATAATGTTCATGAGTCAGTAGAACATCTGAACTTAACACTTAAGAGTCGGCATCAGTGGTAGGCATCTTGAATTTTAGTCCCGTAAGGGCAATGTTAAATTCTGGCGGAACATACCTTCACTTTGGCGTCTGTAGTGGCGTTAATTATCAAAGTATCAATGTAAAACTTTGGAAGTACATTGATGAGATGTGGCTCAAGGGCATGACCTTTTCAATATGTTCAAAAATTTAACTTGATATAAAAACAAATATCCAGAAATATTTTACAAAATAAATCATTATTATTTTTTATTGAGAGCGATAATAAGAATTTCTGTAAGGTGGTGCCCTGGACGGCTGTAATACCTTTAATTTGACACCTCTTCCGTTAATTTATGACAATAGGTCAAGGAGATATAGGCGCCAGAATTTAACATTGCTCTTACGGGACTAAAATCCAAGATGGCTACCACTGATGCAGACTCTTAAGATAACAATTCTGTTTTTTTTGTATATTTTTAAACATTTTTAGACCTCCAAAATGACACATTTTATAAGAATATCGGATAAAAAATGTGGCCTTAAAAATCATTTCCTGTAGGAAACGAAATTTTATTTTCTTATTTTAAAATTTCACATAGGTTACGTGAAAAAGGTCTGTTATTCATCCGCATTCTCAAAACTGTAGCTCAAAAACATAAGCCGTTTTCCCACACTCCTTGTACGAAAAAATCCCAATTTCCAAATTAATTACCTTGTAACTAGTAAAGTTTTCATTAAAAACATGAAAGGATATTTATGATACAATCAACAAATAAAAGTTAAAATTATGTTTTTAAGATAGTCAATATTTTCGCTCGCACCACCTTGATTTCTCAATTACTTATACTGCCGCCAGTTAAAAAAATACATTTGTTCTGTATAAACAACCAACAACATTAAAATTCAAAATGGAGGCCATTAAAAATTACAATCACCCAAACTGCTATTATTATAAAAATTTTACAAGGAAAACCTTTTTTAGATCAATATTAACTATAAATAATTTTTTAAATCGCTCATGAAATAAACAATACACAAACCTTTTTGGCGCGAACGAGACTCGCGTCAAAAAAGTGTAGGTGAGTTTTTTCAGTTAACGTCCTTAACAACAATACAAACGACGCAACAATAGCTTTGATATTTTACGCGACATAACAACCTTTAGTCTCAAAACTATGTCTTAAACCAAGACTTTGAAAAACATATAATCATGCAAATCAATTTAAAGATCAAATTAGTTGTTTTTAGAACTAAACTCCGTTCAACGTTCAACAGACGACAATTTTAGATCATATAACGTACGTCAAGCGTAAAGTTTTAAGAAAAATTTGTTCGGAAAAACTACAAACCTATATTGACAATCAAACAGGAGGACGATCTAGAACTCTTTCATCTCACAAAGTTGTCAACCTGCGATTGCCAAAGTGAACTTCACTGTTACGTATTATCTCAGCCTCTATTCCATTATTCTATGTTTATCGTGGTGGTAACACTGTGCGTGTATCAGCTGCAGAGTGCAGACAGCTCCAGACCGCTGCAGCTGCCAGAGCCTCCCATACCGGTCTGGACGTCGGCACAACCCGCCAATGTTATATTTAACCGCGCGGCCAGCTCATGCATCATATGTTATTTATGTTTTATTTATTATAGCCTAGGGAAGAATAAACAGAAGAAACTTTATGGTTAAAAATAGAGGAAAATCTATTTGCAAATTCGTTTCACGAAAAACATACAAACGGCTGTCCGTGTATAATTTGAATACTGCAAGACGAGTTTTTAAAGACTTTTTTAAATTTTAACTACTATTTTTAAAGAGAATTTGGAGTTTGGCGACACTTACACCCCCTCCTTATATGCATACTTTTTCGAACGGACGTTTCTAAAAACAGTACAATGGATCAAATAGACGCATCTATGCACTTTCGTACGTATTTCAAAAGACATTCGTCTATAAAACACGACACAGTCTTTCAGAAACTGACAAACACAGAACACAAAGTACTCGTTTCTGGACGCATTCATGCTAACGCAAGACAAACGGACGTTCCTAAGTCCAAGCAACCTGTTCAGTCAACCTGCTACGCCTGTTCCACCAGATCACTTGTCTTCTATAGTGTTTTATGGAGGAAATCAATGATAAAATATTAATTTGCAAAGTTAGGAATAAAAGTGATTTGGAATACTTCTTTGATAACTTGACGGGCCAAAATACTGAAGAATAACCAATGGTTAGGCCAGAGCTTTGATCTATGTGTTCATCGGTTATAATTTTAAATATCAAACTAGTTCGAAAAACCTGTACCCTTAATCCTTTGACGTAGCTAAGGAAAGAAAATTTAAGACGAACAAAATATAGAAACGCACGCCCCAAAACTTATTCTGCATTTTCATCGTCCGTTAGAAAACGCAAAAGGGCTCTACAAATTTGGAAAAACAAAATTTATATAATTGCTCTAAAAAATGAACTAACAACATTCCACTAAAACCATATGCCATACGCCAAAAAAAATATTAAAATGTATTTATCTACGAAACCAAATTCTATGCGTACGCAGAGCTTTCTCAACTGCTTAAGATTGCTTAAAAGAGTTATCTTTCGGAGATAAGATATTGTCTGTTTCGCCCTGCGGACGGCGCCTAGCCGGCGAGCGGTGTAATATGATGTAGCGGGGTGGGGTCAGGACGGGTGCATTGCACCACCGCCACAGCACTGACCTTACATAACGCCCGGCTGGTACACCTTACCCGGCCCACGCCACTACTGTACCTACAATACCCGGTCACGCCGGCGAGCGGTGTAATATGATGTAGCAGGGTGGGGTCAGGACGGGTGCATTGCACCACCGCCACAGCACTGACCTTACATAACGCCCGGCTGGTACACCTTACCCGGCCCACGCCACTACTGTACCTACAATACCCGGTCACGCCAGCGAGCGGTGTAATATGATGTAGCGGGGTGGGGTCAGGACGGGTGCATTGCACCACCGCCACAGCACTGACCTTACATAACGCCCGGCTGGTACACCTTACCCGGCCCACGCCACTACTGTACCTACAATACCCGGTCACGCCGGCGAGCGGTGTAATATGATGTAGCGGGGTGGGGTCAGGACGGGTGCATTGCACCACCGCCACAGCACTGACCTTACATAACGCCCGGCTGGTACACCTTACCCGGCCCACGCCACTACTGTACCTACAATACCCGGTCACGCCAGCGAGCGGTGTAATATGATGTAGCGGGGTGGGGTCAGGACGGGTGCATTGCACCACCGCCACAGCACTGACCTTACATAACGCCCGGCTGGTACACCTTACCCGGCCCACGCCACTACTGTACCTACAATACCCGGTCACGCCGACGAGCGGTGTAATATGATGTAGCGGGGTGGGGTCAGGACGGGTGCATTGCACCACCGCCACAGCACTGACCTTACATAACGCCCGGCTGGTACACCTTACCCGGCCCACGCCACTACTGTACCTACAATACCCGGTCACGCCAGCGAGCGGTGTAATATGATGTAGCGGGGTGGGGTCAGGACGGGTGCATTGCACCACCGCCACAGCACTGACCTTACATAACGCCCGGCTGGTGCACCTTACCCGGCCCTCGCCACTACTGTACCTACAATACCCGGTCACGCCGGCGAGCGGTGTAATATGATGTAGCGGGGTGGGGTCAGGACGGGTGCATTGCACCACCGCCACAGCACTGACCTTACATAACGCCCGGCTGGTACACCTTACCCGGCCCACGCCACTACTGTACCTACAATACCCGGTCACGGCCGGCGGAGCGGTGTAATATGATGTAGCGGGTGGGGTCAGGACGGGTGCATTGCACCACCGCCACAGCACTGACCTTACATAACGCCCGGCTGGTACCTTACCCGGCCCACGCCACTACTGTACCCAATACCCTCGTAATATGATGTATTATGCATTGCACCACCACCACAGCACTGACCTTACATAACGCCCGGCTGGTACCTACCACCCTCTCCCACTCGTTTTGCACACACCAACCGAACTACTTCATCAGATTCCAAGTCCACATAATCTTTTAATAATAGATTTAAATGCTACTTAACGATATGATATAAATAATGAGAAATTGGTAGCACCTATTATATGACAATAAATACTAGATTAACAATTAATCTTCTAAACTGAGTTATTGACAATGTTGATTTTAAATCCAATGTTGAAGCAATTGTGAGATTCAAAGAGTAACAAAGGTTTTGAGAGTCTTTTTCTAGATTGTTTAAGGTGGTATGTGTACACAGGCTTATCCATCAGTGTCACAACGTATTCTTTTGTGAGTCTAGTTTTTACACTAAAATAATTTCTATAATGTAGGCTCTTAACAACACTGAATAAATTATACAAGTACAAAAAATCTTTGTCTTCTAACGGAACATCTAGAAACAGAGGTTAAACTAACAATAATACTGAATAATAGCAGAAATCGTAAATGTAAATTCGGCCAAACGTACGCGTCAATACTGGAGAAGTGAGTCAGGTCACGAATCACGGGGAGAGGTCGTGTGACAACGTCACGTGACCACGACTACAGGATCTGAATCATCTACCGGCAGTGCTAGCCTGCCAGCCAACCAGCCAACCAGCTGGCCGACGGGCCACTTACAACTGACTCACCCGTCAGTGGTGCAGTGGTGGCGCCATCTGGCCCGCTACCGTCCTAACTCATCTTTCTCACCTGTAAGGTCCAGAGTGACATGATATTCGATCTGAATAAAAGGTAAAGAAGCGCACTGTAATTCAATTTACAAATACATACAAATTAAGACGGTGCGAGCGGCGTTGGAGATAACTGAAATACGCTAGGTCGGCGCTAGTGTCGCTTATTCGTTACGCATATGTGATTGTTTCATGCAAGTTTCCATATTAACCTGTTAAAAAAATACCATAAAAATATAATTACGAATAAAATTGCGTGGCTGGAAGATCCTATCACAGTCCAGTAAGTCAGTTGACTGGGTCAGTTAACGCGAAAACATTTCAGGTAAAGTATCATTTGACTGCAACCATTGAATTCACCTTAAAAAAATAACAAATTAGTATATTGAATTATTTGTCTTCGTTTTAGTTCCCGAGAGAAAACGTAGTACGTTGTCGGTGAGTGTCCAATGCCAATCAATTTCTTGCTTATTTCCCAACAACTAGCAACTATTGTGGGAGTGAGTGATTTTTCTTACGTGGGTATAAACAAATTTAAATGATTCAAAATGACGTAATTTCTCTGTACCCGTTCCAGCTCCTGTTTTTCTATAAAGGTTGATGGATCAGTATCTATAACTAAAGCTGTAGATGTTGATACTGACACTCGGATTGGGTTAGGTTAGGTTTAATTACAAAACCATTTCGGCAAAAGGTTTCTTGGTACGGACGGTGGCGACGTCCTGTAATCCAGCTACTTGGAGGTCACGAATTGTGGATAGTTGTGAGCGATGGTCGGTGGGTGTAGTGTTCTCTTGTGTGGATTAACGTCCTTACTATTGAATACTACGTTAATCCGCAGAAAACCATCCTCACAATTAAACCAATTTGTAATTCAGAGGCAGTGGTTCGGATTCCACGTTAAACTGTAGGTCCCTTAGTTGCCATCGGCTGTTGGGCTATTAATTAACAGTCCTGTCTAAGGAACATGTCAGCCTTAGTCAGTAACAAGACTATAAGATCGCGCCACAATCATCCTACAATCAACTCTCATTCATACTTGGCTTAAAATACCTACCTTGTGGTATAGACGACATTTCAATAATCTAATCTAATCTAATCTCAACCATCTATCAACCATCTTGGTAACTATCAACCATTTTGGCAAAAGATGAACCTCTACTGTTCTTGAATAGTTGAATATTAGTTTTTCTAAGTGTATAACCTGTTCCTGACCTGTTATAAAAGTAGTTGGAACTGGTACGTAATTTGACGTCATATGGAACGGACGTGTGCGGTAACGGCGCACGTCTGACGTGCGAATAACCTCTGTACGAATAAATCCATGACGACTGTTTACAGTCCCTGCAGTCATTTCGCTTTAGGACGAAATTACCGGAAACACCGGCGACCCTGGGTGGTGGGTAGGTCGCCGGAGACAATGGAGGAGCATGGGGCGCACAAACGAGGTGCGAGGGCCAAAGGGCGGCGATTACAGTAATGCGCCCGGGCCGGCGCCGCGTCCTCGTCATCTGCATACATATTTATACGAGTAGTTGCCCTCGTCTCGTCACCGACGTTGTTTTCCTGTGTCGGTAATCGAGTCATTTAAATGTGAAATCATCGTCACTTGCACGGGGAGATTCAGTTGATGTTACTGAATATGCTGAACAATCACCGACGCTGAATTGAGACTTACTACGTGAGTTTGTTTATTGGTTGTAAAAGGATGCCTTAGATAAACGGTATCAGTGGACCGACGACATACTCTATCCCTTGAGTAAATATGTCATGTTCTTCAAAATCTATCTAAGTATCATTTAATAGTTTATTGTTTCGAATTGCATGGTGGGAACCCCCGTCCCCCGGTAATATCAACCTTTTTTGAGTTGGTTTTGTTGAGTGATTTGACCTTACGCTTCGCACCAAGTTTCATGGAAAACGGTAGAAAAGTAAGGAAGAAATTGATTTTTTATATTCTCCATAAGAATTACATTGGGCGCTTTCAGACAACATACTGCGTTTATCATGTACAGTAAACTTAACTTTTCTTTGGAACCGTTAGTCGTAGACAGATAATTCAAAAGACTAATTAGTTTTTTAAGCTGGTATCAACGGTGCCAGTCAAGTTATATTTTACTTTTATTGTTTTCGCTGAAAATTAAAAAAAGTAGATTTTTTTGACATTTAAAAGCCCATAACTTTTAAACCGACATTTTTACAGACATGCGGGTTGTGTCAAATTAATTAGTAGTTTGTGCACTATAACCTATTAAATTTAATCAAAATCGTCACTGCCGTTTTTGAGAAATTTGGATTTTCCACGGTTTAAAAATCGAAAATTAAAAAAATATACATGCCAAATTTCATCTAAATCGGACCAACTAGGTAGGCTATGGTTCTGTACACGTCCAGACAAACACACACACAGACATACCACACAGACGGACAGACATCACGTCGAAACCCACTTTTTTGGATTGAGGGGACCCCCAAACGGATATGTCCACTCTCAACTCAAATTCAAAATTTTTAAGAAAAAAATACTTTCTTCATATACTATGTACAAGGGAGGAAAAAAATTTAACGCGTGTATCCCTTGAGTTCCTAGCCGCGTAGTCTCTTTCGTCCCGAGATGTATTTTAAAATCTATTTCGTTGCTCGTTAAACGTGTGTAATCTTTTGCGAACCACGTAGAGTTTGATGGCAAACGTAACGTATACTTAGTCAGTTATCTGAGGCAACCGATAAGATTATGCTGATAAACCGTCTACCGTCTAACCGGTTATCTTGTAAACCAAACAGACAAAGACGACGGTGGCAATGACTGATAGGATTGTACTGATAACAGTATCGATATAAAACAGTAATATCGATTACCCCAATATCGAATCTGCGAAACCAGTTTGAGTCGCCTAAGAAGAGCTGTAGCCTCGCGACGTGTTTACTACACGCGAAACAGTTTGAGTTCAGTCCTGCGGTTTTTCCAAATACTCACTAACCATCGATTAGGAATCCCACCTTTACTCAGTCAAGGAGACTGCACTCTTACCCCGTCGGAGCAGACCTACGTACTCAGCGAATTTCCAAATCAATAATTATGGCAATAAAACTACAGTATTGTTTTTGGTCTCTATGAACCTCAAAACCAAAAAGTAACATGGTCCCACTCCCAGGCTTAGGTGAGACCTAGGTAATAGCTTCTTCCCTATGGGAAATTCGCTAAGAACCAAAAGTCACATTCATACGAATAATTTCAACGCGACTTAAATCAATATTTTAAAATCGAAATTTTTACATTTTGAGATGATTCCTTCGAGGTTAAATTTTATGAGTAGACCAAAAATCCGAGTGAAAAATTTAGTTAATCGTCTGTAACGACTGTCTTAGTTAATAAACCAATTAAATCTAATAACTACCAGATTTTATAAAAGTAGTCATATAGTTAAATAAATAAAATTGCCTTTATTATCAACTCTCGCCACTAGTCTTACTCAATTACTAACGACAAATGTAGTAATAAAAATAAAACAATAAACGTCTAAAGCAGTTATGCAGGTCTTAACAAATCTAAAATCTTTTTTGAAAGTTTTGTTTGCATAACCTTTAAGTTCAGAGGGGAGGTCATTGTACAACTTCGGGTCGAAATATGAGAAACTTCCCCTTCCCATTTCAACTCTGACTTTTGGAAAGTGTAGGAGCGATGGCAGTAGTTATATAAGTTAGTTTAACTATTATTCATATATTTACAATATGAGAATGTAAATTCCAGTGAAAACCTTTCATCCACTTCGTCTCCCAGTAGAGTATTTTACAGCAACACACTCTAAAGGAGGGATTCGTAAAATGGGAAACACACCCATTCGAAACTATTGAAAAGTAAAATCAACGCCAAACCAGACCAGAAGAGGACTCGGACCAATGAACATCTTAGGAGGATTGCTCTCACTCGACCCCCCTTAGAACACCAAAAAAGGAAAGAGTCTTCCTTAGACAAACGGTAACTTAAATTTGAGGGCGCATACCCATACAGAGAACACCATAAGTGCACAAATCCCAGGTGAAAACTGAGGAGATACATCATTCCCAAAGAATTCAAGCTCAGCCGACACGCCTCACAGGAGAAAAGAGGAGAGAAAAAGGAGATCGTGAAGCATGCCACGCTTGATAGCTAATAAGATACACCCGTCGCAGCAGACCTGCGTACTCAGCGAATTTCCAAATCAATAACATAACAATAATAGTATATGACACGTTTTATCATTATCTGTCGATAAATATGAGAGTTATTTATGTATTCTCCATAAGATTAACATGTGAAAGAGTATGCAGGTTTGCTGCTGTGAGGAACGCTGAAAGTAGTTGTTTCTAGTGTAAACAATTTATATTTTGACTACGTATACCAAGTTTCATCGACATCTGTCCACAAATAAAGGAGTTTACCTAATCTCTATATGATTAACATGAGGAATGAGTATGCAGGTTAGCTGCCATGATAAACACATAAACTATGATTTTTAAGCATAAATGGATTGATCTCAACCACATGAAGCTAAATATCAAGTTTTATCCAAAAATATTGGTTAGTAAGTGAAACATAATTTTTCCTTATCCTCCATAAGACAACGTACTGTGTTTGGATTTTTTAATACTGTATCTCGGTAACCGTTGGAGATGGAGAAAAACTTTAAGGAACTAAATTGTGTAGTTTTAACTACCCAAAGTACCCGTTCCGATTGACCGATGGGCTCTAATGTCTGGTTTACGAACTCGTCCGAGAAAATGTAGGAATACACGTCTCTACCAAATTTGGTCTCGATCGGACCATTTTTTTCGAGAGTTATCGTGTTCACAGACATATATATGTATACAAAATTTTTAAATACTGTTGGTTTTGGTCTCTGGGCACGTAAAGGCAAAAAACATGGTCCCAAGCTTAAGTATTACCACGAGACCTACGGTAATAGCTTCTTCCCTATGGGAAATTCGCTAAAACCAGTATTGTGGCATCTTTCAAGACCAAATTCGATTTATGACTTTGTAAAAGTCAGTTTCAGATACCATACTTGTACTGTTCATTGCTCAAAACCGCATTAGCTTAGGATTTCACAAAGTGTTGTTAAACACTCTGAACGGGTTCAACGATCTGAACAGAATAAGTGTAAATGAGCGATTACATTACGTCTGACAGCGCAGTTGCGCGAGTTACGTAAACCGCGTCACACAAAAGTGTGTTCACGTTGCGAACATCTACTATCTGTCAATAGGGATGTTCCGATATTATTGATATCAGTGAATATCGATGTTTCCAATAACTTAAAATCGAAGTTATGATTTGCAATATAGCTGGATATCGGAAAACTTTTGTAAATATCGGACATTATATATTGAAAGCATTTCCGATAAAGGTTTATCTTTATCAAATACAATATTTCAATATATTATTTACTGATTAATCAACTAATTTCCATTTTATCTCTACGATATCTTTCTAGGAATCCAGATTTCTTTTTATTATCCTTCCTCCTCATTTCTCTATGGTGGGATGGAATGTGATCGCTAGGTCGGTTGCTATGTTATGGCTAGTTAGCATTAAATAATGGTTTTAAATATTGCCAAGGTTTTTGGAGAAGCATGACAGGGAGAACATACGTGATATAATTCTGTCTAAAGCACAGTAAAAAATTAAAATTGTCAGTAAATTTTAAAATGGGTGGTTAGTTCTTTTTAGGCAGTTCAGACTAATTTCACCGATTCGATAAAGGTGAAAGCTATTTTTTGAATGAATATATCGCTATATTAATGTTTCAGTTCCATATCGTTATCGATATCCAATATCGGAAGTTTTTCGATATTGGCATATCGATATAGCTATATTTTGAATGATAATATCGCTATATTAAAGTTTCAGTTACATATCGTGATCGATATTTAATATCGAAAGATTCTCGATATTGGCAAAACCCTATCTGCCAACGTCACCGCCGTCTGCGTCTGTTTGGTCTACAAGATAACCGGCTAGACGGTTTATCAGCATAATCTAATCGGTTGCCTCAGATAACTGACTGTATCTACCGGAATAGACAGGATGGTGAAATTATGTAACATTCTGTTCAACAGACTGTTCGAAAAAGGTTACATGTATGTAACAAGCGACGAAATGAATTCCAAAATACCCTGCAAGCCATGCCAGGACGGAAGACTATGCGGTCAGGGACTCGTCAGGTGCGTCGCCGCGATGCGAAACATGCCAGCCACGACATTGTGCGTCGTTAGCAACAATGTATCTTACTGTGTGGTGGCTGCAAATGCTGAGCAAGGAATTGCTACAGGAAATACGTTCATTTAATAACAACAATGTATCTTACTGTGTGGTGGCTGCAAATGCTGAGTAAGGAATTGCTACAGGAAATACGTTCATGTAATAGCAACAATGTATCTCTTTGTAGTGGCTGACAAAGTCGATCACGAAAAATTCTAGGAAATACTTTAATGATATAACAACAATGTATCTTACTGTGTGGTGGCTGACAAAGTCGATCACGAAAAATTCTAGGAAATACTTTAATGATATAGCAACAATGTATCTCACTCTGCGGTTGGCTGCAAATGGCGATCCAGAAATTGCTACGGGGAGTAAGTTAATATAATACAGTAGTAACAATGCATTTCACTCGCAGGTGGCTCCCAATTCCGACCAAGGAAAACTTCATGAAATACCTTTATATATCCTCAAAAATACCTGTCTGCAAGTAGTTTCTTTGCGTAATTATGCTATACTTATACTTTTAACTGAAATGGCGACCTATCCAGGTAGGTATTTTAAGCCAAGTATGAATGAGGAATGAATGTAGGATGATTGTGGCGCGATCTTGTAGTCTTGTTACTGACTAAGGCTGACATGTTCCTTAGACAGGACTGTTAATTAATAGCCCAACAGCCGATGGCAACTAATGGACCTACAGTTTATCGTGGAATCCGAACCACGGCCTCTGAATTACGAATTGGTCTAATTATGAGGATGGTTTTTGTGGATTAATGCAGTATTGAATAGTGCGGACGTTAATCCACACAAGAAAACACTACACCCACCGACCATCATTTACAACTATCCACAATTCGTGACCTCCAAGTAGCTGGATTACAGGACGTCGCCACCGTCCCAGTCAAATTAAACTCAAAGGATGAGTAACTTCATGCCTCTATTATCTTACTCTCACTTATCATTCATAACTTAGCTTAAAATACGTAGTATTTCGCCATTTCGTAAAGTTAGTGTAATTACGAGTGTATATATCACACCTCAATTATTGTTCTGGACTAAGACATCAGTACCTCAAAGGGATTCTAGCAGTCCGTTGTCTGTCAATATACCAATCTATTCGGATAAATTCAAGAAATTTGGTTACAATCTGAGGCTGTTCACCACACAGGGGTTGATTAGTGCAAGAGTACTAATGACCAGAGGTTAGAGATCGTGGCCTAATTAGACACACCAGATTTCATAGAAATCAGGGTCCTTGCAGAGCCGAGTGTCTACATTTGGAACCACTCTTCACGCACCAAAATCATCCCTTTCTTCCTTTCTTAATCCCATTATCATAAGGCCAATGGCAAGTCAATTATGAAAAAACGTCACTTTCCTCCCGGTAGCTAGCAAACCTCGATTGACGTGAAAGGTTTTTTTCAAGAGTGTTGAGAGAAGATTCTCCAAATCCCCCAACAGCGACATTACTTCAGTCTGTTCCGTGAACCAAGAGGAATTTTCCGGATATAACAGCTACGGCATATTTCTATAGCAACTTCAATTAACAATAACAGCTTACATATTTTTCAGATAACTCATACCCTAGCGGCCTTTAACATCATTGGAGTTCTTGACTTGCATATGTAGATAAAAATGTTCCAGTGGAGTTATCACAGAGCCCGAAGTGTCACTTCGCCGTCATCTTGACGCACCGTCTCGGATCAAACCAGAACAAACGGCCGAACCAGAGCGAGACGGCGTCCAAAATAGCCGCGGGTGGGCGACGGCGACCGAGGGTGAACAGCCGAACTAGGAAGTGCTGGCAGCGGCAGAGTGGAATCGTCCTCGCCTTGCACAACTGTCGTAACACGTACCATATTTACTCGTAGTTTTACGATATTAGTTGAATATATAAAGGAAATCTGTATAATCAAATAACCCCGTCGCAACAGAACTGTACCATAAGCGAATTTCCACTTCTTTAATAATAACGTATCTATCTAAATCCTGTAAGATTATTTTGGATAATTTTTACTAAAGAAAATTTCTTGTCATTTCTAAAATGCCATCTCATTGTACTGGGTTGAGGTAGTGAATGGATTTAGTTTCCATAACTAATTTTTATTTAAAAATTAAATTTATTACATTTAAACATTTTGAGTTACAACGAAGATCCCCCGAATTATAGTATACTATAATTGGTCAACCAACTTCAATCATTTACACATAATTATTATTACCAGCCTGTTAAGAATGTATTCTAAAAATTATTTAATAAAAATCCATTTATTACTCAACAGAGACATTTATTGGTCAAATAAACCGATTAATACACCATAATTATATAACACTGAACAAAAAGTATCGCCCCTGGTGGGGATGGAACTCGCGGCCTATAGTTCTTGAGGCCGACACGCTACACAACTCGGCTACGACGTTAGTCAATTGAGCGATGCCGTTTAACGTCTTTTAGCCAAAGACCGTAACACGTAATTATCCATACCGTTTTATTATTGATCGATATTGTTGAAATATGAGGATTGAAAAGGCAAAAGAGAAATGTAATCAAATAATTGGTTTGTTACAGTGCTTCAAGCATACAGAACTGTACCATAAAACACGGATGATTTCCACTTTTTTCTGTTTTATTTTAACAGTATCTATCTAAAGTATATTACTAAATTGTATTAGTAAACTGATAATTTTGCATTATTTACTAAATATTAAAAATTTCTTATCATTTCTAAAATGCAACCTCATGGTACTGGGTAGTGAATGGATTTAGTTTCCATAACTAATTTTTATTTAAAAATTAAATTTATTACATTTAAACATTTTGAGTTACAACGAAGATCCCCCGAATTATAGTATACTATAATTGGTCAACCTCACTTCAACCCATTCAACACAATAAATTATATTATGTACCAGTAAATACTATACATATTGAGTATTATACGAAATACAAAGAGGAATTGTTAATTCAAAATAAACAATTAACAACAACAAAATGTAGAAATAAATAGTCTATTGGAACTAAAATTGCTAAAACTCATTACGATAAAAAAACGGTAGAACAAAATTAGATTAGCAGAAAAGTCGAGGTGGATTAAAAACAAAAAAATGTTTGTGTTTACTTCTCTGTGGGAAATAGCCTAGAAGATTGATAAGGTCACCTACCAAATGACGTCACTGTTTCAAATTTTGGTCGCGTAAATTGCTAACACTCTCCCCAAGAGATAAAACATATCCACGTCAAACAGGGAAAAGAAAACACAAAGCACACTCCGATGAAATATAATAATTGTATTGTCAGACTAAACAGACCGCTTTGAGTAAACACATACACTGATAAACTGCATATCAGTGCTTGCACAATTTTACAGCAGGTGCATTAGCAGGCTCGTGGAATCATTATCTGTTTGGTGTTTACATCTCATCTGTAGTCGAACTGACGACTACTATGATAAACAAGATCGCAGCACGCAGCACGCTGGCGTGAGTAGAGCGAATTTCACAAGACTTACAAGATTATTCCCGTCATAGTAATCGAATAGTACTGCGTAAGAAGGTTTGCTGCAATAAGGTTTTGTCTTAGATGGTAATGTGCTGTTCAATAAGTAAAAACACGTACAACATTTTATCAAATTATGTCAATAACTAGGTTTTCTGCCGTAAGAACATTAAATTTGGGGGTTTTATGGGTTTATTGACTGGGACGGTGGCGACGTCCTGTAATCCAGCTGCTTGGAGGTCACGAATTGTGGATAGTTGTGAGCGATGGTCGGTGGGTGTAGTGTTCTCTTGCGTGGATTAACATCCGCACTATTAAATACTACGTAAATCCGCAAAAGACAATCCTCATAATCAGACCAATTCGTAATTCAGAGGCCGTGGTTCGGATTCCACGTTAAACTGTAGGTCCATTAGTTGCCATCGGCTGTTGGGCTATTAATTAACAGTCCAGTCTACATGTCAGCCTTAGTCAGTAACAAGACTACAAGATCGCGCCACAAGCATTCTACATTCATTCCTCATTCATACTTGGCTTAAAATACCTACCTGGGTAGGTCACCATTTAAGTTAAAAGTATAAAGTATTGATAAAAATTAACTAGATGGGCTTGCGTATACCAAATTTTGGAAGAATATTTAAGTAAGTAAGTGAGTTATTGATTTTTAGCTATTCTCTATAAGACTAACATTGCACAATGTACTGTATATTGAATTTTAAATATCTCAGTAAAGTAGAAAATGCCATGATTATAAAAAGAAGAGTTATATTTTCTTCAAAATAGTACATATATAAATTAAAACCCCAATTTTAGGGGTTCAAACCCCCACTAAAGTGTAGTTAATGTAGTCCGATTGCGTTGCCCAACGAACTCGAACATGTAATTTTGATATAACAAACATTTTAGTAAAGAACGATCGAATATAATTATTGTGGAAGACATTTTCAGTGCTTTAAATACAATTACTTCCTTGTTCCTTGTTTACAATTGCGAGGTCAACACTAACATTCCAATGTTGAGTTTACAGTGTTACTACGACACATCAGGTAACAAACTGCTCTACGATCTAATTTAAAGTCAGAGTTAATGTTTACGTGTACCATAACAAGGTCGCCAATACATATTCACAATAATTCTTCGCAAGCTGTCCACTGTTACCTAGGACACGGATGTTGAAATTATGGTACCGACAGATTGCACAACCCATAATACACAACGCCTACATACAGCGATCTGCACAGTTAAGTTTGTTTTTGATAGTATAAAAAATCGTCAATTCTATGGAATAACATAAACTGATCTAACGTAAATTCACAGAATGCTCTATGTCGGCAATGGATATTATTATGTTGCGCAATATATCAGTACCGTAATAGAAAAATGATTATAAATTACCTAACATGTATTACCGACGATTATTTTACATCATACTTCTCATAAAAAATCTTCATATCACAATAGTAAAAAGATTGAGGTTGAGAGTTCTCTATGTTTTTACACTACCGGATGGCCATCGGAAGGCGTTCGCAGATTCGAGATACAATTGGCCTCAACGGTCAAACGGGTTGTGTAAATCTCCACCTTAAATAAGTCAACCTTTGCCTTGTGATGGGTAAACGTCACTTTGTGATAGGTAAATCTTTACCTTGTGATGGGTAAACCTTGACCTTTCAATGGGTAAATGTTCTGCTGTGATTTACAAACCTCACTTTGTAATGTGTAAAACTCACTTTGTGATGTGTAAACCTTGCATTGTGATAGGTAAATCTTCACCTTGTGATGTGTAAACCTTCACCTAGTATTGGGTAAATCTTCTTCTGTGACATTCAAACCTCAATTTGCGATTTGCAAATCTCACTTTGTGATGTGTAAACCTCGCATTATAATAGGTATATCTTCACCTTGTGATGTGTAAACCTTCACCTTGTATTGGGTAAACCTAACTTTGTGATGTGCAAACCACACTGTGTGATGTGTAAACCTTACCTTGTATTGCTTAAACCTACACATTGTTATGGAGCGTATTGTTCAAAGATACTCAACAAGGTGCACGATAAATAGGTTAAATTTTAAACCCATATATTACCATTTTGTATTGTGGCCGGGCAGAGTGACACTGAGATGTTTTACTGTGGACATTGCACCACGGCACCACGGGACCTCTAGGCGCCGCCTCAACACCGAGCACTCGACTTATCTCTGCCAAAACTGTTATGTAAGTGTCTCGTGACAAGTTCGACGCAACGGAAGCGCACCACGTAACCGCCACCAGGCAGATACCTTACCAGCTCCTGGGAAACCCGAAGGAAGTCAATTACCGAGCTGGTTTTAATTTAGATTTTCTTTATACGATAAATAATATCATATGAGTAACTTATCACAAAAATGCCTCATAAAACCCGCTTTGGGACTATTGGGGCAAGCGTAATACTTTGGTTTATACCATCTATCATCGTAATCATGTCTTAAGGCAAGGACACAATTTTTCAAGACATTTTAATTTGAATTTGGGTTATTTTAATTTTATCGGACGGGTTCGTAATCCAGACATATCTATAAATCGGAAGTGGTATTTCGGGGGGGGGGTTTGTACCCCAAAAATGGGTTTTTTGCATTTTTCACATATAATTAAAAAAAATCAAATTTTAATTTTTACTAGTAATTAGAATCCGGGTAATTATTTATTTTCTTTGTACTGCTTTGTTTAGGATTTCAGATTTACATTTTGGTATAATAATCTTTCTTCGACATCCTTCTCAGAATGGCAATGACAATGACACAATATGAAATTGGTCATAATAATTCACAGTTAACAGTTTCAATGTGAAAAAAATATTCAGTCTAAAACCGTACACAACAATTACTTAACAGAAATTGTATCACTTTGAGTCACGTGCTTAAACTATTTAAATTTTCAACCGGGACAACGAAAGTTAGTAAAGATTACAATTGGAAAAGGTAGTAGGTCGGGTTGAACTTTGAATCGAACCCAAACACCGCTGGTGGAATGAATGGAGCCTTGACATAACCGATTGCACAACGCGAGTGTTGGGTGCTCGCGTCTCGCGGTGAGATTATTTGGCAATAGTCACCCCTAGCTGGCCCCTCCTTACATAACAGCACTACAATGTTCCGTTTACCAGTCTGGCGCCAACTCTTTATTTTACTATTGACTCTTTACTTTTAAGAGTAACGCCGTGTGTACCTTTATTTTGACTGGGATGGTGGCGACGTCCTATAGTCCAGCTACTTGGAGGTCACGAATTGTGGATAATTGTGAGCGATGGTCGGGATAGTGTTCTCTTGTGTGAATTAACGTCCGCACTATTGAATACTGCGATAATCCGCAAAATACCATCCACATAATTAGACCAATTCGTAATTCAGAGGCCGTGGTTCGGATTCCACGTTAAACTGTAGGTCCCTTTTACCATCGTCTGTTGGGCTATTAATTAACAGTCCTGTCTAAGGAACATGTCAGCCTTAGTCAGTAACAAGACTACAAGATCGCACCACAATCAACTTACACTCAGTTCCCATTCAGACTTGGCTTTAAATACCTACCTTGTAGTATGGTCGCCATATCAATAATCTAATCTACCTGAAGAATATGTTAGTTAAACTAATTTTGCTTTCAAAATTCCGTCATTAGTTATGACACTATTTCCTGGGGTTACTCCAACAGAATTAACGATGCTCAACTTTAACAAAACACCATAAGAACTATTTGTAAAGCAGAAAGAAATACTACCTGCAGACCTTCATTTGTTCAACTTGAAATAGTTTCAACAATCTACTTGTTTACTTTTCTATGTCTAACCATAACAATCGATGTGGAATGAACTTTCATAATTTTAACACTACACATAGGCATGCTCATCCTGTTCCTTGTGTGATTCTATAAACATTGGGTTCTATTCATATCACTATACCCATAACTATATAGTTATGGGTATTCGTTTATTTTCCAGATTGATAGGCCAGGCAGAGGACTGAAGCTGTAATACATTTACATCAAGAATTTGTAAATGGCTAATTTCCAATCCCATGTATAATGTCAATGAATTTTTATGTATGACTCCTAATCTAGAGATAGCACCCCCTTATGAGATATCACAGATGGACTTCATCTGTGATATCTATGATTTTTTAATCTCTTTATTAGCCCCTATATATTTTAATTTGTGATATTTATGATTTTTTTATTAGGATTTCTTTGTTTTCCGCCTAATACATATATTGTAGATTTATGTCCAATTTAGTTTTTTTCCTTTGTTACCAAAAACTACGATATCATTTGCTTTAAGCTATACGATGAATAAAGAGTGTCATTGATTATCTGCATAGACTACACTTACAAGGGGCTTGCGACTGTGGAAAATATTCCTATAAAAATAAATAAAGAAAATTTCCACAAATAAATAAAAACAAAAATAGAATACTTGGTACTAATACAAGAAAACATATTTCTTTTTGTAAAATGTAAATGGAAAATCGTTTACAGGTTTTGATTATAGCTGAAATTGCAAACAGTATTTTAAATAATTGAGAATCATATTAACCATTTTTGTGGATTTAAAATTTAAATTCTACATAGTTTTTTGTAATTCATTATGGGTTTGGTTACTAGTTGTTTACAATTAGCCAACGCGTCTTGTGTTTTATAACTACACATTGTTCTGGATGTGATGAAACTCCACCCTTTATCAAGTTACTATTATTTTCATCTATGCTTTCCTTTGACGTTAATAAACTTTTAATGTGGATTTTAATATTTATCACTTAAAGGAAGGAGCAATTTAAAACGGCATGAGTTCTGAGTAATATAGACACGTTGGAAAAATCCTCACTCGATTATAAAATTGAAGCATAATGATTTTCAAACGAAATCCAACCAGTTGGTGTTTGGTTATAAAATTATTAAAAACTCTTAATCTACAATATCATAACCATGCGAGCGTGCAGCTTTTAGAAATGAATCTATTCAAAAAGCGCGCATGTTGTTAGTGCAATAACGTCATCATAATCACCCTGATGCATATTCTATATCACCTGATTTAACAGTTCTTGCATGAGCTAGGATTTTTATTCCCACATTACTTATTCATATTAAACATCACGACAGTTACCACTGTTCGCCTTCTTTTCGGTTTATTCTTTACTTTTATTTCGTTACAATCGGCCTCTATAAAAATGTCTACATCTCTAAATTTCCACATATGGCATCTAAAACTAATTAATTAGTAATTTTTTATCCAACATACGTAACTGAAAACGAAAATATTATACGAAAAATATTTACAGACGAAGGATATATTGCGTTATGTACGACCGGTTAGTACGTTCTAATACGAACGTTTACGTCAAACGAAACGTGTTCCCGCATATTCTTAGTCTTCTGTATATTTTCTTAACAATTTCAGCAGAAGTCGATGAAAATTATCCATGTCCTCTGTATTACGACGGCAGTCTACACGACCGCAAAAGCGACTACATAATATTGCAAACTTTGGAACGAGCGTTTCGCAGGTTTCGAATAATTCTGTTTTTGATATCATTAATTGCGTTATGAGTGCGCAGTAGACGTGTTTGATAGATTTTAAAATACCCCCGTCGCAGCAGACCTGCATACTCAGCGCATTTCCAAATCAATAACATAATAATAATAATATATGACTGGTTTGATCATTATCTGTCAATAAACATGAGAATTATTTGCCTATTTTCCATTAGATTAACATGGGAAAAATGTGCAGGTTAGTTGCTGTGAGGGACACTGAAAGAAGTCATTTCTACCATGAATCATTTTTACCTTAACATTTATACCAACTTTCATCAACATCTGTCCATAAATAAAGGAGTTTGCCTATTCCCTATATGATTAATATGGGAGAAGAGTATGCAGGTTTGCTGCCATTATAAACACTATGATAAAAAACTATGATTTTTAAGCATAAATGGATAGATCTCAACCACATGAAGTTAAATATCAAGTTTTATCCAAAAATATTGATTAATATGGGAGATATTAATTTTTCCCTATCCTCCATAAGATTAACATTGGAGCCCCACAATACAACGTACTGTGTTTAGATTTTTTTAATATCTCGGTAACCGTTGGAGATAGAGAAAAACTTTATGGAACTTAATTGTGTATTTTTTTAACTGATTCCAATGGTGAAATATAAAATTAGAAATTTTTAAAAATTACACGTGAAAACGCAAAAAACCATTTTGGGTACAAAACCCAAACTGTTATTGACCGATATATCTGGTTTACGAACTTGTCCGAGCATTTGTAGGAATACACGTTTACCAAATTTGGTCTCGATCTGTCCATTTTTACGAAAGTTATCGTGTTCACAGACACACAAACACACACACACATATATATATATATATATATATATATATATATATATATATATATATATATAAAAATTTTAACGACTATTGTTTTTGGACTCTGGGCACCTAAAGAAGAAAAAATAACATGGTCCCGGGCTTAAGTCTCGCCATGAGACCTACGGTAATAGCTTCTTCCCTATGGGAAATTCGCTAAAACAGCACTTATACTTGCCTGTGCGGATACAATAAAAACATTGCTTTGAACAAAATCACGTTTGACGAAATACGTTTTTGATTTCCTAAACTTTTTCGTGACCAACGCTCCAGTACCAGTACTGCACTCGTGATACTGTATCGTTGACGTAAGCCTAAGCATGGACGAAGGTTGTGATTGCACCACTGTTGCTCCACCGCTTCGTTATACTAGACTTGCTTCATTCATAACACGATTGCGCAACACTGGTAGCCGGGCTTCATTCACGACGATAAAGGGGTGATTAGTTCAAATCCGCAAAACACAAAAGCGTGTCACAGTTTAACGAAGCGGGGTGTTCACAATTCGTTCGACTACGTTCAGAATACACAATGTGTGTAGAGGTTCAAATTGTTTTCACCTGAACACGAGAGATCACGGTACAACATCTTGTGTTTTTGGTACGCCATTTTTTTTAAGATAATGCTCTTCTTTTACATATCACCTACGTAACCAACGTATCTGTACGTGGGATGTATACAAAATATAAGGGAAAGCCGACATAATACTAAGTGGACGGTAATGTCCACTTATTATAGTCCATTAAAGTGCACTTGAATGCAATTATTTCTTATACACAATTAAGCATAAAAATAGATAGGTCATCATTTCAGAAAGGTAAGAATAATTATTATATGTTTAATATTTTCCAACGACCCTAAACTTGATTAATCTGTTCTATACATCGCTGAAACGAGCGACGCGTAAGCTTTATACTTACTTTATACTTTTAACTGAAATGGTGACCTACCCAGGTAGGTTTTTTAAAGCCAAGTATGAATGAGGAATGAATGTAGGATGATTGTGGCGCGATCTTGTAGTCTTGTTACTGACTAAGGCTGACATGTTCCTTAGACAGGACTGTTAATTAATAGCCCAACAGCCGATGGCAACTAACCTACAGTTTAACGTGGAATCCGAACCACGGCCTCTGAATTACGAATTGGTCTAATTATGAGGATGGTCTTTGTGGATTAACGTAGTATTCAATAGTGCGGACGTTAATCCACACAAGAGAACACTACATCCACCAACCATCTCTCACAACTATCCACAATTCGTGACCACCAAGTAACTGCATTACAGGACGTCGCCACCGTCCCAGTCTAGTTCACTATGGCAGTACAAACTACAAAAGGTACTACAATGTAACAACTATCACTACTACAAAGTAACAGTTAATGTTTAGTAATGAAACAATAATTAAACCACGTAGACAATACAAACTAGAATTGGAAGTTGTGAGTTGTGATTGATTACATTCAGCGCGGCCTTTGACATTTGCCGACTGAGATGCGTTTTTAAAATAACCCACAGTTATATTTGACATTGGCTTCACATGTGGTCAAGAATATTAGTCTAGCACAATTTAGTGCACCACGATTATAAATGAAATTTGATTGCAGTAGTTGCTGCTTTTGGTCATTGGTTTATTATGAATTAATGACCAAGCAAATTAATAAGATACTTGGTCTACGTCAGCTTTACTAGGCATTTAATGACCAGACAACGGAAAATAAAACAAATATTTGCACACCTTAAAAATTGTGGCTGTACACCAGTACACGGCTCCGAGCGATCTATTCGTGAAATACTATCCGGGACTCAGTATTCGTGTTCGACTACATTGCAACGTCCTACAGATCACACGTATCCCAAAATGTAACACTTCCTCAAGCAACAGGTACTATTGGTATTGTTTTTCTACTACCATATCACGTCCCATGGCCCAGATATACCCCAAGTGACGCGTTGCCAGTAACAGTTCCTCGGGTATTCCTGTTCCACTACCTTGTCAAGTTCCAGTTACTATACGTAAACCCGAGTGAAGCAATAACAGTAAAAGTTACCACAGTAACAATTACTATTCGGGACTCGTGTTCCATTACCTTATCACGTCCCATGGCACAGACTTACTCCCAGTGATGCGTTACCACTAACAACTCCTCAGGAATTCCTGTTCCCCTACCTTGTCCTAGGGTCACCACGCATCCCCCAGTGACGTGTTACCAGTTACAGTTCCCTAGGTAACAGTTACTATTCAGTATTGTTGTTTCACTACTTTGTTGCGTCCTGAGTCACCACGCATCCCCCAGTGACGTGTTACCAGTTACAGTTCCCTAGGTAACAGTTACTATTCAGTATTGTTGTTTCACTACTTTGTTGCGTCCTGAGTCACCACGCATCCCCCAGTGACGTGTTACCAGTTACAGTTCCCTAGGTAACAGTTACTATTCGGTTTTGTTGTTCCACTACTTTGTTACGTCCTAGGGTCACCACGCATCCCCCAGTGACGTGTTACCAGTTACAGTTCCCTAGGTAACAGTTACTATTCGGTTTTGTTGTTCCACTACTTTGTTACGTCCTAGGGTCACCACGCATCCCCCAGTGACGTGTTACCAGTTACAGTTCCCTAGGTAACAGTTACTATTCGGTATTGTTGCTCCACTACTTTGTTACGTCCCAGGGTCTACACGCATCCCCCAGTGACGTGTTACCAGTTACAGTTCCCTAGGTAACAGTTACTATTCAGTATTGTTGTTTCACTACTTTGTTACGTCCTAGGGTCACCACGCATCCCCCAGTGACATGTTACCAGTTACTTGTTTCACTACTTTGTTGCGTCCTGAGTCACCACGCATCCCCCAGAGACGTGTTACCAGTTACAGTTCCCTAGGTAACAGTTACTATTCGGTTTTGTTGTTCCACTACTTTGTTACGTCCTAGGGTCACCACGCATCCCCCAGTGACGTGTTACCAGTTACAGTTCCCTAGGTAACAGTTACTATTCAGTATTGTTGTTTCACTACTTTGTTACGTCCTAGGGTCACCACGCATCCCCCAGTGACGTGTTACCAGTTACAGTTCCCTAGGTAACAGTTACTATTCGGTATTGTTGCTCCACTACTTTGTTACGTCCCAGGGTCACCACGCATCCCCCAGTGACGTGTTACCAGTTACAGTTCCCTAGGTAACAGTTACTATTCGGTATTGTTGTTCCACTACTTTGTTACGTCCTAGGGTCACCACGCATCCCCCAGTGACGTGTTACCAGTTACAGTTCCCTAGGTAACAGTTACTATTCGGTATTGTTGTTCCACTACTTTGTTACGTCCTAGGGTCACCACGCATCCCCCAGTGACGTGTTACCAGTTACAGTTCCCTAGGTAACAGTTACTATTCGGTATTGTTGCTCCACTACTTTGTTACGTCCCAGAACCTACACGCATCCCCCAGAGACGTGTTACCAGTTTCTGTTCCCTAGGTAACGATTACTATTCGGTATTGTTGCTCCACTACTTTGTTACGTCCCAGGGTCTACACGCATCCCCCAGTGACGTGTTACCAGTTACAGTTCCCTAGGTAACGATTACTATTCGGTATTGTTGCTCCACTACTTTGTTACGTCCCAGGGTCTACACGCATCCCCCAGTGACGTGTTACCAGTTACAGTTCCCTAGGTAACAGTTACTATTCGGTATTGTTGCTCCACTACTTTGTTGCGTCCTGAGTCACCACTACTTTGTTACGTCCTAGGGTCACCACGCATTCCCCTGTGACGTGTTACTAGTTACTGTTCCCTAGGTAACAGTTACTATTCGGTACTGTTGTTACACTACTTTTTACGCCCCAGAGATTACACGCATCCCCCAGTTGACGTGCTACCAGTTACAGTTCCCTAAGTAACAGTTACAATTCGTTTTTCTTGTTCCACTACTTTGTTACGTCCCAGGGTCTACACGCATCCCCCAGAGACGTGTTACCAGTTACTGTTCCCTAGGTAACGGTTACTATTCTGCTCAAGTGACGTACACGCGCCGGCGCCTCCCCGATCGACTGCGGACCGACAATTAAGATTGCAGACAGCATTGACCTAAATAAGTCGACATCATCTCTATACACGTCCATCGCTAGAACATTTATAAAACCACAATAATCTTTTAAATATATTTATTCACCGGAATAGTAAAGAGGTTTAAGCTGATATGAATAAATAAAAATAAGCTTTTAGTAACAGGTACTAGTAAACTTATAACGAACATTTTCATAAATAACAAGTGCCGTTAAACCCATACCTGGGAGTTATACGTATACTCATAATAAATTTATTTTAAATTTGTATTACAACGTAACTTTGTACAGGCCTAAGTTTAGTTGGCCTAAAGTTTAAAGTTCTATGAAAATTATTTGTACGTATTTTATGAAGCAGAAGAATAAATAACAAGAATAAAAAGATAATTTAGAAAGATGTATTGAAGCAAACGTCTGAGGTGGCTGGGCCTTTATATTAACGCTAGATATGGTTTAAGAATTTTCTAAAATGCTATGCTCTTTTTTACTGCTTGGACAAGGGATCCATTAAAGTCATATAATTTTTCAAGAGATTAAAAGATACAACAATGTAATATTTATTGATACAAGAAATATTTCCTATTACGTCTATAAAAACACAACAATTAAATTGGTCCAAGACAAAAGTACAGGTTTAAAAAAATACTAAATGTATTTTAAATCTTATACATACCAAAAGGACCGAATCAAGGAAACCAAAAGGATGTAACAATATTGGGAGCAAAGAAGAAAAGAGGAGAGAACCATGGAGACGTTTCGTTTGCAAGGTTAAAACAATGTTGGGTATCCATATTTACATATTTACAGGAACATAATTAAATATTTGAATATTTACAGGGTAAGGGTAATTAAGTATTTAAAACAAATGAACCGTCAAATGTTAATATCATATTGTAAACAAAATGTAAGCCACTATATCCCAAAAAACATGAAGTATTGACGATACTTAACTCACCCCGAATATCGGACGACCAAAGTACTCGTTTTAATTGACATACCTGAAATCAAAAACATAAAATGAACATAACTATATTGGCTATGTTGCAAATACATAAATACCGAAATACAGTATCTTATTCAATAAAAATACTAACACCTTAATTAGCCCTCCGAGTGACAGACCGACGTAAAATTTCAAATGATGTAACATTTGTTATTTTACATTTTAAACATTCTAAACTCCGGTGAATGGGGGTTGTTCTTACATCAATTGAAATATTCTAGGGATTCTGGAGATTCATTTTATTAAGACAATGAGTGTTGCAACATTAGAATATAGATTTTTATACTCAGTTACTCCTAAGAGTAAAACACGTGTGACATCAACGAAATCAAGTAACTTCAACAAATCACAACTGGGGTAATTTTCGTGTTTTACGAGAGTGGGGTGGTACCACAGCTACAAGCAGGAAATCGGCTTTCATTTAATATAATTCATATTTACATAATATATGTTCCAACAGATGTTTATGGATTTTAGATGTTAGTCAGTATTTGACGTGTCCGCGAAGTGGCAGAGCAACATAAAATAGTGATTACTAAAACACAGATAAATATATATTTTAGGTAGCAATAAATGACGTATTGTAGAGGGCAAAACGTAGAATCTATTTATGCTCAGTTGGTCACACTGACACCTCATTCAGTCAACAAAAAAAGTGGAAAATACTGCCATTTGTTGTACGCCGTGTTAAATAAATGTACAATGAACTGATGTGCGTTTTTAGACGCAATATAAGTTTACACTTACATGTATGTGTGAAAATATATTATATTAGAATTTTTTTGGGTAAAACATATTTAGAGTTAGAGTATAGCCTATGAGAGGTCATAGAGTCTTTTGATTTATATTTATACTGTTTTGAATAAAAGTTGTCATAACATCAAATCCAAAAAGGTTTTTAGTAGTAGTTTAGAGATCAATACATCCATAAACGTTTAACTTTATGTTTTTACGGCAGCAACCCTAAGTTAAAAGGCTTAATATAAGTAAAACGATCCTGATTTCAGACAATCTGCATGCTCAGTACTATTCGATTACTATGATGGGAATAAGTTCTGTGAAATTGGCGTGCGATCTACTTGTATAGAATTTCAGAAGCTCAAGGAAACTCTAATATTTATTTTACACTTATTCATTCATTACCAGTGTTGTATTTTAGAGATATCAAAGATTACGTGTCGAATTCCTTGTTTTCCACTTTTGTTTAATTATTGCTGATAGGTAATAATAATAAAATAATGTCACGTTTTGGTGTTTATGCGTACTGGTGTAACTTATTGTGCGTTTTATTTTTTTGAGACCAAAAAATTTTTCAAAATGAGTTTATTTTCAGTAGACACCATGCTTGATTAAAAATAGTTTTCATTGATAAAATTGGAAGTTATTAAAGCGAACTATATATACGAGAAGTATGGCACAGAGACTTATCAATGATTATTGGCGATCAGTGAATGGATTTGGCAGAGTACATCTGAGATACTAGTTACCACTGGTTTCGATAAGTTTCGATTCCGATACCGTATCGCAAGGTCGCAGATGCCCTCTCGACCCGGTTTTTTGATTTGGGTCTCAGATTGGGCAAAGGTCAACCAGTTTTTTGGGACTTTCCTCTCAGACTTTGGCAACGACGCAGTTGACACTTTACCTTTTCGTAGTTTATGACATTGAATAAAATTGGGTCGAATAAATTAATAGGTGAACACCGTGGTTGAACAGATATTTCACAGCAGCTTCATCCGCAAAGACCATCCACCGGTTCGTAATTCAGAAACAAAGTTGTGGTTCGGATTGATATACTGTAGATTCCTAAAATGTCATTTAATTAATGTAACTATTAAAATTACCGTATAAGTCTAAGGAATCCAAGGAACCCAAGTCTAAGGAAGTATTCATGAAATAAACTCTTTTCTTCAAAATTACTGTCCCGAAAAACCAAAATAAGATTATACAAAACCATAATTAGTCCAATATTACTCTATGGAGCAGAAACATGGAAATTCTGGAAGGAGGAAAGAAAATTGATCGTATTTGAAAATAAAATTCTTAGAAAAATTTATGGGCCAACTTTTGAAGACGGAGAGTGCAGGAAACGACAAAACAGGGAATTAAGAGATTTGTATAAAGATCCAGATGTAGTTTGCGAGTATAAATGTAGAAGGATTAGATGGGCTGGGCACGTTCTTAGGAGTGAAGACAACAACCTAAACAAGTTGTAATAAGGAATCCTGAAGGAAGAAGGCCAAGAGGAAGGCCACGACAAAAATGGTGGAATCAGGTGAAGGGAGATCTGGAGCGGATAGGAGCAGCAGAAGAAGATGCAGAAGACCGAGAGAGATGGAGGGGCTTTGTTGGTGCGGCCAAGTATCTACTTAGATATGCATGGCCCTGGGAGTAAGAGTAAGTAAGTATTAAAATTACCGTATAAGTCTAAGGAACCAGTCGGCCCACAAGCCCTCTCTGGCACTTAAAGATCGCACCACTATCCCTATCGCCCAAAAGATTCTTTGGAAAAACAGAGATTGCTAAAAGTCAGTTTGACAAAGCACAAACAAAACTACTCGCAAGAGTCGACGTTTTCGCGGTTAATTCCTGTTTCGGCTTCAACTCGCCTCTTCAGCTACGAAGGTTTGTTAGAACACACTAGTTTCCAAGTGTCTCCAACTTGAAGCTGTTCGGCAAAGTACCATTTGGTCAAAGACTTTCAGTAAAGTTAAAAAATATATCTTTATCTAGCGATTTGTGATTTATTAGAATTACATACTACTTGGGGTTTATTTTATATCGGTCTTAAAAGTTATTTGATGAAAAATATTGAATTAAAAGAATAAGACAGTAAAATATCTTTCACCCGAAGCATGTCGTTGTTTCGTTATCTTCTACTCAACTTTGGTTCGTTTGAATATTTTGAGGATGAAGATAGCACATTTCAATACGTAGTACGTAGTATTGAAATGTGCGAGGCCATTATGAGTCTGTGCCTTTTTAGCGAATTTCCCATAGGGAAGAAGCTATTACCGTAGGTCTCATGGTAAGACTTAAGCCCGGGACCATGTTATTTTTTCTTCTTTAGGTCCCTAGAGACCAAAAACAATAGTCGTTAAAATTTATATATATATATATATATATATATATATATATATATATATATATGTGTGTGTGTGTGTGTGTGTGTGTGTGTGTGTGTGTGTGTCTGTGAACACGATAACTCTCGTAAAAATGGTCCGATCGAGACCAAATTTAGTAGAGTCGTGTTCGGACGAGTTCGTAAACCAGACATATCGGTCAATGGGAACGGGTAGTTTGGGGGGGTTTTGTACCCCAAAATGGGGTTTTTGGCGTTTTTCACATGTAATTTTTAAAAATTTATAATTTTATATTTCACTATTGGAATCAGCTTTAAAAACTACACAATTTAGTTCCTTAAAGTTTTTCTCTATCTCCAACGGTTACCGAGATATTAAAAAATCTAAACATAGTACGTTGTATTGTGGGGCTCCAATGTTAATCTTATGGAGGATAGGGAAAAAATAATATTTCCCATATTAATCAATATTTTTGGATAAAACTTGATATTTAGCTTCATGTGGTTGAGATCTATCCATTTATGCTTAAAAATCATAGTTTATGTGTTTATCATGGCAGCAAACCTGCATACTCTTTTCCCATATTAATCATATAGGGAATAGGCAAACTCCTTTATTTATGAACAGATGTTGATGAGAGTTGGTTTAAATGTTAAGATAAAAATTATTTATTGTAGAAATGACTACTTTCAGTGTTCCTCACAGCAGCAAACCTGCACACTTTTCCATGTTAATCTTATGGAGAATAGGCTAATAATTCTCATGTTTATGGACAGATTTTTATAAAACTTGTCATATATTATTATTATATTATTGATTTGGAAATTCGCTGAGTACGCAGGTCTGCTGCGACGGGGGTATTTTCATTCACTTTCCATGATAAGAATGTAGAATCCAAACAAACGTCATATCGCTGTACTGTACCATAAAACATTATACTTAGGGCCATTATAAAGGGTATTATAATGTTCAGCGGTCTATCTACTTAGTATTTTGATTCTTCATATACTCAGGGGATACGGAAAATAATTAGCTTTCTAAAATATTATTGACATATTCCAAGAAGGTTATGAACATTTCATTCAAATAGATCGAATACTGTTATTATTATTACAAATAACTTTTTAAATAGTGACTTATCTAGGTAAGTATGTTAAGCCTAGTATGAATGAGAAATGAGTTAGCTAGCTTGTTAGCTGAAACTAACGACTGGGACGGAGGCGACGTCCTGTAATCCAGCAACTTGGAGGTCACGAATTGTGGATAGTTGTCAACAATGTTCGGTGAGTGCATTGTTCTCTTGTGTGGATTAATGTCCGCACTATTGAATGGCAAATTCATCCGCAAAGATCATTCTCATAATTAGACCAGTTCGTAATCTAAAAGTAAAGGTGGTTCGGATTCCACGTTAAACTGTAGGTCCCTTAATTGCTAGCGGTTGTTGAGCTTTTAATTAATTAACAGTCCTGTTTAAGGAACATGTCAGCCTTAGTCAGTAACAAGACTACAAGATCGCGTTACAATCATCCTACACTAATTTCTCATTCATACTTGGCATAAAATACCTAGGCCTACCTTATAAGGTCGCCATTTCAATAATCTAATCTAGCATCTAAGGGACCCGGTTTAACGTCAAGTCCGAACCACAGTCTCTGAATTACGAACCGGACTAATTATGAGGATTGTATTTGCGGATGAACTTAGTATTCAGTCCCAGTCAATAAAAATATCCGCTAGATGTCTTTAAGATGGATATATTCTGATTTGAAACTAATCTGATTTATTTCAAAATTATTGTTTGAAGTAGGTATGGTTCAGAGTTTTCAGCATTCCTCTTACAAAAGTAAAAATCCTAGTTGGCGGAAGTGCTGCAGGCTCTTGCAAACATTTCACACTCAGTTTAAAGTCATACAATTTCCACTAAACATTAGCTAGCTTATTTTACAGTTTCCGTTTCGACCATAACCCTTCAGTTTTAAATGTCTGATGCAGTCAAGAGCGTAGCCGATAACAGCTGACCTTCTGCCCCTTCCGCGATAACAGCTGATAAAGCTTTCCCGGGTCCACGATAGTCTCCATTCATCCCAAGGTAAGGCGCTGATAAGCCTTATCAGCTTATCAGGTCCGGGCCTGTAGTCTTCCAGGGAAACATGAAAATCAGTTGGAAGTGGTCGTAACGTTTCCTCTTCCTTTTGATTTCATACTTCCTATGTCACGTAAGATGCCTTTTATCTCAAACTGTTTCTGTTAAAAAAGTCGGAAACATTCCCGTCGATTTATTATATTAGATCATTGAAATGGAGACCGCACCAAAAGGTAGGTATTTTAACCAAGTATGCATGAGAAACAAGTGTAAGATGATTGTGACGCGAGCTTATAGTCTTGTAACTGACTAAGGCTGACATGTTCCTTAGACAGAACTGTTAATTAATAGCCCAAAAGTCAATGTCATATCTAAGGGATCTACAGTTTCACGTGGAATCCGAACCACGGCCTATAAATTACGAATTGGTCTAATTATGAGCATGGTAATGGTAGTATTCAATAGTGCGGACGTTAATCCACACAAAAGAACACTACACCCACCGACCATCGCTCACGACTTTTCACAATTCGCGACCTCCAAGTAGCTGGATTATAGGACGACGCCACCGTACCAGTCAATAGGGAAATTAGAAGTGTCTTTAAAATACTGTATGAGAAAACTACCCAAAAAATCAGTGTCTAGATCTTTTTTTTAAATATATAATAGCATATTTTCCAATCACCTCCCGACGAGCTGGCTCGTACTAGTACTAGGCTATAGTACATCATTCTAGTTCGTTGCAACTGCCAGGATTAATTTTTTCTTCGAAATTGTGGAATGTTTAGACTATATTGAAGAAATAAAGAAGTTTTTAAGTTATAACTTCTGTTTTATTTAACCATCCGAGTGGTAGACCGATTTTGCACTAGACTATGTTTTATAAAATCCAATTTTAGTGCAAACTTATATTCAAATCCACTTCGTTCAGGAAAAAGAGAAATTAAAGATGCTAAAATGAACAAATGTTATTTTGTTACATTTGTTTTCAGCTACTGGCAGTACTTCGTATAAACGACAAGTGGTGGCCCCTACTCATTGATATTACCAATCAATTTGTTTAGTTTTGTTTGAATGGATAGTTACATTAATTAATCTATTAAATACAGTGTTTTATTATGGATGTTGTTATACGGAGGGTTTCTCCAAATCAATGACAATCTAATAATAATCAAGTATCAACTAGGAGGTCAGGATAATAAGGTTGGAGCCTGGTTCCAGCTACATAGCGCTAAGTGTTGGACGGTAGAATCGACAACCCTTACAGACCGTGAGAAGAGGAGGAAAATGACAATTTCTTGACTCAAACACAGTTTTCTTCGACGTCTCTTAACTTAATCGACCTACGACAGAATTGCATGACTCTATCTTCACTTCCTATATCGTTAGATAACGGATTAAATCTTTCCTTCAAGTAACCAATTCGATTAAAATATTCTATCTGCAATAATACTGTATTTTGTGATCAACAAACTTTGAATAGATTACAATGAAGTCCAGTTGATAACACACAGTGATACTGAAACTATTTTAAGATTTCCGAAAGAGAAGAGCTTGGAAAATCGGTGTATGAAAACCTAATACAGGACATGTTCAAAATTAGTATTATGTTAAATTTGTGTAAGGAATGTTTTTTTAAGGTTTGTTATATGTCTATAACAGTTTGGAATAGCTACTAATAATTTATATCAACTACAATATACTGAAAATGTCATCAAATATAACTTGTAACACCTAAACGCCCCAAAAAATTGCTAGAAATAATATAAAAAATTACTCGAGACACTGAAAAGTAAAATATATTACTCACACCCTGCAACTAATGCAACTAATCGAATTTCATACGGCAAAAAACAATAGATCCTGAAACTTGAGGTCAAGAAGAGAAAGTGAGAGCAGGCTACTCGGCAAACGCCCGGATCAGCCCTCAGGCGCCCTCTACCTGCTAATGCTCCAATTACACACCCATGTGAAAGGGATCACTGATTACGTTTAAATGTGATCTTACAAGGAATTAATTACTCGAAGCTTTCTAGGTATTTCGTGATGTAAGCTGGACTGTATGAGGACGTATCACAACTTTGGTCTTAGTAAACAGCTTCCCTTGCACCGTTGGTCCCTCTTTGTCTCTTTAAGGGTAACCCAAACTTAGTACATGGATACGCAGTCTGGTTCACTCTGGGATGGATATATGTCTACTCCATCATGACAGGACGTCTTGGGAGCTTGACGTGCATGAAGTTATAGCCTTTATCGCCCAGAGTGGCTTCAACTGTTCTCTTCTGTCTTACAGATCCTGATAGATCATTTTCCGGTGTCTGCAACAATAAGATAAACTATGGTTGCAGTGTCTGGCCAGCTATGCTGGAGTCTCCTACTCATGTTACGCCAATGACAATGTATAAATTAGATTAGATTTTTGAAATGGCGACCAAAACCTCAATGTAGGTATTTTAAGCCAAGTTTGAATGAGGATTGAGTGTAAGATGATTGTGGCGCGATCTTGTAGTCTTGTTACTGAATAAGGCTGAAATGTTCCTTAGACAGGACTTAATTAATAGCCCAACAGCCGATGGCAACTAATGGACCTACGGTTTAACGTGGGATCCGAACCACGGCCTCTGAATTACGAATTGGTCTAATTATGAGGATAGGCTTTGCGGATTAATGTAGTATTCAATAATGCTTGTTCCTGACTAAGGCTGAGGCTAAGGATTGAGTGTAAGGTGATTGTGGCGCGATCTTGTTGTCTTGTTACTGACAAAGGATGACATGTTCCTTAGACAGAACTGTTAATTAATAGCCCAACAGTCTAGTTTAACGTGGAGTCCGAACTACTGCCTCTGGATTGCCTGAACGAACTGTTCCAATTATGAGTATAGCTTTTGCGGATTAATGTATTATTAAATAGTGTGGACGTTAATTCACACAACATAACACTATACACACCGACTATCGCTCACAACTATCCACAATTCGTGACCTCCAAGTAGCCGGATTACATTACTACACCACCTTCCCAGCCGATAAAGACCACAGGATAAACATAATATATTCACATTTCGAAATTGATCATTCTTCGACATATAATTGAAACCAGTCAGAATACCATAGAATCAAATGTCAATCATTCAAATACGTGTACCTTCCAATATTGACAGGTCAAAAATACAGAAAAATATTAGCGTAATCCAAGGATTTTTAAAAAAATATCGAAAAAAGGCTAAAAAAGGTTGGTACGATGAGTACATTTTAGTCCTTAAACGCGACACTGAGAAATTTTGGTTATTTGAAAAGGACGTTTAGCAAACCGCAGTATAATGAGAGAGAGCGCAAATTATAGGTCTCGGGATCCAGGGGCTCGGGGAAATAACTTAATCCCACAAATATTTTGAAAAGAGACATTACGTAAAAGTGTACATCATAAGATATAGCCAGTCACAGTAGATCTTCATCCACAGCCAATTTTAAGAGTCTGCATCAGTGGTAGCCATCTTGGATTTTAGTCCCGTAAGAGCAATGTTAAATTCTGGCGCCTATATCTCCTTGACCTATTGTCATAAATTAACGGAAGAGGTGTCAAATTAAAGGTATTACAGTCCTCCAGGGCACCGCCTTACAGAACTTCTTCAAACATGTAAAAATCCATAAACCCAATCATGGGATACAACCCACCCCTAAACCCCTCTTTGGATAGACCCGATATGCCAGGTTATCGAACTTAAATCCAAAAATACTTCCACGCGTATGTACTAAATTTTATTTTGATCAAACTCTTTTCAGTGCTGCCAAACTCAAAACAATAAACATTGTTTGTACCAGTAATATTTGACACCGTAGATCAAATATTAAGTCTTACCTACCTTTTAATTGATATTTCACTAATTCTTTTTTACGTAAAAAAATACAGTTAATGGACAGTCATTTATCTAAACAAAATCTTTCGACGAACGCGTGTCAAGAACCAGTTTTCGGCACGTTGAAGTTAAATTTATTCACACACGTGGTGATGTGGCCATTCTTGGTAGACCTGATCAACTGATTAGCCTTTGGACGCGACAAGTTTCACTGAAAAAACACCAAAACCAAAATAAACAAGTAGAAAGTCGACTGATTTTCATATACCTGATATATTGATGAATCACATGCTGTTATACATCAATGCATAACGCACAGGTTTGTGAATAATTATTTTAAGGTTAAATGGGATATTTTCAATGGATGAAAAGGAAATCTTTTATTTTTACTTTTGATTAAAATGCCAACCTCTCGTACGTATTCAACTTATTAAAAGTGAGTTTCAGTATCATATGACATTAGTGTTATGATGAAACTTTTTACACCGTCTATGGAGTTTATATCTGTGGAACTTGAAAGAATATAAATTTGTACTTACGATGACCTTTCCCGATTCAATAATCAAATTTAGTTAGGCCTACAATTTAAATTATCTATAGTTTTTCGTTAATTAAAACCGAGTATTAAACATGCTTTGTTCAAAATGTTAATGGAACGTAACAAAACATTTCAAGGAAATACACATTTCTATCCCATAAAATAGGAATATAGAAAAATATGGGGAATAGCAAACTCTGTTTCTTGTCCTTTGTTTGAAATTCATTATTGGTGATGGTGGATTCATGTTATTTAGATTTTTATTGCGGACATTTTCCATCACGATTTTATGTAAAAAAGGTTTCACGACGTTTCGGGATCTGGAATCTGATCCCGTCCTCATGTGAACTGATATCTAAAATATAACACAATTAACGCACAATCCGGACCAAACCGGTATAATGCTGAAAACATAAAAGTTTAAAGCAGTCAAAAAACTTACACACAAACCATTCGCTAAACATTACACACATAAGAAACAAAACACGTCCACTCGTCACGGAGACTCTAAGACAACCTATGCGTTGTGTTCTGTTTTAGATATTAGTTCACCTGAGGATCAGATTCCAGATCCCGAAACGTCGTGAAACTTTGCTTTACATAAAATCGCGATCGAAAATGTCCACAATGAAAATATAAGTACAGTAACATCTGTTTCTTGTGTTCCAAAACAGTTTTCTTCGACACCTTGGCTTGACGATATCGCAATTGCTGCAGAGGTAGACTGCCCCCAAACAGCCCCGCCGGCGCCCCCAGCAGCGTCGGCCCTTATCACAAGGTCACGAGGCTGCCCCGTGATAACAGCCGCACTTTGACGCCGATTCAAACGCCTCCGACTCTTATCTCATTGCGACATTGCTAAATATTAAATTCATCAAACTTACCTAATACTTTAAATTGTCATTTATCGACCAAATATTTATGATTAAGTGAAATAAACAAATAGGACTATTAACCTTCCATCGGACGCTTAGTGTAGGTTACCTCCGCTCTTGCAAATGGAGTTTTGGAAATGGAGCTGGAGTTTCCGTCAGTGTGCAGAGGTAACCTCCGGGTGCGCCCGATAACGTGGCTTTGAATACGGAACCATCTTTCATGCACGTTCAATCACGTTTCATAAATTAATGCTTTAATAATTAGAAAATCCATATGTTTTACATGAATGGTGTAGTGTGTATAAGATCTTATTAACTTTTTAGTCCGTAACTGTTATTATATTGCTATTTTAAGGTCTAGAAATCATCATCTTTTTACTGATAAAAAAAGATAGAAAAGAAAAGTGAGCATCAATCTGTGAAAAATATTGTTTAACTGGTGTTCAATTTATTCTAAGGTTTATTCTTCTTTATATTTTATTCATAAGATCTAATTTAATCAATTATAAATCACTTCAATCTCATGATTCAAGTTTTAGATTTTTTACTTATTATTATAATGCTTTTTCTTACATTAACTCAAGGTCAAAATATTTTTACATTAGTAAAAATAAAGGTTATTTAACACTTATGCTATAAAACCATGATTGTAATTGTAAACAATAATGCGGAATTGACTTCCGCATGCGCCCCATACGTTTCAATATCAATGCGCCCGATGAAGGGTTGACCATGAATTGGCTAAATATCGTTTAGGTTACAAGGAATAAGGTTTTATGGTAACAAGGGATAAAATTCATAACAGGAGTTTCAATTAAAAAAGGCTGGAAATGACCTAACCTTGGAGTCTTCTTGAAATAGACGACAGAACTGATAGAGATTAAATATGGAATACAGTGGCTGAAAATGAAGATTAGGGTGGGTTAAAATGGCAATGGAGGTAAATTGCCATTTTAAATAAATAATAATAAAATGCGGTGCGAGCGAATATATCTACTATTTAAAAAAAATCATAATTTTAACTTTTATTTGTTGATTGTATCATAAATATGGTTTGGCATACGGTAATTTTTTCATGTTTTCTAAAAATTTATAAAAAAATAAAATTTTTCTAGTTACAGGGTAATGAATTCGGAAATTTGGCGTGTATCGAACAAGGAGTGTGGGAAAACGACTTATATTTTTTAGCTGAAATTTTGGGAATGTGGATGAATAACAGACCTTTTTCACGTAGCCTATTTAAATTTTAAAATAAGAAAAACAATTTCGTTTCTAACAGGAAATTGATTTTTAAGGCCACATTTTTGATCCGATAATCTTATAAAATATGTCATTTTGAAGGTCTAAAATGTTTCAAAATATACAAAAAAACAGAATTGTTATCTTAAACGAGTCACTCAGTAAGCTTGCACGAATCAACAACATAGCGCCGACCTAGCGGATTTCAGTTGTCCCTAACGCCGCTCGCACCGCCTTAAGTTAACCCTGTGATCTATTTTCTAAAATGAAGAGGGCGCAACATCAACAACATTGCTATGTGTACGATAGATTGGTTACCCTTCACTGTCACAATCTCGCAATGTCGTCGCCTGACCAGAGACGTGAACGATACGATGACGACACTTCCGGTCGCAACAAAGAGCCATCTGCAGTCTGATAACACGCGGCCATCTAGTTATCGCCGATGATAGGGCACGTCCCAGGCCGCGCCATGCGGTGCCGTGCTGGTGTGTGTCTATTTCGCAAGATTAAGCAATGCTACAACCAGCAAGTGACAAGTAGAACTGGATATACGATCTAGAGTAGTACGAGTATACCACACCATGGATAATACACACTTTAGTTTAAAATAAACACTATCCGATTAATAAACCGAAATATCGGTTTCCCCCAAGAGATTAATTTCAAACATAAACCAAACAGTCAATTCATAACATTTTTTATGATGTCCTATCTAAGTTAGTATTATTGAAAACAACAATGTTTTGATTTTTTGTTTTACTGTCAATATTACTGTCCATTTTTGTCACCTGACCAAGAATAGCTGAAAAAATGTTAATGAATTTGGTTTGTAACATGACTTGTAAATTTGTCAACATCTGTAGATGTGATAACATCTAGTCACATATCTATTTCAGGATTGTGACTTTTAAAACCAGTGTTAAAGTAAACAAGTCTTAGACGTGTAGACCAACATATTTGTCTAGCAAGTAATTTAACAAGCAAGGTATATCTTATCTGCAACAATACAAACCCCTGAGAAGATACATATGATATCGGAGAGCGCCGTGTCTGAAACTCCTCCAAATTAACTTCTAGAAAATCTTTCGTTTTATGTCATCTGAGATAAACATAAAACATTCCGCCTCCAATGACCGCGGATAATAGGGAGTATTGCAACGCAAATAATTCGATCATAAAAAGGATTCCTCTTTTAACAGATAAACAGAGTATAAACGCCTCTATACAGAGCTTTAGTTATATTGGTTATTGATAGTATAATTATATTTTTCTGTTTTCAAACAGGAAACCTAAAATAACATAAATGTTTTATTATGAAACGGCATCGTGATTGTGTATCGGAATCATTACTGTATAACAGAAACAGTAAATTATCCGAGCCCGGTTTATCCGAAATGACATAACTAATATAAAAAAAAACCGTGCGCTGTACTCAGAAGAATTTTACTTTATATTCTTATATAATAATAACATTTATATGTCAAGTTTTATCAATATCTGTCGATAAGTATATGAGTTAGTTATTTGCCTATTCTTCGTCAGATTAACATGGGAAAAAGTATGCAGGTTTGCCGCTGTGAGGAACACTGAAAGTAGGAATTTCTAGCATAAACAATTTTTATTTTGACCAACTGTACCAAGTTTCATCAACGTCTGTCCATAAATAAACAAGTTTACCTATTCCCTATATGATTAACATGGGGAAAGAGTATGCAGGTTAGCTGCTGTATGATAAATACATAAACTATGATTTTTATATATACATATAAATTTTAACGACTATTGTTTTTGGTCCCTGGGCACCTAAAGAAGACAAAATAACATGGTCCCGGGCTTAAGTCTTGCCACGAGACCTACGGTAATAGCTTCTCCCTATGGGAAATTCGCTAAAAAGTGTACCAATAATTTAAACAATTTGTCAACTTTAAACAGCATAGCAAAATGTATGCATGCCAAAAGTTATATGATGTAATAGTCACTGTTTTCAAAAACAAAGGTTAAAACGACGAGTATATTATGAATCCATGACCATTTAGGTTTACGTCTTATCCCTCTTCATTGGGGATTTTTTTTTTAAATTGTTATGAGTTTTACCGAAATTAGTCAATAAAAACCTAATTCCCATTACAAGGTACCAAAGGCATCCCTCAAATATAACCAACCCCCCTGTGGCTAGTATTGGTAGCACGTCTACACTGCAAGTCCTCAAGGGATGCTGTCACGTACCCTGAGTCGCGTCGCGCGGTTCTCCTCATTGTACATAATGTATGAGATGTGCTCACTCGGTCACGTGATCCGCGGGAATGCGGGAGTGCCAAAATCAGCTGTTGAAGGTCGGGTCGGCGACCGAGCAAGGTTGAGGACATACCCGGTAGACCGGCTCCCGACTGTTGGACTAGTCCTGCGCAGATCTGTGTATCTGCGCTACAATACAGTCGCTATTTCCCGGACAGGTGGTTTCATCAACGACAGACACATTTACAACTCGACGATACGTCCTAATACACTGTTTAATGTTTTCTACATGTATTTAAACATGGTGTCTAGCATGGCATAATTAGGAAATTCCCTGATTTTTCATATTAGATGCTGCATTTTACCTGACTAAAAACATGTGTAATTAGCTAATTTTAAAAGCTAATAATAACATAAGCTAATTTTTAAATACAACATAGAGACACCATCAAAAATAAACACAAAATCAGTACGGTATGTATTAAATGAACTAATTCACGCACAAAATTAAAACGTACAAATAAACAGAATCACATTAATTGGAGACCAAACAAGAAAAATACGTGGCATATGTCGACAATCACTATTCATTCACAAAAGAAGGTCGAAGTCGTAAAAAATATGTCGTAAAAATTAAAAAGTATGTAGGGAATAACATTATTAAAGCTTTTATTTCATCTTTGGTAAATAAAAACCACGATATACCATTCCTTTAATTACTTTAATCTGAGACAATCCAACCATATGTTTAATCTTGGTACTCTTGTGGTCAGTAATGCTGTCACAAAATTAACATTGTTCTTATTGGGTTGAAATCTGCTGCGGAAGTACTGCAAGCTCAACCACAGATAACTACATCGATCCTTGATAGTTGACTCTTAAAAATGAATTTGTATGACGGTTGGAGACATTGTAATTTGATACACAGGCTCAATATAAAACGTAAAAAATAACTCATGATGAATGAAATCATTATACTGCATCCCTGATCAAAGTAATTAGTTTTTCGGTCACAGATAGTTTTCGAACGCAAAGAGGACCTTTAAAGAAATCATCTCATAGGATGATCCTTTATGTAAATTCTAAAAACCCAAAAGTACAGTACACATAAGCTTCCGACATCACCAATTTACCATGTACTTAAACACTTCAGGGATAAAATAATTGTACAGTAGTTGAAAATACTTTTACAGCAATGCAGTTTTCTTTCTACATGGACAAACCGCAGATTGCATCTTAGCCATTCACATTGGTCATTGGAGGTGGTCTAGTAACAGATACTATCGCAGGAACGGGTTCAAGAGTAATTTGTTGTAGCGGAACCGGCGTGACAAAATATTAGTCACTAGTGATAACCGTTCCTATCGGTCTGTCCATTAGTCAAAACGAGACCGACTCTATAGAGCTGTCATAACTATTGCCAGCTGTCTGCGGGCGGAGAGTCGTTTATATTGATAGTACCTGATGTGGATAATCAGTACTGGAACGGCCACTGGATCTTGGCGTTGAAGTACAATTAATCAAATAATGGATGTGTGATTCATACCCTCCACTATTCATATTCAACAAGTAGTGGCAAATAAGAGCAACGATGTTACATTCTGGAGAGTTAGGAAGTCCCAGCAAAGCCAGCTAGTCACATCTTGCTGAATACTGCAACCGAAATCCTAAAATAAATCCAGATTCTTACTCCGGTCATGCAAAACACAAGGAAAGGAAAGCGCTTTGATCTAGGTGTAGAACGTGGGACTTAGTGCCCAACGGGTCTCTGGTTCAAATCCCGCGAATAACCAATGACTTTTCCTAAGTGATAATGTCACAACCTACTAGGTCTAGCCTGAAGTAATGTGTAAAACCGTTCCATGCGATGTCCTAGAATAAGGCCTAAAATGAGAAGGGGGACAGTAAAAAAACAAATACCTAAAATAAAAAAGGAATTCCAACTTCCTAGTCCCTCTGACACAGAAAGGGCCTTTCCCAGAAAGGCTTCAAAATTTTCTTTAAAGATACACGCCTAGGATACACCTCCGCCTGGCAAACCACGAGAGCATGCCAAGTAAACAAGAATCATTCTTGCAGGACACCCCTCTCAGACGATTAGTACATAGGTATACGCCACTCTGAGAATTCTGGTCCGTGTGGGTGTTCGGGCTCAGCCGGGAGTCAATCAAGCCCCCAGGCGAGACAAGGAGGACCCAAAGTGTGCTCATAGGGACTAAATAAATAACCAAAGAACTAGTAGTTGAACTTCTTTTATTGTACCCAATTTCGATCTCTGAACTAGTAAAAATCAATCAAGAGCCGACTAGAGCTATTTGAGTGGAAATTCAAAAATATGTCCAACAGGGATTGCAGACAACACAATCTGTCCAGAGTTGCCAATTATTGCTTTGAACAAATGACGTTGGTTCACGCTGTGAAATAGACACATTAGAGCACTAACAATGACATAGTGACACATTATTCCACTGTGGACCCTATAATAGTAGATTGTGACGAGGACTGAGATGGCTGACACATTAAACCAAAGTAATCTGATCTCCTGTTGACGAACCTAAATCTGGGAAAATACTTGAGGGTTGCGAAGGTCAGTTGTGCCTAACACGACAAATCGCATTCTAAAAGTAAATTGACAGATGAGTCCCATACAGTGATATTCTCTTCTGTCATGAAAGAGTATTCCATAATGCAAAGATCGCGTTGGTGACAGACTCAATAAAGGTACCAGAGGTTTAGGAAACCGCTTTGTACGGAAGAAAACAATCCGTTACCATCCGTTAAACGATTAAACATATGGACAACAGAGAGTCTCTCGAGATGCTGAGTATGAAAGATTGATAAACCACGAATACTGACTATGAATTTCCCAGAGTGCAGCACCTGGACTCGATCCCTGGAACCCACGAGATAACGAATGCGGAAACCTCTTACCACGCCTCGACTCTCACAATTACGAGATATGAAACTCCTTAGTTTAGCGGAGTCTTTCATTCAGGAGTTCCCGACCGGAGTACTGTCCTTGCGACTCCAATGATTAAAAAGTCTAATAAATACTCAGGACTGTCGCTCCTTCGCCATCGTTCCTAACTCTACCTTCCGGAGCCGATACTTTCGGAACTGAAGTTATTTGCGTCAAATCGTTTCGAGAAACGACTAAGAACCTTTTCATGCATTCCTCCGTTCCGAAGAAGCACGAGTTCAGAGCTGGAGTTGGAGTCGTTCGGAGGAATAGTTCTTTTGGAACAGTTCATGCCGGAGATACTCATTTCTTCAGCATTCACTTTGCACAAACGGCGAAGATAGACCGTTTTGCTAACAAATAAACCACAGCTCAGCTTTTTATGCACTTTTAAGAGTATTGACAGAAAACATTACCCTAAATTGCGTATTGTAAGACGAAAATATACATTGCAAGTCTAATAAATGTCAGTATTCCCCTCTTAGCAGTTCCTTCCCATAATCCCTTCAAACGCATAACACTTCTGAATATAACACACTAAATAACAATGAAATCATAAACTACGACAAGACAGTCACTCTAAAATGTAGTATGTTGAGTTTTAAGCACTTTAAATTCTATGGTCGTATTATTTCAAAGATAACATTTACCCAAGTCCACTGTTCTTCGTTATCTCGGAGTCTAACATCTCATTAAACTAAAACAAAAACACTTTCTATTTTCTTCACTGACAGTACCAGTCATTAGAAGAGAGAAAAAAAGCTCCTAATTCAAAAAGCCAAGAGTTAAGGTAAATATTTTAAAATTTAATTTAGTGCGCTAATTTAACCAAAAAGGCCGTTTGAATTACAAAATAAGTTAATTTGACTAATGAGAAAACCGATGTGGACCAAAAACCTTCCTGGTAAAGGCCTTGATCCACTTGGGCCGCTAATCAGAGCCCAATTGTATTAGACATTGAGTCGATCACCTATTGAACCGTTACTTCCCTGTATTCAACAGCGCACGAGCAACGTCCGGAGTAATCATTGTGTGTTCAATTAAGACTCCTTTATGAATGTGTTTCCGAGTATGAGGGTGGGAATTGTAGTGGTCGAATGATCATTTAGTTTTAGTTAGTTAGTTACTAAAATGGCAACCTGTACAGGTATGTTAAGCCAAGTATGAATGAGAAATGAGTGTAAGATGATTGTGGCGTGTTCTTGTAGCCTTGTTCTGAATAAGGCTGAAACATGTTCCTTAGACAGAACTGCTAATGAATAGCCAAACAGTCAACGGCATATCCAAGGGACCTAAAGTTTAACCCTAGAAGTGGTGAAGTTATAATTCAGGTGGAGGCACCTGTCGTCAATTTTAGTAAACTTATCACCTTTGTGACCGTGTTGCCCTCAGGAGGCAAACAACCGAACCTGCTCACCAAGTGCACTAGACTTCCACCGGGCATGTCTTATAACCAAGTTAGCGCTTTCTACTCCTATTCACTGGTGGGTTAACCGGCTAGAGCGCTGCGCTGACGAGCGTAAAGTTTTACCCATTCTGAAGTGCTAGGGTTCAAAAGTTAATGATATTAGGTATTTAAGTAATTATTAACAAGTAATTTGTTATGTTACAGTTAAAAGTAAAAAGCTTGCCACTTCTAGGGATAACTCGAACTGCCTCTGAATTACGAACCGGTCTAATTATGAGGATGGTCTTTTCGGATTAACATAGTATACAAAAGTGTGGAGGTAAATCCACTCAAGAGAACACTACACTCAACTACCACAAGTAACTGAATTGCAGGACACGCCACGGTCCCAGTCAGGCAACCGGTAATGCATTCAAAAAATGAATTGTTCTTGTAGGTCTAAAATCCAAGATGGCGGAGTTATTGCAGACTCTTACACTTCATAACTACTCGCACATATCAGCAACGAGGCCTTCTCGCCTTCAACCGATCTATCCATGGGGTCCGAGAGTACAGCAATATGTTGCAGCATCTCTATTCTAATTGAGATGCTGCAAACCTCTCTCTGCAATTGGATATCTGGACAAGACCGCGCATTGACTGATTAACTCTGACCTGGGATGATGACGGTAAACAGTTATAGGTTAAACTACATTATGTTTGGTCGAGTTAGGTTATGTTATAAACAGGACATACTGAAACTTACATTGAATGTTTACTATTATTAAGATTTTTAGATAATAAAGTATACAGATATTTCTTAAGTAGAACACTGTAATTTTTAAAATAATCTCTCCTATAATATTGAGACATATATTACATGAGATACGCTAACCCCACATCCGCATATGAAGGTTAGAGCAAAAGATCAAAGCGAAAACAAACAAACAGGCATTGTCAAACATCAAATAATCTAAAACGCAAATTGAGTCTAAGCAATGTGCGACATGACTGAACAAGGCTAACTCAAGGTCGACTGATAAGGGGGCTCCAGCGGGAGCAACTGATAACACGGAATACACTTGTGACTCCCTAAACCCCTTGTCAAAGTAAAGTTGTCTTCGTTATTATTTTCATTACCCTACCTTTTGAGATGGCAACCTACCCAGGTAGGTATTTTAAGCTTAGCAGAGATGAGAAATGAGTGTTAGATTGTAGTAGCGCGATCTTGCGCGTGATCTTGTTTCTTACTAAGGCTGAAATGTACCTACAGTTTAACGTGGAATCAAAACCAGTGCTCTGAATTACGAACGGGTCTAATTATGAAGATAGTATTTGCGGATGAATGTAGTACTCAATAGCGCGGATGTTATACACATTTGAGAATGTCACACCCACCAACCATCGCTCATAACTATCCACAATTCGGACCTCCAAGTAGCTGGGAATGGTTAGGAAGTTGAAATGAACTTTTGGAGTATGATTTTTCCAAAATCACAATTTAAGCAGCGATTCTTCACGCTGAAAAGGGTTGAACATAGTATCCATAGCAACGGATCAAAATCAAATTTCATCTTAAAAATTTTTCTAATACAAATTTTCGTGTTTCTGAAAAATTTCCTCAAAAAGTACACTTTCAACTTTTCAAAATGGAAACCCAGTACGGCACGGCTAGACCTCGAGTTCCCAAAAAGTCTATATTTACAACAAGGAAAGAACACCCGTCGAGACAGCTGCACCTGCAGCGTCGCTTCCAAGACGAGGGCGTCAAGCAGCCGATGCGTCAGAGCGTGTCCGACACACAGGTGGAGTTTTACAAAAAGACGCCGAGAAACAAACTCAAACGAACGCGCGCGGTGGAGGACATTTCGTCGGGCACAACTATCAGCAAGAGTATATACGAACCGAGGAAAAAGCGGAAAAAGGGAAACGCCGGTGTGTGCATCCCGAGCCATTCGATAGAAGATACGTTGAAAACCATCTATAAAAACCCTAACTTCAGCGTATCGCGAGAGTCAGTGCCCAACAGAATATCCCCACCCGCGATCAGTTGGTCCTTCGACTCGTACCTCTATTGCCAGATGGTTCGCGAGGCCATGGCGGGAATATACCGGGAGCACTCCGTCTACTCGACACCGAGAAAAACGTCTTCAGAGAACATGCGAGTCGCCACTGTGACCAAGAATGACGGAAGCAAAGCGCAAATCATCTTTAGGAAAGCCGTGCTAATGCATGTCAAGGAAACACCAGCGCATCACACCGAGGAGAAAGAAGAAGGAGAGAAGGAAGATGAGGAAATGGAGTCATCTGTCGTGGACGTGGAAGATGACCAGAAAAGCTCGGGGATACTACCAGCCACGGTCGGCGAGTACCTGAAATGCCAACGCAGAAAAAGGAAATTCATAAATCACGTCTCGTCTCTAGAACTCTTGAGGTTGAAAACATTTTCGAACGAGAGGTTGAAATGTCCGCGACTCTCGCAGCCGGAGAGCAGCGTAAGCTCAACCTGTCCCGACGAGAAACCGACCACTAAAGAAGTAGAAACCCAATTCCCTTCCACTCCCCAGATGCCACCACCGCCACCTCACAACACAGACGGTCTGCAGAAGGAGGACATAGCGAGTACGACCAATTCCACGTTGTCAATCAGGAGACCAGAGTTGAAGGTGCCGCGGGCTGTGGCGTTGAAGCGCGTGGACGGCTTCACAGTATATAGACAGTCCGAGACGAACGAGCTCCCAATGAGCCGATCGAAAAGTGACGCTGTTCCCTGCACATTCATAGTATTTGTGTGTTTTCTCCTCACACGCTGGTTAGGCCTAAATGTTACTTCGTAAGTTCTGGAATAAAAAAATCTTATTTTTTCTCAAACATTATTTCTGTCTCGGGTAAAAAATCTTCAAGTAGGCTATTTGAAAAATAATCCACTACAATACAATTTTTGCAGGTAGTAAAATCTGTTTATTTGACTAATGTAAGCATTAATTTAGGGTAGAATAAATTTTTAGGAGAAATTTGTTTTGTATGAGTTTCCTATACTTAGAGGGGAAAGTATTTCCTATTTCCTATACTAGGAGGAAACGTTGACTTGGAACGTACTTGTGGAAACGTCTTGTTCCACGGCCCTCCAGTAAACTATATTCATCCATAATTTGTCTTCTTATTTGTTTATATACTTTATCTCATGTTTACTAGTATTAACTAAACTACGTGTTTTTCATACTTTGCTCTTCTTCCTCATTTGTCACCTGACCTGAGCTATCCGTCATTTTCATACTCAGTTTCGAAAACTTCACCCTACAAATAATATAGTAAAATTTATCAAAACTATTATTTTAGTATATTTGGGTTATTTTGGTAAGTTTCAACAGTGCATATTACCACTTTGGGTGACGTCAGAAGAACCTCCAACGGAGACAGGTTCTGAAGTCATTCGACATAACGTCGAAAGACCTGTACGACTAACAAAGCATGAGCGTAGATGTCAGATGCCAGCGGAGGGAAGGTCTAAAATCATATGGCATGTTCACCTGATCCTTTAACTTGCAAGTGTCGAAGGAGCGCCTTGCTACATGGAGGGAATGTACGTTATGGCTGTGCGTAACGTCAGATGACAGCGGGCGTGCGTGCGCGTGTGCGAGTGTCGAGAGTGAAGTACAGGACACGTGCCAGTGTGTAAATAGAGCGTGACGTCTGGTCGAGACGAGACCACCGCGTCCGCTCGTACACTGTCCTACTTACGGCGATTACCATTTTAGGTAAATTTACGTCTTTCGACGGATAGGAAAACAGTTGCCATCGGCTGTTGGGCTATTAATTAACAGTCCAGTCTAAGGAACATGTCAGCCTTAGTCAGTAACAAGACTACAAGATCGCACCACAATCATCCTACACTCATTTCTCAATCATACTTGGCTTAAAATACCTACCTGGGTAGGTTGCCATTTCAATAATCTAAATCTAAATCTAAATATTGATCATAATAACTGTATAATTTTAATTTTTAAATCAAAATATATAGCATTATTTTGGATACAGAATATGGTTATATTCAAAATATACAGGGTGTCCATGAAAAACGTTTCAGGACTTCGGTGAGTGATTAGGTACATTAAAAGGAAGAAAAAGTACCAACCAGTAGAGGTATGGCCTAAAACCCTTATTTTCTCAGATATCCTCCATTTTGTATTATCCACAATATATTTTTTATTTCAAACATTTTTAAACGGATTATTTTCAAATTTGGTACGTATTTTAAACTAGTAGACCACTATTAGTAAAAACATAACTAGCATGATCCAAGTTCAAAATACAAAATGGCGGCAATTTAAAATTTTAAGTAAAACTTTGGAAGTACATTGATGATATGTGGCTCAAGGGCATGACCTTTTCAATATGTTCAAAAATTTAACTTGATATAAAAACAAAACAAACAAAATATTCAAAAATTAAATATTTCTGGATTTTTTTATATCAAGTTAAATTTTTGAACATATTGAAAAGGTCAAGCCCTTGAGCCACATTTAATCAATGTACTTCCAAAGTTTTACATCGATACTTTGATAATTAACGCCACTACAGACGCCAAAGTGAAGGTATGTTCCGCCAGAATTTAACATTACTCTTACGGGACTAAAATCCAAGATGGCTACCACTGATGCAGACTCTACTTTGTTCACAGTAAAATTTAAAATGGCAGCCATTTTGGATTTTGAGCTCGGATCATGCTAGTTATTTTTAATAATACTAATCTAATAGTGTAAAACACATACCAAATGTCAAAAATAAGCGTTTAAGGCCATACCTCTAGTCTCCATGAAACGTTTTTCATGGACACCCTGTATATCAGCAAGTTATGTATTATATATCTATGTCTATAATGTATTTTCGAGAGCTATTTTTGACATGGATATGTCTAAGCTCTGGAGGATGGTATTAGCATACCGTCAGACAAAAATTCGAAACGTAAGTGACGTCATACGGTTTTGTGGTAAAATGGTTATTAGAACAGCTACTTGGAGGTAATGATAACGTTCCCTTCAGACTATGATCTATGATTTCTATGATCTAAGATATGTCCCAAAGGGAAGTAAATATAGTTTTGTCTTCTATCCGCTGAATAAATATATAAAATTTATAATCTGATAGATCGCTTAATATTATACCAAGATAGCTAATGTTTACTGAATATTATACGGTACAATAGTGATATTCTTCGTGTGTGATATACAGGGTGTCCATGAAAAACGCTCCAGGACTTCGGTGAGTGATTGGGTACATTAAAAGGAAGAAAAAAATTCCAATAGAGGTATGGCCTAAAACGCTTATTTTCTCAGATATCCGCCATTTTGTATTTTTCACAAAATATTTTTTAATCCAAACATACAAAATGAAAAAACGGAAAATACAAAATGGAGGATATATGAAAAAATTGCGTTTCAGGCCATACCTCTATTGGAACTTTTTTCCTCCTTTTAATGTACCTAATCACTCACCAAAGTCCTGAAACGTTTTTCATGGACAACTGTATCCATATTTAAGTCTGCAGTACTGTACTTCCGTCATCTTGTATTTTTACTTCCGTTACAACGATGTTAAATTTCTGAAACATTCCTCGTTTCTAACACAAATTTTAAAATTTACACATATCGAATTAGTTTGAAATATGAATAAACAACTTAATTGAAATATAAATTTTTTGTAAGAGCTTCTTTTCTGGGTATAGTTTATCAAATATTCACTTTCTACACGAGCCATCGTAACACAAATGAACAGATAATCGATAGCTATTATTCACTTCCGCCAAACGGACGAAAGGCGCGATTTTTCACTCCCAAAATACTCAACAGCCCAGCCCGGGGTCGGCATCGTCAGCTTGTGTTGGCCGCCTCACAATGCTCCCGCTGATTGTCGCTGAATCGGACCAAACCTCAATGGACACATCCGTCACGTCTGGTCCGACTTGGGAATAAAACCCACACAACGTAAAAATAATTATGTTTCAGTTCCTAGCTTACTTGGCCATCGCCCTAGTCGACTCCGGGGACTGGTTCTCACTACAGCACTGGTAGTTGTTCAAAATGGTAAACACAGTACGTTGTCTAATGTTGTATTGAAATGAAGAATAACTAAAAATCATTAAATCCCTTATTCACTAAAAATATTCTTCCAAAATTTGGTATGCAAGTCCATCTAGTTAAGTTGTATCAATAAATCCACAAATGTTTCTTACGGCAGCAAATCTACGTACTCACTACCCATGTAATTCTTACGGAGAAAAGATAAATTGGTATAACTCGCTTAACTATCGACATAATTTCGAAAAATTTTGTATCTGTTTTTCCTTAGTTAACAGCGTTTAGATACACCATGTATAATAACCGTTATTGCAGCAAACCTGCATACTCAGTACTATTATTCGATTACAATGATGGGAATAATATAAGTTCTATGAAATTGCTTTACACACACCATCTGCGTGGATCTCGTTTTATCTTATACAAGAACAGAAGAACTGCTAGAGAAAATAAATAGTCTCTTTTCTCTGTGTCTACCTACAATAAATTAAATTTAAATTCGTAAATAAACAGGTTGACTTTATTTGAAAATTTTTACTTGATACAGACACTGAATACATTGTATGAACAGATAAAGTTGCGATTAGCGAATGACGGTGATACGTGGCGCAGACGCTGATAAGAGGAGTGATAACGGACGACCTTGACCTACTGGTGGCGGGCGCCGACACGGCCTTGGCGACGTGTTAAACGCAAACATTCTGTACATGTCTGTCGCATACCTCGAATGCCACTTATTAAAAATTGAACTGAACTGAGATTTTTCGAAAACATTTAGTCACTTGGGTGTACCGTAAAAATTAATGTCGAAACGTTTCATGGAAAATCTTACCAGTCAAAAATGTTTTGATCTGAGTGGACATTAAATAGATTATATTAGATTAAATCATTGAAATGGCATCCATACTACAATTTAGGTATTTTAAGCCAAGCATGAATGAGAAATGAGTGTAAGATGATTGTGGCGCGATCTTGTAGTCTTGTTATAGACTAAGGCTGACATGTTCCTTAGACAGGACTGTTAATTAATAGCCTAACAGCCGATGGCAACTAATGGAACAACAGTTTAACGTGGAATCCGAACCACGGCCTCTGAATTAAGAAGAATTGGTCTTATTATGAGAATTGTCTTTGCGGATTAACGTGTTATTCAATAGTGCGGACGTTAATCCACACAAGAGAACACTACATCCACCGACCATCTCTCACAACTATCCACAATTCGTGACCTCCAAGTAGCTGGATTACAGGACGTCGCCACCGCCCCAGTCAAATACTTATGCTATACCACTACGAAGGTCCTTCAGTGAAACTCTCACATTATTTTAGAAAGAATCGCCATGATGGAAGCGTCGCCATAAGGTGTTGAAAGGTGAACTGAAGAAACATGTGGGACTCTGGAGAGTACATCTCATGGACGCCTTTTCTTTTTCCAGCATAAGGTATTCAAGAGTGACTTAGAGGTTTTTGTATTTCTAGAAGAACGACAGTTTGGGTAAAACCTTCGATGACAAGAAAAATACTTCAAATGTTTACCCAACTACGACGGATGTCTTCTCATTCTCTACAAATACATATTAGCTTGTCCTCAATCTTGTACATCAAAATTTCAAATTCTTTCTTTTTGAGTATAAAAAAGGGCAACAGCATTATGTGGCCTCTTTCCTACCCAGGTTCTAAACTGAATTTTCTCGAAGGAATGGTGAGTAATTTGTAAGTCCCATTATTTCAGCGAGTTATCATTTTTGACACTTCTTGATACCTTTGACTGAAATGGCGAACTGCCTAAGTAGATATTCTAAGCTAAGTATGAATAACAAATTAATGTAATATGATAATAATGGCGCGAACTTTGTAGTCTTGATAATAACTAAGGCTGACATGCTCCCTAATATGACTGGTAATTAATAGCCTTCAGCCAATGGCATCTGAAGGTTCTACAGTTGGACGAGAGATCCGAACCTCAATTTTGCCACTTAGTTGCGATCTGGGCAAGTGTGAGGATGGTCTTTGAGGATAAACGTAGTAGTATTATATAGTGCGGACGGTACTCCAAACCAAGGAGTATCTCATCCACAAGACCACGACACCGTCCCAGTCTTGTCCGCAACACCACCTCCTACTCGGTACGTCTTACACCCTCCACTCTTGCGCTCGCACCCCCGCGGTCACTCGGAGAACGGTATCCGCACCATATTAATGACCACGTCAGGTGCGGGGGGCAGGGCGTGTTATATATGATTGCAGGTCAAATACTTGTCAAGAAAGCTGATCCTAATTTTGCAACTGCATTCCGTGTGAGAGTGGAGCCGCCCTTGCTTTCACCCACACGCCGCGCTGCAGCCGTTACTTATTTCATACACAATCCCTAATACTCGCTGTCTACAAGAGCTGAAATACAATGATATCGCTATACAGTAACATATACTGGCGATCTGCAGGAGCTGGAAATACAATCCGATACTCGCTGTCAAGAGCTGCACAACCCTTCTATTTCGAGCTGGTCAATGATACTCGTGGGGGTCTACGAGCTGGATCAATCCGATACTCTGGGGGTCTACAGAGCTGGACACAACCCGATTGGGGTCTGCAGAGCTGGAAATACAATCCCGATATGGCGCTGGGGGTCTACAAGAGCTGGCACAACCCGTATTCCAACTGGACACTGGCTGGGGGTCTACAAGAGCTGGAAATACAATCCCGATACTGGCGCTGGGGGTCTACAAGAGCTGGAAACAGTCCCGATACTGGCGCTGGGTGCCTACAAGAGCTGGAAACACTATCCCGATACTCACTCTGGGGGTCTACAAGAGCTGGAAACACTATCCCGATACTGGCGCTGGGGGTCTACAAGAGCTGGAAACACTATCCCGATACTGGCGTTGGGGGTCTACAAGAGCTGGAAACACTATCCCGATACTCACTCTGGGGGTCTACAAGAGCTGGAAACACTATCCCGATACTGGCGCTGGGGGTCTACAAGAGCTGGAAACACAGTCCCGATACTGGCGCTGGGGGTCTACAAGAGCTGGAAACACTATCCCGATACTGGCGCTGGGGGTCTACAAGAGCTGGAAACACAGTCCCGATACTGGCGCTGGGTGCCTACAAGAGCTGGAAACACTATCCCGATATTGGCTCTGGGGGTCTACAAGAGCTGTAAACACAAACGCGATACTGGCGCTGGGGGTCTACAAGAGCCCCACAGATTTAAAAAATATAATATTGTTTGTATTTGTTTGCCTTTTGTTTATTAATCTGTTAGGTTGTGTTTTGGTAAATGTGTAATTCTTCTTTTACTAGTTCTATTTTCTGTTTTTTTTGTTCCGAATTCAATTATATCAAGGTATTCTTCTAATGTTTCAAGATGTGTTGTTTCTTTAGCACGTGTTCAGCTACATTTGATTTCATACTTGTGGAATTTCTAAATTAAAAGCTTATAGGCCTAAATGTTTCTTGTATCTGGGTTTAAATTTTCGGTCGGTTTGTACGATATAAAAAATGTCACATTGTAGGCAGTTCCTGATTTGTTATCATTCGCGAATTGCTCTGTTAAATTTTGTTTTGTATGGTTAACACATGTATGTTGGATTTTGTTGATTTTCGTGTAGTTGGTTTGTAGGTTTTTGTCGTTTTTCTTCACTCTTTCAAAGTTTTTTCCAAATTGACGATTAGTGTGTTTGTATCGGTTCTTTACTACAGCAAGGTATTTTATTGTACCATTTTCTTTATTAAAATTTGAGTTTTCATGAACATTTGAAACTTGTTAACAACTATTATTTGGTCTCCAGGTTAATTGCTCTTTCTTTTGAAGACAATCTTCAAGAGAGCGAATTCAACCAGACTCAGTTGTATTGAAACTCAATCGTTTTTTAATTGCTGGATTCTCAAGTTTTCAATCTTCCGTTTCCATCACATATGACGAGAAAATCCATGGAATAGTGATGAATTCAAACTGTATAAAAACAAGGAAACGAACGAATGATTTTCGATAACAGATCTGAGAAGTTTACCCTACAACATCGGCCGGAGATGTGCTAATTACCTAGACGCCGTAGGTGGCCTCGATCAGGGTATTTGTCACAGTCCCAGCCAAGGAACCGATTGCGACCAGTTGCGCACACACAGATGCGGCGTAATGTAACCGCTCCACCTGAGCACACATCCGCGGCGCCACACACCAATTAACAGACGTCTTCATCAAACCGACACAGTTGGTTGCGAGTGTATCCATCCCGTGACAACTACCGCGAAACTGTTATCACAGGTAACTCTGTAACTGGAGAAAAAGTGTCGTATCTACATGTTTACTGGTGACAAGAAAATTATTAACATTTCTTTCTATAACTTTTCACTTTTTAATAAATAATCAATCAAAGTTTGTTGCGAATGGCTCCGTTCCGTGATAATCCCGGAACCGTTCATCACAGGTAACTGTGACCTGTGTAAACGTGTCGTATCTACGATATAACTGGTAACCAGAATTATAAAGGGGTTTCCTCTACCAATCCTCTTAGTACAGACACAGAATAATCATCAATCAGACATAGAGTGTTCCAAGCGGCTTAAACTAGTGACAACCACGGAACTGTTATCACAGGTAACTGTGACTTGTGTAATCTCGTCGTAATCTACGATATAACTGGTGACCAGAGAATTATACTGGGATTTTCTCTAACAATCCTTGTAGTACACAGAATAATCATCAATCAGACATAGAGTGTTTCAAGCGGCTTAAACTAGTGACAACCACGGAACTGTTATCACAGGTAACTGTGACTTGTGTAATCTCGTCGTAATCTACGATATAACTGGTGACCAGAGAATTATAAAGGGGTTTCCTCTAACAATCCTCTTAGTACACACACAGAATAATCATCTATCAGACATAGAGTGTTCCAAGCGGCTTAAACTAGTGACAACCACGGAACTGTTATCACAGGTAACTGTGACTTGTGTAATCTCGTCGTAATCTACGATATAACTGGTAACCAGAGAATTATAAAGGGGTTTCCTCTAACAATTCTCTAAGTACACACACAGAATAATCATCTATCAGACATAGAGTGTTTCAAGCGGTTTAAACTAGTGACAACCACGGAACTGTTATCACAGGTAACTGTGACTTGTGTAAACGTGTCGTATCTACGATATAACTGGTGACCAGAAAATTCTAAAGGGGATTCCTCTAACAATACTCTTAGTACACACACAGAATAATCATCTATCAGACATAGAGTGTTTCAAGCAGCTTAAACTAGTGACAACCACGGAACTGTTATCACAGGTAACTGTGACTTGAGGAAACGTACGGTATGTACAGTATTACTAAATGACTGGAGAATTATAATCGCTTTTTCCTCCGACAATCCAATTGGTATACTGATATTACTATATTGCTAAAGACTGGATAATTATAGTTTTTTCCTCCAACAATCAATTGGTATACACACCAAATAATTATCACCAGACACAGATCTTATCAGGTAGCTTAAACTAGTGACAACCACGGAACTGTTATCACAGGTAACTGTTACTGGTAAAAATATGTCCATATACATGATAACTGGTGACTAGAGAACTGTTACCACTTTTTCCTCAAAAATACTCTTGGTACACACACCGACTAATCATCAATCTACTAACTTTGCAACAATGGAAGTTGAACTTCTATCTTGGTCTCAGGCTTTTTAGTATAACCGTGAAGGCCATGTGATCTTTTCCAACGGATATTCGCTAATAAACGTGGAATTTTCCTTGGTGGTACCAGTTACCAGTTACAAAGACATTACTGTAATTTTTACCGCAGCACTAATTGTCGATTAACCACTGCTTGTTTAATAATTGTGGCGAAACTGTTACAGCATTGCCTGTACAGTAAGACTTTCGAGTGTTTCTAAAACATTTGTTAAACATTGTAATATTTATGTAGGTCAAGAATTAACGTTACAAATCGTCTACAACACCGTACTATGACAATTAAACGTAAATCAACCTTAAATAAAATTAAATATATACATGTATAATACATAAGGGTCGACACGATAACAGCTGCATTTATAATCCGCGAGATTGCTAAAATTAGCTAGATGGAGTTGTTCATTTAAGTAATATTCTAGACAAGTTAGATTAGATTAGATTATTGAAATGGCAACCATACCACAAGGTGGGTATTTTAAGCAAAGTATGAATGAGGATTAAGGGTAAGATGGTTGTGGCGCGATCTTGTAGTCTTGTTACTGACTAAGGCTGACATGTTCCTTAGACAGGACTGTTAATTAATAGCCCAACAGCCTATGGTAACTAAGGGACCTACAGTTTAACGTGGAATTCGAAAGTTCGTTTAGCAAAGAAACCCAACAATGATATTTGCACTTTTGGGAGGTTTTGTTGCACTATGTAGAGGGAGAGTACTAAATATCAAATTAGTATCGTTGGAATCAGCTCAAAAACAAATAAGTTATCTTTGTATTTTAAATCTTCACTTCATGTTAACCGGTTATAGCTGATATATAGAAACGGATAAACACAAGAGTACGTTGTGTTTTTGAGCTGATATGTTAATTGTACCGGAAATATTCTAACGTTTATACCCTGTTTATTTGAAATAGTGATGAAGTATAAAGCTTGGTTCATATCTTAATATTGTTTAAACCAACTCAAACTTATTTATAAGTAAGATATAATTAATCGCGGACAAATTGTTCGAGATAGAATGGTGAGGTAAAAACGTTTCTCGCAGAATTCACCACAAGAAACAACGTACAATTGCATGATACAGGGTGTTCCAGAGGGTAACAATAACAGGAAGGTAGAAATTCGCTTCTCTGACGCCAGGGTGAGGCGTGCAATCTAGTTTCTTCTTACGAGACCTACGTACAAGGTAGCACCAATTATGTTATCACCTGAGGTTCAACCCGTATGATTTCAGACTCTCACAGCTCTTCCAAGAAGTCACCATGAGAACGGGAGAAGAAAGCCATATCATTTTATCTGTAACGGGATCAAATTGAGATATAAACTGAACGCACGATCACTAACCGACGTCATTATGTTAATTAACACTGTAAGGTTCGGCGCAACGACCTATTGTTCTTAAAGGTTACGGATTTTTGGAAATTTAATGTCCGATTAAGGTGATCTTCAAGATATGGGTCGATCTCTTGATTGATCACAAAATGTGATAAAGCGAAATAAAAAAAATGCATGAATGAAGTTTCGTGTACTCACTTTCTGTTAAATGCTACAAAGAGGGATTTTCAGGCACAAAAATGTTCTCAATGAAAATATCTAAGGAACTACAAACGAGGAGGTGGGGAAGATGTGAACACGTCCTTATCAGACAAAAATATGGATGGCTGAAGATTTCATAAAAAAATCGTCCATAAAAGTGTTAGTTTAACTGTTGTCGCAATACTGCTTATCTTATCGATAAGTTAGTTACTGAAATGGCAACCTGTACAGGACCAGGCATTTTAAGCCAAGTATAAATGAGAGATGAGTGTAAGATGATTGTGGCGCGATCTTGTAGTCTTGTTACTGACTAAGGCTGACATGTTCCTTAGACAGGACTGTTGATTAATAGCCCAACAGTCATTGGTATATCTAAGGGACCTACAGTTTAACGTGGAATCCGAACCACTGCCTCTGAATTACGAACTGGTCTCGATGACGATGTTTCCAAACTACATTGTATCAATATTAAGAGTTCACCTTACTACGAAATATTTCATTTTATCCCCTAAAGCACAATTTTAATTTTGTCAAACTAAATTAAAGTGGTTTTCTCGGAATTTGTATTCTTTCCTTGATTTTATTTACCAGAAAAATATAATTCGCACGTAAATTAAACTAGTAACTATAACTTACCACTAATGAATATAAGTATCCCACAAAGGAGGTCGCTATTTTTTAATTAATTTAAAAGGCGTATCGGTTACGCTACAAACTTGAAACTCTTCAATATAATAAATACAGAATAAAATAACTTAATTTTCATTTGATTTTAATTAACATACAACATTGAGGAACAACAAAATTAGCAAACATAGTCATCAAGAAAAACTACTTACAAATGTTTTATAATAGCAACTGTTATTTATTATAATTGGGTCTTATGTAAATAAGCATTTTCAACTGAGCAAAAAGTGAAATATTCTGGGGCTGAAATAAACCCATGTATAGTTCCACCTACAAGAAAATTGAGAAATGATTCATAGTTGGTGAATCATTGAGGTTGACGGAATAGAATCTGTTGTTGATACCTAGGCAAATTTTAAAAACTCTTTGAGGCAATGAAGTCTCTTAAGCACTGCAGATCAGACTTTGATATGATAGTCTACACATTTCACCCCAGCGATATACAAGGTTATTCGTGAAGAAACGGAAAGAATTTAGGGAGATGTGTTCTGCTGGCGACAATGATGGAAAATGTTTATAAAAACATGGGTACGGAAATGCTTCGTTAGCGAGTTACAGCTTGCGAAATATTTTCAAACTGCTTTTTTGAGCGTTAATTTTAGTGTCAAATGTAGTGTATTTCATGTAAAATGAACTGAAAAATTGAATAAAACTGGTTTAATTAAACACACATTTTTTAAAACAACAACTTTAACAAAACACTTTTAACTAACGCCAAAAACTGAGTATGGCCTCATGTTTACGGGGGATGCCAAAATCCTGGCGTATCCTTTAGATAACTGCAACTCGCTAACGAAACATTTCCGGACCTCACTAGTATAACACGTCCTTCGATTCTTTCCGTTCCTTCACGGTTCACCCTGCAGTTTTGATTGCACAATGCTCCTCACCCCAGCTACATACGCACCGACAGGCACGCGGCTCTAGGCCTGACACACACAGCCGCCCGAAATAGGTGTCTCTCTAGGCTGTAGGCCTTGTCGGCGAGTAATCAAGTTTAAAACGGGACGGGCGCCGCACGTGCGCCGCTTGCGCTGCATCGCCGGCTTTGTGCGGGGTCTAAATAAACCACCTTGACTACCGACCCATTTCCCTACTGCCGCGAATTGGAAAATGTTCAACGAGGAACTGTAAACGAGTTTATTTATTACGGTCGTAATGCTAACTATAGTTTTGAGACTTACGTACTCTTTGAAAAACAATTCTGAAGAATCAAACGAAACTGGTTCAATATTTTCAACTGTCAGTAATTCCAACGTTTCTAAATTATGACAAAATTGTAAACAATGTTTAGTATGGACTAAAGGAACTAATATTTATTTATGTTCTGAAAAACGTAAAATAATTGAGCCTTAGTTCACTAAAAATTGTATTTTTTAGAGCTTAGTATTATATTTAAAGAAATTTAGTGTCAGCTTACAAGCATTCAAACACATCTTCTAAAATGTATAGTATAGTTAAAATAAGTTTCATGTTACAGTACTGTAGTAGGTGTCCCTATTTAACGGAGAAACGTAACGAAAATAATTAGATCATGGATATTATGTCTGGGAATTTTTTCAATTCATATAAGCAGCTGATCTCATAAACAAACTATGACGTCACTGTATCAAATTTTCGTCTCGCACATTGCCAACACCCCTCCAAAGTTAAGACACATCCATATCAATACTTTGTTCAGCGTTAGGCCTACAGAAAGACCTACTTTGCACAAGCAGACAGAAATTGAGATAAAAACTCATTTCAGATTTATTGTATAAAACGAAAAAAGAGACATAAATACGACATAATTTCAAGCAATTTACTGGCTATTTTTAAGCCATATTTTTATTTATACAGATTATTATTAATGTACATTTTTAAAAGTCCAAAGAAACACATTTGTACTCCAACGTACTTACTCATTCAGCTGATACTTTATTACTTTTCTGAAAAAATGGCGACCGACTCAGGTAGATACTTTGAAACAGGTATTTTGAATGAATGAGAAATGAGTGTAACATGATAGTGGCGGGATCTTATAGCCTTGTTACTGACTAAAGCTGGGTTGTTCCTGTGACAGGACAGAGATAACTCTTCCGTTTACACTGTTCTACAGGTGAAGTTCGTCATCGAGACTTTTTAAGGCGGTGCGAGCGGCGTTAGGGACAACTGGAATCCGCTAGGTCGGCGCTAGTGTCGCTTATTCGTTACGCACATGTGGTTGATTCGTGCAAGCTTCCTGAGTGACTCATTTAAGAAAACAATTGTGTTTATAAAATTTCAAAATGACATATGGTTCATGTATATTCCAACTTTTATTTTTATTCATTAGGTGAGATTAAAAAACAAAACGTAAAATGTTTAGTATGGACTAAAACTAATATTTTATCTGAAAAGTTATAAAAAGTATTTATTGTATGTCAGTAAAACTTTAAAAATGTCGCATCAAAATTGAAAAACATATTCTAAAGTAATTTAAACGACATAATCAATAATGTTTTATTTTTGGGTTTTTTTATATTTTCACGTGTATAAAAATTTCAATATATTAATACACATGAACAAAAAAACAACATAATCCAAATTTTCCTCATTCAACTAAGTTAAAAAATAAAATTAGTTTACTTTTGTATTTAATGTTATGGAAAAAAAACTAAATAATTCATTTAAACATTAATTTTTTGATAAATATTTAATAATTATTATAAAAGATACAATTAGAAAAAAACATGTTTTACGTTTATTCGCAGTGATTACTTTTTCCACAAAAATGGAATGGAATTTTATTTTTACAGAAAATTGTGAAATTGTAAAAAATAGTCCAAATATTAGGTTAAGACTAAAGCTGTTTACATGATGGCGCAAACCGAACTCTTTGTTCACAGGAACGTCTAATTCGTCATGAGACTTTTTAATAACGATACAATAATATTATTTTTAAATGATTTGGCAACAAGTAGACCAGACTGTACTCGTTTTTTTTATATTTTTAAACATTTTATACCTCCAAAATGACATATTTTAGATAGATTTTAGATCGGACCAAAAATGTGGCCTTAAAAATCATTTCCTGTAGGAAACGAATTTTTTCCTTATTTTAAAATTTCACAGATTACGTGAAAAATGTCTGTCCCCAAAATTTTAGCTCAAAAACATAAGTCGTTTTCTCACACTCCTTGTACGAAAAACGCAAAATTTCCGAATTAATTGTCCTATAACTAGAAAGGTTTGCATTAAAAACATGAAAAAATTATGCCAAAGCATGTTTATTGTTTATTATACAATCTACAAATTATGATTTTTTTAAATAGTCGATATTTTTCCATTGGTGTTTCAATCTGATCTATTCTGAGCAGTAAGTGTAGGGGCCAATATCTATAAGACGATTACATTCTATACTCCGTGACTGCGAAATCCCCAAAGCCGAACCTACCGCACTACTACATTCCTCTCCCAATCGCACCATTCACTTTAACGAGCCGCTGTCGGGTGAAAGATACTCAACCGCTTTTACGACGTCTGTTCGACGGGCTGTTCCCATGGGGGAGGAGACCGCGTGTTATCAGCGGCCTCCGTTATCAGCCGGCCACCCCTGACCTCGCTATCACCGTGACCTTGCGACCGCAGATAATTCTACGACAATGTCTGACCGCGGTTCTCGGAACTGGATTCGCCGTCGGTGGGAACCCGCTGCGGCGGAAACGAGTCACATTCCCGGGAGATGTGACGCCTCCCGGCGGCGGCCGTCGGGCTGCCGAAATGGCAAAACAGATCCAAGGATAGGGTTGGAACTGGAAATACCCCGACGCAGCAGACCTGCGTACTCAGCGACGACGTCATTATGTTAATTAACACTGTAAAGTTCGGCGCAACGACCTATTGTTCTTAAAGGTTACGGATTTTGGGAAATTTAATGTCCGATTAAGTGATCTTCAAGATATGGGTCGATCTCTTGATTGACCACAAAATGTGATAAAGCTGAATAAAAAATACAAATACCCCCGTCGCAGCAGACCTGCGTACTCAGCGAATTTCCAAATCTATAACATAATAATAATAATTAAAATATATGACAAGTTTGATCATTATCTGTCGATAAATACGAGAGTTATTTGCCTATTATCCATAAGATTAACATAGGAAAGAGTACGCAGGTTTGCTGCTGTGAGGAAGGCTAAAAGTAGGTGTTTCTAGTGTAAACAATTTATATTTTGACCATTTATTCCAAGTTTCATCAACATCTGTCCAGAAATAAAGGAGTTTACCTAATCCATATATGATTAACATGGGAAAAGATTATGCAGGTTTGCTGCCATGATAAATATATGAACTATGATTTTTAAGCATAAATGGATGGATCTCAACCACATGAAGCTAAATATCAAGATTCATCCAAAAATATGGGTTAATAAGTGAAACATTAATTTTTCTTTATCCTCCATAAGATTAACATTGGAGCCCCAAAATACAACGTACTGTGTATAAATATAAAAATTTTAACGACTATTGTTAAAGACAAAAAAATAACATGGTCCCAGGCTTAAGTTTTGCCATGAGACCTACAATAATAGCTTCTTCCCTATGGGAAATTCGTTAAAACCGTTGGAAAAGCCTTGCTGTGTAGTTAGCAACACGAAAGTGAAGTACAACTACAATAGTTTTAACCAAAATTGATTTTTTTAACTCGACTGCCCTTCATTATGGTACAGGGCGTTGAATTTAAGACATCGAGGTACGATAACACCGTTATCACATGGGCTATCCAAAGGTGCCCGATCATGAACGAACAGGAGTCTCCGACCGCTGATTCCGATCCAGCAAACTTTTGACTTACTGGGCCAGAGTGATACTCCTGAGTAAACTACTAACAAAACTACACGTATTATTTATGTCCACTTGCTATTGCAACAGTATAATGCAATATGGGACTGGGTATTGGTGGAACCATAGGTGAATTTTAACTCTTATGCAGTCTACTCAGTAGGTTACTCCCGTTAGTTCCTTACAAATTAAGTAACGCCACAACTTTGCCTCGCAGATAACGTTGCCAAATCTCCATCCAGGAAGACTACATTAGAATTATTATGAAAAAATAACCTTTAGCTCGTTTTCTATATTTTATCTTGGACTTGTGGGCTTGTTTTCTGGATTCCCTTATAGAGATCCACCGTAGGAGCTTATGATTAGATGTTAGATTTTGGAAGATTTGAAGGCTCGAGCAAAGCCTGACGGGAACGTCTTCTTGGGGAACATTGTACAGCCACGGAAAACATATAGTTACAACGATGGTAATTGTAAAGACACGGTCAGTCGACCTAATTCTTAGTTGAGTAGAAGGAAGTTCCAAAACATATCAGATCTGGGCTTGGGTCAAACGAAACCCTTAGAGAATTTGGACTTCTACACAATATCTCCCCCAACTAGGAAAGGATCTCTACCCAAGGGAGCACTCGACCTTTTCCATTTCAGGGTACACGCCTTAGATACTATATCCCACTGCACTGGAGCAGGCCAAGTTTACTTGGCTTGCTCCAGTGCAGTGCAAAAAAGAACTAAGGCGAAAGGGAATCTCACCACACTGGGTACTCAAAGGACTTTGGACAGCTTTTTAATGTGCCCATTTCGATCTCTGAACTACCTAGTAAAACCTAGAAGGGCCACGACCATGGTGGGTTTAAGATAGCACAACGTTTGCTCTGTTCTGCCAGTCTTTGTCTCTGACGTCATGAGCTGGTTAAGATGAAGACGAACCCCGACAACCTCTTGCCAATATCTGACAGCTCGCCAAACCCGCGAATGACAGTGATCCATGTGTTGGTGTTGGCTCAACTGGATCCGCCAGACGGGGGTGTTTCCGGTTTTGTGACGATCTTGTTCAATCAACCCAGATCATTATCTGGGTTGATTGAACTTCCAATTTGTTTCAGAAACAAAGACAAATTCTGTGTATTTTTAGTAACCTTCCCCGAATCATTAACATGGTAAGCTTAGTAATTTACATTGTCCAACCGTTCAGAAACGCGTCATCCAGCATGTTCTTCACCTCATTTACCTCGGTTGCGTTTATAGGTTTATAGGTCGACAAATTGTCTAAAAACTGTGGCCAGAGTGTATCAGCTTTTCCCCGCTAACTTTTTAGAACTTTTAAGTAACTACTTTTCTAACTTTTACCCTATACAAACTTGTGTACCGAATTACGGAATGGTTTTGAAGATTGTTAGAATAAAAATTAATGTCGTTTCTTAGGAAACTGATTTTTTAAAACATATTTTAACAAATCATTATACAGTACTGCGTTTTATCACGGCCACCTATGTATGTCTCTTTCTCGCTCACACACAGTGCATTCTGCACTGAGAGAGCTTTATTTTAAAACATCGTTAAGTTATATATAATAATTCTGATGAAATATTTTTAAATTTTCAACACAAATATTTTACTCTAAGGTCACAGACTACGAGAATTAGGGTGAAAACATTGTTCAGAATCTTTTCAGTAACAAATTCGCATTACATTTTACAAATTCTTTACAGAAATTTACCTCCGCGCTTACAAAACTCCCAGAATTATGAATTGGTTACATACAAAAATGTAACTCTCAATTGGCTCATTGAAATTGAAAATATTGCTACCAAGGTGGTTGTCACGGAATTCTCAATTGGCTCATTGAAATTGAAAATATTGCTACCAAGGTGGTTGTCACGGAATTCTCAATTGGCTCATTGAAATTGAAAATATTGCTACCAAGGTGGTTGTCACGGAATTCTCAATTGGCTCATTGAAATTGAAAATATTGCTACCAAGGTGGTTGTCACGGAATTCTCAATTGGCTCATTGAAATTGAAAAAAATTGCTACCAAGGTGGTTGTCACGGAATTCTCAATTGGCTCATTGAAATTGAAAAAATTGCTACCAAGGTGGTTGTCACGTCCGTTTATAGTTAAACCATTCACTAGACGCTCACTTTGACCTTTGAAACTCAACTGTACGTCGCTCAGTCTGGACTCTGTTGGCATGGTGGCGATATCCTGTGATCCAGCTACTTGGAAGTCACGAATTGTGGATAGTTGTGAGAGATGGTCGGTGGATGTAGTGTTCTCTTGTGTTGATTAACGTCCGCACTATTGAATACTACGTTAATCCGCAAAGGCCATCCTCATAATTACACCAGTTCGTAATTCAGAGGCAGTGGTTCGGATTCCACGTTAAACTGTAGGTCCCTTAGTTGCCATCGGCTGTTGGGCTATTAATTAACAGTCCTGTCTAAGGAACATGTCAGCCTTAGTCAGTAACAAGACTACAAGATCGCACCACAATCATCCTACACTCATTTCTCATTCATACTTGGCTTAAAATACCAACCTGGGTAGGTTGCCATATCAATAATCTAAATCTAAATCTATGCTGTTCCTTTGATTCGATAATTTTTCATCCATTAATTCCACATTTATTCCATTTTTGTCCAATTTTTTCCATTTCAAGCTTATTATATATCGTTTTTCTCTCTAAACAAAAAAATACTTCCCATGTTTAATTTTATTTCCAAAATAAATTACTTTTCTTCATTTTTTCCATAAATTATACGTCTTGTAAATGACAGCGACTCGCGTCTACGCACAGGCGACCACTATGTACGCACATTCCTGTGTATTTTGTAGAAAAGGATTTTCATTTTGTAAAAAAATATATCAGCAGTAACATAAATTTGTGTAGTATACTAATATTAGTTTGTAAAAATATTGTATTTCATTTTTATACTTTTAAATAATTTTTTTGGAATGAAAAAGTTTGAGTGCAAGTTTGCAGCATCTGCCCACCCTTGTGCTCTAAACTTTTTCCTACTTTTTTAATGTACCCAATTTCAATCTCCGAACAAGTTAAGACCAGTCAGAGAGCCGACCAATGAGGAGCTAACTCATGATCAGGCCAAATAAATCTCGTGTATTTTAAAGATTTTCACTGGAATGTCACCAGATGTCGCACTAGTGCTTGAGCAACCAACCAACCACTCGGCGACGGCGAAGTACCACTGTATCACACTGTACATTGTATCAGTCACGCGATCCTTTGATCAGCAGACGGGTTAGTGGGGCGCCTCTAGGTTCACAGACCTGATAAGGCCGATAAGACGTCAAGGTCAGGGGGGCAGCCGCCACAGCCTTATCACGACTTGTATGGCTACATTAATGTTATTACAGGCCACTCTTCAACTATTATTTACTTGTCTTATCGCCAACCGTAAATTACGCTGCCTTGAAACCACAATTGAAGTAACTGGAACATTTTTATTGTAACATAAGTTAGACGTCAGTCCGTTTTCTCCCAAGAGATTTATTTTTCTTGAGAGCTCATTTTAATTAAAATACACTGTTAAGATATTTTTTAATCGTTCACCAATGAAGAGTTCACCTACAGAAACGAGACACAATTCCCGAAAGATTGCAGCTTTTATTTAATAACAAATATTTATTTAATCTATATAAATAAAATTAAAGTTTTGTCTGTACATTGATCAGAATTATTCATTTTTAGTTATTTTTACTTTTCGTGCGTTAGAGGCCGAAACCGGTCTTATTTCAATTTTAGTCTGTTTGTCGGTTTGTCTGTGACGCTCCAGGAGGCATTTTACACCGTCTTCTCCGAAAAAAGGGAGAACTGATTTCAATGAAACTTACTTCAAGTATACTCTACATTCCAGAGAAGGTTTGTAAATACTTGAAATCGCCCGCCGCCCCTTGAAAAGTAAATAACGAGCATTTAAAAAACCACTTTTACGCGATATTACTCGCATTTTGATTCAGTTTTCAATGAATAACCTACTGGTAATAATCAGCTGTCTTTGTAGTTTAAAGATTTAATAGAAATAAAAACAAACAGCTGTCAAATCAATATTAGTTAGTTTATATTGGTCATTGATTTTAAACCATTAAACATTTCGAAATCATACTATATTAAAAAGTTATTTTAACGTATAACTAATAATAATAATAATGGTATAAATAAATGTTCTAATCTATTTAATTGTAAAGTAATGCTAAATAATAAAGCTGGGTATTGATTCATTTTACTTGTATTGATTTGTTTAGGATTTCAGGTTTACATTTTGGTATGATGATCTTTCTTCTCTAAACTGAATCCTACAACCCGTACAAAGGACGGGCTTACTGCTAGTAACAAATATTTTTGTCCTCACTGCTATTAGTCGAGTAAGGGCTTGGGCGCGATCGTGTTTGATGAAGTTGGTGAAACTTAAATATATATTTAAAAAAATAGACCTCCCGTAGAAGCCATCGAGGGTTATGGTTGGGTTGGGTCTTTTGTAGTACTGTACGTCCCCGCATTTTCAATTTCGTACTAGAGCCACACAATCAGCGCTCTGCGGAGTTATGTTAGCTTATCTGTATTTTTATCTCGTTATAATATTTTATACTACATATCAATAACCAACTTAACTTAACTCCGCAGAGCACTGTATGTCGGCAATATCGCATATAATGCCTATGTAACGCGACGTGTGTTGAAATAGGGGGGACATATTACTAAAGACCCGACTGGGTTGTGGAGGAAACACAGGGCTGCAGGAGGTCCATTGAATCTCCAAAGCCTGATAATTAGATTGGTTTGGAAGTAATTCACTTTTTCGAGAGTGCGGCTGAGTATTCCTTACGTAACTCTTCCTAACAACCCTTATTTCCTTTTTGTGTGCCCGTTCTTTCAGAAATACTGTATAACTTTTAATGAGATATAGAGTAACAAAGTAAAGATGTATTATTTAAAACCTTTTTTGACTTCAAGATAAACGTTCAAGGGTCCTCATACCTGATATAACCGAGAAAACCTATTGTGTAGGTACAAATAAAAATTGAAGGTAACAAAAATTGAGTTACTTTTAAACATCTCTGAAACTATAGTTTTCCCATTTTTGAGGTATTAGGGCTCTAATATAACTATTCAAATACATTGTTACAAAGTTTCGAGGCAATCTGATAAAAACCTGGTCTGAACAGGGGCACAAAATTAACATGTTTCGTTTCAAAAACCGGCAGGCTGACGAGAGCCTCTGCTCTACTAGCCGTTTACAAAATGTTTTTGTAACTGGGACGGTGGCGACGTCCTGTAATCCAGCTACTTGGAGGTCACAAATTGTGGAGTTGTGAGAGATGGTCGGTGGATGTGGTGTTCTCTTGTGTGGATTAACGTCCGCACTATTGAATTCTACGTTAATCCACAAAGCCTCTCATAATTAAACCAATTCGTAATTCAGAGACCGTGGTTCGGATTCCACGTTAAACTGCAGGTCCATTAGTTTCTGTTAGGCTATTAATTGGCAGTCCTGTTAAAGGAACATGTCAGCCTTAGTCAGTAACAAGACTACAAGATCGCGCCACAATCATCCTACACTCAATCCTCATTCATACTTGGCTTAAAATACCTACATTGTAGTATGGTTGCCATTTAAATGATCTAATCTAACGTTTGCGGGACGCCCGCCAGCAAAGTGTGACTTCCAACCTGACTGAATGTTTCCAGAGGAGCACAATAGTGACCCCGTCCATCCCTCTCTCACCGGCCCGTCCCTCCAAATCGCAACTAACTCAAAGGTGAATTATTGTTAACGTTATTGTTAAATCTGACGTAGACCTACCTGACGACCTTCCTGACATTGTTGGGATGAAGCTCACTCGCCCTGTCCGGGTCCACGGCCATCAGCGCTGTGTGCAGCCTCATCTTGTCGTCCGCCGACAGGTCCTCCAGGGGGTCCGTGACGACAGAGTCGCGCCTCTCGGTCACCAGGTGACTCAGGTTGCCCAGGCCACCGACGCAGAGCCGCGGCTTCTTCCGCGGAGGCTCTCCGGCGCCGGGCTTGTCCTGGTCCATGAGGAAGTTCCACAACAACGCCTCCACGTAGTAGTACGTTCCACCGGCGATCACCGGGACCTTGCGGCGGTGGTGGAGGTCCTCTATCTGAGCCGATCGGTCAAGGAAACTGGCATTAGAGAAGAACAGAACAAAATACCTCTGTCGCAACAGACCTGCGTACTCAGCGAATTTACAAATCAACGTATGACAATAATAGTACAAGTATGTGACAAGATTGATCAAGCAATACCTGTTGATAAATTAAAGTATTTGTCTACTCTCCGTAACATTAACATGGGAAAGAGTATGCAGGTTTGCTGCTGTGAGAAACACATGGACTGTTAATTTTAGCATAAACTTATGGATCCGAATCACACGAAGCTAAATACAAAGTTTCATCCAAAACGGCTGATTAGTAAGGTGAATATTACTAATCAACTTTCTCTATCTCCGTTGGAGATAAAGAAAAACATTAAGGAACTAAATTATGTAGATTTTTAGCCAATTCTAATGGTGAAAGATAACATTTGAAAATTTTAAAAATTACATGGGAAAAACGCAAAAATTACGTTTTTGGGGTACAAACCCCCCCCCCAAACTACCTGTTGCGATTGACCGATATGTCTGGATTACGAACTCGTCCGAGCAAATGTAGGAATACACGTTTCTACCAAATTTGGTCTCGATCAGACCATTTTTACAAGAGTTATTGTGTTCATAGAACCACGCATATGTATAAATAAAATATATGTATAAATTTTAACGACTATTTTTTTTGTCTCTGGGCACGTAAATACAAAAAATAACATGGTCCCGGGCTTAAGTCTTGCCATGAGACCTACGGTAATAGCGTATTCCCTATGGGAAATTCGCTAAAATACAGAATTCGTGGGATTTTTGTCACAACGTTTTAGTTCATCGTCTAAAACGAATAGGAGGTTCCGACAAAGCTTGCCAGTCACTGCATAGCTGATCGTGTAGCATAGCACCGGGAAGAAAGGATTCAACAAGAAAGGAGTGGCAACAACTTCAAGCTCGTCCAGCTCCCAGGATTTGGTATCGAGTACCAGGCACTTGGCAAACACCGATCCATCAATGGGTGAACCAACCAATACTGCAATTTAGACGAATATCCAGGCCTAAAAAGCTCACATTGATGATACGCTGTACGATAGTTTCCTGGAGCCCCACAATTTTACACTATATCCGAGGGTAGGCAATGAGAGATTGTTGAGAGTGGGAAGGAACAGGGCGTGGCGTTATTTAGAAATAGAACTGCTCGAGTTCCGCGCTGTGTCAATTCCGGACTGAACTAGTTCCGTGTACTCGTTTGAATGCACTTAAATAAACAAGGATGGGCCAAATATGCGACCCTGGCTAAAAAAAACCAATATGTTTGGATCACTGATAAATTACCAAGACGGCGACCATACGGCCAGTCTAGTAGGAAGCAAAAGTTGGCAAACCTGAGGTCACCGGAAATGAGGTAAAGAATTAGAAATCTTACAACATATAGTACATCGGTCTTGATATAGACTAGTACGTAGTACAACTATTATGTTGTAGGCTCACTGCTAGTGCAGAAGAAATCTTTTAAGATATAAACATTTAAACTTAAACTTTTCTTATTTTCAAAACCTAGAAATGTCTCAGTTTAGCATATTAATATATTGATAATATAACCTGTAGCAGTATAGATACACTTAAGTAATTTTCGAGGGCGCGAGTTCGGGGGGCATACGTTTTAGTTCGTAATTTTACAAAGGAATTGGTTTTAAAAGTTATTGAAAGGTATATAAATAATGAATAAATGTCGATGAATAAATTTAAAAAAAACCTAGGGCATTACCCTAGTTCTTTTTTATATAATTTAAATAAAAAGGATGTACGCTATAATTCAATCATTAATTTCTGACAAAAGTATCAGCTAGTGTTTGCCAGTAACAAAGCTGCAGATGGCATCAAGTCTATAACATGAATCAACCCCACGTTTCTCTCAAATTCATCTTAACAGACTCACCAGTAGACTAAGTATATATGACTACGAACATAAAATTATTTTTGAAAACGTTATATATATGAAATAAAATAGACCGAACTACCTTTCCTAACATCATTAATTAAACATCGTCTATCGAATTTCCTTAAGGAACTGGATCATAACAGATTAATTAATGTTTTATGACACAGGCGTGGTCGAGAACGCAGGTTTGCTGCTACAGGGCGTCACAGCATCACTGACGTCACGTCCGGGAAGCTGGTCGTGATATCGACAGAGGTCGCGGTCCTGGGAAGCACCGATGATACTTGACGAACCCAAGGCGATAAGCCGTGATAAGCGGAGCGTAGCGATAAGCCATTAATAATAGCGTCTCTGTTAGTAGCGAAAAGACATTCGAGCTTCTGAAATTTCATGAATAGTGAACAAGACAGCTGATAGAACCTAGTTTTGTTGAAACTGTTAATTTTTTCGTCGTTATTACTATAAAACGTACGTAGAAGTAATAAACTGAGTAATCAAGCTCAGACTGAATGATACTCGACTAATCTTAATGGTCTGACAGAGATATAGTCAGTGTGATTCTGCAATATCTGTTGCATAAATTGTGGATAAGCGATGGTCTGAGGATATCCCCTGGTGTGAATTAACTTTTGCAGAATTGAGTACAACGTTCATCCACAAAGACCACCCCCATAATTAGGGGGCGGTCGAATTTGCACATGTTTTGTGGGTTCTGGCGAAGGGTTCAACTGACACATTCGTTAGTGAAGGGTCAACTAGGAGTCTCCAAGAAATTTCAAAGGCCACAGTCACCCGGCCAGGTAGCGGCTTCAAAACGAGGGAAAGGGGAAATTTTGAATTCTCAGGCAACCCTCACGTGTACGATTTCAGGAAATAAGATGTTAAGGGTTTGTTAGCTCCGATAGATTAATGAGCCATTTATAGGATAGCGGTCAGGATGGTGTTGAAGTGTAGGAGGCGTCGGAATGGCTCCAAGGTATCATCAACCTCCCATTACTGAATGAAGATGATGTGGGAACTTCATTCGTAGAAGATTTCATTTCAAGTATTCCAAGCGAACAAAAATGTTCAAAATTTGCAAATTATTTCGTTGAAAAAATACATTGGGAGGTGTATCCATCCATCCGTTACAGGACAAAACCTGATAGCTTTTCTGTCTAGCCAGGCAGCCGTACCAGTTAGTCGTTCTCGGAGGCTCCTAGTTTACCCTCCTTAATCTTCATTAATGAAAGCCAATTGAACCCTTCACTAGAACCCAATAAAAGGTGTGCCAATTCGACTACGGCCCATAATTAGACCAGTCCCTTCGATCCCATTGGCTGACTAACGAACACGTCAACCGCAGTTAGCAAATATACGAGATCGTGCTACCATCATCAAACACTCGATTATATTTATTCATTCATGACTTAAAATACCTACTTGGGTAGCCCACCATTTCAAAAAAAAGTATTCGGTACCAATAAAAAAGAGAGTAATCATGCGAAAGGTACACTAGACTAGGGTTACACGACGAAAATAAAGAAGCAAAATCCAATTCATTGGATTCAATTCACAAACACACACGTACCTCGAATGCAAATTCAATATGACACCTAATTTGTTTTTTCTCACGTACATTTCTACAAAGCTACTTAACGAAAATAAGAAGAGTAAATTAAATATTTGCAAATCGACCACGGGTTTGACAGGACAATGTAACCTGATGTTTACGCGGGATTCCATTACAAGCTCGACTGCGCTGCGCCATTCACCAACTTTTGTTTACGAAACAAACAACGACAATGTAACACTAGGCGCTATGCGATTACAATCGATTACTGTAGTAATATCACAAGGTCTAATGAACGACACATTCCATGTCTTTTATGTCAGTAGATCCCTTCAACTAACATTAGAGCTGAAGATCGCCTATGAACGTCCAGTGAAACTGTCCAGATCCTTCAAATTAAGGTATCTGGCATATAATCTAGAAACTCTACTTATGGTGTACTTTCCTGCGTTCTTACACACAGTTACTTTTCCTGTACCCAATAAGTAGTCTGTTGCCTTTCATGTTCTTTGGGTGTAAATCAATGTACTTAAGTATCAAGTCACAAGCTTTGAAAGCGCAATTCTCATCATGGAGTACAAAACATCTCTTTTTGTGAGTTTTCCCGTCTTTAAGAAGGAGTATCAAATAACTTCCATGATCTTGAATGTAGTCAATATAAGTATACAAGATCATCACACCGACACGCACCAAAAATGCCAATTGACAAATAACTTTGGTCTATAATCAAATCTCGTTTAGAGTTTCCAACATGAACTTGGAAATTTGTTCAGCTAAGAAATCTATTAATTTCTTAGGCATAAATTTAAAGTTTTGACGCTTCATTAAGTAAACTGTTTAAAGCTGTACGTTTTCTTTTAGCGCTAAATTTATTTCTTATAATGCAGAACATACTCCATAGAGTGGAAGGTTTTAAACACTACGAACATTCAGGCAAAATCACCAAAATAACGTCATCACTAACAGCAGAAAGTCTTACGTTCTATATCAGGAGTTTGAGGAATATCCTAAACTACTTTTAAAAATAAAACATTAAAATATGGCCTTAAAATAAAGCCAAAGTGCATCCTTTTACCTAATTTTATTTAAACCGGATGATCAATGTGGTGTAGGATTCCCTACACAGACTCAGTCTTAAAATCAAAATTGTTGACAAAACATACTTTCTCCATATAATCAGTCGCTTTATCAGGAAAGAAAGTAAAATAAACGGTATCAATGGACTGACACATACTTTCTCCCGTAAGTAAATTTAAAAATGACAATCTGTAATAAAACTATTATATTCTTCAAAGTTTATCTAAATATCATTTAATAATTTATTGCTTCAAATATAATCATCCAATTTCTGAAAACAACAAGAGAAACAAAGTTTAATTAATTGTTAGTATTATATGGGGGGAACCCCCCGCCCCCTGGTATATACCAAGCTGATTTGACCTTACGCTTCATAACAAGTTATATGTAAAACGGTTGGAATATAAGGAAGAAAGTGATGTTGATTCTCTATAAGAATAACATTGGGACAACGTACGTCAGACAACGAACTGCGTTTATCATGGACAGTAAATTTAACTTTTCTATGGAACTGTTAGTCGTAGACAAATAATTCTAAGTACTAATTTGTTTAATTTTTTAATTTGGTTCCAATGGTAATAGTCGAGTTATATATTACTTTTATTGTTTTCGCTGAAAAATTAAAAAATAATTTCTTTACGTTTAAAAGCCCACAACTTTTGAGCCGTCTTTTTTACAGACATGCAGGTGATATCATATTATTTAGCACTCTGTGCACTATGCACTAAGTTAATTTTAACCAAAATCGTTAGAGCGCTTTTTGAGAAATTTGGATTTTTCACGGTTACCTAAAAAATTCAAAAAAATGGAAAAAACAACTGGAGATACGGTGAATATATACATGCCACATTTCATCTAAATCGGACCGCTAGTTGTGATAGTCATATTATTGTATAAAACTACCAAATTCTATAAATCTCCCACAATCAGTGTAGTCTCGGGGTTTGTTCACAGACAGACAGACAGAAATCAGTCCCAACTCCACTTTTTGGGATTCAGGGAGCCTCAAAACGGATATATCTACCTTTAACTTGAATTCGAAATTTTTTACGAAAACAAAACTTTCTCTTATATTATGTATAAGGGAAAAAAGTAAAAACAAACCTAAGAAATATAATCAGTCTTCATTTATTTTTCTATGAAATTAAGCCAAACGAAATATAATTATTTTTTAAAAAAGTTCCTTTGAAACTAAAATTATTGTTTACGAATTGTTACTATGAAAAATAAAAACAACCTGAATCAGTTGTTTAGGTTAATTGTAACTACAACAAATATAGCTACTACGATAAAAAAGTTACTTTAGCCAGATGAAAGCCAGATTTTCCCATCCTTGAGGTCTGGCTCAGATCGGTTTCTCGTAGCCAAAACCCCCGTATGACATAAAAAACATAAATTTTTGGACAATTTTCCGGACAGTGCTTGTTTTAGAGTATAAGATTAAATGCTCATCGAGATAACAATTTTTATTCGACATAATTTAAGTTGCTTGTAAAAATAAACTAAAGGACGTGACGAAAAAGCTGTAGAAATGTTCACGTAAATGTGTGTAGGGCGTGTAAAGAGAGTCGGCAGCAAACTGCACCCCTGAGGAACGCCGCACCAGCCATTACGTCACTGTTGCCGGAAACGCTCGGTTGCAGCGAGATGCACCAGTCTGGGCGTATCCGTGACTCACGGGCTAATTCCGTCATCGTGTCACCCAACACCAACACCGTCCCGCCGGCTGGAGTCTGTGGAGTCGTGGGCGGCCACGACGCGATACGATATGCCATTGTGATAGTCATTTGTAAACATATTATCGAACTGAATTGTTTTAAGAAAAGTGTATAAAAGATAAAAACCCCGCCAAACCAAGGCCGAAGATCCTTTGTAACATCACTTTTAGTAGAACTTAAAATACCGAAGCTTAAAATTTTCGTTGAAATACCGTATTATGGATGAAACCATAAAACGAAGACTTTATGACAAAATTTATAAAAATGAATCGCTTATTTATGAAAGGCCTCTTGTCACAATAATCAAATTTCCGATTAACTAGGAAAAACTGTGTTTTTTGGATAAGATGTTTAAAAAAATTAAATTTTTATTTTTACTATGATATACTAATGGGTTTTAACTATTTTTTATGAAATTTTACCTCAATACCTACATTTATAGCAACTTTTTTTATATCGCTGACATGAGGCACTTCATAGACAAATTTAAAAAAAAATTGTAAATATTGCTTTTTAAAGGTTTAGGGATATAAAACTGTAAATTATTTTTAATTTTATTGGTCAAAATAGGAAGTGTTCGCTTTAAGTCATTCTCACTTTTCTTTTCACCTCTAGCCGAGACAAATCAAACACTCGTCATAGCAAAGCAAGGCCTACAAAGATATATTTTCTTAAGTAAATGCTAGGTTTGTCAATTGAAAAAGACAACAGAATAATAATATGTCAACTATATAAACTAAACGTCTTGTAGTTCGTTAAACAATTTCAGTCTATTCCTCTTTTTTGCCTGTGCAAAAAAGTGAACCACTGATTTACCTCGATTCTTAGATGTGATAATTAATTAATTTCCCAACTAAGAAGAAGGTGGTAGAGAAATTAAGTAGTAAAAAGTAAACTGGCATACAAGTCCTTTTGAAGGACTCTATATTTATGATATGTATTCTAACCCATACGTAGAACGTGAGGACAAAGTTTAAGAATACGTTTAAATATTTTTATTTATATTAAAATTTTGGAAATTTTTTATAGACGTAGTGAAACACTGATTAAATGTTTATAATACGGTATTTCATTTGCCATCTGGGTGGATGTGAGTAAACTGGAATTGATGCCCTGTTGAGGGACTCTATATGTATGATATATGTAAGCTACTTCCATTAAAATTATAGAATTTATTTTATAGCGATGGTTAAACTTGCGAACGTTAATCTCAATACAAATATTTACTAATTTAGATGAATGTTTAAAAGCGATATTTATTGAACATTTATTGTGGATAGTTGTGAGCGATGGTCGGTGTGTGTAGTGTTCTCTTGTGTGGATCAACGTCCGCACTATTGAATACTACATTAATCCACAAAAACCATCCTCATAATCCTCAGTTCGTAATTCAGAGGCAATGGTTCAGATTCCACGTTAAACTGTAGGTCCCTTAGATATGACATTGGCTGTTGGGCTATTGATTAACAGTTCTGTCTAAGCAACATGTCAGCCATAGTCAGTAACAAGACTACAAGATCGCGACACAATCATCTTGCAATCATTTCTCATTCATACTTGTCATAAAATAGCTACCTGGGTAGGTCGCCATTTCAGTTAAAAGTATAAAAAATATGAAAAAAACACATTTCGCCAAGAATTTTAAGTATATTAATTTTGCGATAGTTTTCTACACAAATAAAAGTTGTTTCAAGCCGGTTTGTGATACGATACCTCGAACTTAACGATAGTTTTGTACACACCCTCGAACTTAACGATAGTTTTGTACACACCTAACCATCGTTGGCGAGTCGTGTTGCGATACGATACCTCGAACTTAACGATAGTTTTGTACACACCTAACCATCGTTGGCGAGTCGTGTTGCGATACGATACCTCGAACTTAACGATAGTTTTGTACACACCTAACCATCGTTGGCGAGTCGTGTTGCGATACGATACCTCGAACTTAACGATAGTTTTGTACACACCTAACCATCGTTGGCGAGTCGTGTTGCGATACGATACCTCGCAGCGTGCTGTATTTCAAGGCTGAAGTAGTAAGTTTGTTTTGACGAGGGCGACGGTCGTAAAACGAATCCGGTGTTCGCCGACTCGGGACGGAGACAGCACTAAATCATATTCAAATTGACTTAGCCGGCGCTAACTGACGTTCCGAAAATATTTAAGACTTAGGGGCCGTTGTTAGCATTCGACTGATGGCTGGCTAATGGAAGATGGAAAATACCCAGACCGATGTGTCAATACTGCCACCAAAAAGATTGAGACGTATGAAACAGAATAAGTAACGTGTCAGCAACAAGACTACAATATCACACCACAATCATTTTACAATCATTCCTCATTCGTGCTGAGCTTAAAATGCCTACCTGGGTAAGTGACCATTTCCGTAAAAAGCATAAAAAGTATACAATATCCCTTTCATCAACACATTTACTAAACGACATCGATCTCAAAAATAATTAGAGAACTTCGAACAATCGAAACTATGTTTTTTACGTAATCATCACGTTACTAAAAAAATATACCTTCCAGACTACTACGATTTACAATAATGTGGTATAAGGTAATATTTATAACTACCCATTTTTATTAGGTGAAACAAATTTATCTAACTCCAGAAGCAGCCATTACAATTGACAAATCGGGCTTGTCTTAGTGTAGATACCGTGTTAACAAAGGAGCTACAGTATTATAAATTGTTCAACGTGTCCTTGAGGTTTTATCAAAGTTTGATGACGACTTTCAGTTAATGAAATGGGGAAAAATAAGCAAGGTGAGTTTTCAATTACATATACTGTGATGTTAAGTCGGGCATAAATAACTTTTTCGACATAGACACTGATTCAAAAACAGCTGTTTGGAAAAGTTTTTCTTTTACTTCCTAGGACTAAACCTATTACGATTATGTTTTTGGTATTCATCACATATATTCATTATTCTTATTCATATATTCATTCATCGTATAAGGTAGTATATTTCATCACTAGGACCAAAAATGGGCGTTTTTGATACGAGCATAAGTTTAACAGCCGAGGATGTTAATGTGCGAGTATATATCAAAAAGCCAAATTTGGGCCGTGTGATTAATTATACTTTTCTTCATACAGCAATAGTTGTCGACCATTTTTGTCGCTTTAGACTAATCAGCTGTTATGTTGTAGCAGTTCTTTCTTGATTCCCAATTGGTTGTTTGGGTAATGTCAGTTGTTATTATTATTATCGATAGTTCGATCCCAACCTTTCGATAGTTCCATTTAATAGTCGATAACTAATTTTACGATCAACATCCGGAACGTCTACAATACACAAAAATCGATAGTGATTGTTGCAGTTACTTTATCGATTATTTACAATCGAATGCTGACCTCGAATAAAAAGTATTATCAACAATGACCTTTTGCGGTCTAGGACGACAAAGAACAACTATTGATCTTCAACACATGTCTCTAAATCAGGTGTTTTGAGGCAGTATGACGAAAAGATCATTTTCGATGTACTTTTGATTGATTTTGATTTCAGCGCTTGCATAACCTAAACAACCAATCAGGAATCAGGAATGAACTGCTACAACTCAAGTAACATAACAGCTGATTAGTATAAAGTGAGAAAAAATGGTCGACAACTATTGATACTAAATCAGGTAATCATTAATGTTTTACAATATTTGATAGTATGAACAAATACTACAAACACATGACCAAGAACGTCGCGTGTAAAGGAGCCGGATCACCAGGACGAGAATAGTCTCTCTCCGTGGTCGTCTATTCCCTGAGGATCTCCGGGAGTCCCAACGACCGAGGGCCATTTGTCGGAATTAACTTGCTCGAAATAAAAGCGACAAACTCCGCAGTTGACGACAACTGTTAACCTGCATCCGTCAAACGCACATTAGGAGCAAATAAAACCTGAGTGCTTTTTGAACCTAATATAATTTGACAACAGGGTCCGATTTACTATCTTTTTAAGAACAGAACATTGTTCTGGAAGTTCACAAATGTAAATACTCTTATAAAGCAACTCCATTAAAAGTGCTTAGCCATAGAGATAATTTAAATATTTACGAGTAACAATAGTTGGTAGTTAAGAGAAAAAATTAAATTCTTTATATAATAAAACAGCTGACAGGTACTACTGGGGTATGGGAAAACTGCTGAGCAGCAAAATATTGAGTAAAGAAACAAAAATTAGGATCTATAAAACCATAATGTAACCAAAAATACTGCATCGCTGTGAAGTTTGGGTGCTAGCAAAATCTTCAGAATAGTTCTAAGGTTAAATTTAGACCTATTTATTAATCATAAGTTTTGAGAATCATTAAAAATTTAGAACCCAGAGAGATTTTACCATGGACCAGATACTAAAAAAACTACATACTAAAAAAAGCAGATGGCGAACGTGCAAGGTGTCCTTTCTCAATACGTGGCTCCAGCTTGTTGAAACAGGTTCACAGTGTTAGTGTTAAACCCACTGGGCGAAGACCTCTCGGACACTGAATGCGGTGGAAATGCCAAGAACTAAAGGGTGTGAGAAAATTGGGAGCAAGAGTGGAAATGGTAGAAGATAGAGAAGAACGGAGGAAGGTCAAAAACTATAAGAGTAACATGAACAGTGGAGTAAAAGAGTTTCCAAATTGAATCGTATTCAGTTTCTAACGCAACTACACCCTAAAAGATAGATATCCAAAGAAATATTAACCTAAAAAAGTTCACATTTTCCCCGGAATTCTGACCTATTGAAGAGAATGTAGATTTCCTGGGCGATAAAAAATAATGTAATTCCCTGGATAACCATTCGATACCTTAACCATATTTTAACAACCCCGAATTTTTCACAAAATTAGCATTGTTCATACGGACCTAAACCCAAGTATTTCGCCAGCAAGGCACTCTTCAGTCAAGAACCCAATGCTTTAGGTTATTTTTACAATTCAGATGCGAGAAACATTAGTTAATAGCTCTAAGATTAAACTAAGTATGCGTGTACTAGAATGCATCAAGATAATAAAGCCGATGAAAATTCACTAGTGGTGTCGTATATTGGTGTGAACCAGTTACATAACACATACAAGTGTTGATTTTACCTCGTTCCCAAGCGTGGCCAACACCACAACAGTTAGACAAGTACTATTGTTGGCGTTGGAATGACTTAATAATGTTCCTATAACAGTAAACCCTCTCCGTAGATAGACAGCAGACAACGGCAATAGACTGTAGTTACCGGTAATGTAGCACACAGCTGGTAAAACACAATTTTCCCAAGGTGACTCCGACGTTCGCTCATCTACCTTCCGCGTGACCGACTAGAGACTACACGTGTTGTCGACACGATGTGCATGTGTTGGTACGACTGAGTGAACCTATCTACCACCATACCTACAAAATCAACGAATTTCCAATAATATTTTAATTACATACTATCAGTAAACCCGTCATTTGTACGGGTAGTAGGATTCAGTTTAAAGAAGAAAGATTATCATACCAAAATTTAAACCTGAAATCCTAAACAAATAAATACAAAGAAAATAAATCAATACCCAGCTTTATTATTTAGAATTACTTTACAATTAAACAGATTAGAACATTTATACCACTATTATAATAATTAGTAATACGTTAAAATAACTTTTTAATATAGTATGATTTCGAAATGGGTTCGAAAAATCAATGACCAATATCAATGACACATTGCTAGAACAGTACATTGCTTAGAATTATTAATTTTTTTGTTATTTTTACTTTTCGTGCGTTAGAGAAGCCGAAACCGGTCTTATCTCAATTTTTGTCTGTTTGTCTGTGACGCTCCAGGAGGCATTTTACGCCGTCTTCTCCGAAAAAGGGGGAACTGATTACAATGAAACTTATTTCATGTATTCTCTACATTCCAGAGAAGGTTTATAAATGCTTGAAATCGCCCGCCGCCTCTTGAAAAGTAAATAACGAGCATTTAAAAACCCACTTTTACGCGATATTACTCGCATTTTGATTCAGTTTTCAATGAATAACCTAATGGTAATAATCAGCTGTCTTTGTAGTTTAAGGATTTAATAGAAATAAAAACAAAATCAATATTAGTTAGTTTATATTGGTCATTGTTTTTTACCATACTACAGTATATTAATTTCGAAATCATATTATATTAAAAAGTTATTTTAACGTATAACTAATAATAATAATGGTATAAATAAATGTTCTAATCTATTTAATTGTAAAGTAATGCTAAATAATAAAGCTGGGTATTGATTCATTTTATTTGTATTGATTTGTTTAGGATTTCAGGTTTACATTTTGGTATGATTATCTCTCTTCATTAAACTGAATCCTACAACCCGTACAAAGGACGGGCTTACTGCTAGTATCACCTAAAAATATTTCAGATGGGTCGGAGTCTTAATGTGTATAACATAAATTATTATTCCCGATATCAACACTCTCAAGAATTTGTAGCTCTGCCTTTTTTGACTGATTTTCCCATGTCATAAAGTTGTTTTATTACAAGAAAACATTGTACTTTGTGTCATTTTAAAGAACATTTTAATGTCTAGCGATCTATCGTAATAGAATTCAATTTGTTTTTATTTACTCCGTAGATAAAAATGTAAAAATCCAAGATGACGGAGGCACAACCGACTCTAAACAAACGTCCCTAAATGGATTTTCGATTTTATTACTGTACTAGACCTATTTCATAAATTGAGATGAATATCACTGTTTGTAGGTAAGCTTTAACCATCCTCTTGAATCCTCAAGGATCATAGTACAATATTTTGAACTTGGCTTGGTGAAGCGTTTAAGACCGTCAGGTAATCTAAGGACCCGGTATTGATACAAGGACGAGTAAGATTTTTTCGACCCAAGACTTTAACATTTTGCACTCCTAATGGTCCAAAGGATACAACACGCAGCGCCTTTTCCTTGAACTCAACGACGTTGATTGGCTGGCCAGGGCCCAGGTAGTCGATCATGTGGTGAGGCACCTCCCTTTGCTCCTGGGGGGTCACCTTGTTGGTCACTATGTCCAACCCCTTGTACACCTGCAACACAACATAACATAGTAAACTATATGTCAACCCTAGTCCACAGATCGAAATTGAATAGATTAAAAATATGTTATCAAATTACATATAAGTTCTTTGGGTATCCAGTGTGACAGGCTTCTATATTATCTTAGTTCTTTCTCGTCTCTACTGGGTGCTAGATTGACTCCCGGCTCAACCTGAACACCCAGATGAACCAGAATTATCAAGGAGTGATGAATCTCCTTACTTGGCGTGCCCTCGCGGTATGCGGGACAGATGCAGTACTGCCATATTGTGTACGTATCACGTAAAATCGGCTCCCTAGGGAAGACCCTCTCACCTTGTCTGTGGGACCTTAGGGTTGTAAGGTTAAAGAATGAATACAGTACTCTTGTAAAACTCTTATTATTTATTATTTTATTATTTATTTATTTCCAATGACAATTACATTACAATAACAATACATTAAGGAGAAAATCGTCAGGAAATATCCCAACAAAGACAATCTGTGCGTGGGGAGAGTCTCAGTCTTTCACTCGTGGAAAAAACACTTCTTATTCTAAACAAAGTACAATACAAATTAGTAAAAGAAAAAGGGAGGAATAGTTATTGGAATACATAGTAAAAAAATCTAAATGTTAATTAAAAAAACAATTACTTTAAAAAAAGAGGGAAAATCCTATTACAAGGCAACGACATATATAAAATGTAGAATTTTTTTTCATTTTGGTGACGAAGAATTTTTGACGAGGGATATGAAGCACTTTTGAAAAAAATAAAAGAAGAAAAAAAAGAAAAAAATTGATAGTTTTGGAAAAATTTAAAAGCAATAAGAAGAGTTATAATCAAAATTTAGATTGAGCTAAGCATAAAAACTAAATAATAGAAATGTGTACTAAAACAATAAAAGAAATGAAATAAAATAAAATAAGGTCTACGCGGGAGATATAAGTTGTAGCAACTATTTAGGTATGTTGGGACTTTATTAAGGCCTCCGCATCGCCGTCGTTCATTTCTAGGAGCCACTTCCACATTCTTTTCCGGACCCAAGTACTGTCGTCCTCCCATCCTCTTACAAAATTTGGTAAATTAATATATATAATATGGGCATGATAATATGGAGTGATTTGCCCGGCCTTATTTTTTAATTTTGGAGTGCTAATGCCAATATTGGTTTTGTTATATGGCTGTTGCATAGCACGAGACCGGATCTGGATTGGCTCGGTTCATTTTACTTCTTTGAGGATCAAGTGAGCTGAGCACGTCCTTTCTTTCCTAATATTTAATTGCCTTCTTTCCCGTCGTAGCTGTACACAATTCCGCAGGAAGAAGTACCTAACCGGCTTCTCTGGTGCTTCCATATCCTGCACAATCTAACTTTAAACATACTCTAAATTCACACTATGAATCATTTATTTCCCACGAACCGTCGTTACGAGCGAACAGCGCTCGGCAATAACCGTTATCACTTATCAATGATGGGAGCGGGAAGGCGCCAAGCCTTATCAACGTTATCACTAGTTGCGCTACTCCCGCTACCGGGAAACGGCGCTAGAGTCACCTTCTCGGAACCGCGTCTGTTTGCACTAGATGATTTCCTCACTAGGTAAATCTACAGGACATTTCCGGGATATTTCTAGAGTAAGACGGGGGCTAAACTTATGTGTATGATGTTTTAAAACGGGTTTGAATATGTGGCGGATATTTTACAGAATTAAGTGATAATTCGTGTGAGTAGTGAACCATGAGCACTTTGTAATTGAGCTGATCAGCTCCCACCTATGGACCGGGAATCTGATAGATAACAGTTCAAAGCAATTGATGATTAACCTAAACTGATTAACTGTTAAATTTTGTAGTGTATTAAAAACAAAGCGTCATTTAACATGAAGAGAGCTGGTATAGCATGTTGAGTGCTCGGTGGTTGCATGAAAATTGGCAGGATACCGAGGGATCACGTGACAGTACAACGGTTACTATCTGAACTTGAATTGGGTTAACGATTACTTGTGTAGGGAACATACGGTGATATTTGACTGTACAAAAAGTTATACGCACCATAGGCTTTATTTGTACTTAAGAGTAAATAAATCGTACCAGCACTAAACAGTAGCAGTATACGAACTCAATCACGACTCTATTTGAAATCTATTTTTGGTGATTTTATGTTATTTAAATTGTAATTTAAGACATAACGCTTCGGGATCTGGAAACTTTTCCTGTTCTCAGTTGACCTGGGACCTATATCATGCCAAATATTAGTACATGATCCGGACTAAACCGGTATAAAGCTGTAAAGAAAAATGTTCAAAGGAGTCAAAAACCAAACCATAATAACAAGCAACAAAAGTCCCCACGTCACAAGTAATTACTTTCTACGTGTGGACGTACTTTGTTCTTGAGTGCTTGATGATATTTTTGATTTTGATGGTAGTTTTTAACTGCTTTAAACATGTTCCGTTTTAAGCTTTTTACCGGCTTACAGTCTTTAGTGGCTTACAGTGGCTTTAGTCCACAGTTTATTTACTAATCTTGTCAAGTTCCAGGTTCCAACTTACTTGAGGACGGACTCAGAATCCAGATCCCGAAACGTCGTGAAACTTTTTAATATCAATCCGAATTAAATAAACGCTATTCCAACTAACCATTATTAATAGATTCTAAGGAAGGGTGTGCTGAATATTCCAGATTGAAGTACTGTAGCAACTACGTGTTGAAGAAGGATTTTCTCGAAACGAGTTTTTCTTCAGTGGTTACATTGAGTCATAACCTCTCCAACTCAAGCCGCCGTCTAGTTCGACAGTCGACCAGATGGCGATAGATAACGCTCTGAATGTTGACTTATTAAAAGATAAGCCTTTATCTGCGGTGTGGCAGATATTCCGTGAATCACCTTCCCCACACGTGTGATAAGTTTTATTTAATCTTCGAGAGCTACATATGTCACAATGTTGTAGAAACGAATATATCTCAAAGCACACGAACTTTACGTTGATACTTTACGTTATACTTTTAACTGAAATGGCGACCTACCCAGGTAGGTATTTAAGCCAAGTATGAATGTAGGATGATTGTGGCGCGATCTTGTAGTCTTGTTACTGACTAAGACTGACATGTTCCTTAGACTGGACTGTTAATTAATATCACAACAGCCGATGGCAACTAATGGACTAATAGTTTTAACGTTAACGTTTAGCGAAAGTTTTTTAACGTGGAATCCGAACCACGGCCTCTGAATTACGAATTGGTCTAATTATGAGGATGGTCTTTGAGGATTAACGAAGTATTCAATAGTGCGGACGTCAATCCACACAAGAGAACACTACACCCACCGACCATCTCTCACAACTATCCACAATTCGTGACCTCCAAGTATCTGGATTACAGGACGTCGCCACCGTCCCAGTGATCAATTGACCTAAATTACCAGTTTCCGTATCAAGCAGATTTTCCCAATCGGTTTGATAAATAAGGCATAAGGATATATATAAGGGAAGAATTCCAGTTCTAATTAAAATCTATGCACAGGAAAGATTTCAAAAATAGCGAAAATCAATGGTCAAAGCAAATACGTCATAAGTTCCGACATATAAGCTATCTAGACGAGAACTACTATGACAGCTATTAATATCGTCATTAATTTACAATATCTTTTCACGTTTTGAAGAAAACTATCAAAACCATGGTCTTTTATTTGTAAAACAAAAAATCTACAAAATTGTTAAACAATTGCTAAAAATAAATCAGTTGTCTCATCATATAGGTCATATCGTTTATCATAATATCGTACGTGAGTGGAAGACCTATTAATGTCACTTTAAAGAGTACTATCAAAACCATAGTCGAGTATTTGCAGAACAGAAGAAAATTAATATCGAAAACAGACATATTAGCTGTCCCATCATATAGGCTGTGTACATGGAAAACCTAAAACGTCTATTCAGCTAGACCAAACTATGAAACAATAAACACCATATACAAACGTGATAAGTTATCGCTAAAAACTGTCTCTTCAGTTTCGCGCTGAATACCGCACATTCCAAGTTGGCCGAACAAGAACGACTATTGAGCAATTGTGACAGACAACAATGGCATACACAATAACAAACGAATCGATCTTCGAACGCAAACATCGTCTGTGGAGATCGTATTACAACAAATTGCGTTTTAATTTTTTTTTGCGATTAGCAAAATCTATCTATCGCGGAGTCGGTGGTTTAGCAAGGCGATGAACTCGCGCCCAACAGAAGGGAACATGCACACTGCACACGCTGCAACTTCGGGTTCAACAGTTAAACGGGCAACAGATTATATTACATTCTGTCAGCAGATAGCTTTCTTTCCTCAATGAATTCATTTATAGAATGAACTGCGCAACACGTCAAGGTTGAAGAGCAAATGCACGTTTTATCTCTTATGCAATTTGTTGCGACTTGTTGCATGTTAACGCTATAGTTTGTCTGAACATACGCGAATGATTGGAAAGTGGACATAGGATCTTGTCGGCTCTCGAACATAATTATCACTGACTTATATACAACCAGTATTGGAATTGTTACCATCTAACAACAAAAATGCTTTTCAAAAACAAATAGCTTTTACATTACACATATAATATATCAAAATTATTTCTCTCATTTTAGTAACTATTTGATTCGTCATCTCATAACGTTTTCAAAATCAAGCTAATAGATTGGTTTTTAGCAATCAGCGATGAGGAGGCAGAGTCTCTTATCTCTTCTGACTACAGCGGACCTGCCATCAACTGATCATTGACAAACTTCCTTAACCCCCTGCAATTAAAAGCGCTTATCGATAAGCATCATCTACTGTGGATTTTTTTCAATTTTTATTTATTTTTTATCATTCATTCTCTTCCCTATTTTTAGTATAGATATATGTTTCACTGTGGAAAAGTAGCTTTTTTTGTTTTTTCCTTCAAAATTATTTCAACAAAAATATGTACATTTCTTTTAAAAATCTTTCCAAATTAAAATTTAATAGCAATTAAAACACAACTCTGGCCTGAGCACAGACCATTCTAGCTCTATGTAAGCCGTTTCCATTTTTTTTGTTCTCTTGTTAAAAAACATTATTATGTTTACACAATTATGTATTTGTTTTTGTTAAAATTATTTCAATTTTTATCATATTAAATGTGTTAAAACTGCAATTTACTTTGTATAATACATCTTTAGAATAAAATTGATAAATAACTTATAATTATTACTTTAATTTGCGTATCTTCCACACAATCTTAACTTTCGCTCTGAATGACTCAATAAAAACCCCTAGTCGACTCTTTGTCTTGTTTTAGCTACTTCATTAGAAAGAAGTTGTCTAATTGCTGGTCCTTTGGCTATCCAGTGTGACGGGCATCCAGTCACCTTGGTTTCTTCTTGTCCCTACTGGGACATTGTCTCCCGGCTTAACCTCAACACCCAGTTTGACCAAAATTCTCAGTTAGGGGTGTACAGATAGCTTTGGACCATGGCGTGTCCTGTAATCCAGCTAGTTGGAAGTCACGAATTGTGGATAGTTGTGAGCGATGGTCGGTGGGAGTAGTGTTCTCTTGTGTGGATTAACGTCTGCACTAATTTAAATATTACGTTAATCCGCAAAAAACAACCTCATAACTACACCAACTCTTTTGTAGTTCGGATCCCACGATAAACCGTAGGTCCCGTAGATGGCATTGTTTGTTGGACTATTAACAGTCCTGTCTAAGGAACATGTCAGCTTTGGTCAGTAACGAGACTACAAGATCGCGCCACAATCATCCTACACTCAATCCTCATTCATACTTGGCAATACCTGGTCAGGTTGCCATATCCCTAACTAACGTACTAACTAACTTACTGTACTCTTGTAAGGTGTGTCCTAGAGAAAGGATGCTTGCATGACATGCTCTCAGTGTTTACCGGGTAGGAAAGGTACTCAGTAATGCCCTAGGGTGTGTACCTTCAAATAAAAGTTGAGGGTTCCTTGGGATTAAATCTTTCTTCCTTCGGGGGACATTGGAATTGTTGAGTTGGAGTAAGAGTCCTCTTATAGTGATGACATAAAATCTAGTAAAATTAGTGACATCTCATAAAAGTAGCTTTTGAATATGATGTTTGCGTTGATTAAGCTACTATTTCGATTTTGTAACTCCGAAATGCTCTACCAATCACACCGACATCCGAGCCCTACAACACCCGGAAGTATGGGTTATTTTTTTAAGTATCGGGAGTACACATTACTAAAATCGACTGAACGCGTTTCCGTAGCTAAAGAAAGTACGCTAGATACTTTATAAATCAACTAGCTGACCCGGCGAACTTCGTAACGCCTGGCAGTACATACATGTTAACTTTAAGATTGGCCATGTTCTAAAGTCGAATAGCATTACGGCTTCATTGTGAATGGTTATTTATATTCTGGGTCGCGGCATAGAGAATAACAATACTGAAACGATAAGACATATTAATAACATTCCCATAAAACAAATAAATCTGAGTGGATTAATTCACAATTTTCAAATCCAATCCAAACCCAAACCTAACTGTAATACGGCTTTTATAGGAAGGATATACAACAGCTGATTATTATAATAAACGTAATATATATAAACATTGTAATTTTTTTTTGGAAAACATATAAACACGTGACTTTTAATCAGAACAAAAATTAAAAATATAAATTCATAATCCCCCAAAACCGTAAACTATTAACGTGGCGAATATAGCTGTTCATTTTGTACAGCACATATTTACTTCATAGTTTTACATTGATGAATGATTCAGATGGCATTGAATAGTAAAGCATATTGCTAATGGAAAGTAAACCAATCAGCTGTAGCTAAGAAATCAAATGTTTTCATTGTAGAAAATTTGTAAACAAACTTACTCTCCATAAGGTTAACATTAGAAATTTAAAACGCCATAAAATGGAAACTTATGGGGTTTTCGAAAATATTTTTTTCACTAAAACCTTTCCGGACACATAGAGTAACTTACTAAAATTTCATGGCGATCGGATGAGTAGTTTGGCAACGCATAAAGGACATACATACAGACATACACACATTCAATTTTATATATGGAGATTGTATTAACACTTTGTAGTGTATGCTGCATTTGTAGACAATTGTGAGTAATTAATTTAATTCATCTTATAGAGTAATCGTCGTGCGATCTAACGGTTGGTTGTGTCAGATATCATTTACGAAGACCAACAGATGTCAGACATCGCTCGTATCAGCAGAACCCCCGGCTAAATTCGTACAAGTCTTAGTTGTAATGAGTTGTGGAGTGTGTGACTGAGAGATTACCCTTATACAGTGCCCTGCGGCAGTTATGTTTGTTTTGGTTATCGTATATTTTCAGCTGGGGTTTCCTCAGTTTGTTACGAACATAACAGATGAATCATACAGCACATCTCTATATATAAAATTGAATGTATGTCTGTCTGTATGTATGTATGTCCTTTATGCGTTGCCAAAGTACTCATCCGATCGCCATGAAATTTTAGGAAGTTGCTCTATATGTGTCCGGTAAGGTTTTAGTGAAAAAATATTTTCGAAAACCCCATAAGTTTCCATTTTATGGCGTTTTAAATTTCTAATGTTAACCTTATGGAGAGTAAGTTTGTTTACAAATTGTCTACAATGAAAACATTTAATTTCTTAGCTACAGCTGATTGGTTTACTTTCCATTAGCAATATGCTTTATTATCCAATGCCATCTGAATCATTCATTAATGTAAAACTATGAAGTAAATGTGTACTGTAAAAAATGAACAGCTTTATTCACCACGTTAATAGTTTACGGTTTTGGGGGATTATGTATTTATATTTTCATTTCTGTCTGATTAAAATCACGTGTTTATATGTTGGCCAAATAATAAAATAAGTACAATGTTTATACATATTACGTTTATTATAACAATCAGCTGTTGAATATCTTTCCTATAAAATCCGTATTACAGTTAAGTTAGGTTTAGTTTGAGTTTGGATTGGATTTGAAAATTGTGAATTAATCCTCAGATTTATTCGTTTTATGGGAATGTTATTAATAATACTTATCGTTTCAGTATTATTATTCACTATGCCGCGACCCAGAATATATAACCTTTCACAATAAAGCCGTAATGCTATTCTACTTCAGAACATGGCCACTCTTAAAGTTAACCTATATTTACTGACAGGCGCTACGAAGTTCGCCGGGTCAGCTAGTTCTATTATACAAGTTGATACAGAGGAAGCAAGGTTACTGAACAAGCATTCTAATATAAAAATTGTTAAAATTTAAGAAGTAGAGGAGGGTATTACGGAATTCCATTTACATTTTTGTAATTAAATTCAAAGACTTACAGTAAAAACTCAAAAACTACCATGAGTACACCCATAATATAACTAATTATAAGGAACTGTAAATAGCAAAAGTATTTGTAGCCATTTTATTAACATCATTTAGGTTATATGGACTACCATACATTTACGTTGGGTATTATGAGATAGGATAGGGTGTTGCGGGTAAATGTCCGCAATAAAAATCTAAATAACATCAATCCATCACCAATAATGAATTTCAAACAAAGAATGAATGTTAAGATTTCGAATGAAACATCTAATTGTAAAAAACATAACCCTTACTTCGCTATCAATAAAGGCAAATAAAAAACTACAGAAATATCTTCACGCGCGCACGGGTAGAACGGGAAAGAGCGAATTCATCAAAACCGCGAGATAAAGTAGGTAAAAATGAGCACACGCGGCTACAAAGTATCAAATGTGTAACTCTCTGTGACTCTGTAGCCGGCCCCAGATAACCCGGGGAGTGACGTGAGTTGCGCTCGAGGCTTCGTAAACAAACTACACACAATATTGTCCAGATAACAACAAGTGCTGCTACTCCAATGCCAATCATTTATTACTTATCATTTATGATCATCAGTACCTGGTGACCGAGCTTTGCTCGATTAGAATAATACATGTATTATAAAAATTAATTAGAAAAATTAAAACACATTTATTACTCAATGAAAACATTTATGTGGTTTAAATAAAACCGATTTAATACACCATAATTAATATAGCACTGAATAAAAAGTATTGACCCTGATGGAGTTTGAACACGCGACCTTCGTTCTACGTGGCCAACTCGCTACCGCTGGACCACGGCGTCTGCCAAATGAGAGACGCCGGTTAAGGTGTTTTAGCCAACCTCAATTGTTTTAACCGATCATTTACTGTTTAACTATCCATACAGTTATTATTAGCCTGTGACCAACTGATTTTGATATAAACGGAATGAGGACTGAAAAGCAAAAGAGAAATTTAATTTACACATATTAATTGGTTTGATACAGTGGCTCAAGCAATACAACAAATACGTTTTCTATCAAAACACGGAAGATTTTGGAAATACTCTTTCCTGCTTTTATTTCGCACAGTTATGTTACCCTTAAGTTTTTACAAATTGTTTAATAACCTGATAATTTTACATTTATTACATACATAAAATAAAATAAATATTTATGAAAAACCTCTATTCATATATTGTTCCCCGCCGTCTTCAATCAAGAACTGTCAAACGGTTATAAACAGCTGTTTTGGTTTGTATTGTTTACATTTTATTCTCCATAAGCGTAATGTTAAATTTTTAGATTTTAAACTTAATATTACAAGAAAACACGAATTTTCCTGGACATTAGACCTATCTAGAACTTATTTTCTACTCGGAAATTAGTTATTTCCAAAATTTAAAGAAATTCCTTAGTGCCGTTTTCGAGATCCGTGTGCAAATATATATACAAACCTTGCTCGTATTATAGTATTGGATATTACAAGAAAACACGAATTTTCCTGGACATTAGACCTATCTAGAACTTATTTTCTACTCGGAAATTAGTTATTTCCAAAATTTAAAGAAATTCCTTAGTGCCGTTTTCGAGATCCGTGTGCAAATATACAAACCTTGCTCGTATTATAGTATTGGATAAATGATTATTATTCATCATTTATATGTATGGCATATTCGGTTAGTAAATCCGATCCCAAATATCCAACCGCCTGCTCGATTTCAGTCTGATTTGACCAACGGGCTATTGCAGAACTAGTTTTTTAACTCTTTTCAGTTCTGCTTGATGGATCAAAAGCCTAGATCTTGAACAAACAGTAAGAGAGAAAAGATCTTTTACTACTAGAACACTAGCTAACACTCGAAAACGGAATTTAAAGGATCACAGCAATTAAACCTAAATCAAACAACTTTTCAAAGTATCAGAAATAGTGTGTGACAATGAAAGCAGAATGCTACGTTGGTCTGGAAACATTTTGAGGAACATAATGATTGAAAAATGATCCCGAAGGCAGAATATATCAAACATATTTGAAAAAAATAAAGTTAATAAAAACTATTAGCCAATAATATATAGTTATTGCTGTATGCATGTTAAATTATCAAACACATGAGTTGAAGAAAAAAAAATAATGCCAACAGCACGTGGTGTTCCCAAGCGGTCACCCATCCAAGTACTAACCACGCCCGACGTTGCTTGACTTCGGTGATCGGACGAGAACCGGTATATTCAACGTGGTATGGCCGTTGGCGAATGATGGACGTATACTTTCTGTATTTATACAGTATGGGCAAAACATTTTAATTGCTAATCTTAATCAATTCTTTCATAGGTAAAATCGCTTGCTTAAAAAAGAAATACATTTTATGACATTAAACAGCTGGAAGTCCCAAAGACCCCAGAATGGTGGCACCAGGTCCAAAGAGACGTGAGGTAGTTAGTGCTAGAGGAGGATGCTGACCAGATCTACTGGAGAGGCTGTGTTGATGAGTCCAAGTACCGTCTGGCCACTCTAGTACATAGAGGTAATGTCAGGTTGTACACTCTAAAAATCAAGCAAGATTTTTAGTTTTCCCCCGTATACGACAGTATAAGAAGAAAGTATATTTTTCGTCAGCTTTTTCGAATTTGTGTTTCTGGTGAATATATCCATTATAGAGCCCCCTCAATGAAAAAGAGTGAAGACGGGAGGAGTTTCACAGCCTCCAGGAACTTTGCTCGGTTAAAATCATAAACGAGTCGGAATAGTCCAACAAAATGGTATTAGAATAGTTAACGAGATCGCACGCAGCACGCTGGCGTGAGTAGAGCGAATTTAACAAAACTATTCCCACCATAGTAATCTATAGATAGTACTGAGTATGCAGGTTTGCTGCAATGAGGGTTGTTTTACATGACATGTGTTTATATTAAGGCTGTTTAGCTAAGTAAAAACAAATTCAACGTTTTATCAAATTATGTCAATAACTAAACGAGTTATACCGATTTATTCTCCGTAAGGTTATATGGGCAATGAATACGTAGGTTTGCTGTCATAAGAGACATTAAATTTAGGGTTTCATGGATTTATTGATATAACTTAACTAAATGGACTTGCATAACAAATTTCGGAAGGATATTTAAGTAAATGAGTGAGTTATTGATTTTTAGCTATTCTCCATAAGATTAACGTTGCACAACGTAATGTGTTTACATTTTAAATATCTCAGTAACCGATTGGAACAAACGTCATAAACTGTCCAAAGATTCAATAGAAATCGCCCAGTTTGTTATTGTATTTCCACATTGATTGGTCTATTGTTGTGTGGTTATGCGATTGGAAAACTACTAGATACTAGGTCAACTGATATTCTCCCACAAGGAAACTCGACTCCTACCCATCTAGATGCTAATACGGTGAGGCAATCTAATCAGTAGGGGATAAACACAGGTATAAACCACGACATCGAGGCGTCGCGTCTCGGTGCAAGATGCATCGAGGCCGTACACGTGGACTACCAAGGACGCCGCAGTGCAATAGGCCTACAGGAGATGAAGGGAACAACACGACTAAATATAGCCGAACACGGTATTAGTCCCGGGATTACTATTTTTATAAATCTAGGATGTTTTGTTTTGTGAAGACACCCCTTAAAGAATTTGATATTAAAGTTGTAGATTATCAACAGTTTCGTCTTATAAAATCGTAAAATCTGCTAGCTTTAGGAATTTTAAACAGATCACAAAGAGCCATTATTAAAATTTTAAAAAAATAAGGCTCAGACTACACACTCTCACTACACAAATCTCTCCCGACTCGCACAGCTGTTTGCTAAACGAAAGCCTGATAGCAACTAAAATTGTTGATGATCAGTTGGAAATCATGAAGCAAAAAAATATCAAAATATAGCCACCTCTGCGGCCTGGGATGCCTCAATTCGTGGGAATTATCTGCAACGGAAGTTCGGAGTGAAAAAAACTACTCAGGGCTCTATCAGTATGCAAAAATAAGTTGTCATTGTTGATTTGTGCTTAGATTTTAGGGAAATTAAAACTTAACGAAAGGTAAATTGGTAAATACCAGTTTAAGGGGATATGATAAAACAAATAAAAACTATTGTTTATATTGTTATGATTTAATATTATTATATTCAAACATTAATGACGACATTTAAAATGTATACAAAAATGTGTGTTTGTAAAGACGACTTTTGCAGTAGTTTAAACATTCAAATCACGAACAAATGTAAAATAGTGAATCCCGTCAATCCCGGGATTCATAGGTACCCAAAAGCGATCGGGATCCCGGGATTGAGAACCCTAGACACGACACACACTGTATCCTAGTGGAGTAAATAGGACTTCCTGGGAGGTGACAAGGGATCTCTCAACTCAAATCTGGGTGTTCAAAGTTCAGACATTTCTTGACTTTTGATATAATGTATACTCTTTACAGTAGAAAACCTACAAAATGTGAAAAATGATAAATTCCGCTTCACGCGATAACGATCGTGGATGACGGTTGTCGAATCGAAAAAAATGTATTCATTATCTGAAGGGTACAAGTACGTCAGATCGCCGATTCTAACGGCAACGACAGACGTCGAACCGGCTTTATTAAAGTATCGGCCATCTGGCGGTTCGGCACTTTGACGCACTCCTGGTGTGTGTGCAAAGACATAGAAAGGGTGAGACACTTGCAGCTACATTGCTTCTTTCTTTTACTAATTAAAATATAAAAACTATAAGTTATGACCAATGTTGTTCTTAACTTGTAAGCACTTTAGGGGTGCAGTCACTTTGAAAAAAATTTGTTTCAGGTTTTGAGATTTTTTATGTCATATGATAGCTTAGTCAGTTCTCTTTAAAATTATATATAACGCAAGGGTCAAATCTAGACCCAGTCGCCATTTGTCATTGGGCTATTAATTAATGATGCTTCCTAACAACGGGTCGACGCAGCAGTAACAGGTAGTAACAGGCGTTTGAACCGTTCCCCATTAAAACGTTAAAAAATGCCTCTGGCGTAGAAATACACAAAATACAAATACAAAAATGGTATTATAGCATTGTTTTTTTTAAATAAAGAACTCATTTTTGTTTACACGCTTATTTACCATTTGCAGTTAAACCTCTGTCGTTGGTTTCTGAAACCCCTACTTATTTAAACTTATGTACTTTTTTCTCAAAAAGTATAGAATCTATAGTAATGTAAATTTGCACACAACATACTATTTTACACAAATTTACTAGAACTTTTTCAAATTCCTTAAAATTTATTTTGATGGTGTTTTATTTAGTACAAATTTCCATAAAATAGATGAAAAAGGTTTTTGGATGTACAAATTTGAAATTACCTCTGGTGTAAATATGTAAATAGGGTCATAAAAGAGTCATAAGAGGGTTCAAAATATGAAGTTTGTAGCTTAAGTAGTTTTTGAGAAAAAGCTACATTAGTTGTAATGGCGTGTATAAGTATTTTTAGAAGTGGATGGCTCCCCATAAAGGTGCAGTATGTGAAAACCCTTAACATTCTAATTAGTATTTTACAAAAATATTATTAGCCTTTCGGGAGTTGATATGCCACTGCGGTATCCTCATTATCCTATAACCATATCAAACTATTACATTATGACCTCAAGGAAGGCTCCTCCATCCGCATATTGATGATGCTTATCCACAGTAAGTTGCCACTTGACAGACGCCGCCGCCGACACGCCATGCCACGGTGTCGACGTCATACAACAGAAACAGAAACAATAACCCATCTGTTTGGGATACATTTCAAACAGGACTCGTCGAGGATCCTTCAAGGACCCTTGTCCAGTGAGAGTCATCTCCCTCGAGCACTCTCCCGGGTCTACAAATACCACTCCCAGACCTCCACTCTCTCAGCAGGTATAGGAGCTTATACTCACCTGGGAAAATATAATCCAAATAATGGAATATACAAGCTAGCCCGATATATTACTAAAAACAAACGATACCATATTTTTGTACCCATAGTGTTTCGTCTAAATTGATTATTGTCCTCTGACCACTAAATATGCAAACGATCACCTTCATAAAACCACATAAACAAATTGTATTTACTTCCCTACAATACAATAACTTTAGTCGTTTCTATAGAAACCTGTTACATATTTTCCATCTTAAAAATTACCAACACCCCCCAGAACTAAAACATATCCATGTCAAAATGACTAACATAACATTAACATGTATTATACAGAGTGTCCCATAAGTACCGTGCCAAACTCCGGGGAAATGTTGTATGGGTCAAAATAAAGAGAAAATTAAGAATAAATTTTGTATTTCTACTAAATAATTGTTATCTTAACATGTTTCAACCAACCTATATAAATTTCAGTTAGTATGTTTAAATAAAGGAGAACTACTATGGAAAAATATTCAACTTGGTCCAATTTGAAATTTCAAAATAACGGCCATTTAAAACTTTTAATCTACAATGGTGGGGAAACTGTAGAGGTTTAAAAATGCAATTTTGAAGATTCAAATTGGATCAAGTTGAATTTTGTTTCTACAGTAGTTCTATTTTATTTAAACATATTTACTGAGTTTTATAAAGATTGGTTGAAATATTTTGAAGATAACAAATAATCTTTTCCGGGAGTTTGGCACTTTACTTATGGGACACCCTGTAGTATAGTGCACAGAGTTGAAGAACATTTTTCTTTTTATTTATTTAATATTTAATACATGGTTTCACTTTTATATTCAAAATTAGCAAACATAGTTCGCGAAGAATGTCAGCCACGATAACCGTAGATAAACAATAATTGTGTTTAACAAACAGTTTAATCTAGTGATAAGGTGGTTGACAATCCTGTTGAGCAAGCTGTAACAAGGTATTCCTGGAACTAGGAACAATTCGTGAAGAATGTCAGCCACGATAACCGTGGATAAACAATAATTGTGTTTAACAAACAGTTTAATCTAGTGATAAGGTGGTCGACAATCCTGTTGAGCAAGCTGTAACAAGGTATTCCTGGAACTAGGAACAATTCGTGAAGAATGTCAGCCACGATAACCGTGAATAAACAATAATTGTGTTTAACAAACAGTTTAATCTAGTGATAAGGTGGTCGACAATCCTGTTGAGCAATCTGTAACAAGGTATTCCTGGAACTAGGAACAATTCGTGAAGAATGTCAGCCACGATAACCGTGAATAAACAATAATTGTGTTTAACAAACAGTTTAATCTAGTGATAAGATGGTCGACAATCCTGTTGAGCAAGCTGTAACAAGGTATTCCTGGAACTAGGAACAATTCGTGAAGAATGTCAGCCACGATAACCGTGAATAAACAATAATTGTGTTTAACAAACAGTTTAATCTAGTGATAAGATGGTCGACAATCCTGTTGAGCAAGCTGTAACAAGGTATTCCTGGAACTAGGAACAATTCGTGAAGAATGTCAGCCACGATAACCGTGAATAAACAATAATTGTGTTTAACAAACAGTTTAATCTAGTGATAAGATGGTCGACAATCCTGTTGAGCAAGCTGTAACAAGGTATTCCTGGAACTAGGAACAATTCGTGAAGAATGTCAGCCACGATAACCGTGAATAAACAATAATTGTGTTTAACAAACAGTTTAATCTAGTGATAAGATGGTCGACAATCCTGTTGAGCAAGCTGTAACAAGGTATTCCTGGAACTAGGAACAATTCGTGAAGAATGTCAGCCACGATAACCGTGAATAAACAATAATTGTGTTTAACAAACAGTTTAATCTAGTGATAAGATGGTCGACAATCCTGTTGAGCAAGCTGTAACAAGGTATTCCTGGAACTAGGAACAATTCGTGAAGAATGTCAGCCACGATAACCGTGGATAAACAATAATTGTGTTTAACAAACAGTTTAATCTAGTGATAAGATGGTCGACAATCCTGTTGAGCAAGCTGTAACAAGGTATTCCTGGAACTAGGAACAATTCGTGAAGAATGTCAGCCACGATAACCGTGAATAAACAATAATTGTGTTTAACAAACAGTTTAATCTAGTGATAAGGTGGTTGACAATCCTGTTGAGCAAGCTGTAACAAGGTATTCCTGGAACTAGGAACAATTCGCGAAGAATTTCAGAGATTTATTTCGACGCTATTGAATGTTTCATAAAATTAATTCCTAGTATTTGTACTGATAACCAACCCAAAACGGAATTGAGAATAAAAATAGGTCGTCTAAGGAATTTTCCTCGTACCCAAACACGTTGAAAACATGAAATCTGATAACGAATGGTAATGAACACTACTACTGTATTTGTGAATGCATAATTTTACACAGGTTGACCGGAACACCTGAGGCGGGAGACGCCACGAGTCAAGGTCACATCGAGTACTACAATAGTGAGTGATAACGCTGATAACGTGCAACGCCAATAAAGATAACGAGCGTGCAAATTGCGGAAAGCGCGCTCAACGCTGCGGCTGGCACCACTGTTTCCGCTGCAGGGATATTTGTCCCATAAGAGGGAAATTTTGCATTTTATTAGGATTACAGAAATTTCACCTATCAGAATAACCCGATAGCGAATCTCGATATTTAGTCTCATACTGTAGCAGTGTTTGACACTTTTATTTGTTTTCGTGTGTCCTGTATGTCCCTACTCACTTTTAGTTTAAGTCCTCTCAAGACAATCAGTTCTAACTACCAGTTAAAACTGGTTGTCTGTAGGTAAGACTCGTACTACGCTATGCCAAAAATGTTTGTATTTACTTCCTGTGGGGAATAGGTTAGATCATGGATATGTCTAAAGGGAATGTTTTCAGTTCATCTAAACAGCTGTTTATTCTTGTTCTTTTATGTTAAAAGCTTTTTTTCTTTTATATAAAAAATTTAAAAATTCAATACAAGGCTCTGGTAGATTCTATGGAAACCTGTTAACATGTTTTCCATCTTACAAATCGCCAACACCTCCCCCCCCAGAGCTAAGACATATCCATGTCAAAATGTACTGATGTCGGATAAAACTGATTATTTGGAGACGATTAGACCCTTGAGTTTGAACTGCCAGTTCTGGTTTACTATTTATCTTCAAGGTTTCGTCGCTAAATGGAGTAAGGCATTAAAAATAACGTATGAAATGTGATTGATATTTGATATATTAGTTATTTCTTTATTAGAAGAGTATAAACGTAATGCAAATTACACAATTGTAGATTTAACAACTATACTAATTTTAAAACTTCCGAAATCAAGTAATAAAATATATTTCATAGGAGAAGTCAGTCAAAAAATTAGGAATAAAGTGGATTTTTTTAAATCTGCACATGGGATGTGTGTATTATCAGAGGTAGAAACACTGACAGTACACTTCCCCTAGTCTTTTGTCACTTGTTCTTTTGAACGTTTACCGAGAACTGTGACAGTTGTTAAACCCTTGGCATATGCCTGTATTTATGAACCTAAATGCACGTTCTCGTGCGTAAACTGGTGGCGGTGTCTAACGGCATCTGTTGGGACTACATAAATTTGGCATCGTATTTTACATATAGAAGATTAGAAAAACTATGATTAGAAATTATAAAAAAATTTAGGTTTCTACAAGAAGGCGGTCCAGTCGCTGGTCTTGGAAAATAAAACTGGACTAGTTGGACTGGTTTTGAAAATAATTAACATGATTAATTAAACTAGTTAACTAGTTAATCAAAGCCTCGTTTCATGGATGTTTGTGCTGTTTGCGTTAAATTTTATTACAGATCTCACTGGATCGCGTATTAATTTATCTCAAACCAGCAAGAGTAGTCCTTCCTTTGCGCAGGTTTTATGACAAATGTCATAAAGTAAGATACAGTACTTATTATAATGAACAAATATTTTACCTGAAATAAATGCTGTAAAACAAAAAACAAAACAAACACGAAAAAAATAAATTCTTATTCGTTATTTAGTATTTTTTTCTAATGGATCAATTAAATTATATAAAAATCCCCATCATTAGTAAACATTTGTTTACGTTAGTATAATACTTAACTAGAGAATAATAATGACATAGGTTTAAAGTCACAATGTAAACAACTTGATATTGATTTTATTTCAATAGCTTGATATTTTTATTTCTCTTAGAACTCTTTAATAGATTACATATTTAGGAACACATGGAAAAAGTGTTGATAATAAGGCTTAAACCGGGCTTTTGAGAGATTAATAATTTATTTTAATAGGTTGGGGGTCAGTTTAAAATACGCAAAAACCTTCTCCTCAGGGTAGAATAATGAAAAAATAAATTTCCTCGTTGTAGGTTATCACGTCATCATAGAGAAGAGTAACTAAACTACCTTGTTTAACGTTAGAGAAATACAGACGGACAGACATTGAGAAAATAACCATTTCAACGTTCCTGTGGTCTAAAACGTAAAACATATCATAATTTCCAGAAACTAACATAGCCTAACTATATTTAAATAGATGAAAAAATTTTAATCTTTAATCCAAATAAAGTAAATCAATAAACTGTTCCATTACACTAAATGGCTGGTGAGTCCAAAATAAATCCGTCTTTTTAATTATAACACTTTACAGTATTAGGTTAACATAAATAGATTAGATTAGATTATTGAAATGGCGACCATACCACAAGGTAGGTATTTTAAGCCAAGTATGAATGAGAGTTGATTGTAAGATGATTGTGGCGCGATCTTGTAGTCTTGTTACTGACTAAGGCTGACATGTTCCTTAGACAGGACTGTTAATTAATAGCCCAACAGCCGATGGCAACTAAGGGACGTACAGTTTAACGTGGAATCCGAACCACGGCCTCTGAATTACGAATTGGTCTAATTATGAGGATGGTCTTTGCGGATTAACGTAGCTTTCAATACTGAGGACGTTAATCCACACGTAAATACAGCAATACTATTTAAGTATTGTTAGTTATAAGGCATGTATTTACACTTTCCACCTTTTAGAAGCTACGTAGAACAGACGTATGTAGATTGTGTACCTTGATAGTTGATACTTACCCAATATAAAATTCTTCGCGTTCTAAAGTAAAGGTATCTGGAATTACCACATGAGAAGGAAAAGGTGTCAGCTGGCTAAGTCTTAATAGATGATTTTTTCGTCTTTTGACTATTGCAAAATCATTTCATCTATTCATTTTCTATCTATATAAATGCTAAAACAGCACGAGACCGAGCATTAAAAATAAACAATAATTGAATTTAGGTTACACGTCAAAAGTTCTCTAAAAGCTTATCTACAGCAGTAAACATTATGGTGGTGCCGACATCTGAGAACTTGAAATGAAAATCCAACAGCGGGATTACAAACACCAACAAGTAATCCACAATATATATGGGGGGGGGGGAGGGGGGGGGGGGGGGGGGGGGGGGGGGGGGGGGGGTGGGGGGGGGGGGGTGGGGGGGGGGGGGGGGGGGGGGGGGAAGTGTGGGGAAAATGGGTGGGGTTGTGTGTGAGGGGAGGGAGATAGGGGGGGGGGGGGGGGGGGGGGGGGGTTTGGGGGGGGGGGGGGGGGGGGGGGGGGGGGGGGTTTTATGGTGTTCCACAATCGTCAGTATCAGACAGTCTGGATTAAATCCACATTAATCCTTGAACAAAGTAATTACACTTCAAGTGATAATACCAATCTAATATCGTTCACGTCCTTAAAAATATCAGTGTCATTATGATGAAGATAGTTTGTATAAAAAATAATCTTCCAAACTACAGTAGTTAAAAATTGCGTATGATTTAAATGATTTTAAAATACAGTGTTTACTATCGGTCGGACGACAAAAATTTCAAAGAAAATTCAATGTTGATTCCATGATTCAATGTTTGCTGCCATGATAAACACATAAACTATGACTTTTAAGCATGAATTGATGAACTTCAACCAAATGAAGGTGAATATAAAGTTTTATCCAAAAATATTGGTTAATAAGTGAAATATTAATTTTTCCTTAACCTCCTTAAATACCTTAAATACAATGTACTGTGTTTAGATTTTTTAATATCTCAGAAACCGTTAGATATAGAGAGAAACTTTCAAGAACTAAATCGTGTAGTTTTATGAGCTGATTCTAATGGTAAAAGATAAAATTTGAAATTTTTTAAAAATTACATGGAAAAACGCTAAACCCCCATTTTTGGGGTACAACCCTCCCCCCAAACTACCTGTTCCGATTGACCGATACGTCTGGATTACGAACTCGTCCGAGCAAATGTAGGAATACGCGTCTCTACTAAATTTGGTCTAGATCGGACCATTTTTACGAGAGTTGTCGTGTTCACAGACACACACACACACACATTCTAAATACAAAAAAATAGCATGGTCCCGGGCTTAAGTCTTGCCATTTGACCTACGGTAATAGCTTATTTCTTATGAGAATTCGCTAAAACAGGCTCATTGAGCATAGGTTTCATATACATGAGCAACTATTTGAGCGAGCACGACGTCATTGCTCATCATGATCTCGTCGAGCACTACGTCAATAAGTTGAGCATCATGTCAATATTCACTAGGCTCGTTGAGAAGACCAACTCCGCGTCTGGGGTTTCACACATTAATCATAATAGATTCAACTCGTTGAGCACGTTATCAACGCTAAGACGACGCCCCTGAGGGTCTGTCTCTACACTTCCTTATCACCGCACTTCCGCTAATTGTCAATCACATCTGAAACTTCATACCACCGCGCCTACTTTACTCGGTCGTAAAACGACCGTAACCAAGACTTCTAAATCGAGTGGAATGAAACTTTAGAACCGAACGAGGAAACCGCTGAGACTGGTTAAGTAAGACCTATAAAACTGGAGAATTATAACAAACTCAGCGCGTTTAACACTAAATTAAAATACTAACATGAAATTAAATTAGAAATTCTTAATCAAATATAACATGTTTTAATTAAAACATGGAGAAAATAACGGAAAGGAATAGGAAGGAAAAAAACAATCGCATTACTCAAAATAAATAGTTACTCAATCGTGATATTCTAATTAATTTTCCAACCAAGCACAACGTAAAGTAAACCATAAACACAGAAATATTTGTGTGTATTATAATAGGAAGAAAGGAATTAGGAATAAAACTACTTATTTAAGGAATGCTGAACCAGGTTTAGATCATTCCCCGCCAAACTAACAAACAGCTCTCTTCCGATTAACGTGTCCATTTGAAAAATTACATGTAAATTTCGACAGGAAATCCGGCCCTAAAATTCACACAAACGATGACCAACACGTCCCAGTCTAGTAACACAAGTTAATTAGGCCGTAATTACTCACAGAACCGCTCAACCCCCCAGCTGATAAATTCTTTTAATAGGTTCCTATCGTAACAAAGGTCAAACTACCCAAAAACCGTCGGGTCTCAGGCCACCAGATACGAGATACGCTGCACTTGGCCTCCTTCTTGCTGGCTCGGCGAATGTGATAACTTTCGACCCGTATCACTTCTGCGCTCGGCACTAACATTCTACAAAAAAACGCAAAAACCGACAGTGAATGCGCACTCAGCTCGGTGAAAAGTTATCGGACAACAAAGACAGCTAAATTAAACATTTAATACTAAACGTACGAAGGGATATCACAAGTAACAAGTGAATAATCAATTAAATTAGAAACATAACTTATCGTTTATATGTATACCGACGTATTGTAATCAATCACAAAAACCAAAGTGACGCTATGAATATGGCGGTTTGCAAAAAACGAATGAATCACCAACGAAAAAATCAACATCAAAGCTTCTCTGAGCCAGAAAGGAATACATGAAATGCCGAAGTATCTTGCTATTGTAACGAAATACGCACTTGATTGAACTCCGTGGCACGCCGCTAGGGAACTAATTCGTATTAACTCCATCGAACGTGTGATGTGATTAGCAAATCACCAAGTCACGCTAAAACTATTTACAAGAACTCAACAAATGTCTGGGAGCTGCGTCCAGTACAATTGGATTGCTAAATCCATCAAGAGTCTGCAGTACATTCCTGAGCTTGGATCTTAGTCCCATAATAATATGTACTGTTTATTTTTTCATAGCATATAAAGATGCTTGAGATGTCAAATTCAATTTTTTTTCAATCATAAACAAGGTGATTACTTTTTAACCGTCGGATATGGTAAGTGCATGCTAATTATATTTTTCCGGAACATAAAATAAAAATACAATAATATAATGCGCTAAATATTGCGCACTGATCTTATTGGATGAAACGAAATGTTTCGCCAAGTAAAGGCAGGCTCTTAACTGGACACATCTTTAGTTGAACTGAAGTCCCTATTACATTATTTTTAGCCAACATAAAACAAAGTGAGGCAGTCTGAATCCAGTTCTAACAACAATAATTATTCTATGAAAAAATAATATCTAAATCCCTAAACTATCAACACGTAGAGCTATCAAGCGCCAGCGTACTAAAGAATACCCCCGTCGCAGCAGACCTGCGTACTCAGCGAATTTCCAAATCAATAATTTAATATATGACAAGTTTTATAAAAATAAGTCCAAAAACATAAGAATTATTTGCCTATTCTCCATAAGATTAACATAAGAAAGAGTGTGCAGGTTAGCTGCTGTGAGGAACACTGAAAGAAGTCATTTCTACCATGAATAATTTTTATCTTAACATTTATACCAACTTTCATCAACATCTGTCCATAAATAAAGGAGTTTGCCTATTCCCTATATGATTAATATGGGAAAAGAGTATGCAGGTTTGCTGCCATGATAAACACATAAACTATGATTTTTAAGCATAGATGGATAGATCTCAACCACATAAAGCTAAATATCACGTTTTATCCAAAAATATTGATTAATATGGGAAATATTAATTTTTCCCTATCCTCCATAAGATTAACATTGGAGCCCCACAATACAACGTACTGTGTTTAGATTTTTTAATATCTCGGTAACCGTTGAAGATAGAGAAAAACTTTAAGGAACTTAATTGTGTAGTTTTTAAGCTGATTCCAATGGTGAAATATAAAATTAGAAATTTTTAAAAATTACATGTGAAAAACGCAAAAAACCCCATTTTGGGGTACAAAACCCCCCCAAACTACCCGTTCCCATTGACCGGTATGTCTGGTTTACGAACTCGTCCGAGCAGTTGTAGGAATACACCTCTCTACCAAATTTGGTCTCAATCGGACCATTTTTACGAGAGTTATCGTGCTAACAGACACACATATATATATATATACATATATACATATATATATATACATATGTATATATATATAAATTTTAACGACTATTGTTTTTGGACTCTGGGCACCTAAAGACGAAAAAATAACATGGTCTCGGGCTTAAGTCTTCCCATGAGACCTACGGTAATAGCTTCTTCCCTATGGGAAATTCGCTAAAAACCTCCAACCGTAACCCGGAGACCACTGGACCGCGAATACAGCTTTCCCGGGTCCCCGTGCTTCCTTCAGGACGCTGAGTGTTATGGATGTGGGAAAGTGAACCGATAAGGTTGATTGTCGCGGGCCACTTTCCCCCAATCTCGCGACCGGTCTAGCCTGTATCCGCGACAGGTGGCGAGCGATACTGAACCTTCCGGTCCACACGGGCAAGGTCGACGATTTACCTTATCTAGCCTCAGATTATATTTCCGTGGGAAGATGTGAGGTCAAGGTCCTCGCCACCCTTTACACGCCGAGGGCGACCTCTGCTGGGCGCTGGACCGAAATCATAACGCTTATAAACACCTGATATTCATTCGGAGTGATGTAAAATTTTACTATCTGACCCGGTGAACTTCGTAACGCTTAAGAGTCTGCATCAGTGGTAGCCATCTTGGATTTTAGTCCCGTAAGAGCAATGTTAAATTCTGGCGCCTATATCTCCTTTACCTATTGTCATAAATTAACGGAAGAGGTGTCAAATTAAAGGTATTACAGTCCTCCAGGGCACCACCTTAAAGAACTTCTTATTTTCGCTCTCAATAAAAAAATAATAATGATTTATTTTGTAAAATATTCCTGGATTTTTGTTTTTATATCAAGTTAAATTTTTGAACATATTGAAAAGGTCATGCCCTTGAGCCACATCTCATCAATGTACTTCCAAAGTTTTACATTGATACTTTGATAATTAACGCCACTACACACGCCAAAATGAAGGTATGTTCCGCCAGAATTTAACATTGCCCTTACGGCCCTTACGACTAAAATTCAAGATGCCTACCACTGATGCAGACTCTTAACAGTAAATAATGTTAACTTTAAGATTGGCCATGTTCTGAAGTCGAATAGCAATACAACCTTGTTGTGAAAGATTAGATATTCTGGATCGCGGCATAGTGAATAACAATACTGAAACAATAAGACATATTTATAAAACTCCCCCAAAATAAATAAATCTGAGTGGATTGATTCACAATTTTCTATAGGCTTTTATAGGAAACATATGCAACAGCTGATTATTTTAATAAACGTAATATGTATAATCATTGTACTTATTTTCTATTTGACACGTGACTTTTAACCAGACAGAAAATAAAAATATAAATACGTCATCTCCGAAAACGACTATTAACGTGGCAAATAAATCTGTTCATTTTGTACAGTATTTATTTACTTTCTAGTTTTACATTAATGCATGATTCAGATAGCATTGGATAGTAAAGTATATTTTTAATGGAAAGTAATCAAACAGCTGTAGCTTAAGAGATCAAATGTTTATACTGTATTATAGAAAATTTGTAAACAAATTTAGTCCCCATAAGGTTAACATTGGAAATTTAAAACGCCATAAAATGGAAACTAATGTAGTTTTCGAAAAAAGGTCTTCACTAAAACCTTCCCCGGAAACATATAGAGCAACTTCCTAAAATTTTATGGCGATCGGATGTGTAGTTTGGCAACGCATAAAGGACATACATACATACATTCACTTATATATAGGGCCTATCCTGTATTATTTACCCCACAAAAATATGACAATTCTTGAAAGACTTGCATTAACCCTATTAACCCCAATAGCATTACCCATTAAGATTTTTGACTACCGATTCTTACAAAGTTTTGCCGTGTTTGAATTTTCTTCATGGGGTATTTGCGAAAACGATATTTCGGTAACCAAGTTTGACGTTGAAGTAGTTATCAAACATGTTGCACAACAAAAGTCTATAAAACACAAATTTCCTTTGATCTTTCCAACACGACTCGGAAACCCTGCAACTTTTTGTAAACAGGATTGATGGTTTTATAAGACGCTTGTTGTGCAACCTTAAATAATAAATTTATTTGCATTCTTTAACATGTTAAAATCGATTAATATAATTGGTTGCACAATAAAAGTTTATAAAACAAGTTGTAAAGTGTAAATTCGGCTTTGCGTATTTCGCATATTGTAGAATAGTTAAAAAACTAAGTTTGTTGTGTGTATAAATAAAATATTTCATACTGAAAGCCAACTAAAACACCTCTGCACTATATAAATTCGCACTGCGGAGGTAGTCTACACCATCTCCGCCATCTTTGATTTTTTGCACCTGAGAATAATGTTGATTTTGTGACAGCTTTACTGGCCACATTATAGTGGTTAAAATATGCTTTAAGTGTTGAATTGAAGTTAAGGTAGTAATCTCAGGAATTACATATTCCATTTTTTTAAATTTTCTATAAATAAAGATAATAATTAGACATTTTTAGTAATTATGGGATATGATACTTACCACACGGTAAGTATATTTTACCGGAAAATAAAATTAATAATTATATTCCTAGGATAACCACCCCGACAATTATTTGCGACTGTCCTGAAAACAGTAACTAGTAATAGTGTGACAAAATAGATTAGATTATTGAAATGGCGACCATACTACAAGGTAGGTATTTTAAGCCAAGTATGAATGAGAATTGAGTGTAAGATGATTGTGGCGCGATCTTGTAGTCTTGTTACTGACTAAGGCTGACATGTTCCTTAGACAGGACTGTTAATTAATAGCCCAACAGTCGATGGCAATTAAGGGACCTAAAGTTTAACATGGAACCTGAACCACGGCCTCTGAATTACGAATTGGTCTAATTATATAAGGCTCTTAATACAACAAGAAACAAGTTTATCTCTTAACAAAAATGCCCACGAACGGTACAGTATTAGCAATGCAGGAATATTAACAACTGGCCAGTTCAAATCTGTTCCATGATTGCCGCAAACCTCTGTAGAGGTTATCTAAGCTCTGTGTATAATAGCGGCAATGACAGTGACATGCGATCACACGACGCGCCGGTCATCCGTCACCGGATGTTTACATACAGCCAGAGCCGCGTCACACCGGAAACTGGTGTCGTACCACAACAACAAACGAAAAATTCGCAGAAAGTCTTCTGCTAGTCTACCAATAGGCACCAATCCTCTACACCCACTAGTGTGAAATATTTAAAATTCATTGTGACGTTGGTTATTAGTTAATCATTATTCTGTTGGATTTTTCCAATGCGGCTGTCTTTTCAATTATTCAACGTTTATGAAGGTGATGTAACTCCTCCCGTTTTCAAATAGTTACCTCGAATTTTTACTTAACGATTTGTTACAAATTTTTTACTTATTCATTTTCAATAACCACTATTTAGATTTGAAAGTAAATTCTTAGGCAACCACCTGAAAACAAGATCACCAACTCCAGAAAAAAACAGTCGGGTTTGGAAAAGTCCAACAAAATTATATTCGAATAATGGTGTAGATTATGTTATAAACGAATAGACGTGGACGAAAATTAAAAAAAAACGTTGCACGTGACGTAAAAAAGTGCATGATCATTGTAATACAGTAATATTAAAACCTATTGTCTTACAAAATATTAACACACATTGAAAATGTGACAGTCAAAAAGGAAATTACAAATCGAACGATGCTACTTCAAAGCTCAGATAACGCAATAAAAATGTCAAAAGAACCAACCTCTACTTTTTTCTAATTACTTTTCATGAGTTTTTCGCTTGAAATATTGAAATACAACAAAACCAGTAGGGTCGCTGAACCCTGGTGGATTATGTAAAAACACAGTAGTACATTGTAGTGGACGATGGTAAACAACAGAGCCCATGATGGTGAACGAAGCTATGAATTATGGTAAATATCAGGAAAATGTCAAGAGACTCAAGGCAAGTCTGCGACCTTTTTCTACAAAAGAACTCAGCTCGGAATAAATTAACTGCTCGCTATCTGGCCATCGGTAGACAGCATCCCATAGATTATAGTATGTGTATTAAGATGATTAAATAGAATATTTCATTACCAAGGTCGTGAGCGAAGCTTTTCGTAAGAGCTCTAGATTTACAACCTCGCCTGGCGACTCAGTTGCACTTATTTTTCGTATGTCTACTTGATACTCGTATAAGCTAACTGCTGTACAAACATAAGATTTGACAAACGAAACAGTTGTTTCCATCTTTATCCTGTGATTAAAAAAAATTACCTGATTGTCTGCTATTTAATAGTGTTCATGTTATAATAATCGATTATCGCTTTCGATACTATCGATGGATAAATCTGTTCATCGTAGGCCTAAAAAGCGAACAACTGAAAATCTCGTTGCCAGCTGACTCTTTCACTATCTTAGGTGAGAAATTTCAATCATCTAAGCATGCACGTTAAAACGATGGTTTTTCACCTGGAACGTCACAGACAGACATAAATTGAGATAAGACTTGTTTCGACTTCTCTAACGCATGAAAGGTAAAACTAACTACAAAATGAACAACTTTGAGCAATGTACAGACAAAACTAATTTTATTTATAGATGATGGAAGTAAAAGGTATTTCTAACTTTATATTTAATTGATATAACATAATTTTATATGTTATAATCAAAATTTACGTTTTTTAACGCAACTCGTACTTGCGGGATTTTGCTACGGTTACAGAAAATGTGTTTCAGGTAGGTTAAAATCACGTTTCTATGCTTTACCAAAGACAATTTATATTTCAATATTAGAATAAAATTGTCTTTGGCTTTACTTTCAAAGGATTTCCTGGGGAATGCCCCCTTTTAATTGGGGGATATTTTATGCCCCTGTATGAATGCACCCCCAAACGCGATCAACGCCACCGCTGCTTGCATTGCCGGCGAAAATGTTATGCAAACCAATTAGCTCCCTGGGGAGTCCTAGATAGGATTCCGGGTTGTTAACGCATAACCATACGACGTAACTTTCGTAAAACGTTTGCGTCCTGCAAATAACTAAACCCCCAGAGTATAGAGTAATCCATATAAAAACTCGTCATTCTCATATGCTACTCAAAGTCGTCCTGTAATACGGACCAAGCTGTCCAAGCCCACACACTGCTTCATTTCAACAAACCCTTTATCATCTAGGATTTTTTAAGGTCCCTTAAAAACCTAACGCACGTATATACCGAAGTGTAATAGGTATACATATTATAATTTAAAAAAATGAAATGTATAGATGAAAATAGTCTAATATTACTCAATTATCTTTTTTTGCAATCACTATTTTCAATCTAAATAACCAACCAATTTACACAAAATTCGACAATAACGAAAACTTGAATTTTCACGCAGTACCACCGCCCCTTAAACTCGACCAGATCAAAATCTACATTGCATCGAGCTTCTGGCACTCAAGCCTCGTATGACCGCATTAGTTTCCCACCGGCTCCCGACAGCGAGGCGGGTCGTTATGGTCCCCGGGGCCGGATGGAGGTCGTATTTAAATCAGCTGACGAGGGAGGTGCGACTGTCGGTAGTAAATCAAGCAGATAATCGTTATCACAAGTGTTTGCCTGATAACGGCGTCAACCGGGATCTCCGGGCAAACATGTCGGTCTGTCTGTTCGCCTGTCACATTCGGTTGGTTCGGTGAAGGCACACGTGCGTCCGTGGGACTGGAGCGACAGGCGGACCGACGTTGCAAGGGAGAACCAGATCACTGAGCGAGACAGATAAAAGACCTAAAAGCCGTTGAAATTTGGCTAATGTACGAACAATTTGAAAAAAGAAGTCTACTGACAGCGAAAAAAATGTATACCTGCTCAGGAGCAAAACTTTGAATTCATAAGACAGTTAATCGTGACCTCCTACAGGATGTAAGAACATGAATCAACCAATCAATCATTGATTGATGAATAATGTGAAGTGTCTTCCCAAAAGATAATGTTTCCATTTCCTGAGAGATTTGACAATAGCGTAAGCTTCCCGCTCGACTGTAGAGTGACGTTGTTCTGTTTGTTGTTGTCTGTGGTTGACTCAACCAAGAACCAATGACGGGCTTTGAGGATCTCCATACATGTCCAGCTATAATGCTGGGAAGGGAAGATCCTTGGTAAACACACAATTTATTGGGTACGTGTAGATGATTGAATGCTCTAAAATATGTTTTAGAGCATTCTAAAACAGACGATTTATGGCCCACAAGGAAGTTCTCTGTACTTTGGCAGAAAACTGAAGAACCTCTTCGCTAGAGATAGAAACTCAATCTGTAACCCCAAGTCTGAAACTGGATTCATTCCGAGGTTGTCAATTCTACTAAAGTACCCTGTTGTATTACATACAAGTATAAAGATGCCTAAGGTTGTACTGACTGATCATGTTCAAAGATTCTATCCTTGGTGACTTTCTGGAAATTCTGGATTGCTTTTCTGGGATTTCCTCGTCTTAAAATTACTTTTTAAATTTTTTAATACCTCAACTGCCCATAAATCAATCATCATCATCCCCATTAGACCCTAGGCCTATGGGGATGAATAGATCGCCATGAGCAAAGAATAAGATTAGAATACCATTTGAAATGAAGACCTATAAGGTAGGTATTTTATGCCAAGTATGAATGAGCTATAAGAGTAAGATGATTGTTGCGTAATCTTATAAATAAATTTTTTATCTGGTAATATTTTTAGGATTTCCTATGGGAAAAGTCTTTACAGAGTCAGTGAGTAATGAAACACAACTGCTATTTGGGAAAGCCCAATTTTAGAAGTTCTTAGTTACTGAATGGCAACCTGTCCATGTATTTTAAGCCATTATGAATGAGAAATGAGTGTAAATTAATTATGGCGCTATCTTGTAGTCTTGTTACTGACTATGGCATATCTTGGACCTACAGTTTTATGTGGAGTCTGAACCACTGCCTCTGAATTACGAACTCGTCTAATTATGAGGATGGTCTATGCGGATTACCATAGTATTCAATAGTGCGGATGTTAATCCACACAAGAGAACACTACATCCACAGACCATTCCTATTCACAATTAATTCGTGACCTCCTGGATTACAGGATACGCCACAGTCGCAGTCAAGATGTATCGTGAGAGTGATGTACTGTAGCGGTAATAGTCACTTGGGCTAGCCACAGGTCCCATGGTCATGGTTTGACAGGAGTTGCCGGCCGCTTGTTTCGATCCAGCAACTTTCACTTACTGGGCCAGAGTGCTACTTCAGAGCTACCGTGTCAGTAATTGAAGTTTATAAAATATGAAAAATAATTTCCACTAGATATGAAAATAACTATTGAACGTTTATAAAATTTGTACGTAAATTAACTCGGTTCGCTCGCAGGAGGCATAGTCGCCCCGATCTACACTGTTAGGATCATAGAAGTCCTGGTGTCTTAGAAGTTGCAGAACCATGTCTCAGATACCAGTGCCTTCGATTGGCAGTTATACATACCGTTGTTAGTGTCATAAATGAAGTCCTTGGCACTAAAGGTAAAGGTAAAAGGAAGCTGAAACAAAAAAAATCACAAGAACTTAGCAGCACTCCACCACTGTGTCGGTGACGTCATCCTGTAATCCAGCTACTTGGAGGTCATGAATTGTGGATAGTTGTGAGCGATGGTTAGTGGGTGTAGTGTTCTCTTGTGTGGATTAACATCCACACTATTGAATTATACATTAATCCGCAAAGACCATCCTCATAATTAGACTAATTTGTAAATTCAGAGGCCGTGGTTCAAATAGGTGCAGATAGACATCAAATCTACTTAACACTTGCAATAAAATAAATTACATACACAGAGACATCATCTTTACCTGGAGGCATAACAAGAATAGGGATCATAAAAAAATTATAGGCATTATCAAAAAAGCCACATGAAAACCACCAAACCTACAATTACACAAATAGGTCAACCCCACAATTGGGTCAACAACCCTACAACTGCAATGCAAATTATTTCACACCAACAATAGACTCATGCCATAATAAATACAGTTTATAGCTTCTCAGGATATCATTTTTAAGGTAGTCATTTTGTAAAACACTGTTAAAGTGAATTGTTATTTAATCTATATTAAATAATATAAATTTAGGTTGTAAAATTGCCAAATGTGAAAACTGCAAAAAAACATTTAAAGACAAAGGGGATAAGCGAATATTGTGTAGGAGTAATGTCAACATCTTCACTAAATGCACACATCACAAATAAAGCCACTTATAAACCTCAGCTTTAAATTTAAAGGCAACACATGACTGTAGGTATAATGTGTAGGATAAATCTAACAAATTGTATGGTACATTTGATTGCTCTGAATATTACGGAAAAGAGACTAAAAAAACACCATATCTACAATTATGAGTAGAGGTATGAGGTTTTGAACCCAGTTTGAAACCCAGTTTTGAACATTTGGATTACAAATAAATCCATAAACCGCAGAAACTCCATCAACAAAATTATTGGCTACGTATGACTAATGCTGATATTAAAAGGCCATAAGCTAAGTTTTAGCGCTCTATAAAGTTAGTTCTTAAAAATCTAACTATATCCAAGATGGTGGGGAAACCCAGTATGTGTATGCAACACAAATAACTTTAATTAGGCTTAAGTTACTTTAAAAGACGTCACACCTACAATTTAAAACAACTCACAGCTAGCAAAAGGGAAAGGTGAAGTTTAAAAGGGAAAGTGAATAAGTAAATTTTAAAAATTAAAATCCTATTCAAGGATGGAAGAAACGGCCAGCAACCCTACTACAAATTTGAGGGTTTAAGATATTGTATTATAATGATGTAACAATGATGTATAAGGATGAATGTGATGATCATCATGGATGTTCTTAACATATATTGCCTTGTTAGGAGACCAGCTGATTCATTTGACAGGATCTTTAATTAATTGTCCAATGACAATTGACCAGCATGGTTGCTCAGAGGTATCACGCTTTAGCCCAATAAGTCAAAAGTTACTGGATCGAAACCAGTTACCGGCGACTCATGTCAGATCATGAGCTAGCCTCTGTGACACACACTCCTGCGATACCTTGCCGTCTTTAATTCACCGCACAGGCCCTAGCCCCATAGTGCCAAGGAGTTGAATTTTTTTTTAATTAAAAATTGAATATTTTTGCAACCTCCAAATTTTGAAGCAAGTACCTACAACTAAACTACCCAACCAGAACTTAACTACTGCTGCATACTCCCAAAATGTTGTTTTAAATCAGGGATCCACAAAGCTCTACATATTGTGTAAAATACAAAATTGTAGGCAGCGACTTAAGAAATTTACCTATTTTACAATAAATCATTATTACCTATGAGGTGAAAAGTTACGTTTATTTAAGATTATCATTTTCTTTGCAGTCATAGCAGAGACACAGTAGTGACTAAAAGAAAATTAATATACACTACATTAAAACTAAATACAAATAATGAAATATAAATAGGCAAAGGTGATTTTACGAAAAGGTATTTAGTCAAAAGGTTGGTACGACTGGTGGTAATATTTTGCAAATATTAAATGGGGAGTAATGTACCAGCAAAGGGATATACAGTCCAATACATAAATACACCATAAAAAAATCATTGATATTGACCAATGTTAACCTAATGTGATGATGCTAAATTTTTAAGGCTTGGTCAGGTATATAACCAGGGTGTAACATGGACCTTTGGATATTCCACCTTGTGAGAGATTAAAAAACCTCAAAACAATCCCCCAGATACAGCCTCAGACCACAAACAACCCTAAAGGATACAACAAAACACATAGGCCAATCCAACATACACACCATCCCTGGGTATAAGCTCCAATCTAACTACTCCCCCCTAGGTAAGAGTCAACTCAAGGGAAAATTTGAAACATAATTTTGTTTCTGAGTTAAGTACAGGCCCTCAATAGATTAGAATAGGCTATTGAAATGACGATCCTACCACAAGGTAGTGTGTTCACTCGTCTAATTATGAGGATGGTCTATGTGGATTACCATAGTATTCAATAGTGCGGATGTTAATCCACACAAGAGAACACTACATCCACAGACCATTCCTATTCACAATTAATTCGTGACCTGGATTACAGGATACGCCACAGTCGCAGTCAAGATGTATCGTGAGAGTGATGTACTGTAGCGGTAATAGTCACTTGGGCTAGCCACAGGTCCCATGGTCATGGTTTGACAGGAGTTGCCGGCCGCTTGTTTCGATCCAGCAACTTTCACTTACTGGGCCAGAGTGCTACTTCAGAGCTACCGTGTCAGTAATTGAAGTTTATAAAATATGAAAAATAATTTCCACTAGATATGAAAATAACTATTGAACGTTTATAAAATTTGTACGTAAATTAACTCGGTTCGCTCGCAGGAGGCATAGTCGCCTTGATCTACACTGTTAGGATCATAGAAGTCCTGGTGTCTTAGAAGTTGCAGAACCATGTCTCAGATACCAGTGCCTTCGATTGGCAGTTATACATACCGTTGTTAGTGTCATAAATGAAGTCCTTGGCACTAAAGGTAAAGGTAAAAGGAAGCTGAAACAAAAAAAATCACAAGAACTTAGCAGCACTCCACCACTGTGTCGGTGACGTCATCCTGTAATCCAGCTACTTGGAGGTCATGAATTGTGGATAGTTGTGAGCGATGGTTAGTGGGTGTAGTGTTCTCTTGTGTGGATTAACATCCACACTATTGAATTATACATTAATCCGCAAAGACCATCCTCATAATTAGACTAATTTGTAAATTCAGAGGCCGTGGTTCAAATAGGTGCAGATAGACATCAAATCTACTTAACACTTGCAATAAAATAAATTACATACACAGAGACATCATCTTTACCTGGAGGCATAACAAGAATAGGGATCATAAAAAAATTATAGGCATTATCAAAAAAGCCACATGAAAACCACCAAACCTACAATTACACAAATAGGTCAACCCCACAATTGGGTCAACAACCCTACAACTGCAATGCAAATTATTTCACACCAACAATAGACTCATGCCATAATAAATACAGTTTATAGCTTCTCAGGATATCATTTTTAATGTAGTCATTTGTAAAACACTGTTAAAGTGAATTATAATTTAATTTATATTAAATAATATAGATTTAGGTTGTAAAGTTGCCAAATGTGAAAACTGCAAAAAAACATTTCAAGACAAAGGGGATTTAAGCGAATATTGTGTATGAGTAATGTCAACATCTTCACTAAATGCACACATCACAAATAAAGCCACTTATAAACCTCAGTTGTAAATTTAAAGGCAACACATGACTGTAGGTATAATGTGTAGGATAAATCTAACAAATTGTATGGTACATTGTAAAATGTAGAGTGATCAGCTCTACATTTTACAGAAAAGAGACTAAAAAACACCATATCTGCAATTACGAGTAGAAGTATGGGGCTTTGAACCCTAAACATTTGCATTACAAATAAATCCATAAACCACAAAAACTTCATCAACAAAGTTATGGGCTACGTATGACTGGTGCTGTATTAGAAGACCATAAGCTAAGTTTTAGCGCTCTATAAAGTTAGTTCTTAAAAATCTAACTATATCCAAGATGGTGGGGAAACCCAGTATGTGTATGCAACACAAATAACTTTAATTAGGCTTAAGTTACTTTAAAAGACGTCACACCTACAATTTAAAACAACTCACAGCTAGCAAAAGGGAAAGTGAATAAGTAAATTTTAAAAATTAGAATCCTATTCAAGGGTGGAAGGGACGGCCAGCAACCCTACTACAAATTTGGGGGTTTAAGATATTGTATTATAATGATGTAACAATGATGTATAAGGATGAATGCGATGACCATCATGGATGTTCATAACATATATTGCCTTGTTAGGAGACCAGATGATTCATTTGACAGGATCTTTAATTAATTGTCCAATGACAATTGACCAGCATGGTTGCTCAGAGGTATCACGCTTTAGCCCAATAAGTCAAAAGTTACTGGATCGAAACCAGTTACCGGCGACTCATGTCAGATCATGAGCTAGCCTCTGTGACACACACTCCTGCGATACCTTGCTGTCTTTAATTCACCGATACCTTGCTGTCTTTAATTCACCGCACAGGCCCTAGGCCCATAGTGCCGAGGAGTTGAATTTTTTTTTAATTAAAAATTGAATATTTTTGCAACCTCCAGATTATGAAGCAGGTATAACTGAACCACCCAACCCGAACTCAACTACTGCTGCATACTCCCAAAGTGTTCTTTTATATAAGGGATTCACAAAGCTCTACATATTGTGTAAAATACAAAATTGTAGGCAGCGACTTAAGAAATTTACCTATTTTACAATAAATCATTATTACCTATGAGGTGAAAAGTTAAGTTTATTTAAGATTATCATTTTCTTTGCAGTCATAGCAGAGACACAGTAGTGACTAAAAGAAAATTAATATACACTACATTAAAACAAAATACAAATAATGAAATATAAATAGGCAAAGGAGATTTTACGAAAAGGTATTTAGTCAAAAGGTTGGTACGACTGGTGGTAATATTTTGCAAATTTTAAATGGGGAGTGACGTACCAGCAAAGGGATATACTGTCCCATTACATAAATACACCATTAAAAAATCATTGATATTGACCAATGTTAACCTAACGTGATGATGCTAAATTTTTAAGGCTTGGTCAGGTATATAACCAGGGTGTAACATGGACCTTTGGATATTTCACCTTGTGAGAGATTAAAAAACCTCAAAACAATCCCCCAGATACAGCCTCAGACCACAAACAACCCTAAAGGATACAACAAAACACATAGGTCCAATCCAACATACCCTCATCCCTGGGTATAAGCTCCAATCTAACTACTCCCCCCTAGGTAAGAGTCAACTCAAGGGAAAATTTGAAACATAATTTTGTTTCAGAGTAAGTACAGGCCCTCATTAGATTAGAATAGGCTATTGAAATGACGATCCTACCACAAGGTAGGTATTTTAAGCCAAGTATGAATGAGGATTAAGTGTAAGACAATAATAATAAACCAAATATTTTTATTACAGTTAACAAAGTTAAAACATCGTATATAAAACGTCAAATATGAATTTTAACAGTAAAATAAACAAAAAACATATACAATAAAATAATACAAATTTCTACCTCTGGGGAATACATGACAAAAAAAAGAAATTAATTAAATAATCTTAAAACACTCAAAACTTCCAACTGTGTGATGTGAACTCGTCCACCGCATAGAACACATGGCTTGTCAACTCACGCTTCAGTCTTGTTTTGAACAAACAGGAAATATCCAGACTTTTGAGTCTCCTAGGAAGGCAATTGAAGAGCCCGACACCTACCTGATACAGGCGTTTTGCAAACGCAAATGTCTAATGATGAACAGAGCGATAATTGTGGCGTGATCTCGTAGTCTTGTTACTGACTAAGGCTGACATGTTCCTTAGACAGGACTGTTAATTGATATTGATAGCCCAGTATCCAATGGCAACTAAGGGACCTACCGCTTAATGTGGAATCCGAACCACTGCCTCTGAATTACGAACTGGTCTAATTTATGAGGAAGGTATTTGCGGATGAATGTAGCACTTAATAGTGCAGACGTTAATCTACAGCAGAGAATATTAAATCCACCGACCATTGGTCATAACTATCCACAATTCTATAGCACACCCCCAGAGAACACAGAACGAGATTTATCACTTTTTGGACATGGAGTCGAGAGACCAAAAAATCCGCCAAAATTTGGGGTTAAACTGAGTTTTCATTATCCTTTCAAAGTCAAGTTCAACTCAAGTACAGCTGAGATGTGATGGAACTAAGGTGATAAGGAAGCCCTGACACACTGGACAGCTTTACCAGTATGGTTACTCTTTTATGTTACTCCATAAACAACATACTCCAAACTAATGAAAAATAGTCAGAAAACCATCTATGTCTGAAACCTTATATAAACACATGGTATAGCTAGTAATCAATAACCTTATTTAGGTTCAAAAATATGATATTGAAAGTGAAAAAACCCTATTAAGCTCAAAAACCAAACACTAATAATTTTACTAAACAACACTGCGGTTTTTAGGTTTCTATTGGAAATGACTGTAGTTCCAAAATATGATTTTACCAACATCAACAGATCATTGCATTATTGCTAATCACTCTGACAATGACCTAAACATGGCTGAATTGGATGGAATTGGTTACCATTATACTAAGTTAGGTATTGTAATTAAAAATGGTTCGAGTATGAAAATATTGGTAAAATTATTACAGCGAACATACTATGAAATATAACTCCCACTGCAAGCTACAAATTAAATACTCTATATAATCGAAGTTAAATAGCTAAGAAAACTAACAATGTAAAATAGTTTTAGTCAACTATCAGCTTTAACATGTGACCACAGTTTTTACCTAACCTAACCACTAAGTTATGCTCTACATCTTTCACAAAAATTTAAGCTGAATGACTTGAATGCAAGAGCCACTAAATTGGTAATATTTTATTGAAATAATAATACAATAAAAAAATAATAAGTCTTAAAAACTTGCCTAAAATCGCTTAAATTAATAAATAAAGGTTTATGAAGAATTGGTTACAAATATTTCAGATTCTGTTAAAATAAATAAGTAACTACTAGGATGAAAGTAACATTAGGTTGGCCTGGATATAATTTTCTGTTATTTCGTTCAATTGTTTATTTACTTGGGAAATTACACCATTACATCTACAATGACAGAGTAGAGTATAGGCTGCATATGAATAATATCAAATGAACAAATATACGAGACAAAAAAATGTAGGTACTCAGTTTTGAGGTTTCAATCACAACAATAACTTACAACCTATGAGTTCATTGTATTATCTTGGTATACCAAGACTTCTAACTTAATTTCAAAACCTTAATGAAACAGGATAGTCTAATAGAATAATCTCACTTGATGCCCTATTATTGCTCAAACCGAAAGATCTAGTTCTCATTACTAGTATTATAAAGATTGATAGGTTGTATATTTAATCAAAATATGAAATAGTATTTTTAATATAACAATAAAAGTTATTAGAACAGAACTTTAACCCTAATACTGCATAAAAGATCAAATAATGTTGACCAATTAATGTGGATCACATGTTCCACATTCTCAGGAAAACCACCTTTCTTCTTCAACTACGACATCTAGATAGCTAATAATGTGATATATATTTGAGAAAAATGATCCTAGAACATTATTATGCCTTACTATGTTTATAAATTCTAAATTAATTAAAGGAAACAAACAAAATATCTGCTAGGTTAAAAGTGAGGTTATGTTCGATTGTTAGTGTAATCACATTATGAGATTTTAAAAATTACCTGCATCGCATCCGCACTAATAATTTCTCCATTGAACTTTTTTGCCACTTGTAAAGCTAATTTAGACTTTCCCGTACCAGTGGCACCCAAAATAACAATAATAGGTAACCTATTCAGAAAACCATCCTTCGCGATCGCGGCCATTCCGAAACTGACTGACGTCACAATCTTCTACCGAATGATCTCGTTCGGTTGTGTGCGCTGGATTTCGTTTATGCTTACCTCAAAAAGAGTGGATTGAATTGATCCTTGGTGTTGAAGAGAAAAATTATTAATATTAGGTGGTTCATTTTTTTAATTTTACGGTTTTTATATTAATGAATTTAATGCTAAGCGCTAAAAAATGAGCTAGAGATTGAACCGGAAAACTTGCCATATTTTTCTTTAAATCTACAATACAATTTACCTAAATATAAAATAATAATAATTGAAATTAAAAAAATAGGCATGATAAATGCAAATTTGCAAAACCATAATGAAGATTGGTAAAAGGTCAATACGTATACGTACTCATAAAATTAAATTAAGGGGGTATATTTTAAGGACAATAAAGCGATCATTTGTTCTAGTTTATTTCTAACCTAAATTAAATTGCATACTAAGGGCCTAATTAAAATAAATAAATCGTTTTTGTTTAACATAATTCCTACGTTTTCTTTAACAGAATTATTACATCAACCTAAGTACCCATCAAAATATATTTTGCTTAGTATCTTGGACTGACCAAAATACTCGCAACTAAGCTAGTCTATCTTAAATATAATGGTCTTTCCAAATCCGAAATCCCATGCTATTGACACGAATGAAGACGGGGTTTTGTTTTGTACCTTAATTCGGCTGCTGTGAATGTAAAATTAAAGACAAATATACCACAGACTGCCTGTCATATTGTACCATTACCACAAAAATACCAGGTTGAAGGAACATAGTACTGCACTGTACCAGAGACAAATTATAATAAACTCCCATAATTTATGATGTTATGTCCATACCATCCGTCTTCATTTCTTACAGTACGTAGCATGGGAAGCCTCCGTCCCCCATAGCGTGTTTATGATGTTAGCTTTTACATAATTCATGCCGCTTTACGGCTGAAAATCATACTTTTTGCTTAACTGTACTATAAAATATATAAGTACTTCCTTATTTGTTTACCTTAGAATTTATAATGTTTCCTCAACTTCAACTACTCAAACCTATTTCTTTCATAGCGTATCAATTTTTAGCCTTTAGATTCAATAAGTACTTATTTTCGTACACAATACAAGCCCCTTCACTTCCATGTAAACATAATATTATGATCTTTAATTAATGAGGTTAGTCTTACAGGAAGGCGAGGTTGTTGTGAGGCAGGTTGTCCTTTTATTCAAACTCATATTATTATTGCTGTGATCCTTTAATTAAATCATATTTAGGATGATGTTAACAATTCAAAGTGATCCAACAGACCACACGTTACTAGCGGGGTAGTCTCCCCTCCCCCGTGTATTTAGCCAGTTTGTGACAAGGCCCCCTAATTTCGAGAAGGCCTCTGTCACATATTTCACCCGTATCTGTTTCGCGACCCGGAAACCTCGATACGATCTTTGTATGGGGAGCTAATGACGCCCCAAAATGTGGCCCGAACAGCTGTCGATACAGATCCCTAATGGGACGGTCTCTGATTTGAGGTGAATGAGGGGAAAAAGTCGTTACAACCAGTGTGGGCGAATTGGAAACTTTCATACAGTATCGAATTTATATAACTGTGAACATTCGACAGTTATTTGGTCAAGTGTAATTAATTGGAAAACACTTAACTGACACATCTTCTGTGTTTTATATAAGTTGATCTACCTTGTAGATCTTGCTCCAGATCATAAGGATATCGTGTATATAGTAAACTAGCCAAAAACTAGCCACTGGGACGGTGGATTTGGTCAAGTGTAATTAATTGGAAAACACTTTACTGACACATCTTCTGTGTTTTATATAAGTTGATCTACATTGTAGATCTTGCTACAGATCATAAGGATATCGTGTATATAGTAAACTAGCCAAAAACTAGCCACTGGGACGGTGGCGACGTCCTGTAATCCAGCTACTTGGAGGTCACGAATTGTGGATAGTTGTGAGAGATGGTCGGTGGATGTAGTGTTCTATTGTGTGTATTAACGTCCGCACTATTGAATACTACGTTAATCCGCAAAGCCTATCCTCATAATTAGACCAATTCGTAATTCAGAGGCCGTGGTTCGGATTCCACGTTAAATTGTAGGTCCATTAGTTGCCATCGGCTGTTGGGCTATTAATTAACAGTCCTGTCTAAGGAACATGTCAGCCTTAGTCAGTAACAAGACTACAAGATCGCGCCACAATCATCTTACATTCAATTCTCATTCATACTTGGCTTAAAATACCTACCTTGTGGTATGGCCGCCATTTCAATAATCTAATCTAATAATATGCTTTATATTATGGCTGTTACCTAAGTAAAATCACATGCCAAATTTTATCAAATTATAACAATAACTAAGGGGAGTGTGCTAATTTATCTACTCTTCTTAAGAATTACATGGGAAATGTGTATGTAAATTAATTTATCCTCCATAAGATAAACATTAAACAATGTACTGTACAATGTATTTACCATTTTGAATATATCAGTAACCGTTAAACCTAGAGTCATGATTCGAAATACTAAATTTTGGGGTTTTAAGCGGAATCCAATGATAAACAAAATTCGATTTTTCCAATAGTAAATTCTCAGAAGGTGGAATTAAAGTTTTCTCCGCCTCCAGAAATGTTGTGTTGGTAGTTAAAAACACAGACGCGTTGAAAAATTTCAATAGAAGATATTGAAGATATATATCCACCAAATTTTATAATAATTAGACAATAATCACGTCCAATGCGAAACGTTATGTAAATAGCTCACATTTTACAGAAAATTTGCTCTAAATCTTCTCTTAAAAGTATAGAAAACGGAAAATAAGTTTAAGATCTGTGGGTGCTCTCATTTTCACGGAAATATTTACTAAAATCCTGTTCATATGTTTCTTGGTTATAAAACATAATACCCCCGTAGCAGCAGACCTGCGTATTCTTCCAAATCAATAACATAATAATATGTGACAAGTTTTACCAAAATTTGTTGAAAAATACGAGAGTTATTTGTCTATTCTCCATAAGATTAACATGGGAAAGAGTATGCAGGTTTGCTTCTGTGAGGAACACTGAAAGTAGGCAATTCTAGCGTTAACAATTTTTATTTTGACCATTTATACCACGTTTCATCAACATCTATTCTTAAATAAAGGAGTTTGCTGTTCTCTTTATGATTAACATGGGATAAGAGTATGCAGGTTAGCTGCCATGTTAAACACATACACTATGATTGTTAAGCATTAACATATGGATCTCAACCTCATGAAGCTAAATACCAAGTTTCATCCAAAATTGAGATTACAACGTGAAATATTAATTTTTCTTTATCCTCCATAAGATTAACATTGGAGCCCCAAAATACAACGTACCGATTTTAAATTGTTTAACATCTCGGTAACGGATGGAAATAGAGCAAACCTTTAAAGAACTAAATTGAGTAGTTTTTTAAGTTGATTGTAATTAAGTTTTGAGGCATCCTCAAAACGAAGAAAATAACATGGTCCCGGGCTATAAGACTTACAGTAATAGATTCCTCCCTATGGGGAATTTGCTAAAAATAACAAAACATATCATTCCAAACAATGCAGGCCTACAAACAAAACTCTAAGTTTATTTATATGGATAACAATATGCAAATCTTGTTACGGCAGGCGTGGCGGAAGTCGTATTGTTGTTATTCACCGGGGTTTTCCACTCAGTATTCCACACCAAGCCGCTATTCCGATATCCCCTCCAATCGCCCGCTTGTTACTGTGATATTCCTGGAAATAATCAGCATATCGTTGCACAAACACATTTTTATTATCATTCACTAAATTTCCTTCTGGTAAAATATCTTAGAAATGTACAACATTACAATTGTCAATCTATTTTACCTTACATTAGATTTGTATCAACTGTTGCACTGTTGTTACGCGAGATAGAAACATTGAGGTTATGTCATTGTTTTGAGTGTGTCCTGCCATTTTATCACAATGAATTATTGGTATTGAGCATCGTGTTTACGTTGTACCTAGCCGAAACATGTTTTTGAGTTTGGATCATGGGCTAATAACGATAGACACAACAGAGAAGAATTCTCCTGGTCCAGCAAGAACAATGCGAACGCCTGAAAACATTCTTACAGTGAGAACTACTGTAATCAGAAGTCCGCGCCGATCTGTACGCAGACATGCGTAACAATTGAACATGTGTCACGATTCTGTAAGGAAGATTTTTAGATTAGATTTCATCCCTAAAAAACTGCCTGTGGTTCAGCCACTCAAAGAAAGGGATTATGAACAAAGAGAAGAATTTACTTCGCAGTGTGTATGCAAGTGCAGTTCAGGGATAATGCCAATGCAATTAATGACTCATTTCCACCTAAACGGCTTGGTTAACAAACATGAAAACCCTCTTCACTCTCTAAAGGTAACAGTTTGGTGTGTAATAGCCTACTTTGAAATAATTGGTCTCAATATTTTTGACGAAAATGGAATCACCGTAACAGTGAACTCTCAACGCTATGTTCGCATGGTAGAATCATTTCTCAGGCCAGAACTTCAAAGACGAGGAATAAACATAAATCATGTTTAGAAAATTTGTAAACAAACTTATTCCCCATAAGATTGACATTAGAAATTTTAAACGTCATAAAATGGAAACTTATGGAGTTTTCGAAAATATCCTTTCACTAAAACCTTACCGGACACATATAGAGCAACTTCCTAAAATTTCATGGCGATCAGATTAGTAGTTTGGCAACGCATTAAGTTTATTTTTTTTTTTTATTATGTGGTGTTTATAGAGAAATGCAGACTTTTTTTTGTTAACTGTCTTCTGGTTTATGGATTTAGAGATGCATATGTTCTGGGGTTAGAGGGGGTGGGTTGGGGGTTGGGGAGCGATTGTATTACGATTCCAAAAAATATTCATTTACATACATTGTAATTGGATTTTTATGTCTGTATATTGAAAATTTATCATATTCAGCAAAGACATATTGTATATTGTAAAAGTGTGGAATGAGATGCCACAACAGCTATCAAATATTGACATGGCGTAGCTGTGATGCACATTTTGCACAAAGAATAGATGGCACAGTTTGCATTGCAATGAAGGACAAAACACAGGCAAATAGCATATATGACATATATAGCACAAAGAACATTGAAAATATTAGACGGCAAATATTGACATCAATGAAGTGTAGCGAGTAGCAAAAGATTGATGCGGCACACAGGCAAAATCATATATTCATAGAATGAAGTGTAGCGACCAGCAGGAAAAGCATCATATATTGGCAATGAAGTGTAGCGACCTGTAGCAAAGACATTGATGCGGCACACAGGCAAAGACATCATATATTGGCAATGAAGTGTAGCGACCTGTAGCAAAGGCATTGATGCGGCACACAGGTAAAGACATCATATATTGGCAATGAAGTGTAGCGACCTGTAGCAAAGTCATTGATGGGGCACACAGGTAAAGACATCATATATTGGCAATGAAGTGTAGCGACCTGTAGCAAAGGCATTGATGGGGCACACAGACAAAGACATCATATATTGGCAATGAAGTGTAGCGACCTGTAATATTGGCAATGAAGTGTAGCTACCTGTAGCAAAGTCATTGATGGGGCACACAGGCAAAGACATCATATTCGAGATGATAATTGATGGTCCTGATTAAAAATTTATGATAATTGATCATTAAACGAAACGTTCATTTTAAGAGTAGTAAAAAATGAAATTGATAAGAAACGCTGATAAAAAATTTAAAAATCATCGGAATTTATGTGGTTTTTAGGAGTTAAGTATTAAATAATTAAAACACTAAATATATTACCAAAAAGTACTACCATTGCATCAGATCCCTAAAACCCCGTTTAGTAAAACATCGAAGTTTACACTAAGACATACATAAAAAACATTTTGTTTGGAGTCAAGGGGCTTCAATACGTATATTCCCATTTTCAACTTTTACTTGAGAAAAATTAACTAAGCAATAGGTTTATACTTATCGACATAATGTATAGGAGGGGAAAATAAAAAATACCAAATTCATCAATACTATGAATATTTTACTCATAAATCCTTCTTTACAAATGGTAACAGCCTTAATAAAACAAACGATACTTTGTTTAATGGGCACCGGGGGCCCGAAGTAGACGCCAAACGGCCCCCAAGTTTAAATTAGGTCAAAGTGGGTTCGTTGCACCGGGGCTGGCAGGGCGTCTAGGGCTAGAAATACGCCCAGGTGAGGGCCCAGAATACGCGGGGCGCTTCCCCCACGCCGAAATAGCCGCGATTCGTCAGCTGGGCGGCGGATCAGAAATGTTCTGAGATCTTGTGTGTCAAGTGGACCAACACAATAATTAACTGGACAGCTGATTCTTTCGTAAAGGAGATTCACCACTGAAAAAATTGTTTGTATTTACTTCCCTGTGGGAAGTAGGTTAGATCATGGATATGTCTAAAGGGAATGGTCTCAGTTCATCTAAACAGCTGTTCTTATTATTTTATACTAGAAAAAGTACCCGTTCTTCGCACGGGTTAAAAAGGCTGAAAGGTGTAGGCTCTACTGATACATTTCAGTTATTGTTAATTAATTCTTCATTGTTTACAAAATGACAAATCACGAGTGTCTACAACATTTCAAAGTAACATCTGTCAAATATTGGGAGAAGGTAATGTAATGGAGACAGTCGTCGGAAAAAAACTTAAAATCTACCATTCCACTATTTCAAATAATCCACTAATTTCGATCCAGCAGTTTATCTGAAAAATCAACTTTAATTCTTCTTCTTCCCGAACTGTCAAAATATAGTGCAAACAGATGTTGTCATTAGAAAATGTAAACATTGAAACCTAGGACGGTCACGGCAGCTCTTTCTTCTTCTTCTTCCCGAACTGTCAAATTTTAGTGTTCACAGCTGTTGACATTCAAGTAATTTTATGTTTTCATTCTTTGAAAATGTAAACATTGAAATTTAGGACGTTCATGGGGCGTAGCCCGAGGGGATTTTAAGGGAACTAATATGCCTATGTGTTGCATGAGTTTAAGATCTACCTTTCTATAAAATTTCAAACCGGTCGGTTCAGTATTTTTCGCATTTACTTGCCACAACAAACCCACAAACAAACATACAGAAACCACCTCTTCTTTATAATATTATAGATTAAAAATTCAATACAATAGCTCTTTAGTTTCTATGGAAACCTGTTACATGTTTTCAATGTCAATGTCAAAAAATCGCCAACACCTCCCCCAGAGCTAAGACATATCCATGTCAAAAATGTTTGTGTTTACTTCCCTATGGGAAATAGGTTAGATCATGGATATATGGATATGGATATGTCTAAAGGGAATTCTTTCCATCTATACAGCTGTTCTTATTCTTTTATATTTAAAATTCAATACAATAACTCTGGTAGTTTCTATGGAAACCTGTTACATGTTTTCCATCTTAAAAATCACCAACACCCCCCCCCCAGAGCTAAGACATATCCATGTCAAAAATACTTTTTTGGAAATAAAATAAACAATAATTTGTTTTAACTATTAACAAAATATTAACCCTCGAAGTGCTATGACTATTTAAATGTTGTTATTTTTATGCAACTCTTCATAAAATACCGAGCATTACCGATTTTTTTACGTTTTTTAAATCATATTTCAAAGTGATTTATCTAAGAAACCATCCATCATACTGCTCATACATGGTCTCAATTTGAAGGTAATGATCCAATCTAAATATTCAGGTGGGTTTATTATGGTAGCATTAGTGTTTTCAAAAAATCGTAGAGTAAACTTTAAATTAAAAAAACATATTCATGCATAATATTTTTCTTCTAAGCGACATAAATATGCCGAAGTCTGAAGATACATCGAGTTTTGCCTGAAAATATTTCATATTTCAACTTTCGGAAAACTGGATTTGAAAGTAAACGTGTGTTCATCACTAACATTTCACATACATTTTTTAGTTTATGGTTGTGAAGTAAATTTACACAATATATTAGGTAAAACGTTGTTTTATACTAATTATTCGGTTACATTATCATACCAGTGTTAAATAAAAAATATATAAAATACATATAATGTGAACTTTTGGCCATAGACACAAAAAAATATGTTTTTCATACTTAGGGTTACTGTATAGGTCTTATGGTACAATATTCTTGTTCAGTAGGTTCTAAATGACAACAAAAATACCATACAAATATTTCCTAAATGTGATGATTTTTTCAGTGTTACTTAGGTATTTTCTTCTAAAAACAATTACCTCCTATCTCGTCCGCTTTCAAATTTGTCTCATCGCAATCCCATTTTTCTCCCCCAACAACAGAACGGGACATGCCTCCCGTTGTTTTGTAAAAGGTTATTGGTAATTAAGTACCATCATTCGTCAATTGGAGGTTGAAATGTTATAGAAGGCAATGTGGGTATACTCGTAAAATCTTTAGGGTGTAATATTTCATTTTTTGACATGGATATGTCTTACATGTAGTTCTGGGGAGGGTGATGGCAATTTGTAAGATGAAAATTAGAAACAGGTTTCCATAGAAACTACTAGAGCTATTGTATTGAATTTGTAATATATAAGAAGAAGAACAGCTGTTTAGAAGAACTGAAAACATTCCCTTTAGACATATCCATGATCTAACCTATTCCCCACAGGGAAGTAAATACAAACATTTCTGCTAATACCTTTCAGGTCTAGGTGTTCACTAGTAGTAGGTGTAGTCTACTCCATCTTCTGATCCTCCACAATTTCTCTTCCTCCACATCCTGCCATCAGCACTCCTCTTGGTTCCACGTCTCGTCTTACTTCGTTAATCCATCTTCTTCTGGGTCTTCCTCTTGGGTATTCTTCCGTTCATTTAATACTCATTCATGTTTGGATTCTATCATTTCCCATTCTTCTTAAGTAGTCGAACCATCTCAATCTCGATTTCTTTACTCGTGCTCTCAAACTTTCTTCAACTCTTCATTCCTGATTCTATCCAATCTTGTTTCCTATCCGAAGCATACTTCATTCCCTCTCTGTTATATTCCAAGCTTCCGCACCATAAGTAACTATCGGTATATTCTTAATCTTGTCCAATAGAAGAGAATGGATTTAGTGACAATGTGTTTTACTACATGTTTAACAAGACAAATCATATAGTTCCTAACAATATATTTTGGAAAAGTGTGATTTCGGGTCACCTCAAAACTCAACTGATTCCCTCATGAAATGACTGCGGTATTTCCCAACAATTCAGTACAGGATGTTACGTTTCAATAGCTCAAGATCACGTGCATTGGCGGCGAAATCGCCAATATAAAGTGTGAGGGAGTAAATACAAATGTTTAGTCTGGGAATGTTGGAGCGTTGCCCGCCCCTTCTTCATTTCGAGACATGAGGAAGATCTCGTTTTTATTTTAATGAGGCTGCCGTCTGTTATTGTGTCTCAGGGTCCGAGCGCCAACTATTTTATTGCCGCTCTATTTATATTACTACTACGTTCTGATTACTTTTCTGTCTAAGGTCAATGATTTGTCTTTATTGTTGACATTATAGTGACACAAGTTAGTTATGGCGCATCTACAGCCGAAAGTCAGCGATCGGCTGAAAGGAGACGAGGAGAGCGATGAAAAAATTCCATTAGTTCGTTACTGGAGGAATATATATCTGGACTCGAGTCTGACTAATGAGTAACTTATCACTAATAATATGATAGCAGCAGCATCAACGAAGGAATAAGCTGAAGAGAAGATTTTTAGATTTTAGATGGTATAGCCTAGAAAAGTTGGCAAAGTGAATTGAATGGTAAAGCGGGTGCAAAAGTACGAACAAGAAGCTACTCATATGAAAGTCTTTACAATCTTTAAACGAATGCAGATCTGGACTGGAATAAATTTATTCTCATAGAATCGTCCTTCAACAAAGTTGTTTTCATTACGTCATCCTCTATTCAGTTCTATTTAGTATATAATTAACTATCTAATCAATGTGTTTCCAGTACACCATCCTCTAATCTATTAGTCCTCATACATTTTCTTATGTAATGACTTATTGAATTACAAACAGCCTTAATTTGTTATTCTGGATGTTGGTAACATTGAGGCTATTACGTCGAGTGACTTCAACAGATATTTATAGTTTGTTTAGAAACAATAAATTACAAGTTAAATAAACTAGTATTTTTAAATTCTTCGTCTCAGAAGACGCAATTCCCTCCAAGAGTTCAGGTAGGCACAGTGTATTCAGTCTCGTTAATGAGTCAAATTGACAATATTGAAAGATTCTTTTTGCTAAATGAAATTTCTTCAAAAATAATATTTTTATTCTTGAACAAAAAATAAAGAGCCTAGTAATAAAAGTAAGACCGCTAAATTGTATGTGAAAAACAACATGTTGCCAAGACTTAAGATTACAAAGTGAACCTATTTGCAAATTCAAGTAAGATTTCTTGATTCGAGATGTCATTGTAACATAAAACTAAAATAAAATAACGAGTTTTGTTATTTTGAATTTTTTTACTTTCACACTCTGATATACAATCTTGGAGCAAAACCCCATTAGTTCAAGGGTATTTAAATTAGGTTATATCCAATTAAACAAACCGAAATGGTCCTGCTCGTTTTGAATAAAAAATTCCATTCATCCTTTATGGGAAAAACGCGAAAATCTAGAAAATTAAATCAGAGACTACAAGTTATGAAGAACAGATGTAACTTTGAAATTAAAACATAGTTAATTGTAACTAACCATTGTTTAAACAATCATATTTTTGTTAATGAAAGTACTCCTGTCCAAGCAGCATTTAAGAAATCAAAAATTTAGTACAAAAGAAATGATTGGGCTTGGTACTATAAACCATCCCTCCATGATGTGAGGGCAGCGCTGGAACGGCTGATAAAATTTTCAATTATTGCCCCTTAGCCGAGGGAAGGGGTCAAATATTGACTTCGGTCCGTGGCTTATCTCCAAATCTGACGTTCTGCGCCCGTACTTACCTCAGCCCCCCACCCCCCTCAAACATCCCCGTATCATAAGTCAATATCATGAACCTAATAATGACTTCGTTCAACATCGAAATTTTCGCTCCATTTCCTTTTTAATCTTTCAAAACGCCCGAGAGATGTTAGTTTAGATTATCTTTTGAAATGGCGACCAACTAAGGTAGGTATTTTAAGCCAAGTATAAATGATAAATGAGTGTAACATTTTTTAGTCTTGTTACTGACTAAGGCTGACATGATTAGATTAGATTAGAATAGATTAGATTAGATATCTTATACAGTCCTGTCTACAGACGATACATGTCCACCGAATATCGTTCATAATTATCCACAATTCCCAGCCTTCAAATAGTTGGATTACATGACACGCCACCGTCACAGTCTGTCTTTGCCAATTATGGGTAAGGACAGAAATCGCGTGCATAAATGAAAATGATTGATAAATTACTCAAATTTAACGAATTCCTAAAAGGAAATAGAGACTTGCGCCAGGGACCAATTTTTGACATTAAACTTTCTCCCTTAGGTAAATATAAAAACGACAATCTAAATATCATTTTCTAATTATTGTCTCAAAAAAAATCATCCGATTTCTGAAAATGACAAGGGAAACAAAGTTAAATTAATTTTATGGAAGGGACAGCCCCCAACGGGTAGTACCAAGCGTTTTGAGTGGATTTTGTTGGGTGATGTGACCTTACGCTGCATACCAAGTTTCATGGAAACGGTTGGTAAATAAGAAAGAAATTTATTTCTAATTTTCTCCATTAGAATAACATTTTGGGCGCGTACTTTTTACTATGGACAGTAAATTTTACTTTTATCTGGAACTAGTCGTAGATAAAAATACTAATTTTATAGTTTTTATTGTTTATTGTTTTCGCAGAAAACAATAAACATTGAATTTTTGATAATTATAAGCTCATAACTTTTGAACCGCCGTTTTTACGGATAAGAGGATGGTTTCATTTAATTTAGTACTCCATACACTATAAACTACTAAATTTCTAATTAAAATCGTTAGAGCCATTTTTAAAAGTAAAAATAATTTAAAAACTTGAACTAGAGAGATCTAATTATGAATGAACTGTCAATAACGAGGAGAAACGTCAAGACAGTCTCTTTGGGACTGATAATGATCCCTGTTACTCGTCCAATCGATAGTCGGCAATGTTCATTCAGGCTGCTACCGCTGCCGGCTGTATACAGGTGTAGTTAAAAGTCCTGGAACGGCTTCCTATTTCTATTACTAATTATCCTACAAGAGTATAGTTAGGCAAATTAAATAGAAACTTAAAATAATATTTTTGACATGACTGTGTCTTAGCTCTAAGGGGTATTGGCGATTCATCAGACCAAAATTTAAAACGCAAGTGACGTCATATGCTAATATGGTTATGGGAACGGTCCTTGAGTTGTCAGTACGTAATCTTAAATTGAAGCACAGGTTGATACTTTTATACTTTATACTTTTTTTTATACTTTTTAACTGAAATGGTGAACTACCCAGGTAGGTATTTTAAGCCAAGTATGAATGAGGAATGAATGTAGGATGATTGTGGCGCGATCTTGTAGTCTTGTTACTGACTAAGGCCGACATGTTCCTTAGACAGGACTGTTAATTAATAGCCCAACAGCCGATGGCAAATAAGGGACCTACAGTTTAACGTGGAATCCGAACCACACCCTCTGAATTACGAATTGGTCTAATTATGAGGATGGTCTTTGTGGATATACGTAGTATTCAATAGTGCGGACGTTAATCCACACAAGAGAACACCACAACCACCGCCATCTCTCACAACTATCCACAATTCGTGACCTCCAAGTAGCTGGATTACAGGATGTCGCCACCATCCCAGTCTAATGTAAGCTACATCAAATTAAAGGTACTGTATTTTTAGCAGAGAACCAATTAAATTTTGCTTTATATTAATTTTTGAGGTTCTGAAAAGTATTGAATGGATTCAGTAATTTTATTAGCATCAAGAGTAAAACTTTGCAAATTCAATTAGGCGCCAAAAATAATTTTAACATTGTTACCAACTCTAATTCCTGGAACATATTTCCAAATGTTATGGCTACCATTACCAGCTTGGCTGTGCTTTTGAAGTCCAGATTTCCGGTGTTGTTGGCCTACTCTTCTAAAAATAACTTTAATTTTATGCACATACCTATGCTTCTATTTCAGATTTCGTATGGACCCCTCGTGTACCGTTTCCCATCTGAGGTTGATAGTCGTCGTAAGCTAAAAAATATTATTTTAACCCACAATCCAATTTATACAAATAAACATATTAAGCAGTTCAGGGACTTTTTACAACCCCCGTATATAGTACATGTAAAACAGTAATAATGTTAGACATCATACAATGTTGCATTTTAATGCAACTGAAGACAAATAATTTATGTTACTGAATAATAATATTTCATCAGTGAATATTTTAACACACACTTATAGTGGTTTATTTAATACTAGCAGTAAGCCGTCCTTTGTATGGGTTGTAGGATACAGTTTGAAGAAGAAAGATCATACCAAAATGTAAACCTGAAATCCTAAACAAATACAAAGAAAATAAATGAATACCCAGCTTTATTATTTAGCATTAATTTACAATTCAATAGATTATAACATTTATACCATTATTATTATTTGTTTAATATAGTATGATTTCGAAATGGGTTTGAATCAACGACCAATATAAACTAACTAATATTGATTCAACAGCTGTTTGTTTTTATTTCTATTAAATCTTTAAACTACAAAGACAGCTGATTATTGTCAGTAGGTTATTCATTTAAAACTGAAGCAAAATACAACCAATATCGCGTAAGAAGTGGGGTTTTAAATGCTCGTTATTCACTTTTCAAGGGTTGGCGGACACTTTTAAGCCTTTACAAACCTCCTCTGAAATGTAGAGAATGTATGAAATAAGTTTAATTGTTATCAGTTCTCCAGTTTCCCCGGAGAAGACGGCATAAATGCCTCCTGGAGCGTCACAGACAAACAGACAAAAATTGAGATAAGACCGGTTTCGGCTTCTCTAATGCGAAAAGTAAGAATAACTAAAAAATGAATAATTCTGAACAATGTACAGACAAAACTCTAATTTTATATAGTATAGATTTCTAGCCTATGTTAACTTTTATAATTGGTTATAGAATGCCCTCTGGTTTAATTTTCATAGTAACCTTTTCTAACCTAATCTATCCCAATTAATTTGTTCTATCCTAATACGGTTTGTCCCATGGATACTGATTGAATTTTCACAAGTACTCATAATCGATATTCGTTATAATCGAACTTTACGATCGGATTGTACGTAATCGGATTGTGTCTGATATTGAATTTAGCAACACTGTGGATACCTCTGAAGTAAGCCAATGCCAACTTAACTGTCGTGGGAAGAGGAGTAATTTTGTAGATACTCAAGAACGATTCCAACCTCAGCTGTGGTTCGTATTACCACGTTTTCGTAACGTTGTTGAAAGTTTCCACGCGGAAGATGAGATACATTGTATCGTCCGGCACGGCTGTTGTATTGTATTGTAGGCCACGGCTTGCGATAACCTCAGTATCAACACTCGAGATGAGTTATCACCATTACAGCTCTTATCAGGAATTTAAGCTATTTATACAGTATAACATTTAAAAGCCAGCAATCCAGTTTCTATTAGTCATACGTTTATCAGGAGGGTCTGAAAGGGAAAAGTAAACACTTTGAGCTTTAAATGCGAATCGACTTTTACTCGATTCTTAGCCAAGACTAGCATAAATGCCCCCGTAGCAGCAGACCTGCGTATTCAGCGAATTTCCAAATCAATAATATAATAATGATATATGACAAGTTTTATCAATATCTTTCGATAAATATGAGAGTTATTTGCCTATTCTCCATAAGATTAACATGGAAAAGAGTATGCAGGTTTGCTGCTGTGAGGAACATTGAAAGTAGGCATTTCTAGCATAAATAATTTTTATTTTGACCATTTTTATACCAAGTTTTATAAACATCTGTCCATAAATAAAGGAGTTTGCCTATTCTCTATATGATTAACATGGGAAAAGAGTATGCAGGTTAGCTGCCATGATGAACACATAAACTATGATTTTTAAGCATAAATGAATAGATCTTAACCAGGTGAAGGTAAATACAAAGTTTAATACAAAAATATTTATTGATAAGAGAAATATTAATTTTTCTTTATCCTCCATAAGATTAACATTGGAGCCCCAAAATACAATGTACTGTGTTTAGATCTTTTTATATCTCGGTAACCATTGTAGATAGAGAAAAACTTTAAGGAACTAAATTGTGTAGTTTTTAAGCTGATTCTAACGGTGAAAGTAAAATTTACTTAAGTAAAAATTACATATGAAAAACGCAAAAACTCCAATTTTTTAGTACAAACCCCCCCTCAAACTACCCGTTCCGATTGACCGATATGTCTGGTTTACGAATTCTTCCGAGCAAATGTAGGAATACACGTCTCTACCAACTTTGGTCTTGATCGGACCATATAAAAATTTTAACGACTATTGTTTTTGGCCTCTGAACACCTAAAGACGAAAAATAACATGGTTCCAGGCTTAAGTCTTGCCATGAGACCTACGGTAATAGCTTCTTCCCTATGGGAAATTCGCTAAAATCGGTTCGAGTACGAGTAAATAAGTAATGTAATCCAAATGTGTTGTGTGACAACTGACGGATTACATGACTGATTGGCTTAATCCATTTAGCATCCAATTAGGATTTATTTTATTAGAACGAAAGCAATGAACGGAATGAAATTAGATGATTATTGGAATTTCAATTAGTTCATATTCTCGTTTGCCAATCGTTTGTCCACAACTGGTGGATAAATACCTAGAGTCAATTGAATTCTAATCCATATTAAATCGTACACTACAATTTTAATTAATTTTTTATTAAAAATTAATTTCAGGCCAATGAAAATTCAATAAAATGAAAAATTATGACATGTTCAAATAATAATATAACACATTTTGTCGTTCTACCTAGGAATACGAAAACTTTCACCCTTAAATTATGAATACCTTAATACAGTGAATGTACAAAGTACCTTTGACATCGACAAATATCACAGATTAAGCAGGTCGTTTTAACCCCAATGTTTCAAATAATTTAAAATGAAACTGTTGAAGACTGTTCAGTATTGATTTCAGGTTCGAATCCATTTATTTCGTTTCATAATGTGATTTTTCCTCTCCAACTATACCTCTAGAGGTTTCATCAGTAGCGGAGTATTATATTTAAATCCCATAAGAAAAGTTAATTTTGGAAAAAGATTTTACTAAAATGTGAAAAAGATAGAAAGGTAGTTGTATTGTTTTCCAATCAAGACAATTTTGTAATACAGTAATTATCACATCTAATTCCGTGGAAATTATTTTTTTTCTAAAAACATGTATTATTTTTCAACTTAGACCACTATAATTTTATTTCTAAGATTCAACCATCCATTAACAACTATTTTATGGCTATAAATGCTATCACAAAAATAACATTTTTCGTCTGATGAGAAATTTTAAGACGTATACTAAGCCTATGCAATATTTCACAAACTGACCCCTAGATGATGTAACCACCCTGTTAAAAACAAGTTCGTTAATTATTTTTTAATACCCGGCAACCCCTGGTGGTGACACATTCAAGCTGGTTCGCCCCTAGAGAAAGACCAGTCGGTATCTCAAGGACCTCTGGAGTTGAGCAATGAGTGTGGGAGCTCGTTGTCAAAGACGTTTAAAATATTCGGTCGCTGATGAGCACCGAAATGTGCCTTTTTCAGATGCAAATACCAGGCGACAAATAAGATGCAAATGATGTTAGGGGTAACTATACTAGGCCGCCCTTCCACCCCTCCGATCCTGGTGACTCTCTCGTCCTTGGTCGTCCCTCACGGCAGTGGTCGGGTGTCTGTGACAAACTTGGCCCTATTGTTGTAGTTCATGGGGTAATTTATCATTCCACATGTTCAGGGGTGGTGTAATTTCATGGTTTCAATGACCGAGTTGCTTAGTTGTAACCCTCGTAATTCGAGGGATGAAAAAAGGTTCCAATCCGGACTTTGTCGTAATTTGTAATTTGGCTATTAATTAATTACTCATCTAAAAGCCTCAGGATGTATCAAGACCAGTGTCAGAATCGCTCTCTATTGCGTGCAACGTTAAACATCACGTCTTTGAGAAATCGAAAAAATACATAACTTACTGTGTCAGATTAGATTTAATTAAAATATATACCTCATAGCCTCGGAAAAGGTTTCAATTTAAACAGTTTATATGTTTTTAGATTGTCATTGTGGACATTTTCCATAACTATTAGTAGAATAAATTTCCACGACGTTTCGGGATCTGGACTGGACTCGTCCTCAAGTGAGCTGGAGCCTTGAACATGAGAAGATCACTACTTATAATTCGTAATAAGCGGGTATAAAGTTTAAACCAAAAATGTTTAAAGCAGGAAAATATTTACAAAAACACCAAGTAACTTAAGTCACTCACACTACACCAGAGCACAAAAATACTTGTACGTGTTCACGTCACAAGGGTTCAAGAAATACCTCCTATAGTAATAAAATATAGTCTATAGTCATCCTGTAATCCAGCTACTTGGAGGTCACGAATTGTGGATAGTTGTGAGCGATGTTCGGTGGGTGTGGTGTTCTGTTGTGTGGATTAACGTCCGCACTATTGAATACTACGTTAATCCGCAAAGACCATCATCATAATTAGACCAATTCGTAATTCAGAGGTCGTGGTTCGGATTCCACGTTAAACTGTAGGTCCCTTAGTTGCCATCGGCTGTTGGGCTATTAATTAACAGTCCTGTCTAAGGAACATGTCAGCCTTACTCAGTAACAAGACTACAAGATCGCGCCACAATCATCTTACATTCAATCCTCATTCATACTTGGCTTAAAATACCTACCTTGTGGTATGGTCGCCATTTCAAATAATCTAATCTAATCTAATAACATTACTTGTGTTAACATTAAACATACATTAATATGCACCAATTTTCGTTTGACATCGATATGCCTTAGCTCTGGGAGGTTGGCAATTTTGAGGTTGACCAAAATTTGAAACAGTGACGTCATTTGGGTAGTGACGCCACAGCTTGGTTATAAGAACAGCTGTTTAGATGAACTGAAAACATTCTCTTTAGACATATCCATGATCTAACCTATATCCCACAGGGAAATATGACATACTGTATCCAACTTTTTGGATGGATATTCCTGTTATGGGAAACCTCATTACAAGGCGTGCACGTATGGGGTGATAATTGTAACATTTCCTGTTTAAGTACAAAGTAATATCGGAAGATATTGAAGCTATTATGTAATAATTATGAAGAGTTAAAATATTTTACTTCGCTGAACAGTGAACTGACATACATTTTCCTATAAGAAAAACTATAAAACCCCAAAGTTATATTTGTTCATACAAAACTCACGAAATATTTCATTTTTGTTACTTTCACTGTATCGTATTCAAAAATACACCGTACTCCAAAATCTTTACCGTCTTTCACTTGGCATTACTGTATTTGGTATTTAGCTAACGGACAATGGTGGGAGAGAAACGCAGTGACGCAGATTACAGATTTATAGCTGGAGCAGACATCGACGACTACATGAATATGTTTGGTAATTCGGCGTAAAATTGCCCCCGGATTGACGGATGGGTGGGAGGTAAAAGCTGTCAGACGATGTATCGAGTAAGGAACCGTTTCAACGGCGCCTGGACGTATTTTGGATTTTCGCAATGTATCTCAAACTATCAATTATTTTTTTAAACTTTTCACTCAAATGACGACCTAACCGGTTAGATATTTCAAGCCAAATATGGATGATTACCTTTTGACAGGGCGACCTAACATGGTCGGTATTTAAAATTGTTTTACTTAAGTATTTTGGGGTATTGAAAACGAAATTTTAGATTAGTAAAATTTGAATATAGAATTCAGCTGAATAATGATACAGTTCCTGTAAGAAAATAATGGTCTTCAGCAAGATAACAAATAGCCAGTGGTTAGTTGAGGCATAAGTATCACCTTACCTTTCTGAATTTGCAAACCCAGGTAAGTATTTAAAACCAAGTATGAATGATGAAGGAGTGTAAGATGATTGTGGCGCGATCTTGTAGTCTTGTTACTGACTAAGGCTGACATGTTCCCTTAGACAGGACTGTTAATTAATATCCCAGCAGTCAATGACATCAAAGGGACCTACAGTTAAACGTTGAGTCCGAACCACTGCCTCTGAATTACGAACTGGGGTAATTATGTCGATAGTCATTGTGGATTAACGTAGTATTAGTGCGGACGTTAATCCACACAAGTGAACACTACACCCACCGACCATCGCTCACAACTATCCACAATTCGTGACCTTCAAGTAGCTGGATTACAGGACACGTTAATTAATATCAAACAATGGAATTTAAGGGTCCTACAGCTTAACGTGGGATCCGAAAAATCTTTCACAATTATTGCAAGGTTTTATGCAAGTAAGTCTGAATTGTGATGAATCCAGATACGTGTTATTCAAGGCTGAAAATTTAAATCCAGGTTCCAAAAATGTTCAAAAAATCAAAATAGTAGAGGGATTGGATTGGGGTGCCTTGATTACGTAGTGATTAGCGTATTCAATTTTGGTGCAAGAGGTCATGTTTTAAAATCCTATTGGGGTTTGTACCCTCTTCCCAAAAGGCTTTGGGGTTCTGGGGGTCTGGCGTTGAAAGAACAAAACATTCTAGCTATTACTACTTCCTTATTACTTGTGTCTGTCTTTCAGAGGATAGACACGTCGTTTGATGAGCAATGACAACTCAGTAGTCTTCTCATTATAAATGATCTAGACTCTGAAGTCGAAGTGGGTTGACTTAAGGAATGAGTAAAATACCGAATGAAACTTTCGAAACATATACTGCTACAAAAACTGGTAATAATACATCTATATAAATAAAATTAGAGTTTTGTCTGTACATTGCTTAAAATTATTAATTTTTTTGTTATTTTTACTTTTCGTGCGTTAGAGAAGCCGAAACCGGTCTTATCTCAATTTTTGTCTGTGACGCTCCAGGAGGCATTTTACGCCGACTTCTCCGAAAAAACGGGAGAACTGATTACAATGAAACTTATTTCATGTATTCTCTAAATTCCAGAGAAGGTTTATAAATGCTTGAAATCGCCCGCCGCCTCTTGAAAAGTAAATAACGAGCATTTAAAAACCCACTATTATGCGATATTACTCGCATTTTGATTCAGTTTTCAATGAATAACCTACTGGTAATAATCAGCTGTTTTTGTAGTTTAAACATTTAATAGAAATAAAAACAAAAAGCTCTCAAATCAATATTAGTTAGTTTATATTGGTCATTGATTTTAAACCCATTTCGAAATCATACTATATTAAAACGTTATTTTAACGTATAACTAATTATAATAATTGTATAAATGTTCTAATCTATTTAATTGTAAAGCATTGCTAAATAATAAAGCTGGATATCGATTTATTTTCTTTGTATTGATTTGTTTAGGATTTCAGGTTTACATTTTGGTATGATTATCTTTCTTCATTAAACTGAATCCTACAACCCGTACAAAGGACGGGCTTACTGCTAGTCTCAGCTAAAAGTTCCATCATGTTCCAATTCACGAACACTAAACACCTTCAACATACCGCAGTAACTCACGCAGGTCGGTCACAAACTGGTTAACGCTGACAAATATAAGATCAAAGAAGCTGTCAAGACATAGCTTAGCTCGTACCCTTCATAAAACACGCGGCAAATATTTTGTCAAGAATGTTGATCAAAAGACAACGAGGTCTCGCGGTACGCACTTGGTTCAAAGTAAATACATTCGACTCTCGATATATCGAATCTTAATAAATCGGATTACTCGATACAGTACTTTCAATCCTCTTGTAAGGTCGTAATCTGTAACTATTTCACTGTCGTAACTCGTAACTATTTTACGGTTATAGTTTTCTTCGATAACTCCAAGAGAAAACTACCAGTATAACTCTAAAATCAGTAAATTAAATTTTTATCGTTATGTTTCAAAGTTTTGACCACATACGGCGAATCAAATCTGCCTGCCTTCTTACACAAATTTGGTACAGATGTATATTCCTACATTTACTCGGAGGGGTTCGTAATCCAGATATATCGGTCAATCGCAAAGGGTAGTTAGGGGGAGGGGGTTTGGTAACACAAAATTGGGATTTTTTGCGTTTTTATGTGTAATTTTTAGATATTTATAACTTTCTTAAATATTTTGAATCAGCTCAAAAACCAAACGTAGTATCTTATAGTTCTGCTTTATCTCCAATGGTTGCCGAGATATTATTTTTTAAACTAAACATAGTACGTTGTATTTTGCGGGTCCAATGTTAAATTTAATGAGGATAAGAAAAAAATTAATATTTCACTTATTAACCGATATTTTTTGGATGAAACTTGGTATTTAGCTTCATGTGGTTGGGACCCACACATTTATGCTAAAAATCCAAGTTTATGTGTATATATCAGCAGCAAACCATGTTAAACTTAAGGAGAATAGGAAAACTCTCTTATTTTTTACGGATATTGATCAATATATTATTATTGAATAGTAAATTCGCTGAGTATGCAGGACTGCTGTGACTGGGGTATTTTGTACATTTTCTATGTTGTATAGTTCGTATCATAGGAGGAGAAATATACTCTGGCCTTGCTAGTTTGTGAAATGCTGTATGTTTACTGTTTTTTAATTTTATGACTTACAGTAATTATTATCATAAGATGTAGTAATTTAAGAGTTAAAAGTTAGTAGCTATTTGTTACAGGACTGTATAGCTCATTCACTTGTATATACTTCAGTAGAATAAAATATTTTGATTATAAATACTTAGCCAGCAATCAAGGAGAGCATTTCAAGCCAAGTATAAATGTAAGCAAGTATACGATTGTGGCGCGATATTGTACTATCGTTGCTGACTAGGGATGACATGTTCCTAAGACAGGACTGTTAATTGATAGGCCAACAGTCAATTTCATCTAAGGAGCTTAGAGCTTAACGTGGGATCCAAACTAAAATTGTTGCCTCTGGATTACAAACTGGTACATTTATAATGATGGTATTTGTGAATGAACATATTATTCAATAGTGCGAACGATAATCGACACTAGAGAATATCGGATTTAGTGGCTATCGGTTTTAAGTATTTGTTTACCCCTATCCCTCGTAACCTTGCTAAGAATTTAACTAATAAGAAGGTCTATACTTGTGTCTAAGTTTTCGTAACTGAAGAAATCATGACCTCGTGAATTTCGAGCTATTGAGAGTTAACTGTGCTTTAGTGTAACAATGAATTTCCTTTTCATGTTTTTACATGAAGAATATTTAGAAACTTTTTTGCGATTTTCTTGAATAAGAAGTGTAATTTATTCTATTATCAAACACACTACACAAACAGGCCCACCCAGCAAGAACGCCGTAGAATGAGGGGGTGGGTGGGTGGGGCGAGTTTGATTTTCTTATCAACGCTTGAGGGCTGTTCCGGATATGTTTTTCTGAACATGTGTAGGAGAGGGTGAGTTTTTTGTTTCTTAGTAACACCCTGCGCCCTTCGACACTGTCTTGCTAACTTTTAACTATCGCCTAACATGTGTCGTTAGTCCCTTGAGGCTTTAAGATTTGTCAATACATTTATCGTTTTGACGTGCTTTTCACAATTTTCTTGTTGACTCGTGTAAGAGAAGATTATTAATTAATGTTACATTGTTTTTCTTTTTGATTAGAACTAGTGACAATATACAAAAAATTAAGGGTATCATAAAAATATACTTACCACGCAATATATATTATATTTAACAACTACCCAGTAATCATCTTTTTAAGATAGAAACAAAATTTAAAATGTTATTCCATAGATAACTACCTTTAATTTGACACCTTAACCATTTTTTGCGACCATGGTCGCATAATTAACATTATTTTTATGGTACTAAAATCCAAGATGGCGAAGGTATTGTACACTATTAAATACAGCGAGGATCCGAAGCGGAGTGAGTCAGATAGATTAGATTAGATCATTGAAATGGCAAGTATACTACAATGTAGGTATTTTAAGTATGAATGAGGATTGAGTGTAGGATGATTGTGGTGCGATCTTGTAGTCTTGTTACTGAATAAGGCTGACATGTTTCTTAGACAAGACTGTTAATTAATAGCCCAACAGCCGATGGCAACTAATGCACCTACAGTTTAACGTGGAATCCGAACCACGACCTCTGAATTACGAATTGGTCTAGTTATGAGGATAGGCTTTGCAGATTAACGTAGTATTTAATAGTGCGGACGTTAATACACACAACAGAACACCACATCCACCCACCATCGCTCACAACTATCCACAACTCGTGACCTCCAAGTAGCTGGATTACAGGACGTCGCCACCGTCCAAGTCATAGGCTAGCCAGAGGTGACCGTTCATGATCTGTCAGGAGTTGCCACTCACCGGTTTCGACCCAGCAACCTTTGACTTCCCCTGAGCTACCGTACCGGTAATACCTTCAATTTTTTGAAAGATGGGAGGAGTTACTATATTTAGCCCCCCTCCCACTGAGGTAGGAACGGCGACTAGTCATAGAATGATTTTATTCGCTAATTTTACCCTGGAATACATAAATGAAGAAGAAGATAAATGAAGAAGAAGTTTACTAGACTGTTTATAATAAGTGCACAGGTGCAGAGTGCAGCAAGTGCAGCATGTCGTGGGAACGTGGGGGGGACCCGTGTAGTGGTGTGGTGTAGTGGTTAGTGTAAATGGACACCGCCAGCACCTCAGGTTACCCCCCAGCACGGTGTCACGTTGTCGCCAAATTCTGCACCACCCGTCACGTACAGGGGGTTGCCACCTTCTATGACGTAGACTACATTTGGTTTTATATTGCATGTTCCAGGATGCTGTGCATTTTCTTCGTCAGTGATGCGATAGGAATATAACAAAGTACTTTTCTATGAAATTTTAAAGTTCCCAGACAGGTATTTTGAGCCAAGTTATAATGGGAAATAAGTGTAACATTATTGTGGCGTGATTTGTCTTGTCTTGTTCCTGATATGTTCCTTGGGACTTTACTGAATATACCAGCATCCAATGACATCCATGTGCTATTAAAGTAGGATTTAAACCCAAATTTTGCTTCTGCATTACGAATTATTCGGATGGTCTTTGCGGATGAACTTCACAATACGCTATTGTAGTGTTCAATAATGCAGATATGTTGTGTTGATCAACACTAGGAATATCACATCCATCGGCCATAACTCATAGCTATTTATAATTCGTGACGTAATACTTAAGAAGTGGTTCCATGGAACTCTTGAGCTTGAATTTGCAAAGTACCATCATATTCCGCCAACAGTTCCCCATATCCAGTCGTGATATGAAGGGAGTAGCACACCAAGAGCTACCAGGATGTAGACAGATAACCTGTTGCAAGTGAACCTATTCGTGGGGCTCCCAGTCGTGATATGAAGGGAGTAGCACACCAAGAGCTACCAGGATGTAGACAGATAACCTGTTGCAAGTGAACCTATTCGTGGGGCTCCCAGTCGTGATATGAAGGGAGTAGCACACCAAGAGCTACCAGGATGTAGACAGATAACCTGTTGCAAGTGAACCTATTCGTGGGGCTCCCAGTCGTGATATGAAGGGAGTAGCACACCAAGAGCTACCAGGATGTAGACAGATAACCTGTTGCAAGTGAACCTATTCGTGGGGCTCCCAGTCCCAGTCGTGATATGAAGGGAGTAGCACACCAAGAGCTACCAGGATGTAGACAGATAACCTGTTGCAAGTGAACCTATTCGTGGGGCTCCCAGTCGTGATATGAAGGGAGTAGCACACCAAGAGCTACCAGGATGTAGACAGATAACCTGTTGCAAGTGAACCTATTCGTGGGGCTCCCAGTCGTGATATGAAGGGAGTAGCACACCAAGAGCTACCAGGATGTAGACAGATAACCTGTTGCAAGTGAACCTATTCGTGGGGCTCCCAGTCGTGATATGAAGGGAGTAGCACACCAAGAGCTACCAGGATGTAGACAGATAACCTGTTGCAAGTGAACCTATTCGTGGGGCTCCCAGTCGTGATATGAAGGGAGTAGCACACCAAGAGCTACCAGGATGTAGACAGATAACCTGTTGCAAGTGAACCTATTCGTGGGGCTCCCAGTCGTGATATGAAGGGAGCAGCACACCAAGAGCTACCAGGATGTAGACAGATAACCTGTTGCAAGTGAACCTATTCGTGGGGCTCCCAGTCGTGATATGAAGGGAGTAGCACACCAAGAGCTACCAGGATGTAGACAGATAACCTGTTGCAAGTGAACCTATTCGTGGGGCTCCCAGTCGTGATATGAAGGGAGTAGCACACCAAGAGCTACCAGGATGTAGACAGATAACCTGTTGCAAGTGAACCTATTCGTGGGGCTCCCAGTCGTGATATGAAGGGAGTAGCACACCAAGAGCTACCAGGATGTAGACAGATAACCTGTTGCAAGTGAACCTATTCGTGGGGCTCTCAGTCCCAGTCGGTTTCGTAAGCGCTTTTTACAAGAGAGAGTGATTGGCGAACTGCTTTCTTGTGGGTAGAAAGTGGTCGGATTCGCCCGTCAAAACCAGCTCCCGTCCGCGAATATTGGCACAGCCTCCCACCACGTCTCGCCCATTGTTCTGGAGTGTTTTCTACTTCAGTAGTTATATTTGTAATGACGGGAACAGCCGTCGACCTTTACCATATTGGATTTCTCTCCTTCCGATCATTTTATTTAATTGCCAAATCGAATCAGTTGTGGACAAAAATAACCTGGTCTTAGTTAAGAAGTGATATTTACTATTTGAACAGACACTGTCACGAATACAATAGTTAATATAACGCTCGACAAGGAATTCAAATCTTAATAAAATAATTTACGGAAAAATTATTATTTTCTTCAGTATAACAATAAACACAACAATTTCAAGTCCATCATATCATCCAAATTAACTCTTATTATCCACCAAACTGTATCGATCGAAAAAAATACAGAAATACTATATATTTTTTTATTCTATGTTGGCGATCTATTTCCATATATATGTTAAGTACCGGTGGACAGAGCTTTGATAAGTCCGGAGCGTATTAGATAAGTTATTAACTAAACCTGGGGATCGTTTTTTCTCACCTCTCTTGTAAATTCTGTACATTAACGTTTCGGAGGTCTGCTGCGTTTAACTATTAATCCTAATAACTCTCCTTGAAATATTTTAACAATAAATCACATACAAAACTAAATTCAACCCCTCTTATGAACGTTTATTTTAAACCAAACCAAAAATAAAACATACATTTTTACTCATTTGCTATGAAATAATGTTTGTATTTACTTCCCTATGGAAAATAGGTTAGATCATGGGTATGTCTAAAGGGAATGTTTTCAATTAATTTAAACAACTGTTCTTATTCGTATGTATTAAAAATTCAATACAATAGATCTAGTAATTTCTATGGAAATCTGTTTCTAATTTTCATCTTACAATTTACCATCACCTCCCCAGAGCTACTACATGTAAGACATATCGATGCCAAAAAAATTAAATATTACACCCTATAAATTTTCACCTGATCCCCTTTTCCCTGATTCACGAAAAAATCATAAATCCTTGGACAGAAAGTTTTTTTGCCTTGATAGTACGTACTTATTTTAGAGTATAGCGTAAATATAGTTTTGGAATGTAAAATTTATTTCTGAGAGTCGTTTTCATTCCTAGATTAGGCAGGTTGCCAACTGCCAGATCTATTGTTAGGCACGGATATTTTAAATTATTTAGTATTTTTTTTAGTTTCAAAAGAACTTGAAAATCTGGAAAATAGCAAACGAGGCCAAAGTATATCAGCGGAGTTGGACTACAGGACACCGGGCGGATGTGCAGCGTCTACAATGGTCGTTGTCTGCTTCCTCTTGCGAACGGAGAACAGGAAGTTCCCAGAGGACCGTTTAGGATACAAAACACCGTGAAACATCTGTGAACTGCCTCAATAATATATATTAGTATTTTTGATTGCAACTATATTACCTTTAAGGGGATAGAGCCTCTTGGACCTCCCAACACATTTTAAATAAGGCATCAAAGGTCTAGTTTGAATTATTTTGTATATATCTAAAAGCTTTAATACCTTAAGCTATATCTTCATTTAAGTTTTGCACGAGTGATCTTACAGATAAAGGGCTGAAATACACTAAAACATAATTTTAAATAACAAAACAACATTAAAACACATTTAATAATAGTATATAATTTCATCACTAGAACCAAAACGGGTGTTCCCATACGAGCACAGGTTTAACAGCCGAGGTTGGTAAATATCTATAAAAAAGCCAATTTTGGGCCTTGTGATGAACAATATTGTTCGTCATAGTGCAAATAAAATGAAACAAACTCGTAAAACATTAATTATTACCTGATTTAAGTATCAATAGTGTTCGACCATTTTTGTCGCTTTAGACTAATCAGCTGTTATGTTATTTACGTTGCAGCAGTTCTTTCTTGATTCCTAATTGGATGTTGAGGTTATGTTAGTGTTAGTTGTTATTATCGATAGTTCGATCACAACCGTTCGATTTAATAGCCGATTATCGTTTCACAATCTATGCCAAGAAAGCCCAAAATACACAAAAAATCGATAACTGTTTCAGTTACTTTTTCGATTATTTACAATCGATTACTGACCTCTAAGCCAAAGTATTATCAACGATGCTCTTTTGCGGCTTTGGTCTAAAAATCATCATAATAATAGGTTTAGTCCTAGAAAGAAAAAGAACAACTTTTGCTCTTCCACGCATATCTATCTAAAACAGCTGTTTTTGAAGCAGTATGATGAAAAAATGTTTTTTAGTTTTCAACTAATTTAATCTCAGATGCAGGTCACACACAGTTGGGGTGATGTCATATATAAACACGCCATCCTGCCATGCCAGAGATAACATCACGTCGGCAACGGTAGTGATCTATGAATGGCCGTAGTCGTAGTAAACGCGCCCACATGAATGAGCGGAATGACGTAATCGTTCTCTCAGACACGCCCTGCTTCCGTTTCCGCTTTTCCGGAATGTCAGCGACGACTGTCGCGTTCGGTTGGAACCATGTAAACCAGTACAAAGGAAACTTTGTTTACATGTCTTAACTTAGATATATGAAACACTAGAAACCTTTTATGTGAAATTATACTTCTGAGACATTTAACACCTCTCTGGAAAATAATATTTAATTACTCAAACCAGTTTAACGATGATAGACTTAGAACGAGTTTGAATACATTATCATTGTGTATTTTCCCGTTTCCAGGATATAGTTCAACTCTCAATATTATTTATTGCTCTTACGTCAAAGTATTAACTATTTTATCAGGTTTTATCACTTCCGCACATTTCTCATTGTGCATTTATTAACACGTTGATAAGGGAATTAATATAGCCTTGCCTACTTAACCAATTAACATCACCTAGTTAGATAGCTAATTAATTAACAGCCCAATTATAACTTACGCCTGCCAGGGTTATGTGCTTGTCTTATAGGTACATTTCTTATGATCAATTTCTGAATTGCTAAACAATGTTTTTTAATACTTCTACATGAAAAGAGAACACCAAAGTGTAATGAATGTTTTCATTAATGAATACATCTTTGAGTAAGGTTCTGTGTATAGCTGACCTATATCCTATAAAAATACCCTATTTATTTATTATTATTAGTGTTGTCAATTTTCCTTGTTATTTATTGTTAAATGATGGCCTATTGTATTTTTTGAGACCTGTAGTTTGAAAATTAAATAATGTCAATGATTGTTAAATATTTATTTTACCATTTTATATTAAGAATCAAAATTTTTTTAAATGTAACAATCATCCATCCACCAAACCTCAATTTTTGTTGTATAATCTTAGTTTTGGTTAAGAATGATCTCTGGACTTGCTAACATGACTGTGTTGTTATTGACTTTATATTATTTGACAAAATGTATTATAATTATGGTGTAATTGTTGAATTATAAATAAACTATGACTTTATTTATAGCTGTTTGTATATTGTTTTTACTTAAATCCTCATAATCTCACTGATAAGAATTTATTTTTTCACAACAATCAGTATTTAAAACCTGAAATTTTCCTTAAACTATCTTGAACTTAATTTTTACTCAGAAATGAGTAAATATCTATTTTGTAAAAAAAGGATGGAAAAAAGTAAAATCAAACATCTCTTATACCTTAAGATTTCTTAACTTAAGACACAGACAGTTATGTACATAGATCAGTGAAGGCTAAGAAACAAGTCACAGGTATAGTTTTTGAAATAGTTGTGTAATATTTTATAAATGTCTGATTATTACAAAGGAACATTTAACATAAAATCAACATATCAATGATAACTTACAGGCTATTGTACAGTACATCAAATATAGAGTTAACACAGCTTCAAATAAGTACAAAATCAGATACGGACAATATGTGCCTATGCCGCTGCTATGCTATTGCTAAAAAATAAAACGAGCATATAGCGTGAGAAATTACTTATTTGGACCTTAACAGAAAACATAATCTTTCTTTAAAATAAAAAAAATCTATATCGCAGTAGTTGAGTAATCAAATGTAGTCCATTGCTATTTGATAAAATAAAATATAAAAAAGCGAGGCAGGAAGGCACATACTGAGGCACTCTCGAAAGCGTCGGAAGACAAAAATAAAGTGAGGTAAAAAATTGATCTTCGATTTTTGACTTCTGAGCGAAACTATAAAAAATGACCACCCGATTTATATTGCTAACACTAAATCCCTGTAGGTTCACCTAACCTAACTCTCCAATACTGTCTACGTCTCCTGGTCAATTTTGTGGGAATAAACTAGAGATTCAACACTATGAACTTCTCCTCTGCTATGATAGCTACTAAATAAGTATACAAATTATAAAAACTCCGTAACAAAACTTACAATTTATCATCAACTACTACAATAACATAACGAACAACATGGATAACAACCGAATACTACTTCCAGATAACTGAAAAGTCCTGCAAATGTTTACAGAAAAATGAAAAAAGTGCTTAATGGTAACCAAAAACAAAAATTACTCGAAGATGGAAGAATAAAGATCGAGTGTTGATCAGCTCGAGGCAAAATAGTACAGAAGTGGGCTCAGTCGCATCACCACAAGAAAAACTTATAAGTAACAAATTAAAAATATAAACTTATTTAATCAAGATATTGCTAATAGCTACAAAACTCAACCGTCTACAGCTAGGGCATAAGATACTTTATACAATAAAAATATAAACAATTAACCTAGTGAACACTCACTTGCATTGCATTGTTTGACTTTAGAGGAGGTACGAAAATTGAATCTTGAGGAGATAGCGGCTCAATCAAATTCAACTCCACTATAAATATAATATTCATACAGTGATTCTATTCTAGGCTTTTGTACTTTAAGATCTCTCTAGTGATTATAAATAAGCTATGCAATATAGTTATTTCATCTGAAAATGATAAATATGATAAATGATAAATAAATTATTTCCCATGTTTAATCTATTAATTACTACATGATATAGAGCAGGCAATTCGAAGACAGTCTCAATTTGGAAAACATAATCCCAAATAACAGACTACAATTGCACCACATTTCAGAAATCACTGATGATTGTACTGATAAATATTGTTAATACAAACTAATCACATTGCTAAAAGTAAAAATTTCTAATGGTTCTCTACAAATATCTAACCATCACAATACTTACTTTCAAAAATTTCCAAATAAACATGAAAAAGTAATTATAAAAGTACAAAAGTTACAAAATTTAATCTATCGATGATCGAAAATCGGAGGAACATAATCCTATTGGCTAAGTTTACTTTTTTCTAAATGAAATCAAAATTTGATTGAGCAAAACAGAAAATCACAAAACTATTTTAACATCAGCCTTGACCGTTGCATTATTAAAATCCTATTGTCTTTCCAGTGTTAAATATACTTTGGCATATAGCATCGTTCGCAAGTAGATGTACAGTTACTTAAATCTAAGCACAGCATTTTCAAAAAGCATAACTTATAAAAATAACGAAAGAACACTAGCATATATAAAAGTATGTACAACTATACAATGTCGTCGTTCAGTTGAAGTGCTTGGCAGCAATAAGGCCTCTGACTGGATGAGAGGGGAAATCCCTTCGTTAGGTCCTTTACCGTCTGCCAGTGCTGATGTCCAGATTGGGATGGTCCATCCAATTGGGATCCAAGACCATCAAAATCAGTGTTGACATTCTCCGGGCTGGTTGCAGGAGTGTCGATGATCGGTAGTGTTCTGAAGAGTTGTCGTAACAGGAGATGACCAGCCGTTCTCAGGTTGGCGGGCATGGCGCGCAAAGTGGCTGCACCCAGCAGACTTGTCCAGAGACTGTGGTGAGCCTACCTGCGGCATTGAGCCACGTCCCACATCTCAGTTGAGATACTTGGCAGCGATGATGGCTCTAGCATGGGCCCTCCTCATGTTGGACACGATAGCTCGTAACCGATCTTGCTCCTCCCTCAGTTTCTCTACTTGCTCACTCCTGGCTTTGCTGTTATTGCGTAGCTCTTCACAGTACGCTGTAGCCTCTTGCAGTATCAACACCTTCGCAGCTCTCTCCTTGTCGGCCAGATTTGGTATCAGAGATCTCAACTCTTCGAAGCTGTTCTTCAAGTCTATCCGCCTCATCCTCTCCATATTGTTGTGCAAGTCCCTCTTCTCTTGCGAGTCCTCCTCCTCTCCGAACTTGGCACTCTTTTTTCTCCTCGTAGGCGTCCTCTTCTGCCTCTTGGTCTGCTGTCGGCACTTGTATACCAACGTCTGCTGCGGCTGCTGTTCCTCCTCCTCTTCGTACTCATCATCTTCTTCTTCCTCCACTACCTCCTCCTCTTCTTCTTCCTCCTCCTCGCTACTCTCGCTCGGATACTTCCTCTTGTGGGTGTGGTGCTGTTGCTGCCTGACGGCCTGCTGAGACGCCTTGAGCTTCCTGCTGACCGCCTGCGACGCCGACAACAGCGAGGTGGTGATCTTGGCCAGGTGATGCTGGTCACGATCCGTCGGCCACGTCGACAGCCCGCTCCCGCACGACGACGACCGACTCGACGAAGACCTCTCGCTCAGTGACACCACGTCGATCTCTTCATCCTCCTCTGCTACAAACACAAATCAACATTAGATTCCACTGAAGAAAAATTGGCAATGCGGTGTCAAATGAAACCGACACACATGATTTAAAAGAAGAGCATTTCATTATCATCAGTGAAAAGATCGCTAGCGTCTGGCCGAGAGGCGCGACGGCAAGGGCGTGGTAGAAAGGTCGATAAGGCCCTTATCAGGGGGGAGGTGGGGGGCGGGGGTGACGCATTCCACCGCCCTGCATCGTTGCGCAACTACAGTACGGCCTACAGACAGTGCGCCAAAACGCCTCTACCTCTTCCGCAGTGAGAACAATACATGGATAGCCGATCCCCAATACAGTACCGCCATGCTATAATTCTAGAAAAACTTGTACAAAAAATCTTTCTAAGCTTGGTGACTCGAGGATCAAATTATACCCATCAGTAATCAGTATAATTTTGAAAAAATTGATCTTATTGAAAAAATAAATTTAAAAATTTCAAAAAAATCAGAAGCCCTTACGGCAGCGTGATCCTTAAAGAGGACATTCCGTCATCTACGGTGCGAGAAAAGTGATCAAAATAGACCAACGCTACCCCACTATTCTGGCGCATTGCGTGCAACATGAATGGCTTATCCGCTCTACTAGGCCACGCCGCCACCGACTACGCGACAGTGCCATGACGGACATGAATGCAGAATACATTGGTCCACGCGTCGATAACACGTTACTACTACTGTATTACAGTGGTTGCAGAGAGCCACACACAGTACGTCTGCGCCAATACCGGCCTTGACCGCGGCCCGCCATTATCTCCTAACTTATTCGGAGGCGCCTCATGGGTTCGCGATCCGTGTCCTATTATGAACCGCTAGAGCGATAGTAATTTATTACAATAGTTACAGATATCGCAATAGTTTTTACAGATTTGTTAGTGTATTATACAACGTGTAATATAAAAACAATTAGCGACATCGAGTTTATTCCTAATTACGCAACTCAAAAAGAACCAGTTACACTTGTATAATACCCGGCGCAGTATTCGCCACAACACAAGAGATTAGATAAACTACTTTCAACAAGCTTTCACAACCCAGAGATGTCAAGAATGTTTCAAGATAACTACACCTCCAGCTGTCAACGGTGAAACGATAGTGCTCGCACTTCACTATTTGACTTCTCAGGAAGGAGGGTATCGTTCTCGCGTGATCAATAAAAAATCCAATTAGAACAACATGGGATTTCATTAAACAATTAATTAAAAACACAAATTGACGAATGGTTCGATTTTGACAACTGCAATATTTCGAACTCTATTTACGGGACACCCTGTATTTAATTGACGACGATAAACGTTACGCTGAGAGTGGAACGAGTAAACTCTGAAATAAATAATCGGCAACGGTCCACGCGCGGAGGTGCTCGTGAATGAGCACGTGTGAGACACGCCTAAGTTCAAGGCCGGTTCGTTGACCCTGACGTACTACGGCGACCATTGCGCAGGACGAGTCGATAAGGGCAGACGTGACGTCAGGGAGCCGCCCTTCCACCCACTACGTCACCCCGCCGGAAACGGGGCGGTGGTTGCGCAACAATACCCGGCTGCGTCAGGAAGTGACCGTCTGCTATTACCCAGTCTGCGGCCTGTCTATTAATAAATATCAATTACTAGAGTAATTCTGCCTTTTCGAACAATCGGTTTGATGGGAACACCAAACTAGCCGATAATGAATAATGAAGTAATCAGGGAGTTTAATTTCTCGTTAACATTTTTGTCACTAATAAATTAGGAGATTTACGATAACTAAATAACACGCTAGTTACTGGTATGCATGTTTTGTTCAAATATAATTTTCGTTCAGTTTAATCGAACTGGTCGTTAATAAACGTCTTGTCTGTAAGACGAAGGTTGATGTGATTGTGAACAAATGAATACGAAAGAAAACTAGTCTCACGCTCCAGCCAGTGACGTGAATTGACGCAATGCTCAAGTACGATGACGTCACCGAGTATTCAGCAGAGATCGCGATACTCTATGAATGAATGGAAGGAGGAAGCAGCTAAGTGAAACTTCCGCGGGCCAATTGAAAGAACCGCGCCTTCGCCTTGCATCATTCTTGTCTCACGCTCTGGTAGAATCACGCAGAGCAGGACACTCACGTCCTTGACCGGTCCGCTAACATATGTTGAGCGAACCACAAAATTAAATATCTTAATGGATGCCAACGGTACTCGCCTGTTCGATAAAACAGGCTAATAGCTAAGGGAGAAAAGTCCGGAATTCCGACTGCTCGACGGCACAGAACCGGAGTACGATTATTCCATATTGATCGACGAGGGGCAACGTAGATGCTCCAACAGGTTGCCCCCCTCCAACCACCCCGTCTAGACGCCCCCACCCCCACCGCAATGTCAAATCGCACGTCAAAGACACATGTCCCTACCACGGCTATATATCACCGCCCCCATCGGCTCACGTTTCAGACACTTTTGATCTTCCGACTGGAATTGCCTTTTGACATATCGCGGTCGCAAGGACGTGGTTTCCTTGGGATTTGGGAACCAACTAACGCTTCATTATGATCGATGAACACGAGACGGTTTATGAAATACAACCATCACACTGGTCCAGTACTATGACTGTTGTATAATGTATCCTCGAGTTCGATTCCACCATTTTCCTAGATCTTCACATCGACAATCCTCACGGCGAGGATGGAAGAGACCGGTCGAGTATTTTAACATTCCTTTTTGAACGCGACATTCCGACGCGCAGAGGTGAGTAACCTTCAGGAGCCGGTTACGTAACCCCCCCCCTCAACGGGCTGTGGACCATTCATATAAATCTGGTCTCCAACTAACGGGCAGCCGATTTACCTTATCAACCAATCGTCAATTTCTCTCCCGTTCTCATCCTGATGCCGAGACATAAACATTGAACTGATCAGAAAGTTTCTGTACAATTTTAAATTTGTCAATACTAAGCGGCGAATTTTCAATTCACTAAAGAAATACGACAGGAACTCACTGATCTGTTTCACAAGAGCTTGTCATGACGTGAGAAAAATAAATGTTTCCTCATCTGCCATCTGACTCTTTTCCCCCAAAACCACACACAAAGACTACGGAACAGGTGAACTGCGGACTAATGACGGGACCAGCTGCCGCAGCGGGACGTCGGACGAGACAGTCTATAAAGGTAACGTAACGACAGCAATTGCATCTGAGGAGCGAGCGGCGGGCGGCAGGGCGGACAGGTGCCGGTGGTGAGGCACCTGCCGTGGCAGGGGAGGGGAGGTGTGGTTGTTGACCCACTGTCCCAAGGTCACTGTCACGGTCTGTCCGTCCGTCCACCAAGGTCAAGTCGAGTCACCTTGGCGTACAGTGCGAGGCGTAATGAACCAAACGTCTCTTGGGTTTGACTTCCAAACGTTCTCTATTGCGAGCCAGATCAGCCGAAAACAAAAAAATATTAAACTGTATGTAGTTATAAACGGTTATCGAATGTCGGGTCAGAGGGGTGGTGCAGGGCAAGTGCCTGCGCCCGCATCGTTCAAGATTACAGGGCGGGGGGAGCCGTCGGTCGTAAAGTATCTGAATGAAGATAAGCGGGAGGGTGCAACGGAACATAAAGATGCCATCCCAGATAATATTGTAGTTTCCACTCACATTCAGTCGGGAACAGGTGCGACAATAGCACAATAATAAACATGCTTCGATACAGTATGGAGTTTGACAGAGCCAACAATTAATTAAATTACGTATTATGGAAGGTTGAAATCCCCAAAACAATTCTACGAGCAACCTGGGAAGATCTAAATAACCCCCTATTGGGAGACTACGCCTGTGTGAGCGTCTACAACATACAGTAACAGAAAAATATTTGTCTGGAGATTAGAAATGGAATGCTTGGCCTTCGCTCATATTGTTATCTTGCACCAATCCAAACGGTACGAAGTACAGACCCGCTACAAATCAGCTAACAGATTACTCGATGAAAATCCAGAATGGATTGATTTTCCAAAAATACCGTTGTGAAATATATCTAATCACTACAAAGGAAGCTCTCCTTCTCAAAGTCAAAAGAGAGGTTCAATTAAATGAGCATCGTCGGTGTATCAGTAGTTTCGAGTGATAGCCTCACGAAACACACCAATGAACTGTTCATGAGGTGAGTAATCGCGTCAATACAGAATTTGCCCACCGTTTTTAGCATATCAACACTTTTCTTTCATCAGTGCCCACCGCTCTCGTTTAAGGCTGCTCGAATCCTCCTCCGATCGGAACTGGATTTTAAATTTTCACTGATACACACGTCTAAGTTAAGTAAACCTGTAGGCAATGCTCTACAAATCGTATCTACGTGTAAAGTGGGTATCTGCGAGGAAAGTAATTTTAATCTAAAATAAACTCGACTCATAAAAGAAGAGAACAGATTTAGTTGGGAGTTTTAAACGTTTAAATGGCCGGCGCGGAGCGAGCGAGACGGAGGAATGCGATGTGACCTTGGATAGGCCAATGTTTCCCGCGCTTTTCCCCCTCCACTGCCGCCGCGGCGGGAGTCGACCGTCGATGATATTGCGCAATCTATCCGCGAAACCCTGCAACTTTAACCCGGCCTGTCTGGCCTGCCGACAACCCACGTCTCGTCGCACCTTGCCGTCTTGTTGACAGTTTGCCTACAGTGCTGTTTTGGTTATAATGTTAAAACAACCGTAATCGTGCACTTCCAATATACATCGTAACAACTACGGTATTGCTTATTACATGAATAAATAATTTACGAGAAAAGTACCTACGACACTTAGTGATTAAGTTTAAATGTATATTATTCATTAAAAATGGTATGATTAAGGACAAGTACATATTCTTCATGCACATAATAGGCCTATATCTCCTTTTCAGTTTCAAAATCATAACTAAAGATTTAGTCGGCAATTGAAATTCCAATATGCATTTATTATTTGGGCAAAAATAATATAACTATCTTCTAAAAAGCAACACAGGAGATGCTCACCAGAATCTGAGGGCGTCTCGACGCCGAGCCCTTCTAGCCTGAGGTTCTTGGAACCATCATAGTTGTGGTCGCTGTTGGCGCAGTTGAGCCTCCAAATGTCTGTCTGCGACGGGGTGCTCTGTGGCGGGGAAGTTTCGTCGTCCTCCCAACTCTGAGGGGTGGATATCACCTCCAGAGCACTGCGGAACACATTCGTCGTGTTGTGCTGGTTGATGGGTAGATGGATCGGGGGTAGGTCCTCCTCGGACTGAGGAGTCTCGGGTCTCGAGTTCTGTGGGGTAGGAAAATGGCGTTTCACTAAGGTAGGAGCTTGGGCGGATGTTTTGGCTGGGGAATTCACTGTAGTCCTGTTGAGAAGCAGGCTTCTGCTCTCAGTCTTCTGAACAGTCCTCACCATCACGGAGTCTGTCCTTTCACTCGCGGGCACTATGGTAACCACTTTGTTGGCACTGTGGGTAATGAGGACACTGGGCGGTGTAGGAGGGTTGACAGGAGCAGGAACAGGTGCTGGTACGGGTGTGGGTGCGGGCACAGAAGGAATTGGGTGTTGGGGCACCGGCCCCACTGTAGTCCTTTCGATCTCCTCCCTTTTGCAACACTGTCCACCCAACAAACAATCGTGATTCCTCACCCGGTATCCCGAACTGAAATATTTATCGAATTCGTCCTCGCTAGCGTAGGAGTAGGTGCCCCCGAAGTCGAAATCTTCGGGGTCGTAGAGCTGAGTCGTGGTAGTAATGAAGACGGACGGGTCTATCTTCCTCTCAAAGTCTTCATCACTACCGAACACAGACGCCAAATCGTCCAGGTCGTTTTCCCTGTCTATCCAGTCCATGATATGCAGTCCGCCCCACGGGTCTGCAGGGATGCTGCTCATCTTGCAGGCCGGCATTGTTAATGTCCAATCCAAATCGAACCAACTGCAAAGCATAAACAAACATCTGTATTGCAGTCCCGACATTAAAAAAATAAAAGAAGGATTGGGCTTATAAGCATAAACTGGAGTACGGAATGATAATTAATAAACCGCAGATGAAGTGTCGTAAATTTACATAGAAATAACCTTACAAAACGGTGTTATCACGTCTGATATGATTGTCCACTACTAAACTTAGCTGAGTTACTCCTTATTACTCCTAAAATAGGCATAAATTTGCTATATAGCAAATCTCCAGTGTCACTTTTTGAACTTGTAGCAGAGCTTTTTACCTATATGTGTAGCTCTGCTATATAGTGTATACCCGGCTTTATAATAACTTAGGCCTACTATTTCCAAGTAGGCTATAATTGTTTCTATCAGTACTTATAAACTGTAATCTCTTTAATCCCTGTAAAGATCAGTGACACCACAGGAATATGCTTTCTAAAATCAGGGAGGCCGATCACATATTGGTCATTATTTAATATTTTTGTTACTAAAAGTTGTTGTTGAAAGTGGATTACTGTATCCAATTATTTTACCATAAGATATTTTTATAACAAATCCCAAACAGTAGGCTCATAATCTCATAAAACTATGAAAGGGGCTGTGTTTTTTTATTTTTGATGAAAAGATTTTAAATAAGAAACGTGATAAAATAAATTTTATCATATGTCATTATCATAGCACGTAAGAAATAAAATAAATAGGACTTCTACAAGCAAGCTGAGCACTTATTATAATTAATGAACTTAAATGTATGTTTGAAATTAAATAGGTCAAGATTTTACTAAAAAATCTCATAGTTAAATATTGGCCTACCTAAAACCACAAATATTTAAGCTAGGTCCTTTACACTATCTTGTAAACCCTGTGAACAACCATTAAATGGCCAATTACCTACCTAATAAAATCAACTCAATTCTTTTGAGAAAGACAAAAATAGTGTCATTTAAGTATAATTAGGCCTATATTCAATGAACATATAGTAAATTTATAACATAGTTTAGGAAGAGAAATATTTATCCAACTGGTAGGGTTTTAGACTTTTAAGTGTAAAATTTTGAATGATTATAAGAATTCAACACTGCGTTGGCATGTAGAGTAGGCCTAGGCTATTTACATTTTTACTTGAAAGTAGCTTACTTGAATGATTATATATTTTTACACTAACTTGCTCCTAAATAGGCTACAAAACCTTTTGACAATAGGATTAATTTGTAATATATTGTAAAGACCTCCAATCATGAAATAAATAAAAACGAAAAACCTAAATACGTAACTTAAAAACTACACTAAAATATAAGGAAACCTACATCATTTTCATCAAATCGTTTTACAAATATTTTCACTTAATTTTACAAATACAGGTAATTTAATTACGTTCACATCAAAAGACACAACGCCATTATCACAAACAATAACATGGGATACAGTAAAATAATAATCAGGTGACAGAACAACAATAGAAAATTTTGAAATATTTACATTTCTGAAGACTGACAGCGGCAGACGAAAGGCATGGATTTGACAGCCGGCCACCGCCCACCAAAGCCGGCAAAATTATGTGTCAGTAATACGACGAATTATATAAAATGAAATCGATGAGTGATGTTTGTAAATTTACTAATTAAGTTAGTAACATATTGAAATGAGTTTTAGAACAACGTAGTAAAGTTAAAATTGCCACGACCAATTGATGACGTGGGAGACGGGATGCCACGTTTACTGCGTACAGATCGTAGAACTCCGAGATAAAAATAATTCCCTATTGTAGAACACATTTATGCACAAAATTAAATCGACTAACCTGATAGTGGAAATCCTTTGTCAAATTTCGTTGTAAAACACACAATAATCACAAGTCTGAAAAAGCCGGCCGGCACATAAGGACAACACAGGCTTATATTGTAATTAAAAACAATTCGCGTAGAAACTTTAATTTCTTCACAAACTGATTCGTCCGATGCGAAAATTCAACACACATTATTTCACAGGAAAATACTGAGTGAAAAAAAATCTTGACAGATAGCCGGTGTGAGACTGACGTTCACCGAGTCCACAACCTCACTACCCGGAGTCCCGCGCGAACGTAGCGAACAGCTCAATGCGACTGACTGACTGACACTTGGACTACGGCTACGCCCGGGCCGGCGCAATATATCCCTCCGCCGTCCTTGGCGCTATGGCGGGAAATGGGTCATATCGTCTGTCAATTTCTGTCTGTGTCAACTTTTTACCAAATTAAGGAATATGAACTCTCATAATATATTGAAATAGATTCTTAGTAATATGTTGATATTATTTATCGATATGACTTTGCTTGACAAACCGTATTGTCACTAAAAGTTGGATTTTATTGAGGAACTACTTTGCTCCGCGCGCCGGCCGGTGGGGGGACTGTTGCCGTCCCTTCCCGCCATGCTGCGCTACCCGGTTCAACAATTTACTCTTGTCTGTTTTCTGAATCATCGTGTATTTAAAGTCTATTCATTTGCCCTTTGGATGAACTCTTCCAGTTTGGAACAGATGTTTTAAGGATGAGTCATCCATTCATTCTAGTGATAAGGGGATTTCAGTTAGTCAATTGTTTACTTGCTTTATCAAAAGTCAGTCCACTAGTTCATGTTCGTAGCTTAATTCAATCGATTTACCGTCTCTGGCTGAATAAATGTAAAGTAAATTTTTACTATATTTATTACTTAATTATTAATCATGGATTTTCTGAGAATTTTCTGTTCCACGAATTTAAGAATTAAATTCACTGTACAGTAATATGTTATCAGTACTTAAAAAATTGTTCATGAATTTAAATTTAAAATATTATTTTCACGGCGATGTATCATCGCAATAAATTATAATTAATACTCATTATAATATCATTAAAAAATTAATATACCTTTCTAAATTTTTAACCTTATAATCTCATAAATTAAAAGACCATAATCTCGTAAATTTTTAACCTTAAAAATAATGAAATATTAAAATTTAACTCTACATTTATTAACTAAATTTTCAATAATCTAAAAATTATTTCAAACAATTACATAGTATTTTCAAAGAATTATAGAATAAAAATGTTGTTGTTTGGCATTTTTCATTTGGCATTAGAATCAGCTCAAAACATTACACCGTTCGGTACTAAGTTTTGCATTATCTCCAATGGTTACCGAGATATTAAAAAACTAAACACACAGTACCTTATATTTTGGGGCTCTAATGTTAATCTTATGGAGGATAAGAAAATATTATTATTTCTCTTATTTACCTATATTTTTGTATAATACTTGGAATCTAATCTAATATATTTAACTTCATGCTGTTGAGATGCATATATTTATGTTTAAAAATCATATTTGATGTGTTTATCATAGCAACTGACCTATATACTATTCCCATGTTAATCATAATAATTACAGAGATTAGGCAAACTCCTGAATTTATTATGGACAGATGTTGATAAAACTTGGAATATGGTCACAATAAAAATTATTTATGCTAAAAGTATGCCTACTTTCAATGTTCCTCAAAGCAGAAAACCTGCATACTCTTTCCCGTGTTAATCTTATGGGGAATAGACAAACTCTCTTATTTATTGACAGATGTCATATATTACTATTGTCATATTATTAATTTGGAAATTCGTTTACATTTTATTTAAGTTTTATCCAATAATCTTTTATTACGACTGGTTAATTAGTTAGTTAAAGTAAAAGTGTAGATAGCTTTAGCGTCCTAGCTCGTATGTCACGTGGAAAATGTATCGTTTAGTTAACTTTAGAGAAGGTAGGATCTAGAACTCAGAAGATCCTCTGTTACAAAAGTACTCGAAAACGTTTTAACATTTCGATAAGACTTCTCCAATGAAATATAATCATAGAATAAAATTGATAACAATTTCTTTCTACGTTTTAGACTCTCAAAATCTCGTACGACCCAAGCATTAAAACACAGCCAACCTTGACTCACGTCGATTGAAAAACAATCAGACGCCAGAAAGATAAAAATAGTAATTAATTTTTATACACGAAACTGAGCACTCTAACCCTTGATATCGGACGGAATGTCTAACATAGCTGAATGCTAGTAAAAGAAACACAGATACACTACTGCCCTTCACAACGCGTCCGGTGATAGACTACGTAAAAACTGTTGAACTTACACCGGATGATAATTTATCACTTCTTCGATGAACCACGGGTTGCAAAAATTGCTTATACTTTCATTTGGTTTTTATTTAGTATTTATTTTGATAATTATTATTACGTTTCATATTGTTGCAGTGAGTGTGGTGTTTACTAGCTGAGTATACATTTTACCACTCAGCAAGTTAGCTTTTTTTAATCACTGTTGTACTACGTTTTTACCATAGTACTTTTAATATCATTTATACAATTTTTTGGTTAGTTACTGACATTTTAACCTATCCAGATATTTTAAGCAAAGTGCGAATGAGAATAGAATAAGAAAGTGGCGCAATTTTGTAGTCATGTTACTGACTAAGGCTGACATGTTCCTTAAATAGAACTGTTAATTAATAGTCCAACAGTTCAACAGTCAATGGCATATCTAAGGGACCTACAGTGTAATGCGTAGTCATATTACGTCGTCTATGAATTACGAACTGGTCTAATTTTGATGATGGTACGGACGTTAATCCACACAAGAGAACACAACACCAATCGACTATGGCTCACAACTATCCACAATTTGTGACCTCCAAGAGGATAGAATACAGAACACGCCACGGTCCCAGTCATATCTCCTTGAATATTCGTAGATATTGATTAGTTTTATGAACCGCTTGTTTTAGCCAATGGTCTAGAGGAGGGATGGTTGAATGGGCAATTTTACAGGCCAGTTTTAATTCTAAAATCGTTGCAGATTATGTCCCATAATTTATAAATTTGGCATACTGTATATACCTATATCCTCTAGATTCCGAAGTACCGTTTTACTCATTTAGGCCTACTAAACAAAAAATATTAATTAAAACATTAATTGTACGATTTTGTTTTTCGTTGTGAAGGGTGTTTAATCTAATACAATGTTTATGCTGAACTTTTTTGATCTCAAGCCTTTCCAAAAGGACTTTTTCTAGTAGGTATCGACTCTAAATTCTATGAGATTATCTAAAGAGATTAAAAAATATATATTTATTCCTCCTCCAAAATAAAATTATGTTTATTGAGATTCATATAAAAATGTGAAAACCCTATAAATTTATAATATTAATTAGACATTAGTCATCAATTATCTATATAAATAAAATAAGAGTTTTGTCTATACATTGTTCAGAGTTATTAATTTTTTTAGTTATTTTGTTCAGTAGTTGTGTCTTGTTATTTGTAGTTGTTCTCAATTTGTGTCTGTTTGTCTCTCTGGTTATTCTATGCCGTCTGTCTGCCTGTTTGTCTGTGACGCTACAGGAGGCATTTTACGACGTCTTCTCCGAAAAAAGGGAGAACTGATAACAATTAAACTTATTTCAGGTATTCTCTAAATTCCATAGAAAGTTTTTCAGTGCTTGAAATTGTCCGCCGCCCCTTGAAAAGTAAATAACGAGCATTTCAAAACCCACTTTTCACGCGATATTACAGTAGTACCATTTTGCTTTCAGTTTTCAATGAACCACCTACTGGTAATAATCAGCTGTCTTTGTAGTTTATTGATTTAATAGAAAGAAAAAAACAGCTGTCAAATTTAAATCAATGTTAGTTAGTTTATTGGTAATTGATTTTAAACACCCTTTTGAAATGATACTATATTAAAACGTATAACTAATTTTAATAATGGTATACAAATGTTTTAGTCTATTTAATTGTAAAGTAATGCTAAATAATAAACTAGGTTATTTAATTATTTTCATTGTTCTGATTTGTTTAGGATTTCAAGTTTAAATTTGGTTTGATCAGCTCTCTTTTTTAACTGAATCCAACCACCCGTACAGATGATGGGCTTGCTGCTAGTTACAGTCTATATAGAATACTACGGGTATATCTTAGTCGTCAGTAAAACTGTTACAAATTATAAAGTAAAACAAAAGGACAATACGACATATAAAAAAATAAAGCACCTTGTAAATACTTTGAAAAAGATCAGGTTTATAAAAATTGTTCATCACTATAGTATACGTTTTTGACCAAAATCTTCTTCATAGCCCTCTTGAATTTAACTCTAGTCAGGTTCCTGATTTCGGTAGGACGTTAAATGTTAAAGATTGGTCCGCTATACAAAATTCCCTTCTCAGAGAGATCAATACGATGTCTATCTAAGATTTTCCAAGATTTTCGCCCGGTCGAATACCTATGGTTGGCGCCCAAAACCGATAGATCCTTAAGAATTTATTGCGTATGAAAGCGTATGAAAGAACTTAAAATATGAAAGAAGAAGGAAGTGTTAGAAAGTTTAACGACCGAAGAGTTCCTCTGGAGCCGTTTGTTTATACACACAGACCGCTTTTGAACCACAAAAACCTTCGAACCATAAGGCAAACCAAAATAAATGAATGAGTATGTAATACCGAGGAGAAATAAGGTACACCATGAGAATGGAGATACAAAAATAAGTCTAACTCTACAACGGTAATTTTGATAAAGTAGCAAGATTTTGGATAGGAAGTCTGTTTTCTTCCAGAGTGTTCTGGTTGCACTAGTACCTCTTACGTGACCTAAAGCTTATGTAGCCGAGACAGTGGTAGTCTCAGATATACAATATTATGGATTTTATGGGTGGTAAACCAGTTCTCTACCAACTCTGCTAAAACCACCTAATTTTTTAAATGACTCGCGGATTGCAAAGATAAGCAAATTTGTTTGTGTATAATCACAATTCCGCATCTCCAAAAGCGTTAAACGCTAGCTAATGAGTAGTGGTCTAGCAACAATGGTTGTCGCAGATGACTAAACGTCAGTTAGTCCTTCCCACCTCAGACAGCAGGATAAAGGCATTGTTGACTCAGATGTAGTCGATACAACGCTTAACACCTGTTAGCCCTGTGTTTACACAACTGATCACCTCGGCTTTTAATAGCTGTAATAGAGTAACAGTATTCTACGATACAGTGGCTTCAAGAGGTGCAATACTACCGCCATCTTGGATTTTAGTCCAATAAGAATAATGTTAATTTTGTGACATCATTACTGACCACTCAATAGTCTAAAAATATTATTGAGTTGACAAAAAAATGTAAAGTGGTTATCTATGAACCTTTTAATATACTGGCAAAACACTTCTGAGACAATTTTTTACCATTTTGGGGTATCCGAAAACGAAATTTTACATGCTCACTACCAACGATTGGTTGCAAAAGTCGAATATAGAAATTAATTTAGCTGAATAATGATAAAGTTCCTGCAAGAAGCTAAAGGTCTGCAGCAAGATAACAAATAGTCGGTGGTTACTTGAGGCATATGTACTACCTTACCTTTCTGAAAAGAGGTGGTTTCTTGAGACATTAGCATTACCTTCCCTTTCTGAAATTGGGAACAACCCAAATAAGTACTTAAAACCAAGTATGAATGAGAAATGAGTGTAAGATGATTGTGGCGCGATCTTGTAGTCTTGTTACTGACTAAGGCTGACATGTCCCGTAGACAGGACTGTTAATTGATAGTTCAACAAAAATTAAATCTAAGAAACCAAAAGTTTTACGTAGGAACCAAAACATAATTTTAACTCTGATCTTTGCATATGAGTGTGGACGTTACCACACACAACGTGTGTGGTAACGTCCAGAGAGTAGAGCCTCTGTATCTCTGCCAGCCTCGGTGGTGACTCTCCTCCGTCGCAGTTCCCATGTCTCGGGTGACCCTTGGTCAGCGTTCCCGGACTCACGTGTCCCAGGGACACTGACCGCGGCCACGGGACTGCAGGAAGTGCTGATCTCGTCGCTCAGGTAGACCAGAGCTCGTCGGATTTTCAATTCTCCTTCCGGTCTACAAGTTTATTGTTGTTTTCGCATTTCCTGCTGACGCTGGTGTCAAATTTCTATTTGTGCCATTTATTTTATTCATGGAAATAATAATACTTCGTTTTATGCATGTACACAACTTGGTGTGGATAACGTCCGCATACCATGTTTATCCGCAAAGACCATCCTCATAATTAGATCAGTTTAATACAGCGGCAAAATTGTGGCCAGGATCTTACGTTAAACTATAAGTCCCTTGTGTCTTTCTACGCCTCATGCATTTTTTAACGTTTTGATTGGGAGCGGTCCAAACCCTGGTCTTCTTACTACCTAACGTCGACCTGTTGTTAGGAAGCATCATTAATTAATCAATAAGACTTAGATGGTGTCGACGTCCTGTAATCCAGCTACTTGGAGGTCACGAATTGTGGATAGTTGTGAGCGATGGTCGGTGGATGTAGTATTCTCTTGTGTAGATTAACGTTCGAACTATTGAAAATCACGTTAATCCATAAAGACAATCCTCATAATTAGACCAATTTGTAATTCAGAGCCGTGGTTCGGATTACACGTTAAACTGTAGGTCCATTAGGTGACATCGGCTGCTGGGCTATTAATTAACAGTCCTGCCTAAGTAACATGTCATCCTTATTCAGTAACAAGACTACAAGATCGCGCCACAATCATCTTACACTCAATCCTCATTCATACTTGGCTTATAATACCTACATTTTAGTATGGTTGCCATTTCAATAATCTAATATACGGTAATCTAAAAGCCCAATGACGAAATAGCAACTGGGTTCAAATTCGACCCTTGTGGGATTCAATCCGGCGACCTTTAGTTTAGGAAGGCAGCCACTATAATCACTCATTGGTCAGTAACAAGACTACAAGATCGCGCCACAATCATCTTACATAGGTAGGTAACCATTTCAGTGAAAGGTATCAAAGCTTTTTCACTTTAGAGTCGTTGGTTGATTCCATGCGTGAACGTAGGCCTACTCATAAAATTATTTGCTACGTTTATAGTATCAATAAACCCCCGAAGCGATAGTCTAAATTTATAAAAACCTTTTACAAATACTTTTATGGATAGGTAAATTTAACCTAACAAATGACTATAAGCTACAAAGTCTCTCGTCAGGTCAATTGTCCTTCAAGGGAGGTTTCTCGGAACTCGAGGGTGTCCGCTAAGAGGATCATAACCCCTGGGAAGTCATCGACCACCAACCTGCCTCTGGTTCCCAGAAGAGAAAGTTTTGGGGTAGAAATATTTCGCGGTAGGTCAGGAGCTATTTAAATAGAGTCGATGACAATAAACTAACGGAATATACAGCCCTGAGAATTTGATAGAGGTCATCGACGCCTAACAATGCCATGGAGGATCTCTAATCTTAGGGCAAATAAGGATAAACCTGTTGGTATTTACAATCGTGTTAAGAGGATGTACGCACACCTCAGGTGTCATTGACATTCCAAACTACTGTTAGTGAATTAACTTTTGGCACAGTTGTAGATTGTGTGGACATTATTTAAATATTAGATAATATTTATTATGTTAAATATAAACATAAGTTTAAGCCTATTTTTGAATGGAAATATTGATAAAAACGTATAGTGGTTGTATTGTGGAAGAATGAGATTGGCTGACCATAATTTACCAATCTAATTAAGAATTAGAATAAGAATTAATTAAGAAATAAAATTAAACTAAAGTTAAAATTAGTTTTATATTTCATGTTTTAAACACTGACACAAACAAGTATATACAGGGTGTCCCATAAAATAGGTAGCTATTGTTGAATTGATACACTAGACGTATAGATTACGCTACAGACTTGATACTCTGCAGATATAATAAATAGACCCTACCTAAGTAAATAAAATACCCCCAAGTTTCATTTGATTCCAATTAATAAAAACAAAATGGATGAATAACAATATTAGCAAAACAAATCTTCAAGTGTCAATTTTAATGTTTACACAATTAACAGCTAATAGTAACTTAATCTAAAAGCTTACCTAAAAAACTCAATTTGCACGCCGCGGTTACACTATTATCTTTATAAAACTAAAGGAAATGTTTTCAGTTCATCTAAACAGCCGTTCTCAAAACCAAACTATGACGTCACTAACCATATGACGTCACTAGCCAAATGACGTAACTGTTTATAATTTTGGTCTGAAAAATTTGCAACAACCCCCTAAGATTGGCCATTTTGTGAAGTCAAATAGCATTGCGGCTTCGTTGTGAAAGCTTTAAATATTTAACAGCTGATTATTATAATAAACCTAATATGTATAAATGTTGTGATTATTTTATTTGGCAAACATATAAACACGTTACTTTTAATCATACAGAAAATAAAAAATATATAAATACAGTACATAATTTCCAAAAACCGTGAACTATTAACGTGGCGAATAAATATGTTCATTTTGTACAGTACACATCTACTCCACAGTTTTACATTAATGAATGATTCAGATGGCATTGGATAGTAAAGCATATTGCCAATGGAAAGTAAAACAACAGCTGTAGCTTAAGAAATCAAATGTTTTGATTTTAGAAAATTTGTAAACAAACTTATTCCCCGTAAGGTTAACATTAGAAATTTAAAACACTATAAAATGGAAATTAATAGAATTTATGGAAACTGAATATGCCTAAAGCATGACCGGAGCAGAGACAAATGCGAAAAATCAAAGATCATTAAAATCGGTCCAGCCGTTCTCGAGTTATAATGCGTGTAACTAACACGACTTTGTTTTATATATTTAGATCATTAAAAACTCGATATCGATAATTTTAAGATTTGGATATCGAAAAACCGTTAACCTTGCAATATACTTCCCTGCTCCTTTGAAACCCCATAAAGCGTCTCCGCCGTGCGGCAGGTTGAGCCGTTATCAGTTCCAAGGTCGAGCTGGTGATAAAGTCCCAAGGTCGCGTTGATCAGCCGGTAGCGACCAGCGCGGCACGTGCGGTTACAGCCGTAATAGTTGCCACACGTAACGGAGACAACGTAACGGTTTCAATATTTCACAATCGTCACGACTATAATTCTATATATTTTTTTAAGTGGTCGTTAAATTATTTAAAACTTGTAAAGTTTGTTGTATAACTTTCTAGTCTCTGTGTCTACCCTAGCGGTAGGCTTAGCTTATTGGGTTATTGTTCTCAACACATCTCAAATTTTTAGTTTTGAATTGCTTAAAAATATAATTTCAGATAATCAAAATTCGCCAGTAGTGCTACTGGAGTAAGTGCTGTATGAACGCCACCGCCCCCCCACAACACCACTGAACTGAGCCTCTCCGTAGCAAAGTAGCAAGAAAATTTAAAAGTATTGAAGAAAATATTGAAGAAAATTTCGGCCGTGGACGCCACGAGAACTTGAATTATTCTTGTTTCTTCTAAGTTAGTTGCGTTTTGATACATGACCAATAATAGTGATTAATGTAGAGAAATTGATTACCGAAGCTTTAAAAACGTTACTTTTTACATTTTATTAAAAATTATCACATCGAATTATTTTAAGTTTTCTTAAAAATTCCTTCCCTTGGTACCTTGGGGTCGCGTCGCTGTCTTTTCCACCGGGTCAACGAGACTTACACAAAGACTTTTTGGGAAAGCGGTCCAAACCCAAATGAGCATGAGGATTAGAACGCGTGAACTCTTGCATCCAAGTCCAAGACGCTAACCTCTAAGCTATATAAGGCCTTTTTTTAATTTTTCTATAATAAAAATACATTACCGGTTAATTAATTTGTTTATTTTCCACAAACACAATATTGCAATTCCCTTAATAAATATTCAACCAAAATTACAAAATCCGCTAAAATGTGGTGCTAAAACGAGACCTTTCACCACTAAGGCAAATCCTCCATTACTATAATGCAACACGATAATCGTTCATATTGATGAGATGTTAAATTAAAGTTAAAGTGGTTATCTATGGAATAAAAATAAAAATTTTAATAACAAAAACGTAAAAGAATATTGGGTCGTGTTCTTTATCAGGTATGATTTCATAGTAAATTATATTCTTTTCGGAAAAAATAAAAAAAATAATAATTTTTTACTTCCCAGATAACCACCCCTCCCTTTAATTTAAAACCTGATATGTATTTCTACGAACGTTTAATTTGGAGTAGCTGTAAATGACATTTTCATCACTTCTACGACCCTGAAGACAATTATTGAGTATAAGAACTTAGTTAAAGACACATTTACGTCTTCGTCACGATGAAATTAATACACTTTTATCCTGTCGAGGAACCGTGAGAAACGTAGGGGAGTGGTAGATTGATTGACAAGAGAACTTGTAATTGCTAACAGTAAATTAGGAGCCAATTACCTAATCTAACACAGTGTAAGAGTGACGGTGGACCGATGATGCCGAAGAAGCTCACGACATGATAAAGCTCACTAGCTGTTGTTTTATCTTAATACCAGAAGATGAGCTCGATGGCTCTCCCGCAATAAGTCACTTTCGTGACTAGTAATGAAAACTGATATAGTATCCATGTTAACTAAGTGATGATTGTAAATAATGGAATGGATGTTTATTAAACAAATTGTAGAAAATAAATGGTACAAAACTACTATGGTACTAAACAAATCAGTACAAATAACATATATACCCAGCTTTATTATTTAGCACTACTTTACAATTAAATAGATTAGAACATTTTCATACGATTATTGAAATTATATATACGTTAAAATAACTTTTTAATGTAGTATGATTTCAAAATGGGCTTAAGATCAATGATATAAAACAAACTAGTGAAGAATTGAAATACAATATTAACTTTTTTCTACAATACAACGTCATTAAATTATATATTCTCGTGAATAAAATTAAATGAAAATATATTATAACGGTAATTTAATTTATTCTACATAAATGTGTTAATAAATTTTAATAATCTAACAACGAATATAAATGTAATTGGCTATGGAAAGAACAAATGATTTTTATAATAAAACGTAATATATAAAAACATTGTATTATCATAGTATTTATCAGACAGAAAATAAAAATTATAAATACATAATAAAAAGTAAAACTTTTTGGTGAATAAAGCTATTAATCTACAGTAACATTTAATTCATAGTTTAAATAATAATATATTATTAAATAAAGCATATATTGAATAAAAAGTAAGCATACTGTATAAAATCAATGTTTTCATTGTAGAAATTTGTACAAAATTATTTTATAATTAAATTAGAAATTAAAAGATAAAATGGAAACTTTTAAATTATTTTTTATAAAATTACACATATAATATCCTAAATTTCATGATCATGATAGTTTCAGAAAAGTATATAATCTAACCAAAACAACATAAACATAAACTAGAATACATTCAATATATAATTATTGATATTAGTTTGACAGCTGTCTATCAAATTATTACTACAAAGGCAGCTGATTATTATTTACTTTTCAAGGAACGGCGGACAATTTCAAGTATTGAAAAACCTTGTCTGGAATTCAGAGAATGCGTGAAATAAGTTTCATTGTTATCAGTTCTCCCGTTTTTTCGGAGAAGACGGCGTAAAATGCCTCCTAGAGCGTCACAGACAGACAGACACAAATTAAGATAAGACTTATTTTGGCTTCTCTAACGCACTAAAAAATGAATAACTAGTAATGTACAGAGAAAACTCTAGTTTTATTTATATTGATTACAAGAGTCGGAAGGGATTTTTTCGTGCGTAGTCAAAGTTTACAGCTGATCCGCAAGTCGAGGTGTGTAAACCTATATTATAAGATCAAGCATAGTTTGTACCATCTCAAGTAATTCATAAATGAGTGGAAATTCGCTGAGTAAACAGTCTGTTTCTGGAGGGGTATTTTTGGTAAAACTTGATGAGCGATATCGTTTTCTAAAAATTAGGTTTGGTGTAATGTTGTAAATGACTCAAACAGGATTTCCACACTGCCTTTGTCAATTTCTTCCCCCGGTTACATCCCCGAACAAAGAAACTGGTTTACGTAAAACGTCAGGAATACCCGGACCCCGGGCCGCATACAAAAGGGGGCTTAGCGCGGCTGTGAGAAAGGGCTCGGGGAATTCGCAAAACCAAACACTGACCTGCGAACCAATTTGGAGAGATGGCTAGGCTGTGCCCCACAACCCTTGGCGATTTCTGATGAAAAGATGCATTGTAAGGACGCGGTCATGTGCGTGGGCCGGCGCCAGGTGTCTGGGGCCAGCGGACCAGAGTCTAGCAGGTAGCGTCGACAACAACCCAGGATAGACTGCATCCAAAACTCAGTACTGTACTCAGTACCGTAAAAAAATAAAAATCTCCTATGCTAGTCAGTTAATGAAGTGTCAACCTGTCCTAGGCAAGGTATGAATAACAGAAAAATTAGTTAAGATTTTGTGCATAGTATTTCTGACTAAAAAGTCATGTTCCTTAGACAGATTAGATTGTAAGGGACCTACAGTTTGACGTGTAGGCCGAACCACTGCCTCTGAATTACATACTGATCTAGTTAAAGATGGTCTTGTCGGATTAACGTATTATTCAAGACTGCGAATTTTAATTCACACCAGAGAATATCCCATGTACCAACCATCGCTCGCAACTATCCAAAATTCGTGATCTCCAAATAGATTAAATTAAATTAGATTAGATTATTGAAATGACGACCATACCACAAGGTAGGTATTTTAAGCTAAGTATGAATGAGGATTGAGTGTAGGATGATTGTGGCGCGATCTAGTAGTCTTGTTACTGACTAAACAAACACTGTAGCAACCAATTTTAAAAAGCTAACCTGTTATCATGAAAGAAAGTAGGCCCCTTATGTGGTGTGACATTTTTATTACCTTTGGCTTGATCCAAAGTCTCTTTATTAAAAAAAACTCTTTCAGTTAGTTCCTGAGTATATATAGTCCCAACAGTGAAAATACAAGGGGTACTGATTACAGAATTTTTAAGAAATTAAATTAATGGTCTATGTTTTTTTTTATATATTAACCATTATCTTTAGACAGTTAGATATTATATATGACGAAAATATTTTTAATCTTTAACTAATAAAATAAATTATTATATTAATTACAATTTAAAAAAAAAAAAATAGACTAGGTATTTTTTTATTAGTTTAAAATGTTGTGATATCAATTGTTACTGACTAAGGCTGACATGTTCCTTAGCCAAAACTCTTCATTAATAGCGCAACAGTCAATGGCATATCTAAGGGACATACAGTTTAACGTGGAGTCCGAACCACTGCCTCTGAATTATGAACTGATCTAATTAAGGATGGTCTTTTCGGATTAACGTATTATTGAAGACTGTGGACGTTAATCTACGCTAGAGAATATTCCATGCACCGACCATTGATCATAACTATCCAAAATTCGTGTTCTCCAAGTAGCTGGATTACAGGACACGCCACGGTCCCAGTTCCTGTTGTTTTAGCGAATTTCCTATATTATGAAATTAGGAAAGACCCAGACTCGGTACCGCATACAGTATTTGCGTTTTATGGTGTCCAGATGCAAAAACATTCGTTTGAAACTATAAATATACATTTGCTATGTACATGTAAAGAATAGTTTGTGGGTTTAAATTCGATAACCAGGCGTATAGCTCTGTCCAAAGGAGACTTTAAGGAAAAGGCTTTGTACCCCAAAATTGGGTTTTATGTATGTTTACATTGATTTTATTTAAAAAGGGGGGTTTTATTAGCACCATTAGGATTAGCCCAAAACCCCCATTTATTTAATGATTTTACAGGATTAGTCAAAAGTGTAGTTACCACTTCATTTTGCCTGATTGGGAGATTGACCAACTTAGAAGGGTCTATACTTGTATAGTAATGAAAACAGACATGTGTTGTGTAAATTTTCAAATCTAATCCCCATCGAGTGACACCTAATTTAAAAGACCATACAAGAAAAGAAGAAGAAGGATTAAAAAATATATAATTATCTATGGAAACTCTAGGATTAATCTCAACCCGGTGGATTTTTTATTTCAATATTTGTTACATAAGGTTTTAATTGTTTTAGATACATTATTATTAATTATGAGTCATTTTCTGAGGATGTAGATCTACTGCGACGGGGGTATAATGCAATGGTATTTAGTTTTAGCTAACATCGATGAAATCGAATACACGAACAATCTAAATAACAAAATGCGAAATGTTAAGCTGCACGTTCCTAGCTAACAAGGAAACTATATTTACAAGGTTTGTTTGTCAGCTGTCAAGCTAAAATCCCTAATACATATTTCTAGTACGATTCCATCGTGTTTGATGGAAAGAACGCCTGCAAGGCTGATCGCAGACGACACACCATCAGGTGAGGGGCGTAGTCACGTGTCTACAGATGCGTAAACAATAAACAGCTGGTTTTGACAACTAATGACAAACTCTCAGCTGATTATAGATAAAATATTTTAAAACTGTTTAGCGATACACGACCAAACACACCGCAGAGTAATCTAAAACACGTTAATGTGTGGATGTTTAACATGTGTAATCAGCTGGTTATATAACTTGTGAATCGCTGGAATGTGACCTACATCGTAACACTGCATCTCTAAATAACCACAGAGACAAACGAATAAAAATAAATCATTTAAAGAAAGCTAGAGAGTTATTGAATAAACGGTACCAGTGGACTGACACATACTTTCTCCCTCAAGTGAATTTAAAAAAGACAATCTGTAATAAAACTATCATGTTCTACAAAGTTAATCTAAATATCATTTAATAATTTATTGTTTCAAAAATAATCATCCCATTTCTGAAAATAAAAACAAGAGAGAAAAAAGTTAAATTAATTGATCGAATTTTATGGGGGAACCCCCCCGGTAATACCAAGTTTTTTGCGTTGGTGATATGACCTTACGCTTCATACCAAGTTTCATGGAAAACTGTTGGAAAATAAGGAAGAAATTGATTTTTTAATAATCTCCATAAGAATAAAATTGGACGCTTTCAGACAACGTACTGCGTTTATCATGGACAGTAAATTTAACTTTTTGGAACCGTATGTAACGAATAATTTTAAAAATACATGTTTATTTTTTACTGGTTGTCAATTGTTGAGTGCACTATATCGTTAGTTAGAGCCGTTTTAGAGAAATTTGGATTTTTCACTTTTTTAAAGGGTTTTTAGGGGTAAACTTCGGACCAACGGGGTAGGCTGTGGCTCTGTACACATCCAAACACGCACACAGACCGACACACGGACGGATAGACATCACGTTGAAAACCACTTTTTTGGATTCAGGGGACCCCAAAACGGATATATACTTTCTCCATATACTATGTATAAGGGGAGAAAGTATAAAACTGTAATTGTTTGAGATCTATACTTTTTTCATCAGGAACCTTGTTGTAATACCCTAATGTCTAAAAAGGTGGGGTTTATTTTTCTGTATGGCCCAAAATATAATACTACATGAATTTCCGAATATTTATCTACTGAGAGTGAGACTATCAATGGGTCACAAATCAAAATATTGATGACTAACAGTTGAAGGTTTTAGTAAGAACCTTTAGCACTCATACTGATTGTATGTTTACAACCTGATACGAATTCGTAACCTTTAATGTCACTTTGATTTTTATTCTGAAGTAGTCGGAGTTAGGGCCTACTTAGTGTGTATCTATATTTTTTGAGACCGTATCAGGATTATATACTTATTTTATTTTCATTCACATGTACGATACATACGACGATGGGCATTGTGATTGTGAGCAAAGGTGAGTGTAACATGTAAATATGTTTACTGACAGGGACTATCCAATTCATTTAGCCAGTGAACTAAAAAAATGAATTTAGAATATTCTGAATTCAATCTTCTTAGCATATTTAATTGAAACCTGTGCCCAAAACCCTTTTCATTTTGAGTAGTGTCCCCTTCCGAAATCCATTTCTCCAAGACTAAACACATTACTATTGATATTTCAATATTTTACCTTGAAATGTTAGTAAAGGTTTTAGCGAATTTATGAAAGAACTATATCTCATGTAGTTAGAAATGATTTTTTCTTTTTTCAGAGACCAACAATAGTCGTAAAATTATATATAATATTTTCTTATAACAGTATTCTAATAAAAATTTAATGAGACCAAATTATAAAAGTGAATAAATCCACATTTCAAACAAATATTTAAATAACTAGTATTTTTGTAAAAAATTTTTTTCTTTTTACATGTATAAAAAATTCTAATTTAATATTTTTATAATCAGCAAAAAATTACACAATTAATCCAAAGTTTTTCTCTTTTACGGTTACCAGATATAAAAAAAATCTGATGTACTTGTATTTTATAAGTTAATTTAGATTCGAAAAATTTAAATTTTTTACTTATTATTAATATTTTTGGAGCCTTGATATTTTACTGATTTTGAGACCATACAGTGTATCATTTAGTGTTTATCATGGCAGCAAAGTATTTTCTCATGTTATCATAGGAGATAGGGATTTAATTATGGACAGTTTGATTAAATTATAAATGTTAAAAATAACTTTTCTGATAAATCTCTTGTGCCAGAAACTGTCACTTTTATTTTTCTTTGAATAGTGCCTTGAATCGACATTTTCCAAACTGTATATATTGATATTTCAATATTTTTTTGAAATGTAGTACGCAGGTTTCCCTTTTTAAGTAAAGTATGAATGAGAAATGAGAATGACTTGATTGTGGTGAGATCTTCAAGTATTGTTACTGACTGTTAATTAATCCGAACCACAATTTCGTCTCTGACTTACGAACTGGTCTAATAATGAGGATGAGCTTAGTGAACGTAGCATTCAATAGTGTGGATATCCACACCAGGGAATATCACACTAAAAGGGTCATATAGTTCACAATTCGATACATCCAGTAGTTGAATTTCTAAATTTCGCGACCGTTCCCACTATTTTAAATAATTATTATTTTTTCTTCAATTATACTAAGGATTATTAATAGCCTAACACCAAAATACTTTAACTCTTTCAAAACAAGTATCCACAACCCTCTCAAATTACGCCAGCCAGTCGGACTGATCACCCTCTTTTCTTCGCGGCCAGTTTTATTTCGACACCGCCCCAGACAGACTTAGTTACGTAAGGTTCCTGGTTTTTGTGACCCGCGCCGCACAAAGGACTCCAGTTGCCAAACAGTTATGGAAATGGTCCCGCTGGAGAGGTCCGAGGTCGGGCGTCCGGCACAGGAAGCCGTGGACAGGTTGGCAACAGGCAACATGACGGTCCTTGGAGTCGATACGAATTTGAAGTAGGAGTATCGTCGGCCTAGGATTAAGTTTCTCACAGACGATTTTCAGGGCGACAAGCCTTGGAGTCGCAACGAATTTGAAGTAGGAGTATCGTCGGCTTAGGATTAAGTTTCTCACGGATGATTTTCAGGGCGACAAGCCTTGGAGTCGCAACGAATTTGAAGTAGGAGTATCGTCGGCTTAGGATTAAGTTTCTCACAGACGATTTTCAGGGCGACAAGCCTTGGAGTCGCAACGAATTTGAAGTAGGAGTATCGTCGGCTTAGGATTAAGTTTCTCACGGATGATTTTCAGGGCGACAAGCCTTGGAGTCGCTACGAATTTGAAGTAGGAGTATCGTCGGCTTAGGATTAAGTTTCTCACAGACGATTTTCAGGGCGACAAGCCTTGGAGTCGCAACGAATTTGAAGTAGGAGTATCGTCGGCTTAGGATTAAGTTTCTCACAGACGATTTTCAGGGCGACAAGCCTTGGAGTCGCTACGAATTTGAAGTAGGAGTATTGTCGGCCTAGGATTAAGTTTCTCGTTGGCGATATTCAGAGCGACAAGAAAATCTTACAAGAAACCTACAAGATGGACCTTTGTTCCGAAATCGCGACACCATGGAGCTGTAACATTGAAATATCAGTGAATCCATTATCACATACTTAAATGAGCCACTGATTCTCTTTTGAGAATGTTCCATAACTTGATTCTACACCAGAGGATGAAAGTAAAGAAACTGTACGGCGCACAAACGCTTTTGGACGCTTCTTTTGGTTTGGTAACGAATTTTTTACTGACTAACAATCTGATTCATTTGATATAATATCTTGTATTGGAAATTATACTGGCTACATCCGATAGAAAAGTCTCAGTTGTCCAAACTAGATTTTCTTAGCCTTGAGCAGCGCTCGACCAAAATCCATGGATCAAGAATGAAGCAAATAACGCGTGGTTTCTGGAACGTGTACTCGTGATTGTACGTTCCAGCTGTCTGTTCAAGACTAAGTTGAACCTTTTTTCCCTATTCCTATATTAAATACACATCAGAATGGTAACAGTCCATTACTAGTAGTATGTACTACGAGTATATACTAGCCAATATACTCGTGATTAGCACGGGTAAAAAAGGCTGAGAGGTGTACTGATACAATTAAATTATCGTTACCGGTAATTAATTCTTTATTGTTTACAAAATGACAAAACACGATTGTCTACAACATGACAAAGTAACATCTGTCAAATATTGAGAAAGGATAAGGATTAACGTAATAGAGGCAGGCGCCGGTATAAAACTTAAAATCTACCATTCCACTATTTCGAACTAATAATTCGATCACTAATTTCGATCCAGCAATTTATCTGTAAAAGTAAACTTTATTTCTTCTTCTTCCCGAACTGTCAAAATGTGTTGTAAACGGATGTTGACATTAGAAAATGTAAACATTGAAACCTAAAAGTCCTAGGACGGTCACGGCAGGTCTTTCTTCTTCTTCTTATTCTCGAATTGTCAAATTTTAGTGTTCTCAGCTGTTGACATTCAAATAACTTGATGTTTTCATTCTTTAAAAAAGGAACCATTGAAACTTAGTACGTTCATGGGGCGTAGCTCGAGGGTGTTTTAAGAAAATGAATATGTCTATGTGTTGCATGAGTTTAAGATCTAACTTTGTTTAAAATTTCAAACCGGTTGGTTCAGTATTTTTTTGTGTTTACTAGCTACAATAAACCAACAAACCCACAAACATACAGAAACCAGCTCTTCCTTATAATATTATAGACACGCCATAATTTTAATAACTTTTCATATCAGCTGTATATATTTAACAGCAAATTTTCAAATTTCAATGCCGATATAAAAAATCAATTAAAGAGGACCCGAACACTGTCAAAAATATTTGTGAATCTAACCCTGTGTTGAACTTTATTTTTTTATATTTTTTACACATGTAATAATCATGAACAGTTTACTGTAATTGGATTTGTAACCTGTTGTAAACTAATAATAAATAAATAATTAATATTTTGCGGATAAACGATCCGTTGACCGTCAAATTATGAAGGGGGTACTATAACCTGTAATCCTACATGTCACTGTTGTCTTTCTATTGTTTTGATAGGTAGAAGAACTCCAGGGCCAACTAGGCAAATTTAGATACTAGCAGATCTTAGTATGGTTGCTCAGGACATGAGTGAAGGATCGTTGGTTAGTTAGTTACTGAAATGACAACCTATTTAGATATTTTAAGCCAAGTATGAATGAGAAATGAGTGTAAGATGATTGTGGCACGATCTTTGTACTGACTAAGGCTGACATGTTCCTTAGACAGAACTGTTAATTAATATCCCAATATTCAATGGCATATCTAAGGGACCTACATTTTAACGTGGAGTCCGAACCCACGTTTTCTAAATTGCGAACCGGTCTAATTATGAGGACGGTATTTGCGGATGGACGTTAATCCACACCAGAGAATATCCCATCCACCGACTATCACTCATAACTATCCACAATTCGTGACCTCCGAGTAGCTGGATTGCAGGGCACGTAGGATAGATTACGATTTCGATGACATTATGTGGCTACGTGAATTACTGAGACCAGTTTTTCATTTGTAAGGCTAAAGGACCAATTTCTCAATAATTATTTGGAGGACCCAAGTTTGTACTATCCAGTTATAATATTGTTTACTGATTAGACGTTTTATTTGACGATGTACGCTACTTGTGGTTTTACAATAAATCCAGACAAAGTACACTTGATTTGGTCGATGATAACAGCATGGGGTGGACGGTAGACAAGTAGACAAGCGTGTAGCGTGCGTGACAAGACTGTACTTTCACTGTGAGTGACATTGCAAAGGAACGTAATCCGCCCCCCATCAATACATATAATGGCTTCTTCTGGATCCTAAGTTAATGGGATTCTTCGGTAGTCGTTTTTATACGCTATAAACCCAGACCTGGTCCAACAATCTTTCTACTGTCTTTTATTTAATAACGCGTGCCCAATTATCAGTTCTGCTGGGTTTATTTACTACTAAGTTTTTATACTTAACTAACAGTGAGCCCGACCTTAGTAAGGATTGTATGATTTAGTGTTAAGAAGAACAAACTTTTAAATCTAAATTATTCTGTTCAAAGGAATACATGGAAGAAGTTAATTTTCTGAATAATTAATTGAATAAAAGTTTACTAATAGTTGAAAATTTGTATCATTAATAAAATTTCTTATACATTAAGGTATAAATACACTCTTATTTATATATAGGTTTATAATATACTAGCAGTGCGCACGTACTTTGTACGGGTTGTAGGATTCTGTATTAAGGGAAAAGATACCTATTAACATGACAAAATTATTTAGATTAGATCAGAAAATATTTATTATTATTAAAATTCGTTATACGTTAAGTTGACATTTCAATATAGTATGATATTGACGTAGATTTAAAATCAATAATCAATGTAAACAAACTAATATTGATTTTTATTTGACAGCTGTTTGTTTTCTTTCTATTAACTCACTTTATTCATCACATATTCTCAAAATTAATGACCCGTACTTAAACCATTTAGTGGTAAAAACTACAAAGACAGCTGATTATTACCAGTAGTTATTGAAAACTGAAAGCAAAATGTGATTAATATCGCGTAAAAAGTCAGTTTTTATACTTTTATAAGCTCGTTATATACTTTTCAAGGGGCGACGGACAATATCAAGCATTGAAAACCCTTCTCGAAAAGTTAGAGAATGCATGAAATAAGTTTCATTATTATCAGTTCTCCCGTGTTTTAGGAGAAGGCGGTATAAAATGCCCCCTGGAGCGTCGCAGACAGAAAACAGACTGACAGACACAATTTCAGATAATAGATGTTTCGGCTTCCCTAACGCACGAAACGTAAAAATGAATAACTCTGAGAAATGTACAGACAAAACTTCAAAAATTTCATTTATATAGATTATCAACGTAAACAAACTAATAGATCTATTGATTTTATTTGAGATCTGATGGTTATTTTTTTCTATTGAATAACTTTTATAAATCTGTTCTTCTATAAAACTTATACAAATTATACTGTTCTACAAAAATTTACTGCTCAAACCTGGGGTTTTAAAAGTCCATTATTTTGATAGGGCGTAGTTTGAAGTAAACAAAAACTCAAAGGTATATAATAATGAAAATACGTTTCGTAACTGTGGGTGCCTTCTTTTCACGAGATGCGTTACAGATACACCCATTTTGGCTTTTCTAAAATAACGAATAATATATATTTATTATCATTACAACCAATGTACAGACAAAACTCTAATTTTATTTAAATATTTGAACTTAATATTGTGGGATTTTATTGGTGGAACACGATACTTACCGATCTTGAACATTTTTCACACGGCCTTCACCCAGATTCAAGGGTTGCAGGGCGCATCTTCTCACGAATTCTGAGAAGCGTGAATGGGATGAGGACGGCTGTTCTATGAATGGATGTGTGAATGGTTCAACACGTGTGGTGCGGGCGGCAAAAAACTGTCATCAAAATAGGCGCCTCCTGCAGCGGCTGGAATGTACGTGGTTTTTGTGTAGCGGGGGTGGTACTACTGACACCGTCCATCATCTCTGTTGGCACCACTGGCCGGTTGTATTATCATTTACAGCTGATGTGTTTATTATTAACTTACCTCGAGTGGTGGTATCGTTCGGTGACCGTTAATAAAAGTTTCGGATCATAGCTTATGTAATCTATAGCATCGATATTTATTAAGATTTTATAATTTTTAAATAAGGAGTATAAATTGTGTAAATATTATGAGAAACCAGCCTTAAATACCTGATATTTTTAACCACTTATAATTACAAATATCTCTTTAATAGCAGACCTAGAACTTAACGAACATGGACAGATAGATATAGATTTATAATAACTTATAAATAAAAAACTAATATTAATTTTAATTTGACAGCTGATGGTTATATTTTAGTTATTAAACCTCTAAGCAAAAGTCTCATTTATATTTATAAATTAATTGTTGTGACATAAATTATTCTTAACCATAGAACATTGTGGTTTTGGTGTTTAATGGTGGTATTATGGTTTCCCATGTACGAGAAGTTACATAATGTCACTTATTCTCCATGAAGAACGTGGGAAAAGAGTATGTAGGTTTGCTGCCTCGAGGAAAAAAGAGTTAAGATTTAAAAAATAATCATAAACCTTCACTAGATGAAGCTGTATACAAAATTTAATCAAACTATTTCAAATATTAAGGAATTTCTGTAGATTTGCCTTTTCCCATAAGAATAACATTGGGAATACTTTCCCTTTAAGATTAACTTTGGACCACCAAAAGACAACGTATCGTGTTTAATAGTTTTTGTACCTCAGTAACCATTGACAGAGCGGAAATTCAAAATAATAAATTGTTAATTTTTTAGCCGATTCCAACGGTGAAATATAAGTACCACTTAATAAATTAATAGTGGTATCTCCAAGAAAAATTTAAATTTTTAATAAATTATATGTAAACCCCCATTTAGGAGTACAAATCTCCACAAAACACACTTAGATGTATCAATCTTCCTCCTGTTCAAACATACATTCACAAATTACCCTTTACACGGAAGTAGCAGATTTTATTTCGATCGTATTTACAAGTTATCGTGCACACAAACACATAAACGAATGGTGTTTTTGCCGTCCATACTACCCCTCCCCCCCAAAATGGGCCCCCGGTCTGGTATTACCATGGGTACCACGGAAATAGCTCTATATCTACAGGAAACTAGCTTCGCTAGGTGGGGGCTCCGCCCCAGAACCCCGTGGTTTTTGTCGGCAGTAATAATTAGAATACAGTTAATGGCAGGTAGGGAATGTGCGTGAGAAATTCCATTATAAACTAAATAAATAACCAAAATACATAGCTTAACCCAAATAAATAACTAAATAAATAAGTAAATACCATTATAAACTAAAACACAGTATCAAAATGTGCAAGAAGAAGTCACAGTTCAGTCAAGTAAACTGTTTAGTCACTCGCATAACCTTAAAAACAAAATGTAAACAAACTAGAAAACATAAACAAATGCAAGTGCTTCGATCTGTGGGGTATATCTTCAACTAACAGATATAGTAAAACAATCAGCTGTTGAAAAGAAAATGGTTATAATGTAAACAAAGTTCTGGTACCACAGTATAGGACCCTTTTTGGGTGTCTAGGGTGAAACCTAATTGAGCTACAACAAAATTGATGATCCATAAACCTTCTGCATTAAATTTTATCTATTTGTACCATTTTTCATGGCTAATCGTCCAACGGTGTCCGAGCGCATAAACTTCAAACATACAAATATATATACTTTATACTTTTAACTGAAATGGCGACCTACCCAGGTAGGTATTTTAAGCCAAGTATGAATGAGGAATGAATGTAGGATGATTGTGGCGCGATCTTGTAGTCTTGTTACTGACTAAGGCTGACATGTTCCTTAGACAGGACTGTTAATTAATAGCCCAACAGCCGATGGCAACTAATGGACCTACAGTTTAACGTGGAATCCGAACCACGGCCTCTGAATTACGAATTGGTCTAATTATGTAGATGGTCTTTGTGGATTAACGTAGTATTCAATAGTGCGGACGTTAATCCACACAAGAGAACACTACATCCACCGACCATCTCTCACAACTATCCACAATTCGTGACCTCCAAGTAGCTGGATTACAGGACGTCGCCACCGTCCCAGTCATACATATATATACGTATACATACATATATACAAACAACCTCTTTTATAGATATTGAAGATGCACCAAGAGGAGACATTTAAGACATGTAACGTAAAATATACGAGAACTTGTGTAAACGGTTCTCACGGGTAACGTCACGTCGCTTGGACGTAGTTGCAGGTCGTAGGGTTCAGGTGCGACCGGGGCTGACAGGTGATAACCCGGCCACCGGAAACGGTCGCCTTATCGCACCGGAAGTATCCCAGTGTCCTTGGTCGGTGTCAGGGGCCTTATCCTTGGTCCCGCAGGTGTTCCACCCTGGTATTAATTAGACCGATAATAAGCAGTTGCTTCCAATTACAACGATGGTGTTTCGCGACCCTTGGCCATTGGACATCTACCACCGGAGGGTAGGCAACATTCTCGATCTAATTAGTGTAATTTATCTTGCGTTCTATTAAAGTTGACCTTTATTAGGATGTGAAACCAACAAACTAGATTAAAGATTGTTGATTTTTAGCGGAACTCGTTAGTAAATAAACTGAACTAGTAAAGTGACACATACGTTCTCCCTTTAAAAAGGAAATAAATAATAAAAATATCCCATTAATTTTTTAATTAATAATCTATAACCTATGTGGTCAAGCAAAGTTAACAAAAAAGAATCAGCATGCATAGTTTTTTTATAAAATACCAGTTTACCCGTCGTGATGTACTAAACAGATTAATTAGGTAGGGTTTAGTTCGCTAGAAAAAATATGAAACATAATATAATAACTATTACTTTTCTAAAACGGTGATTATCCAGGTATTTTAAGTCAAATTATGTGTAATAAATGAGTTTATTCATGTAGACTTGAGACATTAAGAGTCTGCATCAGTGGTAGCCATCTTGAAGTCCCGTAAGAGCAATGTTTAATTATGGCGGAACATACCTTCACTTTGGCGTGTGTAGTGGCGTTAATTATCAAAGTATCAATGTAAAACTTTGGAAGTACATTGATGAGATGTGGCTCAAGGGCATGACCTTTTCAATATGTTCAATATGTTCAAAAGTTTAACTTGATATCAAAACAAAAATCCAGGAATATTTTTCAAAATAAATCATTATTATTTTTTTATTGAGAGCGAAAATAAGAAGTTCTGTTAGGTGGTGCCCTGGAGGACTGTAATACCTTTAATTTGACACCTCTTCCGTTAATTTAAGACAATAGGTCAAGGAGATATAGGCGCCAGAATTTAACATTGCTCTTACGGGACTAAAATCCAAGATGGCTACCACTGATGCAGACTCTTAAAACATATATGTAAAATCTAGACAGACTACATCTTACACCGAGTACATATCATTTTACAACCTAGTAAAAAACACACAATCGCAATGCTCTTTTCCTTAAAGCTTCGTGCGTATTTCTCTCATTACACTTTCCTGTACATGTATTAAATTCACATAAAAGGCTAATTTTAACTCCAGCTTTTAAATGTTACAGGAACAAATAAGTTTAAATATTAAAAAGTAAAGGAAAGAAATCCTTAAAAAACATTTACATATCACTCATACAAATTCAAATATTCAGGGCTAACTTTAACTGGGACATTCAAATGTTAAATGAGCAAAAAATACTAAAATATTAAAAAGAAACCGAAACAAAAACAAAACCTTGTTCAAAATATCATCTGAATCACTTGTATTATTAATTCGTTAATAAAGTTCACGTTTTTCACGTTTTAAGGGGGTTTAGGGGCGAACTAAGGTTAAAAATAAAACATTCCCAAAAATGGAAAAAGGTCTGCAGATTCCGTGAATATATACATACCTAATTTCGTATAAATCGAATAAACGGGTTAGGCTGTGGCTCTGTACACATCTAGACAACACACGGACAGACAGACATCACGTCGAACCACAGGTTTTTTGGAGTCAGGGGACCCCAAAACGGATATATGCACTCTCAACTCAAATTCTAAAATGTTGACGGAAAAAATACTTTATCCATAGGATAGTATTGTAAGTGGGGGAGTGTAAAATAATTTTTTACCAACACATACTTGATTTTCCGAAATGTCCCGCGTAGTTTCTGGCGCGTGGTTTCTTAAATGTGAAATAAGAATTTTAAAACTATGCAAGTCGTTTTCTCTAATTTATTTTTTATCATATTTTTGAAGTGGTCAATTTGGAATAAATCTGTAAGTATTGCACCTAATGTAATAAAATCTTTACCAGATATTCTTAAATAATTTGAGAAGATTTTGGTGAATCTCAGTGTAAACATATTTAATAATAAATTTCAAATGTTGTAAGTTAAAAAATAACTTCCTATTTTAATTTACGCAAGCATTATGGAAGATATTGTCTCCAATAACTTTATTTATTTTATTAATTTATTTTAGGGTTTAATAACAAAAAGTTATTCATCAAAATATAATTTAAAAAATGCTATAACATTTGAAAACGCCCAAATTTTTATTTTTTTAAATCACTTTTCTCATATCAAATAAAACATTTAATTTTAATTTGCATAGTTAGAGGTAAAAAATCATTCGTTGCAAAAAATGCACCAAATTAAAAAAAAAGTTTAAGGTAGTTGCGGATCCCCTTAAAGGGTGTGCTGGAACCGTTTATTTAAGAAATACAAATATTTTGTTACGTTATCAATGGCAGTGATTATTTCATATCGAAACCTCTACTAGATCAAATCAAATCTACGTTTGTTGCCACAACAGTGATGCTGCCAAACTACAGCATCGACGTCATTCAAGAGTGTTGAGAGGTCTACTACAGCATGTACAGTAGAACATTTTATGCTGTATTATACCTCAAAATACCCCGGTGCAGCAGACCTGCGTACTCAGCGAATCTCCTAGTAATAATAAAATATGACGAGTTCTATCAATTGGTATCGGAAAATATGAGAGTTTATGTACTCTCCATTAAGATTAACGTGGGAAAGAGGATTCAGGTTAGCTGTGGTGAGAAACACTGAAAGTAGGCATTACCTCTATAAAGATTTTTGTCTTGACCATTTATACCATCTGTCTGTAAATAAAGGGATTAACTTATTCTCACCTGTGATTAACTTGAGAAAAGAGTATGCAGGTTAGCTGCCATGATAAACACATAAACTTTTAATTTTAAACATAAATCTATGGATCTCAACAAGTTTCACTAAAAAAGCGTTAATAAGTGAAATATTAAATTTTCCTTATACTCCATACTATTAACATTGTAGCCCCAAAATACAATGTATTGTGTTATTTCTTTTAATATCTCGTTAACCATTGGAGATAGAGCAAAACTTAAAGAAATAAATTGCGTAGTTTTTAAGATGATTTGAATGGTAAAATTTATTTTTTTAAGCGAAATTTATGTCAAAGTTGGTGTTGTTTAGTTAATTTGTTTAATATTTAATTTTTTATATTTTTCTGATTTAAATACTGTGTAAACTTATTAACCAGGAACGAACAAAAATAAAAAAAGGTTTTGTTTTGCTCCTATCCGAACAATAATTTACATTCGGGTACCCTGGTTCTGAAACATCCCAGAAAAACCCATTAACTACATTATTCATTATCGAAACAAGTTTATTTTTTCATTTATACTTGATAAATAGCAGTACATGTTTATGAGGTTTTTATTGTCCTGTATTTTCGTATTTTGATGTGTTGGATTATAATTTGATTTATATATGATGTTGTTTTAGATTATAGTAATCGAACAATGGATTTTCACTAGATTATCCCATCACTCAGTGACGCCCGGCCCATAAGAACCCTAAGACGGAGTCCTTCCGTTCACGAAAAAAAGATAAATTAAGAAATCACTCAGAATAGAAATCAATTACTATCGGAAATAGCATAATTTTACATTCCCAACATTGTTTTTTGTGGAAGGCAATGCATAGTTGAGAAGAAAATGAACAAACGATTTCGTAATACTCTAAATCATTATATTCTGTTGTTGTGTGCGTCGGCCTTTAAAATCCGTGACGTCTATTTAGACGGTGGTTAAGAGGTAATTTGTGTCTCCATGACAGAAAAAACATTGTTCATTTACATTGTTTTATAATGTTTGCAATTATAGAACTGTTACCTGCATTTGTGAAACGAAGTAACTGATCAAATGTCTACGTAGAGTAGGCGTACCAAGTACTGCGGTGATGTATAATAATAGGCCAGTTTTAGACGATAGTTTTATGACATGTTCATAATAGATGAGTTATCCTATTACTTTTACCCACGACCACTGCCACCACTACCAGTAAAGTCCTGATATCTGTTATCATTACCTGAGACAGATAATCAGTCTTGGAATTTTATGATTAGAATCATCATGATAAACTACCATTACACTGCTAAAACTACGGGTACAACCATGCAACATCATTAGTTTCATTCTTTCTCAGTTGCGAACATGAAGAATCAGCCCTAAAATACTTATTCGTTAAGTTTTTACGTTTTTTGTCATGCTGACATTCATATTTTATAAATTTATTGTCTTGCTAAAAATACGAAACAATAGTTTTTTTACATTCCAGCCCCATAGTATTTTGGTTTTGGTTTTTGGAACTCCTAAATGGATTTATCCTCTGAAACCCCAAATTTGAAAGTTTTATTGAAAACAATGACTTCTCCATGTTCTATCAGCAGCAACAAAATATATAATATTAAAAGATTTTTTTTAATTTTTATTAATATTCCTAACTATAATTCTCTCCACCTAATGGTTGTAGTTTTTGCAATACAAAACTGTTTACCAGGCGACCCACCATCCATTGTTCTTTCATATTTTTGTTTACATAAGGTTTTATATACATTCATATTTCCTTTTGTTTCTTCCAATGTCCCTTACTTCTAATGCCCCACCAGTGCATCCCCCCAAACACAGTCTTCAGGCGGGGGAGTCAACAATAGGGCACGTGGGCCTAAGGCTTTGGGCTTTAGGCCTTTGTTGAGACGGCAGCTGAACCTTTTTTGGGACAAAAGAAGACACAAGAAAGACCCTGGAAGACGTAAGAATTGGGCCCAAAACTCCAAGGACAAACGGGGGGGAGGAGCACGCGACACCTGGCGAGCTGAAGGAGGGGGTAATTGAAAAACAATACTGTGGATATGAGGGGCCAAGGAGCAAACATGCGTACCACAACAACATACTGTGTCCTGTGCGTTTCCAAAGTCCCACTCGTTGTTTTCAATGAATATAAAAAAATATTACACCTATTAATTTTTTATACAAAAATGAAAGTTTTAGATTTTAAATTTTCACCTCATCAACCCTAAAAATGTTTGTATTTACTTCCCTGTGGAAAATAGGTTAGATCATGGACATGTTTTCAGTTCATATAAACAGCTGTTCTTATGTTTCAAATTTTGGTCTTACAAATTTCTAACACCTCCCTCAGAGATAAGACATATCCATGTCAAAAAGGGTAATTTCGGTATCCAAATGTTTTAAAAATAACTCAAGCTTGTTATAGAAAACAAAATGGGTTGAATCTAAGGACTCGAAATATATCTTATCTAAAGCTACAACATTTCAAAGTTTGAAATTGTTAATACTGTATTGTGATTAATTCGATGATTTTTAAGATAATAAAGAATTAATTTGTTTTAAGGTATAGTTTAATTTGACTACCACCATTTACCAACTTAAAAACTAAACTAACTACTATCTTTAATCAATCGATACTAGCTCCACGACTAAATTGTTCCAGAGAAAAGTATAATTTTATGTCCTTGGTGAACGCAGTACTTAGTCTGAGACCACCCAATAATATTCTTAAGGTTTGCAGTGTAGGGTTACATAGCTTAACAAAATTCAATCAAAAAGTTAGGATTCACCCGGGGGGGGATTATGTCCCCAAATATTTTTAACAAATGTTTTAACTTGTTTTCTCTTGTTGTTAGTTTAAGGAACAATCTAAGGATGCTGATGGGTTTTCTAACTGGGCACTGTAGGCTCAGGGTTCATCTGAGTAAGATGGGCATTGTACAAGAGGGTGAATGTCACTTCTATCAATCTGGGGAGGAAACACCTAGACACCTATTGGCATTCCCCGGGGAGGGGGGGTTTACGTCCCTAAAGATTTCTAACATATGTTTTAACTTGTTTTCTCTTGTTGGAATTTAATGATAATATTTGCAATTACAAATTTTAAAATAAAATTTAAATAAACGTAACAAATTATGATAGTTTTATGAAAGACTAGCCAAAGTACCCGTTCTTCGCACGGGTAAAAAAGGCTGAGAGGTGTAGGCTCTACTGATACATTTAAGTTATTGATAATTAATTCTTTATTGTTTACAAAATGACAAAACACGTGTCTAAGTATATATCTAAACATGACAAAGTAACATATGTCAAATATTGGGAGAGAATAAGCATTAACGTAATAGAGGCAGGCATCGGGAGAAAATTAAAAATCTACCATTCCACTATTTCGAACTAATAATTCACTAATTTCGATCCAGCAGTTTATGTGTAAAAATTAACTTTATTTCTTTTTCTTACCGAACTGTCAAAATGTAAAGTAAACTGATGTTGACATTAAAAACTGTAAACCATGTCTTCTGCTTGTCGAACTGTCAAATTTTAGTGTTCACAGCTGTTGACATTCAAGTAATTTTATGTTTTCATTTTCTAAAAATGTAAACATTGAAACTTAGGACGTTCACAGGGCGTAGCCCGAGAGGATTTTAAGGAATTGAGTATGCCTATGTGTTGCATGAGTTTAAGATCTGTCTTTGTGTAAAATTTCAACTGTTTGGTTCAGTATTTTTTGCGTTTATTGCCACAACAAAAAAAAACACACAAACCCACAAACATTTAAAACAAACATACAGAAACCACCTCTTCTTTATAATATTATAGATAGATTGCAGTTTATTATATTTACTCAATGGAGAAAGTATGTTTCAGCCCACTGATACCGTTTAACGAACGGATCTTTTCGGCGAAGTATGTATTTCTCCTCCACCATGTTGACAGAACTCGCGACTTCTCAGTTTATTTTGACACCGCCCCTATAATCTCGTTACACCTGGTGACGGGATCGAACCCAGGACCTCCTCACTGTGGTAAAACAAAGAGGTGATGAATGTACTCAAACAGACTCCCTTCCCAGGATCGCCGGGACTCGGGGGCCCTGTACTCTATTGTGTCGTTGGTCTTAAATTTTCAAGGGGCATCAATGGTGAATGATATATTTGTTGGGTTAGGACAAGGGACAGATTTATGTGGCCTATACTCCGATGGTTTCATAACTGTGAAGCGTCTGAAATTGAAAGCGGTTTTTATATCTCATATAAAAACGAAACTCTGTCACTTTCCTGTGACGGGAATAGATTTATTTATTGATTTGTTTATTTGGGTATTTTCTCTTTAAGGTTGGTACTCATTCTTTTTATTTAAACTAAGTGATTAAGTAAGTATAATTGTTGAACAAAATGATTATTGATAGAAATTTATCGTTTTCGATTTTAATATTTTACTTATACTGAATAATTTCATACATCCTGCTTATTTAAGGCAAGAACGAAGAGACTGGTATATAACTTTAAGAAACAGTAAAATTTACAATAATCGTTAAACCAGGTTTTCATATTTATAAAAAAATATTATATGAAATTAATTACATTCTGTTATACAAGGAGCGGAAAACCCCTACCTATATTCTTCCACACACCGTTCAGCGGCGGAACACCTGGGGAAGTGGGAATAGCAATTGTTGCAAAGCCAACATGATGCCACTTTAGTCGCCATGGAGCAGTGGTTATCTGTGCAAAGGCATTTTGTTATTGAAGCATATTCTAAAAGTGAAGATTTAACCATCGCTACCCAGCGGCAGTTTCATGCAAACTATCAGTGAGGTCGAAAACAGGAGAAAACACATGGTCCTGATAAGAATTTGGTTCCAACAGTATGAGACAACTGCGCACACAACCAATGCTGTGATAGAATTCTTTCGACGGATGTTTTGTGGGAGAGTAATCTCACGTTTCGGGGATATCGTGTGGCCAGCACGCTCCCCTGATCTGAGCGTCTGTCACTTTTTGGGGCTACTTAAAATCTAGAGTGTAAATAAGTAAGTCTCGCACATTGGGCGAACTAAAAGAGACCATGAGAACGCCATCCTCAAGTGTTTGACCGTTTTGGGACGAGACTGGAAGAATGCTTATTAAAACAAGGATATCATTTGACGGGCGTAATCTTTAAAACTTAAACTGGTAAATTACGATGTTATTATGTAGTTTTTGTTAATGACAATTAATTAAAGTCTGTAATAACCAATTAAATCTATTGTACCCCTGATCTTCTTTGAGTTATTCGTAATTTAAATTGTGTCGGTTGTAGTATATGTTAAAACTATATATTTGCAATTTAATGTTGTTTCCATTTATTTTGGTGTTGGTTGATATTTAAAAAAATGGAAGTTAAGTTTAATTCAGTGTTTATCATTAACGATGTTTTATATATTATCAACACGATTAACAAACGACTTCGAAAGCAGAATTTCCTACGGAAATTTGGAAATAAACATACAATATGTTGGTTAGAAAATAAAAATAATAAAATGTCCGAAAGCAGAATTTCCTACGGAAATTTGGAAATAAACATACAATATGTTAGTCAGAAAATAAAAATAATAAAATGTCTATCAAATTGTATATACAAGTTTAGTGGTTTGTTAAATAATTTATATATTATTTAGTTGAATACTCAATTTTTTAACCAAGGAGAGATTTAAATCTCTCCTTACAACTACTTCTTCAAGTTTTTTTGTATTTTATCGCTTTTTAGTAAGTGTAATGTGTTTTTGTTGTGAACATTTTTATTATTCTTTCCGATATTAAAATCGATTCGGGTGAATTGAATTGTTGACTTTCAGCCTAAAATAATCTTCTGGATTTGTCTTCATGTTGCAAGTCTCCAATAACGTTAAAACTAATCTTGTTTATTTTACAAACATCGAATCAAAATTATCTCACAAACGCTACGATACAATGTCATCAAAACATCAAACTAACGAAGATACTGTGGAGGTGTTCCTGCTTATTAATTAAATAACATCCCTTACAACTAACGATGGCAGTTTGTTCGTGTTAGATAACCACTTCATTAGAATGAACTTTGGAGTCGGACCTTGCCCTTAGCGAGCCGACTTGAAGAAAACGTCAATCTTATAATGTTAGCTTTTATTTATTAAATGTCAATAATTAGTTAAATATAGTTATAACCAAACTATATTTTTGTATTCATTTAGTTTAGTTGGTGTCATTTAAAAAGGAGTTATAATATCTAGCGATTTTCCTTATTACAATTTTATTTTTTCAAAAAACACATGGTAAACGATTTATAACAATCAACTCTACGAATCTTTATTATTGACACATCTTAAAAGATTTATTTAAAATGTTATCAAATAGACCACTGATAAATCTATACTATAAACATATTCTGTTTTTAAAGAATACGATGTTTCTTAACTCGAATTAAAAGAAATATATGTTTCAGAGTTTATTGCTGAAAATTGCTCTCTTGGGACTAAAAAATCCAAAGATGGAGGTGCGGAATATTCTTGTTTTAATTTACTATTGTACAAATACAACAAATAAATAAACTTAAGAATTCAAATTATGGCCGCAATCTACTATTATAGTTAATTTTGACATGAATATATATTAGCTCTAGGGGGAGGGGTTTTGGCAATTTGCACGACCAAAATTTGAAACAGTGACGTCATATGGTTAGTGTCATCACAGTTTGGTTATAAGAACAGCTGTTTAGATCAACTGAAAACATTCCCTTTAGATGTAACCTATTTCCTACAGGGAAGTAAATGCAAACATTTTTACTCAACACTTTTACTTTTCCTTTTATCGAATTTTCCATAGGGAAGAAGCTATAAGAATCAGCTCAAAAAACTACACAATTTAGTTCCTTAAAGTTTTTCTTCATCTCCAACGGTTATTGAGATATTAAAAAATCTAAACACAGTACGTTGTATTTTGGGGCTCCAATGTTAATCTTATGGAGGCTAAGGAAAAATTAATATATCCATTATTAACCAATAGTTTTGGATGAAACTTTGTATTTAGCTTCATGTGGTCGGGATCCATACGTTTATGCTAAAAAATCATAGTTTATGTGTTCCTCAAACCCGCATACTCTTTCCTTGATGATTAAGTGTTCCTCACAGCAGCTAACCTGCTTACTCTATCTTATGTTAATCTTAAGGAGAATAGGCAAATAACTGTCATATTTATCGACAGATATTTATAAAACTTGTCATATATTATTGATTTGGAAATTCGCTGGGTACGCAGGTCTGCTGCGACGGGGGTATGTTTTACGTTTACATAATTTTTACTTCATATGATTGATTTTGGTGGAGACATTATAAGACATTTGACAATTCAAAATCATAACGAACCTTTTCCCTTTGGCCTTGACGGATGGCCTTGAGGGTTCCTGATAGCGGGAACGCAGTCGGGCGCGTTATCGAACGATGATCGGGTGCTCGGGTGCCCGGGCGCCGACAGCCGTATCGGGTGGTCGTGATATCGGATGGCTACCGGACTGTTGTGAAAACCTCCGTGTGAAAAAACTCATTTGTGTTGCGGCAACGGGCCTAGCTCATTCCTAATTCTTTTGACCCAACTCTTACCGGTTAATCGTTTCTGAATCTTAAAATAATTAATTATATGAGAATTTCACCCTAATACTTAGATTAGATCATTGAAATGGCAACCATACACAATGTAGGTATTTTAAGCCAAGTATGAATGAGAATTGAGTGTAAGATTATTGTGGCGCGATCTTTTAGTCTTGTTACTGACATGTTGCTTAGACAGGACTGTTAATTAATAGCCCAACAGCCAATGACAATTAAGGGACCTACAGTTTAACGTGGAATCCGAACCACGGCCTCTGAATTACGAATTGGTCTAACTATGAGGATGGTCTATGTGGATTTACGTAGTATTCAATAGTGCGGACGTTAATCCACACAAGTGAACCCTACACCCACCGCCATCGCTTACAACTATCCACAATTCGTGACCTCAAAGTACCTGGATTACAGGACGAAGTGTAACAGTATCATTTGAGGTTTGGTTCCTTACGTTTCTTTAGATGCATATTTTTATTTTTCTATGCATTACCATTATTATGTAATATTAAACTCATAAGCTGAGGTTTAGTCGTGGATGTAATTTGATAAAATATGGCTAATTGAAAACCGTTCGACTTAAAAGTGGCTACTTTTAGTAAACATCCCTTATCCCCCGAAATCTTACCAAAACTAGATGGAAACAAATCTAATAGCAATGATTGGTTGATTGGGTAAAAAAAAGCTAACTTAGAGATCTTTAAACTAGGAAGAAATATTTTAAGCAATGAGAGCATTTAAAAAGTTTTGATAGTTTTTTTTAGTTTATCAGGTTAGTATAGTGTGTCGCACGTCTCTCGTTTGAAATGTGTTTACCGGACGTACACAGTAATCCTATACTCGGTTGGTAAACAGCTATTTCCCGGACTAGAAACGTAAACATACTATATCCATATATGACCGACACGAAATGACAGCATGTAAACTGCCTGAGTATAGTAAAGTGAAGACGACACATATAAGGTGACGGCAACATACTGACGTACTATTAGTTAGTTAAACATTTGAAAATTACTAATTTTTTTCCTTCAGCTCTAGAGTAGTAGGATGGCAGTATAGTAACACTCATTTCAGCTGTATATTCATTCTATAAATACATTTAGTAATAGTAAAAAAGACGTAACAAAATTTCTGTTTTGTGTTAATTTTTCTAAAATATACTAAATCTATATGTATTCCTATTTTAATGTATAGATTATGTATCCCTTCATCTAAATATATAAAACAAAGTCGTGTTTTATATATTTGTATCCAATTTTTAAGGAGTTACACGCATTATAACTCGAGAACGGCTGGACCGATTTTAATGATCTTTGATTTTTCGGATTCGTCTCTGCTCCGGTCATGCTATAGGCATATTCAGTTTCTATAAATTCAATTAGTTTTCATTTTATAGCGTTTTAATTTTCTAATGTTAACCTTATGGGGAATAAGTTTGTTTACAAATTATCTACAATCAAAACATTTGATTTCTTAAACCAGCTGTTTGTTTACTGTCCGTTAGCAATATGCTTTACTATCCAATGCCATCTGAATCATTCATTAATGTAAAACTATGAAGTAAATATGTACTGTACAAAATGAACAGCATTATTCGCCACGTTAATAGTTTACGGTTTTTGGGAATTATGTACTGTATTTATATTTCTTTATTTTCTGTATGATTAAAAGTCACGTGTTTATATGTTTGCCAAATAAAAAATAATTACAATGTTTATACATATTGAGTTTATTATAATAATCAGCTGTTGTATATTTAAAGCTTTCACAACGAAGCCGCAATGCTAATTGACTTCAGGACATGGCCAATCTTAAAGTTAACATGTATTTACTGTTAGGCGTTACGAAGTTCGCCGGGTCAGCTAGTTGTTAATAAATACAAATTAAATTACAAATTAATAAATTACCATCTACGTAATCATATACGTCAGCGTTTTGATCCTGTGAAGAACACGGGTCCTTGAGGCAGTTCTTTACACGCCATTGGCTCAAGAGGCAAAGACAATACCCGTGGACAGGTGTAAGGAGAGGCCGGAAGGGGATTAATGGCCCATTATGGAGCACAGAAATGTCGAGTATGTAGACGTAACACGATCCTGGTAGACTGAGAGACCAAGAGGTCCTCGTCCACGCCGACTCTTGTTGTCCAGGGGTACGAGTACGTCATTTACTATTTGTCACGATATGTATGGTTTAATTGATGGACGAACGGAGTGAGAATATAAACGTTCGTGTGTGTTTGTGAACTCAGACGAAAATAACGAAACTAAAAAAAATGAAATATCACGCGGATACTCGAGTAAACTGTACTCCTAGTATAACGCGAAAAGAGCGTGCTAATTTTTAGTACTTACACGTATAACTGCGATCGACCTAATTACATGGATAATTATGACAAGTTCTCATTCATAAAAGATAATTAAAGAAAAAATTGTAAACTCCAACACTGAACTGAAACTGAATTCGTTTCTTCACAAATTCTGTAATCGCATTTCTCATATAGTTTTATAGTTCATATATCACTTGGAAGTAGAGAAGGGGAACTATTTTCAGGTTCCCTGAATTAAAAAAAGAGGTTTCTGACTGGCCTCTGTCTGTATCGTTCTGTCTGCACAGTGACCCTGAGATCACACCTATTGTCTGTTTTTCATGAAATTTATTTGGTACAAGGGTGTACTTTGTAAATCTTTTTATTTATAAAAGATTTTATAAACTTCTTTATCAATTTTTAAATCCCTAAAACCCCTTTAAAAGGTGAAAAATCCTCATTACTCAAAAACGTTTCAAACGATTTTGAGAAGTCTCAAATAATAAGTTATAACACTACGTAGGCTATTAATGTGAAAAATCGATTCTTTTTAAATTATACGGAAAAATACTAAATTTGTAAAATAGTTTAGCCATCGCCATTCAACCCAGTTGCAAAAAATAAATAGATAATTATTCTACGAAAAATAGTTTTAAAGAAAAGTAAAGTTACGGTACGTAAAAAACACAGTTCGTTGTCTGAGATCGTCCAATGCTATCCATTGTGGAGAATACAAATATTCCATTTATTCATTTTTTTATTAATTGCTTTTTATGAAAGTAAATGTAGCTTAAAGACGCGTCATCCAATAAAATCCGCTCAAAAACGCTTCAGTTTACCTCGGGAGAGGGTAAAATATTTAATTTACTTTTTATGGAATCAAGTAAAGTGTCAGTTTACTATTACTATTTACTGTTATATGACAAAAATTGAGATGGTAAACTCAAAGGTTTTGAGTTTTACTTGTTCTGATCTCAAAGAATCTTGAACACGCCTAGCCTATTGCCTTCCCTCTTTACCTGTCAGGCCAGCACCACCCACAGTTCAGATTACTGCACATGTTGGAACTTGCAGCCCCTAAATCACGGATCTCTGCATCTCCTGTCCTGGGTATTGTCCTGCAGGAAGACGCAGGTAGGCAGATGCGCAAGAGATCCTTGGAAGGGTGCTGGGAGCGCCGGCGACCTGTGAGTGTGTGTGTGAGTGGCTGTGTAATATATCTGCGTGTGTGTGTGAGTGTGTGTGGGGGAGGGGTCGTTGTATATGTAAACACTCCTCCACCCCACAGAATGCAATACAGTATTTCACCATTATTGCAACTCCCCCTCTTCAGAGCGGAGTTGAAGTTATTGGTTTCGGTAAGACTCCGCATAAGCGTGTTAGTGTTTCAAGCTGTGTTGGTTTATTCAATTTTTCTGTTTTATTTTTTCATCTGTCAAATCACTTGTGAGATTATTACATTGATTTGGATTTGTGTTTCAGATTAAATTTTAATTCATTAAATTAGGAACCCCTCTGTAGAAGATTTATCAAAAAATTTCAAATCCCTGCGTGAATTAAGTTACGTAATATTTATTTGTAAATAGTATAGGGTTTAAAGATGTAAAATTCACACCCTTAATTTCTAAATAAGACCTCTATCGGTTACAGCCCTCACCACCCCTTCCTTTTCCCTCCCCCAATTACATCTGTTTGTTCACCTAACCTGCAGCTCATTTCGGGAGGAATCCTCCAAATTAAACAGGACCACTTTTTGTGCAGTTTTTACTTTTGAAGTAGACTGTAGACTGTAGCCCCCCGGGGGTTCTCACGATCGCCTTTCTATTGTGGTGATTCTTTGAATGCCCCCACCCCTCCCTCCGCGCTACCCCTCTCGGCGCGTTCCCACCCCATCTTTACAACACACCTGAACCCCACAAAAACCGGCCTTCCCTGCCAAACACGGCGACGCGGATTTTGGAGATTTAGGGCAGATTTCGAATTTCAGATTCAAATGCTACTGAATGAAATAGATTTCTGTATCAAGTTACAGTACTTTAAAAGTACGAATTTCGACATTTCCTAATTTATTTATAAAATTCATAAATTGATAAACTTACTATGCTTACATTTTCCGAAAATTTTCGTAAACACTACTGTCTGTCATATTTTAATCTATTTTACAGTTTTGTAGTTTTGCAATAAGGTTTTTGAGTTTCTAATTTTTTTTGGCGTTTGCCTTGCTCACATTTTATTTCCCCCATTAGATTAGTGCCGGGAGTGTGTGTATCTATGATTGTATTAGGTGAGCAAAAGTAAACTAAGTCAGGTAGCAGCAGAATATTTGTTGTATGGTTTTCAGATCGTTGGATCGCATATTGTGTTAAAGCATTTCAGCGCCAGGTGTTATTAGTGTGACTATTATGTTAGTGTTGGTGTTATTTGTATAAATTTATGTTCAAAGTGGGACAATTCTTCTATTTTTTACAATTTTAGAGTTTTTAAGTAAAATAATTAAAAATATTCCTTTTGTTGGATTAGAAAAGGTGTTCCGTTCTCAACCATAACATTTTGGTTTCTTTTACAGCACATAGGACCGGGAGCATTTAAATTCCGCCCTTCAGCAACAATTGTTATTAATTCGTGCACTCTATTCTTCGAATAATTTAGCGTAAATGTCAAAAATGTACTATTAATTTTTCTGTTTTTATAAATAGTCTACGTTTAATGATTATGAACCTTTTATCTAAAATAATAAAATAAAAGTAATATAATGATAATATAATAATTAGTTTATAATAATATAATAAAATATAGTAATATAAAAAAATAATATTAAATAGTAATAAAATAGTAAAAATTGTAAAATAGAAAAATAGTAATAAATATAGTAATATAGTAAAATAGTAATATAATATTATAATAATAGTAATACAAAATAGTAAAATATTTAAAAGGCTAAAAATAACTTTGACCTTTTAAAGAGTTTGATTGCTTATCGGATTGCTAATTAGATAACATATCTATGGGGTTTAAACAGGGAACAACAAAATAGGAACATCAGTTAATTACGCATGAGAAATTTGAACGGACATTCCAATATGCAAAATATACAAGTTAAATTATATAATTTACATCAAAATTAAACCAACCACAGTAAAAGATAGGTTTAAAACTTTTAAAATTGTTAAACTTTTATTACTGTGCAGAAAACTTTAATAAAATACATTTTATTTTTCTACGTCTGTTTTATAATTTTTACCAAACTTAACGATTTTTATATCTGGTTGGCGTTTCTACGTTTTACACTCTCCCCTTGTACTAATCCCGTGTTCATACTGTAGACTGATTATATAAAATATTGCCCCAATAAAGACTTTCAATAAAACTATTCCAAACAAAAATAATTAACGATGATGAATCGATTAGAGATCTAACTGATAAAATTTAGCCAGACTAGTTGCTGGCGACTCCTTTTGATCATTATTGGACATCTCTATTTAGCCTCTTGTGTTATTTTTTTCGTTTTGAAGTGCCCAGAGGCCAAAAACAACAGGCGTTAAAAATGTTCTCTATAATATACGGCTATTTATATCTATACAGGGAAAAAACGTCCATGGAAAATGTTTCAGAACTTCGGTGAGTGATTGGGTATATTAAAAGGAAGAAAAAAGTTCCAATGGTGGTATGGCCTAAACCGCTTATTTTCTTAGATATCCGCCATTTTGTATTTTTCACAAAATATTATTTATTTCAAACATTTTCTAACGGATTATTTTCAAATTTTGTATGTGTTTTGCACTAGTACACTACTATTATAAAAAAAACTTTAGCGTATATGGCGCACGATTCGTGCGCTGTCAAGGAGACAATTTGTCCACCTTTTGTTTAGATATCTAAGTTTTAGATTTTCCCAACATTTCATTTTGGTTATTTTTTTGGTTTTGTGGCAAGAGGCCAAAATTGGTGTATTATTGCCAGCTGTACGATGATGTCTTCATTAAACGAAAAAAGAAAGAACCATGTTTTAACTGTCAGATTTGATTTGTTTATTTAACCACTTCCTTAAATAAAAGCTGATTTCTCGATCGTCGGTGTTTATATGGGAAAAACTCTTTGACCCCATTTATTTTCCATTGACACATTTTGTATTTTTCAAAAATATTTTTTAATTGATGGCAAACATTTTTCTAACGGATTTATAACGTCACCTTGGACATGGTGATTGGTTAGCACTACCGCTCCAAAAACAATTATCACAAAAACTATTATAAAAAAATAACTAGCATGATCCAAGCTCAAAATTCAAAATGGCGGCCATTACACATTTTAAAACTTAAATACTTTGAAAACGGTAAAAAATACAATGGCAATGGATTTGGATTTTGAGCTTGGATCCTGCTAGTTATTTTTTAATAGTAGTCTACTAGTGTAAAACACATACCAAATTTGAAAATAATCTGTTAATAAATGTTTGAAATAAAAAATACAAAATGGCGGATATCTGAGAAAATAAGCGTTTTAGGCCATACCTCCATTGGAACTTTTTTCTTCCTTTTAATGTACCTATTCACTCACCGAAGTCCTGAAACGTTTTTCATCGACACCCTGTATATACATAGAAAATTTTTAACGACTATTGTTTTTGGCTTCTGGGCACTTCAAAACGAAAAATAACATGGTCCCGGGTCAGTAATGGTGACACAAAATTAACATTGTTGTTATAAGAGTAATACCAATATGGCGGAGATAATATGCTTATCATTCACCACACAGACTCTAGAAATCATAGTAACGGGCAGTTGAAGTCTTTTTAATTAAATTAAAAAAAAGGAACAGCGTAAGCGGTATCAAGCGATTGACAGTTATTTCGCCCAACGCGCCCAAGGTGCTCAATGTCGCCCCGGGCGCTCCCCTAAGAAAAGGGCAGCTGAAATTGAAAATTAAAAGTAGACCGTTGCGCACGCGACGCAGTTCGGCTCAGGAGGGATGAAGACTCCAACAACCCCAGTGATAACGGCTCGACAGTCGACACACCTGCCCTCTACAGTCTACAGTCTACAGTCCGCACTACACCAGACTGCTGTACAAACTAGTTCTACAACACATTTAACAGTTCCTTTCAACTATTATATATTTAGAAAACTATAGCTTATCTCTGGGAATTAACAAGATGGGTGGGTGGAGAGGATCTACTAGGACGGTGACGTCATCCTGTAATCCAGCTACTTGGAGGTCACGAATTGTGGATAGTTGTGAGCGTGTAGGTGGGTGTAGTGTTCTCTTGTGGGGATTCACGTCCGCACTATTGAATACTATGTTGTTCCACAAAAACCATCCTCATAAGTAGACCAATTCGTAATTCAGAGGCCGTGGTTCGGATTCCACGTTAAACTGTAGGTCCCTTAGTTGCCATCAGCTGTTGGGCTATTAATTAACAGTCCTGTCTAAGGAACATGTCAGCCTTAGTCAGTAACAAGACTAAAAGATCGCGCCACAATCATCCTACATTTTTATTCCTCATTCATACTTGGCTTAAAATACCTACCTTGTGGTACGGTCGCTATTTCAATAATCTAATCTAATCTAAGACGTTTAAGTTTTGTATCCCAGAAAAGCGGAAGTTGGTCATATCTCAATAATTTCTGACTGTCTGTAACGCTAAACATGTTATATTTACAGAATCTTTAAAATTGATAATAACGTTGGTTTATTCAATATCTTTTATTCGACTTTTCCAACACGTCAGTGGTTTTAATTACAAAACGTTTCTGCAGTTGCAAAAACTCCTCCGGCTTTCAAGTGATTACGTAATAATTTGCATTAAAAATAAATGTTTAAAGTTACAGATATCAGTTATACCATGTAATCATTTATACTATACCTTTTTATCGTGCACAACACAATATTATATTGTGATAACATTTATTCAACATATTCAGGGTACTTGGTTGATCTACAAAGATGTTGACACAGCTAGTTAAGTTTTGAATGTTTTTACTGTGGAAGACAGTATCAAGTTTTTGCGAGAGAAACTTTCTCGTACCAGCAGTAATTATTTTTAGAAACTAGACACTATAACACTGTAGAACAACGAATTCATGAGGCACTACATTACACACGCAGTAAAAAAAAACTCCAGTTTTGAGCGCACGCTATCTTGTGTCGCCAGCTACCTCGGAGGCGGAGTGTTGTGGTTATTTATTGTATTATCAATATAGTTTTTGTGTTGTGCATGATAGATAAGTATAGTATTATTGACAAAATGATATAATTAATATCTATAACTTTAAAAATTCATTTTTAATGTAAATTTTTAGGTAATCACTTGAAAACGGGAGGGGTTTATTCACCTCCAGAAACGTTGCGTACTTGTGTGGTTTATAATGTTGGAAACGTCCAATAAAATATATTGAATAATTTTATATTCGTAACCTTTCTCCGTGAAACCGAGAGTGCCCGCAATCATGGAAATGATTTTCGCCATTCATTCATGTCTGGTTTGACTTACATAATATATTAGCGTAAGTTTAACTAGAATGAAATTGTTAACTTACACCTTGTTATTATAAAAGTGACACAAAAAACATTATTGGATTAACTTCGCTGTGGAAAATAGATTAGATCATGGATATGTCTAAAGGGGATGATTTCAGTTCCTCTAAACAGCTGCTCTTATAACCATATGACGTCACCAAGCTTATGACGTCAAATTTTGACGGATTCCAATACCCTTTCCTGCAAAGCTAAGACATAAGCATGACAAAAATACATTATCATTCATTGCTCGTGCTAAATCTTGAATAAGAAAGAGGTAGGTTTATCTGTAAAATATTTTGAAGACATATTAACTATTTTCCAACCATAAGTCCCAAAGATTTTATACATTGTACAATAATGTTCGAAGAAGCGCCCGTAATTAGTTAACAAAACAATTAAAAATCAGACCTCAAAATTTGAATAAAGCTTCCTTTGCCTCAGTAATAAAATACTCGTATGTCTATTGCATACCTAAAAAAATTGGAAAATGGCTTGAAATGATGAAACAATCTATAATGTTATGGATGGTTAACAATTATAATATTTTACCATTGAAATCACCTCCAAATTCGCCCCTTCCCTCCTCCCAAGAACACCCATCCAGTAAGATCATTATCTACATGCAGCCTTCAGGCTTACACAACACCTTACCGTACATTACAAAAAAGATAGTGCGAGATAATTTTATTACACTTGTATTTTAAATCCCCAGTACCTCCCTTAACCCATAAACCAACCCTTTAGCTTTATGGCCTGAAAACACTGGCTTAATTAAAATAACACAAAATTATACAGCCCGCTCTACAAACTATACCTTCACAAAACCATTTTGAAATTTAACCAGTTTTTTATTCACCCTAATTTCATCCCCGGCCACAAATATGTCCCATAAACTTGGACCCTCTAGCGGCCTCCCCCCAGTGCTACGCCCATTCGCCGCCCCGATAAAAATGTCAAATTTGAGTTGCCCCGGCTTGATTGAGCAGAAGTCGTTCGAGTGACTTTAACGATTCGTTTATGGCTGAGGGGAGAGTGTCATACAGACTTGGGCTTGGGTGATGTGTTAAATACAACCCTGAGGCACGCGACTCTTTTTAGCGAATTTCCCATAGGGAAGAAGCTATTACCGTAGGTCTCATGGTAAGACTTATGCTCTTTGCGGATTAACGTAGTACATATTCTATAGTGCGGACATTAATCCACATAAGAGAACACTACATCCACCGACCATCGCTCACAACTATCCACAATTCGTGACCTCCAAGCAGCTGGACAAACAAACATAGTATTTAACTGCCTAATTCAAGCAATGGTCAGACAAATCTAAAATTTTATCTAAATAGATATACCGCCAAGAATATTACCGATAACTCAAACGTGTTTTAGTACTAGTATTTGACATCCTTCGGTCCTTGAAATCAATTCAATTGATGAAGAAACACATAAAGATAAAATTTTGGAATTTATAGATTTTTTAAATTGTCAATAACACGTTTTAAAATCATTTAAAACTTACATCAAATTCACCCTACCCTGGTCATTAGTCAATTCAAGACTAATTTTGTCTAAACTAAAAATTTTAATCGACGACTTATACCTAAGATATCGGTTGACAGTGGTTAAAGATTAATCGCGGTGAAACGGTATAAACTATTGAAATTTAAGAACATCTGAAATTAAAATCTAAAAAATAACCAATAGCTCGTCTCTTTCCTCATTCCAAAAAGTAGCCGAACGAGTTCTTGGAATGATTTCCCTTTCGTGGTAAAAAAACTCCTCCAATAAGGAGGGGGTAAAAGTGAAAACGACATATAAATTTCAAGTCGACCTGAAGTGTCGCCGACAATACTTCGATTACTCGATTGATTTATTCGGTTGTCAGGAGGGGGAGGGAACCACCTGTTAACACCCTACGAGATATTTGTCACTGAAATTTATTTGCTCAAATATTAATGCGATATCACTAACCGGTATGAGGGGAGTGGTAACCAAGAGGAGTGCCATTCGGTTGTAAGTAGGGTTCGAATAAATTGTACAATGTAATAAACTCGAATTTAGTTCTTCGAAATATATATTCTCTAATACATCTTGATTAGAAGAATGTAAAAGGATAATATTTTCCGTTTTTAGCGAATTCCCTATAGGGAAGTAGCTATTACCGTAGGTCTCATGGAAAGGGTTAAGCCCGGGACCATGTTATTTTTTCGTTTTAAGGTGCCTAAAGGAAAATCCAATAGTCATTGAAAATTGTGTATACATATTAATATGTTTGTCCGTGAACACAATAACTCTCGTAAAAATGGTTTGATCGAGACCAAATTTCGTTAAGACGTGTGACGTGTATTCCTACTTTTAGGTTTTTCATATGTTATTAAAAAAAATCTTAACTTTTACCATTAGAATCAGCTCAAAAAACTACACAGTTTAGTACCCTAATGTTTTGCTCTATCTCCAACGGTTACTGAGATATTAAAAAGTTTAAACACAGTAAGTTGTATTTTGGGACTCCAATGTTAATCAAATGGAGGAAAACCTTAAACTTCACTGATCAATCTATGTTTTTGAATGAAACTTGGTTAAGATCCATCCATTTATGTTTATGTGTTCGTCATGGCAGCTAACCCCGCATACTCCTATCCCATGTTAATCATATAGAGAATAGGTAAACTCCTTTATTTACGGACAGATGTTGGTAAAACCTGGTATATGGTCAAGATAAAAATTGTTTATGGTAAAATTTCCAATTTCAATGTTCCTCACAGCAGCAAAGCTGCATACTCTTTCCCATGATAATCTTATGGAGAATAGGCAAACTCTCCAATTTACAGAATTTTTAAAATTCATGGCGTTAATTTTTTTATTGGGCGTGATGGATATAATTAAGATTCATAAAATAAACTTTCATTTTTTAATGTAAATTAGTAGGTAATCCCTTGAAAACGGAGGGAGTTTCTCCACCTCCAGAAACGTTGTACAGGTCAAATCACAGACGCATTGGAAAACTCTCTTTTTGATTACGTATAATCACCTAGATCGCTAACGAATATTTTTGCGATATACATTTTTGTATTTCAAACTGATCCAATGTGTATTATTTTTTTAAATTCGTGTTTTAATAGTCCCTAGTATCTCCACCATGGTGGAACATTAAAAAAGAGTTTTAAATCTTTATTTTTGATTAGTTTGAAATCATAAAATGTTTACATTAAATATATTTCTCAACAATCTATCTTATTAACTTGTTAAAAGACCCTTTTGTAAAATATCAACAATATTTCTTTGTAGAGCTAATATGTTTATAACAGGTCTATCTACTGTAAAAGTTTATATGATATCGTATCTACTGAGGAATTATTTATTTAATTATTTGGATTTTTCCTTCCACTTCAAGTGTTTAACTACACTACGTTTCGGGAGGGAAGCAAACTCCTCCCGTTATCAAGTGACCCAAATCCCTAAAATCTATATTACTCTACTTAACCTATTTTCTGGGGTTTTTTATTACTTTGGTAAACATCATCAATTCATAAATTCATAAACATTGAACACGCATACGATAATAATTCACACCGTTACATATACTTATTTCAAATAAAAATAAAATTGTAAGAAATCATCCTTTTCCTTCCTCCTTTCCTTACCTCCGACACGTAGTGTAATAAAACACTTGAAGCGGAAGGAAAAGTCGAAATAATTAACTAAATAATTACAAATCCTCCACCATTATCAGTTTCAAAACTACTGAGGAATATAGAAAATTGAAATCCTTATCAGAATTATCGTTAGACATTATATATTGTCCTTCAAATTTACACCCATTACAAGGTTTCTAATACAAAAATAATATTTCGATTGTTTTAATTGAACATTTTTACGATGGGAAGTGAGGAAAAACATGCTTAGATATTGCAGGTTCTTCATAGTTTCATGTTATCAAAGTTTTAAACCATTTTATAACGGGACTAAAAATCCAAGATGGCGGAAATTCTGTAGGATCGTAAAAGTGTAATTTGCCTAAAATCAGGGAAATGATATTTAAATATTCCAGTCAATGTCAGCCAGTCGCAACCACAACATCGTAGAGCCATAAAACAGGCGGATAGTAACGATCCCCTCTGCCTCTAAATTGTATCGGAATAAGGGCGGCTGGAGTCCACAATACGGAATTAGTTCTGCACTATTTGCCCCAATATTGACAAAATCGCACAACAGCCCCCATGATGGTACGGGGCCGTGGGAACGAACCACTACAGTTCGGAGGGAATATGGGAAAATGGTTAAACCCTGTGTAACTCGAGTTATCATCAAAATAGGATAGTTATTTCCGCTACTTAAGTTACGTTTTAGTCCTGTAAGCAGCGACTATGACGTCACGAGTTCTGTTGTAAGTACAATAGTGATCTGTACATGCGATATACGATCCGCATGATTGAATACTACGTTAATCATCAAAGACCATCCACATAACTAGACCAGTTCGTAATTCTATGGAAAAATAGTGGTTCAGATCTTATGTTAAACTGTAGATCCCTTAGATGTTATTGGCTACTAATTAACAGTCTTAGTCAGTAACATGGCCAGAGAATCGTACCACAATCACCTTACACTCATTTCGCATTCATAACTTGGCTTTAAATACCTAGGTAGGTCGCCATTTTTAGAAGGTAATCCCTACATGGGTTGGCTTTTAGTAAGTTAGCAACTTAGTCTATTAATTGTATCATTTTTTCATAGCGTACCATCAAACCCAAATTTAATCTATTCATCGATGGTCATGGTGCATATTTTTAGTTAAACTTAACCTTTGCCAGAGTAATCTGATTTTAATACAGCTTCATTACTGTTAAAAAGATCGTAAATTATTTTCCAAGAACATTTATTAACAGCGTAATAAAATTATGGCAGGAATTGCCAATACCGAAGTAACCCTAATGCGTAAGGAAAATCTAAGTCAGCTTTCATTTATTTATTATGAAAAAATCCTTAATCTGTATAATATATAAACATCAAAGCCCTCACTCATCACTAATTCTTCTACTTCCCAATTACCTAGGAGGCTCATATTTTGTATACTGGTTCTTTAAGCCTAAAATAGGAAAATCTAACAGTTTTTTACGAAGATTTCCCCAAAAAGCTCTACCCTATACGTCTTCAAAGTTCCCATGTTAATCTTATGGGGAAATAATTTTGTTTTGAATTCCAACATATGTCATCTTAAGGTATAAATAACAACGAAATATATAAATGATTGATATTGTGTATTATAATCGAAAATTTGGTTATGTGTGTGTGTGCGTTCCTGCGAGAGTGTGTGTTTTCTTAGGCTGTAAAATTATCAAAGGTGCCCTGGTGTAAGATGATATAGTCTGTCTAAATTTTTCACATATGTTTCAAGTCCACATGAATACACGCATTTCTTAAAACTGTTTTGGCTTAAAACGCTACTGATAGGCTACAAATTGAGGAAGGTTATAATAATATTATGTTTTATATTTGCCAGCGAACCTAAACCTACTAAATATGTTTTGTACATCGCTGCAACATGTGGCGGGTAACACTAGTTACAATTTAGAGCAATTTTTGTAACAAGTTTCAGAAAGCAGGTGTCACGTAATTGGCAAGCACGGAGACAGCTGAAGTTTTGGAAATGTTTCCTTAATTAAAGGCAATCTTCCTTTACTCAGAACAGCACCTGCCTTGCGTTGTATCTTTATAGTCATCTTCAGAACAGTACTGGGCTTCCTCCTGGAAGCCCCAGGAGGGCCTCCCTTCCTCTTAGCCCTTGTCCGTCATAATAACAAAAATGTTTTATTTACTTCCATGTGGGAAACAGGTTAGATCATGAATATGTCTAAAAGGGGATGTTTTCGGTTTATCTAAACAGCTGTAGTTATAACCAAACTATGATGACACTAACCAAATGACGTCACTGTTTCAAATTTTTGTGGCGCAAATTGCCAACACGCCCTATCCCCAGAACTAGGACATATCAAAAACGTGACTATAAAATGTAAAAGCTGTTAATTTATTACTAAACTTGTGTCTTTACAATGTTATTTAATTGTATCGACGATATTATATGCTGCCTTATGTTTAATTAATTTAATATTAGACGATTCTCATCGTTAATACTTATAAATAACTTAATGAATTTAGTATTTATATACGATGATGTAGATGCGATTCGTTGCTTAGATTCTCATAAACCATGACGAGAACCAGCACGGGTTTAGTAAAATTAGAGTATTTTTATTGTTATCATCAAGATTATTTTTTACGAAACATCAACAGGCAGCCCAGGAGTAAGACAACGAAGGGTTTAACAACGAAAATTAAGTCACCACCCCTCATTGACCACAAGTATAGAAATCAAGATTGTGTTATAAAACCACAAAATCAGGTAGGGGTGCGCCCGCCCTCATGCGGGCTCAAAATTGGCCTCACGGGGCTACCCTGTCATTTACCCCCGGCCGCCCCTTTAATCCATTGTTACTAATAAAGGGCACATTATGGTAGTTTCGGACGTACGCAGCCGGAATCAGTTGTTAGATCTATTGTTTGTTAATAGAATAAGTCTGGAGCCGCCACCGATGATTCGAGGGCATTGGAGGCCAAACAGTAATATGCAAACCTGGAAAACAATGCTATTGACAAACTATAAATACTCTACATAAAATTATTACGATATTCGTAGAAAATAAAAGATTACAGCCAAAACAAACTAAACATTTACGTGTAAAGTTGATTTTTTTGCGTCAACCGCGTCGTCACGAAGTTTCGCCCTTGCTGTGAATTGGCATTCTTAGTGACTTTGCTGGGACTTACATTTTCGTAAATTATTTTATGTGTCTATTATTTCCGTGAAAATTTATGTAAACATTTGACCTAATTCCACAGATCATTCGTGGTGGATATATTCTGTGATGGCTGTCCAAAGACTCTCTAAATGTCCCGAACACCTTCATCTTCACGAATCATGGCCATCTGTCTGTATCACGAATACATCTGTGATGGACTGGAAATCGTCTCACGTACGACCCTTGAATTATTCATTATGGTGAATCATGGCCATTCATTCTGATTACGGCTAAATTTGTGATAGACTGGCAGTAGTCTCATCTGAAGGAACTTGAACACTATCTTTGTGAACCATGACCCTCCATTAAGATTATTCCTAAATTTGTGGTTGATTAGGAGTAGTATCATCTATATTGGAATTATTAATTGTAAAATAAAATAAAATTGAAAGCCTGGTGTAGTCGTAAAATTATTTAAGGGGAAAAATGAATCCACGTCACAAAAGATGGATAAGTTTTCCCTCATGGACATCTAAATTAAAATCGATCAGGTATGCTACACAATACTATTTTTATCGGTTTCCGGGTGGTACTGTACAACCCCCTCTTCGTTGTGGCCACGTGCAGCCTGTGACTGATGTGATGTTGTGGCCAATACGCACGCGCAGACACTTCCACGACTGTGTATGGATTCTACGCATGCGCAGTGCGCAGTAGTGCCTTCTAGCGTCTGAGTTCATGGCGCCTGGTCCTGGGTGGATCAGTTTGATCTGTTTTGTTAGTAGACCCACCTGTCTGTGGTCGTTTGGTCACTAATTAAAAGTCTAGGGAAATAACGAATCAGCTGTTCTTTGAGATGGCAGTCTTTAAAAATATCCGTCACTCAGTATACGGTCACAAGGCGTATTAACAGCTCAGAAGATAATGATTAAAAGAAATGGATAGAAGGTCAACAGATTTTTTGTCTCGAACACAACACGTCAATAGCAACGGTTAATCAGTACAATGACTTGTAGAAAACTACCGTGTTGATATGCTGTAGGAGTATTCAAATGTCGTACAAAATATCTAGTTTTTATTGGTTTTTGAAAGTAAAATATAACAATATTTTACCTATCGTTAGGCACTTGAAAACGGGAGTAGTTTAACCAACTCTCGAAACGTTGTGTAGATTTTAAACACAAGACGCGTTGGAAAAGTCCAACTATTTGTTAATTTTACCTATTTTTACTAAATTTTATACCTCTCTCTTTTAAATTTGATTAACGAAACTTTGTGACGTAATATTTAATGGATTGTAAATACAACTGTTATTAATAAAGAGTTTTAATTTTTATTAATCTTTTAACGAAAGGGATTGTCTCCACTGTTCCTAAAACTAGATTTTCAGTACCATCCGTCCTTGGTTCTGACAGATCCCGCATTCTAATTGCAGCACCATCTGACCAAATCAATCTCCCATTATTTTTTCAGGTCCACAACATCCGAATCTCTTCCCTTGGACAATACAGATACGCGCATTACTGACAATGGACGAGATGTTTTAATTTTCCAAACAGACAACAATCCACCCCCAGTCCCTTTGTTGTGTGTTCATTCGTCAGGAGAGGGGGCCCACATGCAGATTACGTATTTGGCGGCTTTTCACACAGAAATTGCGTAACTTCTGTCAAGAGCGTCGCTCGTGAAGGCTTTTGTGCATCCCGTAATGGTCTACGTGCACTTAAGGAGGAAATAACTTGGAAGTGTATTGTATGTTCAAAATTTAGCTATCGCGATTTTCTTCACACATGTAGAGGTACGTTTTGGATTTTTATGTATCTTTGAAGGATGGTCTCCGTCCAACTTTAAGGACACCCTAAATTTGTATTCTTTAGAATTTCCTCTTTCCAATTATATGTAACATATAAAACTAAAATGGTACAAAGCCACTGAAAAAAACATTTATGTTACATCTGTAACCTTATTTAAGATGGATTTTAGAAGATTTAAAACCACCGCCATTTTGTTTTGGATTAACCTTTTGAGATCCAGTTGCTGTATTTGTATTCCAATTAAACATATCTTAAATTTGATACCATCTTATACTTATTTCGCAACTTGAAAACTCCTCAAACTCCCAATAGATCGAAATTTATGGAGTTCCAGAGTTATTTTAGTTTTTTTTTGTAATTTTCCGTGATTTTAGTTTTTTAAAGTTTGAAGATACACAACTCAGGAACCGTTACACAACTACAATATTTTTATCGTATGCTAACAGTGCCCATATCTTGTTCCTTAGGGAGTTTCACAACAATATCTTTACTACAACAAAATTAAAAATTGAAAACTTTAAATTATTGTGTATTTAAAACGTAGATCTTGTAGACTTCTTACTGTACTGACTAAGGCTGACATGTTCCTTAGGCAAAACTCTTAAGTAATAGCCCAACAGCCGATGGCATATATAAGGGACCTACAGTTTAACGTGGAATTACGAACTGGTCAAATTATGAGGATGATCTTTGTGAACGTAGTATTCAATAGTGCGGACGTTAATCCACACAGGAGAACACTACGCCCAACGACCATCGCTCACAAATATCCACAATCGGGACCTTCAAGTAACATTACAGGACACGCGTTTGTAGTATGTTTCGTGCGTTAGAGAAGCTGAATCAAGTCTTATCTAAATTTGTGTCTAGCTGTCTGTCCGTCTGTTTGTCTGTGACGCCGCAGGAAGCATTTTACGACGTCTTCTCGGAAAAAACGGGAGAACCGATAACAATGATATTATTTCATGCATTCTCTACATTCCAGAGAAAGTTTTTGAATACTTGAAATTGTACGTCGCCCCTTAAAAAGTAAATAACGAGTATTTAAAAACCCACTTTTTACGCAATATTAGTAGAATTTGGCTTTCAGTTTTCAATGAATCACTACTAGTAATAATTAGCTGTCTTTGTAGTTAAATGGTTTAATTGAAAGAAAAACAGCTGTCAAATTAAAAATCAATATTAGTTAGTCATTGATTATCAAATTATTGGTTATGGTATTTGATTTTAAACCCATTTCTAAATCATACTATATTAAAAAGTTATATTAACGTAAAACTATTTTTAATAATGGTATAAAATGTTCTAATCTATTTAATTGTAAAGTAATGCCAAGTAATATTTTTTACTTTCTTTGTACGGATTTGTTTAGGATTTCAGGTTTACGTTTTAGTATGATGATCTTTCTTCTTTAAACAATCCTACAACCCGTACCAAGTACGGGCTTACTGCTAGTTCTTATTAAAATGTTTCATATAGTCTAGCTCACTTATATATAAAATTTTTTATTAGCGACGGAAATATGGATCCAGAACTACTAGGTTACCTTAAACAATGCCTAAAACTTAATCGAGAATGATTAACACACTTATAGAGGAACAAAATACTGGACATGTTCCTAAAAGTTATTCATTAGTCCAGCACATGGTTCCAGCCTTTCAACATTCACGCTCAATGGAGATTGGGAAGTGCATTGTCTTTGTCTGCAACAGCACTTTACAGCCTACAATGTCACCTGTGAAGATCAAAAGCGGGCAATTTGACATGAATATGTCTGAGCTCTGGGGGGCGAGGGGGTGTTAGCACCAAAATTTGAAACATAAGAACAGCTGTTTATGAACTGAAAACACTCCCTTTAGACATACATGATCTAACCTATTTCCCACAAGGAAATAAATACAACCATTTTTCCATATTTGGTTGGTTAAGATACGTTTGTACTCTTTGCAAAAACTGTTAGATTATAGTGATAAAGGAAATCAGTCGTACAAAGACACTATTAGTAAACTCAACGTATATTTTGTAATTAAAATTCACGTATTTTCATCACGTTACGAGTTTCTGAAAAGTAGAATAATTATACCTTACGATTCATATTCAGAATGAGCAACAGAACTTTCTGTAAGATCAGTTGTACCAAATCGGATTGGAAAATGTCCGCAGTAAAAATCTAAATAACATTAAGTTTTGTTTTATTATTAACACCGAGTGCAGAAATTTAATTAGTTTGTAAGAGCTGTCATGGAATAAAGTAAAGGTATTTGGAAGAGGGTTAAGAATCTCATTTTGGGTTTGAATTTCGATTGGAGAAATCACTGTCTCAAACCCCACTATGACTATTTATCCGAAAATATTAAAAATTTTCACCTGTTTAATTTAATATTTGACTGTATGACGATTTCCAACAATACATCGACGAACAGCCCAATTCGCGTGCCCAAGTCGCAGCCGGCAAGACCTTGGTCGCACATGTACAAGTGTAACAGCTGTGTTTTTGCCCAACTTCCGCCGTCGTCAATTACGCGACAATTACCATCTGAGGCCACTACTTCCGGTCCGTTTCTTCGATCCAGATGTTTTTATATCGAGCGTTTTTATCGATCTAGCAACACTTTGTGGGACGCTTAACGTCGTGTAGCCATGTGTTGAAAAATTAGGACATCACTACGTAGAAATTCTGTATCATTAAGTACGTGGGAAATTCTTTCTGGAAGTTTTGGGGCTTGTTGAATTGAAGTTAAATTACAATAATTATCAATTGACAACCAATAATAACCAGGTTATGAAGTTGGGATCAGAAATTTTGCGTTAGTGTGTGGTGAGATTAATTGATCTGATTTTGTCTGTACATTATACCGTGAGACAACCATTTAAAAAATTATCAGGAGGTAATTATTCACATTCATAGATAAGTGGGTATTCTAAGGTTGATTATTTTCCAGGATCATTTTTAATAGTCTAATTAATGTACATAGGCAACTGGGTCCACTATTGAACCGTCACTAATTTAATAGACTTCTGCATATTATCAATTGTATTCATTTTGTGTAATACTTAGACCTAAATACAAAGAGACAACAATTTTGTAATAATACCTCTCCATAGTTTAGAAACGTTAGGTTTTGGTAAAGAATTTAAAAGCTTCTCAAACTAATTTCCAAGTTAAACTTATTTGAACTGAACACCACATACATGTATTTGAAATGTGTGTCAAATGTACTACCTAGGATCTTTAACATTCTTATTTCTTGGAAGTGACGTCTCTTCGTTATAATAATAGATTATAAGGAAGATGTTGTCAATCTACTAGGGATTTTTCTTATCAGATTGCAATCGGGAGAATAATTCGGGAGGAAATTAAATCAGGCGAGGGGTCAAGGATGGTTCCATTTAGTGATTGGAAAGTAATGGACTTGATGTTAAAACTCCTCTTTTGTTTCATTGTTATCGCTTTTCTTTCAAAGTCGTTCTGGCTTCTTATGGACGCCTTAAACATTTTTACTCATCCTTTTGTACCAGTAATTATCAGTGTAGTGTTTACCAAATTGTTAAAAACGTATTCTAATTGGTAGTTTGTAATTTATAGCTAGTATTGAGTTTTCTGATCTTACCAGCAAATAGACACCCCCATGAGTATTCCTATGTATTGCAATAGACACTGCTGGCGGATTACGTCCGTAAAAGTAAATATGAGCTGGTAATCTCCCATTATGGTACCGGTACATGTTAAACCGTCGTTGCCCTTTGACTGGTTCCGATTACTTCAAAAATTTAAGTTTGGTACATTAAATACCCCAGGCACAGCAGACCTACGTACTAAGCGAATTTCCAAATCAATAATATGTAATAGTAATATGACAAGTTTTATCAACATATCTCAATAAATAAAGGAGTTTGTCTGTTCTTTATATGATTAATATGGCAAAAGAGTGCACAGGTTCATTAACAATGCACACATAAACATTGTTGATAAACACATCAACTATGCTTTTGAAACATAAATGGATGGATCTCAAGCACATGAAACTAAATACCAAGTTTGATCCAAAAATATAGGCTAGTAAATGAAATATTAATTTTGACATGGATATGTCTTAACTTCAGGGGTTATATGCAATTTACGCCATGAAACAGTTATGTCATTTGGTTAGTGACGTTATAGTTTGGTTATAAGAACAACTGTTTAGATGAACTGAAAACATTCTCTTTTAACATATCCATGATCTAACCTATATCCCACAGGAAAGTAAATACAAAATTTTTTTCCTATCCTCCATAAGATTAACATTGGAGCCCCAAAATACAACGTATTGTGTTTAGTTTTTTGAATATCTCAATAACAATTGGAGATGGAGCAACTTTTGCTCTCTAGGCACATAAAAACGAAAAATTAACGTGGTCCCGGGCTTAAGTCATGACATGAGTCCTAAAAGAAGCTGTACAATTCCTTTGACCGGAAAGTCCTTTGGCTGTCAAGTGTGATTGTGATCTTCGTGCCTGCTTGTCTCTCTTGGCGACATGATTGACTCCCGGCTGATCCTGAATTATTGGGTGACTGGTTATATACATTCTGTCTACCTGGGGTACCTTGGAGGATGCTTACTTGGTGTGCTGTAGGGGTTTGAACCTGCTAGGGTGCGAACCTTTAAATGAAATGTTTGGGATCCCCTGTGGTAGACGCTTTCCTTGAATGGTGGACTGGGGTTTTTAAGTTGGGTGATGAATCTTAGGGTGTTGCATAACCGGAACCTAGATATGGATTGATTTGGAAGGTTTTAACCTTTTTTTTAGAATAAAGTAGACTTACTATATCCTACCTTTCTCATCTTTATTTCTTTTTTTGACTGTTGCCGTGGCATGTCCTGAAATCCAGTCACTTGGAGGTCTCGGATTGTGGATAGTTGTGAGCGATGGACAGTAGGTGTAGTGTTCTCTTGTGTGGGTTATCGTCCGCACTATTGAATACAACGTTAATCTACTAAACTCATCCTCATAATTAGACCATTTCGTAATTCAGAGGCAGTGGTTCGGACTTAAATTTTAGGTCCTTAGATATGCTATTGACTATTGGGATATTAATTAACAGTCCTGTCTAAGGAGCATGTCAGCCTTAGTCAGTAACGAGACTACAAGATCGCGCCACAATCATCTTACACTCGTTTCTCATTCATACTAGGCTTAAAATACCTACCTTGGTAGTTCGCCATTTTAAATGGTATTCTAATTTAATCCTTATGAGTCCCTTCTTTCCCATGGCTGTACAATATTCCACAAGAAGACTTGCCCAACCAGCTTTGCTGAGGCCTCCTAATACTCCAGAATTTAACATCTAACATGGCATCTTAAACATTGTATGTATGATCCATTACTAATTAAATAATGGCATATTTAACTCTAAATTCCATCTGGAATCGAACTTCATTCCGCGAGTTTCTAGATGGGCGATATCTCAAACCATCTAGAACCCGTCACAAGGAAATTTGCCCCGTCTTATGATAATGATAAGATATTTCCTATCTCTATTATCATTCGGCCCGCCTCTAAACACGCTGCTGATCGATTTATAATTGCTAATCGGAGTTGAGTTACGAGTTTCGATTATCAATACTAGGAATTCCATTGGTTTCTAATTTAATGCCAAGCAATTAAGTGAATATTTTCCGGTTGTAAAATGAATCATTCGAAGCAAAACATGTCCAAGAGTCGTGGAATGCGCTGAGCCGGAATGGCGGGCGTCTTTCCGGCTCATACCGAAGAATCAGCTTTAATTTCACACCGAATATTTCATTATTCTTTTATTAACTCTAATTTTATGACCTGGAAAACAAAAAAAGTTAAATTAAACCTATCGATTCTGTGTATAGATTTGCATAAATAAATTGTTTCAGTGATTTGTGACAATGAATTGATTTAAATTTGTACAATTTTGTGGTATCTTAGAAATCGCGTTAGTTTAGTGTAACTGGCACATTACCATTTTAGAAAAAAAACGAATAAATTAGTACTAGGGTTAAATAACCTCCCTAATATAAATATGCTTCGTTGGAAAAGAAGGCACGAAAGCATCAAATTCATTGTAGTAAAAAATATATTTTGAAGTCTGGTAATCTACAAATCAGAAATACTCTAACTAAAAACGTATATTTTAACATAAGTTTTTATGTTATTCTTTTCCTTTATTTTGTTCCTAGTGTCCTAAAAACTATATTGCTAAATTACAGGGGCAAGATATACTCAAGTATGATCGTATGCCCCTGATGTATTTTTTCACCAGGTGAATTTTTTCACCTGTATTAAAGTATCTACTTGATAAATTTACTGTTCACCTTACATGCCAAGTTCATACCTACGTTATCACACTGAACAACCCGCCAAATCTTTATTCCCAGACCGAAAATAATTACCTTTTTATCGTATACCTTTCCAAGTGGGTTTTATGAAAATCTGTTTTATGTAATCTGTCAGTACTTAAGTATCTGATAAAATCAACACGCTGTTACCAAAGGTTTGGGGGACAGATTTATTTTTATAAGAGATCAGGCGACATATTAGCAAAATTACATTTTAAAGAAAAATGAATTTTTTTAAGAAGAAGGACGTTTTGATTTTTAGAAGGCTTAGACGGGGCGCGTCAAAGTGCCAATGCGACAGATCACCGATGTTTCAAAATTATAAAACATCAACGGTTTGATGGGGCACACACGTCAAACTACCAATTTCTGGAATAATTGGCAGTTTGTCGTTTGGGCGATCTGACGGGGCCGCACACATCGGCAGTTTATCGGGCACGCTCCCCTTTAACCGCTCCAATATTGTGAAACATCGGCGGTTTGTCGTTTGGGCGATCTGACGGGGCAGCGCGATTCGGAAAATAAACGTATCGGCACTTTGACGGCGACCCCTTGGAGGACGGAAAGAAGTTAATAAAACGCACGCGTCCTCCAAAAAGAGGACGTATTTAAATAATTTCAAGTATGTGTATTTACATTTGTCGATGAAATTGATACGGAGCTATTAACACACACAGTTTGATTTAAACCAGATTTTTATACCAAAATAAAGAAAGTTCTGGTATTATTGTAGTTGCATCAGGTTGGTATAACAGCTCTCGTTGGCTCGAGAGGGAATGTTGGAGAGATCTGTCTTGAACCGGGTTGACCAAATGTCAACGGGTTTCGCAAATCAGAGCAATCACCGAAAACCGGACCCGAGGAGGATATGGGGGTATGCGATAATGTGGCCGCAACCGCGTACAGGGTGTCCAATACCCTCTGGCAGGAGGGGGAGAAGAAGGTACAGCTTAAAAAAGGTGCAAGTAGTGAAGTTCAAGGTGAAAAAGGTGAAATTTTATTGAAAATGTTAGATTTAAATGGCAACTGGTTGAGATTGATAATTAGGCAAGAAAGACTTTTGTATTAGAGAAGAGTTTCTCAATGTATGTTCCGCGGACCCTTATAGGTACACGAAAACACTCTAATCAAATTTGTTTGTAATTACTCACATCAAAACTTCTATCTCTGAAATTAACAGACAGGACATGTCTTAGCTCTGAGGGGGAAATAGCGATTTTTAAGATGGAAAATATTTAACAGGTTTCCATAGAAACCATCAGAGCTATATTGTATTGAATTTTTGATGTAAAAGAATAAGAACAGCTGTTTAGATGAAGTGAAAACATTCCCCTTAGACATATCTATGGTCAAACCTATTTCCCACAGGAAAGTAAATGCAAACATTTTGACATGGATATGTCTTAGCTCTGGGGGGGTGTTGGTGATTTTAAAGTGGAAAACATGTAACAGGTTTCCATAGAAACTACCAAAGCTATTGTATTGAATTTTTAATAAAAAAATAATAACAGCTGTTTAGATTAACTGAGACCATTCCCTTTAGACATATCCATGATCTAACCTATTTCCCACAAGGAAGTAAATACAACATTTTTGTAAGGGTCAGGGCTTATAACAGATCTTGAGATTTAGAAAACATAAAAATTGATTAAAAAATAACCACGAATAAATCAAAACTCGCTAAAAATTCTAAATATCAGCGTTTCATCGGGAAATCTACACAGTTAATGAGTTACAAAATGTTATAATAATGATTTAATTCTTCTATTTTGGCTAACCGGCCAGAAAAGCTACAGAATTAGTTAATTAATGGTTGAAACTGTCTATTTTTACCTTAACTACAATATCTAATAAAAATCTAACAAAATTCCCAAAAAACCCACATTCCAAAAAATTACAAACATAACCTAATACAAGCCCTGAAGAGGTTATCGAGGGGGGTAGGGGGTAATTGTAGGAGGTCCTTTATCCTTGAGTAGATGATGTTTGAAAACCCCTGTATTAGAGCATTAAATAGAACGTACAGTATTTTTTGCATAAACATCATTTTGATAAGCTAACTTTAACTTTTGATGATTGTGTATGGAAATTTTACATCAGTGTGCAGTGTTGTATACACTTGTGGAAACAAAACAAGAAATGTTTCTAAATATTTTTGCAACACGGTAACGTGTTCTGTGATCCAGCTACTTGGAAGTCAGGTATTAAGGATAAGCGTGGACCAGTGGATGTGATTTCCCTGATCCGTTCTATTACATACGAGTACTACGTTTATCCACAGATACCCTCCTCATTATTAGACCAGTTCAGAGGAAAAGTGGATACGATTTTCCCTGCTCTGCTTTTTTACATACTAGTACTAAGTTCATCGACAGACCCTCCTCATTATTAGACCAGTTCAGAGGAAAGAGAAAAGGAAAAAAGAATTCAGAAAATAGTGGTTCCGATCCCACGTTGAACTGGTCTCTTAAATGTCATTGGTTGTTGGGATTTATTAACAGTCCTGTTAAAGGAACATATCAGCCTTGTTATAAGTCAGTAACAAGACTAAAAGATAATGCCACAACAATGTTTCACTAATATTCGGCTTAAAATACCTACCTGGGTAGGTCGCCTTTTCAGTAAAAAGATAAAGTATCATAGTAAAGAATACTATTACCATTTGGTAATATTACAATTTGGTAAGTTTTAAGCTTATTTAAGCTTCAAACTTAATATAAACCTAAAACTGATAAAAACCCTGTAAACGACCTAGCTTCCTTTACCTAGAGGAAAAAAATTGCACCTGATTTATGAGAAGTATTAACCTAGTTGTGTACACTAAGGGTTTGTCATATCAATCCAAACGAACGCACTAAATACTCAGAAGCGGAACTAAGCGATTTAGAAGGGGCGGATAAAGGCGAACCGACTGACTACAACACGTGGACAAACTGAGTTTGACAACTACAGTAGTACAATACGAGCGGATGTTATTTTTTGGCGGCAACTCCCCAAAGGCCTTTTCCAAAACTCAGCTGACTTCCTCTGCTTTCTACCACGCGGACCCCCCGCGCATTCTGTCGGTGTAGTGGTTATTTATTGGTAACATTCTTTGTGATTTCGGTTGCAGCTTGAATGTTCGGCTTAACGCTGATTGTTGGAGGGTTTGGCGGAATTGAACATCAATTTGTTTCGCTGGTCTTGAATAGAAACTTTGTAGAATTTCTTTATTGGCAAAGGTAAAACAAATGTAGGCCATTCACAACGAAATACATGATACAAATAAACCACTTATTACAAATCGGTAAGAACTTCCCGTCTTGTATTTCCACCATGTCATTGGCTTGACTTTGACAAATGTGTCTGAAGTGACTCAGCTGGTTTCTTCTAGAAAAAAATACGTCGTATCACTTTCATTCACAACTCATTCATATACATTTTAGTAAATGTTCAATCAACACCAGCACTTCATAGAACGAATAAATGTTTATCTACGTAGTTATAAATTAAAAAGTACGTGTTATTGGAAGTATGAATCAGCTTTGTGACCGATGACTTTTGTGTTGCTATGAAGTATCACTTGTTAATTTCAAATTTCAGGAGCCACTCATCATTGATTGATGAATTAGATTAGATTATTGAAATGGCGACCCTACAACAAGGTAGATATTTTAAGCCAAATATGAATGAGAAATGAGTGTAAGACGATTGTGGCACGATCTTGTAGTCTTGTTACTGACTAAGGCTGACATGTTTTTAGGCCGAACTGTGTTAATTAACAGCCTAACAGTCAATGGTATATCTAATAGACCAACAGTCGGGAGCATATCTAAGGGACCTACAGTTTAACGTGGAGTCCGAACCACTTTGTCTCTGAAATACGAACTGGTCTAATTATGAGGATGATATTTGCGGATTAAACGTGGCATTCAATAGTGCGGACGTTAATCCTCACAAGAGAACACTACACCCACCAACCATCACTCACTAGTAGGTATCCACAATTCCTCCAAGTAGGTGGATTACAGGACAAAGCCACCATCCCAGTGAAGGAAGTAATTATTGAGTATTACCTCGTAACGGAATTGGGAGTAATTCTTAGAACTGCAGAATCGCTTCCCTACTTTACAGCTTGATTTCCTTTAGTTTTAATACCTTCCTGGAATGTCGACCTACCCCAAGTATGTATTTTGAGCAAACTATGAATGAGCAATGAGTGTGAAATGATTGTCTTGATGATAGTCTTGAACTATCGAGACTAATAAATGTCGACACAATCAAAAATGAAATACACCCAGCTGAGAATATCCACGAATGTTAGGATGGTTTAACACTGGAACAGGAAAACCCAACGAGCACTTATTATAAATTGAATTGACAACATTACACAATTACTTCTCAGAATTAATATTGACATTTCAACCGGTATACCTCGCTGACCTATCGGGACAACAAGTAATCATATCGTGGGATCAAGCCTCAGCATTCGATTAAAAAAACAAGCCGATGGAACATGAGTACGTTCGTCTAAATCCCCCGCGGTGTAGAAGGAACAAAGAGAGTAATTGATTTAAAGGTCCTCGGCGCGGCGGCGGCGGCGGCTCACAGAACGGTCCGGCTATTTATACCTGAGCGCCGATCAGATAATAGCGCGCCAGAGTGGCGAACCAGATTCGGGTTGAGGTTGGAAATTTCAAACCGGTTCCTCCCCCCGCGAAACACCCCCATCTAATGAATCGGTTGCGGTCCTTCCTGGAACCAGAGATGCATCAGGTGTATTCGTGCGAAACGGCTGCAGTATCACGGTGACAACTGACGAGGAACTGGTTCCAAAATAAAGTTCCAGCTTCGTATATTGATTGACATTAATATGTCTTTGCTCTTGGGGGGAGGGGTATTTTATTTTTTTGTGTATTTCTACGCCAGAGACATTTTTAGCCTTTTGGTGGCGAACGGTCCAAACCCCGGTCTTGTTAGGAAACCATTTTTAAATTTAGGACGACTGTTTAAAGCATAAATTATTATATACCAAAAATTTTCAAATTCTTCCATAACTACTTGAAGGCGGGTATTATAACCACTACAGACCCCATATTTTTAGATAAATTTAAAATTTTATGAACGGATGTGAGTGTGAAGGTTATTAAATACAGCTAAAGAAAGCAAAAATCATATGACGACATGCTGAAAAGTAAATAAGTCCTGTCCTAAATCTTTCGGAACATTTGGTGCAAAATATGTCATGTCTAGAAGAAAAACAAAAACAAATTTCCAAAAAACATTGTTCCTGGAACACAAGTTCCAGAATGTTTATAAACATGTTTTGATGCCAAACCCGGCTTTAGGTTGTTCGTATGTGAGATCAGGAAACATTTTTCTTGCATTTCTCCACAGAATTTTTTCAGAACTTGCAGGTCGTCGTATTTGGCTTTAGATATTAGAAGCCACGAAATTCATAAACAAATCACACTGCATTAAAAACCTAAATACCTGATAGACTACGATGACACGTCTTTGTGCTGAGTGGACAATACATTTTTTAGCGAATAAACAAAGTACTTTAACAGTACATTAACATTAACTGACAGGACTTCCCATTATTGTTTCTGTATTAGTGTATATAGCATGGGGACTAGGCATATTTGCATGGTAAGTTCCAATCTATCTCGTAGGTTTCAAAATTTACCACCTAAATACGTTGAAAACTCCTTTCCAGAACAAAATGGACAAACAGGTTTTCCCGTCGAGTCTTCATAAGGATAGGTGTTTAGACACACGCATGATCTAAGCTATTTTCAAGAGAAGTTTAGTTTCATTCATTTTTCAAACATATTTCGCTTTGAAAATAGGAGACCTAGAAATTGGGCCCACGTTTTGGGGTCCTGGTGAAGCGTGGAAATTGGCACATACCAGTGAGGATTAAGAGTCTACCTCAGTGGTGTCATATTTTGCTTAATCCCCCTAAGAACAATGCTTATTTAGTTAGCTAATAAAGTTTTGTTTACATTATGATACTGTTTTAATAGTTTTAATGTGTACAATATTGCTTAAAACTTTATTGTTGAGTGCTCAACTGCTCATTATTTTATTTTAAATGTTCGTTGATCGGTTCAAATAAGAAACAAAATCCTTCTCCAAAAGGTTAGATTAGATTAGATTATTGAAATGACAACCTACCTAGGTAGTTATTTTAAGCCAAGTATGAATGAGAAATGAGTGTAAGATGATTGAGGCGCGATCTTGTAGTCTTGTCACTGTCTAAGGCTGACATGTTCCTTAGACAGGACTGTTAATTAATAGCCCAACAGCCGGTGGCAACTAAGGGACCTACAGTTTAACGTGGAATCTGAACCACAGCCTCTGAATTACGAATTGGTCTAATTATGAGTATGGTCTTAGCAGATTAACGTAGTATTCAATAGTGCGGACGTTAATCCATACAAGAGATAACTCACCAAGAGATAACTGACCATCGCTCAAAACTATCCACAATTCGTGCCCTCCAAGTAGCTGGATTACAGGACGTCGCCACAGTCCCAGAAAAGTATAAAAAATGTTAAAAAAGTATTATTATCGTGTGTTCTCGTTTTCACGAAAATGACGAACACAAAAATGCCTTGTTTAACGTTGTAAAAGACAAACAGAAATTAAAATGATTATATCCTTTTTGGCTTTTCGAAGGCATCGTGAAAAAATCATAATTCCAAACACGATGTAAATTTTGTGACCTTCATGGTAAACTTAAGACAGATTTTGCCCGAATTTAATTCCACGTTTATATAAAATATGCGGCCATGGTTGCGTCGTGCCCGGGAACTAACGAGATTATGGCCTTGGATCCATAGCTTTCAGTTCTCATCAACCGTAACTGTTTTAGCCGAAATATAATCATTTTCTCAACGAACTAGTTCCAGTCACCTAAATGTAGCTGCTCCTTTACGGATCACTTTAGTTGAGGACTTATTTTACCCACTACAAAACACCATTAACTCTCTAACGGTTTCTCTATTGGACCCCTTGAGGTTCACCCTTTTTGGCACATTTGCGGACGTTTGTTAAAAACTTCACATAAAATACTAAAAATATAGTAAGTATAACATATTATATACCGTTTTAATCTGCATTAAATTGTCCGTAAGAAAATAATAATATGTCTTATCTTTATTTTTATTTTGATGAGTGTATCCACTTGATATTGATAAAAAAATTTCCAAACAATTTCTCTAAATTCGCTGCCCCAAAAGCACAGAAAATTAAAACCAGTCATAAATTGTATATAGCAAAGTTTTTCAAAATTTCATAAGGAAAATAAAAATATATAGTTTTACACACTTAAGTCACTGCTATCCATTTTAATATTGTGAAATTAACATCAGAACAACATACAAACGCGACGAGAACGTGTAACGCAACCATTGTAAACAAAGCGACATAACCGTGCAACAGAAGACAGATAATTTAACTCACACTGAACTCTGACGCATAGAGTAAGCCACACAAGACAGACATCGGCGGAAAGCGTATAACCTGTAGAGTGAAACGATGCTATATTCATGTAGTTTTAACCGAAAATGTATTCGCAACATTGGTTTTTGTAAAAGCTTACCTACCGTCGATTGGTCGACGGTAAACCTTCGACGACAGGGAGGTGACGTCGATTAATCGACGGTAAACCTTTCGAGAGTTAATGGAGGAGTAATTTTTGTTAGCGTCTTTTCATAAGGGAATTTAACTTCATGGGTCAGAACAGTTCCAAATGGAACTGAGTTACGATTAGCGTGGAACGTGTTTCACTCTCGGACCGTTGCAAACATATTTTCAGCTGCAGTTTCTTGTTGAGGTTCAAAATTTCAAACCGGTTCCCCCCCACCCAGCAACACCCCCGATCTAATGAATCGGCTTGGACCTTCCTGGAAGCCCGACATTCCTTGGATTGTATTGTGTCGGCGACGCTGCCAGAGGGGACAGAGCTTTGCAAAAACACCGCCTCGTTACAGTGCGAACTAATTAGTACTACGTGTATCCTGCGGGAAGTAGTGCTCCTGGCTTGTGAAGATACCGGTGATAACAGACTACAGGTTCTAATGGTCGGTCATGGGTCACTGATAAGACTCTGATGGTACAGGGCAACGGAAAATATGAAAATACGCTCGTCGCAGCACAACTGCAACAGTTACTACCGTTCAACATTTCAAGGCTTATAGTAAAAATTTCATCCAAGTGCAAAAATTTCACTGAATTTATATAACCTCAACCTATACCTATAATTCTATAATTTTTTTATAAATGCCTCTACAGGTCTGACTAACTCTGATCACTAAGATGTACTCGAATCATGTGATATAGAGCAAGGATTCAAATTAAGCCTGTTAATTTCTTTTTGAGCTGATTCTAATGGTACTGTAGTAAGAATACAAATTGTCTGTAATTATCTATATAATTGTCACCACGACCTTTCTTTACAAGTTTAGGCTACTAAACTCAGTTTTGATAGGACGATGTGGTTGAATTCAAACCCACAACACTATCTTTCCTTACACTTACTCGTATGTAGCAATTTTTAACTAAAAAAAGGAATCGGTTCCAGTCTAGGTATCATTTTGAGGACTATGGTAATAGCTGTACTTATAGGAAATTCGCTAAAATAAGAGGACAATCAAGCTGGTGAAATTTGAGATAGACCTTCTAAACTTGCACAGGCTATCTAATTCAATATCGCCATCCTACACTACGCAATATTTTTTTTATAAACAACAAAATCTTATTTCTAAAAAGGTTTGTTATTTACTGAGCCTCGAGTAATTTTTCTAAATAAACTCTGCTAACCTACGTTGACTAAAATTCCATAGAATATGAAAATACAAAGAAACATTTGCGAAATTCCCTAAATAGCAATTATTTAGCTTACGTATCACAAATTATTAGCAACACGATAACGGCCGCAATTATTATTGTTGTCTGATAATTATGAAATTTGGTGGAGTTTAATGTAAACCTACGTACTCATTGCCCATGTAATTATAAAATATAATTAAAAAAATAAAATTTGGTAAGTGTTTTTACTTACTTAACTGTCTTAATATATGCATATTACCATTTAAAACAATATTTATTGCAACAAACCTGTATATTCAGTACTATTCGATTACTATAATCGAAATAATATAAGTTGTGAGAAATTCGCTCTACTCACGCCAGCGTGCTGCGTGCGATCTCGTTCGTTTTCAGTATGTAGCGGGTAAAGTTTAGGCCTATACCATTACGTCACGATACACCAATTTTGTATTTTACGTAATATTTTCATTTCCGTACCGAACCATTTTTTTACTCAGCTGTTTTCCATTTCGCTCTTGCTAACAGGTTCATCGCCATTTCTCACCTTTGTGATCTTGATCTTTCAAAAGTCATCTCGGAAAGCACTTTAGTATTTCTGCAAGTTGTGTTTCCTACCCTATTCAGTCCCTGTCTGGGCCTGAACCTAACATCATAACAAGTCACAGAGGGATGCATGAATAGAGATGGAGATATAAGGCTTCTAGCCGCCCCCATGTCTGATGTGTTTTGAGGTGGAACTTGTAAACAACCCTTCCAGGGGCGTGAGAACTGTTCCACCATAAAACTGCTCCACCTGTTCGTTGGGGTTAGGTTAAGGCAAATATATTACTGTTACAGCGATTGATTAGCTAAGAAAGTCTTTGTTAATTTTAATTTTAGATCCATTCTTTCATTTCGCAAACGAGAGCACTCCCCCATGTTCGTCTCTCTCGACCTGACGAAGAAACACATTGTTCAAAGAGGCTGGAGACCAAATTTCATATCTAGTTGTAAATGTAACAAAACTTGAGCGAATGTGTTTTCGTTGACTCTCCAGGGGACTCCAGCTTACAAGCCGCTTTGACTATCCATATTATTCCGACTACGAATAGGAAGCCGTTTCTGCATTTTCATCTGATGCCAAATCATCAGCAAAAGTGACCACAAACACATTGAGATCCAAGAGTGTATAAGAAATTTAGCCAGTGTGTAAGATTGGCCTTAAGAGACTTTATTTTAAAATTATTAAGGAATATAAGCAACAAAAGGTACTTTAGCTCAGCTGAAAATAAATTGTAAAAGTAAAAACCAAGGAACACTACAATACTCAAGTAAAACATATGATAAAAGGTATCATTAAAATGGAATGAAAATCGAAAATCGATTTCACTAATAATTTTTCATCCATTTTGACACGGATATGTCTTAGCTCTTGGTAACCTGACAGACTAAACTTTGAAACGAAAGTGACGTGACATGGTTAAAAAGTACAGCTGTTCTCAGGAACTTAAAACATTCCCTTAAGACATATACATCATCTAAGCTATTTCCCCAAAGGGAAGTAAATACATTTTCGAACGAAATTCACAGATAAGATCGAAATACTCCTAAAATTTGTAACTGAAACAGAGCTTGGTCTGATACATAAAACTAAGAATACGAATACGAGTGTATAATAGTAAGACAACGTCCAGATATCATAAATTTGTAATGAGCAATATCAGTAAAATATAATATCGTAGTAAATTTCAATGATCGTACTGTGTAAGGATTTTAAGTGAAGGTTATGCGGATAAATTACAATAAAACCTATTTCAATTCCATTTTATATTAACTGGAGAGAAAATGACAGACATTAATGACGTTTAAACGATAAAATTCCTTACTTAGAAGTGGAACGATAATTATTGACAAAATAAACAGATCTCCGGGTAGTGAAAATACCCCCGTCGCAGCAGACCTGCGTACTCAGCGAATTTCCAAATCAATAACATAATAATAATAATATATGACCAGTTTGATCATTATCTGTCAATAAATATGAGTATTATTTGCCTACTCTCCATAAATTAACATGGGAAAGAGTATGCAGATTTGCTGCTGTGAGGAATGCTGAAAGTAGGTGTTTCTAGCGTAAAAAATTAATTTTTTTAGCATTTATATAAACTTTCATCAACATCTGTCCATAAATAAAGGAGTTTGCCTATTCCCTATATGATTAATATGGGAAAAGAGTATGCAGGTTTGCTGCCATGATAAACACATAAACTATGATTTTTAAGCATAAACGGATTAATCTCAACCACATGAAGCTAAATATCAAGTTTTATCCAAAAATATTCATTAATATGGGAAATATTAATTTTTCCCTATCCTCCATAAGATTAACATTGGAGCCCCACAATACAACGTACTGTGTTTAGATTTTTTTAATATCTCGGTAACCGTTGGAGATAGAGAAAAACTTTAAGGAACTTAATTGTGTAGTTTTTTAAGCTGATTCTAATGGTGAAATATAAAATTAGAAATTTTTAAAAATTACATGTGAAAAACGCAAAAAAACCCATTTTGGGGTACAAAACCCCCCAAACTACCCGTTCCCATTGACCGATATGTCTGGTTTACGAACTCGTCCGAGCACTTGTAGGAATACACGTCTCTACCAAATTTGGTCTTGATCGGACCATTTTTACGAGAGTTATCGTGTTCACAGACACACACACACACACATATATATATATATATATATATATATATATATATATATATATATATATAAATTTTAACGACTATTGTTTTTGGACTCTGGCCACCTAAAGAAGATAAAATAACATGGTCCCGGGCTTAAGTCTCACCATGAGACCTACGGCAATAGCTTCTTCCCTATGGGAAATTCGCTAAAAGTCCTGTTCGTCCTAGAATTATCCCGGATCACATCGTCAGTTTAATGAAGAACATGAATTGATTGGAACGAAAGGCTTCGACAGTAACATCATGGAGAGGTTGTGATGTTTACCTTTAATCCCACTCACCCCAAAACACTTTCGCCCAGCCCACACACTGACCCTTGACTTCTAATGAGCATGCAAATAACCAACATTTGCAAGGACCAACATTTAATTTCCTGTGGACGATGAAATTTTTAAATATGAAAAATAATGACACTCATTTGCAACTAAATTACTTGAGCAAACTTCAAGAAAGTCCCCTATGTAGATTAACAATGGTGGTTTCTGATCTTACAGGACACTATCACAGTATGCTTCAACACTATCTCAAGTGGTATTTTAATCCGATTACGGATTCGGTTTGGGATAAGGATCAGATAACCGGTTACTAGTAGGATGCAGAATTTGTTAGAAATTTAGATTTGTAGAGAACGATCACTACGAAGACAACTTATATTCTGCAAATAAAACGAGATCGTACTCATCTCGCTGGTTTACTCACGCCAGCGAGATTTTGAAGTGTGTCATGAATTTCATACGGTGGCGACGTCCTGTAATCCAGCTACTTGGAGGTCACGAATTGTGGATAGTTTTGAACGATGGTTGGTGGGTGTAATATTCTCTTGTTTGGATTAACGTTCGCACTACTGAATACTACGTTAATCCGCAAAGACCATCCTCATCATTAGACCAATTTGTATACAGAGGCCGTGGTTCGGATTCTACGTTAAACTGTAGGTCCCTTAATTGCCATCGGCTGTTGGATTATTAATCAACAGTCCTGTCTAAGCAACATGTCAGCCTTAGTCAGTAACAAGACTACAAGATCGCGCCACAATCATATTTTTTCCTGGTTTGCCAATGGCAGGCCCAGCGTCAGCCTCGAAGTACACTAGTTTTTCTTATGGAATTTCCATCTAAATTTTGTGGCCACCCCGGAGATCGAACCCGTCACCTCTTGCACCGAAGTCCAAGCTAACCGCTAGGCTAGCGGATGCCCTCGCTATCATTTTACATTCAATACTCATTCATACTTGACTTAATACCTACCTTGTGGTATGGTCGCCATTTCAATAATCTAATCTAATCTATACAATTCATAGAAATCAAAAAGTTCTGAATATGCAGGTTTGCTGCAATAAAGGTTTTTACTTGGTAATGTGCTTATATTAAGGCTATTCATGAAGTAAAAACACATACAAAAGTGTATTTAATTACGTCAATAACTAAGCAAATTATACCAATCTAAGTGCTATATAGATATCGAATACCGGTCGCTTAAAAGTGTCAAACCTTTTGACTAGAGCTTTTATTTACAAACCTGTGATACGTGAAATAGTGGATTTTGAAAGGCATTCACACAGGTAAAATTGGAGTTTAAATACCCATACTCTCGGAACTAGGAGTTGTAATTTACAAACCATAACCTATTTCTCACCTGGTCTCTCACCGCGGCGGCCCTTTGTACCGCCCGTTGCCCTCTGGTCCGGGTCTTTGTGGGGAGTTCGGTGAACAAGTCATAAATAAGGACGTTCGAGAGGGTCCTTAGGCACTTGTGAGGAACAATGGACGTCGCATCCCGCTAGACAAAGCGTGGAGGACCTCTTTGAGTCTGTAGCTTTCTACGGTGTGTCGAGGAATTCTACATGAACACTGTTCCTGGATACCGAAAACGTTCTGCGAAATCGGTAGAGATAATGCCATTCCCCGCATAGCATTATCTCTACCGAATCCCCGAGAAGCAGAACGAAGCGCTCCGTAGGGGCAAGGGAAGATATTTTTGAAGACAAACATTTAAAGCTAATGGCTCAGATTAAGGCTAATGTAACATAATTCTAATGATTACATATTTAAAGCCTTCGAAAATATTGTTTTCACGTAAAAATTAGTCTATGGACTGTGTTTTTGACTGATCTTGAAGAAATAGTTATTACGAGTACTTCCAGACACTAATGCCCCAAAAAGTTCATCCTTATATTAAATTGAAAACATTAAATACAATTTAACAACAGTATAATCTAAAATTCTATGAAAACCCCTTCCGTATGTGGGAATAACATTTTCACAACACACGCATAAAAAATTGCATGTATGTTTAAGGAGTTTTTGAAGGAGTATTTAGTTAATCTGGAAATTTATTCCCTGACTTTTTTCACTCATAAAATGAACTACTAAGGATAATTTACGCTTCGGATGAGGGAGTTTCGGTTACTAAGGCTTCAATAAAGCAACAGGCAGTATTTGACAATGGGACTGCTGCAACACTATGTAGAAGAATCCTTGTGGTCAAATTACAACTAAACTTGACTAACATATAAGATCAATGACACCTGTGTAAAATATATTTTTAAATATACTAAACAACAAATTTATATGTAGAATAAAAAATATATTTTGATTTATGGGTAAAAAGTTTTCAATTGTGTAGTTAAACCGTAAGTGAAATTAAATTAAATCCTATGGTCATAGATTTGAGCAAAAGCTTGATTCATAGGACATAGAGCAAGTATAAATCTTAAAATTGTTCACTCAGTATCTTAGGCCTCATAAACATACATTAATGTAAGTTTTTTTAGACAAAAAATACAGTGGTGTGCTGCCAATATTGGCCTAGTTGCTATTTTATTAGACCTGAATTTGTAAAAAATGTAAAGCAAAGAGATGAGTGAACAATAGTACTAAACTGAAGATATTTTGTGGTGTAACAAAATTTAGCTAATTAGCATTCATGATTGGTAGAAATATTGTAATTTAAACTCATATTTTTATACTTAACAAAATGTAAGAAAAGGTTCAAGAGGTGTAATTTACAATTGTTGTGAAGCATTCTTCCCCTTAAAACCATAGAGTTCCACATAGTAAAGAGAATTTAATCACAATAGCTCCACAACACGATGAAGAAGTAAATAAAAACGACGAGCAATATCAGTTCTACGACTAGGTTGGCTAGATGGCCGTTGTCCAGGAAGACGAGCACAGCAAGGACGAAGTTGAGTATCCAGACGACCAGGAGGACCACGGCGCCGATCTGCACGAGGATCAGGATGTCCAGGAACACCCCGACCACGATCAGGATGCCGACGACGATGTAGAGAGCAGACGACACCGTTCCGGAGAGCTTCTGGGAGTGACTCTGGCTGTCGTCGGAGGCGAAGGTGTTCCCGGCGGCGCACAGGACACCGATCACGATACAGGTGACGCCTATGATCAGGCTCCCGGTCCTCAGGTCGAACACGAAGCAGCAGTCTCCCACCTTGGGCAACATTTCGGGCAGTTCACTAATATACTCTGGAAGTAAATATGAAAGACTTTTAGTTCTAAGTCAATGATTAAATAATGTTTTGTTTTAGATGTTCACAGCTGATTAAGCTATGTAGTTTAAGACAGTGTGAGAGAATAACTTTTTAGGCCAAACTTTGGAAACTTATAGATATTATTTATTTACGATTATCACGTTATCGGGTTAAGGATTTTTTCAGTATTGTATTTATTTATCAATAATTGTGAATTCTTGAGACAGAGCCCCAATATTTAGGATGAAAGGTGAAGGGTGAATGTGATGAGTGTAATGATTTTGGCATTATTTACCTTTCACGGTGGTTTTCCTGTAATCCAGATATTTAGATGTCACGAATTGTGGATATTTATAAGCAATGGTTGGTGGATGTGATATTCTTTAGTTTGTATTAACGTTCGCACAAATGAGTACTACATTTTTCCGTAAAGATCATCCTCATAATTAGACCAGTTCTTAATTTAGAGGTAATAGTGGTTCTGATTCCACGTTAATCTGTAGGTAACTTAATCAGTAACAAGACTACAAGATCGCGTCACAATCATATTACACCCATTTCTCATTCATACTTGGCTTAAAACCCCTACCTGGGTAGGTCGTTGTTTAAAATGGTAATCTAATCTAATATAATTTGTTGCTCACAAAGACTAGCATTTCATTTGTCAGGATCATTAATTTACAGCCCAATGAGTAAAGGATGCTGGACCTAGTCTGGGATTGTATCAATGAACTTCAGGTAATAAAGCGGGCTCTACCACTCAGCTGTTCAGACATTAAGGTAAAGAAATCTAATATTATATTTAAAGTAAATAATTATTCGTAAATAATTGTGGTTAAAACGTATTGGTGGGTAATTCAAAGACACGAGGATTGGAGTTGGTGATGTGTTGACTAGTGTTAATTTTTATGTGTTCCGAGACTTAAAATGGTTTCATCCAGAGGCTCCTTAAAGTTTTAAGGTATTTATATTAAAAAAATAGACAGAACGGTCAACATAATGTTGTAGCTGGTAAATGGGTAGAGCATGGGACCATGGTGATTAAGCTCTCGGGTTTCAATCCCACTTATCACCATTGCCAATCACTTTTCGCTAGGTGATAATGTCGCATCACTAGGTCTAGTCTGATGTAATGTGCAAAACGGTTCCAGGTGATGGCATAGATAAAAAATCCTGGGATGAGGAGGAGGGACAAAAAATATTCCTGGAACGTATTATATCATGTGTTTCCAAATACAGAAGCTCAAATTGTGTTGTGTAAGTTTACTAGGTGAATGACATTTCGTTCCAAAGTAAGATCTCAATCTATAGAAATCAAATTATTTTGTCTTTATATTACTCAGAGTTATTAATTTTTTTAGTTATGTTTACGGCATTTTACGCCGTCTTCTCCGAAAAAAACGGGAAAACTGATAACAATTAAACTTATTTCATGCATCCTGTAAATTCAAGAGAAGGTTTTAAATGCTTGAAATTGTTCGCCGCCCCTTGAAAATTAAATAACGAACATTTAAAAACCCACTTTTACGGTATATTAAGTCGCATTTTGCTTTCATTTTCAACGAATCACCTACTGGTAATAATCGGCTGTCTTTGTAGTTTTTAACATTAAATGTAATTTATAACTGATTTTGCGAACATGTAATTTAATTAATATAAAGAAAAACAAACAGTTGTTAAATTAAAATCGATAGTTTGTTTACATTGATAATTGATTTTAAACCCACGGGCTTACTGCTGGTTGCAAATAAAGTTGGATGAAAAACCATATGTAAAAATCATAGGAACACACATTTTGACTGTTGTTGTTTCTTTATTTTATAAACACAGAATACCAGGTAATATTGTATACATCAATTCATAGAGAGACTTGCCAATTAAGATTAAGTTATCTAAGTGTACAATATCCTGTGAGATTCTTTCATTAGGTGAATTGTACATCATATAAATTACACATTTGGTGACAGTATTCTCGACGGGTTGGTTGTTTCTCTCGACTTCCGTGTAGGTGGAGCCACTGTTTACCAGCTGATTGTCCACAATTGTCACCTGTTGTTTCACAGTCGCCCCGTCAGATGGCGACCACCCACTTCTTCAATGACCTGTAATAATCGTCTTTACTGTAATCTGTTCAGAGTGGCGCCATAAATTTCACCACCTTCGTCATTGCATTGTTTGTCAGGACTATGTTGTAGACGTCTTAAGTAGTTTAAAGTGCACGTAGCAATAAAATAAAAACAGATGATCTAATTTCCTGGCTCAATAATTTTCGGTGTTATGAACTATAACATTTTACGCTTAGAAATGTCACTTCCAAATGATAATTCTGAAAATTCAATAAGAAATGTGAAATTCTCGTAAAATTCTTAACACTACTTTCTTTCATTGCATGGATTATTTTGTGTCTACTAATGCCAATGACATTGTTAAACAATTTTGACATGGATATGTCTTAGCTCTGTGGGGGAGGGGTCAGATGTTTAGATGAACTGAAAACATTCCCAATGCAATGCAATGCAAGAAGGATACGCCTGTTCCAATATCACGTTAACAATTAAATTTTGACTGATTTACTACGATGTAGTACTACAGCATCGTAGACGATTTTTTAAGTTGCCAAACACAACAATTTCAATTTTTCTTCACGTAATACCTTTAAGTTTTAGATCCTATTAAATATAGTTTCTGTATATTTTTGATTTCATTAAAGCCATATTTGTGTGCTTAATAAAGTTAAATTTATTTGATTCGATCCAACACTTTGACAATTTTGCACGTAAAAATAAACTTACCCAAATTCAAAAACCTTGGTTTGTACCACAATTATTTCACAAGAAATAGGTAAAACCCCGTCATTTAAAGTTCACAACATTAAATTCATGGAAAAATCTCTCTCACATGCATATTATAACTATCTACATGATACCATAGCCAGCATATAAGATTTAAGAAAATTCAAAAAGACTTAAAGAGGTATGTTAATCACAACCAATTTATTCTTTAGATGATTTTTCAATGTAAATTTTATGTCCTTTCCAGTTTAAACTGACTAAATCTTTAGTTTTAGTAATGATTTATTTTTTTATTTTGTTTTGATTCTGATACCTAAAGTAATGATCATTTTAATTTTTTAAGTAATATTCTAATGCCACTCATGTACAATTCCTGTGATTGAATAAAGAAATTTTGACTATTGAAAAAATGATAATAAAATATTAATCAATTAATAAATTGTTCGACAATGTACTTAACTTTTTTATTTTTTTTCTCGAGGGCAAATGCTCTAATGCACCAAAAGGAAAAGTTTCGTCAAACTGAAGTTGTTCATTTAATACTATTTTTCTGAAGTGAAATACCTTGTCAAAAAAGTGGTTTCCAGTTTTTAATTATTTAATCACGTCAAATTAATAGTCAAAGTAACCCCTGACTAGGTGGTAGAATGGTTATAGTGCCCGCCTTCAAAAGAATCGAAAAAATGCCAGATCGAATCCCGTAAGGATCGAATCCGGATCCAGTTCCATTAGACTATTAACTAATGATTCTTCCTAACAACAGGTCGACGTTAATAGCAATAAGACCGGGATTTGGATCGTTCACCATCAAAAACCAGAAAAGCGTAGAAATACTCAAAACAAAAAACCACCTATCGTATCTTTCTACTGTTCTTTTCGTCTAAACCCGTATAATACAGCTGTTAAAAATTACCCTTCCAAAACTATCCTCCCTTCGCGGATTGGACAGTTCCAGCCCTATTTTCCTCAATAACCGTCTCACTAATACGCAACTAAGTGAGCGTGGCCCGTTAGTGTCTACAGTGGCGCCACCTAGGCCCGAGGGATGATCTACAGGCTGTTCCGAGAACTAGCCACCCAACCCCCAACCCCAGCCTCCTGCACCCTGGACCGGCCGGATAAATCAGAAGGGGCCGCGTAATTGGAACTAATTTGGATTCTTTTTCGGCGTGTGTCAATCTCTCCGGTAGTTAAGGGTAGTTTAAACTCTTGGGGAGAAGTGACATAAGGCGTACCCCTCGAGACGCATGTTGCAATGTCTAAACGTTTACATTGACTCTTATAGACAATAGTTAACAGTACAATACTGCGACTATTTACACAAATTTTTCGATAAACTGTCGCAATACGAAATACGGTTTTCAATTTACATATTTGAACGTCTTTATGTTTTAAGAAGATACTGTTGGTTTCATGTATAAGTAGGTACTTACTTTCCGTGTCCATGATCATCAGTCTTCTATTTTTCTATATGTTTCGCTCCCAGAATTTAGCCACCCGGAGGGCTTTGTCGTTGCTTTGGAGGAGGTCGTCATGAGAGCAGTTTGTGTCAAGCAACTCGCACTGCAATAGGTTACCTACTTATATTCACCAAAGAATATAAGTAGGTAACATGCGACCAAGTTTAGTATGTTTATATTAAAATTAATTCTGGAAAGTGACGTAGTTACTTAGTTACCGGTACTGAAATGACAACCTTTCCAAGGCAGTGAATTTTAAGCCAAGTATGAATGAGAAATATGTGCAAGGTGACGCAGCTTTTGATAGTACAGACGTTAATCCACACAAGAGATCACTACACCCACCGACCATTTGATTTGATTTTATTAAAATGGCGACCGTACCACAAGGTAGGTATTTTAAGCTAAGTATGAATGAGAAACGAGTGTAGATGATTGTGGCGCGATCTTGTAGTCTTATTACTGCAAAGGCTGACATGTTCCTTAAACAGAACTGTTAATTAATAGCCCAACAGTCAATGGTATATCTAAGGAACCTACAGTTTAACGTGGAGTCCGAACCAGTGCTGAATTACGAACTGGTCAAATTATGAGGATGCCATTGACGGATAAACTTAGTATTCAATAGTGCGGACGTTAATCTACACCAGAGATAATCCCATTCACCGAGCACTAAATATCCACAACTATCCACTATACTACTATCCACAGCTCAACTATAAACTGTCCACAATAGGTGATCTCCAAGTAGCTGGATTACAGGACACGTCACTGTCCCAGAGTGTTTTTTTAATGTTAATGCGAATTTTGGGACAGAGATCTCATTGAGATTTATTAACATTGTTTAAAATAACTAAAAAACTTTATTTTATAATATGCAGGTCCAGTGGACAGTTTGGGTACGGGCAACGCTTGTTGGAGGTCAAAGGTTAAAAGAAGAGCATTTTTATATAGTGGTGCATTTTTTATGAACTGTTGTCCAACTGCAGCCTTGAGATGGTGTCGTTGAAAATTTATACTTATCTCTTTAATTTTACCTTTGCATGCTGTGGCTCGATTTTCAATGAATCAAAGTCTATAATTTAACAACAATTACTATATTATTTACGACACCGTCAACATAAGCTAACGATATAATATATAGAATATGGTGGGATACATAATCGCACAAAGATACAATATTAATCTATTATTGTAGTTTTATTTTTGGAAACTACAGAGTAAGCATTTTTCAAATTGGCAATTTAACTAAAAGCAGATTTAAACGTGTTCTGTACGGGAACCCAATGACAGCACAAACTGGCCATTTCGAGTTGCAGTTTCCATCGCAACAATGACACCCTAAGCCCTAAATCATCAATGTTGCCCAACATATGTTTCCCCAAATGGATTTGTGACGCTATAAACGCCAAGCTAAAAGGCGAGCAGATCCGACGGTCAGGTCGACAGTCCACGGCTGATTTTGACAGCGGTCAAATTTAAAAGGTCGGTCATCAAATTTTATGCGTTCCACCCCAAACACCGAACACATTAGCAACACAAACTCTTCAACCCTCCGATAACAGTTCTTCAAACTTCAGATAACAGTTTTTGCTGTTCGATAGTGGGTCCAGATGTGTGTGGATTTTGACGCTTTTAGAGCTTCACCGAACAGTTTCTAAATGCTAAGATTCTATAAGCATAAAACTCATACGTATTGCTATTTCAATTTGTTATTTTGATTCCACCACAAAAATCATTCGATTTTCCAACCCGACGCGTCATACGTATCGCGGGTCGCGTGATCCTCCATTTGTGAGTGATGGTCGGTAGGTGTAGTGTTCTATTGTGTGGATTAACGTCCATTCTATAAAAAACTGCGTCAATCCGCAAAGACCATCCTCATAATTAGACCAATTAGTAATTTAGAGGCCGTGGTTCGGATTCCACAATTATTTAATAATCTACCTCAGGTGTTTTATACTGTGTAATGATTGATAAAAAAATTAGATAGCTACTATGTTATCATAGACATATTCGCGACATATTAGCTTTTTGATAAGATATGAAATAAATACTATTAAAAGCTGAAGGTTTTCAGAACAAAAATGGTTTTTTAGCATAACGCATCATAAAACTCCGTTATCTTAAAAACAGATGCCAGAGTTTTTTCCACAAAACTAATATTTGCGTTCTACTGTCTGCCGCGTCGTTTATTGAGGAAATCCTGATCAATATGTTAGTGTGCACATAGTGTCTTCTCTAAAAATGTACATATGTGTCTAAAATGTCTTCTCTTTAATGGAGAATTTTGACGAGGTCAAATTTGTACAATTCCCTCGTCTTAATAGACCTGTAATGGTGTTACAAATATATTTTGTAATATTCCTGAAACATCACGCTTTAAATGTCCAGGACCATTTTAAAACAATTAAACTCTTGCCTGCTGAATTTTAATAATATTGACCTTCTAAGAAAACGTACGAATTAGAGCATTTATTGTTTCGAAATTTTGAACAGAAGTTGAAACTTCAGGTACAAGATAAAGGGGGTGTCAATATTTTTTATTTTCTTGTTTACAAATTAATACAAATTGTAATTTTGGAAAAACTCTTTAAGTGTGCATTCCAGAAGTTTGTAATTGCTGTAACCTCCTTGAAATCCTCTTTATGAGGCCTTACATTTTTCTGATATTGAGTGTAGACGTTTTTTGGTTAAGAGTATAAAGTAAATAATATATGATAAGTTCATAAAGTTTTTGAAAGTTATACAATAGTATTATTTTGTTTTAAAATAAGTTCAGCAAACTTTACTAACTTGATTTTACTTTTTTCCGAAACATAAAGTCTATTCTATTCTACATTTTAAATATAAATTATTTGTAAAATTCTATAAAACCTAATTTTGTGGCCGAATACCTCATTCTTTTCTTTCCTATTTTTCCTCCTGAGTAAAAGCGATGTTTTTTCAACAAGACGTCCTTACAAGTTATCCTTTACAAATACGTAATACATTTCATTAAAACCTGGCCATTTTTACGAGAGTTAGCATGATGAATATACGGTAATAATATTATTTCCTATAGGAAATACGCTTAAACGACCATATTTTAATTATTTCCATTAATTTTCTGTAATGGTGATCTTCCCAGATAGGTATTTTAAGTCAAGTACGAATGGAACATGATTGTGACTCGCCGGGGCTGTACGAGTGGTAACCCCCCACCAAAAAGAATATTATTACGGGTACTTGTTATGTTATCAACAAAAGATTCGATTTTACAACTAAGAAATCTCTCAAACTATTTTATGTACATAATGTAATTTTTATTATCTCTAAACTCAAACTACATTACATCTCCTTTATGAAATGGATACCTATCCATAAGGAATGAAATAGCGAAGCAATGAATGACAGATGAGTGTAAGATGACTGTGTCGTGATTTTGTAGTCTTGTTTGTTACTAATGTTGTCTTGTTTCTTAGGAATGTTGTTCCTCAACAGAACTATTCTTTAGTAGCCCAACAGCTAACAGCACCTGTGAAACCTACAGTTTAACGTGGGATCTGAATCACAATTTTGCCTCTGAATATTGCAAACTGGTCTAATTATGAGAATGGTCTTCGGATGAACATATTAAATTGTGCGGACGTTAATGCACACCAGAGAATATAAAATGCAACGTAGCTGCATTACAGGACACGCCACCGTCCTAGTCCATATCTTATATTATTATCTTAAATCTATAATGGTTTAATATGTTTAGATTAGATCATTGAAATGGCAACCATACACAATGTAGGTATTTTAAGCCAAGTATGAATGAGGATTGAGTGTAAGATGATTGTGGCGCGATCTTGTAGTCTTGTTACTGACTAAGGCTGACATGTTACTTAGACAGGACTGTTAATTAATAGCCCAACAGCCGATGACAATTAATGGACCAACAGTTTAACATGGAATCCGAACCACGCCCTCTGAATTACAAATTGGTCTAATTATAAGGATGTATTTTTATTAATCAATACACGTTAATCTCACAAAGAAACCACACCACCGACCATACACAAACTATCCACAATTCGTGACCTCCAAGTAGCTGGATTACATGTCCCCTAATGTGTCACACGATTACAGCCAGACCCTCCCAGTCGTCCGGGTCACCTCGTCGATCCAGCGTCAATTATCGAGTCCATCGCAAACCAGAAACTCCACTAGCGGGTTCTTTTACTCCAATTCCTAAATTGGAACCCTCGGCCGGACCGCTGACACCAGTTTTTGCCTCAGTCGCAGCGCGCTCCATAAATCCGTCCCAAGGTCCGCGTGCTGGGCTGGTCCTACCGAGACTGTTGCCTCTGACCGTTCCGACGGACTGTTATTGCTTCTAAATGCCGTTGGACGTCGATCGACACGAATTACTGACTAGACCTTGATTGGGTGAAGGGCGCGCGATGTATGGTTGGGGAGCAGCGAAAGGCTTTTTGTTTTGATTGCACACCTATAGATGTGGTTTAAATTGTGCCTACATAAATATAAAAAATTTTTAAATTGCATTACATTCTGAAACGGCGACCTACCCAGGTTTAAACCTGACCAGGAATAAGTGTAAGACGTTTATGGAACAATCTTGAAGTATTGTTACTGACTAAGGCTGACGTGTTCCTTAGGACCACTATTTCATCTCCGAATTATGAACTGAGTCTACGAACTGGTTTAATCATGAGGACGATCTTCACGGATGAACGGTATGATGAATGGTAGGGACGTTAATCCACACCAGGTGATGTCGTATCCACTTTTGCTTGTACAACTATCCACAATTCGTGACCTCCAAGTAGCTCAAGCCACCGTCCCAGTAAATCACTGAATGTAGAGCTGTATAGAGGGATACTTACAATACTTACTTATACACTAGGATCACGCTATTACCTTTTTATATCGTGAGAGAGAAAAGAATATGTGACTAATCACTAAAACTTACCTCTTTCTTTTTCTGACGCTGACCTTCAAATTGTTCTATTTATACTAAACATAGTTTTATGTGTGCCCTCAAGGCTAATTTATTTTATATGAGTCCATAAAACAAAAACATGAAAACCTTTAACACCAACTGTCCATTACCGATAGCTTGTACGGTGAATTAAAGACACTGAGGTCTCTAGCGGTATTAGTCATAAAGGAGGGCCAGAGGTGACGTCGATCTGACAAATTTTTGAGAGGCGGGTCGGAATAGGTGCGACAGCGTTTTGGCAACCTTTTGTTTATAAAAATTCTCCCTGTTTTTAAATTTATTAAATAAATTTTTTTATTTAAACTTGACCGAATAGGTATTCACGACTACGGGGAACCTATGAATGAGCAAAGTCCTTTGAACTAATACCATTATTTCACAATGGACGTATTGGATTTTCCAAGTAGAATGTTTGAAAGACAATGATACAAAAGACAAGACAACACCAACAAATATAGGTCAATATGGTGAACTGTTGAAGTGTTACGATATGAGAAATTGTTTATACAAAGTCAAAATATTAATAAACTTCATGTTCATGCAACTTCATTCATAAACTTCATATTCAAACTTATTTATATAGATTATAAATTGAAAGTTACAAGTCTTATCTGATTTCAAAGAAATATAAATCGTTAATTCTTTCCTCAAGAAGTTAAGTATGGGTTTAAAAATAAGACCAATACAATTCATAATATTGTACCTCTAAACATAGTTCAAACTTAACAACAGACAGTACTTAGACGGTTAGTAATCACACACTTGAAAGGAATTGGGTATCAGGCGTTGTGCTTTGTTATTCTTCGTCTGTCTTGTGTCCCCTCTCGGCTTCTCTAGCGCGCTTTCTTCACCCTCAACCCCGCCCGGCACGAACGAAATCACCAGGGAGAACAGCGGTTGCCAAAAGTCCGCACCACGGGTTGTGACATTTTATAGCCCTCTGATAAAATAAAGGAGGGCCAGAGGTGACCACTCAAGATCTGAAAGGAGTCGCTGACCGCTGGTTTTGATCCTTGAACCTTTGACTTACTGGACCAGAGCGTCACCCCTGAGCTACCGTGCCGCTAACTGTGTAAAATAATTTTCAACTGCATTTAAGCATATACTTTTAAAAACAACTTCAAATTGGTATATTCTAAAGAATTGAACGAAATAGTTTTTGACATGGACAACTGTTTGAAACAGTGTCGTCATATGGTTATAGGTGGTTATAAGGTTATAAGTGGCATAAGGTTATAAGGACAGCTGTTTAGGAGAACTGAAAACATTCCCTTTAGACATTTCTATGATCTTACCTATTTCCTACAGTAAAGTAAGTACAAAAACCTTTTATTTATAAACATATAGTATTTCATAAATTGATAGTAAAGTAAAATCAATAAAACATGATGGAAAGTAAACTATGAATCTTCCTCGCTGATTTTACTTGATCTCGAGTGGTATTAAACGTCACAGACGACAGTCGATGACGTCACACGTGCTCCCCTGTGAGATGCTCGGAATAAAACATGACCTTGACCACTTACCGCCCTCACACCCTCTTTGATCTTGCCGCTTCCCGAATTCCCTTTCTCCTCTTATTTCTTCCGGTTTTTTCTCCCAATTTAACGCACTATATCCCCTCCCGCTAACTAGAAACTAATTCTCGATGTTTTTTCTAGTTTTTTGGAACCGTACTTCCCCTTTTAGGGTGTGTTTTATTTGGCATTGTACTAACGATTTTTTAAGAGGAAGATTTTATTGCGCTGTTCCCGTATTTTATTATCCTAATATTTTTTCATATAAGCGATTTTGACGCTTTTATAGTAAGAATTGGGGAAATTGGGGAATTATATTTTTTTGTGACAGAAGGGAGTGTTACACTTTTTATTGGTAGTGCTTTTTACTTTGATATAGTTTTAATTGTTGTCTTTTCTACACATCTTAAACTTATGGATTTTGTAATGACGAAACTAGTTTCTTAAAATATATTTCCGTTTTTGGGAATATCTATTTACAGTTTTAGACTTTTAGTACCTCTTAAATTAATAAGTACGTAGAATTTAGAGCAGGTACCCAGAAATACATTTCAACCCCCAATTTTCACCGACTTGAGTTCGAGGAGATCCTATCACGTTTTATAGGACAATAAGGAAATCATTAAAAGTGATCCCAAAAAGTTAATTGGGAGAAAACACCTGGAAAAAGATGGACCGATGTCCCAAGACGGAACGGAAATTACCTCCATTGCGCGTCCAGGTACTTCCGGTTAACAAATATACCGCCTTCAGCGCCGGCTTCTTTGAGTTCTTATCGGAAAATTAAACTTCTTGTTCTTATTATCTAATTTAACTATTGAGAAACAGCAGTGAAGAAGTAATTGTTTAAACCCAAACATATTTTACAGTACTAATTCGTCAAATGATGATTGATGTACTCACTAACCAGTGATAATGCACCTCGACATTTTTGGGGAAGGAAAATCAAATTTGTAGTCACTCTAGATCCCCTCTTTCTAACAAGGGGAAGAGAGACCTCCCTTATTTCTGTCAGGAGTGAAAAAGGGGTTACGTGATCCAATGCATTTATGTTCTCCCTATTTGTGGGTTGATAAATCATGTTCTCTCCAGTTTATTGATGAAACACCCTGTAAATTCGACATATCCAATACCGTGAATATTCATTTGTACTATTTATAAGGATTTTTTAAATGTGCCCACAAAAATATTTAAAAAAACCAATAGAGTTTAAGAAACTTTAGAGAAATTCGCATTTAAAATAAAGAAAAGTTTCATAATTAATAAAAATTGATTATATTTTGTATAATTTAAACCATACAGGAACCTCATAACAGTTGACAGGCTTAAGCTAAAATTAAAAAAACTTCAAAAAAATTATGAATTTTAAAATTATGGAATACATTTAGTATTGGATTATAATTTATTAGTTGAAGATACACTTAAGTAAGGAGAGTTTAATTTGTAAAGTGAAAAGGCCACATTTTTATTAGTTTTGCATTGCATTTAAGTTTACTTTTTACTAATTTTTAGGTGTGCAAATGGAAATAAACACATCCTTATTCTTACATACTTATTATTTTATTAGACTTAAACATCGCATCGGTATTTTTAAACACAACGTTTCAGGAGGTGGAGAAACAGTCTTTTTCTACTGTCGAGAAATAAATAAATCTATTAAAATGCATTAATAAAAATAAATAAATGTGGAAATTTGTAATATAATATCTATAATTAAGTTTGTACCTTTAATTTCAATGTAATTAGTAGGTAGTAACTTGAAAACGGAGGAGTTTCTCCACGAAACGTTTGTAGTTAGAAACATAGACGCTTTGGTAAAGTTTAATACCCCCGTCGCAGCAGACCTGCGTACTCAGTGAATTTCCAAATCAATAATATAATAATAATAATATATGACAAGTTTGGTCGAAATCTGTCGATAAACATGAGAGTTATTTGCCTATTCTCCATAAGATTAAAATGGGAAAGAGTGAGTAGGTTTGCTGCTGTGAGGAACACTGAAAGTAGCCATTTATACCATCAAAAATTTTATTTTTAACATTTATACCAACTTTCATCAACATATGTCCATAAATAAAGGAGTTTGCCTAATCTCCATATGATTAACATGGGAAAAGAGTATGCAGGTTTGCTGCCATGATAAACACATCAACTATGATTTTTTAGCACAAATGTATCGATCTCAACCACATGAAGCTAAATATCAAGTTTCATCCAAAAATATTAGGTAATAAGTGAAAAATTAAGTTTTCCTAATCCTCCATAAGATTAACATTGGAGCCTCAAAATACAACGTACTGTGTTTAGATTTTTTTATATCTCGGTAACCGTTGAAGATAGAGAAAAACTTTAAGGAACTTAATTGTGTAGTTTTTTAAGCTAATTCCAATGGTGAAATATAAAATTAGAAATTTTTAAAAATTACATGTGAAAAACACAAAAAACCCCATTTTGGGGTACAAAACCCCCCCAAACTACCCGTTCCCATTGACCGATATGTCTGGTTTACGAACTCGTCTGAGCATTTGTAGGAATACACGTCTCTACCAAATTTGGTCTCGATCGGACCATTTTTACGAGAGTTATCGTGTTAACAGACACACATATATATACATATATACATATATATATATATAAAAAAAATTTAACGACTATTGTTTTTGGTCTCTGGGCACCTAAAGAAGAAAAAATAACATGGTCTCGGGCTTAAGTCTTACCATGAGACCTACGGTAATAGCTTCTTCCCTATGGGAAATTCGCTAATAAAATAATATAAGTAAGTAATAACCAACGACTTAATGAATTTCAAAGAATTAATAGGTCATAATTGATTTCAAAACGTTAATAATTACGACTGTCACTAATCAGTCTCCATCAGGCAGGTCGCACCACAACATCGCCCTTGTTAACAACGTCTCCGTGGTGGGTCATCGACGTAATTTTATGACCCATAATAATCTCCCAACAAGCCGCTATCTAACGAGCCTCTTCACTTCGGCGCCACTTAATTTCAGTTCCCAGTTGGCTAAACACTCGCTTTCACTGAAATCCCTGCAAAAACCGATCGATGTGGAAAATTGCACCATTAGTCTCCTCTCAATTAAATAAAATCAGTGGTTTCCTATCAACTATTTTATTATTATAGTTTGTTATTTTTTCTTCTTTAGGTTCCCAGAGATCAAAATACTAGTCGTTAATATATATATATATATATATATATATATATATATATATATATATATATATATATACTTGTGTGTGTCTGTGAACATGATAACTCTCGTAAAAATGGTCCGATCGAGACCAAATTTGGTAGAAACGTGTATTCCTACAATTGCTCGGACGAGTTCGTAATCCAGACATATCGGTCAATCGGAAGAGGTAGTTTGGGGGGGGGTTTGTACCCCAAAAATGTTTTTTTTTTAAATTTTCCCATGTAATTATTTAAATTTCTAATTTTATCTTTAACCATTAGAATCAGCTTATAAAGCTGCACAATTAAGTTTCTTAAAGTTTTTAAGAAATCTCCAACGGTTACCGAGATATTAAAAATCTAAATACAGTACGTTGTATTTTGGGGCTCCAATGTTAATCTTATGGAAGATAAGGAACAATTAATATTTCCCGTATCAATCAATATTTTTGGATTGAACTTGGTATTTACCTTCATGTTGTTGATACCCACCGGTTTATGCCTAAAAATCATAGTTTATGTGTTTATCATGGCAGCAAACCTGCATACTCTTTTCCCATGTTAATCATATAGGGAATAGACGAACTTCTTTATTTATGGACAGATATTGATGGAAGTTGGTACAAATGTTAAAAATAAAAAAAATTATTATAGAAATTCCTACTTTCAGTGTTCCTCACAGTAGTAAACCTGCACACTCATTCCCATGTTAATCTTATGGAGAATAGGCAAATAATTTTCATGTTTATGGACAAATTTTTATAAAACCTGTCATATATTATTATTCTTATATTATTGATTTGGAAATTCGCTGATTAGGCAGGTCTGCTGCGATACTATTGATTTATAAAGATGTATTTATTCACACAGGACACGTGCTCTCCTTCTTCTACAATATTGCATGAAACAGTAGTTCATTCCTATTTAAACACGGAACAGTTTAAATTTCAAATTTACGAATTGTTTTCATCAATTGGAGATAAATCACACTTTTCTATTTCTTACTTACCAATAACGGCCACAAACACCTGACATAATGTAAGGTAAAAAGGTATGGTGGAGAAACTCTTATGGTATAAATTGATCCTAACTCTCCAGGACTCTCATCAAACTCACCCTTCCCTCATAACCACCGACACATGAATATGGGATATTTTTATTTTCATCCAAGACTCTAAACTAAACTGTAAAACTAGCATATTAGATTGTTTAATTAAAATATTGATTCAACTCAATTAAATTGATTCAATTTCTTACTAAACAAAACATGACTTGACACTATTTTAATTATGTTAATAGAACTGATCCATATCGGCGTTACCCTCCTGGGGCAGCAGTGTTTGCAGACGGCCGTAATTAAACTTTATCGCGAGACATATTTACAGTGCAGGAAAAGCAGCGGGGTCAAGCCACCACCTTGTTATACTCCCACATGCGGACGCACGTGCAGAAATGGAGCAGCTAGTAATTTATAGGGAGCTGAACCTCTTTGGGACAATAATTATGTTGTAGTCGGGTTCGTAACTCGTGAGGCCGCATTGGCCGAGTGCCGAGTGCGGGTGCGGGTGAGTGCGTAAATAATAACGACGTCGTACAATTATTTGTTTCGTTTACGAAGTTAACTTCCAAAATTTTACTCAAACAAAAAAAAATTATTTACTTCCCTGTAGGTGATAGGTTAGACCTTGGATAAGTCTAATGTTTTCGGTTTCCCTAAAAAGCTGTCCTTATAAACAAAATTACGTCACAGTACAGATATTTCTATAAACTTTAAAGTACGTTGTAGTTTTTTTACTTTTAGAAAAGGAGAAAATATGTTTCAGTCCACTGATACAGTTTATTTATTTTATATAAATTAAATGTGCTCGACAGTTTATATATTTGTATTTTTTAAGTCCATAGGTAGTTTTAGGTTGTGTTTACTAACAATAGTTTAACGTTTTGACAGGAAACGGTCCAAACCTTAGTCTTGTTACTACCTAACATCGACCCGTTGTATGGACGTAATTAATAGCTCCACAACAACATGTCAACTGGGTCTCGAATCGAACCAGTGACTCTCATATTTACGTATTTCTCAACTGATGGTTACACATTTCCTGCTCTCTCTGGAAATTCCGCCAAACTTCCACCATAGCAACACAATCCCTGTAACCCCGTATGTATGTTTTGACCCGGACGCGGCTAACATGATTCCAAAAAAGGCAGAAGTCAAATTTGACATCGGTGCCAGATGGGGGATGCAGGTACGAGAGAAAGGCGTCGGCGGCTTACGGGTCACTTTCCCTACGTGACTCACTAACAGATGGCGCGCGACACGGCGCTGATTGCCTTATGTAATTGATCTACCCTAATGGCCTATTTATTGGGCGATCGTATCAAATGACTTAATTTGACGGAGGGCTGATTCAATTAGTCATGGGGGCGGTGAGAAACTGTGGGAATTAGTAGGTTCTTTGAAACGTCCGGGGTAATAGTTTTTAAATACCTCTTCGGTGTTTGGTTCAGTTTAAAAAGCATTGGGTGCTTTATATTCATATTCATCATTACGGACCATTCATAATAATTTCGTGGATTTAGCAAACTAACTAGTCTAACAACCTTAGAAACGACGTAACTGACAGTCTGTGCTAACCACGATTACTAGATATCCTGGGAATAACCATAATTTTCATTTATAAGTTAGCCTAATTAAAAAAAAACCTTTTTTGGCTTCGTAAAAAGGTAAATACTTTTGTTATATTCGACAATCTGTTCAATTGGTTTCTCGCCTAGTTCAAGGAACGAATAAAGGGAAGAAAATATAAGTTAGTGTATATTGCAACATTAAAATATTATTATAGATTTATGAACCGTTATATGTACAAATTGAAGAATACTGTTATTTAATTTTGGAACTACATCATAGTAGCATGGCTTGTAGCTAATGGTGCAGTGCTTCCCTCGTGACTCAAGGGTTATCAGCTCGAATCTGGACTGGTTGTAATTTGGTTGCTAATTAATTACCTATCCAAAAAATGTTGCGTTCGAATCAATACCAGGATTTAGGTCCCAATCAAAAATTGAAAAATTTCGATAGAAATATGGTGCGATCATTTATATTTTTGAACGGTATAACAAAGTCTAAGTTTACTTCTCATGGGAAACCGACGGAAGTCAAAATCCATGGTTGTATGCAAAACGGTTAACCCATTTTTAGTAGTTGCAGCAACTTTACGAGCGAACGGGTTCTACCAAACTATCGGGCATACCATTATGGTAATGCCACTTTCTCTCCCCGGGCTAAAATTAAAAGTTCCAAGCTCAACACTTAATCAATAGCAATATCGGGCGATAAGCGATTTGTCAAGAATGCGAGCGGTAACACGTATAAACGGCGCGGAATGGGATAAAGGGACTGGTCGCCGTGACGTCATGCGCATGCGCGGTGTGTGGCGGAGACGAAGGATGCGCATGCGCTGTCATTACCGCGATGACGCAACTGCGCGACGAGAGGGAAACCGGCCGGCGTCGTCTGCTACATTACACCATCCAACTGACAGATGGTGCACTGGAGATCCAGAGAGTTAAACAATTTATTATACAGTAGTTGTTAAATGTATTACAATAGGAAAATGATGTGAGTGTTTTACACATAATTGTGGGAAAACTAAACCAAGGCCAATAAACAAGTTGGAGGTGTAGGAAACAAATAAAGGTATATTATTTGATGATATTGGGGTTTCTGCACAAAAGGGACTAAATGTAGACTTAGTTAATCAACATTTGTATGCCATTTATTATGTTTTAAATTAGTAGGCAAATCCATTATTAATTTAATATTTAACCAAATGTTGACTCTGTGATAAGACTCAAATATTTACTTAAACATGACTTAGTTAGATATATCTAAAGATTCAAGGTAGTTAATGAGTAATCAAAAAAGGGATTATATTGTAATTATTAGTTGTTGATTATTCTGAACCAAATGCAGTAACAGCTTGACGTTACTGAAGATATTGTGAGGCAGTATACAAATACTATATTTATACTATAGCAGCACGTCAATTAATAATCAACAACTTCAACGTAGGTTCGAAGAATATTGTGGTACAGTTAACTTTTCATTCAAATATTCTTTTGTTGAACTTTTCAACGCGTCTGTTTTTAACAACACTACGTTTCTGGAGGTGGTGAAAATTCCACCTGGGTCCAAGTGATTACCTAAAAATTTACATTTAAATACAAAATAAATCCAAATAACAGTTAGTAAACTAAATCAGTTAATAAAATTTACTTATCTGGCATTGACTTTTACCACATCTATAAACTATGTGAAGTTAGATACCCAGACGAGTTGAAAATTCCAATAAAAGAATTCTAGAATAGCCCTAATAATAGTGCTTTGGATGTCATAACGACTTTCAAATTTACCTTTTGAATAAAATATTTTATACAACTGATCTGTTTACGTTAAATTAATTTTAATATTTTTAGCTGAAATGGCGACCTAACCAAGTAGGCATTTTAAGCCAAGTATGATTGAAAAATGAGTGTAACATGATTATGGCGCGATTTTGTAGTCTTGTTATTAATAATGCTAACATGTTACTGGACAGCTAATATCATCCGTACGTAATATTTAACGTAATTTTGTGCCAGGTTAATAGAAGCAAACTACTTTTATAAACTAAAGAAGATTGTAAAAATGATTGATAGATTTTCTGTAGAATCTTTATGATGCGCCAAGAGGGAGTGATCTGCTCTCTTGTCAGTCGCTATCAGTATTACGGATGTTAATTTTAACAGTCGGTGGTTTTCAGTGACCTCAACACCGTCTTGTAATCTCCCTGTTTCCAGATTGTCGGACAATTATGTGTGATTTCCGGGAATTAACTCTAATTGCGAGAGAGGTCATATGCTAATTTACGACGTTAAAACTTAATTTTTATCTAAACTGCTATTTCAATACTTTACGTAACCTATTCGCGAATTCATCTGCGTGGTATAGTTATGTGGCGAAAATGTACAAGGTGAACTGGTTTCCTTTAAAGAATTACGAATTTCACGATTTCTTTATTACTACTTTTATGTTATGGATGATTGAGTTCAAAGTTGAGTGGCACATACGCGTAATTTACTCTCATGACATTATGGAAAAGCTTCAAAGGAGGTTGCTCCTACTCAAAACCATAATTACGGTGGATGAAATGAATCATGGTCTCATAAAACTTGGCAATTGCAATGAGATATTTTACTGTCATAACTCAAACTACAAATCTTACAGTACCTTTTAACCCAACAGAAAGTAGGTGACTATGACTATACAGTTTATATGTTAAAATAAGATTTATAGCAATAGATACAGGTATTCTATAGTGATACTGGTTTAAAATACCCCCGTCGCAGCAGACCTGCGTACTCAGCGAATTTCCAAAGCAATAATATAATAATAATATATGACAAGTGTTATAAAAACCTGTCCATAAACAAGATAATTATTTGCCTATTCTCCATAATATTAACATGGGAAAGAGTGTGCAGCAAAAGTAGTCATTTCTACCAAAAATAATTTTTATCTTAACATTTATACCAACTGTCATCAACCTGACTTTCATTCCTGACCTTTAAAACCCTAATCCTCATAGCCTTGTTACTTTTAACTTGAATTGTTACAATTATGAGGACAATAAACCAGCTCAATATGAATTTTGGGATTGATTAAAAGTAAATTGGGTATTATAAGTATTCTCTTTAAATGAATGGGGGAATGTAACTGTAAACAAAGTTTACTCAATTTGTAGCTTCAGTTCAAAGTTTTGATGCACTTCATGAGCTTTATTTATTCATCAAAAATATTTTAAATGATCATAGAAATGTAATTAATTGTAAATGAAGGTAACACAAATCTATTATTTCAGTTCAAAACCAAAATATTTTTTGAGCCTGTACAGTTTCATTGACTAATCACATTAAAAGTCTTCAAGCATAGAAGTGAAGTAAATTATGTTTTCCAAAGTAAAGAATTATTTATTCTCATTAAATGAATAGGAAGATTTAAAGTTTTAATACATTTGATGAGCTTCATTAATTCATCAAGAATATTTTTGATGATCTTAGAAATATAAGTGTAAACAAAGTTAACACCAATTTCTTATTTCAGTTCAAAACCAAAAACTGTTTGGGCCTGTACAGTTTCATTGACTACTCATGTTAAGGTTAAATGAATGGAAAGATTCCTATTTGGAAATACTCCAAGTCTTGAACACAGGGGTTTTATGCCTCAGACCGTTTACCTGTTACAATCACACCATCTACAACACTTGTTGTAAATACTGTCCCGAACACCAATGGAGAAACACATTGGATTGCTATACATTTGGACAAGAACTGTAGACTTAAATATTTCAACAGTTTTCGGTTACCACCTATTCATCTGAGATTCATCAGGAGGAACTGAAGGCAGTACCACTTCAATACAATATCTTTACAAGGAAAAACTCTGTTGTTTGTGGACATTACTGTTTAACATATTTATATTATAGAACACTAGGTTTTTCAATGAGAGATTATAATTCTTTGTTTTCAACTAATGAATATAAAAATGATTGTTTTGTATATGACGTGTTCAAGTATTCTTATAGGAATAGGTAAAATAAAGACACAGTATTATAGAAATTGTTGAAGTTTATTTTCATTATTCTCCTTTCATGTGTTATTGTCAGACAAAGCCACAAATATGGAGAGGGATTTTAAAAATTGTCATTTTTAGTCTTCATTAATATTTCAAAATATAGAAATTAATGTACACATGAATGTTATGTCTGTTGTACACAGCAATATTCATCTTAGTTTGGCAAAATCAACAACAGATCAAGTTCAATAAAAAATTTACTGACTAAAAAGCTTGATCAAAATTTAAAAATGTAGAAATTAATATGCAAAAATAAATCAAAAAATAAAGTTGTATATACAATTATTTATTCTAAGTGTATGTGAGGATAAGTCGTCACAGTGCCCCGACTGCTATATGAAAATATATTTTCCCCCTATTAAATAAACTCTCTATAAAATTAAATATGCACAAATCAATCAATTAAAGGGATACAAACATGTTACAAACTTTACTATCTTATAAGTATAAAAAATAACAATTGCAGTTCTCACAGCTATAACAGCAAGGATTTATATAATAAAGGTGTAAATATTATATGATGAAGTTATAAGAAAATGTTTATCCAACAACTTTTAAATTCTCTACACCACTCACCAGTAGCGTTAACTTTTACACTGCGTAAATTCCATTGTTTCTTCTCTATGTATTCTTAATTTTTTGTATTCCTATATTCTTTGTGTACCTTTGTCACTTTGATACATCATTTTTATATTATTCTTCATTTATTGTATTGATTAATAATTTAAATAAATTATAATAATGTTTACTGGGAGTATACAAAACATTAATCATTTTCCCACATAGCAGTATCCTGGCTATGAAGAATATCTTCCAACTTATCCGCCGATGTTAAAAACGCTACGGCTGCACGTTTACGTCTATACCGTTCCATGTTCAACACCAGACTGAAGTGTGTGCTGAGGAGGGGGTGGCCAAGTTCTGTTTGGTGTCGTAGAAAAATCGCTCCTGTGGATCCGGACTAAGTCAAAGGTTGCTGGATCGAAACCAGACAAAGAACGGTGACTCCTGTCAGACATGAGCGATTACCTCTGGTCTATATGACTCGCTATAACAGTATCCCGCTGTCTTTAATTCGTCGCATAGGCTGCTAAAGGTGGCACAGGCTGAGGTTTAAACAAACATATATTTACAGTAATATCATACTAAAAAATGATATTTAAAAATTTGGTTATTTCGTTTATTATTTTAATTTAGTTTTTTCAACATTGCAACTATTATGGAGGTTCATTGAAGAGTCCATTTAAACCGTTTAATGCGATTTGTTTTAAATGAAATGTCAATATAGCTATTATTGTACATTTTACTAGCTTCATAACCTAGCTTCATACTCATAGAAAATACTTATTTTATAATTTAAGAGTAGAATGTTGTGTAACCTATTGGATTATTCTAGTGCCTCCAATCGGATGTTTGGTGGATCACAATTCTTTGTTGTACCAGAATAAACCAGATGGCGTAAAGAAAATAATAACAGCCAAGCAACTTTTCACATGTATAAAAATAGGTGCAGTAAATTTACGAAAAACTATAGCCATATAATAATCATTAACAAGTAAGTATAAATTATTTACAGTGAAAGATCTGTGATGAAAAAAAACTAGTTTATAAAAAATCTCATCAACATATGCTCTTATTTAAACCTAATTATTTTAATTCGTGCCATTTCACCCCTAGAAACGGTGATAGTATTTTATGGATCAGCATAATTTAGTATTAACGTTCACTTATATTATATAGATAAAAATATATTGTAAAGTGCATGACGTGCCACAAACACGCGTTATGTTATCTGGCACTCATTGTAGCGAACCTACACTCTTGGCATGTTTAACTAATTCCTTGTGCAAACTGAGAGAGTAAACACTAATTTCACATCTTCATATCTCAGCCTCGTAAAACATCTCAGCCGCAGCTTCGCCTTGGAGATCATTATGTATAAGGCTTTGAAAGCCGTTGGAATCGTATTAACGATTAATATTATTCTAAGATAAAGTATGTTTAATCCTAAATGTTTATCAACATCTCTCAAGGTTAACGTAGAACCTTATTGGCATATTTTAGGTAGTTTTCATAAAGTATATTTGTGCAGTGGTTGCAATACATTGGAAACCTTGGTTACTGAATAATCCAAAACACGTTGCTGGCTCGTCAGTTAGTTGCCCAGAAAACAAAGGCGGCCAAACCGAGGATTAAAACCTCACATTTAGTTTTGAACCGAGATGTTTTATGACGAGTAGTCTTCGGATCACTGAATGATACTTTATTATTTAGACTGTTTGCACCGTCAAGCGATTCTCTATTTTTAGCTACCTCAAGTTTTTAACTATCTTGAGTTACTCGTTATGGTGCCTCCAGAACCGTTATAGATTAATAATAAAATAATAGGGTTTCATACCATGCAGTCAGCAGTTATAAAATAACTGTACGAATTTTTATACTGTAAGGAGTAAAATTGTAACAATAAATTCGTCACAGAAATTGTTAACAACTAATTAAAAATATCATAAGTAAGTTATATAAAGTATATCGTTGTCTATTGCTGGCCAGCAAAACATAACCTGTCTGTGTAATTTGTGGCATGTATATGTTTTAAAGAAAAGATTTTAAGTGTGAAAAATTGTGTGATCAATTTCTTTTGAAAATTGTACTCCTCATGACGGAATTCAGCTCCAAAACATGTAGGATACAAAAATACATGCAATTATGTTAGAACTGTTTATTGAAAGGTATGTACCTTATTATTTTGCTATATTCAGTTAATTTTCAAGCTCAAACATCAAGTTTTGTGAAGGTTATTCCTTCCAATAGGAGTAAGTCAAAATAATAATACATTTATTGACAAATAAAACAAATAAACGAATCATAGGACTGACCGATATTAAAAAAATACTGTTAAGTGTGTTTGTGAAACTCCGGAAATGAATCATGACTGAAGAAATATGTCGTTGAATGACGTCAGTCGATCTCATAAACAGAGTTATATATTTATAACTAATCTAAAGAAAAATCCCAGTTGTTACTGAATGAAAAAACTTGGATTCAAATCTAACATTATTTAAAATAGAGCTATTACATAAATAGGAGGTATAGATTATTGGAAAACTTATAAAAATTAACGAAGATAAGAATGGTCTAGGGAGAAGCTGGGGTACACATGGAGCTATTATCTCCACAAAACGTTTATGTTTCAGTTCAAGATGAACTTAAAATAGTTTGAAACCCATGGTTGTTATTATAGCTGCAGGATGACCTGCCAGTGCAGGTATTTTAACCTTATAGATTTTTTTATCTTAAATCAAAATTACTGGATTAACTCTGCCTGTTGTGCGTATTAATTCTATTCTGAGGGAAGTAAGTAACTAGTAAGCTTCACTAATGATTGTATTTTATTGTATTTTTTTCTCCAAAATATTTCATATAAGAGCTTTGTAAAAGAACCTAATTAAAATTTGATACTTACAACTTTGACTTTGATGATACAACTAAAATTCCTTTATATTATCCCTTTTCATAACCACAATCGACTTTTAAGATGACTGGAACCCATCGAAATAACACATACGAACAGGACACAAAAAACGCTTAACAAAAATCGTTTCGGTCAGAAATCTCTGATGTTTTGTGGAACCAAAAATGTAAAAATATCCCTTGTCTTCCAGAATTTTTCTACTGTTGATTTTCTTGCTACGGCTTATCATGTGACTGTGAAGTATATGGAACAAAAGAGTACAAAAGTTAATATGGAATATACTGATCAACATACGATGCATATCTTTAAAAAAATCCTTAATTTATATCTGTCTGTTCTATTTGTTCAAAAACTTGACTAGAATGTATTAGTATGAAAACTCGTTGTTCTGAGTCAAATAATTTCCCTTTCACTGAATTACAGAGAATTGACAACAAAAGTAACATCAGTACTACAGGAACAGCTAAATAAAGTACACAAAAAGTAAATCTCATCAACGCATAACTTTGTATACTATTTTGCCAAAAGAAACGATTTTACACTGACTCAAAAGAATTGTCTTCATTCTCATTATTTTGTATGGGACTATATAGTTAAATAGTAATATAAAATGTGTATAATCGTACTAAATAAGTTCCAAGCACAAGTTTATTTGTTAATTGACGGTTATGAAAATAAGGATTGAGTGGCACATTAAAGAATTAGAGTTAAACGTTAGATATGAATCATAAAAAGTGAATATAATTGAACTAGTAAACACAATGAATATATAAGGACAAAATTAATAATTGCAGATAATTTTCTGTTTAATAATTTGTAAAAATGGTACTTGGTAAATAGAAAAGAGGTTATAACTTAATTATATGTTGATAAAGAGTGTGGATGTAAAGATCGAGATGTTTGCTGGATTGAATTAATAGCACAGACAACTAAGCGTCACATTCTGCAATGGCTATTGCTCAATATGTGTAAAAAATATAAGATAGTGTATAAAAAAAAATCACAGTATGTTTCCACGTGAGTGTTTTCATTACTAATTAAGAATACGATGTGGTACTAAAAATATTTTTAAGTTATGATGTTTATGAAATAAGTCCACAAAATATCATTTAATAAAATATCTAATTATAAAAATTCAACACATTATTAATTTTAACTCCAAAGTATTGTACCACAATACCACATCTTCAGAGTGAAGCAATATGTATTCCGAATTATGAATTTTAAAATTTAAATTTGTGATTACTGCATAAGATATAAAAAGATGTATTCAATAGTGTGGACGTTAATCCACACCAGACCATCCACTGACCACCGCTCATAACTGTCTACAGTACTGTAGTTGGATACATAACACTTCACCGTCCTAGAAACAAATAAGTTCCAAACAAATCTAAAAAGTCAACTGAATTGAGAATGTACAAACCCCTAATTCAACCTGAGTATGGTAGGTAAATGGTAAAGAAAGGCCTGGTAAGGAACAGAAAATCTTAAACTCAGCAAAACTTAGAGAAGAATTTTATGCTATTTGAAAATAAAGTTTTAAGACAAATATTTGGCCTAATAAATTGAAATAGTGAGTAGAGGATCCGAAAAAACGATAACGAAGAAAAATACACCAATATCTGAACATAGTAGCTATCATCAAAAGCCGAAGGTTAAGGTGGGAAGGGTACATAGAAGAGACGAGTAGTAAAAGAAAAACAACAATGATGCAGATATAATTAGTTGTCATAGAAATTTGGGTTCTTTAATTTTTACCAAACAGCGAACATGTTAATCAATATTGTTCTAAAGTTTGGTAGAGTTGGAGTGATTTCAGCAAACTGGCTTTTCCTCGTTACCAATGCCCCCCCATTGGGGGCATTGGGAAACGAACTGGATCACTCTGGTTTGCCCCTCGCTCGAAGGTAAAAAGTTGGGACCGGTGGCCATAGCCTTAGGGGACAATTAGCGGCATAAAAACGTTATTGACAAGAATGTAACGACAGTTAAAACACCACTTCTCCACCTCTGAGCTCTACCATGGACTCCGCCTAGCTTAAGGACATCCTCAACAGTGTGAGACAATCTACCTACACCAGGGTGTCGGAGTTGCGACCTGGCATCCCATACAGGGTTGTTCGTCTCGAGAAGACAACGACACGTTTTGGCGAGACAGTTGCGGCTACGTTGGAGGGCCTGATTGGTGACGATTTCTACCTCCGCGTGTTCCTGCCCAGCCGCTTCCTCTCCGTGCTGTCGGAGGAGATGCTCGCCACAGACAACAACGAGGAAAACCCCAGATTATCACTGCAATACGATGGGAGAGGTGAAGGCATCCAATTTGTGTAAAAAACTTATTGTTTCTTAATTGAATAAACGAAGATTTCTAGTCATATTTTGTTTTTACTACCCAACTGTTTAAATTATATTAATAACAAATAAAATACCAGTATCTACCATGGATCCCAGGTGGAAACATCCATTTTCGGCAATCATTGCTGGTCCCTCAGGTTGTGGTAAATCTCATTTTGTTACAAAGTTTATTGAACACAAGGACAAAATGTGTGATTCAGTTTTTAAAAATGTGTTTTGGCATTATGCTGAATGGCAACCAGGATACAATTTAGAAAATGTTATATATAAAGAGGGTATTCCAAATATGAGTGACTTTGATGGTTCCGAACCAAGTTTAATTATCATCGATGATCTAATGCGTGAATCAGACAATAGAGTGGTTGACTTATTCACTAAAGGTTGTCATCATAGAAATATAAGTGTATGTTTCATAACTCAAAATCTGTTTCACCAAGGTAGAGGTCAAAGGGACATATCACTTAATGCACATTACATAGTGTGTTTCAAAAACCCAAGAGACAAAGCACAAATCAGACATCTAGCTCAGCAAGTGTTTCCAGAAAATCCTAAGTTTATTCAAGAAGCCTACATGATGCTACAAAATCTCCTCATAGGTATCTATTACTCGATATGAAACAATCCACACCAGATGAAATGAGATTCAAATCAATCATATTTCCTAGTGATATCCATAATTTTGTTTATGTTCCTAAATACAAAAAAATAAAATATATATTAGAACAGTGACTACCATTAATTTATTCATTACTCCAAAATGTCTCAGACAGTGAAAAATAACCTAAATCTCCTAAGAGTACTTTCGCTAATGACCGCTAAGCAGCGTAAAATTGTTTTAAAATCAGCTGGCAAGGACTTGATTCACTCAGTCTGTGAGTGTGCATACAATCTGTTACAAGGTAATATCGACATTACTCCTGGAACAAAACATAAACTATCCAAGTACAAGTCTATATTGCGAAGATAAGTGAAAAAGGGTGAAAATTATACATCTAAAAAACGTGTACCCCCGTCGCAGCAGACCTGCGTACTCAGCGAATTTCCAAATCAATAATATAATAATAATAATATACGACAAGTCAAGTGGTCAAAATCTGTTGATGAACATGAGAATTATTTGATTATTCTCCATAAGATTAACATGGGAAAGAGTGTGCAGGTTTGCTGCTGTGAGGAACGCTAAGAGTAGGCATTTATACCTTCAAAAACATTTATTTTTAACATTTATACCAAATTTCATCAACATCTGTCCATAAATAAAGGAGTTTGCCTATTCCCCATATGATTAACATGGGAAAAGAGTATGCAGGTTTGCTGCCATGATAAACACATAAACTATGATTTTTAAGCATGAATGGATGGATCTCAACCAGATGAAGCTAAATATCAAGTTTCATAAAAAAATATTACATAATAAGTGAAATATTAATTTTTCCTTATCCTCCATAAGATTAACATTGGAGCCCCACAATACAACATACTGTGTTTAGATTTTTTAATATCTCGGTAACCGTTAGAGATAAAGAAAAACTTTAAGGAACTTAATTGTGTAGTTTTCTAAGCTGATTCCAATGGTGAAATATAAAATTAAAAAACTTTAAAAACTACATGTGAAAAACGCAAAAAACCCCATTTTGGGGTACAAAACCCCCCCAAACTACCTGTTCCTATTGACCGATATGTCTGGTTTACGAACTCGTCCGAGCATTTGTAGGAATACACGTCTCTACCAAATTTGGTCTCGATCGGACCATTTTTACGAGAGTTATCGTGCTAACAGACACATATATATATATATATATATATATATATATATATATATATATATACATATATATATATATATATAAAAATTTTAACGACTATTGTTTTTGGACTCTGGGCACCTAAAGAAGAAAAAATAACATGGTCTCGGGCTTAAGTCTCACCATGAGACCTACGGTAATAGCTTCTTCCCTATGGGAAATTCGCTAAAATGGTGCTTTACGTATATACCAGTATTAGCAGAACTGCATTTTCAGCGAATTTCTCCTCATGTTTGAATTACTTAAGATATTAGAAACTAAGCTTAATCAATGGTTAAGGCGTATACAAAATGTTTATGCAGTACATTTATAGTGAAGGAACTTCTGTTGATTTAGTAAACTCATAAATATAACATCAGAAATGAGTAAGTTGGTTTGCTGCCATGAGAAATATTAAAACTAGAAGCTACGAGGAACAAAAAAAATTATATTTTCAGCATATACTTAAATAATTTTAACTATATGAAACTGCTGCATACAAAGTTTACCACAATATTTTCAATAATAAGTGGGATATCAATTTTTACTCTTTCCCATAAAATCAACATTGGAGCTACATTTGACAACGCACGAATCGAGTGAAATTAAAAAATACTAAATCTTTTGTTTTTGAGCTGATTCTAATGGTGCTAGTAAAAATTTAGTTTTTAATAAATTATATATAAAAATCCTCAAAAATCGCCATTGAACCAGTAAAGTTCAAAGGCTATAGCTTGTTGGTGATGACTAATGCAATCAAAAACTCTCTCGAAAACACCAAAAATGATTCCAGGATTTATAGCTGAGGAATTCTCACAGACGCAAGTCCCAAGAGTTCCCTCATACTCTGTGACAGCTGTCATCATGGTTTGATTTACTCGACTTCTAAAAGGCATCATCAGTATTCTATGGACAACCCATGTCCCTCGAGACCTTCTGGGAAACAGGATAAAGAAACCGTGGATTATGGGTTCCTCCTGAACTAACAAGAGACTACCAATCTCTTGTATACGATACGTAGTACAAGAGATTAAACGATCTAAAATATAGATTTTGACATGGGTATGTCTTAGCTCTGGGGGGTGGTTTGGCAATTTTCCAGATCAAAATTTGAATCAGTGACATAATTTGGTCATTGTCGTCATAGTTTGGTTATAAAAGCTGTTAAGATGAACTGAAAACATTCCCTTTAGACATATTTATGATCTTCCCTGGGGGAGATGCTAATAATGTGTTTTATGTGATTAAGATGGCAGCTAACCTGCACATTTTGTCCCCCGTAAATAATTTAGAGAACAGGCACACTCATTTATTTATGGACATATATGTTGATGGAACTTGGTATACTGAATAATCAAAATAAAAACTGTTTATACTTAACAACCTTTAGTGTTCCTTACAACAGCAAATCAGCATACTAAGTCCAATTTTATGTGTGGAGAGTAGGCAAACTCCCTTATTTATCGATATACATCGATAAAACTTGTCATATATTTATTAATGTCATATTATTAATTGCGGCGGGGTCATTAGATCTATTGTATTCTCTACCACTTAATGCACGTCCAAACACCCGAGGGAGCTCTGACGAGCGTCTAAAGGTGTCGGTTTCGGTGCGTCGCAGGGCGGCAGGTTGAGCCCGCTCATGTTCCCGCGGATGAATGAACCTCTTCATTCCCAGTCACGACTGCGGTAGGAACACGTCCTCTCACACGGAATTCCCATGCCCTAACTCAACACCACGACTGTTCTCGAGTTGTTGCACTCGTGTCGTGTCCACGAGTTACCTTGACGCGTAGTTACATCAAAGCGCACCTGAAGTTATGTTCCAGTACAACTTATTGCCATTGACAGTACTTTAATACGTTTGGAAGTTCTAAGATTAAATTAGATGCATTTTAAAAAGGTTGTTACTGGTATTTATTTTAGTAATCCAGTTTGACGGGATCACTCCTTGATTCTCCTTTACACTAGATTGACTCCCAACTGAGCCCGAACACCCAGTCTGACCAGCAACCATCGCTCACAACTATCCACAATTCGTGACACCAGTAGCTTACACCAGACTTACAGGACACGATACGGTCCCAGTCCATAGTCATTGTAAACAGCATCTTTTGGCTTCTTGGAGAGATAGGTATCTTCAAAAATGTCCACGAGAGAGGTGTGCATAGAATGAAGTATGCTTGATTACTTAGCATGCTCTATTTGGTTTGGGCATTTGGATGCACTGTTTGGGGAATGTACTCTCAAATGCAAAGTTTTTTAGAAATGAAAAGAAATATTACCTTATTGCCAAAATTACAGCAGGGCTGTAAACATTTGTTACATTGTCTTAGTTCTAAAGACTAGCTAAATATTTTATTCAAGAAGTTATTTCCAATATGGTGGGAGCGTCCATCTTAGTAGAGATGACTCCTTTTTATGAACAAATCTGTGGTAAGAATTTAGGTAGGTATCCCTAACGTTAAAATCAGCTGAATATAAAAAAAGGAAAAAGGAAAGAAACCCGTACTGGACAGTTGCAGTAGTGGATGAATTAAAGATATCTAAGAATGATAAATTTGTAAAAGACCTTCAATAAAAGTTAATGACAAAACGAGTGAGAGATTTTAAGTATACTTTTCAGAACACCCTGTAATCTTGTTGGAGAAGGACTAATAACAACAATGACTATAAACTCGAGCGCTTTGGCTTGCAGCGCGCCACAAATTCTTGCCTCGGCTCTCCCCCGAACCAGTTCGCTTTGTTCTTGCCGGACCTACCGTTATAATAATGTGCGCACTTCATTTCGCCGGTCCAGTCGAATTTCTGCCATTCATTAAATTCCTTTCTTGTTTTATTGCTAAATAATTGGCCAATGAGTCTTGTCGGAGTAGGAAGTGATACGGGAACGAGGCGGACGAACGTGTCGCTGAGATGAATGCTGATTGGGTTAGAGGCGGAATTTATCATGCAGTTCAAAATAATTGACTTTTAACATGATGGTGAATTTTGAAAAATGTTAAATAGTACACAGAGTTAAAAATTTTGATGTACGTTAGTGGTATAAGTTCCATGAAATAAAAAAATTATAGTTAACGAAATAATATTTTTGAAAATGCTTAAGTAAGTTTTATAATTTACAGAGACTTAAAGGAAAGTTCCTAGTACTAATGTGAACGATATCCGTTGTAGTTTTTTGATATTATTGCATTTCAAATTAAATATACGATGCATGTGAACATTTTGACGAAGAACGTACACTATTTTACTATTTTTGTACCATCATTACTGGCCTCTTGATAGTCGTGAAAGAATGTTGAGGAGCCAAGTTAAAGGAAATGTTTAAATTTTGAATTTCATAGTTGAATTTGTTTGTTTTTTCTCTCAGGAAATGTATTTATTCTACAAATACATCAGATGATTGGTAAGTAATTATATTTTTGTGTTAAATTGATTGTGTTTCCTTATATAACAACTTTACTTAATATTTAACACATCAACCTTATACGACTGTTTTGTGCTGGGTGGTGAGTGATGTAGCTGTCCTAATAGGATTAAAATCCAAGATGGCGAAGGAGGCTTCAGATTTTTAGGATGTCAATGTAATTTAAGATTTTATCTAATAAAGTGTATCTTACTGAACCCACCGCCTATCTAAGCATGTTGGAGGTACTCTTTTGTTTAAAATTGAGATAGACTGATTTTATATTTAGTTCTAAATCAAATGAAACATTGACGTTACCACTAGAGTAGTAACGGAGCCTTTTATTTTGTTCTTTTCACCCCAGAGCCATATTTTAATAGAGTCAGAGAGATATTGTACATAAACGCTTTTTGGGATAGTGGTCCAAACCCAAATGGGAATCCCGGGATTTGAACCCGTGACCTCTTGCACTGTACTAAAAGACGATAACCACTAGACTAGCAAGACGCACGTCTTTGAAGAAGGGCTCTTTGTGTTAGATTGGATTAGATTACATCATTGAAATGGCAACCATACTACAATGTAGGTATTTTAAGCCAAGTATGAATGAGGTTTGAATGTAAGATGATTGTGGTGCGATCTTGCAGTCTTGTTACTGACTAAGGCTGACATTCTCCTTAGATAGGACTGTTAATTAATAGCCCAACAGCCGATGGCAACTAATGGACCTACAGTTTAACGTGGAATCCGAACCACTGCCTCTGAATTACGAATTGGTCTAATTATGAGGATTATCTTTGCGGATTAACGTGGTATTCAATAGTGCGGACGTTAATCCACACAAGAGAACACCACATCCACCGACAATCTCTCACAGCTATCCACAATTCGGGACCTCCAAGTAGCTGGATTACAGGACGTCGCCACCGTCCCAGTCGGTTTGAGGATCTTTACAATAAAGAAACGCTTCTCGTCGAAGGAGGTACTGACTCTCCAGGATGACCTGGGACCTGCCACATCTGTCTGTGCGGTATCAGACGTCAGACGACCTTGCCAGGGCTACGCCAGATCTGCGCAGTTGACATTTTATCCGTTAACGGTCCTCGTCCCTGGCATTCCTCCCCAACCTACAACCTTGGATTTGCATCCTCGACTTGTTCTGACAAATGACCGAAAGAAACTGGGTTATACTGTAAAAACGACTTAACGACGGAATGGATTTTGGACCAGTTTTTTATAGATGGGTGGGATTTTGCTGATAAAATGATTTATTTTTCAATTACTTCCACTGAGCTGTATACGCCCTGGACTGGTTTTGGGGAGTTTCCTTATCCAAAAATGTTTACGGTACTGTGTATTTCCTGAAATATTCAGTAATTTTATTAAATTTGTTTATAAATAATAGAAGACTACAATAAAATGTTTGTACCTATTTACTTCCCTGTGGGAAACACGTTATACCATAGATATGTCTGAAGGGAATTTTTTTGCAGTTCATCTAAACAGCTGTTCTCAAAACCAAACTATGACGTCATATCCATGTCAAAAATTGTATATTAAAGAATAATATCGGAGTATGTATTAAAACGTACATTTTCTAAAAAAACACAAATTATTTTAATCATTTTGAAAAATCGAAATTAGGAAGTTTGATCGTACTGTAGCATTGAATGTGCTACCGAAAAACAATTTGCTATTATTGTAAATAAATGTCTAATATTTCCGAGGTAGAGGGCATAAACCTAAAAATATAAAATCTAAGTAATAATATTTGCATTTTGTTGATAAACTATATTTTATTTAAAAAATAAATAGGAAATAGAAAGTTTAGCCAGTACAACAAGAAACAAAAGACCTAATCCATTGTGTATTGACAGTCATTAACAGCGACAAAGGGACCAGTGGACCACTGACCTTAGTAAATGGCTCACCGCAAGCCAGCCACGATTACCATAGCGGACAATAAGATTAGAACAAGGCAGTCACTGACCTAACACTTGGGTCTGTTACTTGAACTAGTCTTTGTCACTCTGTCTAAATCTCTATGGTGGATTACATAATAATAGTCTCTATTTATCCTACATATATACGTACGTTAGTGAAGTAAAACTATGGGTCTTTTTATAATAACCTTAGCAGTTTGTCTCCCAAACTGTTTTATACGTATTGTAAATTTTATACTTCAAATTTCAAAACTAATATAAAAGCTATTTCATCAGTTCAACGATTTCGTACTGTTATAAAAAAATACAACGGCAATGAATCTGGCTTCCCTCTACGCAAAGCACTCCATACAAATCCCGTAAAGCCGGGATCGTTGTCCATTTATATTCAAACTCAACACCTTTTATTGTTTCCAATCTTCACTGCCTTACGTTTATTCTTGTTTCACGATTTCATTCTTTGCTTCCCGGCTGAAATCGAAACAATACAATCTAAAACTACTTACAGTACTTTCGATTCACTTTCTCACATTACTGCATTCCACTGCATTATTTGTACGAATTATACGAAAACAAACATAATTATGTAAATCAATTTGTGTTAAAAAAATACTAAGATTAAGTTATTTAGTTTCCGAAACGGCAAAATGTCCAGGTATTTTAAGCCAAATATGAATGAGTAATGAGTGTAAGATTCCTTGATTGAAATTCATTATTGGTTACAGTGGATTTATGTTATTTAGATTTCTATTACATACACTTTCCATCACGGTTGCGAAGTTGAGTGTAGGATGATTGTGGCTCGACCTTGTAGTCTTGTTACTGACTAGGCTGTCATCATTCTTAGACAGAACTGGTAATTAATAGCCCAACAGTCCATGGCATATCTAAGGGACCTAAAGTTTAACGTGGAGTCTAAACCAATGTCTCTGAATTACGAACTGATCTAATTATGAGGATGGTCTTAACGGATTCAATAGTGCTGACATTAGTTCACACAAGAGAACACTACATCCACCGACCATCGCTCACAACTATCCACAATTCGTGACCTCCAAGTAGCTGGATTACAGGACACGCCACCGTCCCAGAATTACAGAATTAGGTTTGTAATAGAAAAACTCTTATGGTTTAGGTATTCAGTTTCTATTAGGAGGCTGTTGTGCAATCAAAAAGTTTCAAATTGCATATATTTAATTTTTTATAATTTTTCAATTGCTCATAAATCTACATTTAATGTTTCAGTTTCCAATAAAATATATTTACAAGCAATGAAATCTATTACGTGCGTTTCAAAGTTTTAAGTGTTTTTCAAGAAAGTGATGAAAACTTTTACGAATATTTTGAGTTATATATATTACATTTCACGCATGAAACTGCGATACAGTGGTGATACAGTACTCGAATATAAAGTCGAGTAATCAAGCCATTGGTTAACAACAGGATAAAATGTAAAAAAGGTATCCAAAATCCCATAAAATAAATATATTTCTTCGTTGTTTAACGGAAATTTTGCCATACCCAACAATTTGACATGGATATGTCGACACTCCTTTTGGACATACCCATAATCTAAACTTTATAGAAGTAAATAGAGTATATTTCTACTTGTAAACGTCCCCTGGTGTTGTGGACAGGATGTATAGAAACAAACCAAGATCGTTCAGTGTATTTTCAAACAACCCAATTAATTATGGGTCGCGCTTCCCCGTAGGCCAATATTAGCGTTGGCACAGTGCGGGGCAACAGGCCAGTCAGTAACCTAGGACCACGTGAGTGTGGGGCCGCCAACTGGGTCTCTCTATACTGGGCTCCTCCACGTGAGGGAGCCCAACTCTCTGCCAACTGATTAAAGGGACCTCTGTGTTGTTACGACAATAACTACAACAGCTGGGTGGATCACAAGTGACGAGCTTTCCTCGTTATCCGAAAGGTCACAGATTCGATTCCGGACCCAGTTGCTATTTGTGATTTGAATACTATTGATTTTTGGGGTCGACTTCAGAAAAAATGTTTCTATTTACTTCCCTGTGGAAATAAGTTAGATCGTGGATATGTCTAAATGGAATGTTTTCTCTTCATCTAAACAGCTGTTCTTATTCTTTTATATTAAAAATTCAATTCAATAGTTCTGGTGATTTCTATGGAACCTGTTACATATTTTCCATCTTAAAAATCGCCAACCCCCCCAACAGAGCTGAGACATATCCATGTCAAAAAGCCCTAAGAGCATCCTTTAAAATACCCGTCGTACTTCTTGCAACCTCTATTTAAGGAATACAATATTCTCACATTTCCATCCATATAAATACTAATTTGTCTGTCGTTTATAAAAAAAATAGCATCTGTATCAACCACTTCCATTCAATGCAGTACATTCTCAGACACAAAAACAATATCAAGCTTCCTAAGCATAGGACAAGATTCTTTGAGAGACATCTCTTGTATAATAGTATTAGGGTTTTAAATGTGCTGCTTGAACCTACTGAAAGTGGAGCAAGAAAAAGACAAATTTGGCAGAGCGGTGAAACGCATGCATACTCTTGGAACAAGCTCCCTACACTTTGAAAGATTTCCTAGAATTTAGAATTTAGTTTTATTATATATTACTGTTTGTGACACTATTATACAGATTTTCTGTACGAAATAAATATGATTTGATTTGATAAGTAGTAACAAAACCAGGGTTTGGGCCGTTCCCTATAAAAAGGATACAGTCTCGGGTTTACATTTCAAAACCACTAAACAGTACTTTCTTTGAAATTCATAATTGGTGATGGTGGATTTATGTTGTTTCGATTTTTACTGCAGACATTTCCATCACGATTTTTAAGTAAAAAATAGTTTCACGACGTTTCGGTATCTATATTCTGATACCGTCCTCAGGCGAGCTAATGTCTAAAACATTACTCAATTGGTACATAATCCGGACAAAGCAAGTATAAGATGAAAACAAAAATGTTTAAATCAGTTAAAAAACTTACAAACAAACCACTAACAATTACGCACATAAGAAATAAGACCGAAAGAAAACATAAAAACCTAAACCCCAGACGAAGTGTATCTAACAGATTTACACATCTATACATGTACATGATTTATTTTATTTTATTTATATTTAATGTACTAATTGTCTTATCGTCCGAAGATGGGATCAAATTCCAGATCCTGAAATGTCATGAAACTTTGTTTGTCTTAAAAATCGTGATGAATATGTCCGCCATAAAAATCTAAATAATACTAAACAGGAGTTTTACACTTCTAAACAACCATTTTGATATGTTTTAAACTTGTAGAAATCAGTAACGTTTACTTATATAAAATTAAACCTCGTGTTCACTGATTGATTTACAGTCTTAAGTTATCACCCTTAACTATTATAAGACTAGATTTTAACAAACTGTAATTATAAACTATTTTGAAAGTTTCAGTCCTCACTATTTTTGTCATATTTACGCTTTTGACCATCGTTCCGCTTTTATTCTCACGAGTTAGGACAAATTTCTTTACCAATTTAAATGTTTACAAAGTTTTGGAAGTCTAATAAAATGATTTCCTACAAGTTTTAGCTAAAGCTTATACTTATCCAATAGACATGGACTCGGCCAAAAGTTTCGTAGTTTAGTATAAAAACTATTACATTGTAAACATGAGTTTGATACTACGTGTAGCCTTAGTACTTACAGAGATCAGCTGATTCATTCGCCAAAATCTTGAAAAATAGCTGAATTAACGAAAAAAAGAGTTCAGTTTTGAACCGTCATAAAATTTACCACGATATTGCTTAGGACCGGTACCCTTTGTATTGTGAAGAGTGTAATATAGACACCCTTCGAATTTCATTATCAAGGGTTGGAGTTATAATACGAGACCAAAATTTTAAGTGCAAAGGAATTCAGGCGATCAAAGTAAATCTAAGAGGTTTTTAGCCAAGGCTTCAAATGCAGAATATTTTTTTAAATACATCCTACAATATGGCGTAATTTACAAGTGCAATGGTTTCAAAATATATGAATTTTTGTTCACTGTACCTAGTTTTTATAGTAAACCTAATTATTAATAATAAATTACTACAGTAAAACTTGTGTATTACTTTAAAAAATAAACGGAGTATAGGACATAAGACAATACTAACCAAAGTCTGGTTGAACGCCTAAGGTAATTTCCACCTTACCCCAAGGGGTAGTCGGTAAAGTAGGTGGAAAATATGGAAGAATAAATAGCACTGATCAAAACATCTTTATTACTGACAACAATTCGAAAATACCTCGTACAAATGAAACATTAGATAGCATACATAATTCAGAATGCCAACGAAGTCGGGCGTATTTCTATCCAGGTATGAATGAAACATGAGAGTGAATGGGTGATACAACTTCATGGGGCACTGACTAAGAACAGCTCATTCAGAGGCGCACCCTCGATTTTTGACTGGAAGGGGGATTACGCTAAAATCATAAAAAATATCTAAGATTCTCTCCCTTAATATATATTTCTACATGCTAATTTTGATTTCTCGCACAGTTTTAATGCACAGTTTTTTCAGTTGCATATTTTTATAAAATTAAGAAATAACCCATTCAATTTTATGCCATATTATTTTTTACATGGATATGTCTTAGCTCTGGGGGTTGTCGGTCATTTGTAAGATGAATATATGTAACAGGTTTCCATAGAAACTACTAGAGCTATTGTGTTGAATTTGTAATATACGAGAGAATAAAAACAGCTGTTTAAAACAACTGAAACCATTCCCCTCAGACATATCCATGATCTAACCTATTTCCCACAGGGAAGTAAATACAATATTTTTGACATTAATATGTCTTAGCTCTGGGGGGGAGTGTTAGTGATTTTTAAGATGGAAAACATTTAACAGGTTTCCATAGAAACTACTAGAGCTATTGTATTGAATTTTTAATACAAAAGAATAAGAACAGCTGTTTAGAAGAACTGAATAAATTCCCTTAAGGCATATCCATGATCTAACCTATTTCCCACAGGGAAGTAAATACAATATTTTTTTCTGTAACATGCCGTACGACATACCCGCGTTCTTCACTCCCTTCAACAAGTTTTAAATCGACGAACATCCACCCCCTAAAATATTTAGGTAATTATGTTATTAAAACTGGTGTGGATTAACGTCCGCATTATTGAATACTAGGATCCGCAAATAACTATCCATAATAATTAGACCAGTTCGTAATCTAGAGACAAAATTAATTGTGATTTTGAATCCCATTGGCTGTTAAGTTATTAATTAACAATCCTGATTATGGGACATGCCAGCCTTCCCGCTAACAAGACTACCAGATCGCGGCAAAATCATTTTACACCTATTTTTTATCCATAACTTGGTTACTTCATACCTGACGGATAGGTCACAATTTCATATAGGTAATGGAATGTTCAGTTTAGAAACCATAAAGTAATACATACTGTAGATAGTATATTTTAAACGTTTTCTTAGTTGTAAAAGCGATTTTTGTGGAGAACATGAAAAAACCTGTAAAAATTAGTTTTACCACTCAATGAGAGGAAAAGTTTCAAATAATTAACTAGTGTTCTTACGACATACTACGCGTATACCGTATACGAGTATTAGGCAGTAAATATAAAGTAAACATTTAATTATCAAAAGCGAATTATATTAGTAAGGGAACACAATTAAATTAGCTCTGTATTTAATGCAAAAACAATAACTGTTACGTGAGCTGTCTTTAGATTACTACAGAGTTTGGTATTCGTTACTAATTGATCTAAAGATAATCACGACACAAAAAGCAAGTCATGGAACCATTGAAGCTCTCGCACAAACAACTCTAGCTGCCCGGTCGACCGTTCAAAGGTCATCTGAGTCATTAAATACATGTGTACAAAATGATTTTTGAAAGAATCAGTGACTGGGTTCCTCCATTGAGTTGCAAGTTAAAAATACTACGTAACGACAATATTATTGTTGTACGAACAGTGGATATAACTAATACTACTGCTAAAGTAGATCGTGTGTATTTAAAATGAATTTTATATTGCACTTAAATAGCAATTTATAAATAGTGATATTTAATAACTCAAGTTTTCTACTCTAAAATAAATGAGTAAAAAATTCAAAAAAATCACTGAAAAGTTAAATCAGGTAAAGTTAAATTACCTGGACCAAATTTAATTTTTAGTTAATATTTACCTAATTTAAAACAATTTGTTGTCAATCGATTCGTAATTAAATTACCTAAAAAAGCCATTCTTGTAAATTTTCTTTTAAAATAATGGTTCACGAGTTGTAGGAGAAATAAACGTTTAAATGGCCGCCATTTTGTTTTATGAATTTGAGAAATTGTCATAAGTTTTTTGTACTTTTGTCTAGTTGTTATAAATGTTTGTGCAAAGTTTCAATTCCGTATGTTTGACCATTATTCAGAAAAAAATAATAAGTGGAAAAACAAAATGGAGGCTCTGTGAGTAACTAAGGACTTACGGACAATTTAAGTATGATATTTAGATATTTTTCTTACCCAGGAACAATGCCCTTGAGTATTGGTAGGGAATTATGAAACACTCTGTATGTTATATACAAGTTACCATTGCTTGATATCTTTAGAGAATGCAAAACTAACATCGCTAGTAATGTGGGATGGAATTTTATTAAATAAATTAAAAACTAAAAATTAAATTTGGTCCAGGTAATTTAACTTTACCTGATTTAACTTTTCAGTGATTTTTTGAATTTTTTGAAATGTATACTCATTTATTTTAGAGTAGAAAACTTGAGTTATTAAATATCACTATTTATAAACTGTTATTTAAGTACAATATAAAATTAATTTTAAATACACACGATCTACTTTGGTGGTAGTATTATATATTTAGATATGTTTTTTACCCAGGAACAATGCCCTAGAGTATTGGCAGGGAATTCTGAAACACCCTGTAGAATAAATTGAAGAATAATTTATTTATTAAAGTAACTAAAACTATGAACAAGCAATTTAAACACGTTTCACAAATTGTTATCACTCTCTGCCGCTTATACAATAATTTAAGGAGAAAGTATTTTTTTCGTCAAAAGTTTAGAATTTTAGTTGAGGTTAGTTAGTGTATATAACCGTTTTGTGGTCCCCTGAATCCAAAAAGTGGGGTTCGACATGTCTGTCTGCGTGTGTGTGTCTGGATTTGTACAGAGCCAAGGCCTGCCCCGTTGGTTCGATTTAGATTAAATTTGGTATGTATATATTCACCGTATCTCTAGGCACTTTCTTCATTTTTAGTTTTTTTTTCAAGGGTAGTTCACTCCTAAAAACTCTTAAAAACGTTAAAAATCCAAATTTCTCAAAAATGGAACAAAGTATTTTGATTAACATTTAGTAGTTTATAGTGAATAGAGTAAAGAGTAATATGACACCATCCGCATGTCTGTAAAAATGTCGGTTCCACAGATATGGGCTTTTAAATGTCAAAAAATTAATTTTTCAAGTTTTCACGAAATCATTAGAATAACAATTTATCTCTATCTCTATCTTTATCTCAATTTCTCAAATCGTGAACTGAATAACAATAACCGGCAACAATGAACAGTTAAAACATAATAAATTTACAGTTTTCAATCTTGATAACTGGTGAATAAGTAGTTTAGATGGTTTTGAAGAATCGTTTTCATTTAAGATACCAAATTTTGTAGTCTTTGAAATAGCTTAGATCATGGATATGTCTAAAGAGAATATTTTCAGTTCATCTAAACAGCTGTCCTTATAACCATACGACGTCACTAACCATATGACGTCACTTCCGTTTCAAATTTGGGTCTAACGCATTGCCAATACCCTCCTCCATGTCAAAACAGCGTGTCTCACTTAAATTTACTTCTGGTATTGACCTAAGGGAAATTTTACTACCCATAGTGGGGGTTCCCACTTTCCCGGCGATTTAAGTAGAAACGAATGGCTTTTTGGAAACGTCAACACACAGGGTGTCCCCTAGATTTACAGCGGCGCGGCGCGAACAGCCCCGAAATTGGGCGCGAATGGTGTGTTGCGCCTCTTTTGAGTACAAAGTGAGACGCCCTGAGAGCTTTATGGCCGTTTCAAAGGGCCGACATTTTTATGACTTGCGAAGGGCCGTTAGGGTCTTAGGGCTTGTACTACATTTATTGGTACATTCTTTTTATGATTGACGGCCAAATAAAAGGGATTTTTATTGCCGAAATACCCATTTCTGTAGAAGCGGTATTTTCAAAACTGCACTGGTAGACGTTAGTTTCCCATAGCAAACGTATAATGTAAAATTGTTTCTGACATGGATATGTCTTTGTTCTGGGGGGTGTTGGCAAATTGCGCGACCAAAATTTGAAACAGTGACGTCATAGTTTGGTTATGAGAACAGCTGTTGAACTGAAAACATTCCCTTTAGACATGTCCAAGACTGGGACGGTGGCGACGTCCTGTAATCCAGCTACTTGGAGGTCACGAAATGTGGATAGTTGTTCTCAAGTGATGGTCGAGTGTTCTCTTGTTTGGATTAACGTCCGAACTATTGAATACTACGTTGATCCGCAAAGACAATCCTCATAATTAGACCAATTCGTAATTCAAAGGCCGTGGTTCGGATTCCATTTTTCCATGTAGGTCCATTCGTTGCCATTGGCTGTTGGGCTATTAATTAACAGTCCTGTCTAAGGAACATGTCAGCCTTAGTCAGTAACAAGACTTCAAGATCGCGCCACAATCATCTTACACTCAATCCTCTTTCATACTTGGCTTAAGTACCTACATCGTAGTATGATTGCCATTTTAATGATCTAATATAATCTAACCTATATCCCACAGGGAAGTTAATACAAACATTTATTACTGAGATTGAATAGAGAAGTCATTATCGAATCCAGCAGCCTTGGCGGCGAAAAGGCTACATGAAAGGTACATGAACGATCAAGCAAACTGCATTCACTTGAACTGATTACGTATTACTGTACTGTTGTTGAGCTTTAGACCCGATATTAGAAAGGAAATTAAGATATGTTCTTATCATATTTATGGTTAGATATTGCAAAGGTAAACTGGAATATACTGTTACAATAGTAATCTGGTTTCTGTATAAAGTATGAAAGTGGCCAATCGTATAAAAGTTACGTTCTTAATGTATCAGTTACTGACCTGGTATTGAGAACGTAAATTTTATATCATATTACCACAATACCACATTATTGCATATATCACAGTTCCTCTACGGTGGTACCAAAATGTCAAATAGTTGACAAAACAATTAATTGCAGAAAAGAACGAACAAAGACGTAATTCGAAGATCGTCAGTTTGTATAGGGCTCAGTCACAATTATTATTGAGCTATAAATAAACTATTTTTCCAATAAGAAGTCGATGTTAGGTTAGGTTAGGATGTTAGAGCTCGAAGACTAGGGTTTGGACGGTTTCCTATCCAAAAAAATAACTCCGACGTTGAACTGATTTTGCAATCATGTAGATGGAAAATCTAAATTTCAGTGTACAGTATGTTTTGGTATAGGTTTAGCCGAATAGCTTTACCTCAAAAGTGTTTCATTGAATTCCACTACAATGAGCTGTAAAACCTGTGAATTGTTACTTTTCTAAAATCATGTGTAATCAATCATATGTACATTATTATAAAGGTGCTTAGATTTTTGCGATTTCATTGTCTTTCTCGTTTATTTTTTGTGGTATATACATTTAATACACTATACTGGTGAAATTTATTCTTTTCGTTAGAATTTTCATTATGTTTCCAGGTAATGACAGCATGACAGCCAAAACAATTCATTCTCAAGCGAGGAAGTTGTAGAATAATGATTTTATATTGATGAAACGTAAAGCTTCAGGTACTGATTTAAATTAATGAGCTTTTTCGGGACTTAGATATTTTCGGTTACTTCTAATACTCTAAATGGTCAATTTTTTTCAACTATGGTTCTAGTTTATTGCTTTTCGTTTGTAGTAGCATAAAAACAGTTGTGTAATCATTCCAAATGTTTACTTTTGATCAGTATAATCACATATTTAGTTAGCGTAAGCAAGACCAAGGGGCTTTTATTCCATTAAATATGCATATGCTATAACTGAGAGGATTTAGCTGTTAATGAGCTAAACCCTCTCAGTCTAAATCCGCAGCTCATTTAGCTATTCCTATAGAATCAGAGCATATTTACTTGAATCTTTCCCTTGGTTTTTCTTACGCTAAAAATGTATCTCCAACTTCAACAATGATCAAGATCACACAATTCGAATGGGAGTGCAAGTTCACATCCTGAATAAAGTCGATAAATCGAAGTTGTCGAGTATCACCGGCGTCGTGGAATGCGGAGAAGGGACCTTTCACTAACGGGATGCACCGAGACCGCACGCTGGGCTCCTGTGTGCTGACGACCCCCTGCAACTGATCACTCTGGAACACCCTGTAGGCCCTACATCACCACGCGTCGACTAATCACTCGTGCTGTAATTTCTGAGCTACACATCAGCACTCTTTACCGGTCGAGTATGCAATTAATCGATAAATAATTGGAACAGTGAACAGCAGAGTCACTATCGGGTAGTCGGGTAATTAATCGAACGGAATAATCGATTAGTCAATCCCGCGCCGAGTGCCGCCGTCCAAAGGAATCGGATGTATAATATGCATACCTGTCGATATCAGTATTCGGCTAATTAATCGCAAGGAGTTATAGACTAATTAGCCCCTCAACCCAGTTACTTTCGGCTATTTATTAGCACTCCCTTTCCGCTCACAAGTAATCGGATGAAGAAACGTAGACATCATGAACTGCTCTAATTATTTTGGCTATAACCCTTTCGATTCCTTTGTATCGATTGATGTAAACTAATTATCGATTTTTTATATCGTAAATTCTCATTAAAATAGTGAATTCTACAATATTTTAGGCGTTCTAACAACATTAACATCAGCCTACCAGTTGACACTCTCCAATATATATTTTTAATTTAAGTTAATTCTAATCTATATCCTTCAGGAACTTAATTAGAGATAAAAAGGCTTTCCTGGATTTCCCCCAGACATTTCTGACAATACAAGAATTATTGCAAATTAATTTTTTAATCACAAATTTAATTCAAGTAGTTTAAACTAAAGTAATAAGACTAATATACTATTTCCTGGTGTGGATTAACATCAGCACTATTGAATACAACGATCATCCGTTAAGAGCATTCTCATCATTAAGCCAATATTTCAGAGTAAGATTTGTGGGTTGGACCTCATGTTAAACTATAGGTTCCTAAGATACCATTGGCTGTTCTTGTCAATTAACAGTCCTGTTTAAGAAATATATTAGGCTTGGTCAGTAACAACACTACAAGATCGTGTCACAATAATTTTACACTTATTCCTCATTAAGGTGGTGTGAGCGCAAAAATTGACTATCTTAAAAATCATAATTTTAACGTTTATTTGTTGATTGTATCATAAATATGATTTGGCATTTTTTATAACTAGTGAAAGCTCCTTAGGTTTTTAATGAAAACCTTTTGAGTTACAGGGTAATTAATTAAGGGGAAAACTGCTTATGTTTTTGAACTGAAATTTCGGGAACGTGAATGAATAACATACCCTTTTTCACGTAACCTAAAAAATGAGGAATTTTGAAATAAGAAAAAACATTTTGTACTACAGAAAATGATTTTTAACGCAAAAATTTGATCCGTTAATTTTAAAATATATGTCATTCTGGAGGTCTAAAAATGTTCAAATATGTACAATAAAGTGTAATTGTTATTTTAAAAAGGTCACTCAGGAAACTTAGGTTAGATTTGATTGTTGAAATGGCGACTCCACCACAAGGTAGGTATTTTAAGCCAAGTATGAATGAGAAATGAGTGTAGGATGATTGTGCAGTCTTGTACTGACTAAGGATGACATGTTCCTTATAGAACTGTTAATTAATATCCCAACAGTCACTGGCATATCTAAGGGATATATAGTTTAACGTGAAGTCCGAACCACTGCCTCTGAATTACGTGCTGGTCTAATTATGAGGATGGTCTTTGCGTTCTAGGTGTGAATTGTGAAATATGGATATTTCATAGGTTGTATGAAACAATCACATAATAAAAGCTCCGGACCTGGAGGATTTCAGCTGTTCCTAACGCCGCTCAAATCGCCTTAATAATTAATTACCTTACCTTCAAATACCTTACCTGTGTAGGTCAACATTTCAGTAAGATAAAGGTAAAGGTAACGAGACGGTGAAATCAAGTGATCAATTTAGTTAAGATCCTTATACCCTAATCCAAAACGCTACAGTTTTTGAACGTAACGGTGGCGCCCCGAGTTTAAGTATGCAAAAATTCCGTAATACGACACCGAACAAGAAACGGTCCAGGGAACAAAGAACTCCATTGTTTACTGACTCGATAAAAACTCGTTCCGTTCCAACAATATGTTAATCTACCGAGCCGCTCTCGTCGTAAACGTATGAGTTATACGCGCTCGTATACGATAACCGGTCGTTCTCAGCCGTCATGTCCGTCGTAAGTGCAATATCTTTTACGAGCATTAGAGAACAATATCCCGTTTGAAAGTAAAGTTCATCAGACTAGTTAAATGTCGAGGTGCGGATGGAGGGCTCGCGGATAAATTGAGTTCTGTACTCTGAGATGGTATGTAATGGTAAAAGAAATTGGTTAAAATATATTTTTTGTTTTTAAAAGATTGGGATTGATAAGGTACAAACATGGAAAAAGTTAAATTTTCACAAAAATAATAAATTAAAATGTTTTAATTCTTTGAGTGGAATGTAGACTGAAACAGAATAATTATGTATCACCTTAAGAGTCTGCATCAGTGGTAGCCACCTTGAATTTTAGTCCCGTAAGAGCAATGTTAAATTCTGGCGGAACATACCTTCACTTTGGCGTCTGTAGTGGCGTTAATTATCAAAGTATCAATGTAAAACTTTGGAAGTACATTGATGAGATGTGGCTCAAGGACATGACCTTTTAATATGTTCAAAAATTTAACTTGATATAAAAACAAAAATACAGGAAAAAACGGGAATATTTTACAAAAAAAATCATTATTATTTTTTTATTGAGATCGAAAGAAAGAAGTTCTGTAAGGTGGTGCCCTGGAGGACTGTAATACCTTTAATTTGACACCTCTTCCATTAATTTATGACAATAGGTGAAGGAGATATAGGCGTCAGAATTTAACATTGCTCTTACGGGACTAAAATCCAAGATGGCTACCACTGATGCAGACTCTTAACTGATTATTACAAGTGATTTTTACGAATATTAATTTGGTCACTGAGAGCCTAAAGATGAAATATTATCATAGCTATCCACTATAGTCAAACCAAGTCTACACCTACGTTAGTAGCCTCATCCTTGTAAGACATTCGCCAAAAGGCCACATTTTTTGCTTCATAACAATTCAAACTTATTTATTGAAACTATTAACTCTTCCCTTAAGTGTAGATAAATCTCAGTGAAGTGTAAAATTAGACAACTATTGGGTAATTTCCATCTTTAAAATACAGTATTAATTTTCATATTTTTGCCCTGTATTTACCTCTTGAAAATAATGTATAGCACTATTTACTTTATATTGAGCAAAAAATTAGCTTTCACAGTAATGAAATTTGTTGCTGATGGCAACATATTTTGATTCGATTTAATTCGATTATTTAAACAAAATATCTTCAGTCCGTAAAAAATAAATGAATTGAAATTAGTTGTCATCAGAAACCAATTTGGATTACTTTGAAAGAACATGAACTACCACCTTCAAACCTGGTACGTTTATGAGTACTGATAGGACCTATCATTGTACATATTATCATATTTATACCTTTTACTATTTCAAAATGGCGGCCATTACAATTTTTCAATGCTTAAAAAACTCAAAAACCATGTCATTTACAAAATAAAACCAAAACCAAAAATTGCGTTTTTTACAGTTGTAAAAAAACAAACTTTACTTTTTTTAGTGCCTAAAAACCTTTGTCAAGTTTCGTAAAAAATCTCTGTAAGAGGTTAAAAAATAATAAATGTAAAAAAAACAAAATGGCGGTAAATTGTTCACATATTTTTCGGTATGTAACACACATTTGTAAAAAAATTAAAATTACTATTGTATATTAACTATTAAAAATAGCTTAATGAATATTTATAATACATTTGACTTTATTTTTTTAATTGTTTCTAAGAAAACTACGATACTACTTATTGGTGTAAAAATTAATTCAGAGACATACTGAATATGGATTATGAGAAAAATGTGTATATGTTGACACTGAGTTTATTTAAGTGGATGATTTTTTTTGGCAGGTGGTAACTCTTTATGAGTACCCCCGCTCCTACGAGGGTTATGTGATGACTCCACCGCTAGGCGGTGTGTACCCAAACTAAACCCACCTTCCCTCATCCGTCCAGACATGTATGAGCAACTTACATACGGGCGAAAGGACTTTATTTGGACGAGTCACAGCATTAGCTTTTTCTGCTGTAGCCGCTGGATTACCTCTTGGAGTGGCTAGAACATGATTAAAGATGGGTTGATTAAAAATAGTATATCATTAAATGAGGTAAATGAGGTACAGTGAGTTGCATAGTGGGCTAGTTGGTAGTGTGACGGACTCCGAGCTTTGCTAGTATTGGCACTGGTTGAAATCCTGGAGTGATCAATCAGTTTATATCAGTCTCCACCTCACAGATGCAGAGTGTATGTGGGTGGCCAAAATATAGGTAAAGGAATCTGCCGCCACCTAAACATTTTTCACCACATTCATTCATGCGTCTATTCGTAATCTCAGCACTTCTATCAAACGTGTTTTACATGAGGAAAACCCAAATATTCCCAGCGTGCCAACTCTTGAATATTCCTCACGTAATACACCCTGTTTTCCTTGACTTATTTAGAGACTACTTTATATGTAACAAGTTTTTGAAAATTATTAAAACTATCTTCTAACTACAATCGACAGTTTCTAGGCCTCGGAGTAGGAAAACGCCGACACTAAAATATTTGAAAGCTTTCTAAAACATGTGTCAAATAAAGTAGTTGGCACTCCCATCTAAGTTCATGGCGACCTATAATATAAGACTATGAAGGTTGATTTAGTTCGCGTATCCCTCATGAAGTCATCGTCCACTCCCACAAGTAAATACAAAGCTATCAAATATTGTATCTCATATCATAATTCTTTCGCGTTGCCAACAGTTTACTCAATAAAGTAGTTGACATTCCTATCTGAATGTATGGGTGATTCCAGAACGCGGACGCAGTTTCTCTTGACATTTGTCGCCGCAAGGCCGCGCTAGTGTCTACGACCGTGCGAGGCCTACTCGACTGTTATCATAATTGATTAGGTTTTTGTGTCCGCAGCAGTGCGTATCTGTCTGTGGACGAACGCCAGAACTGAACCGGTTCGCACAACGGTTTGAATTGAGAAGATACTGCTTTAATGAAGGATTATGAAGTCCCAACAGACAACCATGCAGATAGTTGAGATTTCTTGACTTATTTTGTAGCCACCTGTTCTATAAGGATAAGGTATAAAGTTAACAACGCTCAGGTAACTGAATTTCTAAGAGGAATTATCCTTGAAAAATTTGTATGACCTTTGGGAACCAAAATCTTTGAGATTTCAGATTACACATTTCATCCTCCAGGTCAGCCCTATTCCAAGAGCCCATCAAGTGAATCGCAGTCTTTCTGAACAATCTTGCAGACGATTAAGAAAGGAGACCCACTAGATTCTCCATCGGTTTAGATTGAACTGGCCGTTCTTTCTCAATCAGGAGTTATCTCTCCCGAGAGTTAAGAAGGAACCTAGGAGGTTATGTATTCTTTATTATGTACTCAATGATGATCATTGTGCCATAATATGAAGAAACACTACCTCTTCCAACGGCCAGATCTATCAGAAGACATCTCACGTGAGAGTCAACCTATGATACCTATGATACTAAAGCTGAAAGTCACAAGAGAGACAGTACTGTGAATTTGGTTTACAATGTAATCAATGTTCACCACGTACTAAAAGAAAACGGCTAGGGATATTGCTATCTTATATATGGTCTATTTACTTTATGAAGTTATAGAGGGAAAGCATAAAACGAGTTGTCGACCAGAGTTATTGTGATTCTAAAGATGAGCGGTTACATAAGCTCAATGGACCTATACACGTCAACAATTGAATTTACTGTGCTTTTAAACACCATCAGAATAAATAATCCTCAGGCTAAAATATGGGAACTATTCATTTAACAATTGTAGACTCCAACAAAGACATACCAGTGTTCATTGTTTCTACTTTTTATCACCCTTCCCACGCCGAATACTCCTGGTTTATGTTGTCGTCTATCAAAACTCGACAAGGATCGACCAATGAGTCACCCGCCCATTGTTGACCATATGGTGGTGACGTCAGTGACATCTGACCCCGCTATCTGTTGGAGAGTTGTGGAACTAATACAAGCGAAGCTATCAGGAGTCCGGTTGCTGATTTGCGCTAGTGCTAAATGTAGTATGGAGCGTATTTTTCGTTACGGTTGACTGCGGATATATTTTCTTAGGTTCGCTTACGAGTTCAACGAACCACTTTCATTAAATGTCTAACTTGGAAATGCTGTTCAAACACACAAATATTCAATATGATGATATGAAAAATTTGAAACATTTTTAAATGACCAAACTGTAAACGGTTGCCACACACAGGAGAAATAACCAGTCGTTGCTTTCTTGTAGTAGCTTGCGCCTAAAACATTCCACACAGATACATCAATGAACTATAAGGTCTACAGTAAAACATGGAATTAAGTACTGTATAAGATATTTGCCTCTACTCTACCCCTTACCCAACTCATTTTTCTACATGGGGTTTTCGTGGCCACCCTTCGGCGTAGCTTGGAACAAAAGTGCAACATTAAAACTACTTTTTGGCAGGTACACAACTCACAGTACCTAAGTAACATAATGAACTCCCACAGACTTTTTACGATGTTTCAGAATCATAGACAGTTTAAAACTTAAATCGAATTTAGTTCTTGTATTTATAGGAAAACCACGTCTATAGTGTTGGCGAATTTAAAAATCCTATTTAATCACGATTAAAATTACATTTTCAGTAAATCTGATTCTGAAATTTTCGCGAAAAGCAAACCAATAGCCAACTCAACGTTGTGGACGAAATCTTTAAGTATCTACAAAATACTTCGTTTTAAAATTCGAAATAAACAGCTTCCCCAGCACCTTTAGTTACTCTTCGTCTCTTTCGGGGTCAGATGTCTTTGGAACTTGTACACCCAGTCTGAATCTCAGTATTGGTTGGTAGACCCTGACGTAAGTTGGTCTCTGCTACATCATGTTTTATGGTTATGTGGAACATCACTTGGGAAAGGCACCGGGTCATGGAAGCAGGATATGCTTGTAATTGTTACCTCTTCCTCCATATGACCCAGACTATCCGCTCCTGCCTTACCGATCATCATGAATTGTTCCTTTCCCGTGGGTGTTCAAAAGATAAACTGCGGTAACAGTTCTTGACCAGCTTTGCTCAAACCTTCAATTCGTATCCTGACAAAATTCTGCCTTTAAAAATGTTTTGGTTACTCTTTGTCTTTTTGGGGGTCAGATGTTTTAGAAGCAGCAGCATACCCAAATATGAGTCTCAGTATTGGTTGGTTGACTCTAATATAAGTTGGTCTCTGCTGCATCATGTTTTTATGGTTGCGTAGCATATCGGGAAAAGCAGGTCCAAGGGTCATGAAAGCAGGATAGGTTTTAGTTGTTGCCTCTTCCTCCATGTGACCTAGACTATCCTATTGACTGGGATAGTGGCGTATCCTGTAATCCAGCTACTTGGAGATCAAAATGGGTAGTTGTGAGAGATGGTTGATGGGTGTAGTGTTCTCTTCTGGGGGATAAACGTCCCTCTATTGAATACTACGTTAATCCGTAAAGATAATCCTAATAATAAGACTAGTTCGTAATTCAGAGCAGAACCACTTTTGCGGTTCGAATTCCACGTTAAACTGTAGGTCCCTTAGTTACCATTGGCTGATGGGCTATTAATTAACAGTACTGTCTAAGGAACATGCCAGCCTTAGTAAAAAGACTACAAGATCTCACCAAAATCATCTTACATTCATTTCTCATACATACTTGGCTTTAAATACCTAAATATCTCCTGCCTTACCGATCGTCATGGGTTCTTCCTTTCCCGTGGGCGTTCAAAAGATCAACTGTGGTCGCAGTGCTTGACCAGCTTTGCTGAAAATTTTTATTCGTATCCTGACGAAATTCTGACGACTACAAAATAATTTTAAAAGAGTTCGTTGACCTGTAATGACTTGTTACAAATTAAATGATCAGTTATCAGTCCACTTGTGCTGAGCGTCCTAGTCAAAAGCACGCCGGCGCGCCCAACAGAGAGATCGGTACACCGAGTTCCCACCACGCCATTAGCAATGAGTTGCAGTTATCGCCCGATATCGGCACACCCGCGCTCTCTGTCGGCCAACTGTATCAACGAGCACGAGACGAGGTCGTCGACCTTCCACCAGGATACGCTGCAGATGCAGACACGATCAGGTGGCGTCGCGTCTCGGCCGAGGTGTGATGTTACGCGGTGTGGGAGGGGTTGTTTTTATGTTCTTTTACTCTAGCGTGTCTTCTTTTTTGTCATCAACTAATTAAAGGCTGGATTACAATATTAACCGCCTTGTCAGTGCCTGGCAGCTACCTGTTCTTGTAGGATATATTTATTAACCAATAGTGGTAAAAAACAGTAGAAAAGAAACGTCAAGAGTTTTAAAATTGTTTATAGTTTATTAAGGCACAGTAAACAAGATCATGATAATGTGAGACCTATCAATTAGTCTAACGCCTTGTTCAAAAATTCAACTTTTTCCTGATTATGGTTTAAGCAAGGGATTCTATGGACGTTTGAATATCCTATTAATTAATAATTTCATAGCTTCCGAGACCTATTCCTTTACATATAAGAACTAAAACAAGCATTAACACACCCTTTCCTCTCGGAGATGTGCTTGCAAACACGCATAAGCACACTCGATTATATTCATGAATAATAATGACACGTCTAAACACATTTAGCTAAACCTAATCCTTCCATTCTAGACATCCATCTGTTTCTTTCTTTCGTCGCGACAAGGAGCGGCCCCCACGTTACTCCCTCCGGAGGGGCTGTCTCACGCTCACGCGACCGTATTTACATTTGTCACGCAAAACTCCGGCACATAATTTGATCAGTCGTTATTGAGAAGTGGTTAATCCTGAAGGGTTGGGGAGGAAGTGGGCGCGCCCAAATTACACCCCGGGGCTGTTTGGGACCGCCGGAAACGCAACCCTGGAGAGGATGAGCTCAAGAGGCCCGCTCCTGCAGGTGTCCCCCAAGGTGTCGTCTTGGGACCCGTTCCTTTTCTTTCGTTTCGCCGGTATATTCTTTCATTTCGTAGGTCTGCGCTGCAGGTGGTAGTTTTGGAAACTAACACGCTTAAATCTATCCGGTCCCTAGAACCGTGTGAAGGTTTGAGCGGTTTTGTGCAAGTCGAAAGCGTTGTGACAGTTCTCGTAAGCGGTGAAACGGGAGTAAAATTTCAACCTGGACGTTTTACTTTCTCACAATTTCAGGACATGTTGTTCATTATATTTTTAACAATACAGCCAAGGATGTTTAACATTTCAGAAATTTGACGTAAGCGATGTTGAAATTCAAAAATACTAACCCATCACAGTAAATAAAGAGATGTATCAAAATAGACGATGCTTTTATGGGATCTTTTATGAGTACTAAAACAAACAGTTATATCTGCGTCGGAATTTTCAGGTCACGTATGGAAAAGATTTATTGTTACTCTGAAAGTGCAATTAGACTAAAAATGCAATTTATGAAATTAAAATGGTTTATTCACTAGTCACAATTAAATAATTTTTATCTGTTACTTTTTGTTGTTTTTCTACAAACTCTTGCCAGTTTTAAACATTTTCTCATCATAAAATCAAATTTATTTAGATTGGTCTATTTTTGAAAAGGTGCAGTAAGTTAGCAAGGCGCTCTTTAGATTAATCTCGATCTTTCGGAAGCTTAGTTGTACTGTGTAAATATTCACTCTACATCCCTATTATCAGTTTTATAAAATCCAAGTTCAACTACGGGTAACCCTTAGTTAATTTTTGTGCGGAATATTTGTGAACCAATCAGCGAGCTGGTGGCATGGTACAGAGTCGCTTCCATCTTGCGTTATCATTAGGCATTCTCGAACCACTTTCTAAACCGTGGCCTTAATGCCGGGTGACCATCATAGCTCATTACGTTCGCCAAACATCGCTAAACTACCTCCATTTTTGTTAGAGCTTTCTTCGAGAAAGTTTAAACGCACCTGTAACAAAATTTGACAAGTGTTTACAGTAGAGTGTCGACTATCGGAGCTCGTTATTGGAACTGTGGTTGATTGGGATGATTAACTCAAAAATAGTTTATTAATTATTCCTGGGAAAATTCATTGATGCATGGATATGTCTTTAGTAGCTTATAGATATTATATTCATTGTTTAGTAAAATTAATAGACCCTATGGTAAAAGTATGATTAAATATTTTTTACAATTTCAGTACAGTATTATTGGATCGACACATACGTCTATAAGAATTATACAAACTTGTTAAACACTCACATTCTTTAATGTTTATTTAAATATGACAACATTTTTAAAATTAAGCCTCATTGAGTGATGCCTCATTTCAAAGACCTCTTCAGAAGCATTTAGACTATAGAAAATATAGGTCTATCTCAATCCAGTACCAGTACAAAACATTTTCAAAATTTAATTGAATTTGAGCACTTAGTCAAATATATATAAAACAATGTGTATATAGGTTGTTATTGTAGATACGGAAATTTTGGTGAGTATGCAGCTAAGCTTCGATAATTATATTTGTAATAATTATTTATAATTGTATTAATTAAACTCAATTCACAGTAATTTACACTAGAGCACCTGAAATTAAATTTTACTTAAAAAATAAGCAGTAAAAATAAACTTGACATGGAAAGGAAACTTCCAGGTAAGTTGTATTGAGTCAACGAGATATAAATTTCAGGAAATTTCTTGAATGTGAATAATAAAAGAAGGACAAAAGAATAAAAGAAATGACGTGGGTTTTGGCACGTAGAAAGAGACATTCTCATCATTTAAATAATGTACATAATACTGTAACAATTATCAGTTTCAGCAAATATAAAACCTTTTTCAACTTGTGTGTTTTCTATTAAAAAATACAGATTTTCAGTGAAAAAGGAATCTGTGGTCCGTTACTAAATAATTTATTCATAAAACATACTGTTGTCTGTGAGTGATGTAAATTATTATCAATATTTCAGGAGAAAAGAAAGAAACAAGTTTGTTTAATTCACGACTGATTTACACCAATTACTTAAATATATTTTTGGAACTCACTTTCTACCCATTGCAACCTTTCACTAAACATTGATTAGTTAATTACTATGCAACAAACCAGATTTCACTTTAAATCAATAACCACTTTTCCAGATCCATTTCATGCCTTAAAATAAGCTTGGCAGGACAATCAACAATTTTTTTAAATTAAATTATGATGGGAAAGTGGGATTTTTGTTGTAATTTTTATACTTCGACAGTAATATTGATAATACATAAGATTGTATTAGCTCTGAAGGGGGATGTATTGAAAATCCGTCAGGTCAAAATTTGAAACGGAAGTGTCGTCATATGGTTATAAGGAGCTATAAGAGGAACGGAAAAATATTCCTTTTAGACATTTCCCAAAGGGAAGTAAATACATTTTTGCAGTAGTAACACAGGATAATAATCTTGTTATCTGTTTTCCCAAGTTATTTTTCAAACTATACACATTTATTTCATTACTTACAATTCATCCAAATCTTTTTGAATCCAAGTGAGGAATGTTATTCAATTTCACGACGATAATAAGATAATGGAACGTTGACAAAAACGGGCGTTTTGACACGAGCACTAGTTTAAAACTGAGGCTGGTAAATGTGCGAGTACACAAAAAAACGAATTTTGGGCCAAGTGATGAACTATATTTTTCGTCATACTGAAATAAAAATGAAACAAATCTGCAAAACTTAAATTACTGTCTGATTTACAGTAGTATCAATAGTTGTCGACCATCTTTGTCGCTTCATACCAATCAGCTGTTATATTACTTACGTTGTAGCAGTTGATTCCTGATTAGTTCTTTAGGTTATGCCAGAGTTAGTTATTATTATCGATAGTTCGATTTCAACCGTTCGATTAACTAGTCGATTACTAATTACAAAAATACACAAATTTTATTGATAATAATTGTTGCAGTCATTTTATCGATTATTTACAATCTAAAGCTGACCTCGAATCAAAAGTATTGCCAACAATTATCTTTGGCGGCCTAGGACTCAAAATATCATCAAAATTATATGTCTAGTCGTATGATGAAAAACAACAACTTTTGTTATTCAACACATGTGTCTAAAAATAGCTCTTTTTGAAGCAGTATGACAGTATGGGAAAATTACTTAATAAAGTCGTTTACCAGTTTATAATCAGCTGTATTGAATTATTGGATTAGGTTTGTAAGGGATTTATCATGGGATATTGACATGGATATTGGATATGTCTTAGCTCTGAGGGGGGTTTTAGTGATTTTTAAGATGGAAAATATTTTAAATATAAACGAATGAGAACAGCTGTTTAGATGAACTTAAAACATTCCCTTTAGAAATATACATGATCTAACCTATTTCCCACAGGGAAGTAAATACAAACATTTTTTGTTACCAAATGAGGGTTTTTAAAATTAAGCGTGGGATATATTTTTTTCTGTGTTGGTAACACTACTTGGGAGGTAATGCTACCGGACGTAGGAAAGCACGGGCCAGCACGGTACTGGCGGCCGCTCCTCGACTTTTCCTGCGATCAACGGCCTCTGGAATGCATCGCCGAGGGGGCGGTGTTTGGCGGCTCGTCGACGCGGCGTTCGGGAGGTGAACAACCAAAAACCGACGCCCGGGGCCACCCCCAGCCCCACCGCCCCCGCTGTCCGAACTCGTAATTTGACCACGAGAGATGATCATTGCCGGCCAAATCTATGGGAACGCTCGACGGCGTAACGATACCTGATTGGTTTTCACTGACGTATTCAAATGCGAATCTGCTGACATTGAGTTATATTGTTTGACCGATTGTTTCATACGATTCCGTTTAGTGTGATGAATTTAATAGGTTAATTAATTGGGTAAAAGAGAAAGTAGATAAGAATAATTTATTTTTGGCTTTTAGTGAAAACATATGGGTGGTCACGAATTATAGATAGTTATGAACGATGATCGGTGAATGTGGTATTCACTGGTGTGCATTAACGTCCGGAAAAACATCCTCAATATTAGACAAGTTCACAATTATTTAGAAGTAAAATTATTATAGGTTCAATCCAACTTTAATATGAAGGACCCTTAAATGTTATTCTGGCTGTTAGGATATTAATTAACGGTCATGTCTAAGGAACATGTCATGCTTAGTTAGTAAGAAGAATACAAGATCGCGACACAATCATCTTACACCCATTTCTCATTCACACTTGGCTTAAAATACCTAACTGAGTAGGCCTTTCCAGAAAAGTAATAAAGGACTCTATAAACCTATTACACCTTTAATACTAATTGGAAATCAGTCGAAAAATGTATTCGTGTTTTTTCGTTGAGGTATATGTGATAATAATGTAAAGTGTAGGGTATACCGTAGTTGTCTGGGAAAACTATGGTCATTATTGCACATTTTTACGCGAGCGTTCTACTATTGGAGGAACAAACAAGTAATCTGCAAAAATAAATAGGCATTTATTACTAATTAATTTCATCACATACTTTATCCTAAAAGATGCCAAACAGTAATTACCACTCACGTAATTGGGTCTTAATTAGTGTAATATTTCGTCTGAGGATTATAACCAACTCAATTACAATTCATGCTAAATCATTTTATTTTAATTTTATCTAATAGAATCAACAGTTTTAATAATAATCCTTGAATTTATTTTCCTTCAAACTTTGAATTAATGAATTAACATTTATTTGTTCCAGTAATATAGTTGTTTAAAGTACTGAATTAATCAAATGAGAAATTGTCTGCATAGAACTATAACATTTGATTAAGGTATTACTTCTGATGTAATATAAGTATTTAAACGTGGTCTTAGGATTGTATTTGTGTTTACTATGTTTTTGTTAAAGATAAATTTCTCATTTAAATTTTAGGGATTATTTGAATAAAATTTTTAATTAACTGAACTAAAATGAGTAGATGAGAAAAAATAATTGTATTTTAATAACCTATAGTCGTAACTCCTTATTAGCCCACTTTCAAATGATAACTTGATTTTACAAAACCAAAAACACTCACGTATAAACACGAATATTTTTGCTCAACTCAGACTAAGTAAGATTTCCCAGAAGACGAAGACATCACTTCACACATGAGAGGCGTATTGTTGAAGGGGTCTCAACAGTCTTTCAATGTTGAAGACCTGTCACATTAGAATGCCAATTACCCATTTAGCTGTATTCAAATTCTGGTGGTCACTTTTAGCCTGTTTGACCAGGTCTAAGACAACGAAGGGCGTCAACATTTTTGGGTGCTAAACCAATCGACTATTCATGAGATTTGAGACCGGTCGGCAAAAGTAGACAGATCAATCCGTCTTCGGATCTAACGAGTCTCATTAACATAGGTTGATGTAGAGAAGATTCTCCGGTTGATGAAGGTTAGTTATGGTTCCTAGACTTTATTGTTAGGAAACCCCAACAGGGATTTCAGTGTGTTCAAAACCGGCTCGAAGGACCATAAAACTTTGCATGAAATTTGAAAAAGCGAAAACTTTACTTCGCTACGATTCTCACATCAGCTCTCTCAGAACCGTGATTAAACTTTTAATACGACAGATAATATGATTCAATTTCTTTAAATAATAATAATAAATAATTATTTCTTTAATTTTTAATAGTATTGCCATATAATATTTTTATTTGTTTTTAAATTTTATTTTATACTTGTTTTATGAAGTTTTCTCCATAAAGAGAAAGCGAATACAAGTGCTATCTCTGATCACTCCCCATTCAAGGATGTCCAGACTTTGTAGGGTTATTTCCTAATTTTTTGTACTCTATGAGCTTTTTATTATCACGCTATTGAGGTTGTAGAAAGTGTTGAAAAAATAAACTATCATTTTTCCAAAAGTAATCCTTGTACCGAATTTACAATAACGGCGTTAATATGTATAGCAAATATTTTTCTATGTGTGTTTATTTATTCCAGTGTTTATTTCAGTGTTATGTCTTGTGTTGTGCTTGGAATTATTCATGCTCCAACAAACCGAATTTTCTATTAACCTCAAGCTCTGTGTTTTCGTTTGTCTATACCGCTGGGAAGACATTTTTGGCTTCTTTTTAAAAAACACCCATTACGATTAAACTAAACTCTATCATTATAAGCATTTTGAAGTATTTTTGTGTATTTTTAACTGACGCACACGCTTTGAAAATTGAAGTAACATGATCTTAAATCAATAGTTTCACACCGCATTATAAGAAAATAGACCACAGATAGAAGCATACGGTTTGTCAAAGTGATTTGACACAAATAAAAAGTCGTAAGCAGGTGTGATTGTAAGTATAACTAATTTAAACTAAAATTATTTACATAACCTTTGACTTAGGGTAATGTCAATTTACAAAACCATACTATATTCAATTGTTATTGTTATTCTAGGAATTAATATATTAAAAATATATTTGAGGTTATTTTTTCTTATTTATTAAATTTAAAATTATAGTCATATTTTTCTTTAATAAGAACTATTTATGGAGTTATACAACCTGTAAAATATACACGCATACTGTTAGTAATATTTAAAAAAAACTGTGATAAATTGTTCCTTAAGTAGTAGTTGTATTATAAATATATTCCATATAAACAATTTTGACTTAGTGTCATATAAAAAATGTTTGTATTTACTTTCCTGTGTGAAATAGGTTAGATCATGGATATGTCTAAAGGGAATGTTTTCAGTTCATCCAAACAGCTGTTCTTATTCTTTTATATTTAAAACTAGCTGACCCGGCGAACTTCGTAACGCCTGACAGTAAATACATGTTAACTTTAAGATTGGCCATGTTTGAAGTCGAATATCAATACGGCTTCATTGTAAAAGGTTATATATTCTGAGCATAGTGAATAACAATACTGAAACGATAAAACATATTAATAACATTCCCATAAAACAAATAAATCTGTAAGGATTAATTCACAATTTTCAAATCCAATCCAAACCCAAACGAAACCTAACTGTAATACGGCTTTTATAGGAAAGATATACAACAGCTGATTATTATAATAAACGTAATAATATAAACATTGTAATTATCATATAAACACGTGACTTTAATCAGACAGAAAATAAAAATATAAATACATAATCCCCCAAAACCGAAACTATTAACGTGGTGAATAAAGCTGTTCATTTCTTACAGTACACATTTACTTCATAGTTTAACATTAATGAATGATTCAGATGGCATTGGATAGTAAAGCATATTGCTAATGGAAAGTAAACCAATCAGCTGTAGCTAAGAAATCAAATGTTTTCATTGTAGACATATTGTAAACAAACTTACTCTCCATAAGGTTAACATTAGAAATTTAAAACGCCATAAAATGGAAACTTATAGGGTTTTCGAAAATATTTTTTCACTAAACCTTCCCGGACACATGTAGAGCAACTTCCTAAAATTTCATGGCGATCGGATGAGTAGTTTGGCAACGCATAAAGGACATACATACATACAGACAGACATACATTCAATTTTATATATAGAGATTCAATACAATAGTTCTGGTAGTTTCTATGGAAACCTGTTACATGTTTTCCATCTTAAAAATCACCAACACCCCTCCAGAGCTAAGACATATCCATGTCAAAACTAAAAACCTATCGTTCCTGTTACATAAAAATTTAATTAATTAAATATTCGATATCCAATATTTAAACGAACTGATTAAGAACTTAGAACGTAGTGTCGTGGGTGGGAGGCTGCTGAAAGCCACAATAGGAGCCACACAAAGCGGCGCTAATTTGAAACCCATGTCCTTCCAGAATAAACGTTCCTTACATTTTGTGTTTGGATTTGTTAACGATAAATAACAAGGATGTCTCCCTAAACTTGGGACTTTTTATTACCTTTTACTTGGTGTATCACTTCTTGAGAGGTTACCAAAAGAATTTACAGTGGTCAAATGTTTGGCGAATAGTTAGTGTATAGTTCAATTGAAAATTATAAACAAGTGGATAAATATAAATTTTAGACAATGAATTCTTTTTGTAAGCATTCCACTCTCACCAAAAATGGCGTGGAGTGTAAGTAGAGTATCTTCGGTTTTTTTTTCAAAAATTCTCTATCTATTAAACTAAGAACAATGGTCAAGGAATAACATGCTCTATCAGATACCTAAAATATTATATATCAGCTGTATAAACTGAAACAAATATTACTCCAGAATAACTATCGTGTTGTAATTTAATAAGGAAAAGAAATCTAAACGAATGTAACAACAATTTTGACATGAAAATCACAAAAAATTAAGCCCTCGACAAAAAAACTTAAAAATATTCACCCGTGAAATGTGAACAAAAATGCTTTCCGTCACAATTAGGCAACCACACTCTCACAAGCGTGGGACACTTGAGAAAATAGCTTAAAATAATAAGTTACTTATTATGTATCAGAATATAAATTAAAATCAAACATGTATGAAAAGTAAAACATGACAGTCAAACTCAACCCACATGATAAAAAAACAATTTTATAATATTTTCTTTTGGAAGGTGACAGCATCTTTGACCTATCTTTTGATACACTTACAGATCTGTACCTGGAAAAAGTCAAGGATGAAAATGATTGTATTTATTTCTCTGTGGAAATAGGTTAGACCATGGATACGTCTAAAGGGAATGTTTTCAGTTCATCTACACAGCTGTTCTTATATGACGGCACTTCCACTGCACTTTTTGTGTTCCACAAATCTGCAACCTCCCCCCAAGAGCTTAGACATATTCATGACAAAAAATGATTGTATTTACTTCCCTGTCGGAAATAGGTTAGATCATGGATATGTCTAAAGGGAATTGTCTCAGTTCATCTAAACAGCTGTTCTTATTATTTTATATTAAAAATCAATACAATAGTTCTGGTAGTTTCTATGGAAACCTGTTACGTGTTTTCCATCTTAAAAATCACCAACCCCCCCCAGAGCTAAGACATATCCATGTCAAAATAAGCCGGTATAGTAAAAAGTATTGATACCACCTGATTGGACCACTGAGATTTTGAATCGGTGACGTCACCGATCATTGTCACGTCACCCACAACGCAGAGCCCAAATCTACGACAGACAGTGGTTTAATTCTACAAAAAAGTGTAGGAACGGCGTTTTCACATTGGTTTTTACGGTAAACAAATTGAAATTGATTAATAAATACTTATTTAATATGATAATATTGTTGTATATAATATACTGTTATAAAACAATACTTAAGATACGTTCGTAAACTCAGCTGATTAATAAATCATTATATAAATTTGCATCGTAAACCGGATTTAAATATAACGTTGATTGCTCTTTGATACACAGGACAATGGACTGCGATTCGGGAGTTTACTGAACTAACGGCAGTAGTGCGGTCTGTAATTTGGCACTACCCCCATTGCAGGTTCAACAATGTCTTTATAATTTGACAAACAATATTTATTTAGCATTCCTACACTGAATATTTTCCACTACATCACTGACTCGTCAGAGGTATATATATCTAGATATATATTTGGGAAAGCGAATCAAACCCAAATTGGCACTCAGGGCTTGAACCCGTGGCATCTTCGCCGACGTCCAAGGAGCTAAGACGCCTATAAATATATTTTGTTCAAATTATTGCTTAAAATCTTATTTTACCTGATCGATTATCTTATTACAAATCCATATACAAAATAATTAGGGGTTTGCCTGTACACATTTTTATATATTTACGTTTTTATGTATTTTTAAGTCTAATCTCAATCACTTGTACTTTAAAACGACCCACGAATTATAAAAATAAAATAATGAGTTCTAAAAACCCAGTTTTGAGCAACATTGGACATATTTCAACAGTTTTACAGAATATCTATTAAAGTGATTTAATAGAAAACAATAACAACAGCTTTCAAATTAAATTATTATATTGTTTATATTTGATAATTGATTTTAAACCTATTTCAAAGTCATACTATATACTTGACGTTTAATAGTTTTACACATTTATGAATTCAATCTAATTAACCTATTTGTAAACTATTGCTATATAATTGAACTCAGAATTTAATTTGTCTTTGTATTTATTTGTTTGATACAGGTATTTCAAGTTTATGTTTTGTCATGATAATAAATATGTTACTTTAATATGCTTCCACTCACTGCAGCTACATGGTGGTCGCGAATTGTGGATAGTCATGGGCGATAGTTTGTGGATGTGATATTCCCTGGTGTGGATATATATCCTCAACTCACCAGCTCACAATTCAGAGGTAAAATTTTGGTTTGGATCCCCTATTAAACTGTAGGTTCATTAAATGTCATTCTGGCTGTTGGACTATTAATTAAAAGTCCTGTCTAAGGATCATGTCAGCCTTAGTCAATAACAAGACTACAAGATCGCACCACATTCATCATACACCCATTTTTCATTCATACGTGGCTTAAAATACATAGGTACCTGGATAGGACCCCATTTCAAAAGGAAATCAATGAGTAATCTAATTTGACAGTCCTGTCTAAGGAACATTTCTTCCTTAGGCCCCTTTTATGCACGGCGTCGGGCGTCGAGCGTCGAAAGACGGTCGTAATGAAAATGCATTGGCATAAATGTGTCTATATATGCACGACGCCCGACGGTCGTCGGGCGACCGTCGTCAAGAACACGACGTCGATATAATAACATTGTGGTATATGGAGCTATTTATGCACGGCGTCGTTTCGACGCTTCCCCTCCCCTCCTCACCACGTGGGTTTGTTGAGTGGGAGCAGTCCGACAGTTATTTACGCTGAAAATTTTCAGTGATTTTTATAGGATTTTAGTTCATATTATTTATGTATGAATCTTTATCACTGCCAATCATTTAATAAATTATAAACATTAAACTGCTGAGTGTTTTTATTACCTACCTATGTGTCTTTGCTGCTAAGTGTATTTATGGAATTATTTAAAATAAATGGTTATTTCTCCATCGGCAACTTTATAGCGCATAATGTTTAAAATAGTACCACTTACCGTATAATCACTGCCATAATTTCTTCAGGTTGGAAACACAAACCTTTAACAAGATCTTGGCTACGGGCTATAGTGTTTCTAACTCTTACACAAAGTTCATCAAATGAACCAACACTCATACGAAAATAATTGTAAAATTTGTCACCATGAACTCTTAATTCCTTATACAATGTGTAAAACGCACCTCTCAAATGGCGCACATTGTTTATAGGGTGAGCTGACCACCTCCTTCTCTTCCGAACTTTGTTTTTCACAGTTAAAAACATATAAACTACACAGGGATCCATGACATAGAACACTGTGAGTCCAACTGTGAATGTGCGTGAGGTGGCGGACTGGTGTTTACGTCCGGTCCCACGCTCGCCCGGCGGTCGCCCGACGCTCGCCCGACGACCGTCATTTCGACGCCGTGCATAAAAGGGGCCTTAGTCAGTAGCAAGAATACAAGATCGCTCCACACTTATCTTACACCTATTTCTCATTCATACTTGGCTTAAAATACATAGGTACCTGGGTAGGTCCCCATTTCAAAAGGACACCTAAAAGCAAAGACAATTTTATTCTATAAATTGTCTTTGCTAAAAGTAATCTAATTTAACAGTCCTGTCTAAGGAACATGTCAGCCTCAGTCAGTAACAAGGCTACAAGATCGCACCACATTAATCATACACCCATTTCTCATTCAAACTTGGCTTAAAATCCTACCTGGGTAGGTAAAAGGAAAGGTAAGGTAATAAGATATCACGTAAAGTAGTGACGTAATCTCACTCGACGCACGTCTCATCCCCTCCGTCTGCGCCGTGTGAACAGACGTGCAGACACCGTGTGTCACGTCCTCGGCCTTGACACAGTCGCCAACTCCCACAGCCGCAGCCGTGATGATAAAAACCCTTCAATCAGCAACACATGCCTCGTGGGCTGTTTTTATGAGCTTCGCAAACGGTAACTCTCATGCGGGTATATAGCGGAGGTTTTACCAGAACGGAAACCAACGGGGTCCTTTCAATCGCTCGACAGCATTTTTCTCGTTATTTCTCCATGTTTTCTCCCTAAAAATACATTGTTGCTAACCTATAGAAATCAAAGAAGGTGGAGAAAATAACTAAAATATATTTAGGATTATTTTTAATGTCTAAAGCCGCAAATACGTGTTAACCTAATACGTTCTGAAGTCTAATAGCATTACGACTTCGTTGTGAAACATTAGATATTCTGGGTCGCGGCATAATTAATAACAATACTAAAACGGTAAGACATTCCAAAATTATTTTTCCTAGATTTAGAATGTAATTAGATTTATTTGCTATAACACTGGAAATGAGAGATAAATGAGAGATGCTAAATAATAAAGCTGGGTACTGATGTATTTTCTTTGTACTGTTTTGTTTATGATTTCAGGTTTACATTTTGGTATGATAATCTTTTTTCTTTAAACTGAATCCGTACAAAACCGCACAAAACACGGACTGCTAGTTTTGTTTATAAAGTGCTTACATACTGTAAAGGGTGTTTTATTAACTGTGCCAAAATTAAAATCTTGTACGCATCAGATCATAGAAAACTTCTAATTGGGAACATTTTTTTATTTTAAAGAGGTTAAAAATGATCAGATCATAGAAAACTTCTAATTGGGAACATGTTTTTTATTTTGAAGAGGTTAAAAATGCATATTCTGTGTAAATTACCTCCATTTTTCAATGGTCAACCTAATTTTTTTGTAATACCCTACATTTTGAAGTAGTTAAATATACTTTTAACACTTTTTTATACATACAGCTCTTTATGAACTACAGAGAGTTATTATAGACATGAATTTTAGTAGTTTATTTAGCTGTGACGCCATTGAGATCTTGTATACTATATATCTGACAGTAAACCAGTAATGAAGAATATTACGTTGTTTTATGGAGCTCAAAAGATATTCTTATACTATAAAAACAGTTATTCCGGTATGAAAAAGTAACAAAATTATATTTACTATCTGAAACCACCATCAAAGGAAATGTTCCATTAAAAAATTAATTTGGCCGCCATATTGGAAAATGGTGGTTGTATAGGCCTATATGAAAAATCTTAACTGTATATTTTTAGACAGCTCTAAAACCCAGGTATCGACCCTCATCGTATTAGTGTCAGGTACACACAGTGAACATATAGTAATTAATTAATGTTATGTGGAATACGTCTCTTTGTAACTCGCATTCGGTTTAGGTATATATCGATAGTTAATCAATCATAAAACAGTTTTCAGATAATGTTAGACTATCGTAAAAATAAGTTAAACAAAGAAGAAAAAAAGAAGTTAGCCACAATGTTAAAAAATGGATTAGAATAATTAACAGGATAAAGATCCTTTTAATCACAGATCTCATATAATTTGCATGTAAAATAATAATTTATTTATAATAAAAATGCACGAACGTGCACCAAGTGCAAGTATTATGATATATAACGTCAATTCATCGATTATTTTCTTAGACAGTTTGTTTATACTAGTATATAGACTACAGATAACACCTATAGGAATGTCTGAAGGAAGGACGATGCAAATTTGAATTATTATTAAGTAGAATTAGTGATGGTGAATGGTAAATGGTTATGAGGAATATAGTTTACTGCAAAAATGTATCACCACATTTCTACCATAGCTGTTCATAACTCATAATGACCTGTATCATTAAGCGTTGTTTGTATACGACTGGATTTATTAGTTGTCCTAAACAAATAAACTAACAATTTAGTGTTAAATAAACAAAATAATTGACCGGACAGTATCCCCCAACCAAAGCAATCCAGTAAAATCTCTAGATGAAAAAGTTAAAGTTTGTTAATACATCGCTTTGAAATTATTTATACCCCTGGTTTGTACAGGGTGTCCATTAAAAACGTTTCAGGACTTCGGTGAGTGATTTACCATCACATTAAAAACATTAAAAGTACATTAAAAGGAAGAAAAAAGTTCCTTTAGAGGTATGGCCAAAACAGCTTATTTTCTCAGAAATCCACCATTTTGTATTTTTCACAAAATATTTTTTAATTCAAACATTTTTAACGGATTATGTTGAAATTTGTTATGTGTTTTACACTAGTAGACTATTATTAGTAAATAAATAACTAGCATGAAACAAGCTCAAAATCCAAAATGGCAGCCATTTAAAGTTTTAAACTTAAATACTTTGTTAACTGTAAAATTTAAAATGGCCACCAAAAAAATAAAAATAAATATAATAAATATTTTATAAAAGGTGGTCTATTTCACTATCAAATATCTGTGTCAAATTACTTTTATAAAATATTTTTCAGTGTAATATGGGTCTAACGCTAAACAAGTTCTTTTGAAAGTTTTACGGTGATATGGGTTTTACTAAACATGTGATCTATAAAAGTGATTTAACTTAAAATAAATAGCCAGCTGTCAAATTAAGATAATCATTTTGTTTACATTCATCATCCTCATTGATAATTAACATTAAACCTATTTAAAAATTATACTACTGTATATAAAAATGTTATCTTAACGTAAACTAAGTATTACTAATTATAATCATGTCCTAATATAATCTAGATTATGCACTTGAAACTATTAATACTTATATTGCTGATTATATTGCTGAAAATGTACCGTTCATATATATTTGTTGACATGGATATGTCTTAGCTCTGGGGGGGTGGGTGTTTGGCGATTTTTAAGATGGGAAACATGTAACAGTTTTCCATAGAAACTACCAGAGCTATTGTTTTGAATTTCTAATATAAAACAATAGGAATAGCTGTTTGGACAAAATGAGATCATTCCCTTTAGACATATCCATGATCTGACCTACTTCCCTCAGGGAAGTAAATACAAACATTTTTATTATGATTTTAGGTGAAAATCGCCATAAAGTACCATATTTCTTAATAGTAAGTCATACAAATCGTGCAATGGACGGGTTTACTGCTACTTATTTTTAAAACCAGACCTATTTTACGTTTATAATAATGCCATTAAAGTCATTAAAGCACAAGCACCAAGCAAGACTGGCGATATATCGATATGCGTATATCGATATATCGGATCAGCTGGTGGCATAGTAATAATTTCTAGTCCGGTATTCAGATAGCGCATATAATTCACAATCAGTTTTTTATAGGGTTGCGATAAATCTCTATCGCCCTAGGGATCCTATGCTTGCTAACTAAAACGGAGGAACGAGATGGGTAAATTGAGGAAGTCGATGGGTAAATTGAGGAACTAGAAGGGTAAATAGCGGAGGGAGTGTTCTATACACGATAAATCTCAATCACTTGGCATAGTTGCATAATAATCAACTCTGGGTGGTACTTCCACCTTCCACTGCACACGTCGCTTAGTTTCAACCTATCTAGGAAATTTATCATATTTGGTTATAAAACTGTATAAATTCATATATAATAGTTTATTACGTTAACCTTGCTTTTTGGTTAACATCGATTTATACTTTATACTTTTATACTTTTAACCGGTTGGTATTTTTCCCTATTATCACGCGATAATAGTCACATTTCGCACTGTTGGCAGAACGTACAAGAAGAACATATCCGTCCTAGGGTGGATTTGAGATATCCACCCTGGGACGGATATGTAACCGGCCAATCACATGCGCGGAACGCTCCAAATCTATATAAAACTAACCAATAGCATGCGCTAAGCGCTCAGTCAGCTGATAGACGGTCGTCGTTCCTACAACACTAACGGTTTTGCGCAATGTCACTGAGGTTACCGGAAACCTAAAGTTGTGTTTACATTCATCCCAACTTTTTTTAGGAAAAGTCTTGTGTGTAATACGAGTGCAAACTGTCATGGCCTCTCTAAGTCCTCTCGTACGATATGTCATTGTTTGCACTCTTGTTACACAAATAGCTATTAAGCCAATTATGAATGAGAAATGAGTGTAGGATTATGGCGCGATCTCTAAGTCTTGTAACTGATATCTTTCTTAGACAGAAAACTGTTAATTAATTAATAGCCCAACTGCCAATGGCATATTTAAGGGATCTACAGTTGAACGTGAAGATCGAACCACTGCATCTGTATGATGAAGTTTTCTAATTATGAGGATGGTATTTGCGAGTGGACTCATTAGTATTCATTAGTGCGAATATTAATCCACAACATAGAATATCCCATCCACTGACCATAGCTCACAACTATCCACAAAACCAGACATTCGCTGCTCAATGCGACGAAAAATAAATATATGTGTTAGGGAGCACAATTCACTTTTCCAATTCCAAAAAACATATTTTAAGAAAATTCACTCGAGTAAAAATAAATTTTAATTCCCATACTTTCTGCTTCTCTCTCGATACCTATGAAAATTTGTTTTATTCCACTCTAAATATGTGATCCATTGTTCACACACAACAAATATAATCAGTAGAAACCTGTGTTTTTACTAACTAAGGGGGTTAACTCTGGCTAATCTGTTCTCGATACTAATAAAATGTCAATTCTCTATGCAAGTGAAACGGCAATTCTTAACAGAAAACCACACGCCTTTTCGGAAAGAATAAAAGCCTTTTGGAAGAATAAGAAGAACTCAAAAGAAAATTGAAAGAGTTAGTTGCTTAACGTCATCCGTCCTGGGGTGAATTTGCCGATAATAATAATAATAATAAAATCTAAACTCACCTAAAAATACTCATTATTACAATATTATTCAATTTATTCATAGACATAAAAAAGAACAAATTAAAGTACGTTTAACAATAAATAAAATACAAATAGATACAATTATTTAAAAAACAGGGTTTTCTAGGTACAATAATTATTTAAGATCAGTTTGAAAAAAAATAATTTATTAATTATAGTGTTTGCTCTATATTAAACAGTTGCTGATACATAAAAGGTTAATCAAAAGTAGAGATTCCACTGTTGAACGGGTTTAAGTGTGGTTTCACTAGCAAAATAGTGAAAACGCATTTTGGAGTGTATCTTTGGTTTGCACCTACCCTCAAAATGGGGGTTTTCTTGGGTAACTAAATATATATTTTTTTAATTATGGGCCCCATGTCTTGATCCCAAACCAGTGCCAAGAGGTGGCATTTTTAATATATTATGGAATTTTCCACACTTGAGTTAAATATTTTTTAAATAAGCCTTGAATAATTTAGGTAAATTGATGTAGAGATGTATATAAATTGGCTGAGGATGCAGGTCTGCTGCGACGGGGCGTGGGCCGGCGGTCCGGGGCAACTCGCGACTTTCATCTGATAACATCAACACGGCTTTCTTCCTCGCCGCCGCGACCCGGATTGTCTCATGTAAATCCACAGTAACAAATGCCACTCTCCGTTACCAATCGGGATTGGAGTAACGGGAGGACCGAGCTTCGCTCTGGGAAAGAATTCTGTACCGGTACCATTGCACATATACTTTAGTGAAATATATACACATATACTCCATCAAATCTAGTGAAATGATTTATATTAGGATTTTGACATGGATATGTCACAGCTTTGGGGGGTATTGTCAATCCATTAGACCAAAAATTGTAACGGAAGTGCCGTCACATGATTAGTGACGTCATGTGGTTAGTGACATCATATGGTTAAGATCCCGTGAGCTTGAGTTACACTTCTTGAAATACTGTAAGTACTGTATCTTTAGTTTTCCTCAGAGAACATTAATAATTTCTAACATTATATTAACCATTTAACTACTATTCGCTAAGAAGAGTATTGGCAATTTTTACGTATGTCATAACTATTCCCCTGATTTATGAAGTTTTGATTATTTTATTAAAAAAATCTAAAGAAACACGAGTAAACGTCAAGCCAGAAGGGATAGAAGAAGATCTCAAGTAGGGAGCCAAAAAGTATAATTAATCACGGTCAAAAATGATCAGTTATAAAATAACTTGGCTCAAACGTCCGTCAAGTACTTCTACATCCCACATCTGCGAAGTCTTCCCAGTAAGCCACAGGACTAAGCCTGCTGAAGTTCAAGGTGTAGTTCTGCCACCTCACGAACGTTGACTCCAGTCCTAGGTACGTCGTGGGCCTTGGGTCCTCATGGTCACCCGGCCCGCGGCGCGTCTCAAGATCAAGGAGGTAGAACGTGCGTCCTAGGTAGGAAGTGTTTAGTTGGCTATTACGTGGAGGTGTGTTTACGTTTTTTATCATACCCATTCACTACTCATATAATTTAATGATTTTTACTAGAACTAACAACAATTTGCTTTGAGTTTCTAGTTTTTTGTTCCGGAAAAACAAACGAATCTATTTTTTTACAAATGTTTGGAACATATGACTTACCTAAATGTGTATACATTAATTACGTTAGTGTTATAACAAAGAACACAAATATGTTTTATCATCAGTTTCACTACAGTAAATTGTTTTTATTTATTTCTTATGTATATTTGAGTTTTTTTTGGTTCTTCGATCCGGTTGTAAGCAATTATCAATGAATTTAAAGTCCTCTCTGATTATAATAATGTAAACGCAACAAACCTGGCTTGCTCGATTATTGATTTAGATTCCCATTAGTGTATGCACAGGTCATTATTCCACTTCCTTTCTGCAACGGCGATGCTCCTCGTTTTGGAGTTCCTAATTAATTTATTCACCCTTGTGGCTCCACCTGTGGCTTAACCTTGGCCGTAATTAATTCATCAATTCCGACTTAATTTGCCGATTAAAACTCCTAAAGGGATGTCGAGCTTTTTAATGGGGCGAGACTAACTGTTAAAGAGCGTTTTCAAACGCACACAAAACTCGGGTTGGGAATTTTTAATTTGCTCAGTTGGTAAGAGTGTCAACCGATACCCAAAACCGCAATTGGCACACCTGCTTCTAAACAGCTGATGAGTCTCAATATCACCGGATACGTGTTATCGTTTCCGGTTCCACGCGACCACTAACCGTGAAAATGTTGTAACTGATAGCAGTAGTCGCCCAATTATTTGTTGAAATTTGCGAGAAGTAATTATCTTTTTTTTAGTGATTTGTAAAAGACGGTTTCTCTGAATATTAATGAATTAACTTCATTATTACGGACGGTGATTTTAACTGAAATTATCTCGCCTTCTCCATCTCGCCTCATATTCAGATATGTGTATATGCAATCTTTTATAAATTGAGTGATCACCAATTAAAATCGTGAGTTTATTTCAAAACAAAAAAATCGTACAACATGTCGTGTATAGTTTTACTGTTCGTTAGTCCATCCCAATGTGCTCAATAATAGTTTTTACTTATATTAAACTTAAACTTGTACTACTTAAACATATTTTCCAGAATAAAGTTTGGATTTGAACTACAATCTAACCCCAGGAGCACCAGATTCAGAGGTGCGTATAACGTAGTAACCTGTATAACGATGTCCTGTGGAATGAAGAAGTTTCAAAATTCCTTCGCACCGATCCTATTGTCTGGGCTATTGTTACCCCAAGAAGCTAAAGTTGGACTGGCTTAATACATTTAACTATACCTTCTGGAATTTCAAGTTTCGGTAATTGGAAAGTCAGTGAACTATTTGAATCCGTGGGTATTTCACTTTCTTCCCTTCGATTATCACCAGATAAACTTTTAGAACTGAGAATGTCTTCACATTAAAATGAAAATGTAAATAAAAAACATTTTCTGCATTTGTAATGTTTTTTTTAAATTTTAGTCGTCAATTGAATTTAAAATTAATTTGTTGTCGTTTAACTTAATAGATAAAAGGGAAACTTTTTAATGTTTTAATTTTTACGTGCTGTTTGAAATAATGAAGTTTAAAGTATTTTGAATGCTAGTGAGATTAAATCCAAAACTATAATTTTGATGCTAATATTTTAATAAAAAATCGCATATTTTCCCTCAAAATGATATATATTATTTTTGCATACGTTAATTTAAGCTTAGATTCTCTTTGTGAATTTTGCGTACTAAGTTGGGTTTAATTACATATAAATCTCAGTTTGATCGGCAGGGCATCAACATAAATGTAGTTATATATTTGTACCAACTGTCGAATTGTAAATTGAGCTTGTCCTGTATTTTTGTTATGTAAGTAAATAAATACCGAATTAACACAAGATAAAGTTACTTTTATTGGAAAAAGCATATATAAAAACCTTGTACATGACTTTTTATAATATTTTTCATATTTAAGGTAAATGAAAAACGCATTTTCAACCTCACAATGTGAAAAATCATATTTTGGTAAAAAATTATAAAGCCGCGAGTTGTCAAAGTAGGGGACTAAACCCAAGACACACACAATACGTTTTGACCTGGAACAGCCGGCGTATTTCACAACATTGTAAAGTTCAGGGTCAGAGCCGGTGTAGGAAGCCGTCCTATTACTCAGGTTTTACGTCGTCTATGGTGTCCCCCAGGGGTCTGTCTTGGGCAAGGTCATCGCGTCACCTTTGACCTCTCTCACCGCACCGGAAATTGGAACATTTTACTACCATATTAACCGTCGGGTTCTTTTGAGTTGCTAATTTTTTACTGTTTTGTCTACCATTTTTGTAATGGTCGGGGACGACATTTTGTGTGTTCATTAGTTCAGCAAGTATGCCAGAGACCAACAAACTGTAGTCTACTCCATGTTGAACTGGTGTGGAAACGTTTTTTGACAAGGAGAACGTGTACCGGAATTATGAAATTACTTGTTGAAAACCCATATAAAAGAGCAACATTCAAAATATTATACTAGACCCAAAAAATTGGATCATACGGGTATGTTTTCTCTCGAAAATTCTGATATTTATAAATTCTCTGTCTAAGATTTGTGTAATGATATTAATTAGATATGTTGATCGATCAATGTAGTTTATTGATCAACTACATTTTAATCCCTGATTCCAAAAGCGTTTTCAGGGCTGTAGAACTTTTAATGGGGGAGTTAATGATTGAAAAACGTAAGATAAAGTATGCAGAGAGACGAAAGTTAATTTTTAATCAACCAAAAACCCTCACACTGCGTGATAAGGCCTTGTTGGGAGTTGATTAATCCTATCAATACCTGTCACTTTTCACTCTTCTCACCAACAACGTACAAATCATTTAAAAACAGCGGAAATTTTGAACAAAATGTTGACTTTATGCGTTTAAAAAATGCAAAGAGCATTGGAGTTGCATTACAAACTGACTGGTCTATAACCAGCCAAGTGGCTCTCATATAAGCAAATAAGGGTCAACATCGTAGGTGCCGGTACTCGAAAGGTTTAAGCCGTTTGTATGACGGGGTGGTAGGGGGTGAATAACTGAAACAAGGGGTGTAGGGGGGGTAATATTGAGGGCACCGTCTAGACGCCATCATCAGATCAATGTCCCACACTAGCCCAGGTTACCGGAAGCCCGTTTCCAGTGTTCATCAACATTTTTTAAAATTCAATTTTGTTTTTTAATGTTTAACTGATTAATATAATTGTTGATCAGACTTTAGAATCTTTACAACAGTATGAACATTATGTATGCTAGATTAGCTGATTATATACCTTATACTTAAACAAACTCAGGTAAGGTGTGGGAAATTTCAGCAATGGGAAAATGTAATAAACAAACTACTTTACTATGATTTTATATTCCAATGTTTTAATTTACAGAATCTGTTAAACCCATTGATTATTATTATTGACCTAAACAATGTTATTAAACCTTATACTTGAATACACACTATTCCTACAATAATTGTTTTTTAATTTTGAACTAGGAAGGATGAGTGCGTCCATCAAGATTATATTACAAAGTTGAAATTAGTGTTTTAAGATATTTAGGCTGTAAAAATTGATGAACAATAAGAATGTAAATGTATGAGTGTACTTAAAAGTAAACCTTTATAAAACATTTATGGTGTTCTTTAATGTTTAAAATATGAGAAGAAATTTTGTAATAGTGTAATTCAGTTACCACTTCTTCCACCTTCATATTTCTAAATATATTTTGTTACGTTTTAAGCAGGTTACGTTAAATCTCGGTAAAATAAATTATTTTATTTAGTTGAAACTCATGTTGGAAGCTTTTTACAACTGGGATTTCCTCTTAAAATAATTTATCCTAACGATACCCAGTAACATTTTTGAGTATAGCCTGAAACAATAGTTTTGGAATTTCCTACGGGAAAAGTCTTTAGAGAGTCAGCGAGTAATTGATTTTTGGGAAAGCCCAATTTTAGAAGTTCTTAGTTGGTTACTGAATGGCAACCATGTATGAATGAGAAATGAGTGTGAGATGATTGTGGCGCTATCATGTAGTCTTGTTACTGACCAAGGCTGACATGTTCCTTAGACAGGACTGTTAATTAATAGCCCAACAGTCAATGGCATATCTAAGGGACCTACGGTTTAACGTGGAGTCCGAACCACTGTCTCTGAATCACGAACTGGTCTAATTATAAGAATGGTCTTTGCGGATTAACGCAGTATTCAATAGTACGGACGTTAATCCACACAAGAGAACGCTACACCCACCGACCATCGCTATCCATAAGTCGTGACATCCAAGTAGCTGGATTGCAGGACACTCGAACAGTCCAAACCCAAATGGGCATCCCGGGATTAGAACCCGTGACCTCTTGCACCGAAGTCTCTAAGACGCTAACCACTAGACTGGCTGAACACCCACGATCGTAGTACTGTACATATAACGTTCATGCTCAGTAACATACTCTGTAGAAGTTGGTTAAGCCTTTTCCATCCTTTATGCCTCATAAACATTCTTGTTTGTGTGACACCGACCCCGTGACACTTAAGGAGTAAAAAGTTTAGATACTTGAGTTTGCGCTGTAACTGTACAGCAACCAGAAGTGATTTGTGTTTTTTCAGACAACGCTTGTATTTGAAATTTTAAAACAGAAAAGCTACAGCACCGAAATTATGCGCCACTGAAACCAGAACGAGCTTTATTTATAATGTAGTTAAATGCTTGTATGCTTCCATACCTAACTTATAAATTGATATTTTGGTTGAGAATATTAAGAGCTACCATTCAAATGTTAAAATGTGTTTATAAGTTATAGTCAAGGTATAAGTCGCTAAACTGTTTGGTATACCAGCCAACACATTGTCAAACATTTTAAAAACACCCCCGTCGCAGCAGACCTGCGTACTCAGCGAATTTCCAAATCAATAACATAATAATAATAGTATATGACAAGTTTTATCATTATCTGTCGATAAATATGAGAGTTATTTGCCTATTCACCATAAGATTAACATGTGAAAGAGTATGCAGGTTAGCTGCCATGATAAACACATAAACTATGATTTTTAAGCATAAAGGTATGGATCTCAACCACATGAACCTAAATATCAAGTTCCATCCAAAAATATATAAGTGAATCATTAATTTTTCCTTATCATCTTTAAGATTAACATTGGAGCCCCACAATACAACGTACTGTGTTTAGATTTTTAATATCTCGGTAACCGTTAGAGATAGAGAACAACTTTAAGGAACTAAATTGTGTAGTTTTTAAAGTTGATTTTAGTAGTGAAAGATAAAATTTGAAATTTTTAAAAATTACATGGAAAAAACGCAAAAAACCCATTTTTGGGATACAAAACCCCCTCAAACTACCCGTTCCGATTGACCGATATGTCTGGTTTACGAACTCGTCCGAGAAAATGCAGGAATACACGTCTCTACCAAATGTGGTCTCGATCGGACCATTTTTACGAGAGTTATCGTGTTCACAGACACACACACACACACACACACACACACACACACACACACACACACACACACACACACACACACACACACACACACACACACACACACACACACATATATATATATATATATATATATAAATTTTGACGACTATTGTTTTTGGTCTGTAGGCACCTAAAGAAGAAAAAATAACATGTTCCCGGGCTTAAGTCTACCATGAGACCTACAGTAATAGCTTCTTCCCTATGGGAAATTCGCTAAAACAAAGAAAAATTTGAAAACGAGGCTTTAAAATCTAAGAAAGTGAAAGGATCAGAATAAAACCCTTGGGATTCGATTTATCGAGGTTCCACTGTAATATTAACTACAACACGGGGGTCCCACTTATTCCATCTCCTTCACTCATACTCCGCCCAAGGTCTTAGACAGTATTGTTCCTTTCATCCAAAACTTGTCTGCATTGTTCGCCGTATCCCTCACACATTGTTCGGCGATTTCATACCTCTGAGATGGATCTATTAGTAATTTGGGTCTCCTTTCAAACCCCTCCGCGTTGTTCAATATCACATATTTGAAGATTTCTTATTATTGTTTACAAGTTAATAACCTATAATTCGGAATTATTAAGACTCATGAGGGAACTTGGCTTAAAGTTTTATCCATGTATCTTTCAAAAGTTAAATATCCCTATATTATTTTATGGTAGATACATTGTCACTCAATTTTGGCATTGAAATTAATTCGTTGACCAGTAAAAAATTTTAAATAAGATCAAACATAATCTTTTTATAACTATTTGTTTCTGCTGATAACAGTCATAAATATTTAATACTAGCCAAAGTACCCGTTCTTCGCACGGGTAAAAAAGGCTGAGAGGTGTAGGCTCTACAGATACATTTAAGTTATTGATAATTAATTCATAATTGTTTACAAAATGACAAAACACGTGTCTAAGTATATATCTAAACATGACAAAGTAACATATGTCAAATATTGGGAGAGGATAAGCATTAACGTAATAGAGGCAGGCATCGGGAGAAAATTAAAAATCTACCATTCCACTATTTCGAACTAATAATTCACTAATTTCGATCCAGCAGTTTATGTGTAAAAATTAACTTTATTTCTTTTTCTTCCCGAACAGTCAAAATGTAAAGTAAACGGATGTTGACATTAAAAACTGTAAACATTGAATCCCAGGGTATTTACAGCAACCATGTCTTCTGCTTCTCGAACTGTCAAATTTTAGTGTTCACAGCTGTTGACATTCAAGTTATTTTATGTTTTCATTTTCTAAAAATGTAAACATTGAAACTTAGGACGTTCACAGGGCGTAGCCCGAGAGGATTTTAAGGAAATGAGTATGCCTATGTGTTGCATGAGTTTAAGATCTGTCTTTGTGTAAAATTTCAAACTGTTTGGTTCAATATTTTTTGCGTTCACTTGCCACAACAAACCCACAAACCCACAAACACACAAACCCACAAACATACAGAAACCACCTCTTCTTTATAATATTATAGATTTTTGTTTTATTCCATATGACATACATATACTGTATATGTATCATATATTAGACTGGGACCGTGACGTATCCTGTAATCCAGCTACTAGGATGTATTCTCTTGTGTGGATAAACGTCCGCACTATTGAATACTACGTTAATTCACAAAGAGCATCCTCATAATTAGACCAGTTCGTAATTTAGAGGCAGTGGTTCGGACTCCACGTTAAACTGTAGGTCCTTTAGGGATGCCATTGACTTTGACTCTGTGACTATTAATTAACAGTTTTGTGTAAGAAAAATGTCAGCTTTAGTCAGTAACAAGACTACAAGATCGCGCCACAATCATCTTACACTCAACTTTGCAATCGTGATGGAAAGTGTCTGTAATTGAAATCTTATCTTATCCATCCCACCCCACGATTCACTGATATCTTATATGAAATGTCAACTTAGTTTGGCATGAAGGCAACAGAACAACACAATAGTCGTGGAATGAATGAACAAGTAGCTTGCCAAATAGAGGTCGAGGTAAGGCATGGAAGTGAAATATTTACTTTATGAGAAACTACTCTTCGATATCATACTAAACTGTGTCAAAAGGGAATTTCGACTAAAATTCAGGGTATTTCCCTAGTCGTCTCCATGACTAGTTTAGATTGGTTTATAGTTTCTTTTTACTCTCTAAGAATTACGTATACCGTCTATGTTCAACGTTTACATATCTGATGAATTCCTTCCTTTTCGGTGGCTGCACAATATTCCAAAAGATAAGCTCACCTGAATTTGGTGGGGCCTCCTAATAATCCAGTATCTAACATTTAACTTTAAGGGTATTTATGGTTTTGTTTTTCTTCCTTTTATACCCAATATGTATAACAATATTAACAGTGGTGAGTGTTTTTATATCCGCAATGGAAACGTTTTTAAAGCAAACTGTAAACAAAGAAGTTGTAAGATATCCGTATACGGTGTTGGTGATTGTCGCCCACTGCAACACTGCCACCTCCGTCGCGTCGCCTCGGCGTGTTTACGGTCGCTGGATAGTCCTTGGTGGCCCCTGGGAGGGGGGGGGTAGGAAGTAGTAAAATAGTCACGTTATGTTCTCTATAATCGGCTTTCAACGTTAGTCTTTGTGACTAAATTATGTTGAACTTAAAAAAAAATTAAATGGTTCAGTGGGTGGTGAGAAGACAATGGTACATGTTAGAGTTTATTTATTTTCTGTGAATAAATTAATTTTTTAGATGACATTTTTACTTTTTTTTACATCCAACATAGTGCTATCGTATCAAAAATCTTTCGTAATTACTTCCCAGTGGGAAATAGGTTAGATCATGGATATGTTTAAAGGGAATGTTTTTTCATCCAAACAGCTGTTCTTATTCTTCCATATTTAAGAATCAATACAATAGTTCTGGTAGTTTCTATGGAGACCTGTTACATGTTTTCTATCTTAAAAATCACCAACACCCCCCCAAGACCTAATACATATCCATGTCAAAAACTATATAATCACAATTATTAGCCTGCTTTTTGGGTGGACCGATGCCTCTAGGTGTCAAACGAGGCAACTCAACCTCACATAAACCTTCCATGGTCATGATTCTCTACTTAATACTCATGTCACTATAATAATAAAAATGATTTGTAGATAATTTTTTCCAAAACACCACAAGAAGTAAAAAAATTGAATTCTTTGATTGTGCAAATTTACTAAGGGTCATCTAGATCTTTAAATCAATTTTCAAAATTGCCTCCGACAAACCCAAACAGGATGTTTTGGAAACAAAACTACCTAATGTTTACTCCCCTCCCACCACGATCAGAATTAAACCACAACAATCGAACAGAGGAGGCATTGTCGACCAATCGTAGACGAGAGCCGCCGCGGGACAAAGACGCGCGGGAACTTTTGGCGGGAAACGACCGGCCGCCCTTGGTGTGACGTGGCGTTGCGTCACTCCCGCCAAGGTCCACTTTTGGCGGGAACTGAGACGGCCATGAGACGAGACACTAACCTCAATCTCGAGCGCTTTGTCCGTTCCCCCTTCCCCCTCCGCGCAGCATCCTGAGGTTATTGGGTAATTGGGGTCTAGACGCTATGAGTATGGGAGATTCAGCGCTCTTCCTGTCTATTGAGCACACCGCCACCGAAATGTTTCCACCAAGTTTGTTCGGTTTATCAGATATCAATATCAGGGTCTTCACCGATAAAAAAACTTCCTCCAGAAGTCCTACTTTTAGTTTCAAGGTCCTTCTTTTTTCCGCTAGAAACCTGAACCTTAATTTGAATTAATTATTCCCCATAAATCTACTCTAACGCCTTTGATTTTTTGTATTATAGTTTATACGCAGACCTGCAGGGTTTGTCAACTTAGGTTCACGTATAATTAAGCTCAAAATAATATTGTAATTGCTAATCTGGTAAATTAGCTTAACGATATTACTAGTATGTAAACAAGTATGGGATTGAATAACCAAATTTGTTATCCACCAAAACCCCGAATAAGAGTCTCTAAAGGTGCAACCAAAAACAGACATTTAGTGTCAGTTTGATGGACACTGCATTTTGCAAGTCCAAAATGATAAAATTTGTAACTGGGCTATTAACTTCTAGGTAGTATTAAGACCATGGTTTTGACCGTTACCAATGTAAATATTAAAAAAGTTAAAAATGCATGAAAAATGTATTTACTTCCCTTTGGGATATAACTAACATCATGGATATGTCCAAAGTGAATGTTTTGAGTTCCTCTAAAGTAAACAGCTGTCCTTAACCATTTGACGTCACTTCCGTTTCACAGTTGGGTCTGACGAATTGCCAAACCCCCCCTTTAATTTACTATTCTATAGTGTGTGTAAATATACACACACTATAGAATAGTAAATTAGTAGTAGTTCAATAAATTTTCTTTTGTTTTAAAATTTAAATTCTTAAAGATATAAAGTTAAATTGAAGTTTATTTGAAAATTACAGAGTTTGTTGAGTGAGAGCTCAAATAAAGTTATTTTTATACTCTTCTTACTTAATGGTATAGTTAAATACTATTTTTCTAGTCCCTGGTATCTCATAAGACTAATAGCACGTAACAGGTAAAAACAGTCATGTCGAAATATGTATAATATCGATAATAAATTGTCTTCAACCGTTTTTAAATATTTTGATTACAATACTTACTTTATAAATATAAAGTATCTAAATTCGATCAGTATCAATAATGTTTATCCAATTATTTATTAGTCATGCAATCCCAAAGAATCCACACAGAACAACTAAAACAACTGTCTGTAAACTTATAACTTTAAATTGATTTTAAATTTATTTTAATGAAAGATTAGAATTGCCCAGAACAGTATTCCAAGTGATCTGACCCCTAAGAGCAGTCCGAAACAAAACATATTTTTTTCAATTTTTGTTTTTATTGTTTATTATTCTCTGAAATTTCCTCTTTACAACGTTGTATATCACTAATAATGAAAATAATAGTTTCCTTTAGAAAAAATATTTTTGTAACGTATGTCGTGCTTAATATTAGTTCAGCGTTCTTTGATTTTCACGTTTACAAAAAATTTGATTTTTGACACTTTTGATGCAACCTGTATAAAAACCTATTATAGATATCACTACAATTTTGTGTGTACCTTTTTGACAATGATTATTAGTGCCATGCGGAAGGATTTAAAAAAAATTAAAAAACTAGGCAGAGAAAAAACATTTTTAATATTTTTTTAGTAAAATTTCAAGTATTTAATTAAACAAAATTGATTTTTTTAAACATTCCAGATGGAACTAATAAATAAGCTAACCTTTAAAATTAAAAAAAGTTGTTATCTCTTATAGTTTGTTAAGTATGATACATTTAGTTAACATTGAGTTTATATGGGGGTCGAACTGCCCTTGGAGAAATTTTGTGATAGTAACTTCTTGTTGACGATTTCCTAACGTTATAATAATATTCTATCACTTACTTCTGCAATAAATGAATCCGTAACTAGTATATATTGTGGTGAAACAATACTAAAGCGTAAAATATATTAGCAATCATTTAGCCAAGCGTATACACTGCAATCCGCGGTACGCAATATGTATGCAGTATTCATATTGCCTAACCAACATAACGACGGCGCCGGTAGCCGTGTCGGCTGCAATAATAATACAATACCATGTTTATTTAAACATTTATAATCATGATGTTTTGAATTTTATTTTCCTGTAGAATAACATGTACTACAACTTTATCGAGGCTACTCACATATTTTACATTACAGTAACAGTTTCAGTAACTGAAATTTCCTCTTTACAACGATATATATCACTAATAATGAAAATAATAGTTGCCTTTAGAAAAAATATTTTTGTAACGTATGTCGTGCTTAATATTAGTTCAGCGTTCTTTGATTTTCACGTTTACAAAAAATTTGATTTTGACACTTTTGATGCAACCTGTATAAAAAACTATTATAGATATCACTACAATTTTTTGTGTGTACCTTTTTGACAATGATTATTAGTGCCATGCGGAAGGATTTAAAAAAAATTAAAAAACTAGGCAGAGAAAAAAATTTTAGTATTTTTTTAGTAAAATTTCAAGTATTTAATTAAACAAAATTGATTTTTTTCAAAACATTCCAGATGGAACTAATCAATAAGCTAACCTTCAAATTAAAAAAAAGTTGTTATCTCTTATAGTTTGTTAAGTATGATACATTTAGTTAACATTGAGTTTATATGGGGGTCGGACAGCCCTTGGAGAAATTTTGTGATAGTAACTTCTTGTTGACGATTTCCTAACGTTATAATAATATTCTATCACTTACTTCTGCAATAAATGAATCCGTAACTAGTATATATTGTGGTGAAACAATACTAAAGCGTAAAATATATTAGCAATCATTTAAGCCAAGCGTATACACTGCAATCCGCGGTACGCAATATGTATGCAGTATTCATATTGCCTAACCAACATAACGACGGCGCCGGTAGCCGTGTCGGCTGCAATAATAATACAATACCATGTTTATTTAAACATTTATAATCATGATGTTTTGAATTTTATTTTCCTGTAGAATAACATGTACTACAACTTTATCGAGGCTACTCACATATTTTACATTACAGTAACAGTTTCAGTAATTTTATAAGAAGCATTTTTAAGGTACGATCTTAGTTGTGTAATATTCTTTTAAATATATTTATCATGTAAATAGTTATATTTTTACTGTGAAAGATTGTGAATATAAATTTTAGAACAATCAAAATCAGTAATTATACGAAAAATATAAATATGTACTTACCGGTATTTATTAATTTTACGCACACAAACAAATTAAAAACAATTTTTAAGTTGTTTAAACTCAGTTTGTGATTTGGATCTATTTTTCTATTATTTGGCACTCTCTGCTCTGTGTATACTTATGAATAAAAATGCTGATTGGTTAATTGAATATGGATAATATAATAAACTTTATCTACTGTACGTCACGTAGCTATGCATGTAAAACGATTGTTGAATAACTGAAGTATTACCTTTAAACCTTTCTGAAATCATACCCAAGTATGTATTTTATGCCAAGTACGAATTGGTGTAAGATGGAATGGTTAGTTAGTTGGTTAGATACTGAAATGACAAACTGTCCAGGTATTTTATACCAAGTAAGAATAAGAAATAAGTGTAAGATGATTGTGGTCCGATCTAATAGTCTTGTTACTGACTAAAGCTGAAATGTTCCTTAGACATGACTGTTAATTAATATCCCAACAGCCGATGACATCTAAGCTACATACAGTTTATTTTTGCCTTTGAATTAGGAACTGGTTTAATTATGAGGAGACGGGTTTTCGGATGAAACTAGTATTTGATGACGCGGACATTAATCCACACTAGAGAACATCACATCCACCGAATATGTATTTACAATTCGTGACCTCCAAGTATCTGGATTACAGGAGACGCTACAGTCCCAGTCAACGTAAACAATATGAATGTAGTATATTGATAAATTTATTAGTTTTTTAATTCACCCTCACTAATCCGGCCATTCTAATCCCAATGAACATGATCCTTCAACACCACATCGTCCAATACCACTCGTAGTCCTGGAGCCAGGGAGGCTTGGCAGGCCAAGGACACCTCGATCCTGATCCTGGCGCAGGACGAGTTTTAAAGGACGATCCCGTTGCGGGGAATGTCCTTGGAGCTCGCTGCGCTCTAGTGGCCCAGTACCGCAGCTGCGCCTGCGCGGGAACAGTCCGCCCACGCCCGGGGCGTTTGGACACTATCAGCAAAGAATGTTCTTTATTATAAGACCGTTTGGGTAAAATAACTGGACGTGGTCCTCACGATAATATTGTTTGGCTAAATAGATATGGATTTGCATTTGAAGGTAATAAAAATAATAATATTTTTATTGCCATCAAAACAAGTATTTGTCATTAGTTAAAATGACAAACAATTTTGTTTAAAACTGACTATTGAAATATAACAAACAAGAAGAAGAAGAAGAATACAGACATGTTTACCTAGTTTAATTTGTTTCACACCAAAGTAAATGTAAAAAAATTAAGTGGTTAAAATATATTAATTGTCAAAATTAATTAGAACATGAACTACGAATTCACCAACACTGTAGAAGGCGTTGATGATTTTTTTCAAATTTCTCTGAAATGATTGTGTTCTTTTATTTATTAATTTCTTTGGTACACTATTGTTAGTTTTATCCCAGCCTGGGATGGAAAAATGGTTTAAAAAATATTAAGTTAATTTATCTCTCATTTTTGTGACTTATAGATGAACATCCCTCCCACTCATACGTTGAGTTTTGGAAATACAATACATTATCGTTTCCAAAAAGGTAAATGCTAACTCTTCAGAGCTTCTTTACTTGAATCCCAAACATACTAAGATATTTATTTACCAAGGAAAAAATAAATAAAAAAGTTATTTGAGAAACAAAATTTTAAGTGACCGCCATTTTGTTTTATGAATTTGAGAAATTGTCATATTTTTTTGTAACTTTGCCTATTTGCCATAAATGTTTGTGCAAAGTTTCAATTCCGTACGTTTAACCATTGTTCGGAAAACAAAGTATAAGTGAAAAAACAAAATGGAGGCTGTATGAGTAACTAAGGACTTCCGGACAATTTAAATGTGATATTAAGGTATGCTTCTTACCCAGAAACAATGCCCTAGAGTATTGGTAGGAAATTCTGAAACACCCTGTATAATGCGCAGTGAAATAGATAAATAGATCGTCACTCGGACTAAAAATTGTATCCTCGCTGAACCTGAAATCGGATGGATAGTGTCACTTTTAGGGCCTGGGACGAAATATATTGTTGTTGATTTAAATTAGCATACTGTCAAATTTGGTTTTTACTATCTTCCACTTATACATACTGTAGTATAAGGAGAAAGTATTGTTTTCGTCAAAATTTCCGAATTTCCCCCTTAGACAAAAAGAAATAAACAACTTTAGTGTTGAACCTGAAATATTAAAGAAGTTAATTAAGGGAAGTATATTTTGGTCTTGCCCCAAATGAACATTAAAATTTTTTAAGAGTTAGTGGGAACACGATACTCATAAATTATAGTTGGGTTTTTAAACTACAGAGAGAGATAAATAATTAAATATTTAGTTTTCTTATTACCTTCTCCCCTTATACATAGTATATGGAGAAAGTATTACGATCGTAGCAATTTTAGAATTTGAGTTGAGAGTGGATATATCCTTTTTGGGCTTCCCTGTATCATAAAATGGGGCTCGACGTGATATCTATCTGTCCCGGTATGTGTGTCTAGTTGTGTACAGAGCCACAGCCTACCCCAATGGTCTAATTGTGATGAATATATTGATTGTATATATTCACCGTATCTCTATTAGTATTGTCAATCATTTTTCTACGACTAACAGTTCCAAAAAAATTTTATATCCACTGTATACGCAGTACGTTGTCTGAGAGTGCACAATGTTATTATTCTTATGAAGAATATAAAAAATCAATTCATCCCTTATTTTTCAACCGTTTTCCATGAAACTTGGTATGCAGTGTAAGGTTACATCACCCAACAAAACCCACTCAAATTAGTTTGGTATTACCTGGTGGGAGGGGGTAATGCCCAACATTTTCTAAAAAATTAATTTTACCTGTTTTCTCTTGTTAGTTTAAGAAATTGGATTATTATTTTTGAATCGATAACTTTTGAATAATATTTAGATTCAAAGAATGTTGTAGTTTTAAATTTAATTAATGAAGAACGTATGTGTCAGTCCACTGGTACCGTTTATTTAAAACAAGAAAATGACTTGTAAATAATCAGGATTAATTAAGAGTTGGTTTTTTACTAACGTGAATCTTTCTAGAATAATACAGAACTAATATATTTATTATTTCTCTAGATTACCATTTCAGTTTAACTTTATCTCAACTTTCTTTTCATTACTATACATGAGGAGACATAGAGTCACAATGTAACATCCATAACACTCTAAAAAAGTAGACCTATTGCATGAGGACTTCAGGTCCAATAAAATTTGGAACACGGATATTCTTCCTGTGTGTATACAGTGAGCCATTTGTAGCGCATTGTAGGCTGTCCCGCCAACTGACCCAGTAACATACAGTAGTCTATCCGTCTGCATTCCCATACCGAGTAGTGAGTCATTGCGGAGGAAGTGCAAATAAAACGACTTCTTCGTCTAGACTGCAACCGGCGGCGGAGACTGCATATGCAAGTGTGCGCCGCCCGCGCGGCTCGCCAACACACGTCACTTCCGCCAGTGTTACCACATTATTTTATTAGTTTCCGAAAACAAAAAATTCCCTGCATAATAAAGTCACAAAATAGTTCTTGTTGTGATCACTTGGTCACATAATAATGAAATAATAATTTTTATTCTGGCAATAAAAAACTTTGTTTCAAAGTTAAAATAATATGCTTGGGATTACGTTTGTTATATATTCCAATAATTGTGACAAAACGTTTAACAAAAATGAAAACAATTTTAGTATATACCTAAACAACTAGGTACATAGCTTACATAAACAACTAGAAACTATTTACAATCTATACTGTCTTAAATAAAATAGGATTTCCATTAAAAAAATACTTAAAAAATAATTTAGTACTTAAATTTAAGTTAAAAGGTGTATGCTGTATACGATTTACAATTCTAATGTTGAATGGGAAATGAAAGCAAAATGATATTTGAAAACTTTCTCAGAAAAAGAAGTTAGTTATTAGATTAAAATGTACAGTATTTCAAATTGAATTCAAACAGGGATAATACGATGTAATAAGAAATCTATGTTTGTACAGTAGAAAATTTTCCGATTTACTTTTTTGATTATATTAGAACTATCCTGAACTATCCTATGATAGACATAATTTTACAAGACTTCCCCTCATAATTATAAGATGTAATGAAACTTAAATCTATACTTCTACAAATCAATCCCATCTATTTATCTCGTTCTACAGTCTATCTCTGAGCTCTATACTATATAAGCTCTATAAGATATATTCTAAGCTCTGAAGCTTAGGCAGTCTTAAAAATGGCATTTATTATAAAAAAACAACAGTTTAAAATATGTAAATGGTTGTTCCGCGATTAAAAATGATTGTATTTACTTCCCTGTGGGAAATAGGTTAGATCATGGATATGTGGAATGTTTTCAGTTAATCTAAACAGCTGTCATTATAGCCATATGATATTTTAATTTTTTGTCATTAAAATTGCCAACACCCCCGGTCCCCCTAGAGACAAGACTTATTCATGTAAATATATAAAATATATACAATAATAAAATAATCGGCTTGGAATTTTGTTTGTTTTTTTCAGTAACTATGCCAAAACGTTTAACGAAAACAAACACAATATACATATAGTAAAGCTATACACTACAAGAAAAAATACATCTAAATATATAAAACAAAGTCGTGTTAGTTACGCAGACCTGACTCAGCGAATTTTTAATAATATTTGATTTTTTTATAAAAATCTGTCCATAAAATAGATTATTTGCCTATTCTCCATAAGATTAACATTAGTTTCATTGCTGTGTAAACATAGTAGTCATTTCTTTAATTTTTATCTTAACATTTATACCAATTTTATCAACATCTCCACATAAAGAGTTTGCCAATTCCTTATATAAAAGAGTATGCAGGTTGCTGCCATGTAAACACATAAACTATGATATTTAAGCATAAATAATCTCAACCACATGAAGCTAAATATAGAGTTTTATCCAAAAATATTCATTAATATGGGAAATATTAATTCGCCATTATAGTTACATTGGGAATTATGTACTGTGTATATTTTTTTTATTTCTGTATAGAGAAAAATTAAGGAGCTTAATTGTGTAGTTTTTTAGCAAAATAAATAAAATTAGAAATGTTTAAAAATTACATGAAAAACGCAACTGTTGGTACAAACCCCCCCAAACTACCCTCCCATTGACCGAATGTCTGGTACGAAGTCCGAGAATGTAGGAATACAAGTTCCAAATTTGTCTTGATTGGACCATTTTTACGAGAGTTATCGTGTTACAGAAAAAAAATAAAAAAAAAAATATATATAAATATATAATATATACATATATATATACATAAATATATATATATATATATAAAGAATTTTGGGACCTCACCTAAAAAGACATGGTTTAAACATGACCTTAATATATAAATTCGCTAAAACTAAAAGCCATACACTAATGTGAACAACAAACAACCTTATATCTTAAATGCCTACTTTGTGTAGTAAACCATGCAAGAATTTTAAAACAATTAACTTTGGTAAACCAGGCAGCCAACAGTCAAACATTGTATAGCATCTCCACAATACTCGTAGACCAAAACCAAAGCCCAACACCATAAATGAGTAACTCTCCCCCACATCAACAATGGAGGAGCAACATGTGATAGCGTGGTGTCTCGCTACAGACGACTAAATCCCCCAAATCAATCCCTGTTGATAACGCTAATTGGAAGAGCTAAGAGGGGATTTCCGCTATAAAGAAACGCCTATCTATCCACTCCTTTAATAAGAACGGGGTTGATTTTCCTTCCCTTACCCCTTCGGGACGTCAGAGGCCCTATCTCGATTCAAAATAAAAGTTAAAAGATAAAACCTTAACAATGTTTTCTATTATTATTATTTCTTTAAGCTCTTTTTTCATCTTTTATCTATATACAAAAAAATTGAGTTTGGTTTATTTACGTTTAATACTGCAGAAATCCCGAAAAGAGTCTTACATCAATTTTCGTTCGTATAGTAACTAGAAACTATAGCACCCACATTGATAAAACTTATTTAAACTTGATTTCAAAACCATTTGTAGAAGGCTTTACTCATTTTAGACTGCTCACGCCCTATTAAAATAAAAATAATAACTTTTATTTTAAAAACTCATAATAGTGGAGAATTTGTAATTAATTATTTATTTTTTTGGACTTTTCAGACTAGTCTGGCGAGTGATGTGCTTGTGTGTGTGCATGGCGAGTGTTGGCCGGCCCTCACTAGCAAGGAGGCGACTTTGCTAGTGTAAATGTACAGGTATATGTTTTAACTAGTCTTGTTTAGTATTTTGAATCATTAGGCTACGACTTATGGTTCCAGAGAAAAGTGAAATTTAATGTCCGTGGTAAACACAGTACATTATCTGCGAGCGCCCAATGCTATTCTTATAGAGAATATTACAAAATCAATTTCTTCCTTATTTCCCAACCGTTTCCCATGAACCTTTGTGTGCAGCGTAAGGTAAGGTAGCTTGAGTAATTTCTTTCCATGTTTTTTAGATTCGTAATAAGTATATGTAACGGTGTGAATATTTGTATGCGTGTTCCTTGTGTATGAATGAATGATGTTTGCAAAAATAATAATAAAAAATAAAACCACCAAAAATGTAGGATAAGTAGAGTAATGTAGATTATAATTAAGGTCACTTGATAACGGGAGGAGTTTCCTTACCTCCCGAAACGTAGTGTAGTTGAACACTTGACGCGGAAGGAAACGTCCAAAAAATTAAATAAATAATAATAATTTCTCAAAGCCCAGTTTTAATGTATAGCTATATTAATTTCTAAGTTGTATGTATTAATTTCTAAGTAGTTTGACAAAACAAAATAATCCATCTAATTAAATTAACCGCTGGTTATTTCTACATTTCTACTGGGTTGTTCCATGGTGATAGGACCCGTTACGTAATCTCAAAGTCGTCGGTTCGAACCTTAGCAAAACATTAGCCCAATTTTGTGATAAACCGATACTGGAGTTACTATAGGGCTATCAATCAACTAATATACTGGCTAATGAATCAGTTAATCTTTCTCAGTTACTGCTACATATCTACATATTAAATTTACCTCACTCACCCATCGCTCACAATCAAGAATAAACACCACCAGGGTGGGTTGGTGTATTATTTTTGAATATGTGTAGAATAACCAAAGATCAACTATAGTTAGTGCAATGAAATAATTTATATTGCGTCCTCACCGACCGAGTTACAAATAAACGGTATCAGTGGACTGTCACATAATTTCCCAGTTAATTCAATTTAAAAATTACAACCGTCTTAAAAAAGTATCTAAATACTGTATAATTTAAAATTTATTGTTTCAGAAATAATTATCCAATTACTTAAACTGACAATCAAAGAAACAACATTCAATTAGTTGTTAGAGTTACATTTGGGAGCAACCCCCGGCTGTAAAACCAAAAGTTTTGAGTGGGTTTTGGTGGGTAATGTAACCTTACGCTGCACACAAAGATTCATGGGAAACGGTTGGGAAATAAGGAAGAAATTGATTTTGTAATATTCTCTATAAGAATAGCATTGGGCGCTCGCAGACAATGTACTGTGTTTACCACGGACATTAAATTTCACTTTTCTCTGGAACCATAAGTCGTAGCCTAATGATTCAAAATACTAATTTGCTTAGTTTTTAAAGCTGTTTTAATGGTTATAGTCAAATTATTTTATATAATTACCGTTTCGCCGAGAATAAAAAAAGGTTTTTTCTATTTTTTTAAATTCATAACTTTTTAAAGCTCCGATATTTTGAAAAATGCAGGTAATGTCTCTGTTTATTTTAAGAAGGACTAGAAATCATATAATTTTCATCAAAACCGTTAGAGCTGTTTTTGAGAAATTTTTTCGGGGGGTTTTAACTTTTAAAAATCCTAAAAATAAAAAAAAACAAAGATAATATGGATTGTTACCTACATACCGAATTTCATGAAAATCGGCCCAATAGTCTCGTCTCTAGGCTTCTGCACATCCTCACATACACACATACAAATAAACAGACAGACATAACTCTAAACCACTTTTTCTATTCAGAGGGCACTACAATGGATATATAGGATTTACACCAGAAACTCAAATTCGAAAATTCTTACGAAAACAACGTGTTCTCCTTATATTTTCGTATAAGTTAGGGGGATAAAGTGAAAACAAAAAAACGGTACGAAAAACGTTCTAACTTGTTACGATGGCGATTGGCTGTAGGCCTGTAGGTTAGTCTATACAGTTACATGTCTCATTGTTCATTAGATAAGTCAACAAAACCAAAACAAACAAATAAACCTGATATTAAAGGCAGTCCCTGAGCTCAATAACTAAAGAAACACACGGTATAATGGTAAAACTTCGCCGCCAAGTTTCAAGCCAACTTGTTAATTGCCAAAATCTTCGCCGTTGTCGAGCGATTAAATTAATTCAACCAGCTTATATTCGGAGCACCCCTCCAGAACTACCCCCACGTACCCCTTCACCCTCCTCCCCGACACGAGACGCTAATGCAATTCCAGAGATTATTGTTTAAACGAGCTGCGCGTACCGCGACAACCGCGCTATCTACCGACGCTGAGGCTCATTTCCGGTACATTCATTAAATTAAAAAATAATTCATAAAAACAGTTCTTAGTTCAAATGGCAAAGACAGTTTTATGGATTTGGTATTTTTCTTCACATTACTGTGTAAAATTGAGTCTTACCTCCGTCATCTTGGAAAAAATCTCTATACACAGGGTATCCATGAAAAACGTTTCAGGACTTCGGTGAGTGATTAGGTACAAACTCAAACTCAAACTCAAACTTTATTTAAGACAGTTACAAACTGCATAATAGTGTCATTACAAAAGTGTTCCTTACAGGAATAATTATTAAAATTAAGATTATATAATAAAAAACTGTTCAACAGAGATAGTCTAAATTAGGCTAAAAAGTCTTTAATGCTGTAGTAACAGCGTGACAAAAGAAGATTCTTAACCCCTTTGCCAAATTTGTCCACGTCTGTTTCAACTTTTAAGGTGGCTGGCAGTGCATTGAACAGCTTTATGCCATTATAAAAGAGGTGGTTTTCAAAAAAAGAAGTTTTGTGCTTCGGGATATCTATATCAAGCCGTCTCCTCAAACCGTAGCAGAGGGGGCGGGTTGAATTTTGAAAAAGGTCAAAATGTTTCCTGACAAATACTACACAGTTCAAGATATATAAAGATGGGAAAGTACATTAAAAGGAAGAAAAAAGTTCCAATGGAGGTATGGCCTAAAACGCCCATTTTCTCAGATATCCGCCATTTTGTTTTTATCACAAAATATTTTTTATTTCAAACATTTGTGAACGGACTATTTTCAAATTAGGTATGTGTTTTACAAGAGTAGATTAGTATTATTAAAAAATAACCAGCATGATACAAGCTCAAAATTTAAAATGGCGGCCATTTAAAATTTTAAAACTAATATACTTTGAAAACGCTAAAAAATAAAATGGCCGCCGTTTTGGATTTTGAGCTTGGATCATCCTAGTTATTTTTTAAGAATAGTAGTCTACTAGTGTAAAACACATACCGAATTTGAAAATAATCCGTAAAAAATGTTTGAAATAAAAAATATTCCTGAAAAATACAAAATGGCGGATATCTGAGAAAATAAGCGTTTTAGGTCATACCTCCATTGGTATTTTTTTCTTCCTTTTAATGTACCTAATAACTCACCGAAATCCTGAAACGTTTTTCATGGACATCCTGTATAAACAGTATCAGTGGACTGACATTTAACTTTCTCCATTAAGAAAATTTAAAACAACAATCTGTAGTAAAACTATCATATTATTTAAAGTTTATCTAAATATTATATAACAAGTATTTATTGTTTCAAAAATAATCATACAATTTCTGAAAATAACAAGTTCATATAGTTCAACAACAAAGTTATATTAATTTTTAGAATTTTTTGGGGGGAACTCCCCCCGGTAAAATCAAGCTTTTTTGAGTAATTTTGTTGGGTGATGTGACCCTTACGTTTCATACCAAGTTTCATAGAAAATGGTTGAACAATAAGAAGGAAATTAACTTTTTAATATTCTCCTTAAGAATAACATTGGGAGCTCTCAGACAACGTACTGCGTTTGTTATGAACAGTAAATTTACCCTTTCTCTGGAACCGTTAGTCGTAGACAAATAGTTCAAAATACTAATTTGCTAAGTTTTTGGTATGCTAGGACTACTATTAAATTCCCAGTGATGTGATGGATTCATTATTCAGCTTTAATTATAGGAGATTTTCAAACGGCTAAATATTTTTTGAAACTGTTTTTGAGTATTTAATTAATTTACTTTTGTAGAAATGGCATAAAACGAAGTGTCATTTCAATCATGAGGTTCCTATAAATTCTTTAGTTTAAGTTCTTTCAATATCTCAACTACCTTATCTGTCTACTGGTAAACAACCTGTCACCCCAATGCACTGTTAATTCTCTTCCGGGGTCCTCCAGGGTTACTTACTTAACTTTGTATTTATCTCGTGTAAACACAAGTAATCCTTAATACTCTGTGGTTTGTTTTACTATGTGGAATGTATTACTCTGTGCATTGCATTACTCTGTGGATTGTGTCAAGCTGTGCATTTTATTAACCTGTGCATTGCATTACTCTGTGGATTTTAATACTCTGTGCATTGCATTACTCTGTGGATTATATTACTCTGTGGATTGTATTACTCCGTTCATTGCATTACTCTGTGGAACTTGCATTTCTATGTGGATTGTATTACTCTGTGGATTGAATGGCACGTGCACGAGTCGCAGCCAGCCTGGACAACAACAGGCGTCCCGTGACTCATCTTCAGACTCGCGTCCTCACATCATCAAGCCGCTCGGTCATCGGTGATTATCCGCACCATTTGTCATCAGCTGATGAAATCTCGCCGCCACATGGTCCGGACACGCGCCAGGACTCAGGACCCAGGACCGCGACATATACGACAGGCGGACCGTTATATGCTACAAGCTGGTCACATTTCATCTAGTGACTGGTGGCTCCCCCTGTCGAATAACCAACAAATATTCAAATATGTTATTATTAGTAAATATTCCCGATCCCATAGTCTTATAACGGTACAATGTACGGCAGATCTCGTTCCTAGGAAATTTTATCTTCTTTTACAAACGGCAGTGGAGTTTAATGTACTAACGTTTAAATGGAGACCGACTTAAACCCTGGTCAGTGGTCATGTTACTACATACTGTAGGTCTGTTTTTAGAAAGGTAATTAACATTATTATTATAATTGATAACTTGTCTGGAATTGAACCAGAGACCCTCGGGTCATGAGCCGAGGAAACCTACGAGGTATTCAGCAATTTAATATCGTACCTTTCAAGTTTCTAATTACATTCAATAATATATATTACGAATATATTCCACAAGATATGAGAATAGAAAGAAAAAATCTGCTATCTTCGTAATAAAAGAACCTTCCCAACAGAGTTCTTTGCGGATGAATGAACAATGTTTCACAATGTAGCTCTTTAAATCATTATATGATTTTTGTGGTTGTTGTGATTCTGGTTAACATCACATATCATGATGGTATCAAAATTCCACTTTATTTAACGATCTTGTGCACTTTACTCTTTCTAAGCACACGTAATATCAAAAAATGTCGCAGAACAAAACAAAGTAGTAGGGCTAAGCGTACAGAAAACTATTCACGAATTAAACAGAGTTTTGAAATTTACCACCCAAAAAATGTTGGATCCACCTAACACGTATGAAATAGCAACTTTGTTCTTAGCGAAAAACGTCATGCGTTAACTCAGAACCAACCATTCTTTACTGGTCTTCTTCTACGGAAATTGTTTTCAAGTCTCGTATGTTAAAGTGATGTGGAGTGTGTTTGTTATCTGTGAGCTGAAGTCGTTCAGTGCTAGGAATTATTAAGTATTGTTGGACAATACGATTTCAAAGTCATGGTTATATCTAAGAGGTCATATCCCCCTCTGGAAATATCCCTGAACCATGGTAACTCGGGTATAAGTCAAAGGTTGCTGGATCGAAACCAGCCGGCGATACCTGTCAGATCATAACCGGTTACCTCTGGCTAGCTTGTGACTCACACCGGTTCGGTACTTGGCTGTTTATAATTTACCGCACATACTCTATGTCTGTGGTGATGGACAGTTAAAAATCGTCTTAAATAGTAAGGAAAAGTTCTGAAGAATAATACCACTCTAGTGTCATTGTTCTGGCAAGAGAAACTATGTGGATCGACTAAATAATGTTCAAGCCAACTTAATGTAGAAGACAACTGTAATTCTGTTCCTTTTCTACTTGAGGACACGAGTGCCTGATTCCTTGACCCCGAGGCGCCAGGTGTTGCAGAGGATGCGGGTCCAGCTGTCCAGGAGGCTGACCTCCAGCTGATGGCCTCTGGGCAGCCTAGAAACACCGACAGGGAAGCAAGCTAAAAACTAGTTTTCACTTAATATTTGGTTGACTTAGACCTGAAAAAAACATTTTATAGCCCACTTCATCACAGAAAGTGGATGGCCTTTATGTTTATTTAAACTGTCAGTGATTTATTTACATCCTGTATATAACAACAATTCCAAATTAAAATTGGAAGTACAAACAGGCTTAAAAATCTGTAACTAACAATTTATACACTAACTACAACTGCACAACGACTGTAACTTAACAAAAAATATTTTCTGTAATAATTGTCATACGAAATACAGCATCTTTCTGAAACACACCCAAAGCAAACGCCGAAAGAAAAAACGATATACAGTAGTAAACACGGTTTGTTATTTTTATAACCAATGTTAAATTATAGTATCGGATGTAGTTAAATCTAACTAAACGTGTGACCTCTAATTGCCCTACGTGAGTCATTACTCCAAATATTTGAACTAGAATGTTTTATTTCAAATGAAATTGATTGACATTTGGGAAAAACAGAACAACAAAAGCAAAGTATAAATAGGTTGTTTACAAAGACATATTTTTCTTCATACTACATCAAAAACAGTTGTTTTAGTCCCATGTATTGAAGAGCAAAATTTGTTCTTTCTCTTCCTAGGAATAAACCTATCATTGTAATGATTTTTTAGTCCTAGGTCGCAAAAGATCATTTTTGATGATACTTTTGATTTGAGGTCAGAATTCGATTTATATAATTGATAAAGTAACTGCAACAATCACTATAAATTATTTGTGTATTTCGGACGTTCCGGATATCGACTGTAAAACTGGTAATCGAATATTAAATCAAACTATCTAATTGTTGAGATTGAACTATCGATAATAATAATTGAAATAACCTAAACAACCAATCAGGAATAAAGAAAGAACTGCTACAATGTAAGTAACATAACAGCTGATTAGTCTAAATCGAAAAAAATGGTCGACGATTATTGATACTAAATCAGGTAATAATTTATGTTTTACAAGTTTGTTTAATTTTATTTGCAGTATGACGAAAAATATAGTTCATCACATGGCCTATAATTGGCTTTTTGATATATACTCGCACATTTAACAGCCTCGGCTGTTAAACTTGTGCTCGTATCAAAAACACCCGTTTTTGGTCCTAGTAATGAAATGTGTTATTTCAACAATACTTTATGTTTCTCTTAGTGCTTATCCTAATAGATATTAAAGCCCTTGGAATTAGGACACAATAACGAAGGTAAAATAATGTAACTATTCTTCCAAATTATCATGTAGAAATAAGGAAACAAAGCAGCCGAAGTTTCACAAGTTTATTGCAAATCATATCATAATCGTGAATAGCGTGAGAGGAGGCAGTATGTATGAGGGCCGCAGACACACACACACACACACACAAACGCGCCCAGGGCGGATCGTCGCCATTATCACCAAGGGCGGACGGACCTTTATGGCCGCCTGACACGAGTTTTGGAAAATTTCAAAATTCAAATTGACTACATTTGGTATCAACGGACGCTAATTTTACGCAACTGATTAATTGGGTTGAGGACAACCCGTGTTTCTTTAAACCTCATTATCACGCACAGAAGTAAGAGAGGTTTTAAATTACACACATTATTTCTTGTTTTGCTTTAGGCAGTTTTATATTGGTAGAAATTATCTTTTGATTGACTAAAGTGTACTGTACTTTGATTAGGTGGTTAGACACTTTTGAAGGAGCAACAGATTAACTGAGAAGCTTCCCCCCTTGATGCCCCCCTCTGTCTGTACAATACGTTATTTTATAAATATGAACAAGGTCTATTGCAACGCTTCTCCATGAAAACGGGAGCACCCACTATGTTAAATATTATTTTCATTACTTTACACCTTTTGAAGCAAAGTCTTGCTTGAAGTGCTTACTTTGGTTACCTCAGACTGACCTACTACAACCTACTAAAATGAAGTAATGGACTCTCAAAAAATGTATTAACTTCACTTTGGGATACAACTTAAATTATGAACTTATATCAAGATATGTCGTCACTTCCGTTTCAAATTTTAGTCTGATAGATTGTCAATACCCACCTTTCCAGAGCTAAGACGTATCCATGTCAAAACCAATTTTTGAGTGTTATTAGCAAATTTTATCTTAGATGATATATCAGAAATGAATAACCAGCTATCAAATTAAAATAAAAATTAGTTTTTTACTTGGATCGTTAATTTTTAGCTTAGTCTATTTAAAAATAATACTATATTATAATGTTATCATTTATTTGATTACGATTTCAGACGAATATTTTGACTTAGTAACAAGTGTTATGCTCAGAAACACTGAGTCATATAACCCATAAAAGAGTGGAAATACAGCTGGTATGAATATAATTAATTTTAAAAGTAGTCTTAAGAACTTTAAACAGGTAAATTAAATGGTAATCCGTATTTCCTGTACTGCCAACAACTGTAACAAGGACATTAACTCCTTGGTCGGACCTCAAGCCATCTCGTCATCGGCGACCCCCTGTGGGTGCCCCAAACCTTGGTGTAATCTCGAGATCGCTGTCCAGGGGGCAGGTGTCGGCGCAGGTGGAGAGTCTCTACTCCACGCGCCGGCAGGTGGCGCTAGATGCACCTGCGAGAATCACGACAGGCCCTGATTGGACAATTAGAGGTGGAGTAAGCTATGGTCCTCCGGTGCCGGCTTTTAACTGTTTTACTTGGAAAGGACAAGCCAATTGAAAGCTGTAAGCAGTCACCTTTTTGTCTCAGTAAAAACCAACTGTTTGTTAAGTAAACTAAGTGTGTAAACTGTGCAACAATCACTGGTCATTACTCGAGGTGATGGCTGCTAAATACTTTGAACATTTGTATAAATATATAATACCCACGCAATAAGAATAGAAAAAAATAATTTTTTATGCAGATCAACTAAACGTGACATGTTTCATTATTTTGCCTAAATTATATTATATTTTCAATCTTACGTGTATTCAGTATTGTTACGGTTCAATATCCATATAATCTGTAATCAATGACTTTAATACATTCTAGTACCCTTAGATATCATAGGCTGTTGGGCTATTAATTAACTGTCAGCCTCATTCAGTAACAATACTATAAAATCGCTATAATAATTAGCTTAAATACCTACCTGGGTAGGCTGTCATATCAGGAAGAAAGGTAATACAGTAATAATAAAAATGTCCATCGGTCATAAAACAATTGTTTTTAATTACTTCCCTGTAGGAAATGGGTTAGATCATGAATATGTCTAAATGCAATGTTTTCAGTTCATCTAAACAGCTGTTCTTATAACAACACTATTACGTCACTAACCATATGACGGCACTAACCAAATGACGTCACTATTTCAAATTGTGGTCTCGTAAATTGCCTACACCCCTTAGCTAAGACATATCCATGTCAAAAATATAGTCAGTAGAAATATCTGACATAGCTAATTCATCACGTTTACTTTTGCCCACCTAAATAAACAAACTTTTCGAAAAGTAAAATGACCAGAACTACCAAAACATTGTAACAAAATATGTGATGTGCATCCATTTTGTAATATTTTCAATCCTGTTGGATGTACATACCAGCGATTCATAATAACCAACACAAATATGTGTCGACCATTTTTATCGCTTTTAGTCTAATCAGCTGTTATGTTACTTACGTTGTAGAAGTTCTTTCTTGATTCCTAATTGGTTGTTTAGGTTATGTCAGAGTTAGTATTATTATCGATAGTTCGATCTCAATAATTCGATAGTTCGATTAAATAGTCGATTACCCGTTTCACAAATACACAAAATTTGATGGTGATTGTTGCAGTTTATTTATCGATTATTTACAATCGAATACTGACCTCGTATCAAAAGTATCATAAACAATGAACTTTTGCGGTCTAGAACTCAAAATTTCATCACAATAATAGGTTTAATCCTAGGAGGAAAAAGAACAACTTTTTGCCTTATTGCCACATTAAGAAGATTTATTAATATTTTTATCACATGTAGACCACAGATAAAATATTTTTATGATCAATACTTTTAATCTTCGATTTGTCTTAATTTTAAAATTCATTTTTCAAGAGAGTCATGTTTCAGAATTTTTGCATTGCTAATACGGTACTGAAAATCCAAGACGGTGGAGATAATTCACAATCTTAAATATATTATTATATATATTCAATTTTTAAAGTTATAAAATATAATAACGTGGATATATTTAGCTGTGTCCAAATTAAACTTAAATTATTGTTTCTAACTTCTGAGACACATTCAATGTTGTGAAAAGCATTCGCCTGGAAGAGAACACAGCCTATGAATCACTTTACTCTGAGCTCTAGATGTTAGAGGTATGCTCGAAACTTGGTAAGTCAGCAATGTAGATTCAACCCCTCTCAATTGTTGATGTATACGTACGTCAAATGTATAATGGTGACGCTTCTCTGTTCGTACTCTGCTGGAGTAACAAATATATAACTGTTTCATAAGATCTAAAAGGGCAGTCCGGTTAGTAATAACAAGAGAGAGTTTGTTTCCTATTTTAAGCCTAAAGAACCAGTATACCAAATTTCAGCCTCCTAGGTAATAGGGAACTGGGAGAATTAGTGATGAGTGAGTGAGTGAGGGCTTTGAATTTTATACGGTGGCGACGTCCTATAATCCAGCTACTTGGAGGTCACGAATTGTGGATAGTTGTGAGAGATGATCGGTGGATGTAGAGTTCTCTTGTGTGGATTAACGTCCGCACTATTGAATACTACGTTAATCCACAAAGACCATCCTCATAATTAGACCAATTCGTAATTCAGAGGCCGTGGTTCGGATTCTACGTTAAACTGTAGGTCTATTAGTTGCCATCGGCTGTTGGGCTATTAATTAACAGTCCTGTCTAAGGAACATGTCAGCCTTAGTCAGTAACAAGACTACAAGATCGCGCCACAATCATCCATTCCTCATTCATACTTGGCTTAAAATACCTACCTGGGTAGGTCGCCATTTCAGTTAAAAGTATAAAGTATAAGTATATATACAGATAAGCTAAGACAAACTAAAACTATAAAAAGATGGAGTACAAACTAAAAAAGGATCAATAAATTTTGTTCCAACACCTTCTAGGTTAGATCAACTTTGGAAAATCAATTTCATTGAAATTTTCAAGCGCGTTTAATTCCACTGAAGCAAAAAAATTAAGTATGAAACTTCTGAAACTGATATTACTATTCAATCGATAATTAGATTGGGAATACACTGAATTTAATTCCAATAGTATTGGTGTTTTAAAAACTTATATTAATTTCAACAATTTTATAAAAATATTTAATAGATCTCAAAAGGGTTTTCTTTAAATAAATAACTAATTTTGGTAAAAATTAAAGTTTATAGGTTTGAAAAAATTGTGTTTTCTTTATATTAAGTTTAAAATTATTTTTGTTATGGAGAATCAAATGTAAATTTACACACGGATCTCGAAAACGGCGCCGAGGATTTTCTTTAAATTTTGGAAATAACTAATTTCCGAGTAGAAAATAAGTTCTAGATAGGTCTAATGTCCAGGAAAATTCGTGTTTTCTTGTAATATTAAGTTTAAAATCTAAAAATTTAACATTACGCTTATGGAGAATCAAATGTAAACAATACAAACCAAAACAGCTGTTTATAAACGTTTGACAGTTCTTGATTGAAGACGGCAAAGAACAATATGTGAATAGAGGTTTTTCATTAATATTTATTTTATGTATGTAATAAATGTAAAATTATCAGGTTACTAAACAATTTGTAAAAACTTAAGGATAACATAGCTGTGCGAAATAAAAGCAGACAAAGTATTTCCAAAATCTTCCGTGTTTTGATAGAAAACGTATTCGTTGTATTGCTTGAAGCCACTGTATCAAACTAATTAATTGATGTAAATTAAATCTCTCTTTTGCTTTTCAATCCTCATTCCGTTTATAAAAAAATCAGTTGATTACAGGCTAATAATAACTATATGGATAATTAAACAGTAAATGATCGGCTTTGGCTTTGGAAAAGACGTTAAACGACATCGTTCATTGACTAACCTCGTAGCCGAGTTGTAGCATGTCGGCCTCAAGAACTATAGGGCGCGAGTTCCATTCACATAAATGTTTTCATTGAGTAATAAATGTGTTTTAATTTTTCTAATTAATTTTTATAATAAATGTCTTATTTTAAACGAGCAAAGCTCGTCACCATATATTATAAATTCTAATTTCATAGCTCTAATTTCCAAAAGTACAGTGTGGTTTATAATTACAAGAACGGGTTTGTTTTTAAAATGAATGCACTTTTGGATCATATGTAATGTTTATATTTTATAGTTTTGTATCGAATGATTTCATAAAAGCCCGACCCATTTTATACTAATTTGTATTAGTAAATTAAATTCGTTCAACCTAAAGTAGAAATTCCTTTCGCTATCAAAATAATTTAACTCAGTATTATTTCAATTTTTTTAAATTAATAATTAACGTAAACGACTTTTGATGTTTAAAAGTAACTTAATTTGACACGACCTGTTTATTTATTTCTATTAAATCGCTTAGGTCTATTTTATGTTTAGAAAATTCAGAAAATGTTTACCTTGTATCACTTAACACTGTATTTTTGAGACCTCTTTAATATATTTTACTCAGGCTTGAGTCCTCAAACGTAGGCTTTCGCGGCCGGTGTCAAGAATGTCAAGTCGATTTTTCGGCGTCAACCACATCGTCATGTTGTTAGTATTGCCAAGCGTTTCGCCCTTGCTGTGAAGTGACGTCCTCAGACTCAGACTCAGTTAGCCGAAAAATCAACTTGACACAGTCTTGAGTCTGTTTAAAGTACAGTATACAGAATAATGAAAATAAATTTAATGTTAGTGTTTTATAGAATAGACGAACGCAAAATGTCTTAGTGCTCCAGACGTTAGACATATGTATAGCGTTCCAGAGACACATGCAGACAGAAGTTGATATAATAAGTTTGAGATATAAAACCAAAATATTTGGGGTCAGCTATACAGTTTATCATGTCATCTAACCTGCATACTCTTTTCTTTTTTTAATCATACAGAGAATATGCAATCTTCTTTATTTATGGACGAATGTTAATCAGAGTTGGTATTAATGGTCAAAATAAAAATGGTTTATGGTTGGGAATTCCTACTTTCAGTGCTCCTCACAGCAGCAAACCTGCATACTCTTTTCCATGTTACTCTTATGGGCAATAGGTAAAAATATATAATATTTATCGACAGATATTGATAAAAGTTTATAAATTGTTTATTTGGAAATTTGCTTAGTACGCAAGTTTGCTGTGACGGGGGTATTTGTATAGATGTATATTTTATACTGGATCGTATGATTCAGTGTGTTGTGAAAGGGAGCGAAGACATGCACTGTACTCTAATGAATATTAATATGAACAGATGCTGTAGGTGAGATCATTCCAGCTACAGTTATCTAATAACAGCCCCGGGTGTTGGTGTGGATCATCTGCCGTGGACCGCACCGGTCTCCAGTCACCTGTACTCTCTACCACCAGTAGGCCTAGTCAGTAGTACTCCTTACACCGTTTCTCCGGCAGATGCTCACCAGAGATTCCTCTGTGACTACACATTACGTGTTCTCTATCACCTGCTACTACACGTGTCCGATCAGCAGGTGCCCAGCACCTACTATCTCCCTTTACACCAACTCTCTCTCTCTCTTTCGCAGGAAAGAAACAGGAGAAAACCAGGTGTGTTTGTTTTAAATGTCTCTCGAGGTTGAAGTAAATAATTGACAAATTAAAAAACTTTTTCAACAGCTGATAATTAAATTTAATAGATCGAACTGGGTTTTGAGCTCATTACTTTATTTTAGTAAAGTGTGGGTCAATTTAAAACAAAAAACAAATAAGTTTCGTCATAGAGGGCGCTCTCTTTTTACGGAGAATACGAACTAAAGATTTTGATTTAGCATAACAGACAGACATTGAGATAATACCCATTTCGCCTTTGAGCGCATTTTTTGAACGTGAAAATAACAATAAACATCATAATTCCAAATATTTCAAAGGCAAAAATCTACTATTTTATTTAGATAAAACAATTTAGATTATTTAAAATATTTTTAAATCAAGCTATCCAATTATTGTTTATAAATAATTTATTATTAAATCATGTGTCTATCGATTTATTGCATTCATATTTGCTTATACAAGTTTAGTCACTTTTTATAATTGAAAAATCTATTTAATTTTGTGCTGAGAAATAAATCTATTCACAACAAAATGTTTACTTTTGTTAATTAGCGAATTTAACTGTAAAAAACAATACAAAAATGATTGTAAACAATACGAAACCAAATAGAAGCTATCAAGTTTACATTTTTACAATTTTGCAATAGGATATGTGTACATGTAATGAAATCATTAATTTAAAAGATTTTTTTATAGACCAGTTCTAAAAACTTAGATCATTTCATGTGTGTTTAGTTATAAAATAATTTAATATATTTTTCAATCACGCTGAATTATTTTTTAACTAACTTCTGAAAGAAAAAGTATTAACAATCCACCTAATAATGCCATTTCAACATTCCTTAAAGGTCGAAATATCAATGGATTGTTATGAGGTTGGAGTACTAAAAAACTATACACCTTGGTAAAAAAATGTATGAAATATATATTTAGGAAATAATTTAAATTAGGAATTCAGGCAGGGCCTACTAAACAGGAGACAATTTTCGTCGAAGAGTGCAACCATAAATGTTCTATGAACGACTTTTGAGTCTGGTGGACTTATGAAAACCTTTTCCTCGATGAAAATAATCACTCAATATTCGAGAGAAGCGTGTTTTACTTTCGAAACAATGGATATTCATCGATGAATTAACTTTAATCTCGAACAGAAAGAACCGTAACCAACCCGATAGCTCAATCCCGGGGCGCAATTTCCCTTTGCGTAACCGGATTTCTATTACGATTCGAGTTTCGGATCAGCGATAGTATCGCACTCGCACATATCACTCCACGACCCTCTGACCCACTGGGGAAAGTGCGACCTTTGCCGTGTGCTTATACGCGACGCGAGGGGTGTCGGTGCGTGTTAATTTAACAGGCGTCATTTCATCAACGTCACGTGACAATTAATCGTTTAATTAGCTGAGGGACTGGAAAAAACTAATTAGGGATGTCCAAGGTCCGAGATGCTCCGTGGGTGAGTATAATGCCGAATTAATCAGGGCTATAAAAGAGAGGAAATTTGGTAATTAGGATATGCGGTAATATAGAGAAATAATTACTAGAGTGGCATGGCGAGGGGAATTGGATTTGAATATATTTATGTAAGCAAAAAATTTCAACATTGATATTTCGTTATATTGTATGCACATCCTGTTTTACGAGTTCATTTTCTTTCAGACCCAGACTAATTTCCTTTTCCTAATAATTTTCAGACTTTATATCCAATAATATGTTCCATATACATGTGCACATTCGCACATAATTATTATAGGCCTTAATGACTTTAAGTTGTTCCTTTTGAAATGAGAAATATAGTCTCAGGAAGGACTTTCGATTTTTTGAAGTTAATCGATTTAAACTAACAGTCTATTCATTTCTTAGGGTGGTAGTTATTCGATCAGTAATTAGTGTAAAAGTGGTTCAACTGTTGTGGATAATTGTTTTACGAATTGTGGATAGTTGTGAGCGATTTTCACTGGGTGTAGGCCCCAGTCGATTGAAATCAGCTCTATTAAATACTACGTTAATCCACAAAGACCATCCTTATAATTAGACCAGTTCGTCATTCAGAGGTAGTGGTTCGGACTCCAAGTTAAACTGCAGGTCCCTTAGATGCCAATTGACTGTTGGGTTATTAATTACAGAACATGTCAGCCTTAGTCAGTAACAAGACTACAAGATCGCGCCACAATCATCTCTCATTCATACGTGGCATAAAATATCTAGTCCTGCACAGGTTGCCGCTTCAGTAACTAACTAATTAAATAACAACAAAATAGTTGATAACTGAAACACAAAATTTTAGTTCAGATGTTACCAAGGGTTTAAAATTCCATCCAAAGTGGTGACATATAATTCTTTAGAGGAAGGCGGGGCATTTTTCTGCACAGAGGTGACTAGCCTGTAGTAAGACTCTTCAGACTACAGTGGGACGGAACCCATGTTCTTCAGAGGCTAACCATGAAACTAATCACCACACTACATTATATTAGGCAACTTAACGTACGTCCTCAGGGATGCGTTCTGCCTTCAAGAAACATTTTGCTAGAACCTGCTTTACAAAACTGTCTTTCTTTTTTTTCTGGAGGTTAACCTAGACTTGCGATTTTCTACAAATTTCACGTAACCTCCCACTCAATATTTTTGACTTGGACATGTCTTAGCTCTGGTGGGGGTGGGGTGTTGACAATTTACGCTACCAAACACAGTGACGTAATTTGGTTGGTGACATCATATGGCTAGTGAAGTCATAGTTTGGTTATAACAGATGGTTAGCTGAACTGAATACATTCCTTTTAGACATATCCATGATCTAGCCTAATTCCCACATGTAAGTACAGTAAATGTAAACAATTTTAGGAGGCCTAGTCCATCGACAACAAATTAATATATCTCGTAGCCTGAAAGAACTCCCACAGCCAATATAACATTATTTGAAAATGTATTCAACATATATTCTCTGAGTTTTGAAAATTCATGATAGCGTTGGTTATTAATTATTAAATTAACAATTAGTTGAATTAGTAGAATTTTCCAACGCGTCTTGTGTTTGAAATCTACACAACGTTTCGAGAGTTGGTTAAACTACTCCCGTTTTCAAGTGTGGGTAGAAATAACCCTTTGTTTGTATAAATGTAAATATCGTTAGGCACTTGAAAACGGGAGTAGTTTAACCAACTCTCGAAACGTTGTGTAGATTTTGTGTATATTATTTGTAGAACACAAGACGCGTTGTAAAAGTCTAACTAATTGTTAATTTAATAATGTATTTTCTCTAACTTAACTCGATCAGGTTGTGTACGTTTATAATCGAAAGGAACAGTTAACCAGGGTTAAGCGAGAGTTAACAGTGTCAAATGTCACCAATCACGAACCTCGCCCACCACTTGCCCAACACTAAGTACAACTTACAACGCATTCTAGCGGTTGTCGTGGGCGTCGGCGATAAGTCGTCACTTGAGCACGCGACAGTAATTACTCTCCCATGGCGCTCTAGCGGGAGAAATCGCAAACATCAACTCGCCTGACCCGCGAGTGACCCGGGTAAATCAGCGCTAGGCAAGGGGAAAGCCGCTGTGATGTCACTGCTCTGCTCGTGTCAAACGTGAGTCGACTGAGTTGTATCCGGTAGATGTCGTATTGGACAATAAGCTAACAAAGACATTTAAATGGTGTTCGAATAAACTGCAACAGCTGTCAACATTCGGGCCGCCGAAACTGCGCCTATGATCCCAAAGTAATGGTTTGAAATGGTGATCTATGCAGGTACGTCTTTTAAGCCAAGTATGAATGGGAAATGATTGCTGAAGATGGTTGTAGAGCGATCTTGTAGTCTTGTTATTAGCTAAGGTTGTTGTTAATTAATAGCACAACAGGCAATGGCATATCTAAGGGACCTTCAGTTTCGTGGAATCTGAACAACTTTGATTTTTGAATTACGAACTGGTCTAATTACGAGGAAGGTCTTTACGGATGAACGTAGTATTCAATAGTGCGGACGTTAATCCACACAAGAGAACACTACACCCACCGACCATCGCTCATAACTATCCACAATTCGTGACCTCCAAGTAGCTGGATTACAGGACACGTTACCGTCCCAGTCATGTCGGTCTTGCTTGACCTAATACATAGAACTACATTGAGTTTGGAATTTTTAATATTTTGCTAACTAATTAACACAATAGAGTAATTTTTAAGTAGATTAAAAGATATTTTGTTCGTTCAAACTTCATCTTAAAAACAGCATTAATTATATAACCCAAACCCAAATTATGAACTATATCAATATATGCTCTATTCAGATATATGGATGGGTTTTTCCTATAAAAACCAGCTATTTGCCGATTGCTGCTTTGTCATAAGTTGAATAAAAATATGTTTTTTAAGATTTGAAGTGTGAATATTTTGTGTGAATAATGAGGATTGTTTGAATTATACTTGGATAAACTTATTGTGTAACCTGGTGCTACAAAAATTATTAAAATAAGAAAATTCGCTCTTAACGCAGGTCGGCTGAGGTAGGGTTATTCTTACTGATACACCAGTATCGTTTAATTGTATAAATTAAAATAACTAGTAATAGGTAATAACTTTATAAACTACAAATTTAAAGTGTATTTAAAGTTTTCTACATACGGTTTTTACTGAAGTATAATTAACTCATTATTAATAATTAAAGGAAGAAAGTTGCTTGGAATCTGGTCAAAATAATTCAAAATTTATATTAAGCATTTTAGTTCTAAATTTTAACTTAAACGAGTTTAAAGCAACTCCTGTAAAAAGCTTAAAAAATGAGAACACATTTTGCGTTGCGTGATTTTTGTGTAAGATTTTGGTACTCCAAGCATGAAATATTGTTAGATATGGCAGGAAAAGTATGAAAGAACAAGAAGATAGACAGATGCTGTGCCGCAGATAAAAGAATGTCTCTGACTGTGAGTGTACACACTGTGTGTGAAGAGGCACCAATAGTCTCAGAAAATCACCTTTAGTGGAATATGCCGGCCTCCGCTAGACACAGAAATGGAATCTTGCAGGTACTCCTTTAAATTTTAATAAATTTTATACACATTGCAGAATTTGATCGAAGTCAGACATTTTGTAAAGACTGTGGCTCTGTACAGATCCATAGAAATCGTTAAAAATAAACGCGTACACAGACCGACACCACTTCGAAAACCGCTCTTTTGGGTTCAGAGGACCCCAATACCACGGTTTGGGTTCAGAGGACCCCAATACCACTCTTTTGAGTTCAGAGGACCCCAAAACCACTCTCTTGAGTTCAGAGGACCCCAATACCACGGTTTGGGTTCAGAGGACCCCAATACCACTCTTTTGAGTTCAGAGGACCCCAAAACCACTCTTTTGAGTTCAGAGGACCCCAATACCACTCTTTTGAGTTCAGAGGACCCCAAAACCACTCTTTTGAGTTCAGAGGACCCCAATACCACTCTTTTGAGTTCAGAGGACCCCAATACCACTCTTTTGAGTTCAGAGGACCCCAAAACCACTCTTCGGTTCACATGACCCCAAAACCACTCATTTGGGATCAGAGGACCCGAAAACCACTCTTTTGGGTTCGTTTTGTGACCCCAAAACGGAAACCCCTTGAAACTCTAATAATTCGAATTTTTCACGGAAACAATACTTTGTACTATCGTATTGGTAGAATAAACAGTTGCGGGTTCTACGAACATAAACCTGTAGGGTATCAGTGCACAGGAGAGGTCACGATAGTGTGATCTACAATGTCGCTTCCGAGAAGTCGTAAATATAATGCTGTGCTGAAATACCTCACTCTCATTGCACGCTGATGCAGCAACTCAGATAAATTCCTCCACTTCTATGAGTCGAGTTTCAAGTTGTCTACGTCAGGTATTGCTACTGCAGTAACGGCATTGAATCGTAACTATCTTTAAAACTAACAAGTCTTAAAGAACCGAATAGTTACAAAATTAATTGTTGTTAGTCAATAAAAATACTTGACACAGCTGTAAAAGTACAACGAACAAACGTTGATGCATACTTACCCACCTTCAGCACGAAAATCAGTAAATTTTTATCTTCCAGTCGATTTAATTGGATGGTTCAGTGATTATAAAACCTGCTTCATAATCTAAAGCATGTAGGTTTGGTTCTGAGCGAAATCTTAACATGATTTTTTATCGATTCGATACTGGGACCAGTTGCCTTAATTTCCAGTTCATTGGCCTATTAACTAACGATTATGGCAAATGAATCAGTTGGTCTTTTTCAGGGTAGAGTATAGTAATACACAATGGTTATCTTATGGAAGATTGTAGCAACACTATATGGTTACAATATGTTAGATTGTAGTAACATACTATGGTTACATTATGTTAGATTACAGCAACACACTATGGTAGGTGACAGCAACACACTATGGTAGATTATAGCAACACACTATGGCTACACTATGGTAGATTATAGCAACACACTATGGAAGATTGTAGCAACATACTATGGTAGATTGTAGCAACAGACTATGGTTATACTATGGTAGATTATAGCAACACACTATGGCTACACTATGGTAGATTATAGCAACACACTATGGAAGATTGTAGCAACATACTATGGTAGATTGCAGCAACATACTATGGTAGATTGTAGCAACAGACTATGGTTATACTATGGTAGATTATAGCAACACACTATGGTTACACTATGGTAGATTATAGCAACACACTATGGTAGATTGTAGCAACAGACTATGGTTACACTATGGTAAATTATAGCAACACACTATGGTTACACTATGGTAGATTATAGCAACACACTATTGTAGATTATAGCAACACACTATGGTAGATTGTAGCAACAGACTATGGTTACACTATGGTAGATTATAGCAACATACTATGGTAAATTATAGCAACACACTATGGTTACACTATGGTAGATTATAGCAACACACTATAATAGATTGTAGCAACATACTATGGTAGATTGTAGCAACACTATGGTTACACTATGGTAGATTATAGCAACACACTATAATAGATAGCAACATCTAAGTAGCAATAGACTATGGTTATACTATGGTAAATTATAGCAACACACTATGGTTACACTATGGTAGATTATAGTAACACACTATGGTAGATTATAGCAAAACACTATGGTTACACTATGGTAGATAATAGTTACTACATCGACACTACTCAAATGTATATCATTACAGATACTGACTGATTTACTAATGTAACCTATATGAAACCTGTTCCGTTCAACTGGTAACGCCTTTTATAAATGCTTGTTTTACAACGATTGTGACAAGTAGATCTATAAATGTATTTTTACGTTCCACATATCAATAACGACATTATAACTAGAACTTCCTGGCTAACTAGAAATGCCTGCACGGTGCACGCCACAGCCGCACAGTCGGCCAGATCTGATAACAACGGACTCTTACAAATGATAATTGCCGAGTAATTGACCACTACAATTACAGGTAATCACCTCCTTCAATTATTGTTTTCCTAATAGCTAATTACGTATGTGCTTTACGAGGATGTCGGTTTAGTATGAGCGTTGCTCTTAATTATATCTGCACCAAAAGAGGAAGTGCTATAGTAAATTACATCTTTAGAGACGTTTTGTTGTGATACAGCTTTGCCTTCATTTTTACATTAGCTGACTCGGCAAACTTCGTAACGCCCTACAGTAAATATATGTTGAATTTAAGATTGGCCATGTTACGAAGTCAAATAGCATTACGACTTCGTTGTGAAAGATTTAGATATTCTGGGACGCGGTATAGTCATGAGCCGTTCTCAAGTTATGAATGGTGTAACTAACACGACTTTGATAGATAATAAAAATAGATAAATAAATATACAATTCTGTGGAATTTATCAACATATACCATTTAATCAGACGCGAAATAAAAATAGGTACATAGACCCCAAAAACTGTGAAGTATCAACGTGGCAATTAAAACTGTTCATTTTGTACAGTATTTATTTACTTGATAGTTTTAAATTGACGATTGATACAGAAGGCATTGAATGGCAATTCACATTGCTAATGGAAAGTAAACCAGCAGCTTTAGCTTGAGAAATCAAATGTTTTGATTGTAGAAAATTTGTAAAAATATTTACTCCCCATTAGGTTAACATGGGGACTTTGATCGAGTAGGGCAGAGCTTTTTGAGAGTTTCGAAAAAATCCATTCTTAGTTCGCATCTACACCTTAAATAGAAAATGTGTACCAAATTTGAAGCTTGAGTTTAAGAGAATACGCAAAGACCTCCATCAAAGATCCTCATGATTAGACCAACTCGTAATTCAAAGGCAGTGGTTCGGATTTCACGTTATACTATAGGTCCCTTAGTTGCCATCGACTGTTGGGCTATTAATTAACTGACCTGTCCTAGGAACATGTCAGCCTTAGTTAGTAACAAGACTAAAAGATCGCGCCACAATCATCTTACACTCAATCCTCATTCATACTTGGCTTAAAATACCTACCTGGGTAGGGCGCAATTTCAGTTAAAAGTATAAAGTATAAAGACGCGAAAGTATGGACTAGCAAGTCCTCTCTACCATTTAACATCTAACAAAGGAAAAAATACAATTATGTAAATATAACTTAAACCAACAATAGAAATTTTTAATTCACAAGCCTTGAGGACAACAAAAGATTAAAAATAACAACACCTTATAATTTTTACGTTTACAGTGATGGAATATGGCTTTTGTTTACCTAAGTTATATATCTAAGTTTGTATAAGTTATAACCTCAACTGTTGGGGTTGCTGAAAAGAAACGTTGTGTATATCTATCAATTAATTGTTCATAAAATAACAACCCCAGTGTACACTTGTAGAGACAAAACCTAGAAATTTAAGTCAAGAACTGTTAGAACAAGGAATATAACAGTAATTACAATTCCATGTTAATCATGGCGAAATAACACAGACAAACACCTCTACCATTTAGCTCCGTGAACTACGCACTGTGAAACTCCAAAATTAATCACAACCCTAACAATCAAACCGTTGTGGCCTTAATGCTGTCGTTTACACTCTTATTAGTGATGGTTCCCAACTGTGTAATTTATCCATACACCGTGCACTGCTAGGGACTTGATGCAATTATGTAATTAGGGAAGAACATATCGTGCGGTGACTCGGCTACCTATGAACAAAGTGGACGCCATGTGCCGTGTGCCGTGTGGCCCAAGGCCGAAGGGTTGGCACCGGCAGGAAGCGGAGACCAAGGTGTAGTTTCGACGACTTGTTGTAGATGGCAGTAGTTCTAGTTAGACATATGGCCACCGTATGTTCCCTACACCTGCGCTGCTTCGTCTGTTCATCTGTTTGATGGAGGTAGAGACTCGGACAGGTTTAAGGGTGGGGAGGGGGACCGAGGGTTTGTTGGTAAACAAACGGAGGTGGAGAATTTGTTTTGGAAATTTTTAAGATTTCCACCCACTAGATGTACACACAATACCAATTACCTATAGCTACATACGGCTCAACAGCATTGATCCTAACAAGATGAAAAGAAGCTAATAATTTTCTAAAAAATCTCAGATAAGTATATTAAGAGTCTGCATCAGTGGTAGCCATCTTGAATTTTAGTCCCGTAAGAGCAATTTTAAATTCTGGCGCCTATATCTCCTTGACCTATTGTCATAAATTAACGGAAGAGGTGTCAAATTAAAGGTATTACAGTCCTCCAGGGCACCACTTTACAGAACTTCTTATTTTTGCTCTCAATAAAAAAAATAATAATGATTTATTTTGTAAAATATTCCTGGATTTTTGTTTTTATATCAAGTTAAATTTTTGAACATATTAAAAGGTCATGTCCTTGAGCCACATCTCATCAATGTACTTCCAAAGTTTTACATTGATACTTTGATAATTAACGTCATTACAGACGACTCCAAAGTGAAGGTATGTTCCGCCAGAATTTAACATTGCTCTTACGGGACTAAAATTCAAGATGGCTACCACTGATGCAGCGTCTTAACCTATTTGTAGAAGAACTTGGAGGGTCAGGACGAATAAGAAGATTTATATGAGTTATACAAATCATTAAATTGAAAGCCAAAGACTTTGTTGGCGGGACATGTCTACAGGAGGCCCAAAGAATTAACCTTGAGAACAGTGCTGGATGCAGTCCCTATAGGAAGAAGACTATATGAGAAGAATGTCCATAACAGAGGAGATGTTGAAGGGCCGAGAAAGATGGCAGAGCTGTTTCAGAGGTCAAAAACCTACTTAGGCTTTAAGGGGATAACTAGGTAAGTAGGTAGTAAACATGTAGCCTACACACACTATGTCGCTACTTAGTATAACTCAAACTAAGTAGTACCACTATGTAGCAAACTTAATATGTGTAGGCTACATGTTTATCAATGAATAAATGAATTTTAACTGTGATTATAGCCTACTTCTAATCAGGTAATGTTATGTATTTTCTACAATTCCAAAAGTACATTAAATTACTGCGTTGCACTAACACAAACTATAACTACCTCAAAACATAATGTAAACAAAATATAAATAGTCCTAAAAGCAATAAAGATTATGCTTCATTTTAAACATACGTAATGAAAACATACCTAAAAACTTTGATAGGCCTATGTTAACTATTTCTGGAATTTATAATTTGGGAACCACGTGCTTGATGAGCCAAATTAGCAGAAATATAGAAACACCTATGACCCATAATAAACAATCCAAGACAAAAAAACATAACATGACTTCATCTCAAGGATTGGAATTTTTAAAGAAAACCTCTACTTAACCTAAGGTCAACGTCCTTAAAAAGTTACCTGACTAAATAAGAAATAAATTAAGCCACAAAACATTCAAAACTAAATTCAAACAATATTTAAATGTTGAAAAATTACCTTATTCTCTATTTTAAGCCAAGTATGAATGAGAATGAGTGTAAGATGATTGTGGCGCAATATTATAGCTAATTTAATATTATTATCTAATTACTATTATTATTTTTATCGCGATAGTTTTGCTGTTTGCAACATGCTGTAGCTTTATCTTAGCATCATGTTGTGTCCGGCCGGACCCTGCTCAGTCGTTTTTTTCAGACTTGCCACAGACTGGGGGAGAACCATAGAGAACAACAATGTTGTGTTAAATTTATATTTGTTATGATTTATATGTGAACAGTTTTTATCACTGCTATATTGTTATTCCTATATTTGTTTATGCATGTTTTGTTACTATTTATTCAACAATATCAGTAAGATTTATTTAAAAAATTGAAAAATTATTAAAATATTCATGTAATAAATAATTTATGGTACCTCTCAAATAGCTTTTAGCTAGAGAGAAAAAATAAGCACTTCATGTGAAAAACATATTGCGCATGCGAGAAATAAATTGAATTATCTTGTTGCTGACTAGGCCGACCTGTTCCTAAGCAGGATTGTTAATTGATAGCCCAACAGTCAATCACATCTAAGAGGTATACTGCATATTAACGTGTAATCAAAACCACAATTTTGAATGCATTCATTAATACCACGACAAAAGGAAACTGATTCCAATTTGAAATCACAACTGTCTAGACCGTCGTACAGACTGTTCGGCTATAACCAGTAAAACATACACTTGCTACCCGGAAGGGCAAAAACGCATCAGAAGAAACTCCGATGTATTCTTCATCAGACAAGTTTTTTCCCTCACAAATCAAAATACCGATCCGTCCCTCGCCAGCTGTTCATTGGCCCGACATATGTCGGTGAGACGCCGATGGGAGATACGGTGACGCGGGCGGTTCTGTGCACTCGTCCTGGGCTGCAGAGATCGGCATCTAGGCCCACTACCTACCTCAAGAGAGGTCACGGTGGGAATCTGGAGTTTGGAAAGAAAACAGCTGTTCTACATCATTATTATTGAAATATTCATAGGTGTGTATTTGTAGAGAACATACATCCTCAGTGACTTCAAAAGTGAACTTAAACCTCACATGCAATATAAGCCCTCAAATTATTAGCCCCTAACTAAAAGAACTTCCATCTCCTGCACATGGTCCCAGAAGAATGTTTGTATTTACTTCTATATGGGAAATATGTTAGATCATGGATACGTCTAAAGGGAATGTTTTCAGTTCATCTAAACAGCTGTTCTTATTCTTTTACATTAAAAATTCAATACAATAGCTCTGGTAGTTTCTATGGAAACCTGTTACATATTTCCATTTTGAAAATCACCAACACCAAAAGACTTCACTTTTAATGGATACCGAGATGTGGAATGCAGGGTAATGAAAAAAGTTGCAACCACAGCTGTAAACTTGCATGCTGTTCCTTCTAAAAGAATAACTCGCTGTATTGCCGCATTCCATACGATTTTAAAGCACAAATGAATAAAGAGGTCATATTAAGAACTGACTGGTTGTCATTCCAATGGTCTCCTTCAGGAAAAAGGATCTAGAAACCCGTACTCAAATATCTTTCGTCATTTTCATCAAGAGCCTGAATAGTACACATAGTTCTCAGTTCTATCTTTTCCATTTTACTAGCAGAGTCTTCCCTAAGTCAAGTGTGTCAAGCTGATGAAGAAATCCTACATCACATTCTACTCTGCACCAAACAGTTGGTTGTTTGAGATGAGCTGAGGAAGAGCCTCCAACCTGATTGCTCAGCTGATGCAACCTACTGGAGACTGGCCAGAATTGTTTACCTCCCGGATATATAGGCTATATATAAATATTGACGAAGTGCATTGTGGGCAAATGAAAAAGTGAAATACCCCAGGCTTAACTTTACCGTGCTGCCTACAGTAATGACTTATTCTTCCGGAGGGAAATTTACTAAAATAAACAGGCTATAATATATACCAATGAAAAATCTATATAAGTAAATTTAAAGTTTTGTCTTGGAGTTATGATATAACCATTTCAGTAACTAACTAGCTATCTAACTATCTAAAAATGTACCTATTTATCTATAATGATATGTACCATAGAACTTAAGTATTTTGTAATGTCATCAAAGTAATGGAAACATCAACTATTATATCTGTCCAAAAGTTGCCCTCTTACTACATAGAATGTTCTTTGTAGTAGAGGGAACTAATGAATTAGTCACCTGAGGCTTCTGTAACCTGTCTGTTAATCACCACCATTCCGCTTCTTATTCTAATTTTATTTACAGTAAATGGAGTTTCCCAATGCATCTGTGTTTTTCCCCACACAACGTTTCGTGAGGTGATAAAACTCCACCCGTTTTCAATTGATTACTCAATAGTTCACATTCAACAACAAAATACCGTAACTCTAAATAACATATGATTAAAAACTGTTGGTTAATACAGATTTACTTATCTGAATGCACAATCCTACAACTCCTTTTGTGAACACTGCAAGACGAGAAGAAATAATTGAATATTTTTTTAAATTTTTTATACAGTATTAAAGACATTAAAATTGGAAAATACATTCTAAATTATTAACGCTATAGAATTATTTAGAATAATGAAAACAATGTTATCATTTTCAAATATGAACACTTAAATACTGTGCGAACATAGTGTCACAATAAGTTTATTTCAGATCTCTTGATCGTAAACACAAACATGCTTTCTGCAACAATTTAGAGCGGCAGGCGGTGGGAGTAAAGGCCCCCATTTTGAGAAACGGGGGTGCACAAAAACTCCTCCGAAGGGATTTAAATCCCCACCTACTGTTTAAACTAGATGAACAGACTGATATGTTTAGGCGGTGTTTTTGTCAAGTAGAGAAAACACGCTTTCTTGCTCCTACTTCTGTAGTTCTGTAAAACCTATTGTTGTCCGTACAATAATGGGCTGGTTTCGAGAACAAAAATGTCCCTAAAATAGTTTGTAAAGAACTGTTTTGCTACAAAAATAGGCTAGTAACGCACCATGAGTTTAAAATTTTTACGGGGCTTTGAATTTTTTTCATTGGCAAAGATCCCTTTGTTCCCTTTGAAAACTTGGGGTTGTTTGTGCAGTCAGATTTGTATCACGGAAGAGAACATTCACTCGGGCCATAGAATAGAAATAGATACATATATATTCATATTCAGAATATTTAACACAGGTAATGGGAAAGGTACTGTCCTGAATGCAAAGAGATGTCCGGATAAACCTGATCGGTGTGTAAAACAATGCAAAAATAGCATTTCGTAACATGATTTTCAGTGTCGATTTAGAGTAAAAACTTTTCAAAATAAAATGTTGAATTTATCCTTCTGCGCACCAAGGTTTATCAGAAATTTACAACTCACAGAGATTATAACTCAAGGTTATTGTTCAAGGATTGTAGAATTCTTGGAAAATAGCTTAAAAGGGAATTTAGCGCCCCTTAGTACGCTCGTTGCGGTAGTTATGTTTGTTCCGGTTATCATAGGCTACATTTTTTCTTAGTTTATTACATTAAATTAGATTAGATCATTGAAATGGTAACCATATTACAATTTAGATATTTGAGGGTTGAGTGTAAGATGATTGTGGCGCGATCTTGTAGTCTTGTTACTGACTAAGGCTGGCATGTTCCTTAGACAGGACTGTTAATTAATAGCCCAACAGCCGATGGCAACTAAGGGACCTACAGTTTAACCTAGAATCCGAACTACGGCCTCTGAATTACGAATTATTGGTCTAATTATGAGGATGGTCTTTGCGGATTAACGCAGTATTCAATAGTGCGGACGTTAATCCATACAAGAGAACACCACATCCACCGAATATCTCTGAAACTATCCACAGTTCGTAACCTCCAAGTAGCTGGATTACAGGACGTCGCCACTGTATTAAAAATATAACAATAACAGATAAGTCATGATTACGTCAAGACGAGGTTGTTACCGAATACCAAAAATAACTACAATAATAATTGAAAACATAGTTTAGAGAGTTTTGTTTGTCGGCAATGTCCATTCTGACATACAACCCTATGCGGATATAAGTTTCATTGGTTATTTGTAGTTTAATAGTGTCAGTAACCTATTTTAGTTATGTCCACACTGTATGACTCATCTGGTATCGTTATGTTCGTAACAAACTGAGGAATCTCGTCAAGTCTTCAATCAAAATAAACATAGCTTCCACAGCGTGTTCTATAAGAATAGTCTCCGGTTAAAAGTAGAAATGCCTTTAAATACCATAACACCTTTGTACCTTTTGATTTTCTGATTATCAACAGTGTTTTCCAAAGATTCTTCATAGTACGGAAGCTAAAAAGAATTTCGATTTTCAATGCCACAAAATAAATAATAGAGAAAACAGAATTAACCCGACGAAATTTTTCCTTACATGTAAGAAGCATACATGTAGATGATGAATTACATCTAATCACTGTAAATTTAAAATTATTCAGAATGATTCGAGAAATAAAAACCACATAAAAAAGTATTTCTTTTTGGTCGGGGTAGTTTGATAAACCTAAGAAATTTGATGACTATTTTCTATTCGTGAGATTTTTTCAAATTTATTTTAATAAGTGGTAACTAGTGTGATAGTTAAAGGTACATATTATGCAGTTTAATTTTATAGGCAGAAAGTGTGTGTCAGTTCCCTGATTTTAACTATATTTAAATATATAAATTCACGCCAATCATGCAAAAAACAGTTCCAACCGTGTGTCGAACTCACTATCTCGGGTTTATGTGAAAGCAATAACTATAAATGCAGCTGTATGCTATCCGAACTATAAAACAAGCCTATAAAGATTAGCGAGAACGGACCTTGACGCTGGTTATCTGGGCGAGACATTTAACAATGAAGAGATAAGAGTGATAACGCAACCCGGAAACTCTGATTGGGTTAATTACGTCTAATAGAGAGCGAGGGTTGAGTTGAACAGCTGGGGGATGGGCACGATGGGCTGCCCGTCGAGCAGACGATGCAGACAGACGACGTAGCAGCTGTTCCATGACGTGTATAATTGATCACTATTAGACTCAAGAAGTAAAATGGATAAACCTGTATAACACCTGGAGCACTGATTTTCCTCCAAAAATATTAGATTTCCTGACTACATGGGTAAAACCTAAGCCATCTTAATAAGGTTTTATCGATCCTAATTTACATTCAGTTATAATAAGAGCAATTGACGTTGCCTTTCTTTGATAAAATTTGTAAGTTTTAAAGGACAATTGATGCTTAATGGATTAAACAGTTTATAGTTTTTATTTTCAAACAGGAAATTGACGAATGAATGAATGAATGAAGTTTTACCTTTATTTTAATTGCTTTTTTAATTGATTTTATTTCTTTTACATAATATGTAATAATCTCAATAAACAATAATATTCTTGGTTTTTATTTTATACTACAATATTTATTGGGGTAGATAAACGTGAGTCTAGCCCAACATGGTGCATAAGCAGAAACAACAGAAAAATTGTCTAAACACGCTTTCAATTTAAACGTGATATGAATGATAATTATTTGACGATGATTATTCCTATGGGGCTACAAAGGGATGGAATTAATAAACAAAGACTAATTTCGCAAATAAATTACCAAATTAAATTAAATTAGGAGTTTGAGAGAATTGTATACAAAATGACTTTGACACCGAGTATGAGGTGGCGAAGTCACCAGATACCAGATCAGCTGTTCTCAGATTTACACAGAACTCATTCACCTTAATAAACACTTGTACGTGCTTTCAAACGAAAGTTGGATGTATTTACACATACTATTGACAGGATATATGTAATGATTTGCTTTGTTAACATTAATAATTCACGATATGGCGAAATTTATTTTTGACGCACAGTGTTGATACAATTAATCCTATAATTTCCAGCATACCGCCATTATTTTGATAAAATTGTTACTTAACATGGACTAACACTTCACAGAGTGTTTTTTATTTAAGTTTATCAAAGTTAGTAGCTTTTTTTAAACGATTTGAAGAAATGGTCCAAAACTTGGACTGAAGGTACCCAACATTAACATGTTCAACAGGTAGGTAATTAATTAATAACCTAATTATAAATGAAGGCATGGTCCGGAATCGAACCGACAACCCTCGGCTCACGAGGCGATCACGTGAAGTCCAGCCTATCTAGGTGTTTTAGTTTCACAGCTATACATCATGGAACGGTTGCGTGTCCTGTAATTCAGCTTTTTGGAAGTCAAGAATTGTGGATAGTTATAAACAATGCTTATTAAATGCTACATAAATCCTGCAAAGACCATCCTCATAATTAGAAGGCATTTAGAGGCAAAAGTGGTTCGGATTCCACGTTAAACTTTATGTCCCTTAGATGCCATTGGCTGTTAGCCTTAAATGTCTTCTCTAAGGAACATGTCTTCCTTAGTCAGTAACAAGACTACAAGATCGCGCCACAATCATCTTACACTCATTTCTCATTCATACTTGGCTTAAAATACCAACATGGATAGGTCGCAATGTGTTTGAAATACCTAACCAATGAAAGAAATTATTGAGATATTTAAGGATTTGTTCTTTTGTTGTTGCTATTTGCTTCACATAGTGGATACATCAAGCTACATTATGTCATCTCCAGAGCAAAGCTCGGTCCCGAGTCGACCCCCTGCGGCATATGCCGGCTGACAAGATCTAGCCCTTGAAGGTAGGCGCGGGTCGAAGGTTATCATTAGAGGCCTACCAAGAGGACGACAGCTGCAACCCGGCCAGCACGAACGTTCCGACTGGACGTGGACGTTTGTGATACGAGAAAAACAAAACACCTACCGTAGCTTACAACACGTCACAGGTGAGGGTTGAGATGGCCTCAACAACATGACGCTACAGTACATGTACCGGGGGATTGGTACGTACTGGTCTTCATGAGCTAATCATTTTAATTCTAAATCTATCATCAAAGGTTCTATTTCAAAATATTACCTATTCTTATCTCTCTGAAAGTGTATTAACCTTTAAGTGTATTTTGAGTGTTATATGATTGTGACGCGATCTTGTAGTCTTGTTACTGACTAAGGCTGTCATGATCCTTAGGTAGAACTAGCTCAACATCCGATGGCACCTAATGGACCTACAATTTTACGTGAAATCCGAACCACAACCTCTGAATTATTAACTGGATTAATTATGAGGATGACCTTTGTGGATTAAGGAATTATTCAATAGTGCGGACGTTAATCCACACCAGATAATATCCCATCCACCGACCATAGGTCATTACTATCCGCATTTCGTGACCTCCAAGTAGTTGGATTACAAGTCAGGCCGTTGTTCCACTAGAATTAAACAAAAACGACATAGTGTCATTGACATTGTCAGAAAAAGAATAGGAGGCTCCATCAGCAAACCTGAGCAGGCTGCGACCTTACGTGATATTTCGTATAGCCACCGGAAGTACAGGAATTATGAGAATCAGCACGTCAGGAGAGGACTGTCTGCGACACCCAGGGAGGTAAATTCCAAGCCCGTCCAGTTCCCAGGATCTGGTGTCTTGGCCGAGAGCCATCCATCCCAGAGTGAACCAACCAATATTGGGTATCCAAGTTATAAGGTTGCATGACCTTAAAGAGACAAGGATTAACCATAGGTGAAAAGTAAGTCGTTCACTAATGATAGTCGAAAAAGAGGTATTTGGCCCCATTAAGGCCAATTATTTTTACCCCTTTAAAAATAATTAAAGCTATTTAAGGGTTCAAACAAAGAAAATTGTGACCGTAAGCAACATAACATTATCTCCTAGGAAACCTACCCAGGTAGTTCAGTGTGGCGCAATCTTGTAGTCTTGTTACTAGATACGACAGATTTCTTACACAGAACTACTAATTAATAGCCCAACAGCCAATGGCATCTCAGGGACCATCTTACTCTCATTTCTCATCCTACTTGGCTAAAATACCTACCTGGTTAGTTCGTCATTTCAGTTAAAATATAAATATATACAGTTTAACGTGGGATGCTGATATCTGTTCAAAATTTGTTCTCTGAATTACGAGCTGGTCTAGTTTTGAGAATGGTTGCTGATCAATGTTGTATGGTAGTATTCAATAGTATGGACATTAATCCACAGCGGGAATATCGCATCCACAGACTATACTCAATTCGTGACCTCCTCATTAGCTGGATTACATGATGACGTCATCATCCAAGTTCGATTAAACGGTACTGGTTTGTGGATGGGCCAGCTGATGAGTGACGTCTCGAGCCTCCTCCGCTCAGCTGATCAGTTGACGAAGCGGCTCGCGGATATTGCATTGCTCGTCACCCCTCCAGCCTTCCATTCGATCCGCGTTATCACACATATGATCCGTCAACACCCTCCGAGGGGGGTTCGAGAGATTGCTAAAATATTTATCAGTTACGCGGCAATATTGTCGGCGGGATCGCGAAAAGATTACTTCCCGATGGCGACGAAACGCTTTAAAACTTTCATCCGCCATTATGTTAGAACGGAGGGATGGAATTCAAATGTATTACCCTCTAAAACTTTCCAAGCTGTAAAGAAGTTCATGTTGTTCTAAATTGATTCAAAGAATGAATTCCCTTATTCAATATTCATACCACAATATTGATCATTGAATAGTGGATGTACGAGGGCGTTGTGGATGTTGTTATATCTTAGAATATTTTTGACATTGCGAAGTAAATAAAGACGTCACAAAACTGCAGATAAAATAAAAACTCTTTCACAAACTTACCATATATAACTAATTATATGGTTTAAAATGTTTAGTTATATAATTTTTAGTTAATTTACACTTAACGGAAACGGGAGGAATTTCTCTCTCTTTTCTTTTAAATACGACCCAGTATAAGAATATTGTATCTCATAAAATAACTTTTATCTCATGTTATTATTTTCTCATCATAAAAAATGGGATAATGGATGATCATTTTTAATATATAAAATAAACATGACAATCATCAATTTCATCGATTACGATAAATTGGTTCTGGTTTTTGATAATGCATAGTGTGACGTCCCATAATCCTCTTTTACGCTCAAGTTCGATCTTTGGCGGAATAATTTTGTGATTTCAACATGTATCCTTACCAAGATATCACGCGTTATTTGAACATTGTCAAGCCAAAGCAAGATAAAATATAAGTACTCAAGATTAATCTCTATATATAAAAATGATGTATTATGTCCTTTATGTGGCAATCTCACCAATTAATATTAAGGAGTTGCTATATGTCCAAGGAGTGAAAAAAGATTTTCAAAACTCATAAGCCATGTTAAATTCTAATGTAGGGAGAATTCAAATTTATTACAATTAAAACGACTTAAGAATGTTTGGTTTACTTTCCTCAATATGTTCAATGCTGAATCATTCATTAATAAAACTATGTAAATATGTGCTGTACAAATAAAATTTATTCACACGAATAGTTTACTAATTTGTATATTATTTTTTTTGACATTACGTATTATAATAATCAGCTGAATAAATAAGCCGTTTACAACTAGTATTATAATTGTAATTTACTGATTTATTTGTTTTTTAAGAATGTATTTATTTTATTTTTTTGTTATTAATTTCCCGCGGAGTTAATGAAGGATTTCTTTTTGATTCGAATCCATAAAGAAATGTATATTGTAGGTTACAAGGCCGGGAATGTTATTTTTTATGACTTTTTGAGACCATGTATTCTCCATAACGTTGTAAAAGTTCGTAACGACATTCGATCAGGAAATACATCAATCCCCCGGAAATGGTTTTGCCCAAAAAGATGCGAAAATACTTTTCCTTTAAACAATGAACTGCTGATGGTATACTTCCTCGTAATGCGTCTTTAACCACATCCAAAGCCCCTCCAATTTGGTCGTTTCGTTTTACAAGTTTTCATAGGTGTATTCGTTAACACAAGGTGGCATAATCCACCGTATAATCTAGACTCGTTAAAACTATACATTCAACCCAATTACCGGCCTACCGTAATGTTTTATGGGTTTACTTTGTGTCTGCGTTTCAGAGCGTCGGCGTCACCTTCTAATTAATTAATTACTTCTTTCGCTGACGCCATTAAACACCACTTGACCGAACACATTACTAATTACAACAGATAAGCGAATCCCGCTTTCCGGGAGATAATAAGATCGTAAAACCGACCCGCCCGTGACGTTAAAAAACACCTGTTCATCAAGGACTGTCTGCAGACGGACTGTCAGCTGTTCGCGAACACCGAGGTCACGTGACTGCCGCGCGTGCTGCGCGATGGCGGGAAACGGATCGGATAGTAATGTTAGGTTAGGTTGTAAGTAGGTCAGTAGTTAACCACCTGTTTGGATTTTGCATAATCGTATTATTTGGCTGCCGCAGTTGGAAGGGGAACGCGTTTTCGTTTCCTGGGGCATTGTAGCTTTCGATTTCTTTTTGGAATTTGCCACCAGACTAGCCAAGGCTTGTTTCCGAAGCCGTTAAACTATGTTATTTGTTTCTTTTATTTATTTCCCTTTTCCTTTCAGTTTCCTAAATCGATGAGTTATCACGCTATACTCTTTGGCGTCTCTACGTGCTATTTTTGATTACAGAAATAAAATGTTATTGATGAGTCTATGTTATGTGACTCACGCCACAACGGTGGTACCTCTCTGTCTTTAATTCGCCGTTCAGGCTCTATGCTCACGGAGATAGGTAGTACAACTACCAACACCCACTGTAGAATTTAATCCAACAAATTAATCCTCTGGAGTAAAATTAAAATGTCTAAAGCTTTCTCCCACTCCCTTGTAGGCCTACCTTGCACCTGAAGTATTTACCCGAATATCTCCCCATTCGCCCCCGGGGAGCCTGGAGTTTCACAACTGCTCTCCATTGTTCAAGCCCCGGATTAGGCAAGTCCGTGCTTGTCCTCTGTGTTTTGACTCTAACCTTGATCGGGCTCTCGACTCTCGGCTTCGGTAATTCACCTTGGGCTTTGTTTCCATACGAACCCCGCCGAGCTCATTAGCGATGAGCTTACTCACTGTTTTGTAGGGCATTACACTTCCTCTGTTATTGTCCTTTGTAGGTCCTACGCGACCTTTCAAGAGGGTGGCATGCCGTAATAATATTCTTCGCCTCTTTTCTCTTCTTAATTTTTATTGAGTTTACATACTTTGACTATGACTATGAGTTATCTTTTGAAGGAATTTCCTATAGGAAATTGGGGTATTACTGAAGTACAGTACTCATGGTAAGACATATAGGCTTGGGACTGATTTTCTTCGTGTTCGATGACTCAAAAAGTGTCGTAAAAATAGTTTGATCTTATAATGAAAAAATTATAATGTGTTGAAATAATGGATGATTTTTGGGTTGAGTTCGAAAACCAGGAACGTCGCTCTATCTGAACAGGAGTTTAGGTGGTAGGGGTTGATACCCCAAAAATATCGGTTTTTGAATGTTTTCGGCCCCTATGCGACTCTCTGCTGTTCCATCCTAGTTCAGAGATTGACATCGAGTTCCTGTATAAGGACCTATTTCTGTATTGGCAAGTCTTTTTGCTTTCGACCTCCACTCAATCTCGGATACTCACACACTTCGTCTTTGTGCGAGCTTTCCTTGGCTGAGCCATACCGACCCGAACTGTGACAGATTAGTGAATGCCTTATGCAATCGCTCTAAGGAAAGAACTCAGTACTTGGATTTTGGATTGCTTTATATGAAGGATATTATTCGGATCAAACTTGGAGATGTTGAAAAATCAATCGAGTTAAAAGAGTGAATCAGAAAGTTTACATTCAAAAGAAGCATTACTGGATTGAGTTCCAAAAAATCTTGCAAGATTTGTCGTTGGGTTCTCGTACATTTCGTTGGGTCATTTAATCAGCATCTTATCAAGCAAGTAATTAAATCTAGAATGTGTTTAGAAGGATCACTTAAGGTTGAAACAATTTTTTTCTTTTTTTACCGTTTTACTGTATATACTCTGAATCTCCATTCCGCAGTAAAATAGTAAACCATTCCTTTGGGAGACATACTAAGTTAGCAAAGCGGTTCCCTAACCCTTTAATACGACATCTGTCATGGGAGATCAATCAGCATAAAGAAGAACCAGTGATCATGATTATAAGCAAAAAGTTGCGTTAACATATTAGAAGGGAGAAGAAAGCGCAATAAACATAAAATACGTATAATCAATGGTAAAAATGTAATTTGTTTTTTCTCCGTTGTGTAAAACTCCAGTTATCAATTACTTTCAGTTGACGGTTTCCACATTCCATACCGGATCCGCCGCCGTCCTTTCCGGGAGAAAGTACAGTGCGGTGGGTTCTCGCCCTTCACATTCGCGACCGTCTGCGCCTGCGCCGCGACGTATTGGGGCCACCTCTGCCGCGCCGCCGGGCCCGGGGTCGTCTGGGCCCGGTATTTTACTGCCGCTAAAAGCCACACGAGAACTTGTTAGGGCGGTTTAATTTTTTCAAACTTTACAGTCACAAATCTTACGGTCGGTGTAATTTGATCACGTACACTGATTTGCGAAACGAAATTTCTATTCGCACGTCAAAACGTACGCACTGGTTAGGTTAATTATAGAAGATACCATAAACCATTTCGGCAAACGATGAACCTCTTTCCTGGATAATAGCTTTTCTAAGAAATATTAACGTCATCTGGAACGGATTTGTGTGGTAACGGAGCACGTCTGACGTGTGAATAGCCTCTGTCTTTGAGAAACTTTCTTAGATTCCTTAAGAGTGCTATGTGACAGTCTCTGTGATAAGTAAAAAAGGCTTATTTCGTTCTTCCGTCGTTTTTTAACATATTTACATTTTCTTTCCAACTTTGGATAGGAAAAGTTAAATGAAAAAATATAACTTTTACACAGAAGCAAAGGGCCGCCACTAAGTCCCTCTCACAACAACGTGAGTTCAAGATAGTACCTTTCCCACTTGAACTAGCCGAGGATTGATTTTCTATAGGTTTTTACTCTATGGATTATTTACACAGAAACAAAGAGCCAGCAAGATGTCTCTCACACCAACGTAAATTTCATGATAGTTCCTTTGCCACTGAACTGACCGAGGGTTGATTTCCTATGGGTTTTTACTCTATGGATTACGTTTACACAGAAACAAAGAGTCAGCAACATATCTCTCACACCAACGTACATTTCATGATAGTTCATTGCCACTGAACTGACCGATGATAGCTGTTTACTCTATGGATTTCTCTCCTCCAATCGGCTCAAACTACCTCCTTTACGACGGTCACTCAAGGACGGTCAATCGAGGCGATGAATGGAGGGATCTACTTGTAGACCTATGTCTCCGCGGATGGACTAGTCATTATCTCACCCTGGCCAATCACCCGACCATTGACTCCTCGACGTTTATGAGCGCAGCGCGTGTCCAGCCCCCACAGGCGCTCCTCAGCCCGGATTTACGATTTCGGGGAGAAGGGTCGCGTGCCACCTGCGCGCCAAAAAATTATCCTCCCGATTCAAACGACCCCGCAGCAGATGGCGCCTTACAAAGACCGAGGGAAGAAAAGAAGTCTTTCTTATGTTGATCGCCGAGGCCGGGTCTCGGTCTCACCTGCGCTACGCTTCCGTTGCGCATGCGCTGGTTTTCAAAATCCGATTCGTTAAAGAAACCGCTATGATGCGCTTTATTTTGCCAGGTGCTCGAGCATGGTCGATGCGTTTTCGGTCAACGGAGTTTTTTTTAGCTACGCTCATTTTGGAAAATCAAGCCGGTTAGTCGGGTGTTGAGTGGATGTCCATCTGTTGATTACGTTATGATAGAGCAAAGGATTGGGACGGTGGCGACGTCCTGTAATCCAGCTACTTGGAGGTCACGAATTGTGGATAGTTGTAAGAGATGGTCGGTGGATGTAGTGTTCTCTTGTGTGGATTAACATCCGCACTATTGAGTACTACGTTAATCCGCAAAGACCATCCTCATAATTAGACCAATTCGTAATTCAGAGGCCGTGGTTCGGATTCCACATTAAACTGTAGGTCCATTAGTTGCTATTAATTAACAGTCCTGTCTAAGGAACATGTCAGCCTTAGTCAGTAACAAGACTACAAAATTGCACCACAATCATCCTACACTCAATCCTCATTCATACTTGGCTTAAAATACCTACATTGTAGTATGGTTGCCATTTCAATGATCTAATCCGAAAAAAAGGATTTGTGATTTTCATGAATTGCTTTGTATATCCAACGCGACTTTCTATCCCATAGCGAAATCCGCCTTTGTGCCAAGAAATTACATTAAAGATGGGGAAAACGAACGAATCATAGGTTTCGAGGAATCCCTTTTTTGAACTAATTATTTATATAGCACACACAATAAACCGGATTACTTAAGATACAAATCTCTGCTCACTCTGGGGTGTCACGTTTTAATTAAACAGTTGGATTGTGTTTGGATTACAAGGCATCTGAGGAGTAACGTTCTGGCCCGGTAAGTCAAAGGTTGCTGAATCGAAACCAGCGACTCCAGATCATGAGCTATCACCTCTGGCTAGTTCATGTGACTCAAGTCGCTACGGACGCTACGGTACTTCATGGTCTGTTTCACCTAAAATCTATGGTGAAAAATAGGTCTAAGTTAAAATAAATAGCCTAGCCAATTTTCGTAAATCACAACTGAGTATTTTCAAAGTTTTCTTCGATATTAATATTGTACTCGTACCATAACATGATATGCTAGCATGAACAAAATTATATATATTTTTGATCAAATCCACACTATCGTATTCTTCGAGACTTTCACTTATGGCTGGGGTAGACCGTCTTTGATATATAAATAGAAATGTATTGGACAGTATTTAATTTTTATTGTAGAGGTTGAAGAAAAACACCATAACAAGGTCCATAATACTGTACTTTACAAGTGAAACCAATGAATCAATATACAGAAAATACCAATAAACTGTTAAAAAATGTTTGTATTTACTTCCCTGTGGAAAGTAAGTTACATCATGGATGTGTCTGAAATGAATGATTTCAGTTAATCTAAACAGCTGTTCTTATAACCAAAAAAATCCAATTATTGTATTGTGCTCTTGTAGTTTCTATCGAATCGAGATCTTAACACTTCCACTTCCGCTGCACTTTTTGCGTTATAAACATTTTGTGTTTATATGTTTTCTGCTAACACCCCTCCTCCCCAGAGTTTAGACATATCCGTGTCAAAAGTGAAACATTATAGTTGAACTGTATAAGATCTCTCTGTCCATGGATATTAAAATGTAAAGTTTCCGAAAACATTTTTTAAGTTAAATAGGTTAGTAGCAGTGAACGAATAAAGATTTTTATTTATTTTATGAATTGTTTCATTCACAATCTGTTCAGTTGTATTGAACAATAAGTAAATATGATGATGGATGAGAATAATTAAGTTCCAATACCCAATGGCACTGGCGAACTATGATAATGAGGTAATTTCAAAGATGGCATCAAATAAACTTGAATTTTTCACAGTCTAAGCTCTAGGGGAGGGTGTTGGTTATTTTTAAGATGGAAAATATGTAACAGGTTTACATAGAAACTACCAGAGCTATTATGTTGAAATTTTAATATAAAAGAATAAGAACAGCCGTTCAGATGAACTGAAAACATTCGCTTTAGATATATCCATGATTTAACCTACTTCCCACAGGGAAGTAAATACAAACATTTTTTAATGTGTGGATGACAAGTCTGAAATGTGTGTTTCTCGAAAGTCTGTACGTGTATTGAGTGTTGTTTAAAAGATTAAAAGCGAGAAAGTTGTAATTTTCGAGTCTGTCATGATAGGGACTTGATGCTAAATTTTGAAATATCTTTTTTGAATTAAAAATTTGAGTATTTTTGTATCGTTCTGTATAGTATCGTTTGTGATAAACCAAGGTGCATGGAGAATGTGGAGAGAAGGTAATTAAATAGTTTGAATAAGGCTTTGAAATGTCGAGTTCTATGGATAATATTTAACGCCTGCAATTCTTAAACAGTACTTTGCAGTACACAAGTAGGTTGAAAACAGTATTGACTTTTATGCAGGCACTTCCAATTTATTGACAATTATTATTTGTTCCTAATTAAGTTTTACTAATAATAACCGAATAGTATTTTTGTTTACCTATTTTACGACTTATGATAAAACAGATTGATTTCGAAAAGATACATTTTCCAAAAAAGAGCAAGTATGCACTTTTTAACTTAACTTTTTTATTATTTTTATGCATGTCAACATTCAGTTAGATTATTTTTATAGTAGTTTTACACGTGTAAAACTATTTTGTAAAATAATTATAATATATTTTAGAATATTAAAACCTGTGGCTTACTAATATGCAAGACAGATATTGTAAAATATTTTTCATACTGATTAACATTTTCAGGAGTCTGCAGGACGCCACCAATTTGGATTTCAAAATGATCGAAAAGATAAAAATGACAAATTTAACCATGCAAATCCATAGATAAACGACCTTGACACCTCAACCAACATTGTACGACTATCGTATAAAAATGTGTCATTGACTGTTGGGCTATTAATGAACAGTCCTGTCTAAGAAACATGTCAGCCTTAGTCAGTAACAAGACTACAAGATCGCGCCACAATCATCTTACACTCATTTCTCATTCATACTTGTCTTGAATAGAATAGCTACCTGGATGGGTCGCCATTTCAAAAGGTAATATAATCACGTAACCAGCAATGTTGCCAAAAAATCTACAACGAAACATTCCGTCAGTAAAGCAGACTAAATAATTAAGCGATGAGTTCGCACAGAAATGAAAATGAAATGAAATGAAAAACTGTTTATTTCAGAAAGAAAAATATGTACAAACTGGTCTTAGAAAAAATACATGAAATATAGTCCCCCACATGGGCAGAAGCCTGTGTGTGCGGGACGAGTTCTACAGTCAGGGAATACATAAAAGTATTTAGATTACCGACTTATATAAGGTACCAGTAAAATAAAGTATACTACAGGGAAAAAACTTAAGTTATAAATAAAAAATAGCTGATCATGGGAGCAGTACATGAGAAGATGGACTGGCAAGCCCTAACTCTATGATTATTAGCATGATTGGAGAATAATTCAACAGAAACACTACACGCGCACACACACAAACACACACGCACATACACACACACACACGCGCGCGCGCGCCACAATCATCTTACTCTCAATCAATTAACAGTCCTGTCTAAGGAACATGTCAGCCTTAGTCAGTAACTAGACTACAAGATCGCGCCACAATCATCTTACACTCAATCCTCATTCATACTTGGCTTAAAATACCTACCTTGTAGTATGGTCACCATTTCAAATAATCTAATAATCTAATCTAATCTATAATATAATCAATAAAATACAGTTTATAATATAGTCAATCTAAAATAAAATGCGGATAGTTGCAGTATTATATATTTAAATTTCCCCGACTTAATATTCTAAATAATAAGTTATCATTGGGATTTTTGTCATTTCAAATTTAAATTTTATAAATAATAAACAATTTGTTACCACTCTAACAATTTTGTTTAAAGCAAAAACTATTTGTATACTGAACAAACTGTCATAATATGACACTACCCACTTGCTTGTAAAATTACGTATCTAAAATAATTATTGAGTTTTTAATACAAAAAATCTCTTAATACATTTTATAAACCAATAAATTTGGTAATAGGCTTTGGATGTTAATATTAAAATAAATCATTACCCTGAATTCTTGAAGCTTGAAGTTTACGGCATACGGTTCTGGGTTGAAAGGTAAATCATTGCAAACACAAAAACTCAATTTAATCGAATCAAATCAATCTGTAAAAAGACCAAATTTCATTCTCATAAATAATCATTATAAATCTTATTTATGCCAAAAATAAACTCAAAAACTTAATAAATTGGAATGATATTACCTTTTCAATATCCATTGTACTTGTCACAATGTTGACTACCGACAAGAAATAAAAAATAAATTAGATCATTTAAATTAATTTTAAAAAGTTAATTTTATCTTCGGGAGACGAGGAGATAAAATAGAACTACAAACATATACTTATAGTTTATATGTTCTAACGTGGCAGAGTTGGGTAAACCTCCTGAAATCTCTTGTAAAAATGGTGTGAAAGATTTTGATGATAATTTGTGACAATGAATGTTTAAAATGTTTATGTTGGAAGTAATATCTCTATATATAAAATTGAATGTATGTCTGTCTGTCTGTCTGTCCTTTATGCGTTGCCAAACTACTCATCCGATCGCCATGAAATTTTAGGAAGTTGCTCTACATGTGTCCGGGAAGGTTTTAGTGAAAAAATATTTTCGAAAACGCCATAAGTTTCCATTTTATGGCGTTATAAATTTCTAATGTTAACCTTATGGAGAGTAAGTTTGTTTACAAATTGTCTACAATGAAAACATTTGATTTCTTAGCTACAGCTGATTGGTTTACTTTCCATTAGCAATACCGTATGCTTTACTATCCAATGCCATCTGAATCATTCATTAAGGTTAAACTATGAAGTAAATATGTACTGTAAAAAATGAACAGCTTTATTCACCACGTTAATAGTTAACGGTTTTGGGAGATTATGTATTTATATTTTTATTTTCTGTCTCATTAAAGTCACGTGTTTATATGATAATTACAATGTTCATATTATTACGTTTATTATAATAATCAGCTGTTGTATATCTTTCCTATAAAAGCCGTATTACAGTTAGGTTTCGTTTGGGTTTGGATTCGATTTGAAAATTGTGAATTAATCCACTCAGATTTATTTGTTTTATGGGAATGATATTAATATGTTTTATCGTTTCAGTAGTTAAACTTAAAGTTAACATGTATTTACTGTCAGGCGTTTAAAATGTTTATGTTGGAAGTAATATAAAATTATATAATAATCGTCCACGATTTCAAGATACAGATGTATGTGTCAGTCATTGAAAAAGCTAGATTCATAGCATATCGTATGTTGCGATTTCATATGTATCATAGCGTAATTCAACTAAGATGGTCGTCAACAATTTATCAAAAACGTCTGCAGTACCCGTTCTGCTATGCCGTGGATCACTGGCAGTGGTTCGCGTCGTCTCGACTCCGGTGTCTCTTAAGCGCTTGTCTACGGGTATTCGCGTGCTCGTCAACAATTTATCAAAAACGTCTGCAGTACCTCTGACAACAGTCGCTAAATGGTAGTTGAGGTGTCCAGTTATAGAGCTATAGGTAATTAAAGTAGTTATCTAGGCATTACGTAATTCAAAGTTTCATTTTTATATCATAAAACGATAGTTACATGTTAGTTAAAGGATGTAATAGCATGATAATCATTACCGTTAATTGTAATGAATGATTTTGAGCTTCCAAACTCATCAGATACTAAATACCTAGGATTGATTTTTGATAAAAATTTAACATGGGAGCAGCACATCAATATGTTATGCTCCAAATTTATCGTCACAGCTATTTTTGTTAAGTAGATTTGCAAAATTCCAAAATTTATTTTTGATGAAATTAATTTTCTCATCGTTGATAGAGTCGCGACTGACGTATGGCATTGTACTCTGGGGCTCCGCTTCCGGCAGGCTGTTTTCCTGCGTATTCAAAATTCAAAAAAAAGCTGTCCGAATAATGACGGGAGTAAATAGGCGAACATCCTATCGGAGTATTTTCCCTTCTTTAAATATATTAACTCTAGCATCGCACTATATTTTCCATATTATACGGTTTTATAAATTTAAATTAAATTCTATTCAAACCGGTGCAGACATTCATAATTATAATACGCGAAATAAATTCCAACACAGGCAAACCGCACATAGAATAGAAATAACAGCTTCCCTTCCTCAAAATTTAGGTCCAAAATTGTTCAATAAACTCCCAACACATTTAAAACAAATTGAAACCCGCTCAGTATTTGAGAAACATTTAAGGCATTTCTTGGTGGAGGGGGTTTTTTACTCTGTCAATGAGTTCTTGGAATGAAATAATTGTTGTATTTATAAGTTTTTATTATAATTTGCATCTGTATTTTGTCAATTTTAATTTTTATGGAAGACTCTTTATTTTATTTTGATTGATATTTTTGTTGCAATACAATTGTAAAAAATTGTCAATCTGCAAATAAACGAATTTTGAATTTATATTTTTCTGAAAAAATTAATGTATTTTCATCTCTTTGAGCTGAAAATACATAGAAAAATAGCTTTGATCATGGTTCATAACTCCTTATAACCATGGGTCTGATGTATTGCCAATACCCCCAGAGCTAAGACCCATGTCAAAAATAACCCTTAACCATAACTTGACACCTCAACCACCTTTTGCGACTGTTGTGTAGTCAAATATGCTGTCACAAAATTAATTTGGTTACTAAGCGGCGGAGACAAAATATTTCGCCACTAAGGTAGATTCATAGACAAAAAGTCACAACTTGTGTTTACTGTAGTTAGTGCCATATGTGCGTTGACGGCTTTTGAATGACGCCTTCAACAATGGAGCGGTGATTTGACGACATGCCTGCACTCAGGATAGTATGCTAATGTTGCAGGCGCTTTTCACGATGTTAGCTAGAAACAGATCAGACAGCTGACAATTTTATTACTTAGATGGCGTTACTTAAAAGAATCTTCATTTGTGGCAGAATATTACTCGTACATTTCAGTCCTATGGAAACAAAATTAATGTTTGACAGTACAGTATGTTTCACGCCATAGTTAAAAAGATGGCTGATGTGTTAAATTTAAGTTAAGGAGGTTATTTAGAGGACTAACTAATACCATTTTTACTGTAGAACACGATGGTTACTCATTAATTATCAGGTGTAATTGTGTGGTAATTATATTTTCTAAGAAAATAAGTAGGTTAACTATTTTTTGAGTGACCACAGATAGGTTGAAATTGACCCCTAGAGGGTCCAACGCAATACGATAACGGTAATGCCAGTAATGCCTTCATAAAATTAACATTGTTCTTATGGGACTGAAATTCAAAAGGACGGCACTGATGACACTCTTCAAAAACTAAAATAAAAATTACATAAATGCTTGAAAAAAATGTATGGCGAAAACGTACTTTTGTGTCATTTTAACAATATTCTACAAAATAATTTTGAACGCTCAAAACTCGTAACATGGTTAAATTGATTCAGAAGCAAAATGCATCAAAAGACAAGTGGTTTTCTAGCATGCATGTAATTTTAATATAATTTTTAATGTGTTTAATTTGCACATTTAACTTACTAACTTTATTAATTACTAACTATAGGTTTTGTAATACGAGAAAAATAGTGATTCATACAAAAACTAAAGTGATATTAACTATTCATGATAATAACTACTATACTATGTGACGGAAGAGATGAAAAACCAAAAAAATATGCAGACGATATCAGGCCTGTCGAGTGTCGCGCGCTCTGTTAGCGAACGGCGGAACTACGTCGCCGCAACTAACGTTCATGTTGGCTACTCACACGATGACTGTCGGCCGGAACTCGTGGCGTAGTTCTGTAATCCAGCTACTTGGAGGCCGGGTGTTTGGACTTCCATCGTCCCCGGAGTCGATTCCCTTAGTCAATGTTCCCTGTGACGTGTCCGCACGATGGGTGGGCGGAGTGGAGACGGTGTAAGGATCGTCCCCCGCCAGGTTTGAGGCCGATGGCCTCCGTGGGCAGCGGTTTGCTGGCGACCGCTTGCCGCCCCGAGTGGGTTAGGGTGGGACCCCGGGGAAATGGATCTCTGGAGGGATATCCAACGAGCAGGCACTGCCGTTGTGACAAAAATCCCCTGATCGACCACAAACCCGCGGCGACATGTCCCGGACCAAGACGACGGGATACACTCAGGCGAGGTGGCGGGACTCTCACCCAATTTTTACTTTCTCTCCTTAAACGTAGTATATGGAGAAAGTATTGTTTTTGTCAAAATTTTCGAATTTGAGTTGAGGGTGGATATATCCGTTTTGGGGTCCCCTGAATCCAAAAAAGTGGGTTTGGACGTGATGTCTGTGTGTCTGTGTGTGTGTGTGTGTGTGTGTGTGTGTGTGTGTGTGTGTGTGTGTGTGTGTGTGTGTGTGTGTGTGTGTGTGTGTGTGTGTGTGTGTGTGTGTGTGTGTGTGTGTGTGTGTGTGTGTGTGTGTGCGTGTGTCTGGATGTGTACAGAGCCACCCCGTTGGTCCGATTTAGATTAATGTTATTCTTATGGAGAATAATAAAAAATCTATTTCTTCCTTATTTTCTAACCGTTTTCCATGAAACTTGGTATCAAGCGTATGGTCAAATCACCCAACAGAACCAACTCAAAAAAGCTTTGTATTACAATCGGGGGGGGGTGTTTCCCCCATACTTTTCGAACAATTAATTTAACTTTGTCTCTCTCGTTTTTATTTTCAGAAATGGGATGATTATTTTTGAAACAAAAAATTATTAAATGATATTTAGGTAAAATTTGAAGAACATGATAGTTTTAATGCAGATTTTCTTTTATAATTTACTTAAGGGAGAAAGTATGTGTCAGTTCACTGATACCGTTTATTATATTTTCCCCCTAAATATTGACCATTATTCTGAAGTGGTACTATTTTGTCCAAGCAAAATTAAATAACAACATATCTAAAATAACCTGTATTTTTTACCTTAATTTTTATGTTAACATGATCATTTAAGACCCTTGCACTTTTCGGAACTTCTACGGTTACTGTGGTAGTAGTTTTAACCATTATTATAAATATTCATTGTTTTAACGAATTATATTTTAAGGTAAGAATATTTTAAGGAGGCGGCGTGGTAGCAGCTGTGTCGAGGGTTGTTGATTTTCATTTGGGGGTTCTTATATTCTCAAAATACCCTCCGTTTGGTATACACTCATAATAAATGAACGGTGGCTTGATACATACTCTCTCTCAGTAAATTTTTAAAACCTACAATCTATAAGAAAACAATCATATTCTTTAACTTTAATTTAAGTATAATAAAAAATATTTAACCACCAATGCGTTCTACAGAGTCTATGAAATAATGGATCTTAATCTAAGTTGTGATGACTAATATATTTTTTACCACTTATTAAATTTTGTACAAATATTCTTATACATTTAATTTGGTGTGCAACAGATTAATTAAACTAATTTTAATAATTAATTTAACAACGATTTTCTTTAACATTGCTCATGACAATTGTTTGTTTTGATATGTATTTGAAATATTTATGATTACAAACACTATCAACCAAATTCTTAGCTTGCTAACAAGAGAAATTAAGCTAAAATATTTGTTTGACGTTTTTCGGTACTTCTAAAGATAGAGTAAAACTTTATTTTGCTAAATTGTGTAGCTTTTAAGCTATTTCTAAAAAGATGAAAGTTTTTGAAATTACATTACAATTTTTTGAAACCCCCCAGATTTTGTGTACAATTAACCCCCCCCCAAACTATTCTTTCCAATTGATCTATATGCCTGGATTATGAACTAGTCCGAGTAAATGTAGAAATATATATCTACAAAATTTTGGTCTCGATCGGACAATTTTTACGAGAATTATCGTATTCACAGATACATACATAAATATGGAATCCAAATTTTGCCTAAAACAGAATTTTGTCAAGTGACAATATCTTTTCACAGAATAGCGCATGGGCCAATTTAAAGTAAAAGCATAGATGAACGGATAGTAAATCCGTTATAATAATAAATAACTTATAATCCGTTCCTCTCTGGTAAAAGGTACACTACCGTATAAGTCTTATCATCCCTTGGTTCGGATTCCACGTTATTCTGTAGGTACCATATAGTTGCCATTGGCTGTTGGGCTATTAATTAACAGTCCTGTCTAAGGAACATGTCAGCCTTAGTCAGAAACAAGACTAGAAGATCGCGCCACAATCCTACAGTCAATCCTCCTCATTCATGGCTTAAAATACTTACCTTGTGGTATGGTCGCCATTTCAATTATCTAATGTAATCTAATCTAATCATCATGGGTGCTCTCGTTTCCACGGAGAAACGTTACAAAAAGAAAACACCTTTTTGGCGTTGCATAAAAGCACATGCAGATTGTAAATAGTACAGAAATAGAGATAAAATCGATTTCGGCTTTTCTGGGAGATAAAACGTACAGATACATCTTTATGTTGTCTTAGTCTAGTCTCAACCTACGCAAGACAGTGTAGCGCACAGAAGTCAGATATCAATGTTCGTTTTACGTGTGTTTGTTAATGTTTAATACAGTACATGGTACTATTTTTGTAAGACCTTCAAGAATGATAAAGAAGCAGGTAATATCAATATACACCATTATTAACTGTTAAAACAAGCCAAAACTATTTCTTTCCGCACCATCATAGTTGCTAATGTAATTATCCACAGTAATCCGCGGAGGCTTCATTAAAAAAAATCAAGTAGTGGTCTTCATTGTGATAAGACTACAGTCTGAAGGTTGAGGAGGTTGAAGTATCACCCTTTTAGTCCTTATTAATTAAAAGTGTACTGATTACAAAGTCCTTCCGACAATTTAAATATTTAACGGGCATTTTAAGTAAAAACCAGATAGTTCATTCAGAGAGGAACGGATTATAAGTATCCGTATCCTTTAGTATCCGTTCATCTATGGTTCATTCCAGTGTTCAAAGTGTTCCCTATGAATCAATTAGATAGACCTGTTGCATATCTAACAATAGATACATTTTTATTATTAGTATTTACAGTTACCTCCAACAAAAAAATCAATTTTCTTTGGATTCTTCTGATTCAGTATCTATAATTAACTCAGATTCATAGAACTATTGTTAATTTCATCTATTTATATCCCTAGCAATTTTTTATCATTAAACTTCAAACTTCAAAGTGACCATGGAAATATAACAAACTTGTATCATCATAAGATGATATTTTGCTAAAGTCATCGGGACAGTTTTTTGGTGTTATTTTAGGGAAAATTAAAACTTACTCCTCAATGGTGGCAACATTGCTTGATTGGAGACTAGTTTGTTATTGTCTATAACAAAAGTAAAATTTTCATACATTTGATAGTTTTCGAAAGCTAAATAAAAATATTTATGTAAATTATTAGAGTACTACTAAACAAGTTTCTGAAGTTATTTAACATCAATATTGGTTATGGATAATCCAGGTAAAATATTATTCAAAAATAATTGTCCTTATAGGTTATAAATAAGTAGGCCCTACTGAAAGCTGTGTCATCTTGTAAGAGCCTAGGTTACTATGGGGTTTTGAATTTAACTATAGCTAAAATTTGTGAAGTTAAAATTTGAAGGATTTTCAAATAGTTAAATTTTTTATTTGGTTGGAAAACATATAATGTTTTAAAAATTAAAATAATTTGAACACTATAAAATTTAATTTATACTTAAGTAATCATTGTAATTTATTACAGAAGATCAACACAGCCAAGATAATAACAGGATCATTTCAGCCTTGATTATTCAAAGTATATTCAAGTTTATATTATAAGTATATTCAAGTGGTATATTCAAGTTTACAGAATCTTGTGTTATTTCTTGTCGCTCTATTGTTTCTCCATAAGCTTAAATAAATACCTTTTCTTAACTTTGAAAACACTTAAGTTACAGAAGATTATTGTATTAGACCTAACAATTTATTGATTTATTAGGTTTATTGTCATACTCTACAGAGTGTTGTTTGAGTTTACTTGCCTCATGAAGGATGGGGCTACTAACTTAAGGGTACGCATTCATAAAGTTCCTACACCGTACGAACTATTAATTTAGAAATTTCAATTTTGATGAAACAACATTTACATCAGATCAATTTTGTTTTACCTTTAAGACCTCAAAATATTTCAGTAACATTAACGTGAGGTATCAGATTGAATGATAGGCCTAATCAATATTTTTGAAACAGATATTTTATTGTTATATCGCTAAAATGGTGTAGGGCGCTTATAAAAACCTGCAAGGGGGATGTCCCTTTATCAGTACTTTTGTTGCTACATTGTAATATTAAATATAAATGCATTGTTTAATGTGTAAAACCAAGCAAATAGTGAATGAACATAAATGTCATGTAAATTCAAAGGTTAAAACCTTTTGCTTCAAATTTCAAATAATAAGCCTACTGTTTGATATTATAATTAATATATATGAATAAGTATATTTCTAGTAATTAGTTTGTATTAGGCTACTCTTTGTAATTTTGAAATATTATTTAAGTTATGTCGTCTGAACATCAAACACTTACCGTTTAGAATACTTATGGAAGTATATATGTATCTTATGTCCTGAATCTTAATTAATTTAGATGTTCCTTTCTAGCAGGTGATGCTGGGGACATCAAGGATGAAGTGAATAACAAACAAAACTGTGAATATGTGATAAAAACTGGTGCTAAAGAGACTGGTATTGAACCAATTAAGATGGAACCAAACCTGCCCTCGGCTGAAGTAATAGACTTTACGGTGATTTATAATAAAAATAAATATGATGTGCAGTTCCCGCTTGATGACAATGTAGGCCAACTTAAAAAACATTTAGAGGATGTCATAGGTAAATAACTTTATGTATTTATTTATAATTCATTGTGCTATTAATTGAAAGCTGTTTAATTTATATTGTCATTTTGTTACTCATGCATTGGCGTTGACCGAAAATAACTGAAGAAACTTCATAGAGATTCATTGATGCTTCAAATTCAACAAAAAATTTTAAAGTTATTATTTTATTATCTGAGACTAGAAACCTATAGGTAATAAACCTAAAGAGTTGTTGAATGTTACTTCAATAGCCGACACTATAGTTCTGGAGGCCTTTCTCTGGTTAGTCAATAAAAATAGGCCTATGAAACATCTAATAATTCTTGCACATTATTGTGAGACTGTGATATTGATGACTGTGAGACACCTGTTGCTCTCCTGTCTGAGTTAAAATCGAGCCTCTTTCACTGCAACTGTGCACATCACAATTACTATTTCTAATACAACCACCTTTTAGCTTGATAGATCAACAGTAACTTCATAAATGATGTTATGATTTCTTTACCCTGTTTACTGTGTATTCACTACTAGCCAAAAAAATTATTATAGTGGAACCCCTCAAATCCAAACAATTTAGGACTAAAGCCTATTCGGATTTAAGGGGTTTGGATTTCCAGGGTAATAATATTACACACTTACATCGTCACTGTATTTGCGGTAGGCGACGAGAGATGCGATGATTTGGGTTACACAGGCTGAGCGACTAATTGTTCGAAAGGGCAGTGACCTTGGCGGGTGGATGTACGTCTGGTGACATGTCATTGTTGCTAAGCAAAAAAAATCATTCTTCCTTACCCCCTTCTTTTACTGGGATATGTTTCGCGCCTGCCTATTGTCTAGTGAGCGTTTTCCTGTTGATTAGTGCTTATCGCTAATAAGTGTCCGTATCCCAGTATGTACGACTGGTGAGATGTCATTGTTACTAGGCAAGTGTGTGCTAAAAATAAATCATTCTCCCCTTACCCCCTTCTTTTACCGGGATACGTTTCGCGCCTGCCTAATGTCTAGTGAGCGTCTTCCTGCTGATTAGTGCTTATCGATAATAAGTGTCTGCATCACCACTTTACCATATGTGCCATCTAGTGACTCACTCTTTGGAGCAATTTTTTGGATGCTGTGGTTTTTACCCTTGAACTATGTTTACAATTCATAGTTGTACAGTATAACTTTATAAAATATTTTTTTTCAATTGTGAATCCTTAGAAATAATGAATAGAATTTATGGATATTAATTTTCCAGGAGTTCCATACTCTTTGCAAAAAGTGATGATCAAGGGTCTCGCTAAAGATGAGAGAACGTTGAGGGAACTCGGAGTTACCAAGGGCATGAAGGTCATGGTCGTGGGCTCTAAGCTCACTGACGTTTTGGCAGTCTCCACTCCGAGCTCACAGGTAACCAGCGACCCCTTGTTGATTTCAGTAAAACTATGCGTTTCCCTCAGCCCGGATTTATTTTCCTAATTTGTGGACTATCTAAAAACAATTGTATACAATCTAAAAATGGAGTAAATAACGAGGATATATTTCGTTCAGAAAAAAACAGAAGCTGAAAATAGTTAAAAAATAATATATACAATTTATTGTTTAATTTAAAAATTAAAGAAATTTTAAACTTTTGCCAGAAATTTTCAAAGCTAAGATACAAGCCAATTTTTTAAATTTAATCCAATAGGCCCTACATACATTTAGTAGAAAATTTAATTCCCTACATATAAATGGTCATAAAATAACAAAAAATTAACACCTGCATTAACTAGGCCTATGTTTAAAAATGCAGTACACAGTAAAAGTAAAAAATTGAGATATCTGTACCGTTATTCAATGTTGTTAAACATACAACAGCATATTTTGGAAGCCAAATATTAGTTCAACACTAAAATATTAAAAAATGTATATATTTTATTTTTTATTTTATTTTGTGTATTTCTACGCCAGTGGCATTTTTAACGTTTTGATGGGGAACGGTCCAAACCCCATTGACCATTTACATGAATAAAAAGATATATACAGAGGCTATATGTATATAGATGAATAAATACAATTTACATGTAGATGGGCCTACCTGTGGTAAAAAAAAATGGTTTGTAAAAATAACTTAATTTTACTGAAACTACATATTTATTTAGGCCTAAGTATAATGATTTGAGTAAAAAACACAGGCTACATAAATAAAATCAACTTTAAAATGTATTTACAATACTCCCCATGGTTAGTAAACAAACAACTAATCAATCAATATTGCGCAACTCTGATCTGTAAACAATATGACATCGTGACGCCGACAACTGCTGAAGTTTATTGCTCGCTGCAGGCTATTGCAAAATGAAATATACCAATCGAAAGGGCAGACTATCCAGAGTAGAACGGTGTTTAACATGGTATATTCCTTATTCTTACATCGCTTGCGAATCCACAGACGCATAGGCGGCGTGACGCTGGGCTGGTAGCGGGGTTACCGGATGGACACACGGGCGCGTTGATGGGATTCAGCAGGTTTAGGAGATAAGCCTAACTGATAATGCTGCATCTATGTTGATACCTCTTCGTGAAAACGGGGGCAACTACTGTGATGAAACACCTTTTTCACTATACCTTATGGACGAAGGCTCCTCTCCAGTTGTAAAGTTAGGAGATAAGCCTTAACCTTTATGTTGTAGTAGTGTTTTAGCAAAGAAATACCAGATTCAGATTGGTAGCTCAGCGGTAACATGCTGGCCCAGTCACAGGTTGCTGGATCGAACTAATGGCTGGCAACTCTGGTGACTGGTGATCATGTGACTCTTTTCACTACGGTACCTCACTGTCTTTAATTAACTACACAGGCCCTAGGCCCATGGTGATGGCAGTTGAAGTTAAAAAAATATGATACTTCCAAAGGATTTTTAAATCAGATAGTTTCAACGAGTAACTAGATATTCTTCTGCAATTAATACCACTGTATAATCAAGTCAATGTAGATACAGTTACATCACAGTTAATTTTTCACAGTGAGTGTATTTTGAACATGAACAGTTCCTACCATTCTCTGATGAGGACATATTCTTTTTAAAGTTTTTATTCTCTTAATATTACTAACTTTTGATCTTAGATTACAGTGGAACTTGGTTATAGCATCATTGAAGGGACCACACAATTAATGACGCTATATCAGAGTGACACTATAAAAGAGGTTACATAATTTTAATTTAAAACCGAGGAAAAATAGAGAAACACATTTTTTACACGAAATTAAGACATTTAATGAAAGTAATATGAAATACACATAAAAGTTTATGTTTATGACTGACTGAACTACTCTATACTATATAAAAAATCTAATTTGAAAATATTGGTTAACGGTAAGACAGCAATAAAATGCCGTTTCTAAAAATAGAATGTAGATAAACAATAGCCGCAGCCCTCACGTTGCACCACCGACCGAACTTTCTCTATTTAGCTATATGTTGCCTTCATCTCGGCCCGATTTTCTTGACGTTATATTTGAGGTTTTAGAATTTACTGACGATATATCCGAGGTTTTACCTATGTAAATACCTATAGTTTGGCGGGACCTAAAAATAAATGACGTTATATCCGAGTTGACGTTAAAGCCGAGGCCGCAATAACCAAGTTGCACTGTATTTACGAAGGTTATTTAAATTACATTTATAGCAGCAAACTTGACACTAGTAAAATTTCTATTGATTTAGGAATTGTTTGTGATGACTCAAAACTAATCTGATCTTTACCAAATTTGGTCTTGATCAGACAATTTTTACAAGAGTTATCGTATTTTCAGATACACATAACACACACGCGTACACACACAAACGTGCAGTTACCCTTGTGAGATCCATGGGTTAGACAGCATTGTCAGATCTAGTGTAAGGATTAGTTTTTTCAAGAAAATATAAATCACTTAACAAAAAGATTTTTCATGCTTGATAGTGTGGACATAAAATTCAAGATTACTTTAAAATTTCTGACTCGGTTTTTGTAATTTAATGTGAGCCCCAGCATGTAAGTTGATGAGAGCTCCGGTACTGTGTTAAATGTGAGCTCCGTTGGTGGGTGTGTGCAATGTGAGCTCCAGCATGTAAGTTGATGAGAGCTCCGGTACTGTGTTCAATGTGACCTCAGTTGATGGGTGTGTGCAATGTGAGCTCCAGCATGTAAGTTGATGAGAGCTCCGGTATTGTGTTCAATGTGAGCTCCGTTGATGGGTGTGTGCAATGTGAGCTCCACTTTTTCTCCATCATGGGACAAAGTGCCAACGAATTCTGTTCTCTGTGCATAATGTGAGCTGTAGAGGCACCATGTTCAATGTGCAATGCTTTTAGTCCAATGTGATCTCTTTTCCTAAACTCCTGCGCCGTTGAGACTCTTGTTTGTCAATTGAATTCAGGCTCATCTTTTCCGCCTGACCTCCGCTTAGTTACTTTTTTATTTGCTTAGCTACTTACAAAAACACTGTCTACTGGCTTCAGTGTTTTTTATGATTCTTACATCAATTGATTAAAAATATTATGAAGTAGGCCTAATTTCATACTTTTGTGGTAAGGATAATTCTAAAAAATAATTTCACATGCCAGTTTTGTCTATAGGTAAGAAGTAAATTGGTTAGGTACTAGTATAAAAATTGTGTTATGAGAAGGCCTTCCATGATAAGTTCTTCACATTGAGACACTGGGATAAAAATACCATTCTTTAGTGTACGTATGAAATGAAAATCCTTTATTTGAGTGTTTTGGATGTAAATTAAAAGGTTGGTAAAATTACAAACCTTTGAATATTACAATCTTTAAAATTCATAATGGCGTTAGTAATTAATTATTAAATATCTTTTATAGGGCTTTTCCAAAGCATCTGTATTTTTAACTAGACAATAATTCTAGACATGGAGAAACTCCTCCTGTATCAAGTGATTACCCAATAATTTACGCTAAAAATTGAAAGTTCCAGATATTAATTATATCATATTGTAAATAATACTATACCTATCAATTAAAATACAAAAACTATAATGATAATGCAACAAATAACCACAACACTCCACCTCTGAGCTAGCAGGGCGACACAAGATAGCGTGCGCTCAGAACGAGAGTTGGAACACTACTGCCCCCTCCACCGTCCCAACAGTGGCCACTCACGTACATGTCCACTAGGGGCGATAATAGTGATGTCATTGGTTACCTCTGCCAACTTAACTGAAACAAAAGAAACTGTAAGACAATTAATTAACCCGTGTAATTGATTATCGTGTTTATCTTTTTTCGGCAACATTCACTGTTATTTTTCTGTGCTCCGAACGATTACGAGGCCAGAGACCAACCAATGGCCTTTTTATGTCTTGGAAAAGCGGATTGTTTTTTCGTATCCGCGAAACGTCACAAACAATATGTTTTAGTGTTATGTGTGTTTTTATCCCTGATGAGTAGAACTGCTCCGAAAAATAATGGTAAGTGTTTCCCAAGAAAAGATAAACATGATGAGAAACTACAAATGTTGATGGTCATGTGATTGGTTTTGTCCATAGGATGCTGCCGGGGATGACAACAGCAACACCACTTCCACAAAAGAACCCTTCTGTAGACAAAAAATGCACAGGAAAGTATTGGATAAAGGTATACCAGAAGATGTCATGCCGGGAATCAAAGATGCCAAAGTATGTAATTCTGAATATTTCTCTAGAAAGTGATGAGTTTTCATTGTAACTGTTTTGACTAGATTTAACTATATTATTTGTGTCCACACCGGAGGAAGTTTACACAGTGATAAAGTAAACCAGTGAACTGTTATATACTTTCTCCCTTAAGTAAATTAATAATAATCGTCACATTTGGCGAAACCATCACATTATTTAATGACTGGTTTGCAGCTTAAGGTCACATTAGCCAATTAAACCTGCTCAAAAGCCTTTAACATGTTCACTGCGGCTGGCAACGATCAGTGAGAAACTGAGGGCTGTTCGGGAGCAACCGTAACTGATCGGTGACATTTTTTATTTATTTTCAAATGCAACAATAGAGACAAGTCCAATTACATTGCAGCATTAATACAATTATAAATACAAATAATTTAATATAAAATATAAAACTAGCATATTACGTCTACTGACGTCAACTGACAAATACGATAATAATAAAAAATAGAACAAAAATAACAATCCCAACAAATCAATACTAAAATGATAAACCTGACGCGCCAATGATTTATGTACGACTATAAAAATAAATGAGTCATTTTGAAATACTATTCAGAAGTCCTTGTCCCTCCATCTGCGTTGTACGAGAGTATCAGATCACTGTTGCCGTGTGTAGGGTATGTGTGAATTTTTTGGCTTTTAAAAGTTAAAAAAAATCTAGTTGGAACACTAACCTTAGAAGTGGTAAGCTTTTGACTTTTGACTGTAACATAAAAATAATTACTTATATCTTCTTGAAATACCAAGAATAAACAAAAAAAGCATAAAACATAAGCATAAGCCCCCCCCCTTATAACCACTAACTATAAAAGCAAAACAGGTGTCCACTGCAATCCCAATTAAGCCTACAAATGCAGTCAACTTCCACCCAAGCCGGCCACTGTTTATTTAAGGTGAGCCCTCCACTCCGCTATACCACACATTTGCAAGCCAAATTGGGATTGCTCATGGTCAGGATTCGAACCCTAGCACTTCTGAATGGCTAGAACGTTAAGATCTTCAGCGCAGCGCTTTAGCCGGTTCAGCCACCAGTGCATAGTAGTAGAAAGCGCTTACTTGGTTATAAGACATATCCGGTGGCAGTCTAATGCACTTCGTGAGCAGGTTTGGTTGCTTGCCCTCAGAGGACAACACGGTCACGAAGGTGGTAAGTTCATTAAAATTGACGACAGATGCCTCCACCTTCCACTTCTTATTGAATTTGTAAATGCGTCGTGAATTACGACTTTACCACTTCTAGGGTTAAATATTAAGTAAGCTATGTTCAGCGTCCTAGTGACCTACATGTCAGTGCCAGCCGCAGTAAACATGTTAATAGTGTATTAAATGTATGTATTATTCTGTTTACATGAGAAAATATGTGTCGGTTAACTGATACTGCTTATTTGGATTCAGGAAGCGTCAAATCTGACATTTTTTGCATCAACTCATGTTCGAAAAATTTTGATGAAACTATTACTTTCTCTAATATAGTCTGTGTGGGGGGAAAAGTAAAGACAATACAAGCTATTTATAAATGTGGTCCTGACCCAGTTAGCCTTCTTAGTTTTTGAACTCATGATATATTAAATCAAGCACTAAGGATAGCAAGACACCTTATTTTTTGTACCAATAACATAATAGCCCATCAAACTTTCACTGGATCTGTTCCAAAGTGGTTTTACTTTTTACTAATTTTATTTATTCATTCATCACCACAAAAAATTGAACTTTACATTGTTCTTCTTTGTTGTTGGAGCCATTCACTAATTTAGTTCTAAAGAAATCTAATGATAGTTTTAGAAACTGTGTGATCTTCAGTTGTAAAAATTTAGAAAATTGTATTAAAATTTGTTCTATGACATTTTCTCCTCACTACTTTTTTTCCAGGAAGCCCTCCCACCATCTCCTCTTGTCGGAATGTTGAACAAGAGTGGTGGCAAGGTTCGACTGACTTTCAAACTGGAACTGGACCAAGTGTGGATCGGGACCAAGGAACGGACGGATAAGATACCCATGAACTCGATCAAGAGCATCGTCAGTGAGCCCATTGAGGGCTTCGAGCAGTATCACGTCATGGTTAGTTTTTTTTTATAATTGTTTGGGTTTATGCAGATTAATAGATTATACTCTTACTCTCATGGCCATTAGTACCCAAGTAGGGTTTAGGCCTCGTCAACTTTCCCTGTCCTGCGCTTTTGTCAATTCTTACTCCTGCTCTTGTGATTTGAAATTTAAACACATGCATTTCCGAATTCAAACAAAATTTCCGAACTTGAACTGAGAATGGAAATATCTGTTTTAAGACATCCAGAATCCAAAAAGAATCAGCAGTTTTCAGGTGTCTGTCTATATGTCTGAATAACAACCCCAAGACTACACCAAGTGTTCAATGTAAATTGTAAAATGTAAATTCAGTTTAAGGGTGCACTTTGGCCATGTCTTGAGAAATTTTTATAATTTCTCCATCAATTTTGATCCAAATTTCATGGTGTAGGTTTTCAAATATGACATTGCTGCATGTTCAAAAAACTATGGTTTCAAAGTTATTGGCTTTTAAATGTCCATTATTATGTTATTATGTCCATTATGTTATCATTATTTTAATTGTCTGGCAAAAAAATAAATTTATAAAATAATTTTACCATCACTTCTAAAACTAGTTAAAAAAAACTTAACAAATTATTATTGTGAATTATTAGTCTACGACTACTGGTTGTGGCTAACACAGCTGTCCAAGAGAGCCCAATGTTATTCTAATGGAAATGACTACAAAATCAAACTCTTTAATACTAAAAAACCATTTTTTATGAAACTTAGTACACAAAAAGGTTTTTCAGTACTTAGTATACTTAGTTTTGTTTACTTAGTCCGGGGTTGTTATGGTCACATCGCCCAATGAAACCTGTTCAAAAAATTTTGTAGGGGGGTATCCAAAATATTTTAACTTAAAAATAAGAGGGTGATGGAAACTGTGATTATTTGTAAAACATAATATGTATTAAATGTTATTTTATTGGGCTTTAAATAATGTAAAGAATTTGTAATAAAATGTGTCAGTGTAATGTTACTGTTTATTGTTTATCAGGCCCTACTAATCATGATATTTGACCAGATTAACAAGAACTTACTGTACTCATCTTTGTACAAATTCTGTCCTTCTCCATGGGCTGACTGAGTGTTTCTCGGTGTCACAGGGTCTACAAATGGGAACGACTGAAGCGTCACGTTACTGGGTGTATTGGGTTCCTGCACAATACGTTGATTCCATCAAAGATGCGATCCTCGGAACTTGGATGTTGTAGACAATGAGGTAAAGTGACATAGTTGACTTGATAGTCTCCACTTGATGTAGTTCAATAGAAAACTATATTTTATTTTACTTTCCGATATACAGTGGAATTCCTCAATCCCGTTAATCCAAAATCCCCGCAATCCGAACGTGTTATCTGGAAAACAAAAAAATGAAGTAGCTGTAAATTTAAAAAAAGGATGATTTAATCACACAAATTTATTTTTTACTGTTTAACCCAAAAAATACAATAAAAGGTTGAACAAACCCAAGTTTTTCAATGAAAGTCTTTATCTGTGGAAGTGAAAAAAATATTCACGTGGATGCAATACCAAGCCAGCGTCGCATAATCACGTAGTTCGGCTGTTAGACATACACACTATATACACTAATCAGCAGGTAAACGCTCACTTGTTAGTAGACACTAGACAGGTGTGTGAAACATCCTAGTAAGGGTGGGAAAAGGGGGAGAGTTTTTTTCAGCACACACTCACCCAGCAAAAATATGACAAGGGGGATGTATATCCACCTGCCAAGGTCACTGCTTTTTGGAACACAGAGTCACCCAGCCTGTATAGCCCTAATCACCGCTTCTCCCATGGTATTATTTCCCAGGAAATTCAAACACACCTAAATCCAAACAGGCTTGAGACCCAATTAGTTCGGATTTGAGAGGTTCCTCTGTACTTCCCCTTCCAAAGGAAATAAGTTGAGATGTGTCAACTTAACTGTTTTTTTTTAGAATTATTATGTTAATTAACTTAAATAGTGTAGTAGTATCTGCTTTAAAAAAATTCTAATCAGATTTAAATGTCTTTTCTCAAGATACCCCTCATTACACGGTTTAGAAAATGGAAAATAGTTTAGTATTCAGTATTTGATAGTTTCTAATTGAATAACCATTGGAAAGTTTACAATTTTTTATGAACTTTATTTTTTTTCAAATTTTTAAAGATTTATTTTGTTTAATTTTATATAATTTTTTTTTTATTCTTACATTTTTATTTTTTGGGATTTTATTTAATTTATAAAGATTAAATGTTTAATTTCTCTAAATTTTTGTATTTACTTTATTTTATTAATATATGTTATATTTTGAATTTTTATTGACATTTTTATATTTGTAGTAATTATATTTGATAGCTAAGAATACCAGGCAATTTTTATGAACTTTTTTTTGGTGTCAGAAGAGAAATTTAAAGAAGAGAATAAATTAGATTTAATTCTCTAAATATTATATAAGGTTTGTCTTTCGTTTTATCTCTACAGTTGTTGGATTTATTTTGAGTTTTATCCTGTAAATTTAATAAGTTAGATTTTGTATTTATTACTTTATAAATAAAAATAAAGTGGAACGCTCACTTACCTTTGAATTTTATGAGTACCTTATTTTTATTATTTATATGACAATTTTTGAACCATTCCCTAATGAGTGTTACAAAAAGCATTTAAAGAACCTAATACAGGTCATCGTGAGATGAGACACAGATATTTCAGATTTATACTGGGCTGACATCTCTGTTCGGTAAAATCTTTTTTTTGGATGGAGACATGTTGTTGGTGAGAAATTGAAAATAGACCAGACAATAGATTAATTTTTGATGTCACTGAAATTACTAACAGATATCTATTGGACATATTAATCATAGAAGTATCCAAAATATTTTCTTCAATGTCACCATGATAGGTAAGTAAATTATATAAAAAATACCGTAAAATTATCATCATGTTATAATTTAGATATTTTTTGCCATATAATAATCTATACTATAAAAACGTATAAACAATATTATCATAGTTTTTGAATTTGAGTTGTCAGTAAAAATTTAAAAAAATACTGAAAAACTTTGCCATCACTGAAAACATTTTATTTGTAGCTGTAGACACAATTCAAGATAGCCAATTTGTTCAAATTTTACTAGGGATTAAGAATATACAGGGTATTCATTAAAGTCGGGGATAAACTTTGAGGGTGATATATACAGGGGTATTATCCATGCACAGGCTTATATATAAAAACTTTCTAGTCCTGGTTGATTTTCTATATATTAATTTTCATTATCATAGTTTTCAAGCTCACTAGGATCGGACGCATAATTTACATCCCTATAAATGGAGAAATAAAAAAAAACTTCTCATAAGAGTCTGAGTCAGATTCATATCACTTTCCAGTAACATCAATATTTACCTCTAAGCAACTTCCAATAGCAGTCTTGTCCATTTTAGAAAATATCTAAAGCAAACTCAATGAAAATTAATAGTATAACTTATAATTGCAACTACGCAAGAGCATAAACAAAGCAACAAACAGCAGTTTTAAGATACGTAATTTTCAAACCTATATTGATTTTTTGTACACAGAGTTATTGTCTAGGGAAAAACATCAATAGAAAGCTTAGAACTTGCTGTTTACGGCTCTATCAAATTATATCCGGACTGAAAACAATCAAAAGGAACTGAGCGTCTACACGTAAACACCATACCATCGACACTGGCATTTCAATCGCCACTCGGAGGGTTAAAAATTATATATAATTTTGTTCAGTATTAAATGTATAATCAAGAAATGTTAAAAAGTATATAAATATGTATATACCTTTTTTAATGAACACATATATGTGAGATACATAATGTGACAATCAAGAAATACTGTAAGAATGAAAAACTAAAATCAGCGGTTCGCTTGATAAACAGTTCACTGGTGTGGAATATTAAGCGGTAGCTACAAGGAGTCCAAGATCAAATCTTTTAAAAAAGCGGTATGAGTGAGAGGTGTGTTACCACCACTCTGTCTCATTCCTACCCGTCTTTTCTAAATTGATAGAAAAAATGGCCTCTTAACAACTCACTGCCTTTCTGGAAAGAAATTACCTATGTGGGAACATAACAATGGTATCTGCAGCACTCTTCCCTAACAAGAAACAAAACTTCAGAGCGCTGTTCATTTACGTCCGCCAAAAAACTCACTGTAGATGAACACGTCCACCCACGGCGACAGCACATACGGCTCTGAACTCTGGATGAGCTGCACTACACACACGAAGCGGCAGACATACTTACAACACAGGCCACGCCTTCAGCAGCGTAATTCCGGTTACTTTTGGGTACCCCCCGAATTTTGGTTTGGGAGATTATGAGAAAAAATTTGAAGATGTTTCCGTACAAACTGCAGAGTTTGAAAAGTCTTAATGACGGACAAAATCAAACGGTTAGAGTTTAGTAATGATCTGCAGGAATTGAAGAAAAAAATGGTTTCTAAGACTTATTTTTGGTGACAAATTGACGTTCCACATTAGTGGTGAGGTAAATAAACATAATAATTCAAGGATTTGAGGGACCGAAAATCCTAGAGCGTCTATTATTTAACATGAAAGAGACCCACCTAAGCTGAATGTGTTTTGTGCAGTATCAAAGAAGAAGGTGTATAGTCCATTTTATTTCCAATAAGAGGGTGTCAGAGGAAATTCTTCCTTAAACATGCTGAGTGAATGGTTGACGCCTCAACTCAAAGAAGACAGTGATGATTTTGTTTTAGTGCAAGATGGTGCACCGGCACACTGGCTGCACGATGTAAGAGACTACCTTGACGACAATCTACCGCAGCACTGGATTGGCTGTGCTGCTGATGACAATCGACATTTCTTAATTTGGCTTCACAAAGGCTTAACCCCATGTGATTTTTTGTACCTTTTTTAGCTCAGGTACCGCATTACTGCTGCAGAACAAAGTATAGATAAGGACACACTTCAAAAAGTTTTTTAGAATTTGATTTTATAATGTATGCAAAGTTAGCCGTGGTTCACATTTTGAACAATTGTAGTATGTAGGATAAACTTGTGGTTTTTATCTTTCTAATGGTGTTTGTTACTCTTACTAAGTCAGTAAAACTTTGCAGTAATTTTTAAACAAAGTTATTTACTTCTTTTTGGTACACCCGGTATAAATATGGTTTATTCTTACTCTCCATGAAAATAAGTTTGCAGAAGAGCATAGGATTTTATGAAAAACCCTGAATACATTGGTAGAAAAGTATTTCAACCATTTCCAAGAAGTGAAAGTCAAAAACAATTTTATTCCAAAAGAGAATTTTACAAAAAAATTACAGTACTAAAATTTTTCATATTTTAAAAATTGAAATAAATTCAAACAAAGTATACAAATAGTATAAACATAATAATATTATCAAACAAGAGAAAGAAAAATTGGAAACGTCCTACATGGACCTAGAATGGTCTGTGCGTAGGCCTGAGTTTACCTGAGCATTGGTATTGAAATTTTTGGAAAAAAATGTATATATATTTATTATTGAAATAATTAAAAAAAACTAACTAAGCTGCCCTTCCACAGTGAAACATATATATATATATATATAGGGAAGAAAACTAATGATATAAAATTAATTTAAAAAAATATAAATAAAAGAATCCACAGTAGATGCTTAACTGATAAGTTCTGAAATGTATGGAGGATGAAGAGCGGAAGTTGGTCAGTGGTCAATCCAAGTCAAGTGGTTGTCAGTTGATGGCAGGTCCGCTGTAGTCAGAAGAGATAAGAGACTCTGCCTCCTCATCGCTGATTGTTAATAACCAATCTTTTAGCTTAATTTTGAAAATGTTATGAGATGGTGAATGAAATAACGTATTATCACTAAAACGAGAGAAATAATTTTGATATATGTGTAATGTAAAAGCTATTTGTTTTTGATAAAGATTTTTGTTGTTTAGAGGGTAACAAATTATTCAAAATGTAAGCAAATTCAAGAGAGCTTAATGTATTCCTTATCACTTCTGATTTTTACATTATAAATCAATTTACCAAACTTTTAAGCCTTACAACATTGAAAATTAACCTTAAAAATTTCAAAACCTGTGTTTAGCAAAAGCCTGTACTTTCCCATTTGGGATAGCCACCATAACCAATCTTTTCATAAATGCAGGTCATTGATGCTTCCGATGCTCTTGTTGTGGATGGGTTACATTTCAGGTATGAGGCCACAAACTATCTGGAATAGGCATGGCCTAAGGGACTTTGCTGCCCTAGGAGGGATCGGTGACCACCCTCCCCATATATCCCGTGTAATTGTTTACTCCTGTGCTCCACCCCTTCTTTGAGCAATTGCCAAACTGGTGATTGTGATACAATCGCTCCAAAGTGTTTCCCTAAACTGATAATTATGAACTAGAGATCCCAAGTGTAAATTGCATATTTTAAAATTATTTTAATTTCATAAGCTGGTTCATGTTTACAGTTGCAGGGATATATTTTTGTTTTTGTTCATATTTTACTTAAAAATATACCTGAAGGTAATTTAGGTCCTTTCATATTTTAAAATTTGCCGTTCCTTAAAATTTGTTTGCCGCCAGGTCCGCGTATGCCTATACACGGGGGGCCCAATCCCCCCTGATCTGGGGTTTACATGGCCACAGGAATAATGAGTAAAAAATGGGGAAAAATGTGAATGTCTTCACATTCTTGTAAAAAATTCTTTAGTTGGTTAGGTAGTTTTTTTCTTGTGCTCCTTCGCAAATGAGATGGATCATGTTTAACCCTAGAACACAAAGGCGTCGTCTGAGAGACGACGCGCAAGGTGTCATTTTTACCCCTTACCCCCTTCATCTCCACTAAAATTCACAAAATTCCATGTAGCTGTCGGTCTTCGCCTACTATTGAAAGGGTCTGGTTGGTGTTTGCTTGCGCCCTTTGTTTAACGAGATTTTAAAGTTTTTAAGTTTGCGTCGTCAGGACGACGACGCCTTTGTAACAACGCACAGTACGCGGTAGACTCGCCACGTGTAGGGATCGTGATGTCTTATTGCGTGTTATGGTGTTGGTTAAACATTATATTGGAAATATATGTTGTATATAGTGTAAATATTTATTTGAATTGAACCAAATGTGCAGTAACACTTCCTGCAGTCGTAAAACAATCCCATATGTGTTTTAAATACTAAAATCAAGTTTTTGAAATATATATATATATATTTGACACGATCCAGCGCCAGTTTAAATTTTTGGAAATAATTTTCGAGTAGTATGTTCTAGATGTTGCAGGAAAATTCGTGTTTTTTGTAATATTAAGTTTAAAATCTAAAATTTAACATATTTAAAAGAATCAATGTAAACAATGAACCAAACATGTTTATAACCGTTTACAGTTCTTGATTGAAGACGGCAAAGTACAATATGTGAATAGTGGTTTTTCATAAATATTATTTTATGTATGTAATAAATGTAAAATTATCAGGTTACTAAACAATTTGTAAAAACTTAATATAACATAGCTGTGCGAAATAAATAGAAAAATATTTCAAAACTTCCGTTTGATAGAAAACGTAATCGTTTTATTGCTTAAGCCACTGTAACAAACTTTTATTGATGTAAATAAATTTCTTTTGCTTTTCAATCCTCATTCCGTTTATAAAAAAATCAGTTGATCACAGGCTAATAATAACGGTTGTAATTAAACAGTAAATTTCGGCTTTGGCTTTGGCAAAGACGTTAAACGACATCGTTCAATTGACTAACCTCGTAGCCGAGTTGTAGCATGTCGGTGAACTATAACGCGAGTTAATCCACATAAATGTTTTCATTGAGTAATAAATGTGTTTTAATTTTTCTAATTAATTTATAAAAATGTCTTATTCTAAACGAGCAAAGCTGGTCACCAGGTACAATATCATAAAAACAAACTTTATGATATAAATCAAATATACATTATATGTAAAAATCGTATAAGCCCTTAAGTCGGCAAAATTTTTTAGAGAAATGCAAAAGCTCCTGAAGTCCTGGCTTCAGGCCACAATGTTGCCACGCAGTGGCGTAGATACACTTTTGTCATGGGATATAAATACCCCCCCCCCGAGTGAAGCCCTATTCTAGAGGATGTACTGTAGGGTATATAAGGGACATTTCGGTGAGTTGAATACTATATAAAGATCATGCAATACCTCCGTTGCCATCTTGGACTCCCGTCTCATATGAACAATGTTAATTTTTTGACAGCAGTTCAGATTAATTGATTGTCTTAAAAATGGCTGAGGTGTCAAGTGATTATCTAAGGAGTTATATTTTATTACTTTTTATCGTAAAAAAGATTTACAGATTGTTATTTTACACTCATTATTTTTATAACTAGATGTGACTTTTCAATTGATTATCGATTGAAATTGCAAGGTAATTATATAAAAACGTTTTTCAATAATAGTTTAATTCCCTAGATAACCACTTTATCTTAAATCTGACACCTCAACCATCTGTTTACGACTATCGTGTAGCTAGTAGTGCTGTCACAAAATAAACATAGTTCTTATGGACCTAAGACGAAACATTATGTCAGTTAGATCACTCAAAATGCTATTCGTCCTGCAGGCTAATGGGGCGTGATTTCTTGAAATACTACGTACACCGCCAGGAGGAAAATGAATTATATTTTATTGTTTTATGTTTATTCGTAAATATGAATAATGATTGAGTGATTTTTATATTTTGTTTCACAACATATACTATAACGTATTTATGTTATGCTATTTTCTTGTATTCTACGCTTGTTTTACTCTAGTGCAGTTTCCTACACTGCGACGTAGGGCGTTTTTTCAAAATTGATGGAAATTTTTCAGGCTAAACAGAAAATGATAGGCCTGACACAGATTTTGCGGCTGAGCGATTTGATGGCGGGAGGGATGACCAGTCGGGGAAGATCTCTTAGTTAAAATACTCTCTTATACAGTATTTCGACATGCAACATACAGTAACAGCAACGCACTGCTTTTTTATATTTTTTGTTATTGTGTAGCGGTATTTCAGGATATTTTTGTATAATTATTGTTGGTTATGTTATAATCTGAACAAACTTTTACGAACTCTGTTAATCTATTGAGTATTAATGTAAGTGTGCCAAATGAAGCTCCACAACCAGTCCAACAAGGTAGGAAGGTGTGTGCATTCTTACCTCCAGAATTATGGCGCATGACAAAACATTTCTGTGGACGTTGTCAAATGTCATGTGTGACGAACACTAAGGGACAATCTGCTGCCAGTGCCATAACAATTAAGATTTGGACATTAAACTCTTATAAAATTTTAATTCAATGTTCACTTTAAGTGTTTTTATAATTTAAAAAATTTCCCGGTCATTAAAAGTATTTTTTATTTATTTTCCAAAAAAGTAGCCTGGGAGACTACGCCTTTGTAACAACGCTTGGCTCAGGGAGCCTTTGTGTTCTAGGGTTAATCATGGATTTGCTCCAACCTACATACTTCACTTTAGTGGGTAAATAACATCACATAAACTTATATGTTGCAGTTGAATTGGAGATTAATTGTAGTTTTATGCATATTTATTGGACAATGTAACTATTAAATCCTTTCTCCTCAACCTACTTCAGTCAGTCAGACAACTGGCAAAAAAGCCTAAAACACGTTGTAAATAGTGTATTTAAATATATAAAATAATTCAATGCTTCACACCTGTTACTGTTCCACTGTAATTTATTCAGTGATTCAAAACAATCTACTACATATGTATTGTGCCTACAAACTTTTAAATACTATACTCAACGCACATCGGTACTGCAACGAATAGACGTTTGAGTTCAGGAGCTGCATAAAAGCGTCCTGACATGTATTGGAAGAAACTTGGTACGGACTACAATATAGTGTATTTTTGCATAATATTTATTATTGGCCACGAATTAAACCAGCCTGGATCAGTATAGGGAACACAAAATTAGTAAACAGTTTTATAGCTAATATAGCATAACTGTAAAAAATGTTTGCTTAACTTCCAAGTGGGAAAAATATTAGATCATGGATGTCTAAACGGAATGTTTTCAGTTCAACTAAACAGCTGTTTTATAACCAAACTATGACGTCTCTAACCATATGACGCTTTTACCAAATGACGTCACTGTTTAAAATTTTGCTTGCACACATTGCCAACAACCCCCCACAGATCTAAGATCTATGTCAAAATTTTCAAAATGTTTGTCAAAAATGTCAAAAAGTTTAGAGTATTTATATAAAATTTAGTGTTGCTGCCCTTCTGACGAAGGGTTGAACTGGTACACTTATTAGTGATGAAGGGTTTTAACTAAGAGCCTCCGAGAACGGTCAACTGGTACAGCCGCTGGGCCAGGTGGAAGCAATCATGTTGTGTTGTCCCCAAAATATATTTTTTTGACAGAAAACAATGGTTTTGCATGAATAGACCAAGGTCTGTTAAAATAACCAAGACTAAATACACTGGCACGAGCGGCCGCTGTGGCTCGATTTGTAGCGCGGAGAACTACCAATTCTACGATTCCTCAATGGATTCTCGGGTGAGATACGATTTTTTTCATTTAAAGTTTTGGTAACTTAATTTTGAAGTGGTTTATATTAACTGTTTGATATATAACACCAATTTTTATTCTTAATTTAAGTAAGTAATTGTATTCAACAACCAAAAATAGTCTGAGATTGGAGTAATTTTAAAACATGTTTACGTCTGGTCTAGTCCCTAAATTTCACCGAGCAACGCTTAAATCGTTCTGAACTTACAAATCCATAACATCTTATTTCCTGTAATCGTATATACTTGGGTTGCCTGGGAACTAAAAATTTCCTTTTTCACTCGTTTTGAGGGCGCTACCTTGTCGGGCGGCTGTACCAGTCGGCCGTTCTTGGAAGCTCCTAGTTGATCCTTTTTAGTCGAAAAGACGTGCCTAGATGATTAGCTAGGGTTTCTTAATCCCCCAGAATCCAACATTTAATACCTAGTGTTACTATGCGGATTATTAAATTATTTATTCCTCTGTATCCTGTATGAATGATCTGTTTTTCTACATCCGTGGATTGTCTATACTTAACTTGTAATTATCATAGTTCTGGTTATTTTTACGTTTTATACCCCAGAAAAACCAAAATGGATCGTATTCAACATATGTACGTCTGTATCCGCACACATAATTTTAAATTCCTCCTTCTATCTATCTATAGTATTATAAAGAAGAGGTGGTTTCTGTATGTTTGTGGGTTTGTTGTGGCAAGTAAATGCGAAAAATACTGAACCGACCGGTTTGAAATTTTACATAAAGGTAGATCTTAAACTCATGCAACGCATAGGCATATTAGTTCCCTTAAAATCCCCTCCGGCTACGCTCCTTGAACGTCCTAAGTTTCAATGTTTACATTTTCACAGAATGAAAACTTGAATGTCAACTGCTGTGAACACTAAAATTTAACAGTTCGGGAAGAAGAATAAGAAGAAAGAGCTGCCGTGACCGTCCTAGGTTTCAATGTTTACATTTTCTAATGACAACATCCGTTTGCACTATATTTTGACAGTTCGGGAAGAAGAAGAAATAAAGTTGATTTTTCAGATAAACTGCTGTATCGAAATTAGTGAATTATTTGAAATAGTGGAATGGTAGATTTTAAGTTTTTTTCCGACGACTGTCTCTATTACATTAATCCTTATCCTCTCCCAATATTTGACAGATGTTACTTTGAAATGTTGTAGACACTCATGTTTTGTGATTTTGTAAACAACAACAAATTAATTAACAATTTAAATTTATCAGTACACCTCTCAGCCTTTTTTTAATCATGCAAAAAACGGGTACTTTGTTCTAAATAATTATTGTATTGAGATTTTTTTTTATTCGTTATGATTTGATGTCATAACCAGTAAAATGGGCGGGTTTTTGGCTAGTATAGATTATATGCTAAAAACGATCTCCAAGTTTCAGTACCGAGGTTACAGCCAAGTACCTCCTCATCCGCCCGCACCCGCGAGACCCAGCCATTGTCCGAGGGACGTGGGCTCCGAGGTTCGGCGCTATTTTTACCCCATTCAAACGCCCACTTACGAAGTATTTTAACAGTTTTATTCGTACACTTACATGCAAGACTTACATTGTACCACATTGTTGGTGTTCAGAGTAGCACCTTGCATATATACTGTATCTCATAACGTAGGTGATAAAATCTGGTCATTGTATGTGTTACTCCACCTTACCGCTTGTTGTAATGGTTACTTTTGATACTTTTGACTGGAATGGCAACCCAGGTAGGTGTTTGAGCCAAGTATGAATGAGAAATGAGTGTAAGATGATTGTGGCGCCATCGTAGTCTTGTTACTGACACTTTCCTCTGACATCTAACAGTTGAACTAGAACTTTGGTTAATAGAATTTAGTGTGCTTATGGATCTTATTGTTTTGAAAGTTGTTACATTAGTAAAATGAGATAGTGGAGATACGAGGGTATTAGTTATTTATTGAAGTTTGTCTGTTTAACGCTGAATCTCTTTAGATATATATTTGACTTTATCTGACTCAGCATATCCGAGAGGCCTACCAATGGCCGTTGAAACTGGCCGATACCAACCATACAGGCATTATTTCCAAACATATCTCATCAGGAGCTACCCAAACTATATATATACTCGTTTTTGGGATCTTAAATCACACCTAAAAGCCAATCAAAACAGTTTCCCCAAGTAGTCCTGTGGCGGTCACCGGTCACACCTCTGAGCCAACCAAACAGTACCGGCCAGTAGTCCAGTGACAGTCTCGGCTCATACCTCTGAGCCAACCAAACAGTCCCAGCCAGTAGTCCAGTAGCGGTCACGGGTCACACCTTTGAGCCAACCAAACAGTCCCAGCCAGTAGTCCAGTAGCGGTCACGGGTCACACCTTTGAGCCAACCAAACAGTCCCGGCCAGTAGTCCGATGGCGGTCCCGGGTACACCTCTGAGCCAACCAAACAGTCCCAGCCAGTAGTCCAGTAGCGGTCACGGGTCACACCTTTGAGCCAACCAAACAGTCCCAGCCAGTAGTCCAGTGGCGGTCTTGGGTCACACCTCTGAGCCAACCAAACAGTCCCAGCCAGTAGTCCAGTGGCGGTCTTGGGTCACACCTCTAAGCCAACCAAACAGTCCCGGCAAGTAGTCCAGTGACAGTCTCGGCTCATACCTCTGAGCCAACTAAACAGATCCCACCAGTAGTCCAGTGACAGTCTCGGCTCATACCTCTGAGCCAACTAAACAGATCCCGCCAGTAGTCTAGTGGCGGTCTTGGGCCACACCTCTGAGCCAACCAAACAGTCTCCGCAAGTAGTACTGAGGTGGTCACACCTCTGAGCCAACCAAACAGTCCCGGCCAGTAGTCTAGTGGCGGTCTTGGGTCACACCTCTAAGCCAACCAAACAGTCTCCACCAGTAGTCCAGTGGCGGTCGTATGTCCATCCTCTTGTCTTACAAGACATTACAGGGTGACACGGACAACGTGTTGGACACAAAAACTGGACTCGCGACCGCGGAATAAATTTGCGGCCGAGGATGTTCGAGGCGCCGGCATCGCGCGGATACCATCTGTGCGGGGGAGGGGGCGGGGGCGGGGGTGTCCAATTAAAAAGGGAACCAGAGCCCAACCGCATTGTGGTCGGATTGCGATCCAGCGGTGTCGAGTTGCGGAGGCAGGCGCCATCTCGGTATGCTCATTGTGGGGTCGGGAGGGGATGTGGTACATAGGCAAGCTGATTTTATCCAGCAAACGTTATTCTTGAGTGTGTTATTTTAGTTGTCAGTTATTGTATTTTTAGGATATTTAAAGAGAATATTTCATTAATACACAATTACTCTCCTTTTTTGACAGCCCACCACTCTTAGTGATCCTTCAAGACTAGTCATTCAATAAGGACTCTTACTGGCGTCTCAAACGGAAAGCACCGCTCTAAGGATGAGTCTAAGACTCATCATTTAGGTTACAAGAATAAATGAAGTCCCAGGATGGGCAATAAAGGAAAGTCTTCACACTAAATGCCAGCGATACTAGTTGCAATGGTGGTCTAGGTATAAACATTCGCATTAGGTAAATAACGAATCAGCGTCACAAGGAACGCCGCTCTCAATAATGTAAATGCGTGGAGAATAATACAAGTAAATTAAATGTAAAATATAAGTTGTCGTGGGCTTAGTGTCACTCCGGTGTCGTCATGCGCGTGTGTGTAAGTTATTGGTCACGACGCTGTGGCGACTAGCTAGCCGTGTGTGAGGACCTCAGATGGCTTATAGAGACAGCGGACTGTGTGTCAGTCCCCACTTGATATCTTGTGGGTATAACACACACACACACGCACACACACACACACTCACACTCACACACACAAAGATTACATTACCTTTCCGAGGGCCTACATTTAAACGTGTGACCCAAACTGGTCTAATTATGAGGATGGTCTTTGTGGACGAAAAAGTATTCAATAATGCAAGTGTTTATCCACACCGGGGAAGAGCGCATCCACAACCTTTTAAGCCAAGTATGAATGAGAAATGAGTATTAGATGATTGTGGCGCGATCTCGTAGTATTTTTACTAAGACTGACATGTTCCTTATCACTGTAGCACAACAGTGAATGGAGTCTAAAGGACCTATTGTTTATCTTGACCTCCGAGTAGCTGGATTACAGGACGTTATACGTGCCACCGTCCAAGTTAATACGTCAAACCTACGATGAAAGACCTATAAGGTTCTTTCCTTTATCTGTAGTCAAACGCTCTCGCACGGGCTTTTAGAAAGAACTGTACTTCTTCTTCTTCCTGGACTGTAAAAAGTAGTGTAAATAGGTTGTGAAATTAAATTAGAAACTGTGAACATTGAAACTAAGAAAATTTACAGCAACTGTGTCTTCTGCTTCCCAACTTTCAAATTTTAGTGTTCACAGCTGTTGACATTCAAGTAATTTGATGTATTCATTATTTGAAAATGTCAATATGAAACCTAGGACGTTCACGGGGCGTATTCTGAAGGGATTTTAAGGTAATTAATATGTCTATGAGTTGCATAAGTTTAGATCTACCTTTGTGTAAAATTTCAAACTGGTCGGTTCAGTATTTTTTGCGTTTATTCGCCACAACAAACCTACAAACCCACAAACAATCTTACAGAAACCACCTCTTCTTTATAATATTATAGGTTAACCGATGGAATTTGAATGCACTGAGGAAATGTGAAGAAGTGAGGTTAGGAAGCGTATTATGCATCACAGAGAAGACATAAATTGCGAGTTGTTTTGATGTGTGCTGTTCGCCTCGACCTTTCCTATCCAATGAGTATCCGAGACTTAACTTGACAAATCATCCGACCAGACGACGCGACTGCAACTACGGTCAGACAGACAGACAGCTGCGCCATTACACCATTACCGCTCGGGCGCCGGCTACGTGGCTACATGACTACATGGCTGCACCGGCCACTCGACGGTGGAAATTGGAAAGTCAAAATTTCAGACGTTCTCTTTTACATACAATCTGTCGCGGTCATTTGAAAATTTCATCATCTTAAGTTAGATAAACAGTATCAACGGACTGACCATCCCTTAAGTGAACTGAAAGAATTACAAGATCCATGAATTCAATCAGGCCTGTTTTTATCTTTATTCCACCATGTAAATACCGCCCAAAACATATTTGTACAACCAATAACCAACCTAACATAAATCCGCAGAGCGATGTCTGTGGGCGTGTCCCCACCTTCACCATCTAACGAAAGGGTGTTCGACCTACCGATCGCAGTCCCGATCAAACTCAATGCTCCCAAAATTACACTTATATAAAAAAACTATGTTATTATTAAATGCTCATTTAAATCACATCAAACAAGTTGGTTGTTTAAAAAATAATATTAATTTTTTTAACTCACCCTTTCCTACAAGTTAAAAATTAGAAGTTTAGGGGGACAGTCCCCTGCCACCGTGGTGTTATAACTAACTTTTTTGAACGGGTTTTACTAGGTGATCTGATCTGAAGTCTCATGAAAAATCTTTAGGAATAAGGGATGAATTCATTGTTCTAGTATTCTCCATAAGAATAACATTAAACACTCCTAGACAACGTACTGTGTTTACCACGTACTGTAAATTTAACTTTTCTCTGGATTCGTAGACTAATGAAACTAGTGGTTTGTTCAGTTTCATTGTTTAATGCTGTTAATTTTTTCAATCAATTTACAGTATTAATTTGTCAGAGAAAATTAAATTTTTGACTTTTAAATACTCATACGTTTTTAACCCTCATTTTTACAGACTTAGAGAATATAAAATTTTATTGTTATTTTGAACTGTAAGCACTATTATAAATCATGAAATTATAGTAAAAATCGTTAGGGAAATTTTGACATTATGTATTTTTACGTTTTTAGCGGGCTGTTAACTACCCTAAAAATCCACAATTAAAAAAAATAAAACATTGCCTGGAGATGTAGCTAAACTTACGCCCTTGTACCGAATTTTATAAAAATCGTACCATCAGTGAGGTCTCGGGGTTTATACCGTAGGGCCTACAGTCAGGCACTAGTTAGAAAATCACTTTTTTGGATTCAGAGAGACTCAAAATGGATATTTACACTCTCAGATTAAATTCGGAAATTTTGATAAAACAATACTTTCTCCATACACTATGGGGAGAAAGTAAAAAACAAACCAATGAAATATTTTGACAGTTGATATTTCTAAATTATCGTTTACTACCGTACTTATTGACACGATTCTCCGTGGTAATAACGGACACCTGTTTAGGCATATAAAATAATAATATGCTTCATCAATATCAATATTTTCAACATTAAGCGTCCATTTTGATGATGATGATTTTTATGAAAAGTTACTAACATATTTCAATGATTACCTTAGACAATTTTTTGTACGAATACCTATGACCAAAACGGATATTTTAATGAGGACAAATATTTTCAATAAACATAAAAAAAATGTAAATGAATTCACACAATATCCAGCCACCTTCTCCGTATATATGTCGGAGGGTGACATAGTATTGCCAAAAAGGAAAATTCACAAGAAAATTTTAGCTGATTGACAACAAATATATTGATTTGATGTTTTTAACTAAACAACTGAAGGATTAATCTTAGATTTTCATTTACAAAGCTGCCGGTATCTACTGGACTAAGATAGAAGTGTCCTTTAACTGGTTTAAAACATAATCTCATCTTTGTACCGTACCTGAACGTTGAACAATTTAAACTCTCATATTCTTAAGATCGAACCTTAAGATTCGATACGATTTCTTAAGATAGATTCTGTAACTTTGAAGCGGCTCAGAGCTCCAGGGGAAAATAAGTTTATTGTTAGAATGAGGAAGAACTTATCACTTTCTTCCGAGTTAGTAAACACAAATCTCCTCTTGATCTTTTCCAATCATAAGTTTTAAGAGTAACATAAATAAATTTGAAAATATTTGTATTTAAGAATATTCAGCTAGTTTGACCAGTTAAAATTTCCATAATAAACTATATGCAAATATTGTAGGCATTTCTGACGAAAATACTGCATTAAAGATTATATGTGTACTCATTTACTACGAATCTCATTTAACAATAAATGTAAAAAATAAATTTCTGGAATGCATTAATAGCACCAATTTAACCCCAGACACCTGTAAAGTGCCTCGTGCTGACCTGTCGTTCCTCAGCGCGCCTCGCGTCGCACGTATAGTAGCGAGTCGTGGGAGGGATAATTTGTCGGGGGGTCCGAGGTGTCGGGATAATTCGGGCGGCGAGGTTGGCAATGAAGGTGCGATGTGGCGCGGATGAGAGGGCAGTCGGCGCCGGCGCTGGGGTCAGAGGTTAACCACGGATTATTCCACATGTAATATGATCACCGAGAAAAAGAAAAAGACGCCGTGGAAGGCTAGGAATTCTGTTTGGGACTTGAATGGCGACGGTACAGGCCCCGCAGTAAGTGGGCTCTACTCCTCAGGTTGTGTTCTGTTGGCACCCTCAGTGCTGAGGGGCCAAAATGGTTTCATTAATTGATGAACGAACGAAGTGAGAACATTTATGTAAACGTGTGTGTTTTATCGTAATGTTGCCAATACTTAAGTTTTATTTCTCCTTCATAATTTTGTGGCTCCATAAAACTACGTAGGCCTACTGTGTTTACCTGTTTCTATATCATTCTTACGAACCAATGGAGAGAAGATTAAAAATTCAAAATTGTTTGTTTTTAAAGCTGATTCCTATGGTACGAATGACATTGTTTATGAAATTTAAATGTAAAATCCCAAGGCACAAAAGCCACATTTTTTAGTTTAACCTTCCCACTAAACCTTCCTTGGGATTGAGCGATTCGTCATCATTTCTGTGTCGAAGGACGTCTCTTGCAAATTTCAAACCGATTCTTGCAACGGTTCTTCTGTAATGGCACATCACTCATAGAGACGAACACACACACACACATACACATACCCTGATGGACATTGAAAGTTTGACTCTTAACAACTGTCTCGTTACATAAATGTTTTAATTTAGTTAGTCCATCAATAATGTATACTTAAAAATCTAAACTATCTTGTTCCTCGTGGAAGCAAACCTACTTCATCATTCATATTTTTTTCTTATGCTTAATAGGCAAATCGATATCACTTCCTTATTATTTGAAATATTGTAAGAAAACATGGTATAGGTTCTACTCCTTCGAATAGTTATGTATACTAACTTATGTAAAAATACTAGTGTTTAAATTTTCTTATGACAGCAACCTAGTGACTTATTTTTTATGCATAAAATTAATGACAATAATGAAGATTTTAAAATTTTGTTTCTTTTACGTTCGTGGTACTATTACATGAATGTCCATTTCCCACTTGACATGTCTATTTTTTCTTAAAACCAAATTTTTGTTATCTAGATAACCCGTACATGTATAACTTATATTTTAAACCTCAACTATATTTTCATGACTATCGAGAGAGGAGTATTGTAGTACACTATTTAACGTGTTGCTTATGGGAACAAAATCCAATATGGTGGCACCGATTAAGACTTTCAAGTCCACAATAATGTTTAAGTTGAAACTACTTTTATTTAAGGTGGCACTGAGGATTTTGGATTCTTCAACGCCAGAGGCACTTTTAATAGTAAAAGTGTGATTGACTAACTCCTTTTTTAGGGGGAAAAAGCGGTCTTAACCCAAATTGGCATCCCGGGACACCAACTTGAGTTCTGAGCTTTAGTAAGCAGCAAATTCTAAAGCAAATCCTAAACGGTTCTTATCATCCTCTTTTTTGAAAAGAAGCACTTTTGTAAGAGGTAGACAGCTGTTTAGTATTATACTAGGGTACCTACAGTGTCATTGTATTGGTTTCATTAACGAGAAAAATTAAAAAATCATTATATAGCTTTGATGAGTTCCTCACTAAAAATAATGTTGACCATTTTTCTATATAATAATTAATTACTTTTTATATTTTACTACTATATTAGTGTATATCACTGCAAAAATATCATTAAAGATTTATTGATTTATTTGATTGAGATCTTTGGTAAATAGAAAAAAATTAAAAAAATTCAGTATTTCTCTTAGAATAACCAGATAATTCTCAGTAATAACCAGACAAGTCTTGAAATAAAAGATAAACCGTATGATAAAAAGCTATAAATTTCAATTATTAACACTAGTTTTATAATACTGATAAAAGATTGCTAAGTTAGTTACAGAGGAGAGTTTTAAACAAGATTTTTCAAAGAACATGTTTCTATTAAATGTAATTTAGATGACAAAAACATACAGACACTGCTAATTTGAGAAACGAGGTGATGCACAGCTGTATTGGAGAAGCGAAAAAAGAAAAAGGTTCTTAATTATGATAAAAACAATTCTCAAACACGTCCAGTGACCAAATAAGCCACACCCGAAATACAGCTCCGCAGCTTATAATTCACCAAACCCCATTCGTATTCCGGTTTGGCAATCTGCGAAGTGTTAAGGAGTACAATAAAACAAAACTGGGCGCCCGCCGGTGACCCATTAACGGGGAAATAAAGTTGGCGCGGACAGAACAATTAGGCGAAAAGGCCCGTGAGAGGCGGGAACAACAACGGAACAATTATGGATCCCCGCGGGACACCGGCAACATCGGTCGCTGACTGATTCATGAATGAATGGGACTCGAGTCAATATTTACCCGGCCGGTAAACAGTGCGTGTGTAGACGGAGACAGAGATACAGCCTACACCACCACTCCTCTTCCTCCGAGGCTAATTTAGCAGTGAACACAAGTGTATTCGCCGTATAAGGCCGGCGCGCCGCCCGGCACTTTCGTTTTATGCGTCCAGCTCGGTGGACTGCCGAAAATAGACTACTTCGAAAAAGGTAAGACAAGAGCGGTATACGCTGCTGGAAAATCGGTTTATGTTTTGGGACAAGTACGCAGTCAGAGTGACTCATAATGGATCTGGTAAATGAGGCGTGGCGAATCGATCGTGACCCAGTTGATGAAAAATACATTGTGAAGTTTAAAATTAGTAACAAGTAGTTTAGTATGTCGTAGATGGGGTATTCTAGAGTTTCTAAATACATACGAATAAACCTTGAGGATCTGTTTTACGTTTAAAGTTGCTATGAAATATTTCCCCATAAAGTATTCTAAAATATATAAAGGAAAATTATGGTCTACTAAAAGTTTCAGTAAAAATGTTTGTATTTACTTCCCTATGGGAAATAGGTTAGATCATGGATATGTCTAAAGGAATGTTTTCAGTTCCTCTAAACAGCTGTCGTTATAGCCATATGGTGTTACAAATCTTTCATCTTACAAATTGCTAATACTCCCCTTACCGTGCTAAGACATATCCATGTCAAAATCATGTTTCATTTAGCAATTTAAATGCATTAACACATTATACATATTGTATATTGACATTCAAGATTGTTCTATAGAATAATGTGCATGTCTATAATCGATTAAACAATAATGGGTCGTGCAGGATGTATAAAACACACATTTCCAGTTTATTTATATTACCCCTTACTCGCCGGACACACCCACCTCTCAATCAACTCTCGTAGAACCTTGTCTGGGCGTTTTGTTGGTAGCGGAATTACTTTAATTTGAATTCCTTTAACATTTAATGGTAATAAAACCACTTGTCACTGTGACATTTACACGTGGCCGGGAAGCGCCGTCGTAAAAGTTTATTAGATAAGTAACTAACCAGGAACAAGCGGGAAACAAATAAAGGGAGATCGTGGACTTAATCATGCTGATTTTATGGGATTGCCGGGGACAAAAACAACATAAAATGTAAATTAGCGGAGATATGAGTGGAACTGCGACTAAAGACGAAATCGTGACGGCATTGCATCATTGGAGGACATCCATCGCTCGACGAAGCTGCAAGACTTCTGGAAAATGAGAATCATTTTTATAACACCTATTTTTTGTAAATTAATTCCAAACTAGACTCTTCCTGAGAAAACCAAAGGGTGGCAATATATTTGAAAAAGCCCTTCCGTAAAATATTATGTCCAAATACAATGATTATTACTCTCATCAAATCCCAAGTTACCGACTCTACTATTGGTCTCTTTGTTGGACAAACTGATTCTTTTGCCCAGATAATTCGAAGGTCGCCGGTTCAATTCCGGTCCTAGTCGCCATTTTGTAATTGCAGTATTATTTAATAACACATCAAACCTCACGTTGACGTTAGGTAGCAACAAAACATGGGTTTGTACTTTTTGCTATCAAAACGTTAATAAATGCCTCTGGTATCAAAAAATATTATATACAGGGTATCCATGAAAAACGTTTCAGGACTTTGGTGAGTGATTAGGTACATTAAAAGGAAGAAAAAAGTTCCAATGGAGGTATGGCCTAAAAAGCTTATTTTCTCAAATATCCGCCATTTTGTATTTTTCACAAAATATTTTTTATATCAAATATTTTCTAACAGATTATTTTCATATTTGGTATGTGTGTTTTATACTAGTAGACTACTATCATTAAAAAAATAAATAGTATGATCCAACCACAAAATTCAAAATGGCGGCCATTTAAAATGATAAAACTAAAATACTTTGAAAACGGTAAAAATACAATTACCGCCGTTTTGGATTTTGGGATTGGATCATGCTAGCTATTTTTTTAATAATAGTAGTCTACTAGTGTAAAACACACACTAAATTTGAAAATAATCCGTTAGAAAATGTTTGAGATAAAAAATATTTTGTGAAAAATACGAAATGGCGGATATTTGAGAAAATAAGCGTTTTAGGCCATACATCCATTGGAATTTTTTCTTCCTTTTAATGTACCTGATCACTCACCGAAGTCCTGAAACATTTTTCATGGACACCCGTATATTGTTTTTAACAATTGAAAAACCACACTCTACATACAGTACATAAAATAGGTGGTAATATCAGATACCGCCAGATGTCGTTTAGTAGATCTGTAAGTATGACCTACTTACTAAAACTGGACGGACTCCAAAAGGTATTAGTCGAATAGTATATATAAAACACCAAGGAAGGGGTGAAATATACAATAGTGTATCTCATTACAAGGGTCGAAAGTAATTCTTTTTGTGTGAGCTGAACGTTGTAATCTGAGCAAGTAATGAAAATACAATTAGATCCGTTTGATGAACTATATTTTCATCAGACTGTATAAAATATTGAGTTAACTAACTTACTTATTGAGTACATACCAAAGATTTTAGAGACGAAATAGTTTATTCCATCTTGTTCTTCCAATTGTAAGCAATCAGCTGATTGCCTGTAAGTTGTGTTCCTGCTATGAATTCCAATCGATACTAATAATCGATTATCGCTTTCGATAACTTACCATTGAACTGCACATGTCGTATTTTTATTTGTTCTCCAATGTAATGTAGAACAGCTGATAACCTCGACATCAGCTGACTCTTTTCCACCCTAGGATGGGAAATGATTAATTGCCCTCAAAACATATTAAAAATTCATTTTGCAGCAATATGAAGAAAACAACTTCACCTTAACGAGGTAGAGTTTTCTTAAAGTATCTAAGAATATAAAATCCTCGTCCATAATGCACTGTTCCCAAATATGAGAAAGTATTCAGATTAAACACTGCATAAAGAATCAAACCGTACAAAACCGTGGAGGAAATAAAACCCCCATTAACAAATCGTACCATTAAGTAACGAAATAAATAAATACGAACTAAAGCCTTATGAAGCATTCCTCGGAAAGTGTCTAAAGAACAGTCTCTACACTGGGGCATAAAGATACTCATTAGTGATGAAATTTGTTTTGATGGATTGTAACGGATTTGTGGGTGACAGAAGAGATAATTGGGATTTGGGAGTTTTGTCCGAGAGTTGGTAATTTTTTAGTTGCAGGTGTGACAACACTGTTGGAGAGGTGAGGACCGGAAGTCTGGATGTAGGAAGCTCCGTTGGCGACGCCGGATATCGTTATACTCGCCCGCCAACGCCAGATTTTCCTCTGCCTCTCTCCAGCTTCCCGCTCCTCAGAAGGTGTATCGGACTCTACCGTTCAGCTCAGAGTAGGAGAGGAACGTTTCCAACATTGAGGGGGGGTTACAAATAATTATAGTTGAAAAACTGTTTAGAAGAAGTAAGGTGAAATTGCGAAGGGATTTGTTATGTATCTAGGGAATAATAGTGATCTTTTTTATCATGTCTATTTTAGTTAGAGAAAAAGTATGAATTTTCAGTTTGTCCATGATAGGCATTTGTTTAGGAGAATCTCAGGATTAGGCCTACTGTATTTTACTTATTTGAATAACAATTTTATTTGATTAATGTTTTGTGTATGCAATACACAAACCCTTATTGATTGATATTAACGAAATAAATAAGTTTCAGAAGTCTCAACAACTCTAAACATGGCACTATCCCATCCAAGGTTAGAATGAAATTCCTATCTACGAGAGAAGCCCTCAGCTCTTCAATTGACAGGGATTCAAATCAAATCTCTACTATATTGTTAAAATTGGCTTCCTGTTGGTGAAGTGAGATGTAGTAAATGTTTGGGGTTTCTCAATTAGATCATTATTGATCAAACAGTGAGAAAAAACCTTACTTGAGATCACATATTTCAATGTCATAAAAATGTTACTGCATACTCAATAAGATCTAGTAATCATGTACTGTAAGTTGAATGAATATTGAAAAAATATACTGTTTGCTAGAAAAGACCCGGAATAGTTTAATGAAATTAAACATGAAGTAAAACAGTATACTCGTACATTGGTACTCCAAAATACTTGACATAAAAATATACTTCTAACAACCGTCATTTCAAGTCACAAGTGAACGGCCCTCGAGGAGTAGGAAGTTTAAAATCTTAAAGGTAAGCAGAAGTTGATATGGACATTTAAGGTTTTAACTAGTAAAACACTATGCCCCAAACCCAACTTCAAAAGGTTGATAAAAAATGGCGTAAGTTTGAATATTGAAGGTTATGAATTTCAAACCGCCACCGTTTTGTTTTAAGTCTACCTTTTGAGATCCAGTTTCAGGCATTATAGTTCAATGAAAAGACTTACAATTTGACTCAAAATTTGACCTATTCTGCTATTTGAGGATTGACTTTAGCTCCTTACAGATCCTTACATAACGAGGTACAGAAAATCCTTAAGAATCAGCTAAAGTATGAAAGAAAATTGGTAAAGTATGCTGGGGGGGGGGGTTAACGGCACGGTAGCTCAGGGGTAACGTTTCCAAACACATTACCAGGCGATTGGTAAAAACTGTATACCGGTATGTCATTTTTTAATAGGAACTAAATTATTTTGATTTTTAAAGTCTGTATATCTAAATCAGAATCTTACGAATAAAAAACAGCTCTCCACCCGGAAAAGGATTGACCGCTTTCCTACAAATTCACTGGTACAAAACGTCTTCAAACCAGAACTCGTACTTTCCTTTGCCATTGCTGAATGATTTTCTTTCTCCATTTTCCCTACACAGTCACTAAAATGATTACTCTTTTATGATTTATAGACATAAATGAATTATTTTATGCATGTATGTATTTCCATTTTAAAATATGTATTTTGTTTCAAAACATTTATTGTAAAAACCTTTATACATTTTAAGGATTCAATCTTCCAAAGCCACACCCCAAACTACGTGAAGGAAATTTATTTTGTCAATGAAACTGATAGGAAGTGTTTTAATGTTATGTTATTTTCTAAGCCCAAACATTGTAATAAACAAATCCAAATCAGAAATAAGTAAAAAAATGTAATAAATTTGTCCTTTTCCAAAATGTTTATCAGACATATTTAAAACTAAATTAAACTACAATGTGGTGCTGTTACAAAGTTTGAAAGGAAGTACTATCGTGTAGGTAACCATCATGATAGTAGTAATGTATGTCAGTGCAAGCTCAGATATTGAAAACAACCAAAGGAGTTTCTGACTAGCCCGGTGACATCACACGACACATCGTTGGTTGGTTGGTAATGTTGGTTTCCTTATTAATCTAGATTTCCAGCTAATCAAAGACCACGAGTCTGATAAAAACTTTGATTATTTATTTAATTTTTGGACTTTCCTTCAGCTCCAAGTGTTGAACTACACTACGTTTCGAGAGGTAAGGAAACTCCTCCGTTATCAAGTGACCCTAATTAAAATCTACATTACTTAACCTAAAATTATTAGGCCATTTGATAACGGGAGGAGTTTCCTTACCTACCGAAACGTAGTGTAGTTAAACACTTGAAGCGGAAGAAAAAGCCAAAAAATTAAATAAATAATTACAAATCCTCCGCTATTATGAGTTTCAAAAATACAGTTGATAGAAACTCTTGGACCGTTCCGTCCCTTGTAAGCCCAAAGGGCAATTCATCCTCGTTTCTGACCTTTAAACTTAGGTTAGTCGTGGGTAGAACTTGACTGATAAACGATTCAATTGAAATTATAAGTCCGTTTTTCCAGCTGGGATGAGGAAGTTTTCAATATTGTTTCTCACTCCAAAACTCCTTGTTTTGGCTACAAAAATGCATAGTATAAATTAGTATATTTCATTACAAGGATTGAAAATGGTTATTTCCGGGCCACGATCGAGATTACACGCGAGGCGTTTAGCCGAGCGTAAAATTCGATCAAGGCACGAAATAACACTTTTAATACGAGTTATGAACGGTATTTTTCATTGCACTGTAATTATATTAGGAGAACTAATTAAGTACAGTAATATATTTTTTCAAACTAACCTTTAGTTGCCCATTTGATTCCCTCAGTACCCAGTAATATTGTTGTTACAGCTGATTTCACTTCTTACAGCCTTCACTGGCAGTATTGTTAAAGCTACTAGCGCTGAACGCTACTAGTGTTAGAAATTGTAACTATATACTAGTGTGGGTAAAATCTCCAGCTGATTTACCCACCCTAGGTCGGGATAACATTACTTTCTGCAGTCGCAATTAACGTTGAAAGCAGAATAGTTTCGGGAAAATGTAATTCCTCTTTCCTACTTACAGTTTTCCAGAACTAAGTAGAATTCGCATTCTCACACGTCCATCCCACTTAAAATGACGCCTCACTCTTAGAAAGCGCATTTGCATTGACAGTTAGTTTTCGACAAATTGAGTACGCCTGCTGTCCTCATGCCCACTGTCGGAGCATCATTGTTGGAGAGAAGAATAACAGAATTTAAATATGGCGCCACCCCGCGCCCACCCACTCCCCTCTAAGCAATTAATATGCATTAGGCGTCATACTGATAACATGTGACTTTTAAACTGCGGTTTGGTTGGTAATGTAAATTATTTCATTTGGTTTTTGCATTGTTAGAACTCGGTCGTCGGGGATGTGTATTTTAAAAGTAGGTTTTCACAAAACAAATTAATTATTTGGCTTATAAAACAATGTTAATCATTCAAATAAGTATATACTGTACAATTTTGGAAGGAATTCCTTGGAAATTATTTGTTTTACCCATGTGTTCTTATCTGAACGAGTATGACTTTAGAGACCTCTTACGCATGCGTTTTCACCGGACGTGATTGCATGGAATGAGCGCATTTATGCACTGTCGTCACTCTTTTACAGATGCTCCTTTTTCGTCCGCTAGAAAATGCATGCATTTAGCGGCCAATGAAGGGGTTTTTATGGCAAGTAAGGAAATATTTGTCATAAAGTTTATATTTTTGTGCACGCTGCAGCACAAAATGAATTAGTCGTATTCATGGTATACGAGTAATACTCAAGAGCGGGTGAAAATTGTATTTCCCACAAGTTAATGTATAATGTTTGGATTAGCCAAATTTGTATAAGTACAGATATCGAGGTACGATTAAACAATGTCCATTTACTGGTAAGCCCTTTGGCTATCAAGTGTGACAGACTCACCAACCACCTTGGTCTGTCTTGTCTCTGCTGGAGGTTCAATTGACTCTCGGCTGAACCTGAAGAGCCAAATGTCCAGGTGGACGGTAAGGAGATGCCCTACTCCTCACCCACCAGGCGGTAGGGGTGCTCTGGATGAAGGAGCGCAAAACTCCTTTTGGTTGAAGGTGAGTTATAAAGGAAGGATACTTACCTGGCAAGTCCTCAGGGGGTGTACTGTCCTATGGCGTGTAACCTGAACTGAAATGTTGAGGGCTCCTTGCTTTGATCTCTGTCTTTGCCTGGCGGACTTTGGATTGTTCATTTTGAGTATAAATCCTCTTTGCGGGGTCCGTGGGCAGTGGCCATAGCTTGAATCTAAATTTGTTATGAGGTTTCATTACTATCTGAGAATTAGGCCACATCCCCCATCCTTTCTTTCTGTTGGATGTCCAATAATTCGCAGGAAGACGTACCTAGCAGGGTTTCTGCTACCTCCTAACCCTCCAGAATCTAAAATATAACACCTAGAGTTAGATTATCACAAGGTTGTGATGCTGCACTTTGATCTCAGTGATGAACCGATGGAAATCTGGACTTTTTCTATATTTCAACTACACAACGTTTCTGGAGGTGGAGAAATTCCTCCCGTCTTCAAGTTAGGCGAATTATGTTAAACGAAGAATTATGAAGATAACCTAATAATTTATATTAAAACTGAAAGTTTAAGTTACAGATAGTAATTATAACATTTTTCAATAATAATATACTTATCTATCATGTGCAATACATAAAAAACTATATTAATAAAGCAATAAATAATCATTAATCACTTGTACACTTACTAACCACTTGAAAACGGGAGGAATTTCTCCACTTCCAGAAACGTCGTGTAGTTAAAACACTGATACGGTGGAAAAGCCCAATAACAGATTTTGAATTATTAATAAACAACGCAATTATTAATTTAGAAGATTCTGTAAAGCTATATAGTTTCCAACGATGTCGGTTTACGTGTACAAGCTTATTAGTCTCCTGCTGCCTAATAATGTTTCATCCTGTTAACCTTCTCTATTAGCTACAGTTACAGTGTAGCTATAGCTCCAGTCGTTATAAACAGTTTCAAAAAATAAAGCTGTCATTTATATGAAACCAGAAACAATGGATTTAATGGAGGTGTTACTTTGAAACAATATAATATGAAATGAAGAATTTTTACAATTTAAATAAATATTATTTCATTCCAATTAAACTATCTTGCTAAAACCCGGCACGTAGTTTAAGTACATTAACAACATAATATGTTTCGTCACAAGGACCTTTAGTGTCAGTTTTAAATCCAAGGTCAAGTTTAGTTTAGAAAATGAGTAGAATTGATAGACACGTTTGGTCTGAGTTAAAATTGTTCGTAAAATGTAATCTAATTACAATGGAAACCCGAGAAAAATACATGCGTGTCAATGGTAAGTTATCGATAATATCGAATTGAGATAATAACAAAAAACAATATAAAATAATTTAAAATCTGATTTGAAAAAAGTGAATAATTTTCTTAGATTTAAAATCGGCAAAGCAGATAAACATGAGTCTGTAAATATGAACAAAGGTAAGAAAATAACACGTTGTAATAATAAATATTTTAATCATTAATGGATGCGTAGTATACAATACAATACAGGTAATCCAATGTGGCGAACACGACTATACAAGTGGAGAGAGACTGTACATCTATCATTGTTAGACTAGATACAACAAAGGGGGAGGGGAAGAGGGTGTTACAATGATGATCTGAGGAAATAATTGCAGAATATTTACCTGTTTATACAGTTTCAGCTACAGTATGTTTTTTGGTTGAGGAGAAAACTCTAAGAGAAAGAGAAAAGAGAGAATTTTTAAGAAGGTACACTTTTTACTAGAGAGGGAAACAGAGTTTTTACTATTATTATTGTTTTTAAACAATATTTTTATTTGTATGAGTTTTTAAGCTTTCCAAAATGTAGATTAGATCATCGAACTGGCAACCATACCACAATGTTGGTATTCTAAGCCAAGTATGAATAAGGATTGAGTGTAAGATGATTGTGGTGCAATCTTGTAGTCTTGTTACTGACTAAGGGTGGCATGTCCCTTAAACAGGACTGTTAATTAATAGCCCAACAGGCGATGGCTACTAATGGACCTACAGTTTAACGTATAATCCGAACCACGGCCTCTGAATTACGAATTGGTCTAATTATGAGGATGGTCTTTGCAGATTAACGTAGTATTCAATAGTGCGGACGTTAATCCACACAATACAACACTGGATCCGCCGACCATCTCTCACACCTATTCACAATTCGTGATACCCAAGTAGCTGGATTACAGGACGTCACCACCGATGTTCCATGTTTAAATATTTCACGTGGGTAACGTACATTCTTGTGTTTGATCAAACCCCACCCTAAAATTCAAGTGTTTTTGCTGTATTCCTGCCAAGGGGCCGAACAAATGCAACAGATCAACTTTAGGCCACTTAAACTAAAGTATTTTATTTACTGGGAGGACATTTTGGCTAAAAACAGACATAATGGATTCATTTACCAATATGCAAATTTTTTTATGGAAAAATGTTAAAATAAAACATGGAAAAAATGTTCGTGTTTGTACTTAGATTATTTAACATTTTTATTACGTAAATCAAGAAAAAATATCACTACCTTAGAGTGTAAATAATTTTCGAGAATCATTTTGTACCTGGAAAGATTTTCACCTTAGAATATTTTTGCTAACTTTACATTAAAATAAAAGTACTATATTACATAACGAGTAGCAGGAGAAACCAATAAATTTCATATTTCGTCTAAAACGATGTATATAAATCCTAATAATAGCAGTTTATATTCTGTTCACAAATAAATACAATTTAAAAAGTTTAAAACTTCATGGAAATACGTTGAAATCCTCTTTCAGGTACGAGAAAATACACTTAAGTTATGAATGACAAGATTGGAGTTATTTGTACAGTTAAAACACTTTTAAACATTAAAATATTTAATTTATGCAAATAAAAAATGTGGCAAATTTTGTAAATATATGAGTTTACCATCTAATATATACATAATATTAATTTTTTTAGTATGAACTGATATCACAAAACACACTTCTTTCGTTGAGAAAATTATTTGAAAAATGACCCTTAAAAATTAAAAAGGGGAAGACACACATACAACGTAAGTAAAATTTGAATCACTGATTTCATAGTACTGTATTTACTTGTGAAATAAATGTCAATAACAATTGATTACAGTTATAGTATTTTAAAATCGTTTTATACTTATTAATCACTACTGTATTACTGTTTAAAATTGTAAAGAATGGACCACTTGAGTCAGGACAAGCTCATTCTTTGCCTAACTTGTAACTAATGTATACGAATAACAATACTATAACGGCATGCAAGCTGAATATTTCTAATACTGTAATAGTGTGATTAAAGCATTTTATTCAGTCTTTTTAAATATATTTAGCACCATATTAAACAAAAAAAATTATAAAAAATAACTAAAAATGCACGAAAACGCTTTTAATTAAATTTTAAGCCATTACCTTCTCAACACGTGTGATTACTTCAGGCTTGTTTCATTACTTAATATCATATGTATGATAATCTTTCAAAAACCCTCCCAGAGATTGTAAGTTATAAGTGTAGAAAATTGTTAATAAATTTATCATATTTATAACCTCACAAAATGAGGAAAACATGAATAAATAGTTTGATATGATTAATAGCTGTACTGTACTTCTATAAATGAAAAAAACAGCTATTTAATATAATAAAATATTATTCAAACAAAGATATTTAGTATACACTGATTGAATGTTGTTTAATATATTTCTTGACACGACATAAAACTAACACAAAGGTAATTCTTGGGCTACAAAACATTTGTGTATATTATCTCGTTAATACTGACGCTCTACTTATTTTATAATACATTTACGTTGAATAACAATATTCTTATAGTTTACATCATGGTAATGTTAAAATAAATACTACATTTCTTACATTCATATTAACACTATTTTGTTCAGCCTTATCAATGGTAAATACATAAATAAAGCAATTTCTAACCTTTCACACCTCGATATCTTACTACTGGACAGTACTGTAGAACCTTTTTTGTCGCGAAATTATTGTTGGGCTTACTTGATGGCCTAAATCGTAATTTACAACCTTTATAACAACTTTTATGTGTTTTGAAAATTGTGTGTTGAAAATTATAAACGTTAACTAATTAATGTTCAGAAATAATAAAAAGAGGGATATTTTCACTCATCGTAAATTATTGTATTGTTCGTAAATGTTAAGTTGGTATTTGATTCAAACCAACCAAGTAAGCAAGAATTTAAATATGTTATGGGATAAAAGAAAATAAATACAATCAATTAGAACTGTGCGGTTAAGTTTATATTTCTATACAGAAATTAGTATAAAAAACAGTTTAATCAAATCAATCAAAAAATTGCCTCAAATCTACACTCACAGTAACTGTGAGTGTAGATTTGAGGTTGGATTATTAATAAGCTTTTCGAGTAATTTTATACGTTACTTAATAATTCTTTTTCCTGGACTAAATATTAAGCTATTTTTGTAAAACTTTGATTAAGTTCTTAAATTTGTCATCACAAAAAAATTAAAAAAAATATAAAAAATTTTAAAATATTGAACGTATGAAAATGAATGACCGTAATTTGTTAAGTTGGAACACAATGCTGTTCAATAGTAGGATCACATGCAATACTCTCACAGAGACACTCTATATACAATGTACAAGGGTAATAAGGTTCAGGTGGAGGTTGTGGCTCAGGAGTAGGAGTTGTTCTGACCCGGGCACGCGCACGCGCACTGAGTCACTATCGGGTATTCCACTTTGATCCACTGACACAGCCTGTGCTGAGGCTGGAGCGCCGCGTTGGTGAACACCTGCGCCCTGCAGTGCCATCGGAGGATGGTCTTGTGGACGGTGGACGACGGGCGACACTTCATGCCCGGAGGGATGGAGCAGGAGGTCTTCCCGGAGGGACAGTGGCCCTCCTTGAGCCACCGGGGCCAAAACCTCAGTCCGAGGTCTTTCCAACGGTAGGACACCGGACAGGAGGTGAATGCCCACAGAAACTGTTGCAGCTTTTTCTTTAACTTAGCTGAAACTCTTGTGCGCAGTTTTGTTCCGTCCGGGAGTCTGACGAACTTAAAGTCCATGTCTTTCAGATGACGCGGCATGTCGCCCACGGGAACAAGTCTGCCCCGGCGGTTCCTCCTGAACAGGAAGTCAGAGTGGTTGAAGAACTCCTTGGAGTCTCTAGGGCGGGAGACGCTCATGAAGGTCGGGTCGAGGTTCTTTCCCAGCTTGTGGCGCAGCAGGGTCGTGTTCAACTCTGAGGGTCGGGGATCGTGGAAACGATTGGGGTCCTCGATGAGGTCCGGGGGTGGGGCGTCCTCGGGGGCGGGGGCAGGGCGGAGACCCAGGTCGTGGGGCGAGGGGGGATGTGAGAGGCTGGCGGTGGCGGCGGCGAGGAGCAGCACTCTGAGGAGGCCCACCAGCCGGACTCCGACGGGCATCTGAAACATACGGACATTGGTCAGTACCGCAGTCCTGCGGTACGATATTGTTTGTGTCCACAAACAATATCGTGAGGTCAATATAAGAATCTGGAGAACCTAGATTGAATTTCCCCTCAATTCAGTCCCAAGTAAATAAATGGTTTTACGTGTCAATCTGTATTTTCCTGTTTTTTAAACCAATTAAATATCTAACTTGGAAGACTTTCGGACCTTCCTTGGGTCTCACACAGAGACTGTCAAAACACTGTAGAAGGAGTTGATGGACGTTCCAGGAGAATCCGCAAACCCCACCAAAGACTCAATATGTGCATTATGAATCAAGCTGGTATGAGAGGAAACGCCAACCTGACAGTAAGAGGAAGTGCGCGATCCTCGAGGTTCTCAGTTAAAACCCCGGTAATCGCCAATGGTTAATCGCTATGTGATATCGTTACAATGCACTAGATTTAGCCTAAAGTAATGTGTAAAACGGTTACGGGGTACCGGGCTAATAGAGCCACATAAATGAATTAAAACCAAAACCGATTCCACGAACTGAATAACTCGCTCTTTAACTAGTCAGGAACCGGTCTCGTGAACTACTTCTCTCATGAATGAACCCCCCCTCCCCGTCCGCTCCCATCTTCATCTTCACAAAGAGGTTCACTGCCTTTTTTTAAATTTAGATATTGCTTTTAAATACCTTTTTTATAGATAAACTATGTATTCTCCTAAGATATTAAGTACTTCTCTTAATATTTAAAATTTGACCTAGTTATCCGCCTTCAGTATTACCCACCGTTGAAGTCTCTTTGCTACATTCCGCAACTACACTGTACTGTTGTTTGAAATAACTACTGTTATGTTATTTAGATATTTATTGCGCTAATTTTCCGTCACGATTTTATGTAAAACAAAGTTTCACGACGTTTCGGGATCTGGAATCTGAATCCGTCCTCAGGCGAGCTAATATCATTAATCTAAATAACATCCACCATCACCAATAATGAATTTCAAACAAAGAACTACTATTACATTGTATTTGCAGATTAGGCTTCCTTGCAAAGTTTCACACAATGTTAACTTTTATATTTTAATGAATTAGAGGTGAAGTTACGTTATATGTGTTTCTAATTCTAGCCTAAATCGTTTAAGGATCTTGGACTATTGTGAACGTTTAACTTTTTCCTTAAAATTTAAAGAATCAAATAAATGTTATGCTATTAAATTATAACAGAAAATCCTAACTGTTTACTTGGAGTGTTTAAATTCGCTAAGGCTGTTCCCTGTTGAGATTACGTTAGCAAGTCTACCCTCGTTGGGCTTTTGGCGTTTAGAGCAAAGAACCGTCTAGAGCAAGCAGCCTGGAGCGATATAGTCCAAAGTGCCCCAAATGCGAGGCGTAGCTCGGTGGGCGAGCCGTAGGTAGAGAAGACTCGAGCCATTTGCATTGAAGGTGATTGGATGGTGATCATTATCGTGGGCCTGTGGGTCGTCGCGGTGTTCTCATAACACTAGGGATATCCGGCGACTGCGTCCTGCGCGTGAGTCACCACTCACCACTCACCACTCACCACTCGCACTCAACAATAATTACCAACGTTTTCTAGTATTTTGGACTCAAAATGTTTTGTTGCCATACTTCCACCCTTGTGTTTTGTGACTGGGACGGTGGCGACGTCCTGTAATCCAGCTACTTGGAGGTCACGAATTGTGGATAGTTCTGAGAGATGGTTGGTGGATGTGGTGTTCTCTTGTGTGGATTAACGCCCGCACTATTGAATACTACGTTAATCCGCAAAGCCTATCCTCATAATTAGACCAATTTGTAATTCAGAGGTCGTGGTTCGGATTGCACGTTAAACTGTCCATTACTTGCCATCGGCTGTTGGGTTATTAATTAACAGTCCTGTCTAAGGAACATGTCAGCCTTAGTCAGTAACAAGACTACAAGATCGCGCCACAATCATCCTTGGCTTAAAATACCTACATTGTAGTATGGTTGCTATTTCAATGACCTAATCTAATCTAATCTTTTCTATAGTCCACGAAGTCACGAGGAACAAAACATCATATTCATACCATACTAATGGTGTTAGGTCGGTATAAGAGGTGTTCTCTTCGTCAGTGTTATTTTGAAAGAGATATACTTAATAAATGTAAGTTGTTATGTGGGCAAAATAATAGGTGAGATTTTCCTGTTTTTATGAGCTACAAAATTACATACGGAACATACAAAATTAGGAACTTGAAAGTTTGATTATAAATTGTTATCGAACGCAACACTGGAATTCGTTTTCAAGCGACATATTCGTCTTATCAACGGTTGGCAGGTTTGGGTAAACAGCTGAGTCGAAATGATACATCAAGGCACGATGTGTCAACATTGATTGATTGAAGAAGTCTGACTCGCACGACATCTCCATACGAACTAATTGAAACGACTAATCGAGACCAAATAATTCTTTAACACGGAGATCCACTGTTATTTTAGTTCGATGGCTTATAAGTGTCAGTGAATCGGTAGGCTATGTGTGTTTTGACCACAACCAAAGGTATTCTATCAGCTACAGAGGAAACGCTAATGCTGTGTTTCGCTAAAACGAAGCGTTATGGCAGTGTGTAAGTTGCTCATACGAGAATGGGATGAGGGAGGGGAGGTTTAGTTTGGGTAAGCACCGTTTACCTGTGAAAGTCTCATATAGCCCACGCAGGAGCGAAGATACTCATAAAGAGTTACCATCAGTCCGAAAAAGCTGCGGTGTCACCTAGACATTTATGAGATAAATGTTTCGGTTTAGAGGTTCAGAATGCAAGGAAGATGTGATATTACCGTGAACGTCAGGAGGCAGGAGGCAGGAGTCACGACCATACCGGAGCTAGACGACGGCCGGAGCGGGGGGAAGGACCTCGGAGGGGGGTCAAGCATCAATGAAGAAGGAGAATGAAGCCGAAACGCGACGCTTCCACGCGGATTAGCTGTTATTTATAATTTTTTTACAGCGGCTTTCAAATAACAAATTGGCCGCGAGGTGGCGCGTTCGGCTTATGTCCGCCCTGACTTATAGCGGCGCGGCTCTTAAAGTCACCGGGTCGGGACGAAATTTGTGACCAGGGCCTTTGTGGCGCCAGGACGCCTAATCCTCGAGGTCTTGATCTTGGGGCCGTGCGACTGCGGATTTTATATCCCGACAGTAATCCTCCGCCCCATTCACGGCGGCCAACAACTTCCTTCTTAGCGCGGTGGAAGGCAATATCTCACGCGTAAACGGCTCGCATCTAATCTTTCAGCAATCCTCTTAGGATAGGTTTGATAGGACTCTAATCTCGTCTTGTGGACTATTTAAAGAATATATTCCTTTCGGATGTAGCATTCGTAATCGTTGGAGAAAACTCAAGACACGCAATTTAAAAATGCTTAAGATTCCTCTAATCATTATTCATTGACACTTAGATTTGTGTTATGAAATAACTACTTGTGTCTAATAAAGTGGCTTCAACCCAACAGTGTTGCATTATGTTATCTTTAAATAAGACCACGACCATAATACAAATTATGTATGCTTATATGAATGACCCTGAGAGTTAAGTAGACAGTCCATGTCCAATATTGCCCATCCCAAGGAATCACTCCTTTCCAGTGGCTGTACAATATTCCATTTGAAGATGTGTCCAATCGGCTTTGCCGGGGCCTCCTAACTCTCTATAATCTAACATCTATCTATGTTAAGAGGAGATAGTGCAGACAGTGCAAGGTTAACGCTACGCCTTAGACATATCCATGTCAAAATATATGCACTTGTAATGCCAATTGACTGATGTTCTTTAGTTCTATACTTTATTCTTTTAAGTGAAATGGCAACCTACCCAGGTGGGTATTTTTTTAGTATTGGTATTTTAAGCCAAGTATGAATGAGAAATTAGTGTAGGATGATTGTGGCGCGATATTGTAGACTTATTATTAACTAAGGCTGATATGTTCCTTAGTCAGATCTGTTCATTAACACGTTCGCTACGGATCACTCGGATCCGAGTGGTATTGGTCTTGGCGTGTGGAGCGGACCGCTCGGATCCGAGTGGTGACATTTAAGTTAAAATCAAGATGGTGGATCTGGCTTCCACCTGTTGGGATCTAAGAGCTTTGTTATAACGCAGTATCTATTTCTGTATGGGTCACTTGGAATTTTCCTAATGGTTGATTTTAAACTACACAGGCCGCTCCGGGTGAGGAACCGGGGTTTTGGACGCCGCAGCGAATGTGTTAATAGCCCAGAAGTCAATGGCACATTTAAGGAACCTTGGTCTTTGCGGATTAACGTAGTATTCAATAGTGCGTCACAACGATCCACAATTCGTGAACTCCAAGTAGCTGAATTACAAGACACGTCACGGTCCCAGTTCTCATAGTCCAAAAGATCGATGAACCAACAGGAGGGAATCGACTCGCCAAAGTAGTGAAACAGAATGTATCTGGTCCTCGACATCTGACAAATGTAGGAACCAACAATTTGCTAACTGACCGCCACAATATTTCACAGGTTTTTACCATTGGACGGCGCCGGTCTTAGTCCTGGCTATTTACATAGGAATGTCCTGGTCCGCGCGAGTGTTAACATTATAGGATTTATAGTGGCGACTGACAGGGGACGGGGGCGCCCCTTCCTGATCCTATCACGCCGAGTCTGCGTCGCCGCCGCCCCGGGACCGACGGCCGACCGCCCATTATGTCATCGTCTTCCCACAGAATTGTTTGTAACGTTTAATTAACAGTTTAAAACTCCCTGTTTAGCGTCCCGCCCAATATTTCTCTCGGGCTGTTTTGGATTTTCGAAATAGTTCCAGTCTTAATGAGTCCGGGCCTGTGGAGGTTTTCCAGGGTCGTTACAAATTCACTGACTTAAAAAAAGTAATTACAAGTTTTCCAATGCTATCTGTATGGACCATCATTTATTTTAACAGAGGTAACTTTGAAAAGGATTAGAATAATGGAAATAAGTTTCATGCTAGTGGGTTTTCTAATTTTCTCGGACGTTACAAAACGTTACAATATAAATGGCATTGTTTAGCAAAAATTAATCATGACTGGGATGGTGGTGATATCATGTAATCCAGCGACTTGGAGGTCACGAATTGTGGATAGTTGTGAGCGATGGTCGGGGGGTGTAGTGTTCTCTTGCGTGGATTAACGTCCGCACTATTGAATACTACGTTAATCGACAAAGACCATTCTCATAGTTAGACCGTGGTTCGGATTCCACGTTAAACTGTAGGTCCCTTAGTTGTCATCGGCTGTTGGGCTATTAATTAACAGTCCTGTCTAAGGAACATGTCAGCCTTAATCAGTAACAAGACTACAAGATCACGCTACAATAATCTTACACTCAATTCTCATTCATACTTAATTAATTTTTTTAAGTCTTATAGTTGAGAAAGCCGAAATGGTTATATGTCAATTCCTGCCTATCTTTCTGTAATTAGATTAGATTAGATTAGATTATTGAAATAGCGACCATACTACAATTTTAAGCCAAGTATGAATGAGAATTGAGTGTAAGATTATTGTGGCGTGATCTTGTAGTCTTGTTACTGACTAAGGCTGACATGTTCCTTAGACAGGACTGTTAATTAATAGCCCAACAGCCTATGGCAACTAATGGACTTACAGTTTAACGTGGAATCCGAACCACGGCCTCTGAATTACAAATTGGTCTAATTATGAGGATGGTCTTTGCGAATTAGCGTAGTATTCAATAGTGCGGACGTTAATCCACACACGAGAACACTACATGCACCGACCATCTCTCACAACTATCCACAATTCGTGCCCTCCAAGTAGCTGGATTACAGGACATCGCCACAGACGTCCTGTAATCCGACGTCCTGGATTATTATTTACCACGGACATTAAATTTAACTTTTCTCTGGAACCATTAGTTGTCTGATGATTCACAATAATATTTTTTTTATTTTTTAAGCTAGTTTTAATAATGGTAGTTGTCAAAATATACTTTATTTATTATTTTCACAGAAAAACCAAAAATTATTTTTTTATTTTTAAAAAGCCCATAACTTTTAAACTCCGATGTTTTGAAAAATGTGAGTGGTGTCGCATATTTTGTTTATTATGTTTATGTTTATTTTTTTGTTATATTTTGTTTATCCCACAGAGGACTATAAACCTTATAATCAAAATTGTTAGAGTCGTTTTTGAGAAATATTCATTTTACTTGATTTTGGCAATTATCAGGGGTGAAACACCCTTGAAAATAAAAAATTCAAATAAATCGTACCTACACACAGATATTAATGCAAATCAGACTTATAAGAGTATCTAGGCTTTTGTACACCTCACCACACACAGAGACATCACTCTAAAAAACACTTTATCGATTCAGGTGGGACTAAAATGGATATATCGACCAGAAACTCAAACCCTAAAATGCTGACGAAAATAATACTTTCTCCTTATACGTTAAAGGGGGAGAAAGTAACAATCAACGCAAAATAAATTTTATTTAAAAGTGCATTTCAACCCACTGACAATTACTATTTCTAAAATATAATTCGGGCTATGACAATGAGCTAATCTTTAAATACAAATACAAATTGGATGAATCGATTGTCTGCTTAGCTTCTATTTTTAATTGATATAAATAATAAATGTCCTACTTACACCGTTCCTGACTCCGTTGCCGTAATCTCAAACTACAGTATATACAGTATATTGTATACTATAGACGATTCGAATTATATTTCCTTTAAGAGTCTTCAGTACCTCCGCCATCTTGGATTTTAGTCCCATGAGAACAATGTTAATTTTTGAAAATTCATGATAGCGTTGGTTATTAATTATTAAATTAACAATTAGTTGGACTTTTCAAACGCATCTTTTGTTTAAAATCTACACAACGTTTCGAGAGTTGGTTAAACTCCTCCCGTTTTCAAGTGATTTACGATATTTACATTTATACAAACAAAGGGATATTTCTATATAGAAAAGAAACCGGTTAAAAAACACAACAAAAATACAATACAACTACTACTACTAAACAAATAGTTATATTTTGTTGTGTTTTTTGACAATTATCAAATTATAATTTGACAAATCTTAATTTGAAACCAGTTCAAATGTTAGATGTACGAAACCCGTATTTTGAAATTAGGCTACCTGTTAAACATTACTGCGACTGACAAAACTAGAGCCGTTATGCAGGAGTGTTAGGTGTGATGAGTGTCAGTGATGAACCTCACAGCCTCGTCCTCGCCGTGGGAGAGAGTGCGCGGTTATTACGTTGACTAAAATGTAAGTCGTGTCCTGGTCCCGTGGATCCTGGCGTCTCCTCCCCGCCCTGTCTCACCGCCCGGGGCGTAGGAGTACCAGGGGAACAGAGCTGTTATAAGCGGCAGGCGCATGCGCTGTGAGCGCATCGAGTAGAACCACGGTTAAATGGTTTCGTAACACCAGGAGCGCAGAATTGTTCTGGCCAACTGTTGTGTTTACGCATCTGCTATGAATACATGGTCATTTAAAGACATTTTTTTCCTTTATGAGGTGGCGACTGACCTACTCAGGTATTTAGATGATTGTGGTACGATCTTTGTAGATTTGTTTACAGACTTGGATGACGCGTTACTTGATCATGACTGGTTATATCCTAATGGCCTAAGACATCTAGAGTTTAACGTAGGTTAAACTCTAGGTTAGTCGTACCCTAACCTACAGTTAAACACGATTTTGCGTCGAAATTACGAACTGGTCTAATTATGAGGATGACCTTTGTAGATGAACATAGTATTCTAAGGTAATGTCGAATACTCAGGTATATACTTATAAGTATCTAAAATTCGTGACCTCCAAGTAACTGGATCACAAGAAAACCCACCGCTCTATTTTACAACTACCCAAAGGCAAGATCTGTTTTGATGTTTCGAAATGGAATTAATACGATCAGGAAACCAGCATTGGAAAATCCTTTTTTGGACGTACTGTATCATTTATGAAAGCTCAATAAACGGGATTCGATAGAGGAAGGAAAACTGTACTGATATGTCCTGTTTCAACCAAAAACTTTAAATTAATCAACACTGAAATTTTCTTTCAAAAGGTTTAATGTAATTGAAATTAATTACTAGCATTTGAAAACGTTTCGTCTTTAATATCAGAATAGTATAAGAGCGTAAGTACAGTCGTCTATCATTAACCAAAAACTGCTTACTGTGCAATTTTCTAATATACAGTAACAATGAGTTATAAAACAGTTTTTTTCGATTTCTTCGTAAGCACATTTTGCGCTAGTGCCTCATCCCCTCCCTCCTGTGATATTAAACTGGATAATCTGTTCCAGCATAAGAAACGTGTTTGAAATAAACTGTAACGATTGTTTGGGGAGTTGGATCTGGGGAGGAGCAGAGTTCCCATGGGCGGCCTTTGGGTAAGTGATTTTGTTGTTTCGGTTCTTCAATCAAGAGATAATTTACTTTTTGGGGATATTAAAGTTATTCAAAGGGATATAAATTTTTATTAATGTAGTATTGTTTTTGCGTTTCATCTTCAAGGGAGTCATAGTATTGAATTGTATACGTAACATTTCATTATGATACACTTGTGGTAGCTAGGTTCTGTTCCCCTGGGATCAGATTCGTATACTATTAATTATTAATTGGTCTCAAAGAGTTCAATTAGAGAATAAAATCAATGTCAAATCAGTCTACCAGTTCATTAATTAATTCATATTCTAAAAGTTACGTCACCACTGTGGTCGAGCAGAGGTCAGGATTTTTGGACAATCACGTCTGTGATTTCTGCACGTCACATGTTAATTGTTCATTCTATCGCGCGATCTTGAAGGTCTGTCAAATTAGAGAAAATTCACATCATTAATCCCCCTTTTTCAGAAAGACTCCAATAAGAACAACAAACAGCATTAACAATGAACTAATGACGACAAGGTACATTTACATAAGTATAAATATTATGTCGGTAAATGGGCACAAATGACTTGGATAAAGGTGTTGGGAATTTATTTTGATTGGTTAATCGTCTACCAATCTATGTGAAGGTAAATGAGATCAAGTGTGTATTTGTAAGACTGGATAATTCGTTCCCTAGCACAATGCTGCCAACTGCTGACACTGTGACCTCTGAAGATCCTGTTTGATCATCTGAATGCCCGCCGGCCTCCCGAGTCTGTATCGCTTGAATACTGATTGATCTGATTCATTCATCAAGGAAATTTCCCTACTCAGTGTTTTGAGTATTCTGTAAGGAAATTTACCGGCAATTCTAGTAGGCCTACTCACGAATGATTAATCGTGATTATCCTTGTGAAGAAATGGTTGGTCATAATCACGAAACCGTTTTTAATGAGACACGATTAACGAGAATTATATTTTATTTATTCTTTGTATATAATATAAGTATTTATAGTTTTTTGTCTGGTTTCTTCTCTATCCTACGGTTCAATATCTATGCAACCATTCTTACCCTAAATAGGTTTACTACTATACTGCTATCAAAATCAATAGAAGCTTCAAGGTCACTTATAAAAATGCAGTTCAACTTTATAACATATGGTTGGAAAATAACATTAAACAATAGTCAGAATTCAATTACATGTGTTTATATGAACCATATGACATAAATTAAATTTGACCTTGAAGCTTCTATTGATTTTAATCCTAGTATACGACAAAACCTATTTGTTAAGCAGTTGGACAAACAATGTTGTATCACATTTACAACATACAACGTTCTTTGGATGCTCACTTTTTACATCGTCAACTATGTTGGTAATTACTAATTTTGATTTCTTCTTCAACAAACTTGGCACAATGCAACGTATTGATATGGATCCAACTCCATTAAATGTTTTACATTAACAAGCAATAATACCTTTAAATGTAATGCTGACCTACCCACGTAGGTATTTTACGCCAAGTATGAATGGGAAATGAGTGTAGGATGAATGTAGTGCGATGTTTTTGTCTTGAAAATGTCTAAGGTTGACCGTTTTCTAAGACAGGACTGTTAATTAGTAGTCCAATGGTGTCTAAGGGACTTTCAGTTTAACGTGGAATCGAGTTATTGTTTCAAAAGAAATGGCGACTAGGTCTGAATAATATCAGCCACTCAACATAAACAATGTTCCTAAAAATCATCTTTCTCGGAATTCAAATCCTATAAGCAAGCCGTTCCTATTCTCAACAGACAATAAAACAAAAATCTATTTCACACTCTACTGAACAAACGGAAACAAAAGAAACCCTGGAGGAAACAATCGTAGAGGCAATAAGAAAATGCAATCACCGAGAAACCTCATGATCCAATTGAAATTAGAAAATAAAGCGGTGACAGAGGCGCCTGCAAGTAATGAAGGCGGTGTGGCGCCAGGGTCTAACGTTACGAGACGTAGTACTTGCGTTGTGCGGCCACCAGAGTGCACTGCAGTCACTACGCATGCGCACTCGGACGCAACAGTACAGTGGTACACTTGAAATTCATTGTTGGCGGTGGGTTTATGCTATTTATATTTTTATTGAGGACATTTTACACTACGTTAGTACGTACTTTAATTCTATTAACTGAAACGGCGACCTATGCAGGTATGTTATTTAAATTTTTATAGCTGACATTTTCCGCCACGAATTTTCTCGACATTTCGGGATCTGGAATCTTATCCCGTCATCAGGCGAACTAAAAGTTTTAGATACTAGTTCGCCTGAGGACGGATTCAGATTCCAGACCCACAGAACGTCGTGAAACTTTGTTGTACTCTAAATCGTGATGGAAAATATCCCCAATAAAAATCTAAATAAGATAAATAATGAATTTCAAACAAAGAATTCTATCCAGGTAAATAAACACTTTAAAACTTAGTGCCAAGTGTAAATGAGAAATGGGTGTAAGATTATTGTGGCACGATCATGTACTCTCGTTACTGACCAAGGCTAACATGTCTCATTGTCAGGACTGTTAATCTGTTAATTAATAGCCCAACAGCCAATTACATCCAAGGGACCTACAGTTTAACGTGGAATCCAAACCACAATTTTGCATTTGAATTACGAACTGGTCTATGTATGACGATAGTCTTTGTGACTTTGTGGATGAATATAGTAAACAACGACGGTACATAATCTAGATTTTTAATTTTCAACTCTATACCGGCTTAGTCTGTAAAACAAAACAAACAAGATACAACAGTAACCATCCTGAATGAGGAAAGAAAAAACTCTACTAAGTCTCTTCAGTTATTTTGTCAATACATAAAATTTATTACTGGATTATGAGACTGGGACGGTGGCGACGTCCTGTAATCCAGCTACTTGGAGGTCACGAATTGTGGATATTGTGAGAGATGGTCGGTGGATGCAGTGTTCTCTTGTGTGGATTAATGTCCGTACTATTGAATACTACGTTAATCCGCAAAGCCTATCCTCATAAATAGACCAATTCGTAATTCAGAGGCCGTGGTTCGGATTCCACGTTAAACTGTAGGTCCATTAGTTGCCATCCGCTGTTGGGCTATTAATTAACAGTCCTGTCTAAGGAACATGTCAGCCTTAGTCAGTAACAAGACTACAAGATCGCGCCACAATCATCCTACACTCAATCCTCATCCATACTTGGCTTAAAATACCTACATTGTAATATGGTTGCCATTTCAATGATCTAATCTAATCTACGTAATTGTCTACCTTGTGGGCCAAACAATGATTTATATTTTGTTTTAAAAACTCAAAAAATATACTGGGTGCAAAATCTTTATTTTTAAACATGTTCACTCCTATTACTTAATTAGTCTTAGACCTTTGTAAATTGATGAAAAATCTCAATTAAGAAGACTTGATGAGCTTGATGAAAGCATCAGACGCCAAAGATAACGAACCATACTAATCAAGATGGAACAGTTACTATGACAGGAGAGAGCGGAAATAGTTTTTGAGCTGTCAGCGCGTTGTTTTTTGTGTTGATTTCCCAAGTCAATCCTGTAAGCTAACTTCAAAAAGGTTGACATGTTGTGGAATACGAGTATGGGATATTCGCTGGCGTACTATTGAACTCAACGTTAATGCATCAGTTGTAGCCATCTTGAATTTTAGTCCCGTAAGAGCAATTTTAAATTATGGCGGAACATACCTTCACTTTGGCGTCTGTGGTGGCGTTAATTATCAAAGTATCAATGTAAAACTTTGGAAGTGCATTGATGTGGCTCTCTAGGGCATGACCTTTTAATATGTTCAAAAATATAACTTGATATAAAAACAAAAATCCAGGAATATTATACAAAATAAATCATTGAAATTTTTTTATTGAGAGCGAAAATAAGACGTTTTGTAAGGTGGTGCCCTGGAGGACTGCAATACCTTTAATTTGACACCTCTTCCGTTAATTTATGACAATAGGTCAAGGAGATATAGGCGCCAGAATTTAACATTGCTCTTACGGGACTAAAATCCAAGATGGCTACCACTGATGCAGACTCTTAATCCAAAAATTCGATCCCCATAATTATTAGAAAAGTTCTTAAGCCAGAGGTAAGATTATGATTGGGATCCTACGTTAAAATGTTTGTTCCTCCTTATATACCACTAGCTGTTGGACTTTTAATTCACACTCAAATCTCAATGAACATGTCAACCTTAGTCAGTAACATGACTACAAGACCGTGCCACAATCATCTTGCACCGATTTCTCATTCATACTTGGCTTCAAAATCCTACCTGTGTAGGTCATCAGTAATGATAATAACAGAAATTTAATGAAAATAAATAATATTCAACCAAATTTTAATCATTTAACCCACGTACTTATGTTTTAGATATTCCAAGACCTTTTCAGCAGCTAAAGCTGCACATCTGCCCATGTTTATATCTTCCAAGGTCATTTTAATTCATACTTGGCTTAAAATCCATACATGGGTCGATCACCATTTCAGAAAGTTAAGTTAAGTAGAATACCCCCTAGGCAGCAGACTTGCGTACCCAGCAAATTTCCAAATCAATAATATGAAAAGTTTAATCAATATCTGTCAATTAAAAGAGAATTTACCTATTCTCTATAAGATTAACACGGGAAAAATTATGCATGTTTGTCGCTGTGAGGAACTATATTAAGTAGTCATTTTTACCATAAACAACTTTTACTTTGACAATATACCAAGTTTTATTAACATCAGTCCATAAATTAAGGACTTTGCCTATTCCCTATATGATTAACATGAAAAAGAATATACAAGTTAGCTGCCATTATAATTAAATAAACTATGATTTTTAAGAATAAATGGATAAATATCAACAACATGGAGCTAAATACTAAGCTTCATACAAAAATTTAGGTTAATAAGAGAAATATTATTTGATTCTTATCCTCCATAAGATAAACATTGGAGCCCCAAAATACAACTTTCTGTGTTTAGTTTTTTTAATTTCTCGGTAATAATCATTGAAGCGGAATTTTTATATTTAATATAAAAATAAAATTTTTAAACACTATTTTTGTGATCCTTAGGCACATGAAAACGAAAAAAGTAACATGGTTCCAAGCTTAGATCTTGCAATGAGACGTTCAGTAATATATTCTTCCTTATGGGAAATTCGCTAAAACAGTAATACATTTTACTAAAAATACGTTTTTCAATGTAAAATTATTCAACTATGTCAAACTATTCATATTTATTGAGACAGTTATTAGACCAGGTTAACGAGGAACGACTGTAAATATCAATTAACACCTCGTGTCTCGAATGTCATTGCAAATGTAATCATGTTCCATGATGATTGGAGCTGTTAATTGTTGAACGAGCGTGCGGTGAGTTGACCTCCAACACTGGCGCCACCTATGGTATAAACATCGGAACTATTCCCGTCTCCACACTCCATGTTTGTTTGTTGGTCACGTCCGCGAGGCGTCGCTGAAGTAGTACTATCTCCATCGTCCCATTCATTACAGACGTTTGTTGTCTTCGGAGATGAATGGGAATGCGATAGTGAACACGTCCATGACGACGGGAGTAAACAATGTGGGTTCGTCGACACGGAGTGTACCAGAAGAAAGCAGCAAAGTTAGACGTAAAGTCGAACCTGGCTGACTCCAAATACAAGGGTTAGCCAATTTACTTAGAATTACAGTTTCAATTATGGAGGTTAGCGAGACAAAATTTAATCATACTTGAACTTTGAACTCATTCTCCAAAAAAATCTACTAGAGAGTAAAATAAATATGGTAGCACTCCAAAAATCGAACTGTATACACACGATAACACTGTGAACGTTGATATTTATACTACTATGGAGATTGCAAGTTGTAATTATTATACACACTAGAATCTCACACAAAATAAACTAATAAAAAATAACTGAAATAGTCAAAACTAAAATGAGTGTTGTATGAACAAAATGTGTTACATTTCAACGTAAAGGATGGGAGCGCGCTGGTCTAGGGGTAGAGCGCGGGGCTTTGGTGTCCAAGGTCCCGGGTTCAAATCCCGCCAATCACCTATGGCTTTTCGCTATGTGATAATGCCGCAACCCACACAGGGGTGCGCAAAAAGCCAGTGTGAAGTGTCTTCCAATAAAAAAAACGTTAAGGATAAAAATAAACAAACCAAAAATAACAATTAGTCTGACATGTTCCTTAGACAGGACTTTTAATTAATAGCCTAATAGCTGATGTCACCTAAGAGACTTGTTACCACTGAATTATGAACTGGTCTAATTATGAGGATAGTCTTTGCGGATGAGCGTACTATTCAGTAGTATTACAGATACACCGAGTCATCATTGTCACGTTTGACGTGTTCATAAGGATTCTACATAAGATCACTTTATAGTAATTTTAATTTCAAATTTAAGACAACCCAACTATGCAGTTGTAACATAGGCCTATACAAACTCAATCGGTGCATCGGTGGTGCAATCTGGTGACAAAATAATCGCACTTATAAAGTACGTTTGATTTATTGTTATTACTGAAAGAATGCATTACTCAAGTTAAATAGCTCTATTATGGGTTTATCATCGTTGAATAAATAACGTGACGCTTCTCCCCAGCTCGTGGTGGGAGAAGCACGTCAAGGCCGCTGTCAATTGAGGCGCCATCTGTCGTACTTTATCGGCAATTGACACCTCAGTTCCTCGTTAGTGAGAGGAAGGCCCCATCAGTTCCATCAGCTGGGACCGGGAGACCATCGGGGAGTCGGAGTCCCTCGGGAACATGTGACATGTAGGCCCTGCTACGGCATGCAATTACTGATTAACTCTGCAACTTCCAGATTAAATCTGGTTAGGAACTCCAGTTCATTAAAGTTCGAGTGCATTTACGGTTGTTTTCATGTAATCCAGCTCCTTGGAGGTCAATAATTGTGGATAGTTAAAAACGATGGGCTGAGAATGCGATATTCTCTGACATGGATTAACAGTCTGCATCAGTGGTAGGCATCTTGAATTTTAGTCCCGTAAGAGCAATGTTAAATTCTGGCGGAACATACCTTCACTTTGGCGTCTGTAGTGGCGTTAATTATCAAAGTATCAATGTAAAACTTTGGAAGTACATTGATGAGATGTGGCTCGAGGGCATGACCTTTTAATATGTTCAAAAATTTAACTTGATATTAAAACAAAAATCCAGGAATATTATATAATAAGAAGTTCTGTAAGGTGGTGCCCTGGAGGACTGTAATACCTTTAATTTGACACCTCTTCCGTTAATTTATAACAATAGGTCAAGGAGATATAGGCGCCAGAATTTAACATTGCTCTTACGGGACAAAAATTCAAGATTGCTACCACTGATGCAGAACGTCCGCACTGCTGAGAAAAAATTGTGGTGTGGATCCCACGTTAGACCCTTAGATGTCATTAGTTGTTTGGCTATTAATTAACAGTCTTGTCTATGGAACATGTCAGTCTTAGTTAGTAACAAGACCACAAGATCGCGGCAAAGCCATCTTAGACTCATTTCTTATTCATTCTTGGCTTTACCTACCTGGGTAGGTCGCCATTTCAGAATGATAATGAGGTAATACAGTAACAAGAAGAAAGGACTTTCCAGTAATTGGACTTCTTTTTAATATACCCAGGTCCCGTAGATGACAATGGTTGCGTTGGGCTAGTAAACTGTCCTTTCTAAGGACCATATTTTTAGCCTTAGTTTGTAGCAAAACTACAAGATTGTACTAAAATCATCTTATACCCATTTTGACTTTGATTTATTAGCTCTGGGGGGGTTTAAGCAATTTGTAACGCCATATAGCTATTATGACAGCTGTTTAGAAGAACCGAAAACATACCTTATGACATATACATGATCTAACTTATTTCCCACAGGGATATTAATACAATTTTTAACTTCATATTTGTCTTAACGTACCTATATGGGTAGGTCGTCATTTCACTGAAATAAATAGGAACTGGAAAAAAGGGACTTTTGGGATTGGATAGTGACGTATCTCGCACTATCGTTTAACTATCTTGCCATAGTTACCAATCTACTATTAATGTGGAAGTAATCTACCAAGATTACTGCAAAGTAGAGTCCAAAAAAAGTGTCGAGAACCAGACAGAATGAAATCAACGTACTTTTAAGCACTATTCAACTTTATTTTGTTACATAAAATTAAGTGTTCTGAATCGTTGAATTCAATATGTACAAAATTAGTCGACGAGAGAATCAGAGGCCAACAGATGATGTAAAGTATAGTTTACTAACTGTAATTCTATTTAGTAAAATATCACACATTATAAACGACTTATAGATTCACAAAAGCAAACGTATGTAACACCTAGATTTATGAAACCTCTAAGTATAGTTTTTTTGCATGAAGGGAAAAATGAAATAAAATCAAGTGAGATTAATTTCTCTTCTATTTAGCCGCATATTTTTATCAATTTTTAGGCCATCAAGCTCTAAAAATGCAATAAAGAACAACGTGGGAGAAGGCTGTTAAAATTAAATTACAAACAAATTATATCGAATACTGCGAAAAATTAGTCTTATTTTACACATCGAAGTATTTTTAAGGAACTTTTAATTAAACCATGCATGGATACACAATCTGTTCGAGTATCGTAAAAATTGCGATGTATCGATCGATACAATGCGATGATTTCCGAAAGTAGCTCCGGCCTGACGCGGGGCCAGTCGCTATATTTGATCTCGCCTCATTAATAACCTTGTCAGCTGACAGTGTTTGTCGTGATAACAGTGATAAGCGTGTCACTCAGACGTGGGAAGTTTCTTCTTCTTCCTTCCTGTCTCTGGGTCATCCACGTTCTCGCGGGAGACGACCAGGTGGCCAGTAGAATGTTAACTCTGGTTATATGTAACACAGTTTCGGGACTACGAGTTGTAATCGAGCATATTTAAATTAATACGAATTTTAAGTACAAAACTATAGCAAAATTTTAGGATTCAAAGAACATAATTGCCATTCTGTATTTACAGAATTAATTTATAGGGAATGAGAAATATATTTTTCATTCTTTTCAAATTAAACTGTTGAAACAAAAATACTCAATATAATTCATTACACAGCACAGCTCAAATTCTGCTGTGGGCCGTGATTAAAATGTAGCCTATTCCAAAATGAAATGTGTACAATATATTATACTGCGATTTTTATCTACTTCATTTTTAGAGATTGGTCAGATATTTGATGTAATTTATAAACCACAGGAGAGATTTACTGAAACACAGCCACGACTATCCGTTTTGCTAACGTTTGTATTGAAAAAAGAGGAAAAGATTGATACGGTACTTGCTGTGTTACTTTACTGTGTAAAAGATTCATCATAATACAATTAATTGTAACCGGATCATGCTGCAGTTTCAGTGCTCAGAGTAAAGTTTGCAAAATACCAAAATAACAAAAATAATAATTGAAGGGGTAAAGCGAAGAACAATAGTCAATTCACAAACGTTTCAGGACAGAAATAACACTTTCAAAGCTCGTATAGAATTGTATGTTTTGCGATAAATATTTGACTCAACTTTCAAAACATAGATTAGTTAGTGGTTAAAAAGGAACAATTATTCATTTTGAACAGAATATTTGAATTGCACACGTTAGAAAAGGACTCTACTTACAATGTTTTGTTGTTACTAACCTAATAATTCCAGGAGTTATCAAGTTATTTCCCTATAAAATACTAAATTTTAAGAAATAAAACTCCTATATTCTTCTATATGTTTCTCAGCGAACTCATTGTAAACCATTATTTATTTTCTTGACGTTTTAATTTTTCAATCACTGTATATACTGACTTACTTCCATGTATTTTGTTCACAGTAATTTAAGTGATTTTGATACAAACAGTCAATAAATATCATAACACAAAACATAAAGATCTTAGAGAACAAAAATATAACTATAGTACATCACAAAAGTCACAATTCCATGCTACCTACTTAAACTTTACAATGGCTTATCCAATAGAATCACTGTCTCTGAAAATGTTAAAAAAATAAATTTAAAGTCATCCTAACCATTGAATGTTTGTACGATATAAACAAATATTTTACTTTTAACTGGAACTTGTATATATAGTATATTGAGTGTTGTAAATACCTGTTGTATGGTCTAGAATGATGTCAATGCATTTATGTAATGTTTTATAACAAATAAAAATTCTTCTTCTTTCACTAAATGACAAGTAAGTGTTATGCGTTTGAGTGTTGGCACACCTGAAAGGCGTGCTCGCGCAGTCGTCGCAGCGACTACGTCCCAGACAGGTTATCGCTCGCATCACAAAGCTTCCTCAGCATTTCGTCAGCAATCGGCGCTGCTGGCGCCACCTGGTGCTGAGTCTCACCAGCCGCCGGAAACGTCCGATATCGGATATCCGGTAACGTTATCGTGGGTGGATAAGCGATCGAGTCAGAACTCAGTGCCGATTACAAATGCGACCATTTGAGTACTTTATCCGATATTTCGATTTGCCGGGTATTTGTTCGAATAATCGATCACTTGTCCTGGATCAGTCTACTATTCTGTCTGATTAGGTGTTAGTAACTCCGCCATCTTGGATTTTTACTGTCGTCCCCAAGAGCAATGTTGAAAACTTTGCAACATGCCTCTTTTCAATTTACGAACGAATGAGTTTCCTGGTATCATCAAAATATTTGTTCAAATGTACTACGGTACGTCAGCCAATGCTTTAATTTATCATAGTTCTTTCAGGAAAATGATAAAAATATGTAGGTAATGCAGATTCTTGTGAGACTGAGTTTTTTCTCTCTTTCCATGAGAACTACAGTATCTAAAATTCAAATAATCACTGTGACGTTTCTTTGTACCAGGAAACAATGTATTTGGTGTATTTTGAAATGTCAGTACAATTTAATGTTTAGAAATCTATCTGAAGAGAATTTCAATTACTTGTGATGAACATTTGGTAAAAAAATCACCTCTAGAAAAACTGCATTGCCACATTCAAAAAAGGTTTACAAAACATTTTATTCACATAGATAATTGACGAATATTTTTATGATAAACATAATAATAATGATTGCAATCTAATTTAATGTGTCTTAATTTCATAATTCGTGTTTAATAAGAGAAGCATACTCAGGAATTTACGCTTTTACCAGACTAAAAACAAATATGTCGGCGGTGCTCCGGACTCTTAAAATTTGATATTTGAAAATAAAATACACACTTTATAAAATGCTATTTAAAACAGGTTCTTGCCGGTAAAAATGTTTTTTTGTTGTCAAAACCAACACTTTTCAAAGATAAATCCAAAATTATAAACACTGTAGAAATCTTCAAATATAATTCTGTTACAGTAGTGTTCCTTAGAACCTATAGAAACACTTTACTCCTGTTTAGTTTGCTAGGTAAATAGCGACCTACCCAGGTAGGTATTTTAAGCCAAGTATAAATGAGAAATGTGTTTAAGCCTAACGGTCAATGACATATCTAAGGGACTTATAGTTTAACGTGAAGTCCGAACCACTGTCTCTGAATTACGAACTGATCTAATTATGATGATGGCCTCTGTGGCTTCGCAGCATTCAATAGGACGGAGGTTAATCCACACTAAAGGTTAATTCGTGACCTCCAACTAGCTGGATTACAGGACACGCCACGTCTGACTGGGGCCGTGAGGCACAACATTGACAAACAAGGTTATTTGTCCAAACATTGACTTAATGTTTAATATTTTTCCCACTTTACAACGTAGAAATATTCATTCTTTCTCCTCTACACCGTATAAACTAGGAAAGTGACAAGCCGGATATACCGAGTTACCGAGGGTTTATAACACTCTCACTGTGGATAATCCGAATGTTCTCGTGATCCTAGTATTACCATGAACTCGTGTCAGAGTCGTGTGTGAGGGCTTGTGTCGAGTGATAATCCGTTCCGGGGCCACTGACAATAATGTTTCCTAAGGCTGAGTTATTCACAAAATATTGTAGGGCAAATCTTTTTAGCAAACGTCTATCAAGGATGGTGGCGTGTCCTGTAATACAGCCACTTTGTCGTCACGAATTGTGGATAGTTATGAGCGTTGGCTTGGATAAACGTCCGCACGATCGAATGCTACATTAATCCCCCAAGACCATCCTCATAAGACCAGTTCGTAATTAAGAGGCAAAAGTGGTTCGGATTCCACGTTAAACTGTAGGTCCCTTAGATGCCATTGGCTGTTGGGCAATTAACAGTCTTGTCTAAAGAACATGTCATCTTTAGTCAGTAACAAGACTACGATATTGCGCCACATAAAATACCTGGGTATTTTACCACCTCAAACGGTAATCTAATCATCTATTCATAGAGTACGTGAAATAAAATGTATCGGTGGATTAACACGTACTTTGTCTCTTAAGTAAATAATAAATAACAAAATGTACTCACCTTTAAAAAAACTATCATAATTTTAATGTTTATTCTAATGTCATTTAAACAGTTTGTTTAAAAATAATCATGCTTTTGACATGGATATGTCTTATCTCTAGGAGGAGGGATGTTAGCAATTTGTAAGACGAAAATTTGAAACATAAGAACAGCTGTTTAGATGAACTGAAAAAATTCCATTTAGACATATCCATAATCTAACTTATTTCCCACAGGGAAGTAAATACAATTTTGAAGAGCTTTTGTTGGGCATGTGACCCTAAACTACACTCTAACTACGCTTAAAATAAAACTTGGTCTGGACACGTAGCCAAAGTGCACCTGTGAATAGGGGGTTCAAACTTATTCCCCCACGTTCGCGTGTGTGTGGGGAGGGGGGTGTGAACTGTACGTGAAGTGTAAATTTCATAAAAATGGTGGTTTGTACACATGCAGATAGACCTTTTTTGGATTCAAAGCCTCAAAGCGGATACACATTCAAACCAAACTCAAATTAGAAAAAAATAACGTAAACAATATTTTCTCATGTGTAAGGGGAAAGTGTTCAAATTTAAATCCATATTCACTAGTTATTACAATGTAATACTCATTCAAAAGAAAGAGTACAAGAGGTTCTGGTAGAAAATAATCATAGAAATTGTTTGAATATAACATTAGATTAGATTAGATTACTGAAATGGCGACCATACCACAAGGTAGGTATTTTAAGCCAAGTATGAATGAGAGATGATTGTAAGATGATTGTGGCGCGATCTTGTAGTCTTGTTACTGACTAAGGCTGATACTTTCCTTAGACAGGACTGTTAATTAATAGCCCAACAGCCGATGGCAACTAAGGGACCTACAGTTTAACGTGGAATCCGAACCACGACCTCTGAATTACGAATTGGTCTAATTATGAGGATGGTCTTTGCGGATTTACGTAGTATTCAATAGTGCGGACGTTAATCCACACAAGAGCACTACACCCACCGAACATCTCTCACAACTATCCGCAATTCGTGACCTCCAAGTAGCTGGATTACAGGATGACCTCACCGTCCTAGTCTTAAGGGAAGTGAGTTAAAATGCAGAGGCACCGGAGACTCTCGTTTTGTATTTAGTTACTTGTGCGTGTTCAGTGTTAAGTAAACAACGCGAGTGTTATATTTGGAAGGGTTCGTTCCAGAATGTTCGCGACAGTTTGTTTACGAGATTCCAACTGACATGACCTTGACGGCCGAGTGTAAATCTTTGTCAAGCGCATAAAAGTCTGCTCACATTTGTTAGGATTAAACTGTACCTGGGTGGGATGAGGAGCAATAAAATAAAGTAATTTACAGCCACAAATCACTCAAAGACAAATTATCGTGCAGTCGTAACCAACACGTTCACAATCGACAATGAAGTGCCGGGGGAAATTCATCAAATTAATCCTCGATGAGGAAAATACCGGTGTACTTCCTCTGTGTGTTTTGTTCGGTAGTACTCTGGCTTATCGAAATAATTTTGTTTCAAGTCAAGATTTAAAAAGCGAACTTAAATAGAAACTGAAATACATTGTAGAGAATTTCACCGGAAATAATATGTATGCAGAAATACTCTACGACACGGACAGGGACCCAAAAATACAAACTGTCCGTACAAAAGTCGGACGTAAGGCAACCCTAAGTATACCTGGTTTACTGCATTCATTAAAAAGTGTGTATCTCCATTTGATGAACCCTGTACATAATTTGGAAACTTAATGAAGTCAGGAGTGTAGATTGTTAAGTCCGATAACAGAGTGATATTTACGTATGTGTCTACGGTCATCACCACATGGTCACATTACACCGTGGTGGTTATTTAGTCGTAATATACTCTGTGGAACAATATTCTTGTTAGTGTAATTGGCGGGTTGATGTTCAGTGGGCGAGGTAGGTGTTGGGTTGAGGCAATCGGAACGGAAACGGTTGATATATGACCAGTGTTTACTTTGGTTTACAGTACAGGGTGTCCACACATTTCTCTCGCCGTCTCTTAATTTGTCATCTCAAGCGATTTAGGGACGTTCTCTTATTGTGCATTTTAAAATCTCAAATACACTGGTTGAAATAAATCGAAGTAATAAACAATACTAATTTTGTGAGCGCGTTACTATATTCAAGATAGTTGTAAAGATGGTTAAGCTTTCAAGGTAAAGTGAATTTTTTACAAAATTACGTTATTAATTTCTTTATTTTTATTTCCCGAAAAAAATACCACGAATTCATCCGGAGAAATAACAAGTAATTGTTATGATAGAGAATTTAAAAAATTAAATATAATACCTTAGATAACTACTTTTCCCTTAAATTGACACCTCAACCACATTTTCACGACAATTATTAACAAAACCGGGGTTTGGACCGTTCCACATCAAAACTTAAAAAACTCTGAGTGACGTAGAAAGACACAAAATCAAAACAAAACAGTTGATTGATCAGTAATGCTGTCACAGAAATAAAATTCTTCTCATTGGACTAAAATCCAATATGGTGGAGGTACTGCAGATTCAGGACTTCTACAAATAGTAGTCGTTTAAGTGTAGATTGGTATTAAGTTGAATATTCATTTTAGGAAATGAGTAGAAAATAAGGCACAGAAATTGATAGGAAAAATATTAATTCAGAAACAAAAATGAATAGACTATTCCCAAATTAATTGTTTATGTTAACAATATTTACAATGTATATAGTATAATAACATCATGGGGCCTTCATGGTGTATATAAAATCATTGATTGAATTAAACTTCAAACCATAAGTAGGCCTAATATTAATACTGTACCACTAAATACTGTCAGTTGTATATTATATTACATTTTATATAAATGTATGATAGTTGGTCTCAACTTTCTACTGTACAAGTTAACTGTTGAATTGGACATTTTCATTTTAACGTTAACTACCTCATATTATAAATGCTTATGGGAGTTCTTAACAGTTTTTAAGGAATTCTTTGTCGTTTTTTTGGGTGTTTAATATTTTTCCAATTAGTAATTTTACTATACTGCATATAAAAGCAATTTATAAACATTCATTACTATAAACTCTAAAAGAAAATCGTGACGCAAACAGTGTCGAATTGTGGATAGTTGTGAGCGATGGTCGGTGGGTGTAGTGTTCTCTTGTGTGCATTAACGTCCGCACTATTGAATTCTACGTTAATCCGAATACAAAAAAAATCCTCATTATTAGACCAATTATCGGATTCCACGTTAAACTGTAGGTCCATTAGTTGCCATCGACTGTTGGGCTATTAATTAACAGTCCTGTCTAAGAAACATTTCAACCTTAGTCAGTAACAAGACTACAAGATCGCGCCACAATCATCTTACACTCAATCCTTATTCATACTTGGCTTAAAATACCTACATTGTAGTATGGTTGCCATTTTAATGATCTAATCTAATCTATTTCACAACTCTTCGACTACCCAATATAACAGCATCTTCCAACAGAACACATCGACCTTCAAGCAATGTCGAATCTTCTTCACCAACCATGGGCGGTCCGGAACCGCTATTGTTTGCATTTCCGCTATTACAGGGCTAATTTGCTTAAGCACTGCACTTACGTTACGTGCGGCTTTTGTGCAAACTTACTTGGATTTCCTGCATAACATTTTATGTGTCTGTGTAAACATCTAGTAAAAACCTAAATTATAAATTACACAAGGGCTGAAACTCAACAATCGAAAAGTATATATAAAAAGACAATCAAACTAATCAACCAGATAAAAATTCAACGATTAAAAAGTCGATTAGTAGCCTAATTTCTATAATTAGATTCGGCATCCCTACACCCACCATTGGTCAAAATACAAAAAAGCTGTAAGACCTATATGGGAGTTTAATTTAATTAAAAAAATAACTAGCATGATCCAAGCTCAGAATCCAAAACGGTGGCCATTTTTACCGTTTTCAAAGTATTTTAGTCATTTTAAATGGCCGCCATTTTGAATTTTGAGCTTGGATCATGCTAGTTATTGACATGGATATGTCTTAGCTCTGGGGGGGTGTTCGTGATTTTTAAGATGGAAAACATGTAACAGGTTTCCATAGAAACTACCAGAGCTATTGTATTGAATTTTTAATATGAAAGAATAAGAACAGCTGTTTAGATGAATTGAAAACTTTCCCTTTAGACATATCCATGATCTAACCTATTTCCCACAGGGAAGTAAATACAAACATTTTTTTATTATTATTATAGTCTACTAGTGTAAAACACATACCACATTTGAAAATAATACATTAAAAAATGTTTGAAATAAAAAATATTTTCTGAAAAATACAAAATGGCGGATATCTGAGAAAATACGCGTTTTACGCCATACCTTTATCGGAACTTTTTTCTTCCTTTTAATGTACCAAATCATTCACCGAAGTCCTGAAACGTTTTTCATGGACATATATTTGGTTTCTTAATGGAGTTAGTCTGTTGTTAATTTAATCTATAAAAATGACTTTTGTTAATTTACGTTTTGACATGGATATTTCTTAGCTCTGGGGGTGTTGGTATTGTTTCAGATGGAAGCTATGTAACAGGTATCCAAAGAAACTACCAGAGCTATTGTATTCAATTTTTTTAACATAAAAGATAAAGAACAGTTGTTTATGTGAACTGAAAACATTCCCTTTAGACATATCCATGATCTAACCTATTTCCCACAGGGAAGTAAATACAAACTTTTATTTACACAATTGTATTTTTCCTTTCTTACATAGAATAAGTGGTAGAGAGAAACTTGCTAATCCTAACTTCGCCTCTGTAAATAAAGACACTTTTCATTTCATTTCATTTAATAACAATAACAAATGCAGGAATCTGAAACCTCATAAATGAACTTCAAAGTAATTACAAAACGTTCACCTTGTCAGACAAAAGGTCGAGGATAAGCAAGAATGTGAGTCACAGCGGCCACACAGTCTATACTACAAGCTTCTGTTCGTGTCCGCGTTCAGGCAGTTTAATTAATTTTGGAAGTAGGCGGATATGACGTCATGATTCATCCGGCATTGTGGCTCCCACTGGCGCGGCCACTTTCATCAATCTCGACCAATTACATTATAATATAACAATAGCGTGATTGTAAGTTCAAAAGAACTTTTGTGGTCACTGTTTAACGGCTGAACCTATGAGCAGGGCGTACGTTCAGATGCAGTTCTAGTTGGATTTTGTGTGTGTGGATATCGTTTAAACTGTCGTCGAAATATCGGTAAAATCGATTAATAGTGAAAATTGGATTAAAAGGGTTTGAGAGACGTTACCTTTTCTTTTTGGCATGATATTTTAAAACATGAAAATTTGATTATGAAAAAATGCTTTATTTTAGGTAAAATACTATTCACATTAAAAGAGGTATTTACTAGTAGTATTTTATACTAAACAAGATCTCAAAAATATATAAACACGGGTGTCTAAACCACGATAAAGTACCACCTGTTAAGTAGTATTGGTAAAGGATAAGGAATAACGTAATAGAGGTGCAAGAGGTGACGGATTCGATCCCCGGGTGGCCACAAAATTTAGATGGGAATTCCATTAGAAAAACACTGTACTTCGAGGCTGCATAGCTGACGCTGAGCCTGCCATTGGCAAAACAGAATAAAAGATAAAAAAACGTAATAGAGACAGGCATCGGGAGAAACGGCAATATTAATTTCGATCCAACTGTTTATCTGTAAAAATGAACTTTCTTTCTTCTTCTTCCTGGTATGTAAAAAGTAGTCTAAACATATAATGAAATTAGAAACTAAATATTGAAACCTGGAAAATTTACAGCAACTGTGCCTGCTGCTTTCCGAACTCTCAAATTTTAGTGTTCACAGCTGTTGACATTCAAGTAGGTTTTTTTTAAAAATAAAACTTGTCATATACTGTATTATTATTATATTATACATTTGTATATTCGCTAAGTAAGCAGGTCTACTGCGACGGGAGGTATTTTAGTTATTTTACTTAGCTTTTATAGTTCAGATAGCACTTAATGAACAACAGGTGAGCCAGCCAATCCGACGAATGTTAAGAGTAGTTTTGTGAAGAGAAAATGAGGATTGCTAATTAATTAGTTTACTCTGTCAAGTATTTTTCCAAACACAAATTAAGTTTTTTATCTCTTTTTGTTAATTAATGTATCCGCTACACTTCTGTAAATATGATCAAGTGTTAAAATAGTATACATTACATTTCATACTTGCTGGGTAAAGTCCTAGTTAAAATTTCTGCATTAAGTGATTTATTTTTTAATGAAGGTAAAACAATTTCAGACTCGTCAGATGATGTGGTACTCAACCATCCGCAAATTAAAGGATCCTCCGCAAGAAAAACATGAAAGTTGTGATCATGCATAGTGTATTCCCTTTATGGTGATACCTTACAAAAGAAACTACACTCTTAATTGTACGTTTAACAGAAATAGTAGGCCTATAGGATGTATATTGATCTGACTTTCGGAACAATTTAAAAACTCAGTTAAAGTCAAAAGTTACTATAAGGCGTATAAACCCATTCAGACAAAAGAAATGTACAAGTCAATGTTTTTAGTATAATAGAGAGCAATTTTAAAAGAAACATCAGGGCGAGTCCAGTTATCAGCTGATCCGAGTCTGACAGAAGCAAAGATCAGTTGACAGACTCATTGTTGAGTCATTAAATCAGCTGACAACTCCCGCCAACTCCCTCCAACACCGCGTCGCCTCGCCCTGACCTAACCTTAACAGGGGACTGGTTGTAATTCTATTTTCCACGTTGTCATTTCCGTTTGGAAATATACGAGGGAAAAAGCGATCGTAAAATATTTACGGCGTCGGTGGGCGCTTTATAGTGGCCCAATTCGATTGTGTCCAATAGCTGCGGGCGAGCGTTTGCCAAAGATTATAGCATAAGACAGTTTGACTTTCGATGTGGGCCAAAAGTCAGAATAAACAGTCGCTTAAGTTGCCAAAACTAGGTTTTATAAGGTACGATTTTCATGCAAATTTCAAATTTGGATGAAGAAAAAATTATGTTTTTGGTTGTAAATTCAGTACTAGTACTCGCGTGTGAGGATCAAAAGAGGCCTGGTCTAAATGGTTGTGCCAATGCCTGTTATTCGCAAGGGGTTTGCTCCAGGATGGCTTATAGATTTTGCTATAGATTCATTTGGGTATCATCCAGATTATGCTATGAAGCGAATTTAGGGTTGAGAAACTATCAGTAATTTTAAAATCATTGAAATTGTTAACGCATGAGGTAAAAAACAAGACGTCTTCAGAAATTGGGGTTAAACCTTTAAAAAATGCCCGGTGAAGACCTGCAGCTGCAGCCAGTTGCATCCTCTAGACCTTGAAAGGTCACCGGTGGACCGGAAACCAATAAAACGAGCGCCGGAAATAGAGTAGTCCACATGGAATCAGACTCCGACCCGCCTACACGATGGAAACAATGGTTGGCTTCCTCCATGAAAAATCTGGAGCGAGACCGTCATTGCACCATTTGCATGTGCATTCTTCGCGACCTAGGAAGGTCGAAGTCTACCGGAAACCAATAAACTAACCGCCGGAAGTCGCCGCCTCTAGTATCGACGCGTCCATCGTCCGCGCAGAAAGTGGGTGCTGTAATAAATGTCATGTCTACAACAGACAAGCCCTTTCTCATGCATAGGTCTGTAAAAGTCAAACCTACAACCCTATCCTGTAATGCACTTTGTTAACAATCGCCATAGCGGATAACTTTAAGTGTTGCTATTTCCGTTTGCTTTTCAGTAATTGAAACTGTGGATTGAGGATTTTGATAGTCTTGATCACATTAAAGTCCAAGATGTATCGGTGATTGTGACATTCAGGCAGTTTTGCCTCAGAGGTAAACGCAAAGTCATCATTTGTCAGTTTAGATACAAACAAAGATACTCTTCCACTAGATAAGTTAAGTGACATCTTCAACTTTTTCCGTAGGAGTAATACGTTCCCAGTTAGACTGCGGTTTAAATACAGACGCAGCAAGAACGTAAGCTCGCCGTAGGTTTCACGCAAGACAAGTTTTTGTTCCACCAACCAAGCGAGACGCCAGCAGCAGGCTCGTGCAGACGGCTCCGCCATTTTCGACACCGACGCTGTTTACTGCCAGGTTAGCGCCGCCATAAAATGAATGAGTCGAAGAGCGTAAAATTAGCGGCGAGATAAGATAGCGCGTTTCCCACAGCCAAGCACCGGCAACTGTTGGCGGTCCGCTAACCGATTCGCGCATGCGCAGTGTCTGTCGATCCGACAAGAAGGAAATATATAAACAGGAATGATGAGGGAAGGACATGACCTTGCACAAACTATTTTATTTTTACAGATTTTTGCAGGGCGACATTGTAAACCAATTTGAGGTAATGTATATTTACACTGTATACCCTTTTTGAAACTAATTTTATAGGTAATAGTTTCTCTTTAGTATAATCTCAACACACATTATAATTGTGGACTTCATCCAACCGAATTCGATTTCTGTAAGAATAAGTAATAAACGGTAGCAACAACATACAGTTCTTGATGGAAGGCTTGCGGCTGGTTTCTATCAGTTCCGGTTGCTTTTTCGGGATCATCAAATCAGTAGCGCCAAACGATTCGACCTTACTTTGAAGTGGCTCATATTTCAGCCAAACTAGGGTTCTGATTTGTTATTTATAAAAATTCCTCGTTGGTGGCAGACGTCTGGTAGGCTACATGAAACAGAGACTCTCACACAGACGGCGCGTCATGCGACACAGGGCGGCGCCGCGTACAGGGGCTGAGAGAAAATAAACCTTCAAATTATGTTGTTATAATATCGACTACAAGTCTCGACTATATTGACTACAACAAATCACTTATAATGTAACTCCGGTTGCCGAGGGAGATAACGGCAGTTTCAGAATCCACTACCAAAATTAGATGCGAAACATTATTCCGTTGTTCATACACGTTACAATGTCACCTAGAATAAGGTTATAAGACTCACACACTGGAGAATACATTAGAGTTCTAAACCAGAGTAAACGATTCCTCACGGAACCTTTTACCGTTTTGGTAAAATTATAGATGTAGAAAGTTAAAAATGTAGTGTGTAAAAGAATATCTAAGAGTCTACAGCATAGGATCTTTCTAGTCAATGAGTTAAGGAAAGAATTACTAATATAACGAAGATTTTTGAAGAGATAAACTAAAAACAAAAAAAATAAAAAGAAACAACAGCGGTCCCAATTAGGATCCTTGCGGGAATCCTTTTCATCTTTGATGAAATATAATATTCTTTTCCGCTGTAGTAATCAAGCAACGTATTCGTGGTTTAAACTAAAGTCAAAAGTACTAGGAAGAGTGAAAAGAAACAGCAGTGGTCCAAAGCAGGATCCTTGCGGGGGCGGCGGAGGCGGCGTCGTCTCTACTCTGAGACAATCACAGTTCCGTGTCTTAAATGGTTCGCGGTTCGTGGGCGACCCGGTCCCGCGGACTCTTTTAGACGGACCATAATCGGCTAGTGACTTCCGTTGCGAATATTGGGACTAGGACCGAGGCTATAAATGTTCTCCAAATCTAGGGCTATTAAATAATTAGTGTGTTTTATCGATGTGCACGCATATTAACTTTACTTTAATGAAATACGGTATGGATAGATATTATAAATTTAGGGTTTCGTTGACATTTAGGTAGGCTGTGAAACCTAGAAAAATGTACAAAATAACAGTAGGTAAAATGGTAACATAATGAATGACCACCATAAATATTTTGGCGGTCTCATAGAAAATAACGTAGTGGCTGGGTGAACCTCAGGGGAATTGAGATTGTATTTTTGTTACTAACTGCCATAGGTAGTATTTAACCTAGAACCTCGACTGTACATCCATCCAGACCTACATTTATTTACCAAACGTATTTTATTTTACTTATGTGTTCAATCGAAATTATTCAATTTGAGCATGTGTTTTAGCACCTGCTTCTTGCATCACACAGGTTTAAGATACTGTCAATTAATTGCATAATTTTTGTTCATGTATAATAGTTTTGTTGAACAAAATGTGCTTGGCATAAAGACAAGCAATCTCTGTGGTAAAAATACAACTCAGATAAGCTGTGAACATTAGCTTTAAGTATCTCCTATTTTAAATCTTTCTTAGATATACTTATACTTACGTAATAGCTTTCCTATAAAGAACTAACAGCTATGTATAAACATTTTGTTCAGTAATGCCAACCTTAGCGCGCGGGTTGTCGCCAATATTTCCCCGCGAATGTCCTGACAAAGCGGCGTTTAGTTTAAGTACAGTACTTAAGCAAATTAGCCCCGTAATAGCGGAAATGCAAACAATGGCAGTTCCGGGCCGCCCATGGCTGAGGTGCCGCGCCGATTGGCAAGAACTATCGATGTTGCTTGAAGGTTGTGAGGTCAAGGGAGGAAAAGGAGCGGACCTAAACTGGACCTTTGTTGGCAACCTTTCAATAACAATTTGCCTATCATCCTGGATCAAAACTGAGCATACTTCAACTAACTGTACCAGCTAGATACTTGAGGTAGTCTTATTACCTTTCTGATAGGGTGACCTACCCTTTCAGAAAAAAGGTGAAACAGGGTGATAAGTATGTAAGCCATGTATGAATAAGATGTATATTTCAATGGAGATGAAAAGATTCACGCAAGTATCCTAATTGGGAGCTTATCTCTTCAAAATTCTTCGTCCCATTAGTAATTCCTGCCTGAACTACAGAATAAAAAGATCCTATGTTGTAGAATATTAAATATTCCTCTGCACGTTATTTTTCCTGTTTCTGAATAAATTTACAAAAAAGCAAATTTTACTTAGGTTCACAAATACTTCAGTGAAAAAGGATTGTGGCATGATCTTGAAGTCCTGTTACTGACCTTATTACTGCCCTCACCATCTCATCCCATGACTTTGTCTAGGTCATAGCCCGGAACCGTTCTATACATTACTTCAGGTGCCCGAGATCTTGGGCATTGAAGTTCGCGCTCCTCATACTTACTTGTCACAGACTAAGGCTGGCATACCTGTATTCCGTAGAAAAGACTGTTTAATTAATAGTTTAACAGACGATGGCGTCTAAGAGAACTCCGAAGCACAATTTGCCTCTAAATTACAAATCTTGAAGTCGAGGTTCACGGTTCAGGTCGATGTAAACAATCAACGATTACTCTAATACAGTGGAACATAAAGTAGAAAATTCCCTATATTTTACCATTAAAATAATACCAATGTCAGCTATAATGTAAATTCCATGTTACTTTTACTAGTAGCATAACATACGATTTTGGTAGATTTCTATTTAGTCGTAATGTAGAATTATTTATCTTATGACGCGTACAAACATCGCTCATTTGTGAGAGTTGCAATTAATTAAAATCTGACGTCAAAGTCTGGTCCCCAGAACAGATGTTAATTGATGAATTACCTCGCAGAGCCTTTAGACAATTCCGACAGTCTTATAGCCGTAAATCACATTGGTGATGCTTCTTCGTTAAGGAAGGCGAGGAACGTGCGGAGATTACGTACGTCGATTACGAAGGTACGTTTACACGTGACTTCGGCGAATGTCCAACAATCGTGAACGAATCATAATAGTTTTTTTATATGAATAGCTGTGCTTTAACCAATTTCAACACTACCAGAAAACATGACGGTTATTTCTCATTTAAATCTCTTGGCGGATAAATTTTTTACATCGTCGAATTCAAAGGTGTTTTTGCTCTCGTTATTTTCAACCGCGCAATTCCATCTTAATTTTCTAGCCTCGGAAAAGACGGTTCGTTTTGCAAGATCAATTATTTCAAAATGCAATAAAAAGTTTAAAGGTCAAAGTAGCAATGAAATAGTAATTGAAGTTCACAACGACCAGGAATAAATATCAGAAGTACGATCAGACCCTTCCTCAAAAATGGTCTTCCACAGCTATGTTCGTAAGCAGTTGTTCGTTAGCAAGATCGAATAATTCAGCTTAGTAACGTATTACAAAACACATCTACAATACACAGTGGATAGCTGGATTCTTTGCCCGTAAATATATGTCATTGATCAAACATCAGTAAACTAAATATAACAAGAAGTGGTAAAGTGCAAATTTTGACGCCAGAGAAAGTAGTTCCTTCGATAGCTCAGTTGGTAGAGCGGTGGACTGTAGAGGCAAGTCTGTTGATATCCATAGGTCGCTGGTTCAAATCCGGCTCGAAGGACTTATATTTTGATTTATATTTATATTCAAAATGTTTAATGAAGCTCGCTATTAAATTTAAATTTACTTCTTTCAATTCATTCGATAGAATTTTCGGAACTATCCGACTGAGTTTGCTGTTTTGTCGCTATAGAAGTGATAGATATAAATAAATATAGCGCTTAGTCTGACGGTGTATTGTAGTTGGTTACGTCGTGAGTTGACGTGTAAAACGTTGGAAGCTATTCGGAAGTACCCGGTTTCGATTCCCGAACGTAAACATTCTTGAACCAGTGACGTCACCCTTTCTTTCTAGATGCTTTGTATTAGATGATAAACTACGTTACGTTGTTTTCCATTCGTTAAGAAACGCAAATGCATGATGTCACAGCTGTTCCAACAGTCAGGTGAGGCGTGACTACCAGGATCAACTGATCAGCTGATATCAAAGTGTGGCGGACTGAATGCGAAGTAGTGTTGATCCGGATCAACCATCAATTGCCATTCGCGGCGAGTTGTGATACTGGCAAGCCTGCCAGTTGTGATGACGAGCTATGAGTTCTATGAACGTGCGAGGGGTCAGCCACTGTTGTAGTGAGTGGCCTCTCCTCGCTAGCACAAAAACCACCGTCGCAGCAGACCTGCGTGCTCAGCGAATTTACAAATAAATTATACAACAAGTTTGATGAATGTCTGTCCATAAATAAAGAAGTTTGCCTATTCTCCATAAGGTTAACATGGGAAAGAGTATGCAGGTTTGCGGCTGTGGGGAGCACTGAACCATGAACATTTTTTATTTCGACCATATACTAAGTTTCATCAATATCTGTCGATAAATAAAGAAGTTTGCCATGATTAACATGGAAAAGGAGTATGCAGGTTAGCTGCCACGATAAACACATAAACTATGATTTTTAAGCATAGATGTATGAATACCAATCACATGAAGCTAAAATTACCAAGGTTTATCTAAAAATGTTTATATTTACTCCCCTGTGGGAAATAGGTTAGATCAGGGATATGTCTAAAGGTAATGTTTTCAATCTTCATCTTAACTTCACTTCATCTAAACAGCTGTTCTTATTCTTTTATATTAAAAATTCAATACAATAGCTCTGGTAAACTTTTTACATATTTTTCATCTTACAAATCGCCAACACCCCCCTCCACCAGAGCTAAGACATATCCACGTCAAAATGCAGTTTATTATTTAATAAATAATATTTAATCTAATTAATACATAATTAATATTTCACTAATTGGAGAATTGTTTTTCTTATTATCTATAAAATTAACACTGGAGTTCAACAACACAACAAACAGTGTTAAGTCTTTTTAATGTGTCAGTAACCATTGGAGATAGACCAAACCTTAAAAGTACTGTACTAAAGTTGTTTTTTAGCTGATTCTAATACGGTAATAGCTTCTTCCCTATGGAAAATTCGCTTAAATGTATGTTTTTCAGTGTACTCGTGGACCTTCCAACAGAGAAGAGCTTAGGACACAACTAGTCGCAAAAACTAACTATTTATGTATTCTTAATCTGTCAGTGAGACTTGGTTTTAATACAAAAGATAAGTACTTGCATCCGACAGATAATCTTGTTGGTTGTATTAACTACTCCTAAAATAAAGGTTCATTTTCTATTGTTATCCTTAGGAGTAAAGTCATCCACGATCAGATTCGTTTGATTCAAAATTATCGTACAGTTGAAAATTAAACAATTTTTGTTCGAAACCTTGGATTGGTGACTATAACAAATAGGATTCTGCTGACGTATAAATATACGTTACACGTTGTAATTTACTACTAGATTCAGAGGTTTACCACTGTGGAACCTTTTTTATAAAATGTAAAATACATGCAAAAATTATCGTCTAAAATACTACATGAATTCATAGAACAGATGAAAGAAAAAAAATTACCTTCAAAGTTTGGAATAACAATTAAAATTCTCATGCAACTGTAAATTAGTAACTGTTCATAGTTTGACATTTAATAGAACTCTAGAATTTGATGATGATGCTGTTTTTTACGGATTGTTATGTGACTGAAAATTCAAAGGTGTTTTAATCAAGACATTACCGTTAAATAAGTTTAAAGTTTAAAAAAAATATTTTATAATGACACCATAGGTGTCGAAACGCGCGTCACACGTTAAGGACTACGCAAGGATTCGCATGACAGCTAAGAAGGTATCTAATTTATTATTTACCGTATCCAGGAAATAAACCCAACCGGTAAAAGTGTAATAATTCGTTTATTTTTATCGGACAATTTACAAACTGACAAATTTAGGAAAATATGTATTTTTAATGGATTACTAGTACTTCATCTAGAGGCTGAAAATTTATAAGAAGTTTTAAGTTATAAGAATCTGTTCATAAAATTCTTTAAATTTGGTATATATATTATTAATCCATAGTTTCGTCCTAATGTTATCCCAATTAAACCTTTTGACATTATTTTATCACGAAAATACCTGAAAACTATGCGCAAAACAAAGGCAACCGCTCTGTGTGGAAAATTGGCAATTCAGCGCATGCGCTATGCCCAACTCCCAACGCATGCGCGTAGCGTGGTAGCGGCGCGGCGCGGCGAAGGCGTGGTCAAAATCCCAGTTCATTACATCATAATGAATGAGTCAGCCTCGCGCTAGGAACATGTTAATTGCGCTGGCCACCGCTGCGACGAGCGAGCGCTGCTGTCATGCCGATGAGCCGCAGCCGCCGTACACGCCTTGATCCTCTGATATGCCGACTCTACTCTATGTGGGCTTGCTCATTCAACACGGGCATTCTATTATTGTAGGGGGAAAGTAATCGATATCTTCCACAAAACGAATATACTGTAGTAACGATATGCTTTTGCGGAATTTTTATCTTATTTAATTTTAATCTAATTTTTGTACATCGTCGAATTTTCAAAGGTGTTTTTGCTCTCGTTGTTTTAAACCGCGCAAATCCATCTTAGTATTCTAGCCTCCTAAAAGTCGGTTTATTTGTTTTGCAAGATGCATTATTACAAAATGCAAAAAAATTAAAGGTCAAGTAACAATGAAATAGTAATTGAGGCCAACAAATACCAGGAATAAATACCAGAAGTACGATCAAAACACATCTACAATGCACAGTAAATAGCTGGATTCTTTTCCCGTAAATAAATTTCATTGATCAAACATCAGTAAACTAAATATAACAAGAAGTGGTAAAGTGCAAATTTTGACGCCAGAGAAAGTAGTTCCTTCGATAGCTCAGTTGGTAGAGCGGTGGACTGTAGAGGCAAGTCTGTTGATATCCATAGGTCGCTGGTTCAAATCCGGCTCGAAGGACTTATATTTTGAATACATTTCTATAGATATAGAATATTCAAAATTTTTAATTAAGCTCGTTATTAAATTTAAATTTACTTCTTTCAATTTATTCGATAGAATCTTCAAAAGATCAAGATTAGCTAACTATAAGAGGCAGTTGATGAGAACTCATGTGTATCAGTTTGCTAGCTCAGACAGCTTTTACAGTTGTGTGACGTCATTTGTGATTTTCATGTTGATGTCTCTATTGGAAATGCGCGTCTGGAGCAACGTCGAGTGTGGCGGTCACTTCTTAAACTGTTACTTGATATTTTTTGCGGTGCATTACCTCCACATTTGTACAATCTTTTTATATTAGTCACTTTTAGAATGGGACGATGGTGGGTCCAGTAATCCAGCTACTTGGAGGTCACCATTTGTGGATAGTTATGAGTGATGGTCGGTGGATGTGATATTCTCTGGTGTGGATTTACGTCCGCACTTTTGAATGCTAAATTCATCCGCAAAAATCATTGTCATAATAGACCAATTCGTAATTTAGAGGGAAAAGTGGTTAGGGTTCCACGTTAAACTGTAAATCCCTTGGATGCCTTTGGTTGTTGGGATATCAATTATTAAAAGTCGTGTTTAAGGAACATGTCATTTTTAGTCAATAACATGACTAAAGGATCGCGCAAAAATCATCTTTAACGCATTTCTCATTCATACTTGGCTAAAAATACCTATATAGTAGTTCACCTTCACAAAAGTTAATTAATTTACTAACAATCAGTATTGGTGTTATTATTATTACCTTTCTAAAATTGCACCTTATCCAGATAGGTATTTTAAGCTAAGTCTGAATGAGAAATGAGTGTATGATGATTGTGGCGCGATCTTGTAGTTTTATTAATTACTAAGGCTGACATGTTCCTTAGTTAGGCCTGTTATTTATTAGAACAAGAGTCAATGTCATCTAACGGACCTACAATTTAACATAAGATCCGAATCACCATTTTGCTTCTGAATTGCAAAAAGGTTTATTACGAGGATGGTCTTTGCGGATGAGCGTAGTATTCTTTAGTGCGGACGTTAATCAACTGCTTATAAACATCTACAATATATTGATCACAATGTGAAAATGAAAACATCGATGTCGCACACAAATTTTGGAAACCCAGATAACGCTAGACTTTTCTCAACTGAATAGAGAATAGGCCTAACAATTCAAACCCGAAAATGTCAGTTGTGCATCCATTAACCTCACTTACCATTTCCATTCATAACTCAGCTAATTACTGAACATTCACTATATTAAATTTTTATGTACAAAATTTTCGTCATTTCAGAAATGTAATAAGACTTTTTCAAGTATGTAGCAGGTATTATTGAAGTACAGTATTTACCAGGAGGATAGAAAGAGTGCCAACAACGAATCAGTTTAGCATTCCTTCTTTTCTTCCGTTGACCGCACAACCTCCAAGTGTAACAATACTACAAGATTGCACCACAATCATTACTCACTCATCCATACTTGGCTTATAGTTGGTCACCATTTCAGTCAAAAGTATTTTATTTAGAACTTTTCAATAATAAAGAAATGATGACGCATAGTAGGAAAACACAAAACGAAACCACACCGGGTGCTAGTTGCAAGGCGGCCGCGCGGACACGGACGCGAGACACTGCGCATGTCTGTTTGATTCACTGCGCACCTCGCAATCAAGCAACGCGCAGTGACGATAAATTAATGAAACGCGTGGCCGGGACGTAGCGCCGACGACGGATACCGTCTAGCGACAGGAGCGGAGGAACTAGCTGTTGTGCGATGTATATAATACACAATAAGTATAAGAACTAATACGTCACACTCTCAGTGCGTTGTAAAGTAAAGCCATTATGGCCCCTCCTTTATAAACTAATGATAATGGAATCGACCAATCGTTGTACTTAGACACATGACACGTGACTCCCCCTTTGTTGATTGGTTCTTTCCAACATCATGTGATTTTGGGGCGGGGCTTCTTTTTATGTACTCAGTGAATGAAAAGTGACTGATTACTCCGTTGAAAACAACTAATAAATCAAACAAATATACCGCATTTTACTTTCATTAAAACATGAATATAATAGTTCAATAAAATGTGTTAAAAATATCAATGTAAAAGTAAGTTTAAGCTCAAATATTAAAATAATGTTAATGCTTATGAGCTTAGGGAAGAGCAGTGTAATGACGAACAGCGGGAAATACCAAACGTATCCTTTTCTCACGTCAAAATTTAATTTCTTGATCACGAGAGGTGCTGTACCATAAACTACAGATGATGTCAAAAGTGTTTTTGTTGCTTCTGATCTAAGAACATCTCTACATGGTTTAATCTATGTATACGATATTTTTCACTTTAGATGTCTCAGTAATAGGTTGTCAAACTCAACACATAGAGTTAGAATTTAAGTAAATGAGGAACTGTTTTTTCACAAAGTGTTTTTAATGGCGGACCAGTTTTGGGTAATAGCGTAGGCCTACACAGTATGGACAAGGTTCCCCAAAGTGGATGTGGTCCATGAGACAAGGGTTCCTGAAAAATTTAAATATCACACAAAATATGCTAACAGGTCTAATGTGATTTACAAGAGAAGCCACTTAACATAAAATTAACAAGTGACTATTTTAGCGCAATACGATGTAAAAGTATATAAGTGTAACTGTACAGTGGAAAATACATTTACAGTGTTTAACGAATGCTGAGGGTAAAAATAGAATCACAAGCATCTATTTTCACACAATACGGCGTAAACAATGCAACAAGTGGTCGCGCGTGTTGCGTGTTGCGGTCTAGCCGGCGCCGTGGCTCAGGCACTTGGCACTTGGCGCGGGCTTTACATAACTTATTGTTTGTAACTGTTATTGGGTACTTAAAGCTAACTAGCGTCACCGGCACAGTGCGAGCCTGACTATAAGTGTCGATAACAAAAAACACCAAAATGGCCAAAACATCCGGCAGTGTTATATATAAGAATATGCTTTACCGGTATGGTAGCTCAGATTCATATTTCCCCGGAAAGTATATCTGTAAAATGAAAGAGGGGTAGAAAGACCTGTACGGGAGGGCTAACGCTCTAGCCCAGTAAGTCAAATCTTGCTGGATCGAAACCAGCAGCCGGCGACTCCTGTCTGATCATGAGAGATCATCCTCTACAGCACATGGGACTATTGCCCATTCAAATGCTCACTATATTTAATTTATCGCACAGGCCATAAGCTAGGAAAATTTGTAGTTGAGGAGTTAAAAAAATGAACATACTCATAAACAAAATCAAATATACTTGTTTCTAACATGGTTGTACCGTTTCCATTTATCATAATTTACAGTCTTCACTTATTAATGTACTTTAAACGTTAATGAACATAATAGACAAAACACATAAACCAACTAATCTTATTCGCAAAATATCATTATGCATTCGATAGGTTTCAAACGAGTACGTCCATTGCTATAGCGTGTAGTGTGGCGCCTGTAACAGCTGACTCCTCAGTAATAGACCGACCAGACCAGACGGCTACATCACCACGGCCACGACCGTCTGGTAACGAGTATCTTACTCTACCACACACGGCCACGACCGTCTGGTAACGAGTATCTTACTCTACCACATCCACCGCGGTACATTGGACATATCAGTAGCGTGTAGTGTGGCGCCTGTAACAGCTGACTCCTCAGTAATAGACCGACCAGACCAGACGGCTACATCACCACGGCCACGACCGTCTGGTAACGAGTATCTTACTCTACCACATCCACCGCGGTACATTGGACATATCAGTAGCGTGTAGTGTGGCGCCTGTAACAGCTGACTCCTCAGTAATAGACCGACGACATATCAGTAGCGTGTAGTGTGGCGCCTGTAACAGCTGACTCCTCAGTAATAGACCGACCAGACCAGACGGCTACATCACCACGGCCACGACCGTCTGGTAACGAGTATCTTACTCTACCACATCCACCGCGGTACATTGGACATATCAGTAGCGTGTAGTGTGGCGCCTGTAACAGCTGACTCCTCAGTAATAGACCGACCAGACCAGACGGCTACATCACCACGGCCACGACCGTCTGGTAACGAGTATCTTACTCTACCACATCCACCGCGGTACATTGGACATATCAGTAGCGTGTAGTGTGGCGCCTGTAACAGCTGACTCCTCAGTAATAGACCGACCAGACCAGACGGCTACATCACCACGGCCACGACCGTCTGGTAACGAGTATCTTACTCTACCACATCCACCACCGCGGTACATTGGACATATCAGTAGCGTGTAGTGTGGCGCCTGTAACAGCTGACTCCTCAGTAATAGACCGACCAGACCAGACGGCTACATCACCACGGCCACGACCGTCTGGTAACGAGTATCTTACTCTACCACATCCACCGCGGTACATTGGACATATCAGTAGCGTGTAGTGTGGCGCCTGTAACAGCTGACTCCTCAGTAATAGACCGACCAGACCAGACGGCTACATCACCACGGCCACGACCGTCTGGTAACGAGTATCTTACTCTACCACATCCACCGCGGTACATTGGACATATCAGTAGCGTGTAGTGTGGCGCCTGTAACAGCTGACTCCTCAGTAATAGACCGACCAGACCAGACGGCTACATCACCACGGCCACGACCGTCTGGTAACGAGTATCTTACTCTACCACATCCACCGCGGTACATTGGACATATCAGTAGCGTGTAGTGTGGCGCCTGTAACAGCTGACTCCTCAGTAATAGACCGACCAGACCAGACGGCTACATCACCACGGCCACGACCGTCTGGTAACGAGTATCTTACTCTACCACATCCACCGCGGTACATTGGACATATCAGTAGCGTGTAGTGTGGCGCCTGTAACAGCTGACTCCTCAGTAATAGACCGACCAGACCAGACGGCTACATCACCACGGCCACGACCGTCTGGTAACGAGTATCTTACTCTACCACATCCACCGCGGTACATTGGACATATCAGTAGCGTGTAGTGTGGCGCCTGTAACAGCTGACTCCTCAGTAATAGACCGACCAGACCAGACGGCTACATCACCACGGCCACGACCGTCTGGTAACGAGTATCTTACTCTACCACATCCACCGCGGTACATTGGACATATCAGTAGCGTGTAGTGTGGCGCCTGTAACAGCTGACTCCTCAGTAATAGACCGACCAGACCAGACGGCTACATCACCACGGCCACGACCGTCTGGTAACGAGTATCTTACTCTACCACATCCACCGCGGTACATTGGACATATCAGTAGCGTGTAGTGTGGCGCCTGTAACAGCTGACTCCTCAGTAATAGACCGACCAGACCAGACGGCTACATCACCACGGCCACGACCGTCTGGTAACGAGTATCTTACTCTACCACATCCACCGCGGTACATTGGACATATCAGTAGCGTGTAGTGTGGCGCCTGTAACAGCTGACTCCTCAGTAATAGACCGACCAGACCAGACGGCTACATCACCACGGCCACGACCGTCTGGTAACGAGTATCTTACTCTACCACATCCACCGCGGTACATTGGACATATCAGTAGCGTGTAGTGTGGCGCCTGTAACAGCTGACTCCTCAGTAATAGACCGACCAGACCAGACGGCTACATCACCACGGCCACGACCGTCTGGTAACGAGTATCTTACTCTACCACATCCACCGCGGTACATTGGACATATCAGTAGCGTGTAGTGTGGCGCCTGTAACAGCTGACTCCTCAGTAATAGACCGACCAGACCAGACGGCTACATCACCACGGCCACGACCGTCTGGTAACGAGTATCTTACTCTACCACATCCACCGCGGTACATTGGACATATCAGTAGCGTGTAGTGTGGCGCCTGTAACAGCTGACTCCTCAGTAATAGACCGACCAGACCAGACGGCTACATCACCACGGCCACGACCGTCTGGTAACGAGTATCTTACTCTACCACATCCACCGCGGTACATTGGACATATCAGTAGCGTGTAGTGTGGCGCCTGTAACAGCTGACTCCTCAGTAATAGACCGACCAGACCAGACGGCTACATCACCACGGCCACGACCGTCTGGTAACGAGTATCTTACTCTACCACATCCACCGCGGTACATTGGACATATCAGTAGCGTGTAGTGTGGCGCCTGTAACAGCTGACTCCTCAGTAATAGACCGACCAGACCAGACGGCTACATCACCACGGCCACGACCGTCTGGTAACGAGTATCTTACTCTACCACATCCACCGCGGTACATTGGACATATCAGTAGCGTGTAGTGTGGCGCCTGTAACAGCTGACTCCTCAGTAATAGACCGACCAGACCAGACGGCTACATCACCACGGCCACGACCGTCTGGTAACGAGTATCTTACTCTACCACATCCACCGCGGTACATTGGACATATCAGTAGCGTGTAGTGTGGCGCCTGTAACAGCTGACTCCTCAGTAATAGACCGACCAGACCAGACGGCTACATCACCACGGCCACGACCGTCTGGTAACGAGTATCTTACTCTACCACATCCACCGCGGTACATTGGACATATCAGCGTGTAGTGTGGCGCCTGTAACAGCTGACTCCTCAGTAATAGACCGACCAGACCAGACGGCTACATCACCACGGCCACGACCGTCTGGTAACGAGTATCTTACTCTACCACATCCACCGCGGTACATTGGACATATCAGTAGCGTGTAGTGTGGCGCCTGTAACAGCTGACTCCTCAGTAATAGACCGACCAGACCAGACGGCTACATCACCACGGCCACGACCGTCTGGTAACGAGTATCTTACTCTACCACATCCACCGCGGTACATTGGACATATCAGTAGCGTGTAGTGTGGCGCCTGTAACAGCTGACTCCTCAGTAATAGACCGACCAGACCAGACGGCTACATCACCACGGCCACGACCGTCTGGTAACGAGTATCTTACTCTACCACATCCACCGCGGTACATTGGACATATCAGTAGCGTGTAGTGTGGCGCCTGTAACAGCTGACTCCTCAGTAATAGACCGACCAGACCAGACGGCTACATCACCACGGCCACGACCGTCTGGTAACGAGTATCTTACTCTACCACATCCACCGCGGTACATTGGACATATCAGTAGCGTGTAGTGTGGCGCCTGTAACAGCTGACTCCTCAGTAATAGACCGACCAGACCAGACGGCTACATCACCACGGCCACGACCGTCTGGTAACGAGTATCTTACTCTACCACATCCACCGCGGTACATTGGACATATCAGTAGCGTGTAGTGTGGCGCCTGTAACAGCTGACTCCTCAGTAATAGACCGACCAGACCAGACGGCTACATCACCACGGCCACGACCGTCTGGTAACGAGTATCTTACTCTACCACATCCACCGCGGTACATTGGACATATCAGTAGCGTGTAGTGTGGCGCCTGTAACAGCTGACTCCTCAGTAATAGACCGACCAGACCAGACGGCTACATCACCACGGCCACGACCGTCTGGTAACGAGTATCTTACTCTACCACATCCACCGCGGTACATTGGACATATCAGTAGCGTGTAGTGTGGCGCCTGTAACAGCTGACTCCTCAGTAATAGACCGACCAGACCAGACGGCTACATCACCACGGCCACGACCGTCTGGTAACGAGTATCTTACTCTACCACATCCACCGCGGTACATTGGACATATCAGTAGCGTGTAGTGTGGCGCCTGTAACAGCTGACTCCTCAGTAATAGACCGACCAGACCAGACGGCTACATCACCACGGCCACGACCGTCTGGTAACGAGTATCTTACTCTACCACATCCACCGCGGTACATTGGACATATCAGTAGCGTGTAGTGTGGCGCCTGTAACAGCTGACTCCTCAGTAATAGACCGACCAGACCAGACGGCTACATCACCACGGCCACGACCGTCTGGTAACGAGTATCTTACTCTACCACATCCACCGCGGTACATTGGACATATCAGTAGCGTGTAGTGTGGCGCCTGTAACAGCTGACTCCTCAGTAATAGACCGACCAGACCAGACGGCTACATCACCACGGCCACGACCGTCTGGTAACGAGTATCTTACTCTACCACATCCACCGCGGTACATTGGACATATCAGTAGCGTGTAGTGTGGCGCCTGTAACAGCTGACTCCTCAGTAATAGACCGACCAGACCAGACGGCTACATCACCACGGCCACGACCGTCTGGTAACGAGTATCTTACTCTACCACATCCACCGCGGTACATTGGACATATCAGTAGCGTGTAGTGTGGCGCCTGTAACAGCTGACTCCTCAGTAATAGACCGACCAGACCAGACGGCTACATCACCACGGCCACGACCGTCTGGTAACGAGTATCTTACTCTACCACATCCACCGCGGTACATTGGACATATCAGTAGCGTGTAGTGTGGCGCCTGTAACAGCTGACTCCTCAGTAATAGACCGACCAGACCAGACGGCTACATCACCACGGCCACGACCGTCTGGTAACGAGTATCTTACTCTACCACATCCACCGCGGTACATTGGACATATCAGTAGCGTGTAGTGTGGCGCCTGTAACAGCTGACTCCTCAGTAATAGACCGACCAGACCAGACGGCTACATCACCACGGCCACGACCGTCTGGTAACGAGTATCTTACTCTACCACATCCACCGCGGTACATTGGACATATCAGTAGCGTGTAGTGTGGCGCCTGTAACAGCTGACTCCTCAGTAATAGACCGACCAGACCAGACGGCTACATCACCACGGCCACGACCGTCTGGTAACGAGTATCTTACTCTACCACATCCACCGCGGTACATTGGACATATCAGTAGCGTGTAGTGTGGCGCCTGTAACAGCTGACTCCTCAGTAATAGACCGACCAGACCAGACGACGGCTACATCACCACGGCCACGACCGTCTGGTAACGAGTATCTTACTCTACCACATCCACCGCGGTACATTGGACATATCAGTAGCGTGTAGTGTGGCGCCTGTAACAGCTGACTCCTCAGTAATAGACCGACCAGACCAGACGGCTACATCACCACGGCCACGACCGTCTGGTAACGAGTATCTTACTCTACCACATCCACCGCGGTACATTGGACATATCAGTAGCGTGTAGTGTGGCGCCTGTAACAGCTGACTCCTCAGTAATAGACCGACCAGACCAGACGGCTACATCACCACGGCCACGACCGTCTGGTAACGAGTATCTTACTCTACCACATCCACCGCGGTACATTGGACATATCAGTAGCGTGTAGTGTGGCGCCTGTAACAGCTGACTCCTCAGTAATAGACCGACCAGACCAGACGGCTACATCACCACGGCCACGACCGTCTGGTAACGAGTATCTTACTCTACCACATCCACCGCGGTACATTGGACATATCAGTAGCGTGTAGTGTGGCGCCTGTAACAGCTGACTCCTCAGTAATAGACCGACCAGACCAGACGGCTACATCACCACGGCCACGACCGTCTGGTAACGAGTATCTTACTCTACCACATCCACCGCGGTACATTGGACATATCAGTAGCGTGTAGTGTGGCGCCTGTAACAGCTGACTCCTCAGTAATAGACCGACCAGACCAGACGGCTACATCACCACGGCCACGACCGTCTGGTAACGAGTATCTTACTCTACCACATCCACCGCGGTACATTGGACATATCAGTAGCGTGTAGTGTGGCGCCTGTAACAGCTGACTCCTCAGTAATAGACCGACCAGACCAGACGGCTACATCACCACGGCCACGACCGTCTGGTAACGAGTATCTTACTCTACCACATCCACCGCGGTACATTGGACATATCAGTAGCGTGTAGTGTGGCGCCTGTAACAGCTGACTCCTCAGTAATAGACCGACCAGACCAGACGGCTACATCACCACGGCCACGACCGTCTGGTAACGAGTATCTTACTCTACCACATCCACCGCGGTACATTGGACATATCAGTAGCGTGTAGTGTGGCGCCTGTAACAGCTGACTCCTCAGTAATAGACCGACCAGACCAGACGGCTACATCACCACGGCCACGACCGTCTGGTAACGAGTATCTTACTCTACCACATCCACCGCGGTACATTGGACATATCAGTAGCGTGTAGTGTGGCGCCTGTAACAGCTGACTCCTCAGTAATAGACCGACCAGACCAGACGGCTACATCACCACGGCCACGACCGTCTGGTAACGAGTATCTTACTCTACCACATCCACCGCGGTACATTGGACATATCAGTAGCGTGTAGTGTGGCGCCTGTAACAGCTGACTCCTCAGTAATAGACCGACCAGACCAGACGGCTACATCACCACGGCCACGACCGTCTGGTAACGAGTATCTTACTCTACCACATCCACCGCGGTACATTGGACATATCAGTAGCGTGTAGTGTGGCGCCTGTAACAGCTGACTCCTCAGTAATAGACCGACCAGACCAGACGGCTACATCACCACGGCCACGACCGTCTGGTAACGAGTATCTTACTCTACCACATCCACCGCGGTACATTGGACATATCAGTAGCGTGTAGTGTGGCGCCTGTAACAGCTGACTCCTCAGTAATAGACCGACCAGACCAGACGGCTACATCACCACGGCCACGACCGTCTGGTAACGAGTATCTTACTCTACCACATCCACCGCGGTACATTGGACATATCAGTAGCGTGTAGTGTGGCGCCTGTAACAGCTGACTCCTCAGTAATAGACCGACCAGACCAGACGGCTACATCACCACGGCCACGACCGTCTGGTAACGAGTATCTTACTCTACCACATCCACCGCGGTACATTGGACATATCAGTAGCGTGTAGTGTGGCGCCTGTAACAGCTGACTCCTCAGTAATAGACCGACCAGACCAGACGGCTACATCACCACGGCCACGACCGTCTGGTAACGAGTATCTTACTCTACCACATCCACCGCGGTACATTGGACATATCAGTAGCGTGTAGTGTGGCGCCTGTAACAGCTGACTCCTCAGTAATAGACCGACCAGACCAGACGGCTACATCACCACGGCCACGACCGTCTGGTAACGAGTATCTTACTCTACCACATCCACCGCGGTACATTGGACATATCAGTAGCGTGTAGTGTGGCGCCTGTAACAGCTGACTCCTCAGTAATAGACCGACCAGACCAGACGGCTACATCACCACGGCCACGACCGTCTGGTAACGAGTATCTTACTCTACCACATCCACCGCGGTACATTGGACATATCAGTAGCGTGTAGTGTGGCGCCTGTAACAGCTGACTCCTCAGTAATAGACCGACCAGACCAGACGGCTACATCACCACGGCCACGACCGTCTGGTAACGAGTATCTTACTCTACCACATCCACCGCGGTACATTGGACATATCAGTAGCGTGTAGTGTGGCGCCTGTAACAGCTGACTCCTCAGTAATAGACCGACCAGACCAGACGGCTACATCACCACGGCCACGACCGTCTGGTAACGAGTATCTTACTCTACCACATCCACCGCGGTACATTGGACATATCAGTAGCGTGTAGTGTGGCGCCTGTAACAGCTGACTCCTCAGTAATAGACCGACCAGACCAGACGGCTACATCACCACGGCCACGACCGTCTGGTAACGAGTATCTTACTCTACCACATCCACCACGGTAACATTGGACATATCAGTAGCGTGTAGTGTGGCGCCTGTAACAGCTGACTCCTCAGTAATAGACCGACCAGACCAGACGGCTACATCACCACGGCCACGACCGTCTGGTAACGAGTATCTTACTCTACCACATCCACCGCGGTACATTGGACATATCAGTAGCGTGTAGTGTGGCGCCTGTAACAGCTGACTCCTCAGTAATAGACCGACCAGACCAGACGGCTACATCACCACGGCCACGACCGTCTGGTAACGAGTATCTTACTCTACCACATCCACCGCGGTACATTGGACATATCAGTAGCGTGTAGTGTGGCGCCTGGAACAGCTGACTCCTCAGTAATAGACCGACCAGACCAGACGGCTACATCACCACGGCCACGACCGTCTGGTAACGAGTATCTTACTCTACCACATCCACCGCGGTACATTGGACATATCAGTAGCGTGTAGTGTGGCGCCTGTAACAGCTGACTCCTCAGTAATAGACCGACCAGACCAGACGGCTACATCACCACGGCCACGACCGTCTGGTAACGAGTATCTTACTCTACCACATCCACCGCGGTACATTGGACATATCAGTAGCGTGTAGTGTGGCGCCTGTAACAGCTGACTCCTCAGTAATAGACCGACCAGACCAGACGGCTACATCACCACGGCCACGACCGTCTGGTAACGAGTATCTTACTCTACCACATCCACCGCGGTACATTGGACATATCAGTAGCGTGTAGTGTGGCGCCTGTAACAGCTGACTCCTCAGTAATAGACCGACCAGACCAGACGGCTACATCACCACGGCCACGACCGTCTGGTAACGAGTATCTTACTCTACCACATCCACCGCGGTACATTGGACATATCAGTAGCGTGTAGTGTGGCGCCTGTAACAGCTGACTCCTCAGTAATAGACCGACCAGACCAGACGGCTACATCACCACGGCCACGACCGTCTGGTAACGAGTATCTTACTCTACCACATCCACCGCGCGTACATTGGACATATCAGTAGCGTGTAGTGTGGCGCCTGTAACAGCTGACTCCTCAGTAATAGACCGACCAGACCAGACGGCTACATCACCACGGCCACGACCGTCTGGTAACGAGTATCTTACTCTACCACATCCACCGCGGTACATTGGACATATCAGTAGCGTGTAGTGTGGCGCCTGTAACAGCTGACTCCTCAGTAATAGACCGACCAGACCAGACGGCTACATCACCACGGCCACGACCGTCTGGTAACGAGTATCTTACTCTACCACATCCACCGCGGTACATTGGACATATCAGTAGCGTGTAGTGTGGCGCCTGTAACAGCTGACTCCTCAGTAATAGACCGACCAGACCAGACGGCTACATCACCACGGCCACGACCGTCTGGTAACGAGTATCTTACTCTACCACATCCACCGCGGTACATTGGACATATCAGTAGCGTGTAGTGTGGCGCCTGTAACAGCTGACTCCTCAGTAATAGACCGACCAGACCAGACGGCTACATCACCACGGCCACGACCGTCTGGTAACGAGTATCTTACTCTACCACATCCACCGCGGTACATTGGACATATCAGTAGCGTGTAGTGTGGCGCCTGTAACAGCTGACTCCTCAGTAATAGACCGACCAGACCAGACGGCTACATCACCACGGCCACGACCGTCTGGTAACGAGTATCTTACTCTACCACATCCACCGCGGTACATTGGACATATCAGTAGCGTGTAGTGTGGCGCCTGTAACAGCTGACTCCTCAGTAATAGACCGACCAGACCCAGACGACCAGACAGCTACATCACCACGGCCACGACCGTCTGGTAACGAGTATCTTACTCTACCACATCCACCGCGGTACATTGGACATATCAGTAGCGTGTAGTGTGGCGCCTGTAACAGCTGACTCCTCAGTAATAGACCGACCAGACCAGACGGCTACATCACCACGGCCACGACCGTCTGGTAACGAGTATCTTACTCTACCACATCCACCGCGGTACATTGGACATATCAGTAGCGTGTAGTGTGGCGCCTGTAACAGCTGACTCCTCAGTAATAGACCGACCAGACCAGACGGCTACATCACCACGGCCACGACCGTCTGGTAACGAGTATCTTACTCTACCACATCCACCGCGGTACATTGGACATATCAGTAGCATGTAGTGTGGCGCCTGTAACAGCTGACTCCTCAGTAATAGACCGACCAGACCAGACGGCTACATCACCACGGCCACGACCGTCTGGTAACGAGTATCTTACTCTACACATCCACCGCGGTACATTGGACATATCAGTAGCGTGTAGTGTGGCGCCTGTAACAGCTGACTCCTCAGTAATAGACCGACCAGACCAGACGGCTACATCACCACGGCCACGACCGTCTGGTAACGAGTATCTTACTCTACCACATCCACCGCGGTACATTGGACATATCAGTAGCGTGTAGTGTGGCGCCTGTAACAGCTGACTCCTCAGTAATAGACCGACCAGACCAGACGGCTACATCACCACGGCCACGACCGTCTGGTAACGAGTATCTTACTCTACCACATCCACCGCGGTACATTGGACATATCAGTAGCGTGTAGTGTGGCGCCTGTAACAGCTGACTCCTCAGTAATAGACCGACCAGACCAGACGGCTACATCACCACGGCCACGACCGTCTGGTAACGAGTATCTTACTCTACCACATCCACCGCGGTACATTGGACATATCAGTAGCGTGTAGTGTGGCGCCTGTAACAGCTGACTCCTCAGTAATAGACCGACCAGACCAGACGGCTACATCACCACGGCCACGACCGTCTGGTAACGAGTATCTTACTCTACCACATCCACCGCGGTACATTGGACATATCAGTAGCGTGTAGTGTGGCGCCTGTAACAGCTGACTCCTCAGTAATAGACCGACCAGACCAGACGGCTACATCACCACGGCCACGACCGTCTGGTAACGAGTATCTTACTCTACCACATCCACCGCGGTACATTGGACATATCAGTAGCGTGTAGTGTGGCGTGTAGTGTCCTGTAACAGCTGACTCCTCAGTAATAGAGGAGGACCGAAAAAAAAAAATAGAACCAGACCAGAAGAAGAGAAAGAACGGCTACAAACGAAAAAAGAACCGACCAGAGACCAACGGCTACATCACCACGGCCACGACCGTCTGGTAACGAGTATCTTACTCTACCACATCCACCGCGGTACATTGGACATATCAGTAGCGTGTAGTGTGGCGCCTGTAACAGCTGACTCCTCAGTAATAGACCGACCAGACCAGACGGCTACATCACCACGGCCACGACCGTCTGGTAACGAGTATCTTACTCTACCACATCCACCGCGGTACATTGGACATATCAGTAGCGTGTAGTGTGGCGCCTGTAACAGCTGACTCCTCAGTAATAGACCGACCAGACCAGACGGCTACATCACCACGGCCACGACCGTCTGGTAACGAGTATCTTACTCTACCACATCCACCGCGGTACATTGGACATATCAGTAGCGTGTAGTGTGGCGCCTGTAACAGCTGACTCCTCAGTAATAGACCGACCAGACCAGACGGCTACATCACCACGGCCACGACCGTCTGGTAACGAGTATCTTTACTCTACCGACATCCACCGCGGTACATTGGACATATCAGTAGCGTGTAGTGTGGCGCCTGTAACAGCTGACTCCTCAGTAATAGACCGACCAGACCAGACGGCTACATCACCACGGCCACGACCGTCTGGTAACGAGTATCTTACTCTACCACATCCACCGCGGTACATTGGACATATCAGCGTGTAGTGTGGCGCCTGTAACAGCTGACTCCTCAGTAATAGACCGACCAGACCAGACGGCTACATCACCACGGCCACGACCGTCTGGTAACGAGTATCTTACTCTACCACATCCACCGCGGTACATTGGACATATCAGTAGCGTGTAGTGTGGCGCCTGTAACAGCTGACTCCTCAGTAATAGACCGACCAGACCAGACGGCTACATCACCACGGCCACGACCGTCTGGTAACGAGTATCTTACTCTACCACGTCCACCGCAGTTTACATTGGACATATCAGTAGCGTGTAGTGTGGCGCCTGTAACAGCTGACTCCTCAGTAATAGACCGACCAGACCAGACGGCTACATCACCACGCACCACGCCACGACCATCTGGTAACGAGTATCTTACTCTACCACATCCACCGCGGTACATTGGACATATCAGTAGCGTGTAGTGTGGCGCCTGTAACAGCTGACTCCTCAGTAATAGACCGACCAGACCAGACGGCTACATCACCACGGCCACGACCGTCTGGTAACGAGTATCTTACTCTACCACATCCACCGCGGTACATTGGACATATCAGTAGCGTGTAGTGTGGCGCCTGTAACAGCTGACTCCTCAGTAATAGACCGACCAGACCAGACGGCTACATCACCACGGCCACGACCGTCTGGTAACGAGTATCTTACTCTACCACATCCACCGCGGTACATTGGACATATCAGTAGCGTGTAGTGTGGCGCCTGTAACAGCTGACCCTCCTCAGTAATAGACCGACCAGACCAGACGGCTACATCACCACGGCCACGACCGTCTGGTAACGAGTATCTTACTCTACCACATCCACCGCGGTACATTGGACATATCAGTAGCGTGTAGTGTGGCGCCTGTAACAGCTGACTCCTCAGTAATAGACCGACCAGACCAGACGGCTACATCACCACGGCCACGACCGTCTGGTAACGAGTATCTTACTCTACCACATCCACCGCGGTACATTGGACATATCAGTAGCGTGTAGTGTGGCGCCTGTAACAGCTGACTCCTCAGTAATAGACCGACCAGACCAGACGGCTACATCACCACGGCCACGACCGTCTGGTAACGAGTATCTTACTCTACCACATCCACCGCGGTACATTGGACATATCAGTAGCGTGTAGTGTGGCGCCTGTAACAGCTGACTCCTCAGTAATAGACCGACCAGACCAGACGGCTACATCACCACGGGCCACGACCGTCTGGTAACGAGTATCTTACTCTACCACATCCACCGCGGTACATTGGACATATCAGTAGCGTGTAGTGTGGCGCCTGTAACAGCTGACTCCTCAGTAATAGACCGACCAGACCAGACGGCTACATCACCACGGCCACGACCGTCTGGTAACGAGTATCTTACTCTACCACATCCACCGCGGTACATTGGACATATCAGTAGCGTGTAGTGTGGCGCCTGTAACAGCTGACTCCTCAGTAATAGACCGACCAGACCAGACGGCTACATCACCACGGCCACGACCGTCTGGTAACGAGTATCTTACTCTACCACATCCACCGCGGTACATTGGACATATCAGTAGCGTGTAGTGTGGCGCCTGTAACAGCTGACTCCTCAGTAATAGACCGACCAGACCAGACGGCTACATCACCACGGCCACGACCGTCTGGTAACGAGTATCTTACTCTACCACATCCACCGCGGTACATTGGACATATCAGTAGCGTGTAGTGTGGCGCCTGTAACAGCTGACTCCTCAGTAATAGACCGACCAGACCAGACGGCTACATCACCACGGCCACGACCGTCTGGTAACGAGTATCTTACTCTACCACATCCACCACCGCGGTACATTGGACATATCAGTAGCGTGTAGTGTGGCGCCTGTAACAGCTGACTCCTCAGTAATAGACCGACCAGACCAGACGGCTACATCACCACGGCCACGACCGTCTGGTAACGAGTATCTTACTCTACCACATCCACCGCGGTACATTGGACATATCAGTAGCGTGTAGTGTGGGCGCCTGTAACAGCTGACTCCTCAGTAATAGACCGACCAGACCAGACGGCTACATCACCACGGCCACGACCGTCTGGTAACGAGTATCTTACTCTACCACATCCACCGCGGTACATTGGACATATCAGTAGCGTGTAGTGTGGCGCCTGTAACAGCTGACTCCTCAGTAATAGACCGACCAGACCAGACGGCTACATCACCACGGCCACGACCGTCTGGTAACGAGTATCTTACTCTACCACATCCACCGCGGTACATTGGACATATCAGTAGCGTGTAGTGTGGCGCCTGTAACAGCTGACTCCTCAGTAATAGACCGACCAGACCAGACGGCTACATCACCACGGCCACGACCGTCTGGTAACGAGTATCTTACTCTCTACCACATCCACCGCGGTACATTGGACATATCAGTAGCGTGTAGTGTGGCGCCTGTAACAGCTGACTCCTCAGTAATAGACCGACCAGACCAGACGGCTACATCACCACGGCCACGACCGTCTGGTAACGAGTATCTTACTCTACCACATCCACCGCGGTACATTGGGCATATCAGTAGCGTGTAGTGTGGCGACCATGTAAAAACAGCTGACTCCTCAGTAATAGACCGACCAGACCAGACGGCTACACACCTCACCACGGCCACGACCGTCTGGTAACGAGTATCTTACTCTACCACATCCACCGCGGTACATTGGACATATCAGTAGCGTGTAGTGTGGCGCCTGTAACAGCTGACTCCTCAGTAATAGACCGACCAGACCAGACGGCTACATTACCACGGCCACGACCGTCTGGTAACGAGTATCTTACTCTACATCCACCGCGGTACATTGGACATCAGTAGCGTGTAGTGTGGCGCCTGTAACAGCTGACTCCTCAGTAATAGACCGACCAGACCAGACGGCTACATCACCACGGCCACGACCGTCTGGTAACGAGTATCTTACTCTACCACATCCACCGCGGTACATTGGACATATCAGTAGCGTGTAGTGTGGCGCCTGTAACAGCTGACTCCTCAGTAATAGACCGACCAGACCAGACGGCTACATCACCACGGCCACGACCGTCTGGTAACGAGTATCTTACTACCACATCCACCGCGGTACATTGGACATATCAGTAGCGTGTAGTGTGGCGCCTGTAACAGCTGACTCCTCAGTAATAGACCGACCAGACCAGACGGCTACATCACCACGGCCACGACCGTCTGGTAACGAGTATCTTACTCTACCACATCCACCGCGGTACATTGGCCATATCAGTAGCGTGTAGTGTGGCGCCTGTAACAGCTGACTCCTCAGTAATAGACCGACCAGACCAGACGGCTACATCACCACGGCCACTACCGTCTGGTAACGAGTATCTTACCCTACCACATCCACACATCACCACGGCCACGACCGTCTGGTAACGAGTATCTTACTCTACCACATCCACCGCGGTACATTGGACATATCAGTAGCGTGTAGTGTGGCGCCTGTAACAGCTGACTCCTCAGTAATAGACCGACCAGACCAGACGGCTACATCACCACGGCCACGACCGTCTGGTAACGAGTATCTTACTCTACCACATCCACCGCGGTACATTGGACATATCAGTAGCGTGTAGTGTGGCGCCTGTAACAGCTGACTCCTCAGTAATAGACCGACCAGACCAGACGGCTACATCACCACGGCCACGACCGTCTGGTAAAGAGTATCTTACTCTACCACATCCACCGCGGTACATTGGACATATCAGTAGCGTGTAGTGTGGCGCCTGTAACAGCTGACTCCTCAGTAATAGACCGACCAGACCAGACGGCTACATCACCACGGCCACGACCGTCTGGTAACGAGTATCTTACTCTACCACATCCACCGCGGTACATTGGACATATCAGTAGCGTGTAGTGTGGCGCCTGTAACAGCTGACTCCTCAGTAATAGACCGACCAGACCAGACGGCTACATCACCACGGCCACGACCGTCTGGTAACGAGTATCTTACTCTACCACATCCACCGCGGTACATTGGACATATCAGTAGCGTGTAGTGTGGCGCCTGTAACAGCTGACTCCTCAGTAATAGACCGACCAGACCAGACGGCTACATCACCACGGCCACGACCGTCTGGTAACGAGTATCTTACTCTACCACATCCACCGCGGTACATTGGACATATCAGTAGCGTGTAGTGTGGCGCCTGTAACAGCTGACTCCTCAGTAATAGACCGACCAGACCAGACGGCTACATCACCACGGCCACGACCGTCTGGTAACGAGTATCTTACTCTACCACATCCACCGCGGTACATTGGACATATCAGTAGCGTGTAGTGTGGCGCCTGTAACAGCTGACTCCTCAGTAATAGACCGACCAGACCAGACGGCTACATCACCACGGCCACGACCGTCTGGTAACGAGTATCTTACTCTACCACATCCACCGCGGTACATTGGACATATCAGTAGCGTGTAGTGTGGCGCCTGTAACAGCTGACTCCTCAGTAATAGACCGACCAGACCAGACGGCTACATCACCACGGCCACGACCGTCTGGTAACGAGTATCTTACTCTACCCACATCCACCGCGGTACATTGGACATATCAGTAGCGTGTAGTGTGGCGCCTGTAACAGCTGACTCCTCAGTAATAGACCGACCAGACCAGACGGCTACATCACCACGGCCACGACCGTCTGGTAACGAGTATCTTACTCTACCACATCCACCGCGGTACATTGGACATATCAGTAGCGTGTAGTGTGGCGCCTGTAACAGCTGACTCCTCAGTAATAGACCGACCAGACCAGACGGCTACATCACCACGGCCACGACCGTCTGGTAACGAGTATCTTACTCTACCACATCCACCGCGGTACATTGGACATATCAGCGTGTAGTGTGGCGCCTGTAACAGCTGACTCCTCAGTAATAGACCGACCAGACCAGACGGCTACATCACCACGGCCACGACCGTCTGGTAACGAGTATCTTACTCTAACATCCACCGCGGTACATTGGACATATCTACGTGTAGGCCAGTTTGATCATTTCAAAAAGTCAACTTTGCTCGTATTCATGAAAATGCAAGGCGTCTTATAAAACAGTAAATTATTATTTTTTGCTATTTATCACAATAACGTTGGTACTAGTGGTGAAGTGCAGTAGTAGTTGAGACAGAAATCTTTATAGAATATTGATCGGCAAAAAAATTATTTGTGTATTACCTTATTTATTCATGAATTATAATATTATTTCTTTATGAAAACTGCATTTTTTCTATTTCTCCTAATTTACATTTTTATTGTACCGTACATAATATTTTTAACTGGCTAGAAACATTATTAATGTTTTCATAAATATTATTCTTATTCAGTTTCAAAAAAACTAATACAAAAGGATTTATGCTTTTATTGATCAGTAGGGATTTAACTTCCGAATTTTATTTTGTTCTCTTTTAGACTCCATGACAAAAAAAATTTAATACTACAACTTCATATCCTAATTTATAGTGTAATAAAATATATTACACAAACATTTTAATCTTAAAATAATTTCATATATACAACGTAAAGAATTTGGTTTTTATAATTGATATTTGCACACTATGTTGACAATAATGCATTAATTAATTTATTAAATACGTGTACATTATAATAAATTGAGATATAATAAATTGACATATAATAAGTAGATGACACGCGTAATATTACATATAATATTAATATGTATATGAGTAGCAATATCAGAATTGAGATACATATTATGAAACTAGTAAAGTTATTTATATAACGGTCAAAAAACCTGTTATGAAATTCTATACACAATACCAGTAGTACGTTGTTTTGTAAAAGTGTAAGATTAATGTGTTACTAAAATACCATCTTAGAACAATTGTTTTAAGTATACAGACCGAATATATGTTAATATACAGCTTAACAATAAAAATAGGAAAAATATATAATATACTGTTACTATAGAAAATCGAGTATTGTAAATCTCGGATTTGGTGTGTGTTCTGTCATATCTTCCGATGTAAAATTAGCCAAAGAGATAAGGGTTTACAACTCGCGATAAGTGATAAAACAGAAAACACATGGATGATATCCCGACGGTTGTCATGAATGGTGTGGAACTGAAGGGGGTCTGGCTCAATGTCGGTGTAATATTTATTGGAGACTTATTATTATTTATTGATTAGACTTATATCTTATTTATTGGAGACTTAATACTCTATTATGAGTATTTTAATAATGATAAGAGACTGGAGGTCTCAAATACAATATATGAACGGATTTTTATAAATGATAAAATTTAAAGTCAGAATTAATAATTATATCCAAATTGTAATTATTAAAAATATCAATTTGAGTTTTAAGACCATCTTCCACTTAAATGTATTAACGCTTTCAAACTTTGAAACTACATTTAACTATATATTACGTCGTATGAATCTGTGGACCTCCGACTAAGCAATAACAAAACAAACATTTTATATTTATAAATTATAAAAGTATAACTTAAAAAACATCTAGTATAAATTGGGAATATTCAACTTGAAATATGTTTATTATATTCCAAACGGATTATAATCAATAATTTGTATAAACTTTAAAAAAATTTAGATTCGAAAGAAATTAATTATCATGCAGAAACTTATCTATTTAGCATCCTTTGTTCCTTTTTGTTTCGTTATCAGTGCATACTTAGTATACATCATAAGATTTAAAACTACAAATATTTGACAGGATATGTATGTTTGTGTGATTTTTCTTCTTTTGTAACAGAATAACAAAAAATTGTCTGAAATAAATCAGAGGAGTTATCTATCAATAACTAACAGTTAAGGTTCTCTAAATATAAAATATTTAATATATATACAGTAAATACATTTTCTGCGGAATGTTTTAATAAAATATCGGAATATATATTGTAAAGTTTGTGTAAAGTAATGTGTGTTTAGACTGTGACAGTGGCAACGTCCTGTAATCCAGCTACTTTGAGATCACGAATTGTGGATAGTTGTGAGCGATATTCGTTGGATGTAGTGTCCTCTTTTGTGGATTAATGTCCGTACTATTGAATACTACGTTAATCCGCAAAACCCACTTATAACTAGACCAGTAAGTAATTCAAAGGAAAGTGGTTTGGATCCCAAGTTAAACTGTAGGTTCCTCAGATACAATAATTGGCTGTTGGGATATTAATTAACAGTCCTGTGTAAGAAACACGTCAGCCTTAGTAACACGACTACAAGATCGTGCCACAATCATCTTACACTAATTTCTCATTCATACGTCGTCTAAAATACCTACCTTGGTAGGTCTAATATTCCTTAACTCTCTTATAAGTATCAATAATTCATTACGGGACTATTTGGCTGTTGATTAAGAACATTGATTTTAGGCCGGTGTTATTTATTAGGTTCAACATTATGAAGGGAACATTTACATAAAACTAAATTAAATTTAAATTAACTCTGGAATTTCAGACAGAGCCTTGGTACTGGCAAAAGTACTGGTTGAAATCGAACACAACTCATTGATAAAACTATAATTCATAAAGAGTTTAATAATTAATGAGCCGACGCTGAAGGTATAAATCAAAACTCTGACAGGGTCCCTCCGCATGAAGTAAGGTGGGAAGGTTTGAATCGCTTGCTTCATCCGCGCCGCTTTGACGTAAAACTTTAGCAACGGTTAGGTTTATTTGATTACCCAATGTTTTAATTTAATTTAAAAACATAGGTGTACTGAACCCACTGGAGGTTTAAGGGGGGACGGAACCCCCTAAAAAGATTTATCAAATTTGTTTTGTCTAATTTCATTAAATACAATGGGGACCTATTTATCTTTAATTTAAGACCTTAATTGATAATAAATAATAATAAATTTGTAAAGCTCTGTATTGATAGATCCGTACCTAAGGTCAGACTTTATACACTTCTCCTGAAAAATGAGTTTTTTTACAAATGTACCTTTTTCTCAGGAACCATAAAGATATCTCAACGATTTTTAAAATTCTTACCCTCAAGTAATAAGCTTTAAACCGAGTGTTGGGTATTTTAATACGTGTTTTTGTTAGTTTTTTGTATAACATTTTATTTGAAAAACATGGTAAAAAAGTTAAAAAGTAAAAATATTAGTTTCATGTATTTTGCAAAACCCTACATTCGATTTGAAGACAAAAACATGTATTTTCAAATAAACGCAAAATTAAGTCTGCAGCTTTTATGGGTTTTAAGAAAAAGGTACATTAAGTTGTCAAATTTAACATGGAGAAGGTACAAGGGTCCGATTCCCCTTAAATGTTTCGATGATTGTTTTATGGTTAAACTAACACACATTAAAAGTTAATTTAGGCTACAAACCGTAAACAGTTTTACCGTAACTGTAAATAAGTGTAAAATAGTGTATTTCATTTCTAGACCAGAAAACCACCATTTGCCGGTGCGAGATGGTGTTTACTCGGATACAAGATCACTCGGCTGAGTTTTTGGACGAGTATTGAACGATACTTTTCGTCATACAGTACTACAAAAAATCGTATAATTACACAAAAACATAATGCCATTATATGCTACATACGTAACATTAATAGCAACTGCGGCAAATGGCTTAACAACAATGAAACTTAACAATGAAAATTGTCTTTCAGTCCATAGGATTAACATTTAATTTAACCGGAAAGTCAACAAAGATACATTTAAGTTATAACTAAGGGAGCTCAGTAAGAAAATATTTCAAAAAATTGGATTTTTGTTTCCAATTACATAATTTAAGCGAAGATAACAATAATATACTACTATCTTACTATACAAAATTTTACTAAACTAAAAATAAACTATTTCAATTATCAAACATACATTTTTTGTATAATCTCTCGTTAAAGTGTTAAAAAATTATCTAGAAACTATCCCTAAAAATTTCATTTCGATATCTTCAGTATGTTTCTAGAAAAGGTACATCAAAGTTGTTAAATTTGATATGGGCCACATAGTGCTTACCGAACCCACTTCAATAGTACATAAACAGCAAATAAATTGAAATGAAAGTCATGTAATACCGCGTAGACTGTAGATGAAAATGTAATTTTTATATTTCTTCGAGGGAATGAGCAATATGAAACTATAATCATAGAGAAAACTCAAATTACGTGTAACATTAGTTTCAAACATAAGTCGATATGTTTTAATAAAAATCCACTTAATGTTTATGTAATATATTGTGCTAAAAACTTGCGAGAGTTAAAATAAAACTAGTATCCTAATTTAATTAATATTTTGATGACCGCATATTTGAATTGCTCAAAGGATACAAAAAATACTTTACAATTATATTCGAATTTCTTATAGGAAAAATTCAAAACTGTTTTTAACTCACTTTTACTTGCGACAATCCGATGTTGGTCGTCCAGACAGCGGTCCCATGGCGGAGAGCATGCTGCTACGACTCCGGACACGCACTAACCACTACCCGCACTACGACACTGCCGAGCCGGGCGACGAGGCGACGAAGCAACGACTGTGCTGTGACTGTGGTACTGCCGGCCAGTGAGGCGGAGCCCCCTCCACACGGGGCTGCTGGCTGCTGGCTGCTATATAGGGGGAGGTAATGAAGGGAAGTGATAATGGGGAGGCTGTCCGTGTCCTCGTGGAGTACCAAGTGATTCTCGGTACCATCAATGTACCGTTGTGGCTCATGAGCCTAAACCGTCTCGATCATAGTAACCAAACAGTGTACTGTACTAAGTTCACCTAAAAATATTTTTGTAAGTCATAATTTTGACCGAGTATTATTATTATCACCTTAAAGAACAAATCATTTAGCAAAAATTTACATGGCAATTTTTGAGTAATAAATACTAAAGCTAATTAAAAGTAAAAATTTTCAAGGTGGATTAAATTAGTTAGTTAGTTACTGAAATGGTGACCTACTCAGTTAGGTGTTTTAAGCCAAGTATGAATGAGAAATGAGTGTAAGATGGTTGTAGCGCGATCTGATAGTCTTGTTACTCACTTAATGCTAACGCATTACTTAGACGGTACTGTTAATTAATAGCCCAACAGTCAATGGCATATCTAAGGGACCTACAGTTTAACGAGGGATCCGAACTACTTTACTCTGAATTACTTACTGGTCTAGTTGAGGATGGTTTTTGCGGATTAACGTAGTATTCAATAGTGCGGACGTTAATCCACACCAGACAATATTCCATCCACCAACCTTCGTTTATAACTATCCACAATTCTTAACCTCCAAGTAGCTGGATTAAAGGATACGCCACCATGCCCTTATCCTTTGACTGGATGAAGGATTTATAAATTATTAAGATTCAGAAGTGTGAAAACTTTTAATAATTAAAATTAACGTTGAGGACTCATAAAGTACATTTACCAATTGAGTGTGTCTTAGTCCAAATAGTCCAATAGTGATAACCTAATAATTTACATTAAAAAATTGGGTGTTAAAGTTACAGATATTAATTATATCATGTCAATACTACTATACGTATCTATCATGCAAAACACAAAAACAATATTAATAACGCAAGAAATAACCACAACACTCCGCCTCCGAGCTACCTGGGCGACACAAGATTTCGTGCTCTCAGAACGAGAGTTGGAACACGGCAGTCGTGCTACAACTTTCTATTTTGTAATTTTTATTTTAATATTTAAAATGGCCGAATTTATTATCAAATGAAAATCATTACGAAAATTACTATTATTTATGATTATGAAATTTATTATCAAACCAAGCTGGTTATTTTTTATTAATTAGGTTTTGACAAAAGTAAGAACCAAACAAAATATGAACCCAATCGGTTCAACTATTCTTGAGATATAAATTATTTTGTAAAAAATACGAAACGGTGAAATATCTGGTTAAAACAAATTTTATTTTTATTTTAACCCATAAAGCTATTAAACCGAGTTTAGCACTTGGCATCCTGTAATTTAGATTACTTTCTTTGTAGAAAAACTCCAAGAAATATTGTATTTTAAATAATATAGTTAAAATAAAAAAATAGGGTGCCTACTATTAAAATAGTGTACACATACAATAATCAATGCACTTAACAAACTGTATATTAATTAATTAATCATAAACATTGCTACCATGGATAACTAGGTATCTATGTCTACCAATTATCATTCACAAGTTCAAATGCGATGGTCGGTGGCTGTTATTTTTCTTGGATTAACGTCGCACTATTTAATATTCTGTTCATACCCATAGACCTTCCTCTTAATTAGACCAATTCGTAATTCAGAGACAAAATTGTGGTGCGGATTCCACGAAACTGTAAGGCCCTTTGATTTATTTTGCTTTTGGGCTTTTTTAACACTACATTGTTATAATTTGTCTTAGTCAGTAACAAGACTACAATATTGCGTCACAATCATCTTATACTCATTTCTCATTCATACTTGGCTTCAAATACCTACCTAGGTAAGTATCGAACAATATTCGAATCCATTCAATAAACATTTTCAGACAGATTCCGTTGAATTGTTAGTTTTATTTTTTGAGACACATGTTCACGAGTTCCACCGCGCGGCCGTCAGAGGTCGCGTCGGTATTTCTGTCCCGAACGTGCCTCGCTCAATAGCGCATGGTGGCGCCCCCTATAAACTGGTGTTGTGAACGACAAAACACCACTTTGGGAATTCCTAACCTGTGAAAACACTTTCTTGGAAATGGTTTTGCTTGGGAATAGTGGAGTAATTTTGAACGATTCTTTAGGTAGACAATACGAATTCAAACTATGCATAATTGTTTTTAATAGCACTAAAATAATAATTACAATTTGGTACAAATGTACTCATAATGTGAATGTACTTAAATTTATTATAATTTGATACAGCTGTACTTAGTATAATTTTATCTAAATTCGAACCTTAATTTTATAAATTAATTCATACAACTTAATTTCCATTGCAGTGTATCAGTCGTCAGGACATTAAAAATATTATTTTACAAAACCATTTAGAAATATCTTTACATGAACTTCCTACCTAAATTATTTAGACTCTCCTAAATATATATTCCAGGGTGTTGTAATTAGCTATTACGATAATTTTGTAATTAATAAAAATGTTTGTGATATGTTTTTTAAATATATCAGTTGGGTGTTATTACTTATATTATTGCTAAGATCTTGAATAATAATAGCTTGGATTATTAATGACAATATTTTTATTTATATAATTACATTTACTTTTGATTATTGTGAGCCTCTAATGCCAACATGGTGGGTGACGCTATAAAATTAATTTAAATTTGAATATAATCAGATTTACAATAATAAATATATTTATAAAATTAATTGTTTATGGATTCTGTCTCAGGGAGGGGCACGCGTGCTGCAGTTTCAATAACGTTGGAATATTAAATAATTATATTGTTGAGTACAAATTAATGAATTAGGCTTATACATTCTAAGGTATTCTAAGCATCAAATAAATGTCCCATAAAGAGGTTTCCAATTAATGTTTTCACTGAATTTATTAATTATTGATATTTAATTTGAATTAAATTTAAAATAGATTAGATTATTGATAAGAGTCTTCTCAAAGTTTGGTAATTAATTATTTGAAAATTAATAGTTAATAAACTTGAAGTGTTTATACAGGGCGTCCATGAAAAACGTTTCAGGACTTCGGTGGGTGATTAGGTACATTAAAAGGAAAAAAAGGTTCCAATGGAGGTATGGCCTAAAACGAATATTTTCTCAGATATCCACCATTTTGTATTTTTCACAAAATATTTTTTTATTTCAAACAATTTTTAACAGATTATTTTAAATTTTGTATGTGTTTTACACTAGTAGATTACTATTATTAGAAAAATAACTAGCATGATCCAAGCACAAAATCCAAAATGGCGGCCATTTAAATTTCTTGTATTTTTTACAGTTTTCAAAGTATTTGAAAATATTTGTTTTAAATGGCCCCAATTTTGGATTTTGAGCTTGGACCATGCTAGCTATTTTTTAATAATAGTAGTCTACTAGTGTAAAACAGTCCAAATTTGAAAATAATCCATTGAAAAATATTTTGTGGAACGTACAAAATGGCGGATATCTGAGAAAATAAGCGTTTTAGGCCATACCTCCATTGATACTTTTTTCCTCCTTTTAATGTACCTAATCACTCACCGACGTCCTGAAACGTTTTTCGTGGACACTCTGTATATTCCTTGTGTATGGTAATACAAAATGGACATTAGTAGTGGTCATCTTTTTAACTCACTACTAGCTGGGGGAATTATTCAAATAAAAGTGAATTTATGATTGTAGAGAGCCAAATGTCCTTAACTATTCAATAACCTGAGGATACAACTGCAGGTTACACTGGGAAGTACAAAAATCTACGTTTTATGACCTAATTAATTTAACACTGAGAGTCCATATGAACTGTCTTCTCTGAAGGTCTCTTCCTCACTGGTTCTTTCTTGTTAGCTTAGGCTATTGTTGGAGTACATGGTATTCTTACAATGGTCACAAGTCACTTAATTTACAATCCTTATAGATTAACTTTGGAAAGGTTCACTATATAAAATTTACTCCATTGCAATTCTTTTACAAACTTATTTTAGATGATTATATATGATATCTGATTATTTTTATTTTGGGTATTAATAATGGTATTAATGAAATGAATTTGACTATGTAGGATGGATGAATAAATATATTATTGGATATGGCGATGTTTTGGGTTGAATGATAATCAGTAAATGGCACAAAATTAATAATATAGAAACAACTTAATACTAAATGATGTATAAATGGAATGTAATGCTACAGTGTCAATGACCATACACTCAAAAAGCACAATGGTTTGGTACAAGTACAAGTTTGGAACAAAATGGTACACGCCGAGTAGTTAAAAGGCTTCCAGAACGTGAATTCTGGACTCCAAAAACTCCAAAAGCCATCTAAAGATACTATATCGCACAGGGAATAAATCAAAATCTCTGTTATCTTATCTACTTTTTATAGTTTTTTGTAACACCTTAAAATAAGGCCTTGCTAAGTCGTAAATATTTATGTGAATCATAGATATGTGTTACATTTCAATCAATTGATTGTTTAATATATTTTCAGAGGCCGCTAAACCCCAGCCGAGGTAGTGTAAAATAAGCTTTTGTAGAATTTGTTTTCAACCCATCAATTACATTGACAATGCGAATTCGGTACAGGAAAACTGACGCGACCTCTATCGGTCGGGCGACGGAACTAGTGAACGACTGAACGTGTCAAAACATAAGCCAAACAACACAATAGTGTTGCCTGAAAATGTCAATTGGGTATGCTCATAATATAATTTAATAATAATTTTCACTGAATTGGTGAACTAAACACAGGTTAGCCAGGTTAGTTGTATTTTAAGCCAAGTATGAATGAGAAATGAGTGTAAGATGATTGTGACGCGATCTTTCACACTCAATTGCAAAAATGAGTGCAAATTGTACTCATGCTGGTACATGTATATAAAATTCTGCAAAAGCATAATACTCGGTTGTAATTAATGAGTTTTTTTATATTTTAACTTCAAAGCCTAAATGAAAGCTTTTATTTTAATTTTATTTTGTTTTACAGAGCCGCCATTTTTAAAAACTATTTAACTTAACAAAATGGTGGCCATTCAAAATATTCAAATAAAATATCCTATATCCAATAACTTTATAACGCTTACCATTAAAAATGATTCTGCTATAAAAACTTAACAAGAATGGTAATGTTTGTTAATCTTAAAACAAATCTTAGTTACCTCATTTATAAGATCTAAAAAACAAACAAGATAAAATTTTTGTAGTTTGAGGCTTTTAGAGCACGTCCAATGTAGGTGATTTTTTTTGTAAATTTCCTCTACAAAAATGAAAAATTACGTGTTCACACACCCTCAACCCACAACAAATGTTGTATACTGCTTATTTCTTATTCGATTTTCAAAAATGAAATATGATTAGATTTTGTCCTGAGACTATAAAAAAAGTTATTCTGATAAAGTTTTCATACGAATAAATACCATAAACTGTTACATGGCCGCCATTTTGAAACTTTACGTCAAATAGGTTCGAAAAAACTTTTGTTTTTTTGAAAACAAAATTACGGCAAACTAAAGAATGCGACATTTACATGACCAGGTACATTATATGTGAATAGGTTAGTAGAGAGTTCTGAAACAGCCTGTATTGTAAGAGCTGTTTTAGAGTGCAGTTATCAGAGTGGATGGAGTGTTCTGCTTATTTGTTTACCCTGTCACCCCCGCTCTCCGCAGACCTGATGCTTTGTACTCCGTACTCCCCTGGCAGGGAGCTGGAGCAATTACTCCCAGACTGCAGCTGGCGGGTGGCGCCTCCGGGCAGCTGATCGCCCTTGAGGTGGCGGGGGTGGCGACCCTGGACCGGGTGATCGCTATTGTCACTGATCTGTCGCCCAGATTCGGTAGAGCTTTTTTTCAATACTCGTCATCAGAATTATATAAAAAGACACACACCCATTTTAAAAAAAGCGGCCCAAAACCGTAAAACTTTGGGAACACCCCAAGACGGAGTGTCATACTAATTGGTAAAATGTTTTCTTACCCGCGTTGAGGTAAAAAATACGCATTTCCTCAGCCTACTACAAAGCCATAATTTCATCTCTGGAATAGAGTATTAAAGAACAATTTTTCATCCCATGGGACTTATAGTCATTTTTAGTACCAAGGGACGAAAAGTAATCTCATAAGAAAAACATAGGAAGGCTCAGGAAACACTCTTTACACCAGTAATAGATATAGCGAAAATTGAGCAACATATAGTTTGAGGGGTTACAGAACTATCCTTTGCGTTATTTATGTGCTAGGCGACCATTTTGTTGTTGACAAATGGCTAGTGTCAGTAAAGATATTGGGTTAACACTATTTTTAAATGTGATCCTAAATTTATTTTTGACATGGATAATGGATATGTTTTAGCTCTGAGGGGGAGATTGGCGTTTTTAAGATGGAAAATATGTAACAAGTTTCCATAGAAACAACCAGAGCTATTGTATTGAATTTTTAATATAAAATGTAAATGTGTGGTAAAGCGGAGAGGTGGGTCCACCTTAAATAAACGGTGGCCGGCTTGGGTGGAAGTTGACGGCTTTTGTAGGCTTAGTTGGGATTGCAGTGGACACCTGTTTTGCTTTTGCGGTTAGAGGTTATAAGGGGGGCATGTTTTATGCTTTTTTGTTTAAACTTTGATATTTCAAGAAGATATTAGTAATTAGTTTTATGTTACAGTTAAGAGTAAAAAGCTTGCCACTTCTAGGGTTAAATATGATCCTAAATTTATTTTTACATGGATAATGGATATGTTTTAGCTCTGGGGGGGAGGTGTTGGCGTTTTTTAAGATGATAAGAACATCTGTTTAGATGAAGTGGAAACATTACCTTTAGACATATCCATGATCTAACCTATTTCCCACAGGGAAGTAAATATACATTTTTATTTTTATTTTTTAGTTGTGAATAAACTAATTATTATTTTTTCATAGCCTACTTTGAGATGTCTGAAATGCAGTTTCTTGGAGCAAAAGATCATGTGAAGGTAAATAATATGCATAGTTTAATTAAATATCATTAACTTATAGCTATTATTATTAGTGTAGGTTGAGGAAAAATGTTGTTTGCACACATCACACAGATACCTGAACAAAGAACAACCTGAACAAAATGTTCATTTCCCTGGCGTACGAATAAAAAAAGGTCAATGACAACGGTTTTGCGTATCTTCGGTTTTAATGGGGATATCAAGGTTTGCGGGGTCGACTTGACACCAACATTACAATAAACGTCCTCCTAGCCCATTCTTGTGAGATGTGTTCAGTTTTTAGGACCAGTTGTGAAACGTATAATTTACTACGTGGTAAAAGTTTTAACTTCAGTGCTATATATATTTAAGTTAATGCGGTTATTATGAAATAAATGACGTTATCAAATATTATAATAATAAATTGTGAGGGTAACGTAGACAATGTAGTTAAGATTATTTTGTCTTTTATAAATGAAATGTACTAATGAAACAGTAGTTTATTTTGTACGAATATATTTCGAAGCATTAAAAATTTTATCGTCTTTATCGTGAATAGGCCAAGATTCTTTGGATTCAGGTGTTATTTGGACATCAGTTTGGTAGATAACTAATAGCACAACGTTGTGTGACTTCTTTCCATGATTGAACTGACGAACATACATATCTGAAACAAAAACACGTCCACGAAAAGCTTTGATGACATCTATAGAAACGCATAGAGAAAATTAAAAAAATCGTCAGGTTACCAAATAACACCATATTATATAACCCTTTTTATATGTATAACCATCGCTATTCGCTACCTGAATGACTTGTTACGCCAGTTCCTCTTTTTCCCAGAACTAACATCTATATATCTCAGACGATGCGGATTTCCATTGAAAGACTAATATCTATCTTGTTTACCAAATGCCAACATCAATGATGGAAATGTGGATCGCGCTACGAACCTACCTAGGACTCAACAGTCCTAACATATACATGTGCAAAAGAAATACCCCCAAGTATCAGTTAATTCTGACACATTAGGACAAAATGGCGGGGTATTGAAATTGTACGTTTTCGTTAAAATATTTTTATTTGCTTAAGCGTTACAACATAATTACTGAATTTCAACGATGTTACTAAGCACTAAACAACGTCGTGGAATTAAAGATATAAGTAACTCATAAATAATTAAATCTATTCATAAACCTTATTCAAATTGATATCCATCGATCACAATGCACTGGTAGAAACGAAATAGTAAACAGTCATACGTTTTGAGGAACAACTCTCGAGGTATCTTTAGATTTTGTTGTTAAGGGTCTGAGGCAACACACTTACATATGTGTTGGTTACGACTGTGGAATTTCAGGTCTGTGACGTGATCCACACGTCCGTCACACCAACTTAAAAATAGGGACCTCTTCGTGGGACACTCCGTATATAGACACAATTAAAACCCTCAGCGCACCTGACTACTTAAACCTGGAATACTAGGAGTATCCGAACCGATTTCTAAATTGAAGATAATAGCCTAGATAAGAGTTCTAATCACCAATACTTATTTGTGGGAAGAAATTAGTCAACCCTCACCAAAAAAATGTATTTACTTCCCTTTTGGGAAATAGGTTAGATCATGGATACATCTAAAGGAAGTGTGTTCAGTTCCTCTAAACAGCTGTCCTTATAACCGTATGACGCCATTTGCGTTTAAAATTTTTTGCCAATACCCCCCTCCCAGAGCATGTTATAAAGAAGAAAGCTAGGAATTAGAAACTTGATCATCCTCTTCTCACACTGTATTACCAAACGAATTTCTGAAACAATGCGGAACTATATCAGTTCTGGCTCAGTGTTAGAATTAGCTCTCATCAGGTTACAAATGGCCGATGTATTACCATAGACACAACACCTGGCCAATTATCTACCTCAGTCACAGTCCCAGAACCGACCTCTCAAGTCTCGAAACAACACGGACGCGGACACGCAGAATGGTAGAATGAGATCACTGTCAGAATTAACCGTCATCAGCTTACAAATGGTCGACGGATTACCATAGACACAATCAGACGGAGTACGCTACCAGTCGGATGGCCGATTGTGCGGCGTAATGAAGGAGTAGGGCGGGCATTAGCAGGGTAAACACGGCGAGGAGTCGCTGAGGTCGCAGGAGTGGCGGCTGGCGCCGGCGTAATACCCTGCTTTGTCATGGTAACCGGTGCACATTGACATACATTAGTGGTAATAGGCGAGGATCACGTCCAAACATCTTCCGCGACCATGATCGCGCTCCGGGAAGAAAAACTGCTATTATGACTCTGTTAATAACCTTCGTATGACTGTTCAAAGTTAATTCATTCTATTTTCTTTTATCGGTTTTTTACGTTTCTCCGCCAGAGGTATTTTTACAGAGTAAGAGAGCGGTAATACACAAACGTTTTTTGGGAAAGCGGTAAGAACAATTGGGACAGTTGGGGATAGTTGTGAGCGATGGTCGGTGGATGTAGTGTTCTGTTGTGTGGATTAACGTCCGCACTATTGAATACTGCGTTATTCCGTAAAGACCATCCACATAATCAGACCAATTCGTAATTCAGAGGCAGTGGTTCGGATTCCACGTTAAACTGTAGGTCCCTTAGTTGCCATCAGCTGTTGGGTTATCAATTAACAGTCCTGTCTAAGTAACATGTCAGCCTTAGTCAGTAACAAGACTACGAGATCGTGCCACAATCATCTAACACTCAATTCTCATTCATACTTGGCTTAAAATTTCAATAATATAATCTAATCTAATCCAATCCAACCCAAATAAAGATCCAGGGATTTGAACCCATGAACGCTAACCAATGTCCTAGCAAGACACCCAACGCTGATTCTGTGAGTTAGTAGATGTTCAATAAACCCATGGTAAATACTTTTGAGGTGAAGCAACATTTGTGGATTGGTGGTATGGATCTACTACATACTACACCAGACCTAGTCATCTGCTAGTTGAGAGATCGAAATTATCAAAAATAAGCTGTTCAGTTACTGGTAAGTCAGCTATCCATTTGACGGGATAGCCTTACCTTATTTATCTTTCTGAAATGGTGACCTTCCCAGGTAAGTATTTTAAGCCAAGTATGAATGAGAAAAAAGGGTAAGATGATTGTGGCGCGATCCACACAAGATTATTGCTCATAAATATTCACAACTTGTGATTTACAAGCAGCTGGATTACATGCCACGCCACCTTTCCAGTATATCACCTTAGGTCGTCTTTTCCTGGGTGTTTGAGCCCAGCTGAACCTGAACACTGAATTTCAGGGATGGTGTATCTCCTGACAGTCCACCTGAGAAGGAAGCCCAGGAGTAAGAAAGCTTATTTGGCGCACTCTCGGGGTTAGCTGGGCGTGTACTCTCAAATGAAATATTTTAGACTCCTTGGGGTAGGACCTCCCCATTTCTTAGGAACATGGTTATTGTTGAGTTGGAGTATCCTCCTAGTATAGTGTACGGCCTAACACTAGATCTGGATTGGTTTGGAGGTTCGTTTTATTTATCTGAGAATTAGGTAAGATTTTCCATGACCTACCTGTCCCAAACTCATGGATCCCTTATTCTGGTGGCAGTGCAATATTACGCCAGAAGATGTTTCTAATAGACTTTGCCAGAACCTCTTAATCCTTCTAAATTTAAAATGGTCCTTAATGTAATATCATTCCTGTGAAGTCTGCAATATCCAAAATATAGCCTTAACAGAAGAGGTACAACGCAGCATGTGCTGTTATTTTTGAAACATTTTAAGTGGTTACTATTGTTTCATTGTTAATTTTTGCATTATTGAGTTTCTTATTGCCATCGGAAGTGTAGTCGAGTAACAATTGCTTGTTGTGTACAAACAGGTTATTAGTTTTTAAAATCTAGAAAATGTATTGTAAACTGTGCACAAAAGATGAAAGTCATACCGTTTCGTTTTCTGTTTTAGTCTCAAGCTATAGCTGTTCCAAACCATTATCTCCCTACGCAAAAATGACATAGAAATGATGAGAGTATGACATTTGATTTTCATCATAGCGGGTATTGGAAGGAAAGTAACATTTAGTTTACATGTGCATTGTGGTAGAGAACTCGTCAATTCCCGCTAACTAGTGCCATGGCATTGGCACACATTTTTGGGTTCTGGTCAAGAGTGTGGGAATTGAGAAGTTTTTTCCTCACTTTAGTGAGGATTAAGAAGAGCCCACTCGGAGACTCTGAGATGTGGAAATTGGCACGATTGCAAGGCCAGGTTCTCCTTCAGATCGAGGAAGAAAGAGAATTTTGAATTCCCAGCCACCCTTCGTTAATAAGATATATTGGAAGAAGATTGCATAGACAGTAAAGTGTGTTTTGATTGTTAAAAATTTATTAATGTCATAGATTCAAATTACCTAGGAAACTGTTGGGACCTATGACCGAACAATTTTAAAATAATTGCATGAGTACTTTCATACAAATTTAAACAACTGGTTAAGGTTACATACACTGTTTTTGATAGACTTTTTTTAATTTTAAACACAAAAATAAATATTATTATAGAATATTGTCATCCCGTCGGAGGAATATTATTGGTGTCTGTAGAGTAAATCAAATTAAATTTTTAGTTTGACGAATCCACTTAATTTTCTGCTTGCTGATAAATGTATTTTTCTGAGTTGAACAGCAATTGAGTTTCCTCAAGTGTTCTGGCAGTGTTTATTTCTGCTGTGAGCCAGAAATGTGTTGTGAGCCAGAATTGCTCCTTTGGCTCTTCACACATCAGTCCACAGCGACAGTAGGTAATGAGGCCGCCCGGCTCCTTACTGCAGGCCACCTGCTGCATTTACCGACTCCTGAACGTCCCGGGGGCGTGACAGGACAATATCCCGTCGCACCCACAGGAACCCCGGTTTGGGAACATCCGGGAGCCCCGGGATTTCCAAGACGGTTCGACAAACCCGTGAAATTAATTAACTGCGAAGAGTTGACAAAAATTAATAAATCTTCATATCAATCCGAAGATGTATGTATAATGTTCCGCTGGGGGGTCCCCTAAAATCCAAAAAATAACATCTATTACACCCAGGAGATAAAACAAAATTAACTCAGCGTTTAAAATGTTCTCGTATAGCGTAGAGTTGTGTAGTTTTTAAAAATATATTGCAGGGATTCTCAAAATTCATCTTCTCAAGAATCCCTCTGAAGGAATTATGTATGTAATGAGGACACCCTACCATTACCCCCTACTCTCTATTCTCCCCGCCCGACGAGCCCTTAATTTTGTTTAATCTATAATATAAAAAGATGACTTATTTATATAGGTTAAAATATTTGTAATTACTTCCCTTTGGGAAATGGGTTGGATCATGGATATGTGTAAAGGGAACGTTTCCTCAAAACAGCTGTTTTTATGACCAAACTATGACCTCACTAAACATATGAAGTCACTAATTAAATGACGGCACTGTTTCAAACTTTGGTGGCACAAATTGCCAACACCCCCCTCCAGAGCAAAGACATAGCCATGTCAAAAATGTTGTATTTACTTCTTTGTGGAAAATATGTTAGATCACGGATTTTTCTTTAAGGAATGTTTTCAGTTCCTCCAAACAGCCGTCCTTATAACCATATGTCACTTCCGTTTCAAATTTAGGCCTAAATGATTTCCAATACCCCCCCCCATATCTAATATATATCCATGTTTATTATTTTTACATGGTTTTAAGTTGAAAAACGTATTGGATATACGTTTTGAAATACGTAGAGGGCCTACTAAGTGTTAACTAAATCGGCTACAATATTTAAATATAAATATCCCTCTTTTTGGCTTCAGGTTACACAGTTTAGTAAATATACTTCCACACAAATAAGTTATACAAAAAGGAATATCTAAATATTACAGAAATTTTTGGCAATTTCTGTTACTTTAACTAGAGCAAGTACTCAAAACCTTGTTGATATGTCTTTATAAACATATATACACATAAATTAATTGATAATTCTTTATTCTACAAATAAACTAACTTCCAAGAAAAATGTGAACAATAATATAAAATAACAATAATAATCAGCTGATTATTTAAGCATATGACACTTGTCAAGTTATATTCGTCATAAACAACCTCCCAGACTCAGCTGCATGGGAGTTCAATGTGAGTGATGTTTTGAGTGTTTTCGCAGACCCCCAAAAATCTGCTCGGAGGTCACACTTTGAGAAACTCTGATATATTGCGTTATATTTTTCCTATTTTAAAACCTCAACTGCCCACCACCATAGGCCTAGAGCCTGTACAGTGAATTAAAAACTGCGATGTACCGTAGTGGCTTTAGTGCGACAGGAGTCGCCAACCGCTGGTTTCGATCCCCTTAACTAGCGTACCGGATATTGTATTGTATTCATATAACATAAACACACTTGAATGATTGATTATTTTTTCAACTTCTGATGAATCATTGACAACTGACAGTATAGTAGCCTATATGACATCAGAGAAATTCCTTTCAACTCTATACTTGGCTGCTACCTCTCTTAGATCGCATTCAGAATGTCTTATTTCAATATTTAATTGATCGGTAACATTTGCACACGCGGAAGCTAGTGATTGTAATGACCAGCTGTATCGCATCCGTAAGCCTTGAACCTGTCACACGTCATTGTACAGTGTCCTGCCATACGCCATACGCAATACGCTATGCGCTATACGCAATACGCCATACGCTATACTCGTTGACGGCGCAGCAACCGATCCGCGTGTGAGAATGTGAGGTGTTCATTACCATTAGATAAGTCTAAGTGTCTCTGCAATGCATGTATTAAACAATTACACCTAATACAGGCTGTAACGTATAAATTAAACCCAATTAATTCTTTCTGTAGTACTAAAGAGTGCGTCAGTGTATAGATAAGATAGTTTACATTCCTGTTACCTATATATTTTTCATTTTCAAATTTAAAAAATTAATTTTGTTCTGGATAACATTTTATGTTTATAAGGTACCTCGCTTCTATGTAGTTTAAAAAAACAATATAACATACTCCTATTTTATGTTCATTATTGGTGATGGTAGATTATTATTATGTAGATTTTTATTACGGACATTTTCCATAATTTTAGGTAAAACAAAGTTCTATGACGTTTCGGAATCTGGAATCTGAACCCGTTCTCAGGTGAACTAGAACCTAAAACATAACATGACAGGGCGTTCCTCCACAAGGGAAGAAAACAAAAATGTTTGTATTTACTTCTCTGTGGAAAATAGGTTAGATCATGGATATGTCTGAGGGGAATGTTTTCAGTTCATCTAAACAGCTGATCTTATAACCAAACTATGACGTCACTAACCCTATGACGTCACTGTTTCAAATTTTGGTCGTTAAGACATATCCGAGTAAAAAAATCATTTTTTGGGTTTGTAAAAGACACTTTGTAAAAGACAAAGTGAAAAACAAAACCTTACTGGGGATTTTTTTGAAAATTTCTTATTAGTTTCATTGTACTGCATCTATCTAATTGCTAATACTGAATATGTTACTCAAATTTCAGTTTGTTATAAGGAAATCTCATATCTTTACATTCTTTGGGAAAAGATTTGTGAAAACCCCTCCAATATGGTGTTCGACATAAAATCACTTAAAATATGTATCAAATGTGAATCATAACGTCATCTATAACTGTTTAAGATTCTGCTTTTCTGGCTATATATTTAGTTTTAGCCCAGTAAGAAAATAATTTTGTGACAATATTACTGGTTACACGATAGTATTAAAAAATTATAGAGGTCTCAAATTAAATATAAAATAAAGTAATACTGTAATTCTAAACAAAACCAAACGATAAAAAGGTCAAATCTTAATTCAAAGGTTTCAAATTTTTTTCTAGGTCAATTTTAAAAATAAAAAGTACGATATTCTTGAATAACTCTAGCAAGACAATTAATTATAGCTAATCTAAAACAGTCTATTAAAAACTTACTAGTAGATATAAACGATATTATGACGAAATTAAGCATTTCCACTTCCAAAATGTTATTAAATTAATATTACAATATTAATGTTGTGAAAGCATTACTTGTGACACGGTAGTTGTAAAAAATGAATTTCCATGATTTTCTTTTTCTCTCATAAAAGTATAATTACGTGTTAATTGTCATATATGATTGAGCAGTAACTATATTTTCCTGGAAAGTAAAATAAAAACTAATAATCCTATTCCTTACATAATCTGACTTAAAGTTCACTTCATCTTCATGTTTTTATTTGCCATTTTAATCTTCTGTTTACGGCTATCCTGTAGCCAGTAAACGTTGTCTCAAAATAAACATTGTTCTTTTGAAATGAAATATTTCGCCAGAAATGGAGACTCTTAAAAACTAATCAACATAATAAGACATTGGTTAGACACTAGTATTAAATTGGATCTAATGACCAATTGGACCTGGCCAAACTTGTTTGGTTTAGGATAAAAAAACTTTACAAAATTTACTAGACCAAGGTTCACAGTTAATTGAGAGAAACATGCAGTAAACTATGTAGACAAACAACAGTCAGTCCGGTACAGTGTGGGTTTTCGTCGAGTCTAACACACAGCACGGACACACGCGCACGCACGCACACACGCCCACCTCATTTATCCACGACTCATTATTTGAACAGCCCACCGCCTTATGCATTATTTAAATTATAGTTGTAAATCGGTGTAAAAAATAATTATATCAATCACAAAGGACAAATCGCTGCAAATATCAACAGCGACGTTTCGCGGATCTGATTATGCGATCGGTCCACAGGGCGAACGATCCAACTTGTTTTTCACGTTATTCCAACATGATTTCTTTCTGTAAATACATACATACATTCTTTCTTAGTGTGTTATTACTTACCAAAAGAAAATATTGTATTTACTTTTAGCGAATTTCCCATAGAAATATCGATTCTCGATTAGTGTTATTACTTACCAAAAAAATATCTTTTTTTTTTTAAATAATTATTTTTTATATATGTAATTTTAATTTAAAAATTTGTATATATGTCTGTTGGAATCTAATAAACAATTTGTAATGTATCTACAAATGCTCGGCGAGTTCGTAAGTATCGATTAAACAGTTTTTTGTATTTTTTCGAATGTAAACACAATTTTATTTTATATAGTTAAAAAATCACATTAATCTATAATTTTTCGTATTGTCATTTTAAAAATAAACAATCTTGTTTTTATTGTTGTTATTTTATAAAAGTAAAAAAATAAACTGGTTTAAAACGATTTATCATTGGTTAATCTATATTTATATTTAAAATTAAACTTTTTTAAAATAAAAACATATAAAAAATCTAAAATATTGTAATACATAAAATATAATAAAACTTATACAACAAGTATTTTATTCAGACTCATTGCGAGTAAAAAAACACAGAATGAAATGTTTTTCTATGAGCGATCAATTTTTTTAAATGTGTAGTTTATTAATAATTTTATAAATTTTAAAAAGTGTTATTTTATTCTATGTGCTTTGCCTGTGTTGGAATTTATTCGTATTATAATTAAATTTACGGTTTAATGGAATTAACTATTTATAAAAACTATAATATGGAAAATATATCTTATTAATATATTTAAAAAAGGGAAATACTACAACTTCGTATTTACTCTCAATTATAGCTCTTTTTTGAATTTTGAATAACAAAAATGAAGCGGAGAAGTACATGCCACTATTTTACAAAAAATTAATTTCTATTAAAAAAATTTTAATTAAATCGATTACAAAAATATAGATGTTAAAACGTGAATGTGACAACTAAAACATAATATTGAGCACAGAGAACAACGACTTACAACAATAACAAGAGGTTTCCTAATCAGCTGATGACGGTTGGTTGTAAAGATACGCCAGTAGGTGGCGCCGCGGTGCCGTTATCTCCTGCAGCGCTGACACATCGTCGCTGTTATCAGTACCTCGTGTCACGTGACCTCCGGTACACATCTTCATACTTGATTTTTCCAGAGTCTTGCCAATGTCTTCCATACTATAACTTTTTTGATCAACAAAATTTTCTGCAATTAACTATGCTCTTCTGGCATTTGCTAACTGTATTACCCAGGAAAATAAGATTGTTTTTACTCGTTCACAGAATAGAGCGATTTGTCCTTAAGATAATGAAATTTGATCACATCAGCGAGAATAGGTTAAGTGCTAAGGTACCATCGATAATAGGCTGCTCCAATCTTTGGATCGTCAAACTGATTCACAAGGTTTTGGAATCTGGTAAACTACCAGATTCCAGATTCTAGTGGTGGAATTACCTATTACATTTGCCTACAACCAAATTAGGAACTGGGAAAAAAGGTTTTAGCTATTTTGGGCCAAAAGAGTTTAATGCTTTGCCATCTGCACCTCAGAAATTTAAGTTATCGTGATTTTTAAAAAAGGTATAAGAGAATTCTACGATTTAATAGTTAATCCATTCAAACTTGGATTAGATTGTAGTTATTTACTGAGGAACCCTTGATGAAATTACATAGGTTTACAAAAAACAAAAATAATTTGACTATCCCCGGTAAAACCAGGAGAAAAATTAAACAGATTAGTATTTTGAATCATTAGTCAACGACTCATGGTTCCAAAGGAAAGTTAAATTTACTGTTCGTGGTGAAAGCAGTACCTTGTCTTAGAATACTAAATGTAGAGAAGATAATAAAAATAAATTCCTTAAACGATCTGATGATTATCTTTGAAGTAATACATTTTTACAAGATAATATAAATAAACATAGAATATTTATTAAAGATAGTTTTATTAAAGATTGTAGTTTTTTTAGCTTACTTAGGGGGAATGTATGTGTCAGTTTACAGATACCATTTATTTTTATTGCTGAGCTCAAAAACTTGTTGGGTATGTACATCATTCATTAAAATGTATCACAATATGATCACGACTCACATTCAGTATGTTATATGTTATATGACCTAACCTATTTCCCACAGGGAAGTAAATACAATCAATTTTTACACGGACTTGTCTTAGCTCTGGTGGGGTATTGACAATCCGTGAGACTAAAATTTTAAACGGTGACGTCATATGGCTAATGACATCATTTATTTATAAGGTCAGCTGTTTAGAGGAACTGAAAACATTCCCTTGATCAATGGGAAGCTATTTCCCAAAAGGAAGTAAGTAGGATATTTTAACTGTAATCTTTATTTACAACTAGCCTAAGTACCCGTTCTTCGCACGGGCTAAAAAGGCTGAAAGGTGTAGGCTCTACTGATATATTTAAGGTATTGTTAATTAATTCTTCATTGTTTACAAAATGACAAAACACGAGTGTCTACAACATTTCAAAGTAACATCTGTCAAATATTGGGAGAGGATAAGGATTAATGTAATAGAGACAGTCGTCGGAAAAAACTTAAAATATACCATTCCGCTATTTCAAATAATTCACTAATTTCGATCCAGCAGTTTATCTGAAAAATCAACTTTATTTCTTCTTCTTCCCGAACTGTCAAAATATAGTGCAAGGATGTTGTCATTAGAAATTGAAAACATTGAAATAGGACGGTCACGGGCTCTTTCTTCTTCTCCCTTTTCTCGAACTGTCAATTTTTAGTATTCACACTGTTGACATTCAAGTAATTTTATGTTTTCATTCTCTAAAAATGTAAACATTGAAACTTAGACGTTCACAGTTAGCCAATTTTAAGGAAATGGTATGCTATTTGTTGCATGAGTTTAAGATCATTTCTGTAAAATTTCAACGGTCGGTCAGTATTTTTCGCATTTATTGAACAAACAAAACACACAAACACAAAACCCCAAACAAAATAAGAAAATTTTCTTTAATATTAATATGTTTTTCTAAATATAAAAAATAGGTACATGTTATAGGTAAAAAAGTAATAATAACATAAATTTATTTTGTGCCTGTCATTTCTGGCAGTAAAAACATTTTTGTAGCAGAACAATTTGTAATGTATAAATATCATGTAAGAAATCCAACGGCAAGTCTGAGGTGGATCGTCCTTCCAAACGATATGTCAACATACTAGAAAATTAGCTATACTAATTTTCTAGTATGTTGACAGCAAGGTAATTTGGATGATATTTACGTTTTTGAACTTTGCTTTTTGCTAAAATTTGCGATATCTTCTTCAATATTTGGGATTCGGAGGAGTTTGAGCAGGGGTTTGTATGAAACAAACCAAGGGAGCTCTAAGGGTATATTCCACTTGACAAATATTTGTAAATTGTAAATGTGCTGTTGGTTGCAAAATACAACTCTGGTTACAGAGCTTTTAGAATAAAGCTGCTATGAACTGATATATTTGTATGATGTTTATATTTCTGCTTAATATTTAGACTACCTTATAGTTGCTTGTATGGCAAATTTTCAAAACACTTATCCCTCTAATTAGTTTTAAATTTTGTAATATCAGTAATAACAATGATTTTGCGTCTTCCATTTTAAACTGTTTAAATATTTTGTCTATCAACTTTGATTGATTCAGCTGTAGCCCTTCACTAAATTTTTCAATTACGTTTATAATCTGTCAAATCTCTCTTTTTAAATTTAAATAGTAACTTAGACTTAACTTGAGATGATGTGTTCTTATCTTTAGACAGTATGATCATGTCATCAACATATATTACATGAAAAACATTTTGAGTATAAAACAAATAAGGATCACAATTTGATCTTTTAAAACCGATACTCATTACAATACCAATATACCAACATTTTGGTGCTTCTTTCAAACCACAAAGATGTCTTTTGAGCTTACAAACAACTCTAACTTCAGTTTCAATTCCTTTTGGTGGTTTCATATACACAGGATACAAAGGATATCCGTTCAGTAATGCACATTTAAAATCAATTGGCAAAACAACAAACTATATACAACAAAAAATGAAAGAAAAGTCTTAATGGTAACCATTCGAATTTCTTCACATTTCTCCCCCTGAAGAAATCCACGAGTGACTAACCTCGCCTTCTTCACTACATTGCCATTAACACATTTCTCCCTGAAAATCCACCTAGAATCGATTATTTTTTCATCTTTTAGTGCTTTAAGAAGATTCCAAGTTTGATTTGTTTGAAGGCAATCGAGCTCCTCCTTCACCGAATTACGCCATCCACCATCTTCAATATGTTCCTCATAGGCCCATATAGGATCATACCCAACACCAACCCACACAGCTGCACACCATAAGTCCAAATAGGTTTCAAATAGATATTGTCCATAGTAGTTCGATTTACTGCTTGAACAGGATCTGAGTGAACAGCTAAATAGTTGTGTCATTCAAAAAAGTAGTCAGTTGAATTTCATATTCCGGTATATTCGCAATGTATAAAAATACAAAAAGGGCTCAAGAACACTTCTCTGAGGAATTCCTGTGTCAACAACTTTTATCTGTCTAAAAATTCCTTGATAATCTATCTTAAAAGTCCTATCTGTGAGGAAATATCGCAACAGAAGGAAACTTGAATCAGGTATAAATTTTTAAAAATGTTATATAACATACGGTACCAACGTGACATACCTCATCAAAAGTCTGGCTGACATACAAGAAGGCTGCAGAACAAAACTGTTTGTTTTCCAAACATTGGTGAACTGAGTCAGGAACTCTAAGAAACTTATTCTGCCAAACTCTTGTCTAACAAATTGCCTTATCTCGCTTGGCAATACCAAATCTTCATCAATAAACTATCTCAGTCTCGAGAAAAGGGTTTCAAACAGTTTTGACAAAATTAGCGAAATTAATGAGTCTGTATGAATTTAAATTATGGGAGTGGGGTTACCAGGTTTTAAAATGGCAATGATCCCTTTTATAAACTGAGGAGGTACATACTCCCATATTCCAGACGAAGCATATTGTTAAAAAAATGGTTCAATGGAAATTTATATCCCACTTATTTCTACATTCTCCCTGTTATTAAATCATCACTAGGAGATTTTTTAGGATATATGTTGTTATAATTGATTAAACTTCAAATGCTCTAAATTTTTCTAAAGTAAGGCAGTACAGGAAAACTTAAAATTTGTATTTCCTCCTCCTTAGCCAAGCTTGGATTTGGTACGAAAACATTTGAAAAATATTGAGACAACGCGTTTATCTTCTATTCATTGCTTGTTGCCTACCTTCCAATGGAATGTAAAACTGGTGATAATAAAACTTTTGATCATTTCAGCCTTTTTGTCTCTTTCCAAATCGAGTAATCAGTGGCTTCTGATGCTGATAACGATTGGTTCTAGCCCAAAACCACGTGGTTTTAATTTATATAACAGTTTTTTTTAATTTCTAAGCTGCTCTATGTAAATATGAAAGTGATTCAACCGAAAGAACCTACTTTTAAATTAAAATCAATATTCATTGTTTACATCCATCATTGAATTTATACTTGTTTTAAAATTATACACCACTAAAATATCATCTCACCGTGAATGGAATTTTAAATTTTCTAATCCAATCTAATTGAAAATTAATACTGTACTACATATTTGAGCTGCGAGTTTATTTTCCTTTTTATTTATTTTTTCTTTACTTTTTCTAGTAAATGTTCAAGTCATAAAAAGTACGTCGCAGAGTCGTACAGCTAGTACTAAGGACGGGCTAACTAATAGTAAAGTATTAAAGTTTTTTTTATCAATTTAGCCATATCGACAACACACTACGTATTTTTATCGATCCTAACATAAGTTTACGATTGACTAAAACTTGCTTATTTTATGTAACTGAATTCCTTTTATTAAACTTACTATAAGGTATATTTTGGAATTTCGTAACGATGAAACTATTAAAACTAAATCTTATTCTTATTTTGTCATTATTCTGTCTAGACCATTCTTTTGTAAGCTAGTCCGTTGAGAGTGTTGAAGTCTGGAATGAGCCTGAAGCATTCCACGATGACGCTACTGCATACCTGCGTGTGCTGCGGTTAGTCTAACAACGGCGGTGAAGGCGCGTCACAAATTCATGCAGCCACTTCATCATTAGAAACCAAATATTTTTAGTTTATAATGTGACGGCGTTTGACGTGATTTAGATACACCCGTGTGCTGCTGGTATTGCCTACGTTGCGCCTGTAATCATTATTACGTGTGTACTGCACACCTTTTATGTATTTGAACCCATTACTATAAAATTACAAGTTTAATACTTGCACTTTGAATAGTTGTATTTTTGATTATCATTTACATTCACTATGAATATTTGTATTATCAATATTCGTAATGTTTTAAGAGTTAAACGTAAACCAAAATTTATAATATTTTAACATATCAAAAATTATTTTTTAAACCAAATTACGTTTATGAGCAACATTATTTTGTTCTGAATGTATATCTACGTTTCCTAGCTAAATAATAATATTAATTATCTACATCTGTCACAAAAGTTGTGAATAATTATTATTTAGATACTTACGTAAAAGATGTTTAAAAATGCACTGATAAAACTTGGTACTACCTACTAGTACTTATTAAATAAATTTATACATTCTTACGTAAACAGTTTGAATTATTTTAAGTAAAGAAATTGAGCATAATATAATGTTTTCGAAACGTTAACACCAATACTTCTGGAATAATTATTTTTCGTTAAAATAAGTTTTATTTCAATATCTGAGTGTTCATGTGTGTATCTAATTAAGTTTTTTAATCATCCATTACTATTAACGGAATTATATATTCTTATATATTTTACATTTAAATGTACAAATTATTCTGTGTACTGAAATTACGTTAACTCAAGATACGGCATTTCTTCCTAGAGAGTTATTCAGTGTTTGTTTGTCCATTTCATAACATGACTTTTACGCTGATATTTTAATTAGTTTTTAACGTAATAATTTCATTTATTGAAATACTCAGAAAACGAACTAAATTACTGGAACTTTTAGTATGTGTATCCAGTACCGAGCACCGAGCTTTCCTATTTAATGAATATTTTCTAAGCCGACGGAATTCAGACTCCTAAACAATTATTCCAAATCCGTTCCCGGGCTCCGAGACAGCAGGAACCCCCGTAACGTCCGACCGGAACTAATCCCTTTGTGGAAGCGCCGTTCCGAGAACGCGACAAAACACGCGTTAGGTGAGAAAAACAGCTGATTTGTCTGAGGATTGTGGGAAGGCGTCGGTCTGTTTATTTTACATTACCAGCTGATCTAGGTGTGTGGCGATCTCGAGGCACATCCGGTCCATTGTCAGCTGATTCCGGCGTGCCGGCCGCGCGGCCGCACCGATTACAAGGCGCCATTTTGAAACCAAATCCTCGCTTTGTGACGAGACCCTTCTCTATTTTTCTTTCGACTCCTTTTATTCGTACAGAAGGAATGCGAGATGTGTCTGCTTTATCATGATAATCGCCACACACTTGAGTCACATTCTTATCATGCCTGAGTTCCTGCTAATTCGGGTGTATTGTCCCCGAGCAAACATTGTGTTCAAAATTCCTATCCGTAAGTTGAAGGTAACTCTCAATCAAGTTCTTAATGCTTAATGTAGAAAATGTTGTAGGTGGTATTTGCGGATTCAAGTATACTACGTCTTCAAGTGATGACAAAGATAGATTGTTTAGAGAGGCTCGAAGGGAATATACGAAAGCAAAAAAAAATATGGGTTTTATATATAATAAGCGTATCTCAGGGTTTTTATATAAACTCCGTGACTCTCCCAACTCCACCTCCGTGACTCGTCTGTTACCTCCAGCTCCACGACTCTCCATCTCTACCTCCACGACTCTGTAACATCCACCTCCGTGACTCGTCTTCTCCACCTTTACGACTCTCCATCTCCACCTCCACGACTCTGTCCTCCACTCCACTCTCCTCCACCTCCACGACTCTCCATCTCCACCTCCACGACTCTGTAAACTCCACCTCCACGATTCTCCATCTCCACCTCCACGACTCTGTAAACTCCACCTCCGTGACTCGTCTTCTCCACCTTTACGACTGTTACCTCCACCTCCACGACTCTCCATCTCCACCTCCACGACTCTGTAACCTCCACCTCCGTGACTCGTCTTCTCCACCTTTACGACTGTTACCTCCACCTCCACGACTCTCCATCTCCACCTCCACGACTCTCCATCTCCACCTCCACGACTCTGTAAACTCCACCTCCGTGAATCGTCTTCTCCACCTTTACGACTGTTACCTCCACCTCCACGACTCTCCATCTCCACCTCCACGACTCTGTAAACTCCACCTCCGTGACTTTGTCTTCTCCACCTTTACGACTGTTACCTCCAGCTCCACGACTCTCCATCTCCACCTCCACGACTCTGTAACCTCCACCTCCGTGACTCGTCTTCTCCACCTTTACGACTGTTACCTCCAACACCACGACTCTCCATCTCCACCTCCACGACTCTGTAAACTCCACCTCCGTGACTCGTCTTCTCCACCTTTACGACTGTTACCTCCACCTCCACGACTCTCCATCTCCACCTCCACGACTCTGTAAACTCCACCTCCGTGACTTTGTCTTCTCCACCTTTACGACTGTCACCCCCACCTCCAAGACTCTCCATCTCCACCTCCACGACTCTGTAAACTCCACCTCTGTGACTTTGTCTTCTCCACCTTTACGAATGTCACCCCCACCTCCAAGACTCTCCATCTCCACCTCCACGACTCTGTAACCTCCACCTCCGTGACTCGTCTTCTCCCCCTTTACGACTGTCACCTCCACCTCCATGACACGTCTCCTCCACCTCCAGATCTCCTCTTCCATCAGCCGTCCTCCACATTCCGGCTCAGACCCGCGATGAGTCACCCCAGGAATGTGATTGGGACGGCGGTGGTTTTGTCCCCTCGTTACGGAGATGGATCGCGCGATATCCCGTCAAACAAAACGGCGGGAAAAAAGTCGTAAAGGCTACCGGAATGTGGGGTGATGGCGCGGAGAGACTGGGAGAGGGCTCGTGGGGTGGCGGGAGGAATCTGTGCTCATTGTTTGTAACTGTCGGACGGTTAGTTACGTGAATGTGTAAGAATTTGAAATATGATTACAGTACTGTCCGCCTAATTTTAAACGGCTGTTTTTCTCTTTTTGTGAGTTTGTAGAAATTTTTATTAGCCAATACTAATTCATTCCATTCATAAGTGGGTCCTACTAAAACTGTAAGACTAATTAGTACCGACTCTAAGATCTGAGGGTCTGCTCTACCTGTGTTATTCACTCAATCACCTTAAGAAAAATGCTGAATTCAACTCATGTTGAATACAAGAATTTGTATTTACCGTTTTGGTCAAAAGTGTACATACTTCATAACTGATGAATGAGCTAAGTAGTGTTGGCCAAAATCACAGCTGTATATCTACAAAGTAATTAAAACACACTTTTTGTTGTGTATCACCGTTTGTACCAGCCACAAAAATGGGGCATTTTTGGGACGGATCAAAATTTTTAAATTTAAGCCTAATCAAGTGTGAACTTGGATTATAAGATTGTTGACTTTTAATGGTATATAGTTTGAATCATAAGTGCGATTAACTCAACTTTTGTAATTTTTTGTAATGTTATAGAGTTGTTTACGTGGGTATCTCTGTTAAACAATTGAAATGTGTTTGGTTTAAATCAAGGAATAACTTTAAAGAGCCTTTCATTCATAAAATTAATAAAAATGAATTTTATTTACAATTCCCTTTTGCAAAGAGCTTCACATAGTGAATAATATAGGTGAAAATGATTTTATTGGGTCCAAATTAAATGAAAAGAAGAGAAATAATTCAAGACATACCAAAGTCGTGATCGACAGTATATTGTGTTTACTATTTACAAGAACTAAATTCCACTAGATTGCTATATTATTTAATTTGTAAATTATAATTTATCTTATCGCAATGACAAAACGGTGTAACCGTAAAAGGAAAAAAATTAAAAATAGAATTAGGATGCATACTTATTCCTATAGACATGAACTCTCGTTCACAAGGCCATTGACTCCAGATAGCTATGCTTCTGGTGTCAGTTCTTTAATTCATTATTTTAGAGAATTCAACGTGTTTTACTAAAAGTCACATGCATTTATGTTTTCATTTTTAATTTACCTCCGACTATTGAAACAAGAAATTCACAATATTTTTCTCAATACAGGTACAATTTATTTTACCGAAACTAGTCGTGTTTCTAAACACAACAAAAAATTCCAAAAAAATGTTTTCTAACACTAATCCATTTCAGTCATACTTTGCTTGAAATACCTTGGCCTCCCAGATGAAGAGCAGGGAGACACTACTCCTTGAACATTTTGATCAGAATGGTATTCAGGATCACCCAGGAGAGACAAGGAGGTAACAGTCTCAATGCGTCTCACTGGAGAGCCAAAGGATTTACAAGTAATTGAAAAGCTTCTTTTTAATTTCGATCTCTGAACTAGTAAACTGTCTGGATAGACAGCCGACTAGGGCTAATCTTTTAACTAAATTGACCGACCAATTAGTTAGAACTCAGGAGGACAAGAGACTTAACCGATTAGTTACACATTGAACACAGAGATTCCACGGTGGGCTGAGCAGGTGGTGGAAGGAATGTGGGGGAGTAAATCACCTCAAGGGAGGGGGGGAGGTTCACAAGGACCGCCTCATTCACACCTGGGCCTCTGGGGCTCTACCCCTCCTCATCACTGTTAGCTGTCTGGGCGGTGCGCATTGAATGGCTAGTACTAAAACCACATTTAGCCGTTCGAAGAACTTGTCAACAGTCTGCCACTGGCGAAATATTTTATTTTTGCCCCATGAGAACAATGTTAAATTTGTGACAGCACTACTGGCTCCATAGTATATAATGTATAATATTAAAAAAAAATCGGATAACGTCCTTTGTGCCCCTCAGGAAATTGTCGCTACGCATCGGGTGACAACAATCTCATTCGTGGACAAAAAGTTTCACTATTTTAATCACTTGTTGCACAAACAACTCGTATTTTGGATCAGTTGGAAGGGAAAAAATTAAAATATTTGAACAAATGCACGTAACACAATGAAAAAACATAACACTATGAAACGAGTGTAGGATGATTGTGGCGCGATATTGTAGTCTTGTTACTGACTAAGAGTCTTAGTCGGTCTTAGAACATGTTAGTCTTAGTCTAAAACTAATATGTTCCTTAGACAGAGTCAATGGCATAGCTAAGGGACCTACACTTCAACGTGGAGTCCGAACCACTGCCTCTGCATTGCGAACTGGTCAAATTATGGGGATGGTCTTTACGAATTAACTACACATGAGAACACTACATCCTCCGACCATTGCTCACAACTATCCATAATTCGTGACCCCCAAGTAGCTGGATTACAGATTCCACTGTCCCAGTCCTAATTATTACGTCCCAATTAGGGCTTTTATTATTATTATCTCCTCCGCACTATTTAATTCTACGTTAATCCGCAATTTAGACCAGTTCGTAATTTAGAGGTTGTGGTTCGGACTACACGTTACACTGTGGGCCTCTTAGCCACTTATGCCTTTGGCTGTTGGGTTATTAATTGAAAGTCCTGTCTAATGAACATGTCAGCGTTAGTCAGGTAGGTACCAATGTCGACCTACCAAGGTATGTATTTTATCTTACCTACCTTGGTAGGTCAACATTTCAAATGGAAATCTATTCTAATCCAATCTAATAATACTTCATAATTTTCTCGAATGTATTCTTATGACTATGAGATGTTCCATTAATGCTGTCATCAAAGTAACATGCTCTTAAGGGACTAAACTAAAATTTTCCACCACTGATGAAAACTATTAAGAGATTCTTACTTCCAAGGTCATCGGAACGCTAGTAGGGTTTAGCCTTGTCAACAATGGTTCTTCCTTGTCTTGTGCCTCATCTATTCCTGATCCTATTCTTGATATGTCTACCATCACGCTGTCCTACCATCTCCTTTAAGGCCTTCCTGGTGGTCTTCTCCCATTATGATATCCTGCTACCTCCTTCAACAATGTCCCGTACTACTTCCCTACGACACATCCCTGTTCTATCTTAATCTTTTAACTCTAGCATGTGCTATAATACCGTAACTTCTGAATTAATACTTTATCTAATCATTTTAACAAAGACAATTGGATTTTTATGGTCTATTATTAAATTGTTTTTAGTTGTACCTAATTCAGAATTTTCCCCTCCCCATCATCATAATCAGGTCCGAAAAATTTCTTCAGTTAAAGCCCTGGGGAAAAGGGCCTTTTCCTACTTTGGACCTCAAGTTTACTATGGATTGCCATTTGAACAAAAGGTTTTGAAGCCTTTAAAAGTTTCTCTGTAAATATTTAGTTTTAGTTATTTTCATGACTGTATATTATACTTAAGGTTTCAGGTGTCCAGTAACAGTTTTCATGTAAAACAGAACGTTTATCTGATGAACACTGGCAAATAAAGATCTAACGTATTTATTTAGTTTCTTTTCTCCTCTATTATTTAAAACCTAGGTTTCCGCGACCATACTGGTCTGATAATTTTGTGGTAGTCTTTAAATTCGGTTTGATGTGATTTAATAGTTTAGATTCGGGCTTTTTAACATGCTTTATACATATTATGCAATACATACTTTTACTTTATTCTGTATATTTCTGGTCCAATATTGTTCTTACTTTACATTATAACTCTTAGAGGTTTAAATACATAGATTTTTTTAAATATGCTATTCAGTAATGATATTGTTTGATTGATCAATTTATTGTTTTGAAAGTTGCATATACAGTATTTATTTTTTCATTGTAAACCCAAGTGAAGTGAAGTAGAGTCTAGGGTATTTAAGTTGTGTAGCATAGCATCCTTGGGAGGTGGACTGATTATTTTGGGGGGGGGGATTAGGCGCTGAGGCCCCTCTATAACCACGAGAACGCCTCTAAATGTTTCTAATGATGAGTTTTATTCGGAAAGTAGTGGTATGCAGAACTAACATATGTAGTGTAAGTCTAATACTAATATGTTAACGACTATCTCAGTAAATACTTCAAGACATTTTTGTGTATAAAAATTAGTTTTTAAAAATAAAAAATAAAATATATGTAGGTAACGTATCTTACAATTTCTCCACCATAATAATCGTAGTAAAATAAAATTCATACTCTGGAATTGAATTAAAAATTTATGGAGGTTAAAAACTAAATTATTGCTAGTTAAGTTAAAGAATTTATTTAATGTAAAAAAACGATTATTTATTTTTAACATTTATTAAGTTTATCAAATTTTAAGCTATCAAGACTAAATGTGATCGAATATGAGCATTTTAATAGGGGGGAATTCCCTAGTGAAGAACCTTCAAAAGATTTTCTTTGTTTGATGTGACACAAGTTGTATCACATTGTTAAAGTATACGATACAGTAGGTAAACCTATTATTTAGATATTTGATATGATCTAGTAGTTTCAAGTTCTTTGTATATTTATAAATTTGATATAACTTTTTGACATATGTCTTAGCTCTGGGGCTGGGGTGCTGGCAATTTGCCAAGGCCCCCGCCCCAGAGCAAAATTTGATACAGTGACGTCATTGGGATAGTGACGTCATATAATTAAATGGACAGCTGTTTAGAGGAAGTGAAAACATTCTGTTAGACATATTCATGATCCAACCTATTTTCAACAGGGAAGTAAATACAATCATTTTTAGCATAAATATTTTAAGTGATGTTTAAGTTTTTCACTCTAAGTACATTTTGCCATGGTGCATGGCATCTTCAGGGGTCGTAAAATAATATTACAAAACATATTGGGTCGTAGGCGTTTTGATTGACGAATTATTCGGTTTTATCTGATGACAAGGGCTGTGTTTTCAATTTGGTTAATAATGTTGAACAAAGTATTATGCAAAGCATTTATTTTCTTGATGGATTGTTTCTGAACACACAACGTCCATACACCCTGCCAGCACGGTACAGCCACCGCGTATACAACCTTATAGCGCATTAATAACACAAAAAAATGCACATAACAAACTGTAAATAGAGTAGTAAAATTTTCAAGTCAAATAGTATACACTGTAATTAAATCTTTTTTAGTATTTGATACGTAAATATTTATCAACGTGAAAATATATGATCATATACTTTAGCGTTAGTGACTCCTCGATATATCATTTTATCGATATATTGTGGCATTTGGTTTTTTCAATGTACAACAAAATTGTAAACTACTGACGATTTCTGCTAGGCATATAATACAACATGGTTAGACCAAATGAAAAGAAGGAAAAACCTACCAAAAAACAATAATTTATATTTTGTCACTATTGTGACTCGGTAAAAAAGTTCATTAAAAAATAATGTGGTACCAATCATACTGTTAAGCGCTATAACAATAAATATTATAAAACTTTATATATTTTGTTTGATAATGGGATCAGATTATTTTACCCCTCTGTGTCGCTGTGAGCAGCCACTAAGAGCAACCCCTTAACCTTTGTGTGCAAACCATGTGATAAGCCCCAGTGAGCAACCCCTGTGAGCACCTCCTATGAGAAACAACAGTGGGTAACCGCTATGAACAAACCCTGTGAGAAGCCCCTGTGAGCACACCTCCAAGCAACCTCTGTGAGAGGCCCATCCTTTTGAACAATCCCTGTGAGCAACACCACCAGTGGGCGACCGCTGTGGGATAACCCTGTGAGAAACCTCTGTGTGTAACCCCTGTGACCAGCCTCTGTTAGCAACCCCTGTGGGCATATTCACTGAGAAGCTTATGTGAGAAGCCTCTATGAACAAACTTTGTTAGCAATCCATGTGAGCAACCCCTGTAAGAGATCCAAGGAGATTACCGCAGATCCCCTTGTTTACTCTCACCTCTCGACTTACCTACCTAACACATCCTTTTCTTCTTATCTCACTCCTATAATCGTAAGCCTACTGGAGACATCGCGATAATAGAAGTGCTCACTTTCCTTGATGGCTAGCACAATAAGAATAGGTTACCTGCATCCAAGAGTTTTCCTTTGATTGATAAAATCACGGCCTCCAACAAATCCTTAGTAACACAAATATCTCTTGTGGGCTGATAAAAAAACTGTTTCTCTGATTAATTTTTTAAATATAATTTTCTCTAACTCATGGGATATTAATAAAACACAGCGAAAGCAAGTTAGAGTTTATTAATACATCGCATTAAGCAGTATCACGTCAGTTCTGTGAGAAGTGGAAAGACATCGGGTAGCAGGACATATCAGCTATCTCACTAGCCTAGTGATAATCTAGAGAACCATCGGCAATGTACACTATTATTAAATGTAGCTGAATTATTATTGTAATAAAACTATATTTAAAATACATAGTTAGTTATGAGATTGTACACTAAGCTACTAGCACTAAGCACTATGAGATTGTATATAATCAACATAAATTGCATCCACGTACAGTAATTGTAAATTGTAATTATAAACAATTAAACGTACTTTTGAAACAGATGATTCAGGATGAATTGTAGAAATCAACCATAGTACAATTTACCTAAATTATTGTATAATTTTAAAAGGGTTTTCTTAATTTTTGTTAAAAGAAAACGTTAAAGCAGATTGTGATTTTCCTTGGTGCAATGCACAGATAATTTTTACATCTATTACTAATTAGTAAAAAATTTGCCTTCTAATTAAAAGGCGTATTCGCAATCTAATTAGAATGATAAAATAAAATTTGCAATTATAACATTTTTTTCAATTTTTACCAACAACAATAACAACTTTTTCTAAAACGAAGTGTAAAATATGGTTATGACTAAAGAGAAGAAACAATTTAAAGAATAAATAAATAAATCTGGGGATTATATGTGAGAGGCTGCAACATTTTAGAAATTTGATTGGAATGAATACTTAATTTTCCATCGAAAATATAATTGATCGAACAGTTCATGTAGAACAATATTACATTATATATTTTTATATATAATGTCAAAAAATACAGTAATCTATGTTTACAAATGAATAAGCTATAAAAACACAGGCTGATCGAGATACAGAAACATGAAATGATAGAAGAGATTTTAAGGGAATTGAAATATCTAACAGCTTTATTGTGTTTAACATATACAAAGATTATGTACAAAAATTAGTGTAAAAATATTTCTGGGTTCTTATGGTAGGAATAAAGAATATTTACAAATATAATAAAGAATAACGATAAAGCATGGTACGTATATATATACAAATTCTAATAAACCGTATTATTATAAATTAGCTTACAATATTATTATTAAGGCCTACATCACTATTAGGCGAACCATTGTTGGAGTTTAGGACTGCATTGTGTTCCCCCCTATAACAGACCCCGGATTAGATTAAATTTTGAGTAACAACAAACCCGTTTTGTGATATTTTGTATACAAAATAAACTTTATTTATTATTTTAAATAGACCTATACATAAGAAGACTTTTATTTGCCTTTCCAATGTCGAAAATAGTTACTATTATCGAATTAATTTATAAATGTTTTCGATTTTTAATTATACATTAATTATTTTGTCCCGTATAAATAGAAGTTACAACATTTATACAGAAATAAAATGAAAATTGAAATATTGATATTTTTAGTTTGTGTTGGAAAGGAAAGCTTGGTATTATATTAGCACTGACGTCCGAGTAAAATATGTTGGCATACAGTAAATACCTAAATATTCGTCAATAGACGGAATAAAAATATCCAGACGCACGTTCCAAATGGCAGTCTCTTGGCACTGTTAGTTAGGCGGGAGGTGTCCATATCGGATCACGAATGACGTCACTTCCACTACCGATTCAGGAGCACGCGCAAACACAGTCTTCCGGGACCGGATACGGAACCTTGATCCAGAGGCATCGATACTTCTTCCTCTTCTTCCTCTTGTTGGTCGCCTCCTGAGAGCGCCCTTCCGTAGTTGCTGACGCCCATACGTTGTTCTCGCTTTTCTTCTTCTTACCATGCATGTTCTTCCGCAACCTGTGAAAAATGTTTGTATTTACTTCTCTGTGGGAATTAGGTTAGATCATGGATATGTCTAAAGAGGGGAATGTTTTTAGTTCATCTAAACAACTGTTCTTATAACCAAACTATGACGTCACTGTTTCAAATTCTAACACCCCCTCCCCACCAGAGCTAAGACATATACATGTGAAAATTTGTGTTATAACAGTTGTTCATACTGTATCAACAAAGGAAAGAAACTAGTAAGCAATTTGGAGCAATTTATTTTTAAGGGAAATTTAGCAAAATTGGTGGTGTTTAAGGGGGTTTATATTAGTTACAATTAGTATCCAGGAAGTTGGTCAATGAGCTTGCAAGAATGACCCCTCCAGAAAATAAGAGTGAATATTACTTATTCACTTCTTAATAGATTTCCTTTTATATGTATGTAAGTCCGTCCTCGCGTAACTTTACTAGTTGTATCCAGGTGAATCCCTACTGGACGACGGTTAATAATGTCGATTCAAGATTTCCTTGATCGGATCTTATAAGTTTAAAAATAGCTTAAATCTGACATAACCAGCATAGCCACTCTGAGGATCTATTTAATCTATTCTCTAAATCTATTTAGGTCTGATAGAATCCATTAAAATGCCTACCTACCACACCCTTGTTAGCGAAAAACAAGGTTTCAAATAAACCTGGTTTGAACGCATTATTTTTTTTAACAATTCACAGTAAACGAAAATTGATTGGAAACAGAGAATATTAATTTGCACTTACGTTGACATTACATACGTATGTTTAGGACTAAACATTTTTTTAAACTTGTTTTATTTTTAATATAAAAAACTATCCGTATGTTTCAAATTAAAACTTTTTTTTCTTCTCTTATGCAGAGTAACAACTGAAAAATTTTTTATATATAATATATTATTATAGAAATGTATATATGTTATATATATATATGTGTCTGTAACAATAATTTTAAAAATAGTCGAGCCAAATTGGTGGAGTTATTTAACTGTGAAGTTTGTAACAGATATATGGAATGAAAGATAGTTTGGGGATTTTGTACCCAAAAATGTTTTTTGCGAAGTAATTTCTAAAAATTTCTAATTTTATATTTAATGGAATAGCTTAATAAACTACGTTTCCTTAAAGTTTTTCTCTACCTCAATAAGATTAAAAAAAATACACAGTACTTTGTATGTAATGTTAATCTTATGATTAAAAAAAATTAATTTTTTCACTTATTATCTAAATATTTTTGGATGAAACTTGATATTTAGCTTCATGTGGTTGATCCATACTTTTGCTAAAAAAATATAGTTTATGTGACATGGCAGCAAACCTGCATATCTTTTCATGTACATATGGAGATTACAATCCTATATTTAAACAATGTTATGAATTTGGTATAAATGTTAAAATAAAATTTTATGGTAAAATCTTTGTGTTTACATCATAAACTACTCACTTTTATTTTTATCATGGCAAATTATTTCTCAATATGAAGTTTTTATAAAACTTGTTATTTATTTTATACTTGTTTGATGAAATTCGTATGAATCTTCGCAGTATTTGTACTTTCTATCCTCTATTAAACTCTGCAACAATGGTTTTCTCTCACTTGAAAATATTATTTAGTCGCTTATAACATTTTCAGTTGCTATGGGATAGACTTCCGTCGTAATATCCTTATAGAATATAGTATGAGGAGTCAAAATGTAAGTTTCACTCTATAGAGGACAGGTGGCAAGATAAGCCATCAAGAAGTGGCAGAGGTTGTTCTACTGAACGGCAATGAAGTTTGTCAGTGCTAAATATTGGATGTTAGAAGTTAGATTGTGGAGGATTAGGAGTCCCCAGTAAAGCCAGCTAGGCACGTTCTCCTGCGAAGTATTGTACCGTAACCGGAAAGAAGGGATTGAAAAGTATGGTAAAGATACTTATCAGAACATGGTCATTCAACCAAATTATTAGAGATTTAAAAACAACCTCGAACTCTCACTGTAAGGACTCATACTGCAATTCAACTCACAAGAAAACTAGACAATGAAAAGGTTTACTCTAGGGAGCCTTCTACTTTTTATTTAAGGGTACTCTATCACAGGTCACTGGACAGTATATCTCACTGGACAGTACATACCACTGCTTGAGAAACCACGAGAACATTCCAGGAAAGCATCCACTCAGGGCACCCTTTCTTGGAAATTAGAAATTCTGATCAAACTCTGCGTTCAGTCTCAGCCGGAAGTTAATCAAACCGCTAGGGGAGACTCGTAAGAACCGTCGTGATAGTGACCATTCTCATAATTAGACCAGTTCGTAATTCAGAGTCAGTATGGCATTGACTGTTGGGCTATTAATGAACAGTTCTGTCTAAGGAACATGTCAGCCTTAGTCAGTAACAAGACTACAAGATCGCGCCACACACGCATTTCTCATTCATACTTGGTTTAAAATCCCTACCTAAGTAGGTTGCCATTTCAGTTAAAATTATAAAGAATAATATAAAGTACCTGCAGTGCCACCTGAGGACGTTGAGGTTCCTCGCCCCTCCAGGCACACAACTCATGCCCGGCGGCCAGCTGCACGTGGCCTCCTCGGCGCACTCCCCGCGCTTGAGCCACCTCGGCCAGAAGTACGGCCCCAGGTCGTTCCAGACGAATCGGATGGGACAGGTCGCCCGGCGGACGAGCCAGGACTTGACCAGCTCGCGGTACTCCGGTGGCAGCCCCTCCGGTAGCTGTAGCTGATCGGCTCTGCCCGAGGAGGTGTTGTTCAGGAGAGCTCGGAGCGCACGAACAGTTTTCCTCTCAGGCTCGTCCTCAGAGTCCTGTAAACGTTGGAAACACTATAGAATAATATAGGAAACATGTAATCACATCATATGTTGCAAGTGTCTTGCTTGACTAGTGGTTGATAACCATTTGGGTTTGGACTTCTTTTCCAAAAAACGTTTGTGTACACTCAGTTCCTTAATAAATTAAAATTGCGTTGGTGTAGAAAACTAAAATACGCCCGTTGCAGCAGACCTGCGTACTCAGCGAATTTCCAAATCAATAACATAAAAAATATACATGACAAGTTTTATCATTATCTGTCAATAAATATGAGTATTATTTGCCTACTCTCCATAAGATTAACATGGGAAAGTATGTAGGTTTGTGCTGTGAGGAACGCTAAAAGTAGTGTTCTAGCGTAAACAATTTATTTTGACCATTTATGTCAAGTTTCATTACATCTGTCCACAAATGAAGGAGTTTACCCAAACTCTATATGATTAACATGGGAAAAGAGTATGCAGGTTACCTGCTATGATAAACACATAAACTAAGATTTTTAAGCATAAATATATGGATCTCCACCACATGAAGCTAAATATCAAGTTTCATAAAAAAATATTAGATAATAAGTGAAACATTAATTGTTCCTTATCCTCCATAAGATGAACACATTGGAGCCCCACAATACAACGTACTGTGTTTAGATTTTTTAATATCTCGGTAACCGTTGGAGATAGAGAAAAACTTTAAGGAACTACTAAATCTAACTAAGACTTATACTAAACAGACGATTTTCTAGAAGGAAAAGTTCCTTTGAAAGGAATGTGAAAGCCACAGAATTATTATTATTATTATTATATATTTTCCATGCTAAACTTACTGTTCAATAATTTCTTTAAAACCTGTGTTAACATTTTTTAGGTTTTCTATTAGAGTTTTATGATTTTATATGTACGTCGATGGAATGGCCCGGTTATTATGAGTCTTTCTACAGTAGTAATCGTTCTGTAGTACCATTGTTTTGTTGATTCTGACTGTCATAAGCCATAATTTTACACCATTTTATTGAAGACGTCTCTCAAACTTGTTGCTTTGACAGTTCTTCGTGGGTGCCGGGAGCAGATCCGTGGACATTGCTCGCGAGAGAGACAATGGTGGTAATAGAGCAATAGAGGCGGAGGAGCGGAGACTCGTCTTGCCTTAGCGGCGGTCGTGGGTCGTGGGCGACAGGTGGCCGTGGTTGCCGTGGTTGCCGTGGTGGACGTGCGACTCAGCTGGTTTATTGAACGACGTTTCGGAATTATCCATTGAAGCCGAGGTGGAATTGACCTTTCACATATTTCTCCTCTCGCAACCTTGGTAAGGTGCAGTTTAATCGTATAGAGACATAAAAGGTGTTTTAGTTTGTGTGCTTCTAGGAATGGTATAATAATCTTAATATGTTACTCACACAATTTTTGTCTGGTCATGGCTACTTCTTCCGGTCGTACTTTCACATTATAGGTAAAGCTGGCTCACATCCCCCGGTGAAGAGCCCGATTTTCAATTGTCGGTGGAAAAAACCCTGCTCAGGGGAGCGCGCTGGCCTAGGGGTAGAGCACGGGGCTTTTGTGCCCAAGATCCCGGGTTCAAATCCCGCCAATCACCAATGGATTTTCGCTATGTGATAATGCCGCAACCCACACAGAGGAGCGCAAAAAGCCGCTGCGGCTGAAGTGCCTTGGGAGTAATCCGCCCCTTCCAATAAAAAAGACCCCGCTCGGAGGTTGAAACACGAATTGGTTTACTATTGGTGGACTCAGTCTGCAAAAAGATGATGTAGGTTGAAAGTAAGTAGAACTGTGCATCACAACTGGTCCATAGTGTACTCAGAGCTGAGACGTTGGACCTAGATCGGGATGTAAACGTGGGACTAAGGTTTTGCGAAATCCAGATGAACTGAGCCTTGAGGGTATCCATAAAATGTAGACCTAGCCTAAAGTAACGTGATAAGTAGTTTCCAGGTTAGTCAGGCTAGACAAAATTACCTAAATTATCCTCCAGTGAACCGATTTGGAGAAAAGGAGTTTTATATCAAAACATATATAAGTGATTTAAAGTGACACCTTAAAATAAGGCACTTTAGGTAAAGAAAGAACAGATGTTAGATTTCATTGTCTTGAAAAAACTTCAGTAATGTTTGTAATATAAGGTAATTTATTTAATGTGAGGTGAGATTGACTTTTGATGAAAACTATGTATTCATCCAAATCTGGTTAGGTGTTCGTACTGAGGAAACAACAAGTGTTAAAGTTAAATTCTTGAGTTTAGCAAATGTGATAAATTAGGATGAAGGTTCCAGTTACAGACAATGTCAAATTTGAAGGTTGTCCGATCATTCGTTCAGCTACGCACATACATTGCAGTCAAGTTCACACGTCAATATCGCCTTGTCCAGAAGCCGAATCGTATTGAATGGAGTGCATCAATGAATAACTCATGAATTAAACCGTGGCTACTGTTGTCTGTACCTCTGATTCCTCAATAGGAATCCAGTTTGGTTGCTGGTTTTTTGTATCGAGAACACGGTGAACGGTATCTCGTAGATCACAGGAAGTGGTACATTGTGATGCATTGCTGCAGACGGACGTGCATCTCTCGCATCTCGAGGCGCATCGTAAATCTTTGCAGCCTCAACAATGGCCTCACAGAGTAGACGGCCAAACCCACGGGAAACCTTGTCAGGGTTTCTCGTGTTTTGTAACAAGCAATTACAAGTTTCATTATATAATTGTTAATCTAAATCCTCTAATATTAACAACTGTTTGACAAAATTTAGATACGTAATGTGAATGAACCATTTCCATGGTTCAACATTCAATTAAGCATTCATAGTTTTAATAGAAATATTTGCTATCTATGAAGCGAAACTTTAAACAATATTTTTAATAAATGATATCGATTTAGACCGATTGAAAAAACATACCGTACGATAGTCACGACTATTAAGCAAAGAACGTTTGGCGTAACTACACCATCTTCATATTATTTAAATTGACTTTCCTGTACCTCTCCATATATTTATCCATCAACTCCTATAACGAGATGTGAAGGATTTAATGTCGTAACTCACACTGTTACTGTTGTGCCTCGTGGTCCTCATCCACCTGGGGTCGTAGTCCTGGCCCAGTAGCGTCAGCAGTGTGGGTTCGTGAAGATCCCTGCGACGAGGCTTGAGCGCTGACCGGCGGGAGTTGGCCCAGAACTTTAGCGGGAGCGTGAGTGGCATGTCGGGACCAAGAAGGAGGGCGGGTGAGGCGACCAGGCCGGTGTGGTCAGGGTCTTCGCCGCTAGAGACGTGCAGCCAGAGAGTGACAGTCAGTAGCAGCAGGAGGTGGCTGGGTACCAGCTGCATCTGAAGAGAACAAGGAAATGTCGATAACTGCATTACTGACGTCAATTGGTACGGCGAGCAAGTGAGAGTAGGAAATAGCTTAGTGTGGGCTATACCTGGGAATAATGACACGCACAGAAACAAACTGCATTACCAACATTAACTGATGTGGTAAACAAGAGGGAGTAGGAAGTAGCTTAGTTCCAGCAATTTCAGGGAATAATAACACGAACTGAAACAAACTGTACTACCGACGTTAACAGGTGTGGTAAGCAAGAAAGAATAGGAATTAGCTTAGTTCCAGCAATATCGGGAAATAATGACACGAACTGAAACAAACTGCATTGCCGACATTAGCAGGTGTGGTGGGCAAGAGGGAGTAGGAAGTAGCTTAGTTCCAGCAATATCGGGGAATGGTGACACGAAAAGAAACAAACTACATTGCTGACGTTAACAGGTGTGGTGGGCAAGAGGGAGTAGGAAGTAGCTTAGTTCCAGCAATATCGGGGAATAATGACACGAACAGAAACAAACTACATTGCTGACGTTAACAGGTGTGGTGGGCAAGAGGGAGTAGGAAGTAGCTTAGTTCCAGCAATATCGGGGAATAATGACACGAACTGAAACAAACTGCATTACCGACATTAACAGGTGTGGTGGGCAAGAGGGAGTAGGAAGTAGCTTAGTTCCAGCAGTAGCTAAAAATAATAACACGAACAGAAAAAAACTGCATTACTTATGTTAATTAGTGTAGTAGATGAAAATTTTCTTTCGAGAAACTGTCAACGTAATATTTTAACAGCGTAAAATAGGAATCAAGGACTTTTAAATTGTTGAAAATTTTGATTAGAGATTGACTATGTGAAATACTTGCTAAAACGAAAACTTATCTGTAACCTCAACTTATGAAAATAAAGACATTAGTTATCAGCGGTGTTTACGTTATTATGTTATACTAGACTGGATAGAGAATAATCATCAGTATTGCAACATTTTTCAAACAATACATTATTGATATTTTAGTATTTTGTCACATTACACAAAATACATTAGTTAATGCAATACATAATTCGTCCAACTCAGTTCAGGTCTAAAATTTACATGTTTTGAACTCACGTTATTTGTGGTAGATTTTGAGCTCTAAATATGTATTTCTTTGTTACGTCGTGTAAAAACCTCTATTGTTGTTATTTAAGAATGACAAAACCTCTCGATTTTTTGTTAATGTAAGAAAATTGTCTTCCTCATTCAAGAGTGAGGGGGCAATAGCCTCAGTCGAATACTGCCAACGAAACAGGAAAGTGCAGAAGGATGTGGAAATTTGGCAGAGGCGAGATGTGGAGGCGCGAATAGAAGTGGACAAATACTTGACCACTCTCCTCAGCATCCCGACGTGGATGTGGGCGGGCGAGAGCGACAAACCCTCTGACACGACATGCCCATAAATATGTCGTAAAATAGTTTTTAAACTTAAACTGTTTTAATATTAGTCTACAACTCTTTAATAGAAATAATCATTTTACTTTTTAACCCTTGTCATGTAGTCGTATAATTGTTTGTCACTTAATCCAGCTACTTAGAGGTCACGAATTGAAGATAATTCTGAGCGGTGGTTGGTGAGTGTGATATTCTCTTATTTGGATTGACGTCCGCACTATTGACAGTTCGTAATTCAGAGGCAAAATCATGGTTCACACCCCAAATTACACTATAGGTCCCACAGATACCAATGGCTGTTGGGCTATTAATTAACAGTCCTGTCTAAGGAGCATGTCAGTCAACAAGAAATTAAGCAAAGATGACTACAAGAATCTTTAAAATTCATTATGGCGTTGGTTGTTAATTATTCAATATCTTTGATTGGACTTTTCCAACGCGTCTGTGTTTTTAACTACACCATGTTTCTTAAGGTGGTTAGGTAATCACTTGAAAACGGAGGGAGTTTCTCCACCTCCAGAAACGTTGTGCAGTTCAAAACATAGACGAGTTGGAAAAGTCCAATCAGTCATTGAATAGTAGTACAAGATTATGCCATAATCATCTTACACTCATTTTTCATTCATACTTGGCTTAAAATAACTACCTGGGTAGGTCACAGTTTCAGAAAAGTAATAATAGTAATAAGGTAATAATTCCATGGCTTTGATGACGTAGTCACGAATTTTGATTATTTTTCTACACGTAACCTGTTTCAGATATTCCCACATTTCTTTTAGCAGACACAGTCTGCTCTTGTTAAGATTACTCTACAAAGCTCAAAGCAGATGAGAAAAGGAGGTGGTTAAACATCGTTCTTAAAACAGTAAAAGTCTCACACCCCCTCAGTTGGAGCAAAAACGAAATTGGTAGACCTATTCCCATTGATTTTGATCAATTATCAAAGTTACAGCTCAGAACGACTGGGACGGAGGCGTCGTCCTGTAATCCAGCTACTAGAAGGTCACAAATTGTGGATAGTCGTTTGCGATGGTCGGGGTTGTAGTGTTCTCTTGTGCAGATTAACGTCCGCACTATTGAATACTACGTTCATTAACGTCCGTTAATCCACACAAGATAATACCACATCCATTGACCATCGCTCACAACTATCCATAATTCGAGATCTCCAAGTAGCTGGATTACAGAATACACCACCGTCCCAATCAAATAACAATGCATTAATAGGTAGCTAGAAAACGAAATGAACTCCTACAAGAGTTCTGACAGCGACAGTTCCAGGCGGCTTTCTCTCGGCGTGGGTGGGGCGGTGGGATATATATCTTGTCCATGACCCTTCCACAGACCACTAACTGGTCACTGGAGATAGTGAGTGAGGGCTACTTCTGAAGCAGGAGTGGCTCTATATACCTGAACTTTATATTAGTATCAATTTTGTTGTTAATTTTATAAATTTATCTTCGAATATTAGTAAGCCTACCATTAAGTAAATGCACCTGAATATCGTATATTAGTAACAGATCATTGAAGACTTTACGATGGCAAATTGAATTGTGACCTAAAATACTTAGCTAAAATATTTAGCTTATTACCAAATATCAACCTCAGATGGGGGACTACGCATGAAGAGTCAGGCGAAATAGTAAATAGATGTATAGATTATGATACAGTTCGTCAGGTTTCATCTGAGCTCTTATATGCGCGAGATTTTACATATTTTATTATTTACATATTTAAATATGTTTATATTTTGACTTATTCTATTTCTTTGTCAGCCGGTAAGTAAACAACACATCAGCCGTTCCTCCCCACCACCATATTTGCGTCGTAGTCTACTACGTATCGAAGAACTCAGGGCTCAAATGAAACCTGACGAACTGTACATAAAATTAAAGATATTTTTTTAGCAGATTATAATGATACAAAGCCGACTTGATGTCATTCAAAGATGGAGTGCTGACAAGTTTTGTTTGTTTATACGTTAATAATAGTTTGTTGGCACCCAATGTTTTACTCTTGTATCTTAAAAGACTAAACATATTCAAAAATTCAGCCAGTCTTTGAATGGCTCGATCGTTCATTCAAATTCAAGGTTATGTGCATTTTAGATTTCATGTACATATTAATCTGTGCTTCTTTTAAGTTTTCGTACTGTCTCCTCACTGGCACTCCCATCTGAGATTGATAGTCGGTAATAATCTGACTCTATTTTAGGCCGTAGTTTAATTTGCAAAGTTATACCGTTGTAGGAGAGTTAATAATAACAATATTCAACTGTTCCAAGACCTTTCTCCACCCTTGTATTGATAAATACGTATGGTTGAACTTGGCGTGTAAGACACCTCAGTCGCCGGAGCGCTCGTCAAGCCACTCTGGAATGTTGACCGCGACGAGTTACGACTGCCATCAATCCATGCAAATTAGCGTGGATTATTCACACCTATCTAGATTTTAGCGCGCTGGTCTTGCTCTTGCGAGAGCTCGGTTCACGGTTACTAGAAGACACGAGAGAGGCCTTGAACAAAACCAAATCACGTCAGTGAAACGAATGTAAATCATTTTTGTTTTATCGATAGATAGGCCTACTGTATGTCTTACCTCTCGGGGGGTTTGGCAATCCGACAAACAAATCAAAGTTTGAAATGGAAACGTCATACGGTTATAATGACAGCTGTTTAGAGGAACTTGAAACAATACCTTTAGATATATCCATGATTTTCTATTTTCTAAAAGAAAGTTGGAAATGTCAAAAAACATTTATCCTACTTTCAGCTGTGCAGACGATTAAAAATTATAAAAGTCAGTTAAAAAACTATTATGGTATAGTAAATAAAACCAGATGAGAGTTTTGACATGGATATGACTTAGCTCTGGAGGGGGTGTTGTAATTTCTAAGATGGAAATGTGTAACAGGTTTCCATAGAAACTACCAGAGATATTGAATTGAATTTTTAGTATAGTATAAGAATTAGAACAGCTGTTTAGATGAACTAAAAATATTCCCTTTAGACATATCCATGACCTTATTTTCACCAAGCAAGTATATACTAACATTTTTTCTGGCTTTTGGTTGTGCTAGTACTAATAAAATATTGAATTAACTGATTTAGCTATCTATGAAAATTGATTGGTTTTTTGTTACTATCCTTCATAGTTCAAGTAACTTGAAACTGCTCAACTAACCACAACGATAAAAGAAGGAACTAGGTGACAGAACTATGAACAAATTATGAAATTTATAAAAAATATTTAATTACTTGTACACAAAAACCATCAAAGGTAATGAATTAACAAATATAAATATGTAAGCTCTAGAGAGATATATAAGAACACAAGTTAGAATATTGTAGTCGAGTCGACTAGTTTCAAAACCAAAGTCCACATTTTTCCAAAATTTAGGTGAAATTATGTTGTAGTAGGGGAAATAAAACTGGGAAATGTGTTTTATTTTCAAAATCAAATACATCTCATAGTTATTTCATCTACTATATCAAGTTTGGTTTCAAAACCAGATCGGTTCCATTGCATATTCACATTTGTTCTTGATCAAACATAATATGCAACTATTATAATCGAAGTGGTTGTTAAAAGACTTTTCAAAATCTGAATACATAAACCAATCAGTTGGACTAGATTTTTTTTTGACATGGATATGTCTTAGCTCTGGGTGGGGGGAGTGTTGGCAATTTGTAAGATGAAAATTTGTAACAGACTTCCATAGAAACTACTAAAGCTGTTGTATTGAAATTTTAATATATAAGAATAAGAACAGCTGTTTAGAAGAACTGAAAACATTCCCAGACATATCCATGATCTAACCAATTTCCCACAGGGAAGTAAATACAATCATTTTTTCCTAAGTCTAAAAACATATTTGAGCCGGACATATATTTATTCTTCGTTTTAACCCAAGAAAACGAAATGGTATGTAATGTCTTTGTTTTCTGTAACACAAAACAATCTTTCTTACACTTGTTAAAACACCACCAACTACTGAATCATATTATTAACCCATTTTTGGAGAGGGTTTGCTTATTTAAATCTCACAACCTACTCTAAAATAATTAAAAGATGATCTCAAAAACCTATGAAGTGATTGTACAGTTTTTTCAATTTTCTGAATATATTTATTTAATACGTAAAGCCAACTATCAAAACTCCAAAATTAAAATTAATGTATGATGTCTGTAATGAGAACAGAATTCAAACTAATTATGTATTTTAAACTCTACGACATGTTGTCGTATATCTGTCCATTCTTCATTAGTTTGTTTGCCGATTCCCATAGGAATTAGGTAATTCCGTACCTCATTAACTTAAGCCCGGGACCATGTTATGCTTCTAGCAGTCCAAAAACAATACTCTAAAATTTTTTATTTTTTTTATTTTTTTAAAAATATTTTTGCTGTTTTTTTATCAAAAAAAAATTATATATAATAACATATAAAAAATAAATATATGTTTTAGATATATATATTGTCTGTTAACGATAATTGAAAAAATATCGAGACCAAATTTGGTAGATGTATCTACAAATGCTCGGACGAGTTTGTAACATATATCTCAATGACGGGTAGTTTGGGGGGTTTGTACCCCAAAATGGTTTTTTGCGTTTTTACATTATTTTTTTTAAAATTTTCTAATTTTATATATCACCATTAAATCAGCTTAAAAAACTACACAATATGTTTTAAAGTTTTTCTCTATCTCCAACGGTTACCGAGATATTAAAAAATCTAAACACAGTACGTTGTATTGTGCTCCAATGTTAATCTTATGGAGGATAGGGAAAAATTAATATTTCCCATACTAATGAATATTTTTGGATAAAACTTTTAGCTTATGTGGTTGAGATCACCATTTATGCTCAAAAATCTAGTTTATGTGTTATCATGGCAAAATGCATACTCTTTTAATATCATTAGGGAATAGGCAAACTTCTTTATTTAAACAGATGTTGATGAAAGTTGGTAAAATGTTAAGATAAAAATTATTTATTTAAAATGCCTAATTTCAGTGTTTACAGCAAACCTGCACTCTTTATGTTAAATCTTATCAAATAAGCAAATTAAATGTATAGTATGTGACGGTTCTTTATGAGAACTTTGTAATTATTATTTTAATTATAAATTTGGAGATTTCCTGAGTACCATTCTGTGTTTATAATTTCAGGCATAACCATAGGTATCGTTCTTCTCAATTACTACTGATTCGTACAATCACTATAGTACTAAAGACAAGCTTAAAGTTAACAATCAAATAAAAACATACAAATAATTATGAACCTGTGTTCATAATTATTATTTAAGTTTTTTGATATTTCGTAGAATTAGTGGTGTTCTGTCCAAGGAACATGTCAGCATTAGTCAGAGTAATAAGACTACAAGATCGCGCCACAATCATCTTACACTCAATCCTCATTCATAATTGGCTTAAAATTCTTACCTGGATGATCGCCATATCAGAAAGATAACAAGGTAAGAATAATAAACCCCTAACAATGGATAGCCAAAGAACTAGACATATTGTTTTTAATATATTAAATTTCTATCTCTGAACTAGTAAATGGCTAGGTCTAATGTAGTATGTACGAGGTATAAACCACTAGCCCCCCCAAATGTGACAAACTAACTAACTTAACTAGTCTTTCATATTACGTTTTTAGCTCAATTCTTAGGGTTGAGCCAAACAATACTATTTCGCCACACCACAAAACCGCAAAGTGGTCTGTGAACTAATTTGATCATCTTAAGCTCAATACAAATTACCGATGTTTATTTTGAGGCTGAAGCGCAACGCAGAAGGTCTGGATCTTGTAACTTTGCAGTTGTTAGCGTTAGTTATTTTAATCACCGTCTTGTTTACATATCCCCCGTGGCGGCGCCGCCCGGGCCGAACGGCTCTCAACGACTCCTCAGTAACTTTAGGTTTGGGTATCAAAGATCAGCGAATTAAATTAGACAAGGATGAAACGGTCTCTAAAGTAATACTACAATAATACCGTAGTACCTTAAACTAAATATACTCGAAATGTTATTTTCACTTCGTTTTAGAGTTTGAAGATCCTCCGCCATCTTGGATTTTCGGTTACGTTGTTAATTCATTAGTTACTGAAATGGCAAACTACCCAGGTAGGTACTTAAGCCAAGTAAGAATGAAAGCTAAGGGTAATATGATTGTGTCGCGATCTTATAGTCTTGTTACCGACTAAGACTGGTATGTTCCTTAGACAGAGCTGTTAATTAACAGCCCAAAAGTCAATGGCATATCTAAAGGATTTACAGTTTAACGTGGAGTCCGAACCACTGCCTCTAAACTACGAACTGGTCTAATTATGAGAATGGCATTTGCGGATGGACTGCTCCAGATTCTCTCCTTCAGCATTGTCCATCACAACACAAGACATCCCTCCTATAGTCGACACAGACCGTTCGTTACCTATCCTACGCATCTTTACTGCTCCAGATTCTCTCCTTCAGCATTGTCCATCACAACACAAGACATCCCTCCTATAGTCGACACAGACCGTTCGTTACCCATCCTACGCATCTTTACTGCTCCAGATGTCCTCCTTCAGCATTGTCCATCACAACACAAGACATCCCTCCTATAGTCGACACAGACCGTTCGTTACCCATCCTACGCATCTTTACTGCTCCAGATTCTCTCCTTCAGCATTGTCCATCACAACACAAGACATCCCTCCTATAGTCGACACAGACCGTTCGTTACCCATCCTACGCATCTTTACTGCTCCAGATTCTCTCCTTCAGCATTGCCCATCACAACACAAGACATCCCTCCTATAGTCGACACAGACCGTTCGTTACCCATCCTACGCATCTTTACTGCTCCAGATTCTCTCCTTCAGCATTGCCCATCACAACACAAGACATCCCTCCTATAGTCGACACAGACCGTTCGTTACCCATCCTACGCATCTTTACTGCTCCAGATTCTCTCCTTCAGCATTGCCCATCACAACACAAGACATCCCTCCTATAGTCGACACAGACCGTTCGTTACCCATCCTACGCATCTTTACCGCATCCAGATTCTTTCCTTCAGATCATTGTTGACTCCAATTAAAACACATCCCTCCTGTCGGACCAGACCGTTTTACCGCATACGCCGCGCCGTCTTATGGTTTATGATTCAGCTCAGAAATCTAACAAGGATCAACAAGACAGTTATAGTCGACACAGAGTCTTTACATAGAAAAGTGAGTTAGATAACACAAGAATTGAGTTATATTAAAAGAAGTTAAAGATTTATAAAGATTAAAGAAAAAGAAAATTAAGATAAGATCAAGATAAAACAATTTTAATAGATGTGTAGCATATCCAAAACAAGAATATAGTCGATACAGAAAGTTCGTTAAAATATGTTGATTTAAATATTTATCATAACACAAAAAAAGTATAACAACAGAGATGTGTTGAATTTACTTGATTTTTAAGATTTTAATTAAATAGAAAAGAAGAAGTGTTAAGAACAAAACAATAGCATTCTTTCAGACAACAAAAACATATAGAAAATAAGTCAATAGTAATTGTTACAGATTGCATATATCAAGATAAGACATAATATAGTGTTATAGAAGTAAAAAGAGGCAGATTTTTGAAATTAAGGAGATAGTCAGTGGAGGTGTATATTTAAATATCTCAGTGCGCGCGCGTCTTATGGTTTGGATGGTTATTAGACATGAATCTAATCAAGGATCGTAGATTGCACTTAGGATTGTTCCTACTCAGCTTGTTACTTCGTTTGAAAACGTTTTGAAAGTGTCTTTTCCGACTGGGATTTATTAGGCCTTACCTACGGATATTGTTAACTATACAAATGTAAAAATAATTTTTATCTTAACATTAATTCTCTTATATGCTCTACTAGTGATTTTTGTTGTGTAGGCTAATAACTGTAAACAGGTACAATGAAATAATTATAGAATCATACCGTAAATCATCAGAATTGACCAAAGGTAATGTAATTATTAAATAACCATTTATTAATGTTAATAAGTATTAATTCATGTTGCCCAATAACTGATACACATGGCCAATAGGAAAACATCGTGACTCTGTGGTGAAAGAGGAATTGTCTATTAACAATAAAATTATACTCCTGAAAATACGTTTTCATGTGTCACTTATATATGTTACTAATGTAGTTTTCAATCAAAATTTTAATTAATTATGTTTGTATTTGCTTTCCTTTGGGAAATACGTCCCCCCTTTTGGATACGTCCAAAGGGAATATTTTCCATCTTAAAAATTCCCCCCTTCCAGAGCTATATATGACATATCCATGTCAAAATGATTGTATATCTTCCCTGTGGAAATTAGGTTAGACATGGACATGTCAAAGGAAATGTTTTCAGTTCCTTTAAACAGCTGTCGTTAGAGCCATTTTACTATTACTATTAACATTTGAAATGGCGAACTACCCAGGTAGGTATTTTAAGAGTGTAAGATTATTGTGGTGCCATCTTTTACTCCTGTTACTGACTAAGGCTGACATGTTTCTCATAGACAGGACTGTTAATTAATACCCCCACAGCCAATGGTATCTAACTAACCCACAGTTTAACGAGGGATCCGAACCACTGCCTCTGAATTACGCACTGTTCTAATTGCAAGGACGGTCTTTGTGGATTAACATAGTATTCAATAGTGCGTACATGAATACACACAAGAGAACACTACCCACCGACCATCGCTCACAAATATCCACAATTCGTGACCAACAAGTAGCTGGATTACAGGACACAGTCCCAGTCTCTAATTCTCGATACACCGACCCCAATTACTAGGTGAGGTATGAGTGAAGGGTGAGTGTGATGAATAAAATACATTTTATGACCAACCATGACGGGAACCATTGCTATCACGTTTATCCTTTAACACTTCCATTTCCTCTTCAACATCGCCTAGTTAACCAGTTGCCACCTACCACTTCCTACCACGAGATGGACCGGGTCCCGGCCCACTGGAGGTGTCCACCAGATTTATAGCGAATGTACCGAGTGGCGAGTGGTGAGAAGTGTCTATAAAACGGCACGAGGCTGCGCTGGGCGGCACTGGACGGCACTGGGCGGCACTGGGCGGCACTGGGCGGCGGTGAGGGCGGACCCGTACGGTCGCCCTGATTAATATTGTCCGGTCAAAAGACTTAGACGATATCTGCTCTAGCTATTGAGATGACTTACTCTTACTTACTTCAATGGCCATTGGTACCCAAGTAGGGGTTTGACCTCGCCAACAATTAATAGCCTTCTCTCCCTGTCCTGTGCCTCGTAAATTGCTGCTCCTGCACTTGTGATGCATTTTTCACACTATCCCACCATACAATTCGGCTGCCCTTTTCTTACTTCTTTTAATAATGATCCTCTGTCTCTCCTCAAAGTCCCACCCATCTCAAACGTCTAGTTCTAGCGCGGACCGTGATATCATAATTTCTGTATAGATTCCTTAATTCTTCATTATGTCTGATTCTCAATTTTCACATACTTTTCCGAAAATATTTCTCAAATTGTTATGAGCAATATTTTCCCTTTTCTTTATTTAGTATCCATGTTTCTGCTCCATATAACAAAACTGGCCGGATAATTTGTGTCAGTTTAGTTTTCACGTGTTAAACATATTGAGGTTAGCATTTTGTAGCATACACATTTATATTGGCCTGGTTAATTTCTGGTTCAGTAAATTAGAGAATTGAGGAACTTGAAAATTGGGATGACTACAAAGAAAAAATACTGATAACTCTGGAGGTAACTTACAATTCGGATGGTCCTCTAAGCTCCACGAGAATAGAGATAGAAAGTTGTAAAATGTGAGGAGTGCAGTAGAAGAATAGGAGCTAAAACAGTGTTGTGTAAGAGTAAAAATGTGTGTATGAGAAGAAAGAGGAGTGAGCTCATAGTGTTCGAGGGTACTAATTGTAAGTAGCATAAAACTAGTAGTCAATTAGAGTAAACATGTAGTAGTTAAAACATGAAGAGGTTTGAGGCAACTAGTACGCAAGGTACATTCCCGTACTCTATTATCATATTATCTAAATCTTTGAATCCTAAATTCTAGTAAAATAAATCTTGCACTCAAGGAGAATAGCGTTGGAATGTTTCTAACACGATATAGAGTGTGAGACGATGGTACTCTAGGAGAATAGTGGTCGAAGGATATAGAATACGAGGGAAATATTTCTAGAGGAGAATAGAGATATGTATGTAGTGAATGAGCCGAATATGACACAAGATTAGATTTAACCTAATGTTTAGACTTCAAGGTGACTACAATCAGCTAGTTAGTAACTGAAATGGCGACCTATCCAGGTATTTTAACCTAAGTATGAATCAGAAATGAGTGTAAGATGATTGTGGCGCGATCTTTTAGTCTTGTTACTGACTAAGGCTGACATGTTCCTTAGACAGAACTGATAATTATTAGTCCAACAGTCAATGCGAGGCATTACAGACCCCTAGTCTCAACTTATGGAGTTTGAGTTCGATGTTAGGGTAAGTGTAAAGAACGGTGTTTGATAATACGATCTAGGTCATAGGGAGATGCATATTAATAAAATGTTTGTGTGGGAAATAGGTTAGATCATGGATATGTCTAAAGGGAATGTTTTCAGTTTACCTAAACAGCTGTGCTAACACCCCCCTCCCCCTGAGAGCTAAGACACATCCAAGTCAAAATGTGCAGACCTATTGCTTGATTGTATAACTCTAGAATATAAACTAATAGCAAATATATCGTTAGTAGGCAGTCAAAATAACTCAAACTATCAAATTGTTACTAGGATAAGTTTTCACCGTTAAGTTTACGACGGTTAATATCGATAATTTTAATCAATTTTATGGCTAAAGTTTTGTCTACTCATGTGGTATTCACAGACTCAGTTCACAAAGCAGAATCTCATTTACCAAACAGTCTGTTTACGGGGGAGATTACCAGCTTTAATTTAAGCTGATAACTGGATGTCAACATCCTGTTATCTTTACCAGACTGTCTAGCCTTGGAAACACCAGTCCGCCATTCATTAATATCAGCGGTCTTTTTATCAATGGACAGAACCAGTTACGTTTGAATCGACCTCATTTAAATCAGGTTATCTAGTCGTGTAAAAGTTTTGGTTATACTTTGTCAAGATTGCCTCTCAGGGTAACAGGTGGAGTAGCTGGGTAAAGTGCTTAACTTGTAACTCGGGGGCTGACGGTTCGATTCCGGACTAAGCCACCATTTTAAATAATTGCCTATCTATTAGCAGATTAGGGTTTTGAAACCAGGGGATGTTTTGATAGAGGAAGTTCCAAAGACTGTTCTCTTTCAAGGCATAAAAAATACCAATAACGATCTTTAATAAACATAAGATAAATAATTGGGAATGATACATATGGGGTGTGGGGAGTATGGAGTATGGTGATAATGGGGTTATGAGAGTATAGGAGTATAGCAGTATACAGTATGGAGTAGAGGGATGTGTGCTTATAAGTGTAGGTTGTAGAGATGCATTTTAACAAAATGTACACAAAATAATAATATACTGTTTTGAATTGTATATACTTTGGTATTATGTGTTAATACATACAAATTTTAAGGGAAGACTTCATTGGAGGAAATATCTCTTGGTAAGTGACTAGTGTGTAAGACTCTCAAGTACATATTCGGATACAAAAATAGTTTCATATTATGTATTTCAGGTCAAATGCTCTTTCTCGGATGCTGTAAATATAAAATTTACCATGGACTTTCATATTGTGTCGTTGCTACAAAAATATCAGAGATAGATTATAGTAAAACCTCTTAGTTTATGATATTGCGTCCATATTGATGGAGTGTCTGAGTCCACTATAGTTAGTCTATGGTAACACAATGCAACTTATATTTTATATAAATTCTCTTTAAAAGAAACATGTATAATGTAAAGGTAAAGAATGATATAGTTGTAGTTTTATCGTAGAGACACGATTTTAAGAATATTGGACAAACCTTTGGTGAGGTGGTAAAAAATATATTTACAATATAGGGTATTACATATTTAAGTTAGACACAACAGTTTAGAGATATGAAATATTGAATCTTTATAAATATTTGAAAACCTAAATTTATAAATATATCGATGGTCGAATGACGTTAGAACATGTATTTTAGTGTTGGTTTTGTTTTAGAGTGTCAAAATTTTAATGTCAGTCGTTGTATTTGTATTTGGGACAATAACGGAAGAAAGTCTGCAAAGAAAGAAAGGATCGGGTTGAAATTTAAAATGCACGTTCTTTGAAACACTAAATATAATGACAACTAAATGTAAGCAAGTTTGGTCTATCAAAAAGGGAGTTTAGGGGAGTTTTATACTCCAAAATATAGTTTTTCTAAATATAATTAACTAAAAAGTTCAAATTTTACCAGCGCCATTGGAATGAATTCAAAAGCAAACATTTTAGTACTTTAAATCTTTACTCTTTGTCAATTGGACTTAGAATCTGGTAAACACAGTTGTGTCATGGAGCCCTAATATTAATCTTGTAGGGAAAAGGTAAAAGTTGTTAAATTGATTATTATTTGAAATATTGTGCTAAAACATTGTGTACAGCTTCATCTACTACTGTAAGTTAATTTGGATTTATGATGGTTTTCCTTCTCGTAGCAGCAAACCTACTTACTCTTTGCCTACGCGATTCTCAAGGAGAATAAATACTGTAAGAAGAATTTGGTATACGACTTCATTTAGTTAAGGTCTACTAATAAGCTTAAAACATACTAGTTTTAAAATGTTCTTATGTCAGCCTACTCATTTATATTACAGACAGAAATAACAATATTGACGTAGACTTTAAAAATGTATTTCTTCTGAGTTCGTCTATTTCATTGCGAAAATAATCGAGTGTGCTCCTAGTAAAATCTCCCACGTATGAAACCAGGAAATATTTATAGCAGCTTAGCAGATACTACAATTACACAAACCCATTAGCACTTTCAAGATGATTATCATAAGTGAGGAATGTTCTCGTTAATGTCGTAATTAAACTCTGCAATCGCATATTCATGGAAACGAGCTCCTGCATACCTTAAATATGCATTTTCATAATTATTCTTCTGATACAAAATTGATAAGTTAATAGAATCAATGACCTCATGCTGGAACAACTTATAACCTAAAAGACCTTGAAGTCACAGCTTATATATTATGAAAAAGGCAGCGTGATTGAAGCTTAATATTGATGAATTGTAAGTATATAATGAGCAATGCTGAGTAATGACTGAATAAAGTTGATGTGTTGAGTGAATAGAATGAAAGCCTTAATATCTGTAGCTTCCCAAATTGAAAAGTCAGATAACGTTCACTAATTATTTAGACGTTTGATCCACTTATTATAATAATTCGAGTGAAATTTTTCTTCAATGATTCGAAAACTATTTAAAAATTTAAAGTAACAGAACCAATAGCTATTTTTTGAAAGGTGGTCCCTACAACTAAAAGAAGTAGCTGATACCATATAATTTCCTAAAATATATGTTAATTGAAATTAAAAGTGGTAATCAATGGTGCCTTATAAATATTTACGCTATTCTACTATCTTTTAATGAACTGCCTGTGGGTGTGTTTAGTCCTGGAATTAGCTGTTTAGAGGAACATTTCGGTAATATTTTTGCCGGATTGTTAACTGGGCGGAAAGAATTCTTATGGCAATGATTGTTTAATAAATGTGTTAAAACAAACATAACTTCCAATTTATTAAGCAAGAAGGAAATGATATAAGAAATGAGAACATGCAACGTAATTTAGCAGTTTTTGTTTGTTTATCAGGTTAGCTTATACTTTAATATTTTTCATTGAAATGGCGACATACCAAAGTAGGTGGAAAACGAGTTCAAGATGATTGTTACTGTCTAAGTGTACATGTTCCTTAGACAGGACTGTTAATTAATAGCCCAACAGTCAATGAGCAATCTAAGGGACCTGCAGTTTAACGTGGAGTCCAAACCACTGCCTCTTAATTATGTACTGGTCCCATTATGGAGATGGTGTTCAATAGTGTTGACGCTAATCCACACAACCATCCACTACAGGCACCGACCATCGCTCACTACTATCCAAAATTCGTGACCTCCTAATAGCTGCATTACAGGACACGTCACGACCCCAGTCCATTTAAGAAAGGAAAAAGGCGCGTTGCATGCAATATTTTGGAGAATTTTTTATACTAAACGTGTTTAGTAACTGTTTAAATAGACGTGATATATTCCGAAAATGGTACGGCTGACGTGTTCCATGCTGCCAATAACATCTAACGGACTTGTATTTTAACGTTACAATAATCACATTATGTTCCAAACTAATCTATTTAATTAAAATAATTGCATTGACACCAGTGTCCAATATTTTCAAAAACGTTCTTTTCGGAACAATGAACGGCGGACATTTACAACTTTATTCCATCCACTATGGGTCTAGGATCTTCCGGCTGTACGCTTCCATTCACTTTGCCCATTCATTTGTCCGGTCGTGTCTTGTGAATGACTCCCCTCGGCCCTCGGCCACCTGGCGCACCCTCGCCCACCCCTAGGGCCCCGTGGGGGTACAAAGGTGCGAACATGCCTACGATGTGACAGCTGAGATTGTCACGTGATGGACGACCAGGGAACAATACAGAGGAATGGTTGACGCTAATTTGTACCACGGTCGTTAAGCTGTAATTGGGTGGAAGGGGAGGGGAAGGTAATGGGAGGGGGCGTTAAAAATAGAATATTAATGTGTTCACTTGGTAACATGAAGGTCGTCAGATGATGAGTGAAATCATAAACATCTTTTGTGTAAACCTGACTCTCGGTCTGGAATCATTTGATTATTAAATAACACGTTCCAAATTTTAAAGAAAAATTATGATAAGATGGCGGGTTCTGTAACACAGCTACTTTGGAAGTCATGAAATGTGGATGGTTAGTTATAAAGTGATGGGTGCGATATTCCCTAGTGTGGATTAATGTCCGTACCATTGAGTACTATGTTCATCCGCAAAGACCATCCTCATAAATACACCAGTCCGTATAAGAAGCGAAATTGTGGTTCGGATCACACGTTAAACTGTACATCCTTTAGATATCGATTGGTTGTTGGACTATTAATTAACAGTCCTGTCTAAGGAATCTGTCAGCCTCAGTAATTAACAAAACTACAAGATTGCGCCACAATCATCATAAACTCATTTATCATTCATAACTTGGCTTGAGATACCTGGTTAGGCCGCCATTTCAGAAAAATAATGATGATTTCGTTATTTTCAAATTGCTATAAAAATATGTTCGTAACAACCATAAATAATTTTGTTCAATAATATGTGGTTTAAATCATGTCTTAAATACTGACAAAATTAACAGTCGCTGGATAAATTGGATAGAGGTGAAATTGGAAATGGATATGGGAAATGGTGCGTGTGAATACAATTTAAATGCTATTAATGTACAGCATCTCATTTAATCGATTTGTAATATACAGTATATATCAAAGAGAGAGAGGGATAGAGTGATAAAGAAACGTATTACTCTTATAACTTTAGCCGAGACACCGCTCTTATAACTTTGGCTGTGGCACCATTCTTATAACTTTGGCTGTGGCACCATTCTTATAACTTTGGCTGTGGCACCATTCTTATAACTTTGGCTGTGGCACCGCTCTTATAACTTTAGCTGTGGCACCGCTCTTTTAACTTTGACTGTGGCACCACTCATGTAACTTTGGCTGATATACCGCTCTTATAACTTTGGCTGTGGCACCACTCATGTAACTTTGGCTGAAACACTGCTCATGTAACTTTGGCTGTGGCACCGCTCTTATAACTTTGGCTGTGGCACCGCTCTTATAACTTTGGCTGTGGCACCACTCATGTTACTTTGGCTGTGGCACCACTCATGTAACTTTTGCTGTGGCAGCGCTCTTATAACTTTGGCTGTGGCACCACTCATGTAACTTTGGCTGTGGCACCGCTCTTATAACTTTGGCTGTGGCACCACTCATGTAACTTTGGCTGTGGCACCGCTCATGTAACTTTGGCTGATATACCGCTCTTATAACTTTGGCTGTGGCACCACTCATGTAACTTTTGCTGTGGCAGCGCTCTTATAACTTTGGCTGTGGCACCACTCATGTAACTTTTGCTGTGGCAGCGCTCTTATAACTTTGGCTGTGGCACCACTCATGTAACTTTGGCTGATATACCGCTCTTATAATTTTGGCTGTGGCACCGCTCATGTAACTTTGCATAACAAATGTATCATATGTTATATGTTATATGATTATAAGGACTGTTGTTACAGAAAAATTCTTTTTAGACATATCCAAGATCTATTCTATTCCTCAAAGGGAAGTAAATGCAATATTTTTTTCGTGTGAGAATCTTTACTAATTAACTAACGTAAATTGATGTTTCAAAGAAAATTGTACAATTATAACTAACTTAACAATTGTTTGCACACGAGGAATTTAACTACCATTATCTAGACTGTTGCTATAATTGATGATCGAAAAAGGCTGAAATATCAAATAAAGCTGATAGTGTAATAGCAGGGAAATATTAATACGTTTTGATTTAAAAGTAGACGGTTGCTGAATTTCGCACTAATATTTCAGATTCAAATGATAATGAAAATAAATGTTTTAAAAGCCAATTTATACCATTTAAGCCATGTAATAATTCTTTTTTTTTATTCCTTATCGTTTTTATGTTGTTTTTTTTATTTTATGCTACTATGATTTATAATATCCCAAAAATATTGGCCATATTTTAATATTTTATACGTTTTTTCAAGGATTTAAATTTAACAAAATGCATGTAGTACCTGAATGACTCTTTAAACCAGTAGAAAGATAAGTTTATATTATTTCTGAAATGTATTTTTTTTATTAAATAAATGTTGTTATCTGTGAAAGAGTATTGAACTATCAAAATTTTATGAAAAGATACATTGACGATTTAAAAATATACTAGGGAGTAATATATTCAGAATATGGTTAAAATGACACAGAATCGAAGAAGCTTATGAAACAATTGGTTTCCAAATTCGTAATTATTTTGCATGCATTACCATAGAATAATTAATTATTAACGGGAATAAACTTAAATTACTCGTTAGTGGTGATCCACATAAATACAATTTAGAGTCTAGTCTGTAAATTGTTTGGAATTATTATATTATTTGGTATTGTTACGTTTTATACTTTAAAAAGTCAAAAAGGGTCTTATAAATTTCTCTTTGTTTGTGTTTCTGTAACGCTAAATAGGACATTTTGTTCCTATTCCCTGTCAGAACGAAAATACTCATTTTTATTTTATTATTCTATACCCTTTGGGGAAATATTTTTACACTTTACAATGACTCAGGTCGTACTGAAATAAAGTAACAGGCTCTCAAACAAACTTATATTTCTGTCATTTTAAAGTTAAAGTATTTAATTTATCTTATTTAAATTTAATCTATATAAATAAGTTAAATAATTAACTTATGACTTTCGTTTTTCTCTTTATTAATTTTGTTAACGTTACTTGCTAATATTTTGGAATAATAATAAAGTATTGTACTTATTATAACTGCGTCTTACAGTCCACACAAAGAACTGACTTATTGCTCTTAATAAATACAAAACCAGTATAGCTGTTTACAAAATGGTATCGTTCATGGTTGTTTCAAATTTATGTCACTAAACAATTTTGGAATACAATAATTTCAACGCCATGATTATTGATGGTTCCGTTTGAGCTGAGTAACGCATTTCTGACTAGATAGATTTGCTATTTTAACCATCTGAACACGTAGGACTACATTCTTCATTCATTAGTACATCTCAGAGCCCATAATGTTACACGTTTTAACGTATAAAAAAATACAATGCGTGTAATCTTCAACGAAGTCTTTCTTTATCTCCTTTCCTTATTACTTCAAGTCAAACGTCACTAAATACAGAAACATAAGGTCTTTTGACACACGGACCCACGCCGACAAAAACCAGGACCGCCATAAATTTAATTTTGAATTTTACTACAGAGGAACCTAATTTTACTGCTGCTATAAATTTATTTAACACCTACCACCCCAGTCCTAGTTGAGGCAGCGTGTAAGTTATTGGCTTCATAAAATAATCCCACAGCGTGCATCTAGGTCCTTCATACGTTTATTACTACAGTATTATGATGAAATTATGTAGGAATATACGTATGTTATATAGTCTGAGGTTGAGTTTGAATCACACGCAGAGAAAGTAAGCGGTCGAATAAAGTTAGTTATTCATTTTGTGCTCTGCAAAAAATTAGGTGCAGTATGACACGACTATGAAAACTGCCTTTCTTTTGATGATCGAATATTAAATACCAGTTAAAGACAAATTTTTGATTAAGTAGGACCTACATAATGATTGAAACCCAATAGGCGGCTGAGATTTCTCTAGGAAGTCCTTGACATCATTACCCAAATTTATAGCTAAATGCGTAGATCGACTGAATACGTCAGAAAGAAGAAAATGTGCTTTAATTTACAAAGAATTCTTGTTTTATTAGATAGGTTTAATTCATATAAATAGAAAGTTTATCCATTTTGTAAACCGTGTTTTGAATTTCATTTATGGAGAAACTTCCTATATCTGGTATAGAGTTTTATGAATTCTATTATTCTATTATATAATGTCGAGACTTATATTATAATCATGTTGAACTAAGAGCCACAAATAGACGAAATGTTATAAGTAAAAGAGGCCATCATTCACTATCTAATTTTAAAAAGGTTATATTTTTCATGATTTCACTATATGAAAGATAAATTTTCAATATTTTGTTATTTGCTGAAAGTTACATTAAATCACTCTAAGCAGAATATGCGATCCATTGCACAATAATGTACAGCAATAATTGCACTATCTGTTATCTCCACTACAATTCACACATACGTTAACAAAAACACTTCCCTTTTTCGAAATCCAAACATCATCTAAAAACTGCCAAAGACTGTTTCCTAATACATATAATACAAAAATTAAGTATGAACTTAATAACTAGACTATTAAAAAAGTTTTTATATTTACTTCCCTGTGGGAAATAGGTTAGATCATGGATATGTCTAATGGTAATGTTTTCACTTCATCTAAACAGCTGTTCTTAGTCTTTTATATTAAAAATTCTATTCAATATCTCTGGTGGTTTCTATGGAAACCTCTTACATATTTTCCATCTTACAAATCCCCAACACGCCCCCCCAGAGCTAAGACATATCCATTTCAAAAATGTTCGTATTTACTAAATAGGTTGTATCATGGATATGTCTAAAGGGAATATTTTCAGTTCATCCAAACAGCTGTTATAACCAACCAAACTATGACGTCACTAACCAAAACACGTCACTGTTTCAAAGTTAGGTCTGAAAAATTGCCAACACCCTCCCCCCCAGAGCTAAGACATATCCATGTCAAAAAACATTTTGCCCAACGTGAAACTTATGGGAGGTTGAGCTTTGAGCGTAGCTGGTTTAAGAAATGTTTGATAATATTAGTCGTATTTACTCAACCAACCATTAACTAATGATCTTGACAGACCGATGAATGAGCCAATGTTTGTCAATAACTATCAACCAAAGCAAAACTTTGCAACCATCTGCAATCATAATTCTTCAAAATGGCCAAGTGCATAATTTAATTTACCAAGTGTGCGATCATTTCATTGGCTGCATAAAAAGGTATACGATTTAATACGACTCACCTTCTGTGTTGGCAAATCACAAGAATCCAAATGAACACTGAATATGCTGCGAGCAATACTACTATCCATTCTCTTGACGAATTTACTGTTTGAGATTAAATTATTACCGTAATCCTGATGATAAGACTACTAGGTGTTCAATTGGGGCCTTAGTCTTTTAAGGCTATACGTAAATTTGTCTTTTACGTATAGCCTACTTTGAATAATATACTATAACATAGTACTTTGAAATTCGATAGAAATAAAATATTACCAATAAAAATTATCAATCAGTTCTTCTATGAAAAGAAACAAGATTAAGAAACGTAAATTTTTAGCACTACTGTACACGCTATCCAAAGGCATGCGGACACTAACCTACAACCTTGTAGCGGACGACATCTTTAAAATTCCACAAGTAGGTGGAATTTCCGCCAGGAATATTAGATTCTGAGACTAGATGCCTCACTCTGCAGACTCTTTATTGAGAAGAGCAAATCCTTAAATCCGGGATTGGTTTTAAGGGGAAACCGCATAACGAATAAATTACTTCTTTAGTTTTACCGTATTAAATCATATCAATAAGCTTACAAGTTACTCTATTAACGAGTTGACAGTTAACACTTAGCTATTAACAGTTAACAACACATATTGTATTCTATAATTTATGATAATTTTGCCAATTATTAATCTTAATATTCGATGATATCACAAAAAAGTCATTAACAACACCTATCGACCCTCTGTCAGATTCGGAAGCTCTGATAAAAACACGTCGTGCCGACAAACCGGAATGTATCGGAGTCAAAGGAGCCGAAAATCGGAGTCCGGGTCCGAGGGAGGGGGAGGGGGGATCGAAATGTGGAGGAGGGAATTTTAAATTGGTCCTTACAAGACAATTTACAGCTGCGCAGGCAACGCCGACATAAAACACGGTCGCACAAAAAGTAGAGGTTGGCGCGAAAAACAGCCTGCATTAATGTATGACGGCGCGGCGGGCGGTGGACTACAAATGACTACATCGGCCCTGCATTCTACACTCCACGTCCTACATTCTACACTAGATAATTGCTACATTAAACACGTTATACCTTAAACGGAAACGGTGGACTACAAATGACTACATCGGCCATGCATTCTACACTCCACGTCCTACATTCTACACTATATAATTGCTACATTCAACACGTTATACCTTAAACGGGAACGGTGGACTACAAATGACTACATCGGCCATGCATTCTACACTCCACGTCCTACATTCTACACTATATAATTGCTACATTAAACACGTTACACCTTAAACGGGAACGGTGGACTACAAATGACTACATCGGCCATGCATTCTACACTCCACGTCCTACATTCTACACTATATAATTGCTACATTCAACACGTTACACCTTAAACGGGAACGGTGGACTACAAATGACTATATCGGACCTACATTCTACACTCCATGTTCTGCATTCTACACTTTATAATTGCTACATTTAACACTTTTCATTTGAAACGGGAACGGTGGACTACAGATGACTATATCGGTCCTACATTCTACATTCCGCGTCCTGCATTCTACACTAAATACTTGCTACATTCAACACTCCGACGTGTCCGTTGAGAATGTACTCAACGGACACGTTGGACTTCAAATAACTACATTAGCCCTGAATTCTATACTCCACGTCCTACATTATACACTATATATTTGCTACATTTAACACTTAACACTCTAAACGGGGATAGAGCACTATAATTAACTACATCACGCTCTGCATTAAATACAATACCTTTTTCAATTTATTCTCAGTAGAATAGGGAATGTTAGAAAAAAATAATCCCTCCTTCATAACATGTGCATTTACCAAATTTGCTTTCCTTGCATATTCGTCATACCTATATTCAATACTAAGCTACACGGGAACAATTAACTACAAATTATTTGCGGTACTAAATTGCCTGCGCACTACATTCTGCATTCTGCGCGATTGTACTTTACGTGTTAAACATATACACGGGAGCTTGTGTAATGGTGTGTAATACAACCCTTGATACGTATGTAGAAGGTGTTATACAGTATACCACCGTCACTGTACAAAATGTCACTAGATCGGCTGTAGATGTTTATCTTTTAATAACTGTTATAGTAAAGGGTTGTTTTTTAAACTAATGCCTTTACCTTTATACCTCGCCAGGTAGGTATTTTAAGCCAAGTATGAATGAGAATTGAATGTAAGGTGATTATGGCGCATTCTTGTAGTCTTGTCTACACAGGGAGGACCACATGAACTACATTTAAACTTTAATATATACGTTATATACTGTATAGTCTGCGTAATACACCCTATCCTACATACACTCCGTATAATACTTCACTTTTACTCTCTGCACTAAATACTCTTTTCTTTTTACCTGCTTGCCATTCTACATCAGAGAAAACCTCCAGATAAAATAATTTGTATGATAAAAATGTTTCTTATGTCATTGTCGTTTATACGGGGTTGGTATTAAAGGTTGTCTTTACTACTGTTATTGTGCTTATTACCATTCTGAAATGGTGATCTATCCACGTTGGGAGGTTTAGGCTAAGTATAAATGAAAAATGAGTGTCAGATGATTGTGGCGCGATCTTGTAGTATTTTTACTGACTATAATTGACATTTTTCCTAAGTAAATTAACGCTGAGTTTACACCAAATGTCAGTGACAGTGTTGTCACATACTACAAGTCACAAACAAGTCGTCGATACAAGTCACTGACAGATGCGTTTACATCGGAGCCAGTGATAGAATTGCCAAACACTAATATACTGCGACCGGAGTCGATGACATTTTGGCGATTTGGCGATGGCAGTCCTTTGATCTTACCGACTCGATTGCAAACCTACAATCGGGTTTTGTGACTCAATATATCAGTATCTGACAAATGTCTGTGACAATATGTCGCTATAATTAAATAAGATTTTTTAAGTCTCAGAATTTATCACTGACATGTGTCAGAGACTCCAGAGTAAACGTAGTTTAAGAACATAACAGCCAATGGCATCCAAACCAATGAATTACTGGTCTAGTTATGAGACCGGTCTTTACTGATGAACGGAGTATTCAATAGTGCGGACGTTAATCCACACAAGATAATACCACATCCACATCGCTCATAACCATCCACAATTAGTATCAAAGTTAAGTATCTGTTTAAACATAATATGTATTAGTAAAGTTGTTGATTGTTGATTCAATACAAATCAAGAAATACGTCAATGTTTGCTTCAATATTATAAATTTTTGAACATAAGTATAAAATGGAAATGAATGGTGTTTAAACTTCAAGTTACGTGTGTTTTACAAAAAAAACCTACATCAGCTGTTTATAAGTGGCTCAGTTTAGTGCCACAATGGTGCCAACTGTAAAAAGAGTGACAAAATTTAAGGTACATTATCATACTATGCACAGCCAAACGAATATAAAATTTCTTACATATTCATATTTTCAATGATATACCAACTCTATCAGCGATTTCATTCACTATCACTAGACAGTAAATTCTAAAAACTATAGCAACATTAATATGAGAATGTTGCATTTATATTCGGTAACAGGTAAATCATGATTGTATTATGTGGTTGTATTCAGAATGTAAACTTACTAACTAAAATAGAAAAGATTTTATAATGAATCGATTTGATGAAAATAAACGAATTATTTAACAAAAGAATTTGATTTAAACGTAGTTAATGTAGAAAACATAAATTAAGACTAGGTTTCTTTTATGAGACGTTCATACAATCGTATACGATTACTAAACTAATTATAGTAGGGCTACATGAAAAAAGGAAAAAACTAAGTTTCAAATATATTCTTTATATACTTATATTGTATATACTAAGAAAGGGTGGAGGTGCAGTAATATATGGGGAAGGTATTAAAATATTAAATAATTATAATTTCAGTGTCAAGCAAAGAAATATGTCTTGAAGATGGAACATCGTTCACTTCAACCTCAAGAACAAATTTAAATTAAATTCAAGTTACTATTTTTAGTGTTGTATGTTAAAATAAGTTTCTATTTCGTCTGTCATACAAATAATTCATATATTCTTGTTTAAGATTTGTTTCCATCTTACAATTAATGTTATCAATGATTGACAACAAATAAGAATGTAATTGTCTTGTAATAATTGACAGTAATAGAATAAATCTTTAGATATTGAAAAAATTCCCAAAAATAATCTTTTCTAAAGAAATATTTGACTATATTTTAAATATCACTATATAAATACTGTAATAATTATAGTAATAAAATGAAAATAATCCAAAAAATTCCACATACCTTAGATCCTTGACCTACACAATACACCACTTATAAACAAAACACTTCACAAAAAGCACCAACAATGAGGAGGATGGAGTAGTTGCGGATCGTAGTGAGTCATCAAGCGATTAGTGAAGAGGCTGCACAATTACGGGCGAAACTAGTGATTATCCACGAGGCGGGGCGGCCATGTTACTGTGGTCTGTGGTGGAGGCAGACGGCGTGGCACCTCTACCGCGGCGACGGCGACGGAGTGTCTGGCGCGACCGGGCGAGAGGGGAGCGGGGAGGGGACGCGGGCTACCGCAGGGTGCTCCGTCGAGACCGCTCTTATTCCCGCGATCCTCCACTTGTTGCAGTTGCAGCTGACCTTTACTGCGGTTTTATGGGAAACTGGAGGAATGTTTTAGCTATACGTGCGCCATAGTCTGAGCTACTTCTGTAGGTGTATGTGATACAGTAAAACCTCTCGATTAAAAGAATCTCATGTGATCGCGAAAAAATCTGACTGGGACGGTGGCGACGTCGTGTAATCCAGCTAATTGGAGGTCACGAATTGTGGATAGTTGTGAGCGATGGTCGGTGGGTGTAGTTTTCTCTTGCGTGGATTAACGTCCGCGCAGTTAAATACTGCGTTCATCTGCGAAAACCATTTTCATAATTAGACCAATTCGTAATTCAGAGGTCGTGGTTCGGATTCCACGTTAAACTGTAGGTCCATTAATTGCTATTGGCTGTTGGGCTATTAATTAACAGTCCTGTCTAAGGAACATGTCGGCCTTAGTCATTAACAAGACTACAAGATCGCGCCACAATCATCTTACACTCAAATCTCATTTATACTTGGCTTAAAATACCTACCTTGTAGTATGGTCGCCATTTAAATAATCCAATCTAATCTAATCTATGCTTCTTTTTAGCTTTTGTACTGTCTCCTCACTGGTCTCCTCACTAGATTATTTAAATGGCAACCATACGTTGCCATTTAAATAATCTAATCTAATCTAATCTTCTTATGGAGGCATTTTTGTAGAAATGTTCATTTTATCGAGGTTTTCACCACCACTATTCCTCATATAGAGGTTTCTCATAACTCTAGGATATCCTCTATATATTATATGGTGGGGATTCAACGTACTTGTTACATGTATGAGCACACGTCTGAGGCACTATTTGTTTTGAAAAATATTTGCTATGGAGGTGGACCGTGTGAGAACTACATCTAGAGGTTTTTGCAAAGGAGAGGCTGTTTAGAGGCTTTGTCAGCCTTGTCATTGCTAAAAATACTTGTCAATGAGTACATTTAATACGATTATTGACGAATTATGTAGGGCCTACTTCCAAATAATATTTAGTTTAAGTAATTACGGATGATGTACTTCCAAATAACATTTAGTTCAAGTAATTACGGATGATGTACTTCCAAATAACATTTAGTTCAAGTAATTACGGATGATGTACTTCCAAATAGCATTTAGTACGAGTATTATGGATTATGTACAACCAAATTTGACATACTTTTAATTAATCTGATGTTTTATACTTTGAGTTTGAAGTAAATGAATGGTTTACACATATTGCAGAAAATTAAATATGCCGGTCCCTCTTAAGTATCTCGCGGTCTTCAAATACACAGGCCTAAGGCCAAGCGTACACAGACGATTATTTCAAGGCCGATGAAATAATTGACCAATCTGTGCAACATAGCGCAAATCGATGCGATTCTCGATCGCCTGTGTGCGCGCTTCCATTTTAATCTATGTTGCACAGATTGGCCGATGAAATAGTTGCCTTGAAATAATCGCCCCTGTTCGTTAGGCCTTAGTGGTGATGGGCAGTTCAAAGTTGTCTTCAAAAAATCATACAAAGTATTTGTTTGTTAATTCTGCTACTCTCTATCACGGAATTTTTTATAAATAAATCATTCGTAAACTTGACAGGATATGAATTAAAAATATTTTTTGATATTTTTCTGCGATTATTTGAAAAGAGTGTATTTTTATTTAAATAACACACAAGCTATCGTAGTGAAACAATTGGACTTGTATTTTCCACATGGTATAGTATTACAGGTATTTTTTATTAAAGTTGTAATTTTTAACCTACTCTGTAAAACTAAATCTCAAATATTTGGTCATTAAGACTTTTAATACTTGCTCCTGAAAATTATCCAGGGAGCCCATGTCTCTTGAGTTGTAGTGTTCAGTTGTTACCACAAGCTTCGGGTAATCAGAGCCTTCCCTAACAAATGCTAGACTTGAGAAAAAGATTTTGTGTTGCCTTTTTGTGGGAAAGAGGTCATCTATTTGCACAGACTTAACGTGTGTCATTCCTGAGTCATAGGCAGTCATAGCTGAGCGGGTAGATTTCTGTTCTACTACCTAAATGATTCGCGTTCGACTTCCGGTAGTTACGTTACACGGTTATTACGTGTAGGTACGTTCTTTTAACATAAATAGTTTACTGTAGAAAAGAGTTAAATATAATTAATTTTGTATTATCTTTTAACGAGATTAAAAAATCATTTTTTGTTAATACTATTTTAATTAATTTTTGCCGATAAACATTTATACACCTTTTGTATAGAATGTGATGAACAACAAGTAAATAGTTAGTTATTAATAGAAAGAAAGTAATAGTTAATATGTTTTGCTGGAAGAAAAATATTGATATAAATCAGAGTGGAACTCAAAGCCTAGTTTGACGGACTGGAAACAACAACTCATGAGATTAAATATTTCTTCAATAGAAGATCAAGGTGAGATGCGGGGGATAGTAATGTCCATATTCTCTTTAAATTTCACAATCTAAGTGCTTCTACTTGGCCAGGAGATAGTGCTTTTGTTTATCAGGCTACTACAAGAGTTGTAAATTTCAATCTCAGAAATCTGCGTGCCAATTTCCACCTTTAGACCAAAACACAAAAAACAACCCAAAAGCAAACGCAAAACACAAAAACTCGTTTTTATCATAAAAAATGCATGGAAATTTAACACCGGAGCAAAGTTGAATCTTATTATGAAATTTGTTAGACGAGAATCAGGTCCTATTGTGTGAATTTGTTGAATTTTGTTCCTATTCTTAAGAATTTGAATGACACGAATGTTATCGGACATATTTTTGGTTATAGGCTTCTCCTATAACCTGATGATTGTGTACAGACATTTCCTTTTAGTGATGAGAGTTATAAACATAAGAGAATACCCAGTTTAATGACATTAGTGAAATTTTATCTAACAACACCCAACCATATTAGACACCACAGATATAAATGATTTTCGAAAGCATTTAGCACAAATTGACAAACTTTTTACCAACCAAACAAATTAATATGAGATCATTAAGCCCTTTTAGTTTGTAGTAAATGTATGATTTACACACATTGCACAAAATTAAATGTGACGGTTCCTCTAACTTGCGGTCTTCAAATACAAAGGCCTAGGAGTCAAGATTTATTATAAAGCAATGGTAATCTTAGGCTACATATATAATACTACTATAGGCTGTAAATAACTGAAATATGTAAAACGAATGTTGCAAATATTAAGAGCAATCCTGTTTTTAAACGCAATAATTGTTTTAGGAATACATAAACGGGATTTGATTACGATAACGTTGTGTGTATGGGGGCGTGTCTCGTTTCAACCGAACATGTCTCAATGATCTTGATTATTGTGGACGAAATCATCGATTTAGGTGTTAACTGAATATGTCATCGCTTGATGACCGACTCCTAGAATCTGGACTTCAAGTTGAAAAACCAACTGCATATAGGGAAATGAAGGAAGCCTAAATTCATTCTGGACATTCTACCTGACCTCCAAGTTCTAGATGGCGTTAATCTTATAATTTTGGATTTTATTTTATGGACTAGGGTCTCTAGTAAGGGCGAATCCACCATGTAAATATGTTATTTTGTGTCATTTGTTATGTGAATAGTGAATTATGAAGTATCAAATAAATTATATAGTTAAATTTTGTTGCTATATATTATTTAGTTTCCGGAAAGTAATGTCTCATGGGTCTTCTTGCAGGAATGTAGCCTGCTCTAAAGACTGCAAATCAAGTACTGTACATCTTCGAAGTTCACAAATTTTTTATACTTTTACTAAAATGGCAAACTATCTAGGTAAGTATATTTTAAGTCAAGTATAAATGAGGAATAAGTGTAAGATGAATGTGGTGGCGTGATCTTGAAGTCTTGTTACTGACATTACAAGAAATGAAAACTTTAGATATTCATCCCCTTTTTCGAAATGGATAAATAATTGCACAGTAATCACAATAATAATTAACTAGCGTAATTGACACACGAGATCGTGCGCTGTCAAGAATACAATCTGTTCACCAATAACTATGTTTAGAAACTAAGTTTAGATTTTCCCAACAGATTTTCATTTTGGTTATGTTTTGGTTTTGTGCAAATAAAAACTGGTGTTTTATTGCCAGCTGTATGATGATGTCTTCATTAAACGAAAAAAGAGAAAGAACCATGTTTAATGGTTAGAATCCAGGAACTTAGAGGTCACTAATTGTGGATGGGAGCGATGGTCGGTGGATGTGATATTCTCTAGTGTGGATTAACGTCCGCACATTGAATAGTACGTTCCTCCGCAAAGACCATGCTCATATTAAACCAGTTAATTCAAAATTGGTTTGGAACCCACGTTAAACTGTAGGACCCTTTAGATATCATTTGCTATCAGGCTATTAATTCCATCCTAAGGAACATGACAGCCTTTGTCAGTAAAAAGAGTACAAGATCGCGCCACAATCCTCTCACACTCATTTCTCATTCATACTTGGCTTAAAATACCCACATGGGTAGGTCACCATTTCAATGGTTATTTAATCTAATTTAGCTTTTTTCGATTTGATATCGATACTTTGTTTTCGATAATACTGCCGGTTCGATATTCCCCTTTCGTATTACAGTACTATCGATGTCCAATATCGCAATATTATCGATATATCGTAACAACCCTATGAGTAAACAAGTTTTTTCCCCACGGAGGAACGACCTGTCTGGCTCTGCAGCCTTTGTGCACAGAGCCGTGTCGGATCCCGCGCCAGGGACCGAGAAGCGCCAGATTGTGGGCAATTTGTCGGCACGACTCAAGGACTCATGACTTTCTACCGCTCCAGAAATAAAAAAAAACTTTTTACTTCATCCTGCCTGCACGTCATCATACTCTCCCCTCATAAAGTTTATTCTCTTTGTCACATAAAAAGAGCGAATTGTCACATGTGCGTTCTGTTGTGTAAGAGATCGAGACAAAGTATCCAGGACGTCTAGGCCTACAAACGAATTCAAATTTAAGTTTTAATTTTATAAATGTTGCATTCGTTTATTCATAACTGGAGCAGTTCGTAGTTCTGAGGCAACGTTGTGGTTCGGCTCCCACGTTAAAGTGTAGATCCCTGAAAATGACATTGGCTGTTGCGTTGTTAACAAAGGTGTGTGATATGAGAAGTAAAATATTACATAGTCATTGGTTTTTTGTTTATTAGTTATTGGTACTCGAAATTGAAGGGGAATTGTTCAGCAGACCAATATTGGTTGGTTAGTTACTGAAAAAACAACCTATCCAGTTATTTTAAGCCAAGTATGAATGAGAAATGAATAAAAGATGATGTGGCGCGATCTTTTACTCTTGATGCTGACTAAGGCTGGCTTGTAGAATTGTCAATTAATAGCCCAACATTAATGGCATATCTTAGGTAACTATAGTTTAATGTGAAGTCCAAACCACTGCCTCTGAATTACGAACTGGTTTATTAAGAGGACGGTCTTTGCGGAAGAATGTACTATTCAATAGTGCGGACGTTAATCCATACAGGGGAATATCACATCCACAGACCTCCACTAATAACTATCCACAAATCGTGACGGACATGAGATAGTCCAGCACGTCACACGGTATAACCACAATTACCCAATGTTCTTCAAAACGTACACATTAAATGGTGTGTTGCTTTCATTATCTTCTTTAAGACAATTTACACATTGTACTGTACTTACTTTCCTTATATGAAAGAAATCTATCTATAATATTATAAAGAAGAGGTGGTTTCTGTATGTTTGTTTGTGGGTTTGTGTGTTTGTGGGTTTGTGGGTTTGTTGTGGCAAGTGAACGCAAAAAATACTGAACCAAACAGTTTGAAATTTTACAAAAAGACAGATCTTAAACTCATGCAACACATAGGCATACTCATTTCCTTAAAATCCTCTCGGGCTACGCCCTGTGAACGTCCTAAGTTTCAATGTTTACATTTTTAGAAAATGAAAACATAAAATTACTTGAATGTCAACAGCTGTGAACACTAAAATTTGACAGTTCGAGAAGCAGAAGACATGGTTGCTGTAAATACCCTGGGATTCAATGTTTACAGTTTTTAATGTCAACATCCGTTTACTTTACATTTTGACAGTTCGGGTAGAAAAAGAAATAAAGTTAATTTTTACACATAAACTGCTGGATCGAAATTAGTGAATTATTAGTTCGAAATAGTGGAATGGTAGATTTTTAATTTTCTCCCGATGCCTGCCTCTATTACGTTAATGCTTATCCTCTCCCAATATTTGACATATGTTACTTTGTCATGTTTAGATATATACTTAGACACGTGTTTTGTCATTTTGTAAACAATAAAGAATTAATTATCAATAACTTAAATGTATCTGTAGAGCCTACACCTCTCAGCCTTTTTTACCCGTGCGAAGAACGGGTACTTTGGCTAGTATTTCCTAAAATATTTGTGGCCTGTTAAGAATTGGCACAGATATAAATTTATTTCTTCGTAGCTCAGCTCATCTACGCTCAGGTAATGAGCCTAAAGGTCCATTGACCCTCATTACCTTCATTCCACCGCGAAAAGTCAAAATTGGCAAAAAAAACAGAAGTCTTGCTGTCACCTGCTCGAGTGACTCGAGCGCATGCGCAGGTTGCGCGTCTACCGAGGTATGACTTAGAGCCCAGCACGTCCCACACACGCGCCAGGGGTCCTCTACATAAATTACACAACCAATTACTAATAACATTTTTAATGGCACCCCTCAACCCCCCCCCCCCGGGCTTCACATCTATCGATGGAACTTGCACCTTATTCCGTCTTTCTCGATTATAGAGCGTGTTATCTTTACAGATTGATCAGCTAAGTGCAATATTATGAGAAGTTCTTGTGTTGCTAGAACTATTTTTTATTATTGAATATTCATAAAAGACGTAAACTATCTCAGTAAGGTAGTTTTTGTACCAAGTAAATCTGTTACAGGATAGTTTAAAATTCTCTTGCTTTGAATATTAGGCCAATTCGAAAATGTTAGTTAGATACTGATATGGCGACAAACCAAGGTAGGTACTGTATATTAGGCCACGTATGAATGAGATATGAGTGTAAGATGATTGTGGCGCGATCTTGTAGTATTGTTGCTGTCATGTTCCTTAGACAGAACTGTTAATTAATAGCCCAACAATCAATGGAATATATGAGGGACCTACAGTTTAACGCAGAGTCCGAACCACTACCTCTGAATCACGAAATAGTCTAATTATAAGAATGGATTTTTAAGATTAACGTAGTATTCAACAGTGCGGACGTTAATCCACACAAGAGAACACTACACGCACAGACCATAGTTCACAACTATCCACAAATCGTGACCACTAAGTAGCTAGATTACAGGACACACCACGGCCCCAGTATTGTAATTTGTTTAGTCCATTATGGTACTTTAGGTTGTATTCTAAAAAAATACTCTAATCTGTAGAAAATTTTTAATTTAGTGAACCGTTAACCATAAATAGGTATTCTAACATGACGAAATAAATTACCTGTTATGATGCGACCATGTGTAGTTTAGCTTACTGGATTAGAGCAGCGGATCATCAAAAGCCAATGATAAAAAAATTAGTTAAAATTCTCCCATATATTTGAAGATATTTATTTAGGCAATAAATTGTTGTTAGCTTTTCCGCCTAAGCAGCGGTAGACACCGATATGTGTAAAATATATTTAATTTAGTTTAATCCCAAGAAATTTGAGTACACTCTATATAACTGTTTTGTCATTTCTAAATTAGTCAAAACTAAGAAATATAAAAATATATAATATAAGAAATATATATAATATAAGAAAAATTAAATACATAAAAATTTTATATAATATAAATTAATTCAAAATTAGTCCTTAAGGCCCTGAATTCAGTGAACAGGGAACATATTATGATGTAACTATGTGCCTCAACAATGAATGAACAGCAACACCAAGAAGAAAGGGAGAGTTCCATTAGCCTTAGAAGAGAGAGGACCTGTTGCTGCTTCCCCAGTGTTAAAATTTAAATATCATGTAAAAAGGACACAATTTCTTTAGTGAATTATTCTCAATATCAAATTCATTTTAGAAGAAGAGGCTCACATCTAAATTTATTAATCACCCCTTTTTATTTTTATTACAAGATCCATATACACTATGTATGTGAGCTGAAGAAGAGTTTACGGTGTGGTAAAATCCTCTATCTTGATTTTTACATAAAGACTGCTAATTATGCAAAACCTAAATCCAATATATTAATCAGTCATTATTGTTATCATATATCAATTTGAAATCTAACTTTCCTTTTTCAAATTCCAATTAAAATAAAAATATTTTTTATAAATTCAGTGGAAATTGTACTTACCTTAAGGGTAATTCAAAATTCATATCATTATTATAAGTTAAACCTAATTAACCAACCAGATACAATTTGGGCAATCATTTGTTTTATTCAAGCGTTAATCAAGACAGTACGTTTTCCATGACCCTGATATAAGAATCCATGTTATTAATAAATTATTAATTTATTAAGATTTCCATCATAGGCGTAGCTATTTCTCATTTTTTATAAAGGCATTATCGCCATATTGATTCACTAGGCTAGCGTCACGAAGAGTAAAAAGTAAATTCATTAAAAGATAATTGACACAAGGAACACGTCATATTAACCCTTTTAACTTTATACTAGCCTAAATAAAAAAACTGTTATGGTTCGATAGTAAATGAATTTTAGTTCACTACAAAAAGGATAGGAGTTTTATTAGAATTTTTTGTGCTCACAAAAACATTTTGTATTCGCAAGCTAGATGTTTGGCCTTAGAACTGCTTTCACTTTCACCCTGTCAAATCAGGAAATGTAGCGATTTAAGATTGAGATCGATCAGACTTATCCCTGCTAATCCCTGCTTTAGTAAATTTCTCTACTTTGTATTACTCAGACACAAAAACTTATTTATTTCCTGTATTGTAATTGAAAATTACAATTTACGTGTACGAGAATAGGATTTTTTTAAGTTGAAGCCTGATGATTACATAGTGACTTAAATCATCTGTGGTAGTAGTCTGATACATTTACTACTACATGTCTCAGATCGATAATAAGGGCATTTCAGAGACGTACTTTAATTGTCGGCGGAGCGACGACGGGCGTGGGCGGCTCATGAGCGGCGGTGGGCGACGTTACAGTCCCCGTAACACGATCCTGGTCCGAGGTTCAAACCCAATCAAATTGAGCTGAAATATGAGCGAGGAGATGAGATCTAAACAGCGCGCGGCCTACAGCGTCCGGTCACGACGACGGTATCTGATGTGTAGAGCAGTCACACCCACACCTCCTCCTCTACTGCTGCTCCTACCGCTGCACTACACTCTACCAATATCCTATACCTGTACAGCGTCCGGTCACGACGACGGTATCTGATGTGTAGAGCAGTCACACCCACACCTCCTCCTCTACTGCTGCTCCTACCGCTGCACTACACTCTACCAATATCCTATACCTGTACAGCGTCCGGTCACGACGACGGTATCTGATGTGTAGAGCAGTCACACCCACCTCCTCCTCTACTGCTGCTCCTACCGCTGCACTACACTCTACCAATATCCTATACCTGTACAGCGTCCAGTCACGACGACGGTATCTGATGTGTAGAGCAGTCACACCCACACCTCCTCCTCTACTGCTGCTCCTACCGCTGCACTACACTCTACCAATATCCTATACCTGTACAGCGTCCAGTCACGACGACGGTATCTGATGTGTAGAGCAGTCACACCCACACCTCCTCCTCTACTGCTGCTCCTACCGCTGCACTACACTCTACCAATATCCTATACCTGTACAGCGTCCAGTCACGACGACGGTATCTGATGTGTAGAGCAGTCACACCCACACCTCCTCCTCTACTGCTGCTCCTACCGCTGCACCACACTCTACCAATATCCTATACGTGTACAGCGTCCAGTCACGACGACGGTATCTGATGTGTAGAGCAGTCACACCCACACCTCCTCCTCTACTGCTGCTCCTACCGCTGCACTACACTCTACCAATATCCTATACCTGTACAGCGTCCAGTCACGACGACGGTATCTGATGTGTAGAGCAGTCACACCCACACCTCCTCCTCTACTGCTGCTCCTACCGCTGCACTACACTCTACCAATATCCTATACGTGTACAGCGTCCAGTCACGACGACGGTATCTGATGTGTAGAGCAGTCACACCCACACCTCCTCCTCTACTGCTGCTCCTACCGCTGCACCACACTCTACCAATATCCTATACCTTTTTATAACAACTTTCCTGGACAGAAAACACAAGAAATATAACACACAGCACTATGTTTGAAATATTTTCCATACCTCTCTACCTGTTAAAATATAAACAGCTACCAAGTTTATCTAGATTTGGGGGAAACCAGCCCTTGTCATGCCCAATGTCACACTACGGATAAATAAATAAAATTTGATTTAAACTTTTGTGATCTAAATCTGCTTTACCGACTCTTGCTGCTAATTCGTTTGCGCTAGCTTGCAGCACCATTTTGCTTAATGAATTTAGTCGACTTATTATTTTTAAATTTTTTTTGTAACTTTTAGAATTTATTCACGTGTTTTATTTTAAACTTAATACAATTCGTAGACTGATCATCGATGACAAATAAAATCAAAAATGCAGCAGCGTACCGTTCGTATGAATATAAGAGGGACGTCGCTCCCTTTGCTTCACAAATCTTTCGCCTCCCACTCTCCCTCGGTAGGCGTGAAGACGCCAGCTCTGTAATCATGGTCCTAACCACTATAATCTCATGCCTACTGTCCCCCGCCAACACTACCTTTCTCAGAATATATTTATTTAGTGTCTAACCAATGTGAGGCATATGACACTCCGGCGTAGGTAGTAAATGGAATCAGTTCGCGGTAAAGAAATAATTTTCTGTCGGAATTCACGGGTATTTCCAGCACATCATTTACACACAGTTGAGACCTATGTGTCAATGTCATGATATGTAGATTGTAGGGTAACTTACTGAAAATTATATAATCTTTAATATTATTAAGAAGATATGGTTTCTGTATGTCTGTTTGTTGTGGAAACAAAAAGCGAAAAATACTGAACCGACCGGTTTTTAAAATTTTACACAAAGGTAGATCTTAAACTCGAGTCTAGGACTTTTGGCAACCTCGCCTATCCCATTCGTCATCGCAGGGGACCATAAAAGGGTAAAAACCAACGGCCCGGACCGTTGGCAACTGCTGTCCTTCCTGGCGGGGATTTTAGGGATTTCGTTCGAGCTGGGCGGGGTTGAGGGTGAGGGAGAAATCGCGCCAGAGAATGGCGAGAGGAGAGGTGGCGGGCAAAGACAGACAAAGAATAACAAAACACAACCTCCCCATTCCCCAATACTTTCCCCACATTCTTTTCAATAGTGTGAGATTACTAACCGTCTAAGAACTAACTGTTGTTTAGTTTGAACTATGTTTATAGGTACCGTACAGTATTTTGAATTGTATCGGTCTTATTTTTAAACCCATATCTTCTCGAGGAAAGAATTAACGATTAATATTTCTTCAAAATAAGAAAGGCTTGTAACTTTCAATTTGTTATACTGTAATTTTATAAAACTGTGATTATTTATAACCAAAATAAAGATATTCAGAATGTGCGGAATCAATTAATCGAAATATACAGTACTGTCATACACTTTGTTTTATTCGTTTAAAATACAATTGGTATAAGACATTTAAGAATGTAGGCTTTGTATATAAATTTCACTGTATATATAATTTAGAAATCATTAATGTGGTCACGAACCTCTTTGTCATAATTTAGGTGCAAAATGAGTCATATACAAGTACATAACAAAATATTATTAAAACTTTAAAATTCCAAATACAAGTAGGTACTGGAGAGAGAATAAATACATGAAAGAATGAAATAATCTGTTACAATTGTACAATACGTTATGTTGTTACAATACGAGCTTTATTTCGACTGACCCTTGCCGTCTCGCTCTAACATTTCCTGATTTCGATGATTCCGGGGCGAGGGAGGGACTTTAAGGGATACGAGTGATAATTTGTGGGATTAAACAATGAGACAGGGATTTTCAGGGAGAAAAGAGAGAATTTTTGGGATGAAACCGAAGTAGCTAAAAGGCCGTGGTCGAGGGCTAATTAGGGTTCCGTCCCTCGGTGGGGGCTGGGCGGTTGCCAAAAATCCGTTTTCCATTCCCCATTCCCATTTCTCAACTCATGCAACTCTTAGGCATGCATATTCATTTACTTAAAATACCCTTGGGCTACGCCCCGTGAACGTTCCCAAGTTTCAATGTTTAAATTTTCAAAGGATATCAAAATAAAATTACCTAAATTACCCTTAGGAAGAAAAAGAAAGAGCTGCTGTGAGTGTCCTAGGTTTCAATGTTTACATTTTCTAATGTTAACATCTGTTTTCACTTTGTTTTAGTTTTGGAAGAAGAAGGAAAGTTCATTTTTGCTGGATCGAAATTAGTATTGCCAAAAATGGTAGATTTTAATTTTCATTCCGATGTCTATCTCTATTCCTTAACCTTTCCCAATATTACTTTGACTTTGGTGTTTTGACACGTTGAAGACACTCGTGTTTTGTCATTTTGTAAACACTCGTGTTTATAAATTTTGAGATCGTGTTTAGTATAAAATACTATTAGTTAATACCTCTTTTATTGTGAATATATGTAAATACATTATATCATAGCTAAATATATGGTTGGACACGTGGAAATACCCGTTAGGCCACCATCGTTCATGTCAGTAGTCAGTAAAATAGTTAGTGCCCTCACTATAACTAGAGATGGACGGATCATAGAGTTCTTTATAATCTGTTCCTATCTGCTGTAACGTAGATGTAGACGGCTCGGACTATTTTGTAAGGAATGAATACACAGGGGTTTAGTAACTTCACCCCGCTAGTGTGGATGTAAAATGTACCTAGGACAGCCTGGACGTTCATTTAATAGGAAATCAAAGCAATCTCCTTTATCATTTATAAATTTCTATATTCATGATCATGCAATCTTGAAATAAAATATTTTATTTGCAATCGTATTCGTACACATAATATAGTACTGCTCTAGATTACCGATTACAAGTCCATTTTTCTTTAACCTCTATGTGCTCGTTGTCATGGAAACGACGAAATGGCATAACCAAACAAAATAATTATTCAAGTAAACCAAAACTCAAACAACCATTTAGATCGTATTATGCCAATTAAAGCGATGTTTAGAAGTAACATTGCTTGTATATATTGCAACTATTCTTTCATAATCGTCGGCAGTTTGATTCAATATTTTTAGCTGCGGTTTTATATTCTGATGTTGTACAAGAGATTATGGTTGTAAATTCCAATTCTAGTGAATCAGAAATTGTGACGGTACAATCTCCTAGTATTACTCAAGAAACTAAAGCAAGATTCAATGAATTGTTGAAGGCAGCTTTATCCAAGGAAGCTCAAGAACCTCTTGAATTTAAATCACCACGTAGCGATGTTTCAAAGGTTAGTTCTAAAAATGCATACCAATCATCAAATTTGCTGCTACCTTGACCAAATACTGTTAGGCGAAGTTTTGCTATCATGCATTTTTCTGCTTTCGGTGGTTTACAAATAAGAATTTATGGTTTACAATTTCATCAAAAACAATTGGGAGAATCGATGTAGAAAATGAGATTCACTTTGCTACCTTTTGTGTGTTGTAACTTAGAATTAAATCTGAAGATTTATATCTGATCAAATGTTTCACAAACCTCAGACACAGCCTTTACCAACAAATCAAATCCCTGCAGTTGCACAGAAATGCATTAAACATAAATTAATTTATAGGAAATGCTTTCCTATATGTTCGCGCCAATGTAGAAGGTCTGGCCACTGATTTGATTTCTAAAAGCTCAATTTATGATTTGATAAATTTCTATTTATTGATCTATCCAAACCAAATGATGCTGCTTTCTATTTCTTTTACTAAATATTAACATTTGAACATTTTTCTTTTAAAATCAAGAAATGCATCTGGAGTTCAACGAAATTGAATCTTTTATTTTAGATCTCGTAAAAAACGTTTTTAATCTTCGTCTTGTACACTTATGGATTGATAGTTGAACAAAGTTTCTGAAACTTAAATTATAACAAATCTGTAGCGTAGTTAGTTGTATGGAGAGACTTCAAAGTCAACAATGGTCCTGGTTCGGTTAGCGGAGTACTGGATACAACTTATTAGTTGTTTAGCTGTTACCAGTACTCCGCTAACCGAACTAGGACCATTGTTGACTTCGAAGTCTCTCCATACAACTAACTACACTACAGATTTGTTATAATTTAAGTTTCAGAAACTTTGTTCAACTATCAGTCCATAAGTAACAACTAATAAGTTGTTACCAGTACAGTCTAAATAGGCCCTAGTAGGCCTAGGCCTACTGTATTAACTTACCTCTATCTTTACTTTGGCTATATGTCCAATGCATAAATCTGTATGTAGTCTATGTTTCAAGTGAAGCCACCCTCTTATATTACAAAAGCTATACAGCGTTGCGTATGAGAGATAGGCCTACTAATGTATTATGGATATTGATGCATAGAGCTACAGTTTTAAGGTGAATTTGAATGACAGATAGGTTACATGTGAAATACCTACCAATATGTTACCCTTGAACTTTTGGTGGCATCTCTTAGTCCTAAGGCCCATTTCGTGAGTTTTTATTTTAGAAAATAATTTTAGGCCTATTGGTACCCAAGCCCCCTTATAATACAACATATTGTTGTTACAAGCTCCCTAAAAGTAGTTACTATATAAATAAGCCTACATCCAGATGTTAAGAGGTAAAAATGAAGAGGGGATTTATCCATCTCTGCACCAATGGCCAACAGATCGTACATTTTATCTAGGCTACACTTAATGAATACTGTTTAGTGATTTTGGATTATCAATTAAATCAACAAAATATGTTTCCGTTAATACTAAGCCTACTAGGCCTATATGTAACGCACGTGTGAATAAAATTAAAAGTCTAACATCTACTTTTATGGTTAAGACGATTCGTCTTTATATTTTGTTCCGACATTTTAACCAACACTGACCAGCAGGGTGGTTCAGTGTAGTACCCGGTTTGATCCTGAGCAAAATTTTAAGATAACTTTGTGATGGTTCGATACTGAACCATCGCTTTTGTTAATTGAAAGGGCTATAAATTAATGATTCTGTCAAATAAATCAGCTGGGTTTTATCAGTAATGAAACTACATCTTATCAAATGCATTACACTCATCACACTCACTCATAATTCTCATATTTAGGCTTACATAAAATACCCATCTAATGGCTGAGTTGATGTATCATTTATAAGAATAAAAAGAATAACCAACTGTTTTAATATTAATCCATTATTATCTTATAAAACTATTTAAAATTAAAATGTACCAATTAACAATATTTATTTGAGCCACTATTAGTATACATTAACTAGACTATTTTATAAAAAAAGTTAATAATGTTGGAATAAACTGCATTTGTTGTGTTTTTGATGTTTGATTACTGTTAGCTGAAGAAACATCATTTAAATGTATATCAAGAATGTTTTAATTCAAGTTTCAATTTCCTAAGTTCGAACAATTTCTTCACTTACCTTTGAAGTAGAGACTGAAAACACAAAGAATAAATTGTGTTCTTGTTCTATATAACTTAATCAGTTACACACACAGACCACCAACAAGCTGTGGTTCGCTTTTACAAGCTGCTCATTGAACAATGAGCTATTAAATGCATGCCATGCTGCTGGCAACACATTGGTATGAGCCAATAATTTTTACCCTCAATCACTCTTTTTTTTAGTTTGTTGGAGTACCAAAGGTTGTTCCAAGAAAAAAGATTCCAATCAAGAACCCTCCATCCGAGAGCAATGTTGAAAGGTTTAGAGAAATATTCAGCACTTCATCAGAGGAGAGCTCTGGGTACAGGAAAAGGTTAGTTTATGACCTTAAAGTTTTCTTTTCAAAACATTAGAACCTTTCTAAGGTATTTTAGAAAAGATTGTGTATAGGCCTAGAGTAATGTTTTTTAGCGTAATCATTTTAAATTAACTAACCAAAAAAATTTCTTAGAAAACCATTATGGCAAACTTGAAACCTGTTAGGCCTATTTAATTTTATAGCCTACCATTTATAATATCACTTTAAATATTGTTGATTATAAATGTCATATGCCTGCCAAGTTATCCTGTAATGATATGTAAAGTTTGACTCAAAGAAAGCCTTCTTGAAGATGAGTTTAAAAATGAACATTTCCTTTATGCCTTATAAGAGTGTTTGGCCGGCAGGCTAGCCCAACGATGAGATGTGGTAGTTCCCAAATAGCTATAAGCGCTGCTAGGAAAACAATGCTGTTGGATTCTGCTTCATATTTATTATTAAATGAATATTTTTAAGTTATTATTATTACGTTATATGTTTATGGCTGTGTATACTTTGGCCTATATAATAATTTCGGTAACATACTTATAATGTGTTATTTTCTGAGTTTCCTGCACTTGTGTTAGTGTGGAATAGAACAGCTGCCTACACCGTGGCAGAAGACTTTTTCAAAATCATAGGGAAAGTTCTCAGGTCAAATGGAATTTAACATCGACCACAACAATTTTTATTTTAAACTGCTATCCAACCAACACAACATGACACAATAAAAAGTATTTAACTTACAGTGATTTCTTTTGTAAAATTTTTTCTTCAACCTACTATGTAAAGGCGTAATTTACTCTCTGGAACAGATTATTACCGAAGGACTCTGACATTTTTAGTACCAAGGGATGAAAAGTATTCCCATTTTAAGAATAACTTAGGAAGGATCCGGAAACACTCCGTACAAACAGTGTGTTGTGGTAACAAAACTGTCCTTTGCTATTCTTCTGTTAGACTGCCATTTTGTTGTCGATGAAATGGACAGAGGCAGTGAAGATTTTGGATTAACGCTGCCCAATATCAAGTTTATTTTTTAATTGTGTATAGAATAGAATTTTTTCATAGTCTACATTATGCTTCATTTTAAATTACATCATTGAAAGGTGGCTTTCTTGGAGCGAAGGATCATATGAAGGTAGAAAGGCCTGGTTATAGGCCTAGTTAGGAGTAGTAAAATTATATATCGTTAACTTATTACTATTGTTATTTATGTAAGTTGAGGAAAAACATTGTGTGCAGCATGGGATTAAAGTACTTTTAGCCCCTCAGGAAATTGTCAACATTTTTTTCATGGACAAAAGTTTCACTTTAATCCCTTGTTTCACTAAAAAAACTATTTTATAGTTTTAAAATTTGTGAAAAAATATAATTATGATAATAAGCTAATTTTTATTCCCAGAATAACAAAATATTACTGACATCAAGTAAATGGTTTCCCTCCTGGACTTGTGGTGACAAATTTTGTACTTTCAAAGCTTCAAACTTACGGTAGTTAATGCATTAAAAATAATATAATACATAGATATTTAGAATCCTAATTTTTCAATAGATAGACCTAAATGAAAAATAAGTTTCAAATATTTTTTAACCAACAATCCTTAAACTAAGTTGCAGAGCAAATCATGGATACAGATTATATCCACCACACCAGCATTTTAGGACTATAGTAGTTAAAACGCATTTAATATTGTTGTGTAAATATTCCCATTTGGATTTTATGTGATTTAGGTTTTGTATTTAGCCCGCAGATGGCTGAGGGGTGAGTTCACTTTTTATTTTATGTTTCTGCAAAACATGGAGTTTGTAATATATTGACCTGAAACTGGAAATAACTGTTGTTTGGGATGTCATTAGTGGGGGAATATGTTAGGGGAGGTTAGGTGACCTTCGGCCTGCCTTACACCTTTGTTTCTTGACGAATTATAGTGGAGTAAGCACAACTTTCACAACTAAAAGGCTTTTTATTTAGTAATAAATTATGTGTTTTATATTTTTTTTATTTTTGTTGTTGTTTTAATACAATGTGTATTAGCAAAATGTTTTTTTAAAAACGTCCTGTATTTAAATAATAAACTGGAAAAAAGTTGAATTAATTTATACAACAAAGTTTAAGAGTTTAAGTTTGAGAGTTTTTAATATTTTTTTACTGTGAAATTAGTAACTTTTAGTTCTGTATATAATTAAAGGTTGGACAAATATTTTAAATATATATTTAAATGCAAAATAATAATTTTTTAAATTTTAACATGGAATTTAAAAAGGTGAGTTTGGGCGCTCACCCCTTGACCATCCGCGTGACACAAGTGACCTTGAGCGTGTTAAGGATGTAAAGAATATCAAAGGTATAATTTTCTGTATATATTTCAATTTTTTTCAATATTCAAAGTGTTTATTTTGTACGAATTATTTTTCAACTCAATATTCTAAAGTGGTTAAATAAATTAAACATATGATCACTGACCAACAAATTCCTTTTATTCAGGCAAATCATTGCTGAAGTACATTCCTCCCGCACTCAACTTCTCCAGTCAAGCAGTGATGACGACATTTTGTCAGAGAAGAAAACGAAAAAGAGGAAAAAGAAAACAAGATTGAAACAAGTTGCAGGTTCTGTAGAACTGAATAAAGAAAGGGGTCAAGATAATCCAAATTTTCAAAAAGATGGAGAAACATTTGAAAGAAGCTCCTCTAGACTATCAAACCGGAGTTATGTTTTGGAAACTCCAACTGTACCCGTTGAAAATTTGATATCAGTTGGTGTAAACAATCAGTCCGGCAATACTATGAGTCCTTCCCGTTCATCAAACAGAAGCTATACTATAGAAACTCCCACAATCACTAAAGAAGACTTAGAATCTTTAGCAAGATCAGATTTCCTGGAAAATCATGATAAACATCAAGACAGTATGAATAATAGTCCATCTCGAATGTCTAGTAGGAGTTATACGTTAGAAATGCCTACAGTTTTGAGTAACGCATATGAAAATGAGAAAACAACCTCTAGTAAAATTCCCGTCCCACTTCCACGAAGAAAATCACTTAAGTCTTCTGAAACTGGACAGGTTTGTGTTGAAAATGAAGTGGTTGAATCAATTATGTCGAAACACGAGTCAAGTACAAGGGTAGAAGAGAATACTCCAAGGACAGATATTACGAATTTAGAGTCTCAAGCTCATCATACTGAGGACGATGCAGAGTTGCCTCTCAGAGTCAGAAAGTAAGTTTATTGAAAATATATATGTATATACCGTAAGAAAGTCAAACTATGAGTATCTTGAACCTCCACAATTAATAGCTGGAAAATGTTTAGAGATTTTATCCATGAAACTTGCTAAATTGAGCTGTTGTTAGTAAGCATTTTAATAATTCTATATAGCTGTTTTTCTATTGAGTTCTTATTGTACACCTCAATATTTCATTCAGGGTCTATTTTATAAATAGGATAAGTAGGCCTAGGGTGACAATGTCTCAAACTCAAATCTCAAGGATCCTAGCTACTCTGCTAGGAAGACAATTTTGTTATAGCCTATTATGTTTCATTCACATAGCATTTTCTGTAACATCCTTATATTTAATATTTCTACCTTTTTTTTCCTTCTGAATATTTTCTACTTGCGTTAGTATGGAGTAGTGCAGCTATCTAAAGTTACTGTGACAGAAGCTGTTTTTCTCAAAATAGTTGGGGGGAACTCACAGGCCGAACCAAAAGTTATGTCAAGACTGTCTATCTGTGATTCCTACGCTCCAATTGTTGCTTAGCCTGTTAAAATATGAAAGACTTATTCTATAACTACAGTAGAACTCCAATTATCCGAACTCCGACTATCCGAATCGCCGATTATCCGAATCACTTTCAGAAAAGAATCTGTCCAAAAAAAGTCTAAGTGCGCTATTATTCTTCCCCCCGCGAAGCCAGTGTTTGCGTGTAAAATGTAAGTACATTTTATTTATATTTAAAATGTGTGACAATATCATGTTTCTTACATTTAATTTAATAAAAAAATAGTGCAATATCAAAACGTAGCTTTTTTTCTCTCTAATGGCAATTTAAAAAAAAACTCCGATTATCCGAATATTTGATTATCCGAATGGGTCCCGGTCCCCATTAATTCGGATAGTTGGAGTTCTACTGTACTTATAAATATTGTAATTTTTCAATTATTATAGATATCTTTATATTTAAATTTATGTGTTAGAGATGCAATAAAATTTTATTACAAAGTTGTATAGCTGTTTTTCGATCTAGGAAATGCATTTTATTTGTTCCTCATAATATACGGCTTTTTTGCCATTCCGACCATGGCCCAGTCCTGTCAGGGTCAAATATGGGACATTCTACTGTATTATCACTAAAATTGAGCCAGTGGTTTCTTACAGCTTGCTTACTTCTTTACGGAGTTCAAAAATGAAATTATATACAGTAATTCAAATATATAGTATTTCTAATTTTTATTTTTAAATTGATAGAATACAAATAACATATTAATACCCCTGCCGTAGCAGGCCAGCATACTCTATGAACTTCCATTCATTCATGAATATGGGAAATCTGTTTGTGGTGTAAATCTTCTCCAACAACAAGCATTATCTTTGATTACAAATAGAAAATTCAAGTTCAAACCATGTTCTTGTTAATCATGTCACTGTAAACTAGGCTAATCATCTTAGAAAGTAGAATCTTTGAATTTCTCATTAATGATCAATGTGTAAATAACACTTCTAGGCAGAAAAGAAAGAAAAAAAGAAGGAAGCGATCAGAATCAAGAGAAAAAATTGAGATGCAGGAACTCAGTGTACACAGCGTAAGAAAGAAATCTCCATCATTGACTATCGATAAAACAAAATCAACACCTAGCGTCAAAAGTCTTATTGAAGCCTCAGACATATTAGACGGGAAAACCATTCCATCACCTATTGGTATATTTTATATTATTTTTATTTCAAACAAAGTCTATCTATACAATTACTTAAGTAACTAGGATTATCATTAAAACAGTAGCCATTCAACAATAATTGTTTATTAAGGCTAATAAATTTAATAATTTAAATTATGAAATTCGTGTGGTATGTATGTAACAAACACAGATTTGATTATACCAGCAGATTCAAAACAGCCTTGGCAACACAAAACAGCAACATTTAGATCAATGATTTACAGACTATTACATGTACTATTAGAACAGGAAGCATATGAACATGAGTTGATCATTATTAAGAGTCTGGCTAAATTAAATTGATATAAAGTAAATATGATTGATACACTTATAAAGATCATGAAAAAGAAAATTAATAACACTTCTACAGATGAAAACAGAAGAAATGAATATATTTGTATGTCATACTATACATTATTAAATGAGGGTACAAGGAAAACCTTCACCCTTCGTAAAAAAACCTTCGTATTATAGTATTGGATAAACAAACCTGTCATTTTGTCAATAAAACTAAGATAAGTAGAACATCATATGTTCACTGAATTTACTGTCAGACTTACATTTGAAATTGTACTAACCTTTTGTGGTATATCTCACTATATGGATGACAAATAAGATTCTGTCTTATTATGATAGGAGTTTTTTAGTAATATGAAAATATTGTAAATGAAATAATTGGGCCCAGATGTTTTGAAGTTGGAAGTTTTGTTTGTTACAGCCAATGAGGGTGCAGTAGGTGTCACTGTCCACGGGGTGGACTATCCCATCATTGACCCGATGGTACGACATCCGATGGTTTGTGTTTACATTGTAGACACATCCATTGGAGAGCTGTACCGCAAGTCCGACCCAACACGCTCTGTGTGCTACCTCGGAGAAAACACCAGTTATATTCCACCTATCATGACTCACATGTACGACTTCAAGCAGCATAAGTAAGTCTTTAAAATCGTGAGAATCTATATTGATTACGGTAGCCTTAGATGGTTATATTAGACAGTGCAAAAAAATGTTTTACCAAGTTGGTAGATGATAAAACTTCCCATATAAGTATCTAACTTCTGACTCCAAGTGGGATTCTAGCAATTCTTTTTCAATATACCAATACTAATACAAGTACTGGCCACATTAAGGAATGTTGTCCTTAAAATATCCTTAACCTCTTAAAGTTCGAGTATTTCGGGACCACCGTGACCCCTCAGTCCGGTTATTTAAAAAAAAATTTTTATTTACATCCTGCTCTAGTGCAGGTCTAGAATTTCCACCACTTTTGGCAAATTTTCATCAACACCAGTTTCCATAAGAACTCCATCCCTGACAGAGCTAGTGCCAGACACAGAATTGTCATAAATGTCTATATTTTTATTAATCGGTACACTAAGTGTTTTTCTCCAGGCACAAACACATCTTGAATTTGCAAATTTATTTTGCCCAAATCACTTTCCCTCTCTATTTCACTGTCACTTTCACTCTCCATATCATCAAGAAAATCACTGAGGCCACCAAAAAAAAGCCCTACAACTCTGTTAAATCTCACGAAGGCCTTTGATTGTATTTTTCATAGGTTACTAATAAGTAAATTGTCTGCCTATGGTATCAGAAACAATGAGGTAAGGTTACTAGTGTCCTATCTATGTGACCGTAAACAAATTGTGGTGCAAGGGCAACTCCACTCTAACTTGAGATTTACCAAAGCAGGTGTTCCACAGGGGTCAGTGCTTGGTCCTTTCCTATTCACTGTTGCTATGAATGATTTTGCTTATAGTATGCTATGTAAGGAGGTATTTTATGCAGATACAAATACAGATACCTAAATTCCAAAGAAGCTGGATTAAAACACATAACCTGCCATGTCTGATTACTGGAGTACCAAACATTATTTAGTTTCCCAGTTATATGATTTTTTTGTACTTCTTTATAGCTTAGTTATAAACAACTTAAATGGTAATTATCATATATATTGCAAGAAAAAATTAACACCCCCTTATTTACTCTAACCTGCCTACTAATGTTTTTATCATCATTCTATCCCTCTCCTGCCAATTCGGGTCAGCATTTTTCAACCTTATTGACCTGTAATTTAAAGACTGATGTTGGAGTAGAAAGCTATCGCAATGCTATTTATAAAATGTGATATGAATTTTGTTGATTTAGTTCCTTACAGTACCGTTAGGAGTTTAATGGTTGCCTTTATTGCCAAATTGGTGAAACATTGCACAGCCCTTTCCGCCGGCCCTATATAATTGCCAACCCAATAGGACTGGTATGGCAGTTGACGTGATAGTGAGCGTCTACTATATGAACTATCCGATCGGCAGGAGTGTCGTGCCTGTGTGGAACGAGTGTTTGTTGCTGAACGAGCCTGCGTCACGCTTGCTCACCACCTCCACCCTGATGCTGCTGGAGCTGTGTGATGTGGTACCACCTGCAGTGGCCAGCGCCCGTCAGGCGAGTCAAGGCGAGGCCGCAGGGCGACACATCGTGGCCTGGGCGTTCCTGCGCCCCGTGACTCCTGACGGTCGGCGACTCCGACTGCAGCTGTACAAGCCTGGACGCTGGAGACAGACAAGGCCCCTCACACCTGTCGTAAGTTCCATTATACTACTGAATACACATAAGTTGTTGAAAACACAGAGATACAATGAATAATCACACAATTTGTATTTAAATAACTTTTATGTTCATTTTACTATAGTTAGGCCTATAAAAAAAAAGTAAAGTTCCGTGTAACCTTCTGGCCAAGGTCTAATGTTAGAGTTTTCAGGTCGCACTACTGAATTACAGTTAGGCCTATATGAATAAACAATAGAAAATATTCCTTTATTTACATATTCAGCAATACTGCCGTAAACAATATTACAAATAATTACAAGTATTTTCGCAACATATAAATTAAATAATTATTGAATCTATTTTAATTTTTATTGTAAGAGGCACTAGGGCTTTTTTTAGGAAATCGGCTTCAAAGTAGTATGGTCTGCCCTGTAGCCATGATGTCAATGGGTTCATGAAGTGGCGTAGTTATACCAGTGAATGGTTATAATTCTAAGTTCCTTTGTAAGCCGAACAGACTGAGATGGTATGGAGAATTTTATATTATTTTACTTAGGATGTCCGTTTTGATGAGATATCTAACTATTCAGAAGAGAAATTCTATTGGAAAAATTTTATATGTATATCTTTAGATAATGACAATTGATCATAATTTAATCTACTACTAGTCATAAAAAATCTAGCAGTGATTGGGTTAGTATTACTTATCCAGCCTTTCCAGGCATTACCCATTTTTCAGACTGAATTGATTATTTTAATGAATTTTCCAAAACTATAACTTAACTCCACACACTCTTAACTTCATAAAAGTAAGTACATACATTTTGTTCATTGCAATGTACTAAGTAGTCAAACGAGGTAATATACTTCCTATATTTCAGCAGTTTGTAAGAAAATTTGATAAACTGTTTTCTCATTACCAATCAGTCTACCTGTTTTGCATTTTTATTCAAATTTTTATACTTTGCATTAACCCCTTAACAACGACGCCCGAGTTGACTCCGATCTGACATTCTCAGCTGATTCTCTTATGAATATGTGTCATCTGCTAGTTTTTTCAAGCTATGAATGTTACATTGACTCTGAGAAGTTACAGACCATTTGGTGATGTATTCTAGTGAATGTTTATGAAACTAAGCCCACAACACTTGCTTTCTGTATAAAAATCGAGAGAGGTTACGGAAAACCCCGCGGTAGGCCATCGGCAAGAGTAACTAAACCTCCCGCCACTAAAATTATGCCGTGGTTCAAGGGTCAAGAGCATACAGTACCTCTGCTATCTTGGATTTTAATTCTATAAGAATAATTTTTATTTTGTGACAGCGTTACTAATTACTAAATAGTCGTAAAAAAATTGTTGGGGTATCAAAAGTGGTTATCTAGGGAATTACATTTTTCATTTTATATTTTTCTCTCATAAAAAATATAGTTACCTGTAATTATTGGATATAATATTACTTATTATTATTTATTTATTTATCTATTTACTACCAAGTCGTCAATTTTTCAGTCACTAAATTAACATTGTTCTTATGGAGTGAACAAATATTTTGTCAGTAAGGCAAGGCTCTTAATCTACCGGCCTACACTTTCCTTCACTGTCTTGTAAGAATCCATCTGAACAGTTAAAGGAAGGAGCCTGAGCTATATATATTGGATCAGCAACACTAAGGTGAAATACACTTAAACTGCTAAATATAGCTATATGATTTACATCTTTGCAATGTTCACTGAGATCGACACAAACAGTGATGAAGATTATTAAAAGGACACATTTGGGAACAGAATACATCTTAGTGGCAAATTAGTCAGTACGTATACAAACAATATAATCCTATATGGAGTTTCTAAAAAATGTGTTAAACTGTTTAACTGTATATTACACAATTTTAATTAATTCTAAATATTGTATTTTTATCCAGTTTTATATACTTTGCACTAATCTACTGGCCTACACTCTCCTTTATAGTCCTTGAAGTATCCATCTGAACATTTGAATAATGGAGCCTGAAAGTCGTGAAGCCACAATTTTGAGGTGAAATACACTTAATCCAAAAAATATAGCTATGTTGTTTACAGCTTTACAAAGTCCAATGTGATTAACACAAAGAATAATGAAGATTAAAAAGACACATTTGAGAACAAAATACATGCTACATGAAGGTGGATGTACTCAACAGGTATTCAAACTAGATGCTTCTTCTATTGTAGCAGGTTTGTTCTTATCACATAACGAACACCGAAATGATCTAAAGATGTGTGGTTGAAATCTACACTTTAAGTCTGAATGCTAGCATTAATCTTGTGGTCTAAGCACTCTTTCTTTGTCTTCGATATATCAATGTGTACAGTCGATCAGCAACATCATGATGAAGTGCTAGCAGTATGGTTTCATAATGTTCAAGAAGATGATGACACCAAAGACACCAAAATAGTGATGAAAGTTGAATTGCACTTGTCAATACGAACAACGGTTAGCTGGTAAAGCAGTAAGCAAGACATTCAGTAAAGTCACGTGCTACTATGATAAAAGATAGCAAAATATTTGGGATGGTGAGGAAATAATGTAATAGATCAGCATGAATGTGTTTCGATAGAAATGATTTGTAAAAAAACTAATCAATTTTAGCAACGCATTGGAGTTTGAACAGTCACAAAAAGTTGATAGACTAAAAAACTACGAGATAACAGTAAACAGATAAGAGTGTAAAGTATCAATGGATTAAATGTGCAACAATGTAATTATTGTTGAAATTAAAGCTATAAACATTATTTTTGAAATTGGGACAACGCTATAATGAGTAGGTGTTTTATAAATAACATTTTTACTTTTTCAATTACTATAGCATTACAGTATTTGTTTTCTTAATTATGAAAAAGTCTTATTGTCACAGTTAATATTTTATTTTGAATCAGCTAAACTCAATTTTACATTATTGGGTAAAATTAAAATTTGGGTAAATATTAATTATATTACCAAAAGTACAGTAAAGTCTTAACTTATTTTTCTACATAATTGCCAAAACAGGTGAGCCCTTGACACCTGCTTTTCAATGTCTTCCTCAAAGAATGTTGCTGCCAGTGAGGACAGGTAAGTCTTGACGGCACCCTGAAGTTCTTCATTAATAGTGAAGTGCTGCCCACCTACCCATGAATTCAGTTCTCGGAACAGGTGATAATCACTTGGTGCTAGTTCTGGTCTGTTCGGTAGATGTTCAAAAACATCCCATTTAAACTTTTTGAGAAGGTCTGTCGTCATGTTGCCACTGTGTGGTCAAGTGTTGTCTTGGATCAAATTACGATATCACAGCTGGACATCTGTTAATGTACAAGTTTGTCCCCAGGTGTACGAGTGGTGGGGCAGTGCGACCAGAACCAAGTATCCTGGAAGCCTGTATGTGACAATATCAGAGGTGGAAAGCCCCGCCGTCCCTTCACCATGCCACCGCTCACAGTCGGCATTGCAGGGTGAGCGGGGCTCACAAGCCTCTGTGTCAGCGGGGGCCTCCGCTACAGATTCTGATCCAGGCGAGGGGGAGGGGGAGGATATACACCAGGTAAGGTGTAGTAGCGCCTCCCATCTACATTGAATAGTATGTCAACATTTCTAGTTTTGATTTTTAGCATAATAGGTGTTTTCTTGGACTGCTGTTCATAGTTAATTAGCTAGAAGAATTCCCTCTCTGGGAATAGTTGGTAGAATCCAAGTCAGCAGAAACAGTTTACAGAATTATTAAGAATACTTATGTAGTCAATATTATTTTTTATTTTTGTATAATTTCCTCTGAAACCCTTAAAAAACCTTACCATCTTTATCTATTTATTTTTTGCAAATTTTTTACTATAAATATTTTGAAAGTTTTACTATCCTAATCATTGGTCAGGTTACTGAGTGGTTATAGTGCTAAAATCTTAATAAAGATATAGAAAATAGAAATGAATTCTGAAAGAGTTTTATGGTATGCAAATTCTGAACTTGATTGCCTCTGGCCATTGGTTGCTAATTTACGATGATAAAAAATAAACCAGAACCAGATGTTTTTGTCAATAATTAAATACATTTTTACTGGCCATTGGTTGTTAATTTATGATCATAAAAAATAAAACAGAACCAGATGGTTTTGTCAGTAATTAAATCCATTTTTAAGTCTTATTTTTTAACATGTTATGCCGTTCATTCCACACACATGCACCTAATATCTCCAGGTAACATAATTACCCCTTCATCGGGCACATTTATTCTGAAATGCCGTCAGGCGCATGTGGAGGCTACCTCCACATTTGGAAAAATAAAAGTAAAAAAGTAAATTAAATCATGAGGTTGAAATTATTTAAAATTGATTAGATTAGATTACCTTATGAATAAAATATAAAGAGGAATAAAACATAAATTTAACATGAGTTAAACAATATTTCTCAGATTCAGGCTCACTTTTGTCTTCTTTATCATGATCAGTAAAAAGTTGATGATTTCTAGACCTTGAAATAGCAATATAATAATAGTTATGGACTAAAAAGCTAATAAAATTGTATACACAGTACACAATTCTTGTAAACCAAATGAATTTTTTGTATTACTTCATTTACTTATGATACGTGGTTGAGCGTGCACGAAAGATGTCTCCGCATTGACAGCCACGTTATCGGGCATACGTGGAGGTTACCTCCGCACACTCCACACCGATGTAGAAAGACAAAGCACATTAAAACAGACATTTCTCGGTTCCTGGAAAGAGGTGCGTGAGGTACGGTCAACCGCCGAATTCAAAACAAACGTTTTCCACATTTTTAAGCAAAATATTTGCAAGTGCGGAGGCATGCTCCATTATGTGTCCGTTGGAGGGTTAATTGAAGCCAGGTTTCAGGGAGAGGACACCTGTAGCTGTGTTAAACATTTCTTAGAAGCATTATTTTGAAGCCCAGTATTTCCTATAACAATTTTTTTAACACCTGAGCTGTTTTGTAAATTGTAGATATTGTTACCTCAGCTTGGATTGCCTTTGTATCCCACAGGAAAGCTTCAAGGGCTCCAGGACGCAGTGGTCCCGTCTGCCAGGTCAAAGCTGCAAGGTTCCCAATGCTTGTGTCCAGCGACTGCCTGTAGAGGGCAGCATGAGCGTGAGGTTCAGCGATAATGGCTTGTGGCTGGCCTGCGGACGACAGGATATCCAGGTCTTCTCTGTGCCTCAGTTCACTCACACAACCACTCTGACAGGGCACCAAGGTATAGATATGAATGTTTAGCATTACACTAGCAACACCTGTGAGTTTTATACTGATAAAACTCTTTAATACTGAAAAAACTTTATACTGATAAAATTGCAGTGGTCGGGAGCACCGCTCCGGCACAGCTCATGGAGACGAAACTTAAATTCTTATACTGTTACTTTGCCCTTTTACTTTCTCCCCTTATACATAGTATATGGAGAAAGTATTGTTTTCGTCAAAATTTTCGAATTTGAGTTGAGGGTGGATATATCCGTTTTGGGGTCCCCTGAATCCAAAAAAGGCGTGATGTCTGTCCGTCCGTGTGTCTGTCTGTGTGTGTGTCTGGATGTGTACAGTGCCACAGCCTACCCCATTTGTCCGATTCAGATGAAATTTGGCATGTATATATATAGTCACCGTATCTCCAGGCGTTTTTTTTCATGAATTGATTTTTAAGGGTAGTTCAACCCAAAAACCCAAAAAACGAAAATCCAATTTTCTCAAAACGGCTCTGACGATTTTGATTAAAAAATTTGATAGTTTATAGTGCACAGAGCACTAAATAATTTGACACCACCCGCATGTCTGTAAAAATGACGGTTCAAAAGTTATGGGATTTTAAATGTCAAAAAAATCAAATTTTTAAACTTTCAGCGAAAACAATAAATGTAAAGTATAACTTGACTGGTACCATTGAAACCAGCTTAAAAAACTAAACAAATTCGTATTTTGAATTATTTGTCTATGACTAACGGTTCCAGAGAAAAGTTAAATTTACTGTCCACGATAAACGCAGTACGTTTCTGAAAGCGCCCAATGTTATTCTTATGGAAAATCAATTTCTTCCTTACTTTCCACCCGTTCCATGAAACTGGTATGAAGTGTAAGGTCAAATCACCGAACAAAACCAGCTCAAAAAGCTTGGTATTACCGAGTTCCCCCTCACAATTTGAACAATAAACTATTAAATGATATTTAGAATTACTTTGTAAAACATTATAGTTTTATTACAGATTGTCTTTTTTAAATTTACTTAAGGGAGAAAGTATGTGTCAGTCCACTGGTACCGTTTATTTTAGAAAGTGTTAAGCGGGTAACAATTCACTCTAAAATATTAACCCATTGGTCTAGCCATTTTTAAGCAATGTGTCAGACCAAGGCCTAGCAATTAAAATGGATGAAAGTGTAGACTTTTAGAAAACCCTAGATAAGTTTTGTATTTTATAAACAGAATTTAGTTTTATTTTCACTTAAATTTTTAGGATTAAGTATATTTGAGTATGTAAAATATATACTAGTTTTTTATTTTTTAAATTATTACATTATTTTAGCTGTTGAATATTTTTTAAATTTAAACAATAAATACTATCTGATAAAACATTTTATACCCTACACAAAAAAATGATTTATTTCAAAAATATCTTTTATATATAATATTTTTTCTTTAATGTAACTCGATGAGCTTTTTCGAAAAAAAACCTAGGCATAATAGACGTAGCACAGTAGCTCTGATTTACTTTTAAAAATTATCTTAAATTATTAATAACTTATAGCAATAATACTGGAAATAATATAATATACATAAACAAATTAAGTGTTTTAAACACAACAAGCACTACACGTAACTAAAACACCAGTAAGCCAATTATTACAACCTCTTAGGAATGGACGCTGCTTCGATCTAGCGGGTTTTCTGCAACTACGTAGTATACAGAACGTTGTTCACCGAAACACGAGTGACGAGTGTATGTCTAGGAATGGTCCGGGCGTGATCCGTACAAGTACCGCGTGTAAGTCTAGGTCAATGGGTTAAAAAGTCCAGAACACAAGCTCATCACTTCCATGACCATCACACGATATTGACGGAATTTAAGGCCTTGTGAATTAATTAAATCGTTTATCTATTCCTATAACATAACAACATCACGTCTTTTGTGTGCTTTCTGCCACCCTTCCCTGCTTGACCGTCTCCAGACGTCTTGACAGACACCCCTCACTATCCTCTCAGTGTCGCAGAACAGCTGTGCAACCTACGGAGAGTGTGTACTGCTTGTGTACGTATTGTCGTGTTTGTTCGTTAAGTTTATTATTGTTTTAGCAGTTTGTTGAGTAGTATATTCTTCAATATGTAGTACTACAATAATTTAGGCTACAGTTAATACTAGTGTTTATTCATGATTTATTTTTTCAAACAGTTAGATTTGAAGCAATAACAATGTTAAACGATAGCCCTTAGCTAAGCATACAAATGTTGTCAACTTCCACCTAAGTCGGTCACCGTTTATTTTAGGTAGGCCCTCCCACCTATGTACCACACATTTTCAAACCAATTTGGGATTGCTCATGGTAGGAACTCAAACTCACGTCCTTCCCTTTGGCTTCAAACATTTCACTCTTCAATAAAAACCTTAAACCACTACACTAAAGTACCACCTTCAGAAAAAGTGTTCAATTGATTTAACAGCATACTCTAGCGGCAAAACAGAGAACTCACTGAGTTAGTTCTAGTATTAGCTAACAGATGGCAGTGAGATGGCTGAAGGGCACAGATGAAGGCACCTGCCTGTAACGTAACAATGTTTGTCATTAGCAAAAGCGACGGTCACCAGTTGTTGGATTATAAGTTGTTCAATGGATAAATCAACAACTGGCATCTAATCTAGTCAGCTAAGCTCTAGTTTTAGTTCCTACAATCTCCCTAACCAGTATTATTATTTTTGACCTGAAGGGCTGGTCTACTGCCTGCGGTGGAGCCCGGACAGTAAGGTGCTACTCTCCGCGTCTGCTGACTGTACTGTGTGTGTATGGAGGCCTCTCAGCTCTAGGAATCCACTGATGCAGGTGAGAAAAATGTTACTGTCATCATTAACAAGAATAAACAGTATCAGAGAAGTACCACATACTTTCTCCTATTTTTTTGTAATAAAAATAATTATAATAATTTAACTTATTTGTTCTTGTTGTTAATTTAAGAATCAGGATGTTTATTTATGAAACTATACACTTTTACTAATTTATAAAGTTATAATACTTGCTGTCTACAATACAATGTTCTTTTTAACACGACTAGTTTCGGGCACAAAATGTTCCCATTTTCAAGAGTAGTTCAAGTGTGTCTTAAGGTTATTTCAGAACATGTTCTGAAATAATTTACAATATTGTAATACCAGTAAATTCAATGTTCTTTAAAAAAAAATTAAAATAAATATCATTGTCATAAATCCGTAGGTTGTAGGTTTGTCACAGTTTGGCGCCACAATAATGTGTGGACCCCGTTCCAGATGCTGGCTCACCCGACATTCGTCTACTGCGCCCAGTTCGTGCTCATGCAGCCCCTCACCCTGGTGTCGGGTTGTTGTGACACAGTGGTTAGAGTGTGGCAAGGACGGACTCACAACTCATATCAGCTGATGCAGGAGCTTACAGGCCACATGGGGTTCATCACTTCTCTCTGTATGTCCGTTGACGGGTCCAAGGTGGTGTCGGCCGACAGTTTGGGTGTCATCAGGGTGTACGACGTCGAAGAGGGTGGCAGGTAGAGATTTCATCAATCAATATCTGCTTTTGGTTGACTCCAGCAGAATTGGGTGTGCTGTTATTCATACAGGGTGTTTAAGTTAAAGTCGGGGACAAACTTCGAGGGATGATAGTACTCATCAAAATAAACACAAAATGTCCTATAAAATCGTTCGTTTAGCCGCTATCCGCCATTTTGTATTTTTTACAAAAATCTTTATAACTCAAGCACTTTTTAAAGTACAGAAAACAAACTTTGCACACATCTTAATTGGCTACAGAGAAAATATTCATAAAGTATAATTTAGTTTATATTTTCAAAATGGCAATGGTTAAAAATCTTTTAGCTTAAATAAAAACAAAACAATTAACTTTATAAAATTTTTACAAGATATAAAAGAGATTATAATTTTAATTTTAAATCTAATGATACTTTGTTGAGCAAAATCTGTCCATGGATAAACAAGAAAAAGCACTTATAATGCGCAACTGCTGCACGACCGTAGAGAAGAAGCATTGTGACAGCTGATCCGCCCCCGCTTTTCTCTAAAATAAATAGGATAAGGAAAAATTAATATTTCACTTATCAATCAATGTTTTTGGATTTCACTTGGTATTTACCTTCATGTGCTGGAGATCTATCCATTTATGCTTAAAAATCATAGTTTATGTATTTATCATGGCAGCTAACCTGCATACTCTTTTACCATGTTAATCATACAGAGAATAAGCAAACTCCTTTATTTATGGACATATTTTTATAAAACTCGGTATAAAAGATAAAAATTTAAATTTTTTATGGTGGAAATTTATACTTACAATGTTCCTCACAGCAGCAAACCTGCACACTCTTTCCCATGTTAATTTTATGGAGAATTTTATGGAATAGGCAAACAATTCTCTTATTCATCAACAGATATTGATCAAACTTGTCATATATTATTATTATATTATTGATTTGGAAATCCCCTGAGTACGCATGTCTGCTGCAACTGGGGTATTTACGTTTTATATTTATACTCTAGAAAACCTCAAATGGGTTCATTTTCGTCTATCATTCTGTAGCGTTGAACAAGGTCTTTTTGTAACACTTTGTGAAAACGAGACCACCCACTATGATTTGTAGAAGGTTTTTGTTCAATTTAAACTGATCCATAACACAATAAAATAAATTCCAGTTTTGGGCAATATTAGCAACTTTTTTCAATGTTTAACTGAATATGTGATCTATTTAAGTGATTTAAGTGGAATAAATAACCAGCCGTCAAATTAAAGTCAATATTTGTTTGTTTACATTTATAATTTATTCCCATTTTTAAAGTAAAATAGGTTAAAACATTATGCAAATTAAAACATAAAACAAATTTTACTAATGATTTACATTTTATAATTTAAAATTAAAAGTAAATCAATTGTCCTGAGGATTTATTATTCCATTTTATTTTTTAATTGTTATTCTTTCAATGATGCTACGTTCTTCTGTGAATAAGTAAACAATAGCGAACTACCCCAATCTTAACAATAATCTTTGTACTTGCAACTTTCTAAAAGAGCGCAATAGATTTACTGTCCATCTTGGCTCATTTCAGCCGCTCCGTGACCTTTAAAATCAAACTCACACATATTGTACTGTAAGGCATTGTGTAAACTGTTGACTGTCGAGTTAGTGAGGTTTTACTGTACTTTACTTGATAGTACAGTAATGTTTAATTCCAGCCTGTCCGCTGGTAGAGAGTTGAGAGTGAGGGAGGTGAGAGGCACGGCCATCAGCAACGTGGTGTCGCACCCTGGAGGTCACCGGCTCATAGTGCACTGCAGGGACTCCACTATCAGGGGTGTGGATCTGGCGACAGGTGCGGTGCTGCACTCCCTTAAGGTGAGCGTCGCAGTCACATTAGGTAGAGTAAGGCGTGAACTCTGGTTAGTTCTGCTATGTAGAATGGAATAATTTAATGTTATTCACAAATGAGCCCTAAAATATCTTTAAAAAAATATCAATAGTAGAGGGCTGCAGGTAAATGACAGAAAACAAAGTTTCTAAGGGTAGGCAGATCCAATAACAATTAAGAGTAACCAATTAAGAGTAGAAGAATTTTAACATTTGAGAGAGTGACAGAGTTGAAGTATTTGGAAGTAATTATACACTAAGATAACCAGAATGGGAATGAAAAATAATAATAATAAATGCTAATAGATGTTATTGAGCTTTATACAAAAACTTACGAAAAGCCAAACACATACAAGAAAGTCTAAGCTAAAAATACTAGGGGTATCTAAAAGTAGGGTTTTGTAAAAGCTGTTTTAAATTTTTCCGTGATTTAAAATAATGCTACTTTAAACATTCATTTGTTTTTAAATCAGTGAATGTGTTAAATTCCTCATCGTGATGTCGTAATAATCACTGTTTGATGAAACTCAAATTAGGAAACCAGCCATCGCCCTGCCGGCTCATAATTATTGTGCACTTTCAGTTCATTGTTGTAGCCGTGTAAATAAAGTAGTTTATGCCTAGTTCTTTAGTAACAAACCAAAATATTCTTTTCAAAGCTGTGTTGAATAGGATATCCGACTCCAACCCGAAAGTGTAGTAAGTACCTGGTAGAATTCGATAGATGTATGAAATTATTGATAGAGTGTATAAAATGGGCATTAAAACTTAAAGTATTGCAAAATGTAGTTAGCTATTGACATTGACCAATCTTGAGGTACTGTAATATGAAACAATAAGAAACTTATCAAGAAGACCAAAAATTAAAAAACAAAAACTAAATTAAGATAAATAATTTACAACCAAGAGAGGGGTCAACATTCTGTATTCGGGTGAGGGTCACAGATATTATAAGATACTAAACAAGATTTTCTGGCGTTGTTGGTGAGACAAAAACCTACTGAGGTTAAGTGGTCTGATGGGTAAGGTACACATATGATCAATAAAGTGCAATTACCAAGACAGAGATATTTGGCCTGACACACAAAGAATGAAAACCACAAGTTAACGTATGCTTCACAAACATCTAGTGCACTGAACATGATATGAACTAAATGTGGAGTGCCATTAATTAACCTATTGAGGTTGTAGTTAAATAATAACTTGGTAATAGTTAAAATATTTTGACAATATATTAAAAAGAATATAGATATAAAGGTCACTTAACTATTATATACTATATATATTTCACACTACATCTGATCAATAGTTTTGTTTGGTATGAAAATCCTTGAAACATGTTTCAATGTGTAGTGGTGCTTGGCATCTCTCACACATCCAAGGAGTCTCCAATCACTAAATTCAGAGAAATCACTATCTAAATATCTTTCCACTTCAGATGTACGTAAACCTTTTTAATCCGTGATAATTAGAAACGACGTTACTCACAAAACATAACAACATGGATACTGAACAACCAAACACAACAAAAACAAACTAGCAAACTACTGCTGTGACTATCGGCTGAAAAATCAAAACAATGCAAAGTAACAACTCGACAGGTTGCCCAACTGAGCAAAACAATATTTATAAATGTTTTCTAAAGGACATAGCAATACCATCTATCAGTAAAAGTTGGAGCTACGTGGAGAAATACTGCGTATTTACCGATCACGTGTCGGACTCGTGGTCTGGCATTCAGTCTGTGCTTGGTGTCATGAGTCAGGCTAGTGTGTCTACCCCAATGGGTTAAGGAATGAAACACAGCTATGCTTTTGTTTTTGTGTCACTAAATATGACAATCTATTCACCTATCCACCTAATACTTACTGTGTCAGCCATTTCAGTTAGTAGAATTACAGTAATAAGTACTATAAAAACTAATTATAGTATTATTCAGATTGTCTTTCCTAAAAAAAGAATACTTTAAAAATTGATTAAAATATAAATCTCTTTATCTTACGATTGAAGGCAAAGGTTTTCACTACAAATTGTATAAATTGGTAGTTAAGAAATTATTGATTTTAAAATTGTAAGATTAACAATGTCTGGTGGCTAGGGCTGTGTCAGCGAGCGTATGCAGACAGGAGTGTGTGTGAGTGCGTGTGGCGGCCTGGTGCTGGGCTGTGGTGAGGACGGAGCATTGATTGTGTGGGACGGCCACACAGGCGCCCTGAGAGCAATGTACTGCGGACTCCTGCCACCAGGCAGCGCTGGCATACACTATCACCCTCATGACTACTTCGTTGCTGTTGTAAGTCTCGCCCAGCCTCCAATGTTCATCCTCGGCTTTGACAGGTACATATTTCAAGCCGTATTTCTTTATAACATGGTTTTTGTAACTAATAGACTTTTTTTCAAATACAGTACCTACATAAAAATATGTATATGTTTTACACAAATAGACCTCCCTGACAAGTTTTAAAAACTTGGCGAGAGATTTTGCCATGAGATTGTGAATTCTAAAAAATAAATTATTCTTATGCAGAATTTTAAAAGCTTTACTCCTTGACATTAGGAGTTTCATTCTGTTGACTCTTGAGTAACTGAGTTAATGCGGACTAAAACAACCTCGGTTAGCCAAAAACTCAATTAAAATGAAACTACCAATAAGAATAAAAAATTTGAAATAAAAAATGCAAAATTCAGTTATTGTCAAGGAATACAATTATTGCATTAAAGCTACATAATAATTATTATTAAGTTTATAGTACAGTAACTACAAAACGTTATAACCTCTAGTGAAGTCATGAGACGTTTAAAGTGGGTCCCGTGCTCACTAATGTGACGTACAGGCTGGAAACAAAAAACTTGAAATAAAATGTGGCTTGCGAATCATAGTGAACATTTGATGTTTCATGCATGCTGGGTTGGCTTGGTTAACATGGTTACCTTGGTTAACATGGTTAACCTTGGTTAACATGGTTAACCTTGGTTAACATGGTTAACCTTGGTTAACATGGTTAACCTTGGTTAACATGGTTAACCTTGGTTAACATGGTTAACCTTGGTTAACATGGTTAACCTTGGTTAACATGGTTAACCTTGGTTAACATGGTTAACCTTGGTTAACATGGTTAACCTTGGTTAACATGGTTAACCAAGACTCAACTGTAAATAGTTTTGAGTTCAAACCTAATGTTTTATTTATTTTTTGACAGAAACGCAACAGGAGAAGACATAGGACTACACTTATTGAAAAATGAGATAACTGCTAATGACGTGATTGAAAGGATGAAACAAATAAAGAATTTAAACAAGTGGCAGAAAACTGCTTCGAAGGTTCTTCACAGACCCCATAGCTCAGTTAGTGTAGCGAATAGAATTTTTGGCAGGGATAAAGGAAAGAGAAAGAGTGGTAATGGGGAAGAAGCAAACATGAAGGATGCAAAAGGTGGTGTGAGTGTGGTACCAGGTGGTAACTGGCCTAGTCTTCCGCAGTTGATAGGAAAGTCTTCCGGAGAAAAGGACCTTCTACTGCTGGAAATCATCAGGAAGATGGATAGTATGATTCTTGCTGCAAAACAGTCTAGTCAATCTCATATACAACAATAATATTCAATTCTAGTCAACAAATATTTTATTTATTTTTAATATAGTTTTTAATTAAACGTACGTGTTTCATTTCCCATTTTCTGGTTCATGAATTTACATTAGGGCAACTGTTAAATTACTAACAAGTGCTATCCTAACATTAAAATCAATCAGTTTTTTTCTGGATAAAGACTCTTGCGACTCATGTCAAGTCTGAACGAATGAATGTTGACAAAATAAGGAAAGGTTACAAGATACAGGGTTTGGGATGTGTATTTGTAGTCAGATATTGAAATTCCTGAGACTTATTAAGTAAACAAGTGTTTTGTAAGCGCAACTCTTCCGTTGCTATTCAATCCACAGGTGTGGTTCGGGATAGCAACTAGGTGTGGCGAGTTAGGACGTCTAACCAATTGATATGGCTCTAGTTTCTGAGTGAAAATAATGTCGTCATTAAGTGAAGATTAACTATTCTTGTACTCTTGCAAGTACGAGTGTGGATGTCCAATTTGGATTTGCCCAGAGGAAAAGGCCTAATGTTGAGAATCTAAAAGATTCCCAACTAAGTGACTAAAAGTAATTACAATAACTTGTTTATTTAATAAAAACATGCGTCAAAATCATAAAAAACATTTTTTTTACTCATATGAAGTTTTTTTATATTTTAGTAAGAATGTCATATGACGTCCTTAATCAAATGTTGCACTTTAAGCACTGTCTTGAAAGGGTTAAGTATCGTACACGTAGGCGTAACAATGTATTCAATCCATGTGTGAATGGACCTTTTTCTTCATTTCTCAACCGTTTTCCATGAAACTTGATATGCAGTGTTGGGTCACAACCGAACCAAATCCACTTAAGTTTGGTATTACCTTGGGAGTCACGTAGGCGCTAGTGTCTAACAAGTTCACTAAACTGACGACAGATGCCTCCATCTGCCACTTCTTATCGAATATGTAAATGCGTCGTGAATTATGACTTTGCCAGTTCTAGGGTTAATATTGGGACTGGTGATGGTTGGTGGGTGTAGTGTTCTCGTGTGTGGATTAGCGTCTGCACTATTGAATACTACGTTAATCCACAAAGACCATCCTCATACATAATTAGACCAATTCGTAATTATTCAGAGGCTGTGATTCAGATTCATGTTAAACTGTAGGTCCCTTAGTTGCCATCGGCTGTTGTGCTATTAACAGTCCTGTCTAAAGAACATATCAGCCCAAGTCAGTAACAAGACTACAAGATTGCACTCCAATCATCTTACACTCAATCCTCATTCATACTTGGCTTAAAATACCTAACTTGTGGTACAGTCGCATTTCAATAATCTAATCTATTGTGTACTAATCAACAGACCAGCTGAAAAAGTTGTGAAAAAGTGATGAGTTGTGTAGACCAGCTGAATAATCAACCACCCAGCCTTTATAAGTTTAAGAACAGTATATTTCATTACAATGGATGATTATTTATTAACCCTAGAACTAGCAAGCGTTTTCCCTTTAACCATAACATTCACTTGATAAATTATATGTCTATGGTAAACACAGTACTTTGCCTAAGAGTACCCAATGTTATTCTTATAGAGTTCAATTTCTTCCCAATCATTTTCCATTAAACTTGGTATGTGGTGCAAGATCACAACACCCAACAAAACTCACTCAAAAAGGACCACAGTATCACCAATAGACCAAATACTTTATTTGTAGTTATAGAAAATGGGGCATTTATAAAAAATAAAGGAATAAATTCTTTGTTGTTTCTATCATTGTGTAACATTTTAGGATAGTAAACAGCAATCTGTTACTTATTTCACCAATATAATATATCTGTATGATATATAATTTTATTCTAAAACTTATAATTAATTACACCGGTATTTTTTATGTAAAACAAACTGATACTCTCCCTTATTTGATAACATTACTACTATACCAATGTATTTATTAACAATTTTCTCATGAACAAATAATACTATTTTGTGGATAATAAATAATTAATAATAAAATTAGGCTATTAAAAATGGATAAATTTCTAATGTAACTAGACCTAAATGGGCAGGTAATCAGTGTTGCCTCTAAGAATGTAGCACATCTAGGTTTTCAAAACATTCATGTAGTTTGTATATAATAGTTTGCTTTAACCCTTTAACGGTCAGTGGCGTACAGTGTATGTTGGCCATAACTGAACTGAGAACAGTGACTCGTTCGATTGAATATTCGAAAGTTGCTGGATATTTGCAGTTCGATACTTTCGAAATTATATATCGATGTGAAAGTACGTTAAACGATTAATCTGATTAGGTTATTATCGATTTTTACAAGATCCGGACACTAAAAATATCAACGCTGAAATTCTGTCTTGAAATCAGCTGTTCACCATCTACAAAGAGGCCGTACTCAGCGAGTCTTATTTTTGCTTCTGCCCTTGTTTTCTTTGTTTACAAACAGTTTGGCACCGGTAGTAATAATTGTGTGAATTGCAGTTTCGTTTGTGAAGATTAGTAAATATGATTAACAAAAATATTACTGTTTTCTGAAGTATCAGATCTGAGAGGTTTTTCTTTTTTGTTTATCACAATAATTTGTGTAATACTGTGTTTACTACATCAAGTGTTTTAGTGAAGTTTAGGTTAGGTCATTTTAACGATTTTTTATTTATCGATGTGTCACAATAATTTGTGATAATGCATAGGCCCAGTACTTGTGTTTGAAGGAATTCTTCAAAATATACCACACTTCCACAAATTTTTAGAGGTAGGCCTAAAGTGTTTTGTAAATATCTATTTTTTATGTACCATAAATAAAGTTAATACATGTAATAAGCGCAGTGTTCTGTTATTTGATACATATTAGTGTAATGTAAAACCAATGTATAGTTTAAATTGGTTATTTTCCATAACATAACATCAAAAACATAAATGTATAAAAAAATCAGCAAAAATGGTTAAAAAATGACGCAGGTAGGGGATGCCCACGCACCAAAAATTAATGCTTTGATGTGTTAATGTTAGTAGGATACATTCAGAATGAAACAACAACCAGAACAAAACCTTGAGATATGCCCTTTAAATAAACCTTTAAATGTCCTTGTAAACACATTGAAAACTTTAAAACCATTATATCACACTTGACCTTAAGAGCAAGTTATGTGGAACAATCAACTAGATCAATTCCAGGCCTAGGGTATTTTAACCAAATATTTTAGAGGCAGTATGGTATGATTGTGAAGACAATAAAGACTTTTTATCACTTTTGACCTTAATTTAATCATGTCGATTGCAAAAAAAATATCTTTACCCTATAAATAAATCATAATTTTGGGTATTTACCTGGGGCCTCGGATAAATACCCAGTTCATACTTACCTACTCAATGGACATTTAGCCAACCGATTTAACTATTTATTGGTGTATAAGTTTAAAGCAAATTCTAGCAGGAAAAGAGAGCATTATATGGAGATAATTCTGGTTTTAGCTCATAGATGGCAGCATTCTGATGATAAAATAATACGTATTGCATATGTAAAACCACATTTAAGGGTTAAGATCCAACTGACAACCATCTTGGATCGGACAACCAAGACTAAAAGTATTTGAAAACTAGAACTCAAAAACTTAACATGTAAATCTACCTCCTAAGAGTAATAAATTGCTAATAGAAATAACTGTCTACCATGTCTCAGCTCATACTAAGTTAGAACTTCACAGGTAAGGATAGCTAAAAAAATGCAATAAACAAATTTTTAAGACATTTAATTAATATAAATGGTCCATAAAATAAAAACAACAGATTACTTCTTGTATCCGCAGCTGCGCCTCCTGCCTCTGGCACGCTCAAACTTGCGTCCCTTGGAACGCACGTACGGCTTGGTGTGGCTGTGCGGAACACCTGGCGCAGGTCCAAAGTGACGTACCGCTTCCCTGGCATTACGACGACCTGCAAGGACAGCATTGGGTAACATGGGTAAACTAATAGCTTCTTGGATATTGTTTGACAGTTTGTCAAACATGGGATTAATCAAAAACTCGCGTCTTCCAACCCTACTCAATATATCTACACTTATATTGTAATTATATACAAATGGTACATATAAAAAAGTTGTTAATTTGGCGATCGATTTTGTCCAGTCACACCGGACATCATCAGGCCCAAACGGAGACTGAAAGAACAGGATGGCATCTCTGCTTAAATACTGTGTAGAGTATTTAAGCAGGGGAGCCCAAGCGCCACCTCCGTGCAGCTGTGGTGCATGGTCTCTGTATGCTAACATTAAAAGTCCATTTTCTCGCTTATCCGTGGACGGATTTTGTTCACAAAAGTATCGGTAGATTTAAAATTAAAATTACAATCTTTTTATTTAAAGTAAAAATTTTATAAAGTTAATGGTTTTGTTGTTATTTAAATTAAACGATTTTTAACCACCGTTATTTTGGAAATATAGAAGCAAACTAAATGGTACTTTGAGCATATTGTTCTCTTTAGTTAATAAAGATGTGTGCAAAGTTTGGTTTCTGTAGCTTAAATAGTTCTTGAGATACTATCTTTTTTGTAAAATATACAAAATGGCGGCTAGCGGCTAAACAAAGGATTTTAACACATGTTCATAGGAAATTTTTTGTTTATTTTGATGAGTACTATAATTGCTCGAAGTTTGTCCCCAACTTGGATGAACACCCCCGTATATACAAAAACAATCTCATATTATTCAGAATTATATAACTTAACTAAATTTGAAGTATATGGAATACTTAATGGTTGAAGACGGACTGTACTCAAATATGTTCATATGTTATCCCTAACAGCTATGAAGTTTTCTATGAACATTATACAAAACCATATTTATAACAACTATCTAAACTAGTCAAAATGTTTTTGATTTAAGTAATCTTTGTTTTTCAGCAAGCTACAATGCGTAGTAAGACATTAATTTATATAAATAAATTATTGTTATATAAAATTCCTTATTTATAATCATACTGTGATGACTTTTGGTATGTGGCTTACGTTTGATTAAGCTTAATTTCATAAATAAGATAAATGAAAATTCACTGAGAATGCAGGTCTGCTGCTATGGTGGTAATTTAAAATTGTTGTAATTATTTTCATTACACTTTTACTTTTTAAAATAACTTCAGTGTAGGCTTAGACTAAATTGTTGTTCTACTATATTCAATTAAGAGTAGGCCCTACATGTGAAAGGTTTTTGCTTTAATTTTGTGTTATTTCTATACACAGCACATACAGTAAGTTCATTTTTCCAGTTATCCACATGGCTCCACTCCTGTCAATTACCCCAAATAATCTGAGGTTCTTTATCCATAGTGTAGATGCATCTATTACTAAACTGTAGATGTATGAGATAATATTATTTAGATTTTTATTAGGAACATTTTCCATCGCCATTTAAGTAAAACACAGCTTCACTTGATGAATCTTTGTTTAGCTTAAATTGTGATGGAAGCTTTCCTAATAAAAATCTTAATAGGGCCTAACATAAATACACCATCACAAATATTGAATTTCAAACTATCAGATAATATCAAATCAGTATATTAATAATAAACACACACATATTCTTTATCATAGGCCTAACTGAAAATTGGGGTAATTGTGGACAATCCAAACTAACTCCAAGCCTGAGTATATTGGGTACTTACCCTGCATGAGGACAGTGTTCTTGCCAGTGGGAGCCTTCAGCGCAAGCTGGTCGAAGGTGATGATCTCCCCACCCGCCTTGATGATACGAGCCCTTGCTCTCTCTGTCACTCTCAGGGCACAGACCTGTTAGACCAAGGAGCATAAATTACTAACAGTTAGAAGTGTTAAAAAGGTATTTAACACTTAAGTAGGAACAACCTACTATCAAATTTTGGACTCTAAAGTAAACTACAGTAAAGCGGTTTATCCGGATTAATGTGGTTAAGTAATGATACGGATAGCCGGGTGATCTGAAACTGTACTGAAAATATACCAATATAGGACAACCAAGTTGTGTAGACAACGAATATTAATAGCGCCTGCAATATTAGTGCTCTGCAGATGGCTTATAACCTCTGTACAACAATAGAACCGCGAAATATCACAAGCTTTCATCTTGTTAAGAATTTTATTTATTTTATTCAAAGTTAAAAAATTATAATTAGGTAGGAAATAAAACGCTCTTCTGACGTTAAAACAACCTTCTTCCCTTTACAACCACTCATCACCACAGTTTTAGTATGCACTTTGACCATAAACATAATTCTGAAACAAACAACCACTGTGCATCTAACCGGAAACACCTACACTTTGACAGTTCAGAAAATGCTTATACAACCTAACCTCAAAATCAAACCGCTACGGTTTGAAAGTTTGGTATTGAAATTTCAAATGGTGTCTGCTCCCGCATGCGCTAAGGGCTTGTAGCACTCTGCTTGGAAACACTCCAATATATGGAAGCATGCCTTCATCATGTTACACATTCATCGTTAGTGACACTTGCAACATCCAGCAATATACTGCAGTTGCGTCTTGGAAATCTTTTAGAAATTTTGAAGAATCTTGAGATAAAATTCACATCTTAACTGTTAATTTTTTCAAAACCTGATCTGGACTTTACTGTTGTTCAAATACCATAATAATACATCATTAGGAGGTTCAAGATAATATTTTTAGAAAATTATATATAGGCCCTACAAAGCTTCATTATTCCAAAAATAAAGACCGGTTCAGAAGAGAAAAATAGAGGGTGAGACCTTAAAAATAACAAACGTACGATTTATACCTGAAACTGAAATTTTACACCTCAAGCCAGTTGTTTATTTTAGTGCTTAGAAAAGATTACTGGCAGCCTTCTCTAAATATTGCTATTAAAACTTTAAAATAACTTAACACTTATCTTCACACTGACTTACTGTTAACTTGGGAATTTCCCAGATACGTTGGTCATCAGTGACCGTGCCAACAATTACTGCAATCTTTCCTTCTCGGCCAGGCTTCTTCATAAATCGTACAATCCTAGCCAGAGAGATTGGTGGCCGGTTGATCTTAGACATAAACAGCCTCTTCAAGATGATCTTATTGAACTTGGCATCAGTTCTGCGTGCCAAGAATCTGTACAGCTGAAGGCAAATACTCTGATTAGTGGACTTAGCTTAAAATATACCTCACTTACTTTAACAGTTTATTTATATTGCCAGGAACATGAAACCTTGATAAGTTATTATTGACATCAATAGAAAAAAATCAATATAGGTTAAAATGTAGAATTGTGGTTGGTTATGAGATGGTTGGTATGGAATGATCTATTTTCTTTCAAAAACTTGTGTTAAACTAAACTATTAGGCTCCAATATTTAAGATATCAGAGAAATCAAACATTGAGGGCATAGTTACTTCAAAAATACTATTGAAAGTCTGGGATAAATTTCGAGGGCATTATGATTATTACCAAAAAGTGAGTATCTACATAATAAGATTAAGGATAGTTCTAGTTCCCAACAAACACAGAACAGTTAGGTTACTGAGTACTATTTATAGTAGGCCGATTTATAAAGACCGGTAACTGTAACTTTTGCTCAATTTTGGTAAAACATAACTGTAACAACTACTTATTCACAACCTTTGTTTATAACATTATAAAAAGTGTAAGAAGAAGTGTATTATTTGGTCCATATCATGATTATAAGAATTTCCACTTAACGAAGCATCACTTCACAGGGGATTAACAAACGACATGCATTTAACGAATTATTAGATGTTGTTTATGGCCTGAAATGCAATGTTATCAGATAGGCTAGTAAAAGTTTTTTAATATTGGCTTTAAAGTTTGAACACGAGTTTGTTCTAGTAGTTAAATATTTCTATAGACCTAACAGTACTAGTTTGGATCCCAATTTTACTTATATTGTTTTATGAGATAAATCATAAAAGCTTTTATCTATTTAAAAAAAATGGGAGAAAACTTCCACTATGAATAATCGTGAAAGTTTGGTTTAAGGCTTACTTTACAAGAGATTGCTCAAAATGTCCACACAAAAATGACAAAATGTAACCAATAATTATGGCAGTTGGAGATCAAAGAGTCAAAATTAATAAGAGCAACACTTATATGAAATTGAAGAAAACTGTATGGAGTCTAAGTGGTACCAGAAGATCATGGACCGTGGGATAAATTAGTTCATTAATATAGGCCTAACACAATTTGACTAACAAATAGCTTTAAATTCATACTAGGCTTATGCCACATTCTGTAGTTAATCAAATTGAAACTAAATATTTGATGTAATACTAATTTATTGGTCTCTGCATTAACCAAGAAATAGGACCTAGATACGAATCTCATGATGGCTGGCTTTATCCCGGGCCAAATCTTTTTTGTGACGGTTTCATATAGGTTTCAAGTAGTCACAGTCATGTTTAGTAACATTAATCCTTCAACTCCGATCAATGTACTGTGCACACAGTGCTAACACCACACCTGTGGTGCTGCGGTTTTTAGTCAGTACTGCATTTTGCTGTTACCTTTCAGGATTTTTTTAGAACTTTGAGCTTCTCAATATTGAAGAATGGTGTATGCCTTTCTAGCATAATTGTTTTTGCCATTCTGCTGTCTGAAACTGCAAAGAGCAGACGATAACCACTTGGTTTGTTGTTTGTTTACTGTTGTCTGATGTAATGTGGGTTGGATGGCAACGTTATAATGAAACGTATAATGAGAATGGAATTTTGACAGCGTTTTGAACTGAAATATAATTAGTTCTTATCTCTTAAGTGTTTTACGTTTTGTTTGCGAAGTTTAGTAGTAATTAGAAAATATGAATGGAAAGAAAAAGTTTTAATGTAAACTGAAATAACTACTGCCTAGAACTAGGTTATTTTTGGACGTTTTCAATAAAATATTAGTTTGTAATAGACTTAAGACAATAACATTGCTTTGTGGTTAGATGGACAGTTATCAGTTAGGCCTACAGGTTATGATTGTTGGTAGTAGGTGGTCCAAATCCCAAAATGCCGATTCCCTGATTTCTTAGGCTCGGTCTAAATACCAGTTTTTAAGCCTGGACTGACGCTAAACCCGAGCTGGGAAACCGGCCCAGTATCTTCTTGGTCTTCAGCATTTAGCTTGAATAATACACACTGTCACAAAAAACAATATGTTTAGCATTTGACATTTTACACTTTCAGAATTTGTAGTTGGGGTTTGCAGGTTTATGTTATTAAATCAAACTGCAAACTGTGTATTTAATTACAAGAACAAATTGCAAGCAAACGCAGCCTTAGTTGAAAATATAAATATTCAGAAAGACTAGCATTAAGAGAGGAAAAGACACGATGAAACTAACCTCGAACCTCGCATAACCTGAACCCGTATAAGATATATATTTTGTATTCGAAAACAATGGGGAGCTAATTGAAAATGATACTTTATAAATCACTAAAATTGCTATGAGATATAAATTTTTACTATTAACATTTTATTACCATACCTTGACAAGAAGGGCCAAGTAGACATCGTCAGATTTAGGTTCGGTTCTGCGAACCTTTCTGTCGTACTTGTGATTGATGTCGATACCCTGAAAAAGTGGAGGACATATTTAGGATATTTCATTTAGATGCGACAATATACATTGAAGGTAGATATATATTCAAATGGATAAATACAAGAATTTGATACTGCACCGACTTACCATTTCGCCTTCTTTCCGGAAGAGGTCTTGCTGAAACTAAAACGCAGGCTGTGAACATTAGAACGTGAAAAACGCGTTAATGGAGAGCTGTGTGTCGGCCATCGGCTATGATAACCAAACTACAGGGTCATACTATACAAACTGTTACACTATTTAAAATAAAAACACATAGTCAAGATATCATAATACAAAGTATATGTTATCTTTACATGTTTGTTTCCAGTAGAATCATGTTATCTAATTTTAATTTCAAATTAAAGTCCAGAGTCTGGATAAACAGTTGCAAGGCGTATTTAAATTTACTGTTTGGGGTAAACACAGTAATATTTTTAAGGTTCCCTTAAGCTTTATTTATGGAGAGCACCACAAATGGATTTCTTACTCATTTATGAACAGTTTTGCTTTAAACTGTTTATAGCTTATAACGTAACAATACACAATAATATTCCATAATGTTCTCAAAATATTGCGTCGCATTAGGTAGAGGGTGTGTAAAAGGTATCTGTATTTGTAGGAGTATATTTTTAGATTAAGATTTTAATTTAAGGTATACGAAATATGATAGGTTCATTTTAGATATAGGTGTACAACTGATAAACTATAATCTGCCACAGTTTACTTTAGGAGGAATTTTTGTTTCAGATAACTTTATTTACCCCATAGCCTATAATTACTATATTTCCTTTATCTTTATGTAACTAAATAAATATATCTCTGTACATAAAATATTGATAAGTTATTTGGTTTCCAGTTTCATTTGAATGAAATTTATAACAAAGAGGAAACTATTGATACATTAATTCCATTCCCTCCCATTACATTTATCTTCCGTGAGTTGCCTTCATGGGTTTTCGACGACTAAGTATAGGAGTTCATACTATATGAACAAAATATAATGAACATGAATATAATGAATTTAATATGAATGAATATGAATATAATGAAAATATATGAACAAAATATAGTATTTTACATCCCATTTTCTTTAGTTTCTGTATTATCTAAAACCTGAGTCATAAATGCAAATTAAAAGTTTCTTATAACAACACTTTACTTAAAAGCACCAAAACGTTTTAAATAGCGTTTTTACTTTTTCCCTTATGCAGATGGAGAAAGTATTGTTTTAAGTATCTGCCTATCTGTGAACTAACCCAGAGATCATATTAATCGAGAGAACTTTACACTTTACAATTTGGTACTCGGGTGCAATTTGGCTATATCCCAAGACCAATATTTACATTTTTTTAATTTTTATTTTAAAGGTTAGTTTACCCCTAAATTATGTGGAAAAACAAAAAAAAATCTCAATATCGGCTCTAAATATTTTGATTAAAATTTCACAGTTTATAGCTTTTAAGGGTCTAACCATGACACGAACCATGTCTGTAAACGTAATAACGAATCAAAAGTTATGGGCCTATGTATTTTTTTCAATTTTCTGGCAAAACAACTATTTTTTAAATAATTTGACCGTCACCATTAAAACAAGTTAAAAACTAAATAAATTAGTATTTTGAATCATTCGTACGACTAATGGTTCCAGAGAAAAGTTTAATTTAATTCCGTGGTAAACGCAGTACGTTTTCTAATAGCGCTCAATGTTATTGTAATGGAGTTTACTAAAATACCAATTCCTTCCTTCCTCATTTCTCAATTGCTTTCCATGAAACTTGTTGTGCAGTTTAAGGTCACATTACCCAACAAAAAACACTTTAAAAGTTTGGTTTTACCTTGAGGGGGAAACAATAACTCTTAAATGGTTGGCCTATTTAGATGAACTTTAAAAATATGATAGTTTTATTGCAAGTTGCTTGTTCGATCTAAAGCAATGCTTTTATAAAACTGAAATGAATTTTGTATATGCAGCAACCAAACAACGTTATATTATTTGTTTTGTAGGATATTAAAACTATTTTGGTATTAATTCAGAAAAGGATTCTTACTTAGGATTAGACAAACTTCACAACAAACATCAATAGATATATTAGGTGAATTAAACTTTACTTGCGAACTCTGGTCGTTTATCTGTTCTGCCCCACCCAACCACATCCTACACAATGGGCTATGCTGTAAAATGCGTATTGTTGATTTTTTGGCGCCCCAGAGTGTTATGTGTAATCGTCCATGATATGAAGATAGCTTCCATCGTATTCAGTGCATTAGATGTATCCTGTTTTGGTTTTTAGGTTATGTCCCCCTGTTTGAGCTCCAGTTTTCGCTATTGAAAATCTCCCATAAGGAAAACTCCTTCCTTACATCCTTCCTTCTTACATTAATCGCACCTCTTAAACTTAACTCAAAATGACTGTATTCGAATTCTTGTAGTATCTTCTTACAGATGATCGCGTCTACTTATTAAATTATATTCACTTTTATAATTGTCTAATCTCAGACAGATGGGAATCATCAAAATACACACACTACTCATATAACTAAATACAGAATACGTATATCAACAACTCTTGCTGTTCCATTATGTCTAAAAAACTAATATGACTTAAAAACGTATATTAATAATTCATAATGTGAATAGCAAGTGTACTCTATGTTCTATCATTGTTGCACGTACAGTTAATTACAACATGTAATACTTTAATGCATTTTACACATATTTGACAGTTATAGCTGTGTGGTCCACCCAATGGATATGTTAAGTAGTTTATTCCGGCTACGTAGGTCAAGTAGCGATGGATTACTATAGGAACTAGAGCGGCCTGACAACTCTGACAATAGATCTAGATTACGCGAATCTTTATCATTTTTTACTTACATACATGTTACTCATCCCTTTATTATGTTACCTTTTGTTCTTTATTTATTCTGAAATAAAAAAAGTTAGTATCGATGTATAGTATAGAACATAACGTTATATCGATGGATTTGTCTGATATAAAAGTGTTATTAGTATGTAAGTTTGAAGAATTAATCTTTTTCACTGCATAATAAAAGCAAAATATGTAAATAATAAATATATTTACTTCTCTTTGAAAAATAGCTTAAATAAAGGGAATGTTTTCAGTTATTGCAAACAGCTGTTCTTATAACCATATGACGTCACTTTAATTACAGTTTTTGCATGACGCGAAATGCTATCATCCTCCTCCACCAGAACTGAGACATTTTTATTTACTTCCCTTTGGGAAATAGCTTATAGATTTTAGATCATGGATATGTCTAAAGGGAATGAGTTCAGATTTTCTAACTAAATAGCTGTTCTTATAACTATGAGACGTCAATAGACATATGACGTCACCGTTTCAAATTTTGGTCTGGCGGATTGTCAATACCCCTCTTCAGAGCTAAGACACGTCCATGTCAAAAATTAAAAACGACGGTTTTTAAAATTACTCCACTCCAAAAGTGTCCCTTTCATTCCTTCCCCATGATGACACTTGAGGTCTTGTTGCCACTCGAGTCCCCAGACCCCGGGTCGGAAGTGTTAACAGTCAGCTGATGAACAGCTGACGCGTGCGCGTCGGTGCGCGCGGCGGCGTCAGTCCTGCACACTGTTCCGCGCAACCAACACGCTCGGATATCCTCTCTAAGGTGCGTCACTTTTTATTATATTTTGTAATCGTTAAATAAATTATAGTTGAAATCGATAAAATGAAACAGTTTTGACTATAGTAACCGACGATAAAATGTATAATATCCACGATTCATCTTAAAACCCAGCGCGGCGGCTCGGAGGAATCTATTCTAGATGTATTGATTCACACGCAGCTGGAGTGGTCCATTCGCTTCTTTGTGTTCTTTCTGCTGTTTTCCCCATAAATTAGATTTCCCTCTCAATTAGACCTATTACTAACACGGAGTGATCGTCTTCCCACGGAGTTTCTCAAAATTAACACCACCCAGGTGTCATTAATACCTTTTCTTAATTTGTTGACATCTATTTGAATAGTTTTTAGTGGGGATATAATCTGTCTGTATGTTTTCAGTCAAATATGAATAGGAAGTTATTTATGTAACTATTTATAATACATATCTTATATCAAACATATTGCAAGATAGAAGTGTATTTGAGCGTGTTCTGGAATCTGTCAACAGATGATTTTATTCAAATGCATAAGGTATATCCCCTGAATATTAATGATTATTCTGAATTTAAAGATACTTTTGTCAATTAGTCCAAATTGTTCAGCACTTCTCTTCAGTTCTGTCTAGAGAATTATTGTTCATCATAAAGATTTTTAATCTATCACGGAACAGACAAATACAATTTAAAGAGAGTGTACAATTTTGCAGAATTTTTGACTGACGACCAGTTGGAAGGATGGACACACGATAAAAGTAACTAAGAATACTTTAAAATTATAGTCTACTTTCAATTTTTAAACCCTTTCTCTGCGCCAATTTTATTTTATTTCGGGTAAGTGAGCGTGAATCGGCCTTCTCTGTGGTTGTACAGTAATATTTTAGTGTAAACCCGCCTTGTGGTTTGCAATTCAAGGAATTGGAATTCATTGATATGAAGACAATAACTTAAAAAGGGTAGATTGTTGTAAAACAACTAAGAATACAATTTTTGTATTTACTTCCCTGTGTGAAATGGGTTAAATCATGGATACGTCTAAAGGGAATGTTTTCAGTTCATGTAAACAGCTGTTCTTATTCTTTTATATTAAATTTAATTCCCTATCCAATGAGATCAAAGTTCTCAATAAACAACGAAGATTCAGTACTTTTACCACCGTGGCGACGACCTGTAATCCAGCTACTTGGAGGCCACGAATTGTGATAGTTGTGAGCGATGGTCAGTGGATGTGGTGTTCTCTTGTGTAAATTAACGTCCGCACTATTGAATACTACGTTAATCCGCAACGACTATCCCCATAATTAGACCAGTTCGTAGTTCATAGGCCGTGGTTCGGATTCCACGTTAAACTGTAGGTCCCTTATATGTCATTGTCTGTTGGACTATTAATTAACAGCTCTGTCTAAGGAACATGTCAGCCTTAGTCAGTAACAAGTGTACAAAATTGCGCCTCAATAATTTTACCCTCAATCCTCATTCATACTTGGCTTAAATACCTACCTTGTAATATGGTTGCCCTTTCAATAATCTAATCTAATCTAATTGTATGTGTACGTGAATCATTTGTCTTAACAATGAATTCTACAACACGTATAAAACACATAGTGCTAGTATGTCACAAATCTCTAGTCATATAGATTGTCCTTCAGTAACTATTTGTAACTATATTTATAAATTTTCCTTCATCATTATTCTCCTAGATTTAAAGCTAGCTAAAAGTTATTTTGCAAGAATTAGATTATCATTGAAAAGGAGTTGGTTTATTAATAACACGTGGGAAGAAGTAAACATAATCAGCTATAGTAGAGAACAAAATGTTTGCTGAAAACGGTTTTTGTTTTGTATTGTTGAATTGAATAGCATGTTCATAGAGGGATAGTGAATGGTTTTACAGATAATGGTAACCCTATATAATGATAATTATTATTATTGAAAGTTTATCTGTTATTATTAGAAATTAAAAATGTGTCTTTCCGTTGATTTGGTAAAGGGTTTCTGTTTCTTACCACAACATTACAACATCTGTTTTCCTGTTAGGCCAATAGAACCGAGTGGGTGGATTAAAAATCACGATTTAAATTGTTTCCGTACGAATTTCTTAAATTTAACTTAATCGAATAACCTAACCGAATAAACGAACGATTTTTAAACCTGGTCATTTTATAACTATTCTTGTTTAAATATTTTAAACAGCCGCCAAAGGTTTATAGGTGTAAATAAATACGTACTATGAATTCCGGATTGATACAACAGTTCTCCGTTCCTGATACGTTTGAACAAAACGTTTAAGTAAAAAACTAAATAATGAGCAAGATAAGTAGGCTAATAGGGGATTTTAAAAATTTTATTCGATATTTCGATTTATCTTACATACAGGAAACATGCCTAAAATTATGTAAAGTTTATTAAGTAAAATACTAACACTCCTTTTAGATTTCCTTTCAAGTGAACTAGATTGATGTAGGATGATGATGGCGCATCCAATTGAACGTTATACGTACGTCCTCGTGTTGTGATTGAAGTGATTAGATAGGTGAAGAGATGCCTAGTATTTACGTATAACAGATCATGTATAACATATGTAACCCTATAGGTGTAATCATATTTTATGTATAAGGATATCATATACCGTTATTGTTAACGATACATAAAACTGTACATAATAACATCCAACCAATCTATGTTTCATAGGACTTATTGCGTCATTAGTATCTCGAGTTTAGGTCTGGGTTAGCAGATGACTGAGGTCATTGACTGACGGTGTATGACAGGTTTAGCTTCGGCATTTCATTTAGACTCTATACACTTTTAATCCATTGCTATGAAATAAAATAATTAAAAGTAATTAATTATTATACCTAATACGGTATGACTGTTCATTATCATGTACGGGATTTAATAATCATAATTTAAAGTTTGTTTAACTTATTTCTGGGTTTACAACGATAGAAGGTACAGGAAGAATGCATTGAAAAAATATATGTAAATGGCTTACATCATCTCATCTACGCAGGTAGATATTTTAAGCCAAGTATGAATGAGAAAATGACTGTACGATGATTGTAGCGCGATCTTGTAGTCTTGTTACTGACAAGGCTGAAATGTTCCTTAGACAGAACTATTAATTAATAACCCAACAGTCAATGGCATATCTAAGGGACCTACAGTTTGAGGTGGAGTCCGAACCACTGTCTCTGAATTAAGAACTGGTCTAATTATGAGGATGGTCTTTGCGAATGAACGTAGTATTCAATAGTTCGGACGTTAATCCATACAAGAGAACACTATACCCACCGATAATCGCTCACAACTATCCAGGATTTGTGACCTCCAAGTAGCTGGATTACAGGACTCGCCATGGTCCCACCGAGTGTGAATGGAGAAAAGAAGTAGAAATGACAAATGACGTCACTATTTACTGGAGACGCGTCTGGATTCGAGCCAGAAGACCGTTTTGCCGCAGAGTTCGATTTTTCCTTCTTGACAAAGAATTTTAGTCATAAATTATAATATTTAAAAAAAATTCTCACGTTCTACACGTTTAACGAGACGTTTCTAGAAATCCTACAAATGTGTAGGATAGTGAAATAGACCATTTTACTGTCAGATAACCAAACCTTACACAACATAAGGTTAGCCACATCAGTGATAGGATATGTTAAATAAAAGTTCCTTTTTGACAGGCAATAACATTCATAGTTCATCACACCTGGTAACTTAAACTTGTTAAATAACCCCCTATTGGCCTCTTGCAAACTGTAATAATTATGGGATATTATATAAACCGATCACCACATTTTCTGATGATGTGTTACCAGCAATTAAATAATTAACAGTCATTAGTAAAAATGTACGTTGACTGGGTTCTCCACTATCGTTAGTTAAAATGTTTGTAAAAATGCAAATATAAAATTTGATAAGGACAGTTGGTTCAATAAACATTAAGTAGTATTCAAAGGAAACACATTTTTGAAAATCTATACAGTATAACTTATTATTAATATAATTAAGTAATATTCCATTTTGAATTAATTCCTGTGATAATTTAGTTACAAATTCTGGTCCGTAAAATTAAAATGAAATAAAATATTACTTTATTGTCACGTTCTATTTTCAAAATTTACATCAGTGCTGTGAAAACAGGTGACATTGTCATAGTTCTAAAAACTAATTAAATCAACCACTATGGATTTAAACATAAAAATCCTCAATAACCTATTTACCATGGAAATCTATAGTTTAAACTCATTTACAGAGTAGTATATTTTTGAAATAGAAAATCTTTTAAAGGAGTTTTTAATGCTGTTACATCTTGTATTTCTTCAAGTTAGATTATTGTAAGTCTAAAGACTAAAATTGTGTTTCAAAATCGATTAACTGAGATCCATTTTTCAATTTCAGTCTTCTTTTTTATTCTCGAATATAGGAAAACATTACTGAGAATAACAAAAGTAAACTGGTTACTTGGTTTTACTGTAGTAAGATCTACTAAAAGATTCCACAATGACAGCTGACTCAAAGGGCGACTCGCCCCTCCCCCCACACGTTGAAGGTTGGGGGGACTTTGGGTGTAAAGTTCACCGCGTGTAGGTTGATTTCAGCCTTTCTTCCTGCAATCGATGAACATATTGATGTAACTCTGAGTTGCACACTTTTCTTATTAAATAAAATCTTTTAAGAACTTAGTTATCATTTATGCCAAGTATCCAACGGTTTATATCTAGCCTATCAAATCACACAATTTCCCTGGTAATATTTTTAAACCTTCAAACGTCAACCTAACCTCACACAGCAAGGCGTTTTAAACCATCAAAAATAACCAACATATTATGTTGTCAGAGCTCTGGATGTCTGCTAGAGATGTACTGTCGGATTTTTTACGTGTCCGAAGAATGACGAATGGTAAATTCTATGAAGCAATTGCTAAGAGTGCTAGGACCCAATCGTTCCTATTTACACTATTAAAACCACAGATTTTAGGTACAGTAGGTAGTTACGGGTTTTAGGGTCAAAGAATTTTTACTAAGAAACTATTGAAAGTATTTTCATAAATTATTGTACCAAAATTTGCGAGAAAGACGCCCATGTAATCGTTTATCGTTATGTTGGATAAGTAATTGGCAGAAACAATCCGTCACAGCTATGGTGAGTACATATACGACCCAAAATTAAGATTTATTTGGGGCAGTGTTTAAGGAAATGAAAGGGATAGCATGGGCGAGAGCGTTGGTGCGCAGCAAGGTTGTACGCTAGGACCTTCATTGTTCCCGCCCTGATTGATGGCGAGGGGTGGTAAAGGCTGGTTGTTTGCATGACTGTTAGATAAGCCGCGAACGGGGTCAACGCCAACCCTTAACAGACCCTAACAGTTTTACTGGTATTACCCAACGGTTTATGGGTTTCTTCACGGTGTGCCACTTCTGAGTGGGCTTGTTTGCACACTATTTACCCAGAATAGCCGAAATGAGTATTTTCTCAATTTCTGTCTGAAAGGCTAAACAAGGTTTTTTGTAACACTTCTCCACGAAAACGAAATCTCCCACAGTTATGATACCTATTTTCCTTATTCCTTTTGGAGAGGGTTTGTGATAACTTTTAACTAACCTACGCAGAGTGAAAATAAAATAATGAGTTCTCAAAATCACAGTTTTGAGCAATATTATACGTATCTTTTGAAAAACACGTTATCTATAAAAGTGATGTAATAGACAAGAAATAACCAACAGTTTTCAGTTTAAAATAAATACGATATTACATAGTTTACATTGATCGTCGATTTCAAAATTATACTACATTAAATGTTTAATGATACAAACTTTCTTATCTAATTCATCTAATTTTAATTTAATGATAAGTAACTAACCGGAGAATCTATTTTTTCTTTGTATTTATTAATTTGTTTAAGATTTCAGGCTTATTTTATCGTGATAATAAGTGGATTATCTTTCCTTTTAACACTGAAGCCCATATGATGGACGGGCTTTTAGCTAGTATCTTACATGACTGGGATGGTGACGTTATCCTGTAATCCAGCTAATTTGAGGTCACGAATTGTGGATAGTTGTGAACGTAGGTGGGTGTAGTGTTCTCTTGTGTGGATCAACGTCCGCTTTTTTGAATACTACGTCGATCCGCAAAGGCTATCCTCATAATTAGACCAGTTCGTAATTTAGAGACGGTGGTTCGGATTCCACGTTAAACTTAGGTCCCTTATATGCCATTGATTGTTGGGCTATTAATTAACAGTTCTGCCTAAGGGACATGTCAGCCTTAGTCAACAAGATCGTGCCACAGTCATCCTACACTCGTTTCTCATTCATACTTGGCTTAAAATACCTACTTTGTGGTACGGTCCCCATTTCAATAATATATTCTAATCTACTAATTTGACAAAAATTAATTCAAAGTTCAAAATATTTAAAAATAAATTCATTTAAAATTGTTTTATACACATTTTATATAAAATTTATATAAAAGATTTACATTTCATTTAAAATTTTATATTTATATAAAAATAATGAACGATCTCAAATATCCTCAAAAAAATGAATGAAATTTATAATGACAGGGTTATCCTTACTAGGTGACCGGATATGGACCTATTGTGATGTAAGTAGTTTATAATGTAGGGAAACGCCTGCCTGTACATTTCGCTCGTGTGGCGCTGTCCACGCCTTCCTTCCGAACCGGAAGTGGATGTGCAACAGGCGAGAAGAAGAAGGCAAGGTGTTGGCAAGGCGGCCGAGCGGAAATGGAAAACGTCCACACCCTGAGCCCCGTAGAAGTCAGTTAAATCATTAGGGTTTCTATAGTATAAAAATAAATTAAAAACAATTAACAAGTCGATCTAAAGAAAACTAATTAGGCAAGTCAGAGAATGTAGCTCAAGCCTTAAGTAAGTCATTCGCATACACCGCTTACTAATCATTGATCCTATATAAAGACTAACCTATAATGTTATTTTAGCACAACAGTTTTACTCCAAGCGGAATAGTGCAGGACTCACAGCTGATCCCTCGCGTGTTCCGGTTATCTTTTTTAATTATGCGGACTATCGTGAGAATGACGCAGGTCTTCCCCTCATATTGCGGAAGAAGATTAGTTTTGGGAATGTTTCGTTTCCCGCCGAAACAAACAGCTCATTTACAACTGGGTTAATATAGAGTAAATGCTGTAGAAGTGACATTACGTGATACAGGAAACATAAATGAACACTCCACTATCGAGTCATCCGATATTTATATCGATGTAGCAACATTATCGTAGTCGTAGTCTATCTTAAATTAATTTTCATAATTTTGAGTAAAAGTTGGTTAAAATAAAAAATAAAACAGTTCGAATATGGTGAAATTAATCACTTAATACGTTACGACAAGACAATCGTAAGGCTTCTGTTTTAAGGCATCTTAATAGCCTAACAGTTTGCGTCTATACTTCGGTGCAAGAGGTCACGGGTTTGATCCCCGCGATGTCCACAAGATTTGATGGGTTTGGGCCGCTCTCCTTTAAAAGTTTTTGTGTACGTACACAAATACCGTTGGCGTTTACCATACGATAAAAGACACCAAATATATTTTTTAGTCTCTATTTCCAGGAACAGGGGTTTCTGTCACTTTGAGGTTATTACACGGAATTAGAGTTGTAATTTTTGTAAATATTGTATTTTTCTAACAAAAATAGTTTGTTATCTAAATGTTTAAAATAATTTTTCTAAAACAAATATCCTATAATAAAATAAATATCAAAAATAATAGTCCAATGTCGGTAGTCACAAAACTCTTTCGATATCAAAAAATATCGCATTTCAGAATATTGAAATAAAAATATCGATAGTCATTGATATCGATAGTCGATAGTCATCGGAACCTTAAGTAGGCATAGGCTGGATAGGCATACCTGTCACGATAACATGTACCGAGCGACAACCAAGGCTGAGCCTGCGTCCCATATTTGTTTTTACCTAGTAATTACCATATGTATGCGTTCGTTACCATACGTCCACCGGAAGTGTGCGGTTTGCTTCGACAGGTGTTGCAACCTCCAGCTTCCGGGATCGAGCCTGGTGCAGTCGTTATGTAGTTGAGTACTTGTCAGGGCACGGAATAAAACATCTGAAACAAATCTGTTATCCTCTCACTCCGGGACAGAGCACTGAAACGTCACGTACCTTTGACATAATTAACCTTTTTAAAAGCTGGTTGGTGTTTTGTATTTTGTAATCGTCACCAATATAAGCAGTTTAAATACTTGGTTACCGATATTATTTGTATAAAACCTCCAGTGACGGTGATAACGGGCCGAAGGGTCCACGGTGAGGGGGGGCGCGACCAAATGGGTCCGCGAGCCTTGGTCGGGTTTTTTGAACATTTTTCGAGAGACGGACCCTCCGTCTCGTGTTCTAATAAAAATAATAATAGTAAAATAAAAAGTGTAATAAGTGTAAAATAATAATAAGGCAGAAAGGGAATAGTTTAGAAGAAGAATGGATTTTCTCTAAGCTAGTCATGCAAAAATAAAAATTATCCCTCCATTTTAAAATTTAGAAGTACACAATTGTTTTGCCATTGTTTTAAGAAAATAAGAGTGGTAACCGTAGAAATTCTACGTTATAGGTATATTCTTAAGAATAAATATTCTCGGATAAATTTTATATCCAGGCCAAGATTTGAACCTGAGCCACTAAATTACGAATCAGTGACGCTGCCCACTGACATTAAATGACAGTTTACGATAAATTGTATTGTAAATAAATCGCTGATTATAAACTAAGTCACTTAGGAACCTATATTTTAGCAATCTAAAATAGCTTGGACGTAAAAAGAAAGCTATTTTAATAACGTGAGGGATAAGCCGACTTGAGTTTCATTTGTGTGTATGGGGGGAAGGGGGCAGCTCCCTTAACTCATAAGCCCATTAGGTCGCTTGCTCTTCATCATGGCTTCGTCTGCATTCCTTTTGTTAATGTTGTTTGTTGTTGTTTTGTTTCCTTTTGTTAATTCATTATGTTTGTTGTTTCCTTTTATTTTGTTATATATTGGTTCGTGCTTCGTTCTTGTCATCATTTTATGGATTATGGAAGACGATAACGACGACAAAAATGATTTTATTTACTTCCCTGTGGGAAGTAGGTTTGGGCCTAACGGATTTCTAATATTTCCAGAGTTAAGATATATCCATATTTCGTAAATAAATAATCTTATTCTGTACATTATTCTTCAGTTTTCCCAGTCAAACTCGAAATTAGATTCCTCGGTAAAGTTGCAAGGGTGATAAATAAGTTATCCTGAACTGGGTCCAGCTTTTTTTGATAATTGGGATATTTATTTACTAAAAACTGATCCTGACAAATGACACGTTGACATGAAAAATGACTTGACAAATGACAATGACAAATTACTTAACAATTACTTTGCATGACATTGTATGACTTGACAATTGATTGACAATAAATAAATGACTTGACTGACAGTTGACTTGACTTGACAAAAAATTGACATTTACTTTAAATGACTTGACAATTGTCATGACAAATGGCTTGATAAATGACAAACGACATGTTAGTCTTTGTCGGTAACAAAGTTATTTTTAATTCAAGATCATCACTCTTAACGTTTAACTGATATGCATATTAAAATACCTAAAAGATTACAAATGTGTACGATGCGATAATTGAAAATAATAATTATATGCGTTTTTAAAAGAAAATTCGAAAATAGCTAAGTGAACTTTACTAACTAATCACAATTATATGAGTAAAAAAGTCTATTAAAAAATGTGATAAAATAGTGTAAGACAAGTTTGAATAGTCGTATAGCACTGACCAAAATAAAAACGTTAAAATTACAAGAAGGGTTCCTGGATTACTTCAAACGTATTAGAATGTAGGCCTAAAATATAACAGTATGCTCCATGGATAATTTTTAATGTTTCATTAAATTATATTTTTATCAAATTCTTAAAATGAACCGCCAGTTTAGGCACACAAATAATCTCAAGTCTCAAGATTTTCTTTCAAGTGAATTCGATTGGTGTAGGATGAGGATCCAATTTAGCGTTTTTAAACGTCCCCGTGTTGTGATGGATGTAAATATTATGTGAACTGAATATTAACTATAACGTATGTAGACCTATGTTACACACCTACTATTATAAAATGAATTTTAATTATAGTTCTAAGAGGATTAATGATTAACTTAGTGTTTCAACTTCAAGGTAGCCCATTCAAAATCAATTTGTTTGTGGAAATGCAATTTTCTTACAAATTGGCTTGGACTAACCCGATGATATCGCTTTCCACATTATGATTATCAAAGTCGGGCATCTGAAGATCGATTCCCACACCCTAGTAACCCCCTTCCGCCTTCCTTCTACCCTCAACAAAGATTTGTGTGGAAGTTTCGTCAGCAACCAAATAATATTGCTCTTTGGCCAGTGACCAAGAGTAATAAGTTTTGGACACGGTTATTTTACGTCTATAGGGAAATTTTCTATTTTTTTGGAGACGTGAAAATCCTAATACAACAATACTCTCTTACACGTATCTGGTTTAATACACGAGTACTACTATATCACCTGTGTATGCTAACGGAAGGGTCTCGATTATTAACATCAGCGATCGTCCGACTGGGGGTATTTATAGTTATTGGTACTACAAATATATTTTAAGCTGTATTTACAGAAATCAACACGACTGAATAACGAGAAAAACAGGGTCGATCAATCGCATGGATCCCATAGTCCATACTACTTACTTTATACTTGTAACTGAAATGGTAACCTACCCAGGTAGGCATTTTAAGCCAAGTATGAATGAGAATTGAGTGTAAGATGATTGTGGCGCGATCTTGTAGTCTTGTTACTGACTAAGGCTGACACGTTCCTTAGACAGGACTGTTAATTAATATCCCATATCAGCCAATGGCTTTTAAGGGATCTACAGTTTAACGTGGAATCTGAACCAATTTTTGCCTCTGAATCACGAACTAGTCTAATTATGAGAATGGCTTTTGTGGATTAACGTAGTATTCAATAGTGCGGACGTTAATCCACACAGGAAGACACTACACCCACCAACCACCGCTCACAATTATCCACAGTTATTCGTTACCTCCAAGTAGCTGGATTGCTAAAAACTGTTACCAGCGGTCGTATCTCAAACCTTGACCACAGACAGTAATTTGGCTTTACACTAGCTATACCTATCAACAACCAGTAACAAAACAACGTATGGGGGCGTTCCTCGCACAATTTAAAACACTGGGGTTGAAATTCACGAAATACAATACACAAAATACAAAAAAGTAATGACTATTCGAAGTTTTACTACTGAAAATTCATTTTTCAAAGGTATGGTTGGACGAATTAGATCGCACGCAGCACGCTGGCGTGAGTAGAGTGAATTTCACAGAGCTTCTATTATTCCCATCATAGTAATCGAATAGTACTGAGTATGCAGGTTTACTGGAATACGGGTGCTTTACGTTATGGCTGTTTACTAAGTAAAAGCACAGAAACCATTTTATCAAATTATACCAATAACTGAGCGAGTTATATCAATTTATCTATTCTCCGTAAGAATTGCAATGAGTACGTAGGTTTGCTGCTGTTGCAACAAGTTGCTCCAGCTTCTGTTTCTTGGTCCCTGGTCCCAGGTAGCTCAGTGTGACGGGTTCACTTGACTTGTAAATAATATTATAAGGAGTTGATTGATCAAGAACGCAAAATTGAATGGCGCCACCTTTTTGAGGGGTTTGTAGCAGATGGGGAACAAGGCAAGACCCAATCCTTCACAGCAGTCATACTCTTAATAATCAGAGATTTTGAAATTTTTAAATACAAAAACTAATTTGAATGACGTTAACGGGTCGTAACTGTTGAGATTTAAGTGACACAAATTATTCGGTTGTAAGAAAATGGTTACTAATTCTATTTAATTGAATTACGGATATAGTGTTATGGATGTGTTGATTAAACTTAACTATATGGACTTGCACACCAAATTGTGGAAGAGTATTTAAGTAAATAAGTGAGTTATTGATTTTAGCTATACTCCATAAGATTAAAATTAAGAGAAACTTTGCTACGTCAATACAGCTGCGGTAGATCGATCCCTGTTTAATACAGTTGTCATACTCAATCTATCAACAATACACAATATGTGGGAGACTATTATTGGTCATTAAATAAGATACATTGTAATATTTTATATAACCTTGTTACACTGGTGTCCAAAAAAATTTAAAACTAAAATTATTCATTTGTATTAGGTGAATAATATTTCGCTAAGAGTGGATGACAGTATTCTGTAACTGAACATCACTATTTGAACATAAATTAGCAGTTTATTATCCTCGGTTTCGCAATTATTACCACTATGAACTTCACAGGTGCAGCAAAGTTGTAAAAGGTTTACGTCAAGCGAGAAACATCTCGTGACCCCTCAGGCCTCACTACTGTCCGTCTTAGTTTTAGTTAGAAAGCTATTAATACAATGTTTCACTATTTTAAATTATTCACTCTATTGGAGTTTGCGGCTTTAAAAACTTAGCTTTCATCCTTAAGACTTACTTTCAAAGCTTTAAAGTCGTAGAAATATAAACTAAATCTCTCTACTTGTAGGCTTTATCTCCATAACAACCGATACCCTCTCCCACAGTTTTCCTCTGCAATTCTAATCTAATCTTACTCACTAAAGGCTCGTCTCCAATTGTAGATTACAGTACATTCACTTTAAACTATATTAGTTGTTATGAGGCGGGAGATTTTCTCTTTCACGCTATTTTTAGACCACGCCTCTGACATGTTGGCTTATTTTGAATTTGAAGATAATACTATTTGGTAAAAATTACAGAGTTAAAGTTACCGGTGTCGATAGAATTCATATAAATACGAGAAATAATATCAGCAAAATCACATAGAAGAAATGAACAGAGGACGCATTTAAAAGATGCTGTGGACATAAGAAACATGAACCACTGATATATATCTATATAGACCTAAGTCTGACAATACAAATAGTCCCATAAATATAAATATAACATTTATTTTAGGCTCGACTTTTGTTCCCCAAGTACTCACCATTTGATATCACCCGGCCCACAAGATTAGTTAATAATTGATTAGTTTATTAATTATCAGTCCTATATAAAGGAACATGTCAGCCTTAGTCAGTAAAAATATTTCAAGTTCGCCACAATCATCCTACACTCATATCTCATTTATACCTGGCTTAAAATATCTGAATAGGTTGACATTTCAAAGAGGGAATAATAATAAAAAGGTAACATACATTTCAGCACCCTTTGTTAGTTAGTTACTGAAATGGCAACCTACCCAGGTAGGTATTTTAAGCCAAGTATGAATGATAAATGAGTGTAAGATGATTCTTGTTACTGACTAAGGCTGACATGTTCCTTGCACAGAACTGTTAATTAATAGCCCAATAATCAATGGCATATCTAAGGGACCTACAGTTTAACGTGGGGTCCGAACCACTGCCTCTGAACAACGGATGGCATTTGCGAATGGAATTAGTTAGTATTCAATAGTGCGGACGTTAATCCACACCAGAGAATATCCAATGCACCGACCATCGCTCATAACTATCCACAATTCGTTGCCTCCAAGTAGCTGGATTATAGTGAAAACAATAAGTAAAAGGAATAAAAATTATATAATTAATGTAATTGTAAACAACATAAAATTTATAAATCTTAAAATGAAATATAAATTTTAAAAATCTTCAAATCATTTTTGGTTTAAAGGAATGGTTCACAATTGTCTTTAATTTAGTTTCAATCCCAATCTAAAATATTTTATTGGAGTATATAAGGTGGAGCTCACAGTTGAGCGTATCGAGTAGTAATACTCCCTACCGAACACTACCTGTAGCAAATTTTCACACCAACCAAGTGTTAATATTCACCAGAGTACGCCAGCTGATAAGCTACGCTCGACCTTGACAATGACGTCATCGTGACGCCATCACGGCACCAGGTCACCTGTTATCGTTAGGAGTGTCTGCTGGCCATACATTTGTTGTTTAATCTACGCTTGACTTTCATTATTGATTATTCCATATTATGTAAAATTTAAATGATTTTAAAGAATTTCCTATTAAATTTTCTAGAGAGCTGTAACAGTAAACTGAGTTCAGTAACAAGACTTATATGATTGCGCCATAATCATCTTACTTTCATTTCTCATTTATACTAGGCTTAAAGTACCAACATTGGTAGGTCACCATTTCACTTAATTAAAAGTATTAGATTTCCGGTAACATTGGAGCCGTTAGTGATCCATTGGTCTTCGTTAGAAAATAACAAGACAGAGGTAACTTCCAACGTTGTGCTTTTTGTGCGATGGGGGCCCTCGGGCCCATGGTGTATAAGGGTAGAATCAAATATTATATTTTTATACTTTTATTAGCGAATTTCCTATGGAAAAGTGATTCACATGACCCGCTTGGTTACAGTTACGCCCGGGACCATGATAGAAGTTCATAACTCAACCCTCTGAACACGTTTTAGGGGATCCTTCAAAACTATATATAAGTTTAAGCACATATATGTGTCGACACGTTAACGGCCTCAATTATTGTCTGATTATCAACAAAATCTGTGGAGTTGTTCTTTCTGGAATAACTTAGACGAGTTCGTTGGGCATGCAATCGAATTACATTAACTATACTTTTGGAAAGTTTGTACCCCAATTTATTTACAAGTTAATTTTTGAAAAAAAATCTAAGTTTTCTTTTCACCTCAAAAACCTTCTTTTCACCTGTTTCAGCTCAAAAACACACGATTAAGTCATTTCAATCACAACCCTAGGTCAATTGGTTACTGAAATATTAGTTCCATAAGTCTGTCGCTAGTTTTAGGCGCACGCCACAGTTATAAGAAAGCGACATCTGGCTATAATTTCTTCTTTACATCACATCCTCATCAGACAAAGATGCAAGAGCGATTGATTACGAGAGAGTGTGGCGTTACTTAAAATCATCAAACACAAAACATTCAGTAGAACAAAATTCGTTCCTCTTATCGCCTTAAAAGAATAACTACATAAATATAAAATCTACTTTTAGAATCAATTACTACACTCTTATTAATATTATTACCTTTTTTAAACGGCGACCTTTTCATGTAGCTATTTTAAACTAGGTATAACAAAGATAATTTAATTTTACTATTTGTTTAAAATTTTATTTTGTATGAATAAGATGTGTGTAATATCACTGACTTAGGTCGACACGTTTTTCTGACTGTAGTGTTATTTAATAGCGCAAAAGATAATGAGATCTAATGGACCTACAGTTTAACGTGGAATCCGAACCACGGCCTCTGAATTACAAATTGGTCTAATTATGAAGATGGTCTTTTGCGGATCAACGTAGTATTCAATAGTGCGGACGTTAATCCACACAAAAGAACACTACATCCACCGACCATCGCTCACAACTATCCACAATTCGTGACCACTAAGTAGCTGGATTTCAGGACATACCACCAGAGTATTGGCAGGAGCTTAAAGGAATTTCACTACGGTTAACGGGCTAAATAAAAATTCTTCTCTTACAACGCTTGTGCAGAAAGCACGTAATCTCGCACTTTTACCAAGTACAACTTCCACTTTCTGAAACGATAGGAAGTGATCGTGATAACAAGATCGTGAACCGAAGTCGTCTCAGCCAAAGGAAGAAACCGACCCGGCGTCTGTAAAAGGAGACGATTGTCTGGAGAGTAAAAGTAACCTCTGAAAAAGGAATACATCCGGTTCGACAAGTTGCACAGAGGAAAAAATTGTTCACATGAAATAATTTACTGGCTTTACAGAGTAGCTTACGTCGAAACGTAATGACATCTTTTCATGTATGTTATCTGTGCATGTGAGATCAGCTGTTAAAACAAAAAAGAAACAAACACTTCATGATAATTTTTGTTAACAGCTGATCTCAAGGTAACTATAATTTAAAGAGTCAAGGGTCGCATAAACGAAACCGGCGACGTCACTGGTACAGAAATCTCTATATATAAAATTGAATGTATGTCTGTCTGTCTGTATGTCCTTTATGCGTTGCCAAACTACTTGATCGATGAATTTAGGAAGTTGAGTGTCATCTGTCTGAAACGAATGATAAAAAAGAAGTTATTATAATATCATGATCTTTTCTATAAAACAACAAGGTAGGTTCAGAAAAAACACTCAGATTATTTGTTTTATAGGAAAGTAATATCGTCATATTGTACTATGTAGAAACAAAGCCGTATTGCTATTCGTTCAACATGACCAAACTTAAAAGTAACTGTCAGGCGTTACGAAGTTCGCCGGGTCAGCTAGTATTTCATAAATATATAGCAATAATATGTTGTCTGATATTGGAGTGGATTTTAATTCACTCCAGCGGCCAGGAATGTCAAAACCGTTCAAACGTCACAATGATTGATCCTAACCTAATTAGAAATCATTTTTTGCAATTATGTTTTTCTAACTATACAACGATAGAAAACCTTTTATTTTATTTACAGCCTAACATAATAAATAGGTTTTACGACCGTAAACACGTTATTTATAGGGAAATATGATTGAACCATATCTTAGAAGCTAACCAAATTTTAAAATAAACTCTCTATGTCATGGTCAGAAATTACCATATGTTTGGCGGGAAGTTGGCTCGTGACTCACTTCCATCTGTATATTTCTAGTTATCTTGCATTATCATAGTTGTTATCATCATGATACGTTTTGCTACAATGTTAATTATTATTATATTAGGACAAATTAAAAAATACTTTTAGGTTCGCTATGTTATAGTTTTATCAGTCACCAAGTGATGTAACCGGATGAAAATAAGAAAGGATCATTTTTTTGTATTAATTATTAATATGGCTTTCAGACTTCAATCAAGATATCCAATTGGAGATAATATAATTTATAATATACTGTTTTACTTATACCCATATTAACTTTGACTCTCACTCATTTGAAATGTAATAATTATATCGTTTATCGCTTTTACAATAAAAACTGTATAACATATACATTTTTTTTATAAATTTATAATACCAAAATTTTGTAAAAAAAGCTTTCTATGTTCTATATGTTTGTGATATGCTTCTCTATAACAATATTTCCTGGATTTTGTTTTTGAAAATGATGATTATTTCTTTCTTAATCCTGGTGGTTAATTTATGGATATAAATAATTTTTACTATTTAAAATTTTACTTCATCATTAACAATTAGAATTTTACAAAAATTACTTAGCATATTTTTTTTCTTAATTTATAATGCTAAATTTTGGTCTTCTATTTGTAGAGGGCTTCTTTCAGCAATGGGTTCTCTTTTCTTGAAACGTATGATGTCGTTTTCATTTTTGATTGTTGCAGGTAATTTATTAATCAAATTTATTCCATTGTTTGTTAAATGTTTTTAATGTGGTGTTGTAATGACAAATTTTGAGGTAAGAACTGTCTTTAATTCGTGAAGTTTTTTTAGATTAAAACAATTCTATTTTGTTTTACAAAAATCTATGTTTTCAATATAAATGCAGATGGACGAGTTAGTATTTTATAATTTTTAAACATTTTTTGCATGAATGATTTTTTCTTTTTTAACTGTCCTGATTGCAATTATTTGCAGAATAAATACTTTTTGGTTTCCTTTGAAGAATTACCACATATTGGTACGGCACATGGGGTAGGTTACTACATTATTAATGTAAATTATTGTTTAATATATCTTGAATTATTAACATTTTCTCTTACGATATACGAGTATTGTTCGCCAACACTGGAGAATCAGCGTGAAAGGAATCTTCTAGGTCAAAGGCACTATTTTATTTCTAATTAACTAAGTAAACCTATCGCGAGGTTTCAATTTCCTCAGTAAGGTTTCAGCGGCACCGGTACAGTTCTTTTATTTCCTTTTCGTTGGAAGAGAAACACTTGTAGCTCTATTGAAGTTGACACGACATCTCCTTCCTTCAATTACACTGCAATCTTTTAAACTTGCTGGGAATTCTGAGTTATTCCAATATCTTTATGGACATTGTGATGCTGATAGACATTGTGTTCAAATCCGTATTCTAGTCTAAAAAAATAAAATACTTCATTAGTTTAAATAAACATTATGTTTTCGTTGTGCTGTAGTTACCATTTACACGATTCGATATTAAATCAAAGAAATTAACGTGAATTTATTAAGTATATGTTTTAATACCTGTGTATTTTTATAGCTTTATACAGATATTAAAAAAAAGCTACAGCACCTTTTAACACATACCGGGTGAGTTTTAAACGTGATCCAATAGCCAACTTTGTAATTACATGACTTAGCACCACACTTGCTTAATTTTAACTTTCAATATAAATTAATTTTCAATTTGGTGTTTTTCAATATCTGTAATCGTTTAGAAGCTACGAGGACTTGAAGTTTTGATTTCTTTAATATGAGGTTTTTACCTGATCCAGTTGTTAACATATTATGCAATTTATTCGCAATTACATACAACTCATGATGAAAAATTCCTGTCCACGTAGCTCCTAAACCATTACAGATATTGAAAAACAGTCAATTACAAAAATGTTTTATTTTAGAGAGTAGAATCCAAAACAAAATAAAATACAGAATGTTCCATAAGGAATTTTTAGGTTAGCCACCATTTTTAAAAATGGCGTCCATATTGGAAAAATCAGAAATTATATTCCTGAGTGAAACTTAAAATTGAGCAATTTCCAAATTTAAAGTGTAAATAATTTAAAGTCGTGTAATTAAAAAGTTAGCTATTGGAACGCTTTAAAAACGCTCACGCTGTATACATCTGCATAACCTTTGACAATGAATTCAGCTACAAAAGAATTAGGATTATTAAGCCTAATATAAAAGTTAAATACATTTTTGGTTATTCGGAATTTTAAGAACTGCTATTTTAAAATTTTGGCCTATATATGAAAAAAAGCAAAATTATTCTACTACAATTGGTATTTTAGCACTCAAGCTTTTAAAAGGAAGACGTTCGAAATGCATCAAAATTCATATTTTAAAGTATTCTACCATATTTGGGAGAGTGTTTTATGTTATCGATGTATAGTTCAAGTATTGTTGTTATCATAAATGAATGTAAGCAGGCGGGATCAGCTGTTGAGGTACTGTATATTGTTGAGTTTGTTTATCGTGGGTGAAGTCACAGCTATTTCAGGCGATGCCACTGCCACAGCTTCTGGTGTAGGTTCTACTCTCCGAGAAGAGCTGTTTCCGGATTGGTTTAATATAAATATATCTCGTACCCTTTTTGTAATTTCATGGTACAAAACAATTTCGAAACATTTTAAAATATTTTAATTATTTTTAATACCATACACGTCAGGTTAGGTAATTGGTCCCCTTCTCCTGTAAATTCGGATATCATAGTTTACTATAAGTTTAAGAGTGGCAAGATAATTGTAAAAAAAATAAGAGTTAGGGGGTTTGGTTTTCCAAATTAAATGTTGTTGCTCCAAGACCCAATTTCACTCGTATAAAAAATACAATTATATATAAATATTTTTGTATTTATTTATCTCATACAAGTTCCTACAATATTTTACCCCACCAAGTTTGAATTGAAAAATTGTCACTGGGGATTTATAATTAATACTTAAACAATGATGATTTTAAATATAATACAATTGAAATAGAGGTCAATGAGGACAGAAAATTATGTATTTGAACTCACGCAACTAGGATCTGCCAAAAAATAATAAAAGAATCCAAATCAAAATAAACTGTGTCAATGGACTGACACATACTTTCTCCCTTAAGTAAATTTTAAAACCGACAACCTTTAATAAAACGATAAAATTCGTTTTAAATTTAGATAATTATAATTTAATAAATTATTGTTTCAAAAATATCATCCAATTACTGAAAATAACAATAGAAAACAATTAATTGTTAGAATTTTAGGGGGGCAAACCCCCCTCCCGGTAATATTAAGCTTTTTTGGTTGGATTTTGTTGGGTAATGTGACCTTAAGCTGCATACCATTTCATGGAAAACGGATAGGAAATAACGAAGAAATTGATTTTTTAATATTCTCCTTAAGAATAACATTGCACAATCTCAGACAATGTTGATTGGGGACAATAAATTTAACTATTTTATTTCTATTAACCGTTAGTCATAGACACATAATCCACAATACTAATTTGTAAAGTTTTTAAAGCTGTTTTTAATGGTCGGAGTAAAATTATACTTTACCTGTTTGTTTTCGCGGAAAATTAAAAAAATGATTTTTTCTGACTTTTAAAAGCTTATAACAAATGATATAAAATTTTTTTTTGTTTATCTTATGACTATAAATCCTACAATATTAAACGTTTTTGAAATCATTTTTACTATTTTTTAAATACATTAAAAATTTAAAAATTCGAATGGGAATTATTACCTATACGAGTTTCATAAAAACAAAATATGTTCTTTTGGCTCTGCAACCAAATAACACAGACACTGACAAGAACACTCAAAAAATTTTTATTTATATAATAAAATAGATTAAAATATTGTTTTAATTTTCGTTTAGTTTTGGATAATGTTTTTCTGAATAAAAATTTTTACGTGATGTCTTTTTTGTGTGTGTCTGGATGGGGCCACACTACATAGATAAATTTGGCATGTATGTAATATTCACGGTATCGGCGTTTTTCTTTTTTTGAATTGATTTTTAAGGGTAGTTCAAAATTAAAAACGTGAAAATAAATTTCTCAAAAAAAATCTAACGATTTTTATTAAAATTGACAGTTTATAGTGTACAAAGTACTAATATTTGCACCCGCATATTGTAAAATGACGGTTCAAAAGTTATGGGCTTTATGTCAAAAAATCAAATTTTATATTTCAGCGAAAACAATAAAAGTATTATAACTTGACTGGTACATTGAAACAGCTTAAAAACTAAACAAAATTAGTATTTGAATTATTTGTCTACGACTAACGGTTCCAGAGAAAAGTTAATTTACTGTCCATGATAAACACAGTACGTTGTCTGAAATCCGTTATTCTTATGGAGAATATTAATATCAAATTTCTTCCTTATTTTTTAACCGTTTTCCATGACTTGGTATGAAGTGTAATCAAATCACCCAAAAGAACAATAAAAAAGTTGGTTTCGAGTTCATATTGTCAAACAATTAATTTAAATTTGCTCTCTTGTTTTTATTTTCAGAAATATGATTATTTTTGAAACAATAAATGATTAATGATATTTATTAGATGAATTTGGAGAACATGAGTTTTATTATAGTGGTCTTTCTTGTTACTTAAAGAAAACACTCAAAAAACCACTTTTTTATTTAAAATGGATATATCCACCAGAAATTCAAATTCGAAAGTTCTGACGAAAACAATACTTTCTCCTCATACTAATCATATAGGGGGAGGAAGTAAAAATGTTATGTCACAACAACGGGCCTATCCATATGTCGTCTATTTTAGAATAATTCATTATTTATATTCCTCCAAGAATTTGTTTGGTAAAAACCAGTGTTGTCTTGTAATTTAACTTTTTTAAGTTCTGGGTAAACATTTAAATATTTTAATTTTGACTTGATGATGACTTAAAATATGTGTTGTAAAATAAAATTTAAACAAATAAATTTATACAAATAATTAATATATTCATAGTTATGCACTTACACTACGGATCTCTACCGGATAGACGATAAAGATTTGTATTGAAGAAGAATCATGAATAAACTTTCCTCTTGTGCTCTCGATCTGGGCGAGCTGTGCTAAAACGCTAAATCAGATATTCGTAAGGCATTTGGAAACACAAAAATTAGATTAGATTAGATTATTGAATTAGCGACCATACTACAAGGTAGGTATTTTGCCAAGTAGGCCTATGAATGAGGATTGAGTGTAAGATGAAAGATGATTGTGGCGCGATCTTGTAGTCTTGTTACTCACTAAGACTGGCATGTTCCTAAGAGAGAACTTTTAATTAATATCCCAACAGTCGATGGCAACTAAGGGACGTACAGTTAAACGTGGAGTCTGAACCACTGCTCCTGAATTACGAACTGGTATAATTTTGATAGTCTTTGAGGGTGAACGTAGTATTCAGTAGTGCGGACGTTAATCCACACAAGAGAACACTACACCCACCGAATGAAATGGCGACCTACCCAGGTAGGTGTTTTAAGCCAAGTATTAGTTTTGTTACTGACAATGTTCCTGAGAATGAGGAATGAGGCTGAGAATGTTCCTTAGACAGGACTGTTAAATACTAGCCTATCAGAAAATGCCATCTAATAAGGGACCTACAGTTTAATTTGGAGTCCGAACCACTGCCTCTGAATTACTCTGGATGGTCTTTGAGGGTGAGCGTAGTGCATTCAACAGTGCAAACGTTAATCTAAAACCGCATACATATTCCGTCGCTTAAAACTATCGACAATTTAGCACCCATTAGCTGATAGGCACTGGGATTTGTTACAATTAAAAACAAGGCTTGACACAAAGCCATGTAAAGCTATGTAAATGACGTGGTGAGGGGGGGAGGGGGACAATCGACCACGTGTTTGGAGTCGCGTGACAGGAATTGAGTGAATAAGGGTCATTCGCACGCTCGCGCTCCAGGCAAAAATAACCAACCATTGTTTCACTCACTAATTTCAAAATGAATTTGAGTTTTTTATTTTAGAAATCACTAGCTGACCCGGCGAGATTTGTAACGCCCAACAGTAAATTCGTGTTAACTTTAAGATTGGCTATGTTCCGAAACATTACGGCTCCCTTGTGAAAGATTAAATATTTTGGGTCGTAGCATAGTTAATAACAATCCTGATACGATAAGACATATTAATAACATTACCACAAAACAAATAAATCTAAGTGGATTGATTCACAATTTTCCAAACTAACCCAACTAGGTTTTATAGAAAAGATTAAATTTTCTGAATTACGGCACTGTTTATAATACTCACGTAATCTATCATGAACACAGTACGTTGTCTAATGTTAATCTTATGGAGAATAACTAAAAATCAATAACTCGCTTATTTACTTAAATATTCTTTCACTTGCCCTTGTAATTCTTATGGAGAATAGATAAATTGGTATAGTTCGCTTTACTATCGACATAATTTCAAAAAGCGTTGTATGTGTTTTTCCTTAATTATAATGCCTTTATGTAAAACAATCCTTATTGCAAACCTGCATATTCGATTAGGCCTACTATGATAGGAATAATATAAGTTTAATGAAATTCGCTCTGCTCACGCCAGCGTGCTGCGTGTGATCTCGTTGATGAATATGACTAAAATGCATTACTAGGCTTTAGCCACTCGGAGCAAAAATAAGTAAAAAAATTCAAAGATCATTAAAATCGGTCCAGCCGTTTTCGAGCTATAAATGATGTAACTAACACGACTTTCATAAATTAAGATTTTAATAATGTATGAATGCAGAAACAGTTGCTAATTTAAGTGATTGCCCGTTGAAGATGAAAATGCACGCAACTCGGTAGGCCTACCCATGAGAGGTAGAGAGATGTGCAAATTGTCCCAGAATTGCCATGAACGTGCCAGAAATTTTATATGAATTTTTCAGCTGGTTATTAATTTCTGTTTAATCACTTCAGTTAATTAGTTTTAATCAATCACATAAGTTAATCACATCTTCAGTAAAACCTATAATGCCTAGAAATGTGCCTAATAACGTTAAAAACTCAGTTGTTGGGAGTTAATTACATAAAATAATTACATTATTTGACTGGAACGTGGGCCAGTTTTAAGTATGGAAACCCCTTCCCCAAAAGGTATAGATAAGCGTTGCAAAAAGATCTTGTTTTAACGGAAAGATAGAACCAGAAAAATGTAAGAAATTTATAACTGACCAAATTCGGTTTCATGGGGTATAACACGTAAAAGTAGTAAAAATATTATAATTCCAAGCCGTATACAGTCAAAACTCTAATTTTATTTATATATTTATGAACTCTCCTGAAGACAATTATTACCTATTAATTATTCTTCTAAAACAAGTACAATGTGACCAAGTAATGCAAAAAACTTGTTAAAGGTTTGAATGAAATGTGGGATGAAAACCTGGTTTAAATGCATCGGTTGACATTCTGTTATCGTATTCTGGAGGGTGAGTCATGTCGTTTTGGGGGGAGGCGGGAGAGTGACTCACCACTCTTGGCGCGAAAATACCAAATTCCCCACTTCAACGGTGGAAGAGAAAATGCAGATTACATCTTCAGAAAAAAATTCTACTACAAGTACATTTTCTGTATTGTAATTTTATTTCATTACACAAACGTATGGTATTTACTCAGTAAGTTTTGTTCATGATATTAAAACACATTATGAACCATAGTTTTGAGCCATATATTTTAATAAATGAATAGTTAAAATCACAATTTTTTAATTTGAAAAATAAGCCTTATCTATAAAATAAGTAATCTACAATAGTACACCTATACGCAATAAATATATAACATTTCTATTTTTTTAATGGGTTGTTCTACAAAACCGTGAAACCTGTTTTTCATAATGTCTTAACCGATTTTAACGTTTACAGTGTCAAATTTGTCGTCTCGGTATTCAGTTTTGAAATAAGGGGTTGGAATTTCAGATTTTTTCCTGTCAGGCGCAAGTCTCAGTCAAAGTGAGAATAAACCAGCCCTTTTCTAAGGGTTGTATGTTGTGTTGACGAAATACGAGAATGCAGTCGTAACAAATGAATAAAAAGAAAGAAATTCTCAGTTCATTTGTTTAGTATTTTAATTTCAAGTTAGATAAATTTAAAAAATCGTTAGTGCAAATTACGTTAAGCTAACATTTTAATATGGTATAATTTTTAAGTAGGTTTCAAATCAACAACAAATGTAAACAGACTAAAATTTTATTTTATTTGACTGCTCTGCTGATTATTTATTTTCCTTAAGGCATATCTATGATTTAACCTATTTCCCACAGGGAAGTAAATACAGTACACACATTTTTATGACCATTATTGGATTGGAAAATACATTATGTTCCATGCTACATTATATCCAACCGTTTGCGGCTTGTAGAAACGCGTTAGTGTTGTTGGATTTGTAAGTGAAGTATATTGTTTTACAAAATTGTTGCAACGTTTTCAAGCATAATTAACATTAGTTGTTGCTAACGTGATAAAATTATCGAAAACTGAATTACATAAGATTACTCTTAACAGCCTATCGTCCTACTATACAACTAAATGTTCCAATATTGAAGTTGTGATAAATAGCAGCAATTTTAAGACCATTCCTCAATAATCTATCAGATCACAGGTAGTTTCACTGATAAGCGTCAGCTGTCCAATAATTCATCGATAAACAAACCACACCCACAAGTTGCATGACCTGTCTCGGCACGCTATCTGTAGGAGCTTTGGTCAACTAATTGCCCCGTGTCGGTAATGCAGTACGTCTTCGCGTGCACCAAGAACGCTGTTTTTAGATCATCTGCAATGTCTTGTAACTTACTCTTGTTTGCTTTTAAGGACGTTTCTTTAAAAAATGTATTTATTTCCCATTGGGGAATAGCTTGGCTTATATCATGGATCTAAGCTAGACGTGTTATTCGATGTATTAAAGGGAATGTTTTCAGTTCCTCTAAAAGCTGTCCTTCTAACCATATGACGTCACTTCCGTTTCAAATGTTGGTTTGAGGGATTGGCTATAGGCCTACCCCCAAGAGCTAAGACATATCAGTGTCAACAAGAAATACTGAAAGTTTGAGAAATAAATTACGAAATTACACATGGAGATAATATTATTTGTAGCATTCTCAAAGTATAAGAACCAAGAGTATTTTATTTATGTTTGATATAAATCAAATTTATATTTACTTACAATCCTAGAATCTTTGGAGGAAATAGTACAGTAAATATACAGTGTAATACAATAATTTTATATAGTATATTCTATTTGCAGAGCAAAATAACATAAAAATATTATCATTTTCAGTTACCATATAACATATTTTTATAATTCAATTGTTATGGGTATAATATGTTTATTTTTGTACACTGTAGTGCTGCTTTTCTACCTAAATATGTGCTTTATTTGGCCCTCTCAGTATCAGAATTTTTGGCAATTATTACTATGGCCCAGTCCCATGATGGTCAGATATGGTAGGTTCTACTATAAATAGGGATATGGAAGTTTGGAAAAATTACTAAAACATGAGGATTTGGCTCTTATTTTACTGCCCCATTGATGACCACACTAAGAGCCTTGATAAGAGGTGGATATAATTTCCAAACTTGGTTGAAAGACCTACAAATTTCAATATGATCAGAATTAAATTTTTATTGCATATTAATTCATCAAATATTAGGGTTTACATTCGATAACTAAACATGTAATTAACCAAAAAATACAAATTTTGGTTTAGCTGAAAAATTGTATCCAGTTTTATAATAAACCGTAATTCAGCTGATCAGATCATGTTTAAAATACTGTAGGTCATAATATTGTTGAACTGTATATTCATTCTAATGTTTTGGTATTAGATATTTTAGCTGCAAAGATGGATATTCTGAAATATATTGAAAATACTGTATGTATAATTGACCTCTTCCACATATAATAATTTCTACAAATATCTTAGTTTTAATTTATAAACCTTAGTTAGTTTAGCTTTATTTAAGGTTAATTCATATTAACTTGAGCAACAATTAAACAAATAATATAGGCCTGGAACAATAAGTTTAACAATCCAATAAATAATTTTTTTCAGATGTCAGTGAATGGCGAAGAGAAACCAACAACGGAGCCAGAAGTAAAACCAGTGGAGGAGGCCCCACCTCCTGCTGCAGCAAAGCAGCCAGAAGAGAAACCTCCGGAGAATAAGCCAGAGGAAAAGAAGGCGGAGGAGAAAAAAGAAAAAGACTCTGCGAAGGCGCAAAATGAATCTAACACAGCTGTGGAGAATGGGGAGGTTAAAACTGGAACAGGTGACACATCGAGTACGGAAGTGAATACAACGCCTTCGGCTGGTGACAAGCCTGTTACTTTCAGGGAGAGGTGAGCTCGGGAATCCAACTAGATTGTGGTTAAAACTACTCCCTTCAGTGAAATTTAATTGTAAACTAGAGAGAAGAAAAAACCAAAATACAGTGCTTGGAGTGTTTCCAACATATGGAAATCGAAACCTAGACATTTAGCTTTTTCTTATGCTTAACTTTTGGAGCTTGGAACTCAGTTCCCGCAGTGCTATGAAATATTCGAGTTCAACTCTTCTCTACCATTATGTGAAAAATGTGTCAGCATTCAAATAGTGTCATAAAACCATTAGGATATGAACCTAAAAATAACAAATACTCATACCGTATATAATTGATATTCCACAGTTTCTAACAACTTACCCATCGGGTTTGGGTGTAATATGATTTCCCTGCTCTAAATCCTTACCATTTTTTATTTGATATATTTTGCTCTATGAAAGTTTTTGCTTATTAAGTAAATTGAATAATGAGACAACCATTGGAAATTATTGTGTACAAAACTTTAGCATTATTAAAGGACTTGAATTAATTATATAAATTGAAACATGGTTGCTAAATGAAGCAAGGCAGTTACTAGTGAGTCATTCTCAATTTGGTGAAAGTATAAGTGAGTAAATGAGCTTATTCCAATGAATACAAGTATATAGAATATACAAGTACATAAGAAAGTAACTAATTATCAACCTCGAATTTTAACTTACTAAATCCTGTAACGTGGCCAGGTGAAAGCCTCTAAGCTCAAAATCTTTCAACTGTTAAAAAAAACTTTATGCTGCCGTTGTAGCTTTTGCTTATAAGAATTTCATGCACATAATGACAATACACTTGGATAGATATCAAGAAAACTTTTTATATTCTTAACTAATGGAAAATAATGGAAATTTAAGGTTTCAATTATGTAAAATACCATTTTTCAAATTTTAAACAAATATTTCTTGTATTGTCACACATTTTAATATAGGATGGTAATAATTGAAGCATTTTAAACCTTAACATAGGCCTACAATAAATTGCTTAAAAACTCTTGTTGACTTTAGCCATGTGTTGGTCTTCTGATATAACTTCTTATTCCAAAAATAGTATCTTTGTAGGGTACTCCTATTGCCACTTGCAGATGGTGTCATTAGTATGTGCTCGTGAAGCACTAGTTATTTATTAATTATTTAACTTTAAGGAATAGAAATATCTACCATACTTCCTCAGTCGAGTCACTTAATTAGTTTATTTAAACTGAAAATCTTGTAGACGAGTATAATGGAGAGAGAGCCCAACATTCATAGAAAAGCTAGTAGGTCAGAGTCCCTTACACAGACTAATGACACTATCTGTAGGTAAAAACGAAAAACATCGTATCCTTGGTGTAAAAACATTTTTTAAATATGTCACTATCCTCCTTAAACAGTAAAAACAAACTTGTTATATAGTTTAAAATGAATACTGTAACTTCTTTAGATTTTACACAGGCAGTTAATGTATTTTTAAACATATTGATAAAACTGTTCAGGTTCCGGCAATTTTCCAAGTTTGGGGACACAAAATCAGATGGAAAAATGATTACTCTCTCCCAGAGTGACAAGTGGATGAAGCAAGCAAAAGTGATAGACAAGAAGATCACCACCACGGATACTGGCATATATTTCAAAAAATTCAAGTAAGTTAACTTTTTGTAGATCACTTTAAAATTAAATATTATTTTGTAAATAATAAAAGGTATAAGTCAACTGATGTGCTACTCTTTTTTTATCACTCTTAAAGAGTAAACTAAAAAATCAAATACTGTACATTAGCAAAACGATTTTATTATTGGGTACAGCAAATGTTAATCAACATAAGAGTTAATTGTTTCATAAATACCCATAAAACCTCTGTCACCCCCCCTAACAACAAGTACAAGATTTAGGGAAACTTTTCTTTCTCTGAGAAGGCAAAAAATGTTTTTGCATGTTTATCGGATGATGTAACCTTAAGATGTATTCCAAGTTTTATATAATTGATATCAGGATTAAGAAATAGATCTTTGTGTTCCCTTTGAAGAAGTACATGGTGTACCTTCTGTCACCATACACTATTTATCTGAAACAGTAATTTAACATTTCTGTGCCACCATTTTTTGTTGCGTATAATAATGATTAAAAATTCTAATATCTTAACATTTACAAGTCCATAACTTATAATGCTGGATCAAATTCCCCAAAGGTCAAAACTGGACCCAGTTGCTTTTTTGCCATTATTTTTTTGTCATGTTACTTCTTAACAACAGATCGACGTTAGGAAGTTACGGTAACAAGACCGGAGTTTGATTTGTTCTCATCTAAACATTACAAATCATCGAAAGTAGTATAAAAACACAAAAAAAGATAAAACTGTCATTTTTGTAGACATGCAGGTGATATCATATAATGTTGAATTTTCAGCCAGATCCTAATAAGCATTGTAAGCCAATCTATCTATATAATATTATAAAGAAGAGGTGGTTTCTGTATGTTTGTGGGTTTGTTGTGGCAAGTGAATGCGAAAAATACTGAACCGACCGGTTTGAAATTTCAGGCAAAGGTAGATCTTAAACTCATGCAACACATAGGCATACTCATTTCCTTAAAATCCTCTCGGGCTACGCCCTGTGAACGTCCTAAGTTTCAATGTTTACATTTTTAGAGAATGAAAACATAAAATTACTTGAATGTCAACAGCTGTGAATACTAAAATTTGACAGTTCGAGAAGAAGGAGAAGAAGAAGAAAGAGCTGCCGTGACCGTCCTAGGTTTCAATGTTTACATTTTCTAATGACAACATCCGTTTGCACTATATTTTGACAGTTCGGGAAGAAGAAGAAATAAAGTTGATTTTTCAGATAAACTGCTGGATCGAAATTAGTGAATTATTTGAAATAGCGGAATGGTAGATTTTAAGTTTTTTTCCGACGACTGTCTCTATTACATTAATCCTTATCCTCTCCCAATATTTGACATATGTTACTTTGAAATGTTGTAGACACTCCTGTTTTGTCATTTTGTAAACAATGAAGAATTAATTAACAATACCGTTAAGATGGGTTTGGGCCGTTCCCCATCAAAACGTTAAAAATGCCACTGGCGTAGAAATACACAAAATAAAAAAATACCTTAAATGTATCAGTAGAGCCTACACCTTTCAGCCTTTTTAGCCCGTGCGAAGAACGGATACTTTGGCTAGTATTTCATAAAAACCACCAGAAAATAATACGAAAGATAGCTTAAAGAAAGAAGTGTTTTGCACCCTTATAACAAACAAAATTTCTAAGTCAAATTTTTCCAGGTACAGCCAAACAGACAGAAAAACATCAATCCAAAAACTACTCAGGGTGCCGCAAAATTGATCATTACTCTCCGTGGTCAAAGTCGATAATTTAAAAATAATGAAAAAAAATTTCCTTACATTGATTTTAAATTGTTAGATAAAGACACTGACCAGCTATGGTGGGGTTTTAAGGTGAATGTAAGTGAAGGGTCATACATGCTTTGTCATACATCACCCGACCTATGTATTATACTCACACTCACACTCATACTAAACAAATTAATTCTCTATGTATTTAAGAGTCTTCTTCACCTTTGGGTTAGTAGCGATTTGGGGGAGGGGCCGAGCATTGGGTGAAGGATGGATAGGGGTCAATATTGTGCTTTTCTGAAAACATTCAGTCAGATTAGCATTCAAATTTTGCTGGTGGGCGTCCTGAAAACGCTACATATAGTGGCTGAGCCAAATTTTGTAAAAGGCTAGTAGGGCAGTAGTCTCCCATCAGTCGACTGGCTTTTGAGACGAAACATATTAATTTTGTCCCCCATTTTGGACGCCGTTTTTATCAAATTTTCTTGAAACATGGTAAAAATGTAGTTAAATAGTTATATTACCTCAAAATTGTGAACGAGAAAAAATAGTTTCAGCAATGTTTAAAAGCAACTCAATTTTCGTTACTTTTAAGATTTATATGTACTTACACAATTGATTTTCTCAGATATATCAGGTAGGATGACCCTATAACCAACATATATCTGTAAGAAAAAGAAGGTTTTAACATTACATCTTTACTTATTTCGCAAGGGAATACTGAGGCATGCTTTTTGTGTTTCCGCAGGAAGACTCTTAAGTCAGTCAGTCAATTTCATATCATTATACGCCATCTTCTAACAAAACTCAACATTATGTTGGTCCATATTGGTGAGGTATGAGGTATTATAGACTTTGTTGCATTTGGTTTATAACTATTAATATTAGTTGAACTCAATATTTTTACTGGTATTACTAATAACTCTCAAGCTTCACTATTTGATAAATTAGTTATCAATATAATTTAATCAACTTCTATATGCCATTTTCTGTAGGCAGCAGAAAATATCTCTTGGTGACTATGAAAAGTTTCTGGAGGATTTAGCTAAGAGCAAAAAGGTGGAGGTAGAGGAAATAAAGAAGAAAATGGTTGATTGTGGAACGCCAGGGCTATCTGGACCATCCGTAAGTAGCATGCTTTTGGGGTTGAAAAAATAGAAAACCAAACTAAAATGAATAGGTACTGTAATGATCCTATATGTATTTTAAAAATCATGTATTCTTTAATATTTATTTTCTTTCTGTTATATTTAGTTGCCCTTTGCAACTTTTGGAATAGTTTTAATTTGCCTTTTTCAAACAACTTTATTTCTGTTTTATTTTATGTTCAAAGTATTTTATCCTCTAAAAAATTTGAGTAGTTCATCTTAATTACCTCTAAAGTGGTGACTTTATTGACGTAATCATGCAATTTTTCTAGTCTTCTCTTATTCTATTTTAGTAACATAAAATATCCTGTGGCTGCGGAAGACATTCATAAAACTGCTGTAACAACACCTTTTGGCCTTTTTGAGTTTACTTATGTGTCTTTTGGACTTTGTAACGCCCAAACCTTCTAGCGCTTCATTGACAGTATACTCCGAGGTTTTGACTTCCGTTAGCCTTATACAGATGATATTCTCATAGCCTCAGACTCTGTAGAGCAACATCTTTCACACTTATGCCAGCTGTTCAAACGCCTGACGACTACTACTATTTGTACGAAGCCTTTACTTGACAAGGTGAAAAAATGGTGAGAAAAGGTGAAAAATTTGTACTCAAACCTAAGACAGCAAAGGACTTGGTAGGTTTTCTTTCTTTTTCGTAGATAAATTTCTAAACGACCTATTAAAGACCAATCATAAAGGTAATGCACCGATCAGTTGGACTGCAGAGAGTGAAACAGCATTCAAAACTTTCAAAAGAAGTCTAAGCAAACCTGTTATGCCATCCCATCCAGTATCAGAAGCCCAGCTAGTTTTTCTATGACGCTTCTGACCATTGTAAAGATCACAGCAGCCAAGTTAAAATACAGCGCAAACAACAGGGAACTGAAAGCAATATATTTATTTGTCAAACATTTTAGTCCGTGAGTTCATTATATTTTACAGATCACAAGCCCCTCATGTTTTCTTTTTGTCAGAAACTTGATAAGTGTTCATCAGTTTCAATATTTGGAGTACATTGGCCAATTTTCAACGGACATTTGTCATATTTCTGGGGATGGCGATGCAATAGACAACATTATCCAGGGTTGAGGCAGTCTCTGCCCCTTTGGACTACAAGACGTTAGCGGATGGATGTATTAGAAGTATTTAAAATATAAAAATCCCACAAGAACAAGAGTTTTAACAGATTCTTTTGTAACGACAAAACTCCAGTTCAAATCAAATTATATTTTCAACGCCTTCCTCCTTGCTCACAACTTATCTACACCAGTTGATCGCCTGACCACTGATAACACAGATAATGGAACTTTCCTGACAGTCTGTTCTTGGCGAAGTAATGTTGTGATGACAGGTGTTATATTTTAATAATATTTACTATTGTAATGTGTTGTAAAGGTTATGTTGGTTTTATATGTGAAGAAGCTACACATACATAATATATTTCTAATTGGATTTGTTTGAAAATGTTGTAAACCGAAACATGTTATGAAAAAATATAACATTGAACTCAGTCTGCAACTGAGGTATATATTATCTCTTGAATAACTTTATTATAATTTTTTAGCGAATTTCCATAGGGAAGAAGCTATAAACTTAGGTCTCATGGCAAAACTTAAGCCGGAGACCATGTTTTTTTTTCGCCTTTAGGTGCCCAGAGGCCAAAAACAATAGTCGTTAAAAATGTTATATATATATGTGTGTGTCTGTGAACACGATCAATCTCGTAAAAATGGTCCGATCGGGACCAAATTTAGGTCCAAAGTTTGAAATTTTCCACTGATAAACAAAAATAATATAACAGAATTAGTTTTGTTAAATCCTTATGGGATTTAATTTTCTAATTTCAAAAAAATAAAATATTTCTAAACCTTAGTTTTGGTAGTTTAACACATCAATATGTTGATAAGGACCTGGAAAATACTTTTTATTTGGTATTTTGTTTTTAATAAATTTCCTTTACGAGCAAATAAAAGATAATTAAACCCATCCCATGTCAAACGCCCACAGTTACATTGAGCGCCTGGACTGACTCCTGCCACCTCTTAAATATATATTATTATACCTATAATTGATGAGATGGAAAAATAGTCATTATAATCACTACAAGGTAACTACTGTATTTCCACTATAATGCATTTACTTGCTATTTAATGAATCTTTTGACAGGTTTGTAATATTGTAAGTGTTTAAATAAGGTAAAAAGGGGATGTTATTTTATCATGTAAATATTGACAAAGATTTAGCAGGGTTCAATAAAGTGTAGTACAAACTGTAGTACAAATAAGTAGTGGTTTACCCGTCATATAGGAGTTGAGTAGACTATATCCTAATAAATAAATAAGAAATGTACCTACCTAATCCTAGTGAGATTGCCATAGCTGTTCTTTGCTAAGCAGAGGCCGCCTAATCTTACAATTTTCCTTGATCAAAAATGAATAAGACAGTGTCAAATTGACATGAATGTTTCAGGCTGCAGCCAAAGCACAATCAACAGTGGACAGGTTGACTGATGTCTCCAGATACACTGGCTCGCACAAGCAGAGGTTTGATGAAGCGGGGAAAGGTAAAGGAATTGCCGGAAGAAAGGATCTTTCAGACAAGTCCGGTTATGTACAGGGCTACCAAAACAAGGACTCTTACAGCAAAACACACTAGACTGTTCTGTCTCATGTCTTGTACACATTTTTGTGTATTTATTTTGTAAAAATGCATCAACACACTAAAACTCATCTGCCACACCTCAAACGCTATTTAACTTTAGTGTTTGTAAAAATGGCTAGTGTGAAAACGTGGTCCCAAGTACTTGTAAATAAGCTTTGCATCGTTAGGTCTCTGAACACCGGTGTTGCAACTTTATTTTGTATGTGGGTTTAAAAAGGGCACATACTCAAGTCTAAAACATTTAATGGCTATGAAATGAATTATATTAAACATATTCACTACTTCAGGTGTTTTGATTTGTCTGTTAAAAATGTTGTAATAACCAGTTAAAGTATCTATCTTGGTTTTTTACTGCGTAAAAGTTATTCTTTTTAATGTTTAATTAAGTGATAATGTGGCAGTATATGTGATAAAGTACCAAGTTTTTGACCACTTACTGTAGTTTTATAAGGTTAACACCCTTGCTTCTTGGGCATCAATTTTCCTTGTTTAGATTGTAGACTGTATGTATGGTATCCTATTTAAAACTTTGACTTTATCCTTGTATAACCTCAATCCGTAGTTAGTACACAAAATTTCTTAAATATTTTATAATTTATTCCCCAGCAATATGTTTGACTTATATGCATTTATTTACTGGCCAGCTAATGGGAATACTCACATAATAATAATAATATTCTATAGATAAAAAGCAAGCAATGCAAATAAAATTTACTCATAAAATTTAAAAAAATCAAGTACCTACAGGATTAAGGCTTGACTTCACCTAACTAAGAAACATTGCATTGAAACATGTTTACACTGTCACTGCTATAGGAAACAATTGAATATGTTTATGATAAATGTTTTTTGTCTTCATAAACTTATTTCCCATACTTTTAATGGTGAAAATTTTGTTTTTCAAAATAAAATGTCAGGCACAGTATCAATTTTGATGACGAAATATTATTATCATGAAGCATAAAATTATCGTTGAAGTTGGCATTTTTGACTTTCTAAGCAAAGCTGAAACATTGTTCCATAAAAATTAATTATTAATGAACCGACCATTGGTGAAATCAAGCTTTAGTTCAAAATAAAACTGTTGAGCTCATACTAAATGTAATATTTTTTGTTAGAGTATAAATCTATCCGCCTGTATATGGTTTACAACTACTGTATTTTTGTTTGACACCTATTTCAACAATTTATTGTGTTTTCATAAGTTTTTTACTTGTTAAAAGTTTGTGAACACTGTACATTTTTTATATTTTATTTGTAAATTAAAATCAAATTATTTAACTATGTTGTAGTTTTATTAAGTTAGCATCAAAATCAGGCAATCATTTTAAAAAGAACCAGTTGAGCTCATGTTCTCTGGATTAGTGCTTCCTATTTTTTACTTGCAAGCAAAATCAAATGAAATAAGTGGTGCCCTCGACATATCATAAAATCCCTGTCACTTAAAAACAAAATTAGATTGTGTGTTATTCTCTATTTCTAAGAAATAAATAACTCAATTGAATAAAATAAAGTTATATTAAAAGAAACACTTCATTACAGAATTCATCCAACCTAAACATAAATATAAACAAATCCCAATACAAACAGCTGATTAATATAAATATTAATTTAACAGAAAGACAATCAGCACATCTCTCCCTCACAAGTTAAGCCGTTGCGGAGGTTTTATATTTCTCTTATTTGTTGTTATTTCTGATGCCGGAGATGTACTAGTAGTTCCTGTTGACGGGCTCTCTAACTTAATAATAGGAGCCTTTTTGAAAGGAGTAAGGTGCATGCGATTTCTTCGTAATAAACCTCCACCATCAGTCTCAACAATGTACGACCTGGGATCAGTATGTGGTCGTACAATTTTTCCATTTGTGGCTTTGTCCCTCACATACACCGTCTGTCCTTGTCTCAACTGATCCTTTTCTTTTGTGTTAAATCTCCGGTCAAACGATTGCTTTTTAGAAGCCCTTTGTCTTTCTTCTCTTGACTGAAGAATAGTAGAGTCCGATGTTTTTGGAATTAAGTTTTCAATTGCAATTGGGACAGTACCTCTTAGTTTTCTGCCCATGAGCAATTCTGAGGGGGAATATCCGTTCTCTAGAGGTGTAGATCGGTAAATCAACAAACCCTCATATAAATCCTTACACTTGAGGATGATTTTTTTAGCAGTAGCCACAGCTGATTCGGCTAACCCATTCGATTGTGGATAGTTAGGACTGCTAGTCTTGATAATAAATCCCCAGTCCCTTGCAAAAACTCTAAAGTCTTGACTGTCAAAAGGAGGGCCGTTATCACATCTCAATGTGTGCGGCACACCAAATCGCGAGAAAACATTCTTTAGAATGTGAATGGTGCTATGTGCATTCGTGGAGTTAGTTTGAATTATTTCCAAAAATCTCGAGTAGTAATCTTGTATCACCAGGTAAGTTTTTCCATTAACCTTCAAGAAGTCACATCCAACTAAAGACCAAGGTAAGTCCGGAAATTTTGTGCATATCAATGGTTCCTTTCTCACAGTCTGATTAGTCATACAAGTGTAGCAGTCTGTGACTTTTTGAGCAATGTCATTGGATATTCCTGGCCACCATACTGTATCCTGAGCGAGCCGTCTGCATTTAGTCACTCCTGTGTGACCCGAGTGCAATTTATCTAGCATCATTGTTTTAAGACTCTTTGGAATCACAGTTCTATTGCCTAACATTAGTAAACCATTATTCCAAGACAGTGAATCCCGAAACTTGTAATATGAAGAAAGCTTTGGATCTAATTTTCCAGCAGAAACCCATCCATTCTCTAATGCCTGTTTAACCATGTTGATTGTGGAGTCACTTTTTGAAGCGTCCTCTTTACCTAATGTTAAGTTGTGGTCCATTTGCATGGACTCCGACAGTTTATCGTCTCTAACCCCGACAACAATACGATCCCGTAGCATTTCATCTTTCATAGTATCAAAATTACAATTTTTAACTAATTTATGTAAAGAGGTCAAATAATTTTCAAAAGATTCATTTTCTAGCTGATTTCTTTTATTGAACCTGGCCCTTTCATATATTACGTTAACAGACTGAGCAAAATAAGTATCAAACAGTTTTACAATATTCTCATAAGAAACCTCTTTACTATCAATAGTAAACGAGTCATAGATGTACTCAGCTTCCTCCCCCATTGCAAGTAATAAAGCGCTAACCTGCGTTTCCTCTGGCTCGTAGTGTAGTAGAGAAGTAATCCTATACCTTTCAAATTTGCGAATCCAAGAGGCCCAGTCGGTACTTTGGCCGCAAAACTTCTCAAAAGGAGGTGGAACGTAGACATATCTACGTACTGGTGGATCTGCAGATGGCCATTGTCGATGTTGAGTAGAAGATCCATTCCCTGTATTAACATCTCGCATCCTTTCTGAGCCAGAATAATTTTCCTCAAAATTTACATCTACTTGCCTTTTTCTTCTATTTAAGGGCATTCTGACACCATGTGTTATTCTCTATTTCTAAGAAATAAATAACTCAATTGAATAAAATAAAGTTATATTAAAAGAAACACTTCATTACAGAATTCATCCAACCTAAACATAAACAAATCCCAATACAAACAGCTAATTAATATAAATATTAATTTAACAGAAAGACAATCAGCACAGATTGTATAAAGCAATAGTTGTCCCGGTTTAACTTCATGGATCTGAAACTTGGAAAACAGTTTCAGTGGACTGACACATACTTTCTCCCTTAAGTAAATTTTAAAAAGACAATCTATAATAAAACTATCATGTTCTATAAATAATTTAGTGGCCAAAGACAAACTTCGGTGCAGCGGTGCGGGGGCTTGCGGCGGTTCAGAGGTTGGCTTGCCTCATGATTTCTGGGGCCGTGAGTTCCTGCCCTGGAGCATCCCTGGATTGAATGTTTAATATCCTGCCCATAGATGTTTACATCAGAGCGGTTGCTAGGAAATGTGCATATCGCCTCCGTTGTGAGAATCTCTGGATGACTTTCAATGTACGTACCCTCGGTTGGTCACACCAGAATTGAGCAGGTAGTCAGATGTGAGGTCCTAGACATGCCTTCAGACCACCTTCACTCTAGATACGCTTTTGGTAAGTCTTTTTCAACAATGATTCCACCAAGGATTGACTGGCAAGATGGCGGCAGACCTCTTCAATCCTGTGAGTCAGAATGGTACACGGATGGCTCTAAGGGAAGCAAGGGAACTAGAGCTGGGATTCTGGAGATGCAAGGTGAGGTAAAGCTCTGCGTTCCCATGGGGGATTTCCCCATGGTGTTCCAGGCAGAAGTGGCAGCCATCATGGAATGTACTCTGCTCAACCTCAAGATGTGTCAGGAACAGGAGAACATTACCATTTTCTCAGATAGTCAAGCCACTCTCAAGGCACTGGACTCCTGTACCTTCGACTCCAAAATGGTGTGGGAATGCCGCAACGCAGTGTCTTCTCTTGGCAGTCATAACAACGTTACCCATTGCTGGGTCCCAGGTCACTCAGGTATTATGGGCAACAAAACTGCGGATCGTCTTGTGAATGATGACGTTTCGATACCATTCTTGGCCCAACAACCCTTTTACGGCATCTCCAGGGCGCATGTGGATCGAGAGATCAACACATGGGCACGTGAGTGTTACCACAGAAGATGGGTGGAGCTTCCACTCTTGAGGATCGTAGAGGACCTTCTACCGTTAGGTAGGTCCAAACTCAGACTCATTGTAGGTCTCATCACGGGACACGGACATATGAGGAAACATCTTGTTCGCATGGGATTCTTCTCTGGAGACCCAATCTGCAGGAAGTGTGGGCTGTCCGAGGAGACTCATCTGCTGTATGACTGCACCGGGCTTGCCGAGGTAAGGGCTACCACTCTCGGCGTTATGGAGAGGGGTTGCCACCTTCCCCGGGAGGAGCTGGTCGGAAGACTGCGGCAGTTCATCAGGCTTTTAAGCCTGGAAGGTCCATGAGACATAAAACAACAAGGGTTCCGCAAAAAGACATATGGCTGACGTGCTTTAGGAACACTGTTCCACCCCTTTGTGTAATTAAAAAATTGAGATATTTAGTGGAAAAAGTTCTAGACGCCACGAACTACACTGTGGTAGATTAGTTTTGAGGATATTTGAGTTTACAGCCCTGATTTCGTCTGTCAGAATTGGCGTGCTCCGCAAGACTCCATGGTCAATTTAACTTTCTACACTTGATAACTCGAAACTATGTTTTAGTCGCTTCGAACGTCTTCCGGGGCACTCATACATTTATTCCTATCCCCATTACCAAAGTTGCCAATCAGATTGATTGCCTTAAAGCCAAAGCCAATTTTGTTTTCTCAGGAATTTTCTATGTCGAGAGTTATATTCCTTGAAAAAATAGCATGACTGTGATTAGCAAAAGAAATACGTCAATAACATGATCATTTCGGGTAAATTCCCCAGTGTAACAAATTTTTTGACAAAATTAATTTAATTTCCCTATTACAATTTTCGGCCCCATCCCAAAACTAATACAATCTAGTAAAGACTAGAATAAAAATGAAAAATAATTCACTGGCTATCAATCAGCCCAAACATCCAAGGTCAGTCGTAATAATCTAAACGGCTAAAAGGTATAAATAAATGATTTTTGCTTGAGGATGCTTGGAGTGATCGATCGTTTGAGAACTTCAAACTGAGTAGCCTTGGTTTGATTCCCAGATGGGACACATCTATTTTTACGATTGAGTACCTTAGGAAAAAAATTGTTGTTGTTGTAGGTAAAAAGTTTTTTGAATAGTCACATTTGATTCAGGGAGGTTAAAAGATACTTTACTGTTTCAATCACAATAAAACCATTTTGCCTACAGTATAAATTTGCTCGAGTATAAAAAATCCAGATTGGTGACCGGTTGGTGGCCTAATTCCATATAAACTCTTATACAGTAAAAACATTTAGGCTTGTCATAATGTTATCTTTGAGGTTGTTAAGATTAGATTAGGTTTGTCTCAGTTTACAAATTACTAAATGAAAGTAGTCAGTGAAAACTTCATAGATTCAGCTACTTTCCCAGCCTTTATGACCTTTGCAACAACTCTGTTACCTATCTGAGCTTGTTCCAATGGTGTTATAGTTAAATTTGAGACATGAATCTTATACGTTGCCCAAAAAATATTGTGAAACATTGGTCCAAGTATTTTTGAAGGTATTGTCTTAATTTGCATTAATGCAATACAAAATGCTTTTTATCTCTTTCTCATTGTATGTATAAATAAAACATTGGTGGAACTTCTAATAAACGTGTTGATACACAAACTACATTGATACGATAATCCAAATAAAATTATAGTAAAACATTGCACTACTCTGATTTGATGATATATTACAAACACTTTATTTAATGCAAAGTGTTAAATTACAGAGTGTGGCTGCATCATGATGTCAATGGTTACATTGTAGGCCTGACTGTATAAGTTGTACTTTCTATAGCATGGGCACTCTTAATGACTTCAGAAGATTAAAAGAGAGATTGTACTTTATATATAGTCTTGGATTAATAGATGCAAGTGTTATATGAATAGGCCTAGTCAGTAACAAGGCAACAATATCACAATCATCTTAAACTAATTTCATAATTGGCTTAAAATACCTGGTTAGTTTGCCATTTCATTGGAATGGTATTATATAACTGTGAAGCATTAAGAGGATCGCTAGGTTGAGATACCATCCCTTACGCATTGATTGCAGTAAAATATCTACAAACCTATCCCTAGAGCACATCTTGTTCGCATGGGATTCTTCTCTGGAGACCCAATCTGCAGGAAGTGTGGGCTGTCCGAGGAGACTCATCTGCTGTATGACTGCACCGGGCTTGCCGAGGTAAGGGCTACCACTCTCGGCGTTATGGAGAGGGGTTGCCACCTTCCCCGGGAGGAGCTGGTCGGAAGACTGCGGCAGTTCATCAGGCTTTTAAGCCTGGAAGGTCCATGAGACATAAAACAACAAGGGTTCCGCAAAAAGACATATGGCTGACGTGCTTTAGGAACACTGTTCCACCCCTTTGTGTAATTAAAAAATTGAGATATTTAGTGGAAAAAGTTCTAGACGCCACGAACTACACTGTGGTAGATTAGTTTTGAGGATATTTGAGTTTACAGCCCTGATTTCGTCTGTCAGAATTGGCGTGCTCCGCAAGACTCCATGGTCAATTTAACTTTCTACACTTGATAACTCGAAACTATGTTTTAGTCGCTTCGAACGTCTTCCGGGGCACTCATACATTTATTCCTATCCCCATTACCAAAGTTGCCAATCAGATTGATTGCCTTAAAGCCAAAGCCAATTTTGTTTTCTCAGGAATTTTCTATGTCGAGAGTTATATTCCTTGAAAAAATAGCATGACTGTGATTAGCAAAAGAAATACGTCAATAACATGATCATTTCGGGTAAATTCCCCAGTGTAACAAATTTTTTGACAAAATTAATTTAATTTCCCTATTACAATTTTCGGCCCCATCCCAAAACTAATACAATCTAGTAAAGACTAGAATAAAAATGAAAAATAATTCACTGGCTATCAATCAGCCCAAACATCCAAGGTCAGTCGTAATAATCTAAACGGCTAAAAGGTATAAATAAATGATTTTTGCTTGAGGATGCTTGGAGTGATCGATCGTTTGAGAACTTCAAACTGAGTAGCCTTGGTTGATTCCCAGATGGGACACATCTATTTTTACGATTGAGTACCTTAGGAAAAAAATTGTTGTTGTTGTAGGTAAAAAGTTTTTTGAATAGTCACATTTGATTCAGGGAGGTTAAAAGATACTTTACTGTTTCAATCACAATAAAACCATTTTGCCTACAGTATAAATTTACTCTAGTATAAAAAATCCAGATTGGTGACCGGTTGGTGGCCTAATTCCATATAAACTCTTATACAGTAAAAACATTTAGGCTTGTCATAATGTTATCTTTGAGGTTGTTAAGATTAGATTAGGTTTGTCTCAGTTTACAAATTACTAAATGAAAGTAGTCAGTGAAAACTTCATAGATTCAGCTACTTTCCCAGCCTTTATGACCATTGCAACAACTCTGTTACCTATCTGAGCTTGTTCCAATGGTGTTATAGTTAAATTTGAGACATGAATCTTATACGTTGCCCAAAAAATATTGTGAAACATTGGTCCAAGTATTTTTGAAGGTATTGTCTTAATTTGCATTAATGCAATACAAAATGCTTTTTATCTCTTTCTCATTGTATGTATAAATAAAACATTGGTGGAACTTCTAATAAACGTGTTGATACACAAACTACATTGATACGATAATCCAAATAAAATTATAGTAAAACATTGCACTACTCTGATTTGATGATATATTACAAACACTTTATTTAATGCAAAGTGTTAAATTACAGAGTGTGGCTGCATCATGATGTCAATGGTTACATTGTAGGCCTGACTGTATAAGTTGTACTTTCTATAGCATGGGCACTCTTAATGACTTCAGAAGATTAAAAGAGAGATTGTACTTTATATATAGTCTTGGATTAATAGATGCAAGTGTTATATGAATAGGCCTAGTCAGTAACAAGGCAACAATATCACAATCATCTTAAACTAATTTCATAATTGGCTTAAAATACCTGGTTAGTTTGCCATTTCATTGGAATGGTATTATATAACTGTGAAGCATTAAGAGGATCGCTAGGTTGAGATACCATCCCTTACGCATTGATTGCAGTAAAATATCTACAAACCTATCCCAAGAGCTGAACAGGTAATCTAAGTTTATCATCATTGATCTTGGTGAAGATCTGCAGAACAGTGAACAAACTGATTTGGGACATGCAGTATGAAGGTTATAACCACCAAGGACACATAAATGCATAGCTGAGTCTCTGAGCTATTTCATGGGCTAACTCCACACTGACTTAATTTGCGGCATGGTCGGTGTGATTGAAGCAGCCTTTAACAGGTCATTGGCTACTGAGGTATACTCAAGAGTGTAGAGAAGTCATTTAGTCAGACAAATAAATTTAAACAATGATATTCTGCAGGCCAATTTGTTTCAAATACTCACCTAAAATCTTGAATGTCAACTGTCAAAAAATATAATAATTTAAAAGCAAACAATAAAGTGTATGCAATATATCATTATTACTACTAATTTACCTGATTTATTTAAATACCTAAATAACATCTTCTCAACACCATAAAAATCTAACAGAAACCGACTGTTTTATCAACTTGCTGTTGATAAATACCGACCCTCCACAGTTAAGTTGGGTAACATACATGTTTTGTACAGTAACAAAAAATTTTTAATCTTCACTTATCTACGGAGAGCTCATTCGTCAGAGCTTATGATGTATCAAGGAAATTAAAGCTTGACTAACTGAATGTTTTGAAATAGTAAAAGTAAATATAAACAATAATTATTCCATGGTCCTAATAATGTAATTATAGGCTATAGCTAATACAGAGTAAGAGTAGTAAGACACTTATGAACTGTAAGAATGATTCTAGGTGTCAGACCACGATACTGCCTAGCAAATTTTGAAAATAATATCTAAAAAAGCCTAGTGACTAGTTTTATTAATCAGACCTATATTAGATTAACTTTTTTTGTATGGTATGTGATTAATGCAGTTGCAAATGACATGTATAAATAGTAATATGAACAAATATTAATAACTTCAGTGACTCGAGAGGCTAGAAAAATAAAATTGATTAATTGTAATAGAATATTTAATGCTATGAAAAAACGTATGGTACAAATAATTGTCATTATTTTAAAATAAAGACAAAAAGGGCAAACCTTGTAGGCCCCTACACTTAAAAAACATAATTAGGTTATTCATCCTCTTCTTCAAGATGGTCCAATCTTATTTCTTTACCTCTTTCAAGTTTGACCTTCGGTTTCTTACTCTTTGAAACCTTCTTTTCTCCCACAACATATTCTGGCATTATTACCTTGGAGCTCTTGAAACTCTGTGAAGAACATTCTTCATTATCACTGAGCTGTTTTTTCCTCAAGGGTTTCTTGAAAGTAAGTTTTGCTTGACTGTGAGCCTCATTTGCATCAACATCCATATCTTCAGCTTCTTTCTTAGCTTTTAACTCTCTTAAAAATGACATTGCTGCAGCTGTATTAGTGCGATCAGACATATCATCTTGTGAGACATCACTCAATGTGTATTTGGTCCACTTTTCTGGATGCCTCAGAAAATCAGGAAGATTCTTTTGAAAACGTGAGGGTGGAGGAGCTTCAGGCCTTTTAAAAATGCTTTCTTGACCCCGGAATTGGCGTGTTTCTGATTTTTGTCTTTTAAAAGATTTGACATCTTCCTTTTCATGACTTCTTTTGTTCTTAGGTAGGGATTCATTAGTTTCATTACTTTTCATGACAGCATCGAGCTTCTCAAAAACATTTTTCTGCCGATTAATAAATTCTGAATTGTTGTCACTGTTAGATTGGACAAAAAATCTATTGGCATCATTGTTAAAATTAATCATTTTCAAAATTTTCGAGAGAAAATACTGAGATACGTTTACAAAATGAGTGCACCAGCTAACCTACACTCCAACTCAAAGTCTAAAGACACTGGAGATTTTGCAATTTAAAAATATATAAATCTAAAACCACTATATCAGTCTTTGTCTTGTACTCATAAAAATATCGAGATATAGACAAACGAAATTCAATTTAACTGACACTACGGACATAATAACACAAGAGATTGAACAACCATTTTGATTGCAGTTTACAGTAGTTCAATCAAGTTGACATTTGTTATTATTTTTCTTGAAACGCCATTACTATCATATGACCCGTTTGCTCTCCTTTTCCATAGAGACGACTCTACCTCTTTCATACTATTTTTTACTAGGTAAACTATAAAATCCATGTTATAATTAATACAGTGTAACCAGAGAATTAATGATTATTTAATTCTCCAATTACACATATTTAGAATAGTAAAATTTAGCAACTATAATTTAAGATTGATAAAAAGTAAAATCATTTACCAGGTGACAGGTGAGGTTTGATATAAATAAAATATTTGTTATACAAAGAATACTTTTGGAGACCAACACGTAATAATTAATGTGCTGTATTTGCAATTCTTTCATTTATTTTTCAGAGGCAATACCATTTATCGTAGTATTTATCGTTAAGGGGGGATGGGGGAGCAATGCCCTCCTTTTCCTATTAAAATTTGTTTAAATTGTTATCATCAATCTTACCAGTTATAATATAATATTTTATTAGACACAGATATTTAATGTGGTTTTGTATTAGTTTTAAGTAAACGATTCTTTTCTCTATTTTGAGGCTATATTGTGGACAAAAACTGGGAGATTAGCTCCGTGCCCCCCAACTTGTAACCTCTAACTCCGCCCATGTTTTGTAGCTTCTGGTTGTTAGACAAACCACGGTTGTGTTGTAATTTATGTTTCCCTAACAAACAAGAGTATTCAACAAAGGAAAAAAGATATTTATTGCCATTGCTCTGGTCTTGTTAATGTTGTTGTCTAGCTTATTTATTGACTTACCTCTGATGGTGGGGGGAGGGTATTGGCAATCCGTCAGACCAAAATTTGAAACGGAAGTGACGTCATATGGTTTATAAGGACAGCTGCGTTTAGAAGAGCTGAAATGAAAAGGTAGAGGGTACTCGCTGGCCACTAGTCGACGTGCGCCGCTACTGCACACGTCCGTCCCACTTGACGTATACTTCATAGAAAATAAATTTTTTTATAAGAAAAACTAGTATCCAGGACCAGTAGAGGTCCATGTTTGCCGAAATTAATTGTTGACCTTTTATCATTATTCAAAGAACCAAACCTCACCTGACCCAACCTAACTTAACATAAGCTAACCCAACCTACAGTTTATGAACTGTATGGATACACACGATGGATTCAGTTTATGGCACATCTAACCGTTTGTTTGCAGCTGTTTAAAATTGGGTGAGTAAATTTAAACGTGGATGTGCATCCTCAAAACATAAATGCAGCACACTGTAAAAGATGCTACCCCCAAAGGACTGACTAAATCCACGATATGATTTTAAGTACGGTAATCGCCGAGTCAAAGTGAGTGATGCAAAAAAATCCTAGCAAAATGAGTGCATCGTTAGCTCACAGTGGAGGAATGAACACAATAATGTGGTAACAGCCTCTCAGGCTGTTAAATGACGCTTTTCGCATCTATCCTGATAATTTTCTGCGTCAGTACGGTATATTGCTGATGATGGAACATGGATACCTTATATTGTCACACTCCAAAGCAACAATTAACATGAGAGAGATAGAGGAGTTATTTAACAGGATATCGTGATACAAAATAAAATAACTTTACCTTAAAAATTTATTTTTCTATTTTTGACATGGATATGTCTTAGCTTTGGGGGGGTGTTAGTGATTTTTAAGATAGAAAATATGTAACAAGTTTCCATAGAAACTACCAGAGCTATTGTATTGAATTTTTCAATATAAAATAATAAGAACAGCTGTTTAGATGAACTGAGACCATTCCCTTTAGACATATCCATGATCTAACCTACTCCCTACAGGTAAGTAAATACAAACATTTTTCTATGTGGTTATTAAACGACACTCTCTGTTAGTCCTACATCAGATGGTTCATATTAGTGTTTAATAATATCTATTTCCAAAGGTTGTTCCACTAGAATTAGTGACGTAGTATAGGCTACCCCGATCACAAAGCCTACTCGATTTGAATGTTTAAATCCTTGAAACTCGTATCTGATGTGATACGCTGTGACGTGAGTTATTAATAATATAACTCGTATAGTAGAAGAGACGAGGGTTGAGGATTGAGTGGATAGGGAGCCTCAGGCGTGAAGGGCTCAGAATGTACATTTGCGAATCGATACCAGAGAGCACCACAATCCACATGGGTTCACTGTTGATGATAACATCATATGATGTCCCATTATCGTTGATATGATTCCTAACCAAATACATATTCTTCAATAAATATAACCTTTGGAAAATAGCTTAGATCATGGATATGTTTATGTCATTTCCACTTTTGGTTTACCGGTCCTTCCAGGCAAGGCATATTCTTTTGGTAATGAGTAATCAAGTCTGAAAAATCCTCAGAGGTCATTGCGTGGTCAACGCGAGGAATTGTGTACAATGATTTTATCTATTTAAAAAAGGATTACATAAACCAAAGTTAATTTTGCTTAGTAGTATTTTCTGGGGTACGTTGTATTAATAAATATTACAGTAAGGAAAATTTTTTTAATTGTTCTTTTTAACAAAACGGACGTATACAAAATAAAACTATTTTTTAAAAATGTTGTAAAAATAATATATTTTTTAACTAAAAAAACTAGATAAAAAAGATATGGTCTTCAAGTAAGCCCTAGTGTCTGATTTTGGTGTTACGATGTTGTTAGGTTAGGACTAAAGTAAAACGCCTAAAATTGTCTCGATATTGCGTGTTAATCATGAAATGATGCGTGCGACTCGCTTACAACTCTTTAAAAAGGCATATACAAGTATAAAAAAGTTACTGAAAATCTTACTTATAAGATGGATATGTCTGTCCTTATAACCATATGACGTCACTTCCGTTACAAAATTTTGGTCTAACGGATTACCGATACCCCCTTCCAGAGCAAAGACATATCCACATCAAAAATTACAGGAACGAAAGAATGGTTTAGTCATGATTGTTTGTGGTTACTGCACAGAGGCTACTGGTTGAAAGTGACGTTCTGTTACGCGTTCCAAATACATTTTTAATTTTTTGAACGCTTCTTCGTGTAAACAAGGACACTTACAGTAATAAAACTTATCTTTATTAATCTATTCCTTTGGGAGAAGGTTTACGTTTATTTTAAAACGACCCACGTACATTATAATAATTGCAATTTTTGTAAAATTCTAGCCCCTACGCATTTTATGTATCAGCTAGATGACATAAGGGGTAGTTATAGTATCTCTACTGCTTTGAAGATTTAAAAATTACAAAATAAAGCAAGTAGTTTACCCAGCATTTTTATAATTTTTTTTTAAATTTTAGGGGAAGAATATTACCGTAGGTCTCTGTATAGCAGACCATGGTATCTTCTTTAGGTGCCCAGAGTCCAAAAACAATAGTCGTTAAAATATTTATATATATATTTTATATTTTGTATAATATTTATATATATGTGTCTGTTAGCACGATATAAAATCGTAAAATGGCGATCGAGACCAAATTTGGTAGAGACGTGTATTCCTACAAATGTACGAGTTCGTAAACCAGACATATCGGTCAATGGGAACAGTATTTTGGGGGGTTTTGTACCCCAAAATGGGGTTTTTGCGTTTTTCACAGTAGTTTTTTAATTTTTTTAATTTTATTTTCACCATTGGAATCAGCTTAAAAAACTACACAATTAAGTTCCTTAAAGTTATTCTCTATCTCTAACGGTTACCGAGATATAAAAAATCTAAACACAGTACCTTGTATTGTGGGGCTCCAATGTTAATCTTATGGAGGATAGGGAAAAATTAATATTTCACTTATATTAACCAATATTTTGGATACAATTTATATTTATTTATGTGGTTGAGGTTCATCCATTCATGCTTAAAATCATAGTTTATGTGTTTATCATGGCAGCAAACCTGCATACTCTTTTCCCATGTTAATCATATGGAGAATAGGCAAACTCCTTTATTTATGGACAGATGTTGATGAAATTTGGTATAAATGTTAAAAGTAAATGTTTTTGAAGGTATAAATGCCTACTCTTAGCGTTCCTCACAGCAGCAAACCTTCACACTCTTTATGTTAATTTATGGAGAAATAATCAAAACTAATTTTTCATGTTCATCAGAACAGATTTTGACATTGACTTGTCGATTTTATTATTATTAGTATTATTGTAAATTCGGAGAATTCAGTATATTTTTTTAAATATCTTACAAGTAGGAGAAAATTCGATAACCTTATCTGTATAAATCCTGGTTTCTTCGACGAAATCCGCAACGGTTCTACGGAATAACAGCTGAGATAGTGAAAACTATCGTCCAAATGCTTTCGAAGATTCTTGTTTTGAACGTGATTAATCGTGTTAGAAATGTGCAGGAAACAGCATTTGATGGGAGTAGAAAATTGTACTCACTATGGCATATGCAGTTTCAACTAAGCATTTGAGTTAAAATAAAACAAGTTTGAACAATTAACCACTTTTCTTAATTACAACCATTATTCGTCTGTAATATCACAAAGTGACATAACAGTATGAGAAAGATTTTTTATTTTATTCAATTGGTGTTTACTGAACATTGCTAGACTAAAGCTGATTAGTAGGACACCTCCGCCATCTTGGATTTTAGTCCCATAAGAACGATGAGAACAAGAACAATAAAGAACAAAAAATATGATCAAGCTGTCAAATTAAAGGAAACGTTGTTATTAAGGGAATTAGATGTTCCATTTATAATGTGATATCATATAAAAGATGACTACTTGTTAATGTGGGATATTATTACGTGGTAATCATGTTTTCCTGGATTGAATGCTGTCAAAAAGTTAACTTTGTTCAAAGGGGCCTAGAACGAAATATTTGTCTATCAAAGTACACTCTTAATTTTTAAATTAATGTTTGAGGTTTCTGAGCACTTGCTCCACATGACGTCAATATTTCTTAGAAAACGCGTATCCAGGAATAGTAGGCCGTAGAGGTTCATCGTTTGCCGAAATAGCTGATGCAATATCTTATAATATAGAAAGAACCTAACCTAACTTAACAGTGCTGTATGTACATTTGGACATATGAATAGACACTTCGATGTTTCAGCCTCATAGAATGATTCAGTAAAATATGGCGGAAACACTACAGCTGATTTTATCTATCAGTTTTATACGAACTCAATTCGAGCGAATACAAATGTTTTACCGATGTGTTTCAAGGTCCTCGGTAGTATAGTGGTCAGTATCCCCGCCTGTCACGCGGGAGACCCGGGTTCGATTCCCGGCCGGGGAGGTATATTTTTACTTCTGTTAGTCAGGAATAGCAAGATGTAGACAAATCGGTTCCTTATTGCTGTTAAAATATTTTACATCGTACAAATTAAATAAAAACTAAAGTATGCTTGTCGAGTTAATAAAGTAAGCTATGCATTACTGGAGTGAAATGTATATCTAACTAACTTTAAAAACAGACATGAGATTTTTATGAGTCATTCAAATAGGCCTATTTATTCATCTCATCTCATGAGTATTCGTCAGACGGAGCCAATCTAACCTAAGTTTGTTAAATTTAAATAATACTTTTTTAATACAATATTATAGTCCTGAAACTGTTCACTGTACTTTGTACACTACTTTATGTACGAGTATTGATTCTGAAATAATGTTTGTCATAAAATATGACCAATTTTCATGTCCATTCCAAAATTAACAAGTTTTAGGTACTATTTGATCACGAAACTCGTCAAATCTCAGTAAGAGTAGCAATATTTTACTTTCTTTCTATACATATACATGACAGTGTACGTATTTTGTTGACAACATTTTCTGTGTAATAGTTCAAGTTGTTTTTGTTTTAAAAGCTAAGTGCTAATTCATGACTAAGTATAACATTATTTTAATAGGATAAAGTAAAAACTCACGTCTATTAACACTACTCAATATATTTACACTTATATTGTAATTATATACAACGGTAAATATATGCAAAAGTTGTTAAATTGGCGATCGAATTCGTCCAGTTACACCGAACATAATCAGACCTAAATGGAGACTGCCTCCATTTGGCCTTGATGAAGATTAAACATATGAAATGTATGCTATATTGTGTTTCATAGACCCGTGTGAAAACTTTTTCAACTTCACATAAATTGTATAAATTGATCGGAAATTATTAGGCCTAATAATTAATAATGTACTAATGATAATAATAATAATATATATCACAATTACTGTTCTATTGGGTGTTTGTGTTCCGTTGCAGTAGAATCTTATTTACCTACTTATTGTAAACAAATCAACGCCATACTTTTTTTCTGTTGGCCTTAAAGCAATATTTCATGAAATTTCAGACATCAGCTGTAATAATAGGGTAAACAAAATTGTTTTCATTAGATCAAAATATTTCGAAATATAACCTGTTACAGAGTTATTTATCAACATTTCCCGTAAACGATAATAAACTGTATGGTACAGTAGTTGTTTCCGGAATAATTTTAAATATCTGAATTGAGATGTGAAAGTATATTCGGATACGGATTTAGTGCAAATAATAATCGTGATTTTGGATACATCATTCTGATTAAAAAGTTACATTTAAACAGTTTGAATTCGATCGCGTTTGGGGAAATCAATCTGGAAATGTTGTCATGGGAATAGTTCAACAAACAACCGTCGGGCGCGCCACCATCGATATCGGGTACATGGATAAACATTCACTACAGGTAAGCAATCTGCAATTGGATATTTACTTTGGTAGGTTTAGTTGAAATATACCTTAGTGAAAAATGTAACGGAGTTTTGTTCACATTAATATATTTCGAATGAATTAATTGCCAGTTCGATACTGAAAGAAATGTTGATACAATTTTGTGATAAGGTTATACTAGACTCTGTTGCGGCTATTAATGGCAAATGAATCAGCTGATATTTGTCAGTAATAAATCTCAGGTTATCAAATCCTTTACACTCGTACTTAATGCATATCCAACTTAAGGCCAACGCACACAGTAACAGACGCACGTATGCAGACAGACGGAGAAAAAAATCGCTCACCATGTGATTAAATGTAAACATCTGCATGCAGACGTCGGCAGACATACGGACGTCTGTGTGCGTTGCAACATCTAATAACTTGGGGAGCGATTTTCCTCCGTCCGTCTACAGACGTCTGCATATGTGCGTCTGTTGCTGTGTGCGTTGCCCTTTATACTCACTTAGTGGTGTTGAATCTATGTCTCACAAATATGAATATGTAAAGGATTGTTTCTACAATCAGGATTGAGAATTAAAACCCCTACAGGCAAGACAGATTTGACTATACTCTAACAAATACTGATTATAACAATGATAGTTTGATGAGACAATGTTTCTATATTGACATGTATATGTATAAAGCTCTTTGAGAGGGAGGGGGGTGTTGGCAATTTGTGAGACCAAAATTTGAAACATTGACGTAATTTGGTTGGCAACGTCATATGGTTATTGACGTCATAGGTTGGTTTTAAGAACGGCTGTTTAGATTGACTGAAATCATTCCCTTTAGATATATCGATGATATAACCTATTTCCCACAGGAAAATAAATAGGCCTAGAATATTTTTTTCTCTAACATTTCCAGTATTCTTATCATTTAATTAAGGACTGCAAGTAATACCAATTATATTTACAACTTTACTTTGCATAAACTACAATGCAATACTTTTTTGAGATTTAAGAAAGATTGTTTTGAGCACTTTTTTTAGTCAATATAATCTGAACCGAATATATATTTTGGAGTGACAACCACTTGTCAACAATAATGAGGGGTTTAGTTATTGAAACCTTATTGGCAGTGTCAAGAACCATAGTTAAAGCAATATAAAAAAGTTTTATCAATGTATTTAATCTCTGTTACAATTTCGTTGAAAATGGGGCTTGTTGGATTAGATGAAGCTGTACAAAGTTATATCACAACAATTTAGATATTAAGTGATGGATTGATTTTTAACTTTTCCCCATATTTTTGCCATTTGGACTCCATAAGGTAACGAACTGTTTTTACCGATTTGCATACCTCAGTAGCTGATTGAGCTACTCAAAAGACTGGGATGTGGCGTGTTCTGTAATCCAGCTATGTACTTGGAGGCCACGAATTAATTGTGGATAGTTAGGCCTATGAGCGATGGTCGGTGGATGGAATATTCTCTGGTGTGGATTTTCGTCCGCACTGTTGAATTCTAAGTCATCCGCAAGTACTATCCTCTTAATTATACCAGTTCGTAATTTAGAGGCAGTGGTTCGGACTCTACGTATATTGAAGAACCCTTAGATATTAATTCACAGTTCTGTTTAAGGAACATGTCAACCTCAGCCAGTAACAAGACTAAAAGATCGTGCGAAAATTATCTTACACCCATTTCTAATTCACACTTGGATTAAAATACCTGGACAGATTGCCTTTTCAGAAACCAACTAACTAAATAAATTTGTTTCTTTCTTTAGGTACTATAAAAATGTATTTAAAAAAATTATATAAAACCAATTAAAACCCCTAATTTTTGATACGAAACACCGAACACATCCCCTGACAATGGACCTACAGTAAATGTCTAGTTTTCAAACATGATTGAATAAATGAACGTGCTTTTAATGTAAAACTAACAAACAATCCTTGGACGGAGTAAAAAGTTCAGTACTATAAAACTAAAAAATTGTTTTATTTTTATTTAAAAATAATTGTTTAAACAAAATTATTTTTGACAAGTCAAAACTTAATCACTGAAATATAATGATTCCTGATTTATAGATTACATGTATACCATGTTACACTCTATAGTTAAAATATTGAATTATAGAGAGCTATTACTGAGAGTATATCTGTACTTTATTTACTTGTTGACTTTTTTAATATGTAAACCTATTTTAAAAATATCATATTTGAGTTGTTAAAGTATACATGTATCCTATGTGGTTTAGAACAATAATAACTAACTTTCAAAAGGAAACAACAAATTAGATTGTAATCATATTGCTACTTTTTGTAAGACCATCACCGTTTAAGGTGGTGCGAGCGAACAAATCGACTATCTTAAAAGTAAGTTAACATTTTTTAGCTTTTATTTGTTGATTGTATCATAAATATGCTTTAGTATAGTTTTCAAGTTTTTAGTTAAAACTTGAAAAGTGTGCAATTGGCTCGAGGTTGATTGAGTGTACCACAATTTTCAACTAAAAATATATTTGACACATTTTTACCGAGAGTTCTGATGAATAGTTAATTTATTTGTGGTACATAAGCCAGTCGAAGCATAAGGTCACGAAAAGTGAAATTAAAATAATGAAACTCGAAACCACGAATAATAAAAATTAACACGAATAACATTTTACGTTATAGCTAAAAATACTGGACCGTTCTAGTGAAATATTTCAACATCAAGAATAAAGAAAATGATTTAACTAAATTATGAAGGGAACTTGTAATAATTTATTTGTGTGAATTAAAACCCATTACATTTGAGGCTAACGAGATTGGGCTCCGAGTTAAAATCTGAATAAAATCCTTTCAGTTATTCGTATTCACATATTGTATTTCTTTTTCCAACCGAGCAAAACCTCGAGAGTTCTTACTTTAAAAACTACATTATTGATAGTTTATCATGTAAACAGTTTAAGTATACATTGATTTTAATAATTAAGTTTTTGTATATTTATATTTAATTTGATTAAAATTTTATTATAATCATTATACAGGGTGTCCATGAAAAACGTTTCAGGACTTCGGCGAGTGGTTAGGTACATTAAAAGGACGAAAAAAGTTCCAATGAGGTATGGCCTAAAAGGATTTTCTCAGATATGCCATTTTGTTTTTACAAAAATATTTTTTATTTTAATTCTAAAAATATAACTAGTTTAAGTTAAAAAATCAAAATCGGATTTAAAATTTAAAAACTTATTTTTTCATAAAAAATATCGTGTTTTGAAATTTTGTTTTGTTGGTTGAGATCTCTTAGATTTTTATATAAAAAAATTACAAAATTTTAATAATTCGTTTGAAAAATGTTAAGTAAAAAAATAGTGAAAAATTACAAAATGCATATTTAAAAATAAGGAAATTTATTTACTTTTAATTACCTAATCTATAGTTTTTTATACTACTTTTTATAATTGCAAAATACTTTAGGTTTTCGTTTTCGTACGTTTGATTCTACATAAATTTGAATATATGTCCATTTTCAAGTGTGCAACAATAGATCATCAGATCTAAAATTTCTTGTAAATGCTATTTTAGAGTTGTCCAATATCAATCTAATTCAATCAACAACAATCTAATTACTAAACTAAAATTTACTGGCTTAAAATTGATGAAAATATTTCATAGGTACTGTGTATACTATCTTATTCAAAGGTAACACGGTTTCATTTAGATACACGTGAAACCTAATTGACCTAAGGAACAACAATTTTGGCCCCGTTTAATTAGAATAATCTGAATTCTAAATCTCATCTGCATTTCAGCTGACAGTTTTTTGGTTCCACAGGAATCCAGTGTCAGTTGGTGACTGAACATGACGTCCAAGAGGTCCATACTCGAGCGGGGCGACGACGCTACCGCTACGGAAGTAATCTACTTGGACCGTGCAGAAATCATGAAACGGCTGAAGAAAGAACTCAACTTCAAAATTGTGAAGCCCACTGTGACGGCGCCCACCAACCTGGATAAAGCCTTCCACAGATGTCACCAAGAACGGAGCCAGTACTACTTTACTTCCGGTAGAAAAATAGATCCGGATAAGTTGCGAGAGCTAGGGAGCCAACGTCCGGCGTACAAGTTCCCTCCGATTCCGCCGGTGGGTGTTCCGTTCACGGTCTTGGAGCGGGTGGAGAGGAAGAAGATGAAGGAGAAGGAGCAAGGACTGAGTGTGATGGAGCGACCTTCTGGGCGAACGAGGATCACAGAGAACCTGGCGGAGAGGGTGTACGTGCCGCCGAACGACAAGTTGAAGATACGGACTAAAACTAAGGAGGACCAGGCGTACACGATAAAAGGAAGACCAATAAAGAGTAAATTCGCTCTGAGAGACTATCTTGATGAAGTCAGAGAGATACTGCACACGAAACTGAAAACCGGATTCCTTCAAGATGAAGTTTACCTGATCGACGAGCAGCACAGGAACGAAAGGAAACGAATCGACGAACTGACGGAGTTGTTCAAGAACTACTACACATCCTTTAAGGAGTTTGAGGCCCAGGATCATGAGGAGTGGCTGCAGATCAGGAAGAAAGCGGATGAGATGACCCAAGAGACGACGGACATGAGGGCGGATCTCAAGAATCTCATGAAAGAGCTGAGTCAGATCCGGTGCAGTCTCTACGTGCTGGAGGAGAACTGGAGAAACTGCAAGCTGTGCCAGCTGTTTCTACACCAGATCAGCCCTCTCAGCTGGCAGCAAGAACACCCGTTGACGGACAAAGACGGGAAAGATATCGAGAGCATCAATGATATGTTTGATCGGTACAAACTGGACATGGAGGGGTCGGTGCAATCTCTCAACGATCTGATAGGGATCTTCAAAGAGGACATTGCTGCCGAGAAAGGTCCTCCCGAGCTCTACTTCACAGACCCTTGGCAGGTGAGGTTGGTCTTCAGAGACATGGAGCTCCAGCACTTGAGCTCCCTCCTGATCATCGAGGGCATCCGTAAACCGAAAGATGTGATGATGCAAGGTCTCCAGGCCGTCAAGAAGTACTACGACTCTGAGATAAAAGCCATAGAGGAACAGCTGGAGATCGCAGAGAAACAAATTGAACAAGAAGAAGAAAGAGCGACTATGCTGGAGGAAGTCGCAAAAGACCTGCTCAACACAGATTTGAAAGATTTGGTCTCATCGGAGGCGGTAATTTTGACACACGTTTACGTGGACCACGCTTACGAAGAGTGTGTTGCCACCGGAGAAACCGACATGACCACTCTTCAAACGCTCACGGCATTGAAAATCTTGTACGAGGACTTGATGATGAAGTTGGACTCTCTACCCAGCGATGTGGTCAGGGAAGCGGAGGAGACTGTTCACAACAGGAACGCGTTGGCGTTGGAGAAGGCGTACCAGGCGAGGAGGCAGGTCGCCGTGCTGGACAACCTGTCCAGGAGTATGAAGCGAGCCTTGGACAAACCTTTCGTGAAGCGTGGAAAGCCGTTGATGTGGCGGTCGAAGCCCCCCAGCCCCCGCCAGCGACGCAGGCGGGGCTCGGAGGACTATTCGCCCAAGGAGCTTGAGTACCTCACGCACTTCACCGACTACTGCAAGTATGAGGACGAGGAGGCCGTCAAACTGTTCTTCCCTCTGGGCACTTGAATCCTGACCGAGCGTCATATTCAATCCTAAATTGGTTGTTTAATTGTAAAATATCGTTGAATATCCGAATTATATATTTTAATAACTATAGTTCTATTTTTCTTTTTAGCCTGAAAAATATATATTTCGGAATTTAAGAGATTTTTACTATCTAGAACTTTATGATAGTAATGAAAAGGATTAAAGACAGTATATGTTTCCTATGCAACATAAACGTTTTATATTGTGGATATTTTTCTCATAAAATATAAAAGCTTGCTTTTTCTGGCTTAAAATATTCTAATAGAATTTAGTAAAACCAGCATACTAAATGAATTTCCATTGATTTTGGCATTATTTGGCACGATATACTATATTCTTAATACCACATTAATGTAGGTTAAGCCACACGAAGAAGCAGTTATATCCATTTACTTATTCTCTATAAAATATAGAATTTTATAGAATTTACATTTTTAGAATTTAAATATTTAGAATAGAATTAAAATTTTAATTAATTCTAATTTTAATTAATTATTTAATTAATTTTAATTAATTCTCTATAGAATTTAAATTTTTCAAAAAATTTATATAATTGACCTTCACTAGATGAAGCTGTACACAAATTTTAATAAGAATATTTGAAATAACAAGGAAGTTATATCAATTTGCATGTTCTCTTTCAGAATATCGTGGGGGAATGATCAATTAGGATTTCTGTCATAATGAAGAAAATAATTAAGATTTTTAAATATAAATTAGCAGACTTTAGATAGATTAAGCTGTATAACAATTTGTATCACAATTTTACATATATAAAGGATGTTATATCAATTTGCTTACTACTCTTTAAAATGAAAAAATAGGCCTTAGCCTGGGTCTTATCATAAAGACCACGGTAAAAACTTTATTTCTATAGGAAATTCATTAAAATAAATTATGTTTTACGCGCCAGTAATAAAAATAAATAGTAAAAAATCACCCTCTAAAAATTAAGTAGCAATTTAGGCCTACACACTAATGGGTCTGTAATTGATTAGCTATGGTATAACCTAGATGTTAAAATTTCTTGGAAAAATTACCAGAATAGAGGAATAATGGCCTAATTTTATTCTTGTGATATCCGCCAAACCGTGAGACATTATCATAAACGTGTTGCGTGATCCCTCACAATTTGTCTACGTCACGACTCCACGATGACGTCAGTCGTTCCTGGCACACATCGACTCTCTTACCAACTTTACCACAGTAAAATTACTTGAGTGATTTAGGGGTCAGAATTGGGTACTGCCTGATACTGGTAGTGATGAAGAAAACCCGGGTATTTATGATTATTTAGAAAATCACGAGATTCTAATTATTTTCACTTTATCGAAAATTTAAAATATACATACGCATGCTATCTAATTTTAGTTTTATCAGACTATTGGTTAAGCAACAAAATACCATACAAACTATATAAATTTTAAATAATTCTTGATGAATGATCTACCTAAGTTCTTATTGATGTGTAAAAACAGTTTATTAAAACAAATTTACTTTTTCTCTTCCATCCTTATATATGTAATATGAAGAAAGTACTATTTTTGTCAAATATTTAAATCCAAGCCCAGATTGAAAATATCTATTTTGAGGTTCCTTGAATCCAAACAATTAATTTTTGGAGCAACACATGTCTGCACTGACCCCGAGATTTATGAAATAAATTTAAGGGTAAATTTTAGCAACCACATCAGATTTTTTCATTGTTTATACTCTGGTTCTTTGCTTCAAGTTTATTTCTATAATTTTCACTATAAACCCATGTTAAAACTTGGGGTTTAATTTGTATGGACAATTTAAAGGTACATTCACAGATAAAACTATAAAGGCCAAGTCTTCCACCGATCAGCACCTATCCAACCTTGAGGGAGATTTTCATCCGAAAGTTTCGATCGGTCTTTGCATTGTGATATACTATGTGATTCACGGTTTTGTTTGAAGATAAACTTTCTACTTTAATTTTCTAGATTAACGTGAATCCCTGCATGTAAATGTAGATAAACATGTAGAGTAACAGTTTAGCAATTCTTTGTTTGAAATACCTCATTGGTGTGGGTGGATTTATGTTATTTAGATTTCTATTACGGTAATTTTCCATCAGGATTTTATGTTAAACAAAGGTTTCACGACATTTCGGGATCTGGAATCTGATCCGGTCCTCAGGCAAGCTAGTATCTAAAACATAACACTATTAGTAAAATCCGGGATAAGCCGGTATAAAGCTAAAAACAAAAAGTTAAATCTTTGTGTTGTCTTTGAATCTTTGTAACGATTGGACCTGTGTTTCTTGTGTGCGTAATTGTTAGTGAATGGTATTGTTTTAAAGTTTTTTACTCATATATACGTTCTTGTTTTCAGCTTTATACCGGCTTAGAATGTATTATATACTAATCGTGTTATGTTTTAGGTACTAGATAACCTGAGGACGGTCAGATTTCAGATTTCGAAACGTCGTGAATCTTTGTTTTACTTAAAATCTTGGTGGAAAATGTCCGTGATGAAAATATAAATAACATAAATATAGCAATGTAGCAATATAGTGCTCTGTAAAGAAAATAGTCTAATAACTTAGTCTCGTGTCTTAATACATAAAATATTGTTTTTTGTAGAATTGTGTTTAATTTTTTTATGTTTCTTCTTAACATAAGGAATATACACGTCTTTATGTGCGAAAGAAAGGTAGCCTCATCACTACAAGCATTCTTTTGACTCAGATCCATAAAACTAAGAATCAAACGTTGGAAAACAGGAATAACGTTGGACGTTGGAGATAGGCGTACTTTACACCTGGATCTTCCTTTTGCAAAATTTCCATAGTTACTTTTTTATGAAATGCGTTCTCGGAACTCATTCCACAAAAAATACAAAACAAAGAAAACGGATGGAAAACAAAACTTTGTTATCAATTGTATCATTTAGTATACGTTTCGTTGATCTGTGGTCATTACTAGATAATCACTGACCAATTAAAAGTTTGACATTATTTTTGGAGTACATGCTATTCCACTCACCACAAATATTTAGTATGAAATTACTTATCACTCATTTTTTGTTATAGCCAAAATAGACAAAGCAATAGCTCATAAAAAACTCAAAGCCACAAGATTCGTTTTAGTGCTGAATCATATTTTCTTAGTGCAACAGAGCTGTGAATAATATCCATAAAAATATAATTTTTAAACTCATAATCTGGTATAATACACGTTTTTTAAGGGAACAATAAAAAGTAAAAACCCACAAAGCTTCTTTTAGTACCCAGAAACAGTAATAATTTTAATACTTTTCGTAGAATCTATAACAACAAACTTTGAAACAAAAATGATGTCATGAATTTTATGGTAAATTAAAATAAGATAAGGATAGCTATATGGCTCTATGGGTTGAGAAATATTGTTTATTTAGAGATTTGACTCTTCACTGAATCAAGTATGGTGGAAAATCACGGTTTATCGTCATGTTTACACTTTTACCTTGTGGTAAGTGCGGTTTTTTATGTTACATCCTTTTGTGAAGCTTTTATTACCAAGACACCAGCACATAACACGTTATATCCAGTAATTTACGTCCCTGGCTTTGGTGGAAGTCAGCTCGATGCTAGTGTAAACCTTGAATGGTTATCTAGACATAGTTCTTGCTATATGGACAATGGCACAACTTCTAAAAGTTGGTTGGGTGATTATTCTATTTTATATCTTTTGAATATTGTCGATATTGAAAACTCAGATGCTAATTGTGTGATTGACCAGATGAGATTAGTTTATGATCCAGAGACTCATAAAACATCTGATGCACCAGGAGTCAAAGTAAATGTATTTAGATGGGGTGATCCTAATGCTGTCGAATTGTATGTTAGGTCAAATCTATTGGAAGTAAATAAAATGACAAATATTATCAAAGGTATCTATACGGGATTGCTAGAACCGTTAGCAAAAAATGATTCTAAAAAACTTATAAATGATCTAATAAAATCAGGTAAAAAAGAAATAAAATATCTTGTGAATTTTATAAAAACTAACAATCTTTTTGAGGTGTTGAAAAATATCCCAAATGAGGCAAAGCACGTTAATAAATATTTTAATGATATCACTGAAGCTCTGATAGAATTAGGACTTAAATCTAACATCAGCATTAGAAGTGCACCATATGATTTCCGAAAGGGTCCTAATGAACAAGAAAGGTATTTCCAAAACCTTAAACACCTCGTGGAAGAAACCTACCATCTGAATCACAATACTTCAGTAATACTTGTTGCCCACAGTATGGGTGGGCTCATGACATTACACTTCCTTCAAAATCAAACTCAAGAGTGGAAAGATAAGTACATAAAATCATTGGTTAGTCTCTCAGGTGCTTGGGGTGGTTCAGTGAAGGCAGTAAAAACGTTTATCGAAGGAGATAATTTGGATATTCCTTTTGACCTAATTTCCTCCAAAACCATGAAAAAAGTTGTTTCTACTTTTCCTTCTTTAGCTTGGTTGATGCCTTCACGTGAGTTTTGGAAAGATGATGAAATTATAGCTACAACACCTACTAGAATCTATAGAATGAAAGATATGGATGAATTATTTCACGATATTAATCAAACAGTAGCTTTGGAGATGTACAAGGATGTTTTGGAATACAATCGAGATTTTAAACCTCCTGGAGTTGAAGTCCACTGTTTGTACGGCACTGGTATGGACACCCTGGAACAACTATGTTATAACGGTACCTTAGGAGAAGAGCCGGACCATAAAATGACCAAGGATGGAGACAAAACACTTTCTTTGAGAAGTTTGCAAGGATGCTTGCGTTGGAAGAACATGCAGAAAAAGAAGGTTCATCACAGAGAATTTCATGGAGTGTCACATTTGGATATTATGAATGATGAAGGAGCTATAGATTACATAAAAAGCGTTGTTAATGGAAGCGTTTTTTAAAACACTGTATTAGATTTGCATTTTAAATATAATGATGTAATCCATATTTGTAATTAATTCTCTATCCTTACTGTTTATTCTTTCATACCACGTTTAATTGACTTGTAAAAACTTTATTTCATTTTTTTCAGTAAAAAACTTGTTAAGAAAAGCTATACACTGCAATAGCTTGTTATAAATACTAGCTTTTCACGTTACGGCTTTTCCCGCATTAAATTAAGTTTTTAAACTGCTATATTACATTTTATATAATATTTTATGTCCTCTGGGTCGGGTCACTTAGGTTTATTTCAATTTAATTCTATCAGATTGTTTTTTCAGATTCAAATTGCTTTATTTTGACAGTTGTTAACAAGAACTGCATAATAGTGTCAATAAAATTAGTAAGTAGTCATAATAAACTATGTATAATAATGAACTAGGAAAATAACTAGGATTTGTCATTATAACCAATAAAATTCTTAACATTATAAAAACATTTTTCAATTAAAAATTTTTTAACCATATTTTCAAAAATTTTGGGGCAGCTTGCCTTTGCTTTTATGGAGTTTGGAAGAGCATTAAAAAGTGAAACTCTAATGTAAGAAAAATTATTTTGAAAAAAACTGGTTTTATGTTTAGGTACTCTTGCATTAAAAGTTTTTCTTAAATTATAATTTGAAGCTAATTGTGAAGAAAATTTGTAATGTTTGGTAAGAAAAAGGGTTATTGTATTGTAAATTGAAGAAAAAGCCTAACTAAATTATAGTAACATTACACTACAATAAATTTGTTCACATAGTGCTGTTTACTTCGAACAAAATTATTTAAAGAAACTTTCAAACTATTTAATCACGGCTGTCCATTTTGTAAACACTAAATTTATAAGACTTGACCCTTTTAAGCCCTCTGGACGAATTTGCACCAAACTTCAAAGAATTTATTTTTATTTATCCTCGAATTATGCCAATAATGCCTGAAAGTTTCTTTACACTATTTCCAGCAGTTCCAGAGTCCATAGGCAACATACAAGCATACACACCTTCTCTTTTATATATTAAGATGTAACTTTAGGCGTTTATATCATTGCTATTATTTCCTTCCTGAAATGGTGACCTACCCAGGTAGGTGTTTTAAGCCATGAATTAGAAATGAGTGTAAGATGTGTAAGATTATTGCCACAATGGCAACAATCAGCATACGTGTTCTGTATCAGACTTTCTTCCTCTGAAATTTGGTCGGAATATGCGTGTAATTTATGTATACATAGAATCTACTGTATAAATTTAATGGATATATTTGAAACTCTATAAAATCTCTATAAAAATCTATAATCTCTTCAATAATTTAATGAAACACAGTTGAGATATATGGAAGAAATTTATTTTTTTGTAATCTTCATAAGAAAAACAATGGCCTCTTTGGCAACTTTCTTTCTTTAACGTGGAAAGTTAATTAAAATTTTCTCTGTGGTTAAAAATACAGATTTGGTTACTTTTAAACCTGGTTTTGATGGTTATACTTAAAATAGTTTAATATTTATTGTTATGCCAGAAAATATTAAATAAAATGCGTCAGTGAACTAACACCTCCTTTCTTGCTTTAAAATTTCAAACATTGTGAGGATTAGAACTCTCCCCCAGTTAATGAAAACAATTGTTTAGTGAATTGTACTTGGTTCCACTCGATTAAATAGATATTGTCATTATTGTACTTGCTGTGAAGTGGAATATAAATTTAGTATAAACTTAATACAAAATTTTAAAGTTAATAAATATCAAGTTAATGTATACTTTAATACCAAATATTCGTAAGTAATACTACGATAATAATAATAATTATAAATATAATAATATATAATTAATAAATTATAATAATAAATAATAAGTAATAATACTATTCGTAAGTAATATTGGAAAACACTTTTTTTTAAATACAATACTCAAAATAAATTGGAAACTAGTTACAGTCAAAATATCACAGTTGTTATAGTACCTATAAACATACCAAAAAGGGGAAAAGTAAGAACAATTGACACGTGTGGTTATTGAATTATAAATTAACAATAGTATAGGTACTATTATCTAATATCTATAAAATCTTAGTTAATTTTAAGAAAAGACCGTTGGAAAAAAATCAGCGCAATTTGTAATTCTAAATAAATACCCTGAAAGTTTCTTTAATAAATTTCTAAAAAGCCAATCTGTTACTTAGAACTATAATGTTCTACAAAGAAAAAACTATCTATTTAATCAGTTATTTTGTTCAAATGGAAATTGGGACCCCCGCCCCCCCGTAAAACAAGCATTTTTATTGTATTTTGTGATACAATTTGACCTTCCACTTCATACCAAATTTCATGGAAAAACGGTTGAAAGTAAGGAAGAAATTGATTTTTTTATATTCTACCAAAAAGAATAACATGACGCTTTTCAACAATACTGCTTATATCGTGGACAGTAAATTGTTTTTCTCTGGAACCGTGTCGTAGTAATTCAAAATACTAATTGGTTTAGTTAACTGTTTCAATGTACCAGTCAAGTTATACTTTACTTTGAATTGTGTTTTCGCTGTGAAAATATAAAACATAGATTGTTCTGACATTTAAAACCAAACTTTTGGAACCGTCATTTTACAGACATCGGTGCGTGTAGTAACTCTCTGTGCACTATAAACAATTCAATTGATCAAAATCGTTAGAGCCGTTTTTGAGAAAATTATTTTCACGTTTTGTAAGGATTTTTAGTTAAACTAGGCTTAAAAATAAAGTTAAATAAATGAATTAAAAAAAAGCCTGGAATCAATATATATAATGAATTGTTCATATAAATCGAGACCTATGTGGCAATACGAATTAACACTAGTTAAATTATATTGTTAACAAAAATTGAAAACTAGTAAACAGAACAAGCGGTGACAACACAACACACACACAAGGTACTAACAGCATGTTTAAAAGTTAGGGACATGTATCTACTCGAACTAAAAAATTTTATTGGAAATATTATGCCGCGTGTGTAAAGGATTGAAAATCATAAATATTAACTCAAATATTTTACGAAATATAATACTTTTTAGTCCAAATAGTTGTTAATAAAGGTAAAAATATTTATACAAAAATAAATTACGAATTAAGATCTCATAAACCTGGCGCGGTAGCGAGAAATATTCATTTATGTAATTGGATTTTTCATCCCTTAACTAACCATCTCTCGTTTTGGCAATTTCGCAATTAAGGCAATCTTCGCTGTCAATTAGCATTTGCGAGATAGTCGAGGAGAGTGATTGCGAGAATAGCCGCTAGAGCGCAGGAGCGGTGACATGAGAATCACTGCCATTACACACGAGTATTCTCAACGCATTATTATTACCAAAACTGTTAAAGTCACTACGATAACAGTTGAGATTTCATTAAAGAATAATAGGGCATTTCTATACGACGAAATGTATTCAATGTATTGGATCATTAGACCTACCTTGGAAGTTACTCGACTAAATTAATTAATTTCAAATTATATTCTGTTCTAAAACATCCATCATATATTGGCAACAAGAACAAGTAATTAATCAAAGAATCAGTCATTAAAGGTATACAGAATGTCCCATAGGTAAAGTGCAAAGTTCTAGGAAAATGTTATATGGGTCTAAGTAAAGATATCCGCCATTTTGTATTTTTCCACAACAATTGTTATCTTCAAATATTTCAACCAATCTTTATAAAACTCTGTAAGTATGTTTAAATAAAAAAGACCTATCGTCAAAACGAATTTAAATTGGTCAGATTTAAAATTTCAAAATGGTGGTTACAATTTTAATCTTTAAAATGGTAGCCAAACAGTAAAAGTTTTATAGACAATTTTATTTTCAATCTGTAATTTGTAAACACATGAGAATCGAACCAAACATAACCAAGATGGTTTAAAATGTGTGTTAAGAGGTAGAAAATATATATTTTTTTGTAAATAGATCAATCAACAATCAACTATGGAAGAACAAATTTTTGGATAAACGTTTTTGAGTTAAAAACTAATTTTATTTATTTACTTTGACTCATATTACCTTTGCCGAAAGAGTTGACACTTTACTATTGGAACATTCTGTATACACCAATGTTTATTTACAAATACATAGATATAATTTATTATTACGGGATTTAGTTATATACTGATTTTGAGGAGCTTAAAACTTAAAACAGACATTAAGTCGGTTATTGTTCAAGGATAAAGCTTAAGATTAAATTGGGAAAGTGATATACTTGAGACCTCAACCCAAGCTACGCTGTGATTTGGTGGATATGAGTAAAGGGATGAGTAATGAATGTTACGAGTTTTATGAGATTTAGCTTTATTTCTAGAAAAGAATCACTATTGTGTAGCTGAGATATAAGCTTAAAAGTTACAACGAGTGTTATCACAGAGAGCGTATGATAAGCTGAACCTAATTATCATATTCTTTAACGTTTATCTAAATATCATTAGCGAATATCCTATGGAAAAGTGAGCGTGTGTGTGTGTGTGTGTGTGTGTGTTTTTCTATAATATCTAGGATGAGTTCGTTAGCCAATTTAATCTGACTACATTAACTGCACCTTTGGGGTGTAGTACCCAAAAATGGGGATTTCAAATTATTTATGTATAGTTTTAAAAAATCTAATTTTTCATTTTACCATTGGATTCAGCTAAAAAAAACAAAAAATTAATTACTGTGAATCATGACATTAGGGTAATTGGTTACTGAGATAGTCAAAACGGTTAACACAGTACGTTGTCTAATGTTAATCTTATGGAGGATAACGAAAAGTAAAAAACTCACTTATTTACTTAAATATTCTTCTAAAATTTGGTATGAAATTCCATCTAATTAGGTTTTATCATTACATTCATAAAACCCCCAAATTTAACGTTTCTTAGGGCAAAAAACCTACGTACTCATTGCCCATGTAATTCTTATGGAGAGTAGATAAATCGGTATAGTTCGCTTAATTGTTGACATAATTAAAAATAACATTGTTATGTGTATTTCCTTTGTTAACAGCCTTCATACATACCATGTAAAACAACCCTTATTGCAGCAGACCTCCAAACTCAGAACTATACGATTACAATGATGGGAATAATATAAGTTATGAAATTCGCTCTACTCACGATATCGTGCTGCATGAGAACTCGTTTGGTAATTTATCATTTCAAAAATAATGATCCGATTTCTGAAAATAACAAGAGCAACAAAGTTAAATGAATTGTTCAAATTTCAAGGGGGAACAACTCCCTTCCCTGAGTAATACCAAGCTTTTTGAGTGGGTTTTTTGGGCTATGTGACTTTACGCTCATTCATACTTGGCTTGGAATACCTAACTGGGTAGGTCACCATTTAAGTAACTAACTAAATAGTAATTTAAAAGATCTCAAAAATAATTAATTTCGTCTTACTAAACATGCAATTACACCAATACAGTTGCTCAGGGGTAACGTACCGACCTTGGAACCAAACCAGTGGCTTGTGACTCCTGTCCAGGCCGTAGACCTTAAGCTAGCCTGTGTGACTCACACCGCTACGACACCTTGCTGTCTATAATTCAAAAAATTTCGTTCAAAAAATTTTGAAAAGTCTATCAAAACGTTAATAGAAGAATTTATTCGTGTAACTGTATAATATAAACGTCAAAGCCCTCACTGACTCATCACTAATTCTCCCACTTCCCAATTACTTAGGATTCTGAAATTTAGTATTCTGGTTTTTATGCCCAAAATAGGAAAGTCAAGTTTTTGTCTCAATTTTTCCATAAATCTCTACCCTATATGCAAAGTCTCCATGGGGTAATCTTATGTGGAAATAATTTTGATTTGTTTCCAAATTATGTTGTCTTAACGTATTAAACATCAGCTGTTTTTATTTGAACCATTGTGCAAGCCAAAGAAGCAAGCATAAAATAGTATGTAATGGTAACTAATTACTGTATAAATATAATTTTGACATGGATATGTTTTAGCTCTGGGGGGATGTAGGTGATTTTTAAGATAGAAAATATGTAACGGGTTTCCATAGAAACCACCAGAACTATTGTATTAAAATTTTAATACAAAAGAATAAGCTCTTTAGATGAAGTGAAAACATTACATGATCTAATATATTTTCCAAAGGGAGATAAATATAAACATTTTTCAGTACAGATTTTGTGAATTATATTTTATGATTAAAAATCAAATGTCTTTTTGTACATCACTGCAATGCGCGGCTGGTAACACTAGTAAACTCATAAATCTAATGAAACATTTTCATTTTCTCTTAAACAATTCTGAAGACATAAAACCTTCTTCATGATTTTACATAAAATGTAAATAATCTCAGATGAATCTAAATATTTGGAAACGTTGAAATCGCAACACTGGTACGTTGGACCTGGCAACGGTTGCCATCCCAATATCTACAGCGATAGTGATAGCGATCGAAAGTGATTACCTTTGGAACTCAATGGACCAGAGCTCACTGACGTTACATGACCTGGAATTCACTCTATTGCTGATAGAATCTCTAAAGGTTTATTTGACATGTTGAAACCAGTTTAAGCAGTATTGAATTAACAATTAGTTGGACTTTTCCAACGCGTCTTGTGTTTAAAATCTACACAACGTTTCGAGAGTTGGTTGAACTACTCCCGTTTTCAAGTGCCTACTATCAAGTGCAAAAATTATCGTTAGGCACTTGAAAACGGGAGTAGTTCAACCAACTCTCGAAAAGTTGTGTAGATTTTAAACACAAGACGCGTTGGAAAAGCCCAACTAATTGTTAATTTAATAGATATAGTAGTTATAATGTCATCGTCCCCAGCCTGACTATTACTTCTAAATAGCCACCCAAGAGTGACAATCGTCGCCCTACCTTTGGCACGCGTCATGAGGGGCGCCGCACGAGCCACGAGCCCAGGGGGAGGATCCAGGTTCCCACAGCTGCCGTGAGAGACTACGTTACCGCCGGCTCCCCCGAGAAGTGAGAATTGGGTGAGAACTTAGAACCTCAACTGGTCACGGGATGACTGGGACGGTAGTGACGTCCTGTAATCCAGCTACTTGGAGGTCACGAACTGTGGATAGTTGTGAGCAATGGTCGGTGTGGTGTCTTCTTGTGTGGATTAACATCCGCACTATTGAATACTTCGTTAATCCTCAAAAATCATCCTCATAATTATTGAACCTTGTGCCAACGTCACTCGTGATTCAAACGCCAAACCTGGACCAACAGAGGCACATCGAGAAAGGGAGATGAGAAGATCGTGTCTCCCTAAGGACGCCATGAAAAGACTCTGTGACGCATGCGGATACGGAAGGAGCGACTACACAGGTGATGAGGATACAGTCGCAAAGCGATTGCTTGAATATGGAGAAAGATATATTAATTTTGAACAAGAAAATGTGGATTTTACAATTTCTATATTTTCTTATTTAGAAAACGTATGTCATTATTAAAACTTGTTTTACGTTAAGGCACAATAATTTTAATATAGTATAATTTTAGCATCAAAGATTATTGTAAACAAACTATTGATTTTGATATGACAGCTGGAAATTTCTTCTTGTTAAATGAGTTTAATAGATCACATTTTCAGTAGTTTAAAATTTCAAAACACAATGAATCAAGAAAACAAACTAAACACAGCAAATAAGTAAAGAATATCATTGAAATAAATTGAAATTTCTCATTGAAATAGTGTCTAGGAAAATTAGAATACCTTGCCAGATTCTTAAAGCTCGTTATATTTAACATCTGCAGTGATATTTTAACAGACTGTATATTTATTATTCTATTTCTAATACAATCCATAAGTTTTATAATGTATTCTGGTGCCAGATAGTATGAATAAATTCCATAGAAAACGTTATAACGATACCAATGATAGTATTAACCGTTGCTATTTTTACTCATACTTTCGTACTGCAATGTATATACAGAGTGTCCATGAAAAACGTTTCAGAACTTTGGTGAGTGATTGGGTACATTAAAAGGAAGAAAAAAGTTCCAATAGAGGTATGGCCTAAAACGCTTATTTTTTCAGATATCCGCCATTTTGTATATTTCACAAAATATTTTTTAATTCAAACTTTTTTAACGGATTATTTTGAAATTAGGTATGTGTTTTACAATAGTAGATTAGTATTATTAAAAAATAACTAGCATGATCCAAGCTCAAAATCCAAAATCGTGGTCATTTAAAGTTCTAAAACCTAAATACTCTGTTAACGGTAAAATATAAAATGGCCGCCATTTTGGATTTCTCCCTTTTAATGTACCTAATCATTCACCGAAGTCCTGAAACGTTATTCATGGACAATCTGTATAATAATGTCACAAAGAGTGAACGTTTAACAATAACTAACAAATACAAAAATCAGACTTAAAAACATTCATGATGAATTTTAACCAGTTTAGGTTAAAAAAGTGTAAAAAATCGCTGTAGAGGTATATTTTGTTAGTTAAGGGTTAGATACCAGGATTTATTAAGGTTAGGCTCTAGGTCCATTGTATGTAATTATAAAAAATACCATCAACCACTTTTGCAAATGATAAAACTCTACTTGCTGGATACTAGTATTTGTAAAAAATGCGTGTTTCTTAGAAATAGTAACGTCATTTGGAACGGACGTGTGCGGTAACGGCGCACGTCCGAATAGATTTGCCTTTCAACAAAGAAAGAAAAAAAATGATATAGATATAACGATGATGTAGAGTTTTAAGCTTACAGATCATTATTCATACATAAAGGATCGTTTTATCTGATGTTGACACTACTAAGGGAGCCGGTTTGAATAGAACCAATATCAACAAGAGCCACGCGCCGCGTCATGAGGGGTGCCGCACGAGCCACGAGCCCGGGGAGAGACTTCAGGTTCCCACAGCTGCCGTGAGAGTCTACGTTACCGCCGGCTCCCCCGAGAAGTGAGAATTGGGTGAGAACTAAAAACCTTAACCGCCCTTCCCACGAGCTGTTGGCCAAGAGGTGTGTGGTGTACCTAACTCGCTGGGTGGTTCAATGGTTATAGTATTAGCTTCATAATTTAAAGCTCTCCGGTGAGCAAAATCCTAGCACAATTTTGTAATGGTTATATACTAGACCCATTAATTAATTAATTAATTATCCTGGCTAATAAATCAGCAGGTCTGAGTCAGTAACACAGCTATATATGACTGGGATGGTGGCGTCATCCTGTAATCCAGCTAATTATGTGGATTAACGTCCGCACTATTGGATACTACGTTAATCCGCAAAGGCCATCCTCATGATTAGACCAATTCGTAATTCAGAGGTATTTAGAATTTTATACAAATCTGGCCTCAAAATCTCAAGTTTTCCAAATCGATCTTAAGAAATACGTCGGAGGAACAGTGTGAGGCGGTTAGCCACTTTCTTATAGTACATGACCGAATCGGTTGACGCGGGTTATAGTAGGCCGTGTCGCAGTCTTAACTTCGGGGCAAACTGTTCATTCCTTATCATGCAGGAACTGTTGTGAATAGCTCACGTCAAAATTTCACCGGCAGCCTACCCTGAGTTATGTGGAATATATATTGACCGTAAATATTAGATAATAATGTATTAATTTAGTAAAAATTGGGGGGAATGTTAGGGATAGCAGGGAACTAGGAATGCCTCCAATCACTTAGGAGATTAATAATTAGCGGGGCACGCAGGGGGGGCTTCTTCCAAGCCATGTGCTGACCAATTTCACATCCATGTCCAATAATTAGTTTATATCCAGAATTACGCAGATAGGTTAGCCAAGATATGTATTAAATTCAGCACGTCATCAAAGCTGGCTTGATTTGGGGCTGTGTGGCTATGATCGGGCTCAAGGTAATATTCCCAGTACCTTCCACTTAGTTTTCATCATAGAGTTGGTATTATTTCAGTTTTACCATATCTTTGCACCCGTAACATTCAACACTTGCACTAACATCAATCTCAGAATTAATTGTTTTCGTTAAGTTATATCAATCTATACATACATTTACAGTTATTGTTTTAGCATCCAAGTTTACTCTACTTCAGTAATATACATAATAGGTAGCAGTCAATATTCTAATGTTAATTAGCACTCATAACCTGCACTTTACCATTTCTCCACCTCAAGTCCAAGCACTTAACTCCACCTTTTCACTGCAAATACTAACTTAAACTCCAATTTTTCACTGCAAGTGAAGAATTCTTATCTGTAAGACAAACGTAAGGGATGTTAATTTAACTATCACCAAATTATAGGCCTATTTTAAATCAGCTCTACAAATAAAGAGACTGATTTGATTCTTTAACTCACATGGTGTAAAATCAGATGAGTTTACTTTTCATAACCAAATAAAACTAGACTGCCTATTCCACATAAAAGTCCCCCTCTAATTTGCCCAAACTTAACACAAAGCATTACATACACAGCCCAAACCAAAATAGTAACAATTTATTCTTTCCGCACACATTGTTTTAAAATATGCATACTAGGTAAGTTAGGACATGTTATATGTCATATTTAGCCTTTAGATTTAATTAGATTAGATCATTAAAATGACAACCATACTACAATGTAGGTATTCTAAGCCAAGTATGAATGAGGACTGAGTGTAAGATGGTTGTGGCACGATCTTGTAGTCTTGTTACTGACTAAGGCTGACATGTTTCTTAGACAGTTAATTAATATTATCGGTATTACTGTAATACTGTATTATGTTAATAATACTGTATTAATAACTGTTAACTAATAGCCCAACAGCCGATGGCAACTAATGGACCACTTTTATAACGTGGAATCCGAACCACGGCCTCTGAATTACAATTGACAGTCTGCGAATGACATTGATAGTTATCGGCCTATCCTTGACTATCTATAAGTGCAACGTCGTCCACTCATGGGGTAAACCACTGTCGAGTGATACACTTTCCCATGGATATTTTCTCACGACATATATTTCCCGTGTAACCGAGGGTTGAAACTATCCACTAACGTACTATCTCACGTCCTCGGCACGTGCTGGTACTGGCCCAGTTAGTGTCGCAACGAGGGGAGGGGGAGGGGCCGCACCCCAAGCAAATGAATACATATCAGTTGTGGCGGATTAAGTGTGAAATGGCCACACAAACTTTCCTAAGACCCACCACTATCTCGATATTAATTTAAAAGTTATTTATAGTTAATTAAGCCTGGTCATTAAAGCTCTGAAGTGAATAAACCTTGGAAAAATTATGTAAGGTAGGATATCGGTGCCTAAATAATGATTGAAAAAATGTTTATTTAGTCAGGCAAAGTTAGGGCGATTTGAACCTGTCTTACACCTAACCTGGTTTAAATATTACAAATGGCAAAACAAAATTAACCAAAATAACAAAACAAACATTTTTTAAAAAACAAAACTAGTTGAGATTAGATTTCATGGAAAAGAAAAATAATAATAATAACTAAAATAATGGTATCTTAGTCCTACTTGAATAAATACATTTCAATAAAAATAAATTTAATAAATGACAACAATTATATTTTTTTTATCTCACACTCAAACGTACTTGAGCCATCAATCGCACAAGTACACAAACCCTCTAGGACACGCCAGACGAGATCATCCGCTTAAAAATAAAGTGGTTTCAGTGCCGTCACAAACTGATGACGTCTTTCAAGGGATCTGATTTGCAGGGGTACAGGATTCCAGAGACAGCAAGCAGAGATAACAAAAGCCCTGACATACGCTGTAGTCACACCATGAGGTATAAGCAAATGTAAATGAAGAGGAACGTGAAATTCACAAACTACCTTGAGACACAAATTTAAAATCTGTCGTAAAATATTTACAACTGTGCTACTAACTAAACTGTAACCAAAACTTTTTGATCAAATTAAACAACAATTACTGTAATTCAGTGGACAGATCTAATATAATATATTGTTAAAGCCTTAATGAATTATTGTAAACAAGAAAACAAAATGTTTAAAAAATACAAATAAATAACTAAACTATTTAATGTAATTAAAAAAATAATTAAAATTAAAAATATATATTTTTTTAGTATCCGTTTTAGGGTCCCCTGAATCCAAAAAAGTAGTTTTCGACGTGATGCCTGCATGTGTGTGTGTGTGTGTGTGTGTCCTGATGTGTACAGAGCCACAGCCTACTCTATTGGTTCGATTTGGATGAAATTTGATATGTATGTATCCCGGTTCCAGAGAAAACTTAAATTTACTGTATTCAGTTTTGAGTGCGATGCCCTTGTTTCTTCATGGGTTAATCATATCGTGAACTCTGTCCAACATGTTTCTCAGGGGTGTCCAACATGTTTAACGGGTTCCCACGGGATCTAGGGTACACTAATTGGAGCTCGGCAGCACACGAGGGTTCCGCCACCCTTCAGGTCACCCTCAGCAACAACGAGCTTGTGCCTCTGTAATTGTTTAACAAGGCGTTTGATGGGTCCAATCTATGGGAAATATCGTAAAAATAATTGTCAACTCTAATTCAAAGCGTTTGTAGTGTTTTTCCTTTTTTATTTCCTTTGTATTTACTTTTTTTATTTCCTTTTAAGTTTTCCTTTGTTTTTTTTGTGTTTTTTGACATGGATATGTCTTAGCTCTGGAAGGGGGGGTTGACAATTTTAACACCAAATGTTGAAACAGTTTCGTCATGTAGTTAGTGACGTCATAGTATGACCTTTAAATATTCATTTAAAATCCATAGTCAAATATGTGACTTTCTGAAACAACCCCGTCTAGCTAGGGGATCTACGGGTATCGGGTTCTGGTTGGGGAAAACGTAAAATTGAAGGGAATTCGGGGTTAAACGGAAATTTCTAGAGAATTCAATTGGTAACTTGAAAGGTGGCAGGATAATTAAATTTGACATGGATATGTTTCAGCTCTAGGGGCGACCAAAATTTGAAATGATGTCGTCATATGGCTAGTGACGTCATAGTTTGGTTATAAGAACAGCTGTTTAGATGAACTGAAAACATTCCCTTTAGACATATCTATGATCTAACCTATTTCACACAGGGAAGTAAATACAAACTTATTTTGTAAAGGCTCTAACCAGAGCGATACTCCGTGCGATACCGGTGCTTTTTCTTGGAAATTCTCTTGCGATATCAGTTGTTCATTCGATACCATGGTGGCTTATGGAGCCGTACACACTAGAGCGAACTTCGATACGCGATATCGAGACGAATGCGATATTATCGAAGTAACGTTCTCCACAGCGCTTTATCGCAGTGATACTATGCGGTCAAATGATGAATTACTCAGTTTTGTCTGTCCTGTTGCTACCCGGCACTATTGCTCCACGGTAGAGGGTATCTTCCTTTTCAAAGCATTAGCAATCAAATTCAGCAACTCGTAAAAACATTACTGATTCATTCTACAATATCTGTTTTAGCGAATTCCCTAAAGGGAAGAAACTATTTCCGTAGGTCTTATGTTATTGTTCATTTTAAACAAATTTTAAATTTTATCTTTTACCATTTGAATTAGCTTAAAAACTAATCAATTTAGTGCTCTAAAGTGTTTCTCTATCTCCAATGTTTATCGAGATATTAAAAGACAGTAAATTGTATTTTGGGCTCTAAAGTTAATCCTGTGGAGGATAAGGAAAAATTTAATATTTCACTTATCAATATATATTTTTCGGTGAAACTTGGTATTTAGTTTCATGTGGTTGAGATCGATCAATTTATGCTTAAAATTTGTAGTTTATGTGTTTATCATGGCAGCAAACCTGCATTCTCTTTCCCATGTTAATCTTATCGAGAATGGGCAAATGACTCTCATATTTATCGACAGATATTGATGAAAACTTGTCATATATTATTATTATATTATTGATTTGGAAATTCGTTGAGTACGCAAGTCTGTTGCGATGGGGGTATTTATCTTTTTCAACTGGGGCATGAGAGAATTGTACTTGGTAAACTGCAGCCGTTCTTTATTAATGTCGTGTACCCACATTTTTCGTCTTCTGGCGCGGCTACTAACAGCGGCGCTTCTCGTTCATCAAACGATGTCATGGTAAGTAAACACAAAGTACAGTTCACAATAACTAACTAAAACACAACATTTTACGGCTAAGGAGTCACAAAACCACCGCACCCTACCCTCCCGAGGTGCACAGAATTTTTCGGGCGTCTCTTCTCCCGCTTTGGTGTGGAAGCACCTGTTCCCACTGCGTCCAACTATTATCGGCCTATTATCGCAGATACTTCTCACCAGCAAGAAGTTCAATTAGCAATGAGTTAGTTGTAGTTGAAGATAGTAGTAGATCTTAAAGCTCTCCTGAAAATCCCCCACTTTGGGAACCAGGTGTAAACAGCATTGTACGAGTCACACCAAAAGTCATGTTTTCATTACTTTGTATATATACTACGTTTGGTTAACCTCACAGTTCAACAGTTAAGATATCTACAATGTTTACTAACTGTGTACTGTATATTATTGTTTTATCAGTAATTGTTTCATACGGAATACAGATTTAAATTACTAATTTGTCTTTTCTTATTCTATTATTGTTATCAAATTACCACATGATGACTACGGCAATATCCTAATTTCCTAGTATTTTTTCTCTTTTGCCAATCGCAGGCTCAGCGTCAGCTATGCAGCCTCGAAGTACTCTAGTTTTTCTTATGGAATTCCCATCTAAGTTTTGTGGCCATCCCGGGGATCAAACCCGTCACCTCTTGCACCGAAGTCCAAGACGCGAACCGTTAGGCTAGCAGATGCCCAATTTCCTAGTAAATATGGTAAATTCATCAGTAAATTCGCTGAAAATAAAGATAGGATTTAAAAAATGTATTTACTTCCCTATGGGGAATAGGTTAGATCATGTATATGTTTTCAGTTCTTCTGAACAGCTGTTCTTATTCTTATATATTAAACATTCAATACAATAGCTCTGGTAGTTTGTATGGAAATCTGTTTTCAAAATTTCATCTTACAAATTGCCAACATCCCCCAGAGCTAAGACATATACATGTGAATATATATAAATTATAACGTAAAACATGATCCTATGAATGGTATTTATGTATTTCTTTCAGGATGTCCTTAACCATCCTTAGTTTACATTTTTCAATATTCAGGACACAAGTAGAATGAAGACAACTTACTTACTGTTGTCAAAATTATTAAAAATTATTTTAGTTCACTTTGAAATAAAATCCAACCAAACTCCCAAACAGGGGTTTTTTGTCGCGGTCGTTGAAAGGAGCAGTTTGTTTTCATTTCAGCCCAGCTGCCCCATCCCATGGGAGTAAAGCTGTCGGTGCCTTTGAGAGGGTGGCGCTGTCACGGTGACAGGTGGAACCAATCTAACATCCCGCTTATCCGGCTGTCCTCCTCAACACAAACCATCTTTTAGTGGATAAAGAGTTTTAAAAATTCCACGTTCACCGACAGCTCCGACAGATCTGAGAGTTTTTTAGCTGTCATTTGGAATACGGTATTTTCTGAAATCTGATTCTCAACGCCAGTCGTACTTTAGTTAAAGTTTGAAAAGAAACTTTAGACAAATACGTACCAGTAGCCAACATTTTCATATCGTAATTTGGCAGGACACTTTAAATTGAGAACTTGCTCAATTTAAACTTTTATTTAGGAATAAACTTACAAATTCTTTTGAAGATGGCCGCCATTTTTCAATATTGGCAATCTTATTCAGATCACGAATCACGATATTAAAATGTTAGCTTCTGGATCAAGTAAAACCCTCATTTCAAAGAAATCAATACTGGAAATTCTCGTAGCTTCTAAACCATTAAAGATGTTGAAAACACCCAATGACAAAATGTTTTATTTTAGAGAGTATAGCCCAAAAAACAAAATTGACAAAGACATTTTTAAGTTAGCCGCCATTTTGAAAAATAGTGGCGGTATTGAAAACATCTAAAATTGTATTACTGGGTGAAACTTAAAATTGAACAAGTTCCAAATTTAAAGTGTGGTGCTAAGTCGTGTAAATAAAGTTAGCCATTGGATCACTTAAAAAAACTCACTCGGAATATTTCTTAATAAACGCATTTTGTAAGTCAACGTGCATAGGCCTACATGGTACAATAAATTGGATAGTTGTATGCTTCAAGAGATTTACAAACAAAACAGTTTCCGAAGATTTAAGATCCGATCAACTTACACTTTCGGATAACATTCACCGTATTATCTAAACATTGAAAATGTTGAATATTTTTACACATTTCAGTTTGTACGTTCTTATGAATACTTTTCCGCGTACTTTCTACAGAAAGTTCTTTTAAAATATTATAAGGGATACCTTTTGGCAATGAATTTTAAGTTAACTGCTTGTTTACGAAGGTGAAACTTCCGTTTGAGAATTACAACTTAATTTCATAGAAGTTTCCTGCGAAAAATTAGTTCTGAAATTATTTTAAGGTAAATTTGTTATCTAGAGAATTACAATATTTGTTTGTGTTTTATTTTCAGTGAAAATATACATTAACTACCATGGAATTATATCTGATATTCAACAAATAATTATCTTGTTTATGATGGAGAAATAAATGAAATGAAAAATGCAATTCCCTGGGTATCCTGTGTGGGCTAGCTTTATTTATCACTCGTGTACTCTCAATCATCTTTTACTTCAATCATGATAAATATTATTTTGTGGGATTAAATCCAAAATCGCGGATGCATTGCAAGCCTTAAAATTTGGAGCCTCGATCTCAAAATGTTGGGAAAATGGGCACGGGTGGAAAAAAATCCCATTACATCTCGAAACGTGTTATTGATGTCTACACAGTCCGTTCTTCATTTATTGCCCTTTATATTATTTGTCAGTGTTATTTATTTACTTGTAATATATTTTACTAATAATATTTTGAGATACCTACTCGAATTGAAAGTTAACTATCCGTATGGAATGTGATAATGTGATGTCATGATGAGTATCCGACTGAAATAGTGTTGCTGATTTATGTTCGATAGTCATAATTTTTATATGAACAAATTTTGCAGTCAAACAAAGAGAGGCCAGAGCTAGGAGACCCCACCTAATGAACCTGCTTTACTAATGATGCCGGCCAGCACGAGGTGTTGCTTTTCTCTCCGAATAAAAACCGTAAAATACATTGTACGCATTTGGGGGGGTTTTGATCTCAAATAAACATAAATGAATTTAAAACAAATGTTATTATAGTGTTTCTAATTAAACTGATGGATCAAATGAGAAACGATAATGGAGCTATTTGACTATTTAGCTATTGAACTATTTAATGATGTATCTAGAACCTTATTGGGAATATTGAGTTTTGATTAGCTAAGTATGTTGGGAGAAATTGTTTTAAGAACAGGTTTAGTAACAAAGGTTAGTTTCACAACAAGAACCAATGATTTCGAAGAGTAATGATTGTCTGTTTCAATTTTCTAAAATAGAAATTTAATTGTTTGAAAGAAAATAATTGTTTATTATAATTTAGAAGTTTATATTTTCATTTTCAAATTTGTCTATCTGATAATGTAGACTTTCATTCACTTTCTGCTGTGTAAACAAACTAGTTACTAACTTCTTCTTTCTACTCTTCTTCTCTCCAAGGAACAGAGAGATTGGATATTGCTGTTCCTTTTGTTGCATTTGTATATTTACATCAAATTTGTTATTGTTTATTATAGTATATATTGTTTTTTTTAGTTATTATGGATATACTAAATAGCTGTTACAACTAGAGAGATAATAATATTTACTGATTTGTAATAAAATTTGTTTTTGAGAATTAAATAAATTGAAATTGAAAAATTAATTCCACAATTAAATAATATTCGACCGAGTGAAGTGATACAATGACTCTTGCTCTCTCTATAGTCAGCTGTTAACAATGACATTTAAATGCAAACACTGCTACAATTGTTTGTAGCCCTATTTTCCTTCCCTGTGGGAAATAATAGATTAGATCATGGATGTTTCCATCTAAAGTGTTCTAAAGGGAATGTTTCCAGTTCATCTAAACAGCTGCTCTTATAACCAAACTATGACGTCACTAACCATATGACGTCACCAACCAAATGACATCACAATTTCTAATTTTGGTCTCCCCCAGAGCTAAAACAAATCCATATCAAATTTAATTATCCTGCCACCTTTCAAGTCATAGTGTGGCAGTCATAGCTGAGTGGGTAGTACTGGCCTACCACCCAAAAAACCCGGGTTCAATTCCCGGTCATGACACATGAAATTTAATTTCTCAGACTGCCACCGTGCTTCGGAAGGCATGTTAAGCCGTTGGTCCCGGCTACATGAGTAGTCGTTAGGTCACGTTAGAGGCAGTAGTGCGACCTGAAAACTCTAACATTAGTCCTTGGCCAGAAGGTTACACGGAACTTTACTTTACTTTACCTTTCAAGTTATCAATTGGATTCCCAAGAAATTCCCGTTTAACCCCAAATTCCCTTCAATTTCCCGTTCTCTCCATCCAGAACCCGATACCCGTAGATCCCTAGGTAGACGGGGTGGTTTTAGAAAATCACATCTTTGACTATGGATTTAGAGTTAAGATAACATTTTAATGAAGTATAGTTTTAAAATAGTTCCAAACAATTAAATTATGTTTATGTAAACAAACTAAGCTGAATCAATAAGTGAAAGTTTCAAAATAAACTATTACTGTATGATAAAAAAAATGATCATAGACAATTTTTCCATCGAAATGTAATTTGGTACATAGTAACTAATACATAGTACATAGTACATAGTAACTAGTAATTTGGTACTTTTGGTAAGTAAGTAGTTGTTGGTACTTCAAAGTAGTTTTGGTTGGAACTAAAGTATATTTAGATAAAAAAATCTGAGCAGCTTTTAATGAAAAATACTCGGCTTTCGCTAATGTAACAGGAGCATTATCTTCTTATACATAAGCTCTCTGTTACTCAAGCTGAAGAGAATATGAAATTCAAATCCACCCTCCCCCTTAGAAGATTCATCAAATGATTCCCTCATGTATGATAGCTTGCGGTGCAGAGACGGGAGATAATGGGAAAAGATGGCTCGTCTAAGCACCGCACTTCCGGCAATGTTCCCGTTTACCGGAACCACTGCTGCCATTACAGTTTAAAAACAAATAATAAATTACGTTGTGATTTTAATCTAATTACCTGGTATAATCAATTTTTAATTGTTGTGTTTATTATAGCAAATGTTTCATCCGTCAAATGAAATAACAAAGATAGATTAAGTTAATGTTAAGTTTATAACTTATTTCTCCACCTTTTTGGAAGTTTTTTGATAAAAACAATCTTCATTTTGTGACAGCATTACCGGTGTGTGTTGTTTGCTGTGAAAATGTGGTTGAGGTGTCAAATTAAAGGTAATGTCGTTATCTAAGAATTGCATTTTCCATTTTTTCAAACATGAAAATAATAATTACTTTGTGGATACCATTTTGTGGTAATTCATATTTTTTCTGGGTAAAATAAACAAATTAATAATGTGATCACATAAATAATAATTATTTTCCTTTTATTTAACTATCTTTTACGACTATCCTAGATGCTGACACAAAACTAACATTGTTCGCATGTGGTTAAAACAAAATATTTCCCCAGTAAGGCAGATTCTTTTGTTTGATGGAACCACATGCTGTGTTGAACTCACACTTTGGGTGTTGACACGGACATTACAGACTGTATACGATTGTTCGTTTTCACTTCTGGTGAAACTTTAACTCAGAGAGGGCAAGTTTCTGGACTATAATATGTTATTGAACGGTTTTACTTTTATAAATTTTAAAGTTATTAATTTTTTAATAGCTCTATTTCTTAAAGTTCTGAAATCTTGAGAAGTCTAAAGGCTAGACTGGTTTGGGGATTTTTATTTTCCCAAAAACTAGCCACTACACAATCTCCCCATGTCCTACCTTTCCCACCCTTATGAATTACTCTTTTCCGCTGACTAGATAATATTCCAATCATAAATACATGTCTATTTGGCTATACTACGGCTTTAGATCCTTTAAAGTTAATCTTCTACTCATATCATAAAGAAACATGTTGTCAGACACAGTTTTACTTAGACTTTTTACTGTGTTCCGTGGTTTCTAGATATTTTTGAATAAGATTAGATAACCTAATGCTCTAAATTTGAACAACCCCTAAAGTTGCTGTAGTAGGAAACACGTGTTAAAAACATATAAACATGACCTCTTGTGTGGTGGATTTTATTTTCAAAGTAAAGTGTCATTGTGGGTTTCTTTGTTTCCAAATTGAAGGGACGTTTCGCTAAGGGCCACTGGTAGGGTTTTAAAGTGTTATAATGACGAGTACCTGTATTCATTTCCCAGGGGTTTGCAACAATAGGCACGTGCCAGCTCTAACCCCTCAACTCTCCCTCTCCACGCTGAGACGTCGTCGACGGTCGACACGCGCCAAGGTTCCGGTGGGAGAGTACGTTGGGGCGAGAAGCCATGGGAACACCCTGGTCATGGGAGCGCCACTGGTTGAGGTCCATGGGTAATAAAGTAGCAAAGGTGTTCAAGAGTAAAAACTCTTGAATGCCTTACTTTAACTTACTGACTATATTACTTTTTTACTATAGGAAAATACGTTAGGTCAAGAAAGTTCATCAGTAGAATGGATTACATCTCACATAACTTACACTCACACATTAAACACGCACTCGCGTCAAGTTTGAACACGATAAAACGATAAAATCTATTACTTGAGACGTAAAATTTAGCTTTTAAAATTATATCATTTTCCCATATTTCGTATTCTTAAGCCTTCACCTTTTATTCCATTTTACTTTGAACAAAATCCACTCTTGTGCTTTGCGTGGTTGCTAGGTTGTACCAGGTTGTACCCTCTCACATAACGACTCCTTGGAGCAAGTGCAAAAGCTATTTTTAAGATATTTGTTAAGATATTTTCGAATTTGTGATGCATTTACCTATCTTATTCCCTGCAAACATGTACTGGACATGTTTGCATTTGAGAGTTTAGGTTGGAGGAGAGGTTTGCATGAGCTAATGTTTTTATACAAAATTGTACTTGGCATGATTGATGACCCTCCAAGCCTGGCTTTCCACTATTACGTGTACCAAACTTTAACAACAGGAGTTGGTTGCTATTCTCCTAGTCTTACTCTCGCATTACCAGCTCCCCTATTTTCTGGACGATGGGCCAATATAATATCATTGTTTCTCGAGTCGACCAAATAGACTTTTTCCCCATTCGTTTATTAAAAAAAATACAAGTAGATGTCATAAATCATTGCTCCGAATTATTCATTTTTTATTTATTGTTATTTTTCGTGCGTTAGAGAAGCCGAAACCGGTCTTATCTCAATTTTTGTCTGTTTGTCGGTTTGTCTGTGACGCTCCAGGAGGCATTTTACGCCGTCTTCTCCGAAAAAACGGGAGAACTGATTACAATGAAACTTATTTCATGTATTCTCTACATTTCAGAGAAGGTTTGTAAATGCTTTAAATCACCTGCCGCCTGTTGAAAAGTAAACAACGAGTATTTAAAAACCCACTTTTACGCAATATTACTCGCATTTTGATTCAGTTTTCAATGAATAACCTACTGATAATAATCAGCTGTCTTTGTAGTTTAAAGATTTAATAGAAATAAAAACAAACAGCTGTCAAATCAATATTAGTTAGTTTATATTGGTCATTGATTTTAAACTCATTTCGAAATCATACTATATTAAAAAGCTATTTTAACGTATAACTAATTATAATAATGGTATTAATGTTCTAATCTATTTAATTGTAAAGTAATGCTAAATAATAAAGCAGGGTATTGATTTATTTTCTTTGTACTGATTTGTTTAGGATTTCAGGTTTACATTTTGGAATGATAACCTTTCTTCACTAAACAGAATCCTACAACCCGTACAAAGATCGGGCTTACTGCTAGTCTTTAATATTATCATTCGTATTCGTTGTTGTTCATTCATGAAGGGAGAAATTATCAATTCCCTGATACTATTTATTTTTGCAGAGATAAGTTTTACAACAGTGTATTATTAGATTTTCCTGTTTTATGTTTTCAAATAGATCACAATAGATTGATTCGGAACAGTACGTTGTAAACGAAACGATGGTGTTTAAAATTCCCTCGGTCATCCCCCTCAAATATAGTGGTTTATGGTAATCAACGGAACCTCATACTGTGAGGAGGGTTGGAAGTGGGTGGATCAAATGACGTATCGTAGGGGGAGAAAATGGTTGACTTTCATATTTCCTCACAATAACGAAGTGCTTAACTTTCCAAAATTCAGTATTGATTCGCACCGTACATCATGCGGTGAATGCAGAAGAATATCTCTTATATTTTTTTGTAGCTGCTAAATACTTGAAACTTATTCATACGCATAAATGTTTTAGTGTATAAAAACTTGTTTATGAAAATTTTAAAGATTGTTCCATTAGCAAAAATTATAAAAATAGTTATAAAATTCCTAACACAGATCCTGACAGGACTCAGGTATTTTAAATCATACTAGCACTGAATGGAGCAAGTTCAGTTAAGGGGGAAGTCTGCAAAAAAATTTAAAGCTTTAGTACACTTCATAATTTAAAATTAATCGAGGTTTAATTTCTATATTCTCTTATATCTACATTTTTGGACATACACCAATAACCTTGACTTTTCCTGGTTCACGTTAAAATTATCTATGATGTGGAGTATAGAGTTTCTTAAATCCAAAAAATAATGAGTAGGTAGAAAATTGTTTAGGACGTTATTTAAAAATTAAGAAATATAAATTGTTGTTTTGTTTTTTATAAAATTAAATTAGAGTTTTGTCTGTACGTTGCAAGATCACGCCACAATCATCTTACACTCGTTTCTCATACTTGGCTTAAAATACCTTCTTGTGTACGGTCACCATTTCAATAATCTAATCTAATCTAACAATATTAGAAATGATGTTCATATATCTGGATTTCACAAGTTTTAAAAGCTTTCTATTATAAAAATTCAGTTGCCTCAGAATGCATAACAAGTCAATTATTAACATAGTAATGTTATTTGTAAAATAAATATAGTTAGAATTGAAAAGGTTTCCGTTAGCCTAACACTCTGTTCCCATATCCAGCATGTTCCCATGGCGCTTCGCCCCAACGTACTCTCCCATCGGAACCTGGGCGCGTGTCCTCACGTCGTCCGTGGGTTGGGGAGGGCTCAGGAGGGTGCAGTGCAGAGTGTCGTGGCTCGTGTCCACTGTCCATTGACTGGGGCGGTGAACCAGTAATCCTGTAATCCAGCAACTTGGAGGTGATTAATTATGGATGGCTATGAGCTATGGTCTGGTGTGGATTAATGTCCGCACTATTGAATACTACATTCATCCGCAAAGACCATACTCTCAATATTAGACCAGTTCATGATTCAGAGACAAAATTGGGGTTTGGACCCCACGTTAAACTATAGGACCCTTTGATACCAGATTGGCTGTTTAGCTACAAATAAGATTCCAAGATCACGCTACAATCATCTTACACTCATTTCTCATTCATACTTTGCTTAAAATACCTCCATGGGTTGGTCGTCATTTCCGAAAGGTGATACTGTAATAATGATAGTCTAATAGTAAAGCTAAGGGAAATATATATGATTTGTCTTTGTCATTACTTTAGCTTTCACCCACCTAAGTATTGTTTTTGACGAAATTTTCCAAATTTGAGCTCTCAGTAGATATATCAGTTTTTGGTTACTCGGAACCCAAAAAGTGGTTTTCGAAATAGTATGTGTGTGGATGTGTAAAAATTCACATCGCGCAGCTTACACAATAGGTCTTATTTAGACGTACATTTTGATGTAACTTTGTTGGATTTTTTAGTTTTAATCCCTAAAAACACCTTAAAAATATCTCAAACGAATTTGATTAAAATTTTTTTGTCCCAAGTATTATAACCCTACCCGCAAGATTGTATACATGACGAATCAAAAGCAATGGACTTTCAATTGACAAAAAACTTTTTCCGGCAAAATAATAATTTTATGAATTAATTTAACCATCACTGTTATAAACTGTACAAAGTAGTGAAACTTTGTATGCAGCGTAAGGTTGCTTTTCTGTTTGAAGTAAGAGGGTGTCTAAGAGAAATATTATTTTTGAAACCGTATAATCTTTAAATTTTACAATTACATAATTAATAAATTAGTATGTATCTGATATTAAATTTAAAAATAACGGTATTAAATTATGTGATATATTTAATAAATTTCAGTTTACTGATTTTTTTCTTTTAATTGCATTGTTAAATATTTTGGTGCTTGTGCATACAAGGGAGAAATTTTTCGAGAGCATTTTGGAAGTTCTGCCTTCGCTCGAACGCGCGCGGGTAACTAGAAGACAAATCCACCTCACCGAATCCCTTCTCCCTCTTTAAGGATATAACGAGATGTTTTTTATGTGGCGGCGGGGTTGTCAATATAATTTAAAATACCTGCATACTAAGACTGGGACAGTGGCGTGACTTGTAACTCAACTACTTGGAAGTCACGGATTGTGGATGGTTATGAACGATGGCAGTGGATACGATACTGTCTGGGGAGGATCAACGTCCGCACTATTGAATACAACATTCATCCGCAAAGACCATCCTCATAACTACACCAATCCCTAATTCAAAAACAAAATTGTAGTTCGGATGACTCGTTAAACGGTAAGCCCAATAGATGTTTTTTAAGATTTTAATCACATAGATCGCTAATGATAGACATATTTCACCTTAAAAATAAACTGTGTGAATTATTTTTAAAATTAATTGTTCGAATTTAACGTTTCTCTTACAGGACTAAATTCCAGACTGTACTGCGTTAAAAGCAGTGCGAGCGGCGTTAGGGATAACTGACATAAAACTAGGATTAAAACTAGAAACTAGGTTGGCGCTAGTGTCGCTTATTAGTTTCGCATATTTTATTGTTTCATGCAAACTTCCTGAGTGATTTATTTAAACATTTTGCAGTTTTAGACCTCCAAAACGACATATTTTATACTATTACCGGATCAAATATGTGGCTTTAAAAATCATTTTCTGTAGTATACTAATTTTTTTCTTATTTCAAAACTTAAATTACGTTATTCATCCACATTTCCAAAATTTCGTTAAGAAGTTTTCCCACACTCCTTGCAAGATAAACGCCAAATTCCCTAATTAATCACCCTATAGCTCGAAAATGCTTCACTAAGAGCTTGAAATATTATTGTAGAGCATATTTTTATGATACAAACGTTAAAATTAGTTATTTTAAAGATAGTCGATTGTTTTCGTTCGCGCCAACCTTATACTGTAGATCCCTTTGTTACCATTGTCTGTTCGACTTTTATTGGGCTGGATGTCAGCCTCAATCTACACGATGTAACTAGCTAAACTAATATAATAACGCTAGGGATCCTTGGGACCCAAGGTCGTAACTTAACCACCAGATTAGGTGGCAATTAAATAAAATATAAGTAAACCAAGCCAATATTGCTACACACTAACTACAGCTATACAAAGTGCGGTTTAAGATATTTTTCTCACTTTTAATACTAAAGATATAAAAACTAACTTACTAAAACGAATACCAAGTAGGCCTAAGTGTCGGACGCAGGAAAGTTTTTGTGGCCATTTCACACTAATCCGCCACAACTGATATGTATTCATTTGCTTGGGGTGCGGCCCCTCCCCTCATTGGCCCAGCACCAGCACGTGCCGAGGACGTGAGATAGTACGTTGGTGGATAGTTTCAACCCTCGGTTACACGGGAAATATATGTCGTGAGAAAATATCCATGGGAAAGCGTATCACTGAGTGGCTGAGTCTGAACATTTCGAAATGCTCGACATTTGTTTTATGAGTAGAACTCTATGAGTTGAGGATGTTGCACTTATAGATCGTCGCAGATAGATCCAATGTCTGTAGTTACTATAGACATTTATTCAATGTAGTTTGAATATAAATTGTACTACGTTCCTAGACGTGTGAGTGAGAAAAAATGGAAAACTAAATAAACTGCCCATAATGTGACATGTTTTATATTGGAAAACCCGGCCGAACATTCATAACCAGGTACAAAGAACATGTACAAGATTTTAATTCAAAAAACTACTCAAGCATGAACTCAAATGTAGCCGAACACATGATGAAGAACCATCACAATTTTAAAAGTTTGGAAGAAGACCTTGATATAATTGAATTTGGAACAAAAAACACTAAATTAGACGTAAAAGAAGAGTTACACATTTGCAAAAACTACAAAAAATAACCGAACAGATTGCTAAATAAAATGCAAACACATACAAAAAATGTCAGCTGAGTCTCAGCCTAGCCACTGAGGACGTCACTTCACAGCAAGGGCGAAACATTAAGCAACACTAACAACATGACGACGCAGTTGATACCGAAAAATCAACTTTACATTGTTGACACCGGCCGCGGAAGCCTACGTTTGAACATACAAAAAATATTATATTTGAAAAAAATCATACAACTACACCCCAAGACTACATGAAAATCAGCTACTGAAAAAGATATCAAACATTTATTTACATTTATTTAATAAAAATTTTAATATATTAGGTTAAGTGAACTTATAAAAATGTCCTTATTGGTTTAATAAATTTAATAAAAAAGGGTACTGTGTTTTTAAACTTTATAACAAATATATATATATATATATATATATAATAATATATATATAATATATAATATATATATATATAATACTGTATATAATTAATATATATATATTAACGTCTATTGTTTTTGGTCTCTGGGCACCTAGTTAGTGTAAATTTTGTTTATTAGAGGTTAAGTGGTAGAGAGGACTTGTTAGTCCTAACTTCGCCTCTCAAATAAAGTCATTTTTCATTTCATTTCATTTCACCTAAATACAAAAAAAACATGGTCCCGGGCTTAAGTCTTGTCATGAGACCTAAGGTAATAGTTTATTCCCTATGAGAGATTCGCTAAAATCTTAAATATACATATTATTTAGCTTACATTGTTCGAAATGTAAAGCCTGACTCCGAATATATGTGCGGACAACGGTACAGACCTACACTCTTAGTAGTTAACATAATATGATAGCTCCAAACCAATCCAACCTAATATTCTCAACGATCATGAAACCTACCCCAAAATTCATCAATTTCATGACTCATAGATGATAGATGCGTCAAATATGAAGAAGTGAATTTACAAAAAATAAATCTGACCTGCTTTTAAATTTTAAACTAATCGATACCAACCATTTAATATTTTCTTCAATAAATAGTATAATTCATCACTAGGACAGACAAGGCGTTTTTGATACAAGCACAAACTTAAAACCCAAGGCTTGGCGAGGATGTTAAATGTGCGAGTATATATCAAAAAGCCAATATTGGGCCGTATAATAAACTATATTTGTCGTCATACTGCAAATAAAATGCAACATACACGTAAAACATAAATTATTACCTGATTTAGAGTATCAATAGTTGTCGACAAGACTAATCAGCTGTTACGTCGTAGCAGTTCTTTATTTTTCCTGATTTGTTGTTTAGGTTATGTCAGTGTTATTATCGATAGTTTTATCTCAACCGATCGATATTTCAATTTAATAAATATTAGAGAAATGTGTTAAATTTCAACTAGAAAAATACTTTGTTGAAAATAAAATGCGATACAACAACGAATTTACGTTCCGACGTGACATAAATATGGTCCAATCGGCTTCAGTTTCTTCCCTTACCTGAAGTTCTCACGAAACCAGACCGACAGCCATTCTCCCACGGGAGTCGTTCATGGGAGTGACTACTACATGGTGCCTTGACGCGTGGCGCGTGCCGTAGTTGCCGACGCCGCCGCCAGGGGGTGCTACCGCGAGGGGTCGCCAGCTTCCGGTTGGGGTGGAAAAGTGTAATTATTGTATTTCCTGCTAGATCAGCTGCTAATACGTTATTACTATCATTATAAACCAAGCAATCAATAAAACGTTTTCTTGGTTAGTTTCAATTTCCTATGAAAACATTTAAAATTTTGTCATTTAGAAAATGACTCCTTTTCGCAGTAATGCACAATACCGTGTAGTTTTTGTCGAATAGAGAAGAGTAAAAATATCTAATTAGATTAGATTAGATTATTTAAATGGTGGCCACACAACAAGGTAGGTATTTTTAATCATTAATATAATCCCCAAAAAGTGTAAAATATTACCGTGGCGAATAAAACATTTCGCACAGTACATATTTACTTTATAGTTTTACATTATTGCATGATTCAAACGGCATTGGATATTAAAACATATTTATAATTGTTGACATTTGAGTGTCAGTTTAAATACACTAATCACCGCTGTTAATTTTGTAAACGTTTCAATGCAATCTTTTATGCCCTTTGGGGTGAAACCCTTTGTACGGATATGTAACTAACATCAGAGAAACCATCCTGGAATCATACATAATTATACCTGTAACTTTTATTACAACCTTTCGAGCTCCGAAGTCTATAGGTACATACATACATACTTCACTTTTATATATTAAGATACAAAAACAAACTCGTATTATAGTATTGAATAGTTTTACTGCTTAAATATCTTAAAACTCTAATATGAGTAAACAAACGCTCTAGTTCGATCTCAGCGCTACCCACTCAGGGGTTCACATAATAGTAAAATGTCTGACCTGCAAGAGGACGTAAAGCCGAGAACACAACTTCACATTCCATGCTGCAGACGTGAGCATATTTTACTAGAATGCCAATTAAAAATCAATTACTTTCATCTTATAAATTTTTAATATTTTTATTGCCTTCATTGATTAAATTAAATACATACAAACTACATACCTTTGTAGTTATTATAATATTTAAATATATAAATGCTCTCTTCTAAATTCCCATATCACATTGTCTGAGGAAACTATTTTCCGGGAAGAATGTAAACTTTTGTCCTACCTATCCAGCTGATTAGGTCTGATTCAATTTACGCTTACGTCACGAAACAAACAAACAAAATTTAAAAAAATGAGTTAGTCAAAATTTCAGTGTTGTACCAGGTCACATGAACCCAATGTCTAGCCAAAGATTTGTATATTTTAAAAACCAAAAATACGAAAAAATAAGGAATGATTGTCTAAGGAAAGGGACTCTGTTTGAAGATAACTGTTTCTCACTGAAGGTTCCAAAAAAGAAGGAACCAGTCGATTGGGTTAGACCTCATGACATATGTGATGAACCCCATTTTTTCGTCGATGGACCGTCCAGGTTCGATGTGAACCAAGGAAGCCTGTCAGACTGCTGGTTGGTCACAGCCATGATCAACCTGACCCAGAACGAGTTTCTGTTCAAGCTCGTGGTACCGAAGGATCAATCCTTCATCAAGGACTACTGCGGCATTTTCCGGTTCAGGATATGGCAGTGTGGCGAGTGGACTGAGGTCGTGGTGGACGACCGGCTTCCTACAAAAGAAAATGCCTTAATCTTTATGAAGTCTAGTGATTCTAGTGAGTTTTGGAGTGCTTTGTTGGAGAAGGCATACGCTAAACTGTACGGAGGCTATGACCAACTTACCGGAGGGTGGTTTAGTGAGTCCATGGTGGATTATACCGGTGGCGTGGTCGAGACATTAGTGATCGATCCTGACTATGAACCATTGAAGGATATTATATTTGAATCCTATGATAAAGGTTCGTTATTGTGCGTCTACATGAAGAATGATCCGAATACCACGGAGGCAAAAACTGAAATGGGGCTCGTGAAAGGACATGCTTATAGCGTTACCGAAATCGATGAAATAGTGCTGAAAAACAACGAAACTGTTTCACTTGTAAGAATAAGAAATCCTTGGGGGGGAAAGGTAGAGTGGAAAGGGGATTGGAGCGATTCTTCGAAGAAATGGGATTTAGTTGAAGACGAAGTAAAAAAAGATATTATGTTTGTGCAGAAACCCGACGGAGAGTTTTGGATGTGTTATGATGATTTCGTGGACCACTTTGAATTTGTTGATATTTGTCACTTAGGGCCTAGTTCGTTTGAAAACGAAGAAGGAGGAGCGTGGACAGTGCATACGTTCAAGGGGGAATGGATCAAAGACGTGAACGCTGGTGGGTGTCATTTGGAAACGATCTGTATGAATCCGCAGTACAGAGTGACCGTGGCCAAGCCTACCAGTGACCAACAGCCGAAGTGCACTTTGGTGGTGGCGCTGATGCAAAAGAACGCGACAAGACAGATCTGGCATAGAATCGGATTACGCATGATAAAAATCGACGATGAAGAGTCTGTAACCGGCTTCCTGAGCAAAGAATACATCGTTGATAAGTTGGATAAGACAATTAAGTCACGCATGAGCCACACGAGAGAGACCGTACATCGTCATACATGGGAACCCGGTGTATATTACATCATACCGTTGACTCACAAACCGAACGAAGAGGGACAATTTCTACTCAGGGTGTTCTCCGAGAAACGTCTCAAAGTAGAGGAGGTTGAAGCAGATACCGATTTTGAGCAAATCGGTACGGGACAATCTGATGTGCTTGCGAAGCCAATAACGACTCTTCTAGAAGGAATGTCAGGGCTTGCAGACGCCACTCAGGGCAAACACGTGCCCCAACTAGTTTACAAAAGTGACCAAGAAGTCAAAGCGTTTTTTACGAGAGCAGCTGGAAACCAGAGCGGGCTAGGATGGCAGGGACTCCAGTCACTGTTACAGTTCGCGCTGAGCCCAAACCAGGGAATGTTCACTGGCTCCTTGGACAGTAGAGACATGAAGTTTCCCAAGTACGAGTGTCGCCACCTCATCGCCATGCTGGACACCGACCGGTCGGGGAAGGTGGATTTCGACGAGTTCCAAAGCCTCTGGGGGAAGATTCGCCTGTGGGAGTCAGCGTACCTGCAACACGGCTCCCACTCTGAGTACATCACGGCGCCGGTGTTGAGGAGGGCGCTGGTGGCGTCAGGGTACCAGGTGTCTAGCAGCAGTCTAGGCAGCATGGTCACCCGCTACGCAGACGACAGGGGCCGGTTCACATTTAACGACTTCGTCATGTGCGCCATCGAGATGGAAACTTCATAGTCCTTGAACAAATATACGTGAGAAAATATATTGGTGTACAATTACTTTCTTACATAATCAATTCAGTTATTTTAGTTTTTGTTTAGAGAACATCGAAATTTACCTCACACCCTTCTTTCAAAGTCTAAGTTCGTGTGGTAAGGACTCGAGACCTACCGGGGACACCAGATTACCTAAGAGTCAAGGACCTGGCAGGGCGGTGATCATCTCTCTACTTGGTATGGTCAGCCGTTAGAACCTGCGTCCTCATCCATCTTACCCATCCTTTTCTTTCCATCTCACTCCTAATATCATAAGCCTACTGGAAGCATGTGATAATGGAAGTGCTCACTTTCCCTGCTGTGGATTTAACAATAAGCCTCGACTTTCGTGTAATGGCATGAAAAGTCCTTCGGGTGACACTTCATGACCTTATTAGACGAGGTCGCCAACTACTGTCGCTGGCCTGGCGACTTAGTGTAATAAGCGTATTACGCTACTACGCAACGTCGCTAGTATTGTTGGCCAGTGACCATGGGATTCCATGGGATTCCATGTGTCGTCGCTGGCCATCCTCAGGTAATTACCTCCGTATGAATCGCTGGCCAGTTTAATCGCGAGCAACGTGGTCAGTACATCCTAGCCTCCAAAATATTTCCAACCAACAACGACGAGGATAAATAAACGGTATCAGTGGACTGACACATACTTTCTCCCTTAAGTAAATTTAAAAATGACAATCTGTAATAAAACTATAATGTTTTTCAAAGTTTATCTAAATATCATTTGATAATTTATTGTTTAAAAAATAATCATCCCCTTTCTGAAAATAAAAACAAGAGAGACAAAATTAAATTAATTGTTCGAATTGTATGGGAGAAAACCCCCCGCCCCCGGTAATACCGAGCTTTTTTGAGTTGGTTTTGTTGGTAATTTGACATTACGCTTCACACCAAGTTTCATTGAAAACTGTTGGAAAGGAAGAAACTGATTTTTAATATTATATATATTGATAAAAACACAATCTAGTCTGAAATTTTGTCTTTCCTAAAAAATTCGAAATTTTGTAAAATGATCACTTTGACCCTTCTATTCAAAAATCACACACATACAACGACCAAAAAAATCTAATCAGCGTTTTTGGGAAAACGATATAGTCAGTTAATCCAGACAACTGGGTCAGTGTCATAATTTGGTGGTTGACCCCAAAATTGGTTTTTACACATTAAATTTAAAACACAAAATCACCAAAGTTGTTGAAAACTACACAATTAAACTCCATATTTTCTCTATCTCCAACGGTAGAGAAATAAAGTCTAACACAGTACATTGTTTTTTGAGCCAGTAATCTAATGGAGGAAAAGAAAAAATCAATATTTCACAAATCCAATATTGATAAAACTTTATATTAGCTTCATCTGAGGTTCATCAATTTATTTTAAAATTTATGTGTTCAACAGGCAGAACTGCATATTTTTCATGTTAATCATATGGAGAATAGCCAAACTCCTTTATTTATGACAGATGTTTGAAAGTTAAAAAAATGATTAAAATTTTGATGGTATACTTTACCAGTGTTTAAGCACAAATAAATTAGATTTATGGAGAAAAAATACTCAGTATAAATTTAAATTGAAATTATTTTTATATTATATAATTGTAAATTCGCATAACGTTTTCATTTTCATATTAGTAAATTTAAATACTCTGTGCACTAATAAACAACTAACAAATTTAATTAAATCGTTAGCCTTTTTCAGAATTTTATTTTCTTTAATTTTAGAATACTATAAAATCTTTACTAGGTATATTTTAGCAAATTTCATTATACAAAACGTATCATATAAACAACACAAACACACACACACACACAACACACACACACACACAAAGAACACACAAACACAACAGACATCACGAGAGAATCACGTTTATTTTTGGATTCAGGGGACCCCAAAACGGGTGTATCCACTCTGAACTCAAATTCGAAAATTTTGACGAAAACAATATTTTCTCCATATACTTTGTGTATAAGGGGAGAAAGTAAAAAATCAAGCCGTTCTTACCGTATGACACATTCAAGTGTTTTTTTCAATGATTTAATTTTATTTCTTCCGTTTTTTTCAAGCTAGACGAGTAGCATAATGATCAGTCAGCATTTTGTTTTAAACGTTCTAGCAACGGTCGTGGTCATTCCTGCTCAATAAGATATGATTCAGACAAAGACCAACGAACACCAACAAACACCTTACACTCTAACAGCGTTTGTAAGCTTGCAAAGCCTCATAACGTTAATAACGTTGTTGTTTAAAGTTCGCATCTAACGTGCGAAGGCCCGCGCTCCTTGGGTGGTCCACGGCGCACGACAAGACACCAGAGCACTCTATAATTTTAGTGGGTAAACACAGGCTACTGCCAGCTCTAATATGGTAATAAGCTATCAATTTAGGTCTATTACTACACTGCGAGGAGGGGCTCCAAATATTTGTTTTGTCTTCATCTTTTAACATATTTTTGTAATGTGTTTAGATGCTGAATTCGAACTTATTTCACCTAAAATAAGTCCACTATTTAAAAACGATTCTACACTATTTGTACAGATATTAGGCAGATATATGTACAGATATATGTCACAGTGATCAAAAGCTAACTACAGTACTAGTTTTTATGACTAAATACTTACCTGAAATAAAATAAAAAGAACAAAATAAATTTTCAGCTGTATTATAAAAACTGTATTAAAAATTTATCAAAATTTTTCAGATTTAATATCATTTAAAATTAACACTAATTAATACAGTTTTTTGTATGCTAGAATAACTAGACTTATTTAATACAGTATAGTTTTGAAACAGGTTTAAAATCAGAAATCAATAGAAAACTAATATTAATTTGAATTTGAACTAGTTACACTCTATTAAATCACTGTAAATCAATGTATTTCGTTCCTTAAAAAATATGGCGGTGTCTAATACCGCTAAAAACTTGGTTTTAAGAGCTAATTATTTAATAGTGAATTTCAAATAGGAAAGAAACTATTACCGTAGCTACTTTGAGGTCACGAACCGTGGATATTGTGAGCGATGGTCGGTGGATAGAATATATTCTGGCGTGGGTTAACGTCCACGTCATAAATACTAATACCACAATGCCAATACACTAATACCATAATCATAGTTAGATCAGCAATTCAAAGACCTTCGTTCGGACTCCACGTTAAACTGTAGGTCCCTTAGATATAACATTGACTGTTGGGATGATAATAAACAGTTCTGTCTAAGGAACATGTTAGCCTTAGTCAGTAACAGGACTACAAGATACCACCACAATCACCTTACAGTAATTTCTCATTCATACTTGGCTTAAAATATCTACCTAGGTAGGTCACCATTTCACTAATAACTAATGAATTACGATTATATTATTATTTTCATATTAATTATTCAGAAATTTACTGAGTACGCAGGTCTGCTGTGACGGGTTCATTAATTGTGTCTCTGTCAGTTCAAAGGTTTTGGGAGAGATACTCAACTCGCCTTCTATTCCCCACCCTTCAGGGTAGTGGAAACCTTTATTTATAGGATGATGTGTACCTCAGATGCATAAAATGTTTCATTTTTAACAATTTTAATATTGTTTAGGGAATTTAACCACCCTTAAACATTTTTCGGGCTAAAAGATATAGCTGGAGTGCGAATAGAACCAAATTTTATAACAATCGGATCAATGTGGTCTTGGAGTTTGTACACCCAGAGATAGACAGACAGAGTTCAGTCCGAAAACCACTTTTTTAATATTTACACTCTGAACTCAAGTTATTCGAGAATATAGACGAAAACAATACTTTCTCCGTATATTTTGCATAGGGAGGAAATTACCTACTTTTGGAAATTAAGGGAGGCGGGTTACTATGAGTTCTAAATAAAGTGTTACCACGATTTTTTACATAGTCATTCGCAGACCCTTGGAAATGAAAAAAGGCGAAGCCCTAAACACTTCCTTTTGGCCCTCTGACGTGTGATGCCTGTTGATAACACGTATCTGGACCCAGTGTCCCACTGCGGTAGGTCGGACCACCCAGGCGGAGGGTCCTCTAGTATTGCTCTAAACTAATTCATCACCTCTGTTCGTCTCGCGGCCGATCCTATTATATTAATTCTTACCCTTAGTATTGGCTCCCTCTGAATTGTTAGGTTGTCAGACCTTTCAACATAGGACTATAATTCACAACTAGTAGCAGAATGTTTGAAAATTGTCTTATAAATTGCGTATTTCCATATGTCATCCATCTGCTGTGAACTATCTATATAAATAAAATTAGAGTTTTGTCTGTACATTGCTCAGAATTATTCATTTTTTAGTTATTTTTACTTTTCGTGCGTTAGAGAAGCCGAAACCAGTCTTATCTCAATTTTTGTCTGTGATGCTCTAGGAGGCATTTTACGCCGTCTTCTCCAAAGAAAAACGGGAGAACTGATTACAATGAAACTTATTTCATGTATTCTCTCCATTCCACAGCAGGTTTATAAATGCTTGAAATACCCCGCCGTCCCTTGAAAAGTAAATAACGAGCATTTAAAACCTGACTTTTACGCGATATTACTCGTATTTTGATTCAGCTTTCAATGAAAAACCTACTGTTAATAATCAGCGGTCTTTGTAGTTTAAAGATTTAATAGAAATAAAAACAAACCCATTTAGAAATCATACTTTATTAAAAGTTATTTTAACGTATAGCTAATAATAATAATGGTATAAATGTTCTTATCTATTTAATTGTAAAGTAATAGTAAATAATAAAGCAGGGTATTAATTTGTTTTCTTTGTATTAATTTGTTTAGGATTTCAGGTTTACATTTTGGTATGATGATCTTTCTTCTTTAAACTGAATCCTACAACCCGTACAAAGGACGGGCTTACTGCTAGTAATATTATAAAGGAGGGTACAGTTTGAAAAAAACTTTTTGAAATACATAACTAGCAAAACAATAATCTCATTTCCCAAATCCCTCATGCCTCAATTTACATGTCAATACCAAATTTATTTTGGGACACTATTTTTAAATAAATGTAATTTAAGAAACTTTTTTTAATAGGGAAAATTATTGTATAAAGAAAAGTACAGCTACTAATATGTTTTTTTATGAATATTGTATAGGGGAAATATGATTTATTTAACATAATATACAGTTTAAATGTTTAGGCTTGTCTTCCGTAGTTGCTTCCATCAAACAGTTCTTGTTGGGGACTCAACTGGGATAAGACACAGATTAGACAGACCGCTGGTCTTAACACGAGCAAATGTGTCACATATTTCAACAACCACTTCACCGCATTCTCCTTGCCAACTTGAAAAGATTGCTCTTAAAAGAAATTTAAGAAAGTGCAGAAAGATATTCAGCGTCTGTGGTTCCCAGAAAATGCTACAAAAATGGTGAGTTTTAAATGGACAGTATATGTAAGTATTGCTTTAAATTCGCCGTATTTCTGGTGATTTATAAAAGTGCGTGTTAAAATGTGTGTCATAAACAATATTTTTTTAAATCTATTTAGATGGTAAAATATGTATATAAACAGGCCTACCTTATCGCACAGATACATTTTGGGAATCATAAAAAAATGTTAAAGAAAATCTGCAAGGAAAATTTGAGTTTTCATCACAGGAAATAAAAGTCATCGTTTTTGGTGTGAGATTGTGGTTTTATGTGTGAAGCCAAGTTCGTAAATGTAACTAATTGCCAAAAAACAGTTACTTGAAGCGATGAAAAACGTTTTCTATTCTACTGAAAACAAATTAATCACAGAAAAGTTTGAATTAAAATAAAATACTAGATTTGCATTGTAATTTTCCAATTAATTCATACAAATTAAAACGTAATTCAAGCAAACATCAGAACGAAATGGAAATATTGGATTCTAAATGTCAACAAATTTATTTTTAGGATTTTGAATACATATTTTATATTTGGGTCAGTATAATATAATTTAAAAACATTTTTTAGCATGTTACGAAATAGCTTTTTCGTTCATACTAAAAAAGCTTTTTTAGATACATGTGTTGAAGAGCAAAAGTTTATCTTTTTCTTCTTAGCACTAAGCCTATTATTATAATGATTTTTGGATCCTAGGCCGCAAAAGATCATTGATGATGCTTTTGATTTGAGATCAGCACTCACATGACCTACACTACCAGTCAGGGATCAAGAACAGCTGATTGGTCTATAGCGACAAAAATGGTCGACAACTATACTAATCAGGTAATAATTGAAGGTTTTACAAGTTTATTCCATTTTATTTGCAGTGTGACGAAAAATATAGTTCATCACACGGCCCAAAATTGGCTTTTAATATATACTCGCAAATTTAACAGCGTCATCTGTTCAATTTGTGCTCATATCAAAAACTCCCGATTTTGGTCCTAGTGATGAAATATACTATTTTTAAACTCAGTTCATTTATCCTAAATCAAAGATACCCTATCTATATAAAAAATTGAAAGAACAAGTATTTTTATAAATAATATATAAAAGTTATATTTATACGCTGGACACAGCACTTGTATTGAAACTGTTTTTTTTTTAAATATAAAACTTTAATACTATCACCAACAGCAGTAATACTTACTAATTACGTGTAGGCCTTTTAAATTTTTAATCAGACCTAGTAATGTTAGATGTATTGAAATGAATTCTTTTAACAGCGAATGGGATCTCTGTTAGACGCAAATGGAGACATTTGCCACAAAGGTTTCTCTATACGTGTGGGCCGTGTGGGACTTACACCCCCTAAGCCTAACTTCTCACAGCTCCAGCCTTCTGGAGATGAGATCACCATTCACCAGTGCTATTGCTTTATTTCAATAGGATCATATTTTTCTTGTATGGGAACTTCTGAAATCACATAAATCGTCTCCTTTTGCTAATTTGTCATTTATAAATATTAAAAAAAGGTTGTAAATTGCAAAACAATCTATTTGGTAATTTACCATACTTAATCAGTGTAAGAAAAAAATTAATGCCTAAATTGGAGACAATCCGTCACCGGATACAAAATATATACGGTATTTATTTTACAAATAACGGTATTTTGGATCATTTATGATTTATACAAAGAAATTTATAAAAATGTACAGTATCTAGCCTATGTCATTACAGAAAATAGATTGGTTCATATGATATATCTGAAGGAAACGTAACCTCCGTAACACTTTATATATTAATGTAAAATAGCTAAAAATTATAAAAATACGAAAAAATAAACCACGAAGGCAGGTAATGGAATTGGTTTGCTATAAATTACGTCCACTAAACAATATACCTAAATTTTATGGCGGTTTTATGGGAAACATTATCTGAAGTGTCAGTAATTGTACACCCACCAGGTTGGGACGACCCAGTTTCTCGGCGCCACCACCAGAGTGCATCCCTCTATTTCTCCTTATTGTAAACATATTCCCCCAAAGTCCTTTGTCAGTCTCCCTTGCAACATTTCACAAAGAATTCCATACAGTCCCATTGTTCCGTTTAACTCATTGTCTTCTGGGTGCACACAATGGTAAGACTTGAGCTGGAGTACGTTTTTACAAAAAGTAGTTTACAGTACATCCAAAATTGTATTTTAAATTTTGGACAAAATATTTTAATCTGGGTATTAGTAATGGTATTATAATGTAAAATTTGGAAGTTCATTGAGATAAATATAATAAACTGTACCAGTGACCTACTTCCTTAGTTGATATAACTTCGTTGATTGTATAGTTTGTATCTTGACAAGAAATTCTTAAATCGATGTAAGTTCACTTAGTATGCAGGGCTGCTGCTACCGGGGGTATTTTATTACAATAATATTAATGCAACATTACTTACTTAAATACTTACTTACTCCTTGGCGCTACAGCCCGACGTGGACCTTGGCCTCATTCACAATGCGCCTCCAAACATTTCTATCTCTTGCTCTTTCCTTCCATCTTCTTACATTTAATTTTCTTAGATCTTCTTCTACATCTTGCTGCCATCTTCTTCTAGGTCTTCCCCTCTTTCTCACTCCTATTATGTTACGGTTCAATATTCTTTTCTGTAGCCTATCTTCATTCATCCTCTCTACATGGCCAATCCAACGTATTCTGGATGATTTAATAAATCTAACAATATCTTCCGACCCAATTATTTGATTTATTTCGTGATTATGTCGGACTCTCCAAACCTCTCCATCTTTTACTGGGCCGCACATCCTTCTATACATTTTCCTTTCATAGATTCGCAGAGCTTTTATATCTTCAGAGGTTAAAACCCATGATTCCGACCCATATAATGCAACATTAGCTTACCTAATAACTCATTGAGTTTACTGCGGAAAATAAATTTTAGTTTTCTCTGTAACTCTAAATCGAGTGGAATAATAATTAATAATATTTACTACAAAAAATAAAACAAATTCAAAAATTCTGTAGGGTCTGTAGGGTTCCTATTGGACTCAAAAAGCTAAGTACAAATTACACTCAATTCAAGATTCTAACGATAAAAGATTTGTCAAAAATGTTAATGAAATATATTACTGAGGAAATGAATGAAGCCCTTTATTAATTAAGTATTTAAGGTTAAAATTTATTCATGAACGTATATTATATCCCTTTGGGCAACTAACAGATATTCCTACGCCTGTATTATGACTATCTATTGCAGATCTATGTTTTATTTTTTCGTAGTATGTTTTGGCTTACGCCATTTTCAAACGAATCAAATTAAAGTATAAACCTATGTTGTTGTAGCTTCTTAATAAAGATTTATATTTATTGATTTATATAGAAGCTACTCTAACAAATTATACTGTAATTAGATTCGTTTGAAAATGGCGTAAGACGAAGCATTTTACGAAAAAAAGGTTTGAAATTTCGGGGCTGGTAAAACGAGTTTGTAAATTAATGCTTAATAATTGAGGTGTGAATTTTTTTTGTATTTAGTTATTTGGGATTTCAGGTCTATAATTTGTCATGATAACCTTTCTTATATACTCTGAATCCTATAACCAGTACATGGGATTGGCTTACTGCTATTTGGTAAATAAAAAAATTAAATTTCTAACTAGAACAAGTCGTGGAAAGTAGACCAGCAGCAAGCAAGACATAACCGATGACAGTTCCAGCACAACAAGACTTGTCGATACTGGTAACCTAGTTATGTATCAGCGGACAGACTCTCCTTATTTTTATACTTTGTTCGGGTCGTTCACCTATAAAAGTGCAAAACACCCCTGAACACCAGTGAATATATTTTCAATTGACATTCGAAACACATTAAATTCAACAATAAAAAGTATAGGGTGTTTACAAAAATATTTATCAGCTTTTAGTTGCTTATATACCTGGTCAGTTTTTTAAAAGTGATCCAATAGCTAATTCTTTTTAATTACCCGACTTAGCACCGCACTTTAAACTTAGAACTTGCTCCATTTTAAGCTTCACTCATGTATACAATTCCATATTTGTTCAATATGGCCGCTATTTTCCAAAATGGCGGATAACTTGAAAATGTCCAACTGAACACCTGTATTATTTTTTGTTCTTGGGTCTACTCTCTAAAATAAAACATTTGTGTAATTGGGTGTTTTTCAATGTCTCTAGTGGTTTAGGAACTACGAGGACTTGAAGTTGTTTTTATATTTTTATTTCGGTTAATGGATCAGGTAAAAACCTTATAAAATCCATAATTAAAAGCAATGTACAGTTAAACTCTAATTATTTTTGGTATATGTAATATTGCTAGTTAATTTTGTAACATTAATAATTTATATAGTAAATGAATTACTGATAAGTAATATGTAAAATGTGCAAGTCAATTTTAGAAATTTTTAGCATTTCTTCTATTGAAATAAATTCTACCATGAGGTCACATGTTTTTATTGTGCTAAAAACTTGGAATGCTACATACAAAGTCCCAGAGGGAGAAGAGATATTTGTCTCTAGTAATGGACGTACTGCGTCAGTGAAGTTAAGGGCATTAACAATGAACACTCAACAACAATACGCTTTCAACTCGCGCCGTTAGTTTCCGTGGCTTAGTTTATAAAACACTCGTGATGTCTTTGTTAACATTACGACCTTAATTATTTTAGTATAGTATCGTAATAACATATAATATACATTAAGGATTAATTATTTCTTAGAGGGTTTACACTGGTAATCACCGGCATGCTTTCTACACTTCAAACATAGTAAATCTCTATATATAAAATTGAATGTATGTCTGTCTGTATGTCTGTATGTATGTCCTTTATGCGTTGCCAAACTACTCATCCGATCGCCATGAAATTTTAGGAATTTGCTCTATATGTGTCCGGGAAGGTTTTAGTGAAAAATATTTTCGAAAACCCCATAAGTTTCCATTTTATGGCGTTTTAAATTTCTAATGTTAACCTTATGGAGAGTAAGTTTGTTTACAAATTGTCTACAATGAAAACATTTGATTTCTTAGCTACAGCTGATTGGTTTACTTTCCATTAGCAATACCGTATGCTTTACTATCCAATGCCATCTGAATCATTCATTAATGTTAAACTATGAAGTAAATGTGTACTGTAAAAAATGAACAGCTTTATTCACCACGTTAATAGTTAACGGTTTTGGGGGATTATGTATTTATATTTTTTATTTTCTGTCTGATTAAAGTCACGTGTTTATATGATAATTACAATGTTTATATTATTACGTTTATTATAATAATCAGCTGTTGTATATCTTTCCTATAAAAGCCGTATTACAGTTAGGTTTCGTTTGGGTTTGGATTGGATTTGAAAATTGTGAATTAATCCACTCAGATTTATTTGTTTTATGGGAATGATATTAATATGTTTTATCGTTTCAGTATTGTTATTCACTATGCAGCGACCCAGAATATATAACCTTTCACAATGAAGCCGTATTGCTATTCGACTTCAGAACATGGCCAATCTTAAAGTTAACATGTGTTTACTGTGAGGCGTTACGAAGTTCGCCGGGTCAGCTAGTAAAATAAATAAATGAATAAAATTGCCTTTTATTATTGAGCGTTTCTCAGTTACAACTGCTTTACAGAACAACTTTCGTCATTTTTAATCTTACTCTAGTACTAATAACAAAATGTTATAATAAAACTAAAACAATAATAAATACTAATAATTATAAGGACAATGTTATAACAAATAAAAACTATAACAGCTAAAAACAGTTGTGAATGTCTTCACAATTCTATAAATCTTATTTCTGAAAGTTTTACCTGCATAACCTTTAAGTTCAGAGGGGATATCATTGTACAAGTTCGAACCGAAATATGAGAAACTTCCTCTTCACACTTAAGTCTAACTTTTGACAAGTGAAGGAGAGCCACTCACAAAGGTACTAAAGCTCTTATCTAAGTAGAACATTATACACCATGCAGTACGTCATGATCCTACAAAAGGCATCCACCACCAACATCTTAGCAGCATCTCTAAATGGAGAGACATGATCATAGCGTTTCAAGCAGAAAATGAAACGAATAGCACAGTTAATACTAGCATAGTGACTATAATTGCAGTCACAGGTTTGACCAGTTGTAAAAAGTATAGAAATATAATGTACGAGGGTGATGCAATAGGGGAGAGATTACTATTGGTCAAAAATTCTGTTTAAACAGTAGAACAGTTTGGTTAATTTTCAATACAGTCTCTTGCCAATCTGTCTCGTATGTACACCAATATTTCTCATAATCTCTCAAAAACTCAATATGTATAAAAATAAGCAGCATAAATTGTATTTTTTTAACCCGTATTTTATTTCACATTTTTGACATACTTTATACTTATAGATGTTTTGTTTCTACTTGAAGATAGTAAAATATACAAAATCGTTTTTTAATGGCACGAAAAGAAGTTTTAATAATAATAAATTTATATAATCCAAAAAAATTTAAATTGAGTTTCCAGTGTTCATGATTTGGGATACCCAGTATAAAAAATATTTTCTGTATCTATTTATCTCTCTATGTAAGTGTATGCATGTGTTTGGACCCCCAAGACTATAAGTGATGATTCAAACACACTGAGTTTTTCATTCTGTATCTAATTATAATACACTGGAACTGTGGCGTATCCTGTAATAAATCTTCTTGGAGGTCACGAATTATAGATAGTTGTGAGCGATGGTCGGTGGGTGTAGTGTTCTCTTGTGTGGATTAACGTCCGCACTATTGAATACTACGTTAATCAGACAAAACATCCTCATAATTAGACCAGTTCATAAATCAGATACAGTGGTTCGGATTCCACGTTATACTGTAGGTCCTAATTAACAGTCCTGTCTAAGGAACATGTCAGCAAGAAGACTACAAGATTGTACCACAATCATCCTACACTCATTTCTTATTCACTACTTGGCTTAAAATACCTATCTGGGTAGGTTGCCAGTTAAAAGTATAAAGTATAGTTGTGTCATAAGTACTTTTAGCGAGACTACTGTGTAGATAAAATGGCGATACAACTATATGACTAATTACATCTGCTAATAGGACTACACCGTGCAACTCATTATCTATCTCTACCGTTGCAAATTGTACGGTGATTTCAAGATTGTAATAGGATTTCGCAATAAAACTTAAGATGAATTCGCATGAAAGGTCAAAATTTTGTGGAATAGTTTCATAATTTTCCATATAAATTTCATAATACTTTGGTTATGTTTCAAGGAGGAAAGCATGCTGGATATGGAAGTCCACTGGTCTAGGGTAGAGCGCGGGAAGGTTCTGAGATCAAATCTCTCCGATCACCAATGGTTTTTCACAAAGAAATATTGCGAACCAATAGGTCTAGCCATAAGTAATGTGCAAAACCGTTCCGGGTTATAGCCTAGACTGTCCTAGGAGGAAAAGGAGGGACAGTAAAAAATGATTGTATTTATTTACTTTCCTTTGGGAAATAGGTTGGATCATGGATATGTCAAAAGGGAATGTTTTCAGTTCATCTAAACAGCTGTTCTTATGCTTTTATATTAACAATTCAATACAACAGCTTTGATGGTTTCTATGGAAACCTGTTACATATTTCCCATCTTAAAAATCATTAACGCCCCTCACCCAGAGCTAAGACACATACATGTCAAAAGTAAGGGAGGGAATACTTTATTGCCTTAATTTTTACAGTAAATGTGGTATATAATAGGTAATTTAATCTAACTATGATTGAGAAATGAGGAAAGTACAGGATACAGGATAAAAATACAAAAAGATTGTGGTGGGATCATTAGCATGTCTTGTTACTGACTAAAGCTGTCATATTGCCATATTGCTCTTAGACAGAATCGTTAATTAATACCCCAAAAGCAAGTGGTATCAAGGGACCTACAGTTTAACGTGGGATCCGAACCTTAATTTTTTCTCAGATTTACAGACCGATTTAATTATAAGGCCTTTGCGGGTGAAGGTATTCAATATCCACATCAGGGAGTAACGCATCCACAACCATCGCTTATAATCATCCACAATTCATGCTCCCTTAGTGTGGAGTTACAATAGACAGTTATACCCGGCACTACAACACAGGTGATATTGAGGTGGGTGGGACGCACTGACCTAGTGAGGCAGATCAATATACAGTATTCTGGATAGGTTACCATGCACTGAGCACTCACGCGCTGATAACTTCTCTTTCAACTTTAAATCATTTTTTACTATAAACGAGAACTCACTTTTAGTTTGTCAGCTTATCTACATAAATAAAATTAGAGTTTTGTCTCTGTACATTGCTCAGAGTTACTCATGTTTTAGTTATTTTTACGTTTCAAGCGTTAAAGAAGCCGAAACACGTCTTATCTCAATTTGCGTCTGTCTTTCTAATTGTCTGTGACGCTCCAGGAGGCATTTTACGCCGTCTTCTCCGAAAAACAGGGGGAACTGATAACAGTGAAACTTATTTCATGAATTTTATACATTTCAGAGAAGGTTTTCCAATGCTTGAAACTGTCTGCTCCCCCCCTTTAGAAGTAAATAACGAGCATTTAAAAACCCGCCTTTTACGCGATAATAGTCGAATTTTGCTTTCAGTTTTTAATGAATCACCTACTGGTAATAATCAGCTGTCTTTGTAGTTTAATGATTAAAAAGGAAGGAAAAACAAACAGCTGTCAAATTAAAATCAATAATACTTAGTTTATATTGGCCCGTGATTTTAAACCCTTTTTGAAATCATATATTAAAAAGTTATTTTAACTTATAACTAATTTTAGTGGTATAAATGTTCTAAGTGGTACTATATGATAAAGCTGGGTATTTATTTATTTTCTTAGTACTGATTCGTTTAGGATTTCAGGTTTACATTTTGGTATGATAATCTTTCTTCTTTTACTGAATCCTACAACCCGTACAAAAGACAGGCTTACTGCTTCTTTTCAATAAAAAACTATATCTTATGAAAGCTTAAAGTAATACAACAAAATAGTTTTACTTAGTAAGTTTTCATTTCATTATACTTTACTTGATATATTTTTACGTTTCATTTCAAGTCGACTGTTAAAAATATAATTTTTCGCTTGTCAAGTGCTGGATGGGATATATAACTAATACTCAATAGTCATAGACATGGGGTGTATTATAAATAAATAAAAAAATATAAAACAATTTGGTTTCCAACCTTCGCTCTGCCATAAAGGAAACGTTATTAGCTCTAGTTCCTATAAAAACAGTTAAAAGTATCTAAAATAACTCCTCAGATCGCCATCAGAGTGCACGATGACATAAATCGCGCTGCAGAATTACATTTAGAAGGTCATCGACAGAAAATAGTTATTTGTGCAACAAGGGATCAAAGTGAAATTTTAGTCCACGAAGAAAACTACTGTCTCACCAGGCTTAGCCGATGGCGACAATTTAATGAGGGACAAAAAGGACTTTAATTCCATGATGCACACAATATTTTTCCTCTACATATTCATTAAAGTAGCACAAGTATTACCCAATATTAACTAACCTGATTCAGTATAATTTTCCAACTTGGCTAACCTAACCTCAAAGCAACCAATGGAAAATATCAGCTGACAGCTGCTTTTATAGTTGCTAATAGGTTATTACAGGGTATTCACGTTTTTTCCATGTTATTTTTATGGGAGTACTTTTTCTCCCTTGGTACTAATAACTACATACTTTTTCCCTTATGACTAAAAGTCTTTGTACTCTATTCCAAAGCGTAAAATTTTGTTAAACTAATTAATAAGTGTCAAGAACGCTCTATTGAACTATCGAAATAAACTATCTCGTGAAGTAATGAATATGTAAAATACCTTCAAAATGTAACGCTGAATCTGCCAACATGAAAGAGGCGGGGTAAGGAAGGGTGAAGACTTGTGACTCAATGATCATCGATATTTTATAAAGCCTTGAAGGCACTTTCAAACCCGTACCTGGGTGTTTAATAATTTATTCTGCCTAACTGCTACTAATATCATTGATTATCCTACACTCTAAACCAAGGATTGTCTGGGCAAATTCTTTGACATGAATATGTCTTATCCCTGGAGCGGGGGGTGTTAACAATTTGCGCTACCAAAATTTGAAACAGTGACGTCATATGGTTAGTGACGTGATAGTTTGGTTATAAGAACAGTGTTGTTTGAATGGGCTGAAAACTTTCCCTTTAGACATATCCATGATCTAACCTATATCCCACAGGGAAGTAATTACACACATTTTTTCTGAACAAGGATATTTGATTTAGTGCTGTAATGCGGAGTATGTGGCCAGAGAAATCGATTGGTCGGCTAGGAAAATTCCGGTTTTCGTGTAATCGTTAAGGATCTTTTATGGTAACAAGGATATATCAATCCTGGTTGGTTAACTGTAGTTACAAAGGGGAAATAAAATATTGATTTTAACATGTTTTTAGTGTTACAATTTTTAAGAATGATTTGTAGGATCAAAAACTAATCGGGGAAACCCTCTGAAACAAAATTATACTCAGAATCTGCAAGGGAGTGGGGCTACAACAATCCTCAGACAAATCCGGCCTCTACGAACGAGCCTGTACCATAGGTTTTTAATTGACATATCTAACGTGTTTTACACTAGTAGATTAGTGACCCAAGCTGGAAATATAAAATGGTGGCCATTTTGAATCTTACCATTAAAGTTTTAAATGGCCGCCATTTTGGATTTTGAGCTTGGATCATGCTAGTTTTTTTTACTAATATTAGTCTACTAGTTTAAAACGCGTACCAAATTTGAAAATAATCCGTTAAAAATATTTGAAATAAAAATATTTTGTGGAAAATACAAAATGACGGATATCTGAGAAAATACGCGTTTTAGACCATACTTCTATTGGTACTTTTTTTCCTTTAATGTACCTAATCACTCACCGAAGTCCTGAAACGTTTTTCATGGACACCCTGTATAATATTGCAAACAGTGATATTGGCAGTTTGCATATGATATTGCAAGCTGCAATAATCTAACATCCAAAAGGTCTGACGTGAAATAAATGTCCATAAATAAATGTGATAAACGGATTTAAATTCACAAAGAAGCCTAAACAAAAAGAGCTTTGATACGCAACAAAGCAGCTTTGTCTTGTAGGAGGAAATCTAGAAAAGCTGCAGCAGTATGTTATTTATTCTCAGTAAGATCAGACACGTCCCTCTACGTCTTCTTGGGTTTATTTATTCCGCTCTAAGTAGATAAAGTGAGACATAATTCCAATGGTGTTAAATTGAGTCTAAGCATATCGAACTTGTGAAATGTGTCTAGCGGTTGTGTGAAAAGTTAATTGTTGATGAATTTCCGAATAATAATCATACCATCCCTTTACCGGAGTCTTTATGGTAAGACCTAGGACGCGGAATTTTTTCTAGTTTTGGGGTCTCCAGATACCAAAATTAGTTATAAATTTATGACTTTATGCTTGTGTGAGTGTGTTGGTGTAGGTTAAATTAAAAACTCACGTCTCCCAACACTACTTAATATATTTACACTTATATTGTAATTATATACAAACGGTAAATATATACAAAACTTGTTAAATTGGTATCGATTTCGTCCAGTCACAACAGACATCATCAGGCCTAGACGGAGACTGAAAGAAACAAGATGGCGTCCCTGCTTAAATACTATTGGCTACCGGAAGCTCCTGTCATGGCGTTGTAGGTAGCATTTATTGGCTGGCTGAGTTCCAGAAACAGATTTTTATACATTCTTGTAGAATCAAAATGTATTTGTTCATTAATTAATTTTGCTTTATCTTTACATTTTTCTTTATAAATAAATTACTCTTCCCATGCATTCATTTCCTTTCCTTTGTTACAAGTTTTGATAATCTTGAGGTCTTCATCAATTGTTGATATTTTATGCCCTTTTTCCAGTAAGTGTTTTGCAATGTTTGATCACTCCAGTTTTCCATTCTTCCATGCTGATATATAATTTTTATATCTTTTTATAAAATTAACGGTCCGGCCTATATAGATGTTATCGCAGTCTCTGCATCCAATTTTGTATATTCCTATTTGGTTCAATTTATCGGTGTTTTCAATCTTTGAGTGTAGTATTATATCCATTGTGGGTGTGTGTCGATGGTCACGACAACTCTTGTAAAAAATATTTGTACTTACTGGGAAATAGGTTAGACCATGGATACGTCAAAGGTAATGTTTTCAGTTCCTCTAAACAGCTGTTGTTATAGCCATATGACGTCATTGTTTAAAATTTTGCTCTCGCAAATTGCCAACACCCCCCCTCCCGGAGCTAATGCATAACCATGTCAAAAGGCCCGATCGAAAGGAAACTCGGTACATACATGTAAAGGGTAATTTGTTGGTTTAAATTTGAAATTAATACACATCGGTTTTTCCGATGAGGGTTATATATAGGGTTCGACACCAAACTTCATGATGTGCTTTATTGGGTCAAAATAAGCAAAAAAAGGATTCACTGGGGAATGTCCTTAATCTTTCAACCAATTATTTTGAAACTTAGCACTTAAATAGTAAAGACCCAAGTTACACTTAAAAATGAACGAGATTAAAATTGTAATTTCAAAATTGCGGCAGTTGGAATCTTTTAAAGTAAAATAACTTAAAAATCATCAAGAGTGCAAATTTATGTTGAATTTAGTTCCATGCATTTTTATCTACAAATTAATCAATAATGGGAATATTTTTAACAGATGATTTTATTTTCTCTAGTCGACAGCTAACTTCATTGTGCGTCATTTTCAGCGAATGTTTGTGATTGTTTTTTTAAAAAAGTATAAAATACTGGTTGGTTTGTTTGTCCCAGTGTGTTTATTAAAAGTTTTTTTGTTTCATGCGAGTATTATTATAAAAAAATGCCGTAGAGAGTCAAGGAGGCTTATTGCAATGGACATGCCACTGGGCAGTGGAATCGACAACCCCTACGTCACTAGTTACATGACGTAACTCACGGAAGCTGAAATATAACGGATTCAAGTTCCTGATATTCTTACAGCTGATAAATAATTATTTGACATGATAAGGAATTAAGCTCAATCGATATTTTATGATTTATCGTTCTACTTAATTCCAACAGAAAAACACATTTTAAGTTATCAAGGAATAATGGAAAAAAATAAATTCACTAAAACCCTTTGTTTTGCTTTCCGATTGCATCCATTTTTTTGATTTTAATATTTTGATCTTAAACTACCTATTTATTGAATTTTAATTTAATTCACACACGACCCAATTCTAGTTTTGTCTCTGAGCCCCTGTTACTAAATGAAAAACGAATCCAAGAAATTTATCGTATTTTACACCAGATACTTTAATGACACAATAAGAAGAGTTACTCTTGCTACAAAAAATAACATATTTATGTCGATTATTGTTTTATCGTGCCAGATATAGTATTTCTAATGAGCCTTTCTCTTAGCTAATTCCGAACTGCCATCATCTCAATACTGCCCATCACCAGGTCGGCGTACTTGAGGACGCCATCTTCGTCTGCGTACTTCCTCACAATCCTGCTGACGTCGGAGCTCTTGACGTGGTAGCCCATATCTTTCAGAGCGTCACTAAGGTCAGACACGTTCATGGTGTCAAACCCTCCACTGTAATGTAGGAACACCGACTCGCAGACCTGCAACTTCTTCCAGAGTATCATAAACTCTCTCCAGCTCAGCCGGCCAGTCTGGTCATCGTCCAGGACGTCGATCATGCTGCGGCACTCGTCCTTGGAGAACGCCTGCGGAGGCGTACTGTGGGACTGTATCCAGGGAGAGATGAAAGACGCTAACTGTCCCCATATACCATGTAATGACGACTGCTGGGCGTTTGACAGGGCGAAATGCAAAATGGATTGAAGATCTTTCAGACCGATTTCACTGTCATTTCCCGCATTTCTTCGGAAGAAACTAGCGACTTCTTGCTCACTTTTCACCAACAGCTTTTTATCCCTTGGAACGAGATATCGCGGTGCGGTTGACTGGGCTGGTTTCTCAATACTGGCTACTGAGGGATGTCCAGTCTTATCTGAACTAACTTCGTGTTCCGTCATCTCCAGTTTATTTTCTGAGTACACTCTCAGCAAGTATTGACCCTCCTCGTCCGGCTTGTACGTGGAAGGAACGATACAGTACACCCCGGGCTCCCATGCGTCACGAACCACGTGCTCTCTCCGCCGATAGAAATCACTCGACAAAGAATCTTTGAAATGGCTCTGTGTGTAATTTTTACTCAACGTTTCCTTAGAATCCTTCTCAGGTCCGTCTAGAAGGAAAGCGGTGAAGCCGATTTTATGCCACACTTTGCGGGTTTTATTCCTCTGAAGGACGCCGATGAGCACAGTGCACAAGTTGTCCGAATCGTCGTCCGTGTCAGTGAGTATGATCTTGTATTGAGGGTTAGTGTGAAATGTCTCCCTAAACACCCCGCCGGCGTTAACACCTTTGGTCCATTCACCCTTGAATTGCTTATACGACCAACCAATTTTCCCTTCGGATTCTCCATAAAGATCTGGACCCGTATGACAGATGTCGGCGTACTGGAAATTTTCACTAAAATCTGTTATGCTCATCCAGAACTCGCCGTCCTCCTCACACACAAGGCCGCATTTCCGCTTCTCCTCCGGCTCGAGAGACCTCCACTCCAGGCTGGAGTCACTCCAGGCTCCTATCCATTCAATCTTCCCCCAGGGGTTCCTCAGTCGCACTAATTGTATCTGTTTGCCATTAAAATGCACAGTGATAGCCTTGGTCAAGCCGTACGCGTGTCCCTTCACCAACCCGTTCGGCAGGACCATCTCCTTGACGGAAGGATCGTCTATCATGAAGGCACAGATGAAAGAGCTCCTGGCGAGTGACTTGATGATGATCTCCTTCAGGTTGTCCGGTGGTGGCTGCAGGTTCACCCTCTCCACGATTCCTCCCGTCAAGTCCACCATAGACTCGTTAAACCAGCCCGAGGTCAACTCGTCATACGATCCATACAACTTGGCGTACGCCTTCTCGAACAGCGAACTCCAAAACTCGTTCTCGTCCTTGGAGTGTGCGAACATGAGTTTCCTTCCGGATTTTCCCTCCTTCGTGGGAAGTCTGTCGTCTATCACGACCTCAACCCATTTCCCGCACTGCCAGAAATTGAACCGGAAAATGCCCGCGTAGTTTTCGGTGAACGTCTGGTCCTTGGGCACGACGTGGTTGAACATGGTCGGGTTCATGGTCAGGTTGGCCATGGCCACCAGCAACCAACACCCGGAATTGGCCCCTTGCACCACGTCGAACCTGGACGCCCCTCCCACAAAGAAGCGTGGCTCCTGCACTATCTTCTTAGGCCTGAGCCACATCGCACCGGGTACATTCATCTCGAAGAACTCGTCAAAGAACAACTCTCCGTTGCTCAAACACTCTTGTTTCAACTTGTAGTAGTCTTGCTTTTTGAAAAGAGCTCGTGGGCTTGTCATTATGCATAACTAAAATTTAAAAATGATAACCAAAGGTTCCCGTTTCACATTCAACTGTAATTTTGAGGTACTGTAAAAACAATAACAAATCTGAAGTTCTGTTCTCCCCTGGATCGTTTACAGCTGTTAGTGAATTTATTGGACTTTGAAATATTAACGTAAAAGGCTAAGTTATAAGAAATGCTATATATTTTGAGGATTGTGCTGAATATTCCACTAATTTAGTAATGCGATTCAAACAATCAAAACTGAAATTTAAGTACGGTAGTTCTTTATTCTTAGCTCACTCATTCTTCTCGAAATTCCTGGCTAAGCCTGTACTAAATTGACCCCGAAAAGAGTTAACAGTTATATTTTGACATGGATATGTTGAAATATAACTCAAAATATATTCTCTAGTGGGGGGTATTGGCAATCTGTCAGACAAAATTTATAACGGAAGTGACGTCATATGGTTATAAAGACAGCTGTTTAGAGGAAATGAAAACATTTCCTTCAAGCATATCCATGATCTAAGCTACTTCCCAAAGGGAAATAATTACAGTATATGGTAATGCATTATACACGTCTCCTCCACACTATTGCCAGGGAATTTCTGCTTCCTCCTACTATTAAAGTACCTGCACCTAAAGTTATCTGCACTACCACAAACAAGTAAGAGGGCAATCTTGGTTTTAGTAAGTTTTGCCAATAAGTCAGATTATGTTACAAAATATGTATAAATTTACTAAATTTAATAAATCTTTTTATGTGAAACCGTAAACCGATAGGTTTAATTTTCTCTAACTTGTAAAATATAATAGATAAATCAGAGCGTTTGAGTGAAAATCGACCATCGACGTTCACGCTATCTGGTGGAAACTCCGATAATTAACTGCTCTTGTGAATTACTGGTCCAACTCGACTCTTATCTTCTTCTTTTGCTGAGAAAGCATGTAGACAATTACAAATTACATAAATTAATTTTATTTTAGCTGCAGTTGAATAATAAAAAACAACAACGAAAATCTTATATAAATGAAAACGATTTAATAACATTATATAAAGGAAATTTTGTGAATCACTGTTGTATCTGATCAGTGTGTACAAATTCCTAAAGAGGTTCTAAAGAGGTATTGACAGCATACACGATGTTACCCTGCAAATATCAAGGTCAATATTTAAACCTATATTATCACACAATCAATCTTATCTTATCTATCCTATATTTAATCACTCAATGTCACCTTCCCTGATTAGTGAAATTCCCATTTTTTTTAATAGTTGAAGTCGTGGTCTTTCATCAGAGCTGTAAATAATCAAATGTAACATCTCAAATATTATTTTAATGGCTCAGGAAATGAAAAAATGCACCGTAAATAATTATGAAAAACTACATTAAAATTGAACAACAGTAATTATTTTAGTGAAGCACAGGGGACACTGGATGGGACTATCTCTGTGAAAACATTTATATCAAGGCCCGTTGAAACCCACGAGTCCGTGGACCAGTCGACTTTATCCCTTCATTTGTCATGAAGTAACCCGCAATGAGAGTAAGTACTACGTGTGGTTTCGTTGGGTTGGAGGCGTTCAGATAAAACCTCTGTCTACACTATACTCTCACTATAATATATTGTGTTTATATCTATTTTGTAACAATACTTATACACATGGTTTTTGATAATTGATATTACTATAAAGGTTTTTTAAATTATTACATAAGGATAAGTCTATTTGATTTAACCATTTATTGACTTTTTTACAGATTAGGATTTTTACTGATCTATATTCAATAATAAAACTTATATTTTGGTAAAGTAAAACATACAATAAATTACAAATAACTGTTAAATTTAATGTTGCTGAAGATTCGTGTTTTAATTTTAAAACGCTAATTTCTGGACGTGACGAGGTCTGGAATTAGATATAGTATTTATCAAAGAATTTATAGTGTACAGTATGTATATACTGAAAAATAAAATTTATATAATCTTTCATACAAGACAAAAACTTAAAAAACTAATAAATGACGATATTGAATAGGTTAGGTTAATTTATAAGTTATTATTAAGTGTAACCTATGTTTATGCTACTTTAAAACCTCAACTTTCAGTTACAAACCATTAAGTAATTTCAATTTTCGCTGTATGGCAAGCGGTTAATGAGATATGGAAACTGGTAAACACAGAACGTTGTCGTCGTTGAACGTCTTTTGAAGCTCCAATGTTAATTTCACGCGGAAAACGTTAAAATTGATATTTCACTAGATCAAAAAATGTTTGCTGAAAAATCTAAATTTTATTGTAGGCCTACCTCGTAGCAGAAAACCTACTTACGCATTCTGTTATATTCCAATGGAGAATAAGCTAATGTACATAACTTTCTTTTTACTTATTTTTACCGTAATTATATGTAATATTATGATAAAATTAATTAATGAATAAACCATGATACATATCTTAACCTTGTATAAACCAACTTAAAATCGTTTATGTGTTTGTTAGTAGATATTTATATACTAGTAGCAGTAAGCCCGTCCTTTGTACGGGTTGTAGGATTCAGTTTAAAAAAGAAAGATTATCATACCAAAATGTAAACCTGAAATCCTGAGCAAACCAGAACAAAGAAAATAAATTAATACCCTGGTTTATTATTTAACATTACTTTACAATTAAATAGATTAGAACATTTTCATACCATTATTAAAGTTAGTTCTACGTTAAAATAGCTTTATAATATAGTATGATTTCTAAGTGGGTTTAAAATCAATGATAAATATAAAGTAACTAATATTTATTAGACAGCTGTTTGTTTTTCTTTCTATTAAATCTTTAAACTACAAAGACAACTGATAAATACCAGTAGGTGATTCATGGGGAACTGAAGCAAAATGCGACTAATACCGCCAAAAAATTGGTGTTTTAAATGCTCGTTATTTACTTTTCAAGGGGCGGCGGACAATTTCAAGCATTTAAAAACTTTCTCTGGAACGTAAAGAGTGCATCAAATAAGTTTCATTGTTATCAGTTCTTCTGTTTTTTTTTCGGAGAAGACGTCGTAAAATGCCTCCTGGAGCGTCAGACAAACTGAGACAAACAGACAAATTGAGATAAGACTTATTTCAGCTTCTATAACGCACGAAACGTAAAAATGACTGAAAAATGAATAATTCTGAGCAATGTGCAGACAAAACTCTAATGTTATTTATATAGATTATACAATATATTGTACCGGGTGTTCCAGCTGAGTTGTCTCAAATTGATTGTAGACAAACGAATCGAACCAGAATGGAGATCTAAAAACGTTTCCCACTAAACCGACTCCAAGGAACGTCGTAAAAATGTTTTTAACCATTTTCGTATACAGGGTGTTCAAGCAACAGAGTGTAGCAATAACAGGAAAATGGAAATTCGCTTCTCTAACCCAACATGCTGCGTGTGATCTAGTCAGATTATATAACATATTACTTTTACGAAATTCGTTTTAAAATAAAATACCCCCGTCGCAGCAGACCTGCGTATTCAGCGAATTTCCAAATCAATAACATAAGAATAATACAGTAACAATATATGACAAGTTTTATCATTATCTGTCAATAAATATGAGTATTATTTGCCTACTCTACATAAGATTAACATGGGAAAGAGTGTGCAGGTTAGCTGCTGTGAGGAACACTGAAAGTAGTCATTTCTACCATAAATAATTTTTATCTTAACATTTATACCAACTTTCAACAACATCTGTCCATAAATAAAAGAGTTTGCCTATTCCATATATGATTAATATGGGAAATATTAATATTTCCCTATCCTCCATAAGATTAACATTGGACCCCACATTACAACGTACTGTGTTTAGATTTTTTAATATCTCGGTAACCGTTGGAGATAGAGAAAAGCTTTAAGGAACTTAACTGTGTAATTTTTTAAGCTGATTTCAATAGTGAAATATAAAATTAGATATTTTTAAAAATTACATGTGAAAAACGCAAAAACCCCATTTTGGGTTACAAAATCCCCCCAAACTACCCGTTTCCATCGACAGACATGTGTGGTATACGATCTCGTCCGAGCATTTGTAGGAATACACGTCTCTACCAAATTTGGTCTCGATCGGACCTTTTTTACGAGAGTTATCGTGTTACAGACACACACATATATCAATTTTAACGACTATTGTTTTTGGACTCTGGACACCTAAAGACAAAAAAATAACATGGTCCCGGGCTTAAGTCTTACCATGAGACCTACGGTAATAGCTTCTTCCCTATGGGAAATTCGCTAAAACTAACAAAAGATAGTTCTATTTCTATCACAACACCTGAATCAGGTTCATAACATGATGTAGGCTACAATAGGATTGAAGATTTTTTACTAGGGATGAAACCATTCCCACGGGCTTCTACCAAACAACCATCCACCATCAGTTATTGTTAGTTCGATACAAAATATCAGGCTGACTGAAGCCCACAATACTCCTGCCCCTATCCTGTTACATGACAGGACGAAGGGTGAGGGTGAGGGATAGTGGTGGGACAACCGATTGAATTCAACAACCGACTGGTCAATCGGTTGGGTGTCTTATTTAGTCGACTGATCAACCGATTGAAACTAGTCTTCACTCATTCACGACTGTTTTCAGTCTATGATTAAAAATTAGTCTATATAGAACTGGTCTGGTTTCAGTAAATGTGTTGGATGGATATTTCAATTTTAATAATTCGTCAGAAATAAAATCCTATCATGAAAAAGTAATAGTTCTTTTTTAAATTAGTATTTAAGCTAATAAAATAAATTTAGGTTATATTTCACCATTAAAATAATTATTGATTAGATTTAAAAAATGAATGATCTGAATATAGAACATTATATGTGAAAGTACGGTGAAAATATATATTTTACACAAGAACATTTATTCTTAAACTTATATTAAAATCGTATATAAACTCTTATAAAAACTGAATATAAAAATCTTATATTAAACAAAATCTATGACACCTCACCAACCACAAAAATGTTATTTAAATCATTAAAATCAAACAAAATTGAAAGTCAGTAAATTTATATACGTAGTATTCGAAAAAATTAAATAGCCTAAACTTAGACAGTTATGTTAGTTTAAATTGTGAATTATTTTAGCTTACGTTTAAGACTAGTCTCATAGTCGGTTTAAAGACTAAATGTTTTCAGCCTGTTAAAAGGCTGTTTTCAGTAGTTCATTCAATCAACCAATTAGAGAAAAACTCCAACCGATTCAATCGGTTGTTCCTCAACAACCGATTGAATCGGGGTTTTCAATCGGTTTCTCCTCAACAACCGATTTACTCGGTTTGTTTTAATCGGTTGCTCTAAAAAGCGATTGAATCGTTTTTTTGTCCCATTACTAGAACCGCTATTGTAGGGGTGGTGACAGAGGGGATGGTGTCGGATATCAGGCAGGTATAAGGTCACGTAGGTTATGTGGGAGAACACCCGAATTGGAGGGTTGGAGTTTCAGAGATACAGCTGTGGAACAACTTTCAAAGCAACTAAAATTTGATCAACTTAGCGAAGTTATAAAATGAGTTTTATGTACATCTAATAACTAATTCAATAACAGCAAAGGTGGAAAACAATACCTCGAGTTTCTAAGAAACCGCAAATTACAGATACAAAGGTGTTCGCCCTCTTTTGATTGTTGAAAAGTTACACTAAATGTAAACAAAGGAGATGGATAGTTTTGTATATCTATATCCCTCAACAGAAGCGGTGAAACACCTCATCAGCTGGCAGCAAACAATAACAAGAGGTCCAATCAGCTGATTTAGAGCCCATAAATCACTGGCGCCATGTTGAATTGGTAGATTTATTCCTTAAAATCTATTTAAGCAACCATTACAACACCTATATATGATTGTTGTGCAATATCACTACTAGTACTAAAATTTCATAAGGTGCAATGATCAAATAATAAAAAAAACTATGGTAAAATATTATTTGGGGTATGCAGGGCTGCTGCTACCGGGGGTATTTTATTACAATAATCTACCTACATCTTTATGCTTATAAAATTGGTAAAATTAATAATGTGCTTACTTTTAAAGAAAGACCCTTAGGAGCGGGACGTGTATTTAGCAATAGGCCTACTACCTAATTGTTCAAAACTATGTATTTTAAGATGTAAAATGCTATTACGTAAATGTTAGTTAGTCAAGTTTTATTGAGAACTGAAAGTAAGATGAATATAACGCGATCTTATAGTCTTTTTACTGACTAATGCTGACATGTCTCTTAGACAGAACTAATAACCCAATGGCATACAAAGGACCTAATGGGATCTGAACCATTACTCCTTGTCGCTACAGCCCGACGCGTCCTAGTCTATATCCTACGTTAAATATATATCCTACTAGCCGTAAGCCCGTCCTTTGTACGGGTTGTAGGATTCAGTTTAATGATGAAAGATAATCATACCAAAATGTAAACCTGAACTCCTAAACAAATCAAAGAGAATACAAAGAAAATAAATCCATACCCAGCTGTATTATTTAGCATTACTTTACAATTAAATAGATTAGAAACATTTATACAATGTATTATAATTAGTTATACATTAAAATAACTTTTTAATATAGTATGATTTCGAAATGGGTTTAAAATCAATGACCAATATAAACTAACTAATATTGATTTGACAGCTGATTATTATCAGTAGGTTATTTATTAAAAACTGTATCAAAATGCGAGTAATATCGCGTAAAAGTGGGGTTTTAAATGCTCATTATTTACTTTTCAAGGGGCGGCGGGCGATTTCAAGCATTTATAAACCTTCTCTGGAATGTAGAGAATAGATGAAATAAGTTTCATTGTAACTCTTGCTCTTTCCTTCCATCTTCTTTGAGATAAGACCGGTTTCGGCTTCTCTAACGCATGACCATCTTCTTCTAGGTCTTCCCCTCTTTCTCACTCTTATTATGTTTATAAGTTGATTCACACAATCCAAGAAATTTAATCTGGATTTCTTACAAATTATAACAGAACAGGATGTAAAGATCAGGAAGAAGGAGGCCGGAGGGCTACCACTGAGTAGAGCGGGACGTCGCATCAGAGCCAGCCAGTGTCGATTACCAATGCCTGTGTTCACAGCTACATGATAAATGTTGACGTCATCTCTCCTTTCACAGCATCGGTGGTTCAGTGGTAGAATGCTCGCCTGCCACGCGGGCGGCCCGGGTTCGATTCCCGGCCGATGCAATCTTTTGTTTTTGCCTGTGTTAAAATTATTTGAAAAGGAGGGAAGCATAGATATGTGTTCATAAATTAAGACTTTTACTCTTGAACTGACGTCAATGGTTTGAGGGCGGGGTGGCAGTCCTTCCAAACTATTTTGATCTTAAAAATTATGACCGATCACAAAGCACAGCTTTGACCACACGTTTTCTTTAAGTGTTCGACCCCTGTAAGTTTCCGAATAAATAATCCAAACCTTCTTTTCTGTAGCCTATCTTCATTCATCCTCTCTACATGGCCAATCCAACGTATTCTGGATGATTTAATAAATCTAACAATATCTTCCGACCCAATTATTTGATTTATTTCGTGATTATGTCGGACTCTCCAAACCTCTCCATCTTTTACTGGGCCGCACATCCTTCTATACATTTTCCTTTCATAGATTCGCAGAGCTTTTATATACTACACAAGGCAACATAGACGGTTGGCTGCACTGCTGTGTGGATTTGGGAACGACCTTTGTCGTGCGTCCGTATAGACAAAGACTATATATTAAAGTCGGGGACAAACTTCAAGAGATGATAGTACTCATCAAAATAACCAAAAATTATATCGAAAAATAACCTACAAACATATATCGAAATATCCTTCGTTTAGCTGCTAGTCGCCATTTTGTATTTTTACAAGACACATTATATCTCAAGAAATATTTATTTAAGCTACAGAAACAAAACTTTACGCACATTTTTACTGGCTAAAGAGAAAGGTATTCTCAAAATATCATTTAGATTGCTATTATTTTTTCAAAATGGCTTACGAAAAAAAGGTTTGAAATTTCGGGGCTGGTAAAACGAGTTTGTAAATTAATGCTGAAATAATAAAGATTGTAATTTTAATTTCAAATCCAACAATACTACAGTGAACGAAATCCGTCTACGAATAAGCGAGAAAATGCACTTATAACGTTGGCTTACAGAGCCTATGCGCCACCGCGGGGCGGCGGTGCGCATAAAAGTGCAATTTCTCACTTATCCATGGACTTATTTCGTTCAAAAAAATACTGTTGGATTTGAAATTAAAAATACAATATTTTTTGTGTCTTGAAAATATTTTATAAAATTTAATTGAGGTGTGAATTTATTTTTTATTTGTATTTAGTTATTTCCACAGTACATGGGATTGGCTTACTGCTATTTGGTAATATAAATAAAAAAATTAAATTTCTCTTTGGCCAATAAAAATGGGATCCATGCAATAACGCGATATAACATTTATGCCATAGCATTTTTTCTCGTTATTCCTCTCTGAAAATACATTGCCCCTCGCCTATAGAAATCAAGAAGGTGGAGAAAATAAATAAAATATATTTAGGATTATTTTTATTGGCGGCTAAAACATGGAGGAATAACAAGAAAAATGCTATCGCACTATTTGCAAAACATCTCTGAAAACCAGTGAATAACGATTTTTGTAAAAAATACAAAATGGCGGCTAGCGGCTAACCGAAGCATTTTCAACATGAGTTTAGAATTCATTTTTTGTTTATTTTTATGAGTTCCATCATCCTTCGAGGTCTGTCTCAACTTTATCGAACACTCTGTATATGTATTGTTTTAGATTATTGCATACTCAAAACAAATCTTTTCTTTTTAGAAGAGTTTTTTTTAAAGTGATCCAATAGGTAACTTTTAAATTATTACCCGACTTAGCACCACACTTTAAATTTGGAACCTGCCCAATTTTAAGTTTCACTCAGGAATCCAATTTCATATTTGTTCAATATGGCCGCTATTTTCCAAAATGGCGGATAACTTGAAAATGTCCAACTGACCACCTGTATTATTTTTTGTTCTTGGGTCTACTCTCTAAAATAAAACATTTGTGTAATTGGGTGTTTTTCAATGTCTCTAGTGAGTTTACCGCAACACCGCATTGTTTGCACTTGCCCGTTCCATTTCCTGCTTCCCCGATCACTCAACGTGGTGACGGTCCGTTGGCCCACTGTCCCCATTACATGCCATCGCCTTATAAAATTCATTAATTAAAAGCCATTATTTTTGGTATATGTAATATTGCTAGTTAATTTTGTAACATTAATAATTTATATAGTAAATGAATTACTTCAGAAATTGGTGTTTTGACGAGTGCGCCCCCGTCAAATTGCCGATGTTTCAAAATTTTGAAACTATCAGACGGGAACGAGCGCATCGGCGTTCTATCGGATCGGCACTTTGACGCACCCCAATTATAATAGCGTGCTATTGTTTTTTGTTTCTTATTTAATAATAATAATATCGATGTAACCTGTAACGATGTGTGGATTTGAGCCACGTGTGTTTTTCTATGAATAGTTAGACAGATTTTATTCATTAAATGGGAAAGTTTCACTGCCCTTCCCAGATGGCTGCAAAAAAATCAAAGACTGAGGTGTTTTCAGCGATCGTTCTGTGCAGAGAAAATAGACCAACTACTTTTGTGAACCTGTGAGCATAAATCTATGCTGAATATTTTTAAAGTGCCACACTGTAAAAAGTAATTCAGACATTTAACTAATAACCTTTTTAACATTTTGTACCTCCTGTTCAGTTCAAATAATAGAATTATAAGTTTTGACTGTAAAATGTATTGTTTGATTTATCATAACTTTTCAAAATCTAAAAATAACAAATAAAAATGTTTTTGTATATTTTACTAACTGTTCTTGCATAAAAATTGAAAATGTAAACAGTCAAAATTTTCCGCGTGTCGTCACAAACTCAGTTGTTAAATGGAGTATAGATTTAAATTTTAAATGAAATTATAATTTAATATTATCATTTATTATTCATAAAATAACATAAAAAATCTTTTATTTTTACTAACTGTTCCGTATTACTTTCACAAAAAAAAAATGTAAACAAGTAATAAAATTTTGCACAACTATGGAAATCTAGTGCTGAATACGATTGTTGCGCGTTGTCGTCAAAATTATTCAAACTCAGACGTTAGCTTGACATGCCTTGAGATGTATTTTGTAATTTAAAGGCGGAAGTAACAGTAAATATAAAATTATAACTTCTAAATTATTTCATTTAGGCTACTGCATAACAATAGGCAACAGGCAACCATTGTACTTGTTGACAAGTCGATCCTCCCCTTCCGGAAACTATAGCGTTAATCAGCTGTTTTAGTAGTACCGGAAACAGAGGGGTGGGGATGAAGGGCGTCGGTGCATGCGCAAAGATTACACGGTAGATGACGTCACGGTCAGCTGGTTTACGCAGGCGCAGAAGCGAGGACCGTGGTGTCCAGGCACCGTACTTCCCCAGTGATTGTACTAGTGGCTTAATCAGATGATTCCATAAATAGCCTCGCGCCGAGTTCAATAACTCTCAGAACATCTGGTTTAATTTATTTTGATACGGAAAATTAACTCCAGAGTAATTGTAGCTTAATTAAAACATTCTTGAGGTTGCTTCTTTTGAATAATTCAATGTATGTATGTTTTCATACACAAGAGACTGTTCAATTAAAGACAATAATGAGTTTATAACAGGCATGAAATCATTTTACAAGATTTATATTTAAACTAAATTAATTGTTAACGCAAAGTGTAACTTAATCATGTTGTCGTATATTAAATAACTTTTTTTAATTGTGGCATATAGCGGGCAGATTGTTTTGTTTCTAGGGGTCTATATATTAACAGCGAATTTCATCACTAAGACTAAAAACTGGCGTTTTTAATACGAGCAGAAGTTTAACAGCCGAGACGTGCTAATGATGTTAAATGTGCGAGTATATATCAAAAAGAAAGTTTTGGGCTGTATGATGAACTATATTTTTCTTCATACTGAAAATAAAATGAAACAAACTCGTAAAACATAAATGATTACTTGATTTCGTATCAATAGTTGTCGACCATTTTTGTCGTTATAGACAAATCAGCTGTTATGTTACTTAAGTTTAAGTATATCTAAAATTTTCTTTCTTAATTTTACTCTTAATATTTGGAATGTTAAATGAAGTGTACAAAAACTATATTTTTACAATAATTTACAAGACGATTTCACATAGTATGTGTTAAAGAACAATTAAAAGTCCAAAAAGGTGGATAAAATTTAAAAGGATGTCTGAAGTTTTGAAGCTGTTCATAATCAAAAGATATATCGTGTTTATTAGTAGTGGAATTTTCAAATTTTATTTTTTTAACAGCTCTATTCTTCGCTCTTCTTGGTGTAAATTACGTGAAAATATGATGTAATCAATAATTAATTGCAATTTCCTGTCCACAGTAACACAGGGGGCTGAGATAGATTAATTTAAAAACATGTTCTTTTGTAAAGGGGTTCAGTAGTTGATTTAAGATTTGAGTTCTTGTTGAAATATTTGATCACGTTGAGTTAAAAAAAGAAAATTATAAACCGTCCTTGTGAGAGAAGGACCTTAAACAAAACCAAATCAGTCAATCCAAGTTTTGCTAAAAATTATTTGTTTATAAATGGGAAAGATTGGTAATTTATTGGAACTCAACCACATAAGCTTCAATAACAGCACTTTGATCAGTCATAATTTCATTTAGATGCATAAAATTATTCACGCAAGTTTAGTGACAAAACATACTTGCATCGGCCGGGAATCGAACCCGGGCCGCCCGCGTGGCAGGCGAGCATTCTACCACTGAACCACCGATGCTTATGAAAGGAGGATGCTGCAAAGATGTTCAGTCTCTTATTTTTAGTTAGAAAGCGGTAGATACCGCACCGTCGGACTGACTTGGAGAAGGCGCGAGGGACGCCACGTTCAGGGCCCTCCTGACTCTCATGCTTATCACAACAGTCAGTCAGTTACATCAAAGAAACCAACAATGAATAGAAATCTCGAGAGCGAGTCCCTTGGAGAAGTGATAAGCAAAGCTATTCATACGTTTAAGATGAGTCGATTATTCAATCACTTCGTGTTCAGAGAAGTGAAAAGATGTTACTTGTTTGTTGTTAGGGAAAAACGTCTGTATTTACTTCTCCGTGAGAAATAGGTTAGATCATGGATATGTCTAAAGGGAATGTTTTCAGTTAATCTAAACAGCTGTTCTTATGACCAAGGTATGACGTCAATAACCAAATGATGTCACTGTTTCAAATGTTGGTCGCGCAAATTGCCAACACCCCCAGAGCTAGGGCATATCAACGTCAAAATACTGCTTTAGCTTTACAGACTGTTTTTACATCAGTCGTCTCCTTCTGTTATTTATAGGTTATCATTCTTTGACTTTCAGTTCTTCTGTCTCATTATATTCCTAACCTGCTGAGACACCATATTCCACTGGTCTACGTATCACTTTTAGAATATCCTTATGATATAATCTTCAAGATCTAAAAAACATTGCCTTCTCAGTCTGATGCAACACTCACACTCAAGAATATTATGTACAGTATTGGTGTGTCTTCTTCACCACAGTACCAAAAATTCTATTAGTACTATTTTTAACCTGATAAGGTTTGGTGTGGAGGATAACAACAGATGAGATGGAGATACAGAGACAAATGGAAATAAAATATATCAAACCATCTTGAACATTTTGATTGTCGTGATGGGAGTATTAACGGGAAAAACGTTCGCTGCAAAGAACACAAACGAACAATGAACATTTTAGTTTCAAGAAAAAATCATTGATTTGTGTATCCGTGTTATAAATGGTCGTTGGACACATTTCATGAACTTATGTATATTGCTTGTGTGTTTTTATGTTCGGAGATCATGTTATACTGGTGGAGACGCAGCTTAAGGTAAGTAAGGCTAAAGTTGCTGGATCAAAACCGGCGGCCGACGACTCCTGTCAGATCATGAGCGGTCACCTCTGGCTAGCTCATGTGGCCATGACCGTACCGCTACGGTACCTCACTGTCTTTAATTCGATATAAAAAATGTCTTTAATAGAAAGAATACTAAACCAATTTTATATTATTTGTCACTGATGCATAAATTAATTGCATCGGCCGGGAATCGAACCCGGGCCGCCCGCGTGGCAGGCGAGCATTCTACCACTGAACCACCGATGCTGTGAATGGAAAGATGTATTCTGCTAAGATAGCAAAGCTAAACGTTACGATGTGAAGGTCTAGAGAGGGAAGGGGAGGGGAGATTGGTGGCGACGATTGTACCTGGTACCACTCACATTGTGTGAGTATCACATGGGCTATGTGCAAGTAAATTTTAGACATTTTTTAGCATTCTTCTATTGAAATAAATTCTACCATGAGGTCACATGTATATTCAAGAGATATTTTGTCTCTAGTAATGGACGTACTGCGTCAGTGACCACCACAGAGTGCGGCTAAATAACTATTATACCGGGTGTCCTCCGAAAAGGTCCTTATTTTTGAGTTGGTGTGACGGACGTGAGTATAGTATCGTAATAACATATTATCTTAGGTATTACAACATAATATACATTAAGGATTAATTATTTCTTAGAGGGTTTACACTGGTAACCACCGGCATGCTTTATACACTTCAAACATAGTAAATAAAATAAATAAATGAATAAAATTTCCTTTAATTACCATAAACCTTACTTATACTGATGTCCATGATCGTAATGCACTAATAGCAACGAACGAATAAACAGTAACCGTTGGAGTCCAGACATGACTGTTTGTGACTTTTAGCGAATTTCCCATAGGGAAGAAGCTATTACCGTAGGTCTCATGGCAAGAGTTAAGCCCGGGACCATGTTATTTTTTCTTCTTTAGGTGCCCGAGAAAAAAACATAGTCAAAATTTTTATCAATATATAAAATATATTTATATATTATATATATGTATATATGTAATTATGTGTCTGAACACGATAGCTCGCGTAAAAATGGTCCGATCAAGACCAAATTTGGTAGAGATGTGTATTCCTACAAATGCTCGGACGAGTTCGTAAACCAGACATATCGATCAATGGGAACGGGTAGTTTGGGGGGGTTTTGTACCCCAAAATGGGTTTTTTGCGTTTTTCACATGTAGTTTTTAAATATTTCTAATTTTATATTTCACCATTGGAATCAGCTTAAAAAACTACACAATTAAGTTCCTTAAAGTTTTTCTCTATCTCCAACGGTTACCGAGATATTAAAAAATCTAAACACAGTACGTTGTATTGTGGGGCTCCAATGTTATCTTATGGAGGATAGGGAAAAATTAATATTTCCCATATTAATCAATATTTTTGGATAAAACTTGATATTTAGCTTCATGTGGTTGAGATCTATCCATTTATACTTAAAAATCATAGTTTATGTGTTTATCATGGCAGCAAACCTGCATACTCTTTTCCCATGTTAATCATATAGGGAATAGGCAAACTCCTTTATTTATGGACAGATGTTGATGAAAGTTGGTATAAATGTTAAAAAAAATTTTTTATGGTATAAATGCCTACTTTCTGTTATCCTCACAGCAGCAAACCTGCACACTCTTTCCCATGTTAATCTTATGGAGAATAGGCAAATGATTCTCATGTTTATGGATAGATTTTAATAAATGTTGTTATATATTATTATTATTGATTTGGAAATTCGCTGAGTACGCAGGTCTGCTGCGACGGGGGTATTTTCTGTTTGTGGAGATTTTCAAAGGAGAAGGTTTATTGTCATAACATTGCGACAAAGTGACGGAGCTAAGTATATTCAAATCTGTTTCAAGAAACCTTAATTTTATTAATCTTAAAATCGCCCTACTAGCACCGATGCCTTAAATATTAATTTTGAAACTATCTATTACATAGACGCCCTAAATCGATGATCAATATAAATCTTAATATCATTTGATTTAATTTATAGTTATAAATAAAGTTAAAGGACCTTCCTAGTTCTTTATTGTGTTTATATTTCCGAGGGTGAATTTTCAGTATCGAATATACGCCGATAATATCCTTTTATAACTGAACACAGACTGAGCTCTGGGATGGATTCGTCTGTTGGAAGTGTACAAGATGGCGCCACAATCATTTTACCCTGTAGACTTAAAATACCTACCTTACGTCACCATTTCAGTGAAACGTTTAAAGTAAAAGCTATGGTGATGGACAGTTTAAGATATTTTTTTAAAGAAAACACCCCGCTGTAAGAGATACTTGCTATGTTGGCTAATCATGGATCATGGGAGAGAAGGAAAAGATAAATCTATACTTAGGGCCAGCTGGAGCAAAGACGTCAAAACATGAGATTGTCCGAGAAGATTATCACTCGTTCAACCAATGAGCGCCAATCTGGTTCACAATTGGTGGCGGTGCCTGGCACCGAACTCGGCCTGCATCCGGCCATATGATCCTCACTTTCTGGGTGCACATTTCACATCTGTGATAAACTGTCAAACATGTAACCACGATTTAAAAAGTCTGAATACATGGCTTAAGTGGCCATCAAAACAATTATTGTTTATACCAATTCCTAACACAATCTCAAAAAGTATTTCAATCGTTATTTGTTATTTGTAAGTTAACCACTACTCTCTTTTCTTTGCATGAAATGTCAAACTATCCAATTGGGTTTTTAGTAAATTTTACTTGATGGTCAGATGAGGCGTGTTTTATGTTTTAAACTGTAAATATATACTTTACCCGTCATTATAAAATTCTCTAACCAATTAAATTAAATTTCTGTTATAGTTGCACTAGAAACGGGTTGAAGATGTATAATTTTGATTTTGAATAGCTTTAAAGTTTACCGGTTTAAAGTGCTGCGAGACTGTATGTTAAAATATCAACCCTGCCAAAGACTTGGAAATTTTAATAATCATATGACAGTAGTTCTGTTCATTTTCCAGAATAAATAAAAGGCAAAATTTGACAAATTTAAACCCATTCAAACTTTACCACACCATTTGTTTGTTTTAAAATATTTTGAAATGAGTGGACACACAGGAAAACCGTTCACTTTGGACAATGATGACGGTTTGTCGCTTGAAAACCTTAAACAAACTTTCTTTCAGATGCATAATGAAGGAATTGATGCGGTGATCAATGTATGGGTTGAACTATACGGGAAAACAAGCGAATATGATGATCGTTGCGTTAAACTTAATGAAGATGTTAAATCATTTTGGGAACACCAAGTTAGCATTCAAAATGATCGAAAACAAAACCTGTCGAAGAGCATTCAGCAGGCTGGAATGGATGCACTGAGACTGGAAAAGGTTTTAGGTCTCGAGCCCAAAGTGCAGCATTTAGCCTGTGATAAAGATGTTCCTTTGGTTGTCATAGAAGAAAATATTTGGAAAATACTTAATTCGTATCAGGAAATCAGCGAACAAAGGCTGCGGGAGTATTCTGAGCTTCAAAAGAAGGAAGAGGAATTATGCACAATTTTAAGTTTAACAGCTCAAATCAAAGACAAGTGCTTTGGAATTCGTAAAGGGTGTTCGAAAAGAAAGTTGTCTTATATTCCAACTTCTGATCAAATGATATCATTTAGGAAACGCATTTCTGAATTAGAAACACAGAAGGAAAAATTGGAGTATGAATTTGAGAATGAAAAAGAAAAACTTCAATGTCTTTTGGAGCAGTGTGAGATAACACCTAATAAATCAGTCAAGCGTTATTTTGGACGTGAAGGAGACGAGTTTCCTGTTACAAGTGAGAGTCTGAAACTACTGACGTCTTCTGTTGAATATTACCAAACTATTCAGACGGAAATGGTAACTGAGGCTAACAATTTAAGAAAAGACATTGAGACACTCGGCAAGAAAATGCAATTGGATATGAATTGTCTTGAGACTTTTATAAAAGAAAATAGTGGATGTACTAAAAATACTATCGATAATCTCAAAGAGAAGCTATCAAATTTGAAAGACGAAAGGAAGAAAAAGCTGAAAGATCTAATTGTTATCCATCGTAAAATCTTAAACGAGCTTTGGGATAAATGTTGTTACACGAAAGAAGAGAGGGACCAGTTCAAGCCTTACCACACTAAGCACTGTAGTGAAGAAGTACTGAACTTTCATGAACTGGAGATTGAGAGACTTGAGTTCTTCTATGAAGAAAATAAACGAGTATTTCAACTAGCTGAGAAGTATGATGAGTTATGGGGGCGACTTTTACAGTTAGAGGAATCAGCATCAAACAAGGACCGCTTATTCAATAACAGGGGAGGCTGTCTACTGAAGGAAGAAAAAGAAAGAAAACTGTTACAGAAAAAGGTACCTGCTATAAAAAAAGAACTTATGGATCTCTTGAAGAAACACAAAGAAGGTACAGGCAAGGATTTCATGTATTACGGTATACCTTTGCAAACAAAAATTGAACAGAAAGAGGAAGAAAGAGAGATTTCGAAAGAGAATGAAAAATTTATGAGAAAGATCATGAATGAAGAAAACCTCTTTCTTGAATCAAGACTCGGTGTTAAATCTACTGTTGGAAATAAACGAAGAATGTTGACACCTCAGCATCCAAACAACCACTCGAAAGTATTAAAAGCCGCTCATTCAACACCACGAATGTCCAGATCTGCGTCAACCTTGAGTGGACGATCTGTCGTGGTGAGTGCTTGGCCTAGGGTAGCTAAAGAGGGTGACAACGCGAACCTGTTCAACCCTAAATCCGTCCGAAAGATCAAATGCGATACCCTTCGCCCCAAAGGAAGCCCTGTCCATTCTAGTACTTCCTACGAATCTTTTCAAGAACATATAACAAAATCGATCTCGAAACAAAGTCACGAGAAGTGTCTTCACAGAGCACACTCCAGAGTTTTACGACCAAGGGATGAAAACAAGCCTACATTTCTGAGTGAAAATAAACGCCTTGTATGTGATACACCGGTTACAAAGTTGGCTTTGAGAAGTGCCACAAGCTCGAAAATCCCTCGTCCTACAACACCGATTGACGCCAAGTATACTGCGAAAGGGCGCGGCTCAAGGAGAAGACTTCCTATTATATTCTGAATCTTGTTGCTTAATGCACTTTTCGTTTATGTTATGTTATGTTTATACTTAGTTCATATATTTATATGTTTTATAGCGTTACTTCAGAGGGTGTTTTCCTGTTTTAGTCTGTACAATAAATGGCATTTTCTATTTTGATACCTGTGTTTTGATGTAAAAAAACTAAAAAGGGTTTCACATAATCTTTAATTCTTTGTAAAATTTACTTGCAAAAATAACAAAATGTAACAATAAAACTAAAACAATAATAAATACTACTAGTAATAAGGAAAATGATATAACAAATAAAAACTATAACAGCTAAAAACAGTTGTGAATGTCTTCACAATTCTATTATACGATAGTGTTTAGAAATTCTAAATAATACTACAGTATTTTTTATTCATTTTAAAGAACCGCATGGGTCAACTGCTACATAAAAATATGAAAGTTGTATGTAAATTATTAACCGTTTGCATAGATGTGATTGTGGGTCTGGTGCAAAAGCATCTATTGATATTTCTGAAAGTTTTACCTGCATAACCTTTAAGTTCAGAGAAGTCATTCCTAAAATAAAAATTTGCCTTAGAGTATTCCTACAGGAAGATCATTAGACGCACCATACGTCAATAGGGTAACGGCCCCGGGGAAGGCTCGTGGTAGTTTTTTTTTTTATTTTTTTTGTTTTTTTTGTTTTTTTTTTGTTTTTTTTTTTTTTTTTTTTTTTCTTTTTTTGTTTTTTTTTTTTTTTCGTTTTTTTTTTTTATTTTTTGTTTTTTTCATTATTCAATAGGGGAGAGATTACTAATTGCTCAAAACATTTGGCAGATGTTCTATTGACCTTGCAAACAGTGACTGTGCTGTCCTTGTGAAGTTGGCACGACTGTATCAGCTGAACACTGAATGCCGACTATCTTCAGCATCCTCCTGTTTTATAAAATCAGTATTTTGACATGGTTATGTCACAGCTCTGGTGGGGGAGGGGTTGGGAATTTGCGAGACCAAAATTTTAAACAGTGACGTTATTTGGTTAGTGACGTCCTTGTTTGGTTATAAGAAAAACTGTTTAGATGATTTGAAAACAATTCCTTTTGACATATTTACGATCAAACCTTTTCCCATAGTGAAGTAAATGCAAACTTACACTAGGAGTCCGCTCACGTATTTGCGTAACGGGTTAGGTTTAGACGAATGGCACGAAAGAAGTTTTAATAATAATAAATTTATTATAATAATGAAATAATACTCGTATAAAAAATATTTTCTGTATCTATTTATCTCTCTATGTAAGTGTATGCATGTGTTTGGACCCCCAAGACTATAAGTGATGATTCAAACACACTGAGTTTTTCATTCTGTATCTAATTATAATAATTGATTTGTATTTGAGTGATGTTATAAATAAAGCTTTATTATAGTTAAGTCTTAATCCAACTGCCACCACAGTGTGTTTATAACGAGTTTACTATAAAGGTAATTGGCATAAACACCCAGTTGTCAGACCATGATGGTTATCTTCTTATAATATTTAGTAAATTGCTCTAAATATAAATAGACTAATTGACTCGGCAATCAAAAACACCATATGATCTTTTTATAACAATTAATGAGTAAAATGTGTGTGAAGTAGGCCACTTAAATTTTTTGGGGTTAGAGATAGATAACAAATTTTCTTGGAATTTACACACTGTGAAATTTATCTCAAAAATATCCTTTGGAATTTTAGCGTTATCAAGACTAAATGGGGCAACATAAATCAAAACCTAGATGTTATTTTAAAATTAAATAAGAAGGCAAACTATATGACTAATTACATCTGCTAATAGGACTACACCGTGCAACTCATTATCTATCTCTACTCAACGATGAAAATAATGACTGTTTATGCGTTATATATTTTTGAAAAAATTGTTTATCATTACAGAATAAATTAAATGATCTAGTGTTAGTAGGATACTCACTATTAAAACACTAGAAACAGGGGGCAAATTGCTCTAAATACTTGGTCTAGGGTAGAGCGCGGGACATTGGTGCCCGAGGTTATGAGATCAAGTTTTATAACAAAATCCTAGAAATAATTAAGTCCTCAAACAGTCAATCCATATTTAGAAAAAAATTAAATGTTCCTTCAACAACGATTTGTATTCCTTTGATGAACTCTAATATTATTACCACATTTTCTTCCATATAAATACAGTATCTTTTGTTGTTTAAAAAAATCGTATTAATTTTTAATTTGAATAGCCTTTATACAGACACCTTGCGACATATTGTGTATATGCTGAAGAATAAAGACATATATATACAGGGTGTTCATTAAAGTTGGGGACAAACTTCGAGGGGTGATAGTACTCATCAAAATAAACAAGAAATTTCCTATAAACATATGTCGAAAAATCCTTCGTTTAGCCGCTAGCCGCCATTTTGTATTTTATACAAAAAACTTTATATATAAAGAACTATTTAAGATACAGAAACCAAAATTTGCACACATATTTATTGGCCAAAGAAAAAAATATTCTCAAAGTATCATTAAGTTTGCTTTTATATTTTTAAAATGGCGGCGGTTCTTAAAGTTAATGGTTTTTTTGTTATTTAAATTAAAATATTTTTAACCGCCGTATTTTTGAAAATATAAAAGCAAACTTAATGCTAGTTTGAGAATATTTTTTTCCTTAGCCATTAAATATATGTATGAAGTTTGGTTTCTGTATCTTAAATAATTATTTATATATAACGTTTTTTGTATAAAATACAAAATGGCGGCTAGCGGCTAAACAAAAGATTTACAGTAAAAAATGATTGTATTTATTTACTTTCTATTTACTTCGCTGTGGGAAATAGGTTAAATGCTACTAAATAGGTTAAATAGGTTAGACTGCTACCAGTGACTGAGATCAGTTACTGCGACCAGTGTCTTGTTACTAACTGACTGTGAACAATACCTATGAATTATTATTGATTTCGTTCATGAAGTAGTTCTTTTAAAGTTTGTAAATATGTTCATTTTCTCTCGATTTTCCCTCATTACTAGACTGGATGGATGTCAGATCATGGTCTTCATTCATACATTTTGGTATTAAAAAAATTAAGTAACATAACCTAACTCCGTCAAGAGAATTAAAACCGAACGTTCGTTAAAAATAAAATGTTTCGAGTACTATTATTGAACCTGATGCCTCTAATTTGTAATAGGTGAAAAACGACATTATCTAAATAATCTTTGGTTTAACCACAAGTAAGCAATTAGTAAGTATTTAAACAATTTTTTTACTTACAGAAAAAAATAATGTTGTCGGCAATACTTTGATTTGAAACTATCATCGATGCTGATAGGTAACTTACACATTTTTAACAATAAAAAAACAGAATGTTTGTTAAACAGTCAATTTATCTTTTATAAAACATTTCTTCACTCTTTCCATGATGAACAAAGCAAAGTTAAAACTATCGGAGTCCTTGATATTGTATACTCTGGCAACTCTTGAATAATGTAAAAAGAATATGATGAATAATGCATGAATAAAGTACATAGGAACGAGTCTGAGTAAAATAAAAGCTTTAACGTTGTGGAACTGAAGCGTTTCATTACTAACAAAAACCATCATTTTCACCGGCAATATCAACTCTTTCACTTTGAAAAAATCGTAGCAATCTAGAAGATACATCAGCCTTGTGCAGACGAAAATTAAGAAAATTAATCCGACGGCAAACCAGACAATGAATGGAAGAGTTATATACACCGTATAGTAAACGTTCAAACACGTCCTTCCCCCGCGAAGAAGCATAAATGTCCGAGCGATTGCAAGACAATAGAGCAAAGACAACAGTACTTGGAGTAAGCTAAATAGACTTATGAACTTGTCAAAGTCGAAGTGAACATCTTGCATATGTTCCAAGAATTCCTCGGCGTACTTTATAGAATTTCGATGATGCATAGCCCAAACTATAACGGCCAGACAAGCCATAAATATGACAACCAAACGTGCTACATTAGGCACTTTTTTTAAGTAGTTCATAAGTCCCATTCTGTTGATGAGGTATCCTCCACGAAAGATGTATATCGACGCATAAACAATGAACAAACATTCCCAAACACCTAGAAGGATCTCTCTGGTCACAGGAATGACGGTGACACTCCCAAACATGGACCCGTCGACGAAGTACTCGAACAGTACAGTCACCTGGCTGAAGGTCTTGACGTTTACGTTGTATGACGTCACGGTTGCGAAGAAAGCTCTCGTGTACAAGTCTTGCCATCGGTTCTCCCGAAGTTCCACCAGTGTCTTCTCCGCCATCTGCAGTGTCGGGCCGACGAAGGCGTCGTAACCGCTCACGTCGTACAGGATGCCGTAGACGCCGTAGAACCTCTGGTTTGTCCACCACAGAAGAGTCGATAGGTCCTCGTACTTCCATGGGTTGTCCTTGATCGTGTCCGAGTAAGTCGCCGGAGCCCATTTAACACCGTAGACGTTGGTATCCTTGTTCCATAAGCTCCACTCCAATAGGCACTCGGACATATTCATAAACGGATTTTGACAGTCATTTGGTACGACTCGAACTTGTCTTACGTGCGGTTTGCTTATTGGCTTGTTCAGGAAGTCCAACAGCCAGTATTTCCAAATGCCCTCCAAGTTGTCGTCCTCTGAGAGATGTTGGCCGTTGTACCACCACTTATTAAACAAAACCTCGGCGTAGGTAACCTCCATGTAGTTCTCCGCCAAATGCATACTGTTGATCTTTTCTATGTCCACAGAGTCAAACTGTGTTCGTCGTGATTTTGAAAATAAAGTGCGCAACTGATCCACATTATAGAAATAAGAAGTCCACAACCGAGAGATGACAAAACTTAACACGACTACGAAAAACAAAGCATTCATGAAATCTATGAGCTGCCACCAGTTTTGTTTTACCTGCATCTTCCGCAACAGCGCTAGCCTCGCAGAAGTCGTAAGAGGCGCATACATTGGGTGGCTTCTCTTTGCTAAAAGAATGTTCAGGTAAATCAAATCATTCTGAGGCCTTACGTTTGTTGCGTCTTTAAAAGATATACCATGAATATTTATCTTAGTGGAGACTTGGAAAGCCATGGAAAGTAGGATAGCGACAAAAAATATTCTAGCTGGACCCAATACGAACGTATCCTCACCCATCGTCATAACCAAAGACGAAAGCCACTCCTGGCTTTTTACGAAGCCCAGCTTAAGACTGTAAAGCATTACTAAATATGCACATACTAGTATTACCGTGATACAAGATGTCCAAGAAATTATGTACCAGATCGTATTTATTTTTGCAATTTTATCTCCTTCCAAAATATATACCGGAGAAAGAGGTTCCCCTTTAAAATACTTAGACACATAATGTACGTAGTTTTCGTAAAATGATTTATCTAAAGTATTTTCGTCTCTAGTCTGCTTTAAACCTGCAACTTCAGACATAGTCTCATTAACCTGATCTCTCCTATATTGTATCTTGGTAGATAAACGACGAAACTCGATTCTAGAACTTCTATGGAACGACGTAAAAACAATCAATGTTAGAAATGCTGTTATTACAGTACTTTCCAAACTGATTATCAATTCTCTCATCCCTACAGTATAATGAAAATCATCAGAAGGGGAAGTATTGTCGTTATCCGGTCTGTAGAACATGATACTGCACAGCATAGCCACCATGATGGAGCACATGACCACGCTGATGCGTTGAACTCTCGTCACCTCACTGCGTGGATGTCTCACAAGCACGCTGAGGAAGACGTGAGATTCTCGGAAGCCGATGATCGTGTTGTCAAGAAATATACGCTTCAAACTGAGCATATCGTAGTCGCTGGCTATAAGAACGTGAATCTCCGGGAAGTCTCCTTCACGTAAAGCAAGCCATTGCTCAACTATGAAGAGAAATTCATTGAGTTCCTTCAAATCGTAAACAACAATTCTATCACAATACCAATCCGGGTTCGATCCGTAGTTGTCGTGCCACAGGTGTATAGCGTATATATCTCCCAACGGCTTGGGTGTGTACACCATAAACCAATCATCTGTATTCCTTTTTAACACTTTTCGGCGTTCACAGGACAAAATATGAGCTCGACTATTACCAGATGTTCCCATAAGTCGTATGCCAACATGAGCCGAAGTCCCAGAATTAAATCTTGCACTCGTATGGACAGCGACTAAATAAGCATATGGATCTCCCGGAAAATTGTCATCCAACACAATAACTTTTCCCTTATAGTAATCTATACTGTCTTTATTTCTTCCCCACAATACGACAAGAATATATAAAATGAATATGAGTATTAAAAATATTACGACAATTGGATTGTCCAATACCGTTAAAAACAAGCGTGCATCGCCAAAAGGATCGATGGCCTGAGGAGGCACGGGGAATGCTGCAGCGAATATTGACAGATGGTTGCACGAGAATACTTTTATTGCCTTAATTTTTACAGTAAATGTGGTATATAATAGGTAATTTAAGCTAACTATAAGGGAACTCCATTGTCCTTCGATCCACCGCTGACACAGGTGCTGGGACACTTCAAACTCGTACTCAACAGTTTTATTGACAGTTACGTTTACTCCAGGTAAAATTCCCATGTAGAGAAATACAGGGACGTCGTTAGCACGATTTCTTAAAGGATATTGGGGGTTAGAGGGGTTTATGAGAACAGTGTCTTTAGATTTGATCATTAGTTCATAATCAGGTCTGAAGTCTTCCATGACGAGAACTCTTAACGAATCATTTGTTGGAGGAAAAAGGAACCTTATCGTAACAAATCTCTTGGGTGGCGTATCGATTCTATGGACCGTGAGCTCCATATTAAGATCGTTAGCTGTAGCGTTTACTTGTTTAGCTTTTCCTTTTACTATAGTTTTTGTTAAGTTCTTATCCATTGATATTATTACAAGAATCGGTGGATCGATATGCTGTATTTTATTCAACACTTGGTCTTCTCCTTTAACGGATACACTTAAAGAAACTAGTTTAGATTTAACATCTGATTTCGACCATGAAAATACGTTTTCCGCAAACAATGCCACCTGAAAAAATAAATCCCATTGAGAAATGAGTACAAGAAGATTGTGGTAGGATCATCTAGGTCTAACATTTCTGAGACTGGATTGTCTTCGTCGTTGCCGATGGCCCAAATCTGGAAAAAGTTGTCGGAAGTAGCCAACTTGGCGGGAGGCAATCCAGGAGCCTGAGTGTAACAGAGAATGTCCTTTATTTTATTTACTATTTTAATACTGTTTTCTGCGTTTTCTCTTAGAGTAAATAAAGTGTCAAACCCTAATTGCTCTGCAAAGTGTCCAGTCGTGGTCGCATCTTGTAAATGAAACACTTTGGATAGGCAATCGAGCATACCCGTTGAAACCAGTTTCAACTCTGAAGAGGAGATCCACTGTGAGGTTTCTCTAAACTTAGCTAAATGTAAAATTGTATCAGCTTGTGTCGTGATTAACGTAAGTATTTTCCCGATGAGTCCCACGTTGACACCTAATGGCATTGGTTTGTGTAATAACTGCAGAACATTCTCTAAAGTCTTAACGCTCAGTTTTACATGAGTAATAGTATCCGGTGTGATATGTAAAATGGCTTCCAGGAGCACATTTAGGATTTTACCTCTGTTTAAATCGCCAGAAAAAATGTCAGTAACCGATGAAATGTATCTCATAGTGGCCGTCATAATACCTCAAAAACCAGTGGTATCAAAGGACCTTACAGTTTAACGTGGGATCCGAACCTTAATTTGTTCTCAGATTTACAGACCGATTTAAGTTTTTCTTGATTTCCATTATGACTTTGTCAGTTATATTTAAAGGTGAAATAGTTACCTTTAAACTTTGGGTTGAAAATAGTTTACTCCTCTTGTCTATTATGTAGATCACAATATTCCCTCTTGTTACCTTAACATAATTCAAATTTCCCAAAAACTCAGAAATTCCAAGCAATCTACCAGTGAAATAAATATTTTCAGCTACCTCCTCATCAGTTTTATCATAAAACTCAAACATTATCCCTTGTGAACCGTTACATGCAATGTCAAAGTTTGTAATTCCGCTAATTCCAGATAAAGGATTTATCGAGCATTTTCCACTGTAACTGAATGAATTAGTTCTGAAACTGTACTCCGCTAAATAGTCTTGAGTGTTACGTATTCTCATCCTTATGACGTAAGCAGTCCCAACACTAAACGTGTTTTCCTTCAATGCCAGTATACTATTGGGAAGATTGGGAAGTTTCATGCTGTCCAACGGGTGGAGCGTAGTCTCATTTCCCAATGAATATTCCCAATCGAATTCGACACTCCTATTCAGATTTTGCAACGTACCGCCATTAACAGAAAGTTTTATTTTCAAGAATAGTATTTCATTTATGAAGGTTGCATCTCTGATGCAGTTTTGAATACAAACAATTTCATAGTTAGTTACTTCGGTAACATTCTCATTTGCTACTTTAATGATGACACTGTCAGTTTGCTCCGTGTTACCTCTGTCACGCGATACGTGAACAATAAATTTATATTCAGCGTTGTATTGCAGATCCTTGCCTGATAAGAAAAATTGACGTTTGATCGACATCCAGCCATGATATTTGTTGCAAGTATCTTCACAATGCGGGATTGTTTTCGTTAAGCATTCGCATGACCATCTCATCTCGAGGGATCCCTGCTCATCGCTAGGCTCGTTCGGGTCATACGATTGTTTAGCACTGAGAAGGATTCCGATGGATTTCATTATGGTCCTAGTCTCCCCTCCATCGATAATGACTTCAACCGGTAATGGTTTAACATCGAAATAACATTCGCCGAAGTTTTCATTTTTCGTTCCGTCAATCACCCTACTTACATAAAGAGTTATCCGATATGTTCCAAGGTCAAGTGAAAATGGATCGAATATGCGTGTACGCTCAATTTTTTCTTGTACTTCTTGAAACCCAAAACTTGTCAACTTCGACCAGCTCCACTTCCATGTAGTACCGTCTTCCGCACAATCGTCACTCTCTTTTACCTTATAAAATATAGGATTATGCAAATATTTTACTTCGTGTTCGATAACTACCTCTTCATTTCGGTGGAAAACAAATTTCGAATGATCTTTGAAGCTGCGTGCACAATTCTGCAAGGATATCATCGCTATGCATTCCGCTCCGTTAGGCTTGTACAGTACGAACACTTTGTACGAGTACGCTACAGTCGACTTGCATTTCCCGTTATAGTTCGTACACACTTGTACATCAACATGGGATGAATATCCCCTCAGTACACTGTGCAGTGTACTGACAGTGACTCCGTAATCGTTTACAAATGGTATAAAGGGAAACCTTAATTGTGTGCTAATTTTTGAACACGGGATACTTTTGTAAAAACAGTTTTCATCTTCAATCGCACCTAATTCCCCTAATACGAGTGTTTCGTGGCCCAACCCGGTCGTGAGTTTAATCACTAAAGTTCTAGTGTCCTTTCCGACGACTTTAAATATGACTTCAGAAGAGCCAGGAGTGCCGAACATGTTTTTTCTACTCCATTGGAACATTCTGATCGCGTGCCCGGAGGCGAGGGTGGACTGGCAGAGCGCGTTGTATCGTCCCGAGGGGCACAAGCAGGCGGGCAGATAGTCGATGTCATTTACACATGTGCTATCCTTCGAACATTTCAGCTTGCAGTTTTTTGGCAAAGAGCAATCGCTATTGTACCACAATCCGTCGTAGAAATCACTAACACACCCGGTTGTTGTTAATGTAATATCTATGCAGACTGAACACGCGGATCCGAAGCGATTGCAGGCCACATCGTCGTTACGACATGATCTGTGTACATAACTAGGTGGTTCATTTGCCTTAAGACAACTAATTTTTTCACAAAAGAAGCAGCAAAGTATCACCACGAATTCCAGAACGCGCATTTTTTATCAAATTTATTCAATAGTCACGATGTATATTGCGTCTTACAGAAATTCAGTTGTAGACATGAAAACAGTTTAATCGTTTATTTAAACATGTGTTCTTCAATCAGTTGTTTCTCTGGAAAAGAGAACAGGAGACGGTGAGATATCATCTGTGTTCCAAGAAGGAAATCCATCTATTTATAATAATAATTGAAGTATGCCCGTCTTTTGACGTGGTTGTCGATTGATTGTATGACCGAGTGTTAAGAAGTGAGATACTTAGTATTATGACAAAATATACACCTGAATAATATATAGATACAAATAAAAATTAGTTCCCAACTCAATTATTTAGCACGAATTTATAATTAAATTAATAAGAATATTCTCATTAAAATTACAATTTCGTATACATCTTAAGATTTGAGAAAACTTTGTATATGCCTATTGTAAAATATTGCAGTAGGTTTAAAACAAATTATCTGTGAAAAACAAACATACATTGATTTTAATTTGACAGCTGATAGCTATTTCGTTCAATTAATTAGATATTCGGTAAAACGTATATACTGTAAAGTAAAAAATGTTTACTATTGGTGAAGCCGAAACACGTCTTATCTCAATTTGCGTCTGTCTTTCTAATTGTCTGTGACTTTCATAACTGTGTGTTCCATCGTCCGAAAAACAGGGGGAACTGATAACGAGAGTTAAAAAGGAAGGAAAAACAAACAGCTGTAAAATTAAAATTAATAATACTTAGTTTATATTGGCCCGTGATTTTAAACCCTTTTTGAAATCATACTATATTAAAAAATTATTTTAACTTATAACTAATTTTATTTTGGATAATCAAACTTAAAAATAACCAAAAATATTATTATTCCAAGCAATTTACAAAAAATCTAATTTTATTTATTCTAAGTGGTACTATATGATAAAGCTGGGTATTTATTATGTTCTTGGACTGCTTCTTTAAAAAAAAAAAACTATATCTTATGAAAGCTTAAAGCAATACAACAAAATATAGTTTTACTTAGTAAGTTTTTCATTTCATTATACTTTAATGTTCTTGGAACATTTCAAGTCGACTGTTAAAAATATAATTTTTCGCTTGTCAAGTGCTGGACTAGAGCCCATGTTCTTGGAAATTGTCCACAGTGATTCGGGGTGTATTATAAATAAATAAAAAAATATAAAACAATTTGGATGTTCTTGGAAATTAAAGTAGCACAAGTTACATATTACCCAATATTAACGAGCCCATGTTCTTGGAAATTGTCCACAGAGTGATCTTCGTAACACAAGACACACGGCTGACAGCTGCTTTTATAGTTGCTAATAGGTTATTACAGGGTATTCTCGTTTTTTTCCTCGTAACACAAGACACAACGTATAATACGATGTATAAAATTTAACTAGAGCCCATGTTCTTGGAAATTGTCCACAGAGTGATCTTCCTCGTAACACAAGACACAACGTATAATACGATGTATAAAATTTAACTAGAGCCCATGTTCTTGGAAATTGTCCACAGAGTGATCTTCCTCGTAACACCAGACACAACGTATAATACGATGTATAAAATTTAACTAGAGCCCATGTTCTTGGAAATTGTCCACAGAGTGATCTTCCTCGCAACACAAGACACAACGTATAATACGACGTATAAAACTTAACTAGAGCCCATGTTCTTGGAAATTGTCCACAGAGTGATCTTCCTCGTCACACAAGACACAACGTATAATACGATGTATAAAACTTAACTAGAGCCCATGTTCTTGGAAATTGTCCACAGAGTGATCTTCCTCGTAACACAAGACACAACGTATAATACGATATATAAAATTTAACTAGAGCCCATGTTCTTGGAAATTGTCCACAGAGTGATCTTCCTCGTAACACAAGACACAACGTATAATACGATATATAAAATTTAACTAGAGCCCATGTTCTTGGAAATTGTCCACAGAGTGATCTTCGTAACACAAGACACCACGTATAATACGACGTATAAAACTTAAATAGAGCCCATGTTCTTGGAAATTGTCCACACAGTGATCTTCGTAACACAAGACACCACGTATAATACGACGTATAAAACTTAACTAGAGCCCATGTTCTTGGAAATTGTCCACAGAGTGATCTTCCTCGCAACACAAGACACCACGCAATAAGACGTATAATTGCTGGCCAGTTTAGAGCCAAAGGTAAATATTAAGTTTATGAAGAATTCACTGCTACTGAAATAAATGCGTCAATAAGGCAAAGTGACATAGTAATTATTGATAGAAAAATGTCAAGACATCATAGTAGATCCAACTACTGTATAAGGTTTGAGAGTGGTGTTGTTCAGCCTACAGATGTCAGCATTGAAAAATCAATATTTACAAAAACACTGTCTTTTACAAAATTGACAAACATATTATGAAAGAATTTTTAATATGAAATATTTGGGAGTTTAATTTGCACAAGAGGAACCATTCCAGAACTGGTCAAGAATTTTGGAGGAAATTTAACCTGGATAGAAAGGTTTTTAACGTTATAGCTTCAACGTGGTCCAATACTCCATTGGGACACTTCGAAATTATCTGTAAACAATTTAGATTAATTTTAAAATTTCAGGTATTTGTTAAGTATTCTTTGTCATACAGGCATTTTATAATGTGTAAATAAATGTTAATTAAATAAATATTATAAAAAAACTGCCAAAGTTTAAGGGTTTAATTAGTGCTAGGAAATATCTTAGCAGCAGAGGACGGATAATCAATTTGTTATTTAATATAATAATTAATTATTATATTTCGTTTTTCTCTTTGTTGTGTCTCCAATGAGTTACCAGCTGTTCCATATTGTTCTCTATTGTTTTATTTACATATTATAGAAACAATACTTTATTCGGGCCTAAAATTTTCAGTGAAAGTTATTGATATTCGGAGAAACATTTATATGTATGACATATTATTTTAGCTATGAATTTCTTCATTCTTTCGAACGCAATCAGCACAACATTATAATTATTAGAATACCTATGATTAAAAGTTTTTTCCTTGAACAATGAAGAAGGAAGATGTGCAATAATGTATGATAAACTTGGTGTGAAACATAATATATTTTTGTGAAACTATTGTAGTCTTTTGGAAAGAACTCTCAATTACTATGTTTGTCAAACTAAAAGTTATTGGCAATGTTTCACTCTGACAAGTCCTTTTCTCAACCTAATGGGATATTGCAAGAGATCAGAAGAAGAAGTATCGTCATTAGCCTCACTAAATAGCCCTACAATATTGTATTTATTTTAGACATTTCTCATTCCCAAATTTATAATTGTGAAAAAGGATCTCCTTTAAAATACTTGGACACATAATGTACGTAGTTTTCGTAAAATGATTTATCTAAAGTATTTTCGTCTCTAGTCTGCTTTAAACCTGCAACTTCAGACATAGTCTCATTAACCTGATCTCTCCTATATTGTATCTTGGTAGATAAACGACGAAACTCGATTCTAGAACTTCTATGGAACGACGTGAAAACAATCAATGTCAGAAATGCTGTTATTACAGTACTTTCCAAACTGATTATCAATTCTCTCATCCCTACAGTATAATGAAAATCATCAGAAGGGGAAGTATTGTCGTTATCCGGTCTGTAGAACATGATACTGCACAGCATAGCCACCATGATGGAGCACATGACCACGCTGATGCGTTGCACTCTCGTCACCTCACTGCGTGGATGTCTCACAAGCACGCTGAGGAAGACGTGAGATTCTCGGAAGCCGATGATCGTGTTGTCCAGAAATATACGCTTCAAACTGAGCATATCGTAGTCGCTGGCTATAAGAACGTGAATCTCCGGGAAGTCTCCTTCACGTAAAGCAAGCCATTGCTCAACTATGAAGAGAAATTCATTGAGTTCCTTCAAATCGTAAACAACAATTCTATCACAATACCAATCCGGGTTCGATCCGTAGTTGTCGTGCCACAGGTGTATAGCGTATATATCTCCCAACGGCTTGGGTGTGTACACCATAAACCAATCATCTGTATTCCTTTTTAACACTTTTCGGCGTTCACAGGACAAAATATGAGCTCGACTATTACCAGATGTTCCCATAAGTCGTATGCCAACATGAGCCGAAGTCCCAGAATTAAATCTTGCACTCGTATGGACAGCGACTAAATAAGCATATGGATCTCCCGGAAAATTGTCATCCAACACAATAACTTTTCCCTTATAGTAATCTATACTGTCTTTATTTCTTCCCCACAATACGACAAGAATATATAAAATGAATATGAGTATTAAAAATATTACGACAATTGGATTGTCCAATACCGTTAAAAACAAGCGTGCATCGCCAAAAGGATCGATGGCCTGAGGAGGCACGGGGAATGCTGCAGCGAATATTGACAGATGGTTGCACGCACAAACCGTCTCCCCAGAGGCCATCACCTCGCTCACCGTGCAGCCAAGGGAACTCCATTGTCCTTCGATCCACCGCTGACACAGGTGCTGGGACACTTCAAACTCGTACTCAACAGTTTTGTTGACAGTTACGTTTACGCCAGGTAAAATTCCCATGTAGAGAAATACAGGGACGTCGTTAGCACGATTTCTTAAAGGATATTGGGGGTTAGAGGGGTTTATGAGAACAGTGTCTTTTGATTTGATCATTAGTTCATAATCAGGTCTGAAGTCTTCCATGACGAGAACTCTTAACGAATCATTTGTCGGAAGAAAAAGGAACCTTATTGTTACAAATGCGTGTGGTGGTGTATCAACTCAGTGTATCTTAAGTTAAGAAAATAAAAAAAGATTTTTTACATATTGTTACATATAATAGGGTAAGCCTGTACTTGTGTGGTTTCTAAGTAGTATAAGACATTGATGGTGGCGTTTCCGTTAATGCAGCTACTCGGAGGTCACGAATTGTGGATTGTTGTGAGCGATGGTCGGCGGTTGTGACATTTTCTAGTGTGTATTAACAACCACACTGTTGAATGCTACACTAATCCGTAAATACCATGCTCAGAATTAGACCGTTTCGTCATTTAGTGTCAAAAGTCGATCGGATACTAGTAAGATGTAGATATTAGATGCCATCGGTTGTTAGGCTTTTAATTAACAGTCTAAGAAATATTTCAGCTTTAGTCAGCAATTAGATTAGATTAGATTACATTAGATCATTGAAATGGCAACCATACTACAATGTAGGTATTTTAAGCCAAGTATGAATGAGGATTGAGTGTATACGGTGATTGTGGCGCAATCTTGTAGTCCTGTTACTGACTAAGGCTGACATGTTCCTTAGGTAGGACTGTTAATTAAAAGCCCAACAGCCGATGGCAACTTAGGGACCTACAGTTTAACGTGAAATCCGAACCATGGCCTCTGAACTACGAATTGTTCTAATTATGAGGATGGTCTTTGCAGATTAACGTAGTATTCGGACGTTAATCTACACAAGATAAAACTAAACCCACCGACCATTGCTCACAACTATCCACAATTCGTGACCTCCAAGTAGTTGGATTACAGGACGTCGCCACCGTCCCAGTCTAATAAGACTACAAGATTTCGTCACAATCATCTACACTCATTTCTCACTCATACTTGGTTTAAATAGTAATATAAATTTAATCCATTCATAAATATACTTTAAAAACAAACAGGGTTTCCTTAACCGTTGAACTTATGTTTATCAAGTAAGGTGTTTATTAAGTGGTCGATATGATTAACTCGAACTGAAAGTTTAAATAGTAACGTTGTTTGACCTTACTTTATCCTAGTTTTTACAATAATCTTTACCAAATACGTAGGGAGGGAATTTTTAGAGAAATATTTTTATAAAATAATTAGTTTCCAACAATTTTGGATTTCCCTATAATTGAAGCTACCGTAGATGGTACATATAAAGTTTCCCCTGAGACCATGATAATTTTGTGAACTACTGTATGGTACCCAGTCACCAAGTTTTGATAGGGAATGGCTTAAACCCTGGTCATGCTACTACCTAACATCGATATTTTTCATAGATAATTTATTAATAACCCAATAATGGCGACTGGGACCAAATTCAAATTGACGACTGGTGTGTGTACGTGCGTGCGTGTGCGTTTGTGTGTGTGGTTAATTTAAGTGCATACGTTTACGTGTGTATTAATTCGGATATATTCGAAAACCAAGCACACCGCTCTATCCAAAGGTGCTGATCACTTCATTCGTATTATGAATATTTAATGACTTTTCGTCGTGAAGTTTTTCCCAAACCGTTATTATTTGACACACGTTAATAATTCTTATTTCATATATTTTAAGAGACTTTTCAAAAGCGTGTTTTTAACTACTCAACGTTGTGAAGTTAAGTGAATACCTAATAATTTGCATTAAAAATTAAACTTTCTAGCTACTGATATTAACTACATCCTGTTGTTGATAATACTATACATATATATATCAAAAAGCTATGTCGATAATAATGTAACAAATAACCAAAATAGTCTCCTCCGAACTAGCGGGGCAACACAATATCGCATGTGCTCAGAACGGAAGCTGGAACATTACAGAGATAATTAATATCTTAACTTAATTTTTCACTGAAATTATTATGCGATAATCACTTGAAAACGGAAGGAGTTTCTCAACCTCCAGAAACGTTATATAGTTAAAAACACATACGCATTGGACAAATCCAATAAAAATTATTGAATAATTAATAACCAACACCATTTTCAATTTCAAAAACATTAATAAACCAACGATGACACTAACAGCCAATGCGTAACTGTCTTTCGAAACAGAAATTCACTCCAGGGATGGTAGTTCCATTTATTCGCCAAAAGACCTCGCGATACTGTGAAAAAAAACTCTTTTCGTCATTGCCAACGTTAGGACCAGGAAAGTAAAATCGACTGATTTAAAATTTTCAATACATTTCTGGAGAAGCGTCTCCTATGAGTTATGAATACATTTTGTTGATTTGCATTTGTTGTACCAAAGTCAACGGTTCGATAAAAAGAAAAATATTTACACAATTTAGCTAAGTTCGATAGTGTATCCTGTTGCATTTGCATTCATAATTGCCTGCAAATCATCCCGCTTTAGTATCTAACAAATCGAGATATATAATCAAATCTATTACACTCACCCCCCTACCATAACCACGTTGAAATACCCACCAGCGTGGATCGTTGTCTTATCTATGAATATGAATCCAGTCTTTATATATTTATAACCTAAGAAATAATTACTCCCTGTAGAAACATGATTTATCAAATACTATTTAATTGGTAAAAAATAAACTGTATTCATTTTTCAAAAATCTTTAATTTTATTCTTCATCCAAATTTTTTTCACCCTACCTATAAAAAATGACACAAAATCAAAATGGTCGGATTCTCGAAGATTGTACGATCTGGCAATTGCTGAATAGTGGAGAAATAAGATAATAAACAATGCATGGCACAAGAACATCGAAATAATTCGTAATAAAATAAACACCTTTACAACATGAAATCCTAGATCAGCTGTTGTCACAAATGCCATCATTTTTGTAGGTAATATTAGCTCTTTTGTTCTGAAATAATTATAACAGTCAAGGTGGTACTGAAGTCTTACACACACGAAAAGTAGTAAAATTGTTCCAAACATCAACCAAACAATATTCGGAAACGAAATTAGTAGTGTGTAGTAAATATTTAAACATCTCCTTCCACCTCTCAGTAGCATGAATGTTCGAGCGATTGCAAAACATAACAATACCGATAATATCACTTGAAGTAAAGAGAACGTGCCTATGAATTTGTCAAAGTTAAAGTAATCATCTTGCATGTTCTTCAAGTAATTTTGGGAATATTTTATGGAAGTGGTGTGATGAATGCACCAAACCAAAATAGCAACATACAAAATTATAACAATAATCAAACGAGTGAGGTGGTTTATGTGTTTCAAGTAATCCATGAACCCCAAAAGGTTCATGAAATATAAAACACGGATTGTGTAGAAAATGGTGTACAAAATAAACAAAAATTCCCAAACACCTAGAAGGATCTCTCTGGTCACAGGAATGACGGTGACACTCCCAAACATGGACCCGTCGACGAAGTACTCGAACAGCACAGTCACCTGGCTGAAGGTCCTGACGTTTACGTTGTATGACGTCACTGTTGCGAAGAATGCCCTCGTGTACAAGTCTTGCCATCGGTTCTCGCGAAGTTCCACCAGTGTCTTCTCCGCCATCTGCAGTGTCGGGCCGACGAAGGCGTCGTAACCGCTCACGTCGTACAGGATGCCGTAGACGCCGTAGAACCTCTGGTTTGTCCACCACAGAGGAGTCGATAGGTCCTTGTACTTCCATGGGTTGTCCTTGATCGTGTCCGAGTAAGTCGCCGGAGCCCATTTTACACCATAGACGTTGGTATCCTTGTTCCATAGCCTCCACTCCAATAGACACTCGGACATATTCATAAACGGATTTTGACAGTCATTTGGTACGACTCGAACTTGTCTTATGTGCGGTTTGCTTATTGGCTTATTCAGGAAGTCCAACAGCCAGAATCGCCAAATACCCTCTAAACCATCTTCAGATGAGATGGGTCGTTCATTGTACCACCACAAATTGTACATAGCCATGAGGAAAGTGAGCTCCATGTAATTCTCCGCTGAAGACATACTGTTGATTTTATCAATATCTACGGAGCCAAACTCCGTCAAACGCGGTATGGAGAACACATTTCGTAAGTGGTCTACGTCATAGAAATGAGAAGACCACAACCGAAAGATTACGAAACTTAACACAAATACAAAAATTAATGCTGTACAGAAGTCCCAGAGATTCCACCAATTTCGTCTGATCTTCTGTTTTTCTAAAAACGCAGCCCTAGCAGACGACGAGAGTGGTGCATACATGGGGTGGCTTCTTTTTGCCAAAAGTATGTGCATGTATGTAAATTCATTGTTTGGTTTTGCGAGCACTGCGTCTCGGTATGATATATCGTGGACATATAATTTAGTGGAGACCATGAATGCCATAGAAAGGAGGATAGCGATAAAAAGTATCCTGCCTGGTCCCAAAACAAATATGTCCTCTCCAATGGACATCACGAGTGACGACAGCCACAGTTGGCTTTGTACGAAACCAAGCTTAAGTCCGTACAACATTATTAAATACGCACATCCTAGTGTAATCATGATACATGATGTCCACGCGATTGTGTACCAAATAAACTTGGTTTTCGTTGTACTTTCTTTATCCCAAACATACACGGGTGAAAGGGGGTCACCTTTAAAGTACTTGGATACATACAGAACGTAATTCTTGTAAAATGAAGCGTCCCCCGTTCTTGATTCTTGTTGAAAAAATGTTTCTCGAGATACCTTCTCAGCGATTTCATCTTTCCTGAAATGTCGTATTGTATCATGCTGATTGCGAATTACTTTTGAGCTCCTATGGAACGAAAGAAAGACGACCAACGTTAAAAATGCAGTTATGATTGTTGTTTCAATACTGACTATTGTTTCTTTCATTCCTGGGCTATACTGGAAGTCATCAGAAGGGGAAGTATTGTCGTTAGGCGGTCTGTAGAACATGATGCTGCACAGCATAGCCACCATGATGGAGCACATGACCACGCTGATGCGTTGCACTCTCGTGACCGAGCTTCGTGGATGTCTCACTAGCACGCTGAGGAAGATGTGTGATTCTCGGAAGCCAATGATACAGTTGTCAATAAACGTACGCTTTATGCTCATGAGATCGACATCGGTAGCAATGAGAATGTGAGCCTCCGGGAAGTCTCCTGGTCGTAGAGCAAGCCATTGTTCCACTATGAAAACAGACTCGATCCGTTCTCGCAGGTCGTATACAACGATTTTGTCACAATACCAATCGGGGCTTTTGCCATAATTGTCGTGCCACAATTGTATACCGTATATATCTCCTAACGGCTTAGGTGTGTACAACATGAACCAGTCATCTGTGTTTCTCGTTAATACTTTACGTCTTTCACTCGATAATATATGAGATCGACTATTACTTTCTTTGCCAATGAGCTTGATGCCCACATGCGACGTAGTTCCGGCATTGACTCTAGCGCTAGTATGAACTGCTACTAAATAAGGAAATGGATCTCCTGGAAAGTTGTCATCAAGCACTACAACCTTTGCCTTGAAGTGATCAATATTGTCCTTGTTCCTGGCCCACAACACAATAATAAGGTAAAATATATAGAGGATTATAACAAATACTACGACAAGTGGATTTTCCATCACTGTCAAAAACAAGCGTGCATCGCCAATAGGATCGATGGCCTGAGGAGGCACGGGGAATGCTGCAGCGAATATTGACAGATGGTTGCACGCACAAACCGTCTCCCCTGAGGCCATCACCTCGCTCACCGTGCAGCCAAGGGAACTCCATTGTCCTTCGATCCACCGCTGACACAGGTGCTGGGACACTTCAAACTCGTACTCAACAGTTTTATTGACAGTTACGTTTACTCCAGGTAAAATTCCCATGTAAAGAAATACAGGGACGTCGTTAGCACGATTTCTTAAAGGATATTGGGGCTTAGAGGAGTTTATGAGAACAGTATCTTTTGATTTGATCATTAGTTCATAGTCAGGTCTGAAGTCTTCCATGACGAGAACTCTTAAAGACTCATTTGTTGGGGGATAAAGGAACCTTATCGTTACAAATCCTTTCGGTGGCGTGTCAATTCTGTGTACTTTAAGTTCATTATCAAGACTAGCATACTGTAAAATATTGTTGTCTAACTGTTTAGCATTACCTTTTACAATTGTTTTTGTTAAGTTCTTATCCATTGATACTATGACGAGTAAAGGTGGAGTTATGATTTTTAATTTATTCAAGTCTTTACCAGTTTCCCTCTCGGATACACTTAACGAAACCAGTTTAGATTTAACTTCAGATTTCGACCATGAGAAAACGTTCTTCTCAATCAATGCAGCCTGAAAAAATACGTCCGTACCGTATTCTTTTTTACTTTGTCCATATGCATCTAAAAATGATTGGGAGGCTCTAAATGGGACTTGTCTATCATTATTCAACATTTCTGACACTGTGTAATCAGGATCGTTTCCTAACACCCACATTTGTATAAACTTGTCTGCAGTAACCAACTTAGCCGGGGGTAAACCAGGGGCCTGAATGTAGCAGAGCATGTCTTTAATCTTATCCAATATGATCGCATACTTATCGGCATTTTGTTTCAGTGTGAATTGTATATCAAAACCAATATCATTATCGGAAAGGTCAGTGGTACTTACGCTTTCTGACTGAAACACGCCATTAAGACACTCCATCAATGCTGTGGCAATGAGTCTCAGTTCTAAGGAAGACATCCACTGGGATGTGGCTCTAAATCTAGCTGCTTTTCCAATTATATTAATTTGTTTCTGTATGACCCCTAATGTTTCTCTAATCAGTCTTATGTCGACTTTAACAGGGAATGGTTTGTTTAAGGACTGTAATATATTTGATAGCGTCAAAACACTAAGTTTCACATCAGCAACTGTGTTAGGTATAAGCTTTGAAAATGGCTCAAGGAGAATACCTAGTACTTTACCTTTATCAACACTATCAGGCAAAATATCAGGAATAATTGAAATATACTTGGTTATCGTCGTAAAATCGTCCATTTTAACTATCGAGCTAAGATTTTTCCTTATCTCTGTCAAAACATTATCTGTAAAATTGAAAGTTGAAAGTTGTACCTTGAGTTCTTTTTTCACATAAAGTTTACTACTTTTGTCCATGATATAAATAACAATATTCCCTCGAGTTATCTTCACACTTATTAAATCCCCAGTAAATTCAGAGGTTCCAAGCAATTTGCCACTAAAGTAAAGGTTTCCTGCTAGTTCTTCATCGCTTTTGTCGTAAAACTCAAAAATGAAGCCTCTGGCGCCAGTACAGGTTATATCAAAGGTTGATATTCCCTTAATACCATTGAGAGGTTGTACAGAACAATTTCCTTCATATTTCACTGGAGAGGTTTTGAATCTGTATTCTGCTAAAACATCTTGATTGCCATGCATTCTGAGTCTGATCGCATAGGAAGTGCCGGTGTCAAATGCACCTTCTTTTGTTGCCAGCATTCTGTTTGGAAGATCCGGAAGTTTCATCGGGTCCAATGGAAGAAGCGTAGATTCGTTTCCTTTTGAATATTCCCAGGAATACTCAACACTCTTATTCACCTTTTGACTAGTATCACCACTAACTGTAATTTTTATTTTCAAAAATAATATCTCATTGGCTAGAGTTTTTTCTTTGAGACAGTTTTGGATGCATATAATCTGATAGCTGACCACATGTTTGACGGACTCGTCTGCCACAGTGATGATCACGTTGTCGGTTTGTTCCTCCGTTCTACCTCTATCATTCGAAACGTGAACGATAAACTTATACTTGGCATTGTATTGAAGGTCACTTCCGGGAACGAAAAATTCTCGATTGATTGACATCCAGCCGTATTTCCTTTTGCACTTGTCTTCACATTTCGGGATGCTTTTTGTTAAGCACTCACATGACCACCTCATCTCGAGCGACCCCTGGTTATCACTAGGCTGGTTTGGATCGTATGAATGTTTAGCACTAAGAATAATACCAACGGATTTAATTATTGTTCGTGTCTCTCCACCATCGATGATGGCATTAAGAGGTAATTTTTTAACTTGAAAGTAACAATTTTCATAATTTTCATTTTTAGAATTCTTCACTATTCTTTTTATTCTAAGATTGATCTTGAATGTTCCGTATTCAGTTGTGAATTTATCCAGGGTAAAGGTACGTCCAATTTTTTTCTTAATTTCAATAAAGCCTTTATACCCCCTAACGACCTCTGAGAACGTCCAAGTCCACGTGGTGTCTTCCGCTGAGCAAACTTCCCAAGCCTTTGCTTTATCGAAATAACCACCTTCCCTATAATACAACACATCATGTTCTACTTTCACTTCTTCGTTTCGATGAAAAACAAATTTAGAACTGTCATCAACTTTTCTTGCACAATTTTTTAACCTTATTATCGCTACGCAATCTACAGTGAAATCAGGTGGTTCATAGCTAATGAAAACTTTATACGGGTACGAAACGTATCCCTGACAGTAGGATTGTTCAAAATGCACACATACTTGGACTTCGATGTCGGATACGTATCCTACCAGCTTACTCTTACCTTTATCCTTGAGAACATTAATGCCGTACTCATTTTCGGGCAGTAAGAAGGGGAACAGCAATTCAATGGAGCATTCGTGACAAGGAAAACCTTTGTAAGTGCACATTTTAAGATCAGACGATTCGGTTACTTTCCCTGGTGATACAATATCGATTTCTCCTAAACCTGTTATGTATTTTTGCATCAATATTCTGTCTTTAATCCCGACTGTTCTGTAGAAAAATACAGTTCCCCCTGGGTGGGCAAAATCGTTCCGCCTACTCCACTGGTACATACGGTAGTCTTCTCTAACTTTGTTCTTGGCCTCAAAAAAACAAGTGCGGCCCCAGCGACCGACGGGACACATACAGGCGGCCAAGTACGTGTCGTCCATCTCGCACGTACTTCCGGTGCCGGCGGCGCACGCCACACGGCAGGGTTGCTTAGGTACGGCACAACCCTTGTCGTACCACCAATGGTCATAGAACGTGCCAAGACACGCCAGAGTTCCGTTCTCATTTTCGGCACACACAGAGCACTTGTTGTCTCTCATCCGGGAATTGCACTCCTTGTCGTTGATGCAGGCTTCTTTCAGAAATGTGGGCTCATCTGAAATCCCGGCCAGGCAACTATGGATGGTTCCAAATACAAAGTATACAATCAATATCACGCTTATAAGGTGCATTTCAAATCTATAAAACAACTCCAATGAGTTAAATCCCACGAAAGTACACTTTTATTGCTAAGAAAAACAAACTATTCGTTGAAATTACTAGCATATGTTGGAGAAATACAAATGTATATTTGTTTTACAAAACATATGTAGGTTTTACAGTAAAGCTTTTACAATAAGTTCTGCTATGTAGAACTAAACATATCCTGATTTAGAAACTATTAGTTTACTACTGAGATCCTGAGATATTTAATTTATATTTAAAGGTTTTATCATCGTGTACTCTATTTTAACTTAAAATCAATAATTCGTTTTGCTGAGCTGTAAGGTTTAAATTTTAATAATAATTTTTTGGTAAAAATTTGAAAGACAGCAGGATTCTGATAATTTTTTACTTGTATTTTAAATTATTGTCATTATACAAGGCGTGTATCATAAAGGTGGATTTTAAGTCATGGGAATTAAATGTTCTATCAAAACTTCCATTTTTACGCCTTACCAATGAAGGCCTTGTATTAACGATGTGCTTACCAACTATAATAACCGTTGTTGACCATAAGAAATTCCTTTATATCCATGTTATAGGGACTTTCAACTCAAATTAATGTGAACTCGACTAATATGTCTTGTTTAACCACTGCCAACCCTTAGGCATACATATATTAGCAGAGTAAACTAGTTGATCAATGATTACGTTACTGATTAAATAGAAATTTTTTGTGTTATTCATTACAGAACGTCATGACAGAAAATAAGACATGAATATAATTTTTTTGATAAAAAGTACTGGCGGTTGTTTCTTCTGTACAGAGTTGGGAGCAAGTGACTTTTTTAAGTCTTGAGACCTATTGAATAGGGGATTATATTAATATACACATAATTCAATTGAATAAAACGCTCTTATATAGAAAAAATGCTATGCAATGGTAAAGGGTGGCTATTGATGATAAAAAATTACCTGTATTTTTAATTGTTGATATTGTTTACAGTAAGCATGTTTAATGTGTTAATTAGTCTCGAGTTAATATAAAAAATATAAATTTGCGATGTTACAGCTCCATCACCAACTCCATTTTGCAGGTATATATGTCCCTACTATAAGAAGTTTAATGAAATAATATATATCAAAACAACAACTATATTAAAAGTTGATAAAGATTTTAGTTCTCGCAGGTATATTGTGGCGGTGTGGCGGGATATATACAGGGCCACGGTTGATCTCAGACGGAGGACCGATGTTACTAGATGTCGAAAGAGATTCAATTCTCTACCATGTCTCACATAATATAACTTCATAGCCGGCCCATTACATGGAGCATGTGCATGACTACTTACATCTCAGTAGCAAATATTGTTCTCCTTAATTTTGTAAGGTTCTTTTTATACAAATGATGATGTAAAGTAGACAATGTCACATTTGGGGTACAAAGTGATTAGGTGTAATACAATTATAGTCTATTACGGATAGAAGTTAATTGATTCTAATCACCGGATATAGTCCTGTCTAAGGAACATGTCAGTCTCAGTCAGTAACAAGACTACAAGATCGCACTACAATCGTCTTACACTAATACGTGAGTATTTTGGAGAGGAGAATATGGTAATAGGGAATGAGGGGAATGTTATGGAGGATGAGGGAAAGATAATATCACAAATATAACCTATATTTTTAGACGAAACTTGTTATTTAGCTTCTTGTACTTGAGATCTATCCATTTATGCTTAAAAATCAGTTTATGTGTTTCTCATTTCGGCTAACCTGCATACTCTTTCCGGTGTTAATTTTTTGGAGAATAGGCAAACTCTCTTACTTATTGAGAGATATTGATCAAACTTGTGGTATACTACTATTGTCATATTATTGATTTGGAAATTTTCTAAGTACGCAGGTCTGCTGCGACGGTTGTATTTATCATGGTATATTAAAATGAAATCTTAACCTTGCCTCTGGCCTATGTATTAACACGTCGGTAATACCTTATTCCTTTGTAAGAAAATTAGCTAAAATTTATTTAGCAAAAGGTTGAGTTTGTTGTGCGTGGGTAGAGGCTATAACATTGGGTACTATATACATGTTAAATTCTGTCCTTCAGGATTTGGCCGTGTATAAGATATATCTTGTTGTGTGTTCAGACCTGCCCCAACCCTACTGCTGCCCGTCCTGTTTTGACTGATGGCGGTCTATTGTTCTTCAACATTACACGATGCCCTGCTGTGCCTTTGTGTCTGTAACACTGGGCTGTTTTCATTTGTTTCACGATTTTCCTTGCCTTTCGCTGTGATTGGTTTTGAGAGAGCCGGACCTTTCTTTTGAAGGCCACTCCCTTAGTGTGGCTCCAATCTGGCGGGTAACTTTTGTAAGCATATTTTACGTAGAAAATCGTCTGGCCAACTAAATTCCTTAGTTGGCGATGAACCGGGGCTGTACGAACCTCCAAAATTACTAATTAAATAATCATTTCGTATCTTTTACCTGAGATTTGATATTATCAATACACATTCCCTACGAGTCAGTGTATATTGCTGGTCTCCACATCACAAATGCAATTTGTTTGTGTTCAAGTCTAATAATAAATTGCATACCTGCGTATTTGTACAAATGATTTTTATTTGCGTAAATTTTTATTCCCTGACTAGCAGTGTGCACATCCTTTGTTCTGGCTATATGGTACAGTATTAAGTAGTAATAAACTTATTATCTTAACAACATGTAATCTTGAAATCTTAAAAAGGAATAAAAACTGAGGAAAAATGTTTGTATTTACTTTTCTGTGGGAAATAGGTTAGATCATGGATATGTCTAAAGGGCTAAACAGCTGTTTCCAAACAGCTGTTTTTATTCTTTTATATTAAAAAAATTAATACAACAGCTCTAGTAGTTTCTATGGAAACCTGTTTCAAATTTTCATCTTAACAATCCCCAACCCTCCCCCCCAGAACTAATGTCAAAATCTTAGCTCAATTATTTAAATAAATTAGGAATTTTATATAATTATTATACATTTTCCATTTGTTACATACCATTTTAATATATTACAGTTTAAAATCTGTGATCGAACAAAAATTAGTATTGGGTTTAATTTATCAGCTGATAGTTATTTCTTTCTTTAAATTACTAATATGAAACATTGCTCAAAACTGGGTTAAAAAATTATTATTTTTTGTGATCCTATCGTTAACCGTTGTTCATAACTTATAAATGAAACCCAAGTTACATGACCTAATTGTCACATTCTATTTTATTTCTTCTTCTGGTAAGAGTTACGTTTTCAGCTTAGTACTGAATATACATTTTTTTACGGTTTTAATACTATATGGGAACAGTATTCCAGATCCCGAAACGTATAAAACGTTGTTTCACTTGGGACGGTTGCATGTTCTATAATCCAGCTTCTTGGAGATCACAATTTGTGGATAGTTAGTAGCAATGGTGGTTGCGACATTCCCTGGAGTGGAGTAATGGCTGTACTATTGAATACAATGATCATTTGCTATTAATTAACAGTAAGGTCTAAGGAACATGTCAGCCTAATTCAGTAAGATGTCTCCACTCTTTTATTGTGCATCCGTGTATCCTCGTATTTGTGTGTGAGTCAATTTTGCATATTTTTTATTAAAATTTACATATAAATTTAAATAAATAAATAAATACCTCAACTGTCAATGTGATCCTTAAGCGGTGGTTTTTAACTCACTACTGCAGTTTCGACACCACGTGGGGTCTTCATCTGGTGAACTAGAGGGCGTCAATTTTGTCCAGAGGTCGTCGTTGTTTAGAATAAAATAAAAACTCTGAGAGCACAAACACATAACAATACGAAAAGTACATTAAAAAACTACACATATTAGAAATTTTTGACCGGTACCGGGGTTATCGCGCGACACGTACGGAAGAGAAGCTAGCCAGATGAAGACCCCTGGTGGTGTCGAGACTGCAGTAGTGAGTTAAAAAAACCACCGCTTAAAGATCACTGACAGTTGAGGTATTTAAACTATTTATTTATTACTAGCTGACCCGGCGAACTTCGTAACGCCTCATAGTAAACACATGTTAACTTTAAGATTGGCCATGTTCTGAAGTCGAATAGCAATACGGCTTCATTGTGAAAGGTTATATATTCTGGGTCGCTGAATAGTGAATAACAATACTGAAACGATAAAACATATTAATATCATTCCCATAAAACAAATAAATCTGAGTGGATTAATTCACAATTTTCAAATCCAATCCAAACCCTAACGAAACCTAACTGTAATACGGCTTTTATAGGAAAGATATACAACAGCTGATTATTATAATAAACGTAATAATATAAACATTGTAATTATCATATAAACACGTGACTTTAATCAGACAGAAAATAAAAATATAAATACATAATCCCACAAAACCGTTAACTATTAACGTGGTGAATAAAGCTGTTCATTTTTTACAGTACACATTTACTTCATAGTTTAACATTAATGAATGATTCAGATGGCATTGGATAGTAAAGCATACGGTATTGCTAATGGAAAGTAAACCAATCAGCTGTAGCTAAGAAATCAAATGTTTTCATTGTAGACAATTTGTAAACAAACTTACTCTCCATAAGGTTAACATTAGAAATTTAAAACACCATAAAATGGAAACTTATGGGGTTTTCGAAAATATTTTTTCACTAAAACCTTCCCGGACACATATAGAGCAACTTCCTAAAATTTCATGGCGATCGGATGAGTAGTTTGGCAACGCATAAAAGACATACATACATACAGACAGACATACATTCAATTTTATATATAGAGATTATAACTGTGTGATTCGGAGGCTAACAACATGAGCATATAAATTTGTTTCCAAGTCCTTTTTATACCTAAACTGTATTTTTTTCTTAAAAATTGTATTGTATATAATTATAAACATATAGAAGTACGATTAAGTGATAGCCATAGTTGTAGCATAAATGTAAGGAATAAGTATGTAGTCATTATTAGCATAAACATCCAGGTAGTGTCATATCAACGTGGACTTTTGGATTAAGATTTATTCCAGTTGTGATTGAATATCATAGAAATAGTTTGAATTTAGTACATTGGCTTAAAATACCTACCTGGGTAAGTCGCGATTTCAGTAAGGTAATAGTTATTTATGTGTTAAGAGTGAAAAGCGCGTCTTTATCTGAGCTAAATAGTTAGCGGAGCGTGGTCATTTAGCAAAACCGATAAAGGCGATTTTCACGCGAATTACATATAATATATTTTCTACAACTGTATTTTTTGGATGCACGTTTAGCAAATAAAATTTGGATTTTAAGAGGATAAATTTTCTCATCCATTTCAGAATATGAGTTTGTATAACCTGTGTTAAGATTGAAAGTCGCTATACAGTTACCAGTCTTTTACTTAAATTGGCATTGAATGAACAGTATACCAACTTATATGATAAATTACAACATTTATATATTTTTTACTGCGTTTTACATGTATTTTATTTTTAATGATTTAAGAGAAATTTCATTTTAGAAACTAATTTGTATAATTTTTGATATTACAGAATAACTGAACATGTTTGTATTGCACCTTTTGTAACCTGTCTAAATTATTCTGATAATTACATATTCAACCTGAATGAAAATAAAACAACTTAATAAGTTAAATCTATTAAATGCGTGTACCGTTTTATACTTTGTCGTTTTTAATATGTTTTCTCTGGGAAATATATTTAATTTTTATGAAAGTTAGAAAGTATCATTGTTTGATATAAAAGAATAAGAACAGCTGTTTAGATGAATTGAAAACATTCCCTTTAGTCATATCCATGATCTAACCTATTTTCCACAGGGAAGTAAATAGAAACATTTTTGGTTTGGAAACACTGGAGTACGTAAAATAAATTACTTTATTAGCCGTGTGAAAAGTAAATGACTTTTCCCGCTCCCTCACCTATTAACAGCTGTTTTACGGTCATTGTAGAGCATATAGGAAAAGTATTTAATAGTCTCATAAAACAAATAGGCTTACTTATCACCAACAACTTATTTTGAAATACCTATATGTTAGTTGGAAACTTGGTAGTAATCCTACTAAATCTATTTACTACACACTTGAGCCTGACTTATCTTCTAAGGTCTAGTATCCAAGGACATCTCCTCGGGTCCGGAGATCGTATACCGTTATCTCAGCGAGAACAGATCAACATAGGCAGGTTGTCACAGCTACTGTTATCAGTTCAACGCCTCGTGACCTTTGATAACAACAGCCACGTAGGTTGCTGTAAATTTGATAAACGCTCATAATCTTAACGATTAAAACCTTTCTAAATAAAAATTGGGAGTTCTATAAACTCACTAGGGCAAGTTTTGTATGTATATATATTTTTTTTGTATGTATATGACTGAGACGTGGCGACGTCCTGTAATCCAGCTACTTGGAGGTCACGAATTGTGGATAGTTGTGAGAGATGGTTGGTGGATGTAGTGTTCTCTTGGGTGAAACTACGTTAAACTGTAGGTCCATTAGTTGCCATCGGCTGTTGGGCTATTAATTAACAGTCCTGTCTAAGGAACATGTCAGCCTTTGTCAGTAACAAGACTACAAGATCGTGCCACAATCATCCTACATTTATTCCTCATTCATACTTGGCTTAAAATACTTACCTGGGTAGGTCGTCATTTCAGTTAAAAATATAAAGTATAAGTATAAAAGTTTAAGTATGTGGTGTCCCTGAAGTCTATAGTAATTTTTATAAAAACGCGTAAGTAAAACCTAAATAAGCACCAAGGTTATGAAGTACCTTCGCTTTGGTAACTCATTTCAATTACAGCAAACCTAAATTAAAACAATTGCCGTGACGTACCCGAATAGTTAGCTTTTATCGTCATTTTAGTGAACTGGCTAAGGGAAGATGCAATTACCGTAAGTCGCATGGCAAGAGCTAACGTGCACTCATAAATAACCTCGGATGAGTTCGTAATCCAGTCATATCGGTCAATTTGAACGGATAGTTTGGGGAGGGGGTTTTACCAAAATAAAGTCTGTATTTACTTCCCTGTGGGAAATAGGTTAGATCATGGATATGTCTAAGGAGAATGTTTTCAGTTCATATAAACAGCTATTCTTATTCTTTTATATTAAAATTCAGTAAAATAGCTCTGTTAATATTTCACATCTTAAAAATCACCAGCACCCCTCCCCCCCAGAGCTAAGACATATCCAATATCAATGTCAAAATTGCGGTTACAGCTGTTATGTACTTTTTGTTTTCTTTTTGCTATCTAAAATATATAAATGGCGATTTTGTGTATTATTATCGAATATTTGATTTTGTATGTGCGTGTAAGTGTGCTTGTGAGAGTGTGTATTTACCAGACTGTAAAATGATCAAAAGTACCCTGGTGTAAGATGATATAGTCTGTCTCAATTTTTCATAAATGTATTTTCTAATTTTAACTTTTCATACATTTTAATGTCTCAAGTCCACATGGATACACTCATTTCTTACAAATATTTTGGCTCAAAATACCTAGATGAGCCACAAATTCAGAAAGGTAATGATAATATTAGTTTTAGATTTGCCAGTGAATCCAAACCTAATTAATCTGTTTAGTAACAGATTACTGGCTGCAACGCGTGAGGCTAATACTAGTCTACAATAAAACTCTTCGGGTGTTCTACGGTGGTATACTATCCTCTTCGGGAAAATTACGAAATCAGATTATATTTTTATATTACTTGAGATGACTTTTTGTGTTTACCCTATCACTGTATTATTGCCCATATGATCTTTAAAAATTCTTTACAATGTGTGTGTCCTCTAAGATACTTTTGTACTAAAGTCGTTTGAACCAGAATAAAATAAAGGGTGGAAGCATGAATAATATTTGTTTTTCTACTATGTAACCTTGTAGCGTCAAAAGCAGCGGTTGCGGAAAGCTACTGGGTTGTTATTGCAATCAATGACCTCCTTGATAAGAAAGAGTTATCATATGGAAGAAACGTTGACCCAAAACAACCGATGACAGTTAAGGGGATTCGGAGTGGTTTTATCTTGCTCACGTTAATTTGGCCAAATTTAGGTACATTTATCTCAAGAATCATAAGTAATATCTACATATTTTTTTAAATATTTTGTTTATTCCATCATAAACATTGTTTAATCTTAGGGTTACTCGAAATAATGGCAAAATTTCTAAATATATATTTGTCAAATATTTTTTTAGAATCTGAGGATAGTATTTTTAATAAATTATAAAAACAATCGTTGTTTTGCAATTAATTTCCTCAGCTTAAAACGAAGTACTAGATCCAACCAACAAAACAAAAAATGTTTGTACTTACTTTCCTGTGGAAAATAGGTTAGATCATGGATATGTCTAAAGGGAATGTTTTCAATTCATCTAAACAGCTGTTCTTATTCTTTTATATTAAAAATTCAATACAATAGCTCTAGTGGTTTCTATGGAAACTTGTTACATATTTTCCATCTTAAAACTCACTAACACCCCCCCTCCCCAGAGCTAAGCCATATCCATGACAAAAATATGTAGACATCCCTTTTACTCCTTGAGATATGGGTACTAAAACCTTAAAAGCTTTAGTTTTCAACTGAATTCATTTAGTGGAATTCCAGCGTGCAGGGGTTTATAATGAAGTTATCAGCTAAATAACTACTCATCCTAATTGGAATATGTTTATATAAAATTAAAGGATTTTAATTGGAGATTAAAAAATCGATTTCTCGACCGTATTAACCAACCGATTCCCCTTGAATTAACCTAAAAGTGTCATGGATCTGTTTTGTAAAACTCCATAAAACGCTGTTTCGTATGTTTTGACACTTTTAATTTCTTCTTTTTACATGGAGAAAGTATTGTTTCCGTCAAAATTTTTGGATTTGTGTTGAGAGTGTTAATATCCATTTTGAGTTTCCCTGAATAAAGTCACAGAGTAAGACTGAAGTTAAAAAAGTATTGTTTGAAACTACAAGAAAGGGACTTGGAATTATAATGATAATCTGAGGCTTGCATTTTACTTCATAATTGATATGAAATTTGCAAAACAAAACCGACGTCCTCCCCAAACATCCACGTTGTTGACTGTCTTCCGACCTTCATTAGCATACTTTTGACGATGACTTAGATGTATTCTCTGAACAAAACTAAATGGTTTTGTATTCATCTTAAAAACCAGAGTTGCTGATGTTAAATTGCTGGAAAATATGTGTCAATAATAATAAAAAACATATTTAGTACAAAAAATCTGTTTAGGTTATTATTTTCTTGGTAGATGTTTGTGAATTTTTTCAAACTTTTGGCTGTTACTATATTAAAATTATGAATTTTGTATTATGTAAGATTCTCAAAACAGTCCTTTCGGATCGACCTGTACACAAATTTAAGTTATATTGGAATTTCATTTCAGGTTTCACGTTATAGGTTATTTAGGATTTAAGTAATTAAATAAACTATCGATTAAATATATATACTTTATTTTATAAACATGATAATTTTAAGCATATTAATTACAAAATCTACAGCTAAACATATACCACTCGGGCGTTCACCCAAAACAAGCGGCACTGAGCAAAACAAATGGTAAATAATATTTACAACAAAATATACAATAACAAACCAATGACTAGTTTAACAAACAAAGCAGACACCGACTGCGAAACACAGAGAAAACATTTAATATAGAAACAAATTCAGAAACTAACGATCTATCAGTCAAGCGTAAATGATTAAAATATGCCATATTATATAAAAATAGATATGCCTAATTTTGATTCTGCACAAAATATAAGTTTCAACGTTAATGGAGCAAAGAATAATTTTTTGTTGAACAGTAATATAACCATTAATATACATTGAATGCTTTGGATTGTATACCAATAGAAAAAAATAAATTCTTAATACATACAAATTGGTTATAGGAAAAGAGGAATACATAGAAGGTTTTTTACGGGCGGATAAGTAAACATTACAATAAAATACTCGAGAACTATTGAGGTTGCGAAAATCTATTAGTGTTCTATTTTATCTGTAACAATGTTTCAACTACATGTGATTAACTTTTCTTATTGTATTTGAAATGAAAACATATAAAATTAAGGTTCATTTTAAATTAAAGGCTTTATAGTTAAGCCTATCAAGTTGTCTACAGAAACAATTTTAAGAGTATTGTTATCGTTAAAGAGTGAAATATGTGAAAATAAATTTATTGATTAGAGGGATGGTTTTATTTTATTAACCGTAATTTTCTTACCACTGTGAAAGACTATGGGGTAGTTTGATAAAATTTTATTCTGAAATATAAAAAATATTTTTACATTGAAATCAGAAAAATAATGATCCAGCGAGTCAGGAAAGATGTAAAGGACAACGAGATGCTTGGACGTTATGCAACATTGACGTAAGCACTTGATTCGCACGAGAAACTCATTCTATCTCTCCATCTCCTTCGGCATCGTGACCCCATATTGATTCCCACTTCGTTCTCTTTGCCCACCGGAACCATAACCTCACTTCCGGTACGGTGTCATTTCCGTATTACCACTAAAATATTTCGTAATACAGTACTTCCCATCGTGTTCGACAGGATACTTAACTAGGGTACATATTTGTTGGGCTGGATATAATCTTAAGTATTACGTATACTTGATAAGCAGTTAAGAGTGAAATAGGAATAAACTTAAAATTGTTTCTGTTAAATTAACTGCTTAATAAAACTCACTATATTTTGTGCTTATCGTGAAATACATTCGAATTTAACTACTGTCTACATTATTGATCAAATAATTATCTAAATCACTTCATAAAAATATGCAAAGCAACTTCATGTTATATATTGTAAGGCACAAAACAATATAATGGATATTTTAATTTTTTTTAATTAAAAGAAACCAAAAGTTTCGGTCACCGTCTATTAGAACGCGAATACGTCTTCCGTATAAAATTGGTCATCAGATGTTAGGTGGGTTTTTCGATCATACAGTCTAATCTTCTTACGCTACGATATCAGGGGTATTTACATAATAAAGAAATCTTATATACAACAATTAGGGGTTTGTTGTTATATTCGGTCGGCAAAATGTGCTCGATCACAAAGATGGACAAACCTCGTTAATCAGGTGTCAGTGGCGTTTAAAGAATACAATTCTATTCCAATACGTTTGTGCTAACACTAAAGTTAAAAAAATTTATACTTAGATAGTTCAGATTTAACTATTTTCTTCTTTGAAAATTTTTCATATATTTTTTACAGTTTATAAGCACCTAATTGTAGATGCAATTTTTTAAGAGTGGTAGATGAAAGGAGTGACTTAACATTTAAATTAGGTAGGTAAATTGTGTGAGTTGTAAATTGAAAAAATCAATTTCATACGTTTCATTGTGTTAAGCCCGACCTCCAGAATCCGTCTACTCTTTTAACTATACTATATTTACCACAGGTTTCGGTATTGATCCTACATTTTAATTTTTTATGTTTATGTTGAACTGATTTTATCATTTTAATTTCAAACGTGTGTTTGTTTGCGAATTCTTTGGATGATTTACTAAACTTAAAATACATTTTTATTTTATTCACCTTTTTCCTAGTGACATAATTTTCTTAGCAAATCTTGAAACGCAGTGTAAGGTGTATTTTACTGAAATGAACTAAGTGAAATATAAGACAGACTAAGCAAGTAAGAATTTAAGGAAGACATAGCTTGTGGTTGAAGAGACTGAAGCGTTCCGTCCACGATTCTCAGTACAGTTTGCCAACAACAACAATCAACACCGATAACATGTGACTCAACAATAACAACCCCGTTTACAGCTGGAGAAGTACACCTGTGCGGTGGCTCTATCTGGTCTTCTTCTTGCACTGCTTGGCCAGCTTCCGTCGCTTGAGGATCATCTCGTAGAGCGCCTCCATGCCCTCGTGCAGGCCGTCACCCGTGATCGCGCACGCCGGCTGGATGTGGTACATGTGCGTCGGTGAACCTCCAAGCTCGTGGAGGCCCAGCAGCTTCTCCAATTCCTTCGGCTCCCTCGCTCCCGGCAGATCCTGTTTGTTCGCCAGGATGAGTATCGGTACTCCCGTGTTCTCCGGGGACCTCGCCGTCCTCACCAGCTCCATCTTGGCTTCCTCCATCCTCTCCACATCCACAGAGTCCAGCACGAACACAATACCGTCGGTACACCGGGTGTACGACTTCCACAAAGGTCGGAGTTTCTCCTGACCCCCAACGTCCCACACTAAGAAACTGATCCCCTTCGCCCTGCCCAGTGTTCCTTTGACCTTCTCGCAGTTGAACCCTATTGTGGGCACCGTGTTGAGGTACTGGTCGAACTTGAGCCGGTACAGAGCCGTGGTCTTGCCCGCGCTGTCTAGACCCAGCATCACGACGTGTAGAGTCGCCTGGGTCGACGGCAGGGAGTCCAGGAAGGAGGAGTTCTTGCCCATATTGGCTCCCATGACACGTGGGGGCTCTCACATCACTGAAACAGAAAATACCTAGTGTAAGTGACATACACTAAAGAAAAACACATAATGGAACAAGAAAACCCTAAATTACACAAAAACATCTTAAGAGATAAAGCATTGACTGTGAAAATTCTATCAAAATCCATCTTAGTGTGATCCCTATCGACCTTTGACAAATCTTCCTCATTCCTGTAAAGTCGGTGACTACAACATTATAACGATATTCGGAGTACTTAAAAACAAACTTATTCAACTATAAGATGCGAAAATTGTTTTTGACACGTTATACAGACATCTATTTTGATTTGTTTAGATAACTAGGTAGACTTAAATTCTTAATCAATCAGTATTAATTCAAACAAACATTTTTAAATGAACACATGAGAACTACTGTAATTCTGATTACTGTGTGACATTGAACCCCCTCCCTCCCCCTCGTTTTCAATAAACCTTGAAGTTTATTACCTATCCTTGATCGCATACTCTTAATACAAATAAGATCAAGAGATATCATAATGTTTTACATTTCATAGGACAATACTTTCAACTCCTTTTCCTTATGTGTACGCCAGATGTGAACATTTCCGTAGGCCTTTAGTTTTCAATAAAACATTCAACGAGACAGCAGAATGACAGAAGGATTTGCAATTTCCTACAGTTTCATCCTTCACACTGTCAGCCGTACATGGACGCTAGCCCACACAGTTAGTCTACCTAGCCACTAGCCGGTAGAGGCATTGACGGACGGACACGAGCCGTACAGGGAGAGGCGTGACAGGAAGTCGTCCATTAGAGCATTACGTACACGGGCTGGAGTGAACGCCTGCATGAATGAAGTCAATACGGTCAGCTGGCCATTGAGTACGACCATTCAGTACCACACTGTGCCTGCAGATGGCAGTGTGGTCTGTGGTCTGGTCTGCCTAGACTTGTCCACAGATGGCAGCACCGTAACGTCCTAGAAACTATCGGTGTCCCGCTAGGGTATAGAACGGGGCCGGGTTTTTACAGCTGTATTTCATTGAGAACTAAGAAAAGTGTTTGTTGTTTTCTAGAAAATCTAGCATATTCAGTCTCTAGAAAAAACAAATTCTTTTGTGGTATAGTTTTACCAGTTCAAGTTCTTTCAAGAGTCTACATCAGTGGCGGAAGATTTGGGTTTATCCTGATCAGAATAATGTTAAGTTTTTTACAGCATTAATGGCGACCTGAAAGTCTTGAGGGATAATCTAAATATTAAATAAAAGTACACCATAAAATTATAAAATTTGTTTCTTTCTGTTTTAAAAGACGATAACAACTTAATTATCATGTATAGGTAATTTAAGTAAGTACTAATTGCCTGTTCTCTGAAAATGAGACAAACAAATTAGCTTTTAAATTCTTCAGATGACCAAAGTAACACTACTTAACATATCGACCATCACTTTATGATTATCGAATGCTGAATTATGAGTTATGTCAAGCACACTTTCACATTATTCTTATAGGACTTCAATGAAATATTTTGGCACTGATGAATGAAAAGTCTGTATACTAGTGAAGAATATTTATTTTTAAAACGAATTTTCATTAAAAACATGATTTTAAACCAAATTGAAACTTTATCTTCACCTAGAGAGCAATCTTAAACTAAAAGTAAAAATTGCACTTGAAAATTTTTGAATTTAATATCACTATTTTCACTGCGTCAAATTTAAATTTACCTTATTCTTCTATGTTCGTAGATAACAACCAATTTCCGATTTTGAAGTTAGTATTTTTCACTTCAGAGTTTTGCACAAATTTCAAAAGAACACTATCACTGGCGGTTTACAAAAGCCACAACCCAAATCCAACACAATACACGAGAAACGTCTAATAATTATGAAATAAAAGAGCTCTAACTGTAATCATCTGCGTAGTTCAAACAAACACACTGATAAGTTTAATGAGCTCGATTGGACTGAACGGCGGTGGGAGAATCAAACATTTGAATCACTCCGTCATACCACAGTTTATGACTCACTCACGTTACATTCCTTCTGGTTAAGTAATCCAACCAACTGGTCAATAATATTAAAACGTAATCAAAGACCAGTAGATAAATGTAAGGATTTCACAAGGAAAGCCTAATGAGAACCAACATGCGAAGCAAACGAGGTGATAAAACTGTTTACATCTATGTTTCACAGCTCCTTGGTCGCGGAGAAAGCTCATTAGCTCATTTACATAGAGGTTAGCAAAAGTGAAACTGCAGTTCTACTTAACATTAACCAACTTCTAATTATTGCTACTTCTCAAGGCATTTTTATGAACAGATATTTTACGTGAATGAAATTGATCTGAAACAAAATTTTCTAGTAGAATGTCTCATGTCTAAATAGTTGAATTTTTCAATAAATTTAGTACCACCATTAATCGGTTTTCATATTCTAAAAGGGACGGTGGCGACGTCCTATAATCCAGCTACTTGGAGGTCACGAATTGTGGATAGTTGTGAGAGATGGTCGGTGGATGTGGTGTTCTCTTGTGCGGATTAACTTCCGCACTATTGAATACTACGTTAATACGCAAAGCCTATTCTCATAATTAGACCAATTCGTAATTCAGAGGCCGTGGTTCGGATTCAACGTTAAACTGTAGGTTCATTTTTTGCCATCGGCTGTTGGGCTATTAATTAACAGTCCTGTCTAAGGAATATGTCAGCCTTAGTCAGTAACAAATTTACAAGATCGCGCGATACTTGGCTTAAAATACCTACATTGTAGTAAGGTTGCCATTTCAATGATCTAATCTAACAAAAAAGATGTTGTCTGACTTGTACAATTTCACTCTTGTTTAGATCTTAGTCAATCTAGCAATCAATCAATCAAGAAGAACAAATCGTTTGAACTTGTTTTTGTTCAGTGACGATATAAATGTTCTCCACGTTGTAGGTACCCTAGTTTCCGCTGCTGGGCTATTAATTAATTAACAGTTCTGTCTAAGGAACATGTCAGCCTTAGTAAGTAACAAGACTACAAGATCGCGCCACAATCATCCTACACTCAATCCTCATTCATAATTGGCTTTAAGTTACTTTACCTGCATTGTAGTATGGTTGCCATTTCAATGATATAATCTAATCCAAATTACAATGTAAAAATGTAGAAATAATAATTTGTTGTTTAGGAAAATACTGTAGACAAGTTAGTTGCAACCAAGTATATTTTTGCTTCGCTATGTTTTAGTACAAGTCATAGACTCAACTTAAACAAAATTAATAGTATGGAAAATGTTCATAGTTCCTTAAAGTATTATATTATATATAATACTTCTATATTCTTGGGGTATATAAATCTGGTGCTTGAGGCCATTTTCTTCCAATCCGGCTCGAAGGACCAGAATTTTAGTGACTGGCAATTTTACCGCGCGTTCCGCCTCATCTCAGTTGATCAAACGAGGTTATCTAGGTTAGTCCCGAAGTAGGACATGCAATTACAACACCCATCAGCTAGTACCTGCAACTACCACCAGGTGGTGTTCGTTTGCAATCATCCACATTCCCTCTAACGGAGTGTCCGGTCCGACGTTCCCTCTCCGCGCCTGCGCTGTGCGCTCGTTCTGCCCCACTTGCTCCACGCACTTTCCACATTCCTCTTCCACGCAACACATTTCCCTTCTCCCTTCCTAGTTTACACCTGATATGATGCTCCACAAACACCCTTGCCCGGTGGTCCACTTTCATCCTTCCGTTTACGATCTTTTGTGTTAGGTTATGACTGCTTTATGAGAGGTATTGGAGGTAGTAATGGAGGATGAGTTTGAAGTCAATAGTATACACCGTACAGTGAACGGTATGACGTTAAATTAAGTCTAAAGATTATTTTTATACTTGTATAGTTTTGATCAATTTCGAAAAACTCTCGAAATCACTTAGGAAAATTTAATAGATTATTTTAAATACCTTTTTTTGTGACAATAATAACGGTTTTAAAGTGAGAATTAAATTTTGAAGTGTTATTTTAAATTTACTAAATAAGTACAGGGAAAACAGATATCACATAAAACTCCAAAGGAATTTAATTATTTCTCTAGGAAAATCGTTTTGTAAAAATGAGTAAATCTAACTTAAAGGCTTGATTATAGCATGTTGTTTGCTGAGCTGAGGTGTTAATTGGGTCAAAGTATTTTAGAAATTACTTAACTAACTTGACCACGCCCCAATTGTGTGCCCTAAGTAAAGTTACGATGGGATGAAACCTAGGAAATAGGACGAAGTTATTCAATGTTACAAATATTCACGGTCGAAAAGACCAGGTTTAGTGATTACAGTGTAAAACAAAAATTGGTGATATTACATTTTTTTACAACTTTATATACATACATGAGTGACTATAACATAAAATCTATCTTCGGGTAAATTGTGATTATCTTCTGACAGTGATTCGATTAATATAAACGAACACATTTGTTTATTATTACTTCATGAGCCACACTCTATTACGATCCAAAACCTAGTTTTCAGTAATATTAGACACAATTGTTTTACTAGACATGTGATCTATTAAAGTGATTCAACAAAAAGAAATCATACGTTGAATTAAAATTAATATTAGTTGAAATTAATAACATCGATTATTTAATTTAAATCGATACATAATATTATATTGCTAAATTTTTTAAACTTAAGGTATCTAATTTAAGATTAATACAGCACTTTTTTAAGATTTCAGGTAAATATTTAGTCATAATAAGTATAATGAATCGCAACAACGAGTCATATAACCCTTTAGATAGTTTTAAAATATATCAATTGGAAAATATATTCAGCATTTACTGCGTGTGCACACAGTAAATTTACAAACAGCAGTTCATGTCAGGAAAATTTTGTTTAAAGAATGTATAATACAAATGCATTACCGTTGAAACAAGAGCATTTCCGCATTCCAGCAGCAAAACGCAATCAGTTAATGTAGCGGAAGACGGGTATCAAACACGCCCTTCCATGTGTTTTGTTTGTAGAAGTTTTCCCCATTCCCTTGCCTTTGGAACTCTCACTCCACGCATGCTGCGGGGTGATAAGCCAATATGGGAAGATTCTCCAAGTATGATGTACTTCCATTTGGAACTATCCCTGGTTCACTTTATTCTACTCGATTAAATCAAACCTAGCCATGTTTTACAAACACATTTCATGAACTGTGCCTTCAATAAATACAGAAAAGATACGTAGGCCCACCATAATTTTTCATAATATATTTTGAATTGCTGAAAAAGAAAACTGCGCATATATCGCTCGAAGATCAGAGAAGCGTTCAAAAATAAACATGCAACAGTGAAACACAAATTAACTTAATATTTATCTACCAGTTCTCTCACGTAGTCTCAACATAACGGACATAATGTCACTTCGTTAAAGTCAAAGTAAAAATAGACAAGTAAATTTTTATTTTGTACGATAAAGCTCAATATATTTTGACACTGATTGAATTCATCGTTTGTGATGGCGGGTTTGTTATTAAATGGCTGGTTTAAATTGCAGGCATTTACCATCAAGATTAGTAAAACAAACTTCAGATTCTATTCATATTTTATGACGTGTGGACGTACTTAAACTTTTTGTGCTTAACCCTTTAAGTGCCACGGCCATTTCCACGATTCTTGAGCATTAAGTGCTATGGCACAACATCCGTAATCTTACTGCCCTACTTCGACCTCAGATTTCTGACTAAAACTACTGCATTACGGATCCTATTGGCATGACTACTGACTACTGACTATAGAGTACTGTTCATTGACATGTAGCTCACGCTACTAGGGTGCTGGGCTCTCATGACAAACTGTAAATGCTCCTCAAGAGCAGAAACTAGTGAGAAAGAGTTGAACAACTCAGTCATCCTCCTGCTGATGCTGCTTGTAACAACTTGTTGTCGTCAACTTTATGCCGGTTTTGTTAGGGTTATATTGTTGTCATGTTCTAGGTCTCAGCTTACCTAAGAACAGGATCATATTTCAGATCCCAAAAAATCGCGAAACCATTTCACTAACCGTGATGAAAAATGTCCGATAACAATCTAAAAAACAAATCTTAAAAGTTAGGTAAACAATGGGAATATTTACGAAAATGCAAACGACTCATCCGCGGCAATACAAACAAGTCGTCGTCGCGGCCAATTGTAAACAACGTCGCCGGTGGCAGGTGTGAAGAGAGGGGGGAGGACATGACAATGTGAGGTTATGTTAGGTGAAAGTCGCGCAGGTATGCGCATGGTAGGGGCGTTCACCTGGGAGCGGCGCAGGCGCTACGCCGAATAACGGTTCCGCGCATGCGCATCATCAGCTGATTCTTATCTGCCAGAAATCCGGCCTTGGAAGACCATATTTATGTATTTGATAATCTATCTTTTTTTATCGTAACTTTCATTTTAATTTACATTGAGTACCTGTTGACACATACGATCCGGTTTAAACCAGCAAGGAATATTTTAGGAAAAAAATTAATGCAAACTATTCATTACTTCCTAATGCAGTGAACAGAGCACATTATATATTAAAAAACAATAGCCATAGTGTATAGGCAACATTACATAAATAACAACCAATGAATGAAATATCAAAAAAATATATTTTTGCAAAGGTTTTAAGGGCTCGTTTAAAATAAAAACTCTATTTTTGCGTCCACAATTTGGTACGGTGTAAGTCTTTAATTGTAAATTCTTCATTGTACTGAAGTATTACTAGCGAATAATATGCCAAATAATATATAAACCAACTATCCCACATTAGATATTATACAATGTTAATCCGAATAAAATTCATACAAATATCAATTAAATATTGGTTTTTTATTCCAGCCGTATGAAACAAATATCGGAAAGGATTGCATTAATTGTAAAATAAATTCAAACAGATAAAGTTGTCAAAAGAGTACGGAGCAACTTTAAGAACACGACAAGAATCCAAAGAATCTAAATTGAAAAGCGGCATCTGGCTATTTTAATAAAACCTCCATCTCGCCTGCTGCTGACTGTTGGCCCGACCTCTCAACGGAGCAGATAGCGTCTAAACAGCCTTCTTGGAACCTCTTATCCGCTATAAAAAACCTAAAAATAGAATAAAAACCCTGCATACAAAGTTCTCTATCGCACTACATAGAGAAACAAACAACTTATAAAGGTTTTCCAAAAGTAAAATCAAACTATGCGCAATATTTTTGCTTGACTAAACTAATTTAAATAGTTTAAACTATTTAATTAGGTTATTAACGTTTATTCAGGTTATTTATTTCGACATGGATATGTCTTAGCTCTTGGTGAGGGGTATTAGTAATCCGTCAGACCAAAATTTTAAAAGTTGATCGTCATATGGTTGGGGATTAGTGAAGTTATAAGAACAACTGTTTAGTTACAAGAACTGAATACTTATTCATGATCTAAGCTATTTTCTAAAGGCACGCAAATACAGTATATTTGTTTCTGGTGTGGTATACTTAATGTTTTGTGCGATTAGAAAAGTTCTTAGCTTTTCAAAATTCCTCTTAGGTTTCTATTCTTGAACATAATATGGAAATGATCCATTGGAATCGTTAAACCACAAATACCCTACGTTTAGATTTGTTTGTTTCCAATACTTTAGGAACACCCCGATTAATATATCACGATGATTATAACACCCAAGATGAGTATTTAAACATATCAATTGGAAGTCTTCAACTAAACAATGAGGAAATACAATGATAACGATGCAGCACTCTCTCTGTCAAACTGCTTCTATTACCCAAGCAAGAAAAATCACACGGAAACGAAGTCAAAATTGTGGCCAAGATGGACAACTCTTGCGCAACCTCCATTGTCCCAGATTCGGTCCGATTCCCCAGACCAACGACAGTTCTTCGAGCGAGACTGATCATTCCATGGTTCAGCGGTCGTCGAGGGGAGGGGCGACCGAGGGGTGGTCCACGACGACGAGGAGGTCTTGGAAATGACGAACATTTATATCGTCATGGGAGAAAAAAAATGTTCCAACGATTTGTTCTTCTTGATTGATTGATTGCTAGATTGACTCACTGCTAGACTGAATTTCTTTAGATCTTCTAAACAAGAGTGAAATTGTACACGTCAGACAACATCCCTTTTGTTAGATTATATTGGATCATTGAAATGGCAACCATACTACAATGTAGGCATTTTAGGCCAAGTATGAATGAGGATTGAATGTAAGATGATTGTGGCGCGATCTTGTAGTCTTGTTACTGACTAAGGCTGACATGCTCCTTAGATAGGACTGATGGCAACTGAGAGACCTACAGTTTAACGTGGAATCCGAACCACGGCCTCTGAATTACGAATTGGTCTAATTATGAGGATTGTCTTTGCAAATTAACGTAGTATTCAATAGTGCGGATGTTAATCCACACAAGAGAACACCACACCTACCGACCATCGCTCACAACTATCCACAATTCGTGACCTCCAAGTAGCTGGATTACAGGACGTCGCCACCGTTCCAGTCGAATGTTGAGCCATCACATTCACGGTAAAACTACATCACAAGATGAATGGGATCTAAGATATCTGACATGTACCTTTTCAAATAAGAATTAGGAACCTCCAAAAGCCAACCCAGAATTCGTCTAGCATGAGGCAGGTTGAAACATTTTTAGAACCTTCTGACCAACTACATCTACTAAGAATTTTAATTCCCACTTAGTCTGAGAAGATTCAACACCTCTTGAGATTTTTTTCGAAACCGAATACTGTATTCTGTCGAAGAGAACAGCCTAACACTAAACTCAAGCTTTAATGTTCAAGATAATAAATACCCTTTTTATTCCGTTTTAAATATTCCATTAAAATTGGAAAATTCGACACGTTTCTCAAACGCTTTTTAGGACATATTGAGGTGAATTACAAGTTGATGCAATAGTGACAGCATGATTTACAGAACCATCTGATGGATTTTACGATCAGCTGTAGTCGATTAATCTTGACCTTTGTGGAAGAGTCAGCTGTTTGCGCTGACGTCAACGCCACATCACCCAGGGAATTGATTGCTTCCGATAAATGTGCAAACGTGTTTTGGTAAGATTCTTCAATGACGTTAAAGTTATAATTTTAACGTACTGAATAAGGTATTGTAGATCTTGAAGTTTAGGTAATCAATCTTGTTTTAGAACATTTATGGTTTTGTAAAGGTATCTTTTTAATTTAGGTTCCAGGTAAGTTTTTAAGTTTATTAAAAACACCATTAATCATTTATTCTCTCGTAATACACTTCACTGTGTTTGTATGATGTTAGTACAATTTTTATTTACTTCACTGTGGGAAATAGCTTAGATCATGGATATGTTTGAAGGGAATGTTATCAGTTCCTCTAAACAGCTGTTCTTATAACTATCTGACGTCACTCTCGTTACATTTTATGGCTCTCGCTTATTGGTAACCCCTTTCTCCATAGCTTAGAAATGTCAAAACAAAATATACCAAAATTGAAATTGATTACGCACACATAATTTGTATGAAGCTCCCACAAATTAACAAATTTTATGTTTTATAAACTTCGAAGAATTTTTAATCTAATATTTATTTCGCTCGAGTTGAATATTTCGGAAACCGCCAGTCCACCTCTGGATTGGAGGGCCTCTCAGTCAATGCCCACGGACAATAAAACCCACCATCATGAAATTGCGGCATTCGCGATAATGACCCGCACCAGACAGACGCGACGTGGTGAATTACATCACATTACAATCGTCACATTTTATATTATAATACTCTCGACGCAGCTGACCTGCATCCAAACAGAATGCCAAAATATTTAATAAGAATTTACAGGAATCTAAATCTTTCAAGACTTATTTTTATAATACTTGACCCATTTGGAAAAATTTCACTTATATTTTTGGTGTGTATACACCAGTAAATATTTTTATCATCTCGCTAGTATCTATAAAACACAACACGGTGTTTTTATGTAGTATGTGTATTTTTTGTATGTTTTTGTAGGATTTTTGATCTTTATTGAACTGTTATGGAAGAGGGAAATACATTTGACACTAACCATGTACGGTTCAATACTCGTTATGTGTAGAGAAAAGATTCAAATGACTAAATTATTTGTTTTTTGAGCCGATTCTCATGATGGTAAGGAACATTATATTTAAAAAATCTGTAAAGATCCATGAGATAGAGCACAATGTGTCTGGTTTTCGGACTTAAACCCACGAATTACAGTTTACTCGTACTACAACATTTCATAATAGTCAGAATATTTTGTGTAAACACGCACACACATTTGTATATATAGTTAATTTATTTACGTAACAAATTAACACCTTCTTTACACCTTCTAGTGCTGCTGTATAACAAAGGATAACAAAAATGATAATTTTGATAAGGAAAACGTAATTCACGTCTTCTTGATTTCAGATTGTAACAAATTTCTTTGGAACAGGTTTGGAACGAATAAGACGAAATGTATGACTGAGGTCACAATACATCGAGCGTAAGCGGTGATAAGTAGGTAAGTGTTATTATAATTCATAGCTACTTCACGTTATCACCATATCAAAGGTCGTTAACCGGAGGGCGGCACCGCTGATAAGAAGGTAATGACCGTACGTTAACTGACAACAGGCGTAGCACTACTGTCCGCGGACTATTTAGTTTGAAACACTTTTATTTACAATAAAAGACTTGGTTCGTCGATTGAATTTGTTTTTAATATTTTAATTTTGTACAAATGTTTCATGTACCATAACGAGCCTGTATTCAGAACGTTCTATGTGACTCCAGATTATGAACTTCAATTCCTAAATCTTATAAAATACTGTACCTAATTCTTTTTAAACATCTTGGTGACTAGCTATCCAAGAGGTTAGACTTGGACTTCGGTGCAAGAGGTCACGGGTTCAAATTGAGTTTGGATCTCACCCAAAAAAGGATTGTGTAACCACTTTCTCGCTCTGTTAAAACGCTTCTAGTGTAAATAAAACATACAAAACTACATTTTATCTAAGTTAGGTCTATTTTTCTGTTCAGCCCTCGGTCGTACAAAGCACTGGGAGCTAGTTTAATTTTAACAATATGTTCTTCAGTTACGGACTGGATTTTTCTTTTCTCACTGAACGTACTTACGAAACATCTGCTACGGTCAAAGTATTCTAAATTTGGAATGTTTACAAGGGGTTTTTAAGATATATTTGTTGCTTTTTAATTCACTGAATCAAAAAATTCCTCTAGCCTAGTCATCATTGCCTTATTTTGGAGATGAAAAACGTCTTGAAGATGGAGAGAAAATGGACTCTTAGATTTGAGATGAAATGCAAATATTTTAAATCGTGGTGAGCTACAAAAAAGTCACAACAGACCTGCGTACTCAGCAAATTACCAAATCAATAATATGACGATAATAACATTTGACGGGTTTTATCAATAACTGCCGATAAATTAGTTCATTTACCAATTCTCCATAAATATATCATAGGAAAGAGTATGCAGATTTGCTGTTGTGAGGAACACAAAATGTAGGTATTTTTAGCATGAACAACCTTTATTTTGACCACATTCCATTATCAAAATTATGTCCATAAATAAAGTATATTCTCTATGTAATTAACATGGGAAAAGAGTATGTAGGTTAGCTGACATGTTATGAGCATAAACTATGATTTTAAGCATAAATGGATTAATCTCAACCAAATGAAGCTAAATACAAAGTTTCATCCTAAAATATAGGATAACAAGTTGAATATAAATGTTTCTTATCTTGCTTAACATTCATGGGAGCCCAAGATACAACGTACTGTGTTTAGACTTTTTAATATCTCGATAACCATTGGAGATAGAGCAACACATTAGGATACTATATTGAGTATTGTTATATGAAAAACACAAAAAAAACTATATTTAGGGACCCAAGTCTATATAAACCCAAGTCTTGCCATGAGATTATTACGGTATTAGCTTCTTCCCTATGGGAAATTCGCAAAAAATTTACAAAGATCATTTTTTACTAATTTAAGGATTTTCTTCTACATAAAACTGGCATTTCAAAAGTATAACTTGTCTTTCATCTAATAATTTCTATAATATCAGACCTATTTCAACGTATTCACGAACTGATTGTCCTATACAGTTCCAGGCGGCAGCTTTGTTATGTCCCTCGTGGCATTAGACTTTAAAATTACTTCCAGTCATTTGATATTCATGACATTCTGTGTAGGGGCTTAACACTGTCTTCAATTAGGCTGAATTCATCAAGTCTCAAGGAATAAAGCGGAGGAAGCCGTGATCTTAACTAATCGGGCATTAAACAGATTAGTTTAACCTTAAATATTATTATAGAAGATAAAATAAAAACATAATCATTAAAAAGAATCATTATTAATGTAGGTGTGTATTTGTTACTACAGTAGCTATTTTTACCAAGGTTGAAAAGAGTTTATCGTCATACTGCTTCAAAAACAGCTGTTTCAGATACATGTGTAGAAGAGCAAAAGTTGTTTTTGTCATTGTTGATGATAATTTTTTATTCGATTTTAAATAATCGATAAAGTAACTACAACAATCACTATCGATATTTTTTGTATTTTGGATGTTCCGGATATCGGTTAGAAAACTGGTAATCAATTATTGAATCCTCCGCACGCTTTGGCTGTTAAACTTGTACTCGTATCAAAAATGCCCGTTTTTGGTCCTAGTGATGAATTATACTATTTTATTGTAATCAACATGGGAGTTTAAAGGTTACGTGAGTTTTTTAATATCTTTATTTTATTCTGTTTTTATGTTTTTACGAGTTAAACTTATCCAAAGGGGTCCAATACAAAGTCAATGTGACAGGTTGGTTCAAAGTTTATGATACCTACTTTATAAACCGAAGTACGCTAGTTCAAAACTGAACCGAGCTGACTTCATTAATTATTGGTACTGATAATGAATCAGCTGTTTTTAGTAACAGAACTACAGTTCATCAATTCGATGGTTTTTAGGCGATAGATTCTGTTTAAAAAATACACTTATATTACTTTAAAATAACTACTTAGGAGTTTGGTCATACTTATTACGTATAAAGCTATGAAAGTTCGTACTTAAAAAGAAATATTGTGGTTAAGATCCCACGTTAATCTGAAGGTCTTTTAGACGTTGCACTATTAACAGTCATGTCTAAGTGACATGTCAGCCTTAGTCAGTAACAAGACTACAATATCGCGTTACAATCATCTTACACTCATTTCTCATTCATATCTTTGCTTAAAATACCTACCTGCGTAGTTCGTCATTTCACAAAGGTGAACATTTAACGTAATGTTACCTTAATTTTCACGTGAAAAATAACTTGTTATATTAATGTTACGCAAGGGTCATGAAAATAAGGTAAAATTAATTTATTTCTACATAAATAACCACGAAAACTGAACATTCCAACCGTAAAACACCTTCGTGTCGTCGACCTCAAAACTTACTAACACAACTTCCAGTTATAGGCTCTGCAACAATTCCAGACCCAACAATTACCGTCGGCATTAAGCGGCCAATAAGACGAACCACACGCAGACAATGGCCAATCCATTGGCATTACTTTAATTAGCGGTGTTCGGATTGTTCTGGGTCGTCCAAGAATATCGAGGAGTATCGACCTGGGTGTTAAAGTTAACCCCCTCCAACCCCTCGCCACAGTTTTGGCGAAAGGAGGGGGAGTAAATAGGGTAGTTAAAGAGCAAGTCTTTAATTATCAAGGGTATCGGACTTTCACCTAATTTTAAATGACCCGTGATATTTTTCTGAACATTTTAAGCTGTCGAGAATTTTTAACGCAGAAAATCGACATACATTGAGTTTATATTTCAAAAGGGTTTTACTGGGAAATATTTTTAGGCTATAATATTTGCTTTAACCCTTAAATTATGGGAGTTGTAGTGGTGTCCAACAATATCAATGCAAACAAAACTGGGTAAAAAATATTTTAATACAAAAACATATATAACTTTTAGTTCCATTTTATTAATAGGATAATAGTGTATTTTAATCGTTAAAATGGTACTAAGTCCTAGTAAGAATAAAATACCCCCGTCGCAGCAGACCTGCGTACTCAGCGAATTTCTAAATCAAAAATATAATAATAATTGACAAGTTTGGTGAAAATCTGTCGATAAACATGCGAATTATTTACCTATTCTCCATAAGATTAACATGGGAAAGAGTGTGCAGGTTTGCTGCTGTGAGGAACACTGAAAGTAGGAATTTATACTATAAACGACTTTAATTTTAACATTTATACCAACTTTCATCAACATCACTGTCCATAAATAAAGCAGTATGCCTATTCTCCATACGATTAACATGGGAAAAGAGTATGCAGGTTTGCTGCACATGAAGCTAAATATAAAGTTTTATCCAATAAAATTGGACCTACGGTAATAGCTTCTTCCCTATGGGAAATTCGTTAACAAATAAGTTGTTTGAGTAATGCAAAAAACTTGTTGTTGTCGACATAAAGTAAGCAATATTAGATCCTTCGATAATGTGAACCCATGTTTCCAGGAACGCAAGTAATTTCCAAAGCTTTCATAATGCCTTGTGATGGGCTGAACACAAAGCCCTTGTTAATGGAATGTAGTTTATGTTGAAACTCGATTACGGCGATGATTGGACGAAGCCTTAGCACACACCACTACGCCACTACACCACTACACCAGGCCATCATCATATATCGTGCTGTATACGGCCATATATGGCCTCGGCTACGATCAGCTGATTGGTCAACGAAGGCGATAAACTGACCCAACACGTGGCGTTGTTTTAATATTGTTGACTCATACTATAGTCATTGTTTATAACTAGCAATAAGCCCGTCCTTTGTACTGGCTGAACTACTTATTGTTAAGAACAACCTTATCATCTTCACTCTTACCAGAAGTGGGAATAAAATAAAAATTTAAAAATAAGTTCTCAGCTCATTGTTAAAGATATCAGTTTTTTCATTAAAATCTGTAGTTAACAGTCTGCATCAGTGGTAGCCATCTTGAATTTTAGTCCCGTAAGAGCAATGTTAAATTCTGGCGGAACATACCTTCACTTTAACGTCTGTAGTGGCGTTAATTATCAAAGTATCAATGTAAAACTTTGGAAGTACATTGATGAGATGTGGCTTAAGGGCATGACCTTTTCAATATGTTCAAAAATTTAACTTGATATAAAAACAAAAATCCAGGAATATTTTACAAAATAAATCATTATTATTTGTTTATTGAGAGAGAAAATAAGAAGATCTGTAAGGTGGTGCCCTGGAGGACTGTAATACCTTTAACTTTACACCTCTTCCGTTAATTTATGACAATAGGTCAAGGAGATGTTTAACATTGCTCTTACGGGACTAAAATCCAAGATGGCTACCACTGATGCAGACTCTTCAATTTGTTACATTTTAGATAAAAATTGAATACGACAATAATTATCTAAATGTAATAGCTGAATACTACTGTCTGTGAAATTACTTTAAATGATAACATTATCAATAAAACTGAAAAAAGTGTTTACAAACGCGCAAATCCAGATACTGTATTTGTGAACTTGTTGCTTTATTTTAGTAAGACGTGGGTCGGTTAGGTCCTCAAAACCTTCTCCAAAATGTGTAGAAAAATGAAAAAAAGGTTTCATCTTAGTTGGTGCTATTTTTAAGGAGAAGACGGACACAAAAATACTTTCTTTAGCGTTTCTTTAGCCACGCAGACGGAAATTGAGATGTCAATTGATTATTTACGTTAACCATTTTAATATGTGCCATGAACTTACTGTCCTACATTAGTGCACCTGTGTTTACCATGTCATTGCAGATGCATTCATATACACTAGTGTTTAAAATCCGGATTATCTCGAGAAATTATTAAAACTCTTACAAAGTCATTATATAAATAGTAAGGTTTCTTAGATAGCTTCTTACCGAAATAAATAACTATCACTTATAGCAAAGAAAAAGAGCTCTAGAGACACACCACTTGCCTGGGTTGAAGCTTTTCCGTTTTACTAACTATTGAAATTTGTGCAGTTATATTCACGTATAAGAGTGTGTTTTTTCTATATTTTTCAATTTTAATGTAACAAAGTATGCCCGTTAGATTAGTTTAAGAAGAAAGATCAATCATACCAAAATGTAAACTTAAATCCTAAAAAAATTAGTCAAATAAAATGTTAATAAACCTTATTATTATTTAGCATTTTTACAATTAGAAAGATTAGAACATTTCTCCATTTATCATAGTTTATACTTAAAATCTTTTTAATATAGTATGAGTTTCGAAATGGGTTTAAAATCAATATCCTAATATAAACTATTTAAAATTGATTTGACAGGTGTTTGTTTTTATATTTTTTAAATCTTTAACTACAAAGACTGAAAATTACCAAAGGTTAAATTGAAACCCGAACCAAAATGAGTAAATATCGCGTAAAAGTGGGTTTTATGCTCGTATTTACTTTAATGTATTTAATATTACAAAGTGGCGGCCGATTTCAAGCATTTACAAACCTTTGGAATGTGAGAATACAAGAAATAAGTTTTTAATTGTACTCATGTTCCCGTTTTTTTTCGAGAAGATAAAAATGCCTCCTATCGACGAAAGTCAATTGAGATAAACCGGTTTCGGCTTTCTACGCGAAATAAAAATAGCTAAAGAAAAAAAAAATAACAATTCAAACTAATGTACAGACAAAGCTCTAATTTATTTGCAGAACACAATTTCAGTCAACATTCACCTAGTAGAGGATTGTTTACTTGAATATTCTTTAATCTTCAGTTAGGTTAAACAAATACCACGGTTTATTTTTTTGCAGTAAAATCTTGTTTACAATTATTTTTTATATTTTGACACATTATCTGTCGTTTATAATCCATGGCATTGCAGGAAATACAGCTCAAACTAATAATATGTAAATCCTTACGGCTCCAAGAACCCTCAACTTATATCTAAGTGAAGCGACACAGATAATAAAAGAATCACTTGAATGACACATAAAGCCTTGAGCATTATGATTCCACTAGAACAAAACAACGAGGTCGATGGGAGTGAGTTCTGATTTACATTTGAACAATGTTATGATTGTTATGAAACACAGTTAGAGCTGTTGTTAACTCGCTAGGCTGCGGCCCTGGATGGAGGGTAGGGCTGGAAGGCCACTGCCAACTTCATCGTTCACTGTCGACCTTTCAATTACGTCTATGCAATATAAATGGGTTGTGGTCTATTGGAATTTATTAAACTTATTAACTCGTAAACCAGAATCAGTCAATCGGAACAGGTAGTTTGAGGTGGAGGTTTGTACTCAAAAATTGTTTTTGCGTTTTTCATATGTAATTTAACAAGTTTTTAAATTTTATCTTCAACCATTAAACTCAGCTAACAAAACTACACAATTTAGTTCTTTAAAGTTTTTCTCTATCTCCAACGGTTACCGAGATATTAAAAAATCTAAACACAGTAGGGGCCTACGTTGTATTTTGGGGCTCCAATGTTAATCTTATGGAGGATAAGGAAAAATTAATATTTCACTTATCAACTAATATTTTAGGATAAAACTTAATATTTAGCTTCATGTGGTTGAGATTCATCCATTTATACTTAAAAATCATAGTTTAGTATTTATCATGGCAGCTAACCTGCATACTATTTTCCCATGTTAATCATACAGGGAATAGGTAAATTCTTTTATTTATGGGCAGATGTTTATGAAACTTGGTATAAATGGTCAAAATAAAAATTGTTTATGCTAGGAATTCCTACTTTCAGTGTTCCTCACAGAAGCTAACCTGCATACTCTTTTCCTATGTTAATCATATGGAAAATAGGAAAACTCCTTAATTTATGGACAGATGTTGATGAAAATTTGTACAAATTGTCAAAATAAAGATTGTTTATACTGTAAATGCCTACTTTCAGTGTTCCTCACAGCGGCAAACCTACATACTCTTTCCCATGTTAATCTTACGAAGAATAGGCAAATAACTAACTCATATATTTATCGACAGATATTGATAAAACTTGACATATAATATTATTATTACATTATTGATTTGGAAATTCGCTGAGTACGCAGGTCTGCTGCGACGGGGGTATTTTCAGTCCTAGGCCGCAAAAGATCACTTGCTAATGATACTTTTGATTCGAGGTCAACATTCGATTGTAAATAATCGAAAAAGTAACTGCAGCAATCACTTCTGATTTTTTTACTTCATTCTGGTAATCGACTATTCAATCAAACTATCGAATGGTTGAGATCGAACTATCGATAGTACTAAATAACACTGACATAACCTTAACAACCAATCAGAAACTAAGCAATAACTACAACGTAAGTAACATAACAGCTGATAAGTCTGAAACTATTGATACTAAATCTGGTAATTATATATGTTTTACGAGTTCGTTTCATTTTATTTGCAGTATGAGGAAAAATATAGTTCATCACACGGCCAATAATTGCCTGTTTTATATACACTCGCTCATTTAACAGCCTCTGCTGCTAGTATAAAAAATCATTTTTGGTTATAATGATGAAATATACTGTATTTAAGAACAATTTTTTAAGATGACGACAAAAAAGTTCTAATTGATAAAATACAAGGTGTCATAAATCAATTACAAAAAATCATAAAGAAATGTTTTCTTTTAACCTAAAACGTATCTAACATCAATGTAAATAAAATAAGAGTTTTGCCTAGAATTTTGATATTTTTCTTTATTTTTACGTTTCACAACGCAGAAAACCTGAAATGAATCTTATCTCAATTTCTGTCTTTCTATAATGCTAAACAAAGTCTTTCAAACACTTCTCCGGGGAAGGAGGGGACTCGCTTAAATGAAACTTAATTTCATTATTCCATACTTTTTGGGGAAGGTTTTTGCTTTTAGTTACTCTACTGTTTTTAGTTTACTGTCACCCACACTATGAAAATAAAATAATGCATTCTTCAAAGTCCAGTTTTGATAAGATTTAGTTACATTGATCATTGATTTTAAATATATACTTCAAAAGTATACTATGTTAAATTAAAATGCAATCCTAAGTCATAAAAATTTTAATGACGACACAAATTGTCTCATTCAATATAATTTTAAGTTTACATTTTATATAGATTTATATTTCGTCATTATAATAAGTATCTTACTTCATAACACTCAATCGTACAACCCGAACAAACACGGGCTTGCTGCTAGATGGTGTATAAAATATTGAGTCAATTTCCAATCCCTTACACAAAATATGTGTCTCTTCAACGTAATTGTAAAAGAGGGCTAATAATCCCTTAAACCCTTCGCCTTCATGGAATACCTCTATATATTTATAGTCTATGAAATAATTCTTGGCTATAACTGCCTACTTAAAACCTTTCCCCTTTCGTAATATTTAATAAACTGTAACCATTAAAATGTTTCTCCCACATTTTTCCTATGAAAAAAGTAAATGAGGTTGAGACTAAGAAGCGTCTGGGTCTCAGTAATTCCCTCCCAAATGCGAGGTTCCCGCCAATTATCGGCTCCAACAATGGCCGCCTAACCAGAGGCCGTCGCGACGTCGTCTCGACCTGACGACAGCCTTAGTGTCTATTTCCACACTTCTATTTCTGGCAGTTCATTGTACAGGGAAACCCCGTCATGTGTCGACCACATGGACAGCTTTTTAGCTGTGTTAGTCATGGGGTTTTAATTAACATTTACGCCCTTTCTTCGGATATATTTAAGTTCTGTTCTTCCATTATCGCTTAATCTTCTCTATTGTCTTACTTACTCACAATAAGTTTACTTGACTTACAATTTTCTCAGTTTTCTTTATTTTCGCTTTCCATCTGGTTTTTCTTAGATCAATTAGTTAAATCGTTTTTTCTAAGTAATACAAAATACATCTCGATAGCAATTAGTTTCGATCAACTCACTCTCCGAGAATGTATTTACTTCCCTTTGGGAAATAGCTTAGATCATGGATATGTCTGATGGGAATGTTTTCAGTAACTCTAAACAGCTGTCTTTATAACCAACCAAACCATATGACGTCACATTCATTCAAAATTTTGGCCTGACGGATTGCCAATACACCCTTCCCAGAGCTAAGACATATCCATGTAAAAATGACTTTTAGATTACTTGGACAAAAGTATTTTACCTCTTCATTTCTAGTAGTTTATTTTTGTTTTTGTGTTTTCAATTATTGTGAAGTAATCCAGAAGATCATACACAACATGAGTTGCACACCCACTTATCTATACTTACATATGCTTCGTCTATTCGTATCCTTGCACAAATCACTTAAATCTCATTCCTTGTGATCCACCCCGTACTTTGATCCTCAGTCATCCTTCCATCCCTCCTCTCGGACCTCAGACACTTCCCTGTCCACTACCACACTCTCCCACGGCCGCGCCCACGTTACCGCACTGTCCCGGGTTGCATAACCCTCGTGCCGTGTAGGCCGCGACCCAGGGTCCCGGTCTCGGGCACTCGCCCCGCTGGCAATGTAGGTGTCGAGTGTGAAGTTATATCCGTGAGTCATCTGTTGAGATGTCTTCCCATGGACGACACTTCCACTTCAAAACCACTTTCTCTGTTGCGTGAAGATGCTCTTTAGATGTTCTATTTGAATTTTTGTTGGTGTAGTCGTACGTTTAAAATATTATTAAAGCTTTTTTATCTTGTTTGCCATTTGGCAGGCTCAGCTTTCCGCTAGGTAGCCTCGAAGTTCACTGTTTATAAATTTTTCTCATCTAAATTTTGTGGTCATTCCGGGAATCGAACCCGTCACCTCTTGCACCGAAGTCCAAGACGCTAACCGTTAAACTAGCAGATGACCATAATTTTTTATTATTATTAAAGCTGATCCAAAGGTTTAAAAGGCATTTTGTAAATAGTTGAAAATATTTAGTTTTTAAACATATGATTGCTTATAAATAGCTATTAAAATCATTTCGTATGTTTTTTATGTTTTCCACAATTTGTTAAAATATTTTATTTCCAGCTTTTTGACATTGAAATGTTAGCTCTGGGTAGGGGGTATTGCAAACCATCAGACCAAAATTTGTAATGGAATTGACGTTTTATGGTTAATGACGTCATATGGTTATAAAGCTGTTTAGAGAGAATCAAAACATTCCCTTTGAACATATCTATGACCTCTAAGCTATTTCCAAAAGATTATATTAGATTATTGAAATGGCGACCATACTACAAGGTAGGTATTTTAAGCCAAGTAAGAATGAGAATTGAGTGTAAGATGATTGTGGCGCGATCTTGTAGTCTTGTTACTGACTAAGGCTGACATGTTCCTTAGACAGGGCTGTTAATTAATAGCCCAACAGCCGATGGCAATTTAGGGACCTACAGTTTAACGTGGAATCCGAACCACAGCCTCTGAATTACGAATTGGTCTAATTATGTGGATGGTCTTTGCGGATTAACGCAGTATTCAATAGTGCGGACGTTAATCCACACAAGAGAACACTACACTCACCGACCACCACTCAGAACTATCCACAATTCGTGACCTCCAAGTAGCTGGATTACAGGATGTCGCCACCATCCCAGTCAATAAACGATAAGCACTCGAAAATACATGTTTTCTTTCCGATTTACTGAATAAATTAGTTTACAAAATAACCCAAGACAAGTAACGAAAAATAGTGAGTTGAGGGTTAAATTTACTTTCAACATTAAGTTATTCATTATAATCTATGTTCGTAAAAAAAAACTTAAAATTAACGGACAATTTTATCTCTCTACCAATCTATGCAGCCAATTACCTTGTAGAACTCTCTTTTAGGTTAAAATAGTAAAGATTCAGACAGTTAATAAAAATCAGCTACTGTGTGAACTACAAGTCTAACTAATGAATTACAGAAGTGAGGTTGTAAAAGACAGCTATTGTAAAAGCGCATCGAAGTATCGCCGTCCACATTTCACGCTCTAAAAGACTTTTTGTTAGTTAAAAGCTCGGGACAGACAGAGAAAGCTTCTTGGAAGTTTTATAAACGTCACTCAGGTGGTTTGGACGGAAACTTTGAACTGGGACAAATCAATCCACCCCACCCCCCAAGGGATATTTTCCTCCATTTGGACACGCTTGGGAAACTGAAAGCTAGATAGCGGATAAGTTAATCGATACACGCTTTTATTCATTGCAATTTTGAATTTTCTTTGTTACAAATTTAAATCTCTAAAAACCTTTTGATGACTAAGCTTTAAAAATAATAATCGTTTACAAAAATAAACCTATTAAAAATTTTATTACACTTTAGATTCTGTACCTAATTATTTTTTACCTTTTAAATCCTGTAAAATTATTCATCCCACAACAAAGAGTTCATTGACTTACGAAGTAGACTAGTTAAAGAAGTAGACTTGATAGTTGCATTAGAACAAACCATTTAAACATGAAGTAAATCTTCCTACCCTTTCTTAAAAAATGGTAAGGTTGACGTGGTGTGGTCAGTAGGTGTAAGTAAGCATTTAACGATTAATTTTAAAAATTTTCATAATTATTAATCAGCACATTAGTAACTCCGGTCGTATTCAACAAAGACATAGTTTTCACAAACATAATCTGCTGCGTCAAGCTTCTATATCTACATTTACGCCTAATGTTACTAACTCCGCAGCAATCATGAGTCCAATATCCAATAGTACGCCAGAACTGACGTCTAAGCATTTGACGAGAATTACGTCATCTCCAATATCAGCAAATGATTCTTGGCCTATAAAATCGTTATCGACTGATTACACACGAAGGTTTGACACATGTGGGAGTTTAAAGTTGATTTTCTTGTTTACTCCGGGGATGTTGGCAATTTCCGCGACCAAAACTTGAAACTAGAGGCATACAGTTAGTGACGTCATAGTTTTGTTATAGAACAACTGTTTAGATGCACTGAAAACATTCCTTTTAGACATATCCATGATCTAACCCTATTTCCCACAGAGAAGTAAATACTAAATACAAACATTTTTTATTGAATTTTCACATCTAGGTTTTTTGGACATCCCCGGGAATCGAACCCGTAGAAAATGCATTAAAATACAAAATTTATCATGGAAAAAAGGTATAGGAGGTATCATAAAACGATAAATGATTGTTAGTGATTTGATATAATTGCGTAGTATTTGTATATTTTAGTAAAATAAATAGAAAAATTAAAAATATAATCCCCGTGATAGTCACTTTTAGTTCATCACCTCGACCAAGTTTTTAAGGCTATTGGAACTAATGCTGACACAAAACTACCATTACACTTCTACAACAATATATATATATTGCTACTATTGCAGACTCTTAAATAAGAACAAACTGTTTTTGGTAATCGTGTATAGTTTTTATTAAAGTCATAAAAAAACTTATGATCTATTGCCAGTGGGCAACCTCTTGCTTTTTTTACGTTCAGGCATGGCCTACACAAAAGAAGACTCCTACGGAAAATGGATAAAGCCAAAACCCAAGTTATACGACAGTAGGAGGATCAATGTTCCATGCATGAGTGGACAAAAACGCGGGCAGGTGCAGACAGGGGAGGCTCAGGTTGCAGAGCCAGGGGGGCGAGCCCAGACGGGTATGGGAGAGAGCTGTGCCACTTTTTGTTACAAGTGGGTACCCAGGTCCCACCCGGACTAGCAAGAGGCGTCCTAATTCGTAACGGAGAGTGTTACAGGTAGAGGTGTATCGGAGTTTCAGCCTAAACGGTTTCTACTTTAAATTTACCACAAATTATTAAACCCAAATCAACTCAATATCCATTCGATGACAGTAACTGTACAATGTATGACAATGGGAATAAATCCGCAAAGGTCATTAATGTTTCTGTGCGCGGAGCGAGTTTTTATTAAAGGACCCCCACGAATAAACACATTAAAGAATCCACAGAGATAACTTACCTCCCTAAGTAGTAGATCATATTTCTTGTTGTACTTACAGTCTTCCGAGGGACACCGAGTGAAACAACATTAAAAGTTTCTAAATGCACCTAAAATCACTATTTGGTGACTTTGTTCTCAAAGACCTTGTGAACTTTGTATTATTTGTGTTCTAAAATAAATGTCATATTGTCAGCCTCATGCCTCAAATATGACATGACCTTTTCACTTTTATACACGTCTTCATAGTCAGTTTGTTTAAATTAAAGTATTTTAAGAGTGCATTATTGGTGAATTATTTCGTTTTAGGCACAAAATAATATTTTAATATTGTTAGAGCATTACAGGTTACACAATAGTCGTAAACAGATGTTTGTGGTACAATATTAAAAATACAGTGGTTATCTTGGGAATTATATATAAATTGTTTCAGAAAACTACTAATTCAGTTTGCATACAGCTAAAAAGGATACTAATGCGCTTAAAAAGCTAGAAACAAGTTTAAAATCTAAATATAAAAGATTACTTTGTTTTAATTAACAAAAAGCATTCTTCATTGCTAATTATAGACGAATACAGGTTCAAAGAGTGTAAAACGTTGCGGCTAAACAATATGAGTTTGTGCAAGAGAGGCGCTTTAATTACTGAGGCAGAAGCAAGGTATAATTCATGCATGAAGCATGCAAGTGGGGCATGCTTGATAGTGCACTCATGATACATACACATGTCTGCTGTAGCGTGTATTCAAACTACTAAGCTGTAACTGTCATTTGTATGTTAAAGTTTTTTAATTAATTTAAACACCATGATAAATGATTATGAAAAATACTTAATTAGAAGTCAGGTTTCTAAAGAACGTGAATGACTGCAACTTGAACTGTTTGAAAATTTTTTCTATTTCAAAATAAATTCTTGAATGTGACAGAACGAACTAACGAATGAAAATACAACTTACTTTACTGAGTCTGATGAGAACATTTAAATACTGAATTTTTCGCAGTTCTAACTAATATTCATATGTCTACAATCCCGATTTGTACCCGAGTGCCTCTGTCGTGAATGACTACTTATGTAGCCAGGACCAACAGATTAACATGCCTTCCGAAGCACGGTGGCTGTATGAGATATTAGGTTTCATAAGAGTCAATACATGTAAAAATTGTATTGACGAACTGAAAACATTCCCTATAGTCCTTTCCATAATCTAAGCTATTTCCCAAATGGACTGAAACACATTCTAAGTTCAGGACGTGCATGTTCCCTCAATCTTTTTGCACATAAGTCTTCAGTATCTCCGCCATCTTGGATTTTAGACCCTTAATAAAAATGTTAATTTTATGACAGCATTAATATTGGATGTAATTGTTTGGTATTTAAATTAAATTTGGGTAAATTGAGCGTGGACTTATTACCAAAATCGGTTGAGCAATCTGTTAAATGTTAAAAGGTAAAATGGGCAATTACCTTAACATAATAATGAATGGTTTTGACCTCGTAATCAATTGTGCCTCAGTGTAGCCCGGTGGCCTCTGACCCCAAGTCCCAGAGGCTAATGCCTGATCAATCCAGCCGTTTCATTCCCGTCGTTCCTACAGTCTAGACCTCGAACGTCGGACGTGGCACACTTCCCACAGTCTACGCTCGCGAACCTTACACGGCTGTCTGTTAAATGAGTTAACCTTGTCTTACGTCCTACCACACCTTCCGTGAAGTATAATCGCTCATTCTGACGGCAAATTGTTGAACTATCTATTGTTAAACTGTTTTAAATGCGTCACGGTATTGTTGGAAATTGATTGTTGTGTGAAACCCCTTTATGCATTCGTTTTTAGCAGAAGATTTTAAATACAAAATTAAAAAACATTAGATACATATCAAACAACGTTTGGCTGTTTTTACAATTGTACTTCATAATTTTAAATTTGTTGTCTATTGTCTTGATGGACACGAATAAGTTTATTTATCTTAAGCAAGTTTAAGTCGCATTTATCAGAAATGCGAAATTTACTTTCCAGTGTAATTACAATTTATCCATGGGCAGTGCAGTTTTTTATTCTTTCAACACCAAAGACATTCAGAGTAAAAGAATGATAAAATACAAACTCTATATTTGAAAAAATATGCAAACACAAATGGACATCCCCAGGTTTTACCAGAAACCTCTTCTCCGACAATATCCGTTGGACTAGCTAGACAACCAACCCTCGTCTAATATAAAACTGATAAAGACCACTGTCTGTTTGGATAGAAACTATATTACATTAATACTCTAATAAAGAAATTTTCAACAATTTACCTTAACAGCTTTGTACTCAGAAATACTCCATGCTAACCTGTAAACATAATAGTAATTAGCAAAAAATTTCAGAGGAAAATCATTTCAAATGCTTATTCTGTGTAATTGTAAAATTCCATAAACATGTTATTTAGATTGTTACTGAGGACATTTTTGATTTTTGATCACAATTAGTAAAAGAAGGTTTGACGACGTTTCGAAATCTATAATCTGATTACGTTTTCAGGTGAGATGAAACCTCAAACATGACAAGATTAGTAGGTTTCTTAATACAGTACAAACTCTGGTCTTGTATGCGTCACCTTTGTTGTTTGGTAATCTTTGACATTTTCTTTCTTTGTTTTAGTAATTAACGGCTATGTACTAATCTGGCCACGTCCATGTTTCCAGCTCACCTGAAGACGGGATCAATTTCCAGATCTCGAAACGTCGTGTAACTTTGTTTCACTAATTGTGTTGGCAAATGGCCAAAATAACAATTAAAATCATATGAACCCATCAACACCAATAATGAAATTTAAGACAAAGAATAGATACACATCTTCACTTATATTTTTATCAAAAATTATTTTCAGTGAAAAATGTGATTTATGATTAGTAAAACATAGACTTACATAACCGAATGTAAATCACGTAAAAGGTTAACAAAAGGGTCTCTAGATTACATACAATCATTATCCAACCAAACTGAAACAATGCAATACATGCTGTTAACTATCCCAAACCCCACCAAAACTATGTTATCGAATTAGTATTCCGTCAGAGGTTTCACAGGTATGCGTCAGCTCGACTGGCTTTGCAATCAGCAATGTAACAACGGAATGCTGAAATCAACAATCGAATTATCAGTTACGTGGAATGGCTAGCTCCGTTTGTGATACAGAGCCATGAGATATTTCACAGCTGATTAAAAGCTGCAAATGCTTTTGCAGTTCTTATCGCTGTTGAGTGTTTACGCTGCACCGGCAAACTTGGAAAACACTGATGTAAAATATTTGCATGGTATGAAGGTAAGGTCACGAATGAGGTGCAAAAACACCCCCGTAACAACAGACCTGCATACTAAGCGAGTTTTAATTCTAAATCACAGGTAAAGACAGACAAGGATTTTATATCAATTTACGCACTATGAAGAATAACATGGGAAAAAGTAAGTAGGTTTGCTGCAATGAGGAGCGGTATAGTTTAGATTTGTTTAACATGTACAAAGATTTATCAAGATATTTCAAAAGTAAATAAGATGTATGCATTTGCTTTCTCTCCTTTAAGCAAGAAAGTAAAAATTAAAAATGTAATGATTTTTTACCAAACCCTTGTAAAAATAGTAATAATTTTATTTATAGTTATAATTCAGTTGAATGTCAACAAAATCAGATTCATTGTACATCTTTGGCATCTAATATGTTTACTTAGCACATATAAAAATGTCGGCTTGATATTTAGAATACTTTTTGAGAAAACGGGTCATTTATGTGAAAATATCCAAATTTTTGGACAAACTGAAAAAAAACACAACAAATAGGTGGCTGAAAATGGGCGTGCAGAGGTAACTTAAAAAATAATTTTTGTATGTTGGTGTAAGTTTTATTTTCTTAATTTTTAAAATTTATTATTTAATCTTAGGAAAATACTGAGACTGAATCTATCCGTACAAAGGACGGACTTGCTGGTTGCAAAATAAAACTGAACCTCGAATGTCATCATCAAATATGTTTTTACGTTGCCAAGGGAAGGCGGGTCATAAGCAGCAAGAACGGAAGACATAAATCTAGTTTCTTTTCAGCCCCAAATTAGGGGTTGCTCTGATGAATCGCCTCGGCTCCGATTCCCGTCACCTCATTATTTTCCGCGCCCTTTAGCCCTTCTTTTGTAAATACTTAGTGTTTTCTGCCCTTCCCAAATGGTAATCCGCGAAGTATTCAAAGGAAAATGATGAGCTCTGGAAAATGTCTTACAAAACTTGAAGCTTTAGTGAAAGATAGTGAATAGGTAAAGGTTTGAATTGGCCTTTTTACTTCAAACCGTAGTGAAACATTTAGAAGCATCGTTTACAAAAACTATTTTGGTATTCAGTTTTACCCTTTAGTATTTGTTTTGAATAGCTCCGAATATAATTAGTCATCACTATTAAAAATAGAATACTAATGTCAATAAAGTAGTTTTTTTGTATTAGGCCAACATACCTATGAATTTGACAGGTATATTAGAGAATGAAATGTAATCGATATTAAAGTCCCTTCGTATTAATGCTCTACTGAAGGGTGACTAAAATAAACTAGTATGGATTTTAGTTTGGCAGGTTGAAATTTATGTTTCTCAACTTCAAATTCTTTATTTATTCCATAACATATTCAAAAAAATCTTTACACTGAAAAATACATTTTAACTTTAAAATGATAAATTCAAATGAGAATAAACTTCTTATAGGCAATCCAAAAGTCCACATTGATAATATGCCACTGCCTAGATGTTGTTCACATTTAATATTGTTACTTATAACTATGTACGTTTTATAATTATGTATAATAAGATGTTAAATGAAAAAATTACAGTTCATGGTTTAATTTCAGTTATGGTATAACAGGAACTAGGGACAAATTTGTATTTAAATTGTGTAATTACTTCAATATATCACATGTTGAGTAAAATTTGTTGCTAATAGCCCCCCCCCGAAAAAAACTGGGGGTTTGAGAGCTCATTATTTTTTGTAATAGGGCGTCAGTCAGTTTTAACCAAAGAAAACCTATCCCAAAAAGATATAAAATAATGAAAACAAATCTCACGATAGTGGGTTTTTCGTCTCTGTTCACGTAGAAGCGTTACAGACACACAGACACAGCGATTGAGACAACTTTACTAGGGAATAAAACGAAAAAATAACCAATAATATCATAATTCAACAATAAACAGGTAAAATTATTTTTATGAAATAAAAAATACACTTAAAGGTTTTAAATAGACAGAATAGCGTTCCCCCTAGCGGAAACTAAAACTACGTTAGTTAAAAGTTGTAAAGTTGGCACCACGAGCATCCTGACTCATCGTTTCGAAAGATAATTAGACACTTCATTAGTGCCCCTAGAAAGTTCCCTTAACCTTGTTACTTGAGTTTGTTCACTTTTTGTCAAACTTCTACCAGAAAACAGTTGTTCTTCAAAATCAAGCGCGATCTATATGTTCTTTAGTATTTTAATAACTTTCATATTCCAATATTTTATTAAAAAAATTGCACAGAACTTGTTATAAGTTTATGAATAGACTTCGTTACAAACCTAAGGCCTTTGCAATAACCGTGGTTTCTATTGCATATATAAGCTGCAATGGTTGTGTGCAAGGCAAAAGACAAGAGCCTGCCTTTTTTATAACTAGTCATACTGCACGTAAACAACTTAAAGCCTCTTTCTACAAATATCTAGTTTCATTTGGTAAACGTAGCTAAACTTAGTTTAACTTAAAAACTTGGGTTAACGTATATAAACGAAGGTTAAACTATCTAAACATAGGTTAACTTATCTAAACAAGGGTTACAGTATCTAAACATAATTTAACGTAGCTAAACGTAGGTTAAAGTAACTAAACGTGGTAACTCTGGTAAACATAGCTAGTTTAAACTACAGCCTAGAGAAATATTCACCAGCATAGAGTATAGCTGACAGTAAAACACGTTAAAACTTTTTTTTCTAGGTTATCGAATCAAATAAGATGTTTATCGTCATAAGTAAACAATGTTCTATTGTGCTAATCAATAAATGATTTCACATTCATGATTTTTATATTTTGGAAAGTTAAGTTTGATAACTAAAATGAATAACACCCTTTGACGTGACGATGCAAAGTTGTCATGTGACGCGGTCTCGGTTTACTAAGCCGAAGCCTCTGTCTCTGGCCTAATGCCGGCTTAACGGGACAATCCCAGGGACAAATTGACTTAGGGAAACTCGATAAGGGCCAAACCGAACCTGGATAATCTCCCACATCGACCACGACTCAGATTTATACGAATGTCTCTTCTGCTGAAATAGCAGAATAGGGTATGGAATGAGGTATACATTAGAGTACCAAACAAACACACATCAATTATGAAACAAATAATATGATAAAAATGAAATAATTAGGTGCACCACGAGGCGCTTCTTAATTAAGGGTTTATTTAGTTGAAAACATATCAAATGTATTCCTATTTACTTAAAAGGAATAGCTCAATTTTGTAGAAACTTAAAAGTAAAACATGATTGTACTTATTTTCCTATGAGAAATAGGTTAGATTATAGATATGTCTAAAGGGAATGTTTTCCGTTCCTTTTAAACAGCTGACCTTATATCTTATAGCTGAAAACATTCCTTTTGACATATCCATGATCTTACCTATTTTGTTTCAAGAGCACATAACAAATAAGTGTTTGGTATCCAAATAATCAGGATTAAACAGAGAACATATAAGTGATTAAACATTTTTTATGAAAAGCATTTTATGACGTCCATGTCCCCTAACACTGAGCCAGACAACCTTTACAAAAGTTGGGTTAATCGCTGGTTTCATAAACCAAAAACTATCAGTAATGGAGTTAGGTAAAAGAATATACTATTATTCAACAAACACAACGACGGTTCAGCCATAAATAGCAACAGAAGCATTGGAACACCTACATTCGCGAGTAGGCGAGCCAGACACTCATTTATACATTCATCACAGTACAGTAGGTGGATCGATAAGTAATTGCTGTAATTTAATGGTAATTTTCAGACGATTTGTGACTGTTGACATTATCTTCACGTATTCTCATTCTCATTTGTTGTGTTCCGCTTTGCGGCCAAACAAAATAGCGCTCAACTGAATGCAAAATTAATTTTTTACGTTTTCAGTTGTGCGACTTTCATATTACAATAGGTTTTTTTTATTTTCAATATTAGAAAATCCGAATATTTTTAGTTGTATGTGTTGATAACACATAATCTTATCTTTTGAGAATTTAAAGACTGTAAAAACTAGATTTTTCTATTTATAAAAAATTGTCTCTAATTTTATAGTTAATTTTTTATGAAATGACACCGAAAACTCATTTAATAAACTTACTATTTTGTGCAAGATCAAACCTACGGATCGTACTACGGAATTTGTAGTGAATAAACTAAATTCCCAACACTTATGTAAATCTCTATCAACTTCTTCACACGAAAACTGATAAATAATCCAAAAACCATAGTTTATACGAAACTTTTAAATGGTGAAATACGTACGATAAGCTTTGATCGTGAGAACATCTCCAACCAGAAGTTACATATAATCTCGCAACGTTTGGTTAGTTCTCTCACGGTTTCCCGTTGCAGATTTAACGCAACTACCATAGCGTAATTTAGTGGTTCACCGAAGTGTACGTGTAAGAGCGAGTGCGAGATAAGAAAGTGGTCGCACGGAATTGTGGGAACACTTTCGCGCCAATCACGAGTACGTAGCACTACGCACGCGCAGTTGCGACCACACTCGTGGTTAGAAGTCGAGCGTGGAGTCAGGGAACTGCAAATTGAGCATCTTCAGGTATCTCCATATTGGGGAATTTTATTACTGAAAAATAGACGTTGGGTTTTGATTTAGTGGACAAAAAGTAAAGAATTAGCATGGCATTTTTCAAAATGAACCCAGATTTACCGGTTAAATTTTAAACTGTGATTGTCGTATCCGGCTGTTGTGGTTTATATGAATAAATAAAAGTAATCGTACTGTTATGCGCAGTATTTTGTTTGTATACACTGTCTCCCCGATTAGATTAGATTTTTGAAATGGCAACTATAAGGGAAGTATTTTAAGCCAAGTATGAATGAGAAACGAGAGTAGGATGATTGTGGTGCGATCTTATAGTCTTGTCACTGACTAAGGCTGACACGTTCCTTAGACAGAACTGTTAATTAATAGACTAACACTCAACGGCTTATCTAAAGGACCTACAGTTTCAAGTGGAATCCGAACCACTGCCTCTGAATTACGAACTGGTCTAATTATGAGGATGTCATTTGTGGATTAACGTAGTATTCAATAGTTCAAACGTTCATCCACACAAGAGAACACTACACCCACCGACAATTCGTGACCACCAAGTAGCTGGATTACAGGACACGTCACCGTCCGAACCACATAGTAACGTTTTGTTCCTTCTCTGAAAAGTGTTTTTGCCATGCACTGTTCCTAGAAGCAGTCTGAGTCTCACTCGAGTCGACGATATGGCACATTTAGGACCAGGGACTTCTTGAAGTGTTGATAATCATTTATATAGAAAGCTATCCTATCTAACTTATCTCTTTTGTCTGTAAATATTAATTTTCAGTCACTAAATTACCATCGGATATGTGAGATACTGTAATAAGAAAGCACTGTAAGCTTTATTAAACTATTAATTTACATAAAATTATTTTGGCCATAATAGAATATTATTCCGATGAGTTATTAAAGAACTTTAGTTCCCTGGTCAGGCATGTCCTCGGTCACCCTCTGCCTCCATGGTCATCTCCCTGACCGCGGACCCTGTACACCGTGCGTGTCCAAGGTCCTTGGTTGCCTCCAGAATAACGCGGCGATCATCAACTCCACGCGATCACACTGATGATGCTTCAGGAAAAGGGAAGTACAATATGTTCAATATTTAACTCCAGACTTAGATGCAGTTGAAGGAAGCAAAGTTTAGCGGGAATTTGAATGACTTGAAACTTAAAAAGTTCAAATACTGATAAAGGAATTCTTACGTCAGTATTGACCCAACACAATCTATGAGAAAACTATGCAAATTTAACCCAACACAATCTATAATGGTTTGAAAAATTAGTAAGTTGATGATAGGAATAATTGTGATCAGAAATCCTGGTTTCATTAGTAAACTTTCCGTTTAAAACATGGCACGATCAGAAACTAAACAATTTTGTTATGACAAAGATATAATCTACTGTCTAAGTAGTACAAGGATTGAGTCTGGAATAAATATATTTCCTTGTTTATTTTACAGTTTTTTCTGCACAAAAAGTTCTAAATATATAAAATATGTACGTGCCAAAATTGTTTCAACTTTACATTTTATCCATCGATATTTATTGATGAATCGATAAAAAAAGTTTCTAATGTTCCTTTATTTCCAGTAAAATGTTGACGTAATCTTAAAAAGATCTCTCGGATCCCTTGCTCCTGAAAGATGTATTTCGAAGGATATATGGCCATTCATTATTCATTACCCAGGGATACCACCGTTAAAATACTACCCAGTGATAACCTCAATCCCTTTAATACACGTGTATGACGTAAAACTGGGAGTAAAAAATGCGTTCGTGTTTCAGGTTATTTCCCCAATACATCACCTGGGAAGATTACCAACCTTAATACCTCTTCCCCGGGATATTTTGATTTATGACCAAGCCCCTGCACCCACCTCCACCCCCCAACCCTTGCTGGGTTTCTTGTGGAAACCTTTCATCCAACTTAACCAATATCAAAAACTTAACGATAAATTAGTTTAGTTTTAAATGTTTCAAAACAAACTTCATATTTTCAGGTCTAAATTTCTCCAAACAATGTGTTTTCCACTAAAAATAAGACCCAATTTCCATCACCTTCTAATGTTGATTTTATAACGTGCGGACTTGTATTACAAAAAGTATTTTTAAAGAAATAGGTACAAAAATGTACAAATAAATATTATTAAATTGTGTATTTGTTAAGAAATTTAGAATTGTGGTTTTGAGTCACGTTTTTCCATTCTACGAATTTCCATTCGAATATTAACGCATAAGAAGTTATTCCTATTGGTAAACACAACATTTTCCTGCGAAAGTAAATTCTATTTTTATTTCATTCTACAATAATTCCAAATAAGAGTCTTACTATAGTATTACAATCACAATAGAAAGAAATCTGTATTCCATCAGCACACTTTCCGATACAATAACAATTCAGTTTTTCACGTTGGTACGACTGACAGGTATCTGTGACAGGTAGCAGTATTGCCAACCTGCGCGCACGAGCGACGCCGGGTACAGAGACGTGATCATGTTACTAATCCGATTTAACGTCTGCATCCTAATGAGAAATTGACGTCGATTCTCGGAATTACAGTGCTGAAACCTGAGTTTGAGGCGTAACACGAGATGCCGACGTATGAATGGCCACGAGCGCAACGTATCGCGTTATTCATTCATGCCGCTCACATATCACGTTCTTGTGAAACATTAATGCTTCTTCTTCTTCATCTTGTGAGCCTTCCATAGAGTATCTTTAACCCTTCTCAACGTTGTAAAAACTATAAAGAAAACTACTTTGACGGAGAAAACATTGGTTACTCTTAAATACGTATTTTATTTATTTGTAGAAATTAAAAAGTCTACACCAGAAAAAAATAGCTGCCGTATTAAATTTGTCAAATAATTTATTTGATGCATCACGAAGAGATTTTTCAGTATGCTATGCTTTCAAACACAACATAAACCATATTAAATTTTGTCTACTTCCTTTAGCAAAAGTCACATTCTAAACATATTTAGTTAAATATGTCGAGGGTTCTACTAATTTTCAGTACCCATTCAATAATAAATAAATAAACACATTACGTCTTTGGTACGACTATTTGAAATTGGGGGTTTAAGAAATATTGCTGTAAGGAAAATGTACGAGTGTAATTAAAATTTATGTCACTTAATTTTATATCCATAAATAATTGGTAGTCAGCAGTTTGACCGGGAGGCAAACGTTATCAAAACGGAACGAGGTTGACAAGACTTTCAAACCACGATCGGCCCAGTATTGGCTTCTACAAGAGGTAGGACCACAGAACCAATGGGCAATACTTGAAGAGAGGAAAATGTCTTGACTATACCTTAATTTTAATAATTTTTTACGTTTGGCTCACTAAAATTCACGAAAAATTATTGGTAGTTACTATCTGCAACAAGTATTTTCTTGAGCAGTTCGATACGGCCATAAATTCGATACCCAGAAGTTTATTGGTTTAGTAACCTTAAAACGACATTAGTCACTCGTTTGACATAGAATACCTTTCATTTCTGATAAATTACAAAATAAACCAGAAACTTAACGATACCAACGTAAATATTGCCAATGAAATTTTTGGGGCATGTGCAAAGCAGTGATCTATATCCAAACGTGTGCTTCATTATTTTAACTTACTTTTTCATTACCGCCCAGCCCCCATCGAGGGTCGGAACCCTAATTAGCCTCAGTAACCGCGGTTTGGCAACTCAGTTTTCATCCCAAAATTCTTCGTTTTTCTCCCTGAAAAATCCCTGCCTCATTGATTCCCAGTCCCAAAAAGTTCATCTTATCCCTCTCAAATTTATGTCTTTTCCTCCTTCGCCCCATTAAATCTAACCGAATCAGGTGATGTGGGAGCTTGACAGCAACGGTACGATAGGCCTATACACCTCGAATTGTAAAATGAATTTGACTTATTGCAAAAACTACAAACTAATTGTAACAGTTCGTGAGTTCATCTTTCATTGTATTATATATTCTCTCTCCAGTATGTATTATCAGAATTTTAGAATTTTAAGGTTTTAATAATATTTTGTTATGCACTTGTATGAGACTCTTATTTCACCTAGCTGAGAATTTAAATTTAACATATGACAGAGAGGTTTGTGACCACATTAATAATTTTTTAATATACAGTGAAATTTATATATTAAGTCTACATTCTTAAAATAAAACAAAGTGTATGACAGTATATTTTGTTTAATTGATTCTGCACATTGTGAATATCTTTATTTTGGTTATAAAGTTGCTACAGTATTATAAATTGAAAGTTACAAGACTATCTGAATTTAAAAGAAATCAAAATTGTTAATTCTTTCCTCAAGACGTTATGTATGGGTTTAAAAATAAGACCGATACAATTCATAATATTGTACCTCTAAACATATTTCAAACTTAACAACAGACAGTTCTTAGACGGTTAGTAGTCTCACACTTGGAAGGAATCGGGTATCATGCGTTGTGCTTTGTTATTCTTCGTCTGTCTTCGCCCGCCGCCTCCTCTCTCGCCCTTCTCTAGCGCGCTTTCTCCCTCACTCTCAACCCCGTCCGTCACGAACGAAATCCCTGAAATCCCCATACTTTCATTACTTTACTTGTGTATCTCAGTAACCGTTTGATTTAGAGGAAAGTTTTAAAATACTAAATTGTTCGTTTTGGGCTGGATCTAATGGTGCAAATACGAATCTTAGTGGCCCCAAAACGAACAAATTGATTCCCAGTCATAAATATGAACGTTCATTTATGAACCTTCAAATTTATGGTTCTTTTCCTATTATTTTCCTATCAGAAGTCCATTAAAGTTTCTAAAATCAATAGATGCTTCTTGGCTTGACCATCTACGGTACAATTGCCCATGAATTGTAAAATGAATTTGACTTTACCACAAGCAAAAACTACAAACTAATTAGCAGAGCAACAAACTGTTTCGTTTTGAGGCACTTCACTTCAATGTCAAAAACGACTAGCGATCATTTTGTCTATTTCAGTTATGAGCATTCAATGTTATTTTTCATATTACTGTACTGATAATTGAAATCTGATTTTAGTTCGTAATCGTAGATGAGGTTTCCAGTGAGAAGCGGAATAAGAAGAAATGTAAACTATGCAGTACTTTTTACTTTCTCCCCTTATACATAGTATATGGAGAAAGTATTGTTTTCGTCAAAATTTTCAAATTTGAGTTGAGGGTGGATATATCCGTTTTGGGGTCCCCAGAATCCAAAAAAGTGGGTTTTGACGTGATGTCTGTCCGTCCGTGTGTCTGTCTGTCTGTGTGTGTGTGTGTGTGTGTGTGTGTGTGTGTGTGTGTCTGGATGTGTACAGTGCCACAGCCTACCCCGTTGGTCCGATTTAGATGAAATTTGGCATGTTTATATATAGTCACCGTATCTCCAGGCGTTTTTTTTTCATTTTTTTGAATTTTTGATTTTTAAGGGTAGTTTACCCCTAAAAACCCTTAAAAAACGTGAAAAATCTGATTTTCTCAAAAACGGCTCTAACGATTTTGATTAAAATTTTATAGTTTATAGTGCACAGAGTACTAGATAATTTGATACCACCCGCATATCTGTAAAAATGACGGTTCAAAAGTTATGGGCTTTTAAATGTCAAAAAATTGAATTTTTAAATTTTCAGCTAAAACAATAAAAGTAAAGTACAACGGGACTGGTACCATTGAAACTAGCTTAAAAAACTAAACAAATTAGTATTTTGAATTATTTGTCTACGACTAACGGTTGCAGAGAAAAGTTAAATTTACTGTCCACGATAAACGCAGTACGTTGTCTGAAAGCGCCCAATGTTATTCTTATGGAGAATATAAAAAATCTATTTCTTCCTTACTTTCCAACCGTTTTCCATGAAACTTGGTATGAAGTGTAAGGTCAAATCACCGAACAAAACCAGCTCAAAAAAGCTCGGTATTACCCGGTGGGAGGGGGGGGTTCCCCCATACAATTTGAATAATAAATTATTAAATGATATTTAGAATAACATTGTAGAACATGATAGTTTTATTACAGATTGTCTTTTTTAAATTTACTTAAGGGAGAAAGTATGTGTCAGTCCACTGGTACCGTTTATTTACAATCCAAAATGAACATAAATTATAAACCTTCAAAAACACGAACCACTTCTCCTTGGAATGGCCATCACGTTTTAACAGTTCTGCTAGAAAGAGCGTTTAGGCACATTGCCGAGGCGAATGAATGGACTGCCTTGAAGTTGACGGATCACGACCCAGCAATAAATCCGGGAATGATTCAACCTCTCTAGGCACAGTTCTGAGGATCAGGGTTACTCACTGGGAGGACATCATCGTTAGGGGTGTTGGGGGGGAGTGGAGAAGGATAGGAGTGCGTATCCTCGAGGATGGGGTAGAGCGCTGGACTATGGTTCCCAAGGTCTTGGGTTCAAATTCCGTCCATCTTCAACCATTTTTCGCTCTGTGGTTATTTCACAACCCACTGCATTTAGCCTAAAGTAGTGTGTAAGGTGGGTTTTTTTGCAGAAGGGCATTAAAAAGTCCTTCACTGTATTAAGATTAAACCCACGACTATAAGATACAAGCCTCAAATAATATGACTATAAAACACATTAAGGCCATGAAATATGACTATAACATACGACAAGACTCAATAATGTGACTATAAGGTGAGATAAGAGTAAAATATATGAATATGAGATATGGTAAGACTCAAAAATATGACTTCAAGTTACGTTAGATAGTTAAGACCATAGTTCAGCTCTACAACTTTTTAATTGTTTAAAATTTTGTGACAATTTTCTTTCCTTTTACTGCTTACAAAGTACTTATTGTTACAAAGTATAAGAAATAGAGAAAACACAAACACATAAAAATCAGAGAGACGATTGCTCTGTTTAAGGAAGATTTTTTGAACATAATATTATTTCAAAAGGTTCAAATTAAACCAACATAAAGTTGGTTATTTATATTACTTACCAATTTGAAGTTCCCTGACAATTTATCAGAAAACAAGTACTGAAGTAAAACATTGACTCCATTTATTTACTTTGCGTCCCAAATAAAAACAGTCTGTCGAAGAAAACTTGTTCTCGGTCAATGCAAAAACGATACAAAAATAATGAGTAGCACAAAACTGAAGTTTAGATTGGAAAAGTTTAAGAACGGCTCTTTTTACTGCGGCGAAGACAACCTCCAGAATGTTCGGACAAATATTAAACTGCCTTTGGCAATATTTAGAGGAAGTTTGGATTTGGAAAGAGGAAAGTTTCTTGTGTTTACATCTGTGTGAATTGTATTGGAGAAAACATTCGGATATTGGGAGTTATTCTCGCAGTTAGTATTATTTACACTTACAGGATTAAATATTATTAATTTTGAACAATCTGCTGAAAATTATTGATGAACAAATATTTAGGTCAAGGTTTATTGAAATAAATACTACGTTAATCCACAAAGACCATCCTCATAATTAGACCAGTTTGTAATTCAGAGGCAGTGGTTCGGATACCACGTTAACCTGCCCAGAGACATTGCCTATTGGGCTATTAATTAACAGTCCTGACTAAGGAAAATGTCAGCCTTAGTTAGTAACAAGACTACAAGATCGCACCATTATCTTACACCCATTTCTCATTTATACTTGGCTTAAAATACCTATCTAAGTAGATCGCCATTTCTGTTAAAATTATAAAAAAGTAAAGTATAAAGTATTGAAATTCAAATGCGTTTATTATTGTAAACACACTTACATTGCTTTAGAATTCTTCAACGTTTATTCCTAAAAATATACTTAACGTTATACTGTAGGTCACTTAGTTGTCATCGGCTGTTAGCTATTAACTAAGAGTCCTGTCTAAGGAATATGTAAGTAACAAGACTACAAGATCACGCCACAATCATCTTACACTCAATCCTCATTCAAGCTTGGCTTAAAATACCTATCTTTTGGTCACCGTTTCAATAATCTAATCTAATAATAGTAGATACCTAACAATGTGGCTTCAAATATAAGAGATTTAATTTTACGTTCAACAAACCTTGACAGACGTAACTCAAAGTAAGATGTTATATTAATTAGAATAAATGAACATCTTACACGTTCGGTTTATTTTCAACAGTTATTTTAGTATTAGTAACTTAGTATTGTATAATAATTTTACCATAATTACACTCATTTCAAATGCGATATTACGTTTTAGCTATTTTAAGAAAAAAATCAGCTGATTTTTTTAACTGCATAGCCAACTTAAAGTAAAAATTTACTTTTAAGACGGCTGCTGTACAAGAATCTTATTATAATAATCTTTATAGTCTGTTTGTTTTAAAGTCAATATCAATCTAAATTCCATTCAAGAAATTAACTAAAATTTTCAAGCATATCTTGCCTCTCAAACTAGGCTATTACGAAATGTTCACTGCCAACCAGCCCGAGGGGATTGAAGGGGAGTTGGTTATTTTAGTAACTTAATTGACTAATTGAACCCGTTTAACAAGGGATTCTCGAAGCTCAGGTTCAAGGAAGCTAAGCCGAGGAAGCTGGCTCAAATCAACAGTTAATCCTACGTTATAATCGTAGGCCTACTGTTGTGTGTCGTCAAAGGATAAGACAATAATTTATTAATTAGTTTAAACCACTCTTACCTCACGTTGTCGAATCAATCGTTGAGTATACGGTATTACACGAAAACTATGTTGGATGTACGTATTTTACTGTTGAGTATTCTTTAACCTCAACTACCCATCGCCATAGGCAAAGTGCCTGTGCGGAGAATGTCATTGGCTCTTGGGCTATTAATTAACGGTCCTGTTTAAGAGTCTGCATCAGTGGTAGCCATCTTGGATTATAGTCCCGTAAGAGCAATGTTAAATTCTGGCGCCTATATCTCCTTGACCTATTGTCATAAATTAACGGAAGAGGTGTCAAATTAAAGGTATTACAGTCCTCCAGGGCACCACCTTACAGAACTTCTTATTTTCGCTCTCAATAAAAAAATAATAATGATTTATTTTGTAAAATATTCCTGGATTTTTGTTTTTATATCAAGTTAAATTTTTGAACATATTGAAAAGGTCATGCCCTTGAGCCACATCTCATCAATGTACTTCCAAAGTTTTACATTGATACTTTGATAATTAACGCCACTAGACACGCCAAAGTGAAGGTATATTCCGCCAGAATTTAACATTGCCCTTAGAAATACGGGACTAAAATTCATGATGCCTACCACTGATGCAGACTCTTAAGGAATACGTCACAGCCTTAGTTCAGACTCAGTCAGGCTGTAAGACTACAAGATCGTGCTACAATAATCTTAGACTTATTTCTCTTTAATATTTGGCTTATTGGTTATTGAATTCGATCCAGTAATCTTTGACTTACTGGACCTTTTACTTGAAAATATCTAACTTTAAATATTGGTTAGCATTTGTTCTTTTTGGATTTTGGTTTAAAGAAAACGTTTATACATTATACATAACTAACGTTTAAACATAACTTACATTTTAAAAGATGCTTTATCTTTGTATAAAGCACACAGACTAAACGATTCAATTCTCTCCATTATTAATTAAGGTAGAACACAACCGAATGCTCGGTCACTGCTGTCCAATAATTAAAGGTAACAGTTTAAGGAACTTATCAGCCTTAGTCAGTAACAAGACTACAATATCGCGCCACAATCATCTTACACTAATTTCTCATGCTTGGCTTAAAATACCTACCTTGGTCGATATATCAATAATCTAATCTAATCTAAATACCTTATGAGCTAAATCAAAACGGCTATCATAAACCGCTTTAACATGTGATCGCACAATTTAAAATGATAACTCTGAACGTGTAAGGTGAGTTAATGTGGTGGCCGAAACGCTCAGCGTGTAAGTGGTGTTGCGAAATACCGCCGTTGATTGTCTATGGCCCTGCGCCCAATTCGCGTGTATACGTAGCCCTGGGCCAAGCTTGCCCAACTGTGCGACAGTGCGAGGCCAACGTAAATACATCCCGGGGACCTTCGGAAATCGCGGTGGTTGACGACAGTGACTCATCCTAGATGGCGCTGGTGTCGCGGGGGACCGAGCTTTGCTGGAAGAAACTGAAACTCTCAAAACGCTCCGTGAAATTAAAAATTAATTTGGTTCTTTTACGGAATTTACACATCGCCTAAGAACATATTGCATGAAATATATTTCTATACAATTCACAAAATCTATGAATAGTTCAGTGCAATACTAGTTATGTTGACATTAAAGTAGAAATAATGCAAAAGTAGATCACATTTTTAGAGTATTTTCGTAAATGTTGAAATATTCTAATTCCAAAACTGTAAGAAACACCTTATTCTAAGATAATACGACTAGGGAATACTAAAGTGGTACAATTTAGATAGTTGATTTGAGAAAGCAAATACAATAATCAAATTATTCCAACAGTAAACATTCAACATATTTATCCACTTAAATTTAATTGGTTTAGTAATATGTCGTGCAAAAATAGTATAATCAAAAACGTTTTTGTTTTCGATGTTAATTTATATTGACAAACACGAACCACACACCATTTTACTAACTGTTACTTATTATTTTTAATTCGATTGAATATCACATACTATTTTCATCGCGGATTTGTTTAATTCCTAAGTTTTTTTATTGTTTCCCACTATAAATTGTTGTAAGCTATCAACCTAGTTCATTAATGAAGATAAACCTTATAAGGTAATTGGAATAGAAATAATCTGAAATTAACAGCTAAAAGAAAAAACTAGCTAAATTTAACTAAACAAATTAGTGCAGGAGCTGTTTGGTTTGTCGCCACATTATTGAAGGGCTTCTGGAAATAAATAAGTTGGCTTCATCTGGTGTCTATTTCTTACACGAAGAAAACTATTTGTCAAGAGATACACATCATGTGTTTGGTTATAATCTTTGGTTTCCTCGCATTTCAAATAGTGCCGATTTCTAGTAGATTATCATAATTATACCCTTTAAATGGTTTTGTTTCTTGTTTTCTTCGATATATTATTTCTCGATCGTTGTTAACAATTCTTAAGTGATAAGTCTTAAAGTCTGTACATCTGTTGACATTATTAATCTGGTAGGAAAACTGTATTTAGTTTAAGGTTTAGGTTGGATATCCACACTAATTTTACAAGGTGTAGAAATATGATTGATGTTTCTATGTGCTGTAGCCTTGTAAACTTAAAATTAGACAAACTATTCAATAGAATCTCTATATAGACCTGAAACATATCAGATATATTCTGTTTCTGTTTCAGTATTTAAATAGACCTCTATTTTAATTACTGTACCGTGTTAATGATACTGCAAATCAGTCAGTTATTTTTCATAATTTATGTATAATGTGGAATATGTGTGTTTGATTTATTTTATACTCTTTATATTTTTGTTATTCTGACGAGACACATTGTTAAATAAACTAACGTTAATTTGTTAAAATTGTTTATTTAACTGAGGGTCTATAAGTATTCTTGATCTCATCCTTATTATACTCAATGACAAGTCATTATTGTTAAATATATTGATCGTGGTTAAATGTGGAGGTGAATAAATAAGTAAATTGTTGAATGACGACAAAGTTTGTTTGAACTCAAAAGTTTTTCGGTGACGACCTTTTGAATCTGGGGGCGTATCCATTACTAGGCACCAGGAAGGAAACTACTTTATAAACTTTGGATAACCAATTTAAACTTTGACATCATCATTAGCTACCTCAGTTTATCACTAGCTATATCATCATCAACGCTGCAATCTGACTACGTAAACTATAGCCTACTTTTGAGGGGGTTTTGTACCACGAAAATGGAGATTCCATTTTATTTACGTATATTTAAAAAAATATATGTTTATTTTCGTTTTTACCATTGGAGTCAGTTCAATAACGCACAATTTAGTATTTTGAATCATACCTCTATTTCAGTTGGTTACTTAAATGTTTAAAATGATAAACACAGAGCATTGTGCAATGTTTATCTTATGGAGAATAGCTAAAAATTAATAACTCGCTTATTTACTTAAATATTCTTCCAAGCTTTTGTGTGCAAGTCAATCTAATTAAGTTTTATCAATACACCCATAAAATCCTAAATTTAATGTTCCTTACAGCAGCAAACCTACGTATTCATTGTAATTCTTACAGAATCATAGGAATACAGGAAAGATAACTTTGTATAACTCGCTTAATTATTGACGTAATAATTTGATTAAATGTTGTATGCGTTTATTACTTAGCGAACAGCCTCAATATAAGCATATTACCATGTAAAACAATATTCACTGCAGCAAACCTGCATAGGCCTACTCAGTACTCAAGTCAGTAGTCAGCTCTACTTACGCCAGCGTGCTGCGTGCAAATTAATGGAGTACCATTATCAATTTTTGTATCGTATACAAAATACAAACTTTTAAACTATGTTTTTACAAGCAAATTTAAAAAACCGGAAATGATATACTTTCGAATTTATGGCATACTAAACATAGTTTCGGAACTCATTTTACCACTTTACAGTATTATTTTTTGTCGACGCACAATAATGGGGAGGATTACGGGGCGGACAAATGTAGTTTTTTTTCAAAATACGGTTTACGAGACGTGTTCACAACAGAACAACATCTGACGACTATAAACAATGAGAGAAACAGTGGGTGTTGTTATAGGCCGGCAACAGAGGGCTCTTGTTTACAAAAGCTATCTGTTGACATGTCGAAACACAGCCGCAGGTCTACCAACGGCAACTCTCGTAAACAATTAAACCTTAACTAACATCTAGTCTAATTAACTACTAGAATTTCCTTCAATTCCAAATTAAATTCTCATTTAATTGCGTTCTCAAAGCAGATTGTCTCTCAGGCTTCTTTGCTGCTTTACCGGGTTTAAACGAGCCATCTCTTGCAGAAGATGATTTCCTTTTAAAGGATTAATCCAGGATTAAAGTTGTAATTACATTTAGAAACCAGTATTTTTGTATTATTCAAAAATCTTCGGGGAATAACGTGCTGTATTTTGGAAAAAGTAATTTGTCACAATAATGAATGGGATAACTCATGGCAACATTTTTTGCATTTAGGTACGTTTTCCATACAACAATAAATCAAAATTAAAAGTGCCAAAAACATCGAATCAGGAAATACACTAATTACTCCACTTGCAACAACAAATTAAAGCAAACGTTCCAATTTCAAAAGACCCACGAAAGATTTCCCCTGAGAAAAAACATTGTCAGCTGTTAATTAGCATGAGATACAAATCATCACGAACAGTCCAGTTATGCTCTGTTCCCACGAGGTTCTCACCTGTCTGTGATGCGATCAACTGTTCTTTCTGTGACGTCACTGTGGCGTTTAAACAGCTGATTGCTCCTTGCTGTCGCAACAATGTTGGGTAATTTCAAAGGTCACCGATACTGCGCAGACGTACCGCGCGGACGCTCTGTGGAATCGCGATTACACACAGCTTTTATTCCTGAAACAGGAAAGGAAGCGGTTGGTTTCGCGGCAAATGACCTTCGCCGCAATTGGTCCGACGCGTCGGCCGCTTTGGAAGCGGAGTGAATTGATTGACGAGATTGGATCAGGCGCTTCGTACATGGACTTAACGGTTCACAGACAAAACCAACTATGCGTTTCATACAGTAACTCATATCTGTACCTCCTTCAATCGGTTTAAAGCAATAATTACAAGTTGAAAACTGTTACATTTAATACTGGATGAGTGATTATAGTTCCCGCCTTCTAACCTAAACTGATCGAACCCCACTGGAGTAGAATTTTGACGGAGTTACAATTTTGTTATTGGGCCAAGTCTTCCCAACAGTAGGTGGACGTTAGATAGTAAAAGAACGGAGTTTAGTCCGTTTCAAAACGTTAAAAAATGTCGAAAGTCGTGTAAAACACAAAATACCGTACAGTACTAGATTCAGATGTTTAAAAAAATACCAAAATTCTAAAACTCTCTGTACCAATAAAATTGTATTTATCCATGGGACCTTGTCATGCAAGATTTTTTCGGATCATTGATTTTAAACAATTATTTTAATAAGAATAATTTGTGTAAAACATAGATAGATATATGTAGAGGATAATAATTTTATTGAAATATATTTTTGTAAATCTAAATATTTGACAATATCTTAAATGGATACTTTTATCTCTTATAAACGCAAAAATCATAGCTTACCATTACTTTTAATTTTAAATTAATTACTTTAACGCATTGATAAGACACAATTTACGTTGTGTACTGAAAAATTAATTTCACACGCGGAAAATGTGGAGGTTAGCAATAAAGATTTACAAAATTTCGAATATTTACGTGTTATAAGATTTCGCAGAACACGTGAGCACAAGGTTTGTTCTGCTGATCACACACACACACACACATGTAAGTCGCAGTCGCGCACTGTGGCGGTGCTGATGCAACTAAGCAACAGCTGCTGATACACGTGCTGCTACAGACTCAGCGGGTCAATGCTGAAGTAGATACCGACTTCCGAGTGTCGGGTACTGAGCTTACACTACACAGCGTTCTTAGTTCTTAGTTTCTATATACACCAAACGTAACTTCAATCTCATCGAAAGGAGTATTCGCCTCGCGCTGTAAAGAATCAGCTGTTTTATTTATTTGCATTGTTGTATTATAGATATCGTTTAGCGTGAATCTTTAAACGTAGTTGGGTAAAACTTTCTATTGCACTTAATTTAACAATAATTTCAAAATTATTGTAGGTGAAACAATACTTATCAGATATATACAGGTAGTTTAGGAGCTACTTGAAGTTCTCCAATGGAGAACTTTTAGGGTTCCAGAACGGAATCAAACTATTTCTTAAAATCAATTAAATATTCTGACTAAAAAAATAACTCGCTAATTTAACTTTTTGACATGGATATGTCTTAGCTCTGGGGGGTGGTGTTAGTGATTTTAAAGATGGAAAATATGTAACAGGTTTCCTTAGAAACTACCAGGGCTATTGTATTGAATTTTTAATTTCATAGAATAAGAACAGCTGTTTAGATTAGTTGAAAACATTCCCTTAGATTAGATTAGATCATTGAAATAGCAACCATACTACAATTTAGGTGTTTTAAGCCAAGTATGAATGAGGATTGAGTGTAGTATGATGATTGTGGCAAGATCTTGTAGTCTTGTTACTGACTAAGTCTGGCATGTTCCTTAGACAGGACTGTTAATTAATAGCCCAACAGCCGATGGCAACTAATGGTCTAATTATGAGGATATACTTTGCAGATTAACGTAGTATTCAATAGTGCGGACGTTAATCCACACAAGAGAACACCACATCCACCGACAATCTCTCACAACTATCCACAATTCGTGACCTCCAAGAAGCTGGATTACATGACGTCGCCACCGTCCCAGTCGACATATCCATGATCTATCCTATTTCTCTCAGGGAAGTAAATACACACATTTTTGTCAAGTGAAATGTATTAGAGTACGGCTGAGAAAACTGGTAAAAAAAGGACCGAAACGGTTCCAATATAAATCTATAACCTGGGCACGAACAGCTGTGCCCGTTTCTATTCAACATCCAACATCCCGTCAAACGGATAGATGCAGTAAATATGGGCAAGAAAGTGAACTGCAGAGAGACGTGAGGCAGGCTGCTACAAAGGACGAGACACGTTTGCCGTTTGTGCCAGGACCTCCAGAAGAATACGGCGGAGAATGTGGACTTGCCGCTCAGACGCATCACTCGCTTCAGAAAACGTGGAGTCGCTCGTGGAGACAACGGGAACATCTACGGAACGAAAGGCAGAGGGGTTCTAGGACGTCCAGTAGCCCATACAGGTGGGCATTTTAAATTGAATACAAGTATAAGGAATGTTATGATATGTAACACATAAGTCAGCTTATTCGTTTGGGTGTAGGTAAGATTAGAGTCTCCCTCCCAAATGTTTAGTTTTGTGAAAACTTTACTAGCTACATGACAGTCGTAAAATGATGGACGTGCAAAATAATTTACCGTAATATGGTAATCGAGGGAATCACATTAATATTTTATTTATTTATTTTATTTATTCAGGGAAATAGGTTTGGATCATGGATATATCTAAAGAGAATAATGGTTTCGTTCATCAAAACAACTGTTCTTATTTTTTTATATTAAAAATTCAATACAATAGCTCTGGTAGTTTCTATGGAAATCTGTTACATGTTTTCCATCTTAAAAATCGCCAACACCCCCACCCCCCAGAGCTAAGACATATCCATGTCAAAATGAAAATCTACTTCTTAGAAAACCGCGTAACTTTTTATTTGCCACTCCAACCATCTTTTTGTGATCATCGTGGGGTTAGTACTTTATACTTTTAACTGAAATGGCAACCTACCCAGATAGGTATTTTAAGCAAAGTATGAATGAGGATTGAGTGTAAGATGTATGTGGCGCGATCTGGTAGTCTTGGTTCTGACTAAGGCTGACATAATTCTTAGACAGGACTTAATTAATAGCTCAACGGTCAATTGCATATAGGGACCTCCAGTTTAACATGGAGAGCTGGATTACAGGACACGCCACGGTCCTACTTCATCCACGAATTCCTGCTTCAGTCATGCTTCCACATCTTATGGTGGGATCCTTAATACGCAAGACGACTGGGTAGAATAGGTAACCAAAACAAATTGGCTCAAGATTAGTTGTCTTTTTAATATTTACCTAAGGTAGAGTATGTGCCAGTCTGATTTATTCAAACATTAAATAGACAAAATTAAGTTACATAAAAACCAATCCCTTGAATTGGAGGACAACTGGGAGAAAGTCAAGAAACCTTAATGTATAAAAGTGTTTTAACTGAATTAAAGGAAAGCATCTAAAATTAAACTCCCGAAAATATTAGCTGTCCCCTCACCAATTAATGTAATACATACAACTCAACTGGTAATGTTGATTATGTTTTGATAATTGCTTTAACGGCATATTTTAAAACGAAACAGGCATCTAATACAGAATCAGTTAAGGCATTACACCACCATCTGGCTTTCTCATTACACAAGTGTTCTGCTTACGTAAATGTGATAAATATGGCGCTTACGTCATATGTTTCAAATGTATTGACCCAGGTAATCGAAATCGTTTTAAAATATGCACCTTACAAAATTAACATAATATCTGATAACGCTGGAATTTGTATCACACATGATAATTTAATCAAATTTGTTTTTTACATGTATGGGGGTTTTAACACAAAAATTAGGTTTCTGTATTTTTAATACACCAAAATGTATTACGTATGTTTGGTTATACCGGTACCGACAATATCTTAAATTATACATCGGAAAATATTATCAATTGTATATTTTAAAAATTATTTACAAACAAACCAACACAATATGACATTGTATTTTATACGATTTGGACGGTTAAAGTAATTTTCAGAATTCTTCCATGACTTGGTTCCTAATAGGGCCTATTGTACTGCCGTGATGAATTTTGAGATGGGTATCTCTTAGAAATATGTAACAGGTTTCCATAGAAACGACCAGAGCTATTGTATTGAATTTTTAATATAAAAGAATAAAAACAGTTGTTTAGATGAATTGAAAACATTACCTTTAAACATATCCATGATCTAACCTATTCCCCAGAGGGAAGAAAATACATATATTTTTAACAATGTTTGCAAGACTTGGTTCCAAATGTTGTACTGACGTCATTACTTAGTGATCCCTATACATAAACTAAAATGCAACACTGTATCGATTTTAACATTTATGTCACAATTTGGATCCATATGAAACGCAGATTCAGCAACAGCTGAATCAAAATACAAGTGACCTCATGGCCGTAAAAGAAACAGTAAAGACCGTAATATGAAAGGCAATAGAGACTTTAAGTCTAGCCGTAAAACTCTTATAAGCCCATTTCATGGTGTATGCTGCTCGTATCCATGCAAGCTGAGTTTGACCTTGAGGAATGTTTAAGGTCAAGAGGTCAAGCCTTGAGAGGTTTTCCGTGTGATAAATGAGCCGCTCAGGTGTGGTCATCGCTAAATGGACTCAGCTGCTGCCAAGGCGGAAATACAGCGGCTTGTGGATGGATTTGGTTTAAAGACGCCAAATGGCTTAGTTAAAAATACGATGTGTGGATATTTTTTACAACGAATTACAAATTAATTTAAATTGAAAAAATCCAATCCACAGGAAAGATTTACTAAATTCTTTAGAAAATATAGGCCTACCAATCAGGGGTTTTTATCTAGCATTACATAAAAAAATATTCAAATGATTTTAATGGAAAATATGAGGTTTATGTTCATCAAATTAACTACTCAGGTAACCAAAGTTTTTATTTCAAAAAGTTTTACTATACAGAAATATAAATTTCATATAACATTAAATCAATAAATGAAGGCTTTAGGGGTTCCAGTAAAAATAGCTTCGTTATTGTCCAGGAGATTTAACATTAAATAATTTGAACAATCTTCTACTTTTATGCTAGTATTTTTTACTTCCACTTTTATAAATGGAATCCTCGTATCATCGTGAAAGACCAAGTTTTTACACATCATAACATTAAAATCTCTACTGATCTCTGATCAAAGAGTCCGAACATTTTTTAAGCTACTAAAAATGCCTCACGTTAAAATATGTCTCTCAAATGTTATAGGTAATAATAAGAGATTATTTGTTATAGCATCGGCAAACTTGGAGTTTTTTCAAAGGTTTTTATCCTGTTTCATTGGTATACATTATGCACAGGAAGTGTATACAAATTTAATAATAATAATTATTGGGGTCCCTTCAATTGAAGATACCCTAAGCTAACATTAGATCAGAATAATCCCTAAACCGAATGTTAATGCTCCAATATCGTTGAAAAAATTTTCTTATTGTTTTAGTATTGTAATTTTAAGTGTGTGTATTCCAAATTTGTATGTGCGTTACGAATACACCATGGACATTTTGTAGCAATCCTTAGAATTTCGTTTTGAAACATTTGAATTTTGTTTAGCTTTTCAGATGAACAGGTTCCCCAAACTGGAGAAGCGTACAAATTAACGGGCTTGACATGGTTGAGTATATTAAAAGAGTGCATGTAGACTTTAAAATTTACTTTCTATTGATTAATGGAAATAATATTGACAAGCGTACTGCTTGTGTCAATTTAGAGTATATATTTAGTTCCAATTATTTATGATGCCCAAATATTTGATACCTTAGTCATCAGGATTTCATAGACCACACATGTCAATGTAGAGTTCAGGTGGGACATTGTAATTTCTGAGGGAGAACATTTTTGTTTCGCACTTCACACGACTCTCACGACTCTATGTTATAAGACAGGAATCAACACCACGTTGCACTACACAATACACAACCTATCTTCCATCCGATGAAAGAAAAACAACTCAAAAAAACATTCCTTAAACATCAACCTGTCCAATGTATCCGTCAGGTCTGTGACACTAATTCCAAAATGGAGCCGGCAGCCAAACGTTGGAGACAGATTGTTGATTAGGGCCAGACGAAACCTTTCACGGACAAAAAAGGGACGGAGCTTTCATATGAGGGACGGCCTGGCTGGACCATTGATCACGATATGCCGCGGCATGATGGCGACATGTTGACATACATCATGTGATAAAGGTCGGGTCATAAGTCTTGCTCAGCTGGGACTGTAGGGAGGGGCGTACGTCCAAACAGCGATTAGGCTATTGAATCTATTGTACTAGAACCGATCGACCAATGATGCGTATGATTTTATGTCGTGGGAATGGTAGCTGTATTAACTGTTCTCATTGTGGTATTTCATTCTATATTTATGTAGTAGAATTTCTTTAGATGTGTAATACAGTATATACAAACCTAATCAACTTAAGGTGCAGAGTATTTCTAAACTCCCCGACAACTCCATTTTCATGAGAATAACTTATAAGTTACTTCGAAAATGAATTGAATAGTAATGAGAAATTTATATTTCCGAACACAATATCAATAGTCTCACTTGTACCACAAACTTCATTCAGATTGATGCCAGACTGCAAGACCCCAGAAAATCCGACTTACTAAAGGACACTACATCATTAATTCCACAAAAAGGTGATTACTATGAGAAATTGACAACATAAGTGTACAACATTTTTTAAATTCATAATGGTGTTAGTAATATTATTGTATTGGACTTTTTCAACGCGTCTGGGGGGTTTAACAAAACAATGTAATTCTTGAGGAGTTTTCTACCTCCAGAAGCGTTCTGTAGTTAAAACACAGACGCGTTTGGAAAATCCAAATAAAATAATATTAGTAATATGTGAAGGGCCTATAATCATCATTAATGATTGGTTTTCTCCAAGTTATGAGTCTTGTCGTCACCAGGAACTCAAGACCAAGATTACTTAAGGTTAGTTAATCCGTCTCCAACTCTTTGCCAAGTGATAAGATAGTGTTCTTCTTGGAAGTGGTGACAGGGAGATAACCAGCCTCTATGTTGCGACACCTCAACACCTCACCCAGTCTGTCTCTTCTTCACACATAACGGACTCTTTATTGCCGGTGCAAATTGCTACAACCATCGAGCATATACGACCCGGACGTTGAACTTGTCATGGTCGTTTGGAAATTGCCAGTTTCAAAATTATACAGAATCCTGGAAATTGTACTTAATTATAGGTTGTTTTAGTGTAATCTCCTTTTTTTACATTCAGCTTGAAATTTTACCTTGAGTTCTTTGAAATTTTGCATTTAACCCCAGTAAAACTTAAAGTGTTAAGTTTTATGACCAATCGGTAAATGAGTATGATGATTCGTGTCAGGAAGTTTCGGAAAATTAAACTTTTACCAAAATATTAGGTTTCTCTTCGGTTTCACTGATTGGAAGGTTATTTCTTTGGCGCTTTTGGAGTTAAAATCTTCTATGGGGAAAACGTAGTGTGTCATCACATCCAATACTTAAACGTTGTATTATTTTGAAAATTTTATATGTAATTGAATAACTATCTAATATTTCAACGCAATGTGTTTTAACTTTCCGAGTGAATCGTGAATTGTATTTGTTTTTTGTAAATACCGTACAACTGTAGTAGGCCTACAAAATCTAGGTAAGGTTTAAACAAACATATTTCCTTAACATTATGAAAATATTCTCAGAAAGAGCAAAAGTAAAGTAATTTGTTCTCAATGAATCCGAGCACAATAGGCGTTCATGACGGCATATTGGGTTCGCTCTTGCGGAAGCAAGGGTTCTACAAACACATGCTTTATTATTCTCCCATGCTCCTTTCTCTCCACCCTTCAGGAGGGTGGACCTTAAAGCTACAAAGGGACAAAGACATTCAGGAACTGGTCTTACCTGTAAACGTGAGTCCGGTCCCGTGGGATTTTGGGAAGGTTTTTTGGTTTCTGTCAGGCAGCTCGTTCCAAACTGTACACTTTTTGGTTCTTTCAGGCACACACTCATAATATACCAACAACTGTTTAATTTATCCGTATGTTCATAAGAAATACTAAAACATTTACAGTTTGGGTATTACAAATAACTTTGGTTTCCAGGTGGTAATATATCTATAAATTTCAAAATATTTAATAATATAGTCTTTGCATCTCCCCACAATTTGACACAAGTGTTTAAAAACTTTTTATATTATTTGAATTATGTCAAATATATTTTTGAAATTAATTTAAAACGTCAATTCACTAAGAATAACCGTATTTAATATTCCTATAGACCTTTGAACAGTAAAATGATTTTTCCCGCATTACTTACAGAAGTGTCAATCAATCCACTGATTACTAAAGCACAGAATATAGGTCACGACACCAGCTCGATAAGCACAGCTGTTTTACACCCACTTCACACATCACTGTTCTCCTATCAAATCGAACGAACTACGAACGCTGTTTTGATTGTAAAATCAAAACAGGTAGGTCGAAATTCCACTTTTGCAGGTTTCTGCCCACTCGCCTAACCCCCCACTGATGCCATGACTCCAACGGCTGCCCAGCCTAAACTGGCTCTCGATTCAAATGTGGAGTCTCTAAGTTCTTGGAGTCGCCGCACAGCGCTAGTGTCGCGTCGATCGAGCGTGCGCGCAGTGACGAAATGAGATGATTTTGAGATGAGTTGACCAACTAAACTTTGTGGTATAGGGAATTTCTCTTTATAAATTATTATTGCTGGAACTGAGAATATTAATATTGCAAAATAGGGGTTAAAAAATTAACTACAGTGTTTTTAGATACATAGGTATGTTATATTTTATGTAGAAAATTTATACACATTAAGTGTAGAAATAATGTAATATCAATTCTCAATACGAAAGGTAAATGAAACTTGACGCAATTATATAGTTTCTTTCCACCTATAATCGTGAATTTTTTACTAAGAACACATATCTTTAACTTAAAACCTCAACTGGATACATATAATCGTAAAGAGAAGTTTTCCTTGTAATCAAATTGTATTTTCAGCAAATGTTCGAACTTTAAATTGTGATAACGTATTAATAGAAACGTATCGGTAATCAATTTTGTTCCATGAACTGTTCAATTTTGGGACTCGTTCATTGAGCCGATCCCGCCTTGATTTATCATAGTCGTAAACTCACATTTCATCAGTTTTACGACTCACAATCATCCGAAACTCAAACTGTCGTAAAGCTGTAAAACAATCTTGTCACGCGTTTGCGCGATAGGCCTACGCTCTCATTCCGATTGAGTACTGAAACTTTGGAAGTTTAACGCTGAAATTCTAATCAGCTGACAAAACCAGATGTGGAGGGATCGTATTTCAACACGTTACGGTTCTTCCCTCACTATTTTTCTTTCTAGTTTTCCGAAGAATTAATCAGTTAGTTTCTGAATAATTAACAGTTTAACAGTTTGTCAAAAGTAATTTTTTATTTATTGTATCCTTGGTAAAAAATGTGTTGGGGTTCCCTTAAATCGACTCAGTGAATAAAAATACATCCATGGAGCCTGGAGAATTCTCTCGAAAAAGATTGCATTAAGAGTATTCCTCACCTTTGGTAGTAGTACGGTAGCCCCCGTCAGGCGGCCGGCTTTTGAGACGAAACATTTTATTTTTGTTCCCCCGCTTCGGACGTCGTTTTTAATCAGATTTTCTTGAAACTTAGTAAAAATGTAGTCGAATAGTTCCCTTAGAGCCCTCATACCTCAAAAATTTGAAAATGAGGAAACAAATAATTTCAGCTATGTTTAAAATTAACTAAATATTCGTTACTTTTAAGTTTTATATGTACTTAAACATTTGATTTGTTTTTATATATCAGGTATGAGGACCCTAGAACTAACATTATCTGTAAGACAAAACGGTTTTTATATTAAATCTTTACTCATTTCATCCGGAGAAAAGGACAGTTGAGGAATTTTTTCGTATTTCTACAAGAGCGAAAATAATAATTCAGTATCACGAACTTTGACTGGTGATGCTTCTTCGACGACCATGCTTGGAATCAGCTGTTTCCACAACGTTTACTCCAATGTGGCTTGGAGTGCATAGAAAGTGAATAAAAAGTGCGATAATTGAAATAAGAGGTAGTATGAACAGAAGTTTTAATTCTCAAACGTTTCATGGCTTTACATGACTACTAAAGATGCCTTATTTTGCTATTTTCATTTTCTAAATACCAGGGCCGTATGACATATATGGGAAAATTACATCAAAATGTGCAGAAAGAAACACTGAAGCTTACATAAAACAACTACCGTGGAACTATAATTGCAGAACAAAGCTTCCTAGAAACAAAGCTTTGAGCTTCAATTAGGGAGGAAAAGTTCAGATTTCTAATCTACTGACAGTTCTAACTTAACTTTTTCTTCAGAACATCGTTGGCTAATTTTCACATCGTTAATCCAAACATTAAGAGAGCATCGTGGCTTAGATGAAATAGAGAAGTCAGGAAATGTAGTTTTACTTGTGTTCACAACTCAGGCCATCTCACATGTTAATGCCATAAGAAAATGGATAACGTCTATTTTTATTTCTCAAAATCTTTTGAGGTAAAGTTGAAAAGTCATGTTAACGAAAACATCCCTAAACCGTTTCTAAAACTTATTTCATATTTATTTTAACCAGAATTTATTGACGTTAAATGAAAAAACCCTGAATACAGAAGCATTAAAAGCCCACACGATGCTGGCAGAGACGGGCCATTTAAACTATGACGTCACGAGGAGCGTGTGTGTGCGTGAGGGGCAGAGATCAGCTGTTCCGGCGGAACTGGTGCATGTGGAGCTGCTACATCCGGTCCTCGGCTTCGGGGGCCGGGTGCGACTCGACTTCCACTTCCGGCACAATCTAAACACATTTAAATGTCCGATTTCCCACAGCGCTAGTCTTACCGCCATGTGTTTAGTAGTTATTTTAGGCTCAACGAGCGCATGTGGGGGTCTCGTTATGTTTTTCTTTTTTCAACGCATTACGAGTTAAATCCGGATTAATTAAAAACTAAATATATTCAATTGTTTGTTAAGATTGTTGAAAACTTCAATATTATCTAAGAGTGGTTTTAAAAACGCTCCCCTACGATACCTACACAATACCTAACTGCCAGTGGAACTAATAATACTGTATAGAACTTGAGTAAAGTGCATTACTCTTACGTATGGAGGAATCAGAATATAAATAAAATGTAGACTATATTTCCATTGATGTATTATTTTATCCCATTCTTACTTCATAGTGCGCCTGAAAAAATACCTACGCAAACACCGCACGACACAGATGCCCCTAAATCACAGTTTTAGCGCCGCTCCTATTTGGTGTAAAAAACTGTTTTTCATTTTAAATTGGTTTATAGTATTTTTAAATTTAAAAATAATATATAAAGTACATAATTACTTGATAATTCTCAAACTATTTTTAGCCGTAATAAAAAATATACATGGATCATCTGTAGGGCCTACATATATTTTGGTTAAAATATATATTCGAAAAAAATAATTGTACTTATACCCTCTGCACAATAATTAAAACTAGGACGATCATAGTTATTTGCGTGAATTGAAAGATTAAAATAATTGTAATGCCACTGTAATATACACGAAGTAAATTAAATTAAAAGGAATTATAAAAATAGGTCATTAATCGGATATTAATGAGATACAGATGCGGTTAGTCCGTAATGGGGTTGCCGTAATGGAAATGGAAAGCTATTAGCGTGGCTAGAAATAACCTTCTGGATTAATGAATATTGCTCTTCCAGGAATACCTGTGCAATACAACTAACTAATCCGTAATCCAGGAATGTGCGATTTGGTTAAAATACAGTCGCTGCTCTCTTAACCATTTATACGAAAACATCATAAATTGTTTTTAAAACACAATTTTGATTCGTTCTTATAATATCAAGAATCTTAAAAAAGGGTAAAATCTTTTAAAGTTTTTTCAACTAATCATAAAACCAATCAACCAATTGAAATATAAATTTTTCTTATTTTGTATGACAAGCATATTCACTTAGTTTAATATTTTACTTCAATACGAGAACCGTTGTCGAGTCAGTTATCTACAGAGTGTACATAAAAAATGTTTCAGGACTTCGGTGAGTGATTTGGTACATTAAAAGGAACAAAAAAGTTCCAATGAATGTATGACCTAAAACGCTTATTTTCTCAGATTCCGCCATTTTGTATTTTTCACAAAATATATTTTATTTCAAACATTTTTAACGGATTATTTTCAAATTTTGTATGTATTTTACACTAGTAGATTACTACTACAAAAAATAACTAGCATTATTCAAGCTCAAAATTCAAAATGGCGGCCATTTACAATGTTAAAACTAATATACTTCAAAAAACGGTAAAAAATACAATGGCTGCTGTTTTGGATTTTGAGCTTGGATTATGCTAGTTTCTTTTCTACTAATAATAGTCTACTAGTGTAAAACACATACCAAATTTGAAAATAATCTGTTAGAAAATGTTTGAAATAAAAAATATTTTGAGAAAAATACAAAATGGCGGGTATCTGAGAAAATAAGCGTTTTAGGCCATACCTCCGCTGGAACTTTTTTCTTCCTTTTAATGTACCTAATCACTCACCAAAGTCCTGAAACGTTTTTCATGGACACCCTGTATATAAAATTACAAATGGTACTATAATAAATCATTATATAAAAATAAAGTTTTTAGATGTGTTGTAATGAAAATTTCCACAAATATTTTTATTTTGAATACAGTTTATTTTCAAACAATATGCAGTTTTATAGACTAGTTGCATTAACACTGTGTTATTAGTATTTTAACATGAATACGTTCAAATTAAAAAAAAATCAAATATAAATATTAATTCTCATCCAATCAACGAGGCACTAGTGATATTTTTAGCATTCAATTTCAGCCAGTATTGAAGCGTACATTCAAATATGATCCATCGATGCTGTTGCTATGGCAACGGTTCTCAGAAACCTTCCGTGACAACTGTATTTTGCCATAATTTTCATATTGCTGCGAAAATGTTTTGATGTATATTTTACAGGTCGAAAGTAATTCGTTCCCACCCAAAGCGAAAAGAAAAAGAACACATTTTTATTTTTTCTGTCCACCATGTTTCCCACCTAGTTACGGAAAGAGGCAACTGGTCACGAGGTCATCAGCTGTTCATTAATCTATAATATTGTAAAGAAGAGATGGTTTCTGTATGTTTGTTTGTGGGTGTGTGGGTTTGTTTGTGGGTTTGTTGTGGCAGTAAATGCGTAAAATACTGAACCGACCGGTTTGAAATTTTACACAAAGGTAGATCTTAAACTCATGCAACACATAGGCATACTCATTTCCTTAAAATCCTCTCGGGCTACGCCCTTTGAACGTCCTAAGTTTCAATGTTTACATTTTTAGAGAATGAAAACATAAAATTACTTGAATGTCAACAGCTGTGAATACTAAAATTTGACAGTTCGAGAAGAAGGAGAAGAAGAAAGAGCTGCCGTGACCGTCCTAGGTTTCAATGTTTACATTTACTAATGACAACATCCGTTTGCACTATATTTTGACAGTTCAGGAAGAAGAAGAAATAAAGTTAATTTTTCAGATAAACTGCTGGATCGAAATTAGTGAATTATTTGAAATAGCGGAATGGTAGATTTTAAGTTTTTTCCGACGACTGTCTCTATTACATTAATCCTTATCCTCTCCCAATATTTGACATATGTTACTTTGTCATGTTGTAGACACTCCTGTTTTGTCATTTTGTAAACAATGAAGAATTAATTAACAATACCTTAAATGTATCAGTAGAGCCTACACCTTTCAGCCTTTTTATCGCGTGCGAAGAACGGGTACTTTGGCTAGTACAATATACATGAAAATACGTACATGTCAATTGTAGTTTATCGATCGTATTGTAAACGATAATCGATTATTAGTAGTAACAATCAGCTGATTGTCCGCAATTGAATTTAATTAAAAATATTTAATTAAAAGAAAGCATTACGATAAAAAATAAAGAAGTAAAACTGTAAAATCTGTGTTTATACAATAGTTAGCTAAATAGTTAATGCTGTCTGACAAAAAATATAGTAACATAGAAATAATTTTTTTTCGGTACTCGCACAGACTACAACCATGAGCACGAACGAAAAGAATCGTTCCCCGGTTTTAAAAGTTGTAACTAACATGACTTTGTTTTATATATTTACGTATGTATGCCGTATAGAACAAGAAAAATATGTATAAAATTAGATTTTACTTGAAAATTGTTTTGATGATTCAAGAAATCTACGCAATTGGCATGATGAACGTAGCTCGATCCACTATCCATCTCATTAACCTTGGACACAGTTAGGGGAATGAAAGGGTCGAAGATTAACCACACAGAGATGTGATTGGCGAACCTGGGAAGGGATTTCCGGATAATCTGGCCTCAGTCCATCACGCGCAGATTGCTCCCTCTCTCTCTCTCTCACTCTCCTTCACTCCCCCACCCCACCATACCCATTCACTCTCTCCTGTCATCCGGTAATGTTCCCACAATTCATCTGCTAGTCCTGCCCCTTATCTATTGATTAAACATACATAGTTTCTGTGTCTTTTAATGTCGACTTGGGACTAGGATTAGATTACATTATTGAAATGACGACCGTACCACAAGGTGGGTATCTTAAGCCAAGTATGAATGCGAAGCGAGTGTAGAATGATTGTGGCGCGATCTTGTAGTCTTGTTACTGACTAAGGTTGACATATTCCTTAGACAGGACTGTTAATTAATAGCCCAACAGTCAATGGGACCTACAGTTTAACGTGGAATCCGATCCACTGCCTCAGAAATACGAACTGGCTACGAACTCGATCGGACCATTTTACAAGTGTTATCGTGTTCACAGACACATATATACAGAAAACTTTGACGACTATTGTTTTTGGTCTCAAAAGACGAAAAACATGGTCCCGGGCTTAAGTCTTGCCATGAGACCTACGGTAATAGCGTATTCCCTATGGGAAATTCGCTAAAAATACAAGGAAGTTGGGAAGCAAAAGTTTTTATAGGTGAATGCGATACAGTATTAAAAATAAAATTGGAAATGTTCGAGTTTTAAATATAAAAAAGTCCTTAAGTAAATAAAATAAACTAATAGAATGGTTGTGATTTTTCATTTGAGCTTTACAAGCGGTTTGTTTATAGGGCAGTGTTTATGTTTGTCGGAATGAAGCTGGTCTTCCACCCTTGTAAGCCCCGGGGTGCCGTTACGGCCCCTACCGTTTAAACACACCTGCCCCCCTCTACATCATACACTGTTGTTAATCACATATACGACCCTTTGACGCTGCACTGGCAGAAAAATGTATACACGTTCATCAGTTTTAATAAATAAACCCCAAATTATTCACAAAAACCAGTTTTGAAATACGGGTTTTTTAAGTTGGTATCTAACCATTTTGACAAAGTTATGTCCTCGTTCTGGTTGGGGGGTAGCAGTTAGCGTGGCGTCATACTTTGGTTATAAGAACAGCTGTTTAGATGAACTAAAACACTTGTTTTAGACATATTAAGCATGATATAACATATTTCCCATAGGAAAATAAATAAAAACAGTTTTACGTTGGACATGAGAAATACTATTTGAATTACCTTAAAATTAAAATAAACCAACACAAAAATATTGGTATTTACAATATGCTCGAAGATCTATCCGGCAAGAATCCATAAGTAAGAATAGTCACATTAACTCATAAGAGACTTACACTATAAAAGGGGCTGTTTATTCATTTTATATCACAATTTTCTTTTTTTTCTCTTTAATTTACCTATTTTCATTGAGTTTTTTTATTGAAGTACTTATTGATACTCGGATGTATTAAAATAGCCTAACGGCGGCCTTTCCTGTAGTCCAGCTACTTAGAGGTCACAAATTGAGGATTGTTATAAGCGATTATAGGTAAATATTGAATACATTCATCCGCAAAGACTTTCTTCAAAATAAGACCAGTTCGTAATTCAGAGGCAAAAATTGTTGTTGAGATCCCACATTAAACTGTCAGACAATGAGATTCCATTGACTGTTGGGCTATTAAATAACAGTCCTGTCTAAGGAACATGTGAAGCATAGTCTGTAACAAGATTACGGGATCGCACCACAATCATTTTACACTCATTCTCATTCATACTTAACTTCTAATTCGTACCAGGGTAGATCGCTTTTTTTAAAAAAGGTAATACTAATAACAATACTGTGTAGTAACGTAACCTTTCAACATCCAAAAACGGAAAAGTAGCAATATTAATAATCATTTATGTTAAGGCTCTACAACTAGATGGTTTGAAGAAAAATCCTATACAAACATACAAATTTTTCCTTGCGATCCGTCAGTTTAATTTAAACCAATATGGAAATTAAAAATCAAGTACAAAACCTATTTGAATAATAAGGTCTAAGAAACATGTCAGCCTTAGTCAGTAACAAGACTACAAATTTGAACCTGTGTTGATCGCCATAAGTGTTAAAATTTATTTATATATATTTCAATCATTTTGGTTCGAGTGAGAAGCTGTGAAACATGAGCTTGCAGCAAGCGCTGCGATCTGAAGTGTTTTTCGAGTATGACATTTGGCAAAGCGACTTCAAAGTATTTTTAGCGAACCTTTGGTGCATTCTGGCTCACATAACATCTGCGTATATACATACACACGCACACACACAGACAACCGTTGGAGACTCGTAGGCCCTAGAAAATCTTTAGTGTTTGTAAAATAAAGGCTGAACTGGCTGGATTTTTCTATTTTTTATTTCGTTCGTTTGAAGGTCTTTGGTTGGATCCTAAAAGATTTTCGTTTTTAGTGATATATAGTAAAATATCCGTTTTACTTATAATTTACCACACCAGTTTTTGACAGGTACTGTAAAATAATTATTTGAACCGAGGCAGGCCCTAGTAATTCATATTTTATCATGCTTTCCTGATGGAAAAGTGCTAATGGGAAAGCTAAGCGCTGACGTTCACATAATTACAACTCCAAAAAACTACTTAAAAATTAATGAAACAGAGTTGTCAATTGGTATACTTGGTCTCTGGACCTTAAACGACATGTTTTCACCCGAGCTCAAGTTTAACAATCGAAGTATAGCCAATGTAATGAAAAGAGCTTGGGTGAAAAAGCCTCTATTGGTTCCAGTGACGAATTATATTTCTTGTCTTACTGAAAAATTATATTTAAGTTAAAAAAAGCAAAAAAATAAAATTTTAAAAAGTATTTACTTTACAACTTTGCTCGTAAATCGCTTCCACATTTTCTTACAGATGGACTCATTCATTATTCAATAGTGCGGACGTTAATCCACACAGGAGAATATCCCAACCATCGACCGACCATCGCTTATAGCTATCCACAATTCGTGACCTTCAAGTAGCTGGATTACAGGACACGCAACCGCCCCAGTCTTTCCTTATTCTTATAATTAGTTACATGTTAATCTTTTAACATGTAACTAATTTAATGATCGATGAATGCAAGAGACGACTTTATGTTGTTTTTTAATGAAAAAGGCAAGTTTCCAGCCATATTTTAGAACTAAAAGTCATATGTTCCCGCGTAGTACGAGGAAATAATTTAAATAAATTATATTCCCTTGTGATAAATTTATCACAATATTTGTCGAGTTGGATGTAACACGTTGCCTCTAATCACCTATTGCCACTATTTCTCACGGGATACAATATAACCACGGATAACAACCTCGAATACTTCCCGCGTCCTGTGGGAACGATGGGGCGCCCACGGAGCTGATCGGGCCTTTTTCGGAGGTCCGAGAAATTTCAGCGCCCACCAACTGCGCCTCCACCTCCATACCTGGCTATCTTCATCTCCGAGGTTCCTATGTTTTGGAGTCGCCGCCAATTAGAGACTTTCTTGTAGTCGAGTGGGCGGATGAGTGGGGTTGTCGGATAACAGAAGGAACCCCGCTACCGGATGGGGAACAGAGTTAAAAGGTGTTCAAAGGCATGGAAACTAAATCAGGAAAGCTTTTACACTGGAAATATCCAGTGAATTTTAAGGAATTGCGTAAATAGAGACAGAATCTCTTCAAAGAAAATGTTTTTATTTCAAATACATCTTCCGCATCCTCGCGAAAAGTTTCGTTGAATTTTATTTCCAAGGATTAAACTGATTCAAGGATTACTTTAAATAACTTACTCGTTATGAAAAAAACTTTAAACCGATTGAAAATGAAACTTAAATTAGTTTGACCTTTTAAAGTTTTGAAGCGTAGTACATTTTAAAACAAAATGAAAAACTGTGACGATGTATTGACGTGGGAGTTTTATTTAAAGAATATGCTTATTCAGGAATTTTCTATCGCTAAACTATGGGTTAAATGTTCGTGTACCCAGGTGGTCAATTTTTGTATACTGAATTGTTACTGTAAAAATATCAATAATTTTAATTTGTTTCAAAAGATAAATGGCTTAAAAAGTTTGACGTAATTTATATCTGAGAAAATTCGTAAATAAGAACCAACTTTAATATCGGCTCATTAAGAGTCTGCCTCAGTGGTAGCCATCTTGGATTTTAGTCTCGTAAGAGCAATGTTAAATTGTGGCGCCTATATCTCCTTGACATATTGTCATAAATTAACGGAAGAGGTGTCAAATTAAAGGTATTACAGTCCTCCAGGGCACCACCTTACAGAACTTCTTATTTTCCGTCTCAATAAAAAATAATAATGATTTATTTTGTAAAATATTCCTGGATTTTTGTTTTTATATCAAGTTAAATTTTTGAACATATTAAAAGGTCATGCCCTTGAGCCACATCTCATCAATGTACTTCCAAAATTTCACATCGATACTTTGATAATTAACGCCACTACAGACGACAAAGTGAAGGTATGTTCCGCCAGAATTTAACATTGCTCTTACAGGACTAAAATCAAAGATGGCTACCAGTGATGCAGACTCTTAAAGTAAAGAGGGGTCTTGTACCAGGTCACTTCGTAACTAAATCAAGTAAGGTTTTAAAATTAGAATATTTAACTTGAAGCGTCTTATTCAAACATAGTTTAACATAAAGAAAGCAGCCAGACATTCATAGAGGTTTTAACTACCTGACCAACTTGGACTGACGAGACGCGACTTCGGCCATCAGGGTTCACATCACGTGCTTCGCCCACGTTTCAGTGACGGAATGTTGGTATTGTTGTGAGACGGAGATAGTACAAGACGCAATGGGTGGCAGGCTGGAATAATATTCATGAAGGTGTTATGTTGAAAGTGAATACGAGGCTTTTACTGTTGAAAAATTCCAAAGTGACGTAACATGTATTTTAAGAATATCTAAATTATAACTCCTCATTCAATTAAACATTTACACCTTAAATAATAAAAAGATAACTTAAGATACGACTTTTTGACCCATCTTGTTAGAAACAGAATCTAAAACTCATTTTTTCTGAATGAAAAACAAAATAATATTTTATAACACATAAAATAATAAGAATTAGACTTTAGGAAATTGATATACTCTAACAATAATTGAACTGTGTGCCATGTATGAATGGTCAGTCCGGGTGAGTTTTTTTAAGTGATCAATAGCTAACTTTTTTAATTACACGACTTAGCGCACACTTTAAATTTGAAACTTGATCGATTTCAATTTGGCTGCCATGTTTCGAAATAGCATCTAACTTTAAAATGTCCATTGAAGGACTCTGTGTTTTCTTTTCTTTTTGGATGCTACTCTCTCAAATGAAACATTTATTATATTGTGTGTTTTTCAACATCTCTAATGGTTTTTTAGAAGCTTTGACGACTTGAAGATTTGATTTCTTTGATATGAGGTTTGTCTATTTTTCTATGATAATTTTTTACCATTCAAATATTGTTTCAATGGTATAAAATAAATCAAAACTTCAAGTCCTCGTAGCTTCTAAACCATTAGAGATATGAAAAACACCCAATATCAAAACTGGTTTATTTTTAAGAGTAGAATCCAAAAACCAAAATAAGATACAGAGTATTCCAAAAGACATTTTTATGTTATCCGCCATTTTGGAAAATGTCGGCCATATTGAAAAAAATCTGAAATTTTGTATTCCTGAGTGAAACTTAAATTTTGAGCAGGTTCCAAATTTAAAGCGTGGTGCTTTAAGTCGTGTAAAATGTTATAGGATCACTTTAAAAATTCACCGGTAAAAGTATAAAGTATATCCATAAGTACGATTATCGTATAATGTGTTAATAGGATCATATCGACTACAGTAATTTGATATTGAATAATCTGTAAATAAACTTGGTTCAAATTAATCTTATTTCTACTCTCGGGCTCGTATTATTATAAAAAGGAATTGTTTTTAACCAAGTCAACATTGCACTTTTAATTAAAATATCTCTAAACTGGAAACGCCATTGAGCAAGCAGAACCAACCGCGCGGTGATTTCATTGAATAGGTCTCTCAAAGGTCGGGTTTATCGCCATCTGAAAACCCTATTCACAACAGGTTTCAAGTACCAGTAGTAATTAATTAAATTTTTAAAATAATAGTATTTTCTAAACTTTAATGAAATATTAAATAATCTTTAGGCCTACTTATAGTATACTTCTCCTAAACTATTTACATTTTGTTTGTTGATATGAGTTGTAATCCAGTGTTTTTTTTGTCTCGGATAGCCTGTGGATGGTAGTGGTTTGGGAACTGAAATAGTATTAACACCTGAATGTTGGAAAAGTTTTGATAGTCTAATTCCTCCAAAATCCATTTGAAAATATTTTTCAATTTGAAGTTATTATAAATTCGTGGCAAAGCTAGCATCAAAACAAATGTGTAACTTTAATTTTGATTAACATCTACCATTTTGTTCTGGAATTGTAGGAATGGCATCTGATTCAGAAGTTAACTCCAGTGTCTTCAGTAGAAAGGACATTAACAAATCAGCTGTTTTCTTCCCAGGGAACTCCTGAATATTTCGGTGGGTCCTCAGGACGTAGTGTGAGCATAACCCCTCCTCTAGCCAGGTGAATAGAATCCTTATAATCACCCAAAAAGTATCCAATTCTGTTATAAATTCAAAACTGACCTCACATTTTGTTCGAACCTTTAAAATTCATTACTAAGACATTACTTAGACTTGGATCAGGTGTGTCCTGTAATTCAGCTACTTGGAGGTTACGAATTGTAGATAATTGTGAGCGATGGTCGGTGGATGTGGTATTCTCTTTTGTAGATAAACGTCTGCACTATTGAATTCCACGTTAATTCGTTAAGACCATCCTCATTATTAGACCAGTTCGTAATTCAGAGGCAGTGGTTCGGACTCCACGTTAAACTGTAGGTCCCTTAGATATACCATTGATTGTTGGGCTATTAAATAACAGTTCTGTCTAAGGAACTTTTCATAGTTGGAACGTTTCATCCCTACCTGGGAAGGTTATGCTTTCAGTTAAAAGTATAGAGTACTAGCCAAAGTACCCGTTCTTCGCACGGGTTAAAAAGGCTGAAAGGTGTAGGCTCTACTGATACATTTAAGTTATTGTTAATTAATTCTTTATTGTTTACAAAATGACAAAACACGAGTGTCTACAACATTTCAAAGTAACATCTGTCAAATATTGGGAGAGGATAAGGATTAATGTAATAGAGGCAGTCGTCGGAAAAAACTTAAAATCTACCATTCCGCTATTTCAAATAATTCACTAATTTCAATCCAGCAGTTCATCTGAAAAATCAACTTTATTTCTTCTTCTTCCCGAACTGTTCAACATATAGTGCAAACGGATGTTGTCATTAGAAAATGTAAACATTGAAACCTAGGACGGTCACGGCAGCTCTTTCTTCTTCTTCTTCCCGAACTGTCAAATTTTAGTGTTCACAGATGTTGACATTCAAGTAATTTTATGTTTTCATTCTTTGAAAATGTAAACATTGAAATTTAGGACGTTCATGGGGCGTAGCCCGAGGGGATTTTAAGGGAACTAATATGCCTATGTGTTGCATGAGTTTAAGATCTAACTTTCTGTAAAACTGCAAACCGGTCGGTTCAGTATTTTTCGCATTTACTTGCCACAACAAACCCACAAACAAACATACAGAAACCACCTCTTCTTTATAATATTATAGATTTAACTTCATCAAAAGCCAAACTGTTATAAACTCCTACGACAGCACTGGTACATGGTAAATAGAAAAGTAAACATCGTATGGCAGTTTAGTAAACAGTTTTAGTCCTGGCGCGATGTAGTGTTCAGTGTCAATGGCAAACACATGGCCAACTGTGCAGACGGACGGACGGACGGACGGGCGAACAGCTGGTCAGGGATGCGCTAATTAACAACGGTTATGGCCAATTAAACCCGAGAGCTTGATTAGCGGTTGTTGAACTTTTTATGACCTCTGATGACGATCTTGGCACGCGTCAAGAAATAAAAAGTCCGAAGTGTCTGGGCGTTGATTTGCTTAACGCTACACGTGTTGTAGGGGGGGGGTGAGTGAGTGGGAAGACTGGGGGGTTTACTCTCGGATTAAACATTTTAGATACCCAAGTTTGCGCTGTAATTGAGCTACAATAGGGTTATAAAAATACAGAATATATAAAAATATCATAAATTTAATTCTTCGTACACGTACGTCTAAGTTTATAAGTAGACCTATTTTTTAATTTTTAGTGCTTCTTTAATGAGGCTAACTAACAAAATTATACAACTTGTTACATTATTTTTATTATTTACTGACATTTTAGAACATTACACAGTAACCAAATTGCATTTATCGTTACTCTTCGTTGCCATTATTTTAATTTCTTTCAGAAAAGCTTTAGAGAGACAATTTTTTTATATAAATTGGTAGATGGTTGTACATAAAAAGGTTCCAAAATAAATATTAGTGTTTAAAAATCTCTTGATTGACTTTTGGAGTTATGACAAACAAATTATTTTAACTCATTTTATTGTAATAAAGGATTCAGTAACCATTAATTCCAAAAAAAAATAAAATAGGTCGGAACCCTAAATACGACGAGACTTTGAATTAGCAGAAAATCTAATTAAAATACAATGGAAACGAGCTTTCTCTCTTATTTTTGCCGAGGATAATTCTCAAAAAGTGATTGTGAAGTCAGATCTGAATCTATTAATTAAAGTTTTAAAAGTTCCTTCTTAATATAATGAACTGGTCTCTCTATACGTAATAGCGTATAAAAGAAGGGTAGAGTATTTTAATCAGAGTTTATTCGCAATTATTTAAAAAAATAGAATTTTCTAATTGACAGTTCTGATTGTAAGCTCCAATTGCCATTGCTTAATTGTCGTCACAATAACAATGTCCACGTATGCAATCCTCAGTATGAAAAATAATAAGAGTATTTTTTCATCCTGAAACTGTACAAGGACCAAACAACTCCTAGACGACTGGACAACTGGTTTGTAACTCCTAGACAAGAAAAAACTGAGCAAAAAAATATGATTTGTCTCGTTGTGAAAAAAAACTTCCCCGACCAACCTTGGTGAATGTATGCGGTTCCAACTGGTGATGTGAACAACCGATTGAAAAACCTCAAATGAATCGGTTGTTCTCCAGCAACCGATTCAATCGGTTGGAGTCTTTCCAATCGATGGATTGAATGAACGACTGAAAACAGTCAGTCTTGAACAGAATTAAAGTAGTCAGTCTTAAACAGACTACAGTCAGACTTAAAAGAATAATTGGTGTTTGCATTTGTTCAATCATTGAACGTATGAAAACATTGTTTGACTGAATTCGATTATAAACTGGAAAAGCTACAAAAAATAAAACTTGTTACCAACTTATTTTGGTCTCATTAATTACAAATTAAATCACTTTAATTTTTAATATAGTTATATAGACTAATCCATCTCGATCCATCAAAACCTCGCCTAAACTGACAAGAATTGTTACTTGAGCTTTTGATTATATAACAAAACCTACTTTGAATCTTTAGCCTAAATTTAAATTTGAAAACAAATTATTACTTCTTCATGATCAGATTTGAAAAAACCCCTGTTTTGTAGTTGGTGTATTATGAAAATTTATTCGGTCATAAAATAGATGTACTGAAGCCAGTCAAAGAGTAAAAATCTGTATATTGTTTCAATGATACGTATATTGTGAAACAACTCGTGTATTAGTGAATATTAATAAAAACTGGATAGAATCTTTAAAAATCATAATAGCATAATAAATTATTCTATATCTTTTATTGGACTTTTCGAACGCGTCTATGTTTTTAACTACACAGCGTTTCTGGAGGTGGAGAAACTCCTCCCGTTTTCAAGTGATTACTGTACCTAATAATTTACAATAAAAATGTTAAAGTTCAAGTACCAGATATTAATTAAGATATATAAATAATATACTTATCTATCATGTACAACACAACTATATTGATAACACAACAAATAACCTCAACATTCCACCTCTAAGCTAGCGGGGCGACACAAGATCACAACTATGAGAACGAGAGTTGGGTTATAAATATAGCTTTTTTGTTTTGTGCATGAAAGATAAGTATATTATAATTGACAACATGATATAATTATTATCCGTAATTTCAAATTTTTAATGTAAAATAGTAGGTAATCACTTGAAAACGGGAGGAGTTTCTCCACCTCCAGAAACGTTGTGCAGTTTAAAACACAGACACATTGGAAAAGACCAATAAAATATATGGAACTTCTCGTGAGTTGTTTCAATCGGATCATTCGAATAAAAACCCGATTGAACGAGAAAATCAACCGACTGACAACTCGGTTGTTGAATTCAATCGGTTGTCCCATAACTCTGATGACTGTAACGGTGGCTTGGGAACCGAGAACATCCGAGTTGAAATCGCTCACCACAATCACGAACCTCAACAAGGCTTCATTACCCCGGTATTGGCTCAACGATTCAACCGAGGATTCCAGGAGCGAGGTGGTTTGGTGGTGAAAAGGAGGGGGAGAAAACGACCCGGGCAATTGCCTTAACATAAGCCTTGGGTTAGGTTCTCCAACTATTTACTGTTAATTTACTTTGTGTTACTATGTGCTTTACAAACAATAATAATAGAACGTAGTACATTTAGCTGTAAAGTTTGTGGCTATAATATTTAAAAATGACGTAATTAAGTACTAAACTAATTACCGTTGTCATAATCAGTTTGTCATTTGTATTAGACTTAAAATGACATTATTGAAGTATTATCTTTTATAAATTGTACAAACTGAGGTTTAAGTGTAACGATTGAATTTCAGTTACATCGGGAGTTAGTTCATTATTAAAGGGGATTTATATAAATAAAGATTAAATGGTTTATATACCTCTATATAACAATCTTAGTAGTTGAAGTGGCGCAACTATAGTTTCGTCCTAGTTAGGCCATCATCAGGCACAAGGATAGTAATTTCTTGAATTTTCACTTCATTAAATAAAACTTGAACAAATAAAGATTCATTCCATTAGTTATTAGATCTGGAGATCTTAACGGAGCAGATAGCACAACTAAAAATCAACGCATAAAATTATAGTCAATGGGTTTGCTTTGTGTATTAAAAATAACTAAGATTTCAACTAAGAGTTTGCTGTACAAGCAAAATATTTCGTTTTAGTACGATAAGAAGAATGATAATTTTTTCAAAGATGGTTGAGCTTTCAAATTAGTGCTTGTCTAGGGAATTACATTATTATTATATTTTATTCTTTATAATAATCTAATGACCATTAAATTATATATGATAATTAAGATGTATTTTTTTAAATATAGAAATTTAAATCATTTGAAATTTAATTCTCTAGATACCTTTACACCTTCCTTTACTTTCCATTTCCAATTTACCTTTAATTTGACACCCCAACCATCTTTTACGACTCGAGTATCGAGTCACAAAGTTAACTTTGGTCATAAGGTATTAAATTCCTAAACAGCAAAAGTACGAACTTTACTCTTTGACTCTTAAGGAAGGATATTCTTAAGACCGTCAACATTATTTTTAAACGTTTTGTAAATAAAGTTTCTTAACGTAACTTACATAATGGTAACAAAGATTATTTGTCATGATACTATGATTTAAAAAATGCGTTTTAATAATTCAAAATTTCAAAAATCATTACTAGGGAAAGATGAGAACCATGCTGTTGATGCTGCGACAAATTTTCAAAAGAGAGGAAACGAGTCAGGAAAAATAGCGACAAAACAAATCTGTAAATGCACGTGTGTCGTGAGCAATGCCAGCTGAACTGTCCAGCTGCATGGAGTGGATGTGGGAATGTGCAATAGTACTGTGAGTAGCGCGCTCGAGTGTAAGTACACAGGCACTGTGAGGGTTTGGACGGTGGCAAGTCTTGTAATGCAGTTACGGTTGCAAATTACTGTGGATAGTCATAAGCGATGACCAGATACGATATACCCTGGCATGGATTAACATCCGCACTGTTGAACACTACGTTCATCCACAAAGACCATCCTCATAAAAGTAAAACTTTTGGTTTGGATCCCACGTTAAACTGTGGGCCTCTTAAATGACTTTGGATGATGTGTTATCAATAATTAATAACCAGATTACAAACCATTTATTAAATACAATTTATTTTTGTTATGTAGATGTGGAAAAAGACTACAATATCACACTACAACAATTTCTCATTTATACTTGGATTAAAATACGTACTTGGTTGGTCGCCATTTCTGTAAAAATATCTAATGTAAGTGATGTTATGTGTGGGAGCAGTGTACTAGCACAGTGTGTGTGCTGTTAGTGCAAAATTCTCTCTTACCATATGCTATAGAAATAAACTCTATGAGAGATAATCCAGAGAAATATGAAACAATCTAACATTAAGATTTTCTATACGCTTTTACGCCTTAAAACGTTCTCTAGGTTCGTATATCTTTGTGTTAAGAGAGCTACCAGAAATAATGGACTCACGGGACTGAAACATGGAATACGTTATTGTATGAGAGGTATTTTCAGTCTGCCTTAGAGCCCTTTTTGCATACGTTATCGGACGGACGATCAAAATACGTGCGTTCTTAAATATATTGGGCATTTAATGGAATAAACTTAAAAAACAGACGACAGTGCGTACATGCCCCTATTTGGTCAAATCCATGTATAGAACGTCCGTGTTTTTAACGACCATCCGAAAATTCATGCTTACAAGGGTCATACTCCAGATAAACAGATATTGGTATTTTCCATTCAAACCTCAAACCAATTTAAGTCTCTGATCTAGAGTTTGAACAAACCGGATTGATAGACTAATAAAACATTTAATTCCCTGTGGGAAATAGTTTAGATCATAGATATGTCTTAACGGTATGATTTTAGTTCCTCTAAATAACTGTTCTCATAACGACATGACGTCACTTCCGTTCCACTTTTTGCGTCTCGTAAATTACAAACCCTACCAAACCCAGAGCTTGGACATAACCAAGTCAGAAGTTATCATTTTTATAATCTGGACAAATAAATAAACGTGTGTGTTATGATACCTATCAAAAGTTAGTCTCTTTGTAGTATTTTTAATTTACTAAAACAAATATCCATCCTTGTTAAGGCTTTCTCGGATTTCTATAAAAACATATAACTCAGGTGTGTCTGGTGCTGAGTGAGAAGTTATTCTGTATCATAGTGAGGTTTCACAGCGCCCACCGAGATCTCAAGTTGCACTTCCAGAGAGTGAGGCTTGTGTTAACTCTTAAAAATAAAGTCTTTTTATCTAATTTGTTATTTATTTAAGTGTCAATCAATCCAGCTCAAAAGAGAATAAAGGTTTCTGGATCGAAACCAGTGGCTTTCTTGTCAGATAATGAGCGATCATCTCTAGAGGGTTGTCTTTGAGTCTCCGTGACGAGTGGACGTGATTGGTTTCTCATGTGTGTAATGGTTAGTGAATGGTTTGTTTGCAAGTTTTTTTTACTGCATTATACTTTTGTGTTTTCAGCTTTATACCGGCTAAGTCCGGATTATGTGTTAATTGTGTTTTGTTTTAGATATTAGTTCACCTGAGGACGGGATCAGATTATAGATCCCGAAACGTCGCGAAACTTAATCTTGATGGAAAATGTTCGCAATAAAATCTAAATAACATAAATCCACCATCACCAATAATGAACTTCAAACAATGGAACACCTCTAGCTAGCCTATGTGGCTCGCCTCGGTACGGGTACAATCCCTCGTTGGCTTTAAAACAGGCCCTATGCCGTTAGTAATGAGCAGTTGAAGTTTTGTAATCCTCCTTCCAGATTTATGGCTATAAGGATCCACTAAGCCAGTTTTAAATCTCAGCTATCATGAGCCAAGTCTTGATAGAGACGAGATAGTTTCCTTAACGGGTAGCCACAGTACTTACAGTTACTTTAATAACCGTGTTATATAAACAGTGTTGACACGTCATAGTTCACTTCATCTCTACAATTAACAGCCTCATTTTTACACAGTACAGTAAACGTTCCCGATCCGTGATGGAACATTGTGGCGTAGTGGTTCGAGTAAATCTTTCTATTAGCGGGTCTCGAGGCAGCACAAATTACAAACCGGGACCCAGCCGAGCATGTGCACGTGTGCAACGGCGGCGCTACAGCACAGCTGTGAGCTGGGGCAGTGCGGTAACGGATTACCTGACTACACTAGCAATCAGCTGATCTGGAACTGTCTGACGGTCTTGGGAAACCGAGTTACCACACTGTCTGCTCAGATAGAGCATTTTATACACGGTTCACCTTAATATTTTCTTAGCAATTGGATTATCAATTGATTCAGCTTTGACGGCCCTTAGGTTGTGTCAGTCGTCTGATAAAATTGTATCCTAATTTCAAATATTGTATTCACTTCCCTGTCGTAAATAGGTCAGGTAATGGATATGTCTAAACAGCTGTCCATATACAATATGACGTTCTGACGTATGACGTACAATATTGCGTTCAGTTCTGTTCACTACACAATGTTTTATATCTTTTAGCGAATATCCCATAGGGAAGAAGCTATTACCGTAGGTCTCATGGCAAGACTTAAGCCCGGGACCATGTTATTTTTTTCTTTAGGTGCCCAGAGTCCAAAAACAATAGTCGTTAAAATATATATATACGTATATGTGTTTGTGAACACGATAACTCTCGTAAAAATGGTCCGATCGAGACCAAATTTGGTAGAGGTGTGTATTCCTACAAATGCTCGGACGAGTTCGTTAACCAGACATATCGGTCTATGGGAACGGGTAGTTTGGGGGGGTTTTGTACCCCAAAATGGTTTTTTTTGCGTTTTTTACATGTAATTTTTAAAAATTTCTAACTTTATATTTCACCATTGGAATCAGCTTAAAAAACTACACAATCAAGTTCCTTAAAGTTTTTCTCTATCTCCAATGGTTACCGAGCTATTAAAAAATCTAAACACAGTACGTTGTATTGTGGGGCTCCAATGATAATCTTATGGAGGATAGGGAAAAATTAATATTTCCCATATTAATCAATATTTTTGGATAAAACTTGATATTTAGCTTCATGTGGTTGAGGTCTATCCATTTATGCTTAAAAATCATAGTTTATGTGTTTATCATGGCAGCAAACCTGCATACTCTTTTCCCATGTTAAACTTATGGAGAATAGGCAAACTCCTTTATTTATGGACAGATGTTGATGAAAGTTGGTATAAATGTTAAGATAAAAAATATTTATGGTAGAAATGCCTACTTTCAGTGTTCCTCACAGCAGCAAACCTGCACACTCTTTCCCATGTTAATCTTATGGAGAATAGGCAAATAATTATCATGTTTATGGACAGATTGTTATAAAACTTGTCATATATTATTATTATTATATTATTGATTTGAAAATTCTCTGAGTACGCAGGTCTGCTGCGACGGGGTTATTATGCATTTCACTGTAACTAAATGAAACTTTGTAACATAAAATAAGAAAAATATAAAAAAAATGTACAAAATTGTTGAAAACATTTAGCGGTCCTAAAAGGGTTTTAATTTTTAAAAAGAACTATTGAGCCTCTAAAAAGGCTTTGCCTAAAGAAACCCTAATATTTATCAATCTCTTGTAATATTTCCGGTAAATTTTTGTTCATGAAAACTTGTTTTTTTGCAGTTTTAAAAAAGAAGTCATCCTGGTATGTGTTCAATGACGTTTTTTTTTTTTTTTATTTTTTTTTTTTTTTTTTTTTTTTGTTTTTTTTCTTTTTTTGTTTTTTTTTTTTTTTTTTTTTTTTTTTTTTTTTTTTTTTTTTTTTTTTTTTTTTTTTTTTTTTTTTTTTTTTCTTGTTTTTTTTTTTTTTTTTTTTTTTTTTCTTTTTTTTTTTTTTTTTTTTTTTTTTTTTTTTTTTTTTTTCTTTCCAAAATAAATTTAACTATACATGTTTAGTATCGTACCTTTTATTTTATTGTTATATTAATGTCTAAAACTAAAATATTTAAACAACTGATACAAAAAACCTAAAGGTACCTGGACCGGATGGAATTCCAGCTGAGGCTCTACAAGCCACCCCCAAATGTTGCTTCACATTTTAATGCCTGCTTTGCGACTGGGGTGTGTCCAAATTGCTCGACTAACGCGAGGCTCGTCATAGTTGACAAGGTTTATGAAGGGAGCTTCAACCCGCCGCGGTCACACAGACATGCATTTTGGATGTCGTGCTCTAAAACAGGTAGCAAAATATCTGAGATTGGGCAGACATTGCTGCAAACAGCAAAAGTATAATACTTTAGGGGACAGGTTAACAAATAAATTAAAATTCTAATTAGATAGATAGCTATGAATCAAAATGTGCTTTTAAATGACACAAATTACAACATTATGTATTGTACACCGGCATTGTACACCGTTCTTATACATTTTATACTTTGTACTTTAATCTGAAATAGCAACTTACCCAGGTAGGTTATTGTTACTGACTAAAGCTAACACGTTCCTTAAACAGAACTGTTAATAAATAGTAACGGTACATAGCATATATAAGGGACCTACCGATTAACGTGTACAAAATCTCGAACTTCTTGCTTAGTAACAACCAATGATATAACCTATTTCGTACAGGCAAGTAAATACAAACATTTTTGTATATTTTTTCAGCTTTATGCCGGTTAAGTTAAGGTTTTTATTATACTTTTAATTGAAATGGCGACCTACCCAGGTAGGTATTTTAAGCCAAGTATGAATGAGAAACGAGTGTAAGATGATTGTGGCGCGATCTTGTAGTCTTGTTACTGACTAAGGATGACATGTTCCTTAGACAGGACTGTTAATTAATAGCCCAACAGCCGATGGCAACTAATGGACCTACAGTTTAAAGAGGAATCCGAACCACTGCCTATGAATTACGAACTGGCCTAATTATGAGGATGGTATTTGCGGATTAACGTAGTATTTAATAGTGCGGATGTTAATCCACAAAAGAGAACACTACACCCACTGACTATCGCTCACAATTCGTGATCTCCAAGTAGCTGGATTACAGGACACGCCACGGTTCCAGTCTAGATTATATCAACACTTATAGGAAGTGAGTAAAAGAAGACAGGTAAAACAGACTCTTAACTGAGATGTTCTTTGAATCAACGAATTTTTCACAAAACTGTTGTTTTAATAACAGAACATATATTTTGGAAATACTAAATCTGATGATTGGATTAATGATTGAAAGATTACGTCTGACGATTCATATTAGCTGCAATAATGACGACTATGGTCCAAGTAAAAGCTATGAGGGACCAGTAAACAATGACCACACCTTGAAGAAATCATATTCCAGCTCTAGAGGTTACCTTTAGCTCATTAATCAAGAGTAAGGAAATCTAATTCAATCATAGTCAGACATTAGAGAAAGTTGGACCGTCTGAATATATCAAGGCAGAACACAGCGCTTATTATCAGCATCGACAACATGATGAAATTTATGGTCAAACCCTGGGATTCAATTAGTTCACTTTCTTACTGCGGCCAAGCTGAATTTCACCAGGAGGGGGAGAAAGCAAGAATTAACCTGAATCTTGCTATCAGCTGTTATTTACGACAGTGACAGTAGTAAACCGATGTAGACGCACAGATCGTGTCTACTTTCAAATCTATTGCACCTGTTTCGATATTTTTGATATTCAGACAGTAGCTGATATATCATAGTGTTATATAGTGAGATTTGTTTTCTACCAGATGACCCGACAGACGTTGTCCAGTCTTTAATGTGAATATTTAATGTGAAATGGAATAAATATATGAAAAAACAAATGTTTTTTGGTAAAACTAAAACTTGAAAGATATATAAAATTTTTGGTTCACATCAGAGCACAGTTAGATGAAAAGATTCCAGCTCAAATTACAATACTTTTTACCTCGGTTATTAAAAAAGCTTTGAACTAAGTAGTTTCTAAATCCTTGACAAAATGAAAACCAAAGTGTAAACAAAAAACACACATTTTCAACTCATTCAAATCTTAGTATTGGTTACATATGATTAAGCCAAATGGCATTGGAAATTTCCAAATATCAGGTGCTGCCATCTAGCGTATGAATTGGTAATGGTTTGGGATTAAAGATTTCTAGAGAACGTTTTCCCTCAAATTCTTATATTAATGATTTATATGTTCACATATTATACATTTTTTATGTGTATAGTTAAGAATATTTCTAATAACATGGTCACTGTAACGTATTATATGAAATAAAACATTAAAATATGGAATCTAATTCCAAAATTACATCTTACATATTGTAAAAGAAATATAATTACCGTACACGTTTTCTTAGTGTGAGTTCTAATAGTCTATCCTTCGTTATTCTACTTGTGACAACAACAAAGATAAAAATGCTTCACTCAGCTGATCGTTCGTAAACACTGTGGTGTAAATTTAAACGCTAAATAATAGTATACATTTGATCCTGTAAAAGAAACTTGTAACATTTACGGACACCCACAAGATTTGCTTCAAAGTATGACCCAGAAGATTGTACTACCACCACTGTCAGATGTTGTGAGATTCAGGAATCAGGACTTTGAAAAGATTCGTCAGAGCTGCTCGGAGCATGACATTCTGTTTGAAGATTGTAAGTTCAACCCCGAAATTGGAAGTTTAACATGGAAGCGGCCTTGGGAGATAAATACTTCCGCTTGCTTCTTCCAGGATGGGACGAAGACTTACGAGGTCCGACAGGGACTCCTGAACGACGGCCACCTCGCGGTGGCCATGCAAGCATTGACTTCCAGACCGGAACTGCTTCAATGGGTGATCCCCCCGGAACAGCAGTGCTCCAAGAACAACTGTGGAGTCGTCCACTTCAGGGTGTGGCAGCATGGGACTTGGTACGACATATGTGTGGACGATAGACTTCCCACTGACGGAGATGCGTTAGTCTACACACATTCCTATAACGACAAAGAGTTTTGGTGCGCACTTCTGGAGAAGGCTTACGCCAAACTGCACGGTTCCTACGAGGCTTTGCAGGAGGGTCACTGCGCGGACGCCATGGTCGACCTGTCCGGTGGAATCTCTGAACTTGTGTTGTTGGACCGACCGCAACCTGAAATCGGGGTTTTACTATCTAACGCTTACGATATGAATCTCTTGATGTGTTGTTCCATCAGTAAAGAATACCGCACCTCACGTGGCTCAGTTAATATTGTAGAGGTTGCTCACTACTGCATCACGGCCATCAAGCGAGAGTTAACATCAGACAAAGTTCTTGTCAAGCTGAGGAGTCCGAGAACTTTACATGATCTTATCAATGTTAGGAGTAGCCAACCCACATTGAAAAGTAAACATGTTCATTTTTCTGTTTCTGACACCGAGTGTGAGGTTGATAACGAAAGAGAATGTTGGATCTCGGAGTCGGACTTTGTTAATACCATGTCAACTTTAAGTATCTGCCATTTTAGTCCGGACACAGTGATGAACATCGACCACAATCTCGGATCTTCCGACACATGGTTCCTAAATTCATTCAAGGGGGAATGGGTGCGGGGATTGAGCGCTGGTGGAAAGGGGTTAGAAGCAATTCATAAAAATCACCAGTACCGGATCACACTGCATGCGGAAGACGAGAAAGACGACCCCTGGGCGTATTCCGTCGTCGTGTCCTTGATGCAGAAGTTTAAGACTCGCCAACAACAATGGAACCTAGGATTCAAACTGTTCAGATTGGAAAACGTAAGGTCATTACCATCTCATCTAGGTCACGAATTCTTCGTCAACAACCCTCACAACTTCGGAGTTCGATCACACGCGAACACGCGGGAGTTGGTTCATCGGCAGAGGCTTCTTCCGGGTGTCTACTGCATCCTGCCGTGCACCAAAAACAGTAACGAAGAAGGCAAGTTCCTGTTGAGGATTTACACGAGGGTGAAGACCTCGATGGAGGAGAATGGCCGCAGAGTGAGCGTGGGCCAGGCGCGTCGCATTGTCTCGGAGATGGTCCTGCAAAAGTTCATGCCAGTAGAAGAGGAAACCAACACTGACGAGGAAGTGGTCAAAATGTTTAGTAGCGTCTCCGACAGACATATGACTGTGGACTGGAGGGGACTCAAGTGGATTCTGGACTCCCACAATGTTGATACCTACAACCGGTCACAAGTCGTCAAAGTCTTCCACTCCGCTTACGAGAGGATATCCTCTTTATTTGGCTTGAACCTCTCGAACCCTCCTTCTTCAAATTCCACTCAAAGTGTATTTTCCAAGGAGCTTTGTCGTAATCTAATCACTTTATCAGCTGAGGACGATTCTGGTAAGATTGGATTTAATGAGTACGACCACCTCTGGTCACAAATATGTCAGTGGAAATTGAGTTTTAGTCTGCACAGCAAAAGGAAAGGAGTGTTGGAGGCGCAGCACCTTTGTGAGGCTCTGGAGAAAGTTGGGTTTTTCTTGGGTAAAGATGTGCTTGGACGATTGATTCACAAGTTCGCCGATGAGAACGGACACTTGGAGTTCGACGACTTCGTCATGCTTATTGTAACTCTGAAACTGCATATAAAGAATTTCGAAGGAACGGAAAAGGCACAAAATGGGCAAACTGTTGTCACTTTAAATGAGTGGATTAGAAGATCTATAACCACTTAGTTCTAGTATTTTTGTTTTTGTTATAATAAAATGCACTAAAATATTGGTTATTTACTAAAAATATTCAGCTGTGATTTTAGGAAAGAAGCATTCATTCTCTTAAACCGAGACAAGGCTTTTGTGTTTGTATCATGTAGCCTAATTGTATTTGAGATTATGTAAACAATTTCGTACTCCACGAACTAGACTAAAATATATTACCTTAGACCATCCAATATATGGATAGTCAAAAATATTACTCTATTAATAGCTTTTATATATTTTTATGGTTCCAGACACGCATATTATCTCACTTTTAACGCCATATAACGCTATCCATATAAATGGCTTGCGACCCATCCCAAACTAGAAACGAATTTTGAAAAGAAGACTTGTATGCACGATGGTAGCAACTATGATGTTAGTACCTTAGTTAAAAATTTGCAGCCATATTCGTCACCTGATGGGCACAAAAATATAGTTGAATAATTAAAATAACGGTACATTATTATGTAGAGGTTACTAGAGGAAAATTCCAGAAATTAAATTACCAGAGATTATTTTATTTACTCGATCTCTATTTTAAATTTATTCCATATCCTTAATTATTTTCTCAATGCAGCTGGATTAATTCAAAATTAGTTTGCAAAATTTAGAGATTTGTAGTTTCCACTTAAGGCCTAGACTATACAACGAAACGTTTAGCCTTCCCTTCTAAACCGGTAGGTGGAAGGTTTAACACCCCCATTACTTCATAGCAGGATAAGCGTACCTACTTAATTAGTATTCATTCTGAATTTTAACTAATATTGAGAATATAAGTTAGCTATTACCTAATTTTTTACCCAATGTTGGTATGTGAAACCCCTTTATTTCCCAACCTCCCTGCGACTGAAGTATTTTAACTATTTATTACAACGTTTTCCCTTCACATGTTTACCTCCTCACTTTGCTATTCCACATCTTAAAAGTAGTTAATTAGTTAGTTTATTTGTTAGTTAGTGAAGTGACAATGAATTAGAAATGAATGTAAGATGATTATGGCGCGATCTTGTAGTCTTGTTTTGAACAATAGTGACATGTTTCTAGACAGAACTGTTAATTAAGCCAGCCACAATGCTATAAGGGCCTACAGTTTTACGTAGAGTCCGAACCACTGCCTCTGAACTAAGATATGGTCTAATTATGATGATTCTATGCGGATTAAAACTTGGGTTGTTATTGAAACAACCCTGTCTCCGTAAACACGTTACACATAACAGTAAACAGTATATTATTCAACTATAAAATAATTGAAAATTCATCCTATTCTCTTAATGTTATTTCGAAATAAGTATCAGCTTTTCCAGTACCGACTGGACAACCGGATCACTCATTGTCGCATGGCTACATCAGAGTAGAACCGATGTGTTTTATAACCGGACACCTAATAGGGCAGGCAGCGTTCCGCCCCATGAAGCCTAGACTGTGGTTGTTAGAGTCGGTCTGTTGGGTTTATCCGGTACAATGACGATGACGATGACTGATATAACATGATACACAATCACTGTGATGCGAATGTAAACAGAAGCTCATGATAGACAACAATTAAGGATTCAAGTAAGGAATGTGTTGCGAGTCTAAATGATATTATACACGAGGTTAGGTGGATATATTACTAATAAAGAACAAAATTCCTAACATTGTCCTTTTTATACTGTCTAATACCATGTCTGTCTGACCTGTACCATGATCATTAAACTAAGAGTGTGGGTTCAAGAAGAACATACTTTACGTAGTTCACCCAGATCTGTAGTTAGTTTTATCAATACTGTAGTTGTTATAGAACCATAGTATTAATGTATGCGTGAAGTACCAGAGCAGTAAAATTAATTTTTCATTTAAATCCATTATTTATATGAAAATGTCTTACTTATTTAAAATGCCCATATCTAACTGGCTTTTGGGAATCTGTCCTGAACAAACTGAGACCTCTCATCCGGGCACTTCAACAATTAAAAGTGCCACAATCATTCTACACTGGAATCGAGGCTGAAATGTTCATACAGGACATTAATATAAACAGTTTATCTAAAATACCTTTTAAACGTAATGACTACTTTTGCCTCTAAATTACGGACTGGTCTGATTATGAGGAAGCTATTTGTAGATTCAATAGTGCGTACATTAAACAACATCACAGAACATTACATCCACCGACCACAGTCATATCTATCCACAATTCTTGACCTCCAATAGGCTTAACAGGACACGCCACCGTCTGGTTTAGTTATTGGCTACTGTGACCCGAGTTACAACAGAAACAAACTACGCCGACGTTATACATTCTGCTTCATGTACAACACTTGATTTAACTTACAGAACTACATTTTTAGCAAACGTTTAATTTGGGATGCATGCTTCCACTATTATATAATTGTATTTATCGTTATTTTGCTTACTTTATACAGCCATTAGTTAAGTGAAATATTTGGTTGGGAGACTAAGACTGAAGAAGTACGAAGAACACTAAGAAGTAAACCCTATTGATAAAAAATAAATGGCGAAATTTTGATTCCAAAACATCTGAAATATTCTAATCATCATTCAGTCGAGGTAGGTGTACTAAGTGACTATTGATGTTGCTCTGACTTAGAGCTTGGTCTGGCTCTGAAGATGAGACCGCGACGGGAGGCAAACCGCGCCGACAACAATGAAGCCTGTCTTTTGGCGGGAAACCAACCAGTTTGCAGCGGAAGGACATTGACTCAAACGTGCCTTTAACTCGATACGCTCCAAGGCCAATCGTGTTGACACCAAGAGTTTTAATTAAGAATTAATTATCAGTATTGGATGTATTAAAACGTTGCAGGATTTAGAAACCAGAAAAATATAATTATTTTGCTAAACTGTGACAGAAAAATCTATTATTATAACCCTTAATTTGTGTTAGTTATTAAAAACATGTTAAAGCTTTGGAAATAGTAAAATACTAAATTATATTACCACATCTTGGGCCGCTATGCTAAAATCTAGTATCAAATTAGTTACTATTTTAGACTAGAGCAGAGACATATTATATCATTGAGTATAACCGACTTTCATACGAAAATTGATTCAATGATTCAGTAAAACTACATTAGTTTAAACTAGACTTTTTGAAAGTAACCATACGTAAAATATTACCGATTATTAAAAATAATTTATACAATAAACGTGAATATATTCGTACACGTAGGAGTTTCAAATCAATCCTCCTCAAGCAGCAATGGTTTTAATGAATACTTGATTATTGTATATTGCATTCGGTGGTCAATGTGGGAGAAATAATTTGAGTATCACCTGACAAGTGTCATAAGAACTTTATGGGAATTAATTCTACTGTGAATTATTTTAAATCTTTAAGACATTTGTGTCGTAAAAACCTTTAAATTTGCCCCTCTTCAACAACCGTTTCTACTCAAGAAATTATTTTACGCAGATTAAACAATCAATTTTAGTGATATTATTCTTATGTTTAACTGTATACAACGGTATTGTATGGTTTGTTGTACTTGTAGTTTTCGAATCCACGCAGCAACTTTGTGTATTCGGCAAAGTTCTTATGAAGAAAACACAAGTTAAATTATTATTGTTCAAAAAACTCAAAAGTTCAAAAACAAAACACTACGAAACAAAGTCTATTCGCCGTAGTCAAAAGGAGAATAGATTCTATGGAGAATATTGTTACATGAGTCGTTTGTCAGGGAGGGGTTCAAACAATGCATGAATACGCAATGCATGAACAGTGCATGAATATTGAACGCGGTTGGTGCATTTACATTGAACGTGGTTGAGTTGGGCACCCGAGGATTCTTGTGAATAAAATGTCTCCTGAACGCAGAATAGAAAATCTCGTATTATATGTCATTTAGATGCTTCATTTCAACAACCATTTTTCGTATCAGTAATATTTCCCTTATTACTTTCTCCCACTTATACAATAGTATCTGGAGAAGGTATTGTTCTAGTTAAATGTTTGAAATACTTTATACTATTTTTCGGTACCCTGAATAAAAAAAGTGGGCTTCGACGTGACTGCCTGTGCCTGTCCTGTCTGGATGTGTACAGAGCCACAGCATCCGTTGGTCCGATTGAGATCAAATTTGGTATGTACGTATATATTCAACGCATCTATAGGTGTTTCGTTCTTCGATTTTGATTTATAGGATAGGCCACTCGTAAGACCCCGAAAAACCGTAAAAACCTAAAGAAAAAATGGCTCTAACGATTTTTATAGTGCTAAATGTACTAAATGATGTGAACACCACCTGCATGTCTGTAAAAATTACGGTTAAAAACTTATGGGCTTTTAAGTGTCAAAAAATCGTTTGTTTTAATTTCCCGTGAAAAAATTATGGTAAAGTATAATTTGACTACCACTCTTAAAACCAGTACAAAAAGTTAAGAAAATTAGTATTTTGAATTATTTGTCTACGACTAACTGTTTCAGAGGAAAGTTAAATCTAATATCCATGGATGGTAAACGCAGTACGTTGTCCGAGAGCGCCCAATATTATTCTTATAGAGAAAATTTAATATACATTTCTTCCTTACTTCCCAACAGTTTTCCATGAAACTTAGTATGCAGCCTAAGGTCACATCACCCAACAAAACCCACTCAAAAAATCTTGGTATTACCGGTGGGGGCCCGCGCCATAAAATTCAAACAATTAATTTAACTATTTTTATCTCGTGGTTATTTTCAGAAATTGGATGATTATTTTTAAACGATAAAGTATTAAATGATATTTAGATCAACTGTAAAGAATATGATAGTTTTATGAGTCAGTCCGCTGATTCATTTTTTTCTTAATCGCTCAAGCACAATTGATTTACATATTGTCAGATTGCATATTGAAGAATTAGAAAACTAATGCAGATTGAGCATCTGCTAGCCTAACGGTTAGCGTCTTGGGGGTGCAAGAGGTGACGGGTTCGATCCCCGGGATGGCTACAAAATTTAAATGGGAATTCCACAATAAAATAGAGTACTTCGAGGCTGCATAGCTTAAGCTGAGCCTGCCATTGGCAAAACAGAATAAAAAAACTATTATTATTCATTATTATTCAGACATAGAAAAAGTTATCAAAAGGAAACTGTGTTATTGATAGTCTACCTGACACTGGCCTTTTTGTTTGCTTAGATTTGTATTTGAATTATTTTAAACCTCTAGAAAACTAACCTATACCTAACGAGGATATCAATATAACAATAATTGGTCCAGGTATTAAGTTACATCTATGGTTATAGCTTAATGTTTCTTTAGGAAATTTGTTAAAACCTAGAGAAATTCATTAGTTTCCAGGGTAATTTTACAGAAACACAAAAATGAATCAATAAGAGATGGGTTCACTTCACACTGAAATTTGAAAGACTGAATTAATAGACCTACTAGACAAATGAAGCATTCTAATTAAACCGAACTGTGTATGGCGTTACTTACTGTTAGAACTGTTAGAACATTCTTATTCTTGAAGAGATCTACTCATCCTTGACAGGGCTAATGATAGTATCATAGTAGCCGAAACTGGTTTCTGACGCTAGCAAAAGATTATATTTCAGTAAATAATGTATTTAAACCACTTTGAGTTCTTATTCTACGTAACAAGTTAAAATGTCGTAAATACTCCTTGAACAACGTCGGAAGGTAAGTAAAGTTAAAATAAAAATACATAATATATCGAAACACTGAAGAAACATGTTGCTAATTTGTTAACTTTTACAATTAATTGTAGACCTAAAAGGTTAATACAACAATAGTAAATAATTATCAGTTATAAAACTATATAGAAATATGAAAAATACTTTAGTTGATAAAACTAATACGAACTAAGTTCTTAAAGTTACTTTCTTTCTGGTAGCAAAACAAAAAGAGAACACAGATGTGGGTCCCAGTGGAGACATAAGCAGTGGTGAAGGGTTAGATTGAAATCTATTTGGCGAAAGGAATGATTAATAGAGGACAGAACAATCAATCTTTCAAATGACGAATGACAATTGTAGGAATCACAGAACGATTTTTAAATGGATAAAGGGAGTGTGCCATTTATTAATCATGAACAATGTAGCATGGTGACTGAATAACGACGTACGCTATTCGATGCGAACAATCGATTATCGTTTCATAAGCATGGCCTATGAATACAGTGTTGTATTTGTCATATCGTCTGGCATTTCCTCATCAAATCAAAATTAATCATGTATACGAACTGTGGATAGCTATAAGCGATAGCATGTGGATGTCATAATCCCTGGTGTGGATTAACGGCCACACAGTTGAATATTATGTTCATCCGCAAATACCATCCTCATTATTGGGCCAGTTCGTTATTTAGAGCCAGAAGTGTTTCGGATTCTGCGTTGACCTAACTTTAGTTGATAAAACTAATACGAACTAAGTTCTTAAAGTTACTTTCTTTCTGGTAGCAAAACAAAAAGAGAACACAGATGTGGGTCCCAGTGGAGACATAAGTAGTGGTGAAGGGTTAGATTGAAATCTATTTGGCGAAAGGAATGATTAATAGAGGACAGAACAATCAATCTTTAAATGACGAATGACAATTGTAGGAATCACAGAACGATTTTTAAATGGATAAAGGGAGTGTGCCATTTATTAATCATGAACAATGTAGCATGGTGACTGAATAACGACGTACGCTATTCGATGCGAACAATCGATTATCGTTTCATAAGCATGGCCTATGAATACAGTGTTGTATTTGTCATATCGTCTGGCATTTCCTCATCAAATCAAAATTAATCATGGATACGAACTGTGGATAGTAATATGGATAGAACTGTGGAATCGATGCATGTGGATGCCATGTTCATCCGCAAATACCATCCCCATAGATAGGCCAGTTCGTTATTTAGAGCCAGAAGTGTTTCGGATTCTGCGTTGACCTGTAGGTCCTTTAGATGACATTAGCTGTTTGGCTATTAATTAACAGCCCTGTTTAAGAAACATGTCAGCCTTAGTAACAAGACTATAAGTTCATTCATGTCACAATCATCTTACACTCATTTCTCATTCATCTTGGCTTGTAATACATTTCTAGGTAACCATTTCAATTAAAATATCAAAGAATATTCACCTTAAACAACCCAGAGTGTCTAAGTATAAATAAGTAGTGACAGGTACTCAGCGAATTTCCAAATCAATAATTTAATATATGACGTTTTATAAAAATATGTCCATAAACATGAGAATTATTTGCCTATTCTCCATAAGATTAACATAGGAAAGAGTGTGCAGGTTAGCTGCTGTGAGGAACACTGAAATAAGTCATTTCTACCATGAATAATTTTTATCTTAATATTTATACCAACTTTCATCAACATCTGTCCATAAATAAAGGACTTTGCCTATTCCCTATATGATTAACATGGGAAAAGAGTATGCAGGTTTGCTACCATGATAAACACATAAACTATGATTTTTAAGCATAAACTTATGGGTCCCAACCACATGAAGGTAAATATCAAGTTTTATACAAAAATATTGATTAATATGGGAAATATTAATTTTTAACTATCCTCCATAAGATTAACATTGGAGCCCCACAATACAACATACTGTGTTTAGATTTTTTTATATCTCGGTAACCGTTGGAGATAGAGAAAAACTTTAAGGAACTTAATTGTGTAGTTTTTTAAGCTGATTCCAATGGTGAAATATAAAATTAGAAATTTTTAAAAATTACATGTGAAAAGCGCAAAAAAACCCGATTTTGGGGTACAAAACCCCCCCAAACTATCCGTTCCCATTGACCGATATGTCTGGTTTACGAACTCGTCCGAGCATTTGTAGGAATACACGTCTCTACCAAATTTGGTCTCGATCGGACCATTTTTACGAGAGTTATCGTGTTAACAGACACATATATATCAATACATATATATACATATATATATATATATATATATATATTATATTATAATTTTAACGACTATTGTTTTTGGACTTGGGCACCTAAAGACGAAAAAATAACATGGTCTCCTTAAGTCTTACCATTGAGACCTACGGTAATAGCTTACTTCCCTATAAAAATTCGCTAAAAGTAGGATTATAAATTTGACAATTTTTTTCATAAAATATCATATACAATTTCTCATATCAGATCTTCCATTAGCTGTTTGAAGGATTGAAAATGATATAAAAGCTATTAAAAACTCTAGATATTTATTATAAGTGATGTGTGAGATTTATGTTCTATTAGACATATTTATTTTATGGATATTTTATCTAACATTTATCAGTAATTTAAGTAAGAAGACGTTTCGGGGTCTGGAATCTGATCCAGTCCTCAGGCGAGCTAGAACCTAAAACATAACACGATTAGTAAACTTATATGATCCGGACTGAGCCGGTATAAATCTGAAAACAATAAAGTTTAAAGCAGTCAAAAATTTAACAATACAAGAGATGAAGCAATACAAAACTAAACAATACAATTCACTAACAATTACGTACACAAGAAACAAAACATGTCCACTCGTCACAAAACCAAATCAACACCACAGTTGGCAGATGATTGAAAATGCCAGTAATAGAAATCTAGATAACATAATATTAAAACGTTATTATTGTCCTCATAAACCTTGAAGTTATACAATATGCTCACGTTAAAAATAAAAACTAAAATCTGCTCAAAATATAGATAAAACAAGCAAAAACTTCACATATTCAACACATTCAAATATGGTAAAACATGAGTAATAAATTTTTTAAAGATCACAATTATTGTTAAAATATTTTATAATCAGCTGTATTGCTCTAAATTTAGAATGTTTATTAAAAATATATTTACTTACCTTTGTGAAATGTCTTAGAACATGGATAGAACATGGCAAAACGATTTTTTCACTTCCTCTATGACGTAACTTCCGTTTCAAATTTCAGTTTGAGTGATTGCCAATACCTCTATCCCCTCAATTCTAAGGCATTTCTTAATCTCTAGCCTGGGCTAGTAATTTCTTAAGGCCCTTTTGATTTTATTTAGTTTTCGAGGTTTTCAACAAAAGCTGTATACCCGATTAATCGTCATCAATGGAAACCCTTTTTAGAGGTGTCTTATGGTTTTACAGCATTTACATATATTAACCGGGTGTATAATAACTCTAAAGCTCTAAATCCATATAAAACCAATCATTATTCATGGATTTAAGAAAATCACATTAGTTCCATTATCCATTCATGAAAATAACATGCGTCTCAGTCAATCTGTCATATCGCTTTCATACCTTCGTGACTCAAAAGCTTTTGTTCCTCCAAAAGGAAGAGTAGAATTCTCCGGCGGGCAACAGGTGAAAGAAAACAACAGGAATTAAAAATCAGAGGGGCGCAGACAGGTGGCGGGCAGGTGGGTGGGAGGATGCTCCTGGTAGCACCTGCCTCGTAACTGCTTCCGACCAATAAACAGCTGAGATGATGATTCCACCAGCTGTTACGTAAGACATGTTTACCATATGGCTTGTAAAATACGAGCGCCATCTTATTATTAGCACCTGTCGGTTATAATCATGTTTGAATCATAAACAAATCAAAACATATACAGGTGCTATAAAGTCCGTCGCCAAACTTCATAAAGTGGTTTATTGACACAAAATAAGATCTCTAAAAAGATCTTTACGGGGGTATGTTTTTAAATTCACATTTATCCAGATATTCGACATTTTGTCCTTTTGTAAAATATTTTAAATCTTAGTCATTTTTCAATCGATCGTTTTGAAAAATGCATGTATTTTTGATTATAAAATATCCAATCTACAAAAATATATTGACGTAGCTTTTAATTTGAAAATGGCAACCATTTCAATTTTTGTAATGAAATACCTTAATTTGATTTGAATATCTTAATTATATTTGTGAGGAGGTGTGTTAAATTTGTAATGGTTTCTCCTTTTCCCAGTAGTTAAAGTCAATAAGTCTTTTACATAAAATGCGTCAAGATATTCAGGAGGTTATCAATTACCTAGTCCTATTTGTTTTATAAAACAATTTATGAATTTTTGAACTATCTAATTTGAGGAGAACTGAAGCTCGTAACTTAAAATTATTCAATGAAAAGATAGATTACGAAGATCCGTTTCTCCACGGCTGACTATATTGATTAAAATAATCAGCTGTTCGACAATCAGCAATCAGGTGACCAGGAGTCAGCTGTTGCGTCACGTGACCCCCGTGTGAGGTAACGCCCGCACGAAGCAGTTAGGGTCAACGGTCAACCAGAGCTGCAATTTAATCGTGTTGAACCAATCTCAATTTTGCGTTTTCTCCCAAGTTTCCGTGTGAGGTCCCACCTCCACGGCTACTAAACCAAGACCATAATAACTTCAATAATGTGAATAACATTGAAGAATTCTCATGACTCTTGCCTCTTCCCACTAAGATCCTCAGAAGTCTTCCCTCATTTTCAACTACTGCTACTCCATAAGACATGGCTGTGGCTTTGGAAATAAAATTACAAATAACTCAAACCAAAAAAAAGAATTCACTACAAAAAAAGAATAAATTGAAGTTTTTAAGCTTTCCTCCAACGAAAGTACACGTCACACCACGTCAATGGAATTGATTTTCTCAATATTTATGATAAAATAATCTTCCCTAACATTCATATCCTAATCACTGTAAACTTATCAACTACTTATACAAGACTAAATTAACCAGCAAAGCAGAGCTCTCGTAATTACATAAAAGTAATTGCATCGGCCGGGAATCGAACCCGGGCCGCCCGCGTGGCAGGCGAGCATTCTACCACTGAACCACCGATGCTCATATAAGATGAATATTTTTCTTTATTGCTGACTGATCATAATTTGTTTTGCTTTTCTCTGCAGTTATTTAAAACTAAAAAATTAATCATTGCGAGGAGAAAATGTCATGGTTATTCTCAATCTAAATTTGAACTTTTCTCCAAATTAAGTGTTCATGTAGCATACATAAATTCAGAACAATATTAAGAGTTTAACAATTTTAAATTATTAATGTCAAAAAGTAACTTGCATCGGCCGGGAATCGAACCCGGGCCGCCCGCGTGGCAGGCGAGCATTCTACCACTGAACCACCGATGCGAATGAAATTAGGGTATTTGAAAACATACATATTGCTTTATTCAAAAGTTAATTGTAATACAGAAGTGTTAAATTTACGAAATAATAACAATAGTCTACATAAAATAATGTATAACCCATATTTTAGTAACGAATCTTCACACCATACCTTTAATGTGCTTAAATAGGTATCTTTCTGTCGTATTACTTTTGATCAATATATTTAGTTATTTAAGCCTATTTAAAAATTATTCCATATTGAAATGTTATCGCAAAACAAATTTTACTAGTGTTAAAACAATAATTTTATAGTTTTTTATCTGGTTGAAAGTTAATACTAAATAAATTAGCTGAGAATTTCTTACTTTTTCATTTATTTGTGTACATTTTCAGGTTAATGTTTGTCATAATATTAAACTATCTTACTTTTAACACTGAAGCATATAACGCGGACAAAGTAACACTGCTAGTTGTATAGTAGATTTTGATTTTTCGACGACAAACTTTTATGACCTGCCAGTGAACAATCGTCTCAAATTGAAGAGCTTTCTTCATCAACAAAATACAAATTTACCAGTACAATTATTGGGAGTCCTTTGGGTATCCAGTATGAAGGGTTTCCCAATCACGTTGGGTCCTTCTTGTCTCTCTTGAGAGCTTGGTTCACTTCAGGCTCAGCATGAACACCCAATCTGACTAGAACTCTCAGAGAGTGGTTTATCTCCTTACTGTTCACCTGGGAGGGATGTCCTGGGAAAGGGATCCCTGGAAATCCGAGGTCTCCGTAAGGGACTTGACAAGCGCTCATGGTTTCCCGAGCAGGATTCTGTGCTATGTACTGTGCTAGGGCGTCAAATGTAAAGATGAGGGGTCCCTAGAGTAGAATTTTCCCTTGTCCGGGGGACTTTGCATTGAGACGGGAGATGTTGAGTTGTAGTGTGAGTCCTATTAGGGTATCACGTGTTCCGAGCGCAGATCTGGATTGGTTTGGGAGGGGTCACATTAGATTAGATTATTGAAATGGCAACCAACCCATAAATGAGAAATGAGTGTAGGATGATTGTGGCGCGATCTTGTAGTCTTGTTACTGACTAAGGCTGACGACATGTTCCTTAGACAGGACTGTTAATTAATAACCCAACAGCCGAAGGCAACTAATGGACCTACAGTTTAACGGCCTATGAATTACGAATCGGTCTAATTATGAGGATTGTCTTTGCAGATTAACGCAGTATTCAATATTGCGGACGTTAATTCACACAAGAGAACACTACACTCACCGACCATCGCTCACAACTATCCACAATTCGTGACATGCAAGTAGCTGGATTACAAGACGTCACCACCGGCCCAGTCATTTTACTTCCCTGAGAATTAGGTAGATTAACCATATCTTACCTTTTTCATCCTTATGAATCCCTTCCTTCCGTGGCACTGCAATATTCTGTCAGAAGACGAAATTAACTTTCTTTGCTAGGACCTCCTAGTCCGCCAGAATCTAACATTTAATACTTATCTATGCCACTCCATTCATAATATAAAACAGATTGTTTCAAAGCCATCTCTTGTTTCCATCCTAAGTCTCCGTAATGTTTCAACTATATGAGTAAAATACGACAATTCTACGTATTTTACGTTTTCTTTTATTTTACCCTATCGGAAATCAATAATCATTACGCATTGCAGGTATAACCGGTTTTCCAAAATCGTGCTTAGAGCACTATACTGAAACTGAAACTTTCTCTAAGGCAGGCGCGGCGTGTCGTCGTAAACGGATGTCAGGAGATAATTTGCGGCACGAAGCGACTTTACAGCCTGTGGGAAAGTGAAACGTAAAATCAGATCACATGTCGGCATAATCAGCTGACTCGGAGCCGCGTCAGCTGTTCTTAATGTCACTTAAGGAAAGTGGCACTCTACAGACATCGTAAAGAATTTGATTTTATCTTCACTTTTTGACTTATTATAAATGATTATTGGTAAATAGACTGTTATTTTTTCGTCTATAGGTACCCAGACAAAAACAATTGTATTCAAATATATATATATATATATATATATATATGTGTGTGTGTGTGTGTGTGTGTGTGTGTGTGTGTTTTTCTGTGTGTGTGTGTGTGTTGTGAACACGATAAATTGTAAAAATGGTCGATCAAACCAAATTTGGTAAGATTATTCTTAAATGATCGGACGTGTTCGTAACCAGACATATCGCTCAATGGGAACAGGTAGTTTGTTTTTGTACCCCAGATGTTTTGTGTTTTTCACATGTCTTTTAGATTTCAAATTTTGTTTATTGGAATCAGCTTAAAATACACAATTATGTTCCTGAGTTTTTCTCTATCTCAAACGGTTACCGAGAATTTTAAAAAATCTAAACACAGTACGTTGTATTTTGGGATGTTAATCTTATGGAAATCTTAAAAAATTCAAAATTATAATCAAAAAAATTGTATTTACATGTTCTAACATTGGTTTATTGTATTACATCATTTGTTGAATTCAGCGCTTGCAAAATCATAGTTTATGTGTTTATTGGCATCAAACGCATATTTTTCCGATGTTAACATATATGGGATAGGCAAACTCTGTATTTATGGACAGATGTAAAAGTTGTAAAATGTAAAAATAAAAATGTTTATGGTAAAAAATACTTTCAGTGTTCTCACAGCAGCAAACCTGACACTCTTTCCCAGTGAACTTCAAATTTAATGAAGAATAGACATATATTCTCATGTATGACGGATTATAAAACTTGTCATATATCATTATTATAATATTATTGATTTGGAAATTCGCTGAGTATGCAGGTCTGCTGCGATGGGGGTATTTGACTTATTATAAAACTGGTTTATATTTAACCAATGGAAAGTAGTTGGGACAAATAGTAGGACTAGTTGTTGTTATTAATTATATAGTTTATTCATTGGGTTTACCAGTATACAAACGTTCTTAATTTATAATGCAAAAATACAAGAATGGGGAACAGATAAAATAGCAATATGTTTTATCACCAAGAATTGCTAGTGACATATAATTCTAAGCTTGGAAACATCAGCTAGTAGTCATTTTTTTCTTTCGGGGGAACTTCAAAGTGCCGAATCAAAAGATCGCTGAAAAGTCATTTATATTTACCACCCCACTGCTACCAACGCCAGACGGTAGTGGCGGCGGCGCGGTAGTGTTTAGTCCTAATAGTCGGATACGAACGAGAGCAGGTGCAGGCAGCTGCTAACAAAGGATCCGAATGAAATCCCATCTTGTGTGGAACAAGCAGCTGGCCAACGTGAAGCTTAGGTCTTTCCTTCAGGAATAAATTACAAAATCCTCATCTAAGTTTACCCCACCAACAATTTAGTATCAAACATTTAGTTTTCTAGTGTTGGCAACGGAAAAATTGTTAGCGTAACCAACAATTAAATTTCCCTAATCCATAGAATAATTTCCTAATTTCTATAGAGCCTGTACGGTGAATTGGAGACAGCGAGGTGCCGTTATAAGTGCGAGCTGAAAAAATCTATTAGCTCATATTCGCTTTTGAAATGACAACCTTCTAAGTAGACATTTTAAGAAAAGTATGAATGAAAAATGTTTGTATTTACTTCCCTGTGGGAAATAGGTTAGATCATGGATATGTCTAAAGGTAATGTTTTCAATTCATCTAAACAGCTGGTATTGAAATTCTTTTATATTAAAAATTCAACACAATAGTTCTGGTGGTTTCTATGGAAACCTGTTACATATTTTCCATCTTCATCGCCAACACCCCTCCAGAGCTAAGACATATCCATGTCAAAATGAGCTAAGACATATCCATGTCAAAATGAATGTATGATTGTGGCGCGATCTTGAAGTCTTGTAACTGACTAAAGCTGACATGTTTCTAAGACCGGAATGTTTATTAATAGCCCAACAGCCAATAACGTCTTACTTGTGGTTTTGACATGGATATGTCTTAGTTCTGGGGGAGTGTTGGTGATTTTATATATGTAACAGGTCTCATAGACTACCAGATATGTTTGATTTCTAAGAACCGGAATGTTTAGATTAATAGCCCAACAGAATTCATGATTTAACTTATTTCCCACAGGGAAGTAAATACAAACATTTTTAACATAGGATCCAAACCACTTTTGCATCTATATTATGAACTAGGCTAATTATGAGGATTGTCTTTGCGGATTTACGAAGTATTTAATTGTTTAGGTGTTAATACACACGAAAGAATGTTACATCCACCGATCATCGGTCATAGCTACTCACAATAATTTGTAGCGGCGTGAGTCACATAGCAACAGTTTTATGGTTTGAGTAGCCTTCTAAGTAGGAACTACTAAGTAGTAGTAGTAAGTAAGAAACGAATGTTATTAAAATAATGTATTTTAATACCTTCAAAGGTACTAACACCACGCACTGACACTGGTCCAGTTAATCAAAAATTACTGGGTAGAAGAAACCTATGGCCTGTGACTACTGTCAGATCAGTAAAACGACCGCTATTTGGTCTTAAATTCACCACACAAGTCCTAGGCCAGTCGTAATGTCCAATTGAGTTAACACACATTTCCTTAACTCCTGTTATGTGAATTGTTATGGATTATGGTATACAACACCGTGGCCTTCAACATTTTGTGAGCACAAAAGTATTCATTTTTAACCCAAGACTCGTTATGAGGGGTTGTTGATAGGTCTGAGATAAAAGAGTAGGCGAGCCACTTTAAATATGTTTCGTTCTCGCCAGGAAGCCCCGGCGGGGCCTCTTGTTACAAGGGTAGAGGGCAGAGGGGTTGGGACTTGTGGTGGGGTGCTCTTGCCGTGCCAAAGTGCTCCCTTGACCCCACCCCCTCATTCCAGTAACTCTAAAAAATAAATTTCATATCTCAAGTATTAAAAAGATACATGGTAAAAAACTTCACAATGGTTTTCCATTAAAAGCAAGAAAAATAAAGGACTCTCACTTTATGTAAATATTTTTGAAATTTAAGAGCGAAGCGTTACATTATTGTGAATTAACTTTATTTTAGTTTTAAACATTGTAAAAATGTGGTAGTGTCTTGTTGGATTGGCTTTTTTCATCAACCAAAACCGCATTTGAACGTTCCTGAACTTTTATGACGAATAAATATGTTTTACTTTGTATTTTAGATCAAATCCAGAAAAGACGTTCCACGTAGATCACATCCTTTTCCCAGGAATTATATTACACTGTTGTCATACCGGAGGAAATAAGCTACAAAAATACTGTAAACATTTAATTTTACTATTTTCAAACATTATTAGTTTTACTATTTTCGTTAAATTTTTCGAGAGAGATAAAGACGCTTTAGATTTATTTTTAATAAAATATGTAAGATGTTTATAAATAATAAAACATAAATTATTGGAAAGCAACCAGCGTCTGTAATCAATGTATGCATCCAGCATTTTTCGAGGTTTCCCAAGATTTAAGGATATTGGAGAAACATATCTCCCCGATGCTAACAAAACTATAATAACAGGTTTTCAGGCTGAAGTATTTTCATCTACACAGTCATCTAAATGGGTTTTTGTATATTTTTGTTCCTCAGTTAGGCTCATGCTCCAATATCGACTTCAGAACACGCATGGATTAAGAGAAAATGGAAGCCAAACGTTTTAAAACTCACACCACCTGTTCTAAACTCAGTTTAAATTTGTAGATACTGTATTAACAATATTTTAGGGACAGTCCGACGCCCACGAGAACGTATCATTAAATTAAGTACTGTACCTATATATGAAAAATTGTAATAGTATAAAGTCCTGGTTTTGTGTGCGTCTTTAATAGCTTATACATTAGTTCTCTACATTTTTTCTATCCTAGGTATAAAGTTTAAGCAAATTTTAAAAAGTTATTTTTAAATTTTTCACTTAGGGCAATGATATTAATAAATACCCACGTAAGGAACAAGGTATTAGTGTTATTTTGTATCAGTAAGTAATATATTGTGTAAATCTATGACTGATTAATACCAAGGATTTTTTCTTAATTTTGTGGATACTTAAAACAAAAAAGTTTTGGAAATTTAACGAAAACAAGAAAGTAGAATATAGCATTGTTGTTTCACATTGACTTAATGATGGCTTACTCACAAAATAACAAAGGGCACCCAAACTATTTGTGATGTCAGCTAAACAGTCTGCAAGGGAAAGCAGTACCAACAAAAGAAAACAAAATATAACTTATTTACATAGCCCGTCGTTACTATATGACTGGGACTGTGGCGACGTCCTGTAATCCAGCTACTTGGAGGTCACAAATTGTGGATAGTTGTGAGAGATGATCGGTGGTTGTAGTGTTCTCTTGTGTGGATTAACGTCCGAACTATTGAATACTACGTTAATCCACAAAGACCATCCTTTAATTAGACCAATTTGTAATTCAGAGGCCGTGGTTCGGATTCCACGTTAAACTGTAGGTCCATTAGTTGCCATCGGCTGTTGGGCTATTAATTAACAGTCCTGTCTAAGGAACATGTCAGCCTTAGTCAGTAACAAGACTACAAGATCGCGCCACAATCATCCTACATTCATTCTTCATTCATACTTGGCTTAAAATACCTACCTGGGTAGGTTGCCATTTCAGTCAAAGTATTAAGTATTAAGTAAGTATTAAGAAGTAAATAGTAACCATTAGAAGACGTTTACAAAATTATTTTTTTAGAGGTTAATATTACAGAAGTGAGATATGTTATGTAACATTTTAAAGGGGGAAAAGGAGAGATTCATAATACAGAAACAAAATGCCAAAAAGGTTTTAAGTTAGACTTGAACTTTTAAAGATGAAATTTTGAAGACATAAACTTTACAGACTCCTAACTGAGAATCGTGAATAGTAACCAGATTTAAGCGGCACAGCCGTATTTCCTGTCGGCTTCTGGAATAATTAGTCCCCCCCTCGCACGCACGCACACACACAAACACACACAGACGTACGGCACGTTCCGTCTAATGACGCCCTGCCGTAGACACAGTCGCTCGAGTAGAACCGGTAGTAAATATTTATAACCTCGAATAGACACTGGCTGTTAATCCCATTTGAGGCAGTGGCATAAAGCAACGATGGAACAAGTGCTATTATTACGAGGGGTACCGCAGGGCTCTGTGATTGTTGCGTAAAAATTTCTCATAGCTTCTAAACCAGCGGTTGTCGTTTCAGGTATTATTTTGCGGACGTTTTCAGTTAAATATATGTAGAAGAATTTTTCATCATGTTTTTGAATTGAATACAATTCGATTGTTTATGATTCGATTATGACCATTTGATTGTTTTTTATACGAATACGATTACTGTTCTGAAATTCTGTAAAACTTAACAACTTAACAGAGCCAAAAGATGGAACAGGAAATGAAATTTTCGTTAACTATGTAAACAATCTTAAAATTAAATTTTAAGAGCATAAACTTCCGGTAATTACTCGTCTACTAAGGAAGGTATCGATGAATGGGACTAGAAATTTATAGTGTTTGAGTTTTTGTAAAATAAAAAGTAAAATATTTAATAAAGTAGTTTCTTACTGTGACGAAACTTCAGAACTCTTATTACAAGATACACAGCTAGGCCTTCTGCAGGTACAACTATATTGTGTCGTCGAAAAGCTCAAAAAGATCTGAAAAACTAAACATCAGATTCCACATCAAAAATGTTTGTATTTACTTCCCTGTAGGAAATAGGTTAGATCATGGATATGTCTAAAGGGAATGTTTTCAGTTAATCTAAACAGCTGTTTTTAATCTTTTATATTAAAAATTCAATACAATAGCTGTGGTTGTTTCTATGGAAACCTGTTACATATTTCCCATCTTAAAAATCACCAACACCCTCCCCCAGAGCTAAGACATACTCATGTCAAAAGTAAAGTTTAGAACTAATTTTCGATGGGAAATATTTGCAATAATCCGTCAACTATCTACGTTCAAGTATCATAAGTTTATTTGTTTAGCCTCTCAATTAATTAACGTATATAGTTCTCTTTTTGCCTAGCGTGTTTAGAGCTCTTGATATAAATATTAACGTTCGACGAGAAACTTGATGTGAATATTCGCTGTGATTATTGTTTGAGACCAAACATTTACGACTATCGTAGCGTACTTCAACACTTGCACAATTCTCGTGACATAAACCACAGTCTTCCCATTGTGTAACCCCTCTCACCCGTCGTAACATTTAACTAGATATCGAATAATTAGCATTTAAAGTACTTTCCATGCGTGGCTCCGGTGACAGGTCTCGTTAACATATCTTTTTACAGCTGTTGAAGGAAAGTTCTGGCCTCAATTAACAAAGAGATAAAAATGCTTGAAAGCGGGTTTATACGTTTGTGGAAGTTTATGGGTTCGGTGAGAGGAAAAGTGATTCCAAACCAGTCACTCTCCGTATTACATCGTAACGCGTAGACACTTTCACTGTTTTTGAATTTCTGACATTTAATTTTCAATTTAATGTCACAGCTGGAATTAAATTCCATTTACCTTGTGAAGCCGGATCAGATCCTACGTGAAATCATAGTTAAAATGTTATGGACATTTTAACTACACCTGAACGCTGACAACATAGATAATACACACTTCACTCTTTCACACATTTTTAGTTTAATTACAGTTTGGGGTTAGTAAGATGAACTGTAATAAGAAGGCAACCTATTATTCATTATATTCCCTTGTCCAAAGCATTATATGCAGCATCAAATAGCGAAATATACTTCTGGCATTTGTCAATAAGCCAGAAACCACAGTTTCTAGAACAACCGTGCCAAAACCTGAACTGATTTACTTTTGTCTAAAACCAAGGAATGTTTTATGTTTTTAGCGAGTTCAATTAAAAACACATTCTATTCTCATTAGGGCGTGCGGCTCTGGTTAATCCTTTGCTGGTTTTAAATTAAAGAGTACAATGTTGCAGTAGAATTTGTTTATGGAAACGTAAGTAATATATATTACGGTCCGAATAACATAAGGAGATTACGGGCGTAAAAAAATAATCATTAAAAAAGATACATTTATATATCTGGGTCAATGTTACCAACTCAAAAAATCAAAACTTTAGTAGATTTGTTCTCAGACATCTTGTGATTGTTAATTTTTCTGTAAAAGGTTAACAGATCAATGATAAAGAAAATTAATCAAACAATTAAAGAAGAAGAATATAAAATAACAGAAAAAGAAGTAATCCACAGTGTAATTAAATTAAGATAGGTCTTATATGTCTGCTTTTAATTGCCGGTTCAATGTTGACTCTTCAATGGCGAAGGTAACCATTTACTATTCACCATGCTTCGCCACAGTCATCAAGACGTCATATACGTCATCATATACGTCATCATCTACGTGTTATCTGGGTCAGAGCAGTGTTGTCAAGTTTGTTGAATGTGATTTTTCTTCCCCATCCCTATTTTGTTGGGTTGTGTGTTGTTTGTTGGGATAGTCTCATGCACGATGAAACCCCTATAACAAGTCCCACCTTTGGTAAGCGTACCTCAAATAAATGATTTGAAGTATCTCTGGTAGAGCTGGAGGCATATAAGCGATTTCGTTTTTTTAATTCGCTCCTCCACGAAAGTGAAATGTGAGTTCATTATGGACGATTTAAATTTCTTTCCAGAATCTTGCCAGACCGGCTGAATCAATCAATAGTTAAACTATTTGTAGATAAGTTTAAGAACCTAATAAAGTGCCCATCATTAACCTAATTTCCATACACTAGAGCAATTTGAGAGTGAGAAATCGCCCCAGAGGGTCCTAAGCGAAACTACTCTCTCCGGAGCCCCAGGTGGAAGAAAGTTCCCTGGAAACGCATCTGCAAGTCACTTGGGGGTAGAGGAGGGCTGCGTATGTTGGCAACTCTGACAGCTAATTGTTTCATACGTTGATAACACTTTCTCACAGCTGGGATGATCAGCTGTTTCTGATTGTTTCACATGTTGGCAACACTTTCACGGATGAGATGATAAGCTGATGCAGGGTTGGCAACACTTTCTCTAGATTGGTTTCTTTATGTCAGATGATGGTTGTTTTCTTTACTTTATTACCTATTGTTATCTTATCTTTCTGAAATGGTGACCAACCCAGGTAGGTATTTAAAGCCAAGTTTGAATGGGAAATAAATGATGAAAGTGCCTCTGGCGTAGAAAGAAATGAAAGAAAAAAGATTGATATGTTCCTTAGACAAGAATTATATAATAATTAATAACCCAACAGCCAAGGGCATCTAAGGGACCTAAAGTTTAACGTGGGATTCAAACCACAATTTTTACTCTGAATCACGCACTGATATAATCTATCTATAATATTATAAAGAAGAGGTGGTTTCTGTATGTTTGTTTGTTTGTTTGTTTGTTGTGGCAAGTAAATGCGAAAAATACTGAACCGACCGGTTTGAAATTTTACAGAAAGGTAGATCTTAAACTCATGCAACACATAGGCATACTCATTTCCTTAAAATCCTCTCGGGCTACGCCCTGTGAACGTCCTAAATTTCAATGTTTACATTTTCAAAGAATGAAAACATAAAATTACTTGAATGTCAACAGCTGTGAACACTAAAATTTGACAGTTCGGGAAGAAGAAGAAGAAAGAGCTGCCGTGACCGTCCTAGGTTTCAATGTATAAATTTTCTAATGACAACATCCGTTTGCACTATATTTTGACAGTTCGGGAAGAAGAAGAAATAAAGTTGATTTTTCAGATAAACTGCTGGATCTAAATTAGGAATTATTTGAAATAGTGGAATGGTAGATTTTAGGTTTTTTTCCGAGACTGTCTCTATTACATTAATCCTTATCCTCTCCCAATATTTGACAGATGTTACTTTGAAATGTTGTAGACACTCGTGTTTTGTCATTTTGTAAACAATGAAGAATTAATTAACAATAACTTAAATGTATCAGTAGAGCCTACACCTTTCAGCCTTTTTAACCCGTGCGAAGGACGGGTACTTTGGCTAGTTAATTTTAAGGGGAGGATGAAGATGGTCTTTGGAAATATTACATCCACTAACCTTCGCTCATAAATCCACAATTCGTAACCTCCAAGTACACGGATTACAGGACACCCGGAGGGGTGTCCTGTAATACACTCTATCAGGGACTTATTTTAATTTTTAACAGGTGTCTGTTTAGAGGGGAGTGCTGCAACTGACCCTCGCGGTCAGAAATGTCTTAATCTCCTATTGCAACTATGCCTCGCGGTCAAAATGAATCCTTATATTAGATTAGATTATTGAAATGGCAACCTACTCAGGCAGGAATTTTAAACCACGTATGTATGAGAAATGAGTGTAAGATGATTGTGGCGCGATCTTGTAGTCTTGTTACTGACTAAGGCTGACAGGACTGTTAATTAATAGCCAAACAGCCGATGGCAACTAAGGGCCTTAAACCTACAGTTTAACGTGGAATCCGAACCACGGCCTCCTGTGGATTAACGGAGTATTCAATAGTGCGGACGTTAATCTACACAAGAGAAGACTACACTCACCGACCATCACTCACGTCTATCCACAATTCCTGACCTCCAAGTAGCTGGATTACAGGACGTCGCCACCGTCCCAGTTTTGTAGTCCCTCTTGCCAGGTGGTCTACAACTGTGCCTTGCGGTCAAAATGAACCCTTCGCCTTGCATTTACCATTCTCACCTATAAGAGGATGAACATTGCAATTATTTTGAATTAGTAATGGGCACGAAAACTACTTGATCATGACTAATATTATCAGTTAAAATTTACTCAAGTTCAACTGTTATACCTCAGTAATACAATAAAGTATGTGAATAACCCGGTTCACATCCGGATTATTCACACTAATACCCATAAATATTGTGATATTATTTATTGAACCGCAAAATAAAAATATACACCTCTAATCCGATTTGGTCCTTACTCTTTAAAACCCATTTTGATTTTCCAAAATACATAACTACTTCTAAATAACAATCAGTTGTTAGTTTATGCAAGCCTCGTAAATTATAGGCTAACTATTGTTTGCATCTAGTCGTACACAAAACAAATGTAAATGTAATCCGCGCGATATCATTGACTGGATGAGTGTTTATATGGTACATGGGAAAGTGTGGTGAGGGAGTGCTTCTGGCAAAGGCCAGGCGCAGTTGTATTCACCTGTTATAAGTACTGTAATGCGTCAGAGGAATTTTTGACATTTTGATGTTCGCGCGTGCTTAGAATGCGATGGACACAGAATTCCAGCAGGATATTCACGATCTGATCAATGGAGGAATGAAATCTCGAATAGCGCAAATGACAGAGTGTCGTGGACACGCACGAAGGTGACGGGCCTCAGAATAACAGACCGCGCGGCCGGGCTCCAGCTCACCACTTCCAGGAACTTCTGACCCTCACGACTCATGACTTGCTGGAGAAACAGCATTCTGGAGAAACGTAGTTTTACGATATGAAATTGTAGGTATGGATTCAGAAGTTCCGGTAAAATCATACTATGAATTAACTTTCATTTCGAATATCAAAGCTCTCACTTACTGTCGGTGAGTCAAGTGAAAATCCATGGTCCAAAAGACACTACTAAATATTTGAAAAACAGCCGTGTCTCTTAGGAACGAAAATAATTGCAGCGAACGTGTCTGAAATCGTTACAGATGCATTATCTTTAAGGGATTTTTGACATTGATATGTTTTAGCTCTAGGGGGTATTGACATTTTGCTCGACTAAAATTTTAAACAGTGACGTTATTTAGTTAGTGACGTCATATGGTCGTAGTTTGGTTATAAGAACAGATGTTAGCTGTAGATGAACTGAGAAGACCCCCTTTCCCACAGGGAAGTGATTACAAACCTTTTTAGTCTTAGACTATTAGTGTTTTTGCCCTGACAAATGATTGCCGGTTCGATTCTAGAGACTCTTGTCAACATTGTTACATTACAATATAGGTTAACACTAGAAAACACAGAGAAAAACTAAGTGGTCAAACAATAAAAGAACAATACCAAACACGTATAAGTACTGTAAACATAAAATGAAAACTACATCATAACAACCCACTGGGCCCATTAATATAGCATTCATTTTAAGTAAATCTGAAGTAAAGTGTCAAATACAACCCCGTTTTACTGTATTTTTACAACAAAACGAATATAGAAAAAAGTATAAATCGAACACTGTTATCAACAAATTGGTCATGTCTTGAAAAGTACGCAGTCACGCAAGCCTTTACAAAATATTTACAATTAATTATTTTAGTAAATTAACTAACCTGTACTTACTGGGTTCGAGAATTTAGGATGTAGAGATTGTTATGTCCAAGTCCTAGATTCACATGACAATGGGCAAGAAATAACATAAACCATAAAAATAAAAAAGACTTAAGTCTGCTTAGAATTATGATATTTTTACTTTTTTACTTCTTATACCCCAGAAAACCCGAAAATGGTCTTAATTTCTATCTAACTTTCTTTCTTGTTACGCTAAATAAGGCGTTTCTGTTTGTATTCTCGGTGAAAACGAGAAAAGCTACACGATAGCAAAACTATTTTACATTATTTCCCTTTTGGAAAAGGTGCTTGTTTAGTTTAAATTAACCTACACTTTATTAAAATAAAATTAATCTTTCAAAAAGGATTAATCTTTCTGCAAGCTTCATAAGGTATTGGACACATTTCCTAGGTATACCGAACTTAAATTATCAAATTGTCAAATTAAAATAAATATCTTTTGTTTGTGATCATATATTGATCATTATTTATTCCTATTTCAAAGTATACCTCATTAATTTGGTATTACAAACTGATATAACCTGATTATAACCTGGCAAACATTTACCAATTATTTAGATGCAAATATTTGAGACGAGAATTATGCTTTTCTTCTTTATTTATTTTAACAATTTCAAGTTAATATTTTTTTAAACTAAAAGCACTGCAGTACTAAGACTGAATACAACTCAGAAAAAGGACGGGGGACTTACTGCTAGTTTAGAATAAAACACTATTGACATGGATATGTCTTGGGGTGGGGTGTTGGCGATTTTTAAGATGGAAAACATGTAACAGGTTTCCATAGAAACCACCAGAGCTGACGAAGTGAAAACATTACCTTCAGACATATCCATGATCTAACTTATTTCCCACAGGGAAGTAAATGTAAACATTTTTTAAGTAGTATACCAGGGTAAATGTTTTTTATTTCAATTAAACTAATAGTCTAACTTACCCATTTCGAGTTATGGAAAATTGATTAATTATTTTTTCAACCAAATTATGATTAGAGAAGTGACTACGGCGCCGACATAGGAATAATCTGTATTGTTCCCGAATCTACCTCCGGTAATTCACCGCGATGGATAGATCTGTAACAATCAATGTAGATATCGAAAGGGGAGGAGAGAAGAAGAATTGAATCAATTCTGCGGTTGATGGTCGCCCTATACTGTCAATTACTCCGAAACTTTCCCAGGCTCGCCGATAGATGGCGTGGGAGAGGGCGAGTCTGGGAACGCCGTCTATCGGAGCTCAAGTGTACTACACCCTCCGTGTAGGCCTACTACAGTACAGTAGAACCTCGGTTAACCGAAATCGGATTAACCGAAAACCGTGTTAACCGAAACGGTTCCATAGAGTAACGGTTGAGTTGATTTCCGATTGATTTGATCATTGAAAAAGCATTGTGTTTGATTTTAGATGTATTTCTGTAATTATTATAGTATTTAGACAAAACATATTCATATTGATTATTATTTAGATGGCTGTGGAAACTGTCGTCCTGGTTACATTACGAAGTCGTCTGCGTTTGACTCGTTTCGTATCGGTGGCCGGTCGCATTGTTTGTTATCTTTGACAATCTTTGTGTTTTGATTTATAGTTATTATTAAAACGTTTACCAATGAAATTTTTAGATTAAATGAGAATCTGCAGGGGTGGTTGAGGTCTAAAAAACGTCAAAACTTTATAAGAAAGGGTTAACGTGTTGCAGTAGTGTACCGTTTGCGATTAGCAAGTTTGTGTTTTCGGATGTTTTTGAATTAAGTTGTTTAGTTTGTTCTATTTTATAGCCCGTTATAACATTTTGTAGCTGAAATAAAGCACGGTATTGTAAAGACTTAGTTTGTAAATAATTTTTTCCTACACACCATGTTAATGGGCAATTTTAAGCATATAACACAGTTTAACCGAAAAATTGGTTATCCGAAACGGCTCTCCCTCCTTTATTTCGGTTAACCGGGGTTTTACTGTACTACACTTCACCCGTTTATCAGAAACTGGAATAAAGGAAAAGTGTTTTTTGTATTGTTGATAATCATAAAAAAATATTTAAACTACTAAAGCATTGACCCTGTTTGTTTTTAAGAAATTAAAAACTTATCTATTATTATTTGGTTGGACCTTTGTACGCGTCTGTGTTAAGATGAAATATAATCACTTGAAAACGGGAGGTGTTCCACAACTTACAGAAACGTCGTGTATTAGAGACAAAGACGCGTCGGAAAAGACCAACATAATTATACTAGATGGGGTAATTAATAACTAACGGCATAACGAATGTCAAAGATTCTGGTAAAAATTTAATTCTAACACAAGTATTTACAATATTAGGTACAGTATTTGTGATTGATTGAATATTGATAATAATCTATAATCGATATGTCCCTAAAATTAAGGATACCGGCAACCATTTAAAGAACTTGAACAAAACAGATATTAAAAATGGTTCAGGTAATTTTTCTGAAATTATCCTTCAAAGTTGATTAAAAAAAAACATATATAATCTTTTTTCCAAATTTCCTGCGATTGTAATTTCTTAACTTAACTCTGATGGATGGAAAATATGTAACAGATTTCCATAGAAACTACCAGGGCTATTGTATTGTATTTTTAATATAAAAGAATAAGAACAGCTGTTTAGATGAGCTGAAAACATTCCCTTTAGACACATCCATGATCTAACCCATTTCCGATAGGGAAGTAAATACAACATTTTTATAAACACATACGGGTCTAATAAAACTAATACTAAAACTAAAACTCTCTTGGTTGTTATGTCATTACATGTTTAATATAGTGAATTCACTGTTTTTATAATGATAGGACAAGAATTTTCATAACTTTTTGGTTCATTATTGAAATAATAAATACTATGCTGATAATCAGGAGAAATCTGGCTTTATTTGACTAAACATTACATGTTGTTGAATTGTGAATAATAAAGAATATAAACAAAACAGTCAAAATTTGAAACATATGATATAAATATGATTTACAAACAGGTAAAAGGAATTGTATTATATCAAGTATTTTACAATAGACCTTTACTCGCCCGTGTGCTAAGTAAGCAAACATAGCAAATAACAGCTGATAACTGAGGAAAGCCACACCTGACACATACAGAGATAAAACAATGCGTCAATCACATTCCCATAGATCTACAGGGTGGTTATGAAGTCCCTTCCCCATATTATTTTCGTTGTGTTTTTTGTTAAAAGAAATAAATGACCTTTCGGAAACCATACAAAATTAACCCAAAGTATCCTTTGAAGTTTTTGACAATTTTGAGTGTCCCCCAAAACGGGGGATTTTGGATGCAACTCAAAATGTTCAAATGTAAATCATCATCGAGAGGTATCCCATTTTAAAGATCTTAAAATTTAATGACGATTGGCGAAAATTAGGGGATTCAGTAAAATAGGTACATATTCTAACTTTTGTAGTAATTAAAAATGTTGGGAGGTACCTAAGGTCTAAAATGTAGGAGTCAACTTCCGAATTCCTTATGAGAAGCTAGTCATGCGACATATAGCACTCATAAGGATTTCGGAAGTTTACTCCTACATCTTAGACCTTAAGTACCTCCCACAATTTTTAATCCCTACAAAAGTTAGAATATGAACCTATTACAATGAGTCTCATCATTGAAAATCACTTTAAATGTAAATACCCAGGGTCATCATTTTCAAAATGCCGCCATTTTGTACTGGGTTGAGGTAGAGACCCCCAATATTAACCAATCGTCTTTAAATTTCAAGACCTTTAAAATGAGGCATAACTCGTTGGGGCTTTACATTTGAAAATTTTGAGTTGCCCCAAAATCCCCAATTTTCGGGGAGCACTGAAAATTTTTGATTTCGGTTATTTATTTCGTTTAGCAAGAAAATAATAGGGGGGAAGCTACTTTTTAACCACCCTGTATATTCTGTACGGTTGGCTTACGCTTACCATCGGCCATCGAAACACCAAAATAGAATCAGGCAAAACTATAAGTGCCTTCATTAAACTCTCTACTAGTCTTCTCCAGATATAGGAAAGTAGTTTGGGAAGTTGACAAAGTTAATTGACACGTAAGACGAAACCGTCGAACTACTCTGTCTGATGATCGCCCATCTGAAGACCTCCTGATGATCCTGTTCGCGGGTCCTCGGACACTCTACTTTCGCACTGATGATGGTCATCAGGCCGGACTTTCTCCACAAACTGTCAGCATTTGCCTAATGACGGCCAAATATCATTTACTCCCGGCTTTCTGCTAGCATTACGCTAATCTTGAGTTGGATTATAAGAGTACTTGATTGCGCACCATAAAACTTTATAGTTAACGTCAATATCCTGTTTAGAACAACTTTAGTTCTTATCGCCTCTACCAACAATGATTCACTTATCTTTATTGATTCATACTCATACTAAGGTTGATACATACAAAGTATTTTTATAAAATCCAACAAACTTGCAGGCAAGAACATTTTCATCTAGGCATTTCTACCTCTGTATTATGATCATGGATATCCCATAGTGTTTTTGTTATTATAATAAAATACTAAATATCCTTCTAACTAAAAATAGATTTTCAATAAAAGTGATTGTAAAACGATTTTGGCATCGCGCTATTCCATGCTAAAGTTAGGTTATGTTGCTAAGCTTCAGATGCCCGAAACACTCCAGTCAATGATTTGACAATAATGGCCAAATGACCCCATTCTGTTGATACGATTTGTTTCATATGTTTTTATTGTTGCATTTAACTGTAGCCGTCATTGATTTTTAAATTTATTTATATTAATCAATACATAGTGTACGCACTGCTATTTCTTTTCAGCATTCATCATAGTACTTTTTCAAAATAAAATTCTACAAAATCTCTTCTTAGATTTTGTATTTACTGTAATTATATTGTTTATACTTAGCAAATACACTCTGGTTCTCTCGTCTTCTCTCCAAAACACAATATTTGAATTTAAAAAAATATAAATATAAATGAGAGAGGATTAAAATAGGTTTATACTAGCACAGATTAAGAACCGCATACGGTCCTTCATCTGTGGAACAGATTTCTGTCGAAAATACTTTTATTAAAATAAGTGCCTATTCTAAACCACTACAGTTATCGGCCGTAATTCGCATAATGGTGTCCTATGTGACAGAATACAATAGAGTTATATTTTATTTTATGCGGGGCGAAGCTATGCATTTAGAATTGTATGTCATAGTTTGAACTTCCCGCGAAAGAACCCACGCGCTGCAACTGCACTCTACCAGACATTAACGGAACTAATAGTAGGTTAAGTAGATTACTCTCGTATGACTGCAAAAAAACAAAAAATATTTTTATTAGTTTTTGTTTTTAATCCTACAGAAACAGTAATTTGTAAGCAATGTAATCAAATGTTGGTGTTTTCATGTATTGAAAAACTTTTGAATTTATAATAAAAGGATGTTTTAACTTAAATGCAACTTCACAACTGTAAAATATTTTTTAAATTTTGGGCCTATATTAAAGTCCCACAACGGAAACAAAACATGTTTATAAAGACTGTTTCGGAAAAATGCTCCTCAAATATAAAAAATAGCTATTTTATAAAATGTTTCTTAAGAGTGTTTCGGAACAGAAATTCAGTGTTTCTAAACATGTATCTTGTTTCCCGTAGAAGAGCGATGAGATCAAAGGGTGTTTAGAAAAATTTTCCTCTTAGGAATTATTGTCTTTCCTTCCTATTTTGTGGCCAATACTAGTTATAAGAAACTCAAAATCTTCATTTGTCATCAACAAAAACTTTTATATAAAGCTTCCATCACATCTCATTTCCCCACTCAGATCCGAATCCTTTCGAAGATCATTTAATAAGTCACTTTCACTATAAACACCTCGTAACACATGTGAAGGCCTTACCCAAAACCTCATCGGCTCTCTTTGACATAACAAAACACATTTAGTGGCAGCTAAAAGAAGAGCAGCCTCATCATCGATAGACATGTTGAAGATTAAATAATACGGTCCTGTCCTAATATTTCGGAACATTGTGTGCAAAATATTTCATCTCTAGAAGAAAAAAAAGAAACAAAGTTTATAAAGAAAGTTCCAAAAACATTGTTCTTGAAACACTAGTTCCAGAAACAAGACCAACATGTCATGACATAAATTTCACATAGCCATGTGTATGTGTGTCAACTGTTTAATGTCTTTTATTGTGTATTATGTGTTTTAATGCTTTTACAATCCCAGATCATCGAAAAATTTTACGATTGAGGAGCTTTATAATGAGTTATGTGTTGAAATCAGTCATCACTAAAATAATGGCGTCAGATTATTCGCTGATTAGTATTTAAACCACTAGTTTATTATTGTAATCTGGAGATAAATTCTTAATGTCAACGTCAATGTAAAAATAGGGTTGGAAGACTCCAGCAAAGAGGATTGATAAGACTGGAGAGGACAGTTTGAATCACCCCGTGAGGGGGACAACAAAACTCCAAGCCTATCGAATACAAATTGTTGATAGTTATGAGCTCTTTTGTGGATTATGTGGACTACTGAATAGTACGTTAATCTGCAAAGACCATCCTCATAATTAGACCAATTCGTAATTCCGAGGCAATGGTTCGGACTCCACGTTAAACTGTAGGTCCCTTAGATATGCCATTGAGTGTTGGGATATTAATTAACAATTCTGTCAAAGGAACATGTCAGCCTTAGACAGTAACCAGAACAAGACTACAAGATCGCGCCACAATTAATTGTCTTACACTGAACTCTCATTCATACTTGGCTTAAAATATCTTTTCACAGGTTGCCATTTCAGTAACTAACTTATAACTAACTATCTAGCTCCTAGGAGCTGTTGTCATGCTCGAGCCTGACTTGGCTTAAAATACATACCTGGATGGGTCAACGTTTCAGTAAAAAGTATACAGTATGAACATTATCCATTCTGGAGTGGAACCAACCAATACTGAAAAGTTCAAAGGGTATCATAAGTGGCTTGATCCAAAGAGACAAGGTAGAACCAAAGCTGCTATAGCGTGGCTGTTCACTTTGGATAGTCCATGCAAAGACTTACCAATATTGTGGACAGTCCAATTATGGCAAATATGGCAATTGGCCTCTGAAGTGCAATAAAACAGCCAGAGAGCAAATTGGGGCGAGCAAATGAAAATGAAAATTTGTGGAAATTTTAATTTTAATTTTTTAACGGGTTTTATAAATAAATTTACACCATAAAAGTTTTGATATAAGGACATATGGTGGTTGGTGGAAGTTTGTACTTGGTCAAAATAAGACTCCTAATTTAGATTGTATAGCTCTGTATACGTCCATACACAAATTAAATCACACTTTAGATTACTTTGTAAAGTAGGAGTAAATAAAACAGTGACCTATTTGTTACTGGGAACAATTTTGAACAAAATGGGTGTTCTGTTAGTGTCAATTCTGGTCCCAACATACAGTATATCAAGTTTAAACTCAAGTCTCTTTCAATGCAAAGTCCCCGAGTTATTAATTTTCATGTTGGCACCAATATCAACTGGTTGTAGGTGGTCTTAGGTATAATGGTAGGCACGACAAGCCCGAAGTTCTCCTTAGTATGACAGACCTTCTCTATACCACACGAACCCTCTTTCCTCAAAGTAAAGTATTGGTGAACAGTCTGTAAATCACAGTGTAAGGCTGAACAAAAGTAAAAAAAGTAAAGTCAAAGTACCAGATGGAAAAGTTCAGTTATGACTTTCCATCTATTATATCAGTCCTCATGTCAGCCATATCAGTCATTATACGGGGTGTGTCTCAACAGTATTTTTCTGGAGGAATGCAGCTTCCCAAAGCTCCTCTCAGAAACAAAGTCTCTCATTCTCCGAACACATTAGCTATGCTTGTCAGAAGGCTATTACTCACTTTGTTGTTTGTGTGTGAATTGACACAAATTGTTTTGAAAACCATTGTACTAATATTCACTATCAAAGATGTGTTCACCACCAAAGCTGGTTACTCGCTGAGGGATAAGTACCGTTGTACCAAGTATAGTGAGGAATTAAATTAGTTAGGCATTTTTCTTTCAACTATTAAATATATTAAAAGTATATTTAATAAACTAAACAACTAAATAAACATTTTACTCTGACGCAAAATTTCTAGTTTAATCCCAAAGTGTTTGATTTGAAACTGGAAGATGTGCCAAAGAGTTACAAAAAAGATCATATATAAGTCCCAGTTGTGGTAGGATTTATTTTTTAAACTTATTCATACATATACATAACTAAAAACATATACACACCTGCAAAATTTTTAGTTTATCCCTGAAATATTTTTGATATGTCTAAAAAATGTTTTAATGATCTCAAAGATTATTTTATAAAAAAGATCATACAAGTCCCAGTTGTATGGGGAGTTTATTTTAACTTTATAATACCAACATAGAGAAGAAAAAAAACAATAGAGATAGTTGATTGTTTTTTTTAAGAGATGTATTATCTATTTACATAAGCAGCATCGTCATAATCATTTCTTTTTTGATATCTCTGATGATCATTTTGGGTTTCATCTGTAACGGGATCTTGAATATTGAACATAAGCTTGAGGTGGGTTCGAATGATTGAGAATATTTTCCTGTAAGTCCCAGTTTGGTTTATCTCTACGATTTTTACACCTCTGAGTCTTCTGTATACTTCTACTAACCTGGAACCAGGAATAAATAGTTAGAGAAAGTTATCACTTCCGAAAGGAAATCGAACAAAAAATTGTGAAACCTTAACATTTTTATGGAAACAACGTAAAAAACTCTAAAAATTCTAAAATACTTCAAGAAAGTGGCTGCTCTTAGTCTCATGCTACTTAATTCTAATTCTTGACAATTTTGGGGGACAAGGTTTGGGGGATTTATGTCCCTACACTGCTGTAATTATTTCAGGAGACTGATTGGATTCGTGGGCCAAAGTAAAATAAAACCTTTTTTAGAAAAAAAACATCTAGTTAGCATTTCAGTGAAAAGTGGAGTTGTCTCTTCGTTCAGCTTTTTATAAAGAATACTCATCTACTCATATTTTTAATAAAATTGTAGATAAAGAATGAATTCATCCTCTATTTTTTTGATAAATAAAACTCTGTAATAAAATCCAATCTTCTTTTCAAATATTAAATTTTCCAACCTCTATTAAAGATTTGAAAATTGAACAGGACTTACTTAGGCTTGAATGGGTTTGAGGGTTTGTTTGAACCCTTGAGAGAGGGGATGTTGAGGAAGAAGGCAACGTCAGGCTTGACTAGATCTTCTGGCCAATCGTAAACCATGTGACCGGCCGGGGGGAGAGTCTGCAGAGAGAATCTCTGTGCAATGGAGAAAGCAGCTTGATCCAGCCAGTACCTGTACAGACACGGGCGATATGTTCAATTGTTGTTCATGTTGCTGTAAGGGGATTTGAAGGCTGGTTAATATAATGTAATCCCAACCCACAGAAAAAATCCTGAGGGTGCTCGTTAACCAAGGCTTATTATTGTGTTTGTCACCAGAAATCAGAAATATTTATTGGCCGAAAACCTTTCATAATGAACTATCATCACACTATGAGAATATTGTTCATTTTTACTCTCCATTGTCAATTATTATTCTTCAGTCTTGAATGTTAAAATATAAGATTAAATATTTAAAGGTTAGATTGTTGAAATGGCGACCCGACCACAAGGTCGATAAACCAAGTATGAATAAGGATTTAATGTAAGATCATTTTGGTGCGATCTTGTAGTTTTTGTTACTGACTAAGGCTGATATGTTCCTTAGACAGGACTGTTATTTAATAGCCGAACAGCCGATGGCAACTAAGGGACCCACAGTTATTGTGGAGTCCGAACCACTGTCTCTGAATTACGAACTGGTCTAGTTATGAGGTTGATTTTCACGGATTAACACAGTATTTAATATCCGGATGCTAATCCACACGAGAGAGCACTTTTTTGTTGTCGTCTACTTGTTACTGACTAAGGCTCACATGTTCCTTAGACACAACTGTTAATTAATAGCCCAACAGCCAATGGCATATCTAAGGGACGTAGGTCCCTTGGAAATTCAACTGTAGAGTTTAATGTGGAGTCTGAACCACTGCCTCTGAATTACGAACTGGTTTATTTATGAGGATGGTTTTTGCAGATTAATGTAGTATTCAATAATGCGGACGTTAATCCACACAAGAGAGCACTACATCCACCGACCATGGCTCACAACTATCCACAATTTGTGACCTCCAAGTAGCTGGATTACAGGACACAACAAGGTCCAGGCTCCTGTTCTGCCTCGCCCATGATTTCTAGGAAATCTGTTGTCTCCTGCTAGGCCTTCAGCCCTAACAACTGTAACTTGGTTCTCCTGCACTAACCTTCCCAGGTGGGGAACAAATCATGTTCACTTGGAGACACAGTACAGCTATACAGTACAGTACTCGTGTAACTAACTAAGATGGGAGCACGCTGGTCTAGGAGTAGAGCGTGGGGCTTAGGTGCCCAAGGTCCACTATGTGATAATGCCGCAACACACACAGGGGTGCGCAAAAAGCCACAACAGCTGAAGTGCCTTGGGAATAATCCGCCCCTTCCAATAAAAAAAAAACTTACTATGACTGTGTCTACATTCCTTAATGTTCCCCAGTGTTGGTTTCTACACTAATTAATTTTTCAAGCAAAATTAAAAACCATAGCCTGTTATAAGAGCAGCTCATATGGTTGATAAAAGTGATATTGCTGTTATATGGTAAATGCTGCTGAAATACCCCATGACACATCACCTAGAAAGGATGGCATATCAGTACCTTTTATTAAAAGTTTAGATATACTGATTAAGGATTCTTTGTTGTGATTGAGCAAGGGTGCCTAATAATCTATACATCAATCTATGAATCTATTGTACAAGTAGAAGTTTATTCTTCTCTCTGCTTTGATGGGACTGTTTTAACTCAGTCCACTGTAGTAAAGTGACAGTTGGAAACTACTGTCTATCTGTACCTGCTGAGATGAAACAACGTCGAAACAGCTACCACTGGCTATTGCCTTCCTTTCGCGAGGTGGCTCGTCGCTTAGCAGTGGGGTGGTGCCCAAACTACCCTAGCTGTTTGCTCGGGTGCGAACTCTTTTTGGTTAAACAGATGAATGGTGTAGTGTCTTTCAACAACTACCAAAACTGCTGTGTGGAGACAGAGGAAATGCTAATTGGTCCTGTTTTCCAGAACGGCATGGAAAAGTGCTTTCAAGCACGGTATCCTATAACAGATAGGAACGATGTTGTCTCAGATGAGCTGTATCATCCTAGCACTCTCAGTTGAGTGTTTCGAGATGTCTGTCTCTCGTCATTTGCGCACTTTCGATCATTACGGTGAAGCCGTTTGGTAAAATCGAGATATGACGTCAGTTAGTTGTAACATTATGATCTTCGTGGCAAGTTTCAAGTTCATTTTTGACAGAATTAGAATTTACGGGCTTGATGCTTGATGATAAGGGTTATCTAAAGACTACTATTAAAAATTATTTAACCTGGTCCTAAATGACTCTTGACTGTTTTACTGCACCTCTAAAGACCATCTAAAGTGAATGGTTTCCCTTGAAACTCTGGTTGCTCCTTGCCTCTTAAAGAACATGCCAACCTTAGAAATTGGATACCCTGTCTGAATACCACACAGTATTCGTTGGTTCACTCGGGATTGGATTGGTGTCTGCTTTATGCTTTTGGTTGGCTAGCATTCAGGTATGACACCAAGTCCAGGGGCTGGAAGTAAGGAGTTGTTGCCTCTACTCCCTGGTTGACCCAAACTTTCCTCTCCTGCCTTACTGATCCTCATGAATCCTTTCTTTCTAGAGACTGTACAATACATCAACTATGGTTGCAATGCCTACCCAGCTTTACTGTAGCCTCCTATTCTTTTCTGACAATGACAAATGATTCAGCTAGTTGAAAATATAGAAACTTTCATAGTGGATGAGCTGTGCTGCAACTCATTCTGCATGACTAAGAACTTTATGAAATTTTGATCCCTTTATGAGTATTGTTTATCACTAACTATTTTACCAAATTCCATTGTGCACTAACCCTGTAGTCACGATTGGCTCTCGTGCCCAAGTCTCCCTCACATGATGGGCACCAACGTACATACAGAGAGAGAAGTAGGCCTTGCGAATCATCCCTTTCTCCTTGTCAAAGAGCCTCCGGAGAGGCAGCATGGAGCGAGGTGGGTTGCCCAGGTATGTTGCTTGAAGAAAGTTGGCTAGCTCCTTACCAAGAATGATTCTGCCTGTTGACAAACAGTACCAAAAATAATTTTCATTAGCGATTAAAATCAATTATTGACCATTATTATTATAGTATTAAAGAGACTGTATGTAGTTTTAATATCAATTAATACAAAAACTCACCTATTTTAAATAAAAACATATTTACTTGTTTTAAGAATGTACTGTATATTTTGACAAATATTTTTTATATGTAAAAGTATAACATTCACAGCTCTTTATTTTGTAAAGAAGAATAAAAAATATAAAAAAACAGGTGTCATTCATAAAACATTCATTTTTTAAACTATTTATACATATTTACCAGCCAAAGGCCCTTATAACTTAAATTTACCTTAAAAAGTGTAGTGTTTATTTCATGTATTGATCAGAATTACTACAAAAAACCTCTTTAGTCACGACCTAGAGATCTTTATAGGTGTTAAAACAGAGTTTATGTTCCTGAATAAGATAAAAGTCAAAAATCATCAGGGGATATCAAAAGATGCCATTGGCTATTTGGCATATTAGTTAAAAGTCCTATCTAAGGAACATGTCAGCCTTTGTCAATAACAAGACTACAAAATCGCGTCATAATTATTTACACTTATTACTCATTCATACTCAGCTTAAAATACCTACCTGGGTAGGTCGCCATTTCAATAGGGAACCTAAGTAATCATAGTAATTTAACCCCAAATTATATCGTAGTCGAAGATGAGTGGTTGGCTTATACAAATAGCTCGATTGAGTAAGCCTGGATCAAATGAAATTAAGTAACAAAGGCGTAAAGGCCCGAGGCCTGTCCGGCTATAGATTATAACAATATACCTGGCGCAGTAGATCTGCATCCTCAGTGAACTTCCATATTTTCAATAATAACCCATCCAAACCATTCAAGGCTTATTTTCAAAATATTTGACTCAAGTGCGGAAAACCATGAGGTTTTGAATGTGCACCTCTTGGTACTGGGTTGACATACGCATACCTGTAGTTTCTATAATGCATTTTATTTAAAAAGGTAATTAAAATGAGGCTTAGGCTACATTTAAATGTTTTGAGTAAACCAAAAAATACCTATCATTTCCGGGGAAGTTGAAAAACATTCTCAGACCCCAGTCTCAGGCCTAGGCCTTACCACAAGGATTACAGTAACATCTCTATTTTACTATGGGATAATTCACTAAAATATGGTAAGATTCATAAACTCACTGTCTCTGTGTGTTCCCTCAACCGCAATGAAGGGATGTCTGAGTTCCACAGGAGGATCGTTATGAGGGTCGTACGATGGTTGACTCAGTAGTTCTTGGTAAGTGGATACTACCGCTCTCACACCAGGCAGCTTGTGATACTGTCAATAAAGAGGATGGACATTGTATAGTAACATATCAGTAATTTTGCTTAACTTAAAGCATGGATTTTCAACCATGATTAGTGAAACTTTGTTTAACCAATGTGTAATGGAAAATGTCTGCAATAATAGTTTAAATAACATAAACTCATCTTCACCTACAATGATTTTCAAACAAAGAGTATCAGTGAATGTGTCATAAAATCTTGTTTGAAATAATTCCAAACCTTATAAATAGTGATTGAACTATATGGCATTCAATCACTGGCTGTGATATCGTACTTTTAATAATAAGTACCTAATATGTCAAAGTGAACACCGGGGTAGATAAGGTAAGGTAAGGGTAGGTATGTAAGGTATTTTGCCCTTATTCAAAGAGACTCCAAAGTGAATGAAATTATCTTTTATCTACTGATCTTAAGACATTTTCATCCTAAAATAGTTTATGTTAGCTAAACATATCCTTTAAAAATTAATTGCTCATTATATACACTAATTGCAGTATATATTTAATATACTCCAGTTATGCCTGTTATATACTGATCATTACGTACTGTCAGGGACAGTACACAAGATCTTTAAACGAAACCTCATGGGATCCTGCCCCACTACCAAGGTGTACATTTTAACCACCATGAAAATCTCAAACCATATTTTGCTAATAAATTTCAAGTACTTTTTGGTAAGCACTAAAAACAGCTTGTAACTACTCTTTGTGGAGATAGAACTAGTTAACTAATCATATTTAGATTAAGTTACCTTTAACTACTTATAAAATTATATAATTTATATTTTTTATTTTTCTTATAAACATAAGTAAACAACGATAATATGTTTACAGAAAAATAATTTTATTTAGTATTCTAGCATTCCTTTAAATTAAAGTCCTCTATGATAGGTAAAAGCAATAGTTACTCTTATTATTTCTTCTTCAAGAAATGAATGACAAATAATATCAAATAAAACTGAACTACTACCGAGGAAAAACAACTATTTGAAGTAGCAAAGACCTGGTTCAGTTTTAATTTGAAAAGAACCTAAAGCCTTCTATGTTAGTTGTAGACCTGGTCAGAGGTTGTGGGGCTTTCAGAAGGAAAGAAAACTGTAAAGCTTTTGATTGTTACAACAACTGATGGTGGGTTGTTCTGGGGTCCGTTTGTTGATGAAGGGTGAAAGAAGTTTTTTTATGGGTTTTATACCTCCTGAGAGGACTGAAATCATTACAGCTGACTATTTGAGAACAGCCAGCTATAAATTTGTACAGATTATTTCATTGTCATGTTGCTATGGTATTGTACCCTATTGTAGCGGATGCGGACAGTACACACATTCTTGACTATTTCTCGTGAAAAACCATCTTGATTGTGACCGGATGACAATACAACCAGAAAAACCTCCTTAATGCGGTGTGAGCGACATTAGGGACAACTGAAATCCGCTAGGTCGGCGCTAGTGTTGCTTATTCGTTACGCATATGTGATTGTTTATTATTTCATGCAAGCTTCCTGAGTGTCTCGTTTAAGAAAAAAATTCTGTTTTTTGTACATTTTTAGACCTCCAAAATGAAATATTTTATATAGTTATCGGATCAAAAATGGGGCTTTACAAAATTATTTTTTGCTGTAGGCCTATACGAAAATTGTTTTCCTTATTTTAAAATTTCACATAGGTTGAATGAAAAAGGTCCGTTATTTATCCAGTTTCCCACAATTTCAACACAAAAGCATAAATAGTTTTCCCACACCCCTTGCATGAAAAAAGCCAAGTATCAAAATCAATTACCTTGTAACTTGAAAAGTTTTCACTAAAAATTTGAAAGAGTTATGCCAAAGTATATTTATGATACAATCAACAAACATAGTTGCTTAACAACAGGAATATGATTCGGTATGACTCTTGAATTTAACCCCGCTTTAGCTTGTAGATTGTTTAACAAGCCGCCTAAGAATGAGCGTGACATAGGAATACCTTGTTTTAAAGACAAACCCTTCCAGGTGGCTTGTGCAGAAATCCTTTTACTATCTACAGGAAAATCTACGTGAAGACTGCAATGACTTTTGATCAACCCTAGTAATCCGTCTTATAAGTGTGTTTAAGTATATGGCCAGAAAATTTAAACAATTTAAAGAGTAAACCTTTCATTAGATTAGATTAGATTATTGAATTGACGATCCTACCACAGGGTAGGTATTTTAAGCCAAGAATGAATGAGGATTGAGTGGAAGATTGTGGCGCGATCTTGTAGTCTTGTTACTGACTAAGGCTGACATGTTCCTCAGACAGGACTGTTAATAGCCCAACAGCCGATGCCAAGTAAAGCAACCTATGCAGTTTAATGTGGAGTCCCAACCACTGCCTCTGAATTATGAACTAGTCTAGTTAAGAGGATGGTCTTTGCAGATTAACGTATTATTCAGTAGTTCAGACGTTTAGAACACTACACCCACCGACCATCGCTCACGACTATCCACAATTCAAACCCCCTCGTAGCTAGATTACAGGAGATGCCACGGTCCCAGTCTCCTCATTAACATTGATAGGATTGACTTTAGCAACTGGTCAAGGATTGGGTATTGGTAATGGTAATAAGGTAACTTACAGTGGCATTGTCACAAATGGAATTTTATGTTTCACATCTCACCAAACCATAAATTTAAAACCCTCATTCAACAATGGTATTCTTTATGGATTCACTAAAAGTTGAAGAGCTTTTAATCACAACTGGTTGAACCAACTAAGTAGTGGTTAAATTACTGAAAGTAATTTGAACAGCATTATTCCAGTAAGGTAGAGTCTACTTTTTCAACTGATTATAACCTTAATTCACACATAAAATAATTCAAAAAGAATCAACAGCTTATCATCAAACCATGGCCCCCACATTCAATTGCTGGCCCTGTAACAAGCCTGTGTTGGAGGCTCGTGGCCCCCATGTTCGAGTGCTATGCTATGTTTAAAAAATTACATGGTAAATTTTTAACCCTTTACATATTGTATTTATAGCGATAATTGATAATATGGAATAATTAAGGCTAACAGTTAAATCGAAATACTCAACTTTATTGACAAAATTATTGCAAACATAAATTAAAGCAAATCATTGACTTTTATTTTACCAAAAGTGCATTTTAATTTTAATATTTATTTTCCTTACTGACCAAGATTAAAATTCAACTTGACAAAATAATAGATTATGACAAAGTTAGGAGCTAAACAATTAAAGTTTATAAAAATTATTTTATAAATGTGCTATTACCTCCTCATTATTAAAAATGTCAAGGATGTCCTGAGCACTGTGCCAAACCCCATAGCCTCCCATACCACTGAGCGTGGAGTTGCCTTGTGCTGAGAGATAATAAATATGCATTAAAAATAATTCAAGCCTTTGAAGGAGCAATAAACACTATTTGAAAACAGTGAAAAGTTTTTACCCCCGAAACAGCAGACCTGCGTACTTAGCGAATTTAATTAGGTTATGAATAACCAGTCAGTAATTTGTGATGGAACAAACTAATTAAGCTTGATCATTGGTTAAGGCATATGTAATGTTATCAGTATGTTTATGAATAAGAAAGTTACATAAATTTACATTTACTCCATAAGAGTACGAGCAAGTAGGTTTGCTGTTATGATGAATACAATAACACTTTGTTACTTTCTCCCTTTGTACATTTATGGAGAAAGTATTGTTTTCGTCAAAATATTTTAATTTGAGTTGAAACAGATATATCCATTTTCAGGCTCTCTGAATCCAATAAAGTGGTTTTTGGGTTTATGTCTGTAATCTGTCTGTGTACAAACCCCTGAGATCACACTGATCATCCGATTTGTATGAAATTTGGTACATGGGTGTACTTTATTGGCTATATCTAAAATCATAAACTTAATTTTATTGGAAAAAGCACTTCAATTAAGTATGAAATGTAAATAAATCAAATTCATTTTGTTAAGCTAAGCTAAAAAGGATTTTCTTTAAATACAGACAGTATAAAAACCTGTATATGTGTACTAAGAATAAAAATGTAAGTTTATAACAAAATAAACACGTACTACTTACGCTCCTCCATCTCCTCTCCTTTGAGCCAAAGAACAGAAAAGGATAAAAACCATACTCCTGTGAATCCAATATTCTGATTCATAATAAGATTTTAATTTTCTTATAACAATGAAAACGTTTAGTCATTATTTTTACTAATGGCATGAATTACACCATTTTAAGAATAAAAACAGAAAAAATAACAATAACAGGACGGAGAGTGGACAAAGTTACAGTTTGAGAGACCTTTTGTCACATCTTATCAAATATTTCATTTATAGATTTAAAAGATATCTTGTTAATTATGAGAGGTATGTATTCATTATTGATTTTTTATATTCTATCTGAATTTAATTGTTAAAACTGTTAAAGATCCCCATTTGAAATAAAATAATTATAAATTTAAAAACCAACTCTATAAAATTTAATTAATTTGCTAAACAAAATAAAAACCAAGTAATATAAATCATATAATCATATGCTTCATATAAATCAATCCACTTAAATTTTTTTCTCGTCTGTTTAAAATAATAAGTTGTTTTGTATTGGTCAATCTAAAGTATTAAAGTTACAGTAAAGTACTTCAAAAACAGTTTCATCAAACCGATTTTCAAGCAAACCACGTTGTAGAGGGTCAAACGAGTTTAGATAGGTTTTTTCCACCTGTACCCAAGGGCTTCGTCCTACAGACTCCCAAATTTCAATATTATTGAGGAAATTGTTTTCTTTGAATAACTTGAAAAAGACTTTTCAAAACTGCTCACAAACTGTGACACATTGTTCAGGAACCAAAATGAGTTTAATGAGTACCACTTTTTATTTTAGGGCTTCACGTCATTGGCCTTTTCTATGACCTTACTATGCTTTATTTTGATATAATTTGGTTCTTTTGGGTTGTTTCTAACACCACAAATGTTAAAAGTGGTCCCTATTTCTATTATGATTTACAATCATCACCCTACTACGCCATAGTGGGCTTTTCCCCACTGGACCATAGAATTTTATTACAATATTGTTATTCTGCCCAATTTGGTAGAATGGTTCATATGGTTTATTTGATAGAAAAGAATCTATTGAAAAATTCATAAACTTTTATAAATTAACATTGTGTTTTATAACATTCACACTGAAGACTCTGCCCTGAAACTTGCCATGAAGACAATACAAAATTGACACAGAAATACAAAATATCTGTAAAATCAGAGGAGGTTTTCTCCTGCACTTGTACCTTTATTTGACTATCGCTACTTTCAAAGTTCCTATCTTTATTATTGTTTTAGATATTTCAACTTTCTAATTTTCCTTTGAAATTTTTTAAATGAAACTTTTGCCAGATGCCCTTAAACGAACCTGGCTAATGAATCAGCAGGTCTTTGACTGTAGTTAGTATATTACATTCATTCAAAGGTGCTCTCCCTCAGAGGTTGTGAAGGATTTCTCCCAAGGCACTTCAGACGTGACAGCTTTTTGCGCACCCCTAAAAATTTCTCTTTCATAGAAAATCATGAATTTTACAAGTGAAGAGATCTGGAAAACTGCATCAACCTGTCGACGAGTTTGTTTGGAGGCAGAAAACAACCCCTTTCCGAATTGACTCGAGTGGAGGACCACACCCCTACTCAATCAATCCTTACTGCATGGGGATCCGCAGTTTCCTCATGCAGTAAATATTTCCTACCCACAGGGTCCCCATCGCTTGCACAGTTATTGCTTCCTCAGATTACTTGTGGCCAGTGACGATACCTTTGAGAAGTTTGGCGTCCTTCCTGCCAAGTTTCAGGAGCCTCTTAAACGACCTGTCGAGATGGAGAAAATAGATTAAGCTTACTTACTCTATGAAGACAGAGCTCCTCCCATCTTTTCTTATGGCAATACCTCGCCCAGGAATTGATAGTCGGAAATGCCGTAGCAAGGGAAATACCACAAAAGGGCTGAGTCCCATAAAGGGAAAATGATGCAGCGCTATTGGCCAGCCCATTCGCCGCCTCATTATCATCTACCCAAGAGTGTCCTGGAACCCAACAAAGGGTAACTTGATTGTGTCTGTCTATCCCATACAACCCTAGAGTTGAACCCAACTGAGTCCAAAGCTCTGAGGGCCGCCTGACTGTCAGAGAAATTATTGATGGATAAACCCTCATGGCCTAGCCTCAGAATATCTCTAGCACATTCAATAGTGGCTGTAATCTCAGCCTGGAAAATAGAGGAAAAGTCCCCATAGGAATACCTGGCCGATTGACCAAAAGTTATCCTGCACCCCAAAGATGCCCGCTCCTGTGCCTCGACAGCTCTTGGACCCATCAGTGAACCACTCCGATCCGCAGGGTGGTAAAGTTATACTACATTTCATAGACCACCGGTTACCAAACCATTTGATTACACTAGAGACAGCTGTAAATCTGGTCTCTGATTAAACTTTATTATGTGAGTATATTAACCCAGACCTTCACTCATATTAAACTTGAAAACCCACTGGAGTAGGCCAGTCTCTATTATAAAAATTAACTCATACCTATTCCTTTTTTCCGGTGTCTCTAAAATATTCCACTATGCAGCAGGAAGCCTTCTCAAGCTGGCTTTTGCTTTGCTTGGTCCTCATGCTCAAAAATATATTAAAAAATACTAAAAGAAACCATTTAGGAACAAAGGAAACTGTTAATTATAATTTGGAAAAAAGTTGCAAGTTACATCAGAGATAATAATAATAATCCGTACCTCTCTGTTTACATGCAAAAGATTTTAAAGAATAGCTATTTGTGTAACTAGAGCGCAAAGTATGTTATATAGCACGAGAGGTTCATATGGTAGCACTCAGCTGGCGCTTGGTGCTTCCAGAACTTCGAGGGCGGTCATGACAGTTTGCGCTTGTATTTCACACAGGATTTTTCCTACAATAAAGTCATTGAGGTTATGTTTGATTTTCCAGCTGGAATAAATGTAAACATAACTTTTAGGTTTCCAGTAACCTTAGTTTCATTGCGCAAAACAGGAAATTAGTGTTGTAAGAACGGCGACTGTCTATCACACTGGCAGATCTAGTCATAGTGTCAGGGGGGGCGAGCTTAGTCACGACCATTATGATTTTTTGTTACATATCCATATACTAATAAAAGTATTGTAATATATAAAAAAAATCACAATACCACGAGAATTTCTAAATTTGGAAATAACTATTTCAGTAGAAAATAAGTTTTTTTCTTATGTCCAGAAAATTCGTGTTTTACTGTAATATTCTAAGTTTAAAAAATAAAAATTAACATTGCTCTGAGATAAAATGTACAATACAAACCAAAACAGCTGTTTATAACCTACATTCTTGATTGAAGAAAAGTCATTAGAGGTTGCATTAATATTTATTTTATGAATTAAATAAATGCAAAATTATCAAGTTACTAAACAATTTGTACTTAAGATAAATAGCTGTCATGCAGTATTAATTTGTTTTTGATGGTATTCTAACGTATTACAACAATTAAACATTAATGTGTTGTAGACGTAAACGACATGTCAATTGACTAACGTCGTAGCCGAGTTGTACGTATCGGTGAACTATAGGATATCCATAATGTTTTATGTAATAAATGTGTTTTAATCAATTATTTTTATAATAAATGTTATTACTATAAGCAAACGGTCACCATTTCACATATTATCACTAATAAGTAAGTATTGTAATACTAGAAAACCAACCAGAACTCTAAACAGCTGTCCTCATAACTGTATGACGTCACTTCGATACACTTTTTATTTTCCCTTGAACTTTTAGACATATTCATGTAAAAAAAACTTTATTTTGAATAAAAGAGGATTATTTCTAATCATCTTCGTCTCTCTCTAGACGGGAAATACCAATTTGAAAAAAGTCTTGGTTCGTTTCCTACATTCCTATTTTTGGGCTTATTCAAATTTTGGTTAAGCTAGTGTTATAATTAATAAGTGTGTTAATTTTGCTCATATCGTTTATTAAGTTTAGTTTATGGTTTATTTCATATTAGTTCTAACTTACCTTTATGATATTTTCCTCATTATAATATAATTTGTGTTGACTATAGCTACAAAATGTCACAGATTTTGGATATCCTCTGCATAATATGTATGTGAGAATAATTGTTAAAAATTAAATTTTTGTCTACTGGTAGCCTAATTTTCCTTTATTTTACAATTAATTAATAATTATTTTAGAAATTTTAACATACTCAGTGTGATTAAGTGTTTGAGAACTCTATATTTAAAATTAACAATACATAATAATAATAATTTATTGCTTTTTACAATAATAGAATTTCATAGCAGTGTTCATGTTTTCCACTTGTTTTAAGTAGATTCCAAGGACTCACTTCTATGACAGTTGATATTTAGTGTTACAATAGACTAACTTTAGTAGATATAGAAATGAAAATGGGTTTTCGTCCACTTAGCAAGTGTGGATATAAAGCGTGCCTCGTGCCTCTGTCAGTCATGCTGTACTGATGCTACAAAATCCAATAGGTTATAATATTACATCCATATAAGCCGAGTATTAGAAACAGTACTGAGACCTCAGTGTTACATATATACTTTTGTATTACAGTATTTACCTCCCTCTTCGGGAAAAGTTAAGTAGTTAATAAGTTGATACTTCATTGATCTTTATTCCTTTTTAACAGCTTACCAATCCCAGGATTTAAACACATCCATAAATATCTAACACATATTTACGACTAATTAATATTAGTTTAACTTTTCTAACAACATAATATATATCGTTATATTATGATGACTAGGATGGTGGCGTCGTCCTATAATCCAGCTACATGGAGGTCATGAGTTGTGTATACTTGATACTTGATAAAATCTAGGGGAAAGATTGCACTGCGACCTGAGATCTATTGTGCCCCCCAGACTAGTCTCTAGTTCTTGCCTAGAGAACCCCCTCTAGTCCTAATGCCTTAATAAAGTTTAGTATAACGAGGGGTTCTACCTTTGGAAAATCCTCCACCGCCACCTGGTGTGTTCCCAAGCTTCTGGCTCTCTTCTGACCTATCGCGTCACACTCAGCCAATAGGTGTCTAGGTGTTTCCTCCCAGATTGGCAGAAGCGGCATTCACCCTCTTGGACAATGCCCATCTTGCTCAGATGACCCCTGAGCCTACAGTGTCCGGTTAGAAATCCCGTCAGTATCCTTAGATCGTTTTTCTTAAGCCTGATCATGGTCTCAGACCTTCTTATATTATGCACTCCAAGCATTTCCTTAGCCTGTCGGCATCCTGAATGAACAGTCCAGGCTTTCCCTCTGGCTTCCTTCTCTTCCTCCTTTAATTTCTTTTTGAAAAAGGAGTCCTCCAGTGCACAACCTGGCTCCGGTCCAACAAAGGGGTTGGCTGCCCCTACCCTAGCCAGTTTGTCTGCTACTTCATTTACCCTGGACACCTTGGTGCCCAGGTACCCAAAGTAGTGACAACTTGTTGCTCTTCCCCAATTGATCTAGACTGCTCCGACAGTCCCAGACCATCTTGGATCTGAAGGCTGCTGAGCTCAAGGCTCCAATGGCAGCCTGGCTATCTGAGAGGATCACAATCTCCCTTTTCATGTATCCTCTGCTTAGGTTGAAGCAGAGCATGAGTTGTGTATAGTTGTGAGCGATGATTGGTGGTTATAGTGTTCCCTTGTGTAGATTATCGTCCACACTATTGGATACTACATTAATCCGCAAAGATCACCCTCATAATCAGACCAGTTCGTAATTCAGAGGCAGTGGTTCGGATTCCACGTTAAACTGTAGGTCCCTTAGATATGCCATTGACAGTTGGGCTATTAATTAACAGTTCTGTCTAACAGGAAAATGTCAGCCTTATTAAGTAAGAAGACTACCACATCGTGTCACAATATTCCTACACTCATTTCTCATTCAATTGGCTTAAAATATCTACCTTGTGGTAAGGTCACCATTTTAATAATCTAATCTGATCTCTTATATTCTGTTGATAGTTGTTGTCAATAATACCTTTTGCCTAACTATACCACTGAAATTATTTTTGCTATTTATTGAGGCTTTCTTTGCCTAAATTAATGCTGAAACAATAAGTTGATCTTTAAAATGCTTTGATTGAGGTATTGTGTCTTCTGAAAACTAAGGGTGCCAAACTCAACTATCGGCCCTACACATTTACCAAGAAAATACTTTTTAAAATTACCTCTTATATGCCTATTAAAAAAAATTATTTTTAGTATTATGTTGGGTGCTAAAATCATGATAATGTACCGTATTAGTGTCAAGGTTTATTCAGCTAGTGTTATTTCAAATGAAACCGGAGTTCTCCTTGGACCCTGATTGAGTAGGAATATATCTATCTTATCCGAAATTTGCTTGGTTGATTCCGGAAATCTCACAATATGAATCTTCGCACCAGTGATTCTTTTAAATGCCAAAAGTTGCCTGAAAAATTAATGACATATTAGTTTAATGAATTACATAACATTTCCCTGGTTTGTCAGGTATGAATTAGAGAACATCTAACCTAACTAGGTTGAGATAAATATATATAACCAACAACAGCCTAGTTGTGGTTAGTAGTCTCAGATCTAGTCTATACTTAGTTATAAAATTCGTTTGGATCATTTGTAACTAAGATTGTTCTGATTTGAGAAATATATCCTACTGTAGAACCTCCCTTATCCGACCTCCCAATAACCAACTTCTTGTGATATCCTAGTTTCCGACCATCTATCTGCGATTTCGTTGTCTTATCTGTAACTCATTATTGCTGAGCCTACAGCCTACATTGAAAAACTGGTTCTTTTTTTATATGTAATTAATATTGGGTTCTTTAGTTGCTATACATATATTGATATTTTTATATAGTGGGTTTTCTACCTTGGATATGCATTTTGCTCCTCCTTTTATTTGACTTTTTTATATCAGTCAGTGGGTTTTTCAATATCATTGTTTGGATGGTCCAGTTCCGTCATGGTCGAATATGGTAGGTTCTAGGGCCTACTGCTAACGTTTTGTCCTTAATTACAATGTGATGCTATTTTCATTTTTAAAGTAAGTTACCTCTGTTCACGCAGGTAGTTTTTGGACGGAGCTTTCCCGATACGAGGTGGTGGTGAGTTGAAGATGCCGAATGTGACATTTGGTTTCAACAAGTCCTCGGGGAATTTATAAAAATCGGTGCTTGGACTCGGTAGCTTATTCGCCTTGGCCCATACCTTTGACATGATATAGCTTGTATGTTCCATCCAGTAACTGTAAGGAAAGGTAAGCTTAGAAGTGTAGTGCATTATGTTCTAGATGTCTAACGATGTTTGACTAGAGACAAACAACACTCACCTGTAGCTACTGACCTTTATAGTTTTATATGCTGTTCCATAATGTTGTGGACCTTCAATACCCTGTTTATTTTGTAGATTTAGAAGGGCCAAGCTCAAATAAACCAAAAAAATTATAGGTTTTCAATGGCCCTTGTTAATCCCTAGTGTAGTTTAACCGTTTCCATGTAATCAAGTGTATGTAATCAAGTGTTGACTATTTACTGAAAGTATATAAAAATTGACATATAGAGATTTTTTTATAAAATAGGAAAATTGACTGAATCTTGTTGTGCTACAGTATTCAACTGAATGGTTGTATTACAAAATTATAATATTTAAACAATCTAAGGATATAGGTAATTTCCCCCAATTATATTAAAGGTATTTGTTTAATTAAAAAGTTAAGGGAAAAATTAGAGTTTGAAAAAGGTCCTATCTATATACACTATTACAAAGTTTGACTAAAATGCAACTTAAGTAAATAGAGTTAGGAGCTGTGAAAGTAGCAAATTTGTCAAATACAGGTACAATTTTAGGAGAAACCCGTTCTCACGATTTCTGTGATATTTTAAATTTAGATGTCTAAAAATAACATTTTTATCATGGTTCCTATAGTAAAAAAATAATTAGTTCTGTTAAAGAAATTATAAAAATGTAACAATTATTTTTCTATGTTTTAAAATATTTAATTTCTAGTGAGTTGAAATGTAGTAAAAAATTAAAATTTGTTTGGAGTTTATTATTATCATTTTCGGTTTTTCTCTGCCTGTCTGCAAACGTGTGTCTGTTGCTGTGTGAGTTGGCCTTCAGATGTAAAGAAGGTGTTAATTTGTTTTGTAAATAAATTATTGGGACCGGTAGGAAGGGGGTGGCGACCCGAGTGACGGGAGATTTTATATTTTAATGTTAAATTGCTATGTACCAGAGAGTTTTTTTGTTATTATTTAAACTTTTTGATGTTACCTTTTATTTAGGTGTCTCAAGATAGTTCGCGTATTTCACGTTCTGCCTCATCTACATTGCGTAAGCCTCATCATGTGACCACGGCTTATGGCAGAGCTTTTGTTGTGGCCTGCCGTTTATGGAATAGCCTACCGTTACGAATTCGATCCTTAGAAAAACATTCCCTTTTTGTTGCGGCACTGAAAATTCATTTTTTCGAGCGTATGGTCACGACTGGTGTGGCTTAGGGCTTCTGTGTGCCTGACGGCTGGTACGTGTGTGCTTGTATGTGTGGTTGTATAAAATATATTTTTATTTATATTTTTTTTGTTTAAGTGAATATATTATGTAGAGTAGTTAATACGTTGAATGTATATATAGATTTTTTTGCATCCTGCTGTAAATTTTTAATTTAATTTATCTACACCAGGTTAAGTGTAAGAAAGAACCAAGTGGCCCTAACTTTGCCTGGATAAATGATTTTTCATTTCATTTCATTTTTCATTATAAGCCTAAAAGTCTGTCAACCCTCAGTCCCTGAATTTATTGATTAACACCAGATTACTTACCTTTCAATAACCACAGGTCTATGGAAGAGGGAGAGAAGCACCTTGTTGGCGATGGCATACTTGCTGAGAGCGTAGTATGCCTTGCGTGCCCCGGCCTCCTTTGGCACGGGACCTAGCAGTATTCTTGGCTGGTTCACAATGAATAATCCTTTCAACCGGTGAGCCAGCGTTTGAGCTACCTTCCTCCTCGCTGGAAAACATGAATCCGCTCTTCAATAGACATCATACGGTTTAGTTTGGGGGTTCGACGCATTTGGTAAGTTTTTGCTAAATGTCAATGTTTTATTTAACATTCATAAAACATTAATTAAGGAATGAAAACTAATCATTTGGTAGCTAAGTTATGGCTATTAAATAAAAATATTTTTATTTCAATATTTTATTGAGTTGATGATGAGCTAAACTAATGCTTCTCATGCGTTTATCTTAAGAATGGTTCTCAAGGTTCTATTGAGATGGGTTTTCTCTAATTGTAAAATATACCAAATATTTTAAACCTAAAAATAATTCGTTGGAATGCTAAACACTCAAACAGTTTCTATTGAAGATGACTTATAACATCATGAACCTTAATAATTAGTGTTAAAATTCAATAACCATACTCTCAGGATTCACTCCTTCAACGACGTAGAAGGCGTCTAAAGATTTATTTTGATAAGCTTCCAGTTTCTCTTGAGCCTGGACCTCTGAGTTGTTGAATCTCTTGAGTAAATTGATAATTTCTGAGTCATCTTGATACTAAAAAAATCAAATAATTTAAATCTATATCTGGTAAACATTACATAATTTTTAACCCTAAGGAGCACCGCTGTTCTCGAACGTCAGATTATCCTGTGCTAAAATGTGTAACCGTTTGAGCTTAAAAATGTCAAAAAGAAGTTATTTTTTATTTTTACAAATCAAACTGGTTTTAATTATTAGTCAAAATTATTAAACAATTTCATCATAAACATTTTTTTAACCCTAGAACACAAAGGCTCCCTGAGCCAAGCGTTGTTACAAAGGCGTAGTCTCCCAGACTACTTTATTTGAAAATAAATAAAAAATACTTTTAATGACGGGGACATATTTTTAATTATAAAAACACTTAAAGTGAACATTGAATTAATGTTTAAAAGAGTTTAATGTCCAAATCTTAATTTTTGGCGTAGGGGTTGGCGATCCCACCGCCCAGTGGCGCTGTCACTGCAATCAGCCTCCCTGACTCTCTACTCTCCTCTTGAGCAGGGTCTTTTCTATCTACCCACGTTTCTTCTCCCCTCCAACTGGATAGACTGTCTTCATCTATCTGTACAAACCCATTCTCTTCTTCTTCTCCCACCTTCTCCCCTGCTTTTCCGCTTTGTTTCAGGCCAACTCAAGGTGTCACGTGGACCGTGCCGAGGAGTGGATGGCACCAGGCCTTATATATGGTGTCTAGAACGGTACCTGCAGGATACCGGGCGACCTCCTGCAGTAAGTAGCCTTACCTGGACATGCGGGGCTCTGTTCAGGCGGACGGATATTTCCCTAGCTAGAGGGAAGAGAAGGAAGCCAGAGGGAAAGCCTGGACCGTTCATCCGGGATGCCGACAGGCTAAGGAAATGCTTGGAGTGCATAATATAAGAAGGTCTGAGACCATGATCAGGCTTAAGAAAAACGATTTAAGGATACTGACGGGATTTCTAACCGGACACTGTAGGCTCAGGGGTCATCTGAGCAAGATGGGCATTGTCCAAGAGGGTGAATGCCGCTTCTGCCAATCTGGGGAGGAAACACCTAGACACCTATTGGCTGAGTGTGACGCGATAGGTCAGAAGAGAGCCAGAAGCTTGGGAACACACCAGGTGGCGGTGGAGGATTTTCCAAAGTTAGAACCCCTCGTTATACTAAACTTTATTAAGGCATTAGGACTAGAGGGGGTTCTCTAGGCAAGAACTAGAGACTAGTCTGGGGGGCACAATAGATCTCATAGGTCGCGGTGCAATCTTTCCCCTAGATTTTATCAAGTAAATCTTAATTTTTCTGGCACTGGCAGCAGATTGTCCCTTGGTGTTCGCCACACATGACATTTGCGCAACGTCCACAAAAATGTTTTGTCATGCACCGTAATCTTGGAAGTAAGAAGGCACACACCTTCCTACCTTGTTGGACTGGTTGTGGAGCTTCATTTAGCACACTTACATTTAAAATATAAGCAATAGATTGCCGGACGAGAGTTCGTGGCAAAATTGTGGCCTGAAGCCAGGACTTCAGGAGCTCTCTGTGCATTTCTTTAAACAATTTTGCCGACTTAGGGGCTTACACGATTGGCTCAGACACAAATTTCTACATATAACACGTATATATCATTTAAAGTGATGTTTATGATGTTATAAACATGCATAGGGGCCCCCTCCTTGTTTTACGACTGCAGAAAGTGTCACTGCACATTTGGTCCAATTGAAATAAATATTTACACTATATACAACATATATTTCCAATATAATGTTTAACTAACATAACATGCGAAAAAGCAAAGGTATACTATACTCTGCAACAAGACACCACGATCCGTACACGTTGCGAGTCTGCCGCGAACTGTGCGTTGTTACAAAGGCGTAGTCGACCTGGCGACGCAAACTTAAAAAACTCGTTAAACAAAGGACGCAAGCAAACACCAACCAGACCCTTTTAATATTAGGCCAAGACCGACAGCTACACGGAGTTTTGTGAATTTTAGTGGAGTGGAAGGGAGTAAGGGGTAGAAATGACACCTTGCGCGTCGTCTATCAGAATACGCCTTTGTGTTCTAGGGTTAATGATATCTGGAAATTCTGAAATTCATAAGCAACAGTCGAAGCAGACAGAATGTTAGGCCAAATGACTCTGCGTCGAGGCGGGCAGACCACCAAACAATACAACATTTACACACCAAAAGTTTAAGCACAAAATCGGATTGCAGTCTAATGACGTAGGAGCCAGCTGCCTAGCAATAAATGGATGCATGCAGGGACACAGTGGTATTGGAGCGCACCCTCTCCTCCTACCTAACAAATCAAATAAAATCAAAACCAACTTTATTCATCAATTTGTACAGTTACAATTTCTTTTAATAATAAAAATGTGGAATAGTGTCAACATTTTTTACTATGCTAAAGTATTTTATAGTTCCTCAAATCTACATAATGTTTTTTTAGTGAGGTAAAGTTTTAATTTTTTTCTAAATGAGGTGTCATTTGTTACTTGTAATATCTCTAGTGGAATTTTGTTTGAAAATTGAATACCAGCTATGAGTGGTTTCTTTTTATAGAATTCTAATGAATGTTAATTATGAATGATTATAGAATGAATAATTGTTTCAAAAACATTCAACCCAAAAATTGTCAAAATACCAAATTCCAAGAAAATGGTTTTGCCGATTGTTTGCTATCAAGATTCATTACTGTCCTAATTAGTTGTAGAACATGATTATTAAAACACAAATTTTCATCCAAAATTATTCCTAGAAATTTTATATTGCCTGTTTGAAAAATTTTACATTTACCAATTTTGATATCAGATTTTATTTTATTTCGGCTTTGTTTTGTGTGGAAACACATTACTTTAGTTTATTTTTTCAAGATTTAATAATAAATTCTTGCTACTTAAGTAATTATTTATCAAGTTTTGAAGCAGTCTCGAGATCAGATTTTGATTGACCTGTTACTATCAGGTTTGAGTCATCTGCATAAAGACATAGTCTGCTCTGACTACTTGATAATACTGAAGGTAAGCCTCTCACTACTCAATCGCCACTACATTTCTTGTAATAGTAATATGTTTCCTGACTGGGTTACATTATTTCTGTTATTCAAATAACAACGCATATCTAATAAAATTATTTTTTTAATGCTACACAAAATACGTTCTCCAAAATGACATTCCGGAATGGCATTACTTCTTTCACAATACTTTATATTACTTGTTAAAGGGTTAAGAATAAATCACAACCCAGGTATGGTAAATATTTTTTTGTAAATTGAAATTATTCTTTTATAATTACGTTTGGAAACAAAAATCTGGTAGTGGGACAGTTTTACTCATAAAGTTATATATTTTTACTTACCATTGGTTTTGTCAAGTAAGCTTTAATGTCTTTTAGACTGTAAAAAATCCCCTTCTCTATTAGGTCTTCCCTGTGTTCTCCTAAAATGAATAAGATATTGAATTAAATTTGAAAAAAAACAGTTTTTTATAGAGAAAAAAGGTTTACTAGCCTTATCTACTGAATACAATGACTACTATTAACAATATTTTTTATTTGTCCTTGTATGCATGTAATTTTTGTCTTAATGTTATTGAATTAAATATTTTAATAAATACCCTTTGTTTTTCCTCTTTTAAACCTCAAAAACTTATTCTCACAGTAGTAGTCTATTGCCTTAATGAAAGCCTAATTGACTTATAGAGTCAATGAATACGAGGCGTGATTTTTAAGTAGGCCTAAGGTCCATTTGGTTATAAACATTAGTAGCACACACTCAAATTTCAGCTTCAGGAACCCTTGGGCTCAATTTCAGCTTTGTGGCTAATCTGTACGCTGTACAGTTCTGGGCTGTGCTTCCGCTCACCACACACTTAAATCTTTGGTTTTTGTGGAACTTGGTGTTGTGGGACTTCAGGACCTGATGAGGGCACAGTTTGGCCTTAACTTTAGGTGTTCAGAAAAAAATTTGTAAGGCGCTGTTTTCAACACATTAGGAAATTTGTTTAAAATAACTGTTATTTTGAAACACCTGTACTACTACTACTGTAATCACACTACTTTAATCAAAGAAGAGCTAACGGATTGGTTGTCATCAATGACATTCTCACAGCCACCTTTGAATTTTCTTACAGCACATCACAGAATGATAAAGGTAAGCTACTGAGCTGAAATTGAGCCCTGTTGTTTCTGAAGCATGCCTGAACAAGACACATGCTTTCATTAAATAATATCAATATTATATATGACTATATTATTAATATTGATTTCATATGACTAATGCTGCTATGGTGCCTCTCTGCCTTTAATTCACTGCACGGGCTCTAGGTGAATGAATGTTTCTCTATGTCTGATATACAGAGTGATTGAGGAAGAAACGGAAAGAATTGAAGGGTGTGTTTTACTAGTGAAAATGATGAAAAAAGTGGTAAGTAAAGATAGGTTTAGAAATGCATCGTTAGCGAGTTACGCTAGCAAAAGATTTTGCCCCGATTGTAGTAACCCCGTTAAAAAGAGGCCATACTGATTCTTGGAGTGTTAATTAGTGTCAAATGTAGTGTATTTTATGTAAAATTCAATAAAACTGGTCCTGGAACTGTCTTGTTTTTTGGGAAAACCAAGTATAAAGTAAAAAGCATAACTCTTTCTGTTTGGACATTATAGTATTTTATTCAGTTTGAATATTTTACTGTCAATAAAAATAATTTTTCTTTGGAAATATTTTTAATGTTGACTTAATTTACATAATTTTGTTCAGAATTAAATTATCTACATGTTTTATTCCAAAGATTTATCTGTTTATTGCTAAGATTTCAGAGTTATTGCAGGCCAAATGTAAAACTGTGTTATTTTGGCTACAATCTTTACATTGTATGCCGGTTTTCTCAAAAACAGTTCCAGGATTTTCCATTTCTTAGTTCATTTTACATTAAACACACTAAATTTGACAGTTAAATTTGAAACGAAAAAACCTGTATATGGTCTCATTTTAACAGGAATAATACAACCCGGGTGAAATCTTAAGCCAGCTGTAACTCGCCAACTAAACATTTCCAAAACTATGGTTATATAAACCTGATTCATCATTTTCACTAGTAGAACACGTCCTTAAATTCTTTCCATTCTTCCTGAATCATCATCCCATAGACCTCTATGATGACTGTCATGGGCCAAGATAGAACGACTTATATAATGACATAAATTACTTAACATAAAGGTCTACTTTTAGTTTGATAGCCCCTCTATATTTGATACATCTCTAAAAAAGTGAAGATAATGTTTAACATATTGTAATACACACTACATTTACCTTTAAATTCTTCACCTGCTGGATTTGACAAACTTTTATCATTCTCATCTTCAACTGTTTTATCATCATAATTATCATCTTCATCCTCTTCTTCCTCCTCACTTTCATCTTCACTTTCTTCTTTTCTAATTACTTTCTTTTTGTCTTTTTCATCCCTTTTGATCGGTTTCTTTTCTTTCGAGACTTTGTCACTCCCTTCATCTGAATATTCATATTCGGATGATTCTTCTTCAGTATCTTCCTCCACTTTTTTCTTCACATTTTTGTTCTTTTCGTTCTCTTTATTCTTCACTGGTGGACTGACTTTCCCTTTCCTAATGATTCTCTTTGAGGAAACAGAGATAACGATGATAGCGATCGTTATCAGAAATAACACAGTGCATGGCCTCATGGCCATTATATCAATTGTTTTACATCGTTTGCTTGCTCAATAATGAGAGTACTTAATTTTATTCTGATCTTTATCTAATCTTCAGAATTTTTTTAAAGTTATTAATTAAATATCAGTAAGTAAATATATATATACAAATGTTTCCAAAAATAATCAGGTGCAATATTTGTAAAAACATCCAAACCAGAAGTATTTTAGCAGTATATAAATTCCTCATTCTAAAACATTTATTCTATATTATTATTTTATGGCCATGAATAAATAAAAAATACATTTTTAAGTTTTCTTGCTAGTGAGTATACACCAGTTTATTGAGTTTATTGAGCCCTTCACTAGTTAGTCACATTGGAACTGAATCTCGCTGAACTAACTCAAATAATTTGTCTGCTTAGAAGAAAGAAATACTAACAAACTTATTGGGAGATTAATATGATAGTGGTGGAGGGTGTACTTTATAAAAAACTTTACTGTAAACAAATTTTTAAAATTAAACGTTGTCTTGAGATTTGACAAGTCTTGTTTTGATGACCGTGGTAGCTATGTTCCATGTTTGGAATTTGCAAAAACTAATAAATGCTTATAAATTTAAATCCACATTTTAACGAATATTATTAAGAAATATCAATTAATCATGATCAATATTAATTATTATAAGTTATGTACTAAGAAAGACAAAAACCCCCACCATAAGCTGAAAAGTACCTCCAAAATACAAATGATAACTTGGAATTGTTCATTGTTTGTAAATTTTAAGCCATTACCCATAAAAAAAACTATTTTAGAAGTTTCACAAAAAATGATTTTTTAATGACACGTTCAAGTTTGGGAACGTTCTGAGGAATGAATAAAGAAACAAGAATAAATAATGTATACTTTAGTATCTGACATTTTTAGCTTTCCATCGTGGATGCATGAAGATATCGAGCATTTCACTCTGCATAACCGCCAAAATTGTGTCGTAGTAGTAGATTTCTCTAATTTCCCTGAGCTTTGGTTTCCTCAAGCGTTTAAACGCCTTTAGCCGCCTGAAATAAAGTAATTATGTTGATGGACATCTTAAAATCGAGGTTTGTAATTAAAAAATATTTTGGTTGGTATTTTAATCATTTTTACGTATTTATGGTTCCATTATGTCCTAAAGGTCTTTATAATATGTAGAGCAAGCGACTGAGAAACAAGCAGACTGTATTTTAGTTTATTGAGAAATACTTAGTTAATTGCTGTTTTAAATTAGTGTATTCTTGATCACAATCGTTGGTGAAGTAGTCAAAATTAACCAATGCAGCAACATTGTAATAAACGGTATATCGATGACATTTAGCACGGTTATGTTAGTTATTGACAGTATAAAAATAGAATTAATGATATAAAAATGCTATTTTTTGGGGCGAAATATAGGAAAGTATGTGACTGGGAGTGATATAGGAAGAAAAGGCTGGGCAGGGTGGATGTTGACGGGTTCGAGAGGTAGGCCTGTACTTTGCCTGCTCTGCCAGGCCTTAGACTTCTAGGAAATCTTGGATCTCTAGCAAGGACTCGAGCCTTTACCACTTGGTCTCAGTACACCTGTTCTACTCTTTCCTGGCAGGGTACAAATTGTACTCACGTTTTATAACTGACTATGATTGAGACAAAATTTCTTCCAGTATTAGTATCTAAACTGACAAAGAACAGATAGAATTCCACTGTGGACAATCAACCAAGGTAAACTGTACTTACTTTCTCTGGAAGTCATCGGGGAAGGGTGTAGTCTCTTGGGGCTCCAGCTCGCTGGTCGGTACGTTGAGTAGGAAGCTGACGTCAGGCTTGAGCAGGTCCTTGGGCCAGGTGTAGACTGGTTCACCCTTTTCTGGCAGGTCCTCCAGTTCATGCTCTTTGGCTATGGCGAAGGTCGTCTGGTCAGCCCAGTATCTGGCTTGGATAACACATTCGTTAAGTTTTGGATTAGTTTTTTAGCATGGAATGAATGCCGAATTGCTTGTTTGAATGTCTAATTTGAATGACTGGGATTAGTTTTAAACTTATAATTTAGACAAAAATACTATTTAATTTTTTTTCCTACCAGAGATGAAATCCACAGCCATAATCTAAAAACAAGAGTAAGTACAAAATATTCCTCAACACAGGTTAAGTAAATCAAGTAAGTAAGTATCATAGAGCTAATTTTGTTAAAATTTTGTAATATGCTAAGTGAGTCTGCCTGAACTTCTCCAATCAATGTGTTTGGGAGGAAACTGTTGCAGTGATTGTCAGTTAATCCTCTTAATTCTATACATGTATTCTTAAACTGTGAGGTCAGCATCACACCTGTTCAGCTAAGTCTGTAGACATGGAACACCTACCCTGAGCAGATGACGGGTCTGTCGTAGTATGACGCCTTCGCTTCATGAGCCGCTGCATACACGGACAACCCAAAGTACGCACGTCTCATTCTCGGGTTGAACTCAAAGGTGTAGAGAAAGTCTCGGAGGCATTTGGGAGGAACAGAGATATAGTTTCCATTCAGGATATCTGCTAGCTGTTTTGCCAAGAGCTTCCTTGCTGGGGTAAAGAAATAAATGTCAAAACTGATTAAATACAAAGTTTAATTTGGTACTTTATAGTGAAAGAGTTTATATGTAAATGCTTCCTATATTCATTTGTATCCCATAGTGATGCCAGTCCTGTGCATTTAGACCTATCTATTAGAGATTGTGTGGTATCTATTTACTGCATATTACATGAAGCCCTAAGTAGTTTTCTTTTGTTTTTTTCCTGACTAGTTTTTCTGGTACAGAGGTGGAAATAAGTACATGAGCTTAGTTAGAGAGCTTATAGAGCTTAGAGTTTTTGGGTTGCAGTATCAATCCTCTTAAAGTATTGCATGGTCCGAGCATTCTGGAAAAAAACTGATGACCGGAAATAACAATCCATGATGGAAAAAAACTAAAAAATTAAGTAAAGAAGTTCCAAGTAAAAACAGTCTTACGTGGTCTGTAGTTTGACTCGATGACTATGAATGGTCTTCTCATCCTTTCTGGGTTCGGTATGTTTGCTGACAGAATGCAGCACTGTTCCCTGTACGTCCTCAACAGTTCACTCACATTAGGGGTGCCTCTGCTCTGGACAATGCATATTGTAAATTAACTTCTTATGTTGCAATTGAGATGATATACTGAGTATCTTAAATTTTAAGCGCACTATGCAGGTTTTTTTAGGTTAGTGAACACTGGTATCTATTTATCCACTGAATAAGATCAAACCTGGTTTCAGTTTACTAAATTATAACACAGAAACAAATTTCTTAAAGTTTTTTATTTGTACTTGCAGTTTAAATAGAGGCAAGGCGATGACATTTTTGGGTTCAGCAGGTTTTAACAATTGAATCACACTATTAATTATTAGTATTACAATATTGCCCTTTCTCATTGCTAAAAGGCTCACTTCCAAATGGCAAATCTCATCCTACTTATTTATAAAGTGAGCATCATCGCTCAATGGTTCTCTGATAATGATAAATATCTTACTAATGTACTACAGTAGAGCATCGATTATCCACACTAATTGATGCATGACAGTGTCCTGATAACAGATAATCCGAATAACCGATTTAAACTTAATTTTACCTAGAGTTTTCAAAAGTGGAGACGTAATTAAAACTTTGAATTTAGGCCTACAGAGTTGAATAGTATATTTTGTACCTATGTAACATGAGTTGTATACGCTTATCATTCATTCACATTCTAGTTAAAATACACACTGTGTTGTGTAATTCAATTTGTACAGTAATTCAAATCCTTTATTCATTAAAATATCGTACTGTACCTTGAGTGCGGCGGATCAATTAACCGCTTGAAATACTGATTAGGTTAGGTAGACTAGCTCGATTCAACAACAGGGAACAGCACAAATCAGTCAATAGCAGAAAACAGAAAATTATTACCAACTAGAGGAACCAATTAAAAACCATGAAATTTTTCACAAAACTTTCATTATGAAAATTATAGCTGTACGGTACTGCACATGGACTAAAAGACTAAGGATTCTGACAAAAGAAATCAGATATTTGTTTCTACTTGAGATCACTGAAACGTTTTATGGGGCTAAATCTCTTAGTTTTTTTAATGACAAGAGCTAATTATGTCACATCTAGTTTGTTGCTCCAGCCACTTTGACGGACGTGAAAGATGATGCGCGCTCAGTGGCTAACGGAACGGAACGGATGTGAGGTTTCAGTGGGCTGAAGGCCCACTGCGGCTGTTATAGGACTATGTCCTCTTAAGCCAAGGATATTCAGTGGCTAAAGCCTGAACTGCAACAAGCGCTCCAATTGGCTAAGGCTTGAAACAATAAGCAGGGCACGCGGGAATGCACTGCGTGGAACGTAGCGTGCGGGAAATTTAAAACATGAAATCCTCGAACATGTTTTTCAATATTATTATTTCACCCACCAAGACGTCCACCAGACATCCGGATAACCGATGTTCGGATAATCGATGCTCTACTGTACTGGTGATAATAAACCTCATGTCCCCTTAACATGTTCCCGTCCATTTTTTTTATATTTGTGTCCTAGCTCAGGGGAAAGATTTTATTTATTCAATTATTGTATGACTATATACTAATATAACGGTCTATTATTTATTTAGTATAATGTACATGTTTACGTTACCTCACTAACTCTTCTGACAACAAATCCAATATCTCCTCCTCACTGTGGAATATCCCCATGTGCTTCCTATTAATGTTCATTGGATGGTCCACTGAAAGAACATACAAATAATGATTTTAGAGACATATTTGATGCAAAAATGTATTAAATTCCCTTTGGGTAATAACTTAGACCATGGATGTGTCTAAAGAGAATGTTTTGGGTTCCTCGAATCAGTCGTCCTTATAAGTTATAACCATCGTGTTAATTGCTAACACCCCCCTTAGAGCTTAGGCATATCCAATATCCATGTCAAAACAGTGAGCACATGACGAAGGCGTAACCTCACCTACATAAAACTTCATACTAACTATATGTTACTTGTAGTTTTCCCAAAATTAGCTTAAATTTCAATCTCTGTTATCACCATGTTTACATGTGTGTTATATGTGTGTTAATTGTGGTTATTTAATCAAAACTATCTAAACATATTAGGAACACTGATTGAAATCAGAGACAAAAGTTTTAGTAACAATTTAAGAAAAAATTTAACAAAGAAATTTTGACGATTTGTTTTATATATAATTAGGCCTGATTATTATTATTGAGTAATTAATAATTAATCACCGAGTATTTTGTTTTTTTCTACGCCTTTTTGCATGTTTTCCATATTTTTGAGGAACGGTCCAAACCCTGGTGTTGTTACTAGCTATTGTCAACCTCTTGGGAAACTTAATTATTTAATTCGACCTTGCGAGATTTGATTTGGCAACATTCAGTTTAAAGGCGGGCATTATAGCAACACAACCACTCAGCCAGTTACTGAATTATTATTAAGTTATTCAATCCCAAATTGGGTAGAGAATTAAACATTCCGATATTAGCCCTTTATCAGCTTCACAATAATAAATACTTAACTTTCATATTATTCTTCATTTTGATTGTTTACTATCTTAGGGTTGATGTTAATCTTATGCTAAAACTGTTGATACTTGGCATAAAGATTCCCCTAAATATCCTGTTCTTGTTCTAAAAAAGCTCCACAGAATATATGGAAAAGAAGTTTAACGTAAGAAGACTTTATAAAGATTCAATTCTGGCCCCAGTTGCGTGATTTCTTAAAAAATTAAAGAGTGACAAAAACAAATCGCCTAATATTTGACAATATAAAAGATTCATCTCTTTCATTCCACACTCATCTTCATGGTCGGGTTATAATTCTCCCAGCTACATTAAAATTTCATGTATTGAAATTAACTATTTTAATTATGTGTATGTAATGTATTTTTAAGTATGTAATGAAAAAATGTATTACTATTACATTTTTTAAATGCCAACCAATCCAGGTAGGTATTTTAAGCAAAGTATGAATGAGAAATGAGTATAAGATGAATGTGGCCCGATCTTGTAGTTTTGTTATACTGACTAAGGCTGACATGTTCCTTAGACAATACTGATAATTAATAGCCCGTTTGTCATTGGTACAAGATTTCTAAAGATTTGACAAATCAGGCAGTTGAGATTAAGGGATGGATGTAGTTGGGAAATCAAAATTTTGTGGACTAGTAATAATTCATTGCAATAAGTAGTGGCTAAGTACCAACTTACAAGTTGCAGAAAAATCTTCTGAGACGTTAACATTACACTGAACGTCACAACAGAGACACACCAGTACTAAAATTAGAAAATATTGTTGACCGCAGCTTGATGTAAACATAATTATTGACACCTTTTCCTTTTGCGAGGAGTTTATTTTAAGAGAGGAAGATACAACAAACTTTTAAATTACACATAATGTAATTTAAAGCATAATCTTTTGTTGGATCAATATTATGTAAAGATTTTAGATTAAGTAATGAACACTAATGTAATGAAATTGAACTTGAGTCAATGAAGCTTTATAAATCTCAACTGACCAGTTAGTTTAAAAGCCGTGAGATACATGAAACTACTAGAACTAGTGTATTGAATTTTTAATATAAAGGGTGATTGGCTCTTGGTGTGAAATAAAATATCTGGTTATTATATAGACTTTTGGTAGGAAAAAAATAGTTGAAACTAAATTTTATCTCTAAAATCCAATTTATTACAATATTTTAAATTATTTCCTTGAATTCAGTGACTTTTTGATAAAAACATTTTTCACCATATATTTTTTCTTAACTTTTATTCAATAGACATTTTCTGTAAGCTAATGAAATTTATATGAAAATAGGACCATTTAAAGCAGTTGCCATAGCCACTATATTGTTTTTATTAACAATAATAATTAATTTAGAAAGTTTTATTTTTTCAAAATCTGCAGAAATGTTTAATTGTCTATTATGAGGTATTTAAGGTGACAATCAACCATTTCTCAAAAACTTGTCTATGTAATTACCTTGTTTCCTGGTGCAAGCTTTTCTCTCTTCCTAACTGTCCAACTGAAACCATTGAATATGTTTGGCAAAGTTTCTGAAATGCTACTGCTATTCAAAGAAGTGTACTCAACACATGTGAACACAGAACCAGAACTAAAGGAAGAGGAGGAGTTCGCAGGTCTGCTGCGACAGGGGTATTTTTTAAAAAGCACCATGTTTTTATAAACTTAACTTAATTTTCCCCAACTTTTAAAATGTGCACTGGAGGACTCCTTTTTAAAAGAAATTAAAGGAGGAAGAGAAGGAAGCCAGAGGGAAAGCCTGGACTGTTCATCCGGGATGCCGACAGGCTAAGGAAATGCTTGGAGTGCATAATATAAGAAGGTCTGAGACCATGATCAGGCTTAAGAAAAACGATCTAAGGATACTGACGGGATTTCTAACCGACACTGTAGGCTCAGGGGTCATCTGAGCAAGATGGGCATTGTCCAAGAGGGTGAATGCCGCTTCTGCCAATCTAGGAAACACCTAGACACCTATTGGCTGAGTGTGACGCGATAGGTCAGAAGAGAGCCAGAAGCTTGAACACACCAGGTGGCGGTAGGATTTTCCAAAGTTAGAACCCCTCGTTATACTAAACTTTATTAAGGCATTAGGACTAGAGGGGGTTCTCTAGGCAAGAACTAGAGACTAGTTTGGGGGGCACAATAGATCTCATAGGTCGCAGGGCAATCCTTCTAGATTTTAAAAGAATCAATACATTAAAATAAAACCCCAATTAAATTAAACAAGGTTTTTTTAATATAAATTGAAATAATTACACACATAGGCACATTTTGTAAATTACATTCTGTAATTTTAGTGACATGGACAGGTTTTTGAGAAATTTGCCAGTTGATTATCATTGTAAATACCTCACAATAGACGCTTAAAGATTTCTGCAGTTTTTGAACAAATCAAACTTTCTAACTTATTATTGTTAACTAATACAACATGAATTTTAAATTAAACATGACTGTTTATAATGGCAATGGAAACTGCTTAAAATAATCCTATTGTGATCTAAATTTCATTAGCTTTCAGAAGATTCCTATTAAATAAAAATTAAGAAAATTATATGGCGAAAAATGCTGTTTTTATGAAATAGTAACTAAATTCATAGAATGTTCTAAAATTATCGTAATAAATAGTATTTTGAGAATAAATTTAGTATATTTTCTTACTTCCCAAAGTCTATATTATAACTAGATAGACATTTTATTTCACACTAAAAGCCAATCACCCTGTATAAGAATAAGAACAGCTGTTTAGATGAAATGAATAGATTCCCATTAGATATATCCATAATCTAAGGTATTTCCCACAGGGAAGTAAATACAAACATTTTTTATTGGGCTTAATGATCCTATAAAACGAATCAGCTGGGCTTTGCTGGAAACAAAGCTATATTTAACATGAAATTCATTTCTCTCTTTAAACCATGGGTTACCATACAACTTATTTGGTAAAGCATGATAAACACATATTAGAGCTTCACAGTTTTATCATTTCTGTAGTATGATTGAGTCGTTGTAGAATTCTTTTGCATTCCCTATTTACAGAAGGGCTGTTTAACCTCAGATTTCTCCATCACTCAAACTCACTCCACACTAGAGTACTTGTCTAAGTCTCTAGTTTTTCTGAAGAGTTGTAAATTATTAATAATTTATGTTTTAATAATATCAACCATATTTGTTTCCAAACAGAATATTAGATATGCACTTATTGTGCCAGAACTATAATAGTTGACTCAAATCCAGAGCTACCAATTTGATTGGGAAAATATATAAATATTTGTCGACATGTAAATTCATAAAAAAAAGCTTGTCCGGAAGCTGTTTAGAAGACAATTACCTAAATAATGTATTTAAAATCTGCAAGTTCCTCAGGAAGAATTATTCTGTCAAAAATTGTAAAATGAATTAAAAAGAATTAAAAAAAGATTTAATGCTAAAGCAACTATGATTGGATATCTGTAAGTTTGCAGTCCGAAAGACTGTTTAGTAATTCGCTTTCTTTTTATGTTTATACGTAGTATATGGAGAAATTATTGTTTCGTCAAAATTTTCGAATTTGAGTTGAGGGTGGATATATCCGTTTTGGGGTCCCCTGAATCCAAAAAAGTGGGTTTTGACGTGATGTCTGTCCGTCCGTGTGTGTGTGTGTGTGTGTCTGGATGTGTACAGTGCCACAGCCTACCCCGTTGATCCGATTTAGATGACATTTTGCAAGTATGTATAAATTCACCGTATCTCCAGGGGTTTTTTCATTTTTTTTAATTTTTGATTTTTAAGAGTAGTTTACTATTCAAAACCCTTAAAAAACGTGAAAAATCCAAATTTCTAAAAACGGCTCTACCAATTTAGATTAAAATTTGATAGTAGTGCACAGAGTACTAAATAATTTGACACCACCCGCATGTCTGTAAAAATGACGGTTCAAAAGTTATGGGCTTTTAAATGTCAAAAAAATCAAATTTTTAAATTTTCAGCGAAAACAAAAAAAGTAAAGTATAACTTGACTGGTACATTTAAATTATTCGTCTACGACTAACGGTTCCAGAGAAAAGTTAAATTTACTGTCCAAGAAAAACGCAGTACGTTGTCTGAAAGCGCCCAATGTTATTCTTATGAATGTAAAAAAAAATCAATTTCTTCCTTACATTCCAGTTTTTATTAAACATTTGGTAAAATAAAAAAAAACAAAAATTAAAAATTTGGTCGATTTTGCCATTTTATAGTAAAAAATTAATTATCTTTTTCAACGCAAACTGGCGAGTGCAGGTCAAGGAAGAAGAACATATTCGTAGATGAGTTTACCCACCACATAATATGGAGGAAAATCCTCAAATTTTATTTTGTAACTTCATCGAAATTAAATGTTGTTCTGTAGGAAGAGGGTGTGTTGAAATAAATATCTTAGACGGAGATTAAAATGAATACGATTTACAAATGGTTGAAAAAATGTAAATGGTTGAAGTCAACCTCAATGTAATGTAATGTAATGTTCTTAATCGGCCTAAGTTTGTTGTAAAAATAAATATATTTTTGAATCAAAAAACTAGATACTATAAAAAGATATATGGTCTTTATGTAAGCCCTAGTGTCTGATTCTGGTGTTACGATGTTGTTGGGGTTAATGTAAAACGCCTAAAATTGCCTCGATATTGCGTGTTGATAATGAAATGATGCGAGCGACTCGCTTACCTACCACTCTCTATAAAAAGGCAAAGTAAAAGTATAAAAATCTGAGTTTCGGCTGCAAGAGCTGTGCCGGAGCGGCGCTCCGGACCGCTCCGGCTCCACTACACCACTGTTTGTCGATAAATTTTAGTATCATTAAATTTATTGATATATTTTTAGAGCTGGAGCTCTCTACAAGTAACTCTTGGTAACTGAGCTGAAACCAAATTATGAATAGTTCCAACGTGTTTGGACCATTTATTTAGAAATTAGCAAAAATCAATCAAGATCGTATTAGAATTTTCCGCAGCATTGCAGATAAGAATTCAAATCAGGGGCGGCCCGAGGCCTGTGCGAGCTGTTCCCCGGCACGGGGTACCTGGGGCGCCGCGCTCCTGTGGGGCGGGGAAGGATGACAAAGGGAAGTGGGGTGAGGTATGAGGTCCTGGAATCCAAAAGTCTTAATATAAAAAAATTGTAAACCTAAATACACCGAATCAACACATGAAATTTGTGGAAGGCAAGACTTAAAAAAAAAATAATAATCTGGGACCCTGCCCCTCGATGTGTGGGAGGGAGGGCAAAAACAAAGCAGTTTGTCTACACACACCTCGATCATATTGGCTGTGTTTGCCTATTAATTATTGCTAGCCTAATTAAAATTATTAATAGTTGAAATAATTTTTATAGAGTAGGAACTAAGCAATGGTATTGTTTTGAAAGTGCTGTATACTCTATTATTGACAATCTTTCCCAATTATTGTAACCTTCTTAAAAAATAACAGAAAAAATTAAAATTAATAAAATTAAAGAAAACATTTTCTCTTTCTTAAAACTAAAAATTATAACAGACGTTTAGTAGACAAAATCTTTCAACAGACGAAGTATAGTAAAAGAATGGATGTATTCAATCGTGCCAACCACTACTTTCTAGGACAAAAAATAAAGCTTGGATGAATTTTAGAATATGGCAGATGTTGATTGGCAGCGTCACAAGGCGGTTGTTTAAAAAATGTGTATTATTTTTTAAATTTCCTACAGTAATAACGAATAACGTAAATGAGCATGTTGTACATGAAAATTAAAGTTTATTTCATTAGCTTTCCATAGGTTTAAGTTTCAATATGTTTATTTCGTAAAAATAATGTCAAATATTGGTTTAAAAAATTAATTGTAGCAATTGTCTTTGGTAAAAGGTAGGGAGGTTATCAAGCCAGCTCATATCTTCAAACATTTTCATTGTATAGGTATATTGCATTTATTTAGTATCGCTGTACCTTGATTATGATTTATTTATCGTTCAAAAATAAAAAGCTATAACCGAAGAATAGAAGTTTTGTAATTGAATACCTCTTTTTATATATTGAAGGGATTTTTTCAGAACATCAATATTTTTTTCAGAGGATGATAAAGAAACCACATATTCCAAAAACGCAAACAATCATTAAAGACGTTTAGTTTTTTTTGTGTTAGTCATCTGAGTTGTTCCAGGTCAAAACCTTGATTTTAAGTTCAGGAGTTAAACAAAAAACTGTAGTATATGCATAATGCGAAATGTGAATATCTTTCTATAGTATTATTAAAGTACTTGAAACATGTATATACCAGAATGTCAAATTAAGCTTCGTAGTACATTAAAATTGACAGGCTACACATTTTTGACATGCAAGGGCCGGGTTCTATGGTCTTCGCACGGGTGCTGAAAAACTGTTGGTCCACCCCTGATCCAAATTTAAAGTGAGCAGGGCTTAAGGAAATGAAATGCAATGTGTAAATATTTAGTGTATTGCAGTTCATGTGAGTGTGGGAGCGGATGTGGACGTTGGACTGTTGACGTAGCGGAGAATGTCCTCGACTGTGGACGCTACATTGACGTCCTCGTCCATATACAGTTCCACAACTGGAGGGTCTGCCCAGTGCCGGTACACTTGAAGAATCCTGTAACCAACAACTGGTGACATGACTAATTTAGAAAATACCCCTGTAGCAGAAAATCTGTATACTAAGCATGTTTCTATTGATAAAGGAACTAATTGTTAGGATTCAAACCTTGATTAATTATAGGTTAAACAGGAAAGTTATATCAACATACTTTTTCTGCTTAAGAATAACATGGGAAGAGAGTATATAGGTTTGCTGTCACGAGAAACAAAATGCAATAAGTTTTAAGCTTATTTTGTTGAAACTTAACAATATGAAGCTTTATAAAAAGTATTATCACAATTTTAAATCATAAGCAAGATATAAACAAAATTACCTCTAACTCTACCCATGTGCATGGGAAACTATATATATATACTGAAGAAACCTTACTTTTGTAAAAATTAAAGCTCAGATCTAACAAGACTCTAAATTTGAAAAACATTATTGTCCACTAAATGGATACAGTAATAAAGTTGGCAGTACAGGACTAAGTTGAAAATTCAAGTTGCCAAAAAAATTTCTCATGACGAAAACATTCAGGAGCTTGCTAATTTGAATAAATTTATATCATAATATATTCAAATAAAATACATGGTTTATCTTGAATCGTTATCTTGAAAACTCTGTCTTTTTTATAACTGGAATAATCCACATTTTCTTATCCACAAAATATAACATGATTTAAAATTGTGGAAGGTTTACAATGTATCACCATGGTTTGATTTTAAAATCATCATACAATCTGAAACAAGAGTCTCATAGTTTCAACAATATTTTCAAATAGCTTACTGATATCTGATGGACTCCTCTTTATTCGCCTGAAATGATCTGGGAATCGGTTCATTGATGTAGAACGTATAGTCAGGCTTTATCAGATCCTTGGGCCACTGGAAAACTGAGGAATTTAGAGAAGGAAAGTCCGGAAAATATTTTTTAGCAATGGCAAACGTCGCTTGGTCCATCCAAAATCTGAAAAGTTTTATGAATTAAATAGTTATACTCTATAGAAGACATTTTTCTGTGCAGTTAGGGAGTATGTTTGCTAAATAAGTACAGTAATAGTATTTTTATGAAATAAATATAATGTTGATAAAACATTATAGAGGTCTCATTATTTAAAATAACTAAAAATCTCAAAGAGGTCTCTACTAAGGCTGACTTCAGAGATGTAAAAGGCAGAAATGAGAGTTTACCTTTGCACTAAGAAACATAAGTGAAAAAGTTCTGTTAGTTCCTGCTTATTATATCAGGAACAAACTCCAATGCTAAAAAGAATACTTTATCATTGAGGGTAAATCTAGATTAAATTTGTCTGAAACAGTGTAATCAATCGTGGACAGGGAATGTCACTGTTTCACAAAGGTGGAACGCCTGAAAAACCCCACCTGGGCCTGTGAGCCCACAACATAAGGCAACCACGTGTCACTTTGATTTGATTGTTGAAATGGCGACCATACTACAAGGTAGGTATCTAAACCAAGTATGAATGTGGATTGAGTGTAAGGTGATTATAGCGTGATCTTGTAGTCTTGTTACTGACTAAGGCTGACTGTTTAGTATTTAAGCATAATTTTAGTTTAATAATCATTTTTTAACAATAAGAGACATTCCACATTTATCATGTATTTTTCAAAGAAATAATTCAATATCAAATACCCTTTGTATGTACAGAGTCAAAATAGAATAATCTGAGATTCAAATCAATTCAGATATTCTTAACAAAACGTTTACACAAACACCCATACATGGCAAGTGGAGGGGCTGACGCTTCGATCTGATTGGCCATAAAAATATGGCGTGACTATTTCTATCTTCAATTTAATGTACCCCTATAGACATCAATGTTCAGTTACCGACGCTATCCCCTCTACAAGCCCCTCAGTAGCTTTCCAAGGCTCTCCGTGTGACGTGCGACTAGGCCGTCGCTCGTAATATATTACTTTAACACTCTTAACCTCTCTCACATATCTCGCGTAACAGTGCAATCCCTCTCTCAAGTTATTTGTCTCAAAGTAACCGAGTAAATAAGTATTAGTGCTTTTAATTGCCCCTTCTCGCATATAACTGTGTCGTCGCGAACAGTGCGTTACTCGCACGTGTCGACTCTCAAGTGCCGCCACCGATTCTTCTTCAGTGCTGCATCATATCCAGCAATCCCCCTGGTGACTCTTCACCCCCTTGTGGTCAGTGACACCCCCTGGTGTGCGCACACCTCCCCCAGCGTCCCTCATCACTGCCGACATCCGGTCCAGCCGCCAACCCATAGACGTCCTGAGACCTCCGTTGCTGGCAGCCCACATCCATCCAGGTCCATGGTCTACGCTAGGATTCTCTATGTCAACCCCTAAACCCTCTGGAACAATGGTGAGTCACAACATCTTTAATTTGTGTGTTAACATCAGTGCGTGTCCGCGTGACTCCCCCTCTCTCTCTCAGCACGCCTATAGCGCGACATCTCTCAAGGTAAATTGTCCCGTACTCTCCATTTGCTAATTTTCCCCACTAAGCTATACCTCCTCCATACAAACAAACAATACATATTAATCACTGACCTTAGACAGGACTCTTGTGAAGTCAAATACACTTGACTTCTCAAGAAGCTGGGGCTTAAAACTGGGGGAATAAAAGGCCCAAACAATCTATTAGATCAAAGTAGTAATGGGCAGCTATAACCAATATGACACAAAAAATATGTTGGTTTACTTGATTCAAATATATCAGCCAGTCAAAGCTTACTTGACTCGTACAGAGCCATGTACATATCAATTGGGACCATGGCGTGTCCTGTAATCCAGCTAGTTGGAGGTCATAAATTGTGGATAGTTGTGAGCAATAATTGGTGATTGTAGTGTTCTCTTGTGTGGATTAGTGTCCCCACTATTAAATACTATGTTGATCCGCAAAGACCATCCTCATAATTAGACCAGTTCATAGTTCAGAGGCAGTGGTTCGGACTCCACGTTAAACTCTAGTTTAATATCAAGGGACCTACGTCCCTTAGATATGACATTGACTTTTGGGCTATTAATTAACAGTTCTGAGGAACATGTCAGCCTTAGTCAGTCACAAGACTACAAGATCGCGTCACAATCATCCTACACTCATTTCTCACTCATACTTGGCTTAAATTTCCTACCTGGGTAGGTTACTTATTCGGTTAAAAGTATAAAAAGTAAAGTAAACTTGTGTTAAATACAACGGCCTCAGGCCCACATTGAAGATGAATCTGTGTTCTTACCCAGACATGACGACAGGCTTGCGTCCCAGATACTGCAAGGCGTTGTTGGCTGAGCCATAGATGCTGAGGGAGTGAAAGGCCCTCCGCAGTTCTATGGTTTTGTTGAAGCCATCCCTGAACCGTGACCACCCTAGGGGAGGGCTGAACATGACTGCTGCTCCTAGATCCCTGGCCACATGCTTCGCCACCAGGAACCTCTCTGCGGACAAGAGTAAGATTCAGTCGTCTGCAATATGACACTACAGGATATTTTAATATAAAAGTTTTTGACACCTGTGTTTGAGAAGTGGAATAAGGATTCAATGACAAAGACTAACTGATTCATATGCCCGGATCATTAACTCTCTGTTAATAACAGAGAGAACAAGCCAATTTCTCGTGAGCCTGTTTGATCATAGTCTAGAGAAATGAAATGAATTGTGAAATAACATGTTTCAGAAATACTGAACTTTATGTTTTGACTTTAGAGTATCTTGCTCCAGCTGACATTGATCATTGGCCTATTAATTAAATGATCCTGACAAATGGACTGGTTTCTTTGTCTGAAACAAAGCTTCATATCATCAAAATCATCACACTCATACCTCCCTGGTATCCAGGTTAACATACTGTTAAGGATTGGGTCCTTGGCTCCAGAATGAAATGCTGATACTTTACTGATAAATCATTAATCACCTCTCTAAGTCAATAGAGCATAGAGGTATTTTAAATATTTTAATTTAAGGGGATTTGCTACTCGTAAATGGATAAATATTGAAAAATATATTTTTCTTCTAAATATATACTTAGTTTTATTCTAAGTAATACAATATACACTTCAGATATGGTACTTGATTTTTTAGTGGTGTGATTTAGGTTTTTCCAAATGTTTTTACATGTACATGCACCTAATCTCACTGCGTAAAGTGTGATTATCCAAAAAGTTAATTTGTTCTGTTTTCAGGACTTAGGTCGATGTAAATTTTTATGACTATTATCAGTGATATACTGTATTAATATTTCTTGTATTTAGAATGTCATTGGACAATTAATTTTCTGCAAATTAAATATAAAAAATGTATTTTTTGAAATTTAATTTTCAAATAATATTTTTTCTTTCTTTAAAGATACATTGATGACAATACATGGATTTTTAATTTACCTTAATACCTACAATTTGATACCAAAATGATCAATTTTGATTGAGTAGTTTGAAAAAAATATCAATGAAAAAATAAACAGTTTTGTCATCAAAAACTAAAAAGGAAATAAATGCAAATTAAAAAAAAGTTTTACGGTAGCAAATCCCCTTAAAGCCATTTTAAATTGTAGTGTTTGTTTCTAATCCTTTTGATTATTTCAGACTGATATTAGCCAACTGAGTACTGTATCCACCGGAGTTAAATCAGTTATGAGAAAATAAAATTTAATGTAAATAAAGCTTTATTCTTTTTTCTACGACCATTGCAAAAAGTACCAAAAAAGATACTGAAAATAACATCATTAAGGGGCTCATTATTAAACGGAAATTGAAAGCTGTTGCATTATGGGTTCATAAAGATACAGATTCTAGACCAATCAGAGCTCACCATTTGACGAAAGTAATGTCATTATGGATATAATGAATTGCATAATCAGCTGATTTATCCATAAAGATAGTGCTTTTTAGTGGCTAACCTCAAATGTGAGTTTAGAACCATTCACAGAATAAGAACAACATAATTTTGCAATGATCGTAGATAAATGAAATATAAAAATATTGTATTCAACGATTGTATTATACCTTAAAGCCAGAGTGAGATGTTCGCTCATGTTCTATCTCATGAGTGGCTTTAAGGAATTTATAATACAATCGTTGCATAAACTACTATTAAAGAATATGTATTTTGATTGTCAATACAAGTATTATAGTTTCATTCTCCTTCTATTATTAGTTCTTGCGTATCTGATGATGACATTCTGTATTTACCTGTATAATCATGAATAAAGTTTCTCTAAATATGACTTTGTAGTCACAGCTGTTCCTACAAACATCAATTTGGAATGACAGCTTTTTTTATATTTTTTTCTTTTCAATATTGACACAGATTTGCCTTCATTTTGACCTCAAAAAATGATAACAAATAAAAACTGTAAATTCAGGATTGGTAAGACTGGTAAGAGGTGAATTTTCTTTAAGTAGATATTAACTCAATCAAAACTCATTTAGCAGGTACAATATTACAAACTAAAGCTATTATGGAATTTAGCTTTTTATAATCATGCATTGTAAATAGAAAAACAATTAAAATGTGTATAAGGTGATTATTAAAAATGATAATCATAATGGCTAACTTATTTTACATTAGACATTTTTTCCAACAAAGTGTTTTCTGTTAAAGATAAGCTTACTTCTTCTCCTTGGTGCCTCAATTACTATGAGAGGGTATTTCTTTGGCAAACTGTTCATATCACGTAGCTTACAGTTGTACCAATATTCCTCAAGTAAATCCTTCACTTGTGGAAGACTTCTGTACTAGAACAAAAATTAAAATATTTTCATTATATTTGAACTAGATTCTTCTTTACAATCGGAAATAAACAGTATTAGTGGACTGACACATACTTTCTCCCTAAGTAAATCTAAAAACGACAATCTTTAATAAATTATCATATTCTTAAAAGTTAACTAACTATAATTTAATAATGAATTTATTGTTTAAAAAATGATCATACAATTTCCGAAAACAACAACAAGAGAAACAAAGTTAAATTCATTGTTAGGATTTTATGGGAGGACAACCCCCCCCCTCCCGGGAATACCAAGCAAGCTTTTTTTAGTAGGTTTTGTTGGGTGATCTGACCTTATGCTACATACCAAGTTTAATGAAAAACGGTTGGGTAATAAGGAAGAAATGGATATTTTAATATTCACCTTTAGAATAACATTGGGTGGGGCTCTTAGACAAGGTTCTCCGTTCTGGGGGCACTATATTTAACTTTTATCTGGAACCGTTATCTAATAATTCAATAATTTGTTGACTAATAATTCAAAATACCAACTTGTTTAGTTTTTACGCTGGTTTTAATGGTGGTAAAAGTAAAATAAACTATACTTTACCTTTAACGTTTTTGTGGAAAATTTTGAAAATGGATTTTTTTGACATTAAAGACCATAACTTTTGAACCCTAATTTTTACAGATATTTGGGTGATGTCATATTTTTAAGTACTCTATGAACTATAAACTACTAAATTTAAATCAAAATTGTTAGAGCCATTCTTGAAAAATTTGGATTTTTCAGGTTTTAAGGGTTTTTAGGGATGAACTACCCTTTAAAGTACAAAAAATGAAAAAACACCTGGGGATATGGGTGATATACATGCAAAATACCATCTAAATCGGAGCAACGGGGTAGGCTGCGGCTCTGTACTCATCCAGACACACACACGCACGCGCGCACACACACACACACACACACACACACACACACACACACACACACACACACACACACACACACACACACACACATGGACAAACAGACATCACGGCCAAACACACTTTTTTGGATTCAGGGGACCCCAAAACGGATATATCCATTCTCAACTCAAATTTGAAAATTTTGAAGAAAACAATACTTTCCCCATATAGCCTACTATCATATAATGGAAGAAAGTGAAAAATTAGCCAGCAGTTTTAATTTTAGAGTATAATTTTAATAAATTGGGAAATTATTTCACAGGATTAATATTTTATAATCAAATGTGGTGATAAAAATGCCTTTACCTGAGGAAGATCAAAGGTTTGCAGGACATCATGTAATGAATAACAAGCTTCAAATCCTCCAACTTTTCCTGTGCCTTCAGATGAAACTGGAAGTATACATAATAAAAATTGTATTTACTTTTCAATACAGATAAGCTTATGTACTGTTCAAATATTTAATTATGAAAATGTAAGTAATAAGTAAGCAGTTTATAATATACTAATAGAACACATAAGTGGGTTAAAATTAATGTTACACATATATCGTTCTCAAGTATAATTCAAGTTTAATATTGATAAGTAAATATTTAGATATAATTGTTAGCCTAGTAACAAATTGAAATACTCGAAAAAGCTGTGAAAAATAAAAATAATATTTTTCACTTAAATTTTTAAATAAAAAATGTTAAATGTAACATTAAAAATATGTGTTTAAATTGTTTTGACAAAACCATAATATCTTCCTATACTTTTGTCTAAGTAGGAAAAGTCTTAATCAAATTTACAAGTATATATGCTGGCCTTAAATGAAATTAAAATTTAAAAATCTTAAAGTTGAGGTAAAAATACTTTATAATAGTTTGAATAATTTGGTTGAAAGACAATTTATTCATGAAATACTACTAATTTAGTCTTTAAAAAGTTACTTATATTTGTCACACAGATAATATCAAAATAAAAAGACAAATTTAAAATGAATCTAATATTTACCTTTTTGTACAGGCGGGTACAAAGAATAAGTTAGATAGAATAAATTTAAAAAATACACATATATGAGTTTAAAGATCTTCATGATGCTTGCTTTTATTTACAGGAGTTATTCTATTGATATTTTACAGTGAAATGGGATCCATATGGACAAATGGACCTAATAATGGCATCATTAGTTGTCTGATAACAATAATGGGAACACTCCATTATATTTGGTTACGTTATTACGCTAATAATGTGTATTGGAATTCTATTGTTTTTGTGAAAAATATTAACACACATCATTAAATGACCGTATTCAATTTGTTGACATTGCATAACTTCCCAAAATTGAAGTCGGATTAACCTTATACCAAACATTTAAGTTTTGTTAATTTATGTTTTTTTTTAAATAATGTTAAACATACCCTCGTAAATTCTTCTCCCTTTTTTTAAATACACTCTCCTGGAAACTTTGACCCGGGAGGTCTAATTCCTAAAAATTATGTAGCCTATATTTTTTAATTTTTGAAATATAAGTAAAAAAACTCAGTTTTTAAATTTAAAATTGATCTTTTTTTAGAATTCAGTCAAAGCTCAAGTTAACGTGTGTAGCTTTACTTTCTTTTAAATAAAAAAATATTGTGAAGTTATCTCATGTAGTTCATAAGAAAAATAAGTGACCAAAATTTGAACTTCCAAGGAATCTCATTTGGAATTTTAGCTAACCAGATTTAGGAAGTAATATACGAATACACAATGCAGTAAAGTCCGGTTTATCCGGATCCGAATAATCCGGATTCCGGATCATCCGGATCGGGGTTTGAACAAATTATATAAATAACAGTTAAGATGGATTGTGAGTTTCATCTCAAGCTTCTTAAAAATTTCAGACGCAACCGCAGTACCTTTCTGGACGCGGCAAGTGTTACTAACAATAAATGATAAACCCAATACTCTATACAGTATTGGGTTTGTTTCTGAGCGGAGCACTACAAGCACTTGGCGCATGCGCGAGCGGTCACCGTTTGACATTTCAAAACTGAATTGTCAAAATGAACGTGTTTAAGGTTAGATGTATAGTGGCTGTTTGTTTGAGAACTATGTTTATAATCAAAATACATACTGTGGTCATGAGTGGTTGTTGTAAAAGTAAGAATGTTGTTTTAACGTCAGAAGAGCATTTTATCCACGGATAAATGGATTCCACGTTAAACTGTAGGTCCCTTAGTTGCCATCGGCTGTTGGGCTATTAATTAACAGTCCTATCTATGGAACATGTCAGCCTTAGTCAGTAACAAGACTACAAGATCGCGCCACAATCATCCTACACTCATTTCTCATTCATACTTGGCTTAAAACACCTACCTGGGTAGGTTGCCATTTCAATAATCTAAATCAATAATAATCTAAATCCCTATTTAAAACTTAAAATAATCACTTTTTAACCAAAACTAAAAACAAAATTTTCACACGTTAAACAATTGCGATATTTTGCAGCTATGTTGGTGTACAAAGATTATATGCAGTCTGCAGTACTAGTATTGCAGTCGCTATTCACGATTGTTGTCTATGCGACGTAAATGTCATCCGGATTTTCGGCTATCCGGATCGGGACCCCGCCACATTAATCCGGATAAACCGGACCATGTACTTGCAGGTACTTGGAGGTCACGAGTTATTTGGATGGTTTGTGGATGGGACATTCCCTGATATGGATTAACGTCCGTAATAGCGAATATTACGATCATCCGTAAAGACTATCCTCATAATTAAACCAGTTCGTTTGAGGCAAAATTGTAGTTCGGGTCCAACGTTAAACTGTAGGTCCCTTGGATGTCATTGGCTTTTGGGCTATTAATTAACATTCCTGCCTAGGATCATGTCAGCCTTAGTCAATAACCAGACTGAAAGATCGTGACACAATCTCCTACTCATATCATATTTACTTGGCTTAAATTCCTTCCTGGATGTGTTTCTATTTCATTAAAAAATATTAAAAATCATAAACTTTCAAGGAAATTCTTATTTACGCTGCACGCACGTGTTATTATTTTTATAAATACAATTAGAGTTTCCTATGTACACTGCTTGGGATTGTATTTTTGAAAGATTTTATAGCTCCGAAAAGCCGAAATTGGTCTTATCTCGATTTCTGAATGTTCATCTAATTTTTTATCTTTTTGTCCTTATATCTTTAGGTAACGCTTAACAAGATTTTTATTAATACGATATCACCTACAATTATGAAACTTATTTTTATTATTCTATACCTTTTGTAGAATGTTTTGTTTAGTTTAAACCTATCCACACTCTACGAAAATAAAATAATGAGATTTCAAACCCCTAGTTTTGGACAATATTAGAAATATTTTTTACTTATTATTTTTGTTTCAAGAACATGATCCTTAAAAGTAATTTAATAGACAGATACAACCATTAATTGTTAAATTAAAATCAACAGTAAATTAAACAAAAAATTAAATTCATTATTGTAAACTAATATTTACTTTGTTTGTAAAACTTATTTAAATTTTGTGCAAATAATTATTATATCTTGCTTCTTACAACTAAATCAATCCGTCGAAAGATGGGATTGCTTCTAGTAATCATTTTTCAAACCGGATAAAACAATAAATTTATCAGCTGACCCGGCAAACTTCGTAACGCCTAACAGTAAATACATGTTAACCTTAAGATTGGCCATGATCTGAAGTCGAATAGCATTACGGCTTCGCTGTGAAAGATTGGATATCCTGGGTCGTGGTATAGTTAATGACAATGGTATAGTTAGTGAGACAAAATATTAATAACATTCCCAAAAACAAATAAATCTGAGTGGATTGATTCACAATTTTCTAATCCACATAAACCCAAAACAAAACCTAACTGTAATACGGATTTTATAGGAAATATATACAAAAGCTGATTATTATAATAAACGTAATATGTATAAACACTGTAACTATTTTTTATTTGGCCAATATATAAACACGTGATTTTTAATCAGACAGAAAATTAAAAATATAAATACATAGTCCTCAAAAACCGTAAACTGTTAACGTGGCGAATCAAGCTGTTCATTTTGTACAGCACACATATACATCATAGTTTTACATTAATTAATGATTCAGATGGCATTGGTTAGTAGAGCGTTATTGCTAATGGAAAGTAAACCAAACAGCTGTAGCTTTAAAAAATCAAATGTTTTGATTGTAGACAATTTGAAAACAAACTTAGTCCCCATTAGGTTAACATTAGAAATTTAAACCGCCATAAAATGGAAACCTATGGAATATTTGAAAATTTTTTTGACATGGATTTGGATATGTATTAGCTCGGGGGGTGGGTGTTGATGATTTTTTAAGAACGAAAATATGTAACAGGCTTCCATAGAAACCACCAGAGCTATTGTATTGAATTCTTATAACAGAATAAGAACAGCTGTTTAGATGAACTAAAACTTTAGACATATCCATGATCTAACCTATTTCCTACAGAGAAGTAAATATTTCACTAAAACCTTCCCGGACACATAGAAAAACTACCTAAAATTTCATGGTGATCGGATGAGGAGTGTATACGCATAATGTATATACATACATTCATACATAAATACATAGATACATAAATTAAATTTGATATATAGAGATAGGGAAACCTCAATATTAATATCTCAGAGGTCTGTAACTATAAAGTTGTCCCGGAAATATGAAGCGGCCGACGGGACAAAGGCTGGCCACTCGCTAACAGAGCGGCGACTGGATAATCTTTGCAACAAAGAGATATTTAAACCAAGCGGCCAGACAAGCCAAAGTTTACCCATTCAGTCCCGCCCGCCGCTCAAGAGGGTTGCGGCATTCAGCTTCAATGAAAATGGCTTAATTGGTGCAATTCATAACTCCGACATACCCCTTACTTCCTTTGTTGGCTTTGTGTGGTTTCTGTGGGTGTCGGGTTGTGAAAAATGACGCTTGGTCGGGTTGTTAAACGACGATACTGTATTATTACGTCTCGAAATAAATTTTTGATATGGATATTTCCTAGCTCTGGAGGAGTGTTGCTAATTTCCGCGACCTAAATTTGAAACAGTGACGTAATATGGTTAGTGACGTCAAGAACAGCTGTTTGGATGAACTGAAAATATTCCCTTTAGACATATCTAAGATCTAACCTATTTCCACAGGGAAGCAAATACAAACATTTTCTAGAATTAGCAGATCTTTACTATTGGTCTAAAGTAAGAATCCTCACTATATATCAAAGAGCCAAGAGATTTCCATACCATTTCCCCAGAACCGCAAGCAGTGGTGGCTTGTGATCGCTTTTGAAGAGGGACAGAGTACACATTCGGGGTATAGAATATCCCAAAGTATAAAGGAGGTGGCCGGGGGTTCTCTCCCTAGTTATAAAAAAGCCTAATGCCGTGTTTTCTACCGGTACCTGAAGCACATTTTTGTTCATCTGTGACAAAAAAGGCCTCACGTTCAAAAGCGTTAACTTACAACGAAAATGATTATGACGTAATGTACAACATTGATATTTTTCTACTTAGATTAGGAAATATAATATATATTTTAAAAATTCATAAAATATTTTTTATAGTTCTAAATTTTGTTTTAACACCACGGGCCCTAAAACTTATTCCGTTGGCAGCGTAGTGCCCGATGCCGCCATAGGTGGTTTTGACAGTAGTCAAAGCCACTGATTTCGAACCAGTGCACACACCAACAGAGCGTTGCCCCTTAACTACAAGCCGTGCCGGTAAATTAGTTGTAATGAATTTTAAAATATAAGACAAATAATTTCTATGTTATGTACCTTTGTAAACTGTCTAGAGATGTCGATCATTTACACTTTTTTACGCTGTGCGTAATTTTAATCAAATTTTAATGTTTTAAATTATTTACATGAATACTTAATCCGTAGAATTATGTAGCATAGAAACTGAAAACAACTTATAGCTTATTTCGTCATAACGGGTTACATAATGTACTGTAAAGCGTTTAGCCATTTCATAACATAACGCAACATACAACGTCCTACCGTATACATAAGTAATAACAAAGCTTGAACTAGTTGCCATAAAGTCGGTTAAGAAAGCTATACAGAGCTCCACAACTCTGAACTTTGCCCAACACTTCGGTTGCCCGCACAGCGACAACTTCAGCTGAACTTTAGCTTGTTTAAAACTGGAAAACTTTGAAAATGTTCGCGAACAGTATTTAAAAATAATCAAAATTAGGCTAACTGACATCGTATATGGATATGAATATTTATTTCTGAATACAGCGTGTTTCATATATCTCTACTAACCTATCAAGAAATTGTGAATATGACATTTAAACTACCACGAATACCTAAGTTTCTCACAGTCTTATTTTTTGTTATGAAATATTTTTTACCGAAAACTATTAAAAGTAAATTTTTTGATTTACGTGAGATTTCAATATTGCCCCATTGCCTTAAAACAGTTTACATTAGAACTGCAAAACAGCTTCACACCATAAGAGGTGTCATTTATTTCATTTATTTTTATTTCGTTATAAAAAAGAGACTTTTAACAATAAATTTCCTCGTTTACTCTTTGGACTATAACTCGTGTTTGTCAATCTAGATACCAACACTGAAATGGTTAACTACTCTGGGAGGTATTTAAAGCCAAGTGTGAAAGAGAAATGAGTGTAAAAAGGATTGTGACGCGACCTTGTAGTCTTGTTACTGACTAAGGCTGACATGTTCCTTAGAAAGGACTGTTAATTATTAATAGGCCAACATAAAATGGTACCTGAGAGATTACTAAACACATTATTGAATGTTACGACTGGTGCCAGTTTTATAGCTGCGATACAAGTGAAAATTTTTTGTACAAATGCGGGAATTTTGTGTAGGAGTACAAAAAGGTCAAGTGGTTTAGGATTGAGGATTCCTATCTGGTAACCCAAACTCCACTGCCTGTTTTTGTTATAGACGGATTTTGAAGCCGGGATATTATCCCAATTCACAGGAAAACTCCTGTGGGTGCACATCAACCAAGACTTATTGTGCTAGCACAATCGGAAGGTAAATTAACACTTCTGTTATTATTATTTTCCTGAAATGTTGACATACTCATATAACTATTTTAAGCACAGTATGAATGAGTAATGAGTTTAAGGGGACCCGCCACTATCTATAGGGAATAAAATGTTTTTCGACCTTTTTAATATCTTGTTTTGTAAAACTCTTTATTCTGAATAAGTATAATCGTATGTAATCTTGTGGAAAACTGACTATATTTAGATACCAAAATGTATTTAAAAGTAAAATGTTGTAATTTACGATTTTTTTCATTTTTTACATTTTTTTTAAAAAAAGGTACAGAAAACTTAAAAAGTGCAAAGCTGAGGGAGGAGGGCAGAAAAAAACTAGAAGGAACACAGGGGTTTTCAGTTCTAGGTTTTTCACACCTTTACTTTTAAATGTGAAAAAGACTTTTAAAACTTTGCAAACCGATTTCTCCAATTTTTGTTGCTACCATATTTGAAATGCATAATTTTTAATAAATCTTTAAGTACTGCACCTAATGTAATAAAATTTTTATCAGATATTTTTGATAATATTGAGCAGATTTTGTTGCATAGGTGGCTCAGTGTAAATATATTTAGTCATAAATTTCAAGATTTCAGATTTCATTTCAGATTTTGTAGTCCTGTTACCGACTAAGGCTGCATGTAAGGACATGCAGCCTTGCCTAAGGGGTTTGACTGTTAATTAATAGCCCAACAGCCAATGGAATTTAAGAGACCTACAGTTTAACATGGAATCCGAACCACTTTAGCTTCTAAATTACGATCTGGTCTAATTATGATGATGGTCTTGATTTCCATGCCCTTGATTTCTAGGGAATCTGGGGTCCCCAGATAGGCCTGGAACCCTAACCTCCACTTGGTACTCCTGCACTAACCTTCCTAGTGGGAACAGAATATAATTTTCAGCCATGCAACTGCCTTCGATTGTACAGATTTCTTGAATGTACCCCAGTTTTCTGATGTAAGTTGACAAAGGACATGCGGTATTCCACCACACTCCATACAGCCAAGATGGGAAATGTGGCAGGGCGGGGGCTTACCCCTAGACCGAGGCCGCCCTCAATTTTCCTGTGGGTTATCCAGATGAGATCCTGGCTTATAAATCCTTCCAATCAACAAAAACAAGCAAGGAAGTCTTTGCTTCCTACCTAAAGACCTTACTTTTATTCCTTCCATTTCCTGTAGTTTCATGGTCGTAAATTTGCTTTCTGGTGCCAATGCCTAGTGGTTAGTGCGTACAAAATTACTCAATTATTGTTCTTCTAGAATGAGAGTCAAGGTAGATTAACTGTTTTAACCTAGTTGAAGGAGATTGATCAAATACAGAGCAAAAAATAAATACATAACGACTTGTTATGTTGTTGTTCATGCATATAATTGTTAGTAATAATTATGATAATATTACCTTAACCAATATAGTACCATGGATAATTTTGTTATTGCAGTTGTTTTGAAACACTTTGTGTTTGAGTTTTTTTATTGACATAGATATGTCTGGGGGAAGGGGTGTTGACAATTTGCGAGATCAAAATTTGAAACAGTGACATCATTTAGTTAGTGACATCATATGGTTAGTGACGTCATAGTTTGGTTTTAAGTTTGGTGTTTCGATGAACTAAAAACATTCCCTTTTTTGTACGAGTATTCTCGTAGTTAAAGATATGAAATTTTGTGGCAATATGACTATATTTAGATACTAAAATAAATTTAAAAGCAAAATGTTGTGATTCCCGATTTTTGACATTATTCAACATAAAAAAATACCAGATGTATGCGTATAGCTGAGAGAGGAGCAGAAATATAACTAGAAGGAAAAGCAAGGCTTTCCTGTTCCAGGGTTTCACATCTTTAAAAATGTGAAAAATACATTCAACATGTTTGCAAACCGTTTCTCCAATTTGTGTTTTTAACATATTTGAAATGCTCAATTTAATTTTGAAAAAATCTGTAAGCACTGCTCGTAATGTAAAACAATTTTACCACATATTCTTGATTATATTGAGAAGGATTTGGTGCATAGGCATATTTAGTATAAACATTTTTAATAATACAGTTTAATGTTTAAAATTAAAAAAAAACCTTTTTTCACTTGAGCAAGCATTATTGAAAATATTCTCTCCGATATCTTTATTTATTGGGTTACCATGGTTTACATGGACTAAAATGTTCCTTGTAATCATTTTATTAGCCTAGTAACCATTCAAAAATCATTCATTGCATCAAAAACAAAAAAAGTTGAAGATAGTAAAGAATTCCCTTAACTCAGCTTTTTCGTTGGTTTCTGCATATTTCTCTATACAAAACCAATGGATAAACAACAGATTGAGTTGAGTGTGCGACGGACGAGTTATAGACTTAAAAATATAGTGAGCATGTAACAGAACTGTACAGGTTAGCTAAAGATATTAAATTAAAAAATGTTCTCGAAGCACGCCAGCACATGATGCACGCGTTTTTTGCGGTATGCTTGTGAATTACTAGTGTAAAAACACCTCGAATGCCTAAATATTGAGTGTACCAATGTCTGTTGTTTGATAGTTGTTATAATTGCTTCGACGAATACAACGCGCACTTAAGCATTGCATTCGTCAACGCTTCATCATTGGGTAATCAATACTCACCACAGGAAGTCTTGGACAAGACAAAACTCGGGAGACAAAGGAACTTGTGGACGCTTCTGCTCTTTTCATTTAACTTTATTCATTATCGGGGTTATAAATCAGTGGAAGGTCCAAAGTTTACATTGTTGTAACTTGTAAGCTCGGACGTGAACAGCTGTTTGTTATCTTTAAGTTACAAATCCTTTGGGTTGAGATTAAATTGGTACTTGTTGAGCTTTAGTATCCCAAACAGACATCACCTGTTATTCATTTTAAATTAGTAGTCGTAACTGATTTTGATTTTTTACGAAATAATTTGTAGTATTACAATAGAGTATTTTGTTACGTGGGTTGACAGTAATGCTTTCTAAACAAGTTCGAGGTTGTAATTTAAGCGAGTAACGAAAAAACACCTAAACCCGTAACATAAACCATATTTTTGTCAGACTGCATAGCATTAATATTAAGCTAAAGATTTTACAGACGGAAGAAGTGATTCAATTTTGGTCTTGCGGTTTATATATATTTTAGCGAATTTCCCATAGGGAAGAAGCTATTACCGTAGGTCATGGCAAGACTAATCCCGGGGCCATGTTATTTTTTCGTTCTTAGGTGCCCAGAGGCCAAAAACAATAGTCTAGTCATAAAAAATTATATTTATATGTTTATTTGATTATGTAATTTACAGCTTAGGGCTGCTAATGATATAGTTATTATTAAATTAAATGAACTTGAGCACCCTTTAAACATTTTTTTTACATGATACACGACACATGTTTCGAAACTTAGTGACGAGCTGATAGTACAGACATGTGCATCTGAGGACTTTGCCTAACTTGAGCAGGTTGGAGCGAAAGTACCCGTGCCCTGATAGGATTTGTGTCACGAAAAAGTCGACCTCACCGTATTGCCCTTCCACTCAAGGGATGTCCGAGATCAGTCTGAGGGTCCAAAGTCCCCTCTATTCGGCCACCCATTCGCACTGTCAATGTTAAAAAGCTGTGATCACGCTCTTCTCTGGCGACAGCCTCTCTGCCTGCCTCGGTACCGCGGCGATGGATGGCCTGTCTCTCCCTCGCAAGATGGTAGATGGGGATAACACCAGCGATAACCGTTGCGATGATGTACAGTACTAACAATACAAAGATCTGCACAACTAACGCCACCTTCATTTTCTGAAAACCCCTCTAAGTAAATAAATGTAAAGAGGCAAAATTTCCTCCTATATTTAATGATAACGTGTACCTAAATTCTTCATTAATTTTTGTTTATTATTTTACTACCCTACTTTATAAAATTAAATACGCAATAAAGTTTAAATTAAGTAATCAGATGTGATAACATATATTATTGTCATATAAACATAAGATTGTGTTGTGGTATTTAACGTGCGTTGATTTAACTACCCTGTTTTTAAGAAGGTTTAAATATTTATATAAATGCAAGCATTAGATGAAAGAGGAGAAGATCAAGTTAGTCGAATCATTGGACAGCTGTGGCCCAACTTCTGAACTGCGGATGTCGTCTTGAGCTTTCGTTTTCTATGTAGGGAGAAGAATAATTATGTATTACACTGAGGAATTTGGATAAAAATTAATTGGAATAGCTGTGGGATAAGTAGCACAGCTTGTAAACTATGACGTCATAGTGATGTCATCATGATGTTATTGTGATGTGCATTGTACTTTAATCTCTATATATAAAATTAAATGTATTCTGTATTTTAAAGCTTCATTTGTGTCGGAAGGTTTTAAGTGAAAAAATATTTTCGAAACCCATAATTTCCATTTTAAGTTTTATTCTAATGTTAACCTTTTTGGACTATTTGTTTACAATTTATACAATGAAAACATATTTCTTAGCTAAGCTGATTGGTTTTATATTTACCTGAATCATTATTATTTAAACTATTAAGTAATGTGTACTGTATAAATGAACTGCTTTATTCACCACGTTAATAGAAATTTTGTTTTTGTATTTATATTTTTATTTTTGTCTGAACAGTGTATATGATAAACAATGTTTGTATTATTACGTTTATTATAATAATCAGCTGTTGTATATCTTTCCTATAAAAGCCGTATTACAGTTAGGTTTCGTTTGGGTTGGATTGGATTTGAAAATTGCGAATTAACCCACTCAGATGTTTATAATGATTAATTTGTTTTATCGTTTCAGTATTGTTTTTCACTTATGCTGAAAGAAGTCCTTTCATAATGATGATTATTGATATTCGACTCAGTAAGGGCCAATCTATTAAATCTTTTTTATTTCGTTTCGATCCTGTCAGATATGGATTATATTAAATTTATTTAAATTATACTCTTATTTTTAAATTATTTTTTACTGTTACTACCAACTATTGTCACATAATGTTTTTGCTTAAGCAAAATGTTTCCAGCCGTTGAAGGTATCCCGTACATACTAAACCATAATTATCTGAAACAAATATAGCGATGGTGTTCTAACTTAAACCCATAAATGATCCTTTCACATAATCGAATTTTCCACATATTATATGGATTAGGATCGGACCATTTTAGTGAATTTCCTGTTACAAGAGTCATCTTGTCTCTTGCACACAAAAAAGCACATACATACAAATCACATATATACATGGTGTCCATGAAAAAAGTTTCAGGACTTCGGTGAGTGATTAGGCACATTAAAGGAAGAAATAAGTTTCAATAGAGGTATGGCCTAAAACGCTTATTTTCTCAGATATCCGCCATTTAGTATTTTCCACAAACTATTTTTTATTTCAAACATTTTTTAACGGATTATTTTAAAATTTGTAGACTACTATTAGTAAAAAATAACTAGCATGATCCAAGCTCATAATCCAAAATGGCGGTCATTTAAAATTTTAAAGCTTAAATACTTTCTTAACGGTAAAATTTAAAATCCGCCATTTTGGATTTTGAGCTTGGATGATGTTAGTTATTTTTTTAATAATACTAATCTACTAGTGTAAAACACATACGAAATTTCAAAATAACGTTAAAAATGTTTGAATTAAAAATATATTGTGAAAAATACAAAATGGCAGATATCTGAGAAAATAAGCGTTTTAGTCCATACCTCTATTAGAATTTTTTTCTTCCTTTTAAAATTTACCGAAGTCCTGAAACGTTTTTCATGGACTCCTTGTATATATTGTTTTAAATGAATGGGATTTTCGTATCTAGGAACCACAAAACGAAAAAGGGCTCGAGTCTAGATCTTACCATAAGGACCAGGGTAATAGCTTGGCTCATTATTGAAAATTTACTAAAAATCCTAAATTTCCATAAAATAATGCGGTAAGAAGATAACAAAGAGTGAAGTAGTGTGGAGCAAGGGAGTCTGCATTAGTCATGGGCAAACACTCTGTCGCCTCGCACTTAGACTGAGTATATTTTCCTCTGCAGCTCTCATGTAGAGGGGACATGTAATGAAATGTACTTGCTGAGGCTGCTCATGCTGATGTACTCTCGTCGTAATACGAGAAATCCTGTTCGAATACGGTATTCAAATAATGACTTAGCAGAGGAGACATTACATTACCGTAACAAGCGTTGCCTTTGGCTTATATTTAAATTTTAGTCCAGTTTAAGCGACACTTAACACTTAATATATCAGCTTATATGGCGTAAATAAGGTAAAACAGTATTATTGAAAAAATGTTTTTCCTGTAAAATAAAACTTTTGTGATAAAATATTTTATTTAATACTAGCCAAAGTACCCGTTCTTCGCACGGGCTAAAAATGCTAAAAGGTGTAGGCTCTACTGATACATTTAAGGTATTGTTAATTAATTCTTCATTGTTTACAAAATGACAAAACAGGAGTGTCTACAACATTTCAAAATAACATATGTCAAATATTGGGAGATGATAAGGATTAATGTAATAGAGACAGTCGTCGGAAAAAAACTTAAAATCTACCATTCCGCTATTTCAAATAATTCACTAATTTCGATCCAGCAGTTTATCTGAAAAATCAACTTTATTTCTTCTTCTTCCCGAACTGTCAAAATATAGTGCAAACGGATGTTGTCATTAGAAAATGTAAAAATTGAAACCTAGGACGGTCACGGCAGCTCTTTCTTCTTCTTCTCGAACTGTCAAATTTTAGTGTTCACAGCTGTTGACATTCAAGTAATTTTATGTTTTCATTCTCAAAAAATGTAAACATTGAAACTTAGGACGTTCACAGGGCGTAGCCCGAGAGGATTTTAAGGAAATGAGTATGCCTATGTGTTGCATGAGTTTAAGATCTACCTTTATGTAAAATTTCAAACAAGTCGGTTCAGTATTTTTCGCATTTACTTGCCACAACAAACCCACAAACAAACCCACAAACCCACAAACCTACAAACAAACATACAGAAACCACCTCTTCTTTATAATATTATAGATAGAAGACTAGCAGTAAGGTCCTTTGTTAACAGTAAGGTCCTGTGGTAACTTTGCACGCGTTGTTTAATTTAGTGTTAAGCAAGATGGGCTCTTACTAAAACTTGATAGTACTAGACTCTTTGTGTCAACTGGGTATGTAAATAAATTATAAATGATGTCAAAGGTCTCTACAGACGATAAATATTAGTTGCCGACTTAATGAATTTTAATTGTTATAACTAACAATTATAAACTGAAAGCTTCAATCACCTCAACATAGTTTACTCTGAAATCAGTTTACTCTGTAACAAATTAATTACAATTAGTAACAACTAGACAACCACTGCTACAATTGCAAACAAAGCTGGACAACTGTAACAATCAGTTTACTCTGTAACAAAAAAATTTAACGAAATTTCATCAATTCTTCTGTCCAGTGTTTTGGCCTCAGCTCAGTCAGAATCTTGCATACAGACGATCATTTTTAACTGCAAGGTAAAACTGAAATCAAAACTGATTGTCTGTAGGTGCTTTAGAGCAATGTGATTTTGGCGTAGACTGAACGAAATGATAGGTTACATTTATATAAACGTATTATTATGACTTAATATTTGCCTGATAAGAATAAAGAAATTAAATCCTCAGCTCAATTGTGTATGGATAACTTCATATTAGTTAATTTAAGTTATAAAATAGATTAATTTAAAGTTTATAAGAGCCTACATGCACTCTGTTTGATTTACAAGACCATTTTCCGCCCGTTTATTATGTACGCTTCTCGTGTTTGGGCAACCTTTTATAGCTTTAGATTGACTAGATACTATACATTTTGAACAAAAATATAGCCTCCCCGATTGGGGATCAATCTAATTACCTCCCGCATTTGAATCCTCTGTGCTAGTACCTTTGACTATCCATTATTAATAATGGATAGTCAAAGCTAGTACTGAGAAATGTCGCTATGAATGTATTGAAGTCGTTTAGGGGTTTTTAGCCAACCCCAATTATTGGAGCTGATAATATAATTATCCATAGATTATTACTAGCTTTTGGTCAACAGATAGTGTTTGATACGGAATGAGGATTAAAAAGCAAAATGGGAATATAATTTACACCAATTTGCTTATTCGTGCAATACAATGAATAAGCGTTTTTATCAAACCCTTTTGTTTTTACAAATTGTTTACTAATTTTATAACTTTTTATTACATACATAAAATAAACGTTTATGCAAAATCTGTATTCACATCCTTCTTTTAACACATTGTTCACCACTTCAATCAACAACTGTCAAACTGTTATAAACAGATGTTTTGATTTGTATTGTTTACATTTCATTCTCCATAAACTTAATGTTAATTATTTAGATTTTAAACTCAGTATTACAAGAAAACCGGTATTTTCTTGGACATCCGACCTATCTAGATCTTATCTTTTACTTGGAAATTAGTTATTTCCAAAATTTAAAGAAATTCGTTAGAGCCGTTATTGCTCATAAAAACCTGCTCGTATTATAGTATTGGATAAATAAAACTAAAATAAATGTTATATTTAATTTGTTGAATGTTCTTGAATCAGTCATTTGGTTTGCCAATGCCAGCTGAGGAAAGACGACTGTAGACTATCCCTTCACAAAATTATTTGCTGTTTAAGGATTTCAATGAACAGATTGTAGACGAAAAACTTCTGTAAAATCATCCTGTTAGTAGGTAGTTATTAATATGACGAATGTAATAATTATATGTCCAACAATGAGTCCAATAATTAATTGCACTTTAGAATATATGTAATACACTTTGTAAATAACATTACAATGTAAATAAAATTGACTCAAAATAAAAACTTTCACAAAAAGAAAAACGTTATTTTTAACTGTACCAACTTTCAAGAGGATTGAATAAAATAAACTTATTAAGTTAAAACTTTGAACAGATTAACAACTCTGATCTTAAAAGCTGAAATAAACCACAGGTGGCCAACAAGTTATAAACTGCACAGTGCGAGGGAAGGAAACTTCTCCAACAGATTCTCATCTGACCGTTCCAGTAGTCGGGGCAGCTGTTATGATCATTAAAATAAATTTTAGCGCATTCAACTCAGTCGCTTCAAGTTTATGAGGTTCTTCGTGCGCTACTGATTTGTTTAAGTTTGCTGTTATAACTTATGGTATAAATCCGTTTTATAATTTTCTATAATTTTATTTTTACTATCATTAAGTCCGCCCTTGTAATCTAGTCGTGTACGGGTTGTAGGATTCAGTGTTAAGAAAAAAATGCTTTTAATCATGAAAAAATAAAAACCTGACATTTTAAATAAATTAATAATCTCTGAGCGTAATTTTTTAATAAAAAATAACTTCCCTTGCCAGGATCCGAAAACGCGGCAAGACCGATGTCCATTAAAATCGCCAACTGCATATTGTAACCATTCAGCAATACTCCAGGAGAAAAGTATTGTAAAAAATGTGTTTATTTATAAAGAAAATAAAAAGTTCAGTACATTAAAAAATACTGTATTTTTAACTCCTACATAACTTTAAACACCATTAGTGGGTATGAGAATATAATTTTAATCGAGGATTAAAATTATTCGTAGGTAGGGACCAGTCTGTAAGGCCAATAATGAATTAATGAGTGAAATAAAACGTTAAAACATATAGCTTCACAAAATCCAATTCAGATTAGAGTGGACAATGGCGCATTAAACGTCAACACAGAATGACGTTATTTCAGACTACTCTTTAGTATCAGGATTTTCTTTCTTGATCGTATGCAACGCTAATTTTTTAATATTTATGGTCACTTTATAATTACGTGAAAGTCATTACTCAACACATGATACTGATTTCATGATGATGGTTGATGTTTAAATACAAATTAAAATAATACTTTCATTTGACGCGGGGTTTAAAATGCACAATAATGGTCAGTACTAATGATTGAAGTTGTATGAAAAATTAAACTAAAACCAATTACCAAATTTATACCTCTGAAATAGCAAAAATCAGCTAAAGACAGACTATAATAGTCTGTCTGTTACAACATAAAAATTATGTTGTAAATATAATAAAAATTAACACAATAACAAATGATCAGAACTCTATAATTTACGCTAAAATAAATCAATTTGAAAGGAAATACTGAAAATGCTGAACTTAAGACGTGAAGGCGTAGGTTTTATACAGCAAAGTGGTGAGGTATTTTGAAAATAGTGTCAGGGGGGGTTGTAACTCGCGGTACAAATTAGAGATGTCGCTCCGGCCCTCGGGACACTACAACACGGTTATCGGTACGGTACATCCCTCAGGACTGCAACACTCCATCCCCCACCCTCGTTTTCTACGGTTGTTGTTTAGCTGGAATTTTGAGTTTAGTATCCGTGTGGGGACAGATACACTGATGACAACCTATAGTACGCCCACTTTGTTCTGGTTTTGGTTTGTTTGAGTTGTCAAGAATTGGTAAAAGTGGAAAGTGTTTCATAAAAAGTTTTTCCTCCGCTCATTGGTATATAAAAACGCATGCATCAATACTAATATTAATGCAAAACTGATCTATTAGGTTTAGGTTCGCTGACAACAAAACCACAAATTTCGCTGGAGTCCACATGAATACACATGTGGACTCGAAAAATATATAGGAAAAATTTAGACAGAGTATATAATTAGATAATTTTATACACCTTATACAAAAATAAGTATTCGATAATAATATACGTTATAAAAATATATATATATATATATATTTGTTACTAATGTAAAAAACATTTAAAAACACAGTACCCTTTTTTTATTGATTTATTAAACCGACATGTTTCGTCAAGGACATAATATTAATTAAAATGTTAAGGGAAGTGAACTTACAATTCCTTATACGAAACATGTGGTTTAAAAATTTCAATAAAAAAAGTACTGTGTTTTATTTTTTATATTGTAACATATAATTTTAGCCCGCGCACCAAACAAAAATAATATTCTTATATATACGTTATTATTATATATTATGTATATTATTATTATAATAAACGTAATATGTATAAACATTGCAATTAGGGCGTATTTTTAATTTGGCAAACATAAAATAAACATTTGATTATTAACTATAAAACATAATCCTCAAAATATGCACTGAGAAAAATTCTATTTTTATACTTGTAATTAGATGCCATTGAGTACTATTTTATGCTTGCTTCTTAGACTTGCTCAGTGGTTAAAATAAAAACAGCTGCTGTTTATACCTTAAGATATGTTGGAATCCAAAACATAATTATTTCCCCATAAATTAACATTGGAACTTAAAATGCGTATAGGGTAGGATTTATGAGAAAATCGCTACTATTAGGCTTTTCTATTTTAGGCTTTAAGAACCAGTACACCAAATTTCAGCCTTCTAAGTTATTGGGAAGTGGGAGAAGTAGTGATGAGTGAGTGAGGGTTTTGACGTTTACGTACAGGTATTAATTTAACAACTTCTGTTACAAAGGACAGATAATCAGTTGAAACTTCTTAAATGGTATATTTATAATACCATCTAAGAATATACTTCGCTATAATTTTATAGCAAAGTATTTTTAAAGTTATGAAATAAGGTGTCGAGAAATGAGCATTAACGGGATGACTAGAATGCCAACATCCAATTCCACCCTCGGTAATACCTTTTTGATAAACGACCCCAAGGGATGTTGCCAATTGTTTCCTCTAAAACACATTTCTTATTTTGTCTTACTCAAACAACCATTACTGAAATGTATTACTTTATTGAATTCAAAATACATCCATAGTAAAGTAAACGGAAATTTAGTAAATAACTTATCCATTAAAAACATCCCTTAAATAAATAATCAATTCTAGAACTATTGAGCTTTTATTTTACAAAGTCTGTCAAGTTTGTCACCAAACTTTATATTTAGGTTTTTTGGGTCAAAATAAGAAAAAAATGTTCTAAAATGGATACTTACCCAGATATTCAATATTTTGTATTTCTTACAAAATAGTATATAAATGTCATTTTAATCTATTGTATTGAACTTTAGTCCTTGCATTTAAATGGTAAATATTAAATACAAGAAATAATATCAACGCTATTAAATGTTCAATTTCAAAATGGAGACTATTAAAATTTTTAATTAAATTAACCTAAAAATGGTTGATTATTTTAAAATTATTAAGGATAAAAAATTTGTTGGATTCAATTCTCTGTCCAATGACATCAAAATTACGAAACTCAGTCAATAGAAAATGGAGATTTTAGTACTTTAACCAGTATTAGATGTTTACGAGTACTTCGTTTGAGTGGAACGGTGGCGACGTCCTGTAATCCAGCTTCTTGGAGGTCACGAATTGTGGATAGTTGTGAGCGATGGTCGGTAGGTGTAGTGTTCTCTTGTAAAGATTAACGTCCGCACTATTGAAAACTACGGTAATCCCTAAAGACCATCCTCTTAATTAGACCCATTCGTAATTCAGAAGCCGTAGTTCGGATTTCACGTTAAAATGTAAGTCCCTTAGTTGTCATTGGCTGTTGGGTTATTAATTAATAGTCCTGTCTAAGGAACATGTCAGCCTTAGTCAGTAACAAGACTACAAGATCGCGCCTCAATCATCTTACACTTAATTCATATTTGGCTTAAAATACCTTGCTTGTGGTATGGTAGCCATTTGAATAATCTAATCTAATCTAATCTAATCAGCTACAACAAAGGTGGCAATAAGAGCAGTACCACACTCCTAACATTAGTGATAAAGTACTGAATCTCCATCATTTATCGACAGATTTGCGTAGTTTTGGTGTTATTGTGTATGGAATCAAATTTGACATAACCTTTTATTCTTAATAGTTTTTGAATAATCAATCCTTTTTAAGTTAACTTAATTTTAACAATGAAAATGGTCGCCATTTTGAAATTAAGAAACTAATCACGTAAGTAGTTTTTATGAATTGGGTTTTAAGGACACAAAAACCAAGTTTTAAAACAATCGACTGAAAAATGACTGAGATATTAATAAAATAACAAGAAACATAATGGAGTATATCTGATCAGGATAATTATGCGCTGAAGGACATCCCTCCATAGAAACTCTTCTGCTTATTTTGACCCAATAAACCACACTATGAAGTTTAGTGATGGACATCAGACACACAGTTTAGCTGTAATATTAAACACTATTGTAATAACAGCTATTGTGCTGTGCATATAATATGCAAATATGTTTTCATTGTTTAAACTGGCAGTATGCCTGTCCTTTGTAAGGGTTGTAGGATTCTGATTCATGATATCACATAACATGTGGAAAACTCACATCACATGTGATAATTCGCTCTCCTTGTTAGGAGCTCCGCCTTCAGACCTTCTTTTTTGTGTCATAAAAGTCCTTGTGACTTTACAAGAAGCTGTGCAGTTACGTTTTTGGTGGGCTAGAAAGGTACTTTTTCACCAGAAAAGTGTTTAAACTGACCTACGCATTATTAAAAAAAAGTTATTAACTCTGGAAATTCTAATTTTGAGCGATATTGGCAACATATTTCTAAGTTTTACTGAACATGGGATCTATTTAAGTGATTTAGTAGAAAGGATTACCAACTATCAAATAAAAATAAATTGTAGGCTGTTTACTTTGATGAGTTGAAACATTTTAAATCTGTATTATATAAAAATGTAATCCAAATGAAAAAGACAACCAACTTTTATTCATGATTCACATTATCTAATGAAATATAATTTAAAACTAATTGAGATTAGAATTTATATTTCATTTTATTGACATCAATATGTCTTATCAATGGGGGAGGGGTGGGTATTGGCGATCCGTCAGACGAAAATTTGAAACAGAAGTACAGTAACGTCATATGGTTAGAAGGACAGATGTTTAGAAGAACTGAAAACATTCCCTGCAGACATATCCATGATCTAAGCTATTGTCCAAAGGGGAGTAAATATAAAACATTTTTCTTACTTTTTTGATTTCCGGTGAATATTTATTAATCATTCAACACGTACAATGGACGGGTTAACTGCTACTTTCAACAGCAATGTACCGAGACGCTGCTGTGAAAGAGTTGTAGTACGCAATGTTTGACGATCTCTCGCGGTGTGATGAAGGGCACCGGAAGAGGACGACTTGAATGGCCTTTCCGGTTGTGATCTCGCCCTCTTGTTATGGAAGACCACTCAGCTCCGTGGGGGGGGCTATGAATATTCACCCTCCCTGAGTGGAGGCTTACTTGGCTGTGGGAAAATAAAGAGAGTAAGGCACGTTCAGATGGAAAATAAAATGAGACTTTGATACACATAGACAGTATAAAATATCATGAAATAGATATTTTTTATAGTAGAAACTATTAAACTCGATTTTATGTGGTTAAACCGACTATTGGTATTTGAATGTAGGTTGTTGGGTATGAGTTATTTTTAATTGAGGTTTGAAAATTATTTATAGGGAAATACCGGTCTGCAAGGACAGTAATTAATGTGTGAAATAAACTGTTCGTACGTTCAAACATATACTTTCCTAAATACCAGTTCAGATTTGAGTGGACATTAGCACATTGGACGTAAACACATAATGACGATAATGACATAATGACACATAATGATGATCGCACGCGACCCAGTCTTTAATTTTTGTAGCCAGATTCAAAATACGCGGAATCCGCTGTTGGTTTCTCCGTTTTAAAATTCGAAATAAAGCAATACGTTCACTTTATGGTACTTAAAATGAAGAAGAATAGAGAACATAAATTACTGTAGGCTATTTAAATGGAAAATTAAACTAAAAGGTTACTTGATTTGTAGTGAGGGATAAAGAGTTGGCTGGTACTAAGACTGAGGCTATATACTAAGACTGGGACGGTGGCGACGTCCTGTAATCCAGCTACTTGGAGGTCACGAATTGTGGATAGTTGTGAGAGATGGTCGGTGGATGTAGTGTTCTCTTGTGTGGATTAACGTCCGCACTATTGAAAACTACGTTAATCCACAAAGACCATCCTCATAATTAGACCAATTCGTAATTCAGAGGCCGTGGTTCGGATTCCACGTTAAACTGTAGGTCCATTAGCTGCCATCGGCTGTTGGGCTATTAATTAACAGTCCTGTCTAAGGAACATGTCAGCCTTAGTCAGTAACAAGACTACAAGATCGCGCCACAATCATCCTACATTCTTTCCTCATTCATACTTGGCTTAAAATACCTACCTGGGTAGGTCGCCATTTCAGTTAAAAGTAAGTATAAAGTATACGTGGGCCGTGGACAGATACAGAGTGAATACTAGGTCATGTAGCCTACCGTTCGTGAGCGATCAGGAACTGTGAGAATAGGACATCGAAACATTCATGTCTGGGGATAAGTGGCCTTGAATTCTGTGGCTGGAGTGTTAGAAAATAAAATAAATGTCCTTCTGTATTATTAAAAATACTTAATTTAAAGTTAAAGCTCTTTTACTAAATATTAAACAACTCGTATACACCAAAAATACAGTTTTCATTATTTTGTAGGTATACTATGATGTGCAATGATTCAAATACTTATCTTTTTTGAGGTAATTCTAATGGTGTTACTATATAATTTTTAAAAATAACCGTCTAAAAAATCCATGAACCCTAATTTTAGGTTACAAACACCCCTGAAACCAGTTTTGAATAGAGAAACGTGCCTGGGTGTTCTGTTAGTGGTTAAACAAATTATTTACATTTCGTTAAAATTACAGTGGCAATTGGGTTTATATCACGTTAAACTAAACAAACCATAAAAAAGGACAGAAATGAAGAGAAAACTGGACTTTGTTAAAGTCAGTCTCTCAGGTTTGGCAATCCGGGTGGGGATTACCATCACAAATGAAGGAGGTCAGATTCAATTCTGAGCATAATTACGTTTCAGCCCCTTTGTCCTTCACTGGCTAGAGGGGTGTCGATATTCACTGTCGTGAGGTGTACGGGATAATCAGGTGTAAAGAAATCACTTCTATATTAGTCTAGTCAAAGCGATTTCAAAGTTAAAAAATCCATAAATTTTATATAATTTAATACCGTGGAGTAATTAAAAAATCCATATTAAATTCTTGAATAATACCATAAAAAATCCTAGCACTAAAATAAACGCTGGAAAGTTTTTCAAGGTAAAAACATTTTCTTTCGCGTCAGGAACTGTTTTCGTTTTAATAAAAAAAAACTCTGTTATGTTTACTACTTAATTCCAACTTACCCTGGTCTTAAAAAAATTACATTTCAGAGTAAGTTTGGTGTGCTATACAAATTAATAGAAAGATTTTGTGGTATCACTCATATTAAAACTCATAACATTTAGGCTACTACAAAATGTTTTGGAGCTTTCAGTAAAAAGTGTCCGATTAGTTTTGAAATAAAGTCTCATATTGTAGCTTGTAAGTTCCTAAAATAATGAAGGATAATGTATCTCCTGATAAACATTACGGTATGATTAGTGCATGGATGAGTAAGATAGGCAATATTAAGTATATTCCAGTAGTTTATTAAGTGTTATCGGTAGCAGACTTTATCTGTGAACAAACACTTGTCTGGCTCTAAACAAAATTCTGATAATAAAAATCATATATTAATTCTTGTTTTATGGTTGATAAGCATTAATTATTAATAATAACATATAATCCTAAGTGACAGATTTTATTAATACGTTGAGTATTATGTTGTAATGAAACTAAGCAAAAATGGGAATTTATTGTCTTAGATTGGTATTTTTAATAAACAAACTAGCGTTTATTTAACTTCTACGACGATTTTAGGCCTACCTAATTTCTGTAGGTCTGCCATGTGAATGAAATCATATAAAAAGCTTAAAATCGCCACGACTGAACAGAGATTTGTAGCGAAACACTGGGGAAGTTTTGACAAATGTCGACAACCAAAAACGGGTTCACTCGTCGAAGTTTTTACATCTCTACAATCTGTTACACATATTAGAGACATAAACCTTACTTTTTTGTTGCTGGGCATGATTTTTGTTTTAGAATTTACAACAAATACTTCATCGACAAAAATCTGTTACTATTTTATATATTTTGTTGAGTGTGTTTCGAATAGAATTGAAAATATCATGAGTACAACTAAATTAATACTCAAAATACATTTTTTGTTCTTTCAATATTATAAGTGTTTTAATAGTCACAGAGGGATTACACACAAACACAAAAGTACTATTTGCGCATCTTCGTAATACGGCACAAACCCAACTGGGCATTCCAAGATTCGAACCTGCGACCTCTTGCACCGAAGGTGCTGACAATTTAGCCAGTTCAACACGCATTACCTATAATCCATTAATACCTATTAACCTATCATCCATTTAACTGTAAGATAGTAAGATTAGTTCATGGGTGGTCCGATGTCTCTAGGTGTCAAACGAGGTAACTGAACCCAACATAACCTTTTAAATTTCATATCTTGGTTTAATATTTTTTACTGTAATTATTAATTGTGATCCAATTATAATAATTTTAATTCTAGTATTAGATATACCAAGTTATAATTTTAAATAAATTTGCTAAAAAAAATCTGGTAGATAAAGTTTTAAAAATATATCTCGGACGGTAATTTTGAATTGTTAATAGCAACACTGGCTTGTAATATCATCATAACCACAATTTATACATGTAATATTAATCATCTACATATTTTATTTTAAATATTAGTGGTACAAATTCACTCGAGAAATATTAAGTCACACAAACAGATGTCGATTTATCGGAGGTATCAGCAGCTTACAGTGCATGTCAGCGAACATTGACATTTCTGACACTTCGTGTTTGGTTTGTCGATGCAGTAATTCTCAAATGGACTTGTGTTCATTGACACTTAGAAATATGATGTTTTTATCCAATAATGTACTACACATATCTGTTTATTAATAGATGGTTTAAATATCTCAACTGTCAATGCGGTTAAGCTGCTACTTAAGCGGTGGTTTTTTCAACTCTATAGTAGTTTTTCAACTATATGTCTATTTTACCAACAAAACTTTATTATATCCATCTTCGTTTTTGGGATATTAAGATTTGTAAAAAATAAAATGCATAAAGACCGGCAGACAAAAATTAAGACATGTTACATCGCATTTTATAGTTTTGTAATACCCCCCCACTTCCTTACCATCGAATAGCCTGTAAAGATTCTCACAGAGTCAAAGCTAGACACCCTGTATTTTAACAACACTAACCATATCCGGATCTTTAAAATAGAGATTCTCATTAATGGCCACTATTCATATAGTAAATTTACAAAAAAATAGGTAAATTTTTGGTTTATTGAAACCATATGATTTCTGTTGTTTTTACTGTCTTTCTGTTTTAATTTCTCAAAAAACATTGTTTCCAAAACTTAAAAAATTACTTAAATATAGTGAATGACCGAAATGGTAATTCACCGATTCAGTAAACGACCGGCTGTTTAATTTAACTGTTGGTTTGGATTTTGGTATTAAAATGGGCACAGCATTCTTCTTAACGTATTTACTGTTAATTATATTTAACATATTGAAGATTCAATGAATAACATAAAAACATCGAAAAATAAAGCTAACCTTGTTTGTAAGATACGCTTTTGTTGGGAAGCTTGAAGATGACCTGGGGGGACTCTTTGTTTGTGTTACAAACATATATTTTTGAAACAATAATAGGGAGGATTTAAATCAGACTCCATAGTTACTTTAAAGACGTTTGTGATAGACAAGGCAAAGCTTAATACAATTTTTCATTATACGAAACGATCATTCAGTGGTGTACTCACTCTATAGATTTTTAAAACCAATATGAACATGTGTGTTGGCGGACGCTTGACACCTTGTCAGAGGTGTGATGTGAGGTGGTGTCTGATAACGGCAGCGCTGGTGGCCAATATCCGAACTACGACGGGACGCTGAGTTGACGAGCTGCCAACTGTCCCCTCCTCCCTCACTGCCCTACGTTCTCGTAAATTAATACTGAGGTACATAGATTTACGCGTTCTATTTTATCTTTGCTTGCTAAGAACTTTGAAAATCCGCTCATGTTAAAAAGGAAAAGTTTATCGATAGAATTAATAAAGTTAGAACTTTGAACTTACCTTGGAGTTGTATTTTTGTATTATTTTATATTTGCAAACCTTTAAAGAACCAAAACGTGTTGCCTGTAACACCATTCAAGTTAGTTAGTTAGTGAAATGGCGACCTAACCAGGTATTTTAAGCCAAGTATGACTGGGAAATGAGTGTAAGATAGTTGTGGTGCGGTCATGTAGTCTTGGTACTGACTAAGGTTCCTAACATGTTCCTTAGACATAACCGTTAATTAATTGCCCAACAGACAATGGCATGTCTAAGGGACCTACAGTTTAACGTGGAGTACAAACCTCTTTCTTAATTACGAACTGGTCTAATTATGAGAATGGTATTTGCGGGTTAACACAGTATTTAATAGTGTGAACGTTAATCCATACAAGAGAAAACTAAACCAACTGAGCGTCACTCACAACTATCCACAATTCGTGACCTCCACGTAGCTGGAGGTCATCTGTTCAGGACATGCCACATACGTTTCACTTCTCCGTTAAACCCACAATGGTGATACTTATTTTCGTTATTACTTTACCTATTACTTTTGGAGTAGGTTTTTGAGTCCAAGCCCTAATAAATTAAATAATCAGCTCAAAAATACCTAGTTAGAGTGAGTAACAATCTGCAACAATGATTTCTTATTCGTAACTTGGCTTAAAATACCTGATGGATTGTTCGACATTTGGTAATGTGATGTAAGTAAATATCAAGAATTAAATGTGCTAACACATAATTTAATGTAAACAACGTAAAATATTCAAATGGGATGGTTTTATGTTTACGTCGTGGTAAAAAAATAGAGAAGGCAGTGAACGAGCCATGATTTTACAGTTTAATTCCTATCCGGTTGGCATTAAGTGTTGAATAATGCAGTTCCTTGCGCGGAGGTTTCTCGTTTTTTTGTAATTTTAAAAACTGCAAATTTTCAGTGAGAAATAGTAATTAGTAAAAACTACGTAAAGTTATATTGATTCCTACGATAAACATAAATCTGACAATTATTGTAACACAACATTGCAATTTTACCATACACGTTAAACCTAATCAATTAAATAATTATTGTTATATTAAGTAATTCTGTTGTGATTGAAACTTTGAAACATGTTTGTGGTCATACAAATGAGGAGGGGTGTGAGAGATTCAAACCAATATACAAATACGAGAGTTACATAAAAACCCATATCAAAAGGCAAAAGTCGAAAATTAGGATATGCCAGACATGTGACATGGAGAGGTAGCATTGAGCAATATATACATTGATAGAATATAATATCCCTACATAGACTGTAATCAGATACCAAGAGGAAAGCAACGTTGGGACAGCCACAACCTATCAAACTGAATTGACAGCAGAAGTCAACTATAAGTAAGAACGTTGGAGATGTTGGACATTATTGGCGAATCCAAGAACCTCATGAGGTTTGAGTGGCAAGGCATCTTTGCGAAGTTAATTTATTAAACTTAGGCCTAATATAAAGATTTCTAAAACGGTAAACATAGATAGAACACTCCTCAAAAATGTTTGTATTTACTTCCCTGTGGGAAATAGGTTAGATCATGGATATGTCTAAAGGAAATGTTTTCAGTTCATCCAAACAGCTGTTCGTATTCTCATATATTAAAAATTCAATTACAATAGCTCTGGTAGTTTCTATGGAAACATGTTTCAAATTTTCATCGTACAATTTGCCAAAACCATCCGATAGCTAAGACATATCCATGTCAAAATATATTTTAGTAACATAAACAAAACAAAAAAAAGGTTTTTATGTCGGAAAGTATATACTACCTTTTGACATGGTTATGTCTTAGCTCTGGGGGTGGGGGGTGTTGGCGATTTGTAAGATGGAAAATATGTAAAAGGTTTCCATAGAAACCACCAGAGCTTTTGTATTGAATTTGTAACAAAAAAGAATAAGAATAGCTGTTTAGATGATATCCATGATCCAATCTATTTCCCACAGGGAAGTAAATACAAACATTTTTGAAATAGTGACCTACCCAGGTAGGTATTTTAAGCAACGTATGTTAGATAAATGAGTGTAAGGTGATTGCGAACTGTTAATTAATAGCCCAATAGCTGATGGCATCTATGGGATCAACGGTTTAAAGGGGGAATCGAAACATTTTTGTCTCTGAGTTACGAACTGGTCCATTAAGAGAATGGTCCTTGCAGATGAACGTGGTATTTAATAGTGCGGACACACCTGTGAATATCACACGTCCCCGTACCAAAAATTGTAACTGGATTAAAGGACACGCCAGCGTCCCAAATCAAGTGACTCAAACAGTTTCCTATAAAGCATCACCGAAGCTCCCTAATGGGGGGGGGGTTATCGCTGCGGCTGCGGTGCGGCGCACCTATGCCCCTAATCCGCCATGTAATTCCTAGGACCAATGTTCTATGTTTTTATACGCGGCCCGACTATGTTATTGGGCTGCTTACACGTCAGCATTGTAACGCTGCTAATTGATGAAATGGTTTCTCTTTTATCCACCTTTTAAAAGTTATAGAACCCTTAAAGCCTTAAAGATAATGGTCTATAAAGTCATGTAACGTTAGTTTAATAGTTAACTACTGAAATGGAAACCTGTCCAGAACCAGGTATTTAAGCCAAGTATGAATGAGAGATGAGTATAAGATGATCTTTTAGTCTTGTTAGTGACTAAGGCAGACATATTTCTTTAACAAAACTGTTAATGAGTATCCCAACAGCCAATGGCATATATAAGGGACCTACAGTGTAACGTGGAGTACGAACCACTGCCTCAGAATTACAAACTGATCTAATTTTGAGAATAATCTTTGCTGTTGGACGTAGTATTCAATAGACCATCCTCATGATTAGATCAGTTCGTAATGCTAGGGCAAAAGTGGTTTCGATCCCACTGTAGGTCTCTTAAATGAGATTGACTGTTGGGCTATTATCACAAGTAGATTTTGTGATGGTTAAGCCATTTTTTTGCCTCTTATATTTTTATTACTTTCTCCCCTATACGATGGTATAATGAGGAAGTATTGTTTTCGTCAGCAGTTCCAAATTAGAGTTTCTGGTGGATATATCCATTTTAGTGCCCCCTCAACCCAATCGAAAAAGGTGGTTTTAGAATGATGTGTGTGTGTGTGTGTGTGTGTGTGTGTATGTGTGTGTGTGTGTAGGAATGTTCAGAAGCCTAGAAACGAGACTGTTGGTCCGATTTTAATAAAATTCGGTATGTAGGTAAAATTTACGGTATCTCGGACATTTGATTTTTTACTTTTAAGGCTATTTTACCGCTAAAATGCCCCAAAAAATACGTAAAATAAAAATTTCACAAAAACGGATATAACGATTCTGATAAAACTTATATGAATTATTGTCTTTTATGAGATAAACAAAATGACATCACCAGCATTTTTAAAGACATCTGGTTTTAAAAGTTGAATTGGTATGTTCCAGAGAAAAGTTAAATTAAATGTACGTGGTAAATCCAGTACGTTGTCTGAGAGCGTCCTATGTTGTTCTTACGAAGAATATTAAAAATCAATTTCTTCCATTTTTTAACCGTTTTCCATGAATCTTAGTAAACAGCGAAGGTCACATAACCCAACAAACTCACTCAAAAAACTTGGTGTTACAAGGGGGGGTAGTGGTATAATTCCTGGATTGATTAATTGAATACAATATATTTAGTTGGAGGGTATCCTATAAATCTTAAATGTAAGCCTTTGTCATCCTTCAATTTAAATGTATTATTTTGAACAGTTGAATTCCGCAAACCCCATCTAGAAAGGTTGATTCAATCAGATATGGCGGCGTGATAAAGAAAAGAGGTATCACGGAAGAGGCACAACGAATACCTCCAGGTGTATTACAAAATGTCGTTCGAGAATTTTCAACAGTTTGGCACACTACCAAAAAATGGAAGGACAACGCTTTAAACATTTCCATAGTAAACTATAGTATATAAAAAAATCTATTTTCTTCGTCATTTTCAACCGTTTTTATTGAAACTTGGTACACTTATGCAGTGTACACCAAACAAAACTCACTCAAAAATTGGTATCAACTTGAGGAAGAGGGTTTACATCAGCAAAAATTATAAAAACAGTTTTAACTTGTGTTATCTCTTTTAATTAATTTTAGAAACTGGATGATTACTATTTAGGGATTACGAATCTATAAAGGATATTTAAATAAAAAACAAAGCATATGTAGTTTTACTAAATGTTGTGTTTTTATGACTAAGGGAAGGAAGTATTGTGTCAGTCTGCTGATACCGTTTATTTTACTTACAGGTTTTACCACTAAATACACTAAATAGTTTGCTGCTATCAATGTTTTTACTAAGCTATAAAAATGTTTTGTTCATTACCCCCAGATTTAAAGCCTTGGACACGTCATTACGTTACATTCGATTCTTACCTTTTATGAGCTGTTTTAAAATAAAAGTGAGCATTGTAGAAAACATAAACAGGTTTTTCTATAATCAAGATTATTTAAAAGTTCCAAGTATATAAAAGTCACAATGATGTAAACACAACATATTTAATGTTTCCCCACCTTTCTAGCATGAGAGTTTGTATGCATGTCTCTTGAATAGTATGTTTTTCACAGTTAATTTTTATTCCACGAAGGATTCCCTAAAGTAAAGCAGTTGTGATATTAGGTTATTTAAAGTTTGTCAACTCCAAGGCAATCTTGTCGCGACCGACACACTGAGGGTGTCGAGTGCCGAGCCAACGCAGAGCATGCAAGTTTCATCACATGGATGCGGTCTGACACTGCTCACCGCTGTGCCATCTCTACATTTCTCATTTATTTTTCCTCATCTTCTCCCTCCTCGCTTTACGTAGAATACATATGAGTAAAACTAGAGTTTTTTTGTACATTGGTTAATGTTATTTTTACGTTTTGTAACCCAGAAAAGCCAAACGGCGCTTAACTCAATTTCTTTCTGGCTGCCTTTCAGTAAAGCTAAAAACGCATTTTTGTAACGCTTCTCCACACCCACAGTTGTGAAACGAAATTTCATTATTCTATACCTTTTGGAGAAGCATTTTGTTTACTTTAAACTGACTTACGTAATACGAAAAAAATGTACTCTGATAAAACCCAATTTTTAGCAATATTATACATTTTTGTTTTATAGATTAGAATAGATTATTGCAATGGCAACCTACCCAGGTAGGTATTTTAAGCCAAGTATGAATGAGAAATGAGAGTAGGATGATTGTGGCGCGATCTTGTAGTCTTGTTACTGACTAAGGCTGAAATGTTCCTTAGACAGGACTGTTAATTAATAGCTCAACAGCCGATGGAAACTAGGGGACCTACAGTTTAACGTGGAATCCGAACCACGGCCTCTGAATTACAAATATATCTAATTGTGAGGATGGTCTTTTTTGTGGATTAACGTAGTATTTAATAGTGCGGACGTTAATTTACACCAGAGAACACTACACCCACCGACCATCGCTCACAACTATCCACAATTCGTGAACTCCAAGTAGCTGGATTACAGGACGTCACCTCCTTACCCGTATAGAACATGGGACCTATAAAAGTGATTAAAAAGAAAGAAATAATCCACAAATTAAAGTTAAAATTTAAAATTAATCAAATTAAAATTGCTAAACTACTTGTAAAATTGATAATAATTGATTTTATACCTATTTAAAAATTATACTATATATAAATGTTTTATCTTGACGTGTAACGGACTTTAACTGATTGTAACTAATGCCATATAATTAAGTCGAGAAATATTTTTAGAGAATTTTCCATAGGGAAGAAGCTATCACCGTAGGTCTTATGGATGCACTTGAATAATCTTCTTATAAATCTGACAAAACGTAGTACATGAGTTTCTCTTTGAAATTCCTCCATTCTAATAGTGATGTTATGATAGGTAACTTTGAACTTCATCCCTGTAACGAAACCAATTTTCTTGGTTTGATAATCGATTCTAACCTGAAATATTAAGGACATACAGAAAACGTTTAAAATATCTAAGCTGTGGTATCTTTATCATTCGAAGATTGGCATTTTCCTGTAAAGATACTTTTATGGATGCATTTAAACCCAACGTTTTTTGGTGTATTGTATTTCAGAAACCCCCTGTATAAGAATAGGCCTAAGAATAGCTATTTAGAAGAACTGGAATCATTCCCTTTAAAAATATCCATGATCTTACCTATTTCCCACAGGGAAGTAAATACAAACATTTTTTTAAAGTAATATTTATGAAAAGTTGGTAAATTTAGCTTGGTTTATTTAAAAGATAATTTTGACAGTGTTAAAAATTTCAAGAATAAGTTTTAGGATTTAAAATGAAACACGGTAGTCCTCTGAAAGGAAAATATATTCAGAATCTGAATGAAAGAGAAGCTAAGAGTTCAACGATCCTCAGGAAAAAATGGCATCATACAAAAAGCTAATTGACATGAAAGTTGAAATGTATTACATCAACTTCTTAAGGTGTATTAAACGGTTTTATATAATTATGTAAACTGTGTTTACATTGAGAACGTAATAAATGTGTTTTAAATTACCCAATACGAGTTTATTCTACTCTACAAAGCTTGGTCTTCCGGTGCTTTAACTAATTGAAAAAAAATCACCTGATTAAAGTTTATTTATAATCTAAAATTCACCCGACCTGAAAATTAGGTTCATAAGGGGGTAAAACTAAGTTCTAAAGTTTCAACGCATTTTGATGGGGTATTTTACAATAAACATTGAGAACGTTTAGAATTTTAAGATTAAACTCAGCTTTAAACAATAATAACCTATATAAAATGATCAGGACTGTATTGATTTAATCTGGAGAGAATGACGTTGGACAGCTAACAATGTTGATGTTATTCGTTATATTTTAGGGACGGAAACCCCTTCGTTGTATCGTGCAAATGAACTAACAAAACCACAAAACAGTTCAACAATAGTGCGACAGAAGAATGAGGCAGAATGTGTTGTGCTGTAGGACCTCTCTAATTGGACCTTTGCATTAGTTAACTAGCACTTCAGCCAACAGTAATACCTCTTATCCGTCTTCAACTCCACTAATGAGACTGTTCTCAAGGTTATTAATTACTCTAATTAAATATCTTTTTCGCTATATTGCTTGGAAAACAGTTGTTTTCCATATTTACGGTGAGTCTTAACAAGTCTTTACTGGCCCAGGAAGAAATCAGCTGATGTTTTAGGTCGTAAATAAATCCTAAAAAAATAATTAATGGATATGAATCAGCTGTTTGTTTAAAAAATAATGAAACAATTTTAGGAACAATAAATACATTATGGTTTATATTTTAGCGGGTCAGACGACAAATAAAGTTTGTCACTTAGACCATAAGTGTCACGCTCATTTTACATAGAGCTGTGGCTAAAGAAGTAAAACTTCAGGCTGTATTGACAAATATACTATTTATGGATTGTTGTCTCTAGAAGTACAAGAATCTTCAGAAGAGAAAACGGTAAAAAGGTAAAATGTGTTCAATAATACACTTTTTTTAAATCCTCATTATTTGTTAATTACATTATAGGAGATAAGTTAAATTGTATTAACTACGCTCAAGATTAATTATTAGGCTTGATTGCCTTATAGAGTTCCATATAGGCAAATCTAAAACCAAATAAATATACTCAAAATTGGCAAACATATGGGAATATAACTAGAGGTACGAAATAAAACTTATAATAATAGCAGTAACAAGGTAAAATCGATAAAGGAAACACTTCAGAAATTGTAGCAATTGTATGAGCTCTCCAAAGGGATAAAAGTTGGACAAAGAAACAACAATTGAAAACCGGGACACGTTCAGGAACAAGTTGGAAAATTAAGGTTCCATTGTTTATCGTCCCTGCAAAACTTGTGTAAAAATCAGCTGTTTGTGTGAAAAGATACGTTGATGATCGGTAGCTTCCCACAATCTATTTGAAAAAATGCTTTTAATACAGTACTAACTCCTATTATGCTATTCAACAAGGGAAGAGAATACGACGAGATCGCTTATCTAAATTAGTGAGACAAAAATTTGGATGCTCGGATACAATGAAATTTAGGAAATCGATGACCGTAAATTTATTTTGTTTACAAAAATCCTTCAACTACCCATCACCTATGATGGTGTAGAGCCTGTGCGGTCAATTAAAGACAACGAGACATTGTAGCACTATTAGTCACATAATAATAGGTGACTGCTAGAGATCTAACAGGAGGGTATGGCCACTTGCTTCGATTCAGCAACCTTTAAATTATTGGACCGCGTTTCTCATGACGGGTCAGGAATTTTACATATTCTAACTAACAGTATAACGGTTAAATCATTCGGAAAATAATTAAATACTCATTAAAATACACTACGGTTAACATTAATGAAAATTATCTGATATAAAATAATTACGTATTCCAGTTTATAAATTTTAGTTTTTTTCTTTCACTACTATGTATAGTGTATGAATAATATGTTTGTGAGTTTCATCTGAGAGTGAAAATGTTCGTTTGAGGCTCTTTAAATCCAAAATGTCGTGACAGACCAGACCGAGGCTCCGTCTATGTAAGGATTACGAAACCAGATCGAGTTTAAATAAGATTTGACACTTCACAAAAATATCTAGACATGTTAAAAACTAATTTTAGCTTATCAGGGAAGTTCAGATTCAAAAACCTCAAAAAATTGGAACAATTCAAATTTATAAAAACTGCTTTTGATTTTAATGTTATTTTGAATACATTTGTATATTTTTGACATGGCTATTTCCTAGATCTGTGGGGAGGGTATTGGTAGTTTGTCAGACCAAAACTTTAAACGGAAGTGTCGTCATATGGTTATAAGGGCTGCTGTTTATATGAACTGAAAGAATTCACTTGGGAAATATCCATGAACTACGCTATATCCCACAGGGAAGTAAAATTGACTTCCCTTTGGAAATAAGTGAAAATGTAGTCGAAACATTTTGTAATAATTTTGTATTAAGTATAATTTTATCACAGAGCAAAGCTCGTTAAAAATATTATTGTTTTTATACAAAGGGGTGTAGGATGCCTACCTAAAGTATTCCTAAACCTGTTGAAACAGTGTGTAAAAAATATTATAAATGTTTCTGAAACAACTATTTTTGGAATTTTTGAATGGAAATTTAATATGACAGTTTTGTTATTGTGAAAACAACTGAGAACTGGGGTTTTAATTTTTTGATAAAAGGGAGTTATTACTTCAAGAGCAAACACCGGATGGTATTAAATTTTACGCGACTAAGTCTCGCATTCTTTGACGTCATTTTATCGTTTAAGGTAAAAAACATATTAAGATATTTTAATTCTCAGAAATTATTTTTCAACAAGGATTAATAAGGAAAACAAAGGTTTATTGAAATAAGGTAAACTTATTTATTCACACCATACTTAATATAAATAAATATTATTGTACGTTTTTTCTATTTTCCAGAATACGAAAATTGGAAACACTGAAAAGAAAATCACGTTGATTCAGAAATGTAGGTAAACTCTGAAGCCAAATTCTAAGAGTTTCTTTGTATTTCTTTAGGCTTACTTTGAATAGGTTCTTTCTACTGGGTTTGTTTCCCTTTTCAAACTTTTGTTTTCTATATCGAAATACTTTACCGAGCGTATAGTGTTGCCATATCTGGTAAAAAAGAAGTAAATTTATAAAGTGTGGAGTTCAATAGTATAATTACAACCAAGGAAAAGAGACCATTTGATGTTCTTTATTTATAAAAAATCGCGATAATACAAATTTAGTATTAATTAATTTATTAGTTTAATGCAAAATCTAAAGAAATAAAAAAAAAGAAATAAATACATATCAAAGACTATCCTCCACTCTACAAGACTAGGGCATAGTCTTTGATAGATATAGTCTTTGTAGATAAAAATACTATTTAATTGTGCCAACGTTACGCACAGGAGAATTTTACATCCAACGACCATAGCTCATAACTACCTTCAACTCGTGACCCACAAGTAGCTGGATTATAGGACAATATAGTATTATTGACAGATTACTATGGTATTTTCTAAATTTGTTGTTTTAAAGATTGTTTTGCAAGAGATTTTATAAACAAAATATTACATACATTTTATTTTACTCATCAACCTTTTTCACTCAGATTAAAATTAGCAAGGTTTTTAACATTCATAGTGGCCTAAGTTATTAATTATTTAACTATTTTTAATGGATCTTTCCAACGCGTCTGTATTTTACCTACACAACGTTTATGGAGGTGGAGAAACTCCTCCCAATTTTAAGTGATTACCTATTAATTTACATGGAAAATTGAAAGTTAAAGTCACAGATATTAATTATATCATGTTGTCAATAATAGTATACTTATATATCATTCGCAATACGAAAGAAATATTGATAATGTAATAAATAACCACAACACTCCGCCTCCGAGCTAGTGTCGTTGGGTCTATTGTGTGTTTATCTATATTGTGTCGCTAGTGAGATTGCGTTGCTCCGCTAGCAAAGTCCAATGAAATACATTGAAAAAACTCAAGACTTGTAGTTAGGTCGGTGTCTGATGAAGAATAACAATAAGTAACGAAAGTTGGGGATGAGTTTGCCGTTTATATAAACGGTTTGACAGTGACTTTTTCTAATTGTTTCTACACTTATAAATCCCTGATATATAGAATAGTGCCTTTAAGAATTTCGACATGGATATGTCTTAGCTCTGCGGTGTATTGGCAATCCATGAGACCATAAAATTTGAAATGGTGACTCCATATGGCTAGTGACGTCATGTGGGGGTTTCTCTCCTAGAGCAAGGGTATAACTATCGTTAAGCTACGTCGACCTGAGGATATTTTGTAGCACACCCTACTTGAAGTTAGTCTCACAACTCTAGTCCCTCTAGAAGCCTAGAAGTTGTCCAACGCTCAGTTGTTTAAACTCTTCGGGGTCCACAAAGATCCGACCAAAACATTTCAGCCTTCTTTGTCTCAGAGCCGAACATTCGAGCCAGAAGTGAATAGCAAACTCAGTTTCTTCCTCGCAGAATCTGCAGGAGTCCGATGTTGATGAGGCGTTTTCTCAGTGGGCCATTTCCCACCAATAAGCTGATATCCCCTTTAGAGAGCTTAAATAGCTCCTTCCACCCTCTTCCCCTTTCTGAATGGTTAAATTAGCGATTTTGACTGTCAAAGGCCCAGAAGGGACTCCCACGCCTCCCTCATCGTGACCTTCTCCCAGTTTCGAAGCTTGTCCAGACCCTGGCTGATAGAGACTTGATCTAATGATTCGGGCCCTACCAGTAAACATATTGATCCCCTTCTGGCTAAACCATCGGCTTTTTAATTCCTCTCGTGTCCTACGTATCCTGGGATCCAAGGAAGCCATACACAGTTCCTAGCTGCAAGTTCCTTGATAAAATCGTTGCAGATACAACCTTGAATGTCACTGAATGTGACTTCCGTGCTTTAAGAGCAGATTGGCTGTCAGACAGAATTCAAACTCTTGCCCCATTCAGCCTCCTGTCCTGAAGTCTTCTGGCACAGCATTTAATTGCCAGAATTTCCAACTGAAACACGGTCACAGCGGCGCCCAGTACCTGGGAGATATGTACCCTTGCACCACACACTCCAAGCCCCGAATAGTTATCCATACGTGAAGCATCGGTTTAGTAAGTCAGAGCTGAGTCTTTTCCAACTCAATGTTTATCTTCAGCCCATTTTAATGTTTCTTTCTCTTCTCTTTAACACAATTAAATCTTCTTTCTTGAGTCCTATTGTCTTACTCTTCTTCTCTCAAGGTTTATAAAAAATACTTGTCTTCTTTCCCCTAAAAGTCTTTCTTCCACATTTTTTCTACTCTTTTTTTATTAAACATGCCTTTCATCTAACGTCTTTTTGTTTGGAGCTTCCTATCTTTCTCTCTTCCTTAATATCTGTCTTCATTCCTATTTTCTTAGTCACCAGTTCTGTATTGAGTTTCCTGCATTATTGATCTCTAGTTTATCTCTTGCTTCGTATTTTTTATATGGATCTTTTTTTTTTCTTTTTCTTCGTCTCTTTTTTAACTGAATATTACTTATTAGGTAATTTAGTATGGATACCTTTAAATAATCCAGTATGTTTCGTGTTAACATTGTATAAAGAAACAATTGTTAGGTAATGAAAAACTTTAATAAAACTATACTAAAATAGTAGAATGTATACAACATTTGAACTATAGTAAGATCAGTATCAAAAACAACAATTATAAACTAAAAAATAGATTTAGTATAAAAAAAAACTCATAAACAACACACATTAAAATTGTTACAATATTGACACCAACTATAAGTATAACAACATAGTTAAAAATCATTTATAAAAAATGAGTAAAATTGAATTTGAACATCATCAAATATTTCTTTATAATGTAAGCACAAAATTTCATGTTCAATAACAGCAGGTATAGAAAAGACAAAACGTCAGAAAATTATTAAAAAATTTTACTGGCGATCAGGCTGTCGCTGTATAAACACTAGTTTTTTTTTAACTGTTTTAGTGTTATATGTGGCATTTAGTTTTTTGAGCTAAAAAAACATATATTAAAACCTATATTGCATAAAGTATAAATTTTAGTATGAAGTATTACAAATAAGTAGTTTATAGTTGTAACTAGAAAAACTGTCAAATTAATTTACTATAAATATAGGTAAACATTATTGAAACGGTTAGTATGATTCAGTGTTAAGGAACAAGACACTTATTATCATGAAAAAATATATTATTAAAGTAATAGTAAAAAATAAAACCTCAGTTCAATTATTTAAGCATTAAAAATGTATCATTATTAGAATTCGTTTTATATTAAGATTTAAGATACCATTTTAATATAGTATACTTTCGAAAAAGGTTTAAAACCAATAATTAATGTCAACAAACAAATATTGATTTTAATTTGTCAGCTGTTGGTTAATTATTTCTGTTTAATCACGTTTATAGATCACATGTTCTGTCAAACGAAGATACAACAATAATCAAAAATGGAGTTTTAAGAGCTCATTATTTTTTAACAAGGATTTTTTTAACGTTTTAGCTCTTGGGGGGGGGAGGTGTTTATTGGCAATCCGTCACACCAAAATTTTAAACTGTTACATCACATTGTTATTGACGTCATGTGGTCATAAGAACATCTGTTTAGATGAACTAAAACCATTCCCTTTAGACATTTCCATGATCTAACATATTACCACAGGGAAGTAAATACAAACATTTTTCATAGTGCATCGGTCAGTTGAAAATATACCAAAACCTTATCCAAGAAGTATAGAATAATGAAAATAAATTTCATAACTTCTCTCGTTTTCACGGAAAAAATGTCATAAGAAGACCACTAGCGTTCCAGAAAGACAATCAGAAATACAGAAATTAATGAGAGACCTAGATTGGGTTATCTGTGGTGAAAATCGTAAACGTAACCAAATATATTATAATTTCTAAACGATGTACAGACAAAACTCAAATTTGATTTATATTTTTTTAATTATAGTTACTTCTTTTGTTCCAACTCATTTTAACACTTTACAATCAAAGTGATTTCAAGTTTCACTACAACAATCAAGAAATTTAATACGTTAAAAAAATATGTGCGTTGTAAGTGTTTCTCAACGTGTTGTGTGTTTGGTTCCATAAATAATCTATAAAAATATATTTAAAGAAGCTGTTTTTTACAAAAAATCCTCATTAAACGAAGATAAAGTTTTATAATACACATTTTAATTTTTCGTGGGGTTAAAATTCAAAATATTTTAGAAAATATATTGGAAAGTTATGTGCGAAAGTTAAGCGATATCGGATGAGAATAGACGGTTATTGAATATTTTTACGATGGCTTACGCCCAAGATGGCTTTAAAGCTGTCATAACTTTGGTCTTACACTGATATGTTCTAACGAAACCCAAGTCATGCTCAGTCTTGGTATTGAAGCGAATTGAATACCTTATAGAAAACTTATACAATTTTATTTATTAGTGTATTCTAAGAATAGAGTGAATTTTTTAGCTATGGTGGTTAACTTGATATCTTGAAATATTGTGCTAAAATTTCTAAATTTAACCGTTGATGAGGGTTTTACTTTAAGTGTCCTTCAATCATGGACTATTCTTAAAGGCGCGTTTTCCTAGCTGCGAGGTATACGCTGCAGCGGATATCCCGCAGAGCGCACAATACACAGTGTCAGAGTGTATTCCTAGGAATCGTACGCCGCACCCCGCCAGTGGGGTTCAGACTGCAGGCCGCGCCTAATCTTTCTAGAAGAGTCTACGATGTAGTACGCGTCGCAATAGCGAGTACATCCTGTTGTACACGTCCGCACTTGAAGACCGCACCCCGCGAAGTCTAGGTAAACACTAGTCCATAGTTGATAGTGATGCGGTCTAAAAATACATATAACGCCGCACCTAGCTGCGGCGTATACCCCATAACTAGGAAAATACCCATAAAGAAACTCCAGTACCTCCACCATCTTAGATTTTTAACCTTGAAAAAATGTTAAAAATTCTGAAAGAGGCATCACAAAATTAAAAATTAAGAAACTTTGGATTAGTTCTAAATTATAATGTTTATCATAAAGCTATTTACTAGCGATCCATGCTTAAAATGTTTTTGAAAGATTTCCATAATATTTTTTTATGGATTCTGATTTTGTTAGCTGTAATTTATCAAATCAAATCAAATCAAATCAAAATCAATTTTATTCATCAATTTGTACAATTACAATTTCTCATAACAATACAAATGTGGAATGGTGTCAACATTTTCTTTTTTTTTACTACGCTAAAGTATCTTATAGTTCCTCAAATCTAAATAAGGATTTTTAGTAAGGTAAAGTTTTAATTTTTTTCTAAATGAGGTGTCATTTGTTACTTTTAATAAATCTATTGGAATTTTATTTAAAAATTGAATACCGGCTATGAGTGGTTTCTTTTTATAGAATTCTAATGAATGTTGTGGGATTAACAATTGATTTTTATTACGTGTGTTGTAGTTGTGGTGAAAGCCTACTGTTTGTAACCTGCCACCATTCTGTCTAGCCAAAATAATTGTTTCAAAAACATACAAACCGTAAATTGTCAAAATACCAAGTTCCGAGAAAAATGGCTTTGCTGATTGTTCGCTATCAAGATTCATTATTGTCCTGATAGCTTTTTTTTGAAGCTGAAGGATACTATTAAGGTTGAGATTGCTGGTCGCCCCGTAAAGTGCAACACCAAAAGATATATGGGAGTGAATTTGGGCAAAATAAATTGATTTTAATGTCTCAATCGAACAAAATCTTGACATTAATTTTAACGAAAATAGGCCTGAAGAGATTTTCTTTCTTAATTGCAGAAGATTTTTGAATTGCAGAAGATGGATTATCAATTATCCATCTAGTAAACGCAATATATTTTTAGGGTGTGGGTTGGTATAAAATAAACAAAACCCTTTTTTGAAAGGTTTGGATTAATGATACTAAGTTTCATCACTCTATACGCTCTCGTTTTCACAGAGTAGACCAACACAAACGCCTTGTTTAGTGCAACAAACTATTAGCATGGTTCATTAGTGTTACGGAAAGAGTCAAACAGACAGATTGATATTGAGATAAGACCCATTTAAATTTTTAATATAACGGTATAAAAAGGGTATAAACGAAAAATAAAAATGTAAAAATTCCCAACAATATCAAACTAATTATGAAAAATAGTAGGCATAACTCTAATTTTATTTACATTGTTGTAATTACTCATACATTGATTTTATTTAAAGTTATCCACATATAATGTAAAAAATAAGTCTTATTAAAAACTATTTATTTTTCATCTAATGATTCCACGGTTCATATCCCGAGTACTCTTAATACATAAAAAATACATTCACAATTAAAAACACAGTTTATAAATGAAATAGATTTAAAATATAACATAAAATAACGAAATTTTTTCTTAAAATAAAATTCTGAAGTATAATTTATTTGTCTTTCGCTTATTTTAAACAAGATGACAAAGTATAAAAACCTGTTTGACTATATTTACTGTGAACGCTAATGCAAGATCAAAGAGTAATAAGGGGCTCACGAGTCTAAACGTTCAAAGGCGACGCGACTTGTGCTATATCACGGCAAGCCTTTGATTGCTCAACCGAGTCACAACTTGTGCTCTAGTACATTTTTTAATTGAGGAAACGAAAATTCGTCATTGTTTTTACACGTAGACAAGTCATAAAAATCCATTTTTCCAGAAATTTTGCATTTATAGTTCTTTTATATCATTAGAATATTTTATACACGTTACAATGTATACGAATGTAGAACAGTTAACAACATGGTACATTTTAAACTGTTTATGAAACTATAAATAAACTAACATTATAAGGACATAATTTATAAAAAAAATATATAAGGACTCTAAACTAAAGTATTGACATATCTACCAATGGTTGACTATGTGTCCTCATATTTACTTTTATTGTTATTCATATTTCAATCAGTATTTTTATGAGTACAAAAAGTAAAACCTCACCTATAAGATAGTGCAATAATTATTATGTGAATGCTCCTCAGGAATTACCTCTTCTCTCTTCGTACGGAGAACCAGACGAACGTGTTGAACAAATACTCTCCACTTATCCTCAACTCGAAGAATTATCTTTACTGAAGAATTGTGTCAGCAGCTCCACCGCTCTGCAGAATTGACTGCAGGGCTGACGTCATTGCCGATCATGTTCAAAAACTTGATCAAACCCGGGGAAGTACTCGTGGACAGAAAAAAGTTGGTCACGTAATACACAACCTCTCTGTGCTTCCTGTCAATCCATGACTGAACGGTTGGGATTAGCCTCGCGGTCCACTGGCCCCGCGACTAAGACCCCGAGGACTCTTTCCACTCAGTTAGATCACGTTCTTCGGAGGCGACGTTCGCCCTGTCCACCTTGAACCTCCGGCTATGAATTGTAGGGGGTTCGAGTGCCAAAAGATGTATGGGAATAACTCCAGCAATTACAAAAGCAGTCGGTTTGGAGACTGTATGATACGCAGAAGCAACTCGGAACGCTCCTGTTCGTTTAACGCGTAAAAGCTTGTTACGGTAAAACTTCTTGCTGAGTGCGTAAGCCCAACCTACGTACAGGAGGGCGGAAGACATAAGTAGCCGACATAAGTCATGAGCCTGGCGAGAGAGGAGACTCCCTTGGCGGCTTTGTTGGCGGTGCGTCTGATCTGTTCTTTGAAACTCAGCTTGCAGTCAATGACCACTCCTAAATACTTAGCGGGTTTCGTCTCGATGTTCAGGTGACCGACTCGCATCGTGATGACGATGGGTTTCTTCGTTAAGACAACGATCTCCGTCTTGCGGAGTTAAGCGATAAGCCGTGATCCTGCATCCAATTGTTGATCATTCATATCACCAGATCCAGCTTGAACTGTGCAAGTTCGATGATTCTCGCTAAAATCAGGGAAGTGACGTCGTCCGTATAGCCAACTAGGAGAGTTCCATTAGGAATATCGAGACTCAACAGACTGTCCTCTGACACGTTCCAGAGATCGAGTCCGAGGGTTGATCCCTGTGCTGCACCGGATGTGGCGGCGACTCTTCGCTGACCCTCTTATGTGTCATACAACAGAGCACTGATTGAAAGGTACGAACTGATCAAGGGCTCATACCATGTAAATGCACCTAGTCGGGAGTTAAAAGCGTTCTTGACGTCAAGCGTCACGAGGGGAACCTCGCGGCGAGACCAGTGGTTGTGGCTCTCCACCCTCCTCACTGCCTCGACAACCTGACAACCTCCTGGATGGCGTCAATAGTCGAATGACCAGACCTGGAACCATGTTGCTGTGGTGATATGTCACCAGCAGACACGATGACATCCTTGAGTCTAGACCGGAGCATCTTCTCGATGACCTTGCTTGCCGTATCAAGCATGCAAAGGAGGCGGAAAGATGAAGTGATTGTGAGTACATACTGTAACTTTGATAAGGTCTCTAATTAGTAAATTTTCTAAAATTAGGTTAATTTAGGAATTAGATTGCTTAAATAAATTTGTAATACAACACTGTTTTAAATTTATAGAGCAGTTAGGTCCGTAAAAATGTGGCTACATAACATTAGTACCACTAATTTTGTATGAAGCTCGTTTTAAGACCCAGTAACAATACACTTGTATTGACTGGTTGTGACTATTAAGAAAAACCACTCAGTTGATAAATCGACAGATTGTTTACGGAAGGGAAGTCATAACGAGAACAGAGAGCGCCACATTTATGATACAGCTGGTGATCATGTCACCATTGGCAGTGGTGGGACTCAAACCGGATATTGGATCGTTCCAACAATGGTTGTGTCCGTCGGTAATCACTAGGTGAATGACGAATGATGATACAAACATTATGCTACAAAAGATTAATAAATTAAAAGTGTAAAATTACAATAAAAACCATTGAAATAAATCTAAATATATAAAACAAAGTCGCGTTAGTTACACGCATTATAACTCGAGAACGGCTGGACCGATTTTAATGATCTTTGATTTTTCGGATTCGTCTCTGCTCCGGTCATACTTTAGATATATTCAGTTTCAATAAGTTCAATTAGTTTCCATTTTATAGCGTTTTAAATTTCTAATGTTAACCTTATGAGAAATAGGTTTACATTTGATTTCTAAAGCTACAGCTGTTGTTTTAATTTCCATTAGCAATATGCTTTACTATCCAATGCCATCTGAATCATTCATTAATGTAAAACTATGAAGTACATAAATGTGCACTATACAAAATGAACAGATTTATTCACCACATACTTTCACCACGGATTATGTATTTATATTTTTTATTTTCTGTCTGATTAAAAGTCACGTGTTTATAATTATGTCGGCCAAATAAAAAATAATCACGGTATTATACATATTACGTTTGTTATAATAATCAGCTGTTGTATATCTATCCTCTAAAATCCGTATTACAGTTAGGTTTTGTTTGGTTTTAGGTTGGATTAGAAAAATTGTGAATCAATCCACTCAGATTTATTTGTTTTGTGGTAATGTTATTAATATGTCTTATCGTTTCAGTATTGTTATTAACTATGCCGCAACCCAGAATATCTAATTTTTCACAACGAAGCCGTAATGCTATTCAACTTCAGAACATGACCAATCTGAAAGTTAACACGTATTTACTGTTAGGCGTTACGAAGTTCGCCGGGTCAGCTAGTTTTTAAATGAAGTTGGGGTGGCTACAGTAATAGTTTAATTTCAACCAAAACTGTATATTTGTATACCTGAAATCACTCAAATGTGTTTTTCATACAATAGACTGTTCTGAAAGCTTTCTCAAATTGACATTATATGCAGTGTTTGAAAATATAACCTTAAAATACCGGGATTTCCTAAAACCCTTTTCGTGATTCAACCAATTTTGTTAAAGTTATCATAGAACTAGCTTTATTTTAAAATATCTATCATCCTCATAATAACGTTATTACTTTGATAAATATTTACAAAATTAGAGATTAAAAAATACTAATTAATATTTTTTTGTTTCCTTATGTCTTTCAAAACCTTCAAAACTGAAGGCCGCCGGATCGAATCCCGCAAGGGTCAAATCTGGACCCAGTCGCCATTGTCATTGTACTATTAATTAATGATGCTTCCTAACAAAAGGTCAACGTTAGATAGTAACAAGACCGGGTTTGGACCGTTCCCCATCAAAACGTTAAAAAAGGCCTCTGGCGTAGAAATACACAAAATAAAATAAAATATAATTCCTATATAAATATTTCTCTTTTAATAAATTACAAAAACTGTATTCAGCCTATCCATAAATCAAATCTATAAATATCAAAATCCCTTTCATAATTATATATACATGTAATTAAAAATTGCAACATTCAAAGCTTAAGAGCATAAATTCAGTAACCAGAGAACATGTGATGCAACTATATACCTCAAAATGTATGATCTGCAACACCAAGAAGAATGGAAGAGTTCCACCAGCCTTAGAAGAGGAAGGACCTGTTGCTGCTTCCCTAGTGTTAAATTTAAATATAATATAAAAAGGACTCGGTTCCTTAGCAAATCAGTCTCAAGTATCCAATTGATTTTAGAAGAAGAGGCTCACATTAGTTTTTTTTAATTTCCCTTTTTTTATTTTTATTACAAGATCCATATATGTATGTGAGCTGAAGAAGTGACTACAGTGTGGTAAAATCCTCCATCTTGAATCTTACATAAAGACTACAGATTACTAATTATCCAAACCATAAATTCAAGATCTTAATCAGTTATTATTTTCAGATACTAAATTAAAATCTAACTTAAGCTGGCCCCAAAAGTCCCCTACCAAAAGTCATACTGTGATTTCTTTGTCCGAAGCTACGTCAAGGACCAAGTCTACAAGACAGAAGTTTTAAACGTCTAAGAATTAAGACAAAGAACAAGTGCAACCTTTGCTAACATAACTGATGAAATGTGCCATAAGGTGTGGGCTGAATTGGACAGCCGTATTGACTTTCTTTTTGCCAAAAATGGAAACCAAGTAGAAAATCATTAAACTACATGATATTAAACAAAACATAAAAGTATTTGTGACAATTTAATGGTAATTAGTTAATTTTCATTTTGTTAATAAACGTTTTATAAGGATAACAAAATCGTTCAGTATTTTGAAACACGTGTATGTGCTACTTGTAATATTTTCAGTTAGGCAAGTTGTAATAACTTGTTGAATATTGTGGAACTTAGTCTCAATATAATTAACTTCAACATCCAGTAATTGGTTTACTGCTATATTTAACAGCCAAAGTTAATAATAGGTTAATTAGAGTTTGACAGTTCTCCAATAATTGGAGCCTAACTCTTATAAAATTTTAATAAGCTCTTCATATAAAATGAATTTGTGTTCGTTACACATTATTACTAGTGTAATATAATTTATTATTAGTTACATCGTCTTTTGAAATGGTAAAGTTTAACTATATAACTGATTTTACAATTTTAATTTATGTAATTTGAAACATGGCGAAAGAATATTACCATTGCTTACTCGGTCAAATTAACATGGAGCGTAAGACAGACTAAGACTAGAGGGGTCAGCTGTGTAAGGGTTCGAACTCACTAGTATCGTTACATGATGCTCTCAATTTAATTTTTTTATATGCTGTAAAAATGTTTCTATCTACTTCTCCGTGGGAAATAGGTTAGATCATGGATATGTCTAAAGGGAATGTATTCAGTTCTTCTAAACAGTTGTTCTTATTCTTATATTAAAATTCAATACAATAGCTCTAGTAGTTTCTATGGACACCTGTTTTAAATTTTCATCTTACAAATTGCCAACACCCCCCAGATCTAAGACATATCTATGTCAAAATTGTTTATAAAAGAAAAAATTGCAAAACCACTGGAAAAGAAGAAATACAATTTGGTAAAGTAGCACACAATGTTGACTGAGGATGCCTAAGGTACAGAAAACAATTTTTATGTGAAGAAAACAATAAGAGTGATTTTGGTGGGATCGTTTATCAAAAAACGTATTACCAGGAACGAAATGACATTCTGTAGCCAGCTAGCGGGCTTGTCATCTTCCCACGTTCTATGTTAGAGATGTAATGAGATCTGTTTTTCTTTCTATCTTGGATGCAAACGGTAATTTTATAGCTGTAACAAAATCCCATTACGTAGAGTAAACATTTCAGATAGTTTTGATAATTTATTAATTTCGAAAGTTTTTTTAATATTTTATTGTGGGTAGCAGTGCCTTCTACCAATAATTTGTATGATCAAATCCACTAAAGATCTGTACAAGGGACGTATTATACAACAAGGAGAGCTCACCCAACACAAGGTCTACAACACTTGGTAATTCCTGATCCGAACCTAATTTAAGTTCTCTATGCTACCAAATTAGATAAGTAAATCCTAAGTTATATCTGTATAGAAACACATTAAAAGCACTGCAAGATTATGCAAAAAATAGAGTACAATACTGAAAATATACAAAGTCGTAAAAATGTTAAACTAGTGAATCCAAATATTTTATAATTCCCAATAAAATATAGTCTTGAAATAATAATAACTATGAAGTATTTATTGTATACATGATGATAAGTATTATTACTTTGGATTTATCATAAGAGTTGGGGCTGCACAATATAATTAATATTTATTACTTTTACTTTAAAAATTAAAAGCAGTTATACTGCATTCACCATGGAATAATTCAAAGAACACGCTGTCAAAACAATAACCAAATAATGAAATCGTGAATCTACGTACGACAAACGTATAATATGTAACATAGTTGACATTTGACGCTCGGTCAGGCTCAGTAATTTAATAAAAAAACTCGACCATTCCTGTTCAATATGAAATGATTCAGTTTGTTTTGGTATTTTATCGTCCGAGGCATTTAATTAAGTTATTTAATACAAATCTCTGTTTTAAACCATTCGGAATGGAAAATATCCAGCAATTATGGTATTTTTGTAGTTTATTCTTTAATTTCTACATCCTTTATTAAATCATCTAAACCCTTTGTATTTTGTTAAAAGATTATATTATTTTAATATCATTATTTTCAGAGAAACATTTTGAATATCTACATATGTTGAACGTTTATTCATTGTAGTAAAAATCGTATTTTATAACCTACGCGAGAGAGGCTAAATAATGAAAAAATACTAAAAAAACTAAGAGAAAAGTCAAAGCTTTAGGATTCTGGAAACCCATATAAAATATACACTACTTAGTGTTATCGTTAAGGAGGCTATCACCATTGAGAATTGCGTCTTAGGCGATGGATGAGAGGGTTGGGTAAGGTATGAACCTGATGAGGATGTAAAATTTAATGAGTTACGGACTTTTATAAATATGTTTATAGGTTCTACTTTCATTAAAACATGGAATTAATTTTTATTATTAGTCAATAGATAATTTCTTTTAATCATACTAAAATCGTAGCCAAATATGGGGCTTTTACAAATAAAATTGACTAAATACAAATAAAAAATGCTACGATCAATAAATAAAATTTCTATACCTATTGGGTATTCAAAAAAACTCATCGATATATGAAAAAATCTCCAAAAGGACATATTTTAACCTTTTGAGAAAAACTATTGTATGTTTATTAATTTTGACATGGATATGTCTTTGCTCTGGGGGTGTGTTGGTGATTTTTAAGATGGAAAACATGTAACAGGTTTCCATAGAAACTACCAGATCTATTGTATTGAATTTAATACAATAATAAGAACAGCTGTTTAGATGAACTGAGACCATACCCTTTAGACATATCCATGATCTAACCTATTTCCCACAGGGATGTAAATGCAAACATTTTAAGAAGACAATTTATTGAAAAATTGACTTATAATTTGAGTAAGTGAAATTAGTATTTAATTTCCATTCTACGAGACGTTTACCTAATTGCGAGTTATTTAAACATGTGTCATCACCAGTTTGAATAGAATTATGTATAATAATAGCGAGATGAAAGTGGTAAAGAAGGTTTAGTTTGTGGAAAGGATGAAAAATGTTACAGCAGGACTTTTCCTATATACTCTCGTAATTTTTCGGATAGCCCTTTTTAACTAGTTAGTTACTGAAATGATGACCTACCCAGGTAGGTATTTTAAGCCAAGTATCAATGAGGAAAGAGTGTAACATGATTGTGCCGCGATCTTGTAGTCGTGTTACTTACTAAGGCAGACATATTCCTTAACAGAACTGTTAATTAATAGCCCAAAAGTCAATAGCATATCATCTAAGTAACCTACAGTTTAACGTTAAGTCCGAACCATTGCCTCTGAACTACGAAATGGTCTAAATTTGGGGATGGTCTTTACGGATTCAATAGTGCGGACGTTAATCCACACAAGAGACCACTAAACCCACCAACCATCAGATATTGATACAACCTCTTATATATTTAAAGTAGAAATTGATAATGGTAAAAATGCTTAATTTCAGTGTTCCTCACAGCAGAAAACCTGCATACTCTTCCCTGTGTTCATCTAACGGAGAATAGGCAAGCTCTCTCATTTATTAACTGATATTGATAAAACATGTTATATATTACTATTGTCATGTTATTGATTTTGGAGTACGCAGGTCTGATGCAACGGGGGTATTTTTGCATGCAATCAATCGCCGTAAAATCCATGTCACTCTAATCTGCAGGTTGTAGGTAAGTGCGGCTGCCGGCCGTCACTGTGTGACTGTGCCTGACGAGATGCAATCTGAGCCAATCAGCAATTCAGATCCGGCGACTGGCGCAACTAAACCTCTGCTTATCCCTCATACGTTCTCATTCACCAATCTATTTATAATCAACTACCAGCAGTAGTCGATGTCGAAACTACCCCGTCCAATGTACTGGTCGCATAGTGATTTCTAAGGAGGCAATTTTTTAAGTCTATTAAAAAAAAGAAAAAATCTCAGCTCAATTAGTAATGATTTTAAATTATATTACACTAAACAATTTGCTATACGTTAAGATAACAATTAAATATGGTATAGTTTTGAAAGAGGTTTTTGATTAATAATTATTAACTGATATAAAATTAATTTGAATTTGTACCGGTGGTATGGTTTACTCTTAAGAGTCTGCATCAGTGGTAGCCATCTTGGATTTTAGTCCCGTTAGAGCAATGTTAAACTCTGGCGCCTATATCTCCTTGACCTATTGTCATAAATTAACGGAAGAGGTGTCAAATTAAAGGTATTACAGTCCTCCAGAGCACCACCTTACAGAACTTCTTATTTTCGCTTTTAATAAAAAAACAATAATGATTTATTTTGTAAAATATTCCTGGATTTTTGTTTTTATATCAAGTTAAATTTTTGAACATATTAAAAGGTCATGCCCTTGAGCCACATCTCATCAATGTACTTCCAAAGTTTTACATTGATACTTTGATAATTAACGCCATTACAGACGCCAAAGTGAAGGTATGTCCCGCCAGAGTTTAACATTGTTCTTACGGGACTAAAATTCAAGATGCCTACCACTGATGCACTCTTAAGTAGCAAAATTCATTTTACTGTGATCAAAAATAACCTGAAATCACAGTAAAATAAATAAAAATAATAAAATAATTCTTATTTCAATTGATTAGTATTAGTTTTTAATTAGATAAATTACATTAAAATTTAGATTAAATTAGACTTATTAGATCATAATATTGATTTCAATTCTACAACTGCTTATTTTTTCTCTTTAATCCCTTTAACTAATCATATGTTCAGTAAAACTTGGATGTAAAACTGTGTTTTTGAGATGGCTTACTGTTTTATTGTTTTAAGGTATGTGTCAGTTAACAGTGTACAAAGACCGTATATCGTACAGTAGAGCGAGTTTCAAAGAACTTATATTATTCTAATCATAGCAATCGATAATAGTATCGAAGCAATATTCGATACTAGTACTGAGTACGCAGGTTTGCTGCAATAAGGGTCGTTTAACACGATACTGTTTTTATATTAAGCCTATTCACTTAGTAAAAAACATACAACATTTTATCAAATTATGTCAAAAAACTAAGCGAGTTACATTAACTAATTTATTAAAGACGTAGGTTTACCGTCGTAAGAAACATTAAATTTAGCGGTTTTATGCGTATATTAATACAACTTAACTAGACGGACTTGTATGCCAAATTTTGGAATAATTTTTAAGTAAATAAGTGCGTTAGTGAATTTAAGTTATCCTCCGTAAGATTAAAATTAGACAACGTACTGTGATTATCATTTTGAATCGGCAAACACAGTACGGACGACATTATAATTTTATTTATATATATTTGATACATCTATACATATAAACATACTTTTTTAATTGCTGAAGAGGAAAATATCGGAAAAATCGCTTACAAGCCACCAAAAACAACAAATCTGGTTTATTTTATTTGATTTTCAAAAGTGTCATATTGTTACGGTTGTCATTAAATTCTCTATAAAATAAATTCTCGTTAAGTTTAAAGAAATTGCATTTTTAAGTTGTCTTTATTCAAAAACTGACATTGGCCGTCATTTTGAATTTGTTCTTGACATAGGTTATATATGTAATACTTTAAAGAATTTTTAATTTTTCCATAAGTCATCTTTTTATCACTAGAATGTGGTACCCAATTTTAAAATATTCAGTTTTATAGCATTTTAAACTGGCGTAGGAAAAATACCTAAAAATATTGTTAAACTGTTATGAAACACCCTGTATAAATGATTAAAACTTGACTTAGTTATGGTTAAAATATCATACATTTTATTACACATTTCAAACTTATTGAAAATCAGTATATAAATTTGAGGAGTTTTACACAGGTTATTAAAAACGTTTAGGATAAACGATATTTCATTATTAAAAAAAATATTATCTGTAAAAATTGGTTCACATAAAAAAATTGAGAATCTCCCTCTCCCTACAAATTTTCACGTCCATTTATGGCCAGTTAAATGTAACAACCAATTTAATTTTAAAACCTAATCGTCGAATGTGTCAGTAAGTAAATAATAATTTATACTGATATAGTATAGGCTTTAATTTAACTTTATCCCGGTGATTATTGGTTACACACGATTGGTCAGTAATGAACCAGCAAGGGAAGCTAATCAAGCATGGTTTACTTTAAGAACTTTTAATTATGTCCTCGGGTCATGAATTAAATAGACCCATTAAATTTCGACCCATTGGGTCATGAATAAAATATAATCATTATATCTCGTTCCAATTGGGTCACGAATGAAATGACTCATTAAATATCGTCCCCATTGGTCATGAATAAAATAGAATCATTATAGCCTATATCTTCCCTATTGGGTCATGTATAAAAAAGACTCTTTAAATCTCGTCACCATGGGGTCATAAATAAAATACTCATTTAATATCATCACTATGAGGCCATGAGTAAAATAGACTCATTGAATATCGTCCCTATTAGGTCATGAATAAAAAGGACTCATTAAATATCGTCACCATGGGGTCATAAATAAAATAGGCTCATTATATCTCGTTCCCATTGGGTCATGAACTTATCCCATTGGTTGGATCAACTAGTCCCATTAATTAAATTGACTTATTAAATATCGTCTCTATGGGGTCATGAGTAAAATAGACTCATTGAATATCGTCCCTATTGTGTCATGAATAAAAAACTCATTAAATGCCGTCACCTTGGGGTCTTAAAAATAGACTCATTTAATTTCGTCACTATGGGGTCATGAGTAAAATAAACTCATTGAATATCGTCCCTATTGGGTCATGAATAAAATAGACTTATTAAATATCGTCTCTATTGGGTCATGAGTAAAATTGACTCATTGAATATCGTCCCTATTAGGTCATGAATAAAAAGGACTCATTAAATATCGTCACCATGGGGTCATAAATAAAATAGGCTCATTATATCTCGTTCCCATTGGGTCATGAACTTATCCCATTGGTTGGATCAACTAGTCCCATTAATTAAATTGACTTATTAAAAATCGTCTCTATGGGGTCATGAGTAAAATAGACTCATTGAATATCGTCCCTATTGTGTCATATGTGACAACAGTTCATTCTAAATTGTCTTTAAGGATATATCAACAATGCATCGTTCTCTGAAAAATTACCAAAGCGTCACTAAGGTTCATGAATCTGGAAAACTACAGAACTTTAAAAAAGATCAAGCGGTGATGAATATGAAGTGGTGAATAAAAACTGTTCAGTGGTGTAAATAAAAGATTTGGAAATAAAAAGGCGAACGAAATACAGAGCGCAAACGCCGTGTGATAGTCGTTCTGGTTGTGTGACAATAGAACAATGAAGTAAACACTGCTTCCCGCGCTTGCTTCCCTTTATTGCACGGCCTTTCAACGTCATATGGGAGCGTTTAATCGAAATGCTTCCGGTCTTTCTAGGAATGACGTAACTTACAAATTTAGCCTTGTGTAATGGTTTTGTACACAAAGTCACTTAATTCTGGTTTTTTCATCATATTATCGTTTACAATCATTGAAATTCATAATGACGTTGGTTATTAATAGTATCTTATAGGAATTTTTTTGGAGGTGGAGACCTTCCTGATTTCAAGGAACCACCTAAGAATTTACTTATATACTACAAACCATTAGTTATAGATATTCCTGTTGCAAAATAAAAATATATCCAACTGTCGTGTACACATGTACAAAAATACGTAAGGTAAAATTAACAACAAATCTCCGCCTCCCAGCTACCATTGGGGGAAAAGACAGTGTGCACATGGAACAGGGGTCGGGGCACTACCCAGAAATTCCCTGCCATATATAGCTCCATATATAGCCATACGGCAGCCGTATAGCTCCGGACTATGTATGTACAAAGTGGAGAAAACAGAATGTTTATTTCAGTAAAAAAAACTACTAACTTACTAATATCTTCCAACTTCAAAATAGTGTTTTGTTATAAGTTCCAGCTCTACTGAGAACGGGATTAGAATTCAGATTCAAAACATCGTTAAAACATTGTTTGAATAATCGTGTTGGAAAATGTATGCAATAACATCATTAATAACAAAAATTAACCATCATCAACAATGACCTTCAAATGAAGCCTTTACTGTTATTAGATACTTCCTCATTTATGCTCAGTCTATAAGCATACTTAATTCTCACATAACATACTTACCTAAGAACTACTAGGGGTTTGAGCACATTACGATCCTTGGAGAAATGGATTCAACAATTTAGAATCAATTAATTCTACATAAGAAATACTAGAATTTTAATATGACAATTTCTATGCTCGGGAAATTGAGGAAATCAAGTAATTCGTTAATTTAAATAAATATAAATAAACTAGCTGACCCAGCGAACTTCGTAACGCCTCACAGTAAACACATGTTAACTTTAAGATTGGCCATGTTCTGAAGTCGAATAGCAATACGGCTTCATTGTGAAAGGTTATATATTCTGGGCCGCTGCATAGTGAATAACAATACTGAAACGATAAAACATATTAATATCATTCCCATAAAACAAATAAATCTGAGTGGATTAATTCACAATTTTCAAATCCAATCCAAACCCAAACGAAACCTAACTGTAATACGGCTTTTATAGGAAAGATAAACAACAGCTGATTATTATAATAAACGTAATAATATAAACATTGTAATTATCATATAAACACGTGACTTTAATCAGACAGAAAATAAAAATATAAATAAATAATCCCCCAAAACCGTTAACTATTAACGTGGTGAATAAAGCTGTTCATTTTTTACAGTACACATTTACTTCATAGTTTAACATTAATGAATGATTCAGATGGCATTGGATAGTAAAGCATACGGTATTGCTAATGGAAAGTAAACCAATCAGCTGTAGCTAAGAAATCAAATGTTTTCATTGTAGACAATTTGTAAACAAACTTACTCTCCATAAGGTTAACATTAGAAATTTAAAAACGCCATAAAATGGAAACTTATGGGGTTTTCGAAAATATTTTTTCACTAAAACCTTCCCGGACACATATAGAGCAACTTCCTAAAATTTCATGGCGATCGGATGAGTAGTTTGGCAACGCATAAAGGACATACATACATACATACATACAGACATACATTCAATTTTATATATAGAGATAAGCGTATTTAAAATAAGCATACGAGTAAACTACGAGTTGTATCGGTGCTTTACCAAATATCCGTAATGCTGTTGTGATCATTTGTCATAAATGCCATTACTGGTAAGTGGAAATCGATTTCCTAGCGGAAGTAAATCTAATGCAGGCCTTCTCCAGTAACGTTTTACACAATATCGTTTGGGCATATTGTGGAAGCTGATGGATTGGAAAGAATTCCTTAGACGGCAAGCTCGTATTTTTATAGTAGGAATTTGTCATGAAAGAATTCAAAATTTAGAATATTTAAAAATGTGTAAGCAAGGTATTTTATCACATTTCTGTATAGAGCTTTTTTATCTGAGCATAATCCAGTAATAGAACTTCTTCTGTAATTGAAAAAGAAAGTACTTTCTCAATGACATTTAAGGCCACTTAGAAAAAGGATCCGAACTTAGAAACTGGATTAAAAGTTTGAAGATTTTCAACTTGGAGGTAAGAGCTGATAATATATTTGAAGCTGCCAACGAAAGTGTACGGTGATATTTGTGACATAAATGTTAGTCTCGTGGGGCAGTGAACCTGTGAAGAATATTACTTCAGAACTCAGTTTCAACGTCAGTTACTGTAGGAGACTTCATTTTGGTGAATGAGACAAAGTTCCCTGAGTGGGTGGCTCAGTTGGTAGAGAGAGAGAGTCTCTGGACCTTAGCGGGTGAGTAATGCATGTGAATATCAAGGAGATAAATCCCTGTTAGAGATAATGTAATTAGAGAAATGACGCGCTATGGTCGGCGTCACTACGACAATGGAATTCGCGTACAGGCACTGATATCAATACACACAAATAATGGAACAAATGACGTACCATTAAAAAAGATCCACAGACAACACTCAGCTATGCCCCAACCCTTGATTGAACCCTCCTCACTGACTCATCCAATATTAAATTTATACATATTTTCCATATTCATATTTATTTTGTTAGATTTTTGAGAATATAGTTTATACTTTGTTGATGTTATGTTGATTTATAAATTATCCGTACAGATGATAGAATAAAGTAAATTTGTTATTTATTATATTAGATTATAAAGTATAAAGTTTATTCTTTGTTTGAAATTCATTATTTGTGATGGTGGATATATGGTAATTAGATTTTTATGACATACATTTTCCATCACGACTTTAGTAAAACAAATCTTCACAACGTTTCAGGATCTGGAATTTGATTCCATCCTCAGGTGAACTAGTACATAAAACATAAAAGAATTAATACATAATCCTGACTAACTCAATATAAAGCTAAAACAAAAGAGAAACAAATAACTTAGGAATAGGTAAACCAAAGAGTCTATAAATAGTATTAACATAAATCCGAAACAAAACTCTCATTATTCAATATCTTTTATTGGACTTTCCCAACATATGTTCTTAACAAACGTATATAAAAAGTTTAAATTTGTTATCGATAATACTTATGTTAAAAATACTAACACACATAAAGGAAACTAAAAATATGTTTTTGTTTAATGTTAGCAATCAAGAAAAAAGAGAAAAATTGTCATGTTAAATATTTTTTTTGGGTATGATTTAAAAACGATCTACCTCAGTTGGTAAATCAATCAAAGTAATTGGGTTGAGTTGAGTTGACTCACCGATGTTCCATTAGATGTAATTAGTAATTAGTTGCATAGGGTGCACTGACCCTTGCTCTGTCAGTGTCGGAGACGTGGACTGGCGACTACATAGGATATCGTGGAGATGATGAGGGGTTGGGGATGATATGTTTACGCACACGAGAATATCATTGACCGCAGAGGATGAAGAACTACCAGGGGTTGTTGTAGAGGACCCGGCACTGGAGGCAGGAGCGATGGCTAGGCGACAGTACTTGCCTTACAAGAGGTGGTCACAGGATCAGAGTCTGAACGGTTCCAATAAAAAAGGTTAAAAATACTACGGCGTTATGCTATAGCGTAAAAATATTTAATTAGTGACCAATGTATTGTTGTAAATAGATTATTAAATTATTATGAAAATAGTATATATTTATAAAATATATCTGTTATAATAACAAATTCAAAAGCTAGGGATGTTGAATAACCTAAACTACACGAAAAAGGGAAAATATGAAGAAAAGTGTGTTAAAAAGTGATGAAAAATGACTCTCATAAGTTCCGGCGGGCGGTATAAACCCTCAGATTTGTTAATATGAACAATTTCCCTAACTATAACTAATGATCGGTCACTCTTAAGCCGAGTTGGGAAGATGAATGTTGGCGCTGTTGTCGGATCGCCCCCGAGGGACTCATTTGGAGCGAGGCGACCACAGCGCCCTCTGCAGGTGTGCAAGATTTATCGCACTTCGCGGTGTTGCCGCATTTTATAACTAAGAAGTGGCGGCAACGTTGTTCCGGGACAGAATCACACTCTACCAAGTCAGTGTCACCGTATGTCAAAGAGGAAGGGGGTCTTCTTACAACGATACCAACGTTGTATATGCAAAAGTCTTACCAACCTTATTTTTATTAAAACGATATTTTTATAAAGAAATGGGTTTTCTCCAAACATCTAAACATAAGTTGATGTTTAGGTCTAGAATAAATCACAAAAAAATGAATAATGAATCTGAATCAGCTGTTTGTTTTCAGTAGGTATTATCTCTATATATAAAATTCAATGTATGTATGTCTGTATGTCCTTTATGCGTTGCCAAACTACTCATCCGAACGCCATGAAATTTTAGGAAGTTGCTCTACATGTGTCCGGGAAGGTTTTAGTGAAAAAATATTTTCGAAAATCCCATAAGTTTCCATTTTATGGCATTTTAAATTTCTAATGTTAACCTTAGGGAGGGTACGTTTGTTTACAAATTGTCTACAATGAAAACATTTGATTTCTTAGCTACAGCTGATTGGTTTACCTTCCATGCTTTACTATCCAATGCCATCTGAATCATTCATTAATGTAAAACTATGAAGTAAATGTGTACTGTAAAAAATAAACAGCTTTATTCACCACGTTAATAGTTTACGGTTTTGGGGGATTATGTATTTATATTTTCATTTTCTGTCTGATTAAAATCACGTGTTTATATGATAATTAAAATGTTTATATTATTACGTTTATTATAATAATCAGCTGTTGTTTATCTTTCCTATAAAAACCGTATTACAGTTAGGTTTGGTTTGGGTTTGGATTCGATTTGAAAATTGTGAATTAATCCACTCAGATTTATATGTTTTATAGGAATGTTATTAATATGTCTTATCGTTTCAGTATTGTTATTTTCTATGCCGTGACCCAGGATATATAACCTTTCACAATGAAGCCGTATTGCTATTCGACTTCAGAACATGGCCAAACTTAAAGTTAACATGTATTTACTGTCAAGCGTTACGAAGTTCGCCGGGTCAGCTAGTAAGTTTATAATAACATGCAGTAAGACAAAAAATATAGTTCTCCACTCGGACCAAAGGTGTATTTTTCAGGTTCCTTTCAGCCTCTGTCGTTAAACTTGACCTCATTAAGTGACACCTATCCTAGTAATGTTCTAGTAATGGAAAATATCCTACTATTTTTAGCTTCATTCTTATGCAAAAAATTTTAAAAATTGTATAAATCTTACAATTCATTCTCCTTTAGACCTGTCCCATATACAGTGCCATAAATTGCTCATGCTACGATGTGTCCCCATTTGTCAAAATGTCAAAGAGGAAAGGGACCCTTTTGCTGTCAACTAAAAAACTGGAGATTTCATACTTTTCGAGCAAAAAGGTAAACTTTATTAAAATTTAAAAGTTAAACTGTTACAAAATAAATGGAAAACCTCCGATAAAAGGAATGCAACAAAAAAAGCATCCACAATACAGTATACACATGCAAACCCTGAAATACCCAAGTTACTATTAAAACCCCAACTCATTAATCTAAACTCTGATAAGTTCCTCAACTATAGTTCCATAATCAATCATTTTCTGGAATGCCTTATTAGTCGAATCTGAACCGAATATATCCTTGCGAAATGAATTGGCTGGTTGTAATCCTGGTGGCGTTAACAACATTAATTACAACCCATTACTCATTAATCAATGTGGATTCACTGGTAAATCTCATCTTTCAAAAGCAATCACTAATGTATCATGCATTTATATGATACCGCACTGGAAACGTTCATTTCGCTTATATTAGTTTTATCAGATACTGTCTTTAATTTTGAAATAGAAAATGTTACAATAGTTATCCAAGTATATTTTCACCTGCATTTACCACATTCACCTGCGTTTATTTTTGATTTACACATATAACCTTAAAGTATAAAAAAACATTGCTGCTGATTAATTAGTCAAAAACTAGTAGATTGCAGAAAAAAGGATATAAAAATTGATTAAATTCAAACAAAATCTCTCAAGAAAACCAACTACGACTGGCACTTTGGCGTCATTAAACACTTAAGATTATACAGAGTAAGTATATACCTACCTTTGTATATACCTAAGTATATAAACTTCTCTTCAACAAAAACATTTAAAAATTCTCAGTTTTGAAATGGAAGTTTCATTTAAAAAATGTTTGTATTTACTTCCTTGTGGGATATAAGTTAGATCATGGATATGTCTAAAGGTAATGTTTTCACTTAATTTAAACAGCTATTCTTATTCTTTTATACTAAAAACTCAATACAATAACTCTGGTGGTTTCTATGGAAACCTGTTACATATTTTCCATCTTAAAAATTTCCAACACCCACCGAGAGCTTAGACATGTCCATGTCAAAATAATAAGAGACTGATGTTTAATGAAATGAAACAGAAGTATATAATACACAAACCAAAAAAGATTGTCTACCTCTTTAACCTATTTTTGTCTTATTTTTTATCATTAAATTAAAAATTGTATATTTAATACTGTAGAATAAGAGTTTATTTTTTGTCCTTGCTTTAACCTATGAGATTTTTGGTAATTTTTATGTTTGAAACCCTATACAAGCTAAAATGGGTTTTAATTAAACTCTTATCCGTCTTTGTGTCTGTTTTCCGTGATACTAATGAAATTGTTATTGTGACGCCTCCGTGAAAATGAGAGTACCCTCCAAGATGAAGCTCTTTTACATTATTCTATACCTTTTAAAGAAAGGTTTTATATACTTTAACTCAAATCTACAATAAAGTAGTTATCTCTCAAAAACCCAGCTTCTAGTGTAATTGGTATAAATGTTTTCCGAGTGATCTATTAAAGCATGAAAACAATAATTGCCTGTAAAATTCAAATCAAGAAAAGGTTCTTATTGTGATCATGGATCTATATAAAAATTAAAGGCCTACTTTATTTACACGTTATCCTAACGTAAGAAGTGCTATCATTAATGGACTTTCCAATGTAATCCAATTTACAATTAATACTTTACAATAAATGCCAAAATATTCTTTTGCTTTTAAATGATTTATCAGTTTACAATCGCAGGTAAATATTTCATAAAAATGAGTATCCTGTTTCTAAATAATGAGCCATACAACCTGTACAAAGGATTTAGGAACTGCTAGTTATAAATATAACTAAATTTTTAAACACTTAAGCCTTTTGTCTCCTCCGTGAAGGAATTGGAAAGAAAACTTCAGAGTATTTAATCCTAAAATGCCCGTCTTTGGAAATAAATCAAAAGTTTCAACGTTTCAGTGTCACCTTCCAAGCAGACGCTCGTAAATATTTGCAATATTTGCAAAATGACGCTGAAAGTCCGTAGTAATATCTTTGACGCCCCACACCTGGCAACCTGGCTCGAACGGTCTCCCCCTTCCATCTCCCGGTAATATATTATTTTTCACCAATAATTAACTTATACATCATAACTTGCATTAGCTACAGTTACTACATTAGGTAGTGCTATTTTAAATATTTTTTCCTTCAGGATTGAGTATTGACTAAATTACAAAGTTACAGTGATTAGGCTACATGAGTAGGATTGAAAAAGGCAGGTTTGTCACGTTATAATTTAGGTAGTAGTAACTAAAAAAAGGTTTTCATTATTAATGGTAAAAAATGTTCCTAAAAATGTCCATCCAAAAGTAAGAAACTTTATGTAGACATTTCAAGATATGAAAAACTGTCCATCTTAAAATTAACATTTTTATTATATTGCATCAGTGCTATACATCTTTAAATAACAAAAAACAAGCATTAAAACTTATTAGTATATTTTATTTTTCCAATTTTGTGGATGAATAAATTCATAACAGGCTTTACAATAATTTTAAAATTTAATTGAAATTTTATTAAACTAAATGGTATTAGAAATTTTAAGAAAGTGGATTTAGAATCAACATTGTTACTTAAAATTTTGTATAGCTAATTAATCTGTACACAATAGACTCATTTAATTTAATTGTATACTAGTTATTGTACATAACTGTTACTAAGAATATAATTTTACATGTACATTCATAAACTTTTGCTGAATTCAATAGTGAAAATCAATAGTTAAAATTTTTACTTTTATATATATATGTAATTTATTTATCTTCTCATACGTCACAAATGATATGTTTTAAAATTAAACTAATTAAAGCTAGATTTTTAATTATTTAGTTAAACAAATGCACAAAAGAATAAGCGAAATAAGCTCTAAAATGAGATAAACTGTAGCTTTGAAGTAAACCTCTCTACGGAAAAACATAAAAATCCTAATCTCCAGATTTGTGGAAACATAAATTGGAAGAAAAGTGTTCCTCCGCTTTGTGTTCTTCAGCTGCGCTATGAAGCCTCGTATTGGCTTTTACTTCTGCTCCAACTATATAACTGATTCCTTGTTTCGCTTGGTGACATAAACTTTATACTAATGAGAAGAATTTATTTCTATTTGTAGATTACTGATCAATATTTAATTTAAATATTAACTCAATAGTAAACTACAAAATCAAAACTTGAATTTTAGTTAGAGATGGGAAAGCCAGCGGAAACCCGTGAGAATATCGATATGTCATTTGTCAATAAAATTTTCTAAGATCCTTCGGGACAGCACCAGTTGCAAGTGTCTCTCCAAGTGTCAGTTTCTGCGTTTTGACTCAATCGAGCATTTTCACCTTTTCTTAGCCCAACCTCTTTTCGCCAAGATGGGCTTTTTCTAACATTACTTAACTTGTATGTAGCTTAAACTTTACTCAATTTCTTCCTATATCCATCTCATGTGCTATTAATATCACAAAAAGAGTGTGTGTGCCTTTTATACTCCTCAACATCATTGCGGCAACACTTAACAAAACATTCGTTCACGTACCGTTTCTCGACACCCTGTGCTGTTTTAATAGTGATTTTCGTACTCAAGAAGATGGTGTTGTGATTTCCATGATTTCAGGGACTTCTTCGTTGATCGTTCACCTTCTTATGCAAATGACAGACGGCGGATTTGTCATGGATTTTCGGTGTTAATTGACAAATTCCAACTTTATATCCCACTAATCTATATATATTTTAAGATCTTTTTTAAATTATTTTGTATTATGAATCATTAACTCTTAATGTAACAGATTTAATAGTGGTACAAGTATTCATAGACTATACAATACTTAGGACTTCATTGTAGGCCCACGCTAGAACGAGACGTTTCAGATGGGGGTATGTCTTGAGGAGAGGCAGAGGATCCCTACCAAGGAAAGTAGGAGAAGGGTAGCCGAATGGGAGAAGACGACGAGGAAGGTTCAAGAGAAGATGGTGGGAGAGTGTGAAAAAGACACCACAAGAACAGGAGTAGCAACAGTAGTAGTATTGACGAGTCCTGTGCCAACAACTGTTGGTGAGGCCAAAACCCTACTTTGGTACCAATGACCATGGGGTTAAGAGTAGAGAGTGAGTATTGTATTCCAGTATTAAGACACCAAGCCTGGCCTTTCAAAGAGAAACTTTATCCTCTAAGACATAGCCTCTTTGGCTTTGTTAAAATTGAACAAAGTATAGTTGTGAGAGATGGTCGGTGGATGTGGTGTTCTCTTGTGTGGATTAACGTCCGCACTATTGAATACTACATTAATCCACAAAGACCATCCTCATAATTAGACCAATTCGTAATTAAGAGGCCGTGGTTCGGATTCCACGTTAAACTGTAGTTGCCATCGGCTGTTGGGCTATTAATTAACAGTCCTGTCTAAAGAACATGTCAGCCTTAGACAGTAACAAGACTACAAGATCACAATCATCCTGCATTCATTCCTCATTCATACTTGGCTTAAAATACCTACCTGGGTAGGTCGCCATTTCAGTTGAAAGTATAAAAGTAAAAAGTAACAATCGATATCTTTTAGATGCCAGAGTATTAACATTACTGTAAAACATTCCACATTTGATACATGAAATTTAAACACAACTAAAAAGGCGTAACAATAAACCAAATTAACGTTAATGTTAGAATCAGAATCATAATATTTATTCCGTAAATAACAAATGTTATATGAAACGTGTCAATAATTGCAGAGATAGAAGACAAAATAGACTATAATTATTTACAACAATAATAATTCAATTAATTAATGAAATATTGACAGCAGTTTTAAACTAAATTTTGACACAGTCTGAAAGGAATCCCTTAACTGAGTAGGGACACTTCTAAAGCAACATAAATAATTTAAATTTTATCAAAAATAATTTGGTGTTTGAATTTTTTCAGATACAGAGGCAGCGCATCATACAACCGTTGGGAAAAGTAATGAATACCCTTTTTTGTCAATGATAACTTCTTAGTAGTCTAAGTTAGTGTTATATCCCAGCATACATATAAAATAAGAAATACAAAAAAGAACAACAGTCAAGTACAAAAACCAGATCAAACATTTAAATGAAACTAATTCAAACCTAAGTAATAGAGGCAAAGATTTATAAATTCGAACCTATTCAAACTTAACTATATTAGTTATATACATTTGTTAACACATAGATAATCTTAAAGTACTAATTTGTAATACAATAGTACTAATATCATGGATCATTTATTCAATGTAAATGCGAAAAATACTAAATGTTAGAAAACTAAATATTAACGTGTTATTTAGTTTCACTAAAAATAATAATCCCTTTAAATTCATTATAATTACAATTTTTATATTTCGTAAAAAACGGCCACACAAGAAGCTTACACTATTCCTTCAATTGAGTGAATTACTATTGTCTTGTTTGCAAAATGTTCCAAATTAATGATAGGAACCTACTTTGTAGTTTGACTAATGTGGAAAATATGGTATTTTTATTGTATATTAAATCTATAAAATCTAAAGAATAAATTAACATATTGGTTTTCTTTATTAAGGTCAAAGTTTCGCAAAAATTTCGTGGTAAAAATCGTACCATTACATTAAAGTCTCAGAAATATTGTATTGTGAATAAACAGAATTCGTAGAGTTATGAGTCTTTTTGGAGGTTGTTGCTTGGCAACAAATCAAATGAGCTACGAGACAAAAGAGTCTTCCAATATCACAAAGGACGTAAATGTGTTTTATTTTGGTCGAGGTTTCAAAAAATATTGTTTTAAGAATAGTGCATTATTTTAAAACTTATGTGTAGATAATTTTCACGATTAATTAAAAATATATTGATAAACAATTAGGTTTTGGTTGCATGATAATAATTTGACACACTACAATCCATAAATAAATAGTGTTTTATGTTTTGATTTGTCATATTATAAATTGAATATGCGTAAATATCCGGAAACTCTGATTTATACGTCAATCAAATAGTTTTTATATTGTTTGTCCATAGATACGTATCTAATAATATCAGCCAATTAATGTTTCTTAACAATTAAAATCTATTTTCGGGTGAATAAATTATGCAAAAGCAAATAATGTAGATGAATAAAAATGAATGTGACAGTAATTACGTAGAAAATAAACGGAAAAAATACTGACGTAATATTTCTAAAATGTATACGGTGACAAAGAATTTTAATTTTGAATGTTGAATCCCGTGGAATGATCTACATTTGAGTGCAAAACCCCTTAGAGTTTAGTGTTTCTATAATCTGGAGCTGAGATATTAAACTGTGTACAGTTTAAACGATATTCTGAAACGTCAGAATATCATATTAATAATAAGTTAAACTAAAAAGATAATAAACACCTCCGCCTACAGACCAATGTTATATTTGTTGCTACGTGTTTCGTCTTACTCTATCGTAAAACGACTTCAAATAGAAACAACTGTTTTATTAATAATAATTTTAATGAAATTTGCAATTTGCAAATAATTTTTATACTTTACAATTTAGTTACAAAGTGTCATACGAAGTGACGATTTTTTACTTCATAGTTAAAGTTTAGTATTTTTGTCTTGTTGAATTTTGGTTACCTGACAAAATCCGGTTACCTAAATGCAATTCCATCCTAACTATAATTACCTTCATGTGGTTAAGTAGCTACATTTGTAATTCAGAGATACATAAAATTTAATAAAGTCTTAAGATAACATATGAAAATAATTCTTACACAATAAGGAATGTATGCCAATTAATGTTTCCTATAACAATTAAAATTTATTTTCGTGTGAATAAATTATGCAAAAAACAAATAATGTAGATGAATAAAAATGAATGTGACAGTAATTACGTAAAAATAAACGGAAAAAATACTGACGTAATATTTCTAAAATATATACGGTGACAAAGAATTTTAATTTTGAATGTTGAATCCCGTGGAATGATCTACATTTGAGTGCAAAACTCCTTAGAGTTTAGTGTTTCTATAATCTGGAGCTGAGATATTAAACTGTGTACAGTTTAAACGATATTCTGAAACGTCATATCATATTAATAATATGTTAAACTAAAAATATAATAAATACCTCCGCCTACAGACCAATGTTATATTTGTTGCTACGTGTTTCGTCTTACTCTATCGTAAAACGACTTCAAATAGAAATATCTGTTTTATTAATAATAATTTTAATGAAATAGACTCTTAATTTGCAAATAATTTTTATACTTTACAATTTAGTTACAAAGTGTCATACGAAGTGACGATTTTTTACTTTATAGTTACAGTTTAGTATTTTTGTCTTGCTGAATTTTGGTTACCTGACAAAATCCGGTTACCTAAATGCAATTCCATCCTAACTATAATTACCTTCATGTGGTTAAGTAACTACATTTGTAATTCAGAGATACATAAAATTTAATAAAGTCTTAAGATAACATATGAAAATAATTCTTACACAATAAGGAAAAAGACACTCTGAAATTGAAAATTAAAATAAATATTAGGGAGATTTGTTTCCACTGTATATAAGATAAAATCCAAACCACATTATAAATGTTGGTTTATTAGTGGTACCGAAAACATTTAAATCCATAACACACAGCGTAAATAGCCTCAAATGGCACTAGTAAGGAATATAAGGATTATACGTAGAAGAAAACTGATTATGTTTGGAAAGAAGATTCCGCAGCAAGTCCATATAGCAGGTCGAGCGTTGAATTATTAAAACACCGCAGTTCATCATTGTTCTTCCACGTCTGCTGGTTTTGCCTTCTCACTTTTCTATTATGTTTTTATTCTTATAAAATTAAATCCTAAAAAGATTACGAATAACTAGTGACTTAATAAAATACGAATGACGAATACGAATTACGAATAACTTTGAATAAAATAAAAGTTCAACAAATTAATAACATAATATACCTCTTTACTAATGGGTAGTTAATAAAAGTGCTGCAATATTTTTTCAGATTTTTACACTTTTTTTGGTATTGGTGAAGGTTAAAATTGAATTTTAAAGTAAAAGTGCGCTTACTATCGATCAAATGATTTAATCCTTACCACACTGCACCCAAACAACTGTTTTGGACCTGTAACTGGTCCATAAAACCGACGAACCGACGTATCGGAGCCATAAAATTAGCATACTGAAAACTGATTTTTCCATTTTATTTCCAACCTGACTTCGGGTTTTATTTTCACTGTTATTAAGAAATCAACTTAAATAACCATACGGATTTTCAGCATTAAATCCTAGGTTGTTCTGTAGTTGTGTGTAGATTTTGCAAGTAAAACATCTTAAAAAGTACTTGTATTCTGCTCGGTGCAACACTTTATTAAAAAAATTATCAATTTACTTTGTCAGGTGCCTGGTGCTGAATGAAGAATCCCTTAGACTGCTCACAACACTGATGCTACCGCAATGTGGCACAAATGGCGTTCTCACTGTTATTTTGCACTTCAAAAGCCATTATAGGATGTCAAGCGAACAAAAAGAAGGTGTCACAATACTTTTAAGTCTTTTGACAATCAAACATGTGAAAACTTCTCTTGTACTGGTCCCTCCTTCTCTCTTTAAGAATTACCTTAGAACGGTAATCCTTAAAGAGTAAGGTAATCCTTACCTTAGAACGGTAAGGCAACCTTAGAACTTGGATGCCCAGTCAGAATCGTAGTATTGGAGGTTCACTCTGGGATGTTTAAATAACTCTCCTAGATTTTTGTCTGGTTGTCTGGAACTTGAGCGTGTCACTGTCCAACATGTCCTGAACGGACATGAACGGTCCTGAACGGGGATGAACAGACTTGGAGTTGTTACCTCTCCCTTTCCGGATGACGCAGACCGCCTTCAACAGACTCTCTTGTCTTACAGATCAAAGGATGTGTATAATAGCCCAATTAATTGTGGCCACACTTTCTAAACAGCTTTGCTGGAGCCTCATATTCTGACAACGATAATGAAAGACACGACCATAAGACTAGAAGAAAAACTCAATAACTCTACATTTTACTAATATAACCGTGTTATAATTTTTTACTTGGTCTTAAAACTATTAATTAAATGGCATTTAAAATAGATGAACAATTTCCAACATATTTTTCTGATGTCCAGCTACTTGAAGGTCACGAATTGTGAATCGTTGTAAGTGATGGTCAGTGGGTGTAATGTTCTCTTGTGTAGATTAACGTCCGCACTATTGATTACTACGTTAATTCGCAAAGATCATTCTCATAATTAATTAAATCAGTTCATAATTCAGAGGCAGTGGTTCCGACTCCAAGTTAAACTGTAGGTCCCTTAAATATGTCATTTACTCTTGGGCTATTAATTAACAGTCCTGTCTAAGGTACATGTCAGCCTTAGTCAGTAACAAGACTACAAGATCGCGCTACAGTCATCTTACACTCAATCCTCATTCATACTTGGCTTAAAATACCTACCTTGTGTCATTTATTTTTAATAATCTAATCCAACATGTACCTTTTTACATTATGGGTTATTGAAAAATAACGCACAGTTTTTCACCTAAGTTTGAAATTTCAATATCCTTGTGTACCATCTGTTTGTAATGGTAAAACTAAGATAGAAACCATATTTATATGAATATGTCAAACTTGAAGTATCTATATTGGCATAATTTTCTCAATGTTATTGCATATGTTAAACTCGTAGTTTCTATACCAGAGTGTGTATGCTACTTAACGATGTAATGATACAACTCAGAATGTTACAGTATTCGTTCTCCTGACGAGCGTTATCACGGACGCCCAACCATCCCTCAGGACACCCGCCACAACCAAACTCCCGCGGCAGGTGTTCAAGATTTATGGGACTTGTGGAATTTCCACCCCCCGAAATGAGCTGAAACAAATATTTGTCTCGTGCGTATGTTTCGCAGCATATGCCGGGTGGAGTTTGGTTTGTCGCGTAAGTTTTGAACCACGACGAAATAAATTAATCCAAGATTTTATTGTTTTATTATTTCTATATCTTATGTTAGTGTAGCCCAATAGTTTGCGTATTGTACTTTGGCGAAGAGGTAATAAATTCAAATCCAGGGACACCTATCTAGTTTGAACAGTTTTTTCAAAAATCAATCGTGTGCTGAACATTATATTAGCAGATAACATGCCTCTAATGTAAGAAAAAAGAAAATTCAAAATACGAGTAAATAAAAAAACCTGATTTGAAATTTATAATTGATCAGTTACAATGATTTCTTTTAACTTTCTCGTAACATGTTCGTTTTTATTATATTATATATATTATAAATATACAGAGACTTGATAACATATAGTATGTGCTCATTTATGTTTGTGCATCATATTCTACTGTATTTACTAATACAAATTAGGATATTAATTTGAAATTTGCTCAGTAGCAACATCAGGCAAGGTGGAAGTATTGAAATAAGAACAAAGTTTCAGTCCTAGTTTAAGTAATTTTTGTTTAGAATAAATCAGATCTCTCTATCTCTCTCTCTCTTTGAGAGAGAGGAGAGCATGGCATAAAACAAACTACAACAGTTTTTTTTGTACATTATACACTGGATTTTAAAACAAAACCTTAAATGGATCATAATATTGCGTTTAAAATAAGAGAAAGGTAAGAGAGATTTGGAGTGTGAACAAGAAAAAGAGAATAATAAAAACTCCATCCAACCTCATTGTTTGCAATTCTTCCACTTCTGGAAAAAGAACACTCTTACCTATTATTTATTTATCAGAAGCTCTCGTATTTCAATGACATTTACTTTATTTAAAACTGTTTAAAATATAGCACAATTAATAAATTGTGTTGTTGATAAATTGTAAATTGTAATAAATTGTAATTAACAAATTATTAAATATGCAATTTAGTGGTCGTTTTTAAAAATATGCTTTAATATGCTACAAGAACATGCAAACATCATTTAAAGTCTGTTTTATTTCAGGTATTAAAGTTTCCCACAAAAATATTTTTACCTTGTTTATATATTGGTCTAGTATTTGTATAATTATTTTCTACGTATGTTACTGAACGATTGTTACTAAAAAAACTAGGTAGGAAACTATTAACTATTATTAAGGACAAAATTAACAATAACTTTTCGTATCTATATTATATTGCAATACATAAGAAAATATTTAAAAATATAATAACTATAAGTAAAAGATTTTTTAGTTTGAGCACAAACAATAAATTCTTTTAATACATGACACACTAGCTTTTCAAGTGTCTAAAAATATTTTGGTTCGAAACAGTTAATTTTTTTAGGCTTGGGAGCTGAGTGGTTAGTTGTTGTTGTCTTCAAAGCTGAAGGTCACCGGATCGAATCCCGCAAGAGTCGAATCTGAACCCAGTTGCCATTTTATCATTGGGAGATTTATTATGACACTCCAAGCAAAAGTTCGAGATTAGGTAGTAACAAGACCGTGGTTTGGACCGTTCCCTTCAAAACTTAAATGATGCTGATTCGCGTAAGAAAAGAATAAAAAGTACAAAAACACAATAAACACAAAAAACCTATAATGAAAGAAGAAAGTTGGTAGGCCTATTTCTAAAACTCGAAGACTTACAAGTGAAATATAATTTATCATATGTGTGTGTCTGTAAACGGGATAGATAACTAATGTAATAATGAACAGATTAAGGCCAAATCTGGCAGAAAGTTGTAATTCTATATTTATTTAGATCGGTTCTAAAAAAAGATATATCGGCCAATCTGGAAAATGTTGAGAGAAAGATTTGGTACCACAATATCTAGTACGTGCTTTTAGAAGGTAAGACATATAATTTATTACCATAAAATTAAAGTAAAACACTAAAACATAAAATTACTATTAACGTTTAAATTAGCAAGTAAAAACAAACAATTTAGAATTTTTAATCTTAGTTCTATATCACTCATCAACTATGATACAGCTACTGGTAAGTGCAATACGTTTATATGTACTGTAGAGCTCCAATTTCAAGGAGATAAAGTATTGTAAAAGTATTTTATCTTTAAGGGGAAAAGGTGAAAACCGATAGGTAAAATTCAGTATAAGGCTTTATCAAGTTAAGGTCCAATACTTTATGTTGAAAAATCTAAATTATTCTGTCCTAGATTATTATAATTACGTTGAAATAACTTCTTTATTTAAACAAAGATTAAACTTAGTTTGAATCATCACAATTAATTTACAAATTAATGGAAAATCATTTGGCACGTAATTGTCTGCTACAAGGTTATTATTTAAATACATTTCCTTTGTCAACTAGGAATTAAGAGCAATGTGTTCTTACAATGTATACTTTAAAGAGAACGCCGTCTAAGAAATGAGCACGTCTGAAAATACCCAGCTTGGTTACATCTTAAGAGAGTTAAGGCTTGTTTAACTCAGCCACGCTTGTCAATTAGTATAAGCTCGTGGCCCGAGTTAGTGAGTTAGCTTTGAACATGCTTCGTTTACCCCGACCTTAATTAATCCCCATAACCTGATGTGTTTGGGCAAACTTATCCTGATGTTCTAACTATGTGGTCATATTGGGGTTTTCGGTTATTTCAACATACCATGTGGACATTTGGCATACTAAATATGAGGGGCGTTATCTACGACACATCCGGTGGAGGTTGGAGTACCCCAGGGCAGTGTCCTGGGTCCAGTCCTCTACCTCGTTAATACTAATAACATACCGACTCTTCCAGGAGTAACGTTGTCGCTTTACGCTGATGTCGCACTGCTGCACTACAGAAGCTGTCACCCTGCCCACGCCGCGAGGATGATGCAGTCTCAGATGGACGCGCTGTCCCCATGGCTCCACAAGTGGGCAACACGGATAAAAGTAATACAATTTGTTTCAGAAAGAGCCGAAAAATGCCGTGAGAAGTACTACCTGAACTCCAGCTAGACGGAGTGGGAATACCGTGGAAGACGTCCGTGAAGTACTTGGGTGTCACCATGGACTCACGCCTGTGTTTCAAACAGTATGTTGGCAGGAAAGTTGCTGAGGCGACGGTAATCCTAGGACTGATGTGGCCACTTCTTGCAGAGTGGAGCCCAATCCCGGTCAGGAGGAAAGTCACCACGTTCCTACTAATTGTACGCTCTTGCATCATGTATGCCTCAGAAACGTGGTGTATTCTGGCCAGCGAGACCAACAGGAAGCGCCTTGAGGTCATCCAGACAAAGTCGGTGAGACTTATTACATACAACCGTGGATTGTTCGTTGGGAGTCCCAACTCTATCTATTTAATAGAACAAAATCATATGGACTGTTTCAGAAAGAGTTCATTCTTGAACACATCAGGGAGCTTTGTGGACGCCATGATGCCGCAGAGGTCTGGAAGCCAGGCCCATCATCATCCTGGATGATCTACCGTAGGGGAACAGCGTGATCTGAAACAGCAATGCGTGAAAACTTTATAATATATGCTTATGTGTAATATATTTTGATTAACATCTATTATTTCACTTGTTCCGACGCTGTTCTGATTTGATTGTCTAGCCACTCCAAAAGGTAATTTAGCAGCTATAGCTGAAACGCTAAAGCTATGATTCACCCACATGAAGTCCTTACACCCGTGTGACAGTTGCTCATACACGTCTGGACTGATGGGGAAGGTGGATTTAGTTTGAGTATACACCGCTTAACAATGGAGTCACCAAATAACCCTCGCAGGAGCGAGTGTACTCATAATGAGAGACCACCTGCCAATAAAAAAACATTTAGAAAAAACTGTAAAAAGCAGCCTTGTTCAACTGAGAAGAATATTTTTCAGATCAATATAAAGCTTTTATTAATTGTATTTTAGTTCTAAAGAAAATTTAATGTGTCAGGATCACATATCTATCAATACGAATACATGCTGCAAAATTGAAGCGTTCTAATTCAATTTAAATGAATAATTTTATGTGACTAATTATTTTTCAATTTTAATGTATTTCAGTAGGAAATTTATGTTAACTGTAAATTTCACGTAGGAAAGACTATTAAAAATGTTAAAAAAAGAACTTGTCAAGGAAAGTACGTATTTATAATTTTGTTTAAATAAAATTTTAATCAAGTTTCCGTTAAAATATTTTAAATATGTTCTATAAATATGATGAAATGTTTCAAGAACCATATTAGTGGTGCAATGCAGAATGTGAGTCCAGAGCTCTTGAATATAACGACTCCATGTGGACTAGTTCTTACAAGTACTGCAGATAAAACAGGTTAAATTTAAAATGTTATATACTCCGTAATGAAGCATGTTTTCTGGAATGTAATCAATTCATTAGTTTGATAAAATAATAAATGCATTACATTTTTGCTTTTTACGAATGATATTCCGTAGTCCTAAGTTAAATTAGAAGTCTCCTTGAGAGTAAAAATAATGAAAGAGGGAGAAAACTAAAAAAAATTGAGCTGCAAATCATAAATCTGAAATAGGATAAAATAATTTATTTGAAGACGAATTATTTGGATTATACTATCCAAAAAGTTCATCCATTTATAATTCATAATTATCTGGACTCACTAACTAATAACTAGATAAAATATGATAGATAAGTGGAAATAAATGAATATAAAATTAATATGTACATAAAAATTTATGAACCGTACACTCACGTTTACCAATCGTGAAATTTTATTAGGATGTGTGATTTTTAGAGATAATTCTCAAAAAGTACTATGACGCCATTCTAATTCTTAGCTTGTGTATTTTGTTGATTACGAATGAAAATAAGCCTTTTTAAAGACGAGTTCACACAGTAGTTATATTTTATGAAACTGCCTGTTGACCCACACAATAGCTTAGGGAGTAAAGCTCAAAGGTTGCTGGATCGAAACCAGCTGCCAGCAACTCCTGTCCGTTCATGAACGGAGACACATAGGCTAGCCTATGTGTCTCACACCTCACAGCCTTTAATTCACCAACTATGCCATAGACCCATGGTTATAGACAGTCGAGAAATAAAACTTATAAATTATTTTTCATTATTAAAACCAATTTCTTTTGGAAATAGGATTTTCCGATGATAGTTTTAATTGCAAGCAAACGTGACACAGTTGGGGATTGGGAGTTGTGATGCGATAGCTGTGACATAGATAACAGACCGGTTATCTTTGCTGCGGGCCTCGCTTGGCATCAAATATTGTCCAACTAGTTTACGGCAGTGGAAATAGGTTGCACATATAAACATCGACTCCTAAGAGAGACTTTACCTGAAACTCTGTACGCATGGCGAGTACGTACAGAGTATGTAAAAACCAAATTCTAAAAATATAAACATTTTCAATTCATGAACAGTGTCTTATATATTTGATGAACTTTATTATATATGTTCAAAGATAAAGGCAAGTGAGTAGGATACAAATTTATCTTTTCACTGAAATAATGACATGTCATCCCACCATTTTGTCTGCAGTAAGAATTACAACTCTAGCTCCAATGCTGGAAAGCTTTTGTCCGACAAAACCCTTCTCTAAGAACTTCGCTCATCAATTACAACTTCTCCAGATCTTCCCAGCGTATTATCTGCCTTTAGTTGTATTTTTTGAGTTTTGACTTCCGCTTTGATTTTATGTAAAACATCAATACAAATGAAATTAAAGTTTTGTCTGTACATTGCTCAGAATAATATTTATGGACAGATGTTGATGAAAGTTGGTACAAATGTTAAAAATAAAAATTGTTAATGGTATAAATTCCTACTTTCAGTGTGCCTCACAGCAGCAAACCTGCATACTCTTTCCCATGTTAATCTTATGGAGAATAGCAAATAATTCTCCTGTTTATGGACAGATTTTAATAAAACCTGTATATATTATTATTATATTATTAATTTGGAAATTCGCTGAGTACGCAGTTCTGCTGCGACGGGCTATTAAATTTTAATTATTTTTACGTTTCATCCGTTAGAGGAGCCGAAACAAGTCTTATCTCAATTTGTGTCTGTGACGCTCCAGGAGACATTTTACGCCATCTTCTACGAAAAACGGCAGAAATGATTAAAATGAAACTTATTTCATGCATTCTCTACATTCCAGAGAAGGTTTTAAAGGCTTAAAATTGTCCACCGAGCCTTGAAAAGTAAATATTGAGCATATAAAAACGCACTGATTTACGCGATATTGGTCGCATGTTCAATAGCACAACCATCACGTAGCAACCAGGTATTTTTGACATGGATATGTCTTATTTCTGGGGGGGTGTTGGTGATTTTTAAGATGGAAAACATGTAACAGGTTTCCATAGAAACTACTAGAACTATTGTATTGAATTTAAAATATAAAAGTATAAGAACAGCTGTTTAGATGAACTTAAATTATTCCCTTTAGACAAATCCATGATCTAACCTATTTCCCACAGGGAAGTAAATATAAACATTTTTTATATAAACACTAAACCCCCAACCCTTTTAAGTTGGGGGAGAAGTGAAACTATTTTTAGGCATTTCAATAATTATGTATACATTTAAGTAAAATAAAAATTAATATTGGACAATGAACATTTTTTTATGAGTCCCCTTTAAGGATTGTTTGTAGTTTAAAGATTTAATAGAAAGAAAAACAAACACTGTTGAATCAATATTAGTTAATTTATATTGGTCATTAATTTAAACCCATTTTGAAATCATACTATATTAAAAAGTTATTTTAGCGTACAACTAATAATAATAATGCTATACATGTTCTAATCTATTTAATTGTAAGGTAATGATAAATAATAAAGCTGGGTATTGATTTATTTTCTTTGTATTGATTTGTTTAGGATTTCAGGTTTACATTTTGGTATGGTGTTCTTTCTTCTTTAAACTGAATCCTGTAGCCCGTACAAAGGACGGGCTTACTGCTAGTATTGTATTAAAATTATAATTTGTAACAAAATGTGTGTATATCTTGGCAGATAAAATCTTAAGAATCCACTTGTCATATCCTGAGGATGTTAACAATTTAAAATGTATAGAAATGTTTATAAAATCACAAACGTAAAAATGGTTTTCTTCCGGAGATTTTTTTAATCATTAAATAACGCTTTTAAGATTAAAAAGTCATGACATGAGGTGAAATACTAAAGTTTATAACTAATCAGGTTTTAAAACACTTATTTTTTGTACATATAAAATTCAATTGATGTTTATGATAAGCTGGGAGAAAGAACAGAAGACAATTTTTATAGTTTCAGTATTATATTATTAGTATTGCGTCTGCAGAGTCATTAAAACAAAGTCTAATACACAATATTCAGAACCAAGCCAATTGTACTTCTATTACTATTCGCCGGCACGTTCCGCGGATTGTGAAATTTAATTAAACTTTACAAAACGAATTTAAGATAATTTATATTGTAGTATTTAGTTAATATAATGTATTTTTATTTGATTAGTCTTCTATTGTTTTACAGATATTTTCCATCACGATTTTCTGTAAAACAAAGTTTTCCGACGTTTGGGGATCTGGGATCTGATCTTGTCCTCAGGTGTGCTAGAACCTAATACAATATTTTTTTAAGTAAGTATATTAAGCTTTTGAAACTCAATACTAAATTTCACCGGTAGTCCAAAATATTTTTACCTGCTTTAAATTCCTACTGTATAACATTAGATTAGATTAGATCATTGAAATGGCAACCATACTACAATGTAGGTATTTTAAGCCAAGTATGAATGAGGATTGAGTTTAGGATGATTGTGGCGCGATCTTGTAGTCTTGTTACTGACTAAGGCTGACATGTTCATTAGACAGGACTGTTAATTAATAGCCCAAGAGCCGATGGCAGCTAATGGACCTACAATTTAATGTGGAATCCGAACCACGGCCTTTGAATTACGAATTGGTCTAATTATGAGGATAGGCTTTGCGTATTAACGTAGTATTCAATAGTGCGGACGTTAATTCACACAAGAGAACACCACATACATCGACCATCTCTCACAGCTATCCACAGTTCGTGACCTCCAAGTAGCTGGATTACATGACGTCGTCACTATCCCAGTCAAATAAAATTTCACGAAACAATTTACGACAAAGATGAAATATTGGTGTTTTTGGTCCTAGTTCACCTGACGACGGGATCAGATTTCAGATCTTGAAACGTCATACAACTTTTTTTGCTTAAAGTCGTGATGAAAAACTTCCGTGATAAAAATCGTAAATAAGACAGATTTAAATTGGTGTAGATTGTATTTTCTATCAATTTAATCATAAAATTGTGTCAAATTAACAATGTTATAAATAAAAAAAGCAATTGTTGAAATTAATTTAAATACTGATTTGATTTAAACTCAGTCTTTCGCTAGAATTTGTCAACAAATAAAAATAGAAATGGTCTGGTCCTTGTATTGATCAAAAGTTCCAAACAAGGCCAGGGCATAATAAGCTTGTTCTCAATACTTTTCCAATCCTGGAATTCTGAACTCTGATACTTTTATGCGAACGCTTTTAAAGCTCGCCATAAAATTTCACTCTAGTCCCGAAACATTTCTTACCTGCTTAAAACACTACGTTTTTATTCCTATTGTATTACCTCTCACAAATCATTTAACGAAAAAGAGTTTTCTATATTCATACAATTGTTTTAGTGGGACGTAATTTAATATTAACATTATTATAATTGTAAAAAATTGTAATTGATAAATTTGATGTTTGAGGGTTAAGCTGAGTTAAAAGGTGATACAAACTATTTATTTATTGAGTAAAAAAGTAGATGTGTCAGTATAAATATTATTTTTTGTGTTAGCAAGTTTTCGATTCTGTTCTCGATTTTAAAATAGAACTTGTCTAACAAGACTTTTCCTAGTATGGTAAACCTACGTTTGAAAAAAACGTAACCAAATAAATGTAATTTAAAGAAAATATAGAAAAATTTCTGATAAAACACGCTATGTTTGTTACAAATATAATGTTTTGTTTTTAGTCTCCTGAGGGAAATAGGTTATATTAAAACAATGTCTATAGAAAATGTTTATAGTTAATCTAAACAGCTGTTCTTATAACCAAACTATGACGTCACTGTTTCAAATTTTGGTCGCGTAAATTACCAGCACCTCCCGAGCTAAGATATATCCATGTCAAAAAGTCTACAAATTCATAGTACACTTGGAAAATATTGAAATTTAAATGATATTGGCTCTTACAATAGCAGTAAAAATTGACTGGAATGTAAGTAATTGTGATAGTTAGTGGGTACTTTGTTGACGATATTACCTTTGACTATACATTTTAATGCATTACTAAATCAAATGCTAGGATTAATTAGTTGAAACTTATTAATTTCCGTTTATAGTTAAATACTAAGTAATAGTATTTAATCAGACAATTGTTCAGCTTAAATAATTGCACTGAACCTAATTCAACGCACCTAATAAATTTTTCAGTAATATTTTCTGTAAAAGACAAAATGAATTAAAGAGAAGTAAAAAAATATTAATGGACTTTTAGAATCTCATCCATGGAGCAGTGGATGTTATCTGTTATGAATGAGGTTCCAGAGCACTTTAATCTGATTGGAGTAGAATCGGTAAACGTATTTTAACAATTTAACCATTTTGACTTTTTATTTTCACCTCAATTCATAATCTACGATGTTCGTTACAGCTGTGAAAGTCAAACACTGCATCTATGGCACTTTTCATTACGATTCAAAAAGTTATTTTAGTTTACAACTTTATGTGATTCTCCTCTAAATTTATTAACATTTTAAGAGCATAAAATATCAAGATCTACACTGTTTATTTGATTTAATTAGAGGATTAGTAATTAGATTAAAATGTTCAGATTTTATTATACAATATGAAGCTGAATATTGAATACGTATCAGTGGTACAGCCAGTATATTACATCAAAGTCAAAGCTGGTTGCAGCGGCGGGGATGTGGTTATTGCAGACTTGTCAATCGTTCTGTAGTTTCCATCATCAACTGACGTCGGTGATTTGTAGTCATAAATCAGTATTTACGATACTTGTGTATTACTAGATAGATATACTGTTATTCTGTTATTACAAAATGTTTCTGATTTAGCTTAAAATATAAAATCTGTAATAACCTCGTCGCAACGTTATGTAAAATAAAATCTTTTTTTATCTTATGTTGAATTAAATTTGATAAATATAAAGTTTTCTTCATCAATCTGTATGTCGATTAAAATAATAGTATTGTAAATAAAAAATAGTATAAATAATAAATAAAATAATAATAATAGATAGATGTTTTTAATCAACCATTCGATCAAGATTTAAAATTTGATATAATAGTAAGATATTTTTATGAAATTCAAACGATAACCTACTTAATTGTTTTGATTTAACTAAATATGTGATCGTGCGATGTGATTCGACACCAGCAATGGTCACAAAAATGTCTAGCCTATCAGACTAGTACCGCTATAGTACAACGATGTCTTTAATTACTGTACCATATAGATATGTCCTTAACAAATCACTGAAATATAATTAAGAACCGAAACTAAGAAGTTAAATTCCTCAATTTTTTATTTTTTTCCTACGTTTAAGTTTCCACTTCTTATTATAAGCTCAAACGTTATTAATCGATTGTACTATTTAATTGGTAAAACACTATTTGAATTCATAGAGGATAAAAATATAATAAATTAACTAAAATCATCACAATTCCAAACAATTTACAGACGCACTGTATTTATATATAGCATAAATTGCATTGCTTAAGATTCATGCAAAGGTAGAGTGAAAATACTAAAAGAAGTCGTTTAATTGTTAAATGGTATATTTTAACCTTATTTGTGGATGTGAAGCATCCATCAGTTATAAATAACTGAAAGAACTTTTATCTGATTGCAGCAGAATCGGAGCAGTAGATGCATTTTGATAATGAAACGATTTTACATTCTCTTTACTTTCACGGATTACAGAGATCAACATTAAAAAATAAACAGTATAAGTGAACTGGGTCACATTTTCCTTCTGTAAAAATAATTTAAAATAGCTGTGTAAATTTATGATAATCTAATGTCATTAAAAATATTTCAAAGGTTGTTTGTTTCAAAAATTTATATCAAATTTCTTTCTTACCTCATCTCTCTGTAAATTTAAAGATTAAGCGAGTGTTTTAGCTACGCCTAACCCTATAAAAACAAAATTATTATTGGCTGAGATTGAGCACCCTTATTGTATTTAACACACACAGTGGATTCAATTTTTCTCAATAACCGTGTTTAGTGGACTAAAAACTCAAAAAAACAATTCATTAAACAGGTTTTAATTGTGATGATCCAATTATTTCGTAGATGTTTGAGTGGAAAAATAAACATTTTCATTTGCTTGGATTAAAAATATTTTGAAGCCAGATTTGGAGCGATTAGCATTGTTTCGAATTTTATTGCTATAGGGAAGAGGCTATTACCGTAGGTCTTATGGCAAGACCTAAGCCCGGGACTATTTTACTATTTTATTTGAAGTGCCTAGAAAGAAAAAAATAGTGGTTAAAAATTATACATTTGATAGTTCTTGAACACGATGACTCTCGTAAAACTGGTCCGATCAAAGCCAAATTTGGTACATATGTGTATCCTTACATTTGCTCGGTCAGCCAGACCTGAAATTTGATTCAGGTCTGGAAACGTCACGAAACGTTCATTCCTACTGGTGACGAATAATTTCCGAAATAATAATTGAAAATAACATAAGTTTACTGTTACAAAATGTCTTTTAACACAAAACTACGAATGGTTAAAAAGAAATAAGTATTTTTTAGTCTTTTAGAACTTATTACCTTTCAATATTTTATTTTAATTTTGAATGTTTAAAAAGTAATAAACCCTCGTGAAAGGGAAAAATAGTGTCAGCTAATGATAATTAGCTTTTAAGAACATTAAAAACTTGTATTTGTGTTAGTTTTCTGTCCATATTTAAAAAAATTGCTACACTTAAATGAAAAATGTTTTTTTATGTTACCAAAATATAATAGTTTCATTATGCATGAGATTATTTACACCCAGAGAAACAACTCTTTCAAATGTAACGAGGAAAAAATAAATTTACACAAACAACATAATAATTATTTGAATACAATAACAATAAATATACAATAAACTAAAAACAAACAAACTATTTAAATAAACAATAAAACAATACAATAAACTATATTTGCACGAGATGGTGAAATTATAAAAGGTTTAAATTTCAACTGAATCGTCGTTCAGGTTTAAAATAAGCCATTCACTAGATGAAATTTAATTTACTTCAGAAATATTAATATTAAGGAATTTGAAAGCGGAACAGTTCAAGATGGAATATTAATAAGACTTGAACTACTTGAATTGTCAAGTTTCCTTCAACGATATAATCTGGTCCATTTCATATTCTGAATGGTTAATAGAGTTACAGGGGGTTTTGACCAATTTTTAACCTCACAGTTATCACATATACAGAAATATTGAGTTTTAATAATTTGTTTTAGGTTTAAATTTTAAAAGTACCACTTATTTTAATAACATTAAATTAAATCGTAGGTGTATTATGAATCCATATCGATAGCAGGTCAAACCAGATTATATATGCTATAAAGTAAACTATTTAGAAATTGTGAAATTTGAAATGTCTCTTCGATCTTATTTATCGAAATATAAAACATAAAAATGCATAATTTTAAAAATTTTGTATTAAATAATATGACTAAATTATTTCTTTGTTTGAAATTCATTATTGGTGATGGTGGATTTATGCTATTTATATTTCTATATTTAAGTAAAACAAAGTTTCTCGACGTTTCGGGATCTAGAATCTGATCCCGTCCTCAAGCAAACTAATACCTAAAACATTTACCTAAAACACAATTAGAATATAATCTGGACTAAGCCGATATAAAACCGAAAACAAAAAAGATTAAATCAGTAAAAGCTGACAAACTAAAATCATTCTATAACAATTACACACACAAGAATCAAAACTCGTCCACACGACTAAACTTTTTCCACGGATTGAAACTTTTGACATGGATATGACTTTGCCCTATGACTACTAGAGCTATTGTATTGAATATATAAGAATAAGAATGTTTGGAAGAACTGAAAACATTCTTAAATTATGGTTCAAAATACCTTTCTGTCACTTTCTAAGCACCACGCGCCCTTCTTGTAAATAGCTGTTCTCAATGTGTAGTGTTATTGTAAATAGTAGTGTTTTAGTGTAATGTAAACAGTTGACGGCAATACTCAAGACCTGAAGATGTTTCCAAGCAACACAAAACGGCCGTGGTAAAAAAATTACTCCAGGATCCATTAACAGAAATGTATTTTAATCCATAATTTTGTTCTCCAAAGATCCAGAGGCTATTCACAATGAAATTGAAAACATTCCCTTTAGAGATTCGACGGTCTAACCTATTTCCCACTGGAAGCACTGTAACGAGTTTTAATATAAATTAAATATTGAAAATTATAATCTTTTACAGCAGTTGTAGTACCATTTTATCTCTTATAATATAAAATCTAGCTAATGTATTTTAAAGTAACCGTTCACAATACTCAACAATAGACAATCAATTCTTTTAATACAATCACTCACACGCGGGCTACTAAAATTATTCAATTAGTTTGTTGGTTGCGATTTTCCAGCTCACGGTTTCATTGGCTAAAACTAAATCTCCGGAAGACTGCTTCGAAATTATTTTCCACTTTAAAATTTAACATCTCATCGAATACTACGCGAGATTAACCAATTAATTGTACCATCAATGTTTTTAACAATAGGGGAGCGTGTTGCTTCTAATTTAGAATTGGTAGAAATTTGTGAAATTAATTAACTGACTGATGGAAAATATATGACATTATAAAAACGAATTAATGTTAGAACCTAAAATCTTTTTGGGATGTTTTCAAAATGGGTTTCGTTAGTTATGTTTTAGGAAATTATCAGTGTGTCGGTATCACAAATCATGATGATTAGTACTGATTAGTACTGTAATATGATTAATACTGTTCTAATCAGTATCGATCTCACTAAATCAGTAATCTATTAAAGTATTAAGTGGCCTTGTCATTCATTGTATAAGAAGCTGAAAGCGCAAAAATTAACTTTTTCTTATTCTTAGTTTATAGCTTATAATTTACTTGAACAATGGTTTACTCGAACTTGAACAATTTCACCTCAAATTATTACAAACAAATTCGTAATTCAAACTCCAAAGTATTTAAATATTTTTCAATTCAAGTTTATATTATACCAATTTATTAGGTAACCTAATTTATCACCTTACTTTTCCAAAATGGTGACATAGACTTTAAGGATAGCATGAATAAAAAATGAGTGTAAGAAAATTGTTGTATTTTGATTTTGTAGCCTTGTTACTGACTAAGGCTGAAATGTTCCTTAGACATGGCTGTTAATTTATACCCTGACATCCAATGGCATACCAGTGACCTACAGTTTAATGTGGGATCCCAACCTGTTTTGCCTCTGAATTACGAACTAGTCTAATTATGAGGATTAACGTAGTACTCCACTGAAGTGTGGACGCTAATCCACACCAGAGAATAACGCATCCACCGACCAACACTCATAACTATACACAATTATTCGTGATCTCCAAGTACGTTGGTTACAGGACACGCAACTGTCCCTTCATGACTTGGCACACCACCGACAAAAAATGGAGCAATGGCTAGCCAAGCAGAGCAAACTGAGAAGTCAAACCAACCACCCTCCACAGTCATTGATTTTACTTAAATTATAGTTTTTACTACATAAAAATAAATAAAGATAAAAATTCAATTGTATTTTTATGTTGTATACTTTGGTCTGTGAGTAGTGTTTAATTTTGTTTACCTAAGTTACATTTGAGCTGCATCCTATCTCTCTGAACTGTATATATTAAATTTTGAGAAGTTATACATGGGCGTAAGCTAATGAATCACTTGGCACACTAATATAGCAACATTTGTATATATAAGTCTACTGTGATAACTGTTAAATGTAATCAGATGTAATATTCACATATGAAATCATTTTTCAACCTTAATTGTGTGAAATGAATATGTTTTGGAAAAAACCAACCACCCTCCACTGTCATTGATTTTACTTTATACTACATAAAAATAAATAAGGATAATTATTTAATTTTAACTGGCTGGGTGGCTGAGTAATTATAGTACTATCCTTCAAATCCCAGCTCGCCTGATTAAATCCCAGAAGGGTCGAAACTGGACCTATTTATTTTTGGGATATATTATTAGTGAGGCTTACTAACGAGTCAATGTAAGGTAAGAAGTAACAAGACCAGACAGTTTAGACAGTTCCCCAACAAAACGTGAAAAATGTCGAAAGCCGTAGAAAGCAAATAACAAATCAAAATTTAAGGCTTAGGGTTATAGCAAGAGTGAAAATAAGGATAAAGCTCCACATTTGAAAGAGTTGCAAATGTGAAAGATTTGTCACTGAGTATGATAAATCTTGTACACGTGGAGAGTGGTGGTTGGAAATTACCCTCCAGGGGAACACACGGCAACATTGCTACACTTATCTTGCCCTCCGTACTGGGCCTTCATACTTGTAGCGATCTAAAGAAAAATTGAACGAGTTAGATGGTTTTCCTATATCATACTATCGGTTTTATCTTAAATAATTTGACTAAGAAAATTGGAAAGAAAATTGGACTTATCTACCTTTATCACCTCTGGATCTAAATTCTTTTTAATTTCTAAAGATAAATTGAACGAGTTAGATGGTTTTCCTATATTATATTATCGGTTTTATCTTAAATAATTTGACTAAGAAAATTGGAAGGAAAATTGGACTTATCTACCTTATCACCTGTGGATCTAAATTCTTTTTAATTTCAAATTTTTAATTGACGAAGCTCCATTAACGCTAATGGTCCATAATCTTTTGTACGAATTTGATCCTCAGCGGTGAATATCTGGACTAGAAACTCCGAGTAAATACACACACACACACACACACACACACACACACACACACACACACACACACACACACACACACACACACACACACACACACACACACGAACACCCACATACAAGAAAATGATCCACACAACATGCCATTTACAACGTCTATTGTTTTGGCCTTTGGGCACATCAAAACGAAAAAGTAACATGGTCTTGACCTTAAGTCATGACAAGATACCTCCGGTAATAGCCTTTTTCTCATAGGAAATTTGCTAATAACAAACTATCTTATGATATAATTAATTAATTTGTATTATAATTAATCTTAGCTGTTAAATTAATTCTTTAAACTTAAACCTTTGAAGGCGTTACAAAATGTCATTTAAAATGACATTTTAACCTCTAGTATCACTTTGCAAAAATATTTCTGAAAAATCAAATCCCAAAAAACAGGTTCTTTGATTTTTTGGAACTCAATTAGTACGAAGGTAAATTAATTGTTAACATTTTGACATGGATATTTGTTAGCTCTGGGATGTGTTAGTGATTTTTAAGATGGAAAATATGTAACAGGTTTCCATAGAAACTGCCAGGGCTATTGTATTGAATTTTTAACATAAAAGAATAAGAACAGCTGTTTAGATGAATTGAAAACATTCCCTTCAGACATATCCATGATCTAACATATTTCCCACAGGGAAGTAAATACGAGTACAAACATTTTTCCAAGCACATTATGAATTTTGTCAATTAAGTTATCTAACCAATGATCTAGGAGGTAGTGATACCACCTAATTATCGACAGCAAGAGGGGGGGTATAGGTGCCCCGGAGTAATCTGGCTAATGGTTTTCATTGGCTGAGCTCTATCAAGGCGGATAAGCGTCATGATCGGATAATAGAGTAGGCAGGCTCTGCCTCCGTGTGCATGTAGCCTAACATGTTACCCCACATATCTCGGCCACCTGCATAATATCTTCTCAGATAATGTTTTCTCTCACATGGGGAAACAATTAGATGGGGAAAAATTCCATCAAACAGCAAAATGCAGTAATGACAAATGCGTGTAGAGCACGACAACCGAACCGGTAGCTGGCGCGTCATTGGCAGGGCGTGCACAGTACGTCATTCGGGGTTAGAGATGTTTTTGTTTACAGGATCAACAAATCACTATTATCCTTTTTTTACCGATCAGACTGGATGAAAAGCTATTTCTAGGACTAAAAAGACCCACTGGACGATATTAAAAAAGAGAGCAGCGTAATGAAAAATGTTTATTTACGGAATTATAGAGCATTTAACATTAAATAACTATGTGAGTTTACAAGGTGGAAGCGCACGTCAAAGTGATATGTCATCAGGTTGTTGGCAACGACCTTCCTTGCTGAGACGATAAACACATGAATTTAACGCTCCAGCCATTCAATTTGGTTCCTTTATAACTGCGGCCTTGTGTTTGAAATGGAGCATTAATTCAGGACGAGGCTATCACCAACTGCATTAGAGTTGAGTTTTTTTCTATCTTGATTTAACTGTAGTGAAGTGATAGCGATAATAACTCACAGGAAAAGTACAATACAATTTTAAAACTGCAAAAAACTTCAAAATCTTAATACAGAAATTTCTATCATAATCACACATAATAACATAAAATAGTTAATTTTTTAAGATAAACCATTTTAAATCGTACTTTTACAAAAATCAGATACATTTATTTTAAATATTAAAAAATATTGAGTAGGCCTCTAAAAAAATCAAAACTAAATAAAATAATGGCATGTTTAATTAGGAAATTTATACAAAATTATAAAACATATCAATCAGAAAAATCCTTAAGTGTAACGTATTCCTTCAGCAATGTAAAAGGAAATTATGTTTTAACAATGAAAGCAATGAGAATTGACAGAATGACTCAGAACTCCATTAGTGTAAAGAAATTAGGAAGCCCATCAGAAGAGTTCTTAACGCTGTCATTCCACACTTCACAAGAAATCCTTTTCCTACAAATAATAAAGTGACAGTTCCATTATGCAAAGGTAGCAACATTAATCGTGCTGAGTGGCGAGGGGGTAGAGCTTTGATTGCCGAATGGAAAATCACAATAAAATTTTGAAATTCTTTGATTTCTGTAAACAGCCATGGGAATGTGTAACTAAGTAATTGGGAGTTTATAGAAAAGGGATTTGTAAGGTTCTTGCGTACCAACAAACATTACCTTGAAATCAAAATGCTTGCTTGTTGGGACTTTAAATGGACTTCAAATTCTCACTTTATGATTTAGTAACACGTGTTTTAGTATAAATAGTGTGTAGAAATTAAAGTAAACTTATTTTGCAGCTGATTTCAAATACAGGTAAAATTTGAAACGGTTACGCATAGCTGTGAACAATTATACATTAGATTATTTTATTACGTGAAAAAAACTTTTCCATATAGTTAATTAAATTTCCCTTAAACATAGCCACCAATCAAATTCCCTTAATGAAATTATTACTGCAGGAGCTGTCCATTGTTGCTAGTTGTTGAGAGAGCCAGAATCAATAATTAGAGACTAGTGATTTGGGGGGGGGGGCTCCAAGGCTTGTTTTGCCAACAGCGGGAGACAAATGATAGAAGTAACAGGTTATGATGCATAAATATAATATTTCATTTATAAATTACAAACGTATAGTATTTAAATGTTGAAACATTAATCTGTATTTTAGAAATTATTTTGTAAATGAAATAATTTATGTCGATTATTGGTGTGTCGAATTTTCATTTCTGTACTAAAAAAAGTTTGTCTGAACCATTTAACATAATTATGTTTTATCTCAAACTATTCACAGAAAACTTTACTTTAATACATGCTTTAAACAAATACATTTTAGACGCAAATTAAATACTGAAAGATTGGAATATTTAATTTCTTCCTTATATTCCATACGTTTCTACTAGTTTTATTCTGGTAATATTTGTCAATTATCAATGGTTTTAATCTAACCTTGGTCAGAGCATACTAGTGATATTCGATAAACTTTGAAAATATGTTTTCCAATATGAAAATTACCAGTACAGGACACCCCCAGGGCTCTGTTCTTGGACCACGTCTTTTAATTTTCACTTTAAAAATCTGGGCAGCTGTATTTTGAATGCCCACTTTTCTTTTGATAAAGCCTCTTCAATTAAGAACCTTACTACGCGAGAAATGAAAATTATGTTTTTATCGAAATTGTAATGATAGATGGTTACAGAGAAAAAAATATTCCTTAAAATATATCTTACTTCCCCAAGGAGTATAATTGTCAGGATGGTTGTCAGATGAGTATAACTTTTGCTTTTGATTGTTTCGAATCTCACATAAACTATACAATTCGCAAGATGAGTTCATTATTGATTTCCAAAAGCTGTCATATTTGATGCAACAACGATTTGTTTCGTACAACACAATTTATAAAAATTTAAACCTTTATTGTAAGGTTTCGATTTAGAGTTCTAGAAACATAAAAAATCCAAAGTAAAAGAGTAGTAACATAGATGCTTGTAAAAGTAAATCACAGAGAGTCTTGCAAGCAAACTTTAAAAAGCCTGAAAATCATGCAAAGTGTAAAGAATTTATCATTTTTTAAACCCATATACTCTTCAATCTCTTCCAGCCTTTTACTCCAAATCCTAACAGCAACCTTACCACACTTCAGTCTTAACAACTATTGTACATGTTGCTGTAATTATCTCTATAAATAAAGTTTAAATATAATTAAATATTTTAATATTATTTAAGTAGTTTATTCATGAAGTGCCTATTCGTATTTACCTTTAAAAACGACATAATAAAATACGCTATAGACTTATAACAAATATGGTAAAATTAATTAATTGCTGACCTTAAAACGTAAAATTTGTGTATTAAAACAGAAATGCTTCAGAGTTTGTAATATAGAATTTATAGCTTTACATGTAAGATGGAGGGTGACTATTAAGGTTGAACAGTTCAAGTGATCGTTACTAGTTTTTCGTTCACCTGCTTCAGTTTCTAGTGATGAACAACGAACAGCCCTTGAAACGTATGGATAGGATCTGGGATATAAATAGAACGACCATTAACCCAGATTACGGGACAAAGATGACTTCAAGACCTTCCAATTAAACTGTAATGCATATTATTTTAATCCTTAACTATAAGTATGGCACATTCTTTCCTCAAAATCTTCTAGAAAATAACTCAAAATAATTAATTTTTACCTAAAAACCAACTGATTTCATAGTAAAAAAAGTTCCATATCCAACTCCAGGAAATCTTCATATGTTCATTAAATTCAATCTAAAATTAAAAGTCCCAACCATATAAGAGTAGAGATTAACAAAAAAACGAAACAGTTTTTAATCCATAAAAATAAAATATAGTTTGTCCTGTACATTGCTAGAAATAGTGATATATTTTGTTATCTTTCCGTTTTACACCCCAGAAAACCGTAAAGGGTCTTATCTATCTTTCTGTTACGCTAAACAAGGTTTTGTAACGTTTCATCATGAAAATGGGAGCACTACGATGTGGAAAATCTTTGTTGTTTAATACCGTTTTGAGAAAGTTTTTGTTTATTTCAAATTGATCTATAACCTATTACAATAACAAGGCTTTAAGCGTCACCAGAAAAATGTGACATATCAACGTGATTAACAGCAATAAATTACCAGCTGTTAAATTAAAAGCATTATTAGTTTTGACATGAATATGTCTAAGCTGTGGGGAGAGGGGATTGCAAATCCGTCAGACCAAAATTTGAAACGGAAGTGACGTCATAAGGTTATAAGGACAGCTTTTTAGTGGTACTGAAAACATCCCCTTTAGATATACCCACAACAGTATGTTATAAAGTTACCTTAAAATAAACCTTATTTAACAATATGATTAAATGATACGAATTTTCAATTTTGCTATAATTTATCCAGTTACAAAAATAACACTGTATAATTGAGCACTATATAATTTAATAGTTTGTTTAAAATTGAGTTATTTTCATAACAGACATATATTTAGTCAAAATAAGTACCTAGCTTCTCAACACTAAATCATACAACACTACAAATAATTTCTCGTAACTAAGGACAAGAGCGTATGCAATTGTTTCACGTGCGAGATGATAATTGATTTGATAGTTCGTGTTTGGATTTAGTACCTCAACAGCTCTTTGGTTTGGGTTATCAACAATATTTTTAGTACTCAAGTAGCAGGAGAGCAGGAGACCACACTTATTCAGCGCGCTGAGACAGTTAGGTTTGTATTGGTTATTATAAATATTTTAATAAAACCTTCCGTAGTTTGTTACAAATATAACGATACTAGATCTTACCCCAGCTGAGCATAGGGTACATCGTCGTCATAGCGCTCCATAAAATATTTTACTATTAATTATGTTGTTCTTTATGGTATTCGGCAACTACCTTGCGTACCTTGGCAGAATTATGACTCATCTGATATTGTTATTTGTAACGTACTGAGGAAACGTCTACTGAACTATGACGTCACTAACCAGATGACGTCACTGTTTAAAATCTTGGTCTCGCAAATTGACAAGACCCTCCCCCTCAGAGCTAAGAAATATCCATGTCAATATCGTAGTAGGACTGCAAAATTACTACACTAAGTTGTTATTTACTAATGATAATGGGATGGTATATACCCAATACTCATTGAACATGCATTTAATCAACTACAGCTGTTTATTTCCGCTCCTAGCTGGAAGCATTTCCGTTCCTTAGCTGAGAATCGTTACTTGTAAGACACTCAGCTGATTAAGAAACCAGACATTTTCTAGGTAATGTGATGAAAAATAAATATATCTCCTTATTGACAAGTTAAACGAAGATGGCATACGGTGTGCTAATGTAACGTATAAAAAATGGTTACCGTATATGTATGTCCCATTTATTTTGATAAGCAATCAGAAACAAATTGATTTTAATATATTTTTCTTGAATTTGGGATTTCGTTTTTATTTTGATGGGTATTTTCTATGCCAACTGCATTCAGTCAGAGGTTTTACAGTATATAGTACACAGTTTTTATGCAAAATTCAATTTTTATAATTTAATTATCTGCATAAAATGTGTTAATATATCTTTCAAGCTATTTGTTATTCGTTATTTCCTATTAGCTTTTTAGTGTATTAATTGAAACATATTTTAGGACATTGTGATTAAAGCTCATACAAAATAAAATAAAATAATAAAATGAAAAATAATGTAAAACATTTAAGTGAATGGCTACGGTATTACTTTCTTTTTCAACTAGAGGAATAAAAAAATTCCAGGTGTGGCTGATATGTGGCTTTTAAATGTCACTTTAAACCCCAGGGAACTGTCGCAAACAGCTCGCCAGGCAGTGGATTAAGTCCAATGGGATTCCACGAATCCACTCTTTTGAACGAGGAAAATCAATAAATGTCCAAAGCTTTACAACATTTTGGAATTTTTATTTACGTATCGAAATCAAATTTTGTGATATATCAATTTGTTCTTCACCCAATATTACCTTTGTAACAGTTTTATTTTAATATATATTATTGTGGGGCGATCGAAAATAACTACTATATTATAAAGTCATTGCTTTAAGTACAAGGTAATTAGTTAGAAAATTTGACGTTTTTCGTGTAAGGAGTGTACAAAAACTCCTTATATTTTTTAGCTAAAATTTTGGAAACATGGACATGGAATAACAGACCTGTATCACGTAACATATGTGAAATTTCGAAATAAAAGAAAAGATTTGTATACTACAGGAAACCATTTTTAACGTCACATTTTTGATCCGATAATCTTATCAAATATGTCATTTTGGAGGTATAAAAATGTATAACAATTTACAAAAAACAGAATTTTTATTTTAAACAAGTCAATGAGGAAGCTTGCATAAACCAATCACATGTGCGTAAAAATAAGCGACACCAGCGCTGACCTAGCGGATTTCAGTTGTCCCTAACGACACTCACACCGCATTAAATAAAAGTTGTGTCTTGCTCAATGGTTCAAATAAAATAACTTCTGTTTATAGCTTAAAACAACATATATTGGAATAAAAAAAAATTATTTCCCCATAAGATTAAGATGGGAAATTTGAAGGCGTTTATGATCTTTTTAATGCTATCTACCAGTCTGCTATCATACCACAAGAGTGGCTTCAATTAACTTTGTGCTTCTTTCAAAGAAAAATAATGCTAAGGAATGTGCTGAGCATAGAACTATAGCCTTGATGAGTCACACCCTTAAGGTATTCCTCAAAATCATTCATAAAAGAATTTTTAATAAGTTAGAGGCAGATATGAGTGACACACAACTGGGTTTTTGAAGTGACCTTGGCACAAGAGAAGCATTGTTTGGAGTAAGTGTATTGATGCAAAGATGCCTGGATGTAAATATGGATCTGTATATGTGTTTTATTGATTATGAAAAAGCCTTTGATAAGGCACGGCATGACAAACTGTATGAAATTCTCAAAGGTAAAAATATTGACAGTAGAGATAATTACCAATTTATACTGGAATCAAACAGCAAAGATCAGAGTTGAGAATGAGATGACTGGGGAGATGAAGATTTGTCGTGGTGTTCGGCAGGGATGTGTCCTTTCACCACTCTTGTTTAATGTCTACAGTGAAGCCATTTGTCAAGAAGCTTTAATGGAGCAAAATGTTGGTCTTTCTATAAATGGAGTAATTATTAATAATTTACGCAATGCAGATGACACACTTCTGATAGCGGGAAGTGAAAATGAGTTGCAGCAATTACTAGAAAATGTGAATATCTACAGCAATAACTATGGGTTGAAGCTAAATCTTAAGAAAACCAAGTGCATGATCGTCTCGAAAAAGCAGAGAGTGCCAGTTAATATTGTAGTGGACAATACAACTATTAAGAGAGTCACAGCATATAAGTATCTTGGAGCATGGATTAATGAAGTGAACGATCAGACCAGGGAGATCAAAGGACGAGTGGAAATAGCACGACAGGTGTTCATAAAAATGAAAAGATTTCTGTGTAGCCGAGATATTAAACTGGAACTTAGAATACGCATGCTGCGTTGTTATGTGTTTTCTACATTGCTGTACGGCATGGAAGCATGGACTTTGAAAAAGTCAAACCTCAAAAACATCGAGGCATTTGAAATGTGTGTGCTATAGGAGGATGCGGAGAATACCATGGACAAGAAAAGCGACAAATAGGGATGTACTGGCAAAGGAATGTGAAGTTGTTGCGACTATAAAGAGAAGAAAATTGCAATATTTGGGCAATGTAATGAGGGGTGAAAAGTATGAGCTGTTGAGACTTATCTTGCAAGGAAGGATCATGGGAAAGAGGAGTGTGGGTAGAAGAAGGATATCCTGGCTGCGTAATTTAAGAGAATGGTATGGCTGCAACTCAAGGGAACTATTCAAGGCTGCAATCAATAAAGTGAGAATTGCCGTGATGATTTCCAACCTCCGATAGGAGAAGGAACCAGAAGAAGAATGATATAGATTAATGGTAAAATCGTCACAAATATTATTCGACTCTCCTATTTTAGGCCAAAAGAACCAGTATACCAAGTTTCAGCATCTGAAGTAATTTTGAAGGGGGAGGATTAGTGATGAGTGAGTGAGTAAGGGCTTTGATGTTTACGCACACATATTAGGAGTACAATACATTGACAATTTATGCCAATTTGACCAATTTATAAACATCTACGGAAGTCTAAGTTTCTCTTCCAGTGTATATATTTTTATAGTATTCTTATTTTATTTATTTGCCGCTGCTAATCCCAGACGTGTCTAGTCTCAAGCAAAGGTGGAAGTAATAATAAGGTAATTGGTGCAGTTTATTTCTTTAGTTATCTTTAGTATGATAGTGATCATACCAACCAACGTTTGGCTTTGGTGACAGCCAAAGAAAAGAATGGTGTTTTTTTGGTATTATGTGTTTTTTTGAAAATTTTAAGTGTAAAATTTTTGAAGTGTGGATTCACGTCGTGGCTTATAATTCTTCCACCGTCTCTTATAAAATCTGGAGGGACAGAATTAGGCCAGGATCGGCGTGACTAAACAATAGCGGTATATCACCCATCATCGGTATTCAAGGGCTCTCAGCCTTGACTGCTGGCCTCCGTTCGCCGGCTTAGTCTAATTTTATTTTTTATTTTATATTAAGTTAAATTTCTTTAAATTACATGTGACTCTTCCATGTTTGAAACACTTGTCAGCGGGGATCAATAACATCATAATGAAAAATTGGTATTCTATTTATTACAATAAAAAAAGCCCTTAATAATAAAAATATTATGGATTTTGTATACAAAAATAATAGTAGGGGTAAGGGTAGGCACTATGGCTTATTACCAAAAACCACAAATGAGGTTAAAATATTCTCTAGTACATAATCCAAAAAAATAACTTCGTGACAGCATTATGCGTGTTGGTTTTACTATACGATGAATTAAAAACTCACGTCTTCCAACACTACCTAATATATTTACACTTATATTGTAATTATATACAAACGGTAAATATATACAAAAGTTTTTAAATTGGCAATCGGTGTGTTCAGTCACACCGGACATCATCAGGCCCGAACGGAGACTGAAAGAAACAAGATGGCGTCCCTGCTTAAATACTATTGGCTACTGGAAGTTCCTGTCATGGCGTCGTAGGTAGCATTTATTGGCTGGCTGAGTTCCGGAAACAGATTTTTATACGTTCTTGCAGAATCGCTTGACGATTGCAAACAAGAAAATGTTTCTTACAGGCAACTATTATACAGCTGACTGGAATCAACTGCTACTACTTCAACTTCGGCCATTTTATTTTAATCTTGTTTTCGATTGAACAAGATGTCTCAATTTATCAAACTATGGAACCCAGTTTTTATGGGTTTAGGGGGACATTGACTTATACAAGCCATTGTAATGCTTTCAAATCGGGTGAAAATCCATTACGGTTTTTAGTCTCCTTCATATACGATGTGGAGAAAGTATTGTTTTCGTAAAAATTTTCGTATTTAAGTTTATTTTCTGAGCCCAAAAAAGTTTTTTTAACTAGTTTCTGTCCCCATATGTACAGACTCTGAGACCACACTAGTTGTATGAATTTATGAAATTTAGTTACATTGGTACACTTTGGCTTTGCATCCAGACCTTTTTAAAATTTTGTCCTTTTTGTCACATAAATTCAAACAATTCATAAGTAATGCAATTTAGAAAAAATATTACACACACACAAACACACACACACACACACACACACACACACACACACACACACACACACACACACACACACACACACACACACACACACATTGGTGTATATATATATTCGTATTAAAATAACTATTCATGTAACTGATATATTTTCAGAACATAAGGAGGATGGAGGGATGCAAGCTTTGATACTTAAATTAACATGATTTCAATTATCATATGATCTTACTAATAGACGTCATCTGAAACTATACTTTGATTCAACGTCAACAAAACAAGGGTATTCACCCCAGCAATATTCTAGGGGTAAGTGATAGTTGAGGACAGGTCGGTTGAGGTTGGTGACAGTTAACCTCAAATACCTGGTAAGTGAATCCCGGTTACCGTAAAGCGGGGGGGGGAGGGCGGTAGTCTCCACTAGCATCATAGGATGTAATCTCCAGGATTATTATGGCACAGTACAAGACCCTGATGCGATTATAACAATCTCACTATTAACTATGAAACCGACGTTTTAGTTAGACATTGTGGACGAATTATTTGAAAATATTTTGTGGGAATAAGTGAGTTCAACATTTATTAAAATAACTTATTTTTTCTTTATCCGGAAGGAAGCAGTTGTCATCCTTCTTTTATTGTTACCTTCCTCTCACTCTCAGGAATGCCCTGTATCCGCAAATGGTTGATATTTGTACTTCGTTCGATTGCCGTTGATTTAGAGAATAAGTTTTACTTCAACTTTATATCTCTATCGCTTAGTTCACAACTAGACTGGGACGGTGGCGACGTCCTGTAATCCAGCTACTTGGAGGTCACGAATTGTGGATAGTTGTGCGCAATGGTCGGTTGGTGTAGTGTTCTCTTGTGTGGATTAATGTCCGCACTATTGAATACTAAGATAATCCGCAAATACCATCCTAATAATTAGACCAATTGGTAATTCAGAGGCCGTGGTTTGGTTCCACGTTAAACTGTAGGTCCCTTAGTTGCCATCGGCTGTTGGGCTATTAATTAACAGTCCTGTCTAAGGAACATGTCAGCCTTAGTCAGTAACAAGGCTACAAGATCGTGCCACAATCATCCCACAATCATTTCTGATTCATACTTGGCTTAAAATACCTACCTGGGTAGGTCGCCATTTCAAATGGTAATCTAATCTAATCTAAATAATTATCATTTATAAACTAGACGCTTATTTAATTCACCAACCAAAATGTAACATTAATAATTTCAATAATGACAGAGTAAATTTGTAAAACAAAATATTTACAAAATAAAACAAAATAAATCTGGACCCAGTCACCATTTGTCATTGGGCTACTAATTAATGATGCTTCCTAACAACAGGTCGACGTTAGGTAGTAACAAGACCGGGGTTTGGACCGTTCCCCATCAAAACGTTAAAAATGCCACTGGCGTAGAAATACACAAAATAAAATAAAACTAGTTTGAGATATCATAAGTAGGACACCCGGTATAGTAATAGAACTATTATACTTTTATATATGCATTTCAATTATTTTGAATTGGTACAGACATTAATATTATGTGTACTAGGTTTTATTAATATATGAGTTTTCGCCATAACATAACATATTATGCTTTACGGGTTGAATGTCCCAATCCCTTCTCACTATAGCAAGGGAAAGAGTCAACTGATGAGCCGTGAAGACTGGAAGTGGAGGGTTTTTGTAAAAAAATAAACTAAAACTAATAATAATGGTTGAGGTACAGTGACATACAATGTCCATAGTGGCAGAAACAATAGTTAAGGAGACGGAATCGGTTTCAATATAGTTGAAAAAGTAAAGGTCGTAACAGTGTTGAAGGAACAGTCAGAATCCTTTAGTAAAGTAATAACGGTGTCGGTGGTACAGTCAGATCCTATACCCTTGACACCAAAAGGTAGTAATGTTGTGGAAGGTACAGTGAAATCAAAATATACTCTTGACACCAAAAGGCAATTATATTGTTGAAGGTACAGTCAGATCCTATACCCTTGACACCAAAAGGTAGTAATGTTGTGGAAGGTACAGTGAAATCAAATACCCTTGACACCAAAAGGTAGTAATGTTGTTGAAGGTACAGTCACATCCAATACCTTTGACACCAATAGGTATAAAAATTGACGAAGGCACAGTCACATACAATACCCCTGACACAGTGGGGTAATAACATCGTCGAAGGTACAGTCTCATCTAATACCCTTGACTCAGAAAGGTAGTAATGTAAATGTAGTAATGTATTAGTTAAATGTACAGTCTCATAAAACAAACCTTTACACAATTATTGGTAATCGGTTTTTTATTTCCCATAAACCTTAGGAGCGAAAGATTTCATAACTTACCACCAAACTTTAAGTAGTGTCACTTACTGTAGTGTTTATAGTTAATTTATAAGCACTACATGTTTATATTTTAATGAAGTTTGTTAGTATACTATGTGAGATGAAATCAAAAGTGTATTTCAATGCAGTTTTATTTTTTAGAACATCGAGTCATATTAGCTTGTATAAATTTATATTTTATCTTATATTCTGTTAATATTTTACAATGATTATTTTATTCACCTGGATATTAAAATTTTACTAATTATTTATAGAATAATTTACGACTGAACTGAATTGAATGGCTGGTTTTTGATTTACCTTTTTCTATAAAAATATAACATAACAAGCTTAGCTAATTAACTCCCTTGAAAAAAAACTAACTATAGAAAACAGTTTTAGTGTAATGCTTTTTCAGCTCGCTGACACAACATTCTTTATAAAAAGTTTGAAAGAAAGGACGAAAACGTTTTCAAACTGTTTAAATATTATTTTCATTTAGTTTGTAACAAGGTTCACTAATTCTTAATTTTTATTCTTCCTTCAAAAAAGTATAACAGCGGGTTTGTGTATGTGAAACACTTTGTCTCTACGTCGATAACACATGCTTATTGTTCCCTGTTTTGATCCCTGGAGTCGATAATTAGTTGCGGGGGAGGCAAAAGGTTGCTGTCGCCTGGGGCTGTTTCCCACTCAACCCTTAAACCTCATTACCCAGTAAATGTAGCTGAACTGTGAACATTATGGTCATGAACTTGTACAATTTTACGTAAAATTGTCACAACCTATAAATGTTATACAGGGTGTTTCAGAATTCCCTACCAATACTTTAGGGCATTGTTCCTGGGTAAGAAACATATCTAAATATCATATTTAAATTGTTCGGAAGTCCTTAGTTACTCACACAGCCTCCATTTTGTTTTTCACTTATAATATTTTTAACTTTATTCACATTCCTTGAAATGCACTGCAACTAAGCTCTAGTGGTCACCTATCACTAAAGCTACTATATCTCAGTTAATATTTGTCTAGTTTAAAACAATTGGGTGTCAATACATTTGTAACTACATTACCTAAAAAAATTCTTGTAAATTTTCTTTTAATCAACGGTTCAAGAGTTATTTGAGAAACAAAATTTTAAATGACCGCCATTTTGTTTTATGAATTTGAGAAATTGTCATAATTTTTTGTAGCTTTTTCTGTTTGCCATAAATGTTTGTAAAAGTTTCAATTCCGTACGTTTAACCATTATTCAGAAAAAATAGTATAAGTGAAAAAAACAAAATGGAGGCTGTGTTAGTAACTAAGGACTTCCGGACAATTTAAATATGGTATTTATATATGTTTATTACTCAGGAACAATGCCCTAGAGTATTGGTAGGGAATTCTGAAACACTCTGTATAATTTAAACCCTAAAGTATTTAAATAAGTCAAGGTAATTTTAAAGTCAACGTAATTTATTTCCTTACCTTTCTGAAATGGTAACCTACAGTAGGTAGTAACCTACTTTAAGAATAGTATGAATAAAACTTCAGTGTAAGATGATTGTGACACAATCTTGCAGTCTTGTTATCAACTAAAGCTGACATGTTCCTAAGACATGACTGGTAATTAGTTTACCCCAATAGTAAATAACATCTGATACCTACTGCTTTACATGGGATACGAACCATGATTTATTTTGAATTAAGAACTGGTCTAATTATGAGGATGAGCTAATGAAATATTCTTTAGATTTTTAAGGAATATGGGCGTATTTAGCATCTAACACAGAATATGACCTATAAGAAACTTTAGGACGTTCTTGAAAAATAACTTAGACAAATAATAAAATAGCTTCGAAAGGTACATTCTGTGTAAAGATTTAACTTTTTAAGTTCTTTTTCTAACAGATTCCTGGAAAATAAACATATCATGGTGCAAGTGCTAAACCTCTTTAAGAGTAATAGAGGTTGTAGTTTACATTCTACACGAGGTAAACATCTTTCTCAAACGAGGGGATGTTTTTCTACTCTACCTCAACACGTGTAGATGTGCCTTTAACACCACCCACATCTCTTTTTGATCCCCTTGAAAACTTTGCATATTTAAATAGGTTAATTTTTCACACATATTTTACGTAGTCCTTTATGGTCTAAAGTGACACATTTTTATAGTCACGTAAAATAACACGTTCTTTAACAGTACACATAGTTAAAACGTTAGAGCTAACAATAAAAAACCTGTAATAACAAAATTGCTTCTACGGTGCATTAAATCAAATTTATTTTACATTTCATATGTTCTTCCATAAATTTCAACTTATAAGCGTAGAATAAAAAGTGAATATTCAGTTATTAAATAAATAGTACTGCTCATTTTACAGAATAGGAAATAATAAAGTTTATTATGTTGAATGTTAAATATATGATTTTATTAAGATACTGTTTACATATGATGAGCCAAGTATGAATGAAAAATGAATATAAGATGATTGTGGCACGATCTTGTAGTCTTGTTACTGACTAAGGGTGACATGTTCCTTAGACAGGACTGCTAGTTGGCCCAACAGCCAATGACATCTAAGGGACCTACAGTTTAACGTGGAATCAGAAGCACTTTTGCCTCTAAATGTCGAACTGGTCTATGAGTATAGTCTGTGCAATAAATACTTAAACTACTTAAGACGTTTATCTGAAATGGTGACCTACCTAGGTGGTTGCTTTTATGAATGACAAATAAGAGAAAGATGATTATGGCACGATCTTGTAGTCTTATTACCGACTAAGGCTGGAATGTTCCTTATACAGCACTGTAATAAGTCTAATAGTGAAACACTAACAGTCAAACAGCTAATGAGGACCTATAGTGTAACGTGGGATGAGAACCAAAATGTTTCCTCTGAATTAAGAATTGGTCAAATTATGAGGATGGTCTTTCTGGCACCAGAGAATATCACATCTACCAACCATAGTTTATAACTAACCACAATTCGTGACCTTCAACTAGCTGGATTACAGGACACGCCACCGTCGGGTATACACTTATTACGTCTAGGTTCACTTAGAACCAAAAGGAAAACTACAGTAAAAGTGTTGAAATTTCAATGGCATATGTTTTGGCTGTGGGGGAGGGGATATAGGCTATTCGGAAGACCAAGGTTTTAACCGGGGACGTCATACGCTTAGTGACGTCATTAAGGATTTATTTCATTGAATGATTTAGTTATGTTTGGAGTTTAAATTTCTTGTGATGATCTGTGATTGTAATTGTATTTGAAATATTTTTGTTAGTGCAGGGTAATTAAAATAAAGCATGTATAATTCCAGTATAACAGCCAATAACGGATAACCTTGGTCAGACCTTGGGCTGATTCTTATGTCTCGTTGCCTAGCAACGGTCAGATAGCTGACACATCACCAACATCGCTTGTTTACTCCTACTGCTGATTATCAGCATGAAATAATTACAATTAGTTTGTTTTATTTTGGAAAGTATATTTTAAATTGAATTTCATTTATAAAATGGAACATTTAATTTAATTTTTATATATGTGTATTAATCAATTTAAAATTTAATCTTAACTGTCAAAACTTTTTTTGCTGGTTCAAAAAATATAAAAATATTGAAGGGGGGAAAAGGGATTAGCATATAGCATAATATGCCTTTGTGTTAAAATTTGACGTATTATTTTATCATTAAAATGGTTTTTTTGATAAAGTTTATGATTTTCCATAAATTTTTGAGAGATGAACAAACATTGTTTTAATAATTTTTTAAAAATCTAAAATAGTCAAGTTTGAGTGAGGCATAGAAATATTATTAAAATAACTTCATAAAAATGTATGAATAAATATGATCCGATAGTGATAATTATATGAAAGTCATAAACCTGAGTCTTTTTCAGCGTTGGATTATTTTATAAAAGCTAATTGATTTAGCCAATCAATTTGTGAATAAATTATTTCTTTTAAAAACGTAATTTCTTTTTTGTACCAAAATTATTTATGATTTTAACAAATAACAGTGTGTTTACTTATTAAAATGTCAATGAAGGGGAATAACAAAGATTTCAACTTACCTTGCAAATATGGTTTGCCTAAAGTACAAAGTCTGACAGATATTTTGACGTACGTTTATCAAAGTATCTAGCTTTTGCATTTAAGCTATAGATTTGTTTTTAGTTATTACTAAAAACATTCGTAAAATTTTGATCCTATATGCATGTTAAGTAGATATCTTTTAACAATTTCTTTTAGCTTTTGACGTTTTTTTATTAACGATAAGAGAAGTATATAATACGATTTGGTTATACAAATTATTTCTATTTATTTAGAAGCCTGAATGGTTTGGTATTTTTAAAGCTATAGTCTTTGCGATCAATTTTGGAATATTCCTAAATATGCTGCAAGAAATATGCTGCATGTAAAGAACTAAAAGATTATAGAGAGAGTGAAAGAAGGCAATGCTTGCTATTGGTTGTTGATGCTGATGCTGTAGTTGCTAGGCAACGGATCAAAGGTCGTGCGGACAGTCGCCACCGTATCTTCTTAATGATAGAAGGTAATGCATGTCATTGGTCTAATCTAATCTTGGGTTTCCTATAAAGTGTTATTGTGGTATAACGTGTTAGCTAACTGAAAATGCCTTTGAGGTAGACAAAAAAATGGTTGGATTAGATTATTGAAATGGTGACCCTACCACAAAGTAGGTATTCTATGCCAAGTTTGAATGAGGATTGAGTGTAAGATGATTGTGGTGCGATCTTGTAGTCTTGTTACTGACTAAGGCTGACATGTTCCTTAGACAGGTCAGTTAGGCTAATTAATAACCCAACAGCCGACGGAAACTAAGGGATTTACAGGTTAAAATCCATTACAGCCCAGCGTGTCCAAACGGACTCAGTTGCAGGGTAATTTTGACGGTGGTCGTGGGTAATTTATTTCCATTAATTTTTAGGTTGGTCAACCTTATTCTGGTTCCATATGTTCCTAGCCTTCAATTTATGTGACTAGTTGGCGATTTGAGTTTGTTAGTACGATTGGTAAATCGATTATATCTATTGATTGTCTGCGTCTGGTACTTTTTTACACGAAAAACATGGACAAAGCTGAAAGGTAAGTGTAACCCTGTTGATTATGAGTTAATTGATCACTGAAAAATCAATCAAATAGAAAATTTTATTACCTTATTTTCATGACGACGTAAACATTGGTGTGTCCATATGGACACGCCAGGCAGTAGTGAAATATTTTTGTGCCAATATTACTTTACAATTGCTGTTTATCATCTTGTAACTATATTATAACCTATCAAAATCCAGCCCAACCTAACCTAACTTATCATAAATTACTATACTTACCTATTTAGTCATCTTTACTTACCAATCTACTACTTATCTACCTATATCTACCCACCTACAAAGAAACATACCTATACCTATCTATCTATTTACTTATTAATTCGTTGTTTCAGATTGCAGCTTCTTTGGATCGAGGTTTGACTGTGGAGCTTTCTACATATTATGGGGGGGGGAGATTATGCTGACGACCCAATGGAGGGCAGCACTTGCACCAGCCCCGGAACCAGACAAAGCCAGCTAGATACTGTTTATATTGCTCCTCCCAAACCAGCACTCCATATTGATGGGGATTCAACTGACGAAGACGCGGGTGGTATAGGTGACAACTTGAATGCCAGACAACATTATGCTCAGGCTGAAATTAGATTCAAAGACGACAGGGACGATGCTGTAAACTTTGTAGGGATTCCCAATAAAGAAGTACCATGTCATAACATGGTACAAAGGAAGCTTTGAATCTTCAACCATATCCAGCTACGTCCTTCGATAAATATAAACATTTCTCATCTATTTAATTATTTGAGTTGTTTATTGACGAAGAAATAATTGAACTTCTCCAAGCTGAATCCAACCGTTATGCTATATACAGAAACGCAGAACACCCTAATATTATATCTGATGAAATCAGGCATTTTTTGCTATATTGAGCCTAAATAAGGAAGAAAAATGTCTAAGCTCGATTTTCGCCGTGCAGTAGTACAGGTTTAACTGAGACGATGTGGAACTGAGGGGAAAATGGGCTGGAAGACCATCAGCTCACATAGCAGATCTTATCGTAGTAAGATCTTTTTGTGCCAATATTACACTACAATTGCTGTTTATCACTTAGTAACTATATTATAACCTATCAAAATCCAGCCAGACAACAGTTTAGCGCGTCCGTATGGACACACCCTTTATCGGACTTCCGATAATAGTTTACCAAACCACTGCCTCTGAATTACGAACTGGTCTATTTATGAGGATGGTCTTTGCAAATTTACGTAGTATTCAATAACGCGGATGTTAATCCACACACGTGATGATGCTGTAGTTGCTTAGCTTCGAATTAAAAGTTGTGCAGACCTCCATTTCATGTTAATTATTCATATTAACTTACATATAAAATAAAAATTTGTATAGTGTATAAGTCAAAGCTTGTAAATATTACGTCAATATCGTCGAAGACTAGTTGGAACATACTTTGGAAGATCCAAGTCGGATACCTCCAATTTTGATTTGAGAGTTAATGACAATAACCATACCGCACTAAAAATTATTGTAGTTGACAGAAAATTCCAAAAAATCTAATTTTTCTAGAATGTAAATATTATTTTGATAATAGTTTGTTTGTTAAGGTGCCGTGAGCGACTAACTTATATTTTTTTACTGCTCCATACCTCTAATAACTTTGCGTTACCTGGACATATTTTATATATTTTTTTATTTTGCGTGAATATTTTTAAGTTAAAAAGTTTTTAGGTTTTATTTTTTAGGTATTGGTCAAAGGAGTTAAGGAACACCTCTGCAAAGTTTTTTCACGTGATAATGCACAGTTTTAAAATAGAATGAAGTCATATGCTGTATAGAAAAGGTGTTTCAAATATAGAATTTTTATCCGATCATGTTATAAAATATGCCATTACGAAGGTCTAAAAAAGTAGAAACACAACATTTTTAGATTTAAAAATTGAAAATGTTGAAATAGAAACTGATTTAAAAGTTAAAAGTGGTGACTTAGGAAACTTGTACGACATAATTACATATGATTCGATTGTATTAGATATAGCTGAGCGAACTTCGTAACCTCTCACATTAAACACATGTAAACTTTAAAATTTTCATGTTCTGAAGTCGAATATAGCCACGGCTTCATTGTGAAAGTTAATATATGTCGCTGCTATGAATAACAATACTGAAACGATAAGACTTATTAATATCATTCCCATAAAACAAATAAATCTGAGTGGATTAATTCACAATTTTCAAATCCAATCCAAACCCATACGAAACCTAACTGTAATACGCTTTTATAGGAAAGACAATACAACAGCTGATTATTATAATAAACGTAATAATATAAACATTGTAATTATCATATAAACACGTGACTTTAATCAGACAGAAAATAAAAATATAAATACATAATCCCCCAAAACCGTAAACTATTAACGTGGTGAATAAAGCTGTTCATTTTTACAGTACACATTACTTCATAGTTTAACATTAATGAATGATTAAGTGGCATTGGATAGAAAAATAATGGAAAGTAAACCAATCAGCTGTAGCTAAGAAATCAAATGTTTTCATTGTAGACAATTTGTAAACAAACTTACTCTCCATAAGGTTAACATTAGAAATTTAAAACGCCATAAAATGGAAACTTATGGTGTTTTCGAAAATATTTTTTCACTAAAACCTTCCCGGACACATATAGAGCAACTTCCTAAAATTTCATGGCGATCGGATGAGTAGTTTGGCAACGCATACAGGACATACATACAGAAATACAGACAGACAGACAGACAGACATAATTAATTTTATATGATATGTGTAATGAATAAGCGATACTAGCGTCAACCTAGGAGTTCAGTTAATATAATGGCTCTCGAACCACATTTTGAAAAAATATATTAATTTTATTGACGCCAAATAAAACCTCGGTGAATACTGAATAGCCAGCGGTATGTATTATGTTTAGATAGGCCAATAGCAATATCTATAGCTCCTAAACCAACAACGACTGTTGAGTTGCGCCATGACACCGTTACATGGCGCCACCTGCAATCGCTTTGTTGGTATTGATACTCTGTCTATATCCGATTACCAATGCATCGAACCAAACACGATTGGTGAGATAAGTTGGCAAACACAACGCGATCCAAGCACTGGGATATTGCCAAACTGAACATGTTTGTTGCTATTGTTCGTTGAGCAAACGCAGTAGTCATGTTATTGTTATTGAAAACACTCAAAATTGCAAGTAGTTTAGTACGTTTTCAATTAATTTATAGCCCAGTTATTTTCGCTTATTACTTTCTCCCACTTATATGATAGTATATTGAGAAAGTATTGTTTTAGTCAAAATGTTCGTGTGTGTGTGTGTGTCTGGATGTGTACATAGCCGTTGGTCAGTTTGAAATTTTGTTTGTACGTATATATTCACCGTATCTGCAGATATTTTTTCTATTTTTATTTTTAAGTCAAGGAGGTTTAAGTCTTTTTAAGGGGTAGTCCGCCCCTAAAAACCTCTCTGCACTGTATACCGAGTTTCATAGAAAACGATTGAGAAATAGGGAAGAAATTTATTCTGTGATATTCTCCATGAATAACATTGGGCACCCTCAGAAAACAAACGTACTACGTATCACCCGTTAGTATTTGTCTGTCTATGTGTAAGCTGCTCGGGCCACGTAAACATGCGTGAGACTGGCCTGTCGAATAAATTTAATATTGTGTTTTGGTAATGTTGTATGTGTAAATATGTATTTAAATTTAACGACGCCAAGTAGCTGAACATTATTGTCTGATGATGGCATCTTAATGCCGAAACGGCCGTAACTTCATACTACGAAATTTGATCTGTGGACGAGGTATTTATAGCAACTAGTTAGTAAAAAAAATCAGCTAAGGGGCTACAAAACATGGATTTTAAAGATTTGATAGTTTATAGTGCATAAAGTACTAAAAAATACGACACCACTGGTATGTCTGTAAAAATGAAGGTAAAATATAATTTGACTACCACCATTGAACCAGCTTAAAAACTAAACAAATAAGTATTTTGAATTATTTGTCTGCGACTAACGGTTCCAGATAGAAGTTAAATTATCTAACTTGCAGTACATTGCCTGAGAGCACCCAATGTTATTCTTATATAGAATATTAAAAAATCAATTTCTTCCTTATTTCCCAACGTTGCTCCATGAAACTTGGTATGCAGCGAAAGGTCACGTCACCCAATAAAACAAACAAAAAAGCTTGGTATTACCGAGGGGGAGGGGAGCTCCCCCCATAAAGTTCTAACAATTAATTTAGCTTTTTTCCCTTGTTGTTATATTCAGAAAGTGGATGATTATTTTTAAAATAATAAATTATTATATAGTATTTAGACACACTTAAAAAATATGATAGTTTTATACAGACTATCGTTTTTAAATTGACTTAAGGGAGAAAGTATGTGTCAGTCCACTGATACTGTTTATTTATATTAAACCCCGATGTTTTAGGAAATTCGGGTGGTGTCATTTTGTTTGCCTCAGAAAGGAGTACAATTCATACAGTTTTCGTTAGAGTCGTTTTTGAGATATTTTTATATTACGTGTTTTTTGGGCGCTTTTAGGTGTAAAATATCCTTGAAAAACAAATTTTAAAAAATATAAAAAGTTCCAAGAAACCGAGATATTTCAATTTCATGAAAATCGGACCAATAGTCTCATATCTAAGCTTCTGCACATCCCCTCCACACAGACAGAGATAACTGAATAATCTCTTTTTAGAATCAGGGGGGCCTAAAATGAATATGTCCAACAAAAACCCAAATTCTATAATTCTGACAAAACAATTTTTTTCCTCATACCATCGTATAGGGATGGAAAGTAAAAACTAAAATAATTTTTAAACACACATAAACCCAATCATAATTAAATGTACAGTCGTATTAAATGTTTCCAGCCAATTCCAATTCTGTAGGAAATAATAATCATCCATTCAATTAAGAAATGTTTTAATCATGCATGTTCAATAGAGAGTAACATTATCAGAAACTACACTTCAAGTTCCTTTGAGGCTTTAAAACTTGCGTGTAGAAGTGTTTGTGTAGGTGGTTCTTTTAAGCACACAAGAGCTTCAGATATAACAACTTTCTTTAACCAACACTTTACACTTTAACCACTACTTAAACAGAATATGTGACCCAGCATCAGTGATGGATCTTAAATATTATCCAACGACAAAGAATCTATTTTTCAGAATAAAATGTTTTGGATTGAGAAAGGGGAAACGTGGATAATGGAAGTGAGAGCAAAACAGTGGGAGGCAGTTGTAATTCCTATTTAATTAGAAAATCCCCCTTCCTCTCCTACGGTGGCTCTTTACAACAGTAATTCTTGTTAAAATGCTATCACAATTGAACAAATTACAGAGCTCAACAGCTTCATTAGATAACGGAGAATGAATAGTTTTAATTATTGAATCTTTAGCTCAGTCATTTACTTATTCCAACAGATTTACCTTTCAAGAAAGAAAAACGTTTGTAAATTCTTTAACAGGGGTGCTATAATTGGATAATAAATGGACAGACCATGTAATGTTGTAGAGGTTATTAGCAGGACAAAGTAACGATTTATAATATTTAATTTTTGACGCTTCAACGTCTTTTCACACGTTTATTTATTTAAATGATTTTCTTAAATTTAGTTTTAGAAACATAAATATACCTATATTGTTATCATTTTTATCACTGATCTAAAATACAGTTTTCATTTACTTTCGTAAGTTTCTACTTTGTGCTGATTAGCAATTATGTAGACAACATTTTTGTGTAATAGGTCTTGTGACAGTGTAGTTGTTGCTGACAAAGGCTAGTTAGTTCATTTTGCTGTAATATCTATAGTAAGCTTACCAGGTATAAAATATATTTTCCTGCACAAAACTAACTAACTAAAGCGAGTAAGATACGCATAAAGATAGGTGAAAGAAACGAACTTCTAGCTGTCCTTTTTGAACAGATCAAGAGTTAAACTATGATGTACCAGGTAAAAATGTAAATGGGTTTAAACACACAAAAACCACAAACAAAAAGCAATTATTTCCCGAATACACATAATTAGGTTTTCAAGTACAAAATTAATATAGTGTAGTAAAGAATAATATAGTATATTACACATGCATTATCCTCACTGCACATATACGAGTATTTGTAGTACTGTATATACAAAATATAATTTAGATAGAAATCTCTATGTGACGTTTAATTTTTGAGACGGTACAAAGGTTTAACGTAATGAAATTACGTTGTTTTATTTTTGGTTTAATTACGTTATTATAAAGCAGTACAAACGAGTTTGTTATATATGTTGTATGTGAACTGTATTTCCAAAAATAATATTCACACGTAGTAAATTCTTAGATAGTAGGAAATTTATGGTAAACTGATGATTTTTTAAAATTCTCATTTAAGTTTTCCTATCTAAATATATTTACCGGTATATTTCTGAAATATCTTCACTTGCATCATAACACAGTAATAAGAAGAGAGGAAAGCTTTTACCTTAAATCTAATACTGTTCAAAAAATTAGCGAAGTCGGTGAGAAATGACTTAAAACTTATCGTTTAAGGTGTCAGAGGACATTCTAACTTGACACTTTTACCTTCAGGAATATCAGATGATTTATTTAGTTCTACAGTTTGAATAAAATTTGCTTATTCCTTAAGTCTGTAGCATAGCTTTTTATGTACAGTATTATTCTTTTAGTGCAATAAATAAAAAACAAATAAAAAACTGATTATTTTAAAAAAACCTCTTTAAAAGCTCTTAATATTAAGTTAAAAGATAAAGTATATTTTTCACAGTAAATCCATATCATTGAAACGCCTGGCTTATCTTGTTACCGGTACGAAATTGCTATTACCATTAAAACCTATAAAGTAAATTAAACCGATGTTATAGACACATTTTAAATATATTTCTTTCATATTTTTTAGACTTATGGAAATTTACCTGAACCAAAAAAATTAGGATCAGCTGTTGGAAAAGTCTGTTTTTACCTGTGAGTAACTGTATCTCAAAAACTATTAGAGATATTTTTATTAATTTTATAACATTTAGTTCAGTAATAAACCTTTAACAGTTCAAGCACATGAAGTTTTGTTTAGGTGACTAGTTAAGAATTTATACATTTTAAAATTCATAAATATTGAAAATTTTAAGCAAAGTTTTACAAAATCATAAAATATATTTATAGTTTAGCAAACAATTTCCTGCGCTGTTATTGTAAATAAAGGATAAAATAGCAAAATAAAATACTCAGCATTAATATCTTGAGTCGTTTCTAAAAAACGGTAACGATATGTGTTAATTAACATAGGCAATATAAGGTTATCCGACTTCCCCAAGTTCGTGTCTATCTGTGATTGATGTGATTTATAAAATTTTGAACAGTAATAAACCTTCAACATCAAGCACATGAAGTTTTGTTTAGGTAACTAGTTAAGAATTTATACATTTTAAAATTCATATATATTAAAAGTTTTAAGCAAAATTTTACAAAATCATAAAATATATTTATAGTTTAGCAAAAACGTCCTGCGCTGTTATTGTAAATAAAGGATAAAATAGCAAAATAAAATACTCAGCATTAATATCTTGAGTCGTTTCTAAAAAACGGTAACGATATGTGTTAATTAACATAGGCAATATAAGGTTATCCGACTTCCCCAAGTTCGTGTCTATCTGTGATTGATGTGATTTATAAAATTTTGAATGACGCCTTTTGGCGGATCTGATCTAGTAAAAGTATCGTCAAACACCAAAACAGCCTTCAAATCTAAATAATCAAATCAGATTTGACAACATGGCCGAAACATTGAGCGAAAACATTGCATATCCAATACTATAATACGAGCAAGGTTTGTATATATATATATTTGCACACGGATCTCGAAAACGGCACCGAGGAATTTCTTTAAATTTTGGAAATAATAATTTCCGAGTAGAAAATAAGTTCTAGATAGGTCTAATGTCCAGGAAAATTCGTGTTTTCTTGTAATATTAAGTTTAAAATCTAAAAATTTAACATTACGCTTATGGAGAATAAAATGTAAACAATACAAACCAAAACAGCTGTTTATAACCGTTTGACAGTTCTTGATTGAAGACTGCGGGGAACAATATAGAGGTTATGCATTAATATTTATTTTATGAATTAAATAAATGCAAAATTATCAGGTTACTAAACAATTTGTAAAAACTTAAGGGTTTAAGGAACTTAAGGATAGCTGTGCGAAATAAAAGCAGAAAAAAGTATTTCCAAAATCTTCCGTGTTTTGATAGAAAACGTATTCGTTGTATTGCTTGAAGCCACTGTAACAAACCAATTAATTTATGTAAATTAAATTTCTCTTTTGCTTTTCAATCCTCATTCCGTTTATAAAAAAAATCAGTTGATCACAGGCTAATAATAACGGTATGGATAATTAGACAGTAAATGATCGGCTTTGGCTAAAAGACGTTAAACGGCATCGCTCAATTGACTAACGTCGTAGCCGAGTTGTAGCGTGTCGGCCTCAAGAACTATAGGCCGCGAGTTCCATTCCCACCAGGGGCGATACTTTTTCTTCAGTGCTATATTAATTATGGTGTATTAAATCGGTTTTATTTCAACCACATAAATGTTTTCATTGGGCAGTAAATTTGTTTTAATTTTGCTAATTAACTTGTAAAAACATGTCTTATTCTATCCGAGCAAAGCTCGGTCACCAGGTACTATATATATATATATATATTATATATATTTGCACACGGATCTCGAAAACGGCACCGAGGAATTTCTTTAAATTTTGGAAATAACTAATTTCCGAGTAGAAAATAAGTTCTAGATAGGTCTAATGTCCAGGAAAATTCGTGTTTTACTGTAATATTAAGTTTAAAATCTAAAAATTTAACATTACGCTTATGGAGAATAAAATGTAAACAATACAAACCAAAACAGCTGTTTATAACCGTTTGACAGTTCTTGATTGAAGACTGCAGGGAACAATATAGAGGTTATGCATTAATATTTATTTTATGAATTAAATAAATGCAAAATTATCAGGTTACTAAACAATTTGTAAAAACTTAAGGATAACATAGCTGTGCGAAATAAAAGCAGAAAAAAGTATTTCCAAAATCTTCCGTGTTTTGATAGAAAACGTATTCGTTGTATTGCTTGAAGCCACTGTAACAAACCAATTAATTGATGTAAATTAAATTTCTCTTTTGCTTTTCAATCCTCATTCCGTTTATAAAAAAAATCAGTTGATCACAGGCTAATAATAACGGTATGGATAATTAGACAGTAAATGATCGGCTTTGGCTAAAAGACGTTAAACGACATCGCTCAATTGACTAACGTCGTAGCCGAGTTGTAGCATGTCGGCCTCAAGAACTATAGGCCGCGAGTTCCATCCACATAAATGTTTTCATTGAGTAATAAATGTGTTTTAATTTTTCTAATTAATTTTTATAATAAATGTCTTATTCTAAACGAGCAAAGCTCGGTCACCAGGTACTTTATCTTAATTGGTATCTGTTTTGGGTGAAATTAAATTCTAATATTTTCTATTTTAAGACAATGTCCGGAAGTTATATCTTTATATTCAGGTTAATACGGATTAATTATATCAAAAGCGTTCCATAACATTTTTATCACGTTATTAAAACTATTATATATGAAGAAATTCTATTTAATAATATTAAATCTGGGGTAATTTAATGCAGCTATTATTATTTAAACGAGAAACAATATTGTTTTAGTCTTACAACAGCTATATCGTAACAAATTACTATTAATATTGCAAATGGATCTGTGGAAATATTTAAATAAGTTTTCTCCAGTGATTGTTAGTTAGATTAACCAAAAATAAAGTTAGCAGCTGAAAAATAGAATAGTTTCTCAGTCAAGTGTTGACAATCAACTTAAGACTATACAAAGGCTATACAACGTAAAGCTGGTGATGTTGTAGATGAAGAACATTATAGTAGTGACATTCTCCCCCATTTAATTCCTCCGCCATCTTTTTACCCGTTAATGGACTTGCTTCAGTTAAATATTTTATAGCTTCCATTAATTTTCTTTACGACAATTTGGTTTGGTTCTTTAATAACGGGGACTTTTTCAAAACTCGTTACATTCTTAATTGTTGTCATGAATATGTCTTTACTCTGGGGAAGGGTGGTATTGGTAAATCCGTCAGACCAAAATTTATAAAGGATGTTTCGTCATATTGTTATAAGAACAGCTGTTTAGAGAAAGTGTTAGCAGTTAGTTGAGTCACGGAGTACGCTGCGAAACATAATGTGGAGGTAAGAAGACGACGCAAAGGTTTTAAATAAAATAGACTAGAATAAATTCATGACTTTTAATTAACATAGTTTAAGCCACAACTTATAGTCCAATATTCGAACATATAATCAGATTATAGGGTGTTAATGTTTTACCCCGTTTAGTGGACTGCTTCAAACGCTGTACGCTGAACTAGCGTTAACAACTGGCAAACTTATGTCGGCTGAATTTCCACTGCTCCAAAGCTCAGGGAACTTCTCGTCCCTGTGTCAAAGCCGTCTAGCTCTTCAAACTCCATGTTACATTGGATATTGTTTGACTGTTCGTGTGTTTCACTTTTTGTAAACTTATGAATTGATATTTATACAACTGAATATATACAGAATGTATCTGAAATACACTGTAAAACTTTGGGGTATAGTTCCTGAGAAAAAAATGTACTGTAATCATATAGCCTATCTTGCTCCGTTTTCCGTCTGTTGGTGTGTATGTATTTTACATAACTTAATATAGCATAAGAACCTCTTGAGGAACCAACTTCAAACTTGGTACGTGTATGAGTATTTAAAAAGGGCGGCCATTTAATTTTTTCAAAGCTTATAACACGAAAACCAAGTGATTTACAAAAAAAAACTACAAACAAAAAAGTTGCAAAATTTTACATTCTTTCTTTGACATATCAAAATTAGGTTCATAACAAAAATAAAGGAGAAAATACTTTTTTCTTAATTTACAATTATTGCTAATTTGAGCAGTAATGGGCCATTAGGCTGACTTGGTAGTAACTTTACTAGAAACAAATTTTCGTTGTTATTTTTATTGCAATTCCAATTTTTCTTTAAGAAAATAAAATTTCGCAGCTTTGTTGTCTTTTATTTTTAGTTTGTAAATTCCATGGTTTTGAGGTATTAAGCTTTTAAAAATTAAAATGACTGTCATTTCAAAACCGTATAAAGTATAAACTTTATATGATGCACAAAAATACTTCATATTAGTATTTATAAAAGCGCCAAGTTTAAAGTTTGTGCGTCAAGTGGTTCTAAAGTAATAGCAAGTTAGCTATTGCATGTAAAAATACATACACACCGACAAACGGAAAATGGAGCAGGATAGGTCATATGTTCACGGGACATTTTTTGTTTTTTAACCTCAGAAACAATATCCCAAAATTTTTGGTGTCTTCAGATACACCTATTATTTTAAATTCAAAAACATCAGGGTGATGCCAGAAGACAACGGTGGTTGGGTGGTTCATTGGTTACTGTATCTGCTTCCTAATTTGAGGTCACCACTTCAATTAATTGTGAGGAAAATAATTTTCCTTTGTTTAATTGGCTGACAATTAATGGTCCTGCGTCATACTTTCACTTCAAGTTCTCAAAGTGATAAACATATAGTGGTGTGAAAAAATTCAATTAAATTGAAAATGGAATCCATTATCAGAGTGTTCTCGACTACACCGATGACTTCGCTTTCTTAAATCCACTCCGATCTTAAATGTAATAGCAATAGACCAGAATACAATTAAAATATAAACTATTAAAGAGTATTTTTTTAAATTTCTTTAGCCAAAATTCAAAACATTTAGGAGGGGGTTTATAATGTACGGAAAATTTACGAGAAATAATTAATGTAATCAGTCAGATAAATGATCAGCGATCGTGGCAGTGCGGATTGTTTTGGAGTTAATCAATACATAATTTATCTTTTTTATTCATCCAACGTCAACCAATCAGTCATGCGAAAAATAATCATCCATTACACATTTTTTATTGAGCTGTTGTTGATAATTGAGAGGTTTCAGAGATCAAGCTTTTATCGTAACTCACAGTAAAATGTATAATAAATGCTTATATTTATCATAGGATAAAGTAAAAACTCACGTTTTCCAACACTACTTAATATATTTATACTTATATCGTAATTATTTACAACGGTAAATCTATAATATTATAAAGAAGAGGTGGTTTCTGTATGTTTGTTTGTGGGTTTGTGGGTTTGTAGGTTTGTTTGTGGGTTTGTTGTGGCAAGTAAATGCGAAAAATACTGAACCGACCGGTTTGAAATTTTACACAAAGGTAGATCTTAAACTCATGCAACACATAGGCGTACTCATTTCCTTAAAATCCTCTCGGGCTACGCCCTGTGAACGTCCTAAGTTTCAATGTTTACATTTTTAGAGATTGAAAACATAAAATTACTTGAATGTCAACAGCTGTGAACACTAAAATTTGACAGTTCGAGAAGCAGAAGACATGGTTGCTGTAAATACCCTGGGATTCAATGTTTACAGTTTTTAATGTCAACATCCGTTTACTTTACATTTTGACAGTTCGGGAAGAAGAAGAAATAAAGTTGATTTTTCAGATAAACTGCTGGATCGAAATTAGTGAATTATTTGAAATAGTGGAATGGAAGATTTTAAGTTTTTTTTCCGACGACTGTCTCTATTACATTAATCCTTATCCTCTTCCAATATTTGACAGATGTTACTTTGAAATGTTGTAGACATTCGTTTTTTGTCATTTTGTAAACAATGAAGAATTAATTAACAATAACTTAAATGTATCAGTAGAGCCTACACCTTTCAGCCTTTTTAACCCGTGCGAAGAACGGGTACTTTGGCTAGTATATACAAAAGCTGTTAAATTGGCGATCGATTTCGTCCAGTTACACCGAACATCATCAGGTCCAAATGAGACTGATAGAGAGTCTCCAGTTTTACATAAAATCGTGGTGGAAAATGTCCGCAATAATAACATAGTTATTGTATATGTACATATATGTATATGGTGTTCATTAAAGCCTTTGAGAGGTGATAGTACTGAAAAACTTCCTATAAACATAAGTCAAAATCCTTCATTTAGTCGCTGGTCGCCTTTTTTGTGTTTTTTTACAAACCTCGTTAAATCTCAAGAACTATTTAAGCTAAATAGACTAAACTTTGCAAACATATTTATTGGGTAAAGTAAAAAAATATTCTCAAAGTATCATTTAGATTGCTATTGAGTTTTCAAAATGGCGGTGGTTAAAAATCTTTTAATTTAAATAAAGACAAAACCATTAACTTTATAAACTTTTTACAATAAATAATAATGATTGTAATTTTAATTTAAAATCGAATAATACTTTGGTGAACGAAATAAGTTCACGAATACGTGAGATAATGCACTTTTAATGTTAGCTTACAGAGTCCATGCGATACCACAGCACGGCCGTAGAAAAAAAGAAAAAGAAAAAGTAAAGAAAAATTAAAGAAAAAGCGGTTGGAACTACAATTAATTCTCCGCCACGGCCGCGCTTGGGCTCTGTAAGCTATCATTAAAAGTGCATTTTCTCGCTTATTCACACATTATTTATTTGTATACACGTATATAAAAAGTTTCTATAGAGTTGAACGATTATAAAACATATATAAAAAGGTTATTCTGCCTCTTTTTTATATATTAAAACAATTCCACCTTAAAATAATTATTATACATTTTTCAATTAATCCTCAGTATTATGAGTAACATTGATAAATTTTATTTTCAACTTAACTTTTATACGCATTATCCTACCGTATTAAAATACATATCGGTAAACAATAGTGTATATTATTTGAAATTAAATGCTAAATTGTTTCTTATTCTACAGTATTATAAAACAGAAACGATTTCATAGAAGAACAAAAGTCTCATTTAGGTTCAAGAACGAGAAGTTTTTATTAAGGTTTGCAGAGTTATTTCCTTCTTTCATCGGGTTTTACTGTTAGACAATGCTGAAACTTTAAAAGTTTCTAAGTTTAGTTAATTATGGTTTAAGACATTTATATATCTGTTATTAGATGTTGAAAAGTAATTTGCATTATGTTAAAACACGGTTTAATTTTTTTACGAATAATCAAATTTGTTATTACTATTATTATGTAAAATTGTATCATAACTATAAAGTCTACTGGATATGGGTTTTCACAAATAAATTAAATGCATTTACTTGATTCGTAAGATAAATCAACTTAAGTTGAATGCCGATTAAAAATGTATTTAACTTACTTTTCGGAAATAGCTTAGGTCATGGATATGTGTAAAGGAGATTTTTCAAATTCAGTTAAACAGCTGTTCTTAAAACCATATGACGTCCCCTACGTTACAACTTTCGTGTGACACGAACCACTAATACTTCCCTCTCGAGATGAGATGTATATGTCAAAAATGATAGATTAAGTGTATGAACAGGCTCATAAACATGGGTACAGAGGACATGGTCGTAACCAGATACTAGACCGACCAATCAGGAAGCACTATTTGCGGCCGTTGCTGACGTTCATGGGGCATGGGTCATTAATAACCTTGCTTTTGAGCTGACCTGATCCTATCACTTCAACCACTCAATTTCTCCATTATGTTGCCATTTAAGCCCGCTTTCACATTTTCGTTTATTCCATCATAATGCTTTCATTTTATTTATAAACATTTTAAAAATATATTACACACTAAAAATATTTCAATGGTTTTACCATTCCAAAAACAAAGGTTTAATAAATAGTATAGACAAAACTATGTTCGTTATAAAATCCTTGACCTTTTATTTCCGTTGTATTAGCTAGGCCATAAAAAATTGAGAATTTTTTCTGATAAGCTATTAAAAAAGTATATTGAGAGCCAAAATGGATATTGTTGATTTTAAGGTTGTGTTTCTCGTTGGCAAAACGTTTTCGGTGAGCTGTATATTAACGTTTCGTCACACTGTGCTTTTAAAATAAATACTATACTAACTGAAAAATTAATTTTTATCCACCCAATAAGAGTTTGTATCAGTGGTAGCCATCTTGGATTTTAGTCCCGTAAGAGCAATGTTAAATTCTGGCGCCTATATGTCCTTGACCTATTGTCATAAATTAACGGAAGAGGTGTCAAATTAAAGGTATTACAGTCCTCAAGGGCACCACCTTACAGAACTTCTTATTTTCGCCCCCGATAAAAAAAATAGTAATGATTTATTTTGTAGAATATTCCTGGATTTTTGTTTTCATATCAAGTTAAATTTTTGAACATATTAAAAGGTTATTCCCTTGAGCCTCATCTCATCAATGTACATCCAAAGTTTTACATTTATTCTTTGATAATTAACGCCACTACAGACGCCGAAGTGAAGGTACGTTCCGCCAGAATTGAACATTGCTCTTACGGGACTAAAATTTAAGATGGCTACCACTGATGCAGACTCTTAACGAAAAAGAATAACCTTTCTAACAGAATGTATATTTCCGGTTGGTAGGCAACCACATCACAGCTTTCGGTTTCCGGTGGCTTCCTGTGAGCGATGGGCTGTAGTAATCCACATCATACTATCAAACTTTTTTGTAGTGTCATTTGTTGGGAATCTTTTATTGAAGGTTAGATCTCCCAAAATTATTTTCCCTGCTAAAAGTGAGGGTTGAGAACCACTTATTACATTGTACTGTGATAAAAGGAAACATGCAGTCGTATGAGTCCTAATTTGGATAAGTTAAAGTACAAAAGTGATAATGTTCCAGAAGTATCAAAAGTGAAGGAGCATTTCGAAATCGTTGATCATGTTTCAGGATTTCTCCAAACTCAAGCAGTAATAAGGGTTTCAAGACTCAGCGAGAAAGGGTAATTGGTGTTTGAGCATTTTGCTGTTATAAAATAGTGGTTTTTGATATTCGGTGACCTAGATTTGCCTATATATTTCCAATCATGTACCTGGACTAAACAGTAGAAAATCTTGTTACAATCTCAGGTCCAATAAAATAGGCTAATCTTTTCACTTGTGGGAAACAGTGAAGTGTCGGAAATAAAGCTGATGTTTTACAAACCTGTTACAGCTGGTATATGACATGGATACCTTCATATCTCTGGCGTTTGGATTTGTAAGGTTATTAACAGTGTTAACAGCGGACTTGTTGGAAGACTTAAACAACACCGTTAAACAACGTGAGAAGGAAATAAGTACAGTAAGTCTCCCTTGGAGTGGGGGGAAGTGAAGTTATTAGACAGCAGAGTCATGACGATAAAATTTTACAATCAGTCAGTCACCTAAAAATCACAATTAAAAAAAAAAACATGAATGACCACAAAATATGTAAAATTGTCAAGTAATAAATGATAAGTTTGAAAATTAGCGCTTATCCTAAGATTTTAACCTATGTGGTAAATAATTTTAACCTATATTAAATAATAATTTTTAAATGGAAAAGATGTCTTCATACGAAAACGTATGAAGAGTATTGTGTGTATGTCCTATAATCAAACAACAAAAGATCTAAAAAAAATACTATTGATCTGTAAATATTATACGAGTATTTCGTAACTAGGAGCGAAAATGGTACTCGTTTTTCTAGTGGTTAACTAAATGCTTTGCGTTGATTAAGTATCGATATATCGTTTCGGTTCTAATTACTGCAATTATGAACAATATTTTATCACACTGCAGATAATAATACTTCAAATCAAGCCTCCTTCATGCAGCGCGTTGCGGCAGTTGGTTATCATAAATATTTCAGTACGAGTTTTCTCAGTTTGTTACGAATATAACGATGCCAGATGAGTCACGCTTTCCGATAAATGCGTTACTCAATAACCATATCATTGGAAATAGCATACATTAGAGAGCAATCAATGTATTCATATTTTAGCAATGTACATTAGGACATTCAGCTCTTTGCGGATGTAAATCGGGTGGGTTATTGATAATACAATTAATAGATTAATAATATCAATAACCGACTTGACTTACATCAAAAGAGTGCTGTAATAATAATTTAATAATTAATAGCTTAATAATAATTCAACAGTTTTCATTCATTCGTTTAAAAAAGAGGGCTGTATGACTCATCCGGTATTGTTATGTTTATTAAGAAAAACTTAAGAAACGCCCAATAAAGTATTTATGAATTAATGTCAACTAAAACTGTCGCAGGTTCTATAAGTCTATGTTCGTAATCGTACGTAATATATCGTACGTAAGTGGTGCAAGATTCCTTAATCTGTTCCTTAATCGAGTTAGCCGGTGGCTTGCAGAGGATATTTAATATATATACATATATTCATTGGATTAACCATAACCATATCTATTTATTTTTGCTACTTCGCTGGGTAAACAATATTTCTAAGACACTCAGATTTAAAAATCAGCTATTTTATAACATATATTATTATAAAAGGATTGAAGTGAATGTTGTTTTATTGAGTTATTTTCATTCCTTAAGTTTACACTATTTCAAATCTAAGTGTCAATATGGTTTGACATAAAAGGATTTAGGTCGTAAACGATATGTTTGTTTTATTAACACGAAGGTTCAATTTATCAAACGAGCTTAGAGAGAGATTACTTAATTATTGGAAAACTGCCAAACGGATACCACTAATGAGCAATGTAATAGGAATATGCAATCAGCTAACTTTGTTAGATTGGCTAAGGTTTCATCACAAGATTAATATGTAGGGGAGCGTTTCATTTGTTTGTGGTGTTACACTACTCCGTATAACACACCAAGTTAGTTATTTAACCCACTATTTTATTAAAACTGTTAGGTAATGAGTTAATTGTGAACAAAACTAACGTGAGTTTGAGTCGGTATATAAATGCAAAGTTTACCGTGTGTCCAGCCTACAGTTTTCTAATAGCAAACACTTTTATTTTATACCTGACAGCAAACATGGATTTTTTTTAATAGATCAATCCTTAAGACACTTATTTAAATCTAATAGTCAATAGTTTCATAAAAATAGGTCGTAAAGATATGTTTGTTTATTAACACAATATTTTATAGTTTAAAAGATTAAAACTTAATTATTTAATACGGTACCATATACAATTTATTAATTATAACACATTTTTAGATTATATTATTTCATCACAAGATTAATATGTATGAGCGATTTTTTGGTGTACAATGAAAACACCAATATTATTTAACCCATATTTATACTGTATAGGATGATAATTTAACAAACTAACGAGTTTATCGTATAAATGCAAAGTTTACCGTGTATACAGTTTTCTAATAGCAAAATTTTATTTATACCAAAAAAATGTAATTTCATGTTCTTTTAGTAAGTTTTTATGTTTTCACCAAATTAATATTAGACAACTTTGTTTTTCTCATAGAACACAGTTATTTACGATTTTAGATAGAAAACTGCAATTAAAATACCTATAATTAGGAAAATCTAAATGAAACATGGGAAAAATATGCAGGTTTACTGCTGTGAGAAACACTAAAAGTAGACATTTTTATTTTAACCATATACCAAGATTCATCAACATGCAATAATGTTAACTTACATATTGGCCCCTCATTACAGTGAAATTGAAGCGTAAAATGCTCTAGATCCTGATTAGTTGTGTTAGTGATTAGATCCAGGAGAAAAATATCAAGCATGACAACTTTTTAAATACGTATCTAAAATCGGTACAATAGAGGGTGTTCAATAAGAAAAACAAAGCACGCCAGCGTCCCACGTACGATCTCGTTATGTTTATACAATATTTTAGGTTAGGTTAAAAGATATAACCTTATATTGTTTAACCACATATTATTAAATAGGATTTTTAATGTGCCATAAACAAATTTTGAGGTTAGCGAACCTAAATATTTACCATATCTGTTACCTATTTGAAGTGACCCGAAATTTTGCATACGATTTTTAAAACTGAAAACGGCTATTTTTGGATAGTATGATGAAATACTGTAGTATATTTCATCACTACTTCGGAAAAGCGTAGTCTGGTAAAACCTTTCGGACGATACGTGATACTACAAAATTGTATATAATTACAAACAAAAAACTAATTTAATATGTATTTGATGTTTCATTTTCCCTGACTAACAACGTTTCTAATGAATTTAAACTTCAGCACACCATTATTTTACCATACAAAAACGCCTTAGCTACTCCAGTGGTGCCTCTCAGCTGTTACAACTTTTTGGTAATAATTATCTAGTAAACAAAGGATATCACCGTAAGGTTAAAATGTAGCTAATCTTAGAGCTGAGTAAAGTAATCATAGTATGTTAATTTTGATGTAAACATGAAGTTACCAGACACATTTTAGTATTAGTAGGATATATGTTCTCGTGTAGTATGTCGAAAAACAAGTTATCAGTATCAGCTATGTGTAAAATAATCTCATTAACATGAAACACATGAGTTAAATTTCATAGTTCGATATCAGATTCTGATTGACACACTGACCGATACTACGGATTTTGGGGTAAATATGAGTTAAGGCTGATGAGTAGCTGGTTACTGAGAACAATTTGATTTGCCAGGATAATCAAAAGTTGCCCAATAAAAAAGGCAACTGGGGCCAGCATCGAACCATCACAATTTATTGTTGTATTGGGTATTTGCAAAGGTTCTAACTATCAGATTATGAATCAGGTACTAAAAACACTAAAAAGAGATAAGAATGGTGGAAAGTTATAAAGAAATTAAATTTACTATTTTTTTGTATTAGGCGGAGAACGGTAGCAATAAAACGCAACTCGGCGAGACTCATTATCAAACGAGGGTCTCAGCTCCATTTTCGTTATCTGTTATAACCTTTGCAACAAACGGTTATTGGAACCGTTATTGCTCTACTTCGTAACATTTGTCAATAATGATTCTAATCAATAATATGGTGGAAGCTCGTCTTGTAAAAAGCTATTGTAAATTGTAACAAGAAAATTAGTCAGGCCTTTTTGACTTTAGCTATCTAATTTAGTTTCTATTCTATCCATCTTAAAAATGAAAGAGTCAATTTTTGTTTTAGAAGTTTTTATAAATTCGTTGATACATTCAGCGTAAGCTATATACTATTAAGTTGACCGCACTCCCACCAAACCACCTGCATACCTCATTATACTTTATACTTTTAACTGAAATGGTGACCTACCCAAGTAGGTAATTTAAGCCAAGTATGAATGAGGAATGAATGTAGGATGATTGTGGCGCGATCTTGTAGTCTTGTTACTGACTAAGGCTGACATGTTCCTTAGACAGGACTGTTAATTAATAGCCCAAAAGCCGATGGCAACTAATGGACCTACAGTTTAACGTGGAATCCGAACCACGGCCTCTGAATTACGAATTGGTCTAATTATGAGGATGGTCTTTGTGGATTAACGTAGTATTGAATAGTGCGGACGTTAATCCACACAAGAGAACAGTACATCCACCGACCATCTCTTACAACTATCCACAATTCGTGACCTCCAAGTAGCTGGATTACAGGACGTCGCCACCGTCCCAGTCACCGAATTACCGGATTACAACTTGACTCATTACCAAAACTAATTACATGAATAATATCTCTTTCAAGCTTACATTCACGTAAAATGTGAAATCTGCTAGTGGGAGTCTCCACTAGACTCGAAGATGGAACTATTTGCCACAGTGCGTATATGAATTGTACACTAAACCTAACCTCTCTCAGCTACAGCCTACTAGAGTTTGTATCCTCAATAGTTTGGTTCCTCAATCCATCAGGGGCATATAACTATTGTATAGGGTCTTCTAGAAATAAATAAGTCTCCGTAGATGATTTCTAGATCACGGTTATCAGGCTTTGACTGTAAGTTCCTTCGCCTCGTTAAACTCCCAACCAGCTCAAACACCATGCAATATTAGTCTACAACTTACAGAATTTCTCTCATGATATTAGATTAGATTATTAAAATGGCAACCATACCACAACGTAGGTATTTTACGCCAAGTATGAATGAGAAACGAGTGTAGGATGATTGTGGCACGATCTTGTAGTCTTGTTATTGACTAAGGCTGATATAGACAGAACTGTTAAGCCAAACATTGTTAAGCCAAACAGTTAATTATATAACGGACCTACAGTTTAAAGTGTAGTCCGAATCATTGCCTCTGAAACCGAAATCGTTCACAACTATCCAAAATGCGTGACCTCCAAGTAGCTGGGTTACAGGACACGCCACGACCCAGTCTATGTAATGTCTTAGTAATGGACATTAAAGGTTCGAACAGGCAGTGGCATAATCTAAGGGTCCTACAGTTTAACGTGGAATCAGAACCACTACCTGTGAATTACGAACTGGTTTAATTATGAGGATGGTCTGTCTGGATTAACGTTGATTATCCCATATAAGGTTTTTAAGATCTAGATAAGTTGTCTTCTCAGTTTGGGTAGAATATTATGTGTAAAGGTGCATATTCTTTGCCACAGTATCTCTTCGTACTTTTTGAAAAAAAGTAAAGGAACATAGAATACGAATAAAGCATTTTTAAAATCTTCTCAGAATGATTGTTCATTTTTATCAAGAATACAATCTTATTACCAGATAAACCAGCAAGACTGTGAAACTGTGATAAACTATAATCTATGTGTTTTACCTCAGCAACTCAACTCCACCTGCAGCGGAAAAGCGACAAAACTGTACGACATTGTAATTAATGAGTGAAGTTCTTTTAAAATCGTTTGTGTCGTAAAGTTTCCTCTCTGCTAAACAACGAACGAGAAACTTTTAATAGGACAGCGCTAATTTTATTTTAAACATTTCTCGCACCTCCATGACTGTTTGTACTTGAAGTCCTTACCCACAACTTTTCACATCCCTCAAGGCCATTCACCCCACCTGGTCGCGCCTTTCGCTAAAGTGCTGATCTACCATATTGTCTTTCACCTTGAAATCTAGCTTCTCTAAATGAAATTATTTATGGATTATTCCTTTTTAATTCATCACATATGAATAACGTTTTTTTATGAACAATTGTTAACGGTGTGGTTTAAAATCATTATGACATGGATATGTGTAAGCTCTGGGGAATGACTGGGAGGGGGGTAGGGTAAAGTGAGAACAAAAAGTGACGTCATATGATTATGAGAATAGCTGTTTAGAGGAAGGGAAAACATTCCCTTCAGACATATCCATGATCTAACCTATTTCTAACAGGGAAGTACATGCTGTACATTTTTGTTCTAAATTGTTAGGTAAAATGAGCCGGTGAGATGTCTATAAATTGATTATATGGGCTATGCTTTCTTACAGTTGGCAACCTTGTTTGTTCTCTATGTTATACTGAACGCAAACATGTGTTTGTCACCTCCACATTCCTTGGAGATACTGAAAACCAAGAAGGTGATCAGATGTTATATCGCTAATCAATGTTGAATGCTTAGATATTTAACTGCAATCCTGGATTTACCACATTGGAATTACATTATTATATTTGAATTTGAAGGTGCTGTAAATTGTTATATATACATAAACGAACGCTAAATAAAACCAACAAGATATATTACACTTTATATTTTTACAAAAAGTTAATATTTCAATCTAAAAACTAGGCTAAATATATTCGAATCTATTTATTTTTACACATTTTTCAACAGTAAATGCTTCCGGATGCAAGGGGGTTTATTTTATTCTTTGGTGTAAATTAAAATTTCGCGGGATAACTTGGTATGCATGAATATCCATGTCTGGGGAGATTTGTGATATTTTCATTTACAACTGCAACTCTGTTGGTGTAATATAAATGTAAATAGCAACCGGAGAGTGGTTACCACATTTCGAATGTAAGAAATGTGCCAGAGTATATTTAAGTAATTGCGTATTACTCCTCTAAGCTGCAAGATTATGTAAACACAGCTTAACATACGTTTTATGCATAAACATTTCGTCTTTACCAACTTTGTTTATTTTAATTCAGCTAAATTATGTTTAGTAAAATAGACGGTGTTAGTGGACAACCACATATTTTCACGAATAACTTATAATTTCAATAAAAATATTCTTTAAATTTTAGCAAAATATCGTATAGAAATTTATTGTTCCAAAAATAATCATCCAATTTCAGAACCTAACAAATTTTTAATTCAAAAAACTCAAGCCTTTGTCAGCTTTAAATTGTCCAGGTTTTGGATTGATAGAAAATGATTATTAAGGATAAACTTGAGATTCGGAGATATTTATTTTTTATTTATTCCTACATCACAATTTACTTTTATTTGAAACTAGCTGACCCGGCGAACTTCGTACCGCCTAACAGTAAATACGTGTTAACTTTCAAATTTGCCATGTTCTGAAGTCGAATAGCAATACGACCTCGTTGTGAAAAATTATATATTCTGGGTCGCGGCATAGTTAATAACAATACTGAAACGATAACACATTAATAACATTCCCACAAAACATATAAATCTGAGTGGATTGATTCACAATTTTTCTAATCCAGGCACCTCAAAATGAAAAATAACATGGTCCCGAGCTTTGGTCTTGCTATGAGACCTACGGTAATAGCTTCTTTCTTATGAGAAATTCGCAAAAACAGGTAATTCACCAACACAATACAAAATAGGAGAGGAATATTTATTCATTCCAAGGTAACTCAAGCCTTGCCCAGAGTAATTTCCTAGGGTCAGAGTAATGTTCACCTTAGACCTAGATGAGTGTTAAGTAAAATCTTCATACAAATTCTATCTGCAATAAAAAATATATAAATTGAGAGAGGAAGTTTAAGAGCAAGTTGAAAGAACACCTCTTGAAGAGACCATATATTCCATTGATGAATTTTGAATGATAAAGAAGACCAAATAAAATTAAGAAGACCACGTTGCAACAGCGTTTCATGTGGGAGACGTACACGTATCAAGTAAGTAAGTTTAGAAAGTAAAACTTATAAGCTCAAAGCAATACAAATGAAAAAATTATATCTCTGTTCACAAAGAAGAGTGTAATTCAGTGTCACGTGGTCTCAGGAAATTGCTTTAGCCCTTGAAAAGAAGCAATGCGTTTGTTTGATAGATTCGCGACGTGCAGGAAATCGGTTCTTTTCAGTGGAAACTCCTTTATTTCATCCAATCAGATGACGTACCAGAGTTTTTTTTATATGATTCGTTATTAAGAACATCTAACCTCAGTTACGAACTGCCAGACAATGGCATTAAATTACACGAGACTATAATAGAAATAATAATTAAGGTTGGAAAAAAATACTTAAATAAATTTTTCAATTAATTGTAGTCAAAATAGTCACTTGTGTTTCAATTTAATTGTTAATTTTTGCAATTATTGTATTTATTAATTTAATAAACTATAAGTGGAATAAAAATTGTAGTTGTTTCTTCTACTTAAAGGGGTGTCCGGAGAACATAATTAGAAAAACTCATTTGTTTACTGTTTGGACTTCAATAGAAACTTGCGAGTGATTTAACATCAAACAGAAATATTTTAGACAAGTGCTACCGTATGTAAATAACTTATTTGAGAAGGTCTCCATGGTTATATGAACTAACTATTTGTTAAAGTTAAAATTCACACATAACTGTTGTGTTGGTAGCATTGTTTGTTGTTTAGTGTCACGTGATTCCATACTGATAATTGTTGTTGTCGGCCGCATTTGTTTTAGCCAAACCATTTCAGTGTTGCTTTGTTTTTAACAATTATTTTTTTGTATTAAAGTGTTGTGTGTTTCTAAGATATTAATACAATTTGAAATATAAAAGTAAACGTTGAGCCTAAGCCTGTCATGGAGGGTAGCAGCAGACTCTTCCTTAAAAGTGTGTGATGAAAGGGAGGGGATGACTTATTTCCTATTTACTACTACTAATTATTTATTCTCTGTGTTTAATGTTAACTGTTTATATGTAGTTAATTAATTCATTAATTTTTTATTCAGTTTTAAGTTAGTTTTAGTAATTTCCCATTAGAAGCCCGCCTTTTGCCAAAGGACTGAAGGTGGAATTGGTTGCGTTGTTAAAAAGGTTGGCTCTCGAATTTCTTAAAAAAAACCAAATAATCATACATTATTCAGCATGTAGGCATATTTTTAATTAATTTAACTATTCACATTTGTGATACTTGTATCTTATTGAGTATTGAGTATGGTGTGACTAAATTTTGTTACTGGTGAATCTTTTTTGGTGTTTGGGATTAGTTCCAAGGATAGCGTGTATTTGAATATTTGTTCCAATTATAGAGCTGTTATCGTAAATATATTACCTTTTATAATCACCGTTACGTCCTCAAGGTCTCTACAATATAGACAGTTTATTATAATCTCAAGGACAAGGGAGGATTTGAATGTGTGTTCGAATGTAAGATCTGTTGTCATCGTTAGATGCCGTTGCTAAGCAACGTCACGCAATCTAGGTCAAAACATCACACATCGAACTGTATCAGTTATAAGCTCAATATACATTATTATATATTCCAATGTCAGTCATCGTTAAAGACTGTTGCTAAAGAACGTCACACAATCAAGGCTACAACATCACACAACGTATTGTATCAGTTCCAAGCCCATGATACATTAGTGAGGTGTTCCAATGTGAGATACGTTAGCATCAATAAGACTCTGTTGCTAAGCAACGTTACCCTTAACGGCTTAATAACTCTTATACTGCCGGGTTATCACATTGCACATTGCATTGCACTCAAAGGCGTTTATATAAAAAATATCTTGAATTTAGTTTTCTTGTGTAACTTTTTGATATTATCCAAATAAAAATACTTTTCTCAAACACTATAGTAATTTTATCACGGTTATGTTTTTTCTTGCAAATAAAACCAAAAATGTTATTTTATCTCTTAATAAATGGAGAAAGTATTGTTTTAATGAGAGTATTTTGTAACATCTAAACTCAGAAATATGCTCCAAAATCTAAAATATTTCACATGCCCAATACTCGTTAACGAGCTGTGTGACTCTCTTGCTGAAATAACACCGTACATCTTGCTATTTGTGGCAGACATGTAGGTCAAACTTGTTTATCAGCAAGTCTAGGATCTATAATCCTGCATCGAGGGCAAGGTAGCGTTAACTTCTCAGTCTGGCACACCAAACTTCTTGGTCTCATACAGTTATTTATTGTCTTGATAAACTGTCTAACTAAGTGTTTCTAAGTAATGTTTTGCTAGATCAGATTAGATCATTGAAATGGCAACCATACCACAATGTAGGTATTTTAAGCCAAGTATGAATGAGGATTGAATGTAAGATTATTGTGGCGCGATCTTGTAGTCTTGTTACTGACTAAGGCTTGCATGTTCCTTAGACAGGTCCGTTAATTAATAGCCCAATAGCCGATGGCAACTAATGGGCCTACAGTTTAATGAGGAATCCAAACCACGGCCTCTTAATTACGAATTGGTCTAATTATGATGAGTGTCTTTGCGGATTAACGAAGTATTCAATAGTGCGGACGTTATCCACACAAGAGAACACCACACCCACCGACCATCTCTCACAACTATCCACAATTCGTGACCTCCAAGTAGCTGGATTACAGGACGTCGCCACCGTCCCAGTCGTAGAATTGCTATCGTAGAAGGACAATTTTGTAAACTAACCTGTCTTTTATTTGAAATCATAATCTCTTATCCCAATCTTTCAATACTCAACCTTCTCCAAAAAATCTAACAGGGTTCTTTGTTTGAAATTCGTTATTGGTAAAGTTAAATTTAGGTTATTTCAGGTTTTATTATGAACATTTTCCATCACGATTTTAAGTAAAACGTTTCTATACATTTTAGGACCTGGAATCTGATCCCATCCCAAGGTCAGCTAGTACCTAAAACATAACATGATTAGTACATAATCTGGACTAAGCCGGTATAGAGCTGAAAACGTTTACTCACAATCACGCACACAAGTAACAAAACACGTCCTTTCGTCACGAAGACTCAAGACAATTGAATAGGATTGGGCGGGTTTCCCGACACCGGAAACAAAATGGCCACGGCAAAAACCCTGAATCTCTAAAAATGTGTGTTGAAAAGATTTTTAAAATTCAAATTCATACTCTCATTTATATACATGAAATATTACAATACAAAAAATAGTTTTAGGGAGCAAAAGCGAGCTTTATTACGACTGAAAATATCATGCAAATTTTGTTTCGGATTTATATTAATACTATTTACTATTACACAGCTAGTTTCAAAGCATCAATTAGTTTTCTTTTGAAAAATGAGGTCCCCGCTGTATTACCAGAGTTTCTTCAAAATTCATTTCATGATTTTCAGATGGTATTTTTGTCTCGCCAAACCTATTTCTCTTCTTACTTAATGGAATTTGAATGCTATTAAAAATACTATCAAATCTAGAAGAATTTTAAAGAACATGATAGTTTTATTAAGGGTTAAAATTTTAAAATTGGTAAAGTGAGAAAGTATGTCGGTCCATTAATGCTGTTTGTTTAAATCATTGAATCAATGTAAATTTATTTAAAATTATGTTCCATTGCGTGAGAGGGTAAATTTTCCTTATCAAACGCTTGGTTGGCTGATTGGGCAAACTACGAGGGTTGAATGCAGCCCACGTAGCCCCATATCCGCTTGCCGTGGCGTTACCCGCCCTTACAGAGACGGTCAATCGCTTTTGGGACTGTTCCTGTGGAATATTATCGTCAAAATGGGTTACAGTGATCATCCTATCTTGTTGTGTGTACCGCATTGTTCTATAATCAATTTCATAATAAAATTAATTTACTGATGCAAAATTTAAACTGATTTCTGAACAAATTTTAATAAATATTTTTCCTATTCGTCCAGCCATAACGAAGTGACCACTAATACCTGTCAGTGAAACGGAGACAGAAAGTCACTTTAGTGAGCGTCACAATTTTCTTTGAAAGTCGTCCACCTTCAAGGTACTCGATATCTGCACCTTCAACTCCAAGATTGTTTAATTGTGTAAATGATCTTCCTAGCTGTGCTTCTAATTAAAAAATCAGCCTATTTTCCGATGATGCCACACTCGTTGTAGATGCTAATAACAGTTCTAGCCTGGAAATCGAAGTTTTCATTAAGGGTAACTCTGCCGTACAGTGAGCAAATAAATAAAAATAGATTTAAAAAAATTAAAACGAAAATTGAGTTAAAAACAAGCCAAGTAGGAGCATAAGAATGCATTAATTACTTAATTAGTGACGAATCCATTGAAACAACTTCAATTTTTAAGTCCTTTGGCGTCAAAATTAACTGAGGTCTAAAATTTCATGCTCACGCCTGTTTTGTCTGTCAAAGGCTCTCTTCCAAAATGTTTGTTTTAAAAACACTTTCTAAATTTGCTGACACACGTGTTGCTCACAACGTACTATATGGCATTATTTATCCTTTCTTAGCCTATTACGTTGGGCTTCAGCAGGTGCTTAGTACTAGCCTACTGAGATATCGTCTCTGCTCGGTCCAGAGCTTCCCAACAGACACTCTCTCAAAAACCTTTTTCTCTTTATCCTCTTCCCAGGCTACTCTCCACCTTCCCCGGCTACGCGCTTCACCAATCCCGATCTGGTCTTGGAGATCGAAGCCTCATTGCCACTACTCCTTCCGCTGGGGTCTTCGATTCCCACGAAAGGTTGTGGTGCTAACCGTGATTAAACATGCAGTCAACTCTAGGCTACTCAATAGGGAGAGGGTAATTTTTCTGTTGTTTTTTCGATATTTGGTTTCTCCTTCGGCTGTTCCACCATAATTCTGTATGTCTGAAACGTTACCCAAGCCGTCTAGCCTTGTGGCGACAGACGTGCTTTCTTTGCCTTGCGAAATCTTTTGTTTGATTTCCCTTTATGTGAGTTTATGTTATCTCCTGTTTTTGATAATTTATTTACATGTTAGGTTATATATGTGATATTGGTAATTAACATTTATGGTGTTATTTATATTTTTATTACGAGAATTTTCCATCACGATTACAAAGTTAAAACATAGTTTCACGACGCTTCGGGATCTGGAATCTGAACCCGTCCTCAAACAATCTAGTATCTAAAACATAATACGATAAGCCCATAAATCGGATTAAGCCGGTGTAAAGCTGAAAAAATTGTTTACGAATTACTCGTGTTATGTTTTAGGTAGGTACTAGCTCGCTTGAGGACGGGATCAGATCCAGATCCAGAAACGTCATAAAACTATGTTTTACTTAAAATCATGATGTAAAATGTTCGTAGTAAAAATTGAAATAATGTAAATCCACCATCACCGATAGTAAGTTCCAAACAAAGAACAGTACTTTTATTAAAAATTTACAATATCAAAAACACGACATTTATCGTTATTCACCTGTACCAAATGAACATTTTATTTCAAAATTTTGAGACACAAATCTGTTTAACGAAGGGAAGTTATATCATAGAACAACCACTTTCAGTCAATTTTATTTTCACTCTTAGCCAAAATTACAATAGTTTAGTAAATACTAGCTGACCCGGCGAACTTCGTAACGCCTCACAGTAAACACATGTTAACTTTAAGATTGGCCATGTTCTGAAGTCGAATAGCAATACGGCTTCATTGTGAAAGGTTATATATTCTGGGTCGCTGCATAGTGAATAACAATACTGAAACGATAAAACATATTAATATCATTCCCATAAAACAAATAAATCTGAGTGGATTAATTCACAATTTTCAAATCCAATCCAAACCCAAACGAACCCTAACTGTAATACGGCTTCTATAGGAAAGATATACAACAGCTAATTATTATAATAAACGTAATAATATAAACATTGCAATTATAAACACGTGACTTTAATCAGACAGAAAATAAAAAAAATATAAATACATAATCCCCCAAAACCGTTAACTATTAACATGGTGTATAAAGCTGTTCATTTTTTACAGTACACATTTACTTCATAGTTTAACATTAATGAATGATTCAGATGGCATTGGATAGTAAAGCATACGGTATTGCTAATGGAAAGTAAACCAATCAGCTGTAACTAAGAAATCAAATGTTTTTATTGTAGACAATTTGTAAACAAACTTACTCTCCATAAGGTTAACATTAGAAATTTAAAACGCCATAAAATGGAAACTTATGGGGTTTTCGAAAATATTTTTTCACTAAAACCTTCCCGGACACATATAGAGCAACTTCCTAAAATTTCATGGCGATCGGATGAGTAGTTTGGCAACGCATAAAGGACAGACAGACAGACAGACATACATTCAATTTTATATATAGAGATGTTACATAATGTATGCTTAGTTTTCTCATATTTACTTTATATCAGTCACAAGACATTCAGGGAAACGTAGCATTTCACGCAATGTGTGACTCAGAGAATATTGCACAGGAAATTACTTTACTTCCCTTGAAAAGATTGAATGCGTCTCTTTTGATACGTTTCTGAAGTGATAAACAGCTGCTTTTACCAGGAATTCCTTTATATCCACCTTCACGGAGTGGAGAACTTTAATTGTACAGTAAAATAGGAATTCGTATATATACGAGTATGGTACTAAGGCAAATATAAACACTGGACTCATGATGTTCTATACAGATTAGTTTTATCAAAGACAATGCAATGTTTACTTTACGTAATCAGGTTTGCCAATTGTTTTACCTGACTCAATAGTATAACTGAAATGAATGTTTACATGGTTTGTATATTTTTTCATACAGTTGATGATGAGCAAAGTTTTGATCACGTATTAATCAAGAATCGATAGTTACCCATTACCCATTAGTAAACAATATATATAAGGTACTGTCAAAAAACGATTGCCATGCTGGAAAAAACAGTTGGCAAAATAATTGGGTGATAAGGAATTTAAATAGGGTAATAATATAACATGGAATAAAAACCCCATAACTAGAATAAATAAACTAAATAAATTAAGTGGCAGCAGGAACAATCAGGTTATATATTAAAGGCAGAAGTTTTAGAACATAGGAACTCATTATTCTTGAGGAACAACCACTTATATGTTTTGTTTTAAAAGCTTTGTATTGTAATTTAAGGACATTTGCTACTCGTAAATCGGTAAAAATGAAAAGGTAGAAATTTTCTTCTAAATATGTATTTTATTTTATTCTAAATGAGAGAATAAACTCTTCAAATATGATACTTAATATATTAGTGATGTAATTTAACTAACCAGATATGCATGAAGCAGACACCAACCCATTCCAGAGTGAACCAACCCATACTGGGATTCAGAAAGAAACATATGTTAGCCTTATCGATAACAAAACTAACTAAGGTCGAACCAAAGTCATCTTACACTCATTTCTCTCTCATATATAGCTAAAAAAACTACCTGGGAAGGTCCAACCCCTCACCAAGAAGTCAATATCTATTAGAAAAACTAGTATCCATGATACTAAGAAGCTAAAAGGGACCAAATGCGCGAGGAAATCAAAGCCAAACGAATGACTAAATTCGTAATGTCTTATTTTTTTATATCCAGTTATGGTCTTCAAGTGGATAAGAATAGTCAGATGTTAGAGAGTTGAAGAACTATGAAAGAAGATTAAATAGGATTTATATAATACTAGCAGTAAGCCCGTCCTTTGTACGGGTTTTAGAATTCAGTTTAAAGAAGAAAGATCAAAATGTAAACCTGAAATAAATACAAAAATATAATAATAAAAATAAAATAAACATATCAATACAAAGAAAATACCTAGCTTTTTTATTATTTATTATTTATTTTTGTTATGCATTAAAATAACCTTTTAATATAGTTTGATTTCGTAATGGGTTTAAATCAATAACCAATATAAACTAACTAATATTCATTTGACAGCTGTTTGTTTTTATTTCTATTGAACCTTTAAACTACAAAGACAGCTGATTATTACCAGTGGGTTATTCATTTAAAACTGGAACAAAATGCGACGAATATTTCGTAAAAATTTGGTTTTTAAATGCTCGTTATTTACTTTTCAAGGGTTGGTGGACAATTTTAAGCCTTTAAAAACCTTCTCTGGAATGTAGAGAATGTAAGAAATAAGTTTCATTGTTATCAGTTCCCCGGTTTTTTTCGGAGAAGACGGTGTAAAATGCCTCCTGGAGCGTCACAGACAAACAGACAAAAATTGAGATAAGACCGGTTACGACTTCTCTAACGCACAAAAAGTAAAAATAACTAAACAATGAATAATTCTGAGCTATGTACAGACAAAACTCTAATTTTATTTATATAGATTTTCAATGAAAAGTTTTTTTGGTTATTGTGTTGTTGATTGTGAAGCCCTAAGGACAAGCCACTAACCATGAAGAGGCTCTCAGAGGTGCTTCTCGTAACAGTTTAGCTTTAATGAAGGTATTAATATTGAAGGAGATCCAATGACTTTCTTTGACCACCAGGATAAAACGTCTTTAAAACCGTTCAAACTGAATAATGTAAGCCCCTAGCTTGGGGGAAGAATTTAATAAAAAATGTATAAAGTAAAAGAATTGCGTTTTACTAAAAGTTGATATTCACAAAATTATCTGTGAAAGAAGGAGGTGAAATATTAAAATAAAAAAACAGTTTTTAAGGATTAAAAATATTTTGGAGGTCGTAGATATATTTATTGAATATATATTTAATTCGAATTAACTATTGTTACCCTTAAAACTAAAAAAAATCCTTTCAAGGTGAAATGAGAAGGTAAGAGGTAAGTAGAGGGTTTACTTTAGTCACGTTTTTGTGTTATCTTTTTTCCGGTGTAAGATGTTGGCAACATTGAGTCTGGCAGGCTCGGGCGATAGCAGCTGTGAACCTCGGCTTGCAATGTTATCATGTATTTACAGCGTTTGGGTCGATACGTTCTTTCAAAACATGTGTGTGTACTGGGAATGGTATGGATAAGAATACAGTATATAATTTGCTCGTAACGGTTGGAAGGTTAAAAATATTTGTTTAAATTATTATTGCGGATATTTTACATCAGGATTAGTAAATTAAAGCTTCGCGAAATTTCACGAAAATCTAATACCACCTTTGGTTGAACTCTTTTTTTACTCTTTTTTTACTGCTTTAAACCTTTTTTTAGCTCCATACCGGCTAATTTCAAATTACGAACTAATTTTTATGTTCTAGGTTCTGACGCTGAACGGAATTTGATTGCGGATTCCGACTCATCATGAAACTTTGTTTTACCTAAAGTGTTGAAAATTTCACCATAAAAGATAAATTGAACAAAGAGTTAAAATTACTTGAAATGAGACGTAACTTTTTAAATAAAACTCATCAATGTTGAACCATACAAACCCACTGAAGAAACAGACCAAAATACTGTAATTCATCTCAACACCAGTAACTCAAAGATGAGTAAAACTATTTATATAAGTCACAAAAATAAATCTACAAAGTTCAACAATCACGACCTGGAAGTGGAAAATAAATCAAAACTTTGTATACGAATTTAATCAATAGTTTATTTTACAATTAGGATCTCATATACACTCAGCTCCAGGTTCCAACTGGATCTACATAGACGGTATTCATACAATGTATAAACTAGTTTGTGCGTTTATTATCGTTAAATTGTAAAATATGTTTATAAAGTTTACAACTCTTTTATTTATAAATATCTTGTTTTATATATGTTCCAAACCAGGAATATAATTTAAGTGGAAAAATAGGTTTGAATTTCCAAAAAAGGTGAATTTTTGATGCTCTAAATGATTTATTTTATTAAGAAATGAAATGGTTTCATTTTAACGGAAATGTAACTTTTTTAATAATTTGTGTGGAGCCTTCTTATAAAGTTTATTTAAATTTAAATTTGAGTAAAAACTATATTATCAAAATACTATTAAAATTTCATTAATTTATACCTTTTTTAAATTAAGTTCTAACTATAACTTTTATTCTAATTGTTATTAAATTTGTACAGAAATTTAATATGCGAGTATAAACTGGACTTGAAGTTCTTATACATAGGAACAATATTTGGACTGGTTATATTTTTAGTTGTAATATATATAATGTTAAGAATGACGTGGTTAATACTTAACAGGATATGTAAAAACATATCAACGTGATTTTGAAAATTTCCCTTTAAGCTATTATTTTTTACAATTAATACTTATTTCAAAATATTTTCTCTCAGTATTATTTTTGTACACCCTAAATTTTGTCATGTTTTACAAATTGATTTTTTTAGTGCGTTAAATATGCTAAATAATATAGTAAAATAGTTTTTAGTTGGTCGAATTTTGTAATGTGTCTAAGGCTGACATGATAAAGATTTTTGACATTCTGATTATTGAGATAATATGAACTATATATTTCGGCTAATCCAAAAATTATTTTGCCCAAGAAGAGTTCTTTCCAGGGCCCAAGCAATATTTTACATAGTTTAAACCTGACAACCGCCAATCAAACTTCATTCCCTAAAATTATTTCTTCCTCTTTATTTTTTCATGATAAAATTATGAGACCAATAGCAGGATTCTACATAGCGGATATCCTACATAATAAACATGAAGCGTCACTAAATCTTACGTGAATTTATATTTACATGGCTAAAATATTCAGGTACAAAATTTAAGAAATCCTATTCCATAGCTATTTATAGTTTTTTTACAATTCACACAGTTGGCCAAAGCGCTAGGACACTGAGAACATTATACACTCAACAGACTTTCGGGGCTAACTCAATCATTGTCTCATTGGAATTTCGTTATGTGAAAATGTTTTAAAATGTACAATAAAACTCTTTAGCGTGTGAACCAAAACCTTTAATGAGGTTGTTTCATATCGAAACAAAACAGTAGTAAATCATCTATAAGCAGTAGCAGAAACAACGTTGCCACATTTTTGGCACATTGCAACTTTAGCACAGCCTCTTTGATATTTCCCATGAAACTTCACACACCTCATTTAAATCTAACACAGTATGCAACATTATAAAACTCTCTCTAAATATGATTGTATCAGTTCCTATAAAAACAACCTCCTAAAATAACTGTATAAACAATATGTTGAGTTAGACTATGAAAATGTGGTAACAATTCATATACTATGTTCAGAAGGGGTACAGAAAGGATGTGACCCCGACTAGAAGAATGTACAAGAACAGCAGGTTTACCAACAACAAAACACGTAACACTCAAGAGCACCGCGGCGAACCGGGTAGCGTCTGTTGGTTAGATAATATTACGCCCCCCAGGGGCTTCGCCCTCGCTGGGTTCAAAATGACCAAAATAAAAAAAATCAATCCAAAACACTTAAAACTAACTAACATCTCCTGTGGAAGGGGTGTCAAAACTACTCGATTTTGATAGATCACATGTAAGCATATGTTTGCGTTAGAATAAACCACACTTCGTTTGGATTTTTTAGAATTTTAAACACATTTTACAACTAAATATGGTTTTCAGAATTGAATTTTTTTATTATCGTTATAATATGGTTATGTAGCTTTTTCGATTCATAAAATATTTTCTGGAAATAGTATTTTTACTTATGTAATTATTTAAATACAAATTATTTTCAGAGACATCGAGAACTTTTTATCAGGTCTCATTAATTAAACTGTTAAATCTAGAGGGACATCGCCGGGCACTGCAGTGTAATTATGTTTGCGCAACTGTAAAAATCAATCAATTAATTAATTACAGCAGTTTTGTAGAATGTGTTAGATTTATGTTTGTTGTTTACCAATCAGACTGCATCCTCATTTTCCCCCTTTACGAATTAGTACTATTTTGAAGTAGTATATATAGTAGTATAATTATACATGTTTTGATAGGAATGTTTGAAAATTTAGTTAAAAATTTTATGAAAATCTAGAGCAATTCTGTGACAAGATCTTTCTTATTTTTTTGACCATTACTGTTTGAGTCAAAGAACAGTCTCTAGTGGTGAAGTTGGTTAAGGTACAAGCAATTAATAAACAACAGTTATAACCATTTGAACGACATACAGCTTCTTGAAACGAACCGAGTATAAAAATGGTAGTATTACAACATGGTATCGGTTTCTTATATCAAACATCAAACAGTCAATACAACACTCGAGAAAACAAACCTCCAGAATGTTGTAAAACAATTTAAAAAAATGTAGTTGAAAAGAGAACGTTAAAGTGTACAATTGCCCACTCTTAAATACACATAAAAATATCAAACACGAAATTCGTTTTTAAGATTTTGAAAATTAACACGAAATACTAATGTTTATATACACATAAAACAGGTCTTGAGCAAAATCCTCATTTTTTATAGTTCAGTATTAATTAGACCTAGTGGTCTTCGATTATCTGGTTATTAATTAATGATACTAAAAAATAATCAGCTGGTTTTTGTAACTAGTAAAGGTAAGTGCCAAAATAACATTAAATTCATTAAATCCAACTTCACTCATGTTGACCTAAAACCAATATATTTTAGGTCAGTTTTTTTCAAAATGGGATCTCTAAAAATAATTTGACACCCCTTCCAAAATTTCAGATTTTTACATTCATCATTGAAATACAATTAGTTCCCGTTTTCAAGGTAAGCACCCCTCCAAGAGAAGAACATGAAGGTGTTGGGTCGATGAAGGTATAAATCCAAGAATTATGGTAGAATTGTCTTACACTAACAAGTGTCTGTTGCTAACACTGCGTCTTTGCACTTTACCAACACTATATTTAAAGTATAACTCTAAATCAGTGGTTCCCGATCATCCGTGGATTTAAGGTTCATTAAAATATTACGTTCCATCAAGTATGACTTTTAATACATAGCTTACTGCAATAACTGTCAGTTTTCATATCAGTAATTTAATTATAACATTTAAAGATTTCAAACTATAAAGGTTTGTAGAAAATGCTTATACTATACAAACTAAAATATATTTCACACGTTATTTCCACACTCTCTATACAAGGTTGAGCTCTTTATCCATCCTACCTGTCATTTTGAAATTAATAGGAATTTTAATACCCAATTGTTGACTAGTGTTTTCGTGACAACAATCACATCATCAGGTTTTCTTAAGACCTATGTCCTATGAGGATGACCTGATAAAAATAATAAGGTCTTTATTGTGTTGTCTTTATAGCGTTCATTAGATTCAAGTTCTGTTTTACATGAAAAATATCATCCAAAATCAAGAAAAAAATACTAATTAAAATTAAATATTTACAATTTTCTTAAAATAAGACTTAAAGCCACTTTTAGATTTTTAGATTTTAGATTTTAGATTTTTCATTTGGTTCAAATGACAATACGTTATGTTACTGTTGCTTTAATATTGATGATGTAATTATTGTTGTCATGAAATCGATATTCAAGAATGTGACAATACCAATGACATTGAACAGGTATTAAAATTTATAAAAAATAACCCAGTAACAATAAATATTTAGCAGTGGGAACATGAATTAATTATCTTAGTGTCATCTTACGAAGTTGAAAAAACTTACTACCTGAACTTTTTACCTGAATGTAATCGTTAGGATAATTTGGGTTTAAGAAACCATTATTGAACCCACTTAAAAACTATTGGTAGTGTTTTAATACTTCACCTGATTCGGAATATTTCCAATCGTATAGAAAACTTTGCTTCTGAACTTGATTATGCAGCAACAAACCTATTTTAGAAGGAAATGTTTTTCTGAATATAATGTACTAAAACCAAATTTACACAAAACTCTCTAAAAAATTAAGTTAAGATAACGAAATTATTTTAAAAATTTCAAATGTATAAACAAGCTATCTCTTTCATAGATCAGGAACCACTGTACTAAATTATATCTATGTGTATGAGACTCGCTGTGACCACCTAACGAGAAACGTACGTTAGAACAAAGGTGTTCTGCACAGTGAGGCGTCCTGTCGCCACGCCAGGAACTGGCGAGCACCATGACGAAGGGGAAGTTAGGGATAAACAGGGATAAAAGGGTAATTTGTAGGGTAAAATGACGTTGGTAGGGGCAGGAAGATCGTTACGGTAAAATTAAGGTAGTAAGGAAATAAAGTGTTTAAAAAAAAGTCCCAAGGAAACCTCAAAATTTCGAAGGAGACGTCAAGGAAAACTTTGGGAAGAATGGGTTTTTTTGGGTAAACTAGGAAATTTGAAATATATATAGTCTACTCTTAATAATATGTAAAGGAAAACTAAAGGTAGATCAATACTTTGACTTTTAGTCAAACTATAACTGAGAAACATAATTGATTATAAACACAAGACATACAGGTTCTAATAACTGTGGACCAAAATTAATGAGAGTATGCATAGTTATGCGTTCACTTTACTACAGTGGTAGTTTCATTTTATTCATTCATACTAATTAAACTTATTTTAATTAATAGAGGAGTACAAAAAAGAACATTTAGCGGAAACAGAAGGATTTTTATATTTTAAATTCATACTCGTAACGACTGTATAAAACTGAAACACCTTACCTTGTGTTTACAAATGTACGAGTATTTTTCACTTGGCACGCGTCAGTAATTCATGTTAGGCCTTATTTATTCCTAATATTTAATATTTTATTAGAAATTGGGAGTCTCAGCTAATTATGTACAATGATTGACTAACCCTATGTGAAAACACGTTTTACAAAACCATGTTTAGTTAAGGGTGGCGACAGGACCTAGGTAGAACTAAGACTGAGCAATGTTACACGTTGGCAGTAACTATTAACACTAAACTACGATAGTTCTGGCCGTCAGTGCAGCGCTGTTGTTGATCTAGGTCATCTGAGAAACACAGATATTACAATTTACAAGGAGATATTACAAGTTTGAGGGGGAATATTATAAATTTGAGACGAGATATTACAGGTTTTTGAGGAGATATTAAAAGTTTGTGCAAAAATCTAATCATACTGGATCCTTCAAGCGAATATTTTCATCCCAATGTCATATTTTAAAGTTTAAAAATAAATTGAGATAATTGTCATGACTAACTTCATTTTTCATCCATTTGAGAGTACTAACAGGTTTTAAGGATGCAAAAGCGTTCTTTAACTAAATAGCAATCATGTTTCAGGAAATTCATTATAAAAAATGTTTTCATTTACTTTCCTGTGGGAAATAAGTTAGATCATGGATATGTCTAAAGGTAATGTTTCGTCTAATGCTTCATCTAAACAGCTGTTCTTATTCTTTTAAATTAAAAATTCAATACAAAAGCTCTGGTGGTTTCTATGGAAACCTGTTACATGCTTTCCATCTTAAAAATCACCAACACCCCCCCAGAGCTAAGACATATCCATGTCAATTAAGTCTTTTACAGCTTGTCTAACTAACTTTGACTCTTTCGGTGATTTCGGTCATACAATGTTATGAATAACGCATTTAAACTTTTATTTTATTCCCCTATATGGAGAATAATTATTCTTGACAAAACGTTTCTGAATAAAAACCTGTGTTTCTGAATAATGTTCATTTGTGTAGCTCTGAGACTATACAAACGGTCCGCGTTTTATGAAATTTGGCACAAGGGTGCACTTTACTAATACCCATACGTGGTTTTCAATATTTAATGTTTTTGAAGTTTTAATTGCTAACTGTAGCTCGCCCCGAAAAAGGCTATTAATCCAAATTTCTTAAAAACGGCTCTAATGATTTTAATTACAACTTCATAGTTTCAAGTACTTAGGCTCACACCCACATTTCATGAAATGATGGTTCAAAAAATATGAGCTTCGAAAATTCCCAAGAAAATTTGTCGGCAAAATAATAGATTTATTAAATAGTTTGACTACTATCCCTAAGACTAGTTAAAAAAATAAACATATTAGTATTTAATATTATTAGTTTACGACTAATTATTAAAGAGAAAAGTTAACTTTACTCTCCGCAGTAAATGCAGAGTGCATTGTCTAATTACGAACATCCAATGTTATTCTCAATGAGAATACTGATAACAATATACTCCTTATTTCTGAACCAATTTTGATGAAACTTGTGAGAAACTCATGAAAATATTATTTAATTCCATTGTGATGGAAAATAATTCGTAAATAATTAAAATAAGAAATTAAATCAAGACTAATAAATAAATACTTTAGTACTTATTTATCAACCGTTTTTTAATAAACTTTGAATGCCGCGTATGTTCACATTAAACTGTACAACCCTTGCAAAATGTTTCTTATTACCTTCGGATTAGGGATGAGGGGATATGTTAATAATTTTTATAATATTTTTCAGCTTGAAAGAAGGAGTCAAAAGTGTGATTCCTGTTTTTAACGAGGTTAAATGAGATAACAAAATTTAATTAGGGTCAAACATGTTAAACTCGTAGAATTGGTAACGATATACGAGTACAGTAGTTCAAAGGAATTTTTAATTAAGATTTGTTCCTGGTTGTTTTATAATTTAATATTGAACAGTTGTTGATAAGTCGAATTATAAAAAAACGTTTTGACATGGATTTGTCTTAGCTCTAGGAGGTGGTGGCAATTTGCAACACTGACGTCATTCGGTTAGTCAAGGTAATGATTAGTGACGTCATAGACTTCATAGATACTTGATAAGGTTCTCTCTCCACCGTCCTTAAATCTCACCACTCTTAGAATAGTTTTAGGAGTTTTCGAACTAGTATATTTTATAATATTTCTCCTGAAATAAGATTAAATTATCCATATTATTTGGAATAATCTGGAAGGGGAATAAGTAGCTAAAGCTACGAGAATACATATTCCTGTAAATTAAAGAGGATTCTTTTCAATATAGTTAAAATATGTAACTATTAAGGTTGCAAGTGCTTCAACGGAGCTCTCATATTTATCGAGAACCTTTTGTCCCAACAACAGCGCTACTAGTGGCTGGTCCTGAAAGTTAGTAAAGACTCTCTTGCGATCATGATTCCTCGACGCAGTCTGCGGCTGTCCTCTGAGGATACAACTCCTCTGCCACCGCCTGGGGATCGGTGCTCCAAGAGTCTCTCACCTGGACAAAAATCATCATTCTGTATACACCCACTAAACTGATTGAGCTCGATTTAAATAACCTATGGGATTTTTCTCTTGTGAACAAGGTGGCCTTTGTAATGTTCCAACTCATAAAACTATCTAGATCTAGTTCATCGGCCGGATCCTTTTTACACATTACTTCAGGCTATACGTTGTGGGTTGCATCATAATCTGGTCAGTGATATCCTACTGTTTCAACTAGTTTCTCATTATTTGATAATTTAACAAGTGATTTTATTTTTGTAAACAAAAGATTCTAATATTGTGATTAGTAAAATACAGCCAACTTCTCTACTATCGCACCTTATTTTAAAACGAATTGAGTATCATTTTCAATTAACGCATTGCTTATAATCAATCAAATTCCAAATCCGTAGGTGATTAATGGATTCGAACACGCGTCTTTGGAGACCGAAGTCCCGAGCTCTACCCAAAACTAGCACCCTCCCCAAACTGGTACTGATTATTAGTAGTAATTATACGATTTTTTACAAGTGACAATTGTTTGGGCTCCATCCAAAACAACTAATTTCTCTCATAGTCTTAATATTTGTCTAAAGAATGTAAGTTTGTAAAAAATATATACTACAAAATGTGTATATTACGCATTTATTTCGTTGATAATATCAAAAATTAACCAAAAATAAAGTTAATAATAGAAGTGGCCTATTTAAATTATTTGTAGAAAACTTACCTATATAAGTTATAACGAAATTAATATTACTTGTCTGTTTTGGCATTTAAATTTTAACCTAAAATAAAATTGATCTACACCTGATCATTATATACACATATTTACTTAAGTTACACGTTACCATTGTTATATAGGCCACTGATATGCCTTAGCTCTGGAGTGTTGACTTAGATATGTCCCAGGGGACACCCTACCCGTGTTGGCAATTTGCGAGACCAAAATTTGAAACAGTGACTTCGTATACTTAGTGATGTCACATGGCTATAACGACAGCTGTTCAGAGAAGCTGAAATTATTCTCTTTTTACGTATCCATGATCTAACCTATTTCCCACAGGAAAGTAAATATAATAATCTTCGTCACGAATATTCACCTAAAATAACAATGCAACTACGACACCGCAGTTTTCCCCAATTTTATGTGTACTGTTTTTTCAAGATAATCGTTCAGCTCTGTTCAGCAAAAAATTTAAATTAGTTGTACAGTATGTTTCAAATTAATTAATTCAAAACACAAAGTTAAGATTAGCTTATCAGTTTTGAAGGTTTATAATTATTGTTCCAGATTGGTTCTAGGTGATTTCACCGTTAAAAAGGAGAAGAACAGAAATAAAAGCTGACAACTGTTGTTAACTCATAACTATATCTAGTGAAAGTTGTTAAATTACTGAGTGAACTCTTTATACGACATAAGCATGTCCAGAATACCTCCTCCGCCTTGGCGAAGACCCTGAGGAAATTGAGGCCGGCGAGCTTCTTAAGTCTCTTCTCGTCCCAGTTTGGGTCCTCGAGGAGTGTGGCGAACAAGTATGGGTACCGGGATACGTCCTCCAGTCCGCGTGGTGGCCTAAGGGCAAACCAAGGTTCCAGAATCAATTTTTTTTCAACCTCAACCGCCCATCATCTGGAACATTCCCATGTGCGGGGATTTTGCGGTGAATTAAAGACAGCAAAGTACCGTGACAGTATGGTCACTTAGGCCGCAAAAGATCTGACAGGAGTCACCGGCCTCTAGTTTCATCTAACTACCTTCGACTGGGCTATAACGTTACCCCTGAGCTACTTCTGCAGGTAATCTTTGACTTAAACAATCAAATTTTAACAAATAACTATAGTAAACCATTCAAATTCAAAATTCCCGTATCATCAAGGAGGATAATTGATAACTAGCTCTGCTTTAAACAACTATAAACATAATAAAAATATGTATACGTCGTAAATATCTAGTATAAATTAACATCTATACACACGTACTTACATATACTATGCTTAACAGAAAGGAAAGAGAATACGTCGGATAAAGAAGTCTCTAATATATCCTTTACAAAACTTTACCAAAATCTTACGTAATAAAATATTTTCAAGCTCAGTAAGACTAGGTTATGATATCGTATGACTAGTCAGCTAATAATGTTGACAATATTTTTCAGATAGTTCCTAATCGAGGGTAAAATTAGATTAATGGGAGCTTAAAATAGTTGAATAGTTTGAAATAGTTGCCAGTAAGCATTTTTAGAAAACCTTTGTGCTCATTGTTAGTAGATTCATTTCTCATTCATACTTGGCTTAAAATACCTACCTGGGTAGGTCGCCATTTCGGTTAGAAGTATAAAGTATAAAGTATGGCCACTATTAGAATGAAATGTATATAGATATTACAGTAGCTTAAATGTTCTTGTTTGTTACATTTGTTCTAACTTGGACTACTCCCAAAGAGGGCAAACTATATCCCAAGCGGTTTTAATGACGGGTTTAGTAGTTAAAGCTAATTAATTAACTGATATTTTTTTATTAAATTTGCATAGCTTAAAGGATATGGATTTAATGTTCTCGTTACCATTCATGAGAACCTGGGATTGAGTCATGATTACTTTAAAATATTTAAATTATGTTTCGGAAAATTTTTTTGTAAATGAAATGAATCTAGGTCGCTGGTTTGACTCCGTATGCAGTAGATTCGTTGTAATGAAGAATCTATTAATTACCTATAAAACCAAAAATCTACGTTTGATAGTAACAAGATCAGTGTGTCTGGACTGTTTCCTGCCAACACATAAAAAATACCACTGACGTTGGTGTACATAAAATAAAGGGAGGTAGAGGAATGAAGAAAAAGTTTTTATGAAAATGTTTTGATCATGAATATTTACAAGTTGGTGTTGCATAGTAAAGTACGCTACACACATCACAAAGTAGCAAAACTGTTAAACACATTTAACTGGCGATAAATGTCTCATCACAGGGAGCAAGTCACGGTGTTTATTACGGTAAGCCTAGGTTATTGACTGTTTTGTTGGTAAAGTTCACTTACAGGTTGATACCGTCGTACCCGGCCCCTATACCGACATGGTCCTCCCCCGCCACCCTTCTGATGTAGTTTATATGAGCTGCAACAACAAACTTTCTGTTAAAATAACACACGTTCACACATCTCATGGTGAAGTATCAATCTCCTAGCCTTCGTATAAGATCGCAAACTTTATACATTGTGGATTAGAAAATGAACAATATAGAAATATAGAAATATTACTACAACATAGATATTTGTACAAATAAGCCAGATAGTTTGTAAATAATATAAATTATATTCTATATTTAGTGTCAGCAAATCAGTTTTTGTTGAATGACGAGAAAGCCTCAACAAGTTGTCTGCATCAGTGGTAGCCATCTTGGATTTTAGTCCCGTAAGAGCAATGTTAAATTCAGGCGCCTGTATCTCCTTGACCTATTGTCATAAATTAACGGAAGAGGTGTCAAAGTAAAGGTATTACAGTCCTCCAGGGCACCACTATACAGAACTTCTTATTTTCGCTCTCAATAAAAAAATAATGATTTATTGTGTAAAATATTCCTGGATTTTTGTTTTTATATCAAGTTAAATTTTTGAACATGTTAAAGGGTCATGCCCTTGAGCCACCTCTCATCAATGTACTTCCAAAGTTATACATTGATACTTTGATAATTAACGCCACTACAGACGCCAAAGTGAAGGTATATTCCGCCAGAATTTAACATTGCTCTTACGGGACTAAAATTCAAGATGGCTACCACTGATGCAGACCCTTAGACTAGGTTGGTGTTAATTTTTCCAGCCGTTGGTTTCTTAGCATTACCCAGGATCCTAGATCACGTATTGTGGATATTTATTAGCGATGGTTAGTGAGCGTAATATTTCCTGGTGTGGATCAACGTCCACACTAATGAATACTACGTTCATCCGTAAAGACCAAAATCATACTGTAACTAGACCAGTTCGTAATTCATATGCAAAATTGTGGTTTGGCTGGTTCTTGTGGCTGTTGAACTATTAACTAACAATCCTGTCTAAGGAACATGGCAGCCTTAGTCAGTAAGAAGACTGTAAGATCGTGCCACAATCGTCTTAAACGCATGCCTCATTCATACCTGGCTTAAAATATCAATATGACAACCAAATATTTGGTGTTGGAAAACATAAATTCATAAAACATAAATTTTTTGCTTTATCTTGGTTTAGTAGCCCATTTTATATAGACGGCATTAGACAGGCACTTCAGTCTTTCGATCTCATTGAGTAATGGTCTTGTGGTGTGGGACTGCTCCCAGCATATATACGACATCCTCAGAATTCAAAAACGCGCTGTCGTCGTAGCGGCTGCGGATAGTTTAGATAATTTTGAGTGTTGAAAGAGCCATCAAGCCCCGCAATGAAACATTCGAAACGAGTATTGAACATTATTTTTCATTAAGATATCGAAAAACTTCAATAACGTAAACAACATGAATATTTTTGTCTATTTAACATTGTATAGGACTATACTAAGTTGAAGTCTATTCAACATAGTTTTCAACTAGAAACCCCCGAACTCATAACGCTGTTTTTTCGTGCTTACGTTGAGATATTGTTGATATAGATATCCCGAAGCACAAAACTTCTTTTTTTGAAAACCACCTCTTTTATAATGGCATAAAGCTGTTCAATGCACTGCCAGCCACCTTAAAAGTTGAAACAGACGTGGACAAATTTGGCAAAGGGGTTAAGAATCTTCTTTTGTCACGCTGTTACTACAGCATTAAAGACTTTTTAGCCTAATTTAGACTATCTCTGTTGAACAGTTTTTTATGATATAATCTTAATTTTAATAATTATTCCTGTAAGGAACACTTTTGTAATGACGCTATTATGCAGTTTGTAACTGTCTTAAATAAAGATATTTGAGTTTGAGTTTGAGACACAGCTGATCGGTCTAATGCCACAGCTGATCAGTCTGCACCGCGAAATTCCATAGCGGTTACTTTCTGTAAACAAATGCACAGAAAGTTAACGTTGTGTAATTTTGCCATGAAATAGCGGGACTGAATTCAATGAAAACATTTTGCCCCTTCCTGTAAATTAGAGTAAAGGAAAAACGATCAGCTGATTTCCCGTTGCTCTCAATTAGTTCACTATTTGTCCACTAGACGTACTACCGTCTCAGCTGTTTCATTAACAATTTAAATATAAAAAAATACGCACAAGCTATGTTTTAACGTAATGTGTGTTTACATAACTCCAAAAACGTCTAGTATTCCTGAAAGTTTAATTAAAAAGCTTCAGATATTACGAAAGTCCTTCTACCCGAAAAGTCAAGAGAGTTATATAAAGAAGAATACGTCGCGATGAAAAGTTCGTTCATGACTTTAACAAAAGTGATATTCCAGCACTTGCTCCGATTATTCCTGTTCCCCGCTTCGTGTAGCTCGTGAAATTTGGTGTTCCTGTGTGAGGAGAAGCTGAACACTCCAGCGCGCACCGGAAAATCCTACTTTCGGCACTTGTAATGAAATATACCATTCCGTAGTTTACACACTTTTCATTGCCTGCTTTACATCAAGGTGAACTTGTATCTCATAGATGTCTGGGAAGCAGTGCTCACATACGAGACATTACCGAGGGAAACCTGAAAAGTTCTAAAGATTAGATTACATAACACTGATGGTTTAGTGGTAGTAAGTTCTAGGAAGATGAATAATAAGCTACTAAAATAATTATTTCATCTTAACTGAGTATATTTCAAAGTTTGTTCCTGGGATTTCATTTTAAACATAATAGTAATGAAAAATATAATGAACCAATATATTTATGTAAATATCTACTGGCTAATAAAGTAATAACAATCTTACCAATGACGTCATGCAGAGTGGCAGACTGATTGCAGGTGATGAACATGGAGTAGAAATTTACCATAACGATCCCCCCGTTTAAGGCCTGTCAACATAAAACTGGTGTAATTTCATATAACGTCATTCCAGTCGTTAATTCATGACGTAAAAATTCCAGAGGGAATTTTAAATTGTTTAATAGACCGTTTCCAAATGAACAGTCCAAATTTAACCATACAGTTTGGTAAAATTAAGTTGTTAGCCTTTATGGTTCATAGCCTTTTACGTGTAAAATATTTTTTACATTATCCTGTTATTTTATTTTATAGCAATTTTATAGTAGGACTTTGCAGTTTATGTCCTATAAAATGTTTCTTTAAAGATGCAGAAAGTTACCAACTGAAAAAACACTTAGAGAGCTAAAATATCGAGTTTCTGTATATACTAATTTAATTTTAAAAAATTATAAAAAGTGTCTTTCTACTATTATATTTTATTCTGACACCTCTGCTTTTCTGATCCTTCTTTTGGATATACTCTCTTATATGTTAGAAACTGAAAAAGTAGGGAGTCTTATCTAAGCTAGTTTGGCACAACTTTCTTCGGAGCATTGTGCACTCACGGGAAAAAAGCCCACTTGGGGGAAAATAGGTGCGGGAAAGTTTGGAAATGGACAGTCAAACTAATTTTGTGAGGTAATATGAATATCAACTGGACAAGGAAAGAGTCTATCTCACAATGTCCTTAAATCACTTGAGGGTAGACCCCTTAGTAAACTTTAGTAAATAGTAAACCCAAAAAGCATTAAGAAGATGTCAGGTAAGCACGCTTCATCCAGGACACGCTTTCCACCATTTAGATAGTTCACGTCTTTTTTTCATATAACCTCAACTGCCCATCACCAAAGGAATAGGGCCTGTGTCACATAAGTGACCGCTCATGATCATGACAGGAGTCGCCAGCCGCTGGTTTCGATCCAGCAACCTTTGACTTAATGGGCCAGAGCTTAACCCCTGAGCTACCGTGCCGGTAAGTTCCCAAGAATTGTGGTCAGACTTGGTGTTCAGATTCAGCCAGGTTTTAATCAAGAATTAAGGAGGGACAAATGGAACCAAAGTGATAGAGAAGCCTGTCACGCCAAGCTTCCCTAATAACTTAAAAGTAGCATATAATATATGTGCTGGGATTTTTAATGTTCCCAATTTCAATCTGTGAACTAGTAAAGATCAACTAGAGAGCCGACTATCGCTAACTACGTTTTTAAACCACCAATTACCTATAACTGCAAATTACTCACCACTAGTTTGAGCACGTGGTCAGGCACGTTGCGAGTTGAATTGCATAAATGAAAAGCGGAGGAATGCGAGAAAATTACAGGAGCCTGAGTGACATTCAGGGCGTCTTCCATCGTGCGAACTGACGTGTGACTCAGGTCCACTAACATTCCCAGCCTGTTGAGCTCTCGCACTACCAACTGTACAAACAAAAATATTTCATAAGCTTTAGTTTTGGTCAGAGCGTTTTATTTCGTGCCAACTGACATGTGACCCAGGTCTACCAACATTCTTATACTGTTGAGCTCCAATACAGCCAACTGAAAAATATGTCTCACAAGATTTATTTGTGTTCCGGGTGTCTTCTTTCGTCGAACTGACGTGTGACTCAGACATACTAACATCCTGAGTCTGTTAACCTCCCACACCACCAAACAAACAACTGTACAATCAAAAAGATTCCACGAGCTTTAATCATGTTCAGTGCGTCTTCTACCGTGCGAACAGACGTATTACTCTGCAGTGAAGTCCACGGCGCCCCAATGATAAGTATATATGCAACAAAAATAGTATTTTAGACAAAGATTATTACAAAGATTAAAAATATACTACTTTTAAAGGTTGAAAGGAGTTTTTAAACAAACTTATTTTACTCAACGTCCAGCCATTTCTTATTACGCATCATATGGTAATGCCTTCCTTCAAAATCACTCTTCGTATTGCCGACGACCTTCAATAAAGTAATTTGTTTAACGCCAGGTAATAATAACGCTTTCGTTATTCCTTGATGAATATAATCTCGGCTCAACGTGGAGTTTATCAGGAGAAATAAGGATGAACTTTAATTACTTCACGTAAATATAAACATAACAAGTCATTTAACCCTTTAAAGAGTAATAACGTTCTAAAACGTCACTATCTCAGAGCTGGTAAGGAGTAAGGGGAAAATATATAATCACATCTCAAAGGAGTAAAATATTTTTTCACTAAATTTTATTGCAGCCTTCTGTAAATATAGTAGAAAATGTTTATTAGGTTCGCAATACCCAATAATGAACATTTTATAGCTTTTTTCGTATGAAAGTCTCCAAAACATGGGCGTACACATAACCCCATATTACACTCTTTGTGCGGATGTCTTTTCCCTTTTTTTCTTTGAGAAGAATGCTCTCACACATCACGCTGAGAAAAAGTTATTAGCGCGCTTTTATTTCCCGCCGAAACTTCACGCCACAGCCGTCACCTTTCCCGCCGCAGCCACCATCGTATGCTACCCCCTCCCCCGCAGATTACCTACCGAATACACCAATACGCACGTGTTGTATAACTAAATGTCTTTAATTATTGATTTACGACAGAATCAAACTGAATCATTTTATGAATATATATAAATTTATTTTCACAAATTACGTTAAATAACGTTTTAAAACGTCACTACCTACTCCTTTTTGCGTTAACATAAAAAGAGGTCTTCAACCGTAAAAAGTATTTAGCACTCCTTAAAGGGTCTTCTCAACATACGAAAAATAAAACATTGAAATGTTACGAGTAGACGCCACACCCAGATGGAGGAGTTGGAGTTTGTGTGGGCGTCATAGGTTTTTTATAACAATTTCCAACCTGTTAAAAAAGGTAAAACAGTTTAAAAGTTACATTGAGCAATTTTGATGAGTTAGTGATATAAAATCTAACGGTAGCAAAATGCTACTTATCTTTCCAGACTTTTTTGCTTAATATCTTTTGCAGTACCACGTGAACCGACTAACAAAAGGATGGAAACATGTAAATAAACCAAATTTTACTTAAGGTGAAATATTAAAAAAGACAGCATTAATGCTGTTTATAACTCATTGCAGCTCATAAAAGATTAATGAATGTGCTCTCTGGTCTATTTAAATTAGTAAGTGCTTGAATAATACACTTGAACAAGTATTTTCCAAAACATTTTAGGTTAATGGTGAAGTTTAGCACAAAGATATTCGACGCTGGTTGACTCTAATGTTTGTTGTGCTCTGACGTCATTTGAGTGGCTTTTCATGTAGTAATACAAACAGACCAACCCAAAGCCAACATTTGAACGACAAACACTGCAGTCAACGTTTTCAGCTCTTCAAGTAGTTTAATCCTTGAATTTATCATAACTACACAAATTTACGTTTCATAAAGAGGTTTAAGTGGAGAATTTCACACATCCTTTTTCGTATTCAACGTTCTTTTAGCGTGGTTTGAATGTATTAGTTTTTAAATTATAATATTTTATTAACTTAACTTAAATGTCAGCCTTGGTCAGTAACAACACACTACAACCATCTTACACTCAATCCTCATTCATACTTGGCTTAATATACATTGTACTATTACCATACTACATTGTAGTATGGTTGCCTATTCAATGATCTAATCTAATCTTAAATATTTTTATAAAAGTATTCTCTATATCATTTACTTACGGAACCGAAATGCGAGAGCCCATCGTTCTCTTCATCATGGCCCAAACAACAGCCTGCCCTATGTAACAAAATAATTGTAAAGTAGTTTTCTTTTGTTACAATACTGTGTTCTATGGTTGTAAAAATGCTTCAAATATTATTTTCATTTGACACTATCTGTTAGTAATTTGTACTAATTAATTATTCAGTAATATGCCTAAATATTTACATAAACAATTTATAAGTTGTTTAGTGCTAAATTAAAATTAAATTAAACTTAAAAATTGAATAAAACTTTTTATTTAGTAAACGACTGATTTAAAAATGTGTTTTAAATAAATGATAGATACAACAACGAATAATGATTTTGATATAACACATGGTCATTTATTTACGTTAAATCACTTAAATAGATCGTATTTACAGTAAAACTCTGAATTTATGTGTCTAATAACGCTTAAAACTAGGGTTTTCAGTGCTCAATGCATTTTTAGGGTTTAAGTCAGGTAACTAGTATAACTATTGGTATACAAAGGATTTCTTGGAATGTATTGAGTAATACAAATAAGGTTCATAACTGAGAGTGCTCTCGTTTTCTCAGAAAAGCGTTACAAAATTACCTTATTTATCGTTACAGACTAAACATAGACAGACAGAAACTTATATATGACCCATTTAGAGTTTTATGGTATTTTATTAAAACAATAACCATGATTATCATACTCCAAAGCAAAATATAATTATATGTATAAAGATAACTGTAATATTTTAGTGGATTTTAATTAAGTAAACAATACCTTGACAGCTATCACAAAAAAATTAATACCATCACTAAAACGTCAAAAACTATTACTAAAACAGCTGACGAAAGTACAAGTAGTTTGAATATAAGCGAAATGAATAACCCCGTCGCAGCAGAACTGCGTACTCAGTGAATTTCCAAATAAATAATAAATAATAATAACAGGTTTGATCTATATCCGTAATAAATAAGTGAGTTTTCTTATCCTCCACAAGATCAACATGTCAAAGAGTTCCTGTATAGGTTTGCTGCTGTGAGGAACACAGAAAGTAGGCATTTTATAATGCCTATTTTTATTTTGATCATATAACAAATTCTATCAATATCAGTCCAAACATAAAGGAGTCTGCCTATTCTCCATAGTATTAAAATGGGGAAGAGTGTGCAGGTTTGCTGCTGTGAGGAATTAATAAACTATACATTTTTAGCATAAATGCATGGATCCCAACCACATGAAGGTTAATACCAAAATTCGTCCAAAATATCGGCTAATAAGAGAAATATTAATTTCCTTATCCTCCTTAAGATAGCATTGGAGCCTAAAAATACAATATACTGTTTTTAGATTTTACAATATCCCGGTAACCGTTTGAGATAGAGAAAAACTTCAAAGTACTATTTTGTGTAGTTTTTTAACTAATTATAATGGTAAAAGATAACATTTGAAATTTTTTTAAACTACATGTGAAAAATGCAAGCATCCATTTTAGGGTGTACAACCCCCCTCCAAAATACTCCTTCTGATTAACGGATATGTCTGGATTACGAAATCGTCCGAGTAAATTTAGGAACACACATATTTGGTTTTTGGACACCTCAAAACGAAAAAATAACATGGTCCCATGCTTAAGCCTTTCAATGAGACCCACGGTAATAGCTTCTTCCCTATCGGAAATTCGGTTAAAACGAGAAACAATATATTAATTCACTTCCTCAAACTTTTGTTTTCTATGAAAGCAAACAATGTTAATTTCCACGAGAATATTACGGGATAATTAATTACCCTCACGTTTAACTCTTTATTTTGAATAATACTTAACAGAGTTTACATTGTTCAACCTTCTCGCTCTGTTGTTTACCGCACAATAAAACCTTTTCAAAGAGATTAATCACGTTGAATACTTTAAGAAATTTGTTTCAATTAATTACTGATTACCATCTGTAAACCCGTGTTTTGTAAGAGTTGTATGATTCAGTGTCAACAAGCATGATATTCATTACACGGTAAAACTTGAAATCGTAAACAAATAAATAGCAAATAAGTCTCAACTCAATCATGTAGTATTAAATCAAAATTAAATCAAGTAGGTTAAATCAGTTTGAAGTATACGACACCCTTACCCAAAGTGTATAGCATAGTGAAAAAGGTTTTATTGCAGTGTGTGCTTTTGTTTTCATGGGGAGGTGTTACAAAATATGCCTTGTTTAGCGCTACAGAAAAACAGTCAGACAGAAATTGAGACTCATTTACTTTACAATTTTATAAACTATTTACTTTCTTATTCTCTCTCTCTATCCACTCATACTCATTTAAAATTGCATATATATTTTTATAAAACATTTCGTATAAATTTTCACCATATAACATAATTATTAAATAACTACTTACGGGATGTAAAACGTAAAAATAACCAAATATATTATAGTTCCAAGCAATGTGTAGATAAGGATAAAATTTAATTTCATAGGTAGATTAAATAAAATAAAAGTAGGTAAAAATAGTAGGAACTTGGTAGAATTTATTTATTTGCAAGACTGTTGCAACGCTTACATCCTTAGAGCTGTGCTGAAACCCAAATCGCGTGGGTTGGTGTGTGGAGCAGAATCATAAAACAAAAGGCGAATTTAAGCCTTCGCCCAACTGAGCTGCGAGCGGAGCTTGGTATAAACTGCTTTGGATCCTCTCTCGGATTTGGGTGTGAAAATCGCTTTACTGGTAAAGAATATTGTTTCCTTGCAAATGTATTTTTTTAACTATAGTTACGCAAGCGAAAAATTGGGCACGAATTATTAAAAATTGGTGTACATTAAATTGTGTTTTAACGCGCAAGGCAGTAAGTCAAACGTTCCTAGATAACAAAACCAGTATGGGTGACTCCTGTCAGATCATAGACTGTCATTCTTCATTATCCTACTGTATCTCTGTGACTTTGATTCTCCGCACAACAATTAAGGTAATTTTAAAGGGAAGTTGAGTTGTAAACAAATTAAAAGAAAATAAATGATAGTTTATGGCCCATGAGTATCGACAGATGTCCTTAATCAAATTTTATATCTAAGGAATGACTTTCTAGTAATCATCGGTTATAACCAATGAATTACCAACTGATCTTAATAAACGCTTCAGGCAACTTTAGAAATTTAATAGATTAGTGTATTAACAGTTTGTTTATTAAAACATAGTAGGTATGTCATTATATGAACCCGATTATACCTAATTTAGGCAAGGATTTAGAACAATTTTTAAAATTTTTAAAAATTGAAAAATCATAAATTTTGACATGGATAAGTCTTAGCTCTGGGGGGGAGTTGTTAGCAATTTGTAAGACGATAATTTTAAACATAAAAACAGCTGTTTAGATGGACTAAAAAAATTCCCTTTCTGTTCAAAGAACATTTTATCATACGTTAAGATCAATGTATTTTACGAAAGTAATGTTAAAAATGACCTAAAGGGTACAATAATGTATAGAGGATATTTGGCGATTACGTTCAGCGATTAAGTAAATACATCTTATCCGTATTCTTATGAAACTGAGTAAAATCTTCTGATTTTGAAAACCAATATTAAAACTGGCAATTTATATAATATGTAAAATAGGTTTTATCCTTACTTGTTTATTTTTTATTCAATTACTAGATTCAGAAGCCATGTAAATCAAACTAAAATGACGATAGAATATTCTACCATTTTAAACTTTATACCACTTAATACACGTCTCTCAGTATAAGGTTTGAGAACAAATCCCACAGGGTTGGAGCCCAAGTCAATCAATACTCCAGGCTTGACGTAGGTTGGGTAACGAAACGCAGACAAGCTCAGAAAATAGGAGCAATTGCCATTTAATGATCCTGATACATAATATGTTATTAGTAGGGTGACTGCCTGAAACGTAATCGAAGGCTGGGTGAAGGGACAGCAATACCGTCGATGACAAATGTTTCTCGGAAGAGAATAGGAAAAAAAGCTGATCGTAGAATAATCTGTATGATCTATTCATTAAAATTCAGCTAGGGTTAAGTAAGGGTCAGGTTTTGTGGTTCATTTCCCATGGCTATTTTTGACGGCGGGGTTTTGAATCATTTACACATACTAAGATCCATGATGAATCAATGCAGGTTCTTACAACAGCTTCTTGAAGTTTGTAAAGCACATCATCCTAGATGGTGAGCACCTGGAGAAAATAAGGAAGGTTCGGTTTTCAACGCTAGAATTAAGGAAAAGCTCGTGAGCCTCCTCATCGTAAGTTTCGGCTCACAATACGTCCAAGGTTGACGTGTTTTGACTTAGAGTCCGACCTAATTTTACTAAATCAATCACTTTTTTAAGTCCATTCATTCTTCCATATACTTCTAGATTGTCTTTAAGTCTTAACATATTTATACGTATTTTAGTACATACCACGGGGTGTGACAGGTGTGCGTCAGGGTTAGATATCGCGCCCCCAGGGAGTAGTACATGCGGAGAACAGCGAGGGAGCTGGCCAGGGAGTGCCCCCCCTCCACGCCTACCAGGCTGGCTATCTTGCCCGCCTTGTGGGCCTCTCGGATACCTGTAAGCAAATGCAGATAAGATACATTCAGTGGTTCACGAAAGCAAAAAAGTCTACTGATATTCCTAAAAACTTACAGATTTTGGGTTTTAATGCCTCCTTACATGGTATTGATACTTACTTGGATTTTTTACTCGACAACATGATTCCTCCATCTATTTCTACCCTTTCAAGATCTACATCTGCACCCAGTTTTCAACCTGGTAATCCCATCTGATTATCGACCACCCCAGTCAGAAGGTCAGAAGTCAGAATGAAGACACCCGTCTTCATTCTGACCTCTGTCTGAAATTTCCTGCAATTAACTGCAGCTTTAACATTAGGTCTTTTATAAAGTTCCCCCAGCTCTTTTTACCACACTCCTGCTTCCATTGTTGTTCCGTATATTCTCATCAGTATAAAAACATCAATTTTATTAATACGGAAAGAAAAATTTAAATGGCACAGTAAATACCATAACAAGGAAGTATTGTACGAAGTAATACAATTTTAATCAATTTTCATACTCATGCATGAATAGAACCTGCTCGTATCAGACGGGTTCAGTTGAGCGAAAATGTATTTCTTAGTCAATTTATGCGGTTTATCCCGGTCCTCCCATTCACAAGTCCCAGTTTACTTTCAACATTTTCTAACAGAAATAATTTTTATCTTCACTAGCCAATAACATAGTGGCAGTTGGCTTAGGCTGTTTTCCAATGTCCACTGTGAATAACCTCAAAGGTTAGTGAGCGCTTATGAAAACCAGCGAAACGATTAACAAGAGCATATAGCTTGCGTTCCTCTAGGCTTGTTATTCCCAGCTACGTAAGCAAGTCGTTAGGTCACGCAAGAGGCACTAGTAAGACCTGGAAACTGTAACACTAGACCTTGGACAGGAGATTTGTTCGAACCTTATTTGATTACTGTAATAAAAAAATTATATCTTAATTATTTTACTTATATTCAAAACAAAAACATTTAAGATATCAAATATTAAAATATAAAGATTTCATTTTTAACTACTGACAGCATCATTATTTACATTACTGTACTGAAAATTTCTTCTGATAAATATAGATTTAATCAGTAAATGTTTAAGCAGGCATAAATAAACATTATTTATGAATATAATCGCTTCAAACACGGTTCAGGTGGTGTTAGGTATGGCGGGGAGGGGCAAATCTGTTAATTACTCAACAATGCCACTCTCTCTCCTTGTCCCACACTTAATCCCATTCCCTTCCACACAACGTGTGCCCTTTACAAATGGATATTATGGTTTATATGCAACACGAATTTATTAATGTTTACACATAATTATAAAAACAGTAGTACTATTAATTATGTAAACCTAATTACTCGGAAAAAATACTCAAATAAAAAAGTATAAAATGATCCGTCTTGCTGATAAATTTTTAAGATAGTAAATAGTTTTTTACAGTTGATTTCTAGTTTGATTATTATGTAAAGGCACAAAACGATTAATTTAGTTGATCATCCTGTAGCGTAGGACTCTCACATTATACTGTGAGACAAAACCATTAATTTATTCACCATCCTAATTTCATTCTTTCGGACCAACATATAAACTGAATCATTCTCATTTCCACAAAACGTTATGTCCTAATTCACATCGCGTCGTCAAACTTTTTCTCTCCGAGTACGCACTAAGCCAGCTGTGATATATAGTCCCAGGAGACCTCACTCTCGACTGAATCATCTTAGGCAGACTGAGTCAAACTAAATTTCGTTGCTCTGATCGTGTCCTTTAAAAAACATGTGCTCAGTGTTAACGGAAATGCATGTTAGTAAAGATTAGAATAGATTATTAAAAAGGCGACCCTATGAGTATAAATGAGGATTAAGAGTAAGATGATTGTGGCGCGATCTTGTAGTCTTGTAATTGACTAAGGCTGACATGTCCCTCAGACTGTTAATTAATAGCCCAACAGCCGATGGCAACTAAGAGAATTTCTAACGTTAGTAGGTGTGGTACCGCTCATTGGATCTAGCCGTTTTCGTCTCGTCTTAGGTACCGTTTTGCAAACAGAATGTTGGGAACGATCCCAGATATTACCAAAACGAACGAAGTAGTAATAAAACTATCTGGACCGTAGAAAGGCAAGGAAAAATTTCACACATAAACAGTCTTCATTCACTAGAACTTGGAAAACGTTGGTCATAAGCATTCTACAATCCTTTCATCCGTGTCCCTGTGGTATACTTAAATCTAATCCACAATGACGCTGAAGCTCCGCATCCGGTGGTTGGAGACCTAAATCTTATCCCAACAAATAGGTTAAATTTCTTGCGTGTATTACATAGAAGCATACCATCGGCTGAAGAGACAAACTGCAGGTCCCTGCTGTAGAGGTCTACAAGGCGTCTGATGACGTCTATCTGCTCCATGGTGATGTGGACAGCGTCGACGTACTGCGAGCCGCAGGGGACATAGGCCGACCAGAACTGCGGACAAAGGAAACGTGACTGTCATGAAAGAGAAAACAACCTAATATTTAAGTTCAAAAGTAACCACTGAATTGTAAGTAGCCACAGATTAAGTGTAACAATTTAGGTAAAACCACATTCAAGCATTCATAGGTAAGACATCAACCCAATCATGTCATGCAATGTACTTGCACTCTCGTATGAAGGCACTTATCATTCTTCGAATTTTAATTCTGAAGCTTTGCCTACTCCGATAAAGTGGTTTACAATATGGTAATTGGGCTAGAGAGGTATATCTACATCTATAGAGAACCCTACTACCCTTGAAATTGTTTATTTGGTTCAAAGTCTAGCTGATTTCAATCCCGAACTTCCCTCTCTTTTATAACCCTTTTCTGTAAACTACTTTTAGTTTTTCATAATCATTCACAATTTAACTAACTACATACACTTCAAAATCTTGATATATTAAACACACCTGGGCTCCCACCAGACCTGCCCTCAGTCTGGGCAAGTCGGTATGACTCCAGTTGGACCTAGACCAGGGATCCACTTCCGTCAGGTCCACGGAAAAGTTAAACAGCGCCAGCTGGTTGTGTACGAAGCTACGGATGTTCCAGGGGAGGTCGTTGTGTCTGCAAAGTACAACAAAGGTTTCATGCAGCACTTGTAGTAGCTTTCTGGCTGAATAAGCAGCTGTTAGAGAGTGGAGTTCTAAAAAAGCCTTATATATTTAAGAAGTAATATTTAAGAAAGAAATATGACGAACAAACTAGTTTTTAATCACGTTTTCTATATTAAATCATAATAAAGTACAGGGTAATATGTAAAAAAAACTAAGTTGCCTGTTATATGGCGGGATATGTTGGAAGCCCATCATTCGATGGCATATATAGGGACCTACAGTTTAACGTGGAATCAAAAACACTGCCTCTGAATTATGAACTGGTCTAATTATGAGGATGGTCTTTCTGGATCAATAATCTATCTTTTTTGTGCTCAATTAACTATCCACAATTCGTCACCTTCAAGTAGCTGGATTACAGGACGACGCCACCGTCTCTGTCATCTCATTAAGTTGAACACCCAGTTTAATCATTAACAGGTTTAATTAATTTAGGTGTAAACAGGCTAGATAACACATTTTTCATTTAAATGGGAACGATCCCAGATATTACCAAAACGAACGAAGTAGTAATAAAACTATCTGGACCGTAGAAAGGCAAGGAAAAATTTCACACATAAACAGTCTTCATTCACTAGAACTTGAAAAACGTTGGTTATACGCTTTCCAAGGCACAATCCTTTCATCCGTGTCCCTGTGGTATACTTAAATCTAATCCACAATGACGCTGAAGCTCCGCATCCGGTGGTTGGAGACCTAAATCTTATCCCAACAAATAGGTTAAATTTCTTGCGTGTATTACATAGAAACATACCATCGGCTGAAGAGACAAACTGCAGGTCCCTGCTGTAGAGGTCTACAAGGCGTCTGATGACGTCTATCTGCTCCATGGTGATGTGGACAGCGTCGACGTACTGCGAGCCGCAGGGGACATAGGCCGACCAGAACTGCGGACAAAGGAAACGTTACCGTCATCAAAGAGAAAACAACCTAATATTTAAGTTCAAAAGTAACCACTGAATTGTATCACAGATTAAGTTTAACAATTTAGGTAAAGCCACATTCAAGCATTCATAGGTAAGACATCAACCCAATCATGTCAAAATCATGTCATGCAATGTACTCTTACTCTCGTATGAAGGTACTTATCATGCTTCGAATTTTAATTCTGAAGCTTTGCCTAATCCGACAAAGTGGTTTACCATTGGGCTAGAGAGGTATATCTACATCTATAGAGAACCCTACTACCCTTGAAATTGTTTATTTGGTTCAAAGTCTAGCTGATTTCAATCCCGAACTTCCCTCTCTTTTATAACCCTTTTCTGTAAACTACTTTTAGTTTTTCATAATCATTCACAATTTAACTAACTACATACACTTCAAAATCTTGATATATTTAACACACCTGGGCTCCCACCAGACCTGCCCTCAGTCTGGGCAAGTCGGTATGACTCCAGTTGGACCTTGACCAGGGATCCACTTCCGTCAGGTCCACGGAAAAGTTAAACAGCGCCAGCTGGTTGTGTACGAAGCTACGGATGTTCCAGGGGAGATCGTTGTGTCTGCAAAATACAACAATGGTTTTATGCAGCACTTGTAGTAGCTTTCTGGCTGAATAAGCAGCTGTTAGAGAGTGGAGTTCTAAAAAAGCCTTATATATTTAAGAAGTAATATTTAAGAAAGAAATATGACGAACAAACTAGTTTTTAATCACGTTTTCTATATTAAATCATAATAAAGTACAGGGTAATATGTAAAAAAAACTAAGTTGCCTGTTATATGGCGGGATATGTTGGAAGCCCATCATTCGATGGCATATATAGGGACCTACAGTTTAACGTGGAATCAAAAACACTGCCTCTGAATTATGAACTGGTCTAATTATGAGGATGGTCTTTCTGGATCAATAATCTATCTTTTTTGTGCTCAATTAACTATCCACAATTCGTCACCTTCAAGTAGCTGGATTACAGGACGACGCCACCGTCTCTGTCATCTCATTAAGTTGGACACCCAGTTTAATCATTAACAGGTTTAATTAATTTAGGTGTAAACAGGCTAGATAACACATTTTTCATTTAAAATAATGTAATCATTATATATTTAAAAGTAACATCAGTGTTTTTTTCAGATCAAATTTCGACTAAACTCCATTTATTTCTATATTACTGCAACTATCTATATTACGAAAAATAGTATAAGCAATAAAATATTAAATATAATCAATTTAAAGAATTGAATTCTGATAAAATGCAATTCAAAAGAGTAATTTGTTCTAAAGTAGAGGATAAATGGTGTTAAACAGTAATAAACTTAAAAAGGGAGCGTAACAAAATTATTTCTTTAACTCAATTCAGTAAGCGAGTTCATTCACAGAGGCGTTTCTATAGCCCCATTACGTCAATGGTTGGTGCTCAAAGAGCGCCTACGTTCTTTTGTCTTCTATCTGTTTGGTACGCATTTCCATTTCAAAATGAAATGAGCAATGCGTATCGCTAAGTAATTTACGTTTCAAGGTTAAAATTATTCATTGTTGTTACTTCATGTATAATCATTTATAGGTATGTAAAAATTTACTTCATATTACTTTAAAATAAATTTAAAATGTAGGTTTAAAAATTAACGTCCTTTGTAGTCGTATATATGCAAAATCCATTCTTAATACACGTTATATACTATTTTTTTAGTTAAATAAATTCATAACTCAATGATGTACACTAATTAAATAAGTTTTCACCAAGAAAGAATTTTTTAGAATATATTGTGTGTCATAAAAAAATGCAAAAGTATTTCTATGATAAAAACAAATTTTTTACAAAAAAAATTATTCGACACAAATTAAATATTTGAGTGTATATTAATTTAACAAAATGTCAATTTTAATATTGTGTAAAAACAAATGTTTTATCAATAATATTGAACAAAACATTTATTTACTGAACTATTCCTTTACGCGTGGACCTGGCGAACAGATGATACCGTACATTAGAAGTGAAAAGTCGACGAAGAAAAGAGGAAGTCCATTGTGTCTTTCGCCATTGAAGCAACGGAAAATCATTGAGATCCCTTTGAATATGTCTGATAAAGACAGGGAAACTGAGACAGAGACAGTTCGCAGGGGTTCGACAATAATATAACTTCAAATATTCTTCCGACATAAAAACGAAATTCTTCGCAGTTAGTCCGTTCTGTACAGAATGTGTAACTGAGTATTAAAAAGCTAGATACTTATTCGTATGAATACATATTTAGACTAAAAATAAACTGTAGTTGAAAATAACATAAAAAGGAAAAATAAAGTCTCAGCTCAATTAATAAATAAGTCAAGTATTAATTTTAAATTGGATTAATTGAATGTAGGTCTAATAATAAAAATTTTACAATTAGTTACATTTTAATATAACTTACTATGATTTTAAAATAAAACAGCTGGTTATTTATTTGTGCTAAATAGATTTAATGGATCATACTATGTTCAGTAAACCCTCTGTAGAAAATTCTAAAAACGTCTCAAAAAGTTCTTCACCAAAAAGTATAGCACTATGAATGTAAGTTTTATTGTAGTATGTGCTCTCGTTTTTAGGGAGAAACTTTTCAAAAAGACCTCGTTTATCGTTAAAGAAAGTGAAAGATTAGATTATTTGAAATGGCGACCATAGCACAAGGTAGGTATTTTAAGCCAAGTATGAATGAGGATTGAATGTAAGATGATTGTGGCGCGATCTTGTAGTCTTGTTACTGACTAAGGCTGACATGTTCCTTAGACAGGACTGTTAATTAATAGCCCAACAGCCGATGGCAACTAATGGACCTACAGTTTAACGTGGAATCCGAACCACGGCCTCTGAATTACGAATTGGTCTAATTATGAGGATAGTCGGTTGTGGATTAACGTAGTATTCAGTAGTGCGGACGTTAATCCACACAAGAGAACACTACACCCACCGACCATCGCTCACAACTATCCACAATAGACATATATTTAGTTAAGACTCTTTTCTTTTTTTTGTAGTTTAAAACGTAAAAATAATCAAAAATATCATAATTACAAGTAATGTACAGACAATGTTCTAATTATATTTACGTTAAATCAGGTTTATTTTGGAAAATGTTTTTATACAGTATTTGGAATTTAGTATTAGATATTAATGAATTATTTTATTGTAGTATGTTTGTTTTTGTTTTATGTTTTATCGTTTTTTTTATTTAGATAAACTTTTTCTTTGAAAAAAACGTATATTATTTTATATACAAGCAATGTACAGACAATGTTCTAATTATATTTATGTTAAATCAGGTTTATATGGAAACAGTATTGATATTAAATAATATATGAATGAATTATCTCAATTACAATAGCTATTTGCTTTCTTTGAAAAGCACAAGAACCAGGTAATTAAATTAATAAATTTAATTCTCTGGTCCTACCATTACCGTTTGAAACACGATATGCCTACAATCGGAAAGGGAAACAATGCCTCGAATGGAATCTCATTTCAATAGCTATTGTCGTTATGCTGTGGATAGACACAACGATGTACGTGATGCTCGCCATTATCATTTAATCCTCAATTCAAATGCTGAGCGTAAACGAAATAATTTTTAAAGCCATTAAAATTATGGATTTGAAAACAGTATAATTATTTCTAGGTAGTAATAAAGTCAGAAATGGAACGTTTTAGGCTATCTCATATCTTTTGGAATGGATATGTCTAAGCTCTGGGAGGATTAGCAATTTTCGAGATGCAAAAAGTGTAACGGAAGTAACGTCATACGGTTATCAGAACAACTGTGTCAGAAACTGAAAACATTCCCTTCATACCATGATTCAAGATATTTCCCACAGGTAATTAACACTCGTTTTTCTCCTATAATTATTCTATGTTCCAAATACTGTTTATGAATAAAAGAATTTTCCAAAATTACTCCAGAAGCTGCTTCCTAAATCATCACCAACAAGTCGCTGAGGTTTATTGTGGATCAGGGGATCAAAGTGTGCAAGAGTTCAGGTTTGTAACAGTTCTATAGAAACTGGCAAGCACACCATTCTAGATAGCGAAAAGCCGAGTATAAGGAGGAGGTCTTTTTTGGTACTGAGCAAATCGGTTAGGTTTTTTTATGCAATTGCAGGTTCCTTAGCCTCGTTGAAGGCACAGGTATTAGGCTTACCCATTCAGCTCATCGTGGGAAACACAATATTAACAATATTTATATTATGACCAGTAGGTTGGCTCTAAGTCTCTTATCACACTTGTGTGCTTAATTAAAAAAAAAACTCACCCATCTATAAGAGGCACCTCGGAGAGCATCCTGCGGACAATCTCGAGCCTCTGCTCCAAGGTGTCTTTTGGAGGAGGTCCAGGCGGTGATCCTGAGAATGAGAGAGGCCACCCCATCCCCAGACACAGGGCCGCGATCAGGAGGCAGAGCAAACACGTGATCACCCACGGCCGGAGCCGCACCTCCAGGATAGCTGAGCAACATGACAGACCTGCGGTTGTTAGAACTACACGGATATAGAGACGGAGGTGAAAATTAGCCTATGGTGAGCATGTGTTGGATGTTACATCCTGGAGGGTGAGGAGGTCTAAGCTAAATCGGAAGGGCACGCCTTCTTACGGAATATTGTTCATGATGCTATTGATCGGTCTACCTAATTCGAATTCTAATACTCAAGGAATCCTCAAAATTTGAACTTCAAACAGCACATTCCCTTCCCAGGGAAACAAGAGGGTATGCTATGTAAGCATCCTTTCTCCAGGCCACCCCTCCAGATGCACAGTAAGGAGATACATACACAACTTCCTTATAATTCTGTTCAGACTATTGCGTGGCGGCTTTACCCGATGCCCACTACGACCCCCTGTACTCAGGGCCTTGCCCAATAGTCGGCCGTGACTACAAGACTATGACGTTGCTAATTCGAGTCAGAAATATAAGTCAGCGTCAACCATGCCAATCGGCTTCGTCCTTTCAGACAACTAGAGCAAGTCCACCGACCCTCCACTCACCTCACCAACCTGGGCAAGCCACCCTCTACTGACAGCCACAAAATTCGTTCCAGGAGCTGTGTCAAATTTTGCCTTACCCGCTTATCCTTTTGGGCTGATTTCAATATTATATATTTCATATATATTTTATATAACTAATTGTTACCTTATTGTTTTTAGTTTAAGTTGTTCTCTAGGCGCTTTTCAAAACAATAAAATATAATTCCTCCTATCTAACTCGATTTATTTATTTGAGTACGACGTATTTTCTTTACTGGTTCAGAGAATACCTTCACTTTAGATGGTCAACTTCTAACTACTATTTGTATAAATTCTTATTAATGCAACCAATTTGATCTCAGAAGTAAAAACCAGGTAGAGAGCTGTCTTGCGACTTGGTGTAAAACATACAGAAGGATAAAACTAGCTGGATTTTACAAGAGAATAGAAAATAGCCTCACATTCACCACAAGTCTGACTTATAATGCTACTTAAATGATCACCATTTCAATAACCTAATCAAATCTCTTCTATCAGTCATGGTGTACCTGATGAGTTGAGAATATTATTTGATACTACTAACAATTAATACCACGATTCCAAACGTTACATGATATATTGAGTGGACATTTTTAATATCATGTATTTAAGAATACATGTAACAGGAGATATTTTTAAGTTAAAAGTCAGCTGTAGTTTTGCAGCAATTTTCTGACAATGCATATTTTGACTCATTACTATTTAATTTTGTATTTTACTATCAGCTGATTGCGTTAGAGCTGTACCTTTGACGTCATCGCTGCTGTCGCTGCTGCTAATGGAGCCAGCTGTCGCCAACAGAGTGCGTGCTTGTCCGTTGCATCTCACCGCTCCGTTTAGTAACCGCACTGGAGGCCCGTGCTCTGACAGACAGGTCGTCTGCAACGTCAACAACAGTTGTTGTTATTTTTAAAAACTTAAAAACTGTTTTAAATTGCATTGTAGCTCAGTGGTAACGTTCTTACTCAGTAAGTCAAAGGTTGCTGGATAGAAACCAGCTGCCAACGAACCCTTTCAGCTCATGAGCGGTCACCTCTAGCTATCCTATGTGAAAAATTGTGCTACGGTACTTCACTGTATTTAATTCACCACACAGGCCTGGACAGTTGAGGTAAAAAAATTGCAAATAAAAGAAAAGTAAAAAGTTTTTAATTTAATTTTTTTTATTGACATGGATATGTCTTAGCTCTGGGAGAGTGTTGGCGATTTTTAAGATGGAAAACATGTAACAGGTTTCCATAGAAACCACCAGAGCTATTTTATTAAATTTTTAATATAAAAGAATAAGAACAGCTGTTTAGATGAAGTGAAAACATTACCTCTAGACATATCCATGATATAACCTATTTCCCACAGGGAAGTAAATACAAATACTTTTTTATGTGTATCAGCAAAATTTTGTAGGGTGTTATACGACAGTGTTAAGAAGTAAGGTACTTAATACTGTGACAAGATGGTATTCTAAAACGTATACAACGAAACAAAAATGTTTGTATTTACTTCCCTGTGAGAAAAATGTTATATCATGGATATGTCTAAAGGTAATGTTTTCACTTCATCTAAACAGCTGATCTTATTCTTTCATATTAAAAATTCAATAAAATAGCTCTAGTGGTTTCTATGGAAACCTGTAACATGTTTTCCATCTCAATATCGGCAACATCCTCCCAGAGCTAAGACATATCCATGTCAAAATGAAGTTCTCAGCTCAATTGCTTAGTGTAGATTTAAAATAATAAACTTTATATTAATATTACAATTTACATTTGTACCGATAGTATCTCATTCCCCATTCCCTGAATCCCAAGTGTTCCTTATGGTGAACTTGTTCTATGTTACTTTATAATATGCAAAAAAAGTTTCCTCTGTTTGTAAAATTTCAAAATTTAATTTAATGTAGTTGTATTTAATTTCATCATCATCAAACTCTCATCATTACTTTTAAGGTCATAGATTTATTTGTTTGCTACTTTATTAAATTAGCACTTGAATTGTAGGAATTAACAAACCAAAATTTATCAGCTGAACCAAACTTCTATAATACTCTATCACGTATTACACTATACCATGTCACTTCAGGACCACTTTAAAGCAGAGTTCAAATTTTATTTAATTTTAATGCCGGATTAATTGTAAAATTGGTCTATGCTTCCCTAGAATATTTTCTGTTATTTTCTGTTGAAGTTAACCTACATAAACTGAGGGCATTTTCAAATCCAGAATCACTCACATTTTCATTCAACCTTACGAATCCATAAATATTTTAAGGTAGATATTACCTTAAAATATTGAATAACTCGTTTCCCTTTACTTAAATTTTATATTCATCGCAATTCGGAGCTCTATTACTTTTCTTTAGAGGTAATTTACTTTTAAATAAATCTTATGATTGGTCCGATGTATACTTTGAATTTTTATTCTTATATACAGTTTCTTGTTTCCTTAATTCATACCGAATCTTTTTTAATGTACTTTATATAACGTTAATAAGGTGAATACAAAATAGAAAATATTTGTATTTACTTCCCTGTTTCCAAAATATTTTCTATTTTAGATTATTTTCTAGGTTAGATCAAAGGGAATAATTACAGTTCATCTAAACAGCTGTTCTTATTCTTTTATATTAACGATTCAATATAATAGCTCTGGTAGTTTCTATGGAAACCTGTTACATGTTTTCCATCTTAAAAACCAACACCTCCCCAAAACTAAGACATATCCGTGTCAAAAACAGTTATATCGATATGTTTTGCTGAAATATTTCTTTTGGATCAATTCCAAAATGGCAATTTTGTGACCAAAAACTACTTTTCAAATACCTTATATTATGGGTTAATTTGGTTGTTTTATAGAGGTGATAATTCAATAAGAACGATAACAGGGAAAATGAACCTTCTCTAGACATGACTGCTGCCAACGTTTGCCAGTGTGATTGACGTCTTGTATTAAGCCGGAGTGACATTTCTCATATAGGATCACCATTCAGCTATACTAGTCACATGTCTCATGTCTCATGTCTGTCTCTACATCCCTCCAAAGAGCTCCATGTGGAATCCGACACCATTATGGAAAGCACTACACGCCAAGGAATATAGGGTACGTGTCATAAAATGTGGAATATTAAACTAATACTTTACACTGAGTGTCCTCTTTATCCTTTGTGTATTATGTATCAACTAAAAGTATTGGATATCACCATGTTTAAGTTACATAATTTTAAATTTGATCTAAAATCCAGTTATTGATCTGTTGGTCAAATTTCTCTGTACATTGCTTCGAATTACGATATTTTAAAAGTAATTTTTACGAATTCCAACCCAGAAATGAATCTTATCTCAATGTGTGTCTGCCTGTCTTTCTGTACTGCTAAACAAGGGTTTTGGGAATGATTTTCCGTGAAAACGAGAACAGCAAGGGTTGTTTACTTTAAACAGACTCACGCATAACAAAATTAGAATAAGTTCTCAAAATTCCAACTTTTTTAAATATTAGGCATAGATTTTTCTCAGTTTTACAGAATATGTGATCTATAAAAGAGATTAATGGAAATATATAACGAAAATTTGCCAGCATTACTTTTTGTACATTAATCATTGATCTTAACCTATTTATAAAAAATAGTACTAAATAAATGTTATCTTAACGTATTTTAATGAGAAGCCTATGAATTTTCTAATTTGATCATTTATCCAATTGTAATCTGATGCTATATAACCAGGTAGAGAATTATTATTTTTAAATTAAAGGTTTATATTTTGTCTTAATAGGTGTCTTGCATACTGACACTTAAGCCTACATCCGTACAACGTGCCTATTGCTGGTTTTAAATAATATTCCAGCTGGAGTTTCCTCAGTTTTTTACGAATATAAGGCCCGTATTAGACGTCACCTGGAGTGACGTCACTGGTTACAGTACGTGCAGCCAGCCGTGACATCGGTAAAGTCACCAGGAGTGAGGTGACTTTTTTCTAGTAATTGTTCCGGTAATGTCTACCTTTATAAGTGAAAACAGCTCAAAGAAGAAGGATTTTGACATTCTCAAATAGTTGAAAAACTTTTTTTCGTTAGCTAAAAGTTCATCAAAACGAGTATAAAACAATAATTTTGTTTCTCTTACAGATAATATGGATGTACGTGCTTTTCCCTTGCCCGCCTCCTCATTTTTCTTTAACAAAGGAGTAAAAAGTTGCATTTCTTCATATACTTCCGACATTACGTCTGCTCCCTACACTTGCATCAAACAATCTGAACTTGCAGAACACAAAAATACAGTGGTGACTGTGTTATAAGCGCCATTTGATTCAATACCGAGCGATAAATCTTGATCACCAGTGGTGACTCGTCTAGTCACGGTGCAGAGTCACCAGACAGTCACCAAACTCTGGTGATGTACCATTAATCATAGTGTAATAAGCACCGTAAGAACTACTGCCCACCATCTGGTCACCAGGTGACTTCTCCAGGTGATTTCTCGGTTATTGATATTATTATACCGGTACTATCAACAACCAAATTACTTTCTGTTGATTTTAGCGAATTTCCCATAGGGAAGAAGCTATTACCGTAGGTCTCATGGCGAGACTTAAGCCCGGGACCATGTTATTTTTTCTTCTTTAGGTGTCCAGAGACCAAAAACAATAGTCGTTAAAATTTATATATATGTCTGTGAACACGATAACTCTCGTAAAAATGGTTCGATCAAGACCAAATTTCGTAAATTTTATCTTTCACCATTAGAATCAGCTTAAAAAACTTCACAATTAAGTTCCTTAAAGTTTTTCTCTATCTCCAACGGTTACCGAGATATTAAAAAATCTAAACACAGTACGTTGTATTTTGGGGCTCCAATGTTAATCTTATGGATGATAAGGAAAAATTAATATTTCACTTATTAACCAATACTTTTGGATAAAACTTTATATTTAGCTTCATGTGGTTGAAGTTCATCCATTTATGCTTAAAAATCATATTTTATGTGTTAATCATGGCAGCAAACCTGCATACTCTTTTCCCATGTTAATCATATGGAGAATAGGCAAACCCCTTTATTTATGAACAGATGTTGATGAAAGTTTGTATAAATGTTAAAAATAAAAATTTTTGATGGTATAAATGCCTACTCTCAGTGTTCCTCACAGCAGCTAACCTGCACACTCTTTCCCATGACAATCTAATGGAGAATAGGCAAATAATTCTCATGTTTATGGACAGATTTTTATAAAGCTTGTCATATATTATTATTATTATTATTTTATTGATTTGGAAATTCGCTGAGTACCCAGGTCTGCTGCGACGGGGGTATATTTATAAATATTTCATCGAGGTATAAATATTTTATTTTTTACACAAAGGAGAACATAACAAAAAACTACGTCAAGAACAGAGTTGAGCTGTGGACTTCAAATGGGGCGCAAGAGCCGCACAATGAGGTCGTTGTTGTCATGTTCTATCACATCAAATTGGACGACCCTTGTAGTCGCATTTTGGCAACATTCTCTTCTTATTCTTGACCCTAGTTATTTCCCCATAGAGCAATACCATTATGAGTTTTTCTTCTAAAATATTTTTTAACCTAGCTCAGCTAAGGTTAATGTATTGACATTAACGTTCATAGTCGTGTTGTTTTTCTAAAAAATCTTTCTAGTTTAAACCCGTAATAAACTCTGACACCCTCTGAATTATTGATTAGGTGTTTTTAGTTTCTCACCTGCACATTCAATATTTATATTTACAATTTTTCATTTACACTTAAACATTTAGTTACTCAACCTTGATTTCACACTTATGTTGATTATAACTTCGAAAACTGATGTTAAACTTAAAATGTTAAGTGAAGGTTTGAATTTTATTTTGAAAAGGTCAAATTTTGAGTAAAATCTTAGATTTTTTATCAGGTTAATATAAATATATTTAAAAAAATGGAAATGTAAAATAGACTAATTTAAAAGGTGCAATATATTGAAACAATTTAATAAAACTGAATGATCATTTCACAAATTCCCAATAAATATTTTACGAACGATGGGTAGCTGAAGCATTATAGTTAAAATAAATTATGTAAATTTGTAGGAAGCTCTAACACTTACCACGATGGACAGACTCATGCTACACAGTGTGGAGGACAACGATAGACTGGCCTAAGTGTATAGAAATGTCTCGCAGTTAGAGACCAGGTGACTCATCAAGGCTATTGATTCGTGGATTACCTCTAACCGGGCGAAATGCCCCTGAGTCACTGACTTTTTATTGTTTATAAACGTGCTCTCTTCAGACTTCTTTCCATTTCAAAAAAAGGCCAATTACAAACGAGTCTGTTAAAATTTATTTAAAGTAAGCAGGAATAAAATGTTTGTATTTACTTCCCTATGGGAAATAGGTTTGATCATGGATATGTCTGTGAATGTTTTCAATTCAACTAAACAACTGTTCTTATTCTTTTATATTACAAACTCAACACAATAGACCTAGTAGTTTCTATGGAAACCTGTTACATATTTTCCATCTTAAAAATCACTAACACCCCCCTCCAGAGCTAAGACATATCCATGTCAAAATGTTTATGTATACTTCCCTGTAGGAAATAGGCTAGATCATGGATATGTCTAAAGGTAATGTTTTCACTTCATTTAAACAGCTGTTCTTATTCTTTTGTATTAAAAATTCAATACAATAACTCTGGTAGTTTCTATGGAAACCTGTTACATATTTTCCATCTTAAAAATCGCCAACACCCCCCACAGCTAAAACATGTCAAACAAAATCCATGTCAAAATTGAAATTGTATTAATAACGAGGTAAATCTAGGCTTTAAAATATGTGTTTTATTGTTTAGAGCTACGAAAAAATGACTTAAACTTTAGAAAATGTATAACATCACATTAGGACAAAAATATGAAATTTAAGGTCGAGCTTGTCTACCCCCCAGCTTCTGAAAACAGAATTTGATAATATTCTACTCATTATATAATAGTATATAATTGTTCAGAGAGTAGAGTATTTGGGCTAAATTTGTAAAAAATAATCGTTTGTAATTGATAAAATGTGATTATTTATTTTACCGGCACGGTAGCTCAGAATAACACTCTTGCCCTATAAGCCAAAGGTTGTTGGATCAAAACCAGCAGCTGGCCCCTACGGTACCTCTTTAATTCACCAGACAAACCCTAGACCTATTATAGTAACTAGCAGTTGAGGTTTACAAACAAATTTATAAGTCTAACTAAAATTTTCGAAAACAGTACTCAGCAGTTGGAGTACAAGGTTATGTTATTTGGATGTTTATTGCGTACATTTACCATCACGACTAGCAAAACAAAATTTCACGAATTTTCGGGGTTAGGGATCTGTTCCGTCATCAGTTGAGTTAGAATCTACAACATAACATGAAACAAGTGTTTTGTTGTTAAGTTTTCCAGTTTTCTTGAAGGCGGGGTTAGATTTCGCACAAACGTCTTGAAACTTTGTTTTACTAATCATGATGGAAACGTACGTAAAGAAAACATAAACTCACTGTCACCAACAATGAATTCCAAATATAGTACAACACTATATTATGTATCTAACCACGTTTACTGCTATTGCTACCTAAATTGAGACGATAGTAATAAGAATATTCTTAACATCTTTCTCCTAGCACCGTGACGGATTTAGCTGCGAGGTGGATTCAATGTCATACAGTATTATGGGGTTTTTGATTTTCGACCTATTTGCCATTTTAACTTATGAGTCTTACTTACTGGTGAAATATTTATTTTCTTCCCAATTAGTTTAACTTTGTGACAGCATTACTAATTGCACGATACTCTTCAAAGATTGTTGAGATGTTGAACTGTAGTGAAGTGGTTATATAAGGAAATAAATTATTAATTTATTACTACACTTTCCTAAACATATAGACCAAATTATTACACAACTGTATCCATTAATAAAAATTTTATTTTTTACTTTAGAAAATAAAAAAGTGTATTTCATAAGATAACCTCTTTACCTATAATTTGATCATCATTTTACGACTTTCGTTCAACCAGTAATAATGGCATAAAGTTAACATTGTATTCGTGGCACTAAAATCTAAGATGGTGGGCGTACTGCACACTGTTAAGTATTGAGTAGAAGCCAGTGTAAATTAAAAGTTAACCTAAGTAAATAATTATAAAAATATTACTCGTTCGTAACTAAGAATGGTAAAACCTAAACCACAAATTTCTAGTAAAACTTAATAAATAATTTGTGAAATAATGCTCAGTGTCTTATATGGTTGAGAGGAATAGGATAACTTTTGGTATAGTATACTTATTCATATTTTTTCAATGGTTAAGATTACATTCACAATTGGTATATTTGCTCAGACTTAGCAACCTTTTAATAAAAAAAGAATATCTCTGGTCGCTGTAACTTTAGAGAATAATAAATAACACTTTCACATAAATTGTAAAATGTATACCCATCTTTATACCATCTTATAACGACATCGTATTATGTAGTTTGACAGTTGAAGAATTAACACTTCCAATTTTAATAAAAATGTTTCATGTAACAAGGTGTATAAATATTACATGGCAAAACATTCAGTGCAAAAACATTTAAAATAAGTATATAAATAACAAATAAAAAGAGTAGATGAATTGTCTTTCAACAAAATGCATATAGTAGAAAAGACAAATTATAGCTATGTGATAATAAAGTTGCTAATATAAACCAGTTATAAATTAAGCCTATGCAATAAAAAGTTAATTCGTAAAGAAGATTAATTAAATGTTTTTATAAAAAAGAGGGTTATGGATACACCAGTAGAGGGCAAGGAGAGATTTGGTTCCTACTTAGCATGTGCAGATGTGGAATTCACAGAGCCAATGCATAAAACATTTGTTGTAGGTCTGGTAATGTATGAATGATCATTGGACACTGAGAATTTAAAGTGGGTGAAATGTTCAGATGAATTATTCACTACAGTAGTCTATTTCAAATTTCCAACTCGATTTAAAACTCTATGTACGGAAAGAAATTCTCTGTTTTATATTCTTGGAAATGGGTTATGTTTCAGGTATTTATTTAAATTAATGAATTTTAACTTTGAAAAATATACATACGCTGCTTTTGTATCATAGAATGACATAATAACAGTTAGTGAATACCTTTCTTTCTATTTGAGTTAAACAAATTTCGTAGCAATTAGTTACTGATTTCTTCAGAAACTGTGGACCGTGGACGTACATGCGCTTCTTATGAAGCCGTTTATAGTTTGGTATTTTTGTCCGTTTTTACTACTTTCATGATTGTTTTTAGTTTTATACCGGCGTAGGCCGGATTAAAATTTATCATATTCTTTGCTCCAGCTTATCTGAAGACTTAAGGTCAGATTTCAGACGTCAATTGAACTTGCTTCGATTCTCTCTCTCTCTCTTTTATAATAAAGAAAGAAGAAACGCTGGGTTGGCAAAGAAGATGGGATTAGTACCAAAGGAAAAACATTCGGTTTTACCAGATGTGAGAGTTAGAAAGAATGTGCATTCACTACACAACGCAGTTTGTTAGGACACGAACTTTAAGGCAAAGCTTAAGGAGCTTTAATCTCGTGGATGATGACCGCTGCACCCACTGTGGAGAACTCGAAACATCGCAGCACGTGCTGATGGAGTGCTTCTATGAAGAAGAACGAAGTGGAATGAGGGAGTTCCTCCGACAAAGACGTGGACGTGGGAGAAGTTCAATTTCTCCGGAGCAAAGAGTCATTGCTGGAGTTTTCGAAAATGTGCCGAAGAATAGGAAATGTGAAAACCGACTTTGAAAGAGAGCATTGAAACAAATAAAAGGAAGGAAGAACAAAAGGAAATGAAATCAAAATTCCGATGATCCTAGTGCATTGGTACTAGGTGAGGGGGAGGTGTGTTGGATGGGCACTAGAAAAGTGCCTGGAAGAGATGAAATCATATATGAAGATACAAGTGGAAGATTTTCAGGAAAGCGGCCTGGTGAACAAGTCTCCGACTTAAACCAGGGGTGGAGGAGGGACCGCTGGGCTTCGGCCAGCCACCTTTCTCTTTTACTGTAAATGATGAAAGTCCGTAATAATAATAAATTAAAAAATATAAAACCACAATTGCCAACAATGAAGTTCAAACAAAGATTTTAGGTAGAGTATAAACGTTTTATTACGTTTGAATGAACGGAATATAATTTCACTACTTGGCCAAAGTTAAAAATAAACCAAAACTAAGTGTTTCATACATATAAATTATCTTTATATTTTTAAATTGATATTCGGGTTTACTTCCACGCGTCTTTATACTTTTGTACGGAATGTGCGGTTAATATTTAAAAACCATATGAGTTTGAAGACGCAAGCACGACGACTATAGCTATGTCTTTATATATTTCATACATCTGATTTCTTTGATATTTTTAAACCATATAAAACTGACCCAAAAACTATTTTTCAAACCTTACGAACAATTCACCAACACACTCATGCTTTGTCGAAACAAAACGTATGGAAAAATGTCTATTTTATGCCTGGTGTAATGAAATAAGGTGTCTATGTATAGTAATCAAGTTACAAAAGGAAATGATAATTATTGTGAACAAAATGGCCGGAAAACATGCAGTTTATCAACTTTTTGTGGGTACAACTCTAAATGGAACAAATATAATGGAAAATTTAAACTAATGATTGAGGAGAATATTTCAAATTGAAAATTTTATTACATACCTCAGCGGATCGAATGAACTGAAAACAAATATTTATGTTCAGGTTTTGACATAATTAACATATGTTCCGGACTTATAACAGTTATTTTTAAGAATTATTGAAATTCTTTACGAAAGATTTTTACTATATACTATTATTTTTATATTTAATTAGGCCTACAACATAAATGATACGACGTTACAATAAAATGGATAGTTCTTTTATCTTATTTTAGATGAAAATGTAAAAAAAACTTGTTACACATACTTATTTTAAATTATGGAGTGTGAATTATCGATCATTAGATAGGATATCAAAACATATATTGTGTTAAAAGTTTAATAATTTTTATCAACGTATTTCCCTAAAAGTGTTTATCCACAAAATAATTCAGTGTTTTAAGTTTTCCATTGCCTCGTTCGCAAGCCGTTTCCATTTTACGGAGACATATGCATTTCAATAACAAGGTATTTTGTATTCATAGCCTGTTACACAGCTAAAGATAGACGCGGATTTAGCTTGTACCGATTTCACAAGAATATATATAGGCCTATTGAAATTCAACATCTTAGCCCTAAATAAAAGATACATTTTATGATATATAAATCATAGTAATACATGTCATTAAGGTACAAAAATGTATTTGTTTCGTAAAATGATAAGGATCACAAAACCCTAAGCTAACAGGTTTTAGTGTATACCTTATTCATAAACTATTTATTTAATCTATTGAACAAATGTATAAGAATGTGTCACAATGAGTGGATGAACAATTAAAAAGCCATTTTGATGGCAAAACAACTCTCCTTGGTATAAAATGAATAGTTCGCGCTCTTAAGAGGGCCAGGAAACCCACTATCAAATATGTTTGCGGAAAAATTACCAACCGTTTTAAAAACAACGTACTGTTAAGTTGTATATGCTATATTAAGGTGTGCGAACAAAAAAATTTACTATCTTAAAAAACAAAATTTTAACGTTTATTTTATCATAAAATATATTTTGGTGTATATTTTCAAGTTTTAGTGAAAGATTTTCGAGTTACAACATGATTAGTTCTAAAATTTTGCGGTATTTGTGAAAGGGGTTTAGTACAACTAACTACTTATGTTTTAAAGCTCAAAATTTGGCAAAGTGCACGAATGACAAAGCTTTTTACGTGACGTTTGGGAAATTTTGGAAAAAACAAAAACATTTCTTCTACCATAGAAAACTACTTTTCAAAGCAACATTTTTGATCCGAATATCTTACAATATAAAACTATATAAAAATAACAATATTTCATCTTAAACATAGCCATTCAGGAAACTTGCATGAAACAACCACATATGCGTAACGAATAAGCGACACTAGCGCCGACCTAGCGGAATTCAGTAGACCCTAACGCCACTAGCACCGTCTTAAAGTTTATCTCTAAGATTTATTTACTTTGTTTACAACATGGTGATTGATGAATAACAGGTCACCAAGCCCACCTGATAGTCCATGTAGTTGCCGTAGCCCATGTGGTTGCACGTGCATGCGCAGTGCTGTATATGATGACGCAAGTCCATGTCTAGTTCCCACTGGGAGCAGGGCATAGGGGAGGGGGCTGGCGGTGCTACCGGTGGTGGGGGGAACATGTCACGCGACCAATCACAGGCTGACACGTCACCACCCCTCGGCCCCGCCCACGGAGTGACCTTGTAGACTACATGCCGGGCTGTATAGTAGCATACTACCTTGCTACGACTTGGATCATCGTTCTACCTGGCGTGAGGCGCGTTCGTAATCATCTGGAACAAAAAATATTGATTTTTAATTACAATTTAATAATAAAGATAATTATAATTCGCTTAGAATTATGATGAATGAAAGAAAGGTTCTTATTCAGCCCACAGGGCGTTTGGTCTATAAGTTTGAAGCTGGTACATCAAGTGGTTCCAAAGTTAAAGCAAGTTATGTAAAAACACATACTCATGGGACTTATGGAAAACGGGGCGAGATAGGCCATATGTTTACAGGACATTTTAGTTGGTTTTGACCTCAGGAACAATATCCCAAAGTTTTTGCTGTACTTCAGACACACTCTGTATATTTGATTACATTTTTGATGAGGGCTACTAGTATAATATTGGCCATAGAACCGTGATATAGAACCGTTGATACATGTAACCGTGCAAGAATTCAATTATGTACAAAATCCAGCCAAATCGCTCTATTTCAATCGGTTACTGAAATGTAGAAACTTACAAAACAGTACTTTGTCTCCCATAGCTTTCATAGTAATCTTGTGGGGAAAGACTTAAAATTTATATCTCTCTTATATTCGCAATATCGCTTTAAATCTTGGTATTCACCCTCATCTAGTTAAGGCAAATCTAGTAAATTATTTTATTCATTGTGGTCAAATACTGCTTACAGGTTTTCCGTATAATTCATAGGAAAATAAGTAAAGTGATAAAACTTCCTTATGTAACCTATAATTAAGCGTAGTTGGTCATCACAGTTATATTCTACATTAATATGAACACACTCCTGTGAAATATGCTTTGAAAAATGGGTTTGACACCTTAGTTACATAACAAACTACGTCAATTTTGTGATGAAGCACCAAAACAGAACTCTGATCAGTTGAATAATTCCTATGGATTAGTGGAATCACAAATCAAATCGGTCCATTCCGTAACGATGCCAGAAACTAGCTTGGGTATCTTCCAAAACAACCATTTATTCTGTTCGATCACTGCTACATTATCCCCAGTCGGCTGTTTTGTAATCCATTCGTGGTCTTTATATATAATCACTACTGAACCAAATTGAAACAGTAATGCATACATTTTATAGGCTGAAACGTAATATTGTAGGTTTATTTTGTGCATTATACTATAAGAGGACTGTTTAAGGATTTGTAAAATTAAAGTTCCTTTTTGGGTGACTTTTTCTCAAATCTAGACTTTGGTTTAAAATCTAGGGAAGATTTTTGAGCATGATTATAATCAATTACTTGCACACGTTAAATATGTTATTTGCTAAATTTCACGCAATATTTTTAAATTAATTTTATTTTATAGGTTATCTTGAACAATAGTATGGTTTAAGGGATGGGATACAGAAAAAAACTTGTTTTCTAAAATTTATTTTTACATGACATGATTTATTAATCATAAAATCGTGTACCATTAGTTTGAGTGTTACACAACTAATTTAAAAGCTATTAAAATTTAATCGTAGTATCCTTGTATCTCTCTGGGATTATATAGTGTAATTTTTGCACCATTAAAAACAGAAGAAGGCCTACTATTTCTTAAAAACTTTAATCAAAAACCAATAATCCTGTTGGTTTAAAATTGTTAACACGACATCTGTGGGTACATTTTAAATATAAATAGTTGTGAAGGGTAAACCCATTATACAACATACTTTTTGACTTATTAATAGAAATTTTATTTGTCTAACTTATAGTTTATTTTTATTTAATAAACCGTAGTAAAATACAGTCTAGGATTAACTATAAACTAAAACTTTTTCAACTTTATCTCTTACTAAAAAACGTTGTAAAGAGAAAAAAATATCTTACTAACTTTTTTTAGTTTTTATTATAGTAAAAATAAATAGGATCAAAAATCTGTCTTAAAAATATTGTCAAAAATGTATGTCTTTACTTCCCTGTGGGAAATAGTTTAGATCATGGATATGTAATGTTTTCACTTTATCCAAACAGTTGTTCTTATTCTTTTATATAAAAAAATCAGTACAATAGCTCTACAAATAGTACAAATTTCCAACACCCGTCCCCCAGAGCTAAGACATATCCACGTCAAAATAATTGCACATAAAGTCAGAGTATTTTATTTTCCTTTAGTATGCAAAGGTGATACTATTGGACAAACTGTACCTCCCCCTTCAGTCGTTAATTCCAGTTAATAATGAATATCAGTTTTAAATTAAAAATTGCAATAGTAAGTTAATATGTAGAGCGTGTAGTTATTGGAACTCAAGTGTAAATATGAATGTTTTCTGTTGAACGAGGCAAGTGACGCAGCAGCTACAGCTGATTACGGCAGACGCTGTCGGTTAATGCCGGGGTAAGCAGATGGGGCGAATTCTAAAAGTCAGCAGATCCCAGATTAACTCAACCCCTCCCTTCAGCGCTCCATGTTACACAACTAGTGCCTGCTGAGCGTGAAACGGATTATTTTTAACCAACAGATGAAAACAATGATGATAACAACGAGTAAAAATATGAATCGTTACAATTGTAATTTACTAAAAACTAGCTACTAACTGCTAGCTAGTTTTTGTACGCGCATGACTCTGTGTTAGATAAAACGGTAGTTTTTACTATGACAAAATATTAATCTGAAATAGTAAGTAAATAGATAAAACTAAAAAAATGCTCAGATCAACTATTTAGTATTAAATTTAAATTGGTTTAAATTATAAAGTATGAATAGTTGAGTGAATTAAGTTTGGTTTTAAAATAAGTTTAAATTCAATGATCAACTTTTAAAATTGACAGCTGGTTATTTCTATCTGTTAATAGATCACATGTTTATTAATACTCAAAATGTCTCAAAATAAGAATTTTATTCAATTTCATTCGGACAGTCGCTTGTTAGATTCTTATTCAATTTTCTAAAGTTGAATAAAGGTCCAATCAATTTAGAAATATAGTATAAACTGCTTTAATACGTAAAGAATATCATTTATTGGTCTTAGATAACTGACTGTGTTTACAGTAAACTTTGAATTTCCAATTATACTCTTAGACTAACGATTAAAAGACTGCTACTACTTTTTTAGTTTTTGTCTGATTTGTTGGTCAAAAGTAAATAGAGGTAAAAATAAATAAACTAGTTGAAAACCATATTAAAATCTAAAAATACTTAGGATTGAACCGTCTGTCATATAAAAGACATTCAGGTAATACTGTTTTATTTTTGATCAAAAATTTCAAGTAAAAAAATAAAATGGCTACAGGTCCTATGTTTTAGGTTGTGGTAGTGGAACTAACTTCCACTTAAAATAATATCAAAGCAAATCCTATAGGTAATATACTCAAAGATTCTACTCTGAAGAACCGTTGTAAAACCAAACAAATAAATAATATACAGCCTTTCCACCCAAAAATAATGCAGTTTTTTCTGTCATAGTGGAAATCCTTTGGCTTTAAACTCTGTACAAAAATCATATCCTGCATGAAAGTAATATTAAAATATTTAATCTTAAATCCAAATAATTAAGCTGAAGAAGATAAACCTCGACAATTACAGGAGATTAAAACGATTCACTTCGAAAGAAAATAAAACTATTGCATTCGCCAGGATTAGAAAGGTGGAGATGTAATCCTGCCCCCGGGTTGAAATCCCTGGAACTAATTAATTAGAGAGTCCTTATTCCTTCGAGTCTTTCTCAATTGAAATGATGCTCTATAAAAAGAAATGCTCCCTTTTCTTAAGTGTACGAAATTCGTATAAAAGCCCTGATTTTATCGAAAATAGGTTAATTTTCCTCTATATTTTCATAATTGGTTAAAACAACACCACAATTAAAATGTAATATTTGTTTAATCATTAAATGTGATAATTTCAAGTATTATCTTTATTATTTGACATTTTGTGTCACACTACGCTTTTCTGCAATTTTAACGTTTTCAATAAACAAATAAAATTGTCTTTATTGTATGGACGTTTTTTCTGTAACTACAAAGACTGCTTCTCAGAAAAACTCGTTATATGATCTTAAAATCCTAATAAAAGGCAAAACTGTATATGCAGTACATTCAGGACTAAATATCCGTAATACTAATACAACAAACGAAAATACAAATATAATATTATTTTCCTACAACCGCGTGAAACCAGGCACATTTCGCACTATTGACAGCACGTATAAGCAGTACACATCCGCACTAGGGTGGATAAGTAACCGTCCAATCACATGCGCGGAACGCTCCAAATCTATATGAAACTAACCAATAGAATGCGCTAAGCGCTCAGTCAGCTGATAGACGGTAGACGTTCCTACAACAGTAACTTCCAGTTTTGCGCAATGAAACTGAGGTTACCGGAAACCTAACAGCTATGTTTACATTTGTACCAACGGTAAAATCAAACATAACCTAAATGACTTTTTAATTTTTTATTGTCACTCTTGTGTGTTATACGAGTGCAAACTGTCATGGCCGCCCTCGAAGTTATGGCAACGCTCAGCTGACGCTTCGTGCTGTCATATGACCCTCTCTTGCGATATGTGATTTTTTGCTCTCTAGTTACACAAATAGCTATTTAAAATGTATTTGCCGCATAACCTTAACGAAAAAAAACAGTTAAGTATTAACGTGGCAAATAAAACTGTTCATTTCGTACAGTAAATATTTCCTTTGTAGTTTAACATTAAATAATGATTCAGACGGCATTGGATAGTAAGACATATCGCTAATGGAAAGTAAACCAACATCCTGTCGCTTTGAAAATTAAATATTTTGATTGCAGAAAAATCGTTAACAAACCTATTCCCCATAAGATTGACATTAGCAATTTAAAAAGCCATAAAACGGAGACTTATGGAGTTTACGAACAATATTTTTCAGTGAAACCTTCCTGGGAGGATATAGAGCGACTTCATAAAACTTCTTGGCGATCGGTTTGACAATGAATTAACCACATACGAACACAATTCAATGTTACATAAAGAGAAGATATGAACGTTTTAATGTTGTAGTGAGAAATACTTCATATTTATTACATTATATTCATATCTTGGCAAAAGAAGGGCAACGCCGTACACCGGTGAGGCTGCAATCCGACGGCTGCAGTCAATTTGCGTTGCACGGTGAGCAGGCGTTCACTAGACTGATTTTGGATTTATCGTGCCCAGACCGAGCTGCTTGCTTCATACATATTTTATAAAACTGGGATGCACTGGAAATCTCCATATTTCTTTCCTTCCTGGGAAGTTTTTAATATTGCGGATATAACTGTCAAATACTTTATTAAAATAATGGATGTCTACTAAGTTATATCTTGATAAAAACCGATTTCCATCTTAAAAATTGGCAAACCCCCCCAAAGCTAAGACATAATAAAAACCGATATTTAAAATTAATGTATTTTTGTAAGTCCTTTATACGTTGCCAAATTACTCATCCGATCGTCATGACATTTTAGGAAGTCGCTCTATATGTGTCCGAGAACGTTTTAATGAAAAAATATTTGAAAACTTCATAAGTTTAAAATTTATGACGTTTCAAAGTTTCTAATATAAAACTTATGGGGAATATGTTCGTTTAAAAATTGTGTACAGTCAAAACATTTGATTTATCCAGCTACAGCTATTGGTTTATTTTCCTTTAGCAGTGTGGTTTGTTATTATTACTGTACAAAATTAACAGTTTTACTTGCCAAGTTGATACTTTAAAGTTTAGGGGGTTTACGTACCTATTTTTTATTTCGTGTTCAATTAAATGTCATATGTTAATAATTTTCTTGTAAGTAAAATAATACAATGTAAATACATTTAACGTCAATTATTATAATCAGATGTTTATTATATTATCCTTTCACTATATAAAATGTATAAAAAGTTCTTATTGTGTATTATTAACGAATGTTTGCTTTATTTACATGTCATTGAGATAATGTTTAAGAGATTTTTTCATAGCTTTGTTTAAGTTTACAATCTGTTCATAATTAGAACATTTTGTAAATATGATTTTGTTTAATTTACTTTTTAATAGTTTGCTTATTTAACATTTAAAATTAGGGGTTATAGTTAGCCCTGAATATGTGAATTTAATAGTAAAATGTTTATGTGTGAATTTTTTATGGATTTGTTTGATTTAAATTTTTAATATTTTAAATTTATTTTCGCATGCAACATTAAAAAATGGAGTTAAAATTAGCTGGTGTAAGATGATATAGTCTCTCTCAATTTTTCATGTATGTTTTAATGTCTCAAGTCCACATATAAACACTCATTTCTTATACACCATTTGGCTTAAAATTAACTTGATAGGCCCCCATTCAGAAAGGTAGTGATAATTAAACTATGTTTTATTTTTGCCAATGAATCTAAACCTAATTAATTTGTTTTTTAATCGCAGTAACGCATAGGGTAAACTAGTAAGAGGATAAAGTTTTATTTGTAGATGCAACAAGTCACTTCCAAGTATTTGCACAAAAAGTCTTTGAACTGTAATTGAATGGGTATCGTGGAAGCATAAAACACAGTGTGATTTTTCTTGTAAACATTTTATTATTTTTTTGTTTGTACTTTATTGAAACGTTATTGCTATAAAACGTGTTTATTTGGGTGTTACAAATGTAAACTTCATTAAATTCCCTTCAAGGAAAGTCAAATAAGATATGCGTAACATTGATAGTTTCCATGCAACAAATACATAAAATCAGGTAAAGACTTCATGGATAACTATAAATTTACATTTAAAATAGTTCTAATTAAAAAAAAATATTTTTTAATATTATTTGTACAAATTCGACACATTATCTCTAGTAAATTTTATAGAATCCTGTTTCAAATTATTGTCTTACAAATTGCCAACACCCCCATCACCCGTGCTAAGATATATCTATTTCAAAAAATGTTTGTATTTATTTCCCTGTGGGAAAAAAGGTGTCTAAAGGGGATATTTGTAGTTCATCTAAACAGCTGTTCTTATTCTTTTATATTTTAATTCAATAAAATATTTCCAGTAGTTTCTATGGAAACCTGTTACATGTTTTCCATCTTAAAAATCACCAACACCCCCCCAGAGCTAAGAAATATCCATGTCAAAAGTTTCAGTTCCTGTTGCATGTTTACATCATCATGTATCTCTAGTATGCTATGTGTTAAATTATTACATAAGAACAGCTGTTAGGATGAACTGCAACCATTCCCTTTACACATATCCATGATATAACCTATTTCTCACAGGGAAGTAAATACAAACATTTTTTCTCCAGAAACTTTAGGCTGTTTGTCGGGTAACCTATTTTCTTTCTATTCCTGATTAAGTATGATGAAAGAAGGCTAATGTTGACAGACCTGACATATGCTTCCCTAAATGCATATTTCCTGTACATATTGAGAGAAAACTGTTAAATTACTTAGTTTAAAAAAATATTCTTTTTAAGTTTAACATGAAATTTCATAGGTTTGGGAATTAATCCGTTGAACATAGGTAGAATTAAGTAATCAAACTTGAGAGTTCTATATAGACAGTGTTTATAGAACCTGGTTGGTATCTCCGGGATCAGAATTCAGCTAATACGTTGCTACGTCATTGACTATCGTTTATACTATAGTACGCCAAAGATATAGGGATACTAAATCTACCATGGATGAACTCAGAGTTCATTTAACAATTTTTTTCGGTTCCATAGAATTCGGAACATTTATTCCCAGACTAATTATGGTTCAAGATCATTTAAAGATTCAAAATAATTTATCCTAAAATATGAATATAATATTTTTTCGAAAAAAACGAAAAAATCACACATTACGAAAGATACTCATATTATCTATTACCTTTTTACTTTAGGTTTGCAGACGTACATTTCTTTAGAAGTCGGAAATAGAATATTTAGGAAAGAGACCCTTTATTAGGCGCAGGAGAGTGTAGGGGGAGGTTCGGTCAAGTGAGGTGTAAATGCTTCACTTGGTCCGTGTCCAGAATAATCAGAGTTGGGGGATGGGCGAGAAGCAAACGACCTCAGGTGTGTGAAACTTTCCTTCACTATCACTTGCCCTGCTCCTCCTCAGAACACACGAACAGCAGGAAATCAGGTTTAAGATTACTCGTTTTTAGCTCTAGACCAGTTTTCACCTCAAAAATAAGTATTACACATTTTGGATGAAAATCCCACTTTCTAATTCAGATTGTGTTTGAGCATAGTCGTTTCACCTTAAACCTGGTTATAAATAAGTAAAGTAATCAATCGATACAAATAAAACTATATTTTTGTCTGTACTTTGCTTGGAATTATGGTATATTTAGTTATTTCTACTTTTAAACCTCAGAAAAGTAAATAAGTCTCAATTCAATTTGTCTGTCTGACTTACCGCAACGCTAAACACGTTTATGTAACGCTTCTTCGAGATAGCAAGAACACCCACAAGTATTGGGCAAAGGGATTTGCTTACTTTACACTGAACCACTTACCACGTATTTTTATTGATAATCGGTTCTATATAGTTTGAACAATAATTAAATACAGTACGATAAATTTAATGCCATTAGTAAGACATCTTCACTAAAATAACCTACATAACAGTTTTGATCAAGGAAAAAATTTTATTATTATTTACATACACTGAGTTCCAAGATCCAATCATGATTATTACTATTGTTCAAAAGAATTAGGCCCAAGTAGTTGGGATGGTTTTAGAAAAATATAGTAATGAGTTCTCAAAACCCAGTTTTGAACAACAGTAAACAAGTTTTTTTCTAAGTTTTACAGAACATGTGAGCTATAAAATTTGACAAACAGAAAGCTATAAAAATCAACAAGTGTCATATTAGTGTTTTCATTGATTATCGATCTTAAACTTACTTCAAAACTATACGAAACTAAAATCGTGAATTTTTAAGTTCGAAATTTGACTTGAACTTAAAACAAATTGTAATAATAATATAAATTCCCTAATCCATCGAATTGTAAACGAATGCTTAATAAGTAAGTTAAGAATTTATTTTTTCTTCGTAATTATATATTTACGATTTCAAATTTATATTTTGTCACAGAATAAGTATTTTGCTTCCCAACACTAAATCCTACGAATCCTGTAAAAAAGGGTAAACAATTTATTTCCAATGTGAATATTTATTTTATAGCTTGATTTTTATACAAATGTATTGTCGTATTAATAAAAGTGTAACTGGTTCCTTTGAATTAAATTTGATCACCGTTCATATCATGTTTAAAAATCATAGGGACCTATTTTTAGAGCGAAAATCCCTCAAATGAACCCGCTATCTGGATCCTGAACCTATTATAAAATTGTAAAATATGAGAATATAAAAACATGAGAATCCAAAATCAAAGCATTTCAAACCCCATCACAAAAGTAGTCGGATATTTTTTAACAAAAACACTTATTTAAATACTTTAGGATCTTCTCCTTTATCATACGTATAGGTAATAATGTCAAACTTGCTACACCTGAAGATATGCAGGTTTGAGTTGTCTTTCTCAGCTATTAACTTTTCAAGGCTGTGATTTATTTTAAAATATAAGTGAATTATTTTAGGCTAATGGCACATGATTTTATATGAATATACCATCAAAAATAGTATAATTCTATTCCATAGAGTGTTTAATCTGTTTGAGTGAAGATGTTGGGCCGAGGAGGGCATGGGCCGCCAATCCAAGTAATAGGGTCTGCTGATTTGCATTTCTATCTGGCTTAATTTTGGAATAGGAATTGCAGCTTTGTGCTCTTAGCTGACCTGGGTAAATGCTCTTCACCGAACCAAACTTTTAGTTCAAATTCTTAAATTTAAATTTTCAATTCAAATCTGTAATTTTAGCAAACTTCCTACAGGAAATAAACTATCACCGTAGTCCTCATGGTATGACCTAAGCTCAGAACCAATTCTTTTTCGTTTTAGAGCCCCAAGAAGACAAAAAATAATTCTTTTGAGAGTATATTTTGTAAGCATACTCGATAACTCTCATAAAATTACTCAGTCAAACGGTAATTTGGTACATACGTGTAAAAGAAAAGTTTGGGTTTAAGTTTGGAAAAACCAGGCACGTTGCTCTATCCGAAAAAATGTTTAGGGAATTTCCCCAAAATTCAGTTTTATGGGTTATTACTGATCATTTATTTTTCAACTGGATTTCTCAGCACCATTACATTTATCTCAAAACAGCAAACAGTTTATTAATAATTTGAATCTTTGATATGTCACGGTTACTGAGATATACAATAGAGGACGCAGGTCTGCTACGACATGGATATTTTTATTGTAATGTCACATTACCCAACCAAACCCGCTCAAACTATTACCTCGGAGGAATATTGTGTTGAAACTTCAATCTAATTGTGGAATGTAACGAGAAAAAGTTATTAATCAGCTGATTTAACACCTCAAAATTAAGAATAAATTTTACATATTTATTTTGTCTAATCATATATTTTGTAATACGCTTAAAGGCTCGAAATTGTCAATGATTCAATATTTTGACAAGGATATGTCTTAGCTCTGAAGGGGGGGCTGTTAGCAATTTGAAAGACCAAAATTTGAAACATACGAACAGCTGTTTAGATAAATTGAAAACATTCCCTTTAGACATATCCTTTATCTAACCTATTTTCTGCAGGGAAGTAAATAAAAACGTTTTTTCGACTAACACTTCAATTTTTAAATTTTACAAATTTTCTCTTAAGTGTTTCATCCAGAAAACGATAAGTATGAGAAAATAAATAAGAGGTACCATTTTTTCACGCAGTTAGTATAATGAAGTCATAATACATTCAATAAACATATAATTTACATTTTAAACAAAAAATAATAAGTTAGTAATAATTATTGCTTTAATAAAAACTGTATATAAATATATATGACTAAAGAAAAGAGTTATTTATAAATTTCCAATATTTTCCAACCGTCTATATTTAGATCCTGTATATATCATGCCATATGTACGGATAGTAAACACCACTTGTTTTGAAATGAAGTAACCTATGTGATATTCTAAATTGATTTATGTTTCAAGTGTTTGTGAGGAAATTAAAAAGTGAATAGAGTTTACAAAAGTTTCCGAAACACTATTTGTTGGTAAAAGTATCTAAATATTTGATCCAAAGTATTGTTTTGGTTAAAGTATTTATCTAAAATATTGATCAGAACGTTCACTTGCCTTTTGGAAGCTTTCGTAGACATTTTTAAAGAAGTAAATTTTTATTAGTTAATTAATAACTCTGCTGCTTATAATGACCAAAAGTAGAGTAAAGGCAAATTTAAAAACAAATCCTAGAACCAAACACCAACGGAATAGAAAAGAATATGTTGACTTTAGTAGAATTTCAGAGACATTAGGTGTACTGTTTTCACCTTTATTGAGTTCCATATACTTTTCATTCCCAAGGCCAAACATAAAAAATGCTAATCCTCAAGTTCAGCCTAAAAATACAAATTTAAAACGATCAAAAAGCTACTCTAAGATAAAACATCAATGTGGGGTAAAACATAACATAATGACGATCGATCTTCATAAAATAGAAGAAAATTTAAGTCTGAACTGTAAGCAAACCAAAAAACTTAAAGATATCCTAGATAAAATCAAATTTGAAACAGATAGTGACAGTGGAATGGGTAAGGTGAGAGAAAAGATGAAGGGAGTAGAACACAATTGTGCAAACTCAAGAAGAAACGTTAAAGATTCTAAATATTCTAAAACTGAAAAAATGTATACCTCTTCTTCTAAAAAGTGCAAAGACTCACACAAAGATATCTCAAGAGAATATTGTAAAGAAGTAATTAGTAAAGGAAACAGTGGGAAAAAGTTGTTAAGTGTAAAAGATCCCGCCACTAAAAGTTGTGATTCTGGATGTGTAGCACACACGAACCCAAGCTCCATTTCAACTCGGACTATCGTACGGGCGAAACCTGAGATGAACATCGGCAATCTGCGGATACGATGTATTAGGCCCGTGTGCGTGGTGTACACGGCTCGCGACAGTGAGGAGTTCTCCCAGGCTGCATTCAAGGCTCACCTGGGCTCGGGGCGGTGCCCGGTGGTCAGCGAAATCCGCAGGTCTTCGCCCGATCTGCGCGCCAAGATGTCCATGCACCACATCGACGACGACCAGGAAGAGTATGTCATCGCCAAGGGAACGCTCACCGAAGAGCTGGTAGAGTCATTCAAAGCGCTAAAGGAAATTAGAAAGTCACTTTTCCCAGAAACTCAAGACGACTCCGAGTCTTTTGACGCACAGTATTCCAGAGGATCCACTCCATATACGAGTACGTTAAGGCGAAGTACTTTGAGACGGTCAACAAAACCGTCCTTGAGGAAGTCGTCATCGACGAAACTCAAAATGAGGAATTCTTTGAGGCATTCTTTGGAAGAACCGATCGATGATCCGTATATCCAGAAGGTATGGAAATTGCCACTGGAGTTGTCCGACGTAGTGGGGGAGCAAAGTGACAAAGCGCACTGGGACGTTGAGAGTTTTCCCTCCACGCTGCAAAATCTGGAGAAAGACTCTCTAAATCTTAAAACTAAACCGGAGGAAAGTCACAGACAGTCAGTTTTGAGTAAACTAAAAGGGTGTGTTTACAGTGTGCTACCGTGCGCTTGCTTCGCTAGCAGTTCCCCACCTTCAATTTCCGGCAACGATGTTAGATTTTCAAAATTACAAAAAATTCCATCATCTTATTCCAATAAAAAATTAAAAGCTATGAGAACAACGGAGAGTGAATTCATAAGAAGCAGTGTAAAAAATGTGCAAAATACAACTCAAATTTAACTTTTATGTTGTTTATTTAATTCAAAGATGGTTTATTCATAGCTAAATACGATTGCTAAAAACTCATACCGTAGCAAAATTGTCAGTAGGGTAACGGTAATCTTTTTAACCATACTTATTCCTGAATTATCCTACTTCTTAAAATTTTGAGTGAACCAGCTTTATTCCTGAAACTACCATTGCCGGAAAGATACTGAAATACCTATAATACTAATATAAGAGTTAATTAATAATATTGTAGTAAGTAAATAGTTATTTACCTATTTTTACCTTATTTTATTTTATTTATTTTTGCGTTATTTTACCTTTTTACTTATTTACTACTATTAATAGCTATTATTTATTTAATTTTTGTTTACTTTTCCTTCCGCGTCAAGTGTTTAACTACACTACGTTTCGGGAGGTAAGGAAACTCCTCCTACCTACATTTTTGGGTTTTTATTTATTATTATTATTATTGGCAAAAATCATCCATTATTAAAAAAATAATAAACAATTATAAAAAGAATAAAACCTCCCAAAAATGTGGGTTAAGTAGAGTAATGTGGATTATAATTAGGGTCACTACATAACGGGGGAGTTTCCTAACCTCCCAAAACTTGGTGTAGTTAAACATTTGACGTGGAAGGGAAAGAAAACAAATTAAATCAATCAAATTATTAATCCTCCAATATTGTGAGTTTGAATAGTTACTAGTTGGTAAGAAATTACTTAAATAATCATCAAACAATTTAAACCTACAGTACATTGAAAATACCAATCAATAAACATAATTAAAAAATTAGAAGAAAATTTTGAACAGATGTTTTTGTTGACTAATACATTAACATACTGTGCAGTGAATAGTACTTCTTTGTTTATAGTTTCCTTTAACTGAAATGCTATAGCATTGACATTTTTATTTTATACTGCGAACAGTACAAATTTCCAATTTTTATGTTTTCTTTTAAATACTACCTCGGATTGGATTCTCGTGTGACAACCGAACTACAATTTTATTAGCTTCATTATAACCTTAATTTCTTTGTGTGTGGTAGAACCAGAGACAGCGAGATGCCGTGTCTATGTATACTTATGACCTTAGGAAAATCTCAATGCTGTGGTTTATTCACCCTACCATAAAAGCCAATGAAGTTTTAAGGATTTTTAGGGGATCTCCTAGCCTTATAAATAGGAGATATTGGAGATATTACATCCTTATCTTTCTGTCCTTGGAGATTTGAGCTGCCAAACACATCATTCGAGTGGCAAGAAGGGTCCTTTTCGGCCTTGAGAAACCGGGTGAGGTATTCGATGCTAGTAGGAATAGGCTTACCCCTCTAGCACATACGAAGGTTGACGTGATGAGACCTGGTGTCCTCCCCCCCCAACAACCCAATTAATCAATCATCAAGTGTGAAAAGATTTAGGATCAGAGGATTTTCATGACCGTCAAATTTAGTAAAGAACTTGAAATAATGTTCTTTGGCTTCCTCGATAAGTTCTTGGTTGGTCTATAAAGGGTCTTATTACTGACATAACACTTTGTTTAACCATCATGTCTTGTGTTTTCCGGAAACTACGTGATAAACTCCATATGTGATAAAAATGAAGTCGTTACTTATAAAGGATGTAAGCACACTACCACTGTACAATTATTTAAGTTTAAATATAAATAAATATAAAAAATCCCACTGAACACAATCACATGCAGAATATTGGTATGTTTTTAATTTCTTCCTATGATTATACTCACTTATTTAAAATTTATTATTAAAGACATTTAGTATTTTGAAATATCTCTCTTATTCTAGCAAGGAAATCAAATTAAATTTAAAGCACGTGTAAATGATCCTAAATAAAAAATATATATATTTAAGTTTTGTACCATTACGTACTTTCTTTAACTTATGAATTAGATAATATTTACATAATCATTTTACAGCTCTAAAACTTTATGATATTACTTTTTTCCTGTCTTTTATGAGCTAAACACATTATTTTAACAGCATGTAACTCTTTTAGTTACAATGCAACCCCTTCATAACCTTTGCTGCAAACTACTTCGATGTTCTCACTGTGAAAACGTTTAATAAAGTATTTTTACTCCTTTACTCGCTCTGGTATTCCCGAAATTCTCTCGGGAAATCAGCTAAAAGCTTGGAACCTGTAACGGTATTCCTGAATGTTATCCGTTTAGATTGTGTTGTCTGCAGAATAAAACTCATCGGAAGTAATTGATATCAATGCAGGATTGCAGTGTTAAAATAGTGACTTTTTAGGATAATCATTGACTGAAAAAGTAAACAAAATAAATTCTTCAAATTTTGTTTTCACAATTTAAAAATTTCAACTACGGTACATGCTTAAAGATAAAAAAAATTATAAGAACCTTAGTGTATTCTCATAAAGAAATTTTATGCTCTCCTAAATTTCTAAATCTTTACATTTAATGTCATTTATGTTGTATAGACCCTACTTCGTATAGGGATAAAAATTTCCTAACCCAAAGGGTATCTAGTGATTCCAGATGAGTTGTGCGACCCTCGGATAGTCCTTGGTCTGGCTAGCCTAGATTTGGTAAACAAACACACAACTAAGGAAGGTGGTTCGAATTGAATAATATTTATTTATCTAACTGGGTTCTAATTTAACAGAAATTGATATTAAACCGACAAGATTGATTTAACACACTGATACTTAGTAACATCGACATAACCTCAAACGCCATGAGATGAAACATGACGTCAGACGAATTATTACTATTGATCTCCTCAGCCGACATTAGTCCAAAACCTAATTGACAATAATCACGATATGCATGACATAAACTACAGCCTTAAAGGGTAGCGTTACTGTCAAAAAGGAAACAGAATTAATATATTGGAAGACCAATATTATTTGTCTAACCAACGGTCGAAGCTTACATCACAATGTTTTCAAAATGGCTGTTTTGGGCATTAGCCTGTAGTCATTATGTATATAATTCAATAAATAAATAAAATAAAAAACTAGTGAAATAAAAAATTATAGTCTAAAAACTAGCCACACAATTTTAACCGGCTCACTAACGTTACACTTCAACACAAAAGCGTCTCTCACAAACACATTACTAATTAACATTTTCCAAAAAAAGACACAATAAACACTTCATTATCCAGGAAACAGCTTAGAATATAATTTGACATCAGTTTACGTAGTAAAGATAGTAAATATACACAATAAACTACAGAAAACAGGACGTATGAACACAAAGTCGACGCAAGGAAAAAACTGTTCTTGTAAACAACATATAGCTATCTCTTCTCACAGCTGATCGAAATTGGTTGGAAAATGTAGAGAAACTCATAAGCAATAGTCTCCAAACAGTCCAAGCTTGAACAAGTTATCTAAAATGTCGCTAGAATGCGCCAGTCCGGTTGCGTGATGACGAAAAACTCTCGTGTATTTTTTGCGTGACGTTGGAATCTCATCAAAGCGCCTTGAAGCGTTAATAAATTCATTTTAAATGACAAACTCCAATATAAATCAAATCATATTTTGAACGCCCTTCTCTGAGATGAAAACCTATCTACATCCGCAGTTCACCTGGCCGCTGATAACATAGATAATAATATAACTTGATTTGAACTTTCTTGACAGTGTTCTTGGATGGCTGGTTACAGGTGTCTAAATTTAACTATTATTTGTTATGTTGTATAGGCTATGCAGATTTTATTTACATAAATTTGGTATCGTTTTAGAATGGCGAAGCCGAAGTATGTAACAAATAAATCAAATCTTTGAACTGCAGACTGACTAAGGTATTTATTATAATTTAAGACGAATAATGTCAAGTGTACTTCTCCAGCGGACGTTTACCTGGGAAAGAAGGAGAATGTATCCGGATTGACACCCTTTTTAGTAACCTTTTGGGAAGCCGTGTAACCAGGCCGCTAGTTCTGTTCCATCAGGAACGGTGGCCAAGGTGTGTGATAAGCCTACGACCGTGACATGACGGCGGGCCTGCGTATTGAGTTATGATGCAATCCCATTCGATCTGTGCTTCGATTAAGAGATAAATGTGTAGCGTTGCCGATAATTCTAATACAATACGATTCAATATGGTTCAATACGAATATTTGTTGGATACTTATATCTAAATAAAATTGATTTGATTTCAAAGCTGCTTTAGGAGAGATCTTAGAGTTTTCCTGAGAAATTTAGGCTTCAACCCCTGGAGCGAACCCGGCAAGCGAGCTGAGTGATTCCCAGATAACGAAATTGTTACATGGTTTTGCCACGTATTCAGCGATTATCAAATACTAGATAATCACTGAATAAACAAATACTAGTTATAATTGACTGGGACGGTGGCGTCGTCCTGTAATCCAGCTACTTGGAGGTCACGGATTGTGGACAGTTGTGAGCGATGGTGGTGGGTGTAGTGTTCTCTTGTGTAGATTAACGTCCACATCATTGAATACTACGTAAATACACAAAGACCATCCTCATGGACCAATTCTTAACTCAAGAGAGTGGTTCTACTTCAACACAAAAGCGTCTCTCACAAACACATTACTAATTAACATTTTCCAAAAAAAGACACAATAAACACTTCATTATCCAGTAAACAGCTTAGAATATAATTTGACATCAGTTTACGTAGTAAAGATAGTAAATATACACAATAAACTACAGAAAACAGGACGTATGAACACAAAGTCGACGCAAGGAAAAAAACTGTTCTTGTAAACAACATATAGCTATCTCTTCTCACAGCTGATCGAAATTGGTTGGAAAATGTAGAGAAACTCATAAGCAATAGTCTCCAAACAGTCCAAGCTTGAACAAGTTATCTAAAATGTCGCTAGAATGCGCCAGTCGGGTTGCGTGATGACGAGAAACTCTCGTGTATTTTTTGCGTGATGTTGGAATCTCATCAAACTGCCTTGAAGCGTTAATAAATTCATTTTAAATGACAAACTCCAATATAAATCAAATCATATTTTGAACGCCCTTCTCTGAGATGAAAACATTTCTACATCAGTAGATCACCTGGCCGCTGATAACATAGATAATAATATAACTTGATTTGAGCTTTCCTGACAGTGTTCTTGGATGGGTAATGCTATTTACAGGCGTCTAAATTATATTATTATTTGTTATGTTGTATAGGCTATGCAGATTTTATTTACATAAATTTGGTATCGTTTTAAAATGGCGAAGCCGAAGTATGTAACAAATAAATCAGATCTTTGAACTACAGACTGACTAAGGTATTTATTATCATTTAAGACGAATAATGTCAAGTGTACTTCTCCAGCGGACGTTTACCTGGGAAAGAAGGAGAATGTATCCGGATTGACACCCTTTTTAGTAACCTTTTGGAAAGCCGTGTAACCAGGCCGCTAGTTCTGTTTTATCAGGAACGGTGGCCAAGGTGTGTGATAAGCCTACGACCATGACATGTTGGCGGGCCTGCGTATTGAGTAATGATGCACTCCCATTCGATCTGTGCTTCGATTACGAGATAAATGGGTAGCGTTGCCGATAATTCTAATACAATACGATTCAATATGGTTCAATACGAATATTTGTTGGATACTTATATCTAAATAAAATTGATTTGATTTCAAAGCTGCTTTAGGAGAGATCTTAGAGTTTTCCTGAGAAATTTAGGCTTCAACCCCTGGAGCGAACCCGGCAAGCGAGCTGAGTGATTCCCAGATAACGAAATTGTTACATGGTTTTGCCACGTATTCAGCGATTATCAAATACTAGATAATCACTGAATAAACAAATACTAGTTATAATTGACTGGGACGGTGGCGTCGTCCTGTAATCCAGCTACTTGGAGGTCACGGATTGTGGACAGTTGTGAGCGATGGTGGTGGGTGTAGTGTTCTCTTGTGTAGATTAACGTCCACATCATTGAATACTACGTAAATACACAAAGACCATCCTCATGGACCAATTCTTAACTCAAGAGGCAGTGGTTCTGATTTCACGTTTTACTGTAAGTCCCTTCGGTGCCATTGAATATTAGGCTATTAATTAAGTTAACGGTTGTGTCTAAAGAACATGTCAGCCTAGGCAGTAACAAGACTACAAGAGTGCCACAGTCATCCTACACTCGTTTCTCATTCATACTTATCTTAAAATTCCTACCTTGTAGTATGGTCGCCATATCAATAATCTAATTTAATCTAGATAGTACTTATTCACTCCTGGGAAATATGCGTTACAATGTTCGCAGTTTTTTACTTTCTCCCCTTATGCATACCTAGTATAAGGAGAAAGTATTGTTATGTCAAAATTTTCGAATTTTGAGTTGAGAGTGGACTCCGTCTTGGGACCGTCCTCCGGTTTCGATGTGAGGTTTGTCCGTCCGCGTGTGTGTGTCCATAGCCAACCGTTGGTCCGATTTAGATGAAATTTAGTATGTATGTCATGTATATATTTGCAGTTCTATATAATCACAGGTTTCTTATTCACATCTCCAGTTTTCATTTTTGTTTTTTTTATTTTTAAGGGTAGTGTACCCCCAAAAACGTGAAAAATCTGAATTTCTCAAAAACGACTCTACGATTTGGATTAAGGTTTACAGTTTATGGTACTACGAATAGACTAATAAATAATATGCCACCACCTGCATGTCTGTAAAAATTACCGTTCAAAAGCTATAAGCTTTTAAATGTAAAAAATATTTTTTCCGCGAAAATAATAAAAGTAAAGTATAGTTTTACTGCCATCATATAAATCAGCTTAAAAAATAAATTAGTATTTTGAATTATTTGCCCACGACTAACAATTTACTGTCCATGATAAACAAAGTACTTTGCACCCAATTTTATTCTTATGGAAAATATTAATATATAAATTTAATCTTTATTCCCCAAAAATTTCCATGAAAACTGGTATGCAGCTCAAGGCCAAATCACCCATCAAAATCCACTCTAAAAAGCTTGGTATTACTGGGTGGGTGCCCCCCCATAAAACTCTAACAATAAAGTTAATTATGTTTCTCTTGTAAAATTTATTTTGTGTCCCTGCTATTTTCAGAAATTGGATGTTTGAGACAATAACCTATGAAAAATTATTTAGATAAACAACGGTATACAATATGATTCTCTTAAGTAGGTGATGGAACGTTTTTTAACCTTTGATGAACTAAAACAGTACCAAAAAGTTTGTAGCAGTTGCCGCAGTTACATTACACCTTTTTCTGTTTCTGACAGTAATACTACCTGATTCAAAAATACGTCGGAGAAGCGGTACGCAATATAGTATCCACGCTTGGGATTTATAACTACTTAGGGAATTGGGAACAGTGACGCATTAAATGAAAAAGTTATTGGCAGTATCACTCAGGGTTCAGCAGACACTATGGATCACAGTGGGGCTATGATGTGATGTTGCTATGGTGATGGTGCTATCCCCCCACCCCCGACAACATCCCTCCATACCACGATCGCATCCTCAGACACTTCCTGTGACCTCCGGCGAGGTGTGAAAATCATCTGTCGCCGTTTTAACATTGTTTTTCACGTCAGTTCGTACTTGCAGAGATGTTTTGTTTGACTATAACTGAAATGGAAAATTCATAATTTCAATAAATTATTCATTTATCAATTTTGACACCTATTAATACGATTTAAAGATAATTACCTTTGTAAATAGCCTTGATTAGATTAGATTATTTGAAATGGTGACCATACCACAAGGTAGGTATTTTAAGCCAAGTATGAATGAGAATTGAATGTAAGATGATTGTGGCGCGATCTTGTAGTCTTGTTACTGACTAAGGCTGACATGTTCCTTAGACAGGACTGTTAATTAATAGCCCAACAGCCGATGGCAACTAAGGGACCTACAGTTTAACGTGGAATCCGAACCACGACCTCTGAATTACGAATTGGACTAATTATGAGGATGGTCTTTACGGATTAACGTAGTATTCAATAGTGATGCGTTAATCCACACAACAGAACACTACACCCACCGACCATCGCTCATAACTATCCACAATTCGTGACCTCCAAGTAGCTGGATTACAGGATGACGCCACCATCCCAGTCTTGAGGTATCAATTGATTCCACTTTTACAGTGTACGTGTTTCAGACCTATAACGGTTCATCTTCAGCATGGTTAAGTTATGCTTAAGCCCATTATTCAATAGTTGTCATGATGATTATAAAACATAGCTTACAACTTATGGGCCGGATATATATTTAATAGGTTATCTATTTGCACGCCAGTAACAACAGTAGACAAAAATGCAAAATAAGTTTATTTAATAGACTGTAATAATGCAAAAAATTGCAGTAATAAGTACATCGGCTACACAAATAGGTTCAAAAATCACGATAAATTTAAGGGGCACAATGCGCAATAGGGTTAGACAAAACAATCCATCTTCTAAAGCTGTGCAACATCTTGAGGAATAAAAAAGGGTTATAGTATTGTATTTTAATTAATTTCTAATGGTTGTATGTAAATGTGATAACAAAACCAAAACGTAAATATGGGAAGAGCTGTTTATATTTATAAAAGTGTTTAGCTAACGAAAAAATTTTGTATTTACTTCCCTGTGAGAAACAGGCTATATCGTGGATACGTCTAAATGGAATTGTCTCAGTTCATTTAAACAGCTGTTTTATTCTTTTATGCTAAAATTCAATACAATAACTCTGGTAGTTTCTATGGAAACCTGTTACATGTTTTCCATCTTAAAAATCACCAACACCCCCCTCCCAGAGCTAAGACATATCCATGTCAAAATGTTGTATTTACTTCCCTGTGGGAAATAGGCTATACCATGGATATGTCTAAAGAGAATTGTCTCAGTTCATTTAAACAGCTGTTTTTATTCTTTTATACTAAAAATTCAACACAATAGCTCTGGAAGTTTGTATGGAAACCTGTTACAGCTTTTCCATCTTAAAAATCACCAACACACCCCAGAGCTAAGAAATAATTCAGATAATTCATGTCGAAAAATAATTCGATAAATACGAAAGAGAATTATGTGGTTAAAAACACATATCAGCAACATACTACACTGGACAATTAGAACCTGAAATGAACACAGATGATACTATGACGTAGTTTTCATCCTTCCCTCCAGACTTTAGTAGTCCTACGACATTAAATCGGATCGGAACCAATAGATGTTTGGCGCACCACAATTGTTTTGTTTTTAATATTGCGTTGTTTTAATTGTACACAATTTTGCGTACTTTATTCAGATATAAACGTGCGTGTTTTATAACCATCGTGACAACCATTTGATAATGCGGTTTAACTACGCTGCTGAAGATGGAATGTCTCAGGTCTGAAACGCTTAAGCCTTCAGTGTAGAAGTGTAGTTAAATAGACACTTCATGACAGTATTAAAAAGTGAATAGCTCTAAATCATCTTAACACTTTATGAACCTGACAAATTAACACACATGTAGACCATAAATGCATGATTTGTGGATCATTATAAATATTTCATATTTATAATGACGATGGTTAGTAATTTTTCTAATATTATCCTGTTGAATTTTTCAAAACCGTCTGTGTTTTTTACTAGATAAACACAACGTTTCTATAGATTGGAAGACTTCTCTTGGTTTTATGTTGTAAAAGTAAAACTAGATAATGTTACGATAACATTTAAATTAAATAGAAATTTCTCACTAGAATTGTAAGTGTGTTAACTACAAATTATTAATAATTAAATCATTATGAACTATTAATTAAAATGATTATAAATTAAATTTATGTCATTTCCAGCGATTTTTCATGGCCAAAAGGGTAGTATTTCTAGACATGGTCCAGTTATATTTTAGGAAATCCACTGCAATCTTCCTTTAACTGAATCGTTGGTTATTCTAATAGTATCGTAAATCTTTAGGATAGGTTAAGGACCACTCCGACCTATTAAGCAAGAAAAAGTAATACTTTGTGATTCTTGATTAAACAAATACCTAATACTATTAATACTTTCTCTTTAATGACAACCTACTCAGATTAGAATTTAAGTAAAGTATGAATGAGAAATGAGTGTAAAATGATAGTGGCGCGATCTTGTAGTCTTGTTACTGACTAAAGTTGACATGTTCCCTAGACAGGAATGTTAATTGATAACCCAAATGGCCTACTCTCCATGGCATATTAGGGAGCTACAGTTTAACGTGCGACTCAAACTAGAAATTTCCCTCTGAATTATGAACAGGTTTAATTATCAGGAACTATGCGGATGAATTTTGTTTCAATAGTGTGGACGTTAATCCACACCAGATAATATTGGGTCCACCGGTCATTGCTTTTCGAATGAAATGTAAATTTAACACATTGAACTATTGTGAGCTTGACAGTTTTCTGATAAAAAACTCATCTTGGGTTTTTATAATCAAGAACATAAAATATATAATACATCGTTCTTATGGAATATAGAAATATACGCAAAAATAACACCACTACGACTTCTCTTGATATCTTCTATGGCTGCTGTATTACGAAGAAGAGAAAATAAATAATTATGATTTAGGGGAAAGTGTTTTGTACTACTATCGATCGATACCTTCTCTAGCCATTGTTTCCAAATACGTCTATCTAGTAGAGGACGCGTTCCAATGGTCTACAGATCCACAATATGATACACACGAGCGTCATATTTACGTACATATTCCATTTTATTAATTGAATAAATTTAAACAATTTATCGATTGACAATCCACAAGGCTAGGGAAGTAGGAACTATGCTGACTGCTGTCAGGGTATACATCTTGCCATAATTATAAACTTTGGTTAGTGTTGTTACAAAGTGCAAGCCCTATAGGCTCTCTGGCTAGTTTTCTAGTTCAGATTTAACTGTAATTCAATTAATTAAAATCCAATTAAATTGATCTAAAAGTTGTCACGGCATACAGTACTTTTAGGCAGTATGAACTTCGCTGGGTATTGTGGATTATGTAAAGTAAAATACATTATTGAAATGATTTAGAACTGCTCTGTCATGAAATTTGTAAAATAAATGATAGTAGTTATTTGTTTATATAAACTTTCTCTGAACTGAATTGCCTCCCGATCTACCAATGTTTAGGCTATGCCATTGATCCAGAAATAAAACTTTATAAAACAAATTTAGGCTACACATATGAATACATTCAATAATGGTATTAATTCAGTTGATACGATTTATACAATTGATCAAGACTATAACAGTAATACATGGGTTTAGTAGATTCTATAAATTGAAACACGTTTTTAAATGTATTTAGAACTGAATTCAGTATTTAAAATGTTTAAAACTATAGTAGTCTGATTATTTACTTTTTTCTCTCAACTGAAATGTATCCAACTTGTGAAACAAAACCTATTATTCTTCCCCCAAAGATGAATGTTAAAAACAATGGTTCTTGTAGTTGATTAGAGTTTCCCATAGAGTGCGCTGAGAGCGGTAGACGACGAGCCATGGAGACCATCAGTGGTGTGAATAAAATAACAGCTGAGAGCCGATAGAGTGACTGGAGATTGGGATCCACTCTGGATCTAATTAACCCAGGTTTAAATGGATTAAGTCTCTGTTGCGTTTTACTTTCTGCCCTGACGAACGGAATACGGATGGATTATTTCTTTCATACACAAGTGCAATTATTAAATTATGTAATTACGTTTTGCTCCACACTAAGCCCGAAAGGTGGTTTTCAGATGTTACATTACATTTCTGAAAGATTGAGCTGTGTTTGAACCTATCTGATGATATTTTTTATATGCAATTAAAGCGCTTTTCTAGTCTGTAATACTTGTGTAGTGATTAAGGCGTGTAGTGATTTATACGAGTTCAAATCCCCACCATGAGAAATCCCAATTTGGCATGCAAAAGTATGGTACAGTGGAGGGAGGGCCCACCTTGACCTTAAGTGGAAGTTGACGACATTTATAGGCTTAACTTGGATTGCAGTGGACACCTGTTTTGTTTATTTTACCATTATATGGTTAATGTGGGACATGTTTTGTGTTTTATTGTTACTGATACAAAAAAAAACAAAAAACTGAATGTATATAATTCTCAGTTAAAGAAAAAAACGTAGCGGTTCTAAGGTTAAGCTAAAGAAAACCACTTTTATGCATTCGTTTTGAATGGAAAATGAACAACGGATATTCAATAAACAATAAAGAGGACTTTAACAGCTGTCAAAGACGAAATACACTGTACTACATTAGCATTTGATGCAATTTATTTTATAAACGTCCATTTTATCGTTCCTAAAACACGAATGCCATTTTAGGCTCTAATGAATAAGAAATGAGTGGGTAGGATGGGTATGATTGTGGCACAGTCTTGTCCTGTTACTGAATAAGGCTGTCATATCCCTTAAACAGGACTGTTAGTTAGTAACACAACAGTCAATGAGATCTTTACATAGGAACTACAGTTTAGCTGAGATCCAAACCACACCTTTTTGCTATGAATTTAAACCACTTTGTAGTCTCATAATTAATCAACTGTATTAGGATGGTCTTTGCAGACGAATGTTGTATTGATTAGTCCGGAGATAGGTTTCAAACGAAATGCATTCCCTTAGTTCCAAATGCCAAGGTGTGGATTTTGTTCATTTTTGTATGGGGCTAAACCTCAGCTACTTCCACTTGAGTTTAAAAAAACAACTTAAATATCAAACACGGTTCAAAAATTAATGTTTTCTAATAATAAATGAAACGTTGTGGTTCATTTCATATACAAGCTGATTATTTTATCAGCTGATCCCTATGGATGTCATGTGCAGATTCAGTTTTAGCAAAGAACATAGAAGTATCCATGTTTATCCATGTTATTTGGTTTTACGTTAAACCTGTATGGTAAAACTGTAGTTTTTTCAGATAAACAAATTTAATAGACATATAATAACAAAAAAATATTATACCGAGTAATTGATTACAGGTCTTAGACCAATATCATAAATCAATAACAAGGAAGATTTGCATCCACATTGACGTCATAAACATTCTCAGAATAGCTCACCTACACGTTTCTTTCTACCATGGAATTATTGTGCCAAATAATAGTGGTGTTGTCACCATGGCAACGAATTGTTGAAATTTTTGGTACAGTATTTGTGAATAAAAATTATATTTTGTTCTGTCGTTTATTTCAGTTAAAACCCTATTATTTTATTTTATGTACGATTCTATTCTGTTGTTACAACATACAATCTCAATATTGGTGACACAGATGGGATATGAACGTGTAACCTACTGATCAAATTAACAACCAATACAATGGAACTTAATGGAGACGGTTTTACGTCTGATCAACTGAAATAACGATTTACCATGTCCTATTATACAGCCATTCAAAATTAGAAAGAAATTTCAAAATTCAGCACAATGTTTAGTGACAGACTAAAAAATCACATCAACTTTCTCACCCTCAATCCTTTAAAACATCTAACACACGTACAAAACTTTAAGAAACAGCATTTTGTCATCCACACATTAAGCAAATTTTAAGTATTTTTGTTACCACCTTTAACATTACCTTAGTTTGTCAGTGCTGTGGATATTGGACGTTATTTATTTATCTTATACCATTGTATTTACTCGTTGTTCAATATAACTGAACAGATTGTGAATTGAATGAAAAAAATATTTTTTACCAACTGTGGAGACATCAGAGCATCATAGAATCAATGGGGCCATTGTAGAACGATTTCTTCAATTTTAGAGAACACACAATCTCCATAAAACATCTTTGTATCTAGTGGAGATTCTCCCTCTCAGAAAAATAACCTAAGGAACTGTATAATCCATAGTTAGTAAACAGGCTCTAATATGCAAAGACAGCCTCATTTTTACTCTGTAAACAAGTACAATTGGCTTGACTCTTTGCCAAACTGCCGTTAAATGTTAATCTAGCAGGACTCAGCATCAACATAAAGTAAATCGTTGGATCTCCTCCAGAAAAGGATAAACTTTTCAGTCTCAGTCAGGGGAAAAAGCTTTGATAAACAACTGTTCCTTAAAAATATACTTTAAATATTTTATTTTCATACTTATAATATATGTTAATATACGGTATCAGTGAACTCACTAATAACAAGCTTTTTTAATGATATTGTTGGGTGATGGGAGCTTACGCTGCATACCAAGTTTCATGGAAAACGGTTAGGAAATAAATTAAACACCCCTCTCAGACAATGTACTGTGTTTACCACAGACATTAAATTTAACTTTTATTTGGAACCGTTAATCGCAGCCTAATCATTAAAAATACTAATTTGTATAGTTTTTTGAGCTGGTTTCAATGGTGGTAGTCAATGTATACTTTATCTTTTATTGTTTCTGCGGAAAAATTTAAAAACTGATATTTTTTACTTTTAAAAGCCCATAACCCTAAATGTTCTGAAAAATGCGGGTGGTGTCATTTTGTTTACCTTATAAATGACTATAAATCATCTTAAATCAAGTTTCAATAAAATAGTTAGAGCCATTTTTGAGAAATTTTCATTTTTGGTTTTTTTAGGTAAAATACCCTTAAAAATCAAAAAAATTATTGAGATACTGTAGTTTATTACCTACATGCCGATTATTATGAAAATCGGACCAATAGTCTCGTCTCTAGGCTCCATAACATCCCCCAAACAAACAGACATCGCTAAAAACCATCTTGTTTAGATTCAGGTGTCACTAATATCTAAGCTTAAATAAAATTGGAAATGGATCTGATTTTATATTTATTTCAAGCAACTTTTAACATATTTTATTTGCCACGTCATCGTCAATTTTAAGGAATCAAGTTAAATAGGTAGTTACAGAGACATGTTATGTCATAAATAAAATTAACATCGACCCATTTCGAAAAGGTTGGGAACGTAAAGTAAGGTATATTCAAAAAGATGTTTTAAAACTGATACAAACATAATATGCATTTTTATACGGGTAGTGGCAAAAAACCTGACGCTTTTCATATGCCAACAGAAATATTTTGACTTTTCGTTCAACAAGTAATATATAATTATTAGTAATTTCCACTTGCAATAAAATACATATTAAAAGTACACTATAAAAATAACACAAGTTAAAGATTGAATCGTAGCCACTGAAATATTAAATTCTATAATGTCAATATTATACCCTATATTCTAGTAAAACGGGTTTCTAAAACTCTATCCACATAAAAGTTTGTGGAAAGGTTTTAACTTTGTTAAACATAATTTAAATATTGTTGTGGCATAAATTGTAAAGGCCACTTAAAAATTATAAACAGTTGGGATTTAAAATATTATTTTGCTATATGCGTTATGTCATTTTCAATATTTTACAAATAATTTGTTCAGATGATATTTTAAAATATTTTTCTTAGAATTTTTCCTAAATAGATTTTAATTTTATATTTTACTAGTGTTAAGGTTTGACCGGCCAAATGGCTGTCACATGCACATATCGTTAGTACAGAGTGTCGGGTTCAGCTTTTAGCAAATTTCCCCTGACGCCGGCCGCATCTACGTAATGTTAAGCTAACACATTCTTATCAACCTGACACTATTCTAGCATACACTCTCCTTGCTTATTAAAAATAGTGACTATAAGTAAAGAAATTAGCATGTTAAATACTAAAACAATTATTCATATTGATGAAAACTGGTTAAAGATTTTAAAAATAACCTTAATCTTTTGATATAGCAGGAAAAACTTTACCAACACTAAAATTTTACCTCGTTTCAATTTAAATTAACATTTAAAACATCTGGTTCCTTTTTTGCAATGACAATGATAATTATATAATACAAATGAAAGTTTAATTTACTCTTGTAATGATTTTAAATTACTATTTTTCCGATTTGTATTGTTAATGTAATTCTTTTAGTTTTGTGGTTAGTCATTAAAAAAATTTAAAAACTTTCGCCGTTGGTATGATTTTTTATCCCATTCATTATGTATTGGAGTTTAAATTTATTCACTTAATCCCTCAATTTACTCTTTTATTCCTTAACTCATAAAAATATATTTAAAATTCATAACATATATCAACATAAAAAGTTATGGGGAAAACTTTAAACCTACAGTATATATATACATTTTGTTTCTATATAAATAATTTTCCTCCTCTATTTTGTAAAGCATACTTACTTATGTTGCATAATCCTTTTAGCACGTAGACACTCTGTGTCAACAGTCAGTTTTTCTTTTGAATAGCACCTTTATTCAAAAAATATGTAAAACAAAACACGTATTAATATAATAGATATAATAGTTTACTCAGTTTTTAGTTTTTATAGTGTCTTTAAATAAACTTAGGAGATAAAATTTGTTGTTAATTTTCTAGTTAATCCTTATGCATTTTCTATTTAGGAAACTGTTTTGGTGTTAGGGTTATTTCGAAAAAAACTAAGATAGTTTTTCTCCCGCGAACGGCACTCCGTCTGCCAAGCCACGCGGTCCCGTATACGGCGGCGCCCCCTCTAAACTGGCACCAAGTGCCGACAGGCGCTGTTATTGCTGTTCCGGGGTTCCACAAGGTTCCAGTCTGGCACCGTTGTTATTCCACTGTCACCAAACTAGGCCTGATTGGTCGTAGGCGCGTCGAGATATCACCGACGCGTTCCGAGCCGTACTGAGCTCTCCCGGGCTCCCTGGTCCACCCGAACACTCCCGAGTGCACCCGACTCCACCCGAATGTCCACAGGTAGCATCTCACCTCTGTTACAATCTTTTCCGCCGTTTCCATATTGATTCCCACTTTGGAACAAATTAATAAACATTTGCAGAGGCGGCCCCTAATGACCTCTGTCATCTCTTTTTCTGTTTGACTGCGCCCGGGATTCGTTAGTCTCGTCTGATTGGATGCACTTAACGAAAAGAAGGATTCTCTGCAATTTTCGATTGCTAGTTTTATATTACCTTATTACCAGTTGTGTTTTGGGATTTGATTTTAAAGTAGTTTGCGATAGGGTCTATTAGTGACACTATAGTTGAATGTTTTAGATGAATGATACACATTGTTACATTATATATTTTTTGGATTCTCTTAAAATTTTTTCTAAACATGCCTTAAAGAGGTAGAGAAATGAAGAAGGAGGAAGGAAAAAGGACGAAACATCCTGCTAACTGTAATAAACTAACTCTATGTACGCGACGCACAAATTAATACTGGTGAACATGGACATGTCTAACCTCTGGATGGGTATAGCATTGTGGAACGCAAAAATGGCAGCGGTGTGTAACGGAATTGCCGTCATATGGTTACAAGAACAGCTGTTTAGATTAATGGACAACATGATTAAAACATGATTAGCAGATGTCAAAGTATCGTTTGTTCAATAAAGATAAAAGTTCAAAAAAACGTCTATTGGTCTATTTCAGTGATATATTGTATTTTTTGGGTCGAAAGATCATCTACAAATAGTTTTTATTATATGATATTATTTTTTTCTTTAGCTGATACTATTTTCCGTTTGACCTGTGAGCTTCCCCTACCATTTACCATTCGGATGTACGCCTTCCGACCCATTATAAGCAGCCGCACAAACACAAGTGTAGATAGCATTTTATTTGATAAATTACTTTTTATTTTGTAGAGTATTTCTGGTACACAGGATTTTAACACAACTATCGTAAAACCTAACAAATTTTCAAATGTTTCAATCATGAGTTTGACATGATAAAGATGTTTTTGACATGAAAAATGTTTTTGTCAATATAAAAATACGTTTTCAATTATTGCGCATATAGACTAACATCAGGGTGACTATAAATTAAGTCTTTATGACTTAAAACAAAAACAAACAAAATTAAAAACGAAAAGAGATATCCCAAGCAAATTTCATATCTTTACTGGTGATAGTACAGTACGTTTTGTGTACATGGTGATCGAATGCTTCCTGTGGGGGACAGCCCATGCAGAGTAAGTTTAAAATATTAAAGGTAAGTATAGGTTGGTATACATAAGGTTAAAGATCTTGTTGAACTAAAAACAATGCCACAAACCCGACCCCAAAAGGTTGATGCAAAACAAAATGGCGGTGTTTGAAAATGGAAAGTCATGAACCATCGCCATTTTGATTCATATCAACCTTTTGAGATCCGGTTTCAGGCATTGTATTCCAATTACATATAGATATTTTACTTATACTGCAACTGAATAATTTCCTAAATTGCTTATAGCTCTATGTATTAGGAGGTACGAATGAATCCATATTTAAAAATTTATGCATAATATTTTAGATTTAAATCAGAGATAATGAGGTAAACGAAACAGGAAAATGGCATTTTCTTGAATCAATAAGTATTAAATTATAGTTTCCTGTTATCTTAAAATATAATCTACATACTTTACTACAGTAGACATTGAAATGGATGATTTAAAGTCTGTCATTATAGAAAATTTCAATAATAAAATCTAGGGTTGTAATGACTGATTTTATATGAGCTTTGATCTGCAAAAAAGTGAGTGAAAAAATGTTACCTTGTATTATGATGAACGTTAGTTTGTCAGTTAAATGAAAACAAATTTATTTTTCAAATACTCAAAATATCACATTTAGTTTGAAACATCCTGGTAATTGCGTTGAAAGACAACTCAGCTAAAATAATACCACAATTGAAGATTAATATATATTAATACCCATATAGTGGACTGAAATGAACTGAAATCTAAACATGTTAGGACAGCCTACTATTTTTTCCTAGCTAAGCTGTGGCACTAGGCTATGGGGTCACTCTGCACACTCAGAAAGTACTGCTAATTTAGAAAAAAGAAAACAGAACTATTTTCAATGCAGAGTTCTTGGACCACTGCCACCCATTGTTTGTAGCCAGTGAAATTCTAACTGCATATAATATATATTTATACTTGTATGTTAGCAATTAGAGATAATATTGACTTGTGTGTAGCCAATGGTAATGTTCACAGCTATTTTACTAGAACGAACTATTGATATTTTCCTACCTAGATGTAGGCTTTCAAAGGCTCTGAACTGCGTTCCTGTCTTAGGTTTCGTTTTTCAATTTTATACAAGTAGAGATTATGTCACTTCCAAGGTCAAAATTTGCAAGTGTAATAAAGGCTTGGCTAGTGAAAAATGCTATACATGACTTAATGGAATATTGTTCTCTTGAAAACCCTAGTATGTAAACCTGCAAAGGTAAACACGGCATTGGTATGAATGTACTCCATCAGGTACCTCTGCATTGACTTTTATCTGCATGAGCATGTTTTATCTCGTGCATGAACGTATTAGTAATAGGACGAAGCCTATTGTATTCAATAATTGGAATGAATGATTTGGATTGATTAGACGAGAAGGTCCCGCAACTCCTGTCCCATCTGGAACAATACTTCGATAGAGAAATTAAAAGGGCTATATTTTAAATACAATAAAAATCAAATTTTAGGTAATTTTCTTATAAAACTGGTGGGCTTACCGGTGGAAGCCTTAGAGGTGTCACCGATTCTCCAAGGTTATAGAGATAGCTTAGTCAGTACTGTTATTTAGTCACTAAACCTTTCCGGTTTTTGTGGCGAATGATATACACTGCAATACATACAGTAGTGCAGTTTTTAAAGCCATATGAATGCCAAGATTGCTAACATTAGACGAGAGATGTAGAGTAAAAGAAACAAAATTATTTAATGGAATATCGTATTGTAAGAATATTTATATTAAATTTGATTATTTAACATATGACAATCCTTTCCCCTATATCTGTTCTTAGTTGGTCGCAATGTCTCTTAAACAACCGTCTATCTTCCACTTTAATAAGGTACATCACGTTTCCAAGTGGTCTTTCAATTGTTCCTGCTTCAACTTTTCTTCTGAGGTGTTTGAGTAATTTCTCATCAATACACTTTGCCTTCTTGAATAACTTCGTTTAGTTATCACTTGATGTTTGTTCTGAGGGTGGGTGTCATCTCAACCATTAAATCTATTTCGGTTTTTACGTTCCCCCCAAACATAAGTATGGACATTGTACTGTAGCCGAATGGTTCTGCCCCATGGTTCTGGTATGTGTTCTGCCCCACAACCTTTTAGGAGGTTCTTCACAGTTTGAACCACACTTTCAGCTCGGCTATTAGATTTGGACAAAAGGGAGCAATGGTTCTTCTTGGATTTTGGTTTATATTTTAGAATAAAAAATTACGAACTAATTTATGTGTATTATACATATTTATAATTACTTATCAATTTGTTATTTGCTTTTGCAATGATTCTAAGCCCAGGGTCTATGTATTGACAGTTATTTCTTTTAAATACCCGAATGCCAAGGAAATATATGGAAAACATGGGAAGGTCCGGTATTACAGTACAATGCCGTAAAACTTGGTTGGGTGTGTTCCAGCGTAAACATTCATGTACAAGCACCGAGTGCAGCCATTGTCATTCCAGATTTATTGCGGGAAATACACGACATTACGGGATATTTTTATATGTTTACAAAATTATTTTAATTTGATTATTTAATTACTAGCAGTAGGCTCGTACTTTATATGGGATGTAGAATTCAGTGTTGAGAAGAAATACTTAATATTATAATAAAGTATAAATCTGAAATCTTAAACAAAATATTTATATTTACTTCCCCGGGGGAAATGGGTTAGATCATGGATATGTCTAAAAGAAATGTTTTAACTCATGTAAACAGCTGTTTTTATACTAAATTCAATAAATTCAATAATTGCCCAGATAGTTTCTATGGAAACCTGTTACATATTTTCCATCTTAAAAATCACTAACATCCCCCCAGAGGTAAGTCATAACCATGTCAAAATAAAAATAAATTCTCAGATTAGTTATTTGACATTAGTTTAGAATTAGATAGGTTAGAAAAAATAGTCGTTAAAAATTAAATAACATTTTAATATAGTATAACTTTGAAATAGGTTAAAAATTAAAGTTGAATGAAAACTAGTAATGTATTTAAACTTTACAGCTGATGGTCATTTCTGTCTATTTAATCACTTTTATAGATCACCTGTTCTCTAAAACGAAGAACTAATAATATTTTAAGGTTTTATTCTGTTATACGATATGTTATAATGTTATACGATACGCACAGAATCAGTAAAAAATATATTAAGAACAATTATTGGGTTCGCTTAATTTTGAAGACAACCTGTACTAACATTAGACCATAATAATAGGCCTAAATAAATAATTTTAAACCATCAACAGGATGTCTTTAAATAGTATTTTCGTCCATAATCTCTTCATTGTTATTTATTTATATAGACAGATTAACAATAGATGTCTAGATTTTTTTAACCTGGGATTTATAGATTATCAATATAAATAAGTAGACATATTTATATAAGTTGCTTGAAAGTGAGATAGTTTTTGTCTTTATTTTACGTTTTAAACCCAGAAAATCCAAAATAGATCTCATCTAAATTTCTGTCGGTTTGACTTTCTTCTTTAACGCCTGACAAGGTATTTTTATAATGGTACTCACCCAGTTTTACAACCCGTACAATGTACAGGCTTCCCGCTAAATGTATTGAATATATTTTGAAGCTGGACTTTATTTTAAGTAAATACTGTAGTAATATTCACCCCAATTAAATACTTATTCAATAATTTAATTTTCTCTCAAGTTAAGTTGCCCTAATATGTAGCCATTTTACCATTGCATGAATAAACCATGTTTACCTAAGTACTGGTATGAACGGAAAAAATGTAAAAAAATTAAAAAAAACTTTGGTGAAAATTATCTCTCTTACGTATACGTTGGTGGGTTGGTGTTTTTTTAGGGAGAAAGTCAAAAATATGAAATGACTCGTCCAGTACTATTGGAACATGTTTATTATTTTTTTGCTTTAATGGCTTATTATATAGACAACTGTGATGATTTACTTAAAAATTATTGATTTTAAACTGAACTATGAGAATAAATAAATTCATAAATATTAGTAGACAAGAGGTGTCTGAAGAGAAAATTCTGATTATGAACCATATTTTAACTCAAATTCTTTGGGGAAAAACATTCAAACTCATTATTTTACGGTGACATTAAATTCTGTCCATTAAAACACTGCAAATTACAACAAATATTTTCTTCTCAGCATTTACGTATGTACAGCAATAATTTCGTCGTTTATAAATAAATAAAAAAGCAAATTATAATTTGTTATCATCCTAATTTAAATAATAATTAATCGTTTCAAATTTAAAAAGTTTATGCAACTACGTAATTACAGATATAAAGGTTTAACACTGACTTTCTATAGTCGATAGTTTAATTGAAATTGAGAAGTTATGTTATTTCAGTCTATTCATAGATATTGCTTTTTGTTATTTAGATTAATTTAAACGTTTCAACCCTTCATTTGCCAAATGAGGTGGCACAGAACTGGGTAAATTTTCACTTCTGTGTTTGAGTTGAACAGATTAACCTAAGAGGAAATCAATCAGCTTCGAGTGGTTGGCTTCCTGTGATGTTCCCACAACCATTTCCGCGCCAAGCCATTGGATACACTCAAGGCAAACTGTCAATTTGCATTTTACGAACGAATCACTGACAGGGTATTCTGATTTTGATAGAGATTTGTGGATTTAGGTATTTCAAACTTTAAAGGGGATGCATCCTTAACTCTGGACTTGGACTCTGGAGTTTTGATTTTTTGTCATTTTCCAAATATTGCATTTTTTAAACAGAGATAATAATATAATGTCAGCCATATAATGCCATAATTTTATATTTAATTTGTTTGTTTATTTTATCCAATTAAATAATTTTATTTCAAATTTCAAACTATAATATAATATTTCATTTGTTATGAATAAAAATACCATGAATCATGGAATTTTTATCATTCCACTGCCAAATCACCCTCTAAACTATGGTGGGTTGGGGAACCCTCCATGGAGTTACCATCACACTTGCACACAGACACCATTTTACCATTTCACCATTTTATTCTGAATCAGGAAATAATTAAAATTCATAGTATTGTTGTTACATAGCCCTATATTTTAATGGGTAACAATAGCGTTTTGTATTCTTTAACTAGTGAACCACTGCACATTGACATCCTCGGTCTGTCTCCGTGTGAATGGCCTGAAAGATACGTGTATTCGTCACACGGTTGTAACAAACCTCGCAATTAAAAGTCACATGTATTCGTCACACAAGATTTAAAAATTTTCAAATCCCCTATGTATACGTTTAATGACACGAAGCATCAAGAGTCTACCCGGACTGTAACTACATACCAACGTTTGGAAGTATGTAGGGAGGTGTTGGATGGATGGGGTTGGGTGAAGGGCATTGTGCGTTAGAGCTGCGTAATTGCATCCCTAGAGGGTGGCGTTACGTGACTTCCATCTGAACCACCCTGAAGGGCACGTTCGGAAAATTAAGGGCAAGCCATAATTCGTTCAATATTTCTGTAAAAATACCCGCATTATGTTCCGTGGATAGTTATCAGTTTCAAGAGCTTCTTCGTTTTCTTATTTTATAATTCTTCTTGGTAACCTTCAATATTTTTCTATTTTCTAATTCCTGTACTGTTTATAGGGAAATTTTTATGGAAAAGTGAGCATCTCCCACGACCCTTATGGTCACAGCTAAACCCGGGACCATGACAAAAGTTCATAACCCCTAAACACATTTTGTAAAGATCATTAAAATTATTTTTATTTGTGTCTATGTGTCTAGACAATTACCACCGCAATTATTGTCTGATTATTATAACAATCGGTGGAGTTTTTCCTTTCTATATTATCTTGGACAAGTTCGTTTAGCAACGCAATCGGACAAAAACAACGACACTTGGGAGGGCTTTAGCTCCGAGGATAGAAGTTCCTGTACGCAGTATCTACTAAAATCATGATTTACCACTGGTAACATAAGTTGAACTTGGGGCAATATTTAGGAGTAGTAGGGAACCAGGGGATGTCCACAATTATTAAGTATAATTAAATGAAACACCTAGTAAGTTAAGCATGGACTTGTTCGCAAAATGTTCTAAGTCACCCTTGATAGTAAGATAGGTTAGTCCACATATACCAAATTTTCACGCTATCAAAGCTGGCTTGGTTTGGTGCTGTATGGCTACGATATGGCTTGATAAAATTTCCAGATTTTTCCATTTGGCAACCACCATATTACCATTTGAATTAAACGGTAGTATAGCATACATAATATGCATACACTAACACCAAATAAATAATTTGTCTTTCCAATACTAACAAACCCATACACATAGCAATACATAAGTTACTTAATAAACCATGCACCTTCCACTCACTACATAAGTATACACATCGTACACAAATAGGCTACAGTTTATTAAATCACAGATACATGTTACAATTTGCCCCCTTACACAATACGTTACAATAGGTAGCGATAACTCACACAAGTTTATTTTAATAATCTACTCTCTCAAATCGTATTCATAACATCTGAATAGTTTATTAATTTTACCACATGTGCAATATATATATACTATACAAGAGCAAATTTCACTACAGATCCCATCCCTATATGACTCGTTTTATTGACTCGTCTCATCGAGATAGAAGGAAGTGTTTTACGACTGCATCTACAGAGCGGTTTGTATAAGGGTTAACGTCTTATTTACGACGAGAAAACGCCATTGAGATAAATGTAAAGTGATAAGTTTAATTTGAAATGTAAATCTAATCCTTGGGGATTCCGTAGCAGTTTGAGGCGACGAATAAAATCGTCATTTGTGTAAGTATGTTGTACGATTGGTATTAAATAAAAAGTAAACGGATACAATAAACTTACACTTCCGCCATTAAAAATACACAACATAATATAAACGTTTAATTTAACCAACCAATTATTTCATGCTTATTACAACAATAGCTAACAAATCTATGGTTCAAAAAATAAAATTCTATATTTTCAACCATCATCATGTTGTTTGAGAGATTGAGTCCCTAAGCATTATAAACCATGAATTTTTAATAAATTTGTTTAAGTTGTTTGTGAGAAATTTAGATTTTTAAAGTTTTTAATGGATTTAAGGTAACTATACTTAAAAAATAAAAACACTTAGGCCAGGTGCCAAAGTGTGACCTTATACCAAATGTAACAAAAATAAGACCATTGATGTAGTTTTGGCATCGTTACACTGACAAATGAACTTCAGCCCCAAAAATATATTTTTTCAAATCAGGGAGCTTAAAAACAGATATTTCTACCATCAAATTATACTTTATACTTTTAACTGAAATTGCAACCTAACCAGGTAGGTATTTTAAGCCAAGAATGAACGAGGATCGAGTGTAAGATGATTGTGGCGTGATCTTGTAGTCTCGTTACTGACTAAGGTTGACATGTCCCTTAGACAGGACTGTTAATTAATAGCCCAACAGCCGATAGCAACACTAATGGACCTACAGTTTAACGTGGAATCCGAACCACAGCCTCTGAATTACGAATTGGTCTAATTATGAGGATGGTCTTTGTGGATTAACGTAGTATTCAATAGTGCGGACGTTAATCCACACAAGAGAACACTACATCCACCAACCATCTCTCACAACTATCCACAATTCGTGACCTCCAAGTAGCTGGATTACAGGACATTGCCACCGTCCCAGTTAAGATAATTAAATTCAATAAGAACGTCAAACGCTTCCACATAAGCTTGCATATGATATTATGCATATGGAGAGATTGTAAATGTCAGTAATTTGATGACAAGCCTAGTTAACAATAGCTTATTTATATTACATGATATAACTTAATAAACATAAATTTTCTTTTTGACATACTCTAACTGTACAACATAGAGTAATAAAGAAGGGGTTGAGTTAATCTGGAATCTGCTGACTTTTAGAATTCACCTCATCTGTTTATCCTGGCATTAACTGTGAGCATCTGTCGTAATCTTCCCTCTCTCGCTCTCTCTCTCTTTCTCTCTCTCTCTCTCTCTCTCTCTCTGTCATGGCTTCGGCTGATAACATATAAACAGTTTTGATCGCTTGAAAATAAAATAGGAACATAGTATCCACCTAAAATGGTTATAGCTATAATACTCTCAAATGACTACAGGAATATAATAGGATATTTTTATTACAAGGAATGAAAGTGATGCTTTTTGTACAAGCTCAAGGTTTTTATTCGAGCAAATAAACGAAAAGATACTGACTTTATACCCGTGTTACGAGCAACATTCTTCCCCAGACTAGATAAAATATTTAGTTGACTGTTGTACAAAATAAGGATTTGACGGACGAAAGACTTTCTTCCATCTTGTTTTTACAAATAGAAAACAATCAGCTGACTCTCTGTCAATACTAATAATAATGGATCAATATTAATGGATGGATTATATTTCACTTTCCTGGGGTGGGGCGGCTGTTGTCAATCTGTCAGACCAAACTTTGAAACGGTGATGTCATTTTCCTAGTGACGTGGCTATAATTGCACCTGTTTCGAGAAGCATAAAACGTTCCTATTTTATATTTAGACACATCCATGATCTAATGATTTACTGGGATAGTGGCGTCTCATCCTGTAATCCACAAATTGTGGATAGTTGTGAGTGATGGTTGGTAGATGTAGTGAATGGTTGTGTGGATTAACGTCAACACTATTAAATACTACGTTAATCAATAAAAACCATACTCATAATTAGACCAATTCGTAATTCAGAGGCCGTGGTTCAGGCTCCGGTTAAACTGTAGGTCACTTAGTTGCCATTGTCAGTTGGGCTATTAATTAACAGTCCTGTCTGAGTAACATGTCAGCTTCAGTCAGTAACAAGACTATAAAATTACGTCACAATCATCTTACACCCAAACCTTATTCACACTTGACTTAAAATACCACATTGTGGTATGGTTGCTATTTCAATAATCTAATCTAACCTATTACCCACATGAAAGTAAAATACAATACTTTTCATATTAATCATATTAATGTGGAATATGTTAGATCATGGATATGTCTAGAGAGAATGTTACCAGCTCGTACAAGCAGCTGTACTCTTCCTATATACTACAAATTCAATACAATAGCTTTAGCAGTTACTTTGGAAACCTGTTTCAAATTTTCATCTTACAAAAGACATATCCATGTCATAATATTTTCTAATTATTTCTCAATAGCGTTTTAGCAATGAAAAAATATCTTTAGAGAATCTTCATGTTACCTTTGCCAAATGACTTATGCCCTAGACAAAAAACAGTGAACTAAGTAATAAATGATTTCATTCTTACAACACCAATTCATTTTTACCTGGATTTCCCCACGTCTCTTCAGGGAACTTGATTGGCTCCCGGCAGAGCTTGACCAGAATTCTCTTATTCATTGACAACCTGGGAGAAGGAGTAAGGATGTCTACTCGACCTTCTCTCAGGGTTTCCGGGTGGGGTATGCACAGTTTTCTGCATTCCTGTACTTGACTACAAAAACTTGGTCCTTGTTAAATGTAAGTATGAATACTCTAAAGTGTATGATTTGAAACCAGATCTGGATTGATTTTGAGGAACATTTTTCTTTGCATAAAATTAGGTGTACTGTCCATGTCCTACTTTTACTATCTTTATCAATCCCTTTTTTCCAGTGGTTGTAGACGTGACTAGTCAGCTTTATTATTAACACCGGACTATTATTTACATTTGACCAAAAACGAGGTGAATTTATAATTTTAATCTAATAATATGAAAGAATATGTAAACGGGGGGGGAGCGAGAGCCAAAGAGATATAAATTATCATTTTATCACAATTATTAATTTAATTTAACACAGCAAAATAAAAGCTAAGGAAACTTAATGAGTTAAATAATGTTTTAGACTAATGTACTGGAACTATCCTCATTACAGGAAGTAAGCTAGCTTAGCTATAAGCTTAACTATTAACTTACTACCTAAGCCTATTAGTACTGCTAAGCCATACTATTAAAATGTAAGCGTTGTAGTTGGAAAAAACAACTATATGATTAACAATGTTAAAGTGACTAAGAAACTTTAAGTATTATGTAAATTTGTATTAACAATAGCTTTCCTAAAATCATTTTCAACGTATAACCCAATTTTTGGCTTTTAACCTAGTAATAAGAAATGCAATCTTTCAAATAGCAACAAACATACCCATATCATATATGAGATGTTTTTAATTTTTAACCTTTTTCTGAATTTTCGAAATATATTATAAAGATACTCTACTACACCTAAAATACTATATACTGATTCAAAATGCTTATTTATTATCTAGAATTAACAAAATGTGCATACTAATAAAAATTGAAAAAGTCAAAACAGTATGGAGCCGTTCATCTATCCGCTGCAGTGACGGGAAATATGAATAATACATTTGGAATTTCATTCCAGATTGTACCAGCTTACCAGTGGTAATCGCATATGAATTACCAAACCTAAATTCGGTGTTTTACATACCCTGTCCGCTCTACATGAGTTCATCGTATTGAAAGGAAATATTATCATTAATGTTTAAATGGCATTTAAATTATTTTAATTTATTAATTTTACATTTATTGTATCCGAGAGCATGAATACTTTAAACATTTTGTAGCTTTGTTTCATCTAGAGAGAATGATTTGTTTAAGTATGCAAAACAGTTCTTATAAAATAAAAATTAATTCAAGTTTCAGCTTACAAATGGAATCGTAACTATAATATACTAATTCATGTTCTTAATTTTATTTGCGAATTGACATTTTTACAGTTGTGTAAAGAAATTCATTGAACTTCTACCTAATTCATGAGTTAAATGTTTATCATTTAACTTAGTATTTCTAAAAAATTAAAAAAACATTGTTTTTCAATCTGTAATACTTACATTAGAAGTTAGAATAATTTAAAAACTAAACCTAAGGAAGGGAAGCTACAATTTCAATTTATTTAATTTTGAAGTTTTCTGTTTCAGGTATTATAATTTAAAGTGTACTATCAAAATTACAAAAATTTGTCGTGTGTTATATACACATTTAGAGCCCTACGTTTCACAGGTTTCTTGACAGTTTTATCACCATTTCCCTTCATACATTCCAGTTATTTATCCACATCAAGTCAAGTGTCCGTCCATAAATCCCTTCCCTATCCCAAGTCGGTCCATAGATCTTCCCAGGGATTGATAAACAACACTGACCTCTTTACTCCCCTGATACATTGCACTGCTTACTTCTTTTCGCCAGCTGGAAGTATTATTAAATCTACTTTATAATCACTTTCGAATTTCTCCCATTTATACAACAGTGTATGGAGAAAGTATTGTTTTCGTAAAAAATTTCGGGTTTCAACGTGAACCCACTCTATGTCCGTGTGTGTGTCTGGAAGTGAATAGAGCCACAGTCTACCCCGTTAGTCTAATTTAGACGTAATTCGTTATGTATGTAATATATTAACCGTATTTCCAGGGGACTTTGTTTTGATACTTTTAATTTAAAATGTTTAAACGGAGTTCACTCATAAAACCCCTTTAAAAACGTGAAAAAACTAAATTTCTTGAAAATAGCTCTACAAATTTTGATTACATTTTATTACTTTATAGTACATAGAGTACTAAATAATATGATTTCATTTGCATGTCTGTTCAAAAGTTATGGGTTTTTAAATGTCGAAAAATCAGGTGAAGTATAATTTGACTACCACCATTAAAACAAAACTAAACAAATTAGTATTTTGAATTATCTGTTAAAGTTAAATTTACTGTCTAAAGTAATTATATTACGTTGTCTGGAAGCGCCCAATGGTATACTTATGGATAATATTAAAAAATAAAATTCTTCCTTATTTCCCAACCCTTTTCCACGAGACTTGATGCAGTCTAAGGTCAAATTGGTATTACGAGGGGAGGGGGTTTATGACCCCCGAAAAAATGTCTAACAGTTAATTTAACATATTTTCTCTCGTTTAAGAAATCGGACGATTAATTAAAAAAATTATTAGATTATGTTTATACAAACTTAAGTGAATATGATGGGTTAAATTTTGGGAGAAATTGTGTGTCAGTACGCTGACACCGGTCATTTACTTACTTTCTTGTGGGAAAAAGATTCGACGATGATATATTCGTTACAAGCCAAACATATTGAATACAGAGTCTTATATATGTCTAACAAAAACATTTAGGCCTAATATGCTATAAAATTATGGAAATATAAATCAAGTTGAAACGTGTTTGGATTCAGTACAGTAAATGGTAATGCAGTTTCTATAGTTTGTTTAAGCCTATACAATGCTGAACAATACAATACAATACAGAGGCCAGCCAGTGGTTCAGCTCATATGCCACTCATGCCTATCGTAAGCTGCAGTGACCGTTCAACAATGAATTAAATGGACGATCGATTTCCGACACCAATCACATCTACTCTTGTCATATTCACTTTTTTATAAATCTCGTTAAATTTACAACACGTTATTCTCAAGTCTTATAACTGCATCTTCTATTCTGGGGCTGAGATGGTAGCGTCATCCTGTAATCCAGCTACTTGGAGGTCACGAATTGAGGATAGTTATGAGATATGGTCGGTGGGTGTGGTGTTCTGTAGTGTGGATTAACGTCCGCACTATTGAATACTACGTTAATCCGCAAAGACCATCATCATAATTAGACCAATTCGTAATTCAGAGGCCGTGGTTCTGATTCCACGTTAAACTGTAGGTCCCTTAGTTGCCATCGGCTGTTGGGCTATTAATTAACAGTCCTGTCTAAGGGACATGTCAGCCTTAGTCAGTAACAAGACTACATGATCGCGCCACATTCATCTTACAATCAACCCTCATTCATACTTGGCTTAAAATACCTACCTTGTGGTATGGTCGCCATTTCAAATAATCTAATCTTATCTAACCTAATCTAACTAAGAAGGTGTAAATACTAGAGTAGTTTTAAATTCATTAATTTAAACAAAATCGAATCTTACAAACAAACAAACGGAATAATTATCCCCCCATTGGTCGAAGTCTGTTAGTGGGGATTGAGTCTATATTCAGTAGGCTGTGGTAAAAAATACCAAATTTTATTATCTCGTCTAATTCCTAAAAATTACGTTTCAGAGAAAAAATGTAATAAATGTAAACTTAAAACTTAATAAATGAAGCCACAAAAGTATGGCTGGCCACAGTAATGTTCATTCTATTATGGCCTACTTCATAATTTTCTACGTATCGCTGGGTCCGAAAAACAAACATACACACACATACACATACAAACAGGCACACGAACACTTTTCAATTTTGGTTTTCCACTAAAGCAGTTTTTATTTATTTATCCTTTAACCATAAAAGTGTTTGTAAAATAGTTGTGTTTGTTTTTTTGACATAGGTATGTCTTAGCTCTGGGGGGTGTTAGTGATTTTTAAGATGGAAAACATGTAACAGGTTTCCATAGAAACTACCAGAGCTATTATATTGAATTTTAAATATGAAAGAATAAGAACAGCTGTTTAGATGAACTTAAAATATTCCCTTTAGACATATCCATGTTCTAACCTATTTCCCGCAGGGAAGTAAATACAAACATTTTCCCTTATGATTGCCACAATTTATCTGAAAAATTCAATTAAATATATTTTTTTCACTACTAACTACAGCCTAATAGTTTACCATCTTCTTCAATATATAAGAAACGTTATGTATTAATTTAAGTACAATACTAATCTTTGTGTTTGTTTGTTTTTGCAACAAAAAACAATCTTTCACATTTTAAACTCATGGTAGCCCATTAGCTGTCCTCAGTTGTAAAAGTCTAAATAATTAGCTAGTTAGCTTATATAGTTCGTAGGCAGAAGATGACAATACTGAATAAGGTTTGAATGAAAGGCCTAACATAGCCACATCTAACTGACTTCCAGGAAGGATCTGATCAAATAAAGAGGAGGAGCTAGCGGTTCTGATGGTAGAAGATAGAGAAGAGTAGAGGGGGCTAATTTATAAGGCTAATAATTGTCTGAGGTGGATAACTCCACATAAGTTAGTAAGTGAGTAAATTATAGGGTACTAATCAATTATTCTTACTGAAGATAAAAAATACTTGGATAACTGTTTAACTAAGTTACGCTTGTATTTGGTCAGATTATTTTAAAGGTATAAAGTAAAAATAACAAAAGAGGTGGACGTAAGGTAAAGTAAATGAGATCTTCACACAGTTATATTGAGTTTAGAGGTTCTTTAGACCCAGGAAACAACACCTAGAAGTTTGCAAAATGAACTCAGAAAGATCTTTTGTAAAGGGAAATTTTGTAAGAATATACTCTTTTAGCCTTAAGTTTTGTTTACAGTGGTTTATGTAGTATTTTTAATGTATCGGATAAATAAAAAAATATCAAATACTAAAATTTTGAGACTTCAATTTAGAAGGTAAAACATTAAACTGTTCAACGCCGTGTTGTTCTCATACTTTATTCGTGGTAAAACGAAGTTAAGGGACACGATGGATCAATATTCATAAATATTTTATAGAAGCTGTTTTATTCCTTTTATGTAAGTCAAATGTTGTAAAGAAAATTTAGAAAAATTAAAAGAAAAGAGAAAAAGAACTCATTAAAATTGTCAACCATTTGAAGTAATGACACCATTGAAATGGCTGTCTTTGAGGGTACTCGTTCGCCGCCCTGAATTATGTCGGTAAATTCCTGCTCTCTTCTTTTTAAATTATTACCCTCGAGATCTTTTTGTATTCATTGAAAGGAGCGTCGCTTGAGATGAAAAACGTCTTTTAAATATCGGATTTTTAGATTAAAAAAGTATTTATTTCGATTTGTTTTGATTTGATCATAAATACAGCTTACATTTTTCTCCAAATTTGTTGTCCTTTCAAAAAATACTTATAACCTCCGAAATTTAAAACACATACGAATAAACACATAACTGGAATAATCTTTAAATCTAAATAAATAAAATTATAGTTTTGTCTGTACATCGCACAGAATTATTCAATTTTTAGTTATTTTTACTTTTCGTGCGTTAGAGAAGCCGAAACCGGTCTTATCTAAATTTTTGTCTGTTTTCCTGTGACGCTCCAGGAGGCATTTTACTCCGTCTTCTCCGAAAAAAACGGGAGAACTGATTACAATGGAACTTATTTCATGTATTCTCTACATTCCAGTGAAGGTTTGTAAATGCTTTAAATTGCCCGTAACCCCCTGAAAAGTAAATAACGAGCATTTAAAACGATATTAACGATTTTTACGTGATATTACTCGCATATTTATTCAGTTTTCAATGAATAGCCTACTGGTAATAATCAAGTGTCTTTGTAGTTTAAAGATTTAATAGAAATAAAAACAAACAGCTGTCAAATCAATATTAGCTAGTTTATATTGGTCATTGATTTTAAACCCATTTCGAAATCATACTATATTAAAAAGTTATTTTAACGTATAACTAATTATAATAATGGTATAAATGTTCTAATCTATTTAAGTGTAAAGTAATGCTAAATAATAAAACTGGGTATTGATTTATTTTTTATATTGATTTGTGTAGGATTTCAGGTTTACATTTTGATATAATAATCTGCCTTCTTTAAACTGAATCCTACAACCCGTACAAAGGACGGGCTTACTTCTAGTAGATTTATAAAAATATTTTATTGGACATAGTAAACAGTAAAATATACAAGACAGCCGATTGTTATTTATGTAAAACACATGAAGGAATAATAAACCATGTATCACTAACAAAATTAGAAATATATCTTTACTACACACAAATTTACAAAAATATTTTTTTTATAATTTGAACACAGAAATGTGTTACCAGCTCTATCAACATTTATCACAGGGTTAAGCCACTCTAAATATTGTATATTTATTTAGTATCAACCAAATTACTGTACTGTATTTCCTCTGAGCGTGGTGCCAGGACTTCTCCCAAGCTACAGACGATTCCTATCGCAGTATGATTTCCAAGGCCCGAGCCGTAATAGATATCCGAGCCAGTTTGTGTTGGGGCCCGCCCACAACTTTACAAAGTGGGATTTTATATTTCCCTTTCATTTTACGATTCCGTACCACACATTTTCCATTCCAAATTTATGTTTTGTAAAATTTACTGTTACTTTGGTGGTTCCAACTTTTTCTGGCAAAACTACAATTATAAAAGTGTAGAACCTTTTGTTTATTGCTCAAATCGATGGATAAATATTGAAAATAGTTAACAACCTTAACAAGTATTATCTGCAAATAATTGTTTTAGTAATATTTTATTGGTTATATTTTATCACAGTTACTAAACTAACTAATAAAGAGGTATACTATTTTTAACGGGAACCTTCACATGCAGTTCTGCCTTATAATTTTTATAATATTACAACATTAACTATTATTTTATAGCTTTTAAAGTTCAAACGAAAAACGTTCATTTTTTTAACTTGGGTAAAAGCTACCTTATTTTATACATCTTTGACGACATTAAGGACTTAAATGCTCGGTTTGTTTTATTTTACTTTTGTGGATTAATATAAAAGTTAGCCTTTTTAGTTCTATGTCAAACTTATGAAACTCATTTAATGAACCGATCTCAGATATTTCAAGAGAAGTTGTTGGAAACTTGTGACGATTTCAACTCAACGTTCTCAGAGGCCGATTTACTTTACGGTTGAATTTGCATATCTACGACCGTTATAAAACATTGTCTGAATATATCAGGTTTCTCAGAATTTGAAATACGTGTTTTTAATTCAACAGGATGACTTGTTATGTTTGTTCTATCATAACTATTTTATTACAATACTAATAGTATTAAGTGTAAGATCAACCCTATTTTAACAATAATTTCCTTTCAAGTACAAACATAATTCTGCAATTTTAAAATCAACAATATCACTGACGATTGTTATGTTAAATTTTACGAAGTTAAGTTATACTATAAAAACCCGATTTTAATAGGTAGAATATTTATATATCAAGCAAAATATTTGTTATTTCAATGATTGAAAAAGAAAAATAGGACTTTTTATTAATGTTACTGGCTTCTAGGCTATAAAAAACAACTGTAATTTCATAATGTCTACTATTTGAAAAACATAAACGAAATGTTATCAAATAATGTCAATAACTAGGTGAGTTGTACCAATTTATCTATTATCCTTCAGAATCACGTGGACAATGAATAAGTAGGCATGCTACATAATAAACATTAAATCTGGGCGTTTTAAGAAAGTATTGATAAAAACTAACTACTTGCATACCAAGTTTTGGAAAAATATTTTAGTAAATAAGTGAATTATTGCTTTTTAGTTATTCTACTTAAGATCAACACTAGATAACGTACTGTGTTTATCATTTTGAATATCACAATAACCAATTGACCTAGAGTCATTATTTAATATACTAAATTGTCTCTGACCCAGAAACAATTAAAGTTTGAAAAGGATTTCTGACCATTTCTGCATTATCTAGTTTCTATACAATACGCTTGTTTTAGTTTTGTTTTGTAACATAAAAGTATTAGATGCAACTTTAAAAACAAACTTTCATATTTATGTATCTTAGTTCATTTATACAAATATAAAAGTTCACTATCTCAAACAATTTAAGAACTTCTGTGGTAAACTGTACCTATACTTTCCTTTGATTTCCTTCAACGTTTACAGTGGTTGGTTGTGTTTAGTGTGTCTCTATTTCGTACGGAGTTAGTGTGAGAGAAGCACCTCGTTATCGCTTGACGAGGTTACCAGCTCTTTGACTGGTCTTGTTAGTAACAACATAGGACAGAGAATGAGTCACAGCGACTGTCTCCTTTACAATGTCACTTCTCCATGGAAACACAAAAGAACTTTGTTAGACATGTTTACTGTCATCATTACTATATAGTGCGGTATTTTTAAAATCATAGAAACTATTAATCAATTATCTCTATAAATATAAATATAAATTTTGTATATTTGAAAGTTACAAAACATAAATTTACTAAACCCTTTTTGTTTACGAGATAACACAAAATATATTTGGGGATTACTGTATTCCCCAGCAAGAAGTAAATCCAAGGATACACTGGTAGTTATAAGAGTATAGCTATAAACAATTATATTCTATAATATTTATTTATAGAATAAATGATATTACTATAATTTTTGTGATCCGGAGTGTTCATAAAAAGTCTGTACAACTTTAAACGATCATAAAACTTTTAATTTTCCGTTAAGAGCTATAAAACCACAAATAAGATTTGGGAAATTTTCTTTAGTTTTATTTACAGTTTAGCTAACTTCAATATACAGTATTTAAGTCATAATTCCAGTTCTGACCAAACACGACGTAAAATAAAGATATATACTTCACCAAATGCTCTCCAGATTCTTTCTCTTAGTTCTTCTTTGTTGTCCACTTTACTAGGATAGACACGAAAAGTCACATAGAGCTATATCCAATCACATACGAGGTCAGTGTGTTAGTCTACCTCGGTCAATCCAACGATTAGGGAATTGTTGATCCAAACAATCCCGAACAAACCCCTTCTAGTGCGTGGGAGCACCGTATTGCTGAAAAATTACACTTAGCTGTAGCTTATCTAATTGGAAAAAACAAAACTCTCCAACATTTCATTGAAATGTTTCCATTGAATGTTGTTTTCTTGGAAGAAAAAAGGACTAATCATTCTATCGTGGAACAATCCACACCAAACAAACCGTTCCCTTTCTTGTGATGCAACTACCAGTAGTCATAACCTTATAGTGTCAAGCCCTGATTGTGGTTCTTGAAGGAGGGTTATATCTGTTATATCTTGTCTGCAATATCTGCTGAACAATAACATCTGATTTCATTTCAGTTAACCACTCTACACATTGGGCTTTGATACGAGTTTCCATAGCTATTCTTATGAGACTGTTCAATTATTTGTTTTTGTTTACTAGATATGAATGTAAAACGATCAGTTGATTAAACAGCCATCCAATAAAAATCTTTCAGATGCTCTTTTATATAAAAATAGGAAAACATAGCAATAGGAATATATCTTTCATAGCAATAGGAAACGTCTATGTCCCATTGATCAAGAGTAGGGGAACGTTAAAGTTGTACGAGGCAATAGTAATTACCTAGAACACCCAGATAAAACCAGATTTGAATACACCATAATTGAAAATATTTAAGAACAGCGATCAGCAAAAATGCAGCTATGATTATTAAGAAGAAAATTACTAAAATGCAACCATAAAATAAATTCTTTTTTTCTGTGCAAAACAAAAAAAATTCATGAAACGTATAATGTGCAGCTTATTACAAAATGAGGAGCTTCTTTAAAAAATTAAATACCCCTGTCGCAGCAGACCTGCGTACTCAGCGAATTTCCAAATCAATAATATAATAATTATAATATATGACAAGTTTGGTCAAAATCTGTCGATAAACATGGGAATTATTTGCCTATTCTCCATAAGATTAAAATAGGAAAGAGTGAGTAAGTTTGCTTTCTGTGAGGAACACTGAAAGTATACCATCAAAAATTTTATTTTTAACATTTATACCAACTTTTATCAACATCTGTCCAAAAATAAAGGAGTTTGCCTAATCTCCATATGATTAACATGGGAAAAGAGTATGCAGGTTTGCTGCCATGATAAACACATAAACTATGATTTTTTAGCACAAATGTATGGATCTCAACCACATGAAGCTAAATATCAAGTTTCATCAAAAAATATTAGATAATAAGTGAAAAATTAATTTTTCCTAATCCTCCATAAGATTAACATTGGAGCCTCAAAATACAACGTACTGTGTTTAGATTTTTTTATATCTCGGTAACCGTTTAAGATAGAGAAAAACTTTGAGGAACTTAATTGTGTAGTTTTTTAAGCTGATTTCAATGGTGAAATATAAAATTAGAAATTTTTAAAAATTACATGTGAAAAACGCAAAAAACCCCATTTTGGGGTACAAAACCCCCCCAAAATCCCCGTTCCCATTGACCGATATGTCTGGTTTACGAACTCGTCCGAGCATTTGTAGGAATACACGTCTCTACCAAATTTGGTCTCGATCGGACCATTTTTACGAGAGTTATCGTGTTCACAGACACACACACAAACAACACAATCACAACAATTAATATATATATATTATATATATATATATATATATATATATAAAAATAACGACTATTGTTTTTGGTCTCTGGGCACCTAAAGAAGAAAAAATAACATGGTCTCGGGCTTAACTCTTGCCATGAGACCTACAGTAATAGCTTCTTCCCGATGGCAAATTCGCTAAAAGTAGTAGCCTAATAAGTATTTGGGAAAATGGCTATTCCCTTATCTTCTGGAACTAAAGGTATTTTTTCGTCCAAGAATCAATTACTTCAATATCATAAATTATCTACAGGTTGTAAATTTTTCAGTGGTTCAATTGTATAATCGTGGTCCTACACAAATATAAAACTTGTAATGGCAAATAAAACTTTTACCATTTCTTAGTTTAAACCAACACAAATGTTAGTAGTCCCATAAAAGTTTAAAGTTAAATGAGTTTAAGTTTAATTAGAATTTGGGAAAGCGGTCCAAAGTTTAACTTAAGATATTGTTTTAACTTTTTCCTAGTAAATACTAGTCTCTAGACATTCAAAAATAAAGATTTTTATTTTCATAATATACGTAGATAAAGCCTGTGGTATCCGCAAAAACCACCATCTATTGAGTTGACCATTAAATAACTTATTCGTACTAGTGTACTGTATTAAAATCAGTATTGGACGTAAAACGTAACCCTGAGGTACGCCAAACTCAATTGAGCCCAGATCACCGATACCACCATTAATCAGGGCACTGTCCTCTACCTGCAAGATAAATGGAACACGAGTGGTAATGTAAACCTCTTATGTCAGCTAGCTAAAGCTAATCAAGCAATACTCTACGGTCATTGGTCAGCTGTTGAAAGCTTTTGTTATTCCAATGATAAAATGCAACAGCTCATAAATGTATTTAGTATCCTAATAATATTATTCTGTGAAGGATTGGTTGAAAAATCCCAATTTGTTCATTAAAAATATTATTTGTATTAAAAAACTATTGATTATTAATTTAAAACTTCTTAAAATATATTTTAAAATCTAAAAAGTAAATAAATTTGTAAACAATTATGAAAACTACTCAAGTCTAAAGAAAAAAAATTTTCGGACAATAATGTGATTGCAACACGTATTCCTAAAAGACTATATTTTTATTAAGGAATAACTGACAATTTCAAAACTGCTACTGCTCCATGTTTGATTCCTAATACAACACCCTCCCTAATAGTGAATGTAACCTACTCACATTCTTTTACTTAAATGAGTATTAACAAAATATACTAATTATACATATATAATTAATAATCATGGTATATATAATTTTTTTCTCTGAAATAAATTGTATTACGGTGAACCTAGTCGGGTCAATTTTTTTAAGATAAAACATTTTATCGCTCATATTCTTGAACTAAACATTAAGATAAGGTTAAGTTAAAAACAAAAATCGCTGTAAAATATATTACAGTGATATTTTATGTGATACCTAATAGTATCTATTTAGTTTTTCTCCCAATTTTTAAATAAAAAAACTACCATAATAATATACAATAAAATCAATCTTGCCTTACAGTCTTGCCTTACGTAATTGAGTTTATTTGTAGGAATCGTTTTAGTAAAAGTAGTTTTAAAAATTTACGATCTCATTTGTGGATAATTAATATACCTAAGCGAACAGAATTGATTGCTGGACCAGATTATTCGGCCTAATGAAACTAATTTATAATCACAATGCCCTCAGTGATCATTTGGTTGCCCCCTGTTTTCTCATCAACATTAGCCCATTATTTACCAAAAACCTCAAAAGCACGATAGAGTATAATTTTATTTAACACAACTCTATTTATGAAAGCAAATCATTTGTTTAAACATACATTATTAAATAATAGAAACTGGGCTTCCGTTCTTTTTTTAGATAATTTATACATGTAATATGAATTAAAAATTATTGATATTTTTTCACTGCTTCCTCTTCAAGTACATAAATAAACGTTCGTTAACATTAATTGTATGTTTAAATTGATTATTTTTTGTTATAAAAAACCTAATGCCTCCAACACCTTTTATATTATTTGATAGGGTAGTATTTTTCATATTCACTGAAAAATAAACGGAGCTTATTTTGGAACGTTATACCTAAAACATAAATATATTTTTAATTGTATTTAAAAACTTTCAATTTCACTTTTTTAATATTATAAATTCCACAAAATTTAAGTTATAGTGTAATAAATTTGTTATCTTTATTATACGTGGGTTTTCTCAAACATATTTTCCCTTATTCTTAAAATTTAATTGTATTTTTCAGTTAGCTATATATTTGTTACAAAATATTTTCGTAAAGTTGATATTACCTAACATAATCATAATGTTTATTTTGTTCACTAAATTGAACTGTATTTTAAATTACTTTAATTAATTATTATAATGCTAATTTTAAAATTATCGTAGTAGTCTATCTGTATATACGGCTCAAAACTCATTATACTTTATATTTTCTTTTCATTTTAAAGGAATAAATAAACATACAGAGTGTCCCATAAGTAAAATGCAAAATTCTTGGATAAGGTTATATGGGTTATATTGACCATATAACCTGTATAAATTTCACTTTTTCTTAAAATGTGTAATCATTCCCATTAAGTATAAGTATTTATTATGCTTTATTATATCAAATGTGTTTCCAAAAACCTAGTAATAATTTACATTAATTTATGATCATACATAATGTTTATTTTTTGTTACATAAATAAACTATTATTATTACTTAATTAATTATATATGCTAATTATTAAAATTATGTTTTGTGTTTTTTTGTTATCTGTATTTTATATACGGCTAAAATCATTTATATAATTTTAAAGGAATAAATAAACATACAGAGTGTCCCATAAGTAAAATGCAAAATTCTTGGATAAGGTTATATGGGTTATATTGACCATATAACCTGTATAAAATTATGAAGGGATGCCCTCATTCTCTTAAAATAGTGTAATCATGTCCCATAAAAGTATAAGTATTTATTATGAACTTTAACATATATCAGAGCTGTGTTTGACCAGAGAAGTGACCGCGGAGCTAATATCTTTGACTATAATGCCCCCCCGGGGGGAGTGGAGGGGGTACACTGTGGTTGACAGATCATTAACAACCTCTGATTCTCAACCGGTGGCCAAGTTCCACACCTGATTGAGGCCTACAGCAAAACGACCGGATCATACTACGACCTTAATCCATAACCACAATACGTGAATACGTGGTCCACTTGTAAGGTTAGTTAGTTAGTTACTGAATTGGTAACCTACCCAGGTAGGTATTTTAAACCACGTATGAATGAGAAATGAGTGTAGGATGATTGTGGTGCGATCTTATAGTTTTGTTACCGATTAACATGTTCAAAAAATCACGGCAAGAGCATCATAAACTGTTCATTAACAGTTCATTAAATATATTGATGGACGGACTAAAAAGCTAAAAAATGGATTTTCAGAAAAAATTATGAATTCAATTTTTAGTAACTTTATAGCCTAACCTAATCATAGCCACAGTGATTTTATTGTATATCTAATGCCCATTACAACATGGCTGATCGTGTATTTTCCAAACGAACACGGGATACATCTATTCTGTGATGATTTCATTGATTGAAGAACATAAACTCCTAAGACTATACACTAATTTGTTAACAAATGTAAATAACAACCGTTAAAAATATAAAAATGTATCATGGTAAAAATACTTACTGTAAAGATCCTCATATCAAAACAGTAAAGTGATTGTGGTTGAGAAAGCTTTCTTTTACAATTACTAATTCACAAATACAACCCAAATTAAAGTTCCTATTGTATATTTATGGTTTTTATGTCTCCATAATTGTATTGTAATAGGCCATTTAAGATTTATCACCCTTCCGACATCTAGGTACCATATTCAAATTGGAACTAAATGAAATACCACAACCTGTGCATAAATATCTTAAAATTCAAGATCTGCATTAAATTACAAACAGGAGGCATTATATTTATGATCATGCACTTTGAATACTCAAATATTATGTTGGTCACACGCAGCATCATTTTTTCAAGTTAATTTTTTTTAATTCGTATTTTGAGATTGGCTTTAACAAGCATGTTCTGCAAAAGGAAAGATTCACACCCACACCCAAAAAAATGGATTTTAAAGATAACGAAATTCTACTAACTTTGAGATATTTAAATTTTATTACGATATGAAAATTATCTAGACAATTTTTGTTTTATAACCAATGGGCCTAGTTTTTTATTTTAGTTTTAAAATTATTTTTCCCTCCATTTCCTGCAAATAATTTTTGGATACGGTGTTTCAATATATTTTAGCTTGCAAATATGAGATGTTAAAACAAAAATATTGTCTTATATTCGAGAAGAAGGGCATTCCGGGTAGATTTATTTACAGGACGGAACTTCGTTTAGGAAAAATGAAACGTCTTGTACTCGGCAGAGCTCCGTTTATCTCTCCGAGAAATAATCGTGAGGTTTAAGTGAGAAGATCATCGCAGTTATTACTTTTTGCTTTCCTTATTATAGCCATTCTCATGAAATTTAAAGAATGGTTGCAATGTTGGATAGGAAATTGCTTCACAACACATTCTATGTTAGTCAAGTCTGCGAACTGTATAACATATTTTTAATTATTACACAAAAAACGTAACAATTAGTTTATCACTGAGACCTATGAAAAATGGTTTATAAACAATAACGGTCAATTTATATATCACAATGGATAAGGTAACAGACAAAAGTAACGAGCCTGATGAAGACTAAAACAAGTTTATTCTGAGTTCGTCCTTCCCATTACGCGTATATTTAAGTACACTCCTGCTGATTTGAAAACAATGTTGTGGTTCTGATTGAAATAAGCAGGTTTTTTATGGCTGTTAACCATAAAGCTAAACATGTTTTCCCTTATGGAGATTACGAAGTATACAATTCTGTAACATTGTTAAAGAATGTGAAAAATCGTGTCGTGCCAAAATCACCAAGTGCTAAACCACAAGTACAAAAACCAATTCCAAGAACAATAATTGGCCATTGCAGATTATATACAACATCCCTCGACTGAACAAATAACTATCGTAAGAGTAGTCGACAACACAACTTACAAAACTTTTGAGTATATAGAAAAATTGAATATTTGTTAGTTATAGATTTTTAAATTATAAACTGTTGTAGAATTTCATGATCAAAAATGGACATTATATGTTTTGAGACAATCTATATGTAAAACACATACCAAATTGAAAATAATCAGTTTAAGTTGTACAGAAAAACATTTGAGAAAAATAGAAAATACAATATCTTTTGCCATACCTCTCACTTCTATTGAGGCGACAATGTTAAAACCAAGCAGAAGTCTTTATTAGAAGTGAAAATGTACACAGCTACAATACCCGCCATAGGAAAAATGTTTATGTAAAGCAAGTTTCTTCTACCCTCTCAAAAGTGGTCCAAGTTTCTTATGCGCCAAATTTCAATAAAATACAAGTGAGATCAAGACATAGAGGATGTAGAGACTCAAGAAGGAACTGAAGCTATCTACTTAATAGGCCATACTACTCTTTAGGAGTATATATGATTGCCAGCAAGAAGAATGTGACTGACTGACATCCGTTTTTAATGGGAGACTTACAAGTATCAAGTATAATTAAATGATATGTTCTTATCACTTTTGAACAATAATAAAACAATGTGATTGCTCATAACAATATATCATTTGGAGTTTTTTTTAATAAATGTAGTAAATGTGAATTAATGTATGTCTATATTCCTTTTCCATGTATGCGAATTTGTAATTCATATGATTTAACGGTCTATTATATGTAGTTTTTAATCCATGATAAAAATATGCATGATATAATGATTAAAATACAGATTATTTAATTTCTGAGAATTTATTCAAATGTATACATAATAGTTTTCTAAAAAACATAAAACATAACTAAGATAGTAATTAGTCTCCAAATTAATTTGTGTTATACCTACTCATAGGCCGACATAGATACCAAAGTGTGTTTATAGAATTATTATCATCATAACATCAAACATAAATACATATTAATAACTATTAATCACAAAACAACACAAACCCTAAAATAGATTCATAGTTACTAGAGTGTCACAAAATCTGTGACAGAACTATACACATTAACCAATTTACACAATTATTACAAATAAAATAAATCATATAAAATGGCTGTGTTTTTTTTATTTCGGTATAGTTTTTTCTTGACATATAATTTTAAATCCCGTGACAGATTGATTTATTTTCTTAAAACTTGGAATGAAACTTTATAAAATAAATTTCTAAGCTCAGATATTCTTTTTTATCGCACATACACCAAACTAGTAGATTTATCAACTCAAGTTTTAAAGCTTCACGCCAAATTTTAAGTCAATACATGAACCCGTAACGGAGTTTAAAATTGTTAGGTTAAAAATTGTTGTTTGAGTTAAAACACAAAATGGCGGATATTTGCTAAAGGGAACCAAAATTGAAAAAAACATTACTGAAGCTTTATAACATGAGTTTCTAGATCTACCTTTTATCGAGTAGTTTGTGATTGAAACAATTAAATAGCCATTTTAAAAACTATTATTGAAACAAATTATTTTTATGGGCTTAGAAAATTATGGTATAAAGTTTTGTACCAAATTAAAATAGAAATTGAAATAAATTTACAGAACATTTCCGCCTTTTTTACTTGTAGAAAGAAATTGATATTGCCAGTGTAGCATTTTGTGTGATACCCTGAATAGTTTATTGTTAGCTATATTACATAATATTTCATATGAAAAGAAATATCTGATATTTGTCATTACAAATATGTATTTTTTTAATCTACTTACTCGCACATTAATATTATTTACTTTTTGCACCAGTTCTTTTTTTATTTAAGTGCCGTATCAATTTTTAACAAATATGTACAAATATCACTAAAAATAGAAAATAATACATATACCATTGACATTTATTTTGAAATTATATTAAACTTGGTTACTCTTTTCCTTGCCTGAGGAATTTGACAAATGCTTTGGGGAAATAATATTTCATATTCGTTAATTATAAGGGATTTTGCTTGAAATACGCAACTGAGATACCAGCAGTCGTCGGCCGCCGATTGTGTTTTAACTGAGATTAACGTGTTTTCAGGGCAACTTGTCATTGTATGTCAGGCATATCTCATTTCAGGATCGTAATTTTGCATTCATGAGTGGTTTACACTAGAGATCATGTGACACGTAAGTAAATTAAAAACTATCAAACATAAAACGTACGAATAATGTTTTTTGTAGGAAGTTGAGTTGCGCATCATTTTTGTTGAGTGGTTGTCTGAAAAATATTATGGTATGAATTCTATCACAGGTTGTAGTTTTATAATGAAAGAGGATGGCTCGAAGATAAATGTCCATGAGAACATTGAAAGTATACCAACTAGGCATTCGCATTCTTTTTCTACTCGACAGGCTTACGCACTTCTCAAATAGTGAAATTACAGCTATTATCACGGCTTTTATGGATGTTTTCCCCTATCCTTACCATTGGAGTTGCTATTTTAGAGATCACAACAGCTCAAACAATCGATCTTTAAAGGTCAGAAGAAAGCAAAATTACATTTGGCCTACAAATATCATTAACATTTAGAGTTGTGCCGGAAGGAAGTGCCGTCATATAGTAATAAGAAACGCTGTTTAGAGGAAGTGAAAACATTCCCTCTAGACATATCTATGATCTACCCTATGTTCCACACGCAAGTAAACTTAATCATTCTACAGAACAATTTTAGTTTGTTGCCTAAGCAGCTTCACTCCAAAACTTCAGTCTCAAAATAACTCACAAAATACGTATTCAAAACACAAAACAACCTTTTTTTGAAAACTAAACTTATTTCATAACAATAAAGGTTTTCTACCACCCGCTAATATACCTTAATGGGCAAACTAACCTATAGAACTTTAATGATACGTTAAAAGAATTTCTTGTTATTAAGAAGTGTCATAGCCGTAGTGCATATTTTCATTAATCGTGTTATTTTTGCAATACTATTGACAGCTGTGTTATTGCATTATCGTATCGTATCGTGTTATTGTACAGTATTGTATAGTGTTAATGATGAAAGTTATGAACTACTGTGTTTTTAACAGTAAATAATTTAAATTTTGAGTTGCATGTAACTCAAAAATCAGTCTGGAACAATACAGATTTAAATAATTAGTTTAGTAATGTTTGGCTATTTTCAAGTACAATAGTAGATGACTTAAAATAGATGCTATGTTATGGATAAAACGCGCTTCATTGCAGGCACTTTATACACTTCTATACATGCTACAGAATAAATGTACTTGCAAAGGTATGCTTCGTAGGTAGGCTATAAATATTGTATGCAACAAGGATAGAGGAGCTGAAGATACAGAACCAATGATGAAACAGCATATGGAACTATGTTTGCCTGAGCTGCTGACTGCTTTGTAAAGGAACACTGAAAGCTAGTGTCCTTTGGGATATATGCTGAGGTCAACAAAGTTGATGCAGGAGAATCAATTACTTTTTCAAAAAGCACTATGCAAAGTCTTATATACTCTCTGGAATAGAGTATTAAAGTACTACTTTTCATGCCATAGGACTCTTTGAAATGTTTAATACGACGGGACGAAAAGTAGACACGTTTAGTACCAAGGGTCAAAAAGTAAACACGTTTAGGACCGAGGGACGAAAAGTAATCCCATAAAAATAATACACCAATATATATTTATATATAGCGAAAATTTAGCAAAAGACAGTTCGTTGGGGTGACAGAACTGTTCTTTGCGTCTACGGTATTTTTCTGCTAGACGGCCATTTTGTTGTTGACAGTGGCAGTAAAGATTTTGGGTTAGGAAATTAAGTTTTAAGTTTATTATTGTTCTCTAAAAACAAAGGGTTAAATTTATTTTTAAACTGTGAGTAGACTCATTTTTTGTCATAGCCTACTTTGTACTTCATTAATTACACCTTTAGAATGCAGCTTCTTGGAGGAAATCTTATGAAGTTAAATAGGCCTAGTTAACTAATCTATTGTTATTTGTATAGGTCAAGGAAAAATTTTATGTGAATCATGGGATTAAAGTGAAACTTTTTATCCAAGAAGGAAACTGTTGTCAAAATTTCCTGAAGGGCAAAACGAACTTTAATCCCATGATGCACAATGACTATTATCGCCAACGCCAATGTAACATATAAAAATAGCTTCTTCCCTATGGGAAATTCGCTAAAATTAAATATACATAATCTATAGAAGAGTTACTGTTTTCACTGTTGATGTCGAAGTTAAGAGGTATATAATATTTTACCATATTAACTAATGAAGAGCTGTTTGGGTGTAGGCTACGAGTGAGCGGAAATCCCTATAAACCAATGCGTTTATATCGTAGAGTGATGAAGAACAAAGTTATGTTTACTCTCTTCCTTTCTTTCTCACAGGAAGGTAGGTTCTAATATAATTGCAGCTTAGTTTCTAGTATATTCACAAAGTGGAACCCAAGTCATAATCCAACCAAATTCAAACCCCCTACTGTGGAAATCATCAATGAGGTAACAGTGTTTACCTATACAAGAATACTAAGACACTTACGCATACTTTCAATTAAGTTGTTCGAGAGATACGTCAATGAGATAATACCTTAGTAACTAGTAATACTTGGATTATAATGCACTTTCTTATCCATATGAATCTGTTCGATTCTTGGATACGATTTGGATCCGGACGATGTGTAACTATCGTCCTGATTCACAACGGCCTGTTGACTCAAATTTCGTTTACACAGGCTGTCTGCTCCCAGGTGATGACCTTGTTATACTACAACATTCTCCTTTGTGGAAGACAGTATGGCTTCAGGCAGTCTAAATCCACAAAATTATCACTGGTTGATTTTATGAATGAATGTTGCAATGCTGTAATTTTTTTACAGGATGTTGGCGAGACTGTAATGTAAATAGACTCGCAGACCTTAGCAAGGCCTTCGACGTGTCAGAAGTGACATTCTTTTGAGTAAACTTTCAGCACTTGGTGTTAAGGGTCTGGCTCTAAAGTGGAAAGACTGCCAGGTTCTTGAAAGCCAACATGTTTCAAAATTCAAATAAAAATAAATATCGATCTTATATGGTGTGCCGCAGGGTTCAATCTTCGGCCCTCTGTTATTTTTGGTTTATATTAATGATACTAAAAGGCAGTCCCGGAGGGCTGTCCCAAAATTATACATTTTTGTGGGCTGAATTAAAATAAATAGTTAATCTATTTAGTCAATAAGTTAAAAAATGAACTACTCATATTAAAACAGACCTGGTTTTTATGGACATTCTAAATCGTAATATTCTATAACTTCAGAAACATTCCAAAAACACAAACTATTTATTTAGCTATTGTCTCCCAAAGTAGCAGCTTATTATTTTTAGGTAACTAAATGATATAATGTTAATTTTCTCAATTATATATCGCGTCGGAGAGAAAAGTCCAGGATTTCCTACGCTATCTAAGGTTGTACAGGCCACGGAGTTCAGACAGTTAGAGGCATTGATGCGGTTTAACATGGGGACACGTGGGAGCGATAAATAAAAGGTCACGTGACCACAAGATGGCGGACGTGTGTGCTGTACGCCCCGCTGTTGTGTAATTATGGCGAAACATCGCTTGTTGTTTGAAATTGACCAAATAAGGCGGAGTAAAAACATTTTAGAATAGAAAATGGAATATTTTGTTACGTAAAAGTTACTGTATATTACTTTGAAAATCTTTTTCATTTTTATTAACTTTGGTTAAAATAATAAATACATTTTTACTTTTTACATGTTACAAATCTTTTACATATCCAATGTATGAGTCCAAAATTTAGTAAACTAGGTACAAGTAATTTTGTTTTTATATGTAACTAAAGTTCACAAAACATTTAACTAAACCGCCAACCTAAATTTGAATTTTTTTAAAATTAAACTTCTCGATTATTATTTCAGTTTTTATAACTATATAGATATCTTTAAACGTATTCCTTGATAATATAAATGTACTTTTAATCCCAAGAAAGGCTAGTTTGAATATTTTTTTACTATGTTATTATAAGATCGTTTATTTATTATTATTTGTTTATATAACCTCTAAAAACGTACTACGAGCATATCCTGAGTGTAGAGACTCAGAATATCAGTTTGTAGAGAGACAGTTTATATATGTTTATGTGTATTCGCCAAGTGACTTACAGTCCGATACGAGAAATCTCTGCTAACTCAGTCCTTATAAATTCTTCATTCCCAACAGGTCCTAAATTCTATCAATTTATTATACCATTATCATTAAATGCATTTGAGGGTGATTGTAGACTTGAATAGGAAGATTTATTTACAGTTTATTTTTTATGAACTAGGTAGTTTTAATTTATTTTACTACACATATAACACATTGACAAACTTAACTAACATTGTTGCAAATTTTTAGTTCAGTGAGATATAATCAATGAATATTTGCACAATACATTTTCAAAATCAAATGAAACTCAACGTTACAAAAGGAGCAAGTTTTATTTCATGCAGACACAGTTTTATCGATAAATATTTTTGTCCACAAGCTGAAACAAGCTCCAATCGGGTTTACAACCGTAATGGCAGTAATGGTTTGCCATTTTTTTGTACTCGTTGTCAGGGGAGCGGGCCAAAGCTACTTCCAAATTGGCAATCGTCCAGAACAGATTACATACCTTTTAACTCGGTTATAATAGGGAAATCGGTAAAATAATTAATAATGTCCTAGGTTTTAGGTATCATAACAAAGAAACGTGGAACACTACTGTATATTTTTAATAAAATTTACAGTATGTAGTTTTTTCAAAATAAAACCATTATTTACTTCTCTTTTGGAAATGGTCTTTTGTAGATCACGAAAATGTCTGAAGGGAATGTTTTCAGTTGCTCTAAACAGTGTTTTTCTCATAACATATGACGTCACACTTATTAAGTTCTATAGATTCCTAAATTGCTTTAATAGGGATGAAACCTACACTATACATTTTGTAAATACTTATGTTATATTAACGACGTTTACTACTTGAGACAAAACACTTTATTTATTAGTAACGAATTTCGCTCAGTAAATAAAGTCATGAAAATTAAACACCTAAAACGAAAAAAATCACATGAATATTTATTCTCTGCACAGCAAAAATCTTACAAAATCAAAGATATTATTGGAGTAATCTATTATTTAACAAATACAATGGGTTTGGGGGAGAAATGGGACGCCAGAGTGGCCAAACTCTGGCCAGGTTTATATTAAAGTTAATGCATTGAGGTAATCTCAGCGGAAACGGAAAAGGGAAACTGGTCGAGTAATCAAGGTTTTACAGACTCCTGCTAATTACTTTCTGCATAAAAAGAGCGCAGTTTTATCAGAAACAACAATATCATTTGTCTGTTAATTTAGTTCTCTGTAGTAACTTTACACGAAAAGTTCTGAATGGTATATCGTTTGACAATCGATACCAACGATGTATTTTCTTGGAAGTGTTTCTAAGTCTGATATTCGAATACAGTAACCGGCATAAGTCTTTTTCCTTTTCTTGACAACTATCAGTGGACTGATGCATGAAAGTTAATAAAAAGTTAGTAAAAGCTATACGTTGTTTTTTGGAGCTTCAATGTTAATCTTAAAGGGAAACTAAAAATTGAAATCTCGTTTATTATATAAATAGTGTGATATGACCATGTACAGTTTTTTATATAGTAAAGTAGAGCGTGCAGTAATATATAACATTTTATACATACGCTTGCAATTCTCTTTGTTCTTGATATTATATTCTCTATTGTATACTTAGACGAAAATGCTAGGTAGCAATTTACAATAATTTATACTGAAAATTTAATTTTTTTGTTCCTCGTGGCAGCAAACCTACTTAATCATTCCCTAAGCTATTCTTACGGGGAAACCAAATTTATCTTCATTAATATTTGAACTATTCTGATTAATATGATGTACAACTTCATCTAGCATCTAGGCAAAAACCAACTTACACTTTTCAAATGTACGTATGGAAAATAAGTTTATAATATAATCGATATAATCCTTTAGGTTGTTTTAATCTATTTGCTTAGTATACAGGTCTGCTGCTATGAGAGTCTTAGTCTACAAACCATTAAAGGGTAATTGACTATGACGTCAATCAACATTTCTTAACAGAAATTTGAAAATAATATGTGTCCATCTTGCTATTCCATGCCCCTATCATCCTATTCTTGGTCATTGATATCATAGGAGAAACTAGTAGGCTACACTTTCAAATAAAAAAATACACACCCTAAAATAATTACCGAAATCAAATACACTAACAAATTCACTCCCAAGACACCCATAAATTTATATTTTATTATATTTGCAGTTTAACCATAGTTATATTTTATCTATCATGTAGCATAAGTACTCTATGTATGAAAGTATTTTCATCTAATTGTTTGAAGTCCTCACGAATGTGTCTTTTTATTGATTTACTAGCCAAAGTACCCGTTCTTCGTACGGGTTAAAAAGGCTGAAAGGTGTAGACTCTACTGATACATTTAAGTTATTGTTAATTAATTCTTCATTGTTTACAAAATGACAAAACACGAGTGTCTACAACATTTCAAAGTAATATCTGTCAAATATTAGGAGAGGATAAGGATTAATGTAATAGAGACAGTCGTCGGTAAAAAAACTTAAAATCTACCATTCCACTATTTCAAATAATTCACTAATTTCGATCCAGCAGTTTATCTGAAAAATCAACTTTATTTCTTCTTCTTCCCGAACTGTCAAAATGTAAAGTAAACGGATGTTGACATTAAAAACTGTAAACATTGAATCCCAGGGTATTTACAGCAACCATGTCTTCTGCTTTTTGAACTGTCAAATTTTAGTGTTCACAGCTGTTGACATTCAAGTAATTTTTTGTTTTCATTCTCTAAAAATGTAAACATTGAAACTTAGGACGTTCACAGGGCGTAGCCCGAGAGGATTTTAAGGAAATGAGTATGCCTATGTGTTGCATGAGTTTAAGATCTACTTTTGTGTAAAATTTCAAACCGGTCGGTTCAGTATTTTTCGCATTTACTTGCCACAACAAACCCACAAACCCACAAACAAACATACAGAAACCACCTCTTCTTTATAATATTATAGATAAAATCTTTTACAGTACAGTTTAACAACAATAGAACGCACCGTTTAGCCAACGGTTTTACGTCTTATAAATTATATGATTTAAAGCTATCTATTCCAACCAGCCACCCCGATAATGTTCCAGACATGGAAAATAACGGCCGTTATTTTTATTTATCGGTACCATTGTATTAATATTTTGTAAATGTTCAAGTTGGTTAACAAGTTGTTCAAAAGTGTCTAATATTTTAACACTACTTATAAAAATAACAATAAAACTCCAAAAACTATTTCCATGTTTGACTAACTATTTTCCCTGGATAAACATTTCCGTGTCCATCTGTAAATTTTACCATGGTATGATCTTTTGGACTTTTTATTTAAAATCAAATAAACCACTCAAAAATACATAACTGGTCAAAATACAGATCAAAATGGTTTTGTCAAGTCTATAAAATGAACTGGAGACCATTTTTTCCTTTTGAAGTCCCCAAATGCTGAAAATCCATTCGTTTTAAACTGTGTGTGTGTCCATGGACTTAAACACTATCGTTAAAATGAGCTGATTGCTGCCTAAGTTTGGTGCCTATATTTTATGTATAATGTCTGGATTTAATTTCAAACTCAGGCATATCGGTCATTCCAAAAGAAGGTGAGTAGCTTGTATCACTAAATTTATTTAATGATTTTTTTTCATAATATTTATATATTAAATGTGTTTTACTTAGTACCATTATAATTACTTAAAAAGAAATAATTTGTAGTTTGAATGTTTGCTCTATGTCTCGCGATTATAAGAATATGCAGGTATAGTAAAAAGTGTAAGTAGCCCTATAACGGTCGAATGGGTCTATTGAGGTTGGTAAAACATATAATATACCTGCAAATTAATGAAACTAGCATCCATAGTGTGTTTTACTGTTTTGTGGCCATCCCCGAAAGGGGGGATTTAGGGGCAATTAAAAAAGTTAAATATGTAAGCCCCATCCATACGTTTCAATAAAGACCGTTTTAAAAGAAAATGGGGTATGTAAATTGTAGGTATTTATCTCAAACCGTGATAGCTAAGATATGGTATTTTCAAAATTTCATGGAATTTCCATTCTTGTGTGAAATATTTTTAAAGTAAGCATTAATGGTTTAGGCTATTATTTAAGATAATGGGTACTGGGAATACAGTTCTGCTGTGTCAGGGTGTTATGTTTCAAGTTAAAAGTTTGTTTCTAGAAAGTGACACGACAATAGTACAGAAGTAGTGCGTTTCAACATTGTTGGGATGGCGTCAGTTCGTCTTTATCGCTCGAGTGTTCGGTCATTGTTATGGGCCATTCCGCACGAGAGGTCCGACTTTAGTGATTTCCTATCTTTTATTCAAAAAGGCTCAAGTTTCTGTAAACAAACACATTGTATTGTACAAAACAACTCTATAATCTATAAATTGTACCTTTTTCTAAAACTATTTCTTACATAGCATTTAACTAGATAGTGGCAATTACTTTTAAACATTTTCAAAAACCACATGTATAGAATACCGTGACTTACTTTCTACTTTTGCATTCTCACACCAGTTTTTTATAATTTTTTAAGTAGGTTTATATGCTTACCACACGCTGGCAGCTACTAAGAGTGCGAGACTCACAGCCACTAAAAAACCCCTCATCTCAAAGCGAATAGCACAGAACAGTTTATCACATTATCAAGACTAACCCCGCAGTAGCTGGCCCGTTAGGAACTACGGGCCAACTCAGATTGGACTCTTTAGTCTTCAATATATACTTACAAAGCTGGCGATTCGGTTCCAGTTCTCTTCACAACGGAGGATTGTTTCCATGGAGGACACAGGGTTCAGCGGTCAAGCGTCGGTCACTAAAGAGACTTCACTGTTGTGCCTCCTTCCGCAAGATGAAAGATGGTATGCTCTGCGGTATCGGCAACACCAAGAAGAGAAGCAGTGTGACCTGTCCTCCTTGCCGAAATGTTCAAAAATTTCTTTATGGTCACTGGTACTTCCGGATGTTTTCAACATTCTCCCTCCAGTACGTAGGTTTGAGAAACATTTATTGTTTCCTTTAACATTTCGTGTTTGAGGTTTCGGTAAATATACATATTTCGGAGGCCTCTGAACACACAAATTATTTTTCAAGTGATTTTTTCCGTGTTTGTGTTTGAGTGTCCTTATATCTCTGTGTGTATAGATGTGTACAGGACCACGTCCTACCTACACCGTTTGTTTAGGTTTTAAATCAAGTTTTGTATATATTTAACGTTTTACGGGTAGTTTATCCTACAAAACCCTTGAAAATTCAATTTCCTCAAAAATGCCCCAACTATTTGGATTGAGTTTTTTTAATTTATAATTCTTAGGGTCCTGAATAAAATTCCACCCTTCAAATGCTGGTCGAAATTCCGGTCCAAAAGTTATGTAAAAATCCTTAACTTTTGAACCGAAAAAAACCTTTGAAAAATTTTTTTGCTTATAAGGCATAGCTGAAATTGATTTTACCCAAACAGTTATGTTCAGCTCATAAAGTTAACACATGATTTTTAAATTAATGTATAATTAGTCTTCGACTGTTCCAGAGGAAAATATACTGATTTTACTGTCCGCGTTATTAATTTCTACGTTATTTCTACACACTTTGGTTGAATCTTCATTTGCCGCTCAGGGTCACATCATCTAAGAAACCCCGGTAGAAGGGTTTGGTATTACTTTTCATACACACAAAACTTCTAACAATTATTCTTTTAGTTTTTAGGAAAACAATCCTACAAAGTTTAGGATTGTTTTTGGCAAAAAATGGTTTTCAATATAATATTAATAACGAATTAATAATAAGGAATATTATTTAATTTATGTGTTATGCTTGAATTTACTGAAAGTGTGTGTCAGTCCATTTATACTGTGTAGTACAAATTTCAAACTCTGCTTATGCTAATAAACCTATCGAATCTGCCACTCTTTCGAATGAAACTGAATTAGTACTACAGACATGGGCGTCTTAATTCAGAACAACTGGCATGATTTCTCCCTTAATGTTAGAATTTGAAAATAAAATAAACTATAAATATAAAACTCTTTACTGCAATAAAGGATACTATGTAGAACATTAAAGTGAAATATATGCAAATATAAATGTGTTTTCCAAATATGTTAGTCAGGACTTTATGAAGGTTGAATTGTTTCTCTCGACTTGTTATATAGTCAAGCATCGATAAGGAAAACTCTTATATCAGTACAACATATAACATTAAAAAGTGTTTCACAATTTGTAAGAAAATGGTGCCTCTTCAGTAATTTTTCATGTGTCCTAACTGTTTTCTATTTTGAAATAGGTCAACGAAAGAATTTATGCGGTTTATATTAATAACAATGTGTTTTTTTTTCAATTTAGTTGAGCCTAAACTTATGTGATGAAGATATTTATCAAAACACAATGTTTATACTGCGATTTTCTCCTGATCTTGAGAGATAGTTAAATTTTTACGAAGAGTTACATTTTTAAAAGTTACGGAGGTTTTAATTTTTCTATGAAATCATTGGCAAAACTTAAAAAATAAAACTATAAAATTTCCTTACTAATACTACTTGTTTTAAAGCCTGTTGTTACTGCTTATTTTTTCCATAGCGTATTCTTTCTACGGCTTGATTAACAATGAAAACCAATAGAAGGTTACTTTTTAAAGGAAATATTTACGATGGCACTGCTTTTAGTTTGATTTGTCTTCTCAGGCTACTCACATACCCTTTGAGGTGTTGTCAGAGGTAGAACATAACACGTACAAACAAAACAGAGTCCGAAAAGGTGATTCCCAACCCTTCAAGGAACTCATAAATATGTCCTACTTATTCAAAAGTGGGGCTATTTTTCCGTGGACAGAGCGCCTAAAATGAATTTTAAAAATTTTGCAGACAATTTTAATATACCCTTATTTTTGCGTGTTGTGTTTCAAGTTTTTTAGGCCTGATAACTATCTTAAAGATACATATTTATAGTGAGTGTAGTATAAGAAGACAAATAAAATTACCTCACTAAAAAACATTCAAGAATATGATGTTACTGTATGAATACAATAGCAATGTTTGAATGGGACTGATGGACTGGAGAAGCGGCCGTGTTGTTTACGCTTCACGTTCATCCGGACCAATCAGCTGGTCTGTTTGCGTTTAGGCTTTCGACAATAATCAATTTACAACCCATTTGGTCTAATTATACCAGTGTATAATCCCACTGAAGCGTGAAACCTCAATATTTATGTACTTTCATTTAAAAATTCCAGGTAAAAACCAATTCGATAAGCCAAATGTAACATGTCAATACTTTTTTCAGCCACATCATAAAGGAAGGGCAGCACATTGAAGACTACAATCTTCGTATTTAAGAGCTAGTGTCTAGTGCTAGAGCTAGTAATTTAGTGTCTAGTGTCCACCATTCAGTGACTATAATCTAACATCTAGAGTCTAGTGTCCAGTGTCTTCCAGTGTCATCCAGTGTCTAGTGTCTGAAATCTAGCGTCTAGTGTCTAACATACAGTGTCTAGTGTCCACCATTCAGTGACTAGTGTCTAACATCCAGTGTCTAAAGTCTAAAATTTAGCGTCTAGTGTCTAAAATACAGTGCCTAGTGACTAGCATCCAGTGACTAGGGTCTTCCGTCCAGTGACCAGTGTCTAAAATCTAGAGTCTAGAGTCTAAAATCCAGTGACTAGTGTCTAACATCCAATGTCTAGTGTCTAACATCCAGTATTTAGTGTCTTAACTATTAAAAATAAATGCATAAGTTAGGTAAATACGAAAGTTTTGAAAAATAGATTTTTATCTAGTCAAATACATTTCAACAAAAACCCCAGTAAAAAGAGAACAACACTTAAGGCAAACTGCAACAAGTGAGGGAACAAGATAGGAGAATCTCTTGACTTGAAGTAAACTCAACTTTCAGAGAAACAACATCAAACTCAGCCAATTTTACGAGCAGCTCGTTTCTCACGGCCGAAAATCAAGTGGATATTGACCACATGATATATTGGATACATTAATCAAATTTAATATAACTTTTATATTACGTGCAATAATCGCATTTCTAGTTTTGTACTCCACAAATGAAACATGGATATGTTGTTTCACACTACTTGTTATATTTGGTTTTTCTTTGTGAATAGATTAGTTAAATTATTTTCTCTCAGTTCTTGCACCATGATTAAAAAACCATTTTTTTAAATGATTTGAAATTTGAAGATAACGTATAAGCCGTTGTATAATGTGTGTACACCACCTTAAGGCATTCGGGCTATGCGGCAATATTTTGACAGGTGACGATCGGCTTTCGGCTGTTTTACTACTTAACGTTGACATGTTGTTAGATAGATAATTAATTAATAGCTTAATTATGAATGGCAACATGACCCCGAATATGAACTGGCAACTTTTAGACTACGACGAGAGAACGTTACAAATGAAGAAAATAAGGATAAAAAAATATTTTCTTATTGAAAAATGATAATATATCATTGAATTCTTTTAAGGTAGGTACTGATATTGTTTTAAAATAATTTACAATGTTGTGAATGGTTAGAGTATCATGTGACGAAACTTTACTTCAATACATTTTTGTTAGTATTATTTTTTTAAATCTTTGATACAATTCCCCATACAAATTATTAGAGAACTGATGGCTCTTTAAGGTTAAAATTATTTAAAATAATTATGAATTAAAATCATTATAAGTTATCAGAAATGTACACGTCAAAGTTAATCACGTGATAACATTTAAAAATCCTTCAAATGTACCGTAACTTTAAATTCTTAGACTCTTCCGTTATCCTGCAACTAATGTATATTTAAATCTGATAAATAATCAGATTTCGAGTCTTACTTCAATATTTTTTCTGTAACTATTTAAAACATTCAATGCTGGATATTTATATTTTATTTAATTCGGCTTTTATGTCATTATCTAAACACAGATTGAACACTTTGAATAAGTTCAAAAATCATTTATTTCTTATTTTTATCAAAACAAATTACAGTTCAAGAAGGCAAAAATAATCATTCATACTGGGCCGTTTAGTTAAAGAAAAAAATACTTCAGTATTTTTAAACAGCTGCTTACTTCGAAAACAATTTTTACATTTCTATCGATCATAGTTGTACTTATTTTTTTATGTTTTCAAGCCCAAAACTTCTTTAATAATGTTGAATTAAACTTAGAGTACATATGAAAAAATAGATCTTCATAACATGACTGGTTCACATTATTTCTTTCTTACTATTTCAGGATTGCTTACAAAGAAAGTGACATTGAACAGGAAACAACAATGACGTATCCGGTGACAATGAGAAATGACGTCATCATTCATTGCTATCTCACTTCCGGTTCGTTTTCTTTCTTTTCGTAAACATAACCTGCTAACATTCCGATATATTTTTTTAGTATTAGTATTATTGCAGTAACTTAGTTTATGCGTTTTATTCTGAAGTGCATAATAATTTCAAAATTAGTGTTAACCAAAGCCATAAATATTTATTAATATAACTCATGATAATAGGTAAAATAATGGTAATTATGGCCTAGATTTAAAAAATCCTATTTCATAGTTAAAGTTACAGAGTAATGCTATTTCTTGGATCGATTGGAGAAATGTGGACCTCCAACTGGTAGGTGGGTTACCCGGATGTTGTAACAATATTTGTTTTTCATAAACTGACAACTGTGAGTGTATTGAGCGGAAATCAAACAACGGAAGTGCTCCGTTCGGTATTTTCCGAACGACATCCGTTTCCTTTCACTTATTACCTGGTCGGTAATGTAACTAACGAAACAAGTAGCTTAATTTCGAAAATACATGTATTATCACGCCTGCAATTAAAAATTGATTTTGATAAACATTTTTTATCCCTACTTTAAAACTACAAGGTTACAATATTTCATAACTTATACTATTTCTGAATTTCTTTAAATTGTAATTTATTTCTACCTAATTTTACTGACTTTATCCAACTTATTTGAGAAGCGACTAATGTTTTAACTAATCTGAGGCTGTTTTAACCAGCCTCAGCACAGAAATGTAATATCTGTGAATTAAAAGAGAAAAACCGCCACATCAATTGATCCATGTTCTAAAATTCAGTCATTTTAAAGTTTCATGTTAATCAAACGATAAAACTTTCAAATTTAGAGATAGTCGAAAAGCCTCATGGCTCGTTGCGGATATTGCTGTTATGGTTTTGAAATAGACAACTTTGAATTTGATTACAACATTTTTCCTTTATTTTGATTTATTTATTAATATCCAACAATAACTTAGTTATTTGAGTGATTTTATATTTGTTTGTAGCCGGGGATTTTTTTGAAATGTATTTTCAGAAATATACATCATACATCAACGTTCCGTAATCCAGACATTTTAATGTTCCAAATCAATGCATCAAACGATAAAACTTCATTAAGTTGTTGAAAGAAAATATTAGCCATAAAATAGAAAATGAATTAAAACAGACAAAAATAGAATAAACGTATTTAAGCTATCAGATATTAAAACCATGATTAAGGGAAAAACGTTTGACATATTATTTGAGTATATACACATTCATATAGAATATATTTTTTAATAATTCAAATAGTCTAACAATCATAATAATAATTAGTCCGGATTGTTTTCTTTTCTAAAATTTATAATTTCGAGGAAACTGGTAAAGACGTCTAGACCAAGACGGGACAGTTTGTTGATTAATATTCCTCAGAGAACATGTGTCGACATTTGTTTCCTTTATGTTCATACATATATGTATAAATTGCCCTCTCCACCTCTCCCCACTTCACCTGCAGTGGAACTGCGTGCTTTCATTTGGAACTTTACAATAACATGTATTCATGGGCGGTCTTAATACGGCTTAGGCACAGAAAACATGTTTTCTTTGAATGTTTTTAAATTCTTATATTTTTTGGATAACTAAGAATAGCAAATAGACTAAAGACACTTATTTACATTTTTATTGGTGAATTTAAAATTAATTTTTCTATTATCTTAACTTTTATAATTTAAACTTTGTCTATACTATAAATTGATGAAGAAAAAATTCACTAAAATGTTGGTGCTGTTAATTTAGAAAGAGGAAAATAGCAAACAACGAAATAAAAAAGTGTTTCTCCTCCAACAACTTTAACTTTTAGAAAAACTGATTTGTGGATGATATGCGACAAGTGTTTTGGAGATGCACATTTTTAAGCGTTATTTGAAATTTATGGAAATGTTTAACTTGATAACTACAGAAAATATTTTATTTGAGAACGTTTAAGGAAGAAATAAAGTTTCAGTTCAGTACTATAATAATCGTGCTATTTACACCATACACAACATGACTAGAAATAAAATTAATCAAATTAGTGATAGTAAATAGATAATACAGTTAGTAAGATGTGTAAAATCTTTATTTTTGAAGATTAGACCAAGTGAATTTGTTCACTTGGCTATTAATTACTAATTATCTTAGTAAATGAATTCTTAGGTCTTTTTCAGTACACAAGCTACGGGTTGTCAAATCAATTACACTCGTCACACTAACCCTTAAATTATATTTTTTCTCTCCAAATATCAACCAGAGTGAGTCGTTGTGCCGCTAATAAGGAATAAGAACAATACTTACCTGATACTCTAAGGGTCCCATAATTAACTTTTCATAAAAAAATATTTTAATTAACTTTAATGGCCTATTATACTATAGATTCACACCACGTGGTAACAAAACCATAGGAACATGATCCTTTCATGACCCTATCGCAACGTGACGTAATGAGAAGAGCGTCTGTATTGTCCGGTATCGTATCTGATAATGACGTCATCATTGTGCCACCATAACGAGTGACGTAGTGACCAGAGCATCAGCTTCACCCTGTGTCGTGTCCGTTAAAACCATTGTGACGTCATAAGGAATGACAAAGTGACCAGAACAGTGGCCTCACTATCCATAGTGTCTGCAATTGGCAACGTCATCATTGTGACGTCATGACGAGTGATGTAGTGATCAGAAGATCAGCTTTTCCCTTTTGTCGTATATGTGAATGACTAACACCATTCTGACTAAACATGCTGAGGTAAACAAAAGGGTTGGTTTTTTGTTTGGCCATATTCTAATCTACGCAGATTTGTGATTTCTGGTTATAGCGACAATATGATTCTTATTATGTCAATGCAGGTTTACACGTTGTTAGTTTATGAGCTAGTCTTATACAACTGCAGACTTTACTCATTCCTGACACATATGATTATACGAACATCTAAATATACATATTTAGACTAATAATGTCAGCCTTAGTCAGTAAAAAGACTACAAGATCGCGCCACAATTATCCCACAATCATTTCTCATTCATACTTGGCTTAAAATACCTACCTGGGTAGGTCGCCATTTCAAATGGTAATCTAATCTAATGGTATAAAACTAAATATGAAAAAAGTTAGACAATTATTAGTGTTCTTGAATAAAATACCTTACGTATTATTATTACTTATTTTACAAGCCCTTTAACCCCTGTAGACTAAGCTATATCTAATTTGAAAAAAAATCTTTCTTCTATAAAGGAAGTTTGTGAAGAAAGTTAATGTTTAAATTCAATCACCTTGGAGATCATATAGTATAATTATTAAAATTATAAGGCAACATTTTGGTTATTAGCTAAAATAGGATTGCAAACTATTAAATTTGAAGTCGTTGTTTACTATTTGGATATTACAAATAATATTTTTATGAATGTTCTTTTTTTATTATTCTTATATCCATAAGATATAAAGGGTAGTGTTTATCGATTGGTGCATATATTAATAATACCGATGAATAACTTCTTAAAAGTGTAATTACTAGCGCAAGTACGACATATTTTCCCACAAATACATTTAAAGTATTAGAGTTTAACGTAGTAAAAGAGAAAAGCGCATAACCGGACTGGATTTCCTGCTGTTTTAATTTAATATATACAGTGAAAAACGACTTTGCCAACTTTGGTCTTGGTTGTTTTCATCCAGAGATATTAAAATGCTGTAGTCACCATTCTTTTGTGACGCTGAAAAGCCTTAGTACAACCAGGTTTGTGCTAAATTGTTTAATATTATATTATTAAAACACTATAACGGTTAGCAACTTACCCTTGAATAATAAGCAATGCTATTACTGCATTATATCAAAAATTTCATTCCGCAGCTTCATTTTATTTTATAAGATTCTGGAAACTTTTTTTCATCTGTTTCTCAATAAAAAAACTACTGCTGATAATATTATTTTGTGTTTATTAAAAACCCTAAGCAAGAAAATAATACTTTTTAAAGTTAAAGTAAAAAATATGGCATATTACTACAATTATTTTTATGTATTTTTATCACAATAATGCCCGTAAAATACTAAATAAAAGCATACTTTTTACTTTAAAAGAATAATTTTAAACGATTTTGGATATACTCTTTAACAAAATTAGCCTAAGTTGTTGAAACTACTAAAGGTTTTAGTCAATCTCTATGTATCTAGAGAGTGCTATGTTTTGTATAATAATGCCTTTTAATTAATAATATCAGTGTTCAATAGACAATTATTTTTTATGAAATACTTATATTAATTTATCTGTTAGTACTTAAAAAAGGGTTATTATATATGTGTTTTTGTTTTTCCACTTTATATAAGAAACGATAAAGAAAAATGTAGACAAAGTGTACTTTTCACCTTTAACACTGGACAAATTCTCATGCCAAAGTCTTTTCTCGCCGCGTGCAACGCTAAGCACACGGTTCTAGCCAAAGAAAACAAAGAGAGCAAAATATTGGTTCTCTTTGATATAAAACACTTTGAAAATTATTTTACGAGAGGAAACATTCTGTGTTCCAGCTAACATAGGTGTGATTATGCGATGCTCAAAACCTTTATTTGGTTTAATAATAGTTTATCATCAATTATCGTCATTCTATAAATTATAATTCATTGTAATTTAACTAATCTATCTATTTTAGATAGGTTGATAATATGTTATTAGGATTCGGGTTTAGGAAATTAACATTTTCAAATGTTTGATATATTTAAGAATTAAGTAATGTTGGAGGTAGGAATATTTTGACATGGGAAACGTATCCAAAGATATACGAATAAATGAATATGAGATTTAAAAAAACTTTGTGAAATAAATTTCAAATCCTATAAGATACAGGAGTATCTTTCTGAATAATATGTCAGTTACGACCTAAGTTACCTATTCAGGTAGGTATGGTATTTTAAGCCAAATATTAATGAGACGTTATGGTAAGATGATTGTGGCGTGAAATTGGAGTATTTTTAGTGACTTGTCTGACATGTTCCTTAGACAGGAGTGTTAATCAATAGCCCAATCTAAAAATAATAAAAGTCTAAGGGACTTATGGTTTAACCTGGGATCTAAAAAAATTTTATCTGAATTGTGATCTAGTCTAATTATGAGAATAGTCTTTGTGGATGAACGTAGAATTAAAAGTTCGGACGTTAATCCACACTATAGAAAAGCACATCCACAGACCATAGTTTATAGCCATCCACAATTCGTGACCTCAAAGTAGCTGGATTATTATAGGACACGTATATTTTAAATCAGGTTTTCCATGAAGGTTGTTTTAGAATAACAGTCTTAACAGCATAAATACATAAACTAATCAATCTAGATAACTAATTAACAAAATGTTTATAAATTTTAGTGGCCATTCAAATTAAAATAAATAAGTTTAACACGCGATGCTTAATTTTTTTACGCTGTAAAAAGTATAGTTAATAAAAGCGGAGTTTAGCAGTTGTAGAGTGAGTACGACCAAAGCCACAAAACACAAACAACCAGCTGATTGCTCTGGACAAATACGCGGAGACCACACAGGTTATATCAATTCTAACTAGACGTCGGTTCACCACACTGCGTTCCACCTATATCATGTTACAGTAAAATCGTCGCTTTTGGATTATAAGTTACATTATTTACCCCTTTGATTATGAGTATTACTCTCAGTATTGTAAATCATATTCGTATTCTAACTTGAAGTAATTCCCCAACAGTTATACCCATTGACATAGAGTTTAAAATGTTCGATGTTGCAATCTGCGTCACGCGAACATAAATAATAGGGTTAAGCTATGAGCTACCATTATGAGTTATAGAATACTCTATACTCAATATAAACCAATCAATTTCGTTTTTTTTATTTATACACAACAGATGGTCTACTTTACTGGACTCCAAAGTTCCAAATATGTCTATTCCAATGCACTTGTTCATTTACAGTGTACATAATTACAGTGGCTGTTCAAAAAGATGGTGAACAGCAACGGGCCCAGTATGGAACACTGAGGGACACAAGAGATGACACGTCTCTCCTCAGATAGTGAAAATAACAACCAATAGTTTCTAAAAAACATAAGATTTTGACCATATTTCTCCCCTCAATAACAGAAATAGGAAAATCATACTCCCAATGTAGGCGTGCCCCGTACTCCGTTTTCCTCAAGCGTTCCAAGCAGAAAATTATGAAAGAAAATTTCCACCGCAAAATTCTCTTAGTCAAATTAATAAACTATAAAATTCGTTAGAAAACCCTACCATAAACGGTAGACTTCTTCTTCAAAACCAAATTGATCAAAATAAAATAAACTTGGACTGTCAATAAGAGAGATCAGCCTCATAAAAACACCTGTTTAAAGCTTTCTAAAAAGAATATAAATTCTCCAGGAGTTTTATTTACTTAACTCCTTGAGAAAGCTTATGGTGACCATATTTTACCGTATGATTTTCTATCTAGTTATTGATTTGTTAATAGCTTTACTAAATTTATTGAATACCTTCAGATACTTTGGAGATTTCGAAGTTAGATAGGTTTTAAATAACAAAAACTCCTAATGTTATGAAAGCAGTAGTGTATGTAAAGTATGTGCACTTACTGTTTTATTTATATAACTGTAAATACCCAATAATTAATCTCTATATATAAAAATGAATGTATTTATGTCCTTTATGCGATGCAAAACTACTCATCCGATCACCATGATATTTTAGGAAGTTGCTCTATATGTGTCCGGGAAGGTTTTAATGAAAAAAACCTTTTCGAAAACTCCATAAGTTTCCATTTTATAACGTATTGAGTTTTGATGTTAACCTGATGGGGACTAAGTTTGTTTACAAATTTTCTACAATCAAAATATTTGATTTATTAAGCTACAGCTGTTGATTTACTTTCCATTCACAATATGCTTTACTATTCAATGCCATCTGAAATCTTCATTAACGTAAAACTATGAAGTAAATACGTACTGTACAAAATGAACCAGCTTTATTTACCACGTTAATAGTTTACGGTTTTGAGGAATATATATTTTTACTTTTTGTCCGATTAAAAATCACATGTTTATATGTTGGCCAACTAAAAGAAATTGCAATATTTATACATGTTATGGCTATTATAATAATCAGTTGTTTTATATCTTTCCTATAAAAGCCGTATTACAGTTAGGTTTGGTTTGGGATTAGGTTGGATTAGAAAATTGTGAATTAGTCCACACGGATTTAATTATTTTGTGGGAATGCTATTAATGTGTCCTATCATTTCAGTTTTGTTATTTACTATGCCGCTACCCAGAATATGTACATAACGAATCTGTAATGCTATTCGACTTCAGAACATGACCAATCTTCAAATTAACATGTATTTACTGCTAGGAGTTACGAAGTTCACCGGGCTAAACAAAAAAATTAATTATGTTCAGCATTATATGTTATTTAATAAATGGGGAAAACTAGTTACATATTATATGGTTTGCGAAAAAAATTAAACTTTTACACCTTGCTGCCATTGAACAATACGAGAGAGGTAAAGGGATATATTGCTCTATTTAGAGCAGGAATATATCAAAGGAAAAAACATTATTGATACCATGTTTACGTTTGTTTACAATGTTGATATTAAGTAAACTATGTCGTTTGCTATTTAAAGCTGCTGTAACAATGACGTCAAAAGGCATTATATAAAATGTTCCTTTGATTGTTTGCACGCAGTTTACTACACGTTTTTATCCATTTTATCCAGCTTCTAATTATACTTTAAAATAAACTTTTGGTCAGCACTAAAATTCATTAATTGCTTGAACAGGAAGTTCAATGATTATTACACATTTAGTAAATGTAATATATAATCAGGTTTTGTTACAACGTTGGTATTTCATTAATTTTCAATTATAGTTATTTAGTTTACTCAAAACATTTTATCCACATATTTTCACTGTAACATGTTTCATTCTTTTTCTATTCACTGTTACCTAATGTATAGTTTTAAAAGACAAAATAAATAATTATAAATAATAAATGAACAATCACACTGAAATATAAACGTACTAACGGAATAGGGTATCAGTTCAGGAACACCCTATAGAATACCAACGAACTTCTCGAATCAACACCAGGATGTAGTTAAGTCAGACTGCATTTTCAGTTTTTAAGACTTAAAATATTACAGCACATAAACTTCACAGCTAACGGAAACAGGTGTCATTCGCTACAAGCTTTACAATATTTCGTAAGGAAACGTTTTTTAATTCTTAACTTTTCACACTTTCAGTTCTTTTTCATGGTTCTAAATCATTTTACTAATAACTATAATGTTTTCTGCAGTCTTGCTTTACTAATATTGTATGTTAATAAGTAAGTAAGTGATAATTTAAAAAATGTTTGTATTACTTACCTGTGGTAAGAAGGCTAGATCATGGATATGTCTAAAGGGAATGGTCTCAGTTCATCTAAACAGCTGTTCTGGTAGTTTCTATGGAAACCTGTTACATGTTTTCCATCTTAAAATCGCCAACACCCGCCCAGAGCTAAGACATATCCATGTCAAAAAGAATCTTACTTAATATGTACTATTTTTTCGGGAACAAATTATATAATACAATACTGTATTTCATTCCAATAATAAAACTATTGGTAAATGTATTGCACCACGTGATTGTGGAAAGGTTTCAACATATTTTCCTTGTGGCCAGTGAGGTTTTTAAACACCCACTTAATCGAGTAGGCTTGAAATGATTAATGGGTGTCAAATTAATTTAAAGTTTATTTCTCAATTAGCCCCTTCAACATATTTGCTAATTCATCTCTTAAATTATCATAGTAATGCCAACATTATTTATAGTTGTAATGGGTTACAGTTTATAGTAAAAACATACAAATTTACAATGAATTTTATTTTTTTTATTGCTAATATTAAAGATAAGGTTTTTATAGTTAATGGGGAATAATCTTATTATTTTATAAAATTTTTGTTTAGCCAAAAATTATAAATTTTTTATAAAGCTCGTAACTTTTAAAAGGGCTGGGTCTACAGACATATAGGTGATCTCATATTATTTGGGACCCTAGTACCTATTCACCATACAATTTTATTCAAAAACGTTAAAGCAAGCGTTGAGAAATTGTGTTTTTCACATTTCAAGGGTTTTAGGGTAACATAATCAAAGTGGGTATTTAGAAATCAAAAATCAACTAAGGAGGGATAATTTTGAAATTGTAAAAATCTACCAAACCTAAAATATCTCTGTCCCTAATATAAAACATACATTCTCATTTCGTAAAAGGACGTAACCTAGTTAATGGCTGCAATCCGTCCATTTATATGAAGGAGTGTATATAAAACCCTACACGGCGGAGATATTTATGGTCTATGTAATGCCCAACGACGAGGTAAACGAGCTCACTACAAGTCGTTAGTTTGATGCACGACGTGTTGTCGAGAATAAGAGAACCGCCCGGCCGGGGAGGCCTAGCGTGCTATGACGCGACCGCAATACGTGGATTAATATGAAATAAAAATACTGACGTTTAGAACTTCAGGGAGAATAAACTATTATTCAATTTAATACATTAATTTATCTGCTTTACATGTGCACCAATTCGGTTTAAAATTATAGGTTTAATACATATTGCCTTGTTAATAATAAGGAGTATCAGTTAAAATCAGTCTCAACTGCTCGTCACAATGACCTAGGGCCTGTGCAGGGAATTAAAGACCCTATACCGGTCTCGTAGAGGCGTGAGTAACCTATGGTACAACAGTAGCGTACCCTACAAGACATCAAGCTGCTTGGAGATCACAAATTGTAGATAATTACTAGCGATGGTCGATGGATGTGATGTTCTCTGGTGAAGTTTTACGTCTGCATCATTGAGTGCCACGTTCATCCGTAAAGAAAATCTTCATAATTAGACCAGTTCGTAATTCAGAGGCAAAATTTCGTTACGGATCACACGTTTCGCTGTAGGTTCCTAAGATGCAATTGGCTGTTAGGCTATTAATTAACAGTGATGTCTAAGGAAAGTGTCAGCCGCAGGGCGTGCGTATAGTAGAGGAGGCGTAGGTGTACGTGGAGGTGGAGATCTAGCCCGAGGTCTAGCGCAATGCTTTGCTTACTGCTTCTTCGTGATTGGCCCGTTCTAAATAACTAATAACGAATTTAATATTATAAAAAGGTGCATGTTTGTTTTTTTGGGTTTTATGTTTTGTGTTTTGTGGCAGAGTTACTTAACAGAATATGGTTTCTTACGTTCTTTTAATTTTAGAAAAAAATTTATTTTTCAAAATAGAATTTATAATACAGTTGTGAACTCTATAAGATAAACAATAAATTTTTTTAGATTAAAGTTGAACAAAATTTAAAAAAATGGAGACTTTGCGTATAGTTAAATTAGTAAATTTTTATATGTAACTAGTTTACTTATAAACTTAATTAAACGATAACTTTAATAATGAATGATAGTAATATTTAATTTAGATAATATATTTTCTAAATATATATACGATAATATGATATAAATATATTAGATAACTTGTATATATACAGTATAATTATATTAATATTATACTTTTATGTAGTACTACACTAAAGATCCGAAATATCTTATCTTAACCTCTTTTACGCTAAATACCTATCAATATATTCAAAAAATTAAAAGGTATATACTCGGTTTAATATTACACGCGGCCGGCGACTCCTGTCAGATTATGACGCGTCACCTCTGGCTAGCATATGACCATTGCGCTACAGAATCTCGTTGTACTCAATTCATAGCTTAGGTCTTAGGTCATGGGCAGGTGATATTTAAAAATATATATTTTTTCCTCTATCCGTATAAAATTTATAGTTCAAAACATTATCAAATGGCGTTGTGAATTTCATAATGGAATGAGCCCAAAAATATTTTAAATTAAACTTGTGATGTTCTAAATTTCCATACAATTTATTCAGAAAATGGAGAGTTGTTTTAATGGTAACTGAGCTTGCGTCAGAGCCTTAACGACGACGTGGGTGGTCGACAGCGACCGCAAGCGTTATGTTGAACATTAGTTTTGAGAATATGGTAACTGCATACGAGGTTACGTGACATGTTTTAAGTTCAAAGTTCATCTAAAGGTCATTTTGCTGAAGAACATAATTTATATGCTAAATGAAACCTGTTGGTAACAGCAGCACTTTAACCTTTTGTGCATCATTCACATAGTTTACAAATTAAGTAAAACAAGGTTTCGTAAATTGTTTAAACATTAATGCATGTATTTTAAAATTAAATTTTAATTGAATTGTAAACGTACTACTTCCATTGAAGAAAAAACAATAGATTTCTTGACATTTAAAATAATAATTTTTAGAATTATTATCCACCGTAATATTTTCAAACACACTGAGTGTCAAATTATTAGATACTAATATCACTATTCACGTGAAATTTTGATCAAAATCATTAGAGCTGTTTTAGGAGTATTTTTAAATATTTCAGGTTATAGGTATTTTCGTAGTAAACAACACTTAAAACAAATTTAAATTTATACTGGCTCGGCACATTGCTAAAGTACAACAAAATTTTGTAAAAGTCTGTCCATCGGTGTGGTCACGGAATGAGTACACACGGACAGGCGTCAGACATAAAACTACGTTTTTTTATTAAGGGAGCCTCTAAAGGGGTATTCTCAATCTCAACTCAAATTCAAAAATTTTAACGAAACAAATACTATTTACGCAATATATTTAGTGGGAGAACGTAATTATTTATTATAATTACACCATAGTTAAATATCTTGTGTTTTTATTAAAATACTATGTTAGTTAATGTTAATTAATGATTTCTTTGTTTTAACTTTTGTTCAGATAGTTATTTTTTTCATGTCAGTCTATATTGACGAAAATGAGTATATATTTTAAATATATTTTATCTACTTAAATAATTAGCTACAATTTTAATACTAAATATTTTGGAGGCCACGATTTACCAATCATAATTGTTATTATATACAATTTCTAATGGAGGTATGGCCTAAAACGCTTATTTCCTCAGGTATCCGCCATTTTGAATTTTTTACAAAATTTTTTTAATTCAAACATTCTTTAACGGATTATTTTTATTTATTTATCACACTAGTAGATTAGTATTATTAAAAAATACTAGCATGATCCAAGCTCAAAATCTAAAATGGCGGCCATTTTAAATTTTACCGTTAACAAAGTATTTAAATTTTAAAACTTTAAATGGCCACCATTTTGAGCTTGGATCATGCTAGTTATTATTTTACAAAATGGCGGATATCTGAGAAAATAAGCGTTTTAGGCCATACCTCTATTGGAACTTTTTTCTTCCTTTTAACGTACCTAATCTCTCACGAAGTCCTGAAACGTTTTTCATGGACACCCTGTATATAATGTAACAAATTATATCTTTAACCTAGATTCAAGAAGTCCATGGTTAATTTCCAAAAATGTCAGAGAATAATAATTTGTATTGTTTTCTGCTAAATGCTTGTGGCTAAACTATGTGAAAATTCATAAGTATCACTAAATTTAAAATACAATTATATTAAGAAACATTTTGAACTTACGTTTTTTCTACTTTATTTTACTATTTTTTAATAGTTCCATCATAGCAATATCATTTCCTCTCATTTCATAACATTTTCAGATTTTGTTTATAGCACATTTGTTAAATACGAGTAAATACTTCACATAACTATTCGTAGTTTTGATTTACTACAATTCTACAACCAACTTATTGAGCTACCACCACGTTATATAACTTCACAATTAGTGGTAAATGTATCACAAAGATGATTAATTATTTTAAAATACTATTTTTGGTCCACGATTTCAGATAGTATTGCAATAATCAATTATTAATTTGGATTAGTTTAAGGTATTTTTTGACGTTGTATGATTTTAATAATTATAATTTTGTATTATTTTTTTAAGAAGTTCAAAAAAGCTTTTAGAATTTATTTTCATATCAACTGAAACATAATATTATTTGATCATCAAACAGAGTAAGACTTAAAAGGAGAGGATATCACCAATTGTAAAGTCATCTTTAGTTTCTCTCACAAAGAGCTAAATATTTGTTTCTTTGTTATCTTCATCCCCGACGTACTTGGATGTTGGAGTGTGCTTAAAGGGACTTTGATACCATTTGAACCTCAAGTGGAACACCTTTTGGATTCAAGTAAACTTAATCCTTTAGCAATAAAAAGTAAGTCGTGCAAAATAAACCACTCCTACATCCTTCGCGCTCTAACGTTGTAATGATCTTCAATGTTTATATGTTTATATATCAGGTATTAAAACTAAAAAAATGCTTTAGGAATGATTGAGGTAGAAGAACATTAGTTATGAACGTATCTAATTTTGTTTTGATATTATTTGTTGTTAATAGTTATGCTATGCTTAAGATATTATTTTGGAAGAGTTTGTAAAGAAAGGCAAGACAAATATGCATTCGATTATAACTACTATGTTGACATAAAGATAATATTTGATTCCATTCATCAAAATATAAAAAGGTTCCTCTGAGAGACGATTAAAACATACAGAGTTTACCTGAACTCTCAACCAACTTTTCCAGATATTGTTCCTGGACATTAGACAAGGCCGAATACAATATTAAAAATATTCAAAACTTACCAACATAGCAATTTCAAATCGAAAGCGGCTTTTTATAATGGAATGGAAATTGGTATGTGGTCTTATCACCTAAAGACATAAGTACAGGATATACTAGTTTTTTCCATAATAGGTTTTAAAATGGTGACTGTAAAAATTTAAAACGTAAATATCTGAAAAACCGCTCAAGAAAAAACGGCATCAACTAACGTTTCTTTAATAAATTTTATTTTAAATCTAACGACACCAAGTTTTAGAAGATCGGTTCATAAATAACAAAGAAAAGTAGTTTTTAATGTATTCTTGCCAATATCAACTGTCAAGTGACATCGCTGCTAACCAACAGATGAATCAATACACGGTTTAAAATATGACACTTTCCTGCAACGTTGTTTTATTCCTCTGTATGTTAAATATTGTTTATCAGTGTCCTGCTTTTTAATAATTATCTTTATTAACATTTATATTTTTATTTTCATTGATAAATGACTAATGAGGTTAATTCATAATGATAAATTAGCCGTTAAAACATGCTAGGCCCAGTGGAAGACAAAGGTTAGGTATACAACAGTTAGGTTCCACGGATGGCTCCGCTTCCGTTGCTTCATTGACACGCCACGCTGCATTTATAATTTTATCGGAACTCGATATTGCGCCAAAGACGTGGGAAGCTAGCGGAATATCGTTTTGGCCTACGCGAGGGAATTCAGTGTCAGAAATGAAGCGAAGGAATTCAAACGGAAGAGTATTGACGTTCATATCCATAATATGCTTTGCATTTTTGACCCTTAAACCCCCTGTGCTTATACACAGGTGTACCAACCTAATCTAGGAGTACCAACCTCGATTATATCAAACATACTATGTGTATAATAATCAGAGGTTCCAATCTAACAGGTTTACGTAAATTTATAAAACAATGTATATAAATATACAGGGGTGCTATCTCCTGCAATAACAAACCTTTTTACTTACTATCAGGGTGATAAGAAGGTAGCACTAAGTGAGGAAACCTGTATATTTATATACATATAAGTTACCTCTGCTAGGTTGGTACCCCTGGTTATATTATATACATATGATAAGATTAGTATAGTTGAGGTGGATACCCCTGGTGGGATTGGTACCCCTAGGTTAGGTTGGTACACCTTTGTATTAGCACAGGTGTTTTGAAGGTCAATTTTGTCCACACAGGGTTTACTAGTGTCAGGTAAACCTCCAAATACAAAACTTTAATCACCTTAAAATTGATTTTACTTTAATGTTCTGACAGTTTTTAAGATAATTTTTAAGGGTGTTTTACTTCCTTATTTTATTTTCACTTCCTTTATTGTAAATCAAACACTAAATATATCAGTAAAAATATATATAATCAGTACAATTTAACTTGTTTGTTTCATTTTTCTTGTTTTATTACATTCATAATCAATGCTCTGAGGAATTACAGATAAAATCATAAAGTAGCGTTTCTTTCATGATGATGATGATGATTACATTATACATACTTAATATATCCGTAAACCTTATACATTGAGGTAACTTTATACGATGATTGTTTTGAAATATTTTTCAGGATTTAAATATTGAGTTCATAGTATTATATATACCAGTAAAAATCTGGGAAATCCTGAGAAATCCTGGGAAACCAAATGCACATCTTTTAATATTTTAGCTTGCCTGCATAAACAGAAATGAGGGGAAAGCTGAGGAAACATCTGCTTAAACATAAGCCCAGTTTCAGAATCTTCCTCTTCTCATTGGTTGTTCATTGCCTCTACTTTACATTATTGTTTTAAACTGTTTTTATTTTTGGTTTTATCTTGATTTGACTTAAAACTGAAATATGAGCTGCCTACGCATTGCACTTTTTAAATATTAAATAAATGTTATTTTTAATCTAGAGTGATAATCATTTTGATTTATTATACTTTTTATAAACCATTCATATATAGCTTTAATTATTGCTGTAATTAATTAATTACATTTTTATATGCTGTTAATACCGTTAGTTTTTAACATTAGTGCACAATTGATAGTTATCCTTCTTTTCAGAGTACGGTAGGCCTATTTTAGTGAAATGAAACATAAAGTTTCATCCGACTCTTTTGACATGAATATGTCTTAGATCTGGGGGAATGTTGGCAATTTTTAATATGGAAAATATGTAACAGATAGATCTGGTGATTTCTATGGAAACCATAGAAACCACCAGATCTATTGTATTGAATTTTTAATATAAAAGAATAAAAAAAGCTGTTAAGAAGAAGTGAAAGTATTCCCTTTAGACATATCCATGATCTAATCTATTTCTCACGGGTAAGTAAATAAAAACATTTTCCACAAATAATGGACTAAAATGACTTGTTTTTAAATAATAATAATAAAAAAGGTATTTTTATTTATGATTGAAAATATACATTTAATGTTAAAAAAGTACGGTATCACCACAAATCATTAAGAGTCTTCAGTACCTCAGTGGTCTTGGATTTTCACTCTAATTATAACAATGATAAGACTTCTGAAACATGTGTTGCTTTACAAAGCTTTTGGTAAAAATTTGTCGATATGGCCTAAAACGCTTATTTCCTCAGGTATCCGCCATTTTGTATTTTTACAAAATATTTTTAATTCAAACATTCTTTAACGGATTATTTTTATTTTTATTTATTTATCACACTAGTAGATTAGAATTATTTAAAAAAATACCAGCATGATCCAAGCTCAAAATCCAAAATGGCGGCCATTTTAAATTTTACCGATAGCAAAGTATTTAAATTTTAAAACTTTAAATGGCCACCATTTTGGATTTTGAGCTTGGATCGTGCTAGTTGTTATTTTACATAATGGCGGATATCTGAGAAAATAAGCGTTTTAGGCCATACCTCCATTGGAATTTTTTTCTTCCTTTTAATGTACCTAATCTCTCACGAAGTCCTGAAACGTTTTTCATGGACCCCTGTATATAATGTAACAATTTATATCTTTAACCTAGATTCAAGAAGTCCATGGTTAATTTCCAAAAATATCGATATAAAAACCAAATTGTACATCTTAAAGTTATATATAGATTTATTTTGATTAAAATATACATAAAACCGTTTTGGAATGTATTAATAGTAAAATTTATAGACATTTTTAGGCACAGTACATCTTGTAGCCCCTGTATAAATAGGAAAATTTATTCTCGAATTGGTAAGATTTATGAACATTGTAAAAAAACTTTTCAAATGTAACAAAGTAAATGGTTTACTGGTGGAATGACGATTATTTAAATTTAATATTGTTTTTGACCCCGCATGATCAGGGAGCGTTATTTTTCACCATCAAAATATACGTGAAACACAAGAGGTTATCAATTCACAGACACATGACGTCCATTTGTCCTTATTGTAACATTGCGGTGAAGCATGTCCAAGAGGGAGACCCTAAGGGACCTAAATCAACAACCTGACCCTAACTTTATTTCGTTTTCCCTCAGTATTGTGTCCGGAGTTTTCGTCAAATTTATGTTTGTGAATTCAACTGTAAATACTCGTAAATCTACATTACTCGTTGCTATCTATCATTTTTTTAATATAGAATAAATTAATAACCTTTTTCATATCTGAAATATCCCTTTTCACCATAGCATTATAGTTTTCAAGTTAAAAACACTTTTTTAATTTTAGAAAAATACTGTAATACAGTATATTCCGACAAATTCAGACCTTATTTATGTCTGTTCTTTTGAGAAAAAATGTTTATTGCGATAGTTTGAAGCATGTTTACGCATAATTTAGTTTCTAAAATTCGAATTTGTTTGTACTTGAACCTTCTTTAGATCTTCGAATGAACCCATACCTGTAATGTTCGAACTTAACCTTTACAGTTCTGCATTCGGCTCCCGTAAGCCTCTGAAATCAAAATTAATTTAAAAAAAGCAAGTCGAAACGTGAAACACTGCGTTCTGCACTCTCTCCTGGTTCGTAGCTTCAGTGGCGTTGTTTTCTTTACAGCATGAATGTTATACATTTCAGTGGTTACAATTATAGTTTTGAGGACAGTTCTATGTTTTTGTGTGCTACCAAATGTATTCTACTATCTAGTGTTTATTTGGAATGAGTTCAAATAAGTGCAAGTATAATTCGAATTTTACCGTCGCTAACACTAACCTCTGTAATTCAAACTCCCTTTAACTTCAACTTCCATTAACTCTACGTAAACTAGCTTTCACTTGAATTTTGAATTAGCGAGGTTCGGCCATAATTATGTTGTAATTTCAATCCGAAGATTCAAAGAAGACGGTAAAATTATAGTTAATCTATACTAGTGTATAGACAATGTCTGCGCTTTATGTCTTCGTGCTTTGCAGCGATGTACAAAACAGACTTATTCGGTTTAGGTTCACTGGCAAATATAAAACATTACCATTCTCAATTTGCGGCCTCTCCAGGTATTTTAAGCCCAAATATTTGTAAGAAATGAGTGAATTCATACGAACTTGAAACATTAAAACGTGTATTAAAAATTGAGACAGACTATATCATCTTACATCAGAGTATGTTTGATTATTTTACAGCCTGGTAGAGATACACACCCTCTCTCTCTCTCTCTCTCACACACACACACACACGCACACGCACACACACACACATAATGTACAAAAATTAAATGTTCAATAATAATACACAATATCAACCTTTTATACATTTCAGATACCAAAAGTAAAGTATAAAAAGTATACAATAGCTTATTATTGTAATAAACGTAATATGTATAAACATTAAATTATTATTGTTGATTTGGCCAACAAATTAACATTTGATTTTTAATCATAAAACATAATCCACAAAATCTGCACAGAGAAATATTATATTTATACAGTAATTAGATACCATTAATTATTTTATACTTGTTTATTTGTCTTGATCAATGGTTCAAATAAAACCAGCTGCTGTTGAAAACCTTAAGACAACATATGTTGGAATTCAAAACAAAAATATTTCCCCATAAGATTAACACTGAAACTTTGAAGGCGTACAGAATAGAGACTTATGGGAAAATCGTCGCAAAATCATATTAGACTTTCCTATTTTAGGTCTAAATAGCCAAATGTAATGTTAGGTATACCAAATTTAAGCCTCCTAAGTAATTGGGAAGTGGGAAAATTAGTGACGAGTGAGTCAGTCAGTCAGTGAGAGTTTTGACGTTTATATATACAGATGATAAAACAAACGTTCTAATCTTTTCTGTCAAATATGGAAGCGGTCGATGCAGCTGTGCTATCTTGACACACGAGTGAAAAACGACCTTTCCGAATCGTGGGTTGAACGAAACAAAATTGATACCTTACACTATTTATAACAAACCAAAATCGATACGTTCAGTTAAATAAATATTCATTTTACAGATCTTGCACCATACGAAGTTTACATAACAAGTACTGTTGTAAGGTTTTTTTCACATTTTTCAGTTTTTAACATGGATATGTCTTAGCTCTAGGGCATGGGTGAATATATCATCTAACCTATTTCCCTTTAGGGAAATTTCCTTTTAGGGAAGTAAATCTAAATATTTTTAAATATTTTTACTCTGAGAAGGTACTTCTCAGAGTAAAAAACCCTGAACCCTACAATACTTATTAAAATTACCTTTATCGATAGTATCTCATATTAGTCTCTTATAAATAAAATCTCCTTCTCTAAAAACTATTTAGTATTTTTTTGTACATTTACCGAATATAGTTAAAGAGCCTACTTAAAATGGCACTGGTCGTCAAAGGGTTATCAGATATAAATCAATTTAATTCATGTGTTACACCCCCTTCACTAATCGTTGCGAAGGTCAGAGCCGTGGGACTATAACAATTCGTGATCAGTTTTTCTTCAGTTTGAAGTAAAAACGCCATTGTTAAGGCGAGGCCCGCAAGACCAATCCCCCAAGGCCTTGCTCCACTTCCCCTCATTATGTTCTATAGAAACATTGTTTGAAATCACTCTACTGATTGTTATCCGTTCTTAACGTTTAAAAATAATTGTGTATATTTTTTACGACTTTTATAGGCCCTAATCTCAAACAATTTAGTAAATAAGACTCAAAATTGGTTTGTGAATCCAACCGATACTAAAATTAATTTATGCACATTTATAAATAGTTTATACATCTCGTAGAAGTATTGAAAGTTTTCTAAAATTCCATATTTTTGTAATTGAAAATATAAGTGTTTTTTTAATTGCTGAGTTTATGTCGAATAGTTGGATTTCTTAGACTTACCATAATTTTTCGTTCGTGAAAGCCCACATATAATCATTCATTGGAAATAAAACCATAGGGTTTTAGCATACAAATAAGCCTAAATAATCTACATAACTGTAGTAAAAAGAATGTTATATTTGTACTACATTCAAGTTATCTTATCCACCTTATAGAGGAAAGAATTCCACGCAATATACAGACTAATGTATGGTTTAATTTATATAGATGATCGAATGCTACTTCTGAATATTTGACGTCTAACCACGACTTTACATCTAGCTATAAAACTTTGAGAATGAAAATGTATTGGTTTGTTGTATATATTCAATTTAAGCTGTGTTAATAGTATATTTCGAAAGGCGAAACCGAGTACTTGAAACTACTCAATTTGAAAGTGTGTTTTCAAAACAAACAATAATATAGCAATCTGACATTACACGTGTTTGCTATTGATTCATTAGTTTATATTGTTAGAAAGATCAGCTGTTTGGCTTTGAAACAAAATATTGAATAAGTATTTAGCCACATTCGTAGTGTCAATTTATGGAAACATACTTTCCACACTAGTGCCTTTTCCAGTTCTTTCCGTATTGTTAACTAAGGCCATATTGATTAGTTTCCATCATAGCTGATGGATAGGAAATAGTATGATGAAAAATTGTTCTTGTGTTAAACGAATTGTTGTGTATTTTACTCTACTGTTGCTACTTTTACCTTTTGTTCATTATAACTGAAATAGTATATTTCGAGTTTACCTAGTTTAGTTTAGTTATAGTTTAGCCTAGCGTGAAATTCTATCAAAGATTTTAATCCAAGTTTTAACGATTTTTTCACTACACTGTAATCATATTAAGAGAACAAATTAATAATATAATTTTTCAAACTTACCTTTAGTTGGCATTTGATTCCCTCAGTACTGGTACAATGGCAATAGTATTATTGTTTTTACAGCTGATTTCAATTTTGATAACCTTCACTGGCAGCATTGTTAAAGCTACTATCGCTGAGCGCTACTAGTGTCAGAAATCGTAACTAAATTACTAGTGTGGGTAAAATCTCCAGCTGATTTTCCCAGCCCAGCCCGGGAAAACATTACTTTCTGTAATCGCAACTAACGTTGAAACAGCTGATTTATGTACAGTGTAATGAAAAAGTTATATAAGTTTAATGAATATCTTTTAAAACAAATCTCCTCTATAAAGCCAACTCTACTTAAACACAATTTCATCCCATAATTGAGTTTGACGAGTGGAAGTGTCATTTCCTTTTCCTGCAAATGACATTTCAGGCTGTCGACGTTTGCGTCAGTTAATTTTATTACCTAACTTTTTCGAGATTGACTCACAAATGGACTCATAAAAATCTTAAATTATGTCGTATTTTAAATATTTTCAAAAACATTGATAATGTTCGAGACAAATTTTACATTTGAATACCTTATCAATACATTACAAGTAAACCCTATTAATTATTAGATAGATACATAAGTAGGTTATTGTTAAGCGTACGTGAAAAGTAGCATCATTTTAACATTCATTTATTATTACTTTAATACTTAATTTTAATTACTTGTTTAGGTTAACCATTTACCTATTTTCCTATAAGGTATATTTAAATACATTTTGGCAGTTTTGAGACTGTTTAAGTTTGACTCTTTAGCTGGTATTGAAATTAAAATTACTTTTAAAATACTTTTGGTTGTTTATTTTTAATTAGTTAATACACTAAGAAAAATCTGTTTTTGTTTTTTCATGATTTAATGGAAAATGTATATGTGTGTTTATATAATGTGTATTATTTAAGGCTAAGAAGCTACTTGGCTTTTACTGTTAAGGTTTATGTTTATGTCTGAAAAAGTCAAGATTATGTTTTCAAAATGAAATTAATACGTTTGTTACATTGGTATAACATAGATCCATTACAAAATATCAAAATATCTTGCATATTATAAATATTTTATGCAAAGCCGTTGTACCTCATCGATGTAATAACCACCCAAAGTAAAATAAGTAAAAAGTAAAATACTAATAGTTGTGTTAACAGCAGGATAGAATATAAAATATTATAAATTTATAAAATAGAATAACATATTCATGAATAAATTGAATGTTCAATTTGTGAAAGCTTAACATTTTCTTAAATTTATGAATACATTTTTGGGGTTTAGGGTACAGTTTGTGCAATATATCTTTAGTTCTCAACGGATCGGGAAGTGCAATATGAGAGGATAACTTTTTTCAATAGAAAAACTTAAATCTCTAGTTTTCATTTAAATTTAAAACGAAAATTATCAGATCACAGCCAGTCACACGGCTATCACCGAAGTATTTAAGGCTGGAATTGCATCGCGACTACTATACTAACTTTACTTTCTACAACGACTTTCCAGCTATAGGCATTAAGCGAAACCTGCTGACCACGGTGAATACTATTTTTTTTTACCAACAAAGTGATTCTAAAAGTCCTTTATCAGTTTGATACACAGCTAGAGTACATCAGGGAAGTCCTGTCTCCGTTTGTCCGGGCATCCAACTAGAGAAGGAAAGCGATCTGGACCGCGAAGTGGCCCAGATCCCCTAAACGAGTGCCTGGACATAGAGTGAGCCCAAGGGCTCAAAGTTTAGGCCTAGCCTGTTGTAAAGCTACGTACAGTTCCAGGTAAGAATCCTAAAGAGTAGAGGAGTATTTTTAGTGGGTAACCCCGTTTAAGGAAGTCCCACACTACAGGCTGGCCACCTGTGTGCTTAAAGCATTTTTCCATCGATCCCTAAGAACATTAAGACATTTAGGAATATTGTCACAATCGGAGACAGTTTTAGATAGCTTTACTCCAAGTGAACGTCATTTGTTCCTCACCAAGGAGGTTCGTGTAGAAGTATCAAGGTCCAGTGGTAAGGGCTCAAGGCCTAGCTGGAGACTATAGATTTCCAGAAACCAAGGGACTGATCAGCCGGACGTATCTGTCCTCACCCACTTAACCATCCTTTTCTTCCTATCTCATTCCCATTATTGTAGGCCCACTATCACTGGAGGAAATTCATCAATGGGTGTGCTCACGTCTCTTTCCGGTGGCTTGCCAACAGGTCCCAACTGACTTGCATCTACATATTTTTACATGGATAAGCCTTAGCTCTAGAGGAGTGTTAGCAATTTGCGCGACCGAAATTTGAAACAGTGAAATCATGTGGTTTGTGAGATCATTTGGTTATAAGGACAGCTGTTTTGGGGAAGTGAAAAAATTCCCTTTTCCTTTAGACATATCCATGATCTAACCTATTTACCACAGGGAAGTAAATACAAACTTTTTTTCTGTGGTTTATGCTAAGACCCTGGCCTCAAAATCTCCTCTAAAACTACAACAACATAGGTGAATGTTTTCAAGCTAGTATTACAACACTTTTGTGGTTTATATTCATTTGAAACATAATGCCTGTTGAGAGGTTTTACTGCAAATTAATATTTTATAAAGAGCGAACCAAACGCAGGTCTAACCAGTAACCACCCGCTACCATCAATCTTATTGACTGACGTTTGGGGAATTCTCTCGGAGCTGTTGATCGTTAGCCGCTAATTGTTTTATTGGCATTACATTTCCACTTTCTCATTTGGTATTTCCGTTAAATTAGTTTAATATTAAATTAAAATAATTAAACTAAAGGCGAATAGGGTTTATTTAGGTTTATTTTTATTACTTTTTTTATTCCCATCTATTATTATCTTTTACTCACTTTCAATATCAATTAAAATAAATAAAACAATTATAAAACACCGATTCCGCAGATTTTTCTGCTCGACAGGAGATCACGATAGCACAGGGCCTCTCAAAACTTGTATCAAGGTATCCAAGTCCTTGGAGATTGAATATTCCTCACATTAACCATGAGAGATCAAGAGCCCTTGATGTGGGACTCCAACCGTGTGAGCGTTCTAGAGCGTTCACATATTGCAAATCAGAAGGTCGTCTTTAATATAATTTTATTTTGTTATGTTGTGTATGCATTTACTTATTTAATTGTTCAACAATAAAACTATAACTAAAGACATTATTATTACATTTATTTTTTATGGAAAAATAAACCAAAATCGTTAAATAAGAATTATTTTGACCCAATAAAATAGTTTCATAAATAAAATCTAAATAAAGTGCTAAACCATATTTAGTTAATCAGGTAATTCAGCTGTTTATAATTTATTTTTAAAATATATTACAAAACTGTCTGAACAGCTAAACAATTCAATGTATATAGTGTATACAATATTAGGGCATTTAATAAACTACCAAAAATATTAAATTATTGTATGTTAAATATTGTGGTATGACTTTAATAATATTTAATTGCTTCTACAAGTTATTAAATAAAAATGTTTAAAATGAATTGAGTAAATTAACTTAAACTCATCCCTCATATAAAACTTAAAATCTAGACTCATCCTTCATTTCAAATATAGACCACCTTAGAGACGCATCCTTTATTCCACATATACACTCTCTTAGACTCATTCTCCATTCCACATATACACTCCCTTAAAGACTCATGCTTCCTTTCAGATATTACATTCATTCAACCCTCATTTAAGATAAACTATCTAGACTCACTTCATTCCGCACACTTCATTGCATACGCTTCCTCAGAATCGTCCTTCATTTCAGGTATACATTTATTCGTCCATCCTTCATAGCCCTATTATACAGCTTGCCGGTTTTCAATTAATATTGAATAGCTCCTCCTGGAATGGAACTGGCGGACGTAGAGTTCGTAAGTATCGTAGTATTATGTAAAGTAGATAAAATATAAATTATTATAATTTAAAGCTATAAATTAAAATACGCATGTACCGACAAAATAGTATTACCAATATTGCCGATTGAATAAAAGAATCTGCATGAGTTACACTTCAGGCGGACGTTCCAACTGCTAAGCAAACGTAACTGGGTTTTAATCACAAACAAGTTTTTTCAATACTAAACTCATTATCAATCCCTTATCCCTAATCCCATGACCAATAATTATTATTATTTATATAATCTATTAGGATTAACATTATCACACAACTAATTAATGTAACAAATGTTGAATGAGGGAGGGTTTGGTTGCAATTAATTTCTGGTTATGCTTAATGTTATACTGTATACATGTTATACTGGAGGATTCCCTTGCATCAAGACAAAAAACGTTTTCACTAAAAAATATTCAGTAATATTTATTTGTTTGTATCTCATTATTACAACTATATTTACAAAATTCAACTTAACTTTTTAAAATTAAAATGAATTAAAAATAATATCAATGAAGCATAAATTAAACATATTTTAACCAAAATAAGAACAGAATTAATTACTAGTTAAATAATTTTTGTGTCTTGAAGGTACATTTTTCTTTACTCCTAAAGGGGAAGCTATTTTAATATTATTATATTTTAGTACAAAGATTAAAAATTATATTTTACACATTTCTACTAATCCTGACCTATACAGGGTGTTCATTAAAGTCGGGTACAAACTTCGAGGGGTGATAGTACTCATCAAAATAAACGAAAAATCACCTATAACCATTTGTCGAAAAATCCTTCGTTTAGCCGCTAGCCGCCATTTTGTATTTTTTACAAAAAACGTTATATATCAAGAACTATTTAAGATGCAGAAACCTAACTTTGCATTCATATTTATTGGTTGAAGAGAAAAATATTTACAAAGTATCATTTAATTTTCTTTTATATTTTCAAAATGGCGGCGGTTAAAAATATTTTAATTAGAAGCCGCGTTGTGCCAGCTGAACTTCGCTTCTTAGCCACGGCCGCTCCGCGTTGGCGCACAGGCCCTGTATTCTAACATTAAAAGTGCATTTTCTCGGTTATTCGTAGACGGATTTCGTTCACCAAAGTACCGTTCGATTTGAAATTAAAATTCCAATCTTTTTTCTATCTTGTAAAAATTTTATAAAGTTAATGGTTTTTTATGTTATTTTAATTAAAATATTTTTAACCGCCGCCATTTTGAAAATATAAAAGAAAATTAAATGATACTTTGTAAATATTTTTCTCTTTAACCAATAAATATGTGTGCAAAGTTAGGTTTCTGCATCTTACGAAGGTTTTTTCGAAAAATGGTTATAGGTGATTTTTTGTTTATTTTTATGAGTATTATCACAAAAGTTTGTGCCCGACTTTAATGAACACCCTGTATATAAGAATATTTATTTAAACACTTCATTTTTACCATTGTGAACTGCTTATTACAAAGAATATGGTTTCGGTTATAGAGTTTTAGATTACTTTACCTAGCAGTTCTGCAAATGTATTTCGAACAACGAAATACTTCTTGGGAATTTTACTGCAGTGCCAATGTTGAAGGAATTTCATTGTCTTACTTGAACCATTTCCAGTAAATTTGGCATTGTTCCTCGTGTGCCAATTAAAACGCTAATTACTGAACTTCAAAAATGTTTCTATTACATTTTTTATGATAGTAACTAACAATTTATTTGCTAAAACTTTTCTTTTTTTCGTCCGTATAAGGCAAAATGCATGTAGGTCAAACATCATGTTTGTATTGTTTTTAATTCCACACATATCTTTCTTTAAAACACACGAAATATTCGTAGCAGGTAGAGTCAAAACTGGGACAGTAGGAAGCGTGTGTCTTCTGCCGCCGTGTTCATTTGACATCTGGAGTGAAAAACGACTTTTCCCACCTCAGTGTTGGAATGCACAAGAGAGATAATATTTCATATTTATAAGGTAAAATATCTGTCTTTGTTCTCTGTCACATATTGGCTTTAATTTGTTTAAATCTTTGACTTCCAAACTTCCACAAACTTGAACATTCAACAATATGATTCATTTATGTTGTTTCTGCAACAAATTAATTTAATTCAATAATGGATAACCAATAAAATTGTGAACGATACCACCCAAAATTTATCTATATTCAGTATACTTTAATAAGATCCTAAGTGAAACACGCATCAGTCGAAATGACCCTCGGGACATCTCAAATCTACTAAAAGATCGTCAATCAGCTAAAAATATTTATCCTTTTAAATATATAAAGAAACTATATTTGTTGTTACAAATAATGCGAAAAATACTAATTTGAAATTTTACAAATAATCTTAAATATAAAATAAATATAAATAACGATGAACGTCCTAATCAATGTTTATTTTAGAGAATGAAAACATTACTTTTACAGCTGTAATTATTCAGTTCGAGAAGAAGGAGGAGCTGCGTATCCTAGGTTTCATACATTTTCTAATGACAACATCCGTTTGCACATACTTTAAGTTCGGGGAAGTGTGATTTTCAGTAAACTGCTGGATCGAAATTAAATTATTTGAAATAGCGGAATGGTAGATTAATCCAGACTGTCTCTATTACATTAATCCTTATCCTCTAATATTTGACATATTACTTTGAAATGTTGTAGACACTCCTGTTTTGTCATTTTGTAAACAATGAAGAATCAATTAACAATACCTTAATGTATCAGTAGAGCCTACACCTTTTAGCCTTTTTAGCCCGTGCGAAGAACGGGTACTTTGGCTAGTATTAAATAAATCATAAGTATTATATTACATAAAATAATATAAATAAATTATATTATATTTAGTAAAAAAATATATTTAATAAATAATTCGTAAATTTGACGAATTATATTGTTGGTATTTAGGGCCTATTTCTATTATTGTTGGTTGGTACTTTTCTTGTTTGCACTGGTCGGTGGATGGGATATCATCTCGTGTGGATTAACGTCAAGTTAATCCGCAAAGACCATCCTCAAAATTAGACCAGTTCGTGAGTCAGAGGCAGTGGTTTGGTCTCCACGTTAAACTGTAGGTCCCTTAGAAATATGCCATTGACTGTTGGGCTATTAATTAACATTTCTGTCCATGTCAGCCTTAGTCAGTAATAATTACTAAAATATGTACTTGGGTATGTTGCCATTTTAGTTAAACGTATAAAGTACTGCAACAGGCGCACAGACTAATATCGCCTCATGCGAGAACTTTTTTCCGTTACCTTTTTAATCCTACAAAATTTTGTAAAATTGAATAAATACATTGTTTTTTTTAATAAAATGGATTTATTTTGATATATAAATATTGCTTCACAGCTCTCTATATAAAAATGGTAATTATATGATTTGGGTGATCTAAAAATACATAACTAGCTTGATTCAAAACATTAAGCTAACAATTTAAACTTATTCGATGAAAAAACTTTAAATTGTACTTTTTCTAATTTTTTGTTTCCAACCGATAACGTGGTGGTTTTATTTGTTGACTCTACTTCACGAGAGAAAGCTTCGTTCCAGTGACCTGGAACTCAATAGGTAACGAATTCTGTCTCAAAAATACTTTTTCCCTTCTTTTCCAGCATGTGTTCATTCTCCCCATCATCTTAAGTCAATAAAAACATATTAATATTCTTAAAACTAATCAAATGAAAATTCATTTTAACTGAATTTATGAAAGTCTTCATCTGTTAAAAATAAACCAGTTTGCTGTATGAAAATTAAGAATAATTTATTGGGATAAGTTATACAAGAAACGCAAACATTTACAACATTAATTACTAGCTATTAGTATCTGTCCTTCGTACGGGCTGTGCTCATAAATAAGATGTCATTATATGACAAAGTATTTAAACTTCAAAGACAGCTAAATATTACCAGTAGGTGATTCATTGAAAACTGAAAGCAAAATGTGACTAATATCGCGTAAAAAGTGTGTTTTTAAATGGTCGTTATTTACTTTCTAAGGAGCGGCGGACAATTTCAAGCATTGAAACTTTCTCTAGAGTGCAGAAAATGCAGGAAATATGTTTCATTGTTATAGGTTTTCCTGTTTTTACGGAGAAGACGGCATAAAATGCCTCCTAGAGCATCACAGAAAGACATGCAAAAATTGAGATAAGACTTGTTTCGGCTTCTCTTATGCACGAAACGTAAAACCAACTATAAAATGAATAACTCTAAGCAATTTACAGAAAAGTCTCTAATTTTATTCATATACTGTATATGAAAATTATCGCGACTTCGTAAAAAAGTAGAAGGTTAAAACTAATATTGGAATATTGTACGTACTAATACATAGTGCTGCATTTTCCACCATATTCAAAGTAGTGTTTAGTTTACGAGTTATTCTATTGAACGAATTATAATCTTATAGGGAAATATTTCTTGTTGGGAACTAAGAGTACGTCGTTTACCGAAGTTTAAACGCCGCATCAATAGATCGAGGCTGTAAATTGTTCGTAACAAAGGGCAGAGCGGCGCGGCAGCTCCACGGCCCCTGGGCTTGCACCACTTTTCATTCGTTTACAATTCAGCTTTTCCTGATAAAACTTAACCATTGCGAAGTGTAAATTTATACTTCTTCCAAGTTTTGTATTGATTACATGTTCATGATATATAGGTCGTAAATAATAACACCATCCGTATATCTATAAAACTAATGGTTCAAAAGTAAGTCCAAAATTCGCATCATACTATAAAACTCACCCAAATATTTTGTCATTGAATGTTATTGTGTATTCCTCTAAAAGTTTTCAACTTGGATGAGAAGGTAGGTGAAAGAAATTGTATAAATATACTTTAAAAAATTTATGTTTTAGTTTTAAAATAGAAGTACAATATTTTTTTAGTTAAGAGAGGAAGTATACGTCAGTCCACTAATACCGTTTATTTTAATTCGTGAATTTAAAGTGAAATTGTTTTAGGATTTTACATTTTTAGCATTAAATTATAAGGGATACAAACGTTGTCTGGAAAGGCCCGAAGTCAATCCTGGGAGATAGCAAAGTATAATTTTGGATGAAACTTGGAACTGTATTTAAATCATGGTCAGATTGCAAAATAACGCCCACTCAAAGCAATTACCTCATGGGATGAGAAATTAGGCACCTCAACAAAAAATTGCAACACGTAGAAAGAGATCGAATAAAACTAAAAAAAAATTCTGATTAATATTTTTTAAATTATTTTTAGTAAACTAAATACAACAGGTTGAATTTACGATAGGATTAGCCGCCCAGTTAATCCAGGGACGCACAACGCCAGCCGTCCCGGGACAACACCCACCCCAACCAAGGAGGGCCATCACCGACAAAGGGAAGCGCTCTCCACCGCGGGTCCATGTGACGCATCAAGGGGTACAACGTGGGAGCTATGAATTTAGAAGATACATCGCATCTAATTTTAATTACAAATTTAAATTCAAATTTTTATTCAGTTCTTTTTACAATCACATTTAACCAATTCAAACTTTATCGTTAATTTGATAACAATTCTAAAAATTCATAAATTTAACAAGAATTCCTCTGATTGGAAGTAATTTATTTGGATTATATAATCTATGTAACACCTCCATCAAATGTTGTGAATCTATGCATTTATCAGTATCTTAGAAATAATTGTTAGTTGTGTATAATAAATATGGTTGCATGTCAATCTACTGTTAGTTCAACTCGATCTCCTCCCGAAACGTCTCTAGTTAAGCGAAAAGCAGTAACCATAGCAGTAAACCTATGTAAGGACCTTACAACATATGTTAATAAATAATTGCTTTCGAGTTTTCTTAAATTAAAAAAAGTATATCTCTGTTCATTGATAATCTTTTTTCACCAGTTTCTAAAATTCTTACATAATGTAGATCTAAACATTTATACTGAATAATAAATATTCAACACATATAACTAGTGTATTGACAAAAAACCCTCGCTTTTAAATCCGTGGAGTAGATCTATTGCATATGAATCAAGATTCAATAATTAAAAATCTTTTTTAGTTTCTCTAATAAAACGTAAATGTCAACACGTTAATAATGTGTGTGTTTTTTTATTATAAATAAAGATTTGATTGTGGCAAATGTTTGGCTGTGAGAATAAAACTTGTGAAAGTAAAATCCCTAATTTATAAATACTTCAAGGGACCTAATATTCATGACGAATTTAATTCACTAATTAATTTATCTTAATACAGACACACGAATCAACAGGTTAATATGTAAATGGAAATTGATATTGAGTTAGCTAGTTAAACGTTAGCTCAACATCCATTAGTTAAATTAATGCTTATATACGGACTAAGCCACGTTTAAACACTGACAAAAGTTTATTTCCATGATATGATGATAGGATAAGAGATGAATGATGCGAAGCAATTCATCACTGTCAAACATGTCAGAAAATACGATACAAGATTGTTTACATTATGATATTGTTATTGGAATGAATAAAATATAAACCGGCGCTTATTAAATCGAAGGCACAAGCGAATTTCACATCATAAGCTTTTTACATGGTTTGTAATTTAATGAAAATAGATTGAAACTAACCAATAGTAATGAAAGACACATAATGGTGTAAAAGTAAATTTTCCCATTAATTATCAGGTTAGTAGGACATTAACTAGTATTTAATGTTTTCATTTAGAGATTTTGTCAATAGATAGGTATAACTCCAAAAGTCCAAAAAATGGAAATTACAATCTGAATAGCTATGTAAATTTATGTAAAAGGTATAAATTTAATAGCTGTAACAGTCCAGTTTCAAAATGAGACTAGACCTAGGTAAAACTAAGATATTCAAAGTTAACGTCACAGTCCCAATGATTTCTTAAACTTTCCAAGACTTCTAAACTGATTTGACTACTACAGCTAAAAGATTTTATAACATGTTGTATTCATTAGGATCTGAAAGGTTTGAGAGAATCCATTTATCTTTATCAGTTTATTCAATTGCTTCTTTTTAGCGAATTCCCCATAGGGAAGAAGCTATTAGGTCTCATGGCAAGACTTAAGCCTGAGACCATGTTATTTTTTCGTCTTTAGGTTCCCAGAGGCCAAAAACAATGGTCTTTTAAGTTGTCACATATATATCTTTGTTTTGTTTTATGAATGTTCACTATTAGGGCTACTATTATTATTATTTTGTAAATGAATACCATAGTACCCTTGCATTATTTCATTTTATTTAACACAACATGTTTCGAGTATTATCTCATTTTCAAGTGTGTACAAAAATGTAACCTCTAAATATAATTACATAATAAATTTAATTTTTGGTTTAAGAAACATGTGTGGATTTTTACATGCAGTGTGATAGAAAATATATGTATATTAATATTATAGTTTCTTCAATTCTTCAATTTTTTCAATTGCGTGCGAGAGTGTATATTTACTGGGCTGTAAAATTATCAAAGGTACTCTGGTATAATGCAATTGTCTGCCTCAATGTTTCATATGTGTTTCACGACGGGTAACACTAGTCGTTTAATCAAAAGTAGCTTGAAAATAGCTTGTCGACCAAAAATAAAGTTGCGATATAACTGAAAGGCTCAAGAGACCTCGTGTATCTGCAACACAAACAAAAACTTGTGAATGAGCAAACTCGATGCGGTGCAGAACAAACACGTCCCATCAACAAACAAAACATACAACACTCGTGAGCCGGTCGCGAACCAACCAGCATTATTGTGCCCGACTTTGACACCAGAATCCTAATCAGATGACCAATATATTTCATTACACTCAATGAAATTAATTAAAAAATATATACAGGGTGATTGATATAAGTGTTCCAGCTGTTTTATTCGAAAATTATAAGAGATATCCAAAAATCTTAAATTGTAACTACCATGGATATTTTATTTTAGACATTTTTTGTCTTGAAAAAAATTTTATTAAAAAACGGTTTATTTTATTACGGTTTATTACAAAAATACCGCCATTTTTCCAATATGGCTGCAAACTTTAATTTTTCTTATGGAACACCCTATATTTTACAATGTATTCCGGTATAAAATGTAATTTTAAGACAGTTTCATTTTTGTGCATTTTTCAATAAACCTAACCGTTTTCAAGATAATAATGGTGAAAGCTGTAAAATGTCGGCTTGAGGGCTGTTCTGTATGATGATGTGTTCATCATAAAACACAGAATGTTCTATAAGACAAATTTAAGTTGGCGGCCATATTGAAAAATGGCGGTATTTTTGTAATAAACCGAAATTAAAAAAATCCAATGTAGTTACAATTTTTCCCCATATCTCTTATAACTTTTGAATAAAACAGCTGGCACGCTTACACCGAAAACTTGCCCTCATGCCGACATTTTACAGCTTTAACCATTATTATCTTGAAAACGGTTAGGTTTATTGAAAAATGCACAAGAATAAAACTGTCTTAAAATTACATTTTATACCGGAATACATTGTAAAATGTAGGTTGTTCCATAAGAAAAATTAAAGTTTGCAGCCATATTGGAAAAATGGCGGGAAATTTATATTTTTCAAGACAACAAAAATTAAAAAAAACTATGGTCGTTACAATTTAAGATTTTTGGATATCTCTTATAATTTTCGAATAAAACAGCTGGCACACTTATATCAATCACCCTGTATATTTAGTATTTACTACCCTGTGGGGAATAGGTTAGATCATGGATGTGTCTAAAGGGAAAAATATTATTATATTAAATATTTGGTTTTAAAAATCATTTTCTGTGGGATACGATTTTTTTTCCTTATTTCAAAATGTTACATGGGTTTCGTAAAAGGTTATTCATTCTCGTTCTCTAAATTTGAGCTGAAAGCTTAAGTATATTTCCCACATTCCTTGCATGGAAAACGCCAAATTTCCGAATAATCATCCTGTAATTAAAAAAGGTTTTTGATACAAAGTTTAAAAAAAATTGTATCAAAAGCATATTTATAATACAATCAACAAATAAATGTTAAAATTATGTTTTTAAAATATAGTAGACTTTTGCGCTCGCACCTTCATAACTAATTTGTTTCATATCGCTTCTAAAATATATGTTTTAATATGTATTTGTTTAATATACTATTAAGTATGATTTTCAATTTACCATATGAAAGGGGCTAATCAATATAATGACAGATGATAGATGACTGTTACGGGTAACACCCTGTAATCAGCCGACCTCCAACTGATGAACTAGCAAAGGGCCGCCACTACCTTAACACGAGCAAGCGCAGTCAAGGATAGAAATATTTGTATTTTCTGAGTACTAAATAGATTTTTGAAACTAACCTATCCTTTACCAATTCCTTACGGTGGTTAGTTTGGAGAAATACCAACGAAAAGTATGGAAATGGGATTTCAAGAGAAATACAATTTTTATTTTCAAATAAACAAGTTGGTCATAGTAAAAGCTTTGTAAAAAGTTATCGATTGTTGACTTAAAATGATTATTCGCAAAGATATTTTAGTTACACAGTTACTGAAATAGTAACCTGTCCAATACCAGTTATTTTAAGCCAAGTAGCCTATAAATTAGACATGAGTGCAAGATGACTGTGGCGCGATCTTGTAAACCTGTTACTGACTAAAGCTGACTTGTTCGTTAGACAAAATTATTAATTACTAGCCCGACAGTCAATGATATGTCATTCAAGGTTAAGGAACCTATAGTTTAACTTTGAGTCCGAACCACTACCTCTGAATTACGAACTGGTCTTATTATGAGGATGGTATTTGTGGATTAACGTAGTACTCAATAGTGCGGACATTAAACCACACAAGAGAACACTATACCCATCGACCTGATTAGGCCTAATATTGATATATAGTGTTAATAATATTATAAACACACTCACACACACGTAAACATTTAAATTAGACACTCCATGCCGTCTCAACTTTAATAAGTTATATGATTGAAAGGTTTGTAATAAAAGGGTCTAGTAATTAGTTTTTACGAACTGGCACTATGTTTAAGCACTTTTCCACTGATTGAGCTATTAACTTGTTATCAAGTTGAGTTATAAAACAATTTACAAGGCTTATGTTTCTGGTGTTTTTTGATAGTTAACTTATGGTCTGTTAATCGATAGCTACATTTTTCAATAGCGTGGATTTATTAGTAACGGGACACAAACACAAATTAGATTTATTTAATGTAAATCATTCGCTGAGAGTTTAAAGTGAAAACACTATGAAAAAACCTAAAACACCTTAAATATGAACACTATATCCAAGTGAATACTATCACTTATTCGAACCTCGTCCCTGTATAATGGAGTGGGACCTGGTACAACCAAATTATTAATACAGAACATCCAGAGTGCAAGATAAAATCGTAGTACTGTATAATGTTTTATTCATTCCAGTTTATTTCAATATTTGGGTGATATACAGCTTTCTTTGATTAGTTATGTACTCCAATCTGCAACTAAAGCAGAAGATTTACTTTAAAAGCTCAGTATATAAAGTATAGTAGGGAACACTAGTTTCTAACGTACCTTTGTGTATGTTTATTATTTAGTTCTATAAGAATTCTTGAGTAAAAATAATTGTTACACTTTGCGGAGTGTTCTTTTTACAATAATCTTATTTTTATGGAATTTTTGAAAAACTAGCTAGAGTTCAAAGAAAACACAAATAACTCAGAGGTTGAACGAGTGGCAACACTGACATATCAGACGACAATGAGAGATGACGTCATCGGTCAAAGCTATCTCACTTCCGGTGAGTGTTCTTTTGTGCACGCTACTCTCCTGCAAACATTTAACTGCTACCATAGTTATTTTTGGAGTATAAAGTCAAATATTTTTAAATTAATTACCTTTTTAACTTATTTGATTAATTTATTAATTGATATTTAAAAATTGTTTTTACAGCTTTCTATGTAAAATTTGTTTAAACCCCATTAAAATAGTTCTGAACATGAGATTCAGCACTGACCGATTTTTCCACTAAATATTATAATAGAAATACTGTAGTTACGGAAAAAATATCTGTTCCCCTCATTGGTTTTTAGTTTAAATGTTAGTATTATGTTATTTCAAACGCCAACTTTTCATATTTAAAAGAACTTATTGAAATAAAACACGACAGTAGTTGAAGTGTGCCAGAGCAAGGGTCTTTATCAATATGGTCTTCATGTTAATTGGAAGAAACCCGGTAAAATGTTTCAGACGATGTATAGCAGCAAAGACCCAGTTGCGAGTGAAGTTGACTTGATTAGTCCATTTCACAGTTCGCCAATTGAAAGATTGATCTATAATAAAAGGAAAATAAGGATATTTTTGAATGCAAACGTAATGAAAGGGTTGAATTACGATTTAATCCATGTTTCAGGAAGCTAAGCTTAATGTGTTTCAAATGACTGACAGAGTTCGCTAGTGAAACTCAGACTTTATTATTTTCATCTATAATTTGCATTGACACGATTTAATATCAAAGTTTCTATTGCTATGTATTTATAGTTTTCTAACTTCTGCCTTCCTGTCTGTGTAAAGTACTGATAGTATAACATATATGAAACTTAATACAAGGCTGCAATTTGCCTTTATCCCCAGATTTTATTTTTCACTTTTATTAGCCTAAAAGTTATTTATCTATTTATAATGTACTACTGATGACTCAAAAGTATGAGTTTTAAATATCAAAAATAGTTTTTATGAAGATGAAGAAATCAAATATTTCTTATTTCTCATTAAACTTGGTGTGCAGCAAAAGACCACATAATCTAATAAAGTCCAATCAAAGATTTTGTGATTACCTCGGATACCCCCTTCTAAGGATGAATGTCCTGACTGTTTAATTTTTTTGTAGCAAAACGGTGTCTGAAAATTGGATTGATCTTGCACTAAATTTGGTACTTTTAAAGGTAAAAAGTAATTTCATTGATACTCTTCATTCTTTTCATCCATAATAATTTAATATCTAAAAACGAATATTATGGCAATACAAAACCCATTGTTTTTAAGGGTATGTTACACTATGCCAATCACTAATAACATTTTCTCGTGCAAATCAGTATTAGTTTAACATGCTAAGTGCTAACATGGAAACAATAAAATAACATAGTTATACTTTCTTAACGATGATGCGACAGTTGTATAAAATAGTTTATTTAAAATAATTTTGAAAATAGAAAAAAATATTTTCTGTTCAAAACTAAAGTTGACTTCAACGAAAAGTCTTTAAAAGTAATAAATCAAGTTTTTTAATGATTAAAAAGTTTCCGGAGAGTTTTAAAGATCAGTTAAAGTCCAAATTAAACTTTAACTATCTACAGCTCATTCCAATGTTATTTAGATTGTTTCGTTTCCAAATATTATCGTGAATATTAATAATATAATTTTTATTTTCAATTACTGTTACAATTATAGCTTAAACTTACGTTTTTGGAGATAAATCACTTACTATTACTTCTAAATAATCTTAGACGTTTATAATAATGCATTTATTACACAAATCAAACTCTGTTTCTTATTCATGTTGTTTTCTTGGCTCAATTTTCAAAAACATAAAGTTGTTATCTCAAATATTCCTACATTCTATCAGTTCATATCTATCAGGGGACACTGACGTGATTTAACCCTACGATTTTACATTTACATTTACGATTTACATTTTTTTGTTTTACATAAAATCGTGATGAAAAATGACCGCAATAAAAATTCAAATAACATAAATCCACCATCACCAATAATGAATTTCAAACAAAGAGTCTAGGTTATATCTAAAAATAGCTATTTAAAGAGTAAAAATATAATTTTATTTTTGCCAAGACTTAGTTGAATTTAGATTTTAAACACAACATCGTACCCTTCAGGTTTATCCTATCAGGAATTCTCACCAACCTTAAACGCATGACTTGTTCAAACATAACCTCAAATCCTAACATAAGCTAACATAAAGAGTAGGCCCTACAACTATGTAAACAATTAGAAGAACATACATTTGTTCAGTAAACAATCAACTTTAATCATGATCCCTCTATTAATATTTTAAAACTAGAATCCAAACTGAGCACTGTTTAAAACAGAAAGTGCAAAATCACTTCGTCAGTAATAAGAAAGTCTCTACTGGTGTCCATGACGAACGAAGTAGAACCAATCTGCGTTACCTACATTCATAAAAATGTCGATAACAATCGTTACCCCTTAACTGTCACTCCCCTACCTTATTTATTGGACTTTCTAATTGTTAAACATTGTTTTATCGAAGATTAAAGGTGAATGAGGTTGAACATTGGGTGAATTGAAGCTGAAGCGTTTAATTAGCCGCTAATTGAAAGTAAGCACAGAAAGAAACTCTGTTATTTGTGTTTGGTTTTATCTGGTCTATTACCCAGATATAGTGAGAAAACATTGGTTATTGGGCTGGAAAGTTTTACGGTTTTTAGAGGTCTACTATTTGATCTACCAGTTCACTTCACGAGCTAACAGGGCTATTTTTACTTAGATTCATAAAACTTAAAGATTTTAAGGTATTAAAAACAATACCAATATCAATTGTAAAATATTATTTCTTGGACATGTTTTTTTTAATTCACCCAGTGGCTATTTAGTGAGCATTTTCTACCACAGTATTTAAGGATGGAGCTAATTCAACCGTAAAAATTAAATGAAACTAACTCCAACTGCAGTTTCTGGAGACGAACATCGTCTACGGAAATTATGTAGATTGTGTATATTAATGTAGTCTGTACTCTATGATACATTGTACATTAAAGGTCCCAGGAACGAGCCTTGCAAGATATAATATTAGTAAATGATCTGTTCGTCACAATTTTGAACAAACTTAAAAAAACTTATTTAATTTAACCAACGACATAAATAACATAAATAACATATAAATCAAAATTACATAGATAGTTTAAATATTAAAAGTACTCTGTGTTTGTATTTTTTATTACTCGTTTCTTCCACCTTGCAACACTAGATCACCAGGGAGTTTATTATTTTTCTCAATAAAAATGAAAAATACTAATGTATTTCTATTTCATTTTCTATCGGTCGTAATATTTATCATAAACAATATTACAAAGGAAATATTTGTAGAATAAATTGACAAATGAGGACGCTACCGTTTGCATTGTTATTTCCTCCAGAGAGTTTACTAGGAAAGGTTGATTTCCCAAGACTGCAGTAACAAATAGCCAAAGGTCCTCTTTCCTCTGCAGTGGACAAAGTATTCATTTGTTTTCACAATGTACAATACAAATGCTTCGTTTTCTCTTACAGTGACGTCTAGACGTAGTCAAGGAAAATGCACGTTTAAAAGTAACGTGTAAGTAATATACAGCCCATAAGGCCATCCGACCGCCTTATAGACTCAATGTTAACCTAATGCATCATACCTCTCAAACTATAAGAGAAAACTACATCTTTTAAAACTTTATCGGTAAGTTTAGCTCATTGATTTTTCCTTAGGGAAAGTTATAATAATTAAATGAAAACAATTTTTCAAGTACAGGTACTAACAATTTTACTAAAATAAATCTTTAAATTTTCCCCGGCCTGGTATGTGAATTTTCAAAAACCCTTCCAAAAGGCACTAGTAATTACTCTGAAGAATTCACAAAACATTTTTAGTTATGCCCTTTATAGTTTTTTCTACAGGTTACATTAAACGTGTCAAAAGGCATATGGTTACTGAGCGGAAAAATCCATGAACGCACGTAAGCACAAATATTTTTCCCCAAAAGGAAAATATTTGTTTAATTCTTGGAGCTATATACAACGATATATAACAACCTCTTTACAACGGAAAACTGGACATTTCAAAGAATAATAATCAATAACAACCAAAATTTAGGTAAATGTTTGGATCGGATTACTCTATTTGTTATTAATATAATTTACAGTTGGGAATTGATAATGTAGAGTTTACTTTTAGAAGAAATATAAAATTGTATTCCAATTGAAATATAAAAAATGTAACCAACATAACTATAATCACAAAGCATAAAAGTTTCTTATTTGGTTGTAAAATGTTGTATATTAAATTTATTACAATTTTCATTGTTATACTATATCTAATTATTCAAAATATCATCAGTCTAATTTATAATCTTACTAGCTGACCACGCAAACTTCGTAACACCTGACATTAAATACGTGTTAACTTTAAGATTAGCCATATGCCACACAATCACAAAAATTTATTTTAAACTTATTTTGTACTTTAATTTGGTATTCAGGTCAGTTAATTTTTAAAGGGACTCAGAACACTAGATTGTTCTGTACTCAACATTCGATATTTCTTGTAATAGTTCCGTCCTTTGTAGGAGTAGTATAAATTGGTGTTAAAGAACGAGATGTTTATAATCATGATAAAATATTTACTTGAAATCGCAATCAAATAAATAAAAAAGCTAAATGTAGTACAATTTTGAAATATTTAAAATTAATTATCAATGTTTGGTTTTGAGTCTCTCTACACTTTTCGGAAAATTTAACGTTTTGATGAGGAACGGTTCAAACCTCGGTCTAGTCACTACCGAATGTCAACCTGTTGTTAGAAAGCACAATTAATTAATAGCCCAATGACAAATAGCAACTGGGTCTATGTTTTGTACATTAAGCTATTTAATCCAGGGACCTCCAGTTTTGAAGGCGGGTACTATAACCACTCTACCACGTAGTTAAACTAAAAATTATAGTGGTCAGTAAAACTATAAAAATATCGTCGAGTGGTTTTTTAAGAGCACAATACATTATTTTTGTTAGAAGCTGGTCATTTTTGGGTGTATAAAAATCTTCTACAAAATGTGTAGAAAAATGTAAAAAGTTCCATTATTTTGGGTTCTCTCTTTTCCCAAAGTAGATGAACAAAAATGCTTACTTTAGCGTTACAGTAAGACACACAGTCAGATAGAAATTTAGATAACACCCATTCGGAATTTTTAGGGCATAAAACTTACCAAAAAATATCATAATTCCAAGCAAAATACAGACTAAACTTTAATTCTTTACATGGATAAATAATTTTGTCAAGGTGAAAACAGAAATAGACGAAATCAACTCTAATCACAAGCTTAAAAGAGTTACGAGGAGACTTTTCCTCGTGTTAGAAGTCGCGGTAATCTGTTGTCAGCGGTGTAAGGCGGATAAGACTCCAGACGCTCGAGACCAAGGGCTCTTGTCTGAGGAGGAATACTCTGACTGTACGGTTTGGAGCCCCTCATACATCCGAGAATGGGAGGCTCTGATAATATTTGGGTTGAAGTTAAAACATAATCAAGACTTTACATCGGTATCATAACATTTTAATTTATATACTATTCATGTCGTTATCAAAGTAAGACTTAGGCCGGTTACAATTTTTTCCAAAGATAATTTCTGGGTTTCATTTTAAAAACCAGGCACATCGCTCTACCCGATGGGGTTTAGGGGGTATTCTTTGCACCATTAGAATTAACTCAAATTCAAAAAAGATTTGTATTTGAATCTTCGCTCTATGTCAAACGGCTACTAATAAAAGTGTACACACTAGAGAGCACTCCATGGTAGATACCGCTTCCATAACGTTTGAAGCTATTAGGTAAGTGGAAACAAACCAGCAATAATCACAGACCTTTTTGACATGCACTTTTTGAACACCTGCAACCCCCCTCTTCCCAAAATGGGGTATTTTAGGATTTTTTGATCTAGATTGATTAATTTAAGTTTAAATGAGTGACACCTGATTTTAAAATCCTTAAAATATAATGAAAAATATATATTAATGTAATGTATTTATCTCAACACAGCACCAAGAGATGGAGTTTTCAGTTTAGATAATTTTTATTGAACACAGGTATATGGAAATTCACTGAGGTTGTAGGTTCACTGTGACAGGTGTATTTTTTTCTCTGGAGAGAATATCTAGAAGAGAAACTAACAGTATTTTAACTAAAGTAAATTGAAACATTTAACGTAAGAAATAAAAACCAGCAATAGTTTTCGCTCGATGAACTGTTCAGTTCAGACAAAGACTTGCGCCAATCCCTCAAGGGTTTTCGATTCTCCCTATTCTTTCTTTTTCATTCAAGGAATCCATTTCGGTAATTCTAAGACTAAAACGTTATATCCTTTAAAAATATTCATAACTTTTTACCATTGTTGAAATAATAAAGAATTAGTTTTGATTTATTCTTTGAATTTCGAGTATATTAATAATTTTCAAACACATTTGTTCATAATGAAAAATATTTTACACATTCATATAACATAACGTTATATCCGATCGAATTTGTATGTAAAGCCATATTTTAAACCAATGGTATGTTTTAAAAATGATAAGTAGAACAGTCTACTGCATGCAAGATTGAGCAAAACTTAAGAGGTTATCAGGATATTAATTTATTAATACAATTATTAATAACTACTCTGTGAGTATATAAATGGATGTCTGATATTATAAGCGTGAGTTTATTATTGTTTTAATGTAACTTATCATTTAATATTGGAAAATAAAAAATATGAAGACGAATACTCTGGATTTTTTTAGAAAGAGTTATTATAACCTGTCCTTGGCCCAGTGTAAGAAAAATGCTATCAATATGTAGAGAAATTTATTAAGTTTACGTCTAGGGGGCCTAGGGTATGCTTTATATCCTCATAAAGTTTTATCCAAGTTTTAGACTTTCCCATGAAAAATATTTAATTTTCTACGTTTTAGAGTGGATTAGAATGGAAGTGTCAAAATAAATACTAAAATAATTAGTACTGTGTATATTGGGAGAATTACTTACCGAGATTAAGACTAGCTACATAGAGGATCTTATTTCATCAAAGACTAATTTATTCCACACTAATTTATAGGACACTTGGTATAAATTTCCTAAGTGCTATCTAAGGTATCACATTGCACTCTCTTGCCAGTAATCTAATTATTTTGCTCATACCATTGCTTACAGTTTTCAGAGAGCAGTATTAGAATAAATTAAGAAGAAAGCTATGTTTATCAGTACATTGTTTATGACTCCAACATTGTTAATTATATATTTAAATTATATTACCACCATATTTAATAAATCGTTGGAAACGTAAATATTTATATTCGTTAATTTAAGTTAGAAGCCAATGACATGCTGATGAAACTTGACATGAATGATTCATCTTTGTCGGAACATCAGGGATATTGACGCGACGTAAGGAGACTCATCTTTATGGTGATTTCCTATCTAGACTATTACAGATAAATGAGTTTTAAATTTAATAATATTTTTTCAATCAAAACTATATTTAGTTTTTTATATTTGAAACACTGTATGCTTTCAAACTCCTGTGTTTCTCACCAGTGTAATTCATTATTTTCTTCTCTTTAACTTCACATAATTACATTATTCAAATCATATTCCTAATAAACAGTATCACTAGACTGACACATACTTTCTCCCGTAAGTAAATTTAAAAATGACACCTGTAATGAAACTATCATATTCTATAAAGTTGATCTAAATATAATTTAATAATTTATTGTTTCACAAACAATCATACAATTTCTGAAAATGACAATCGAACAAAGTTAAATTAACTATTCGAATTTTATGGGATAAACCCCCACCAAGGGGGTGGGGGTTTATCATTCTTTTATGTAATATCATTCTTTTTTTAATGGTTTTTTGGGTGAAGAGGCCTTAAGCTGCAATGAGGAAGAAATTGTTTTTTAATATTCTCCAAAAGAATAACATTGGACCCTCTTAGGCTATGTACTGCGTTTATCATGGACAGTAAATTTAACTTTTCTCTGAAACCGTTAGTTGTAGACAAATAATTCAATGTATTAGTTTCTTTAGTTTTTAAAGCTGGTTTTAATATACTTTACCTTCATTGCTTTCGTGGAAAACTTAAACTATCTTAATCAAATCTTAATCAAAATCGTTAAAACTATTTTTGAGAAATTTGGATTTTTACGTTTTAAGGGTTTTTAGGGGTGAACTGCCCTTAAAATACACTGATCCGAAACCGCCTGCTTTCAACTTTAGTTATGACTATGGAAATTAATGTGTTCCTGGCTTAGCCTGGGTATATCAGCTGGAGATTTTTCTCACTAATTTAGTTACGATTTCTGTCACTAGTAGCGCTCAGCGCTAGTAGCTTTAACAATGCTACCAGTGAAGGTTGTAAAATGTGAAATCAGCTGTAAAAATATTGCTGTTGCCATTGTACCGGTACTGAGGAAATCAAATGGGCAACTAATATGATTAAAGTGTAATGAAAAATATTGTTCATAACTCGGTTTAAAAGTGTTATTCCGTGCCTTGGTCGAATTCAACGCTCGGTTAAACTTGTCGCAAGTTTAGGTCTAGTAATGGAATATACTACTACGTTAGTCTCATGATGTTAGCCTTCTGAATCAAACAGTTAAATGTTTAAATACCTTTCTGTCCTTATTACTCTGTGTTTTTTTCGCTACAGAAATTTCATCCCGCAGGGGTACTTCATCAGGCCTCAAGTTGGTGCAACGAACTTCGTCAATTAACATTATACATAAAATCTGAAGGAACCGAAACACGAAGCTCATTAATTGACACCTGAAGAATACCCCTGCGGGTTGAAACTGCTGTAGTGAAAAAAACTCAGAACAATAAGGGCCGCGTGACAGAAAAGTATGTAATCAATTAATTCATAAAGTATAAGTTAAGAGTTTCATATAATATACTGATATAGTAAATAGTAAGCCTATAGTTTTAATTAGTTTGAAATCGATGTAAACATACTAATATTGATTTTAATTTGACAGATGGTTCTTAAATTATTCTTCTCTGAAATTACTTTTAAAAATCACATGTTCAGTAAAATTTCAAAAAAATATGCTAATATCACTCATATCTAGGGTTTTTATAGATAATATCTTTATCAATATACGGCAAATAGGTCTTTTGGTCAGTTTGAAGGAAACAAAACAGTTTCCAATAGGTATACGATACCAATTAAAACACGTTTAATCTAGTGGGTGATCTAATTTTCACGGAAATGCCTTACAAAAATATTATGTTTGGAGTTACAGAAGGACATACAGTAAACTTGAATTGCCATTTTGGTTTTTTGTATGAATTGCAAAAATAACCCAAAAATAGCATAATTCCAAACAAATTATAGACTTAACTATAATTTCATTTAATGATGAATATAATTTTATAGATGCAATTAATATACAAAAACAAGTATTTATTGAAGTACAATTTTCCTCAGCATTGTTTGGTCAATATTTTCACCAGAGCCTAAAGTCAATTTCCTCAGGTAGTCATTCCCCTGTTGACAGAGTCAATTTACAAAATGTTGATGAAGTTAACACGGTGGAGGTAGGTTAACTCTCCCAGTCCTTACATTAGCATAGTAAAGTGAACTACGATAACTGGTAACTGACAAAGTAACTATGTTCTAAAACCAGTGGTAGATCAATACCATACTAAAAAATAATATAAACAATTTAACTTTAACATAGACATGTTTAAACTCTGGGGCAGGGATGGTTGTTAGCAATTTTCTAGACACAAAAAGTGGAACGGAAGTGGAACAAATGGTTATAAGAACAGCTGTTTAGTGGAATTAAAATATCTCTTCAGACAAAGCCATTGTGCGGGAAAAAGTGTGTATTTAAATTAACAAAACAATGTAAACAAAAACATGTGCTAATAATCATGTGATTTATTTAAAGATAGTTCAATGGAATATCAAACAGCCATGATCTAAGCTATTTCCGTCAGGAAAGTAAATAAAGTACAGAACTTAGCTAAGATTCTAAGATTCAAATCAACCCTTTGAGTTCTTTGAAAAATTTATGTCATTCGTGTAGTTAAACAATTACTCAATAATAAACAAGCACAAAAACAAACACACATTAACCGTTAATCGTAATTGAATGGCTCAATGATCCCGAAATTTGAGTTTATATGCATTGAGAAACTTTTCATCTATCAGTGGGTACAAATTACTCTGCAAAACTTGGCGATTAAACTGTTAAAATGAGCAAAACCACGGAGCCGAAACAAACACGCGTTCATCCAACAAGCCTCATCCCCTCTCCTCCAATTTGAACTTGAATAAACAATTAGGCCAACCTTTAAGTTATATATGTACATACTTTATTTATTAAACAGTGGGATTTATAATTTTAGTTGGTTGGCTCAACTGATGATGTTAATCCATTTGTAAAAAATATTATTTGAGGTTAAATTATAGAATATAATTAATTTTTACGTATATCTAAATGCTAAATCGTATAAACACAATAACTTAAAAAAGATTTCATGTAAAATATTTTTCCAGTCTTGGAAGAGTTGGTATAGGTTTATTTGGTTAAATGAACTGTAGTCGGAAACATAACGAACGTGCAACGGAAGTAAGATGGCGATGAGAAATGTCGTCATCTCTCTTTGTCAGCTGATATGCGGTTGTCGTCACCGTTCAACCATCGCATTGTCGCTGTTGCCCATTCCAATACAATAAAGTGGTGGGAAGTTTGATTTATTTAAAGGGGTAAGTTTTATTTATTTATTTAAAATCTTATATTATATACATTTTCTCGATCAAAATATGTCTCTGGCGTATAAAACCCCTAAACATATCATAGTTGCTTTTTATGTAACTCCACATGATAACAACTTTCTATAGCAAATACCCATTGTTGATATATTTTTTACGAGTGCAAAATGAGTCACATCCAACTTTTATATTATAACATACATCATAAATCTCGTGGCAATGGTCCAAGGTCACAAATTTCCATCCAACAGTATTTAATAATCTATTACATAAAAATAACACATATGTACAAATATATATATCTACAATTCAGGTATAACAGGGGCTAGGAAATAGATCTGTATTTAAATTGTATTAAAAAGCATTACATAAAAAATAAATAATGAACAAGTAATATCATTTTTCATGTATTTTGTTCAAAATTTTTTGTGTAGCCTATAACCACGTTCTCATTCTGTTAAAATGACTCTGGCGTAGTAAGACCTATAATCCAAGATGGCGGAGGTAGTCCAGCCTCTTCTCAGATCCAATGAGACAAGCTACCACATAGACAGTTTGACTCGACATCGCATGTTTGCTTGACTAAACGCCAAGCACTACACAAAGCACAAACACTTAACCCTCGTCGTGACCTATTTCGTCAGCCGTGCTGTCATCTATGAGCTGAAGGTGGATCTACCTCACAGTAGTTCAATGTATAGCCGCCAGAGAATGCTTGAAACATCAATTATTATGCGCTTGGCGACTGTGGTCCAGTAGTCAAAGCAGTCACTGACGAGTAAAACGTCGGACGTCAATTGCAAGTACTCCGGTTCGATTCCGTATCATGAACAATCCCAACTTGAATTATTAGTATTCGTTCGATTCATGGTCGTAGTTTAAATAATTTATATATTTTAATAAATTCATTAACCCCTAAAAACAATCAAACTAGTTTATTAATTGCTAACTAATAATAATATAATTTAACATTACTAAATTATATAAAATTGAGTTATAAAGTTTAAAATCAATTTTTTTCTATTAATATATTCAACCTTTAGTTAATATTGAAAAATGTTTTTCGAATAACTTTAAAAGCCATTTTAACTCATAATACGGTCACTGTGCAACTTTAACTCTTAAACAGTTACTTATTACTTAGCTGTTACTGGAGCAAAACTTGGTTGAAACTTGTTTATGGATCATTAACAACACTTGAGAATTGTTTGTCATATTATGTTTGACACAAAATCCTTGCATTGCTTAAGCTTCATACAAGGGGTTTGTAGGATTAAGTTTATTTGCATTTAAAAAGTGCTATCTAAATTCTCAACTACGTCTCTTGTCTTCACTATTTATGTGAAAACGAATGAAACTCTGTCGAGTATATAAATTGAATTTCCCCCTTGGAACTGCCGGATAAAACCTAGCCTCAGTCAAGGGTCAATTTGGGCTGTAAACAGAACCTAGCCTTACTCAAGGTCCTAGTTGGGCTGTAAATCCACTGTATGACGAGTACAAGCAGGTAAAATAAAGATCGACCTCTTTACTAGACCTTACGCGGACTCATCCCTTACCTTGAACATGTTGGACTCGAGAAATACCTCAGCAAAATATTAATAGTTACATCCATACGTCTTTAAAAGCGTTAAATTTATATTAATAACATAAATAACTATGATTAAGCCCATTCTATGAAATTTATGAGGTAAGATAGTTATTATTATGAAAAATATGATTGTAAATCCGCAGAAATGAAAATTTAAATACCCCTGTCACAGCAGACCTGAGTACTCAGCAAATTTTCAAATTAAAAATAATATATAAATAACAGGTTTTATCAATACACTTAAATAATAGAGTTTGGCTATTCCCCATAAAACTAGCATGGGAAAGAGTAAACAGGTTTGCTGCTGAGATGGAGCACTCAAAGTAGTCATTTTTACCATAAACTATTTCTATTTAGACCACATACCAAGTTTTATCAATATAGGTCCATAAATAAAGGAGTTTGCATACTCTCCAAAAGATTAACATAGGAAAGAGTATGCAAGTTTTCTGCAATGATGAACGCATAAATTAAGATTTTAAGCATAAATGTATATGGATCCCAACCACATGAAGCAAAATGCCAAGTTTCATCCAAAAATATAGGTTAATAAGTGAAATACTAATTTTTCTATATCCTCCATATGATTAAAATTGGATCTCCAAAATTAAACGTACTGTGTTTTGTACCATTGGAGATACAACAAAACTTTGACGTACTTTGCCGAGTAGTTATTTAAGCTAATTATAATGGTAAAAGATAAAATTTTTCTAAATGACCAGTGAAAAACTCAAAACAAACTCAATTTTTGTGTACAAACTCCCCCAAACTAAACTTGACCATAGGATATTTATTTGGTTGAAGTACATCCTATTGATTGAAATTTATTATCTTATTTATTCTATTTTTTACGTTTGTTGCTAGACGTTAAGTAGTATTTTTTATTTCATTTAAAAAACTTATCATAATTATTTGTAATTTGTTTTTATTGTTTAAAATTGTTCGGTTTGTAATATTCCTTACACATGTAAATAATGTTTAACACTAAATATATTTCGTTTATACAAAGTAGATAGTGTAAAATGTAGAGTGTAATGTTTCTTTTCCAAGGAAACCCCAAAATAACTGCAGTAGGCCTATCTCTTATATCACTAGATGACATCCAATTTAAAAGTTTTCAAACCCTTTCCGATTCTCGAACACCTAGCACGGTCTGAACACAAACGAACACCTCGCCGTCTCTTCGTTATTCACGAAGTTGAAGTGTTTGTTGTTAGTTATTCAGTCGAAGTTTGTTCCGTAAAATGTAAGTTTGTTACGCAGCCATTTCCAAAGTCACACAGTCTAGTTTCCAAATTGTTTTGTTAGGTAGTGTATAGGGAAAGTACTCGGATCGAATTCAGAGTTACCTTCGTTGTTCATGTGTTTCTAACTATGTTATAGCTTTTAGAGAGGTATGTTCTCAACTGTTGATTAAATTAACATAATGGATGAACAACTAGTGAAAGTTAATTTAAGTCTCATTAATTTGTAGTTTAAACCATGATTTGTTTTTTATTTATTATAAGTATTGCATTAGTAATTTTAATGAGCAACAATGGTTTTCGTTTTGTGAAGTTGTATTACACTTTCTGGCTGAGGCTATATGTCGTGGTTTTGCTGTTTTAGAAAAACTATAAGCATTTTAAATAATACTTGATTAACCTTTTTAATATTTAGTATTTAAGCTCCAAACATTAGGTAGGACAACAAAGCTGTTAAATGTATTATTATACGAGAATCAAGGTGCATCCCCATAAAGTTTTCCTTAGCTGAGAAAAGTGGTTAAATTGAAAATAAAGGTTAAATTAGAAAATTAACTTAAATACTGATCAAAAAACTGAATAGACTTACAAAAACTTAAACTCGAATACTTTTTAAATACTATTTTTAAATTACTATTGAGTCAAAAGGGTAGAATTAAAATTATCTCAAAAGAAGTGACGGTTGGCAATAAAAAAGATACGTATCGGAAATGTTACAATACAGCCTTTCACAATAAAAGTTGACTTTATCCTCTGCTCGTCAGATTTTCATATTCTTTCTTGACATTGCATTTTTATCTTACAACAGTAAACGTGAAAGGTCTTCAAAGACCTTTCATTAAGAAATTCATGCAGACCCTAGTCGGCATTTGAAATCAGGATACTACTCAGGATAAGAACTTGAGAATTAATCTTCACTTTTACTTCCATTAAACTATATTGAGCCAAAACAAGATACTTTACTAACTTATTTGTTGACAGGATTGGCCTGAGAAAACCTGTTCTAACTAATACAACTGTGGAGTTCTGTCCCTTGCCAATGGCACATTGCTTTCTTTAATGCAAATAAAATTTCATGATTTCGATAGTATCATTTTTCATTCTATAAAATTCCTATTTTTTTAGCAAAATATCACATTTAATGTAAACAAAACCCTTTGTGAGGTCCAATGTTTTACATTTGACTTTCAGTTGACGTTTTTTTAAACGAGATATGTTGAGCATCGCCATCGAGAAACAGACACACAAAATCTACATTTGCTCAACATCTGATTGACAACTATTACGGATTGCATGACAATAGTTATTAAGTGTTACTTTACTGTCAAAAAACCAAAGTTACAAAGCAAAAACCAAGATATTAATAGATTCGTTTTAAATTCAAAGACAGTTCAGATTATATTTTATACGCTCTTCTCCATGGTGAAAACCTGACTTGTAGTCAGGTTTTCACTTTCACTTTCAACTTATTCCCTGGCCAGTGATAACACAGATAACAGGACTTGTTTGTAGCTTTCCTCACAATTTGTTCTTGATGGAGTAGAGTTGGAGACGGATGTATAATTTTAATTAATGTTTATAACTGTTATGTGTGAATACCTTTTAAATACTATTTTTAAATTCCTATTGAGTCAAAAGGGTACAATTAAAATTATCTCAAAAGAAGTGACGGTTGGCAATAAAAAAGATACGTATCGGAAATGTTACAATACAGCCTTTCACAATAAAAGTTGACTTTATCCTCTGCTCGTCAGATTTTCATATTCTTTCTTGACATTGCATTTTTATCTTACAACAGTAAACGTGAAAGGTCTTCAAAGACCTTTCATTAAGAAATTCATGCAGACCCTAGTCGGCATTTGAAATTAGGATACTACTCAGGATAAGAACTTGAGAATTAATCTTCACTTTTACTTCCATTAAACTATATTGAGCCAAAACAAGATACTTTACTAACTTATTTGTTGACAGGATTGGCCTGAGAAAACCTGTTCTAACTAATACAACTGTGGAGTTCTGTCCCTTGCCAATGGCATATTGCTTTCTATAATGCAAATAAGATTTCATGATTTCGATAGTATCATTTTTCATTCTATAAAATTCCTATTTTTTTAGCAAAATATCACATTTAATGTAAACAAAACCCTTTGTGAGGTCCAATGTTTTACATTTGACTTTCAGTTGACGTTTTTTTAAACGAGATATGTAGAGCATCGCCATCGAGAAACAGACACACAAAATCTACATTTGCTCAACATCTGATTGACATCTATCACGGATTGCATGACAATAGTTATTAAGTGTTACTTTACTGTCAAAAAACCAGAGTTACAAAGCAAAAACCAAGATATTAACAGATTCGTTTTAAATTCAACCTGACTTGTAGTCAGGTTTTCACTTTCACTTTCAACGTATTCCCTGGCCAGTGATAACACAGATAACAGGACTTGTTTGTAGCTTTCCTCACAATCTGTTCTTGATGGAGTAGAGTTGGAGACGGATGTATAATTTTAATTAATGTTTATAATTGTTATGTGTTATGTTTGGTTTATTTATAACCAAGCTAAACCAACGGATATTTCTAATTAGAATCGTTTGACAAAGGCGTAAGCCATAACATGCAACGAAATATATATATAATATAACTGCAGACTGTGGTATTATTATCTTTTTACAATCTAACTATTGAAAATGGTCAAGGCAATTAATTTTGTTTATCAAATCATCTATTCAACTTATATGATTTGCGTTCATGCGAGAGCAAATTAAGTAAATTATAAAATGCGTGTGTCTGCATATATTTCAACAATACAGATTGTATTAAAGTGGGATTGCGGAATTGGTACAGTTCGGAATTGGTGCAGTCCGGAACTCAAGCAGCTCATACCCCGAAAGGCTGCCATCTTCCACGCCCTCCGGCCAATGGCAACGCATCAACTTTGGCTATCCTGCAGTGATACCAACCCAAAGCAAGTGTGACCAAAGAAATTCGATGATTTCATGTAATGAATTCTCAATTGCTCCAGTTCCGGTCTGAACCAGTTCCGTGTACTCATAAAAGTCTGAAACAAATATAAATGTTCTATAATAGTTACAACTTATTTTCAAACGGATATTTTTGTTTAATACCTACAACGGATTTTTAAATGTCACGCTTTAACATAATACATACCGTAATTGAACATGATGTTCTGTAACATCATGAGGAAATCAAACATTTCATATTGATACTTCTTGATACGGCATTTTACTTCAGATCATATTTGTCAAAATGGCTGTTTTAGTTTGTTACCTCGATTGAAGTATACTTTACAAAAACTTTGAAAATGCCTAATATTGTTTCACTTCTGTATAATTTACTCTGTAGTACGTCACCTTTATGAAGTAAACTTAGTACGGCAATGTTACAATAATTACTTACCTCTATTTATAAAAAAATAATGTATAGTTCATCCATGGGGTTTATTTAGAGCCATAAAGTGAATCTTCATATAAAAGAGCCGACGTATTTTTCGACTTAGCAAATATTTTATTCAAAGCAGAACCGGAAACGGAAACTCTTTCAGTTTCAATGCTGTGAAATCTGTACAGTAACAACCTAGTCACAACTTAATTCAGCTATTTCATTTTATTGTACTTTTTATTTTTACAATAAAAACTTAAAACTTAAATTTAAAACTATATATTGGAACATTTTTTATTTAAAATGAAGTTTACTATGTTTTTATTTTAATTTTAAATACATATATTTTGCATACTTTACTTCATATATATTTTTTATAATTTAAATTAAAAACCCCTCGTATTTACCTATACAGTTCACTAGAGTCCCAGTGATCTGGACCCCGGTAATCCGAACGTCCGGCTAATCCGAACTACCTGATAAAGAAAAGGTTACAGAGTTTAAATTAAAAACGAAGCAATATAATCTGAATTACATCACTTTAATCTACAGCATGATATCACTAACTATACAGTACTACGTACAAGTTACGTACAGTTAAATACAATAACTTACTTTTATGAACATAAGAAACCAGTTATCGTATTTTGACGTAACAGAGAACCCCTGTCAGTAATGCAAAGTTGTGCCATCGTCTCATAAACATCAAGTATGCGGATGTAGCAGTATACTGTTGCTCTAGATAGCGTAGGGCGATGTCTAGCTACACACACAGTACTGTACATCACAATAGACTTGATTCTCAGGGCCCGACTCTGTATCATCGCTTTCCGGCAAACCACTTTCCGAATTTTTAAAATTTTATAAATTTGAGTTCATCAATGACCAACAATGACCGCTTTCGCGTAAAATAGGCCTAAAGGTGGCATTTTTATCATTGGTTGTTTACATGTGTCAATGTGTGTGTCGTGTTTTAATTTTTAATGACGAGTTCATAACAGATAAAACGTCCCTGCAAGAGAACTTGGTGAAAACATGTAGTGGACACATCTCTATGTGATGAGACGAAGGTTAATTTATCTGCACAGTTCAGGTCTAAAATAATTTGTTTTATTAGTACTTTAATTGCAACTATACACTGAATTTCCGGATAATACTTGATAATCTTAACAGGGTTCGGTCCTAATAAGTTCGGATTAACGGGACTCTGGTGTACTTTGCCTGGCCATATAGACTAATTATTGATCCGTGGGCAAGATGTGGCAGAATAGGGGTGAGCCAACTTATTACGTAATACTTAATACTTTTAACTGAAATGGCAACCTACCCAGTAGGTATTTTAAGCCAAGTGTTATCATTGAATCAATAATTATTGTTATCATTGAATTTACATACTACGTATGTAAAGTATGTAATTTATTAGTACTATCTATGACTGGGACGGTGGAGTGTCTTGTAATCCAACTACTTTAAGGTCACGAACTGTGGATAGTTGTGAGCGATGGTCGGTGGGTGTAGTGTTCTCTTGTGTGGATTAACGTCCGCACTATTGAATACTGCGTTAATTCACAAATACCATCCTCATAATTAATTCAAAGGCAGTATTTCGGAATCCACGTTGAACTGGGTGTTCCCTAGATAATATCACATAGATCGTTGTGTTATCAAACAGTTCTGTCTAAGAAATATGTCAGCGTTGGTCAGTAGCAATACTACATAATCGCACCACAATCCTCTTACAATCTCATATCTCATTCATACCTGGTCGTGGACAGGTTGCCATTTCAGTACAGTAACTAACTAACAAAATTATAGCATGTGATTTTCTCCATAAAGTTTGAAACTACAGTAATGCATATCAGTACGAAATAAAAAAATGAAAAACGCATCCCTATTAAAATTTTTAAGAGATAACACGCGAAAATGGTTTTCTAAATGTTCAGTAAAATATACGTACACACACAAAAATATTATTCACAGTAAATATGACAGTAAACTTTCATCAAATACAAATGGATTAAAAGTGCCTTTAGTTAACTGTCACAAACAGTCTAGAAAATATGAGGTGGTCGTTTAAAACACATTAGGTCTTCTCTCCGAATAGCTCAACTTAGTCTTAATATTACTCTAAATATTTGACATTTTATTAATTTTTGCAATTAATATTCAACAAACGATGAAAATATCCTTGATGATTTGTCCTTTAATGAAATCATTAAAATAGGTAATGCATTTAAAAATAGTACAATTGTTCAGACTACATGAACAGACGTAAAACAAAATCTATAAAAATATTATAAACTTGTAATTTTTAATCTCTTACTAAGAAATTTATTTTGTTTTATTTTAATTAACAAAAAACTTATTTAACTAATTTAATTTCCATTTAGAGTCTTAAAATCTTCCTTCCATGTAAATGGAATAACAATAAGGGTACACTTCTCCCACCAAATTATAAGTTCGTTACCAAAATAGTTATCCTTGATTAAATATTTGGGCTTCATAAAAGGTCAAATTATGATTATATTTAAGAGGGCTGCTTCTTGTGTCCTAGATGTTGCCTTTACAGCAATGAAGATAATAAATATGTGGTGGTTTGCACCACTTTATGTAATGAGAAACCAATTCGGTTGATGGAATATCTTGAAGGCCGTGTCGCATCTTAAAATTTTTGCAGCTCTCGCTCTTTTCCGTGTGAGGCTCCAAAAAAATAGTGCCCCAAAATGACATCTCCGGGAATGCAGATTAGGACGCCGTATCTACTAAAATAGCTTTTGACGTGTTTAATTCCCAACACGTTCCATTTGGCATTCACCATAGTACCATTTTAATTAAACTATAGTACCGTATTGATATGCATCCACATACAGTAACATGAAACACAGCATTAGTCTTTTCAATACTCACACAAACCCTTACGCATAGCAATACATACTTCATAAACCACACCCTTTCCACTCACTACATCAGTACACATCATATACAAAATAGGTGACGTCGTCCTGTAATCCAGCTACTTGGAGGTCACGAATTGTGGATAGTTGTGAGAGATGGTCGGTGCATGTAGTGTTCTATTGTGTGGATTATCGTCCGCACTATTGAACACTACGTTAATACGCAATGGCAATCCTCATAATTAAATCACTACGTAATTCAGAGGATTGTAGGTCCCTTGGATGTCATCGGCTGTTGGGCTATTAATTAACAGTCCTGTCTAAGGAATATGTCAGCCTTAGTACTGACTAAGCTACAGTAATGAGAACATGCTTAAAACTTGTTATAAAGTTTTAGCTTAACTAAAACATTAATATGAAAGCAATTTGTCCATTGAAACATGACTACAAGATCGCGCCACAATCATCCTACAATAATTTCTCATTCATACTTGGCTTAAAATACCTACCTGGATAGGTTACCATTTCAATAATCTAATATAAAATGTAATCTAATAGATTTCAATTACTATCACCTACGAGTAGTGGATTTTTTACAAAATATTAAACACACGTCTTCAATAAACAAAAAAATATCCGGTCACGTGATTAATGACGTCACTCCAGTTATACTTTTTGTACCTCGCAAATTACTACCCTCCTCCCAAAGCCTAGAGATGGCTTGTCAAAACACTTTTTACAACCGAATATTTTTCAGTGATTGTAATAATGTCGTATAAGTAAACATTTCTAATTTCTGTTTATTCTTGTTCACAGTGCATTGTGCGTTTGATAACAGTATTTTTTTAACCATGTCTTTCCTGGGGAAATCCGACCAGTTGAGTTAGCATGAAAGCTAGACAGCTAATTGTGCTAGCTTGAAAGCAGGTTGATTAGAAAGCTGCATGATCCTTGGGTAAACTTTGTTCGATCAGACAATCTGTTGATAATTGAACAAACATATGGGCAGTGACGTCCAATCCATTGAACACCACCCATCATTGAAATGAAACACAAACAACTACTCATGTGACGAGATTTTACCACTTCTGTTGTCCAGTGCGGCAGCTGTTTTCTAAATGACGAATGTAACACGTATATTGTAACAATAGTAGAAATAGCAATTTGGTTTTGTTTCTTCTGTAAACTCAAAATCACAGAGGAATTAAAAATTATTGATCTAACTCAATACCTCAAATCATGTAAAGATGTTTTAAGCATTTTTTTCATCTGTGTAAACTATAATTTTATGTGGAATAATATTGTTGCGAATATCGATGTATATAGAATGAGGCTCTTGTGATATTCGCATTGTAATACATAGAAGGTTTGTAAATTACGTATTATACTGAAATAATAACAAACCCAGGAAGGTATTTTAAGAGTTTTCTTCTTCACCTTTGTTTTAAAAAGGCAAGTAGCCTGCCGCCAGACGGCCGGATTTTGACCGCCGTTTTTCATCAGATTTTCTTGAAACTTGGAAACAATGTAGTTGAATAGTTATATTAATGCCCTCATACCTCAAAAACTAGTAAATGAGAAAGCAATTAGTTTCAGCGGTGTTTAAAAGTGTCTCAATTTTCGTTATTTTTAAGATTTATTTTTACTCACACAATCGATTTATTTCGGCTATATCAGAGCACTAAGATAAAAAAAGCACAAACAATGTTTTAACGTTATATCTTTACTCATTTCATCTGGAGCAAGGGACAACCGAGGCATGTTTTTCGTGTATCTGCAAGGGTGAATTAAGACTTAAAAATTTAACGTGCCAAAGTTAAGAGGCTTTCATGTTAAGCCAATTGGGTTTTCAGTGAGGCTCGATTTATTTAAAACAAGATGAAAACATAATATTTTAACGAAATAAACAGTTGCTATTATTGATCATGGTATTTAACCCATTGGGGTCCAAAGATGCCTGGTGTAACAGAACGCTTAGTTACTATAAAACATACTCTAGCGGCAAAAAATTGAACTCCTCGAGATATTTCCAAGATTAGATCATAGGGGGCAGCACGGAATGTAGATTATAAACTTCTTGATATATGTCACTGCCTGATTGGTTACGTTAGTCGTCGAACACAGGTGGTTCTTTTCTTGAAACATCAAAAATAAACGGTACCAGTGGACTGACACATACTTTCTCCCTTAAGTAAATTTAAAAAGACAATCTGTAATAAAACTATCATGTTCTACAAAGTTATTCTAAATATCATTTAATAATTTATTGTTCAAATTGTATGGGGGGAAGCCCCCACCCCGGTAATACCAAGCTTTTTTGAGCTGGTTTTGTTCGGTGATTTGACCTTACACTTCATACCAAGTTTCATGGAAAACGGTTGGAAAGTAAGGAAGAAATTGATTTTTTTATTTTTTCCATAAGAATAACATTGGGCGCTTTCAGACAACGTACTGCGTTTATCGTGGACAGTAAATTTAACTTTTCTCTGGAACCGTTAGTCGTAGACAAATAATTCAAAATACTAATTTGTTTAGTTTTTTAAGCTGGTTTCAATGGTACCAGTTAAGTTATACTTTACTTTTATTGTTTTCGCTGAAAATTTAAAAATTTGATTTTTTTGACATTTAAAAGCCCATAGCTTTTGAACCGTCATTTTTACAGACATGCGGGTGGTGTCAAATTATTTAGTACTCTGTGAACTATAAACTATTAAATTTTAATCAAAATCGTTAGAGCCATTTTTGAGAAAATTGGATTTTTCACGTTTTTTAAGGGTTTTTAGGGGTGAACTACCCTTAAAAATCAAAAATTCAAAAAAATGAAAAAACGCCTGGGGATACGGTGACTATATATATACATGCCAAATTTCATCTAAATCGGACAAACGGGGTAGGCTGTGGCACTATACACATCCAGACACACACACACACACACACACACACACACACACACACACACACACACACAGATACACGGACGGACAGACATCACGCCAAAACCCACTTTTTTGGATTCAGGGGACCCCAAAACGGATATATCCACCCTCAACTCAAATTCGAAAATTTTGACGAAAACAATACTTTCTCCATATACTGATGTATAAGGGGAGAAAGTAAAAAGAAAAGTTGGCCCTGAAAGGGTCAATCCCATTCTCTCAGGTCTGTATTTGACATGATCACGAGTAAATGCTCTGAACCATTTCACTCACATGATCCTATTCATATGGTTCAGACATCTTATATATTTAAATCCATTTCTTACTTGAGAAATGAAGGAAATGAAACCCTTTTAAGGATTTGTGTTCTCTCTTTGTGTGGATTTATTTTCACCCTGTAACAAACAACATCTAATTCATATTGACAGCATGGTTTCAAAATCATTGGATATAAAGTCAAGCTGGCATATCTTCTAAATTCATACTGCAGGTTAAGGTAGTCAAAGATTTTATAACATATAAATAAAATTGGTTCGTATTAAAAAATGAACTTCATTGTATAACATTACACAAAAACAAACAAAATATGCGACGGTTGTCAAAGGTTTGATAGATTAGCATTAAGAATTTTCTATGACTGTGTTATTCGGAGCAAAATACGTAATAATATGACTAAATATTTACCTGAAACCAAAACAAGATAATTAAATAAGTAAATAAAATACCCCCGTCACTGCAGTCCCGTGTACCCAACGAATTTACAGGTCAATAATATGCCAATAATAATATATGACAAATCTGATTAACATCTGTTGATAAATAAGAGGGTTAGTCTATTCTCCTAAAGATTAACATGGGAAAAGAATGCATGTTTGTTGCTTTGAGGAATACTGAAAGTAGGCATTTTTACCATAAACCATTTTTATTTTTACCATTTACCAAGTTTCATCTAAATTTGCCCAGAAATAAAGGAGTTTACCTATTCTCCATAAGATTAACACGGATAAACAGTATGTAGGTTAGCTGTCATGATAAATACGTAAACTATGATTTTTAAGAATAAATGGATGGATCTCAACATACAAAGCAGGATACCAAGCTTCGTCAAAAAATATAGATTTATAAAATTGGAATATTAATGTTTCCTTATCCTCCAAAAGTTTAACATTTGAGCCTCTAGAATACAATGTAGCTATACGTTTGAGCTAATTCTGTTTGTAAAATAATAAATATAAAATATTTGAAAATTGCATATGAAAAATGAAAATAAAACAATTTGGGGTGGTACAAAACAACCCCAAACTACCCGTTCCGATTGACCGACATATTTATGAAATCGTCCGAGTAAGTTTAGCAATACACAACTCTACAAAATTCGGTCTCGATCGGACCATTTTTCCGAGAGTTATCGTGTTCTCAGACACATTATGTACCCTGGGTGTCCAGCCTAAAGTTTTCAAATAGCTAACTTTTTATTTATGTCTGACAGTAAACCTCTTATGGGGTATCCTATATATTTTCCATACTGATTTTAGGTATATATTTAAATCGTTGACATTTTCCATCATTTTTCCAATTTGGTAGACATTTTTGTTTTTTCTCTAGAGCATTTTTAAGCTTCAATTGAACTGTAACAAGGAGCCGATGTGCAATTATCATTGTTGCACAGCCTTACGAACACTTGATTATTGAGGTTCCAGTGAAGTTAAAATGTAAAAAGTGCTCTAGAGTCTGATTGGTTGGGTTTTTAAAAAAATAGCAATAAATACTTTTTTAATTGCGTTTCCCATCTAAAATCATAATAAAATACGGATTGCTCCGTAAGAAAAAAGTTGCCCCCCATGTAAGAAAAATGATGGGGAATTTCAAATATGTTAATGCTTATTTAAAATCAGAATGAAAATATAAATGGGATCTCCCTTAAGAAGCTTAGTGTCAGACATTAAATAAAAAAAGTTACATATTGGAAAACTTTAGGCTGAAAACCCGGTACAGGCTACATATATTCTTTGTATATATATTTTTAATTATAAACGACTATTATTGTTTTTGTCTCTAGGTACATCAAAACAAAAAAGTTACATGGTCCCGGGCTTAGGTTTTGTCATGAGACATAAGGTAGGCTAATAGCTTCTACCCTATGGGAAATTCACTACAGAGGAAAAATAAATTCTGGGTTCCATTATTTTGTAGACCCTCATTAATTTTAAATTAGACAAATGAGATTAGATTAAAAAGTGTAATTATAAAATAATCATAATTATTAGGCATAGTAAAATTTGGTTTACACTAAGATAACATAATATATTACAATTTTTAAATTTGTATACTAAAATCAACCATAATATACTAATTAGGGTTTTGAGATCCTATTACTTTATTTCAATAGGTTGTGGGTCAGTTTAAAGTAAACAAAATCCTTCTACATTAGGTATAAAGTAATAAAAATACGTTTAAAAATTAGTATTTATTGGGTACGCCTATTTTCACGTAGAATCGTTACAAACATAAATATAGATGAAATTGTGTAAAACGAAATGAAAATAAGGTTATTTTAATAAAAAGAATACATTGGTTACAAAATTACACAATAATGTGAAAAGCTCCCTACATAGGCTTCCCCAATATCCTGAGATAAGATCCTCAGATGGATGATGAAATATTGTGATTAGAAAATAAAACCGGAATTAGTTTCAAATTATCTTATTTGGATCTCAGTTTAGTGTTTTTTAAACAACATTTTCAAAATGTGTTATTTGGTTCTCAGTTGAATTTTTTTAAACTACAACCTTACCAAAATATCTTACTTTTTCAGAGTTGAGTGTTTTTTAGTAAAATTTTTTGCAAAACATCTTATTTGTTTCACAGTTGAGTGTTTTATAAACTAAAATCTTTTAAAATTATCTCATTTTGTTCTCAGCTAAGTGTATTTAATTAAAATAGTTTCAAAACGTCTTATTTGGTCCTCAGTGGAGTATGAGTTTCTTGAAATTCGACCTGAACTCACCTAGCACGCGGGAGATGGAGCTAATTTGCTACACGAGCCGCAAAGGTGGCAAAGTTTGGTGTAACCCGCGACTCTGGTCCCTCAGGAATGTGCCAGCTCGTCTCATTAACACCACGGAATACATAAATTACCTCATATCTTATTTCACTTCTTCATTTAGACGTAGTATACAAGTATATTGTTTTCTGTAACGTCATACTTACAGCTATATGTTCTTTTCCTGATTTCAATTAATGATCTACCTGGGAGTGTCGCTGTGAAATCTGTTATTTATGCACATGACACAACCTTGATGGCTGCCCACAAAGATATTAACACCCTTAGCCTGATTACCAACGAGACAATTACTGCAGCAATGAATTGGTTCTCTGCTAATAAACTTTTGTGCAATAAGGAAAACACACAAAATATTCATATAAGCTTGACACATAAAATTGATGAACATAAAGCAGTTAAATTGTTGGGATTCCATATAGTTTCAACATTAAATTTGGAAAAAACATATTGAAATTATTTGAAAAAAATTTCTAGAGTACCTTTTTTTGTGGAAATTGAAGGAATTTATCAGTGATAAATATTTAAAAGCCACTTATTTTGCTTTTTTCAATCTCACATATCTTATGGAATATTGCTATGGGGACACTCATCCCATGTTCATAAAATTTTATTATTACAAAAAAAGTTATACGCACAATCTGTGGGGCTGGGCCTCTGGATCACTGTCGTCTTTAAATCTAAAACCAGATGTTTATGTGATGCATTGTATTTGCCCACTGAGAAATAAAATCAATTAAACAACCAACTGAGCCCATAAAAAACCTTCGTAGTAGTTAAAATCATACAAAAAATCTTAACTTGAATTTAGGAAACAAAAAATAATTTATTAGTCATCTGAAAATTTTTTTATGTAATAATAACATACATAAGTTGTATTTTAAATAAAAAATAAAACAAATCCATGAAATAATTTTCTAGACAAAAATAATATCATAGAAAAACAGGTCCAAAATTCATGAAAATTGAAACTAAATTTCTAGTTTACTCTGGTAAATTAAAGATCTCAGTTCTATATAACTTAGGAAATAAAGAGCGAGAAATTTACAGTGAAAAATAGTAATGAGCTCGAAGAAAGGCAGGAATGGGTTGGCTATTTACAGGGAAGGAAATTACCGAAAAGATTAATGAACACTCTGTTTTCTCTTTTGAGCACTAAAACTGAAACAGTGTAACATAAAAACGGAGGAAGGTTCACAGTAATAGGTAATATGAAGTTAGATCAAGCTACTTTAGTAAATTTATTCATGAGCCAATACAAATACATTTTTTTATTTCCGTATTCTAATAGTTTCAATTAATTATTAAAGTATTTTTAAAGTTTTGAATGCGTTTAATTTGGTTTTTAGATGAATAATCACAAGTGTATTAAAAGTGTGTGTGAGTGTGTGTGTGGGGGGCGCTAAGTGAAAATAATTTCCAACCGGTTGAAAATACTTTCAAATAATTTATCATCTTTGTTAAACTCTTTTCCTGCAGGCTCAAACTATTTATCGGTATCATTTCCACAAAAAGAAAGTTTTGATGCTTTCAACTATTTAAAACTGCAAATGGCAGACGGGTTATGGTATACACAAGATATTGTAAAATTGAAATCTAAATTATTAGAAAATTTAAATAATATAAAATAATATAAGGAGACGCTCCCTTAAAATAAAACTTTTATTTTTCACCTTAAAATATAAACATGCATAGCTGATAACTAATAACTAAAAATAGTTTAGATTTTACCATATCTAAAACCACCACCTTTCGAGGGGGTGGTTTTAGATTTAAAGAAAACCAGACTAGATCGTGGAAAATAGGTTCTCAAGATCCAGGGATAAACTCGATCAACAACGGTATTTAAACTCTCCCCCGATACGATAATATAAGGAGAAAGTATTATTTTGTCAGAATTTTCGAATTTGAGTTTCTGGTGGCTATATCCATTTTAGTGCCCCTCAATCAAAAACGGTTGTTTTTAGAGTGATGTTTATGTGTGGGGGGATGTGCAGAAGCCTGGAGACGAGACCATTGCTCCAATTTTCACGAAATTCGGTATGTAGGTAGGGGTTTAATAATCATCGATACCTCGGACACATTTTTTATGTTTTTTAGTTTTATTTTTAAGGGTATATATTTTAAGGTTAAGTTCATTTTAAAACTATGACGTTTAATAATGCCCCAGTCATAGCAAACCTGCGTACTCAGTGAATTTCTAAATCAATAATATAATAATAATATATGTAAAGTTTTATCATTATCTGTCTATAAATAAAAGAGCCTATTCTCTATATAATTAACATGAGAAAAGAGTATGCAGGTTAGCTGCCATAGTAAACACATAAACTATGATTTTTAAACATAAATGGACGAATCTCAACCACATTAAGCTAAATATCAACTTTCATTCAAAAATAATACGTTGATAAGTGACATACATTAATTTTTCCTTAATCTCCATAAGATTAACATTGGAGCCCCAAAATATAACGTACTGTTTTTAGATTTGTTATATCTTGCTAACCCTTGGAGATAGAGCAAAACTTTAAGGAATTAAATCGTGTAGTTTTTAAGCTGTACAACCCCCCCTACAACTACCCGTTCCGATTAACATAAGCGTGTGGATTACGAACTCGTCCGAGCAAATGTAGGAATACACGTCTCTACCAAATTTGGTCTTGAACGGACCATTTTTACGAGAGTTATCGTGTTCGGTGGGTTTCGTTACGTATTGTGACCTTACACTGCATACAGGTACCAAGTTTCTTGAAAAAAGGTTGAAAAAATATTTGTATTTACTTAACTATGGGAAATAGATTAGATTACGGAAGTGTCTAAAATAAATGTTTTCAGTTCATCTAAACAGCTGTTCTTATTACCAATCAGTAACCTCATTAACCAAATGACGTCACTGTTTCAAATTTTGGTCTCGCAAACTGCCTAAAGCCCCACTCCAGACATATCCATGTCAAAAAGGAGGAAACATTATTTCTTTATTATTCTACATAAGAATAACATTGGGCGCTATCAGACAACGTAAAGTAATGAGCTGACCATGGATAGGGAATTCAACATTTCTCTGGAACCGTTAGTCGTTGGCTAATCATTCAAAACACTAATTTGTTTAGTTTTGTTGAACTGGTTTTAATTTTAATAGTCAAATTAAAAAAAATTTCACATTTAAAAGCCCGTAACTTTTGACATGACAATTAGGGCACGGGTGGTGCAATATTATTTGGGACCTTAATATTTATAAACCATAAAATTTTATCAAAATCGTTAAAGGGGATTTTGAGAAATTTGCGTTTTTCACAATTTCTAAGGGGTTTAAAGGTAAAATAACCCTGGAGTACCAAATTTCATCAAAATCAAACGATCATTATGGTCCCGGGGTTTGTACACAGACAGACAGAATCAGATATCAGTGCCGAACCTATATTTTTATTAAAAATTAGGCCTCAAAACATATATATCCACTTTCAACTCAAATTCTAAAATGTTGACGAAAACAATACTTTCTCCATATACTATTATTAGGGGGAGAAATTAAAACTATACTTTCCACATATCAGAAGAGCAGCTAAACCAGTCACCTTTATTGTGACATAAAACGTCAAGAAAGCTGAGATACATACATTTTACATAAAGAGCAGGGAACAGTAAACCCCGTGTGCTCCGTGGGTCGCATAGTTACGAGCTCTAGGTTTATTGTAACTGTGTGTACCTGAGGTGCAAGTCAAACTCCTTAATACATTTTGACTTTAACAAAGCGTCTAAGTGCTCAACAGTTTATTACAACTTGAGAGATCTACCACTTACTGGACTTGACTTGATTCCATGACTACTCTGCAACAATGAAGTAAATATTTTCGATATAAAAGGCCAAACTAAAAATTTTCCGAATTTAATCAATAATATAATAATAATTATAAGATTATTAAAATCTTCATAAACATGAGAATCATTTGCCTATTCTCCATAAGATTAACATGGAAAGAGTGTGCAGGTTTGTGCTGTGAGGATAACAGAAAGTAGGCATTTATACCAAAAAATTTTATTTTTAAATTTATACCAACTTTTATCACATCTGTCCATAAATAAAGGAGTTTGCCTATTCTCTATATGATTATTATGGGAAAAGAGTATGCAGGTTTGCTGCCATGATAAAAACATAAACTATGATTTTTAAGCATAAATGGATAGATCTCAACCACATGAAGCTAAATTCAAGTTTTATCCAAAAATATTCATTAATATGGGAAATATTAATTTTTTTTCCCTATAATGAGTAATGGAGCCCCACAATACATCGTACTGTGTTTAGATTATTTTAATATCTCGGTAACCGTTGGAGATAGAGAAAAACTTTAAGGAACTTAATTGTGTAGTTTTTTAAGCTGATTCCAATGGTGAAATATAAAATTAGAATATTTAAAAACTACATGTGAAAAACGCAAAAAACATTTTTACAAAACCCCCCCAAACTACTGTTCCCATTGATCGATATGTATACGAACTCTCACATTTGTAGGAATACACGTCTCTACCAAATTTGGTCTGACCGGACCATTTTTTCATTATCGTGCTAACAGACACAATTATATATATACATATATATATATATAAAATATAAATTTAACGACTATTGTTTTTATGCGTAAGAAGTACATGGTGGCTTAACTTTTGATACCTACGTAAATAGCTTCTACATATAAACAACGTAAAATCCACATCACAGGCATTTAAAACATTGTTCGTTCACCGAGCACCTTGGTATCATTTCTCCTCATAGTCACTTTTCCTTTAATTGTCTTAATATCTTTATTTCCAATTAATTTCAAAATTCCTCCTTAGTTAGTTTACGTTCGCTTTATTTACAGTTGGTAAGGAGGTAGAGGATAAAACAATGGTATTACTTTGACTAACATTGAACTAGTTCAGCTTCAAGAGTAAGAGGGTTTTGTCAATTTGTATTAGCTGATTTGATCTATTTTGATTGCTAGAGACGAAAGGCTTTGTCTCAACCACGATAGCGTTAAATTGTGTTTCAAATTATGACAAGTCTATAACGGATAGAACGCGTCTGCGTTGTTACTTGAGAATGCCGTTCAGGCGAAACACGAATTGGAAAAAAATGTTATGAACTGGGAAGACGCAAATATTTAATAAATTAGTCCTATTTTTTTATTGTAGCACCTTAACCGATAACTTAATGCTTACTTTAATCCGGGTCTCTGGAGGACCCAGAAAATTGTTCACTGATGACAACTTAACATGTATTTAAATTAATCCAAATCAAATCCTCATACAACCATCCGGAGTGCTATTTCATTATATATTTCACGAAATTATAAAATTCAAAAAATTCCACAGAATAAGTCTAAACATACTTGTGCACTAATTGAAAAATTAAAATATTTTCATCTGATTAAAACTTGTGAATATTTCCATTTAATAAAAAACATTTTACTTACCTACTCCTAAACTTACTAATAATGTTTAATTAGTTTATAAGTATTGTAATAACCCTGCACAAATAGTATACAGGTAGTTTCAAGATGAAATGAATTTGCAGCCTATATTAAATTTTTTTTTAATTTTTACAATCAACAATTAATTTTTAGATTTGATTTCTGTATGTTTTATGTCATGATTTGAATTACGTTTGAGTTGTTTCGCCTGACTTTTACCAAATCCTTAATTGCATAGATTTTACTTTAATTCTTTAAATATAAGCATCGTGTTAATTTTACCAGCTTGTACTGATTAACATCTTTCTCTGGAGTCCGCTTTTGTGAAGGATGATTAGTTCTTGAGTTTGTCCCAATTCACGAAGTGATATTTTGCGAAATCTTAGCTAATTCTTCGACTTTTTCCCCTTTATCACGCCATTTAATTATTAGGAACTTATTCTTAAAACATAAAATAATCCAACTCCGTTTTTCTAAATGTCTAAAACAAGTTTCACTCCGATGAAAACAGCTAATGCTCTATACTCTAAGACAAAAGTGCATTGCTTCTCATAAAGGATTGAGACTGACTAAAATAAAATTCGTTATATAGCCTCTGAAGTTATTTTAAGTTCCACTGGACGTAGCACTAACCACAGCAATACCCAAAAATAAATACAAAATCAAAACGCAACTATTTATTTTTTTATACCTGTCCTCTTTTTTCTCACGAATTTACTATTATCTTATTATTTTGAGACAGGGGCCTCAACTTATTTGTTAAGAAGTAAAAGAGTAAAGTTGAAGTAAGTAAAAGAATAACTAGGAAGATAACTAAAGATTTTCACTGTTATAATTTTTAAATTAAAACCAGCAAAACATAGCTACTCCCTCTAACAAAGATTTAAAAAAAATCCAAAATCCAAAATAAATTCTTTGGTTTGTAATATTCCCAAGAAACACGCCTGCTAGACCAGTAGGTACGTTCGTCTTTGTGAGTGTCGACCTTCGCGTCTGTCCCGGTACTGTGATGTTGCCATCATTTAAAAAAGTAAAAAAAGCAAAAAAATGTCCCTATTGGAAACTAAGACGGAATATACAACAGATGCTGTACACCTTATTATTATTGTCTTGCATACATTAATACACGTAAACCTGCACTTATATGGTTATCGTAAATAAGCCCAAAAATTTAGGTATTATTAACTGTTGCTATTTAAACCTTTGTAATAAAAGTCATTGAATCCATATTACAAGAACATTTATTAGTTCCGATTTAGCATCTTCGGAGGCCCCTTTTGGTCAGGTAGAGCCCCGGATTTTTCGGCGATTGCCGACCAGCCGACTCGCCTGGCCAGACCGCCCCTGATGGCTTCCTTAACATATGTGTGGACTAACGGTTTCCCCAAAGGATTGGATCATACGATAATAACTATAATACTAATAATGTGGCCATTATATACAATGCTAAGCGCATTCTAAGGTAGGCTCACTTACTAGTTGTTGGAACTAAGAAATATAAGAACCTCTTGGTTCTTGGTAAAGAAATCTAGGAACAAATAAAAGATACAGATACAGACACAGTGAAAAGATACAGTGTGTCTTTTCCAACACAGCCTAGGCTCAAGATGGATCCCTAAAAGCTTCACTGTATTGGCTGTTGGAGTATTAAGACGGCTAGAAGTAAACAGAATTTCAATAATTGTCTTTTAACCATTGAGACTAATGCTTATGGGCCCTTCACCATTAGTCGATCATGAATCGTATTAGAAAATGCCATCCAGTTTACGCTTCAACACACCAGAACACACCAGAAATAAAAATAAATTACGCATTAAACAGTATAACTAAGTGCCTCACAAAAAATCTGGTTCATCGGTCGATTAAACTATATAATTCAGTTCCTCCTTACTTAAAATCTTTAATTGTCTTCAGTTGCATTTAAGAAAACTATTAAACGTGTATTATTAAGTGAATGTTTAAAATCCAATTTTTATAACATAAATTGGAATCTTTATTGTTAATTTGAAGTTAAATAAGGCTGATTATGTTCATTGTATACCATTCTGTATTATGTTCCATGTTCTATGATGTAGGCTGTTATTAATGTTATTGTCTTTATGACTATGTTGACAAAGTCATGTAAACTTGAAGTATTGAATGACCAATAAAATCTGTTGTCTATTCGAAAGGTCTCAACACTTTTTTCAACAACAGAGAGGACCAAATCATCCGAATAAAAATAAGATTGTGTAAGAACATTACGAACCAAATGGTCTTTAACATAAATAATGAAGAATGAGGTGCCTAAAAGTCAGAGTCCCGCGGTACTCCGTGCTTGGCCAACTTAAAACTAGACGTGACACCATTCACTTGGACTGCCTGAAGTCTACCACTGAGGTAGAATTCGATGAGGGATAGACTTGGATTTTAGACAGCTTTTTAAGAAAGTTTGTCCAGGAGTACGGAGCGGGACACAGTCCTACACTACAGTTCGGTCATCTGTGTAGTGCATAAAGCAACTCTCGTCTATTCTTTAGAACAATTTGAGCTATTAAGCATATTGTCATTAGTCAATAAAATAAATTATTTATGCTGAATCCATTTAATATTCATCATACAGTACTAGTTAATAAAAGTTAGATTTAACTTAGCTATGTTGGTAGCTCTGACTTTGTCGTCTGTTAAAACAGTAAAGACGAACGGAGTAGTGGAGTGCGAGTAAGTGGGTTTTGGAATGGAACACGTTGAAAATATTGTAGGAGTAAGCAGTATGTTGTTCATTTATGAAGTTGGTACTGTTTTTCCGTGTTTTTATCTAAATTATTTTCCATTTTAATACCTAGAAAGAGTGTAGAAGGTAATTTTACCTTAACTTTAAGTTATCGTATCCTTCTTAAGTATAATCAAATAACACTCGTTTTAATATCTAACCTTACTGATATCTTAAACCTATGGTAAAAGTGGATGAAATAATATCCTTGACTCCTACCTCATTCAACTTTGACAGTTTTTAACATGGATATGTCTTAGCTCTGGGGGGGGGGTGTTAGCAATTTGTAAGATGAAAATTTGAACCGCCATATGGCTATAACGAAAACTGTTTAGAGGAACTGTAAACATTCCTTTTGACATATCCATTATCGAACCTATTTCTCACAGGAAAATGAATACAATTTTTACAGATGTTTGACATCTGAAGGCGAAGCACTCAAAATTTGGTTGGGCATTATGGAAGTTGAATCTAAGACTTCTCATAACTCAGTCCAAGGCGTTAACTATTAGGCTACTCAAATGTCTTTAAGAGGTGTTCAAAAGATAGGCATAATACAGTGCAACTCGTTTATTGCGGCCTCGGCCATAACGTCAACTCGGATATAACGTCATTTATTTTTAGGTCCTGCCAAACTATATGTATTTACATAGGAAAAACCTCGGATATATCGTCAGTAAATTCTCAAACCTCATATATAACGTCAAGAAAATCGGGCCGAGATTAAGGCAACATATAGCTAAATAGAGAAAGTTCGGTCGGTGGTGCAACGTGAGGGCTGCGGCTATTGTTTAGCTACATTCTATTTTTAGAAACGGCATTTTGTTGCTGTCTTACCGCAAACCACCCCAACCCCCTCCCCTACCCTATATCTGCTGTCGCCGGTCATCAAGGTCAGTGTCAGTGACTCACGTCGCATCAAAGCACTGTGATGCCGTTCGTACGTACCTTCAATTCGTGTAGATATCGTTAGTTCAGTGTATGTCTTTTACAGTTTGTTTTTCGTTATTTTAATTTACGAATACAGTATTGAAAAATAATGGCAAGTGTTAAGAGAAAGGTTTTGCTGAAGAAAAGGTGTGAGTTATAAGAGCGTGTGAGGAGGGCCGTATGATAGCAAACGTGTGTTCGGGCTTGTTTTTTAAAATCGAACCAACAGTTGAATTCACCAAGCCGAACTTTTTTCGATTTTTTATATAGTAGCGTAGTCAGTCAGTCATAAACAAAAACTTACGGTGTATTTCAAATTACCTTCATTAAATGTCGTAATTTCATGTAAAAAATGTGTTTCCCTATTTTTCCTCGGTTTTAAATTAAAATTATGTAACCTCTTTTATAGCGTCATTAATTGTGTGGTCCCTTCAATGACGTTATAACCAAGTTCCACTGTATAACTAAATTAAACCTAAATTATTAGGTATTGATATTGACACTAAACAAATGTCCATTTCACTGTAAAAAATGTGTCAAAGACAATATTGCCAAAACTGATCTACTAATAATGGGTTAATGTTCCAATTTTGGCAATTTAAACGCTGAGTGCCAAGCGGTGTGTTTACATCGCAACACAATTCTAACTTGTTGCGGATTTTCGGTATTAGTCACTTGGTAAGGTTCTAATGGCTATTTTGATTCTACTTCCAACATAATTAGAAATTTTCAGTGTTTAAACAAAACATTTCCTCAGTGTTTTTCAAATGAATCATGACATTCTGAAACTATTCATACTACCTAGGTGATTTAGAGTGACATTTAGAGTAAGTTTAAGAATCAGAAAATAGTGGGGTAGGTAATTTGATATGCATCAGGGTGATGATTTTTGAAGTTGAAGGAATAACAGTGGACATTGGCTTCTCAAAGAACTAGGCCACATCTATTCTTCTAAAACTAAATCTAAATACTTTTAAAGTAGTGAGTGTTTTTTTAACTTTTTGTCATATATGTTATTAGTTGTGGATACTTTTCTTGATCTGTTTATAAGCTTAGGCTATTATTTTGTTAAACATTTAGGCCTATACCAGTAATTGACTTGCATTTAATGTAATGCAAGTCAAAGTGTTTTGCTTATTTTCTTAAGTCAAAGTTAGTGAAGAGGTGATGATCGATGAGTTCATTGTAAAAAAATGTTGATTGTAAATAAATTAAACTTGGTGCCTTATTACATATTGTTTAACACTCCGGTGCTCGCGTGGTATATTGAAACATGAGCGGTCGCGTGGAGTGCCATTGCACTCTACCTGTTTTTGTTGTTTTTCTTAATTAGTATTAATTATCTTGGCGATGTATTGACATTTTATGTTAAATAGACACATATAAATTAACACATATTTTGATGTGATTGGTGATGTTATAAAACACATAATTTAGACAAAAAAAAATATTTTGTAAATTTGACAATACAATAAATAAATATTGCTGCATAGAAAAACTATTTTAAAAATGGTTACGAATAATTATTTAAACAACATAATATTATGTATTTCAAGTTCATCAGGGTCTTCATCACCAATGACACTCTCATTATCATCTTCCGTTTTAACTAGCCAACACCATAACCATTCTTGGTTGTCCGTTGTTCATTCATTACTTAATACCTGCACACACTATAAGTTTTTATATGAAAATAATGTTAACTACGTGAAATAAAATCTACAACATTATGTCACTCAGTGGAAAAAACGGAACACGGATAATCGTGTGGAGTGCACCTGCAGGTGCACTCCATGTATTGGAGTGCACTCCAAAACTGCGGCACTACGGGAAAAAATCAAAATCAAAAATCTTTTAGCCCAAATTGGTTGCTGTCACTATACTGACAGGTTCCAGGGGTGTCAGAGAGAAGGTAGATGACTGGTCAAGGTCACATGTGCTGTCAACTGCGTTTTATGAACAAAATAACATGACTGCAGTGCCACCGCACTACGGCTAGCACAGGAGTGTTAATAATAAACATCAAGTTATTTTTCCCCATCACTGAGAAGGTTGTAATTACCTGGTTCATAAATTTTTCCAGCTCAAGGTTTTCATATTATTTATACCTTAGCATTGCGGGTGTTACATGAAGTGGAGCTCGCTGATGATGAGTCATTTGGGATGAAAAGTAGTCTTAGAAAAATATTTTTGTTTGTGAAGTTTAATAATTTGCCACCTTCTCGAAGAAAATATTTCACTCATGGAATAGTAGTTTAAATAACTGTTCTGACCATAGAATTTAATTTTTTGAGTTCATCCAAGAAATTACCTCACTCTATATCACACAATATTTGATTTCAAATTTCAGAAAACTGGCAAATCCTTCGTATGACATTCTTCATGCTCGTGGCTTGCCTTTGTTCTTCAATATTGCACAGGTACATTCTTGGTTTTTAACTGATGGGTTATAGATAATATCTATTTCCACATAACCTTTTAACATTTTTGTTATGTTGTAACCTAAATAGTTTTTGTTAAACCTGTTATGTTGTCGTACCTTAAGTAAGGTATGCTAAAAAACCAAACCATCAAAATATTATTAAAGAAAACATGCAATTAATCGAAAGTAACCGAAATCATTATATAAAGCTGCCGCGTCTTTCTAGCCTACGGCCGGCTGCGCCTATTCATCTGCTGACTCATCTTTCTCACACTCGTTCATTGGCCTCTATATTTAGCCGCCTCGTCCTCAAAGGGTTACCAACCATTGTACAACTCAAATTACATAAAATTTACTACTTTAATAAGTAGCAGGAAACAGTGATTGTATTTTTTGCTTGACAGTTATTACTTGCTCTTAAACCAATAAAATTCCCCAGTAAATTTCTTGACCATAATGTATTGTCAAATTTCAGCCATAGCCTGTCCAAAAGTACCGGGAAGTAGCTAGTTGTTCTTAATCAGGTATAAAACTTTCTTAACCTTGGAATAAGAGGTCCTTTAGTTGCCATCGGCTGTTGGGCTATTAATTAACAGTCCTGTCTAAAGGAACATGTCAGCCTTAGTCAGTAACAAGACTACAAGATCGCGCCACAATCATCTTACATTCAATCCTCATTCATACTTGGCTTAAAATACCTACCTTGTGGTATGGTTGCCATTTCAAATAATCTAATCTAATCTATTGCTTAAGCATTGCTTTTTAATTACTTTATATATGTGGATATATAGTGAGTGGAAAATATATACCTATAAACTATTACTCACTTTATGTATTGCTGAAATACTGCAATAAATATTTTATTCACATCCAGCCCTGTTGTAATTTTTTATTTCTCCTTTTTTCCAGATATCATTCCTTGGAAAAATCATTCTTATCCAATGTGCCAGTGTTATCTTCTAAATTAAAAACACATTTCTTGCTAAAAGTAAAGCTTTATGAGATTAATTTACTATGTTTAACAGAATTTCATTGCCTATCTATGTTATATGTTATGTCTTATCTATTTTGTTCTGCTAGAGGAAACAGGCATATTGATTTTCATTTATTACACATGTCAATTTTGTTTTACTAACTTGATTCATGTTTACATATCAAGTTTAGTCCATAATTTTTAAGTTATTTTATCTGCCAATTTTGCTTACATAATTGTATATTTTTCATGTGTTTATTTATCTGACTAACCAGTATAATCAATAAGACTGTTAAACCTCTGGCCAAAGAGTCCTTTTCAGGACTATTGCATGTATCGAAATAAAAAACCTGTAAAACCTGCTTTGATGAGTATATATTACACCTATACCTTACCAATGTTTTAAAAAGTTACACAGCAAGGTTACCCTTAGATGGCAATTTTATGCCGAGGGTTGACATGCTAGTGAAGGCTTCATGATCTTGATATATCATCAAAAAGCTTTTTCTTAGGTTTCTGGTGGCTATTGGCAAAAAGATAATATGGTTTTTAACGCCCCGTTGCCAGATATTTGTTTTTGATCTGTTTTAAAATATTTGTCTGTTAGTAGGTGCTTCTCCTAGCAAAATATCTCAATATGGCAAAGGATTCAAAGTGGAGGAGCAAAAAGGAGCCAGAAATCATTGATTTGGCGAGTGATGATGAAGACATTGAAGATGCCAGTGTTGTGGTTATAGACCTAGATGAAACTCACTGTTCCAGTACAGAACAAAAAAGAAAATTTCAAATTTCTGAAGTTGTGATTATCGATGATGAATGTGTTATAGACCCAAACGGAAAAAGGAATTCAGTTTTAGATCAAGTGTCTAAATCGGTTGATAACACATCAAAAGAGACCTCACTGGGTATAAAAGTAGGTAATTTTACAAACCTAGATGAAACCCGAGATAACATTCTTAACACGAAAGGGAGAGAAATTTTGCGTCCCATTCCAGCATCTTTGAAAACTGGAGGCACTGTTTTAGAGTGTTTGGTTGATCATATAGATGAAGATTCTTCAGCAAAGAACTTGGTCGAATCAAACGGTTTGATTTACTCAAATCAAAATTCATCCAAATCATCATCTAACAGTAACAACACTGGTGATGTAAATAAATATTCAAATAAACAAAATAAGAAAAGAAATCGAGGTGTAGAAAAAGATTCCAAAGATTTAGAACTTGTAGAAATTTTAGATGATGACTTAAACGATTACATCATCATCGATGATTCTATAAAAATTAAAAGTTCTAGCCTTATATCTGGAACTGATGTCAGTGATGGTGACAAAAGTACAGATAGAATAGAGAACGTAGAGCCTTCAAAAAAGAAGTCTAAGATGTCATATCAGCGGCCAGCTCATCTGTTCACTCCCTTGACGAAGCCAAACCCTGCCATCCCTTCCAAAAACACAATTGCCGTCACCAACATTTATAATCCAAATGCAGGCTCGTCAGAAAAGCGGACTGGTCTACGCCCGATTGTCATTGATGGGAATAATGTTGCTCTTAGGTAAATGCTTTCTGTATTTATGTTACATTTTCAAACATGCTTAGATGGAATAGATTTTGATTAGCCTATACTTAGTCTTCATAAAAAGGAGAAGTTTATGCTTAGTTCAGCAGATAAAGCTTCTAATACATTGTTTGTGCTTATCACAATTTTGTGAATTTAAGTGTTGGTTTGGTAATTTTGACTGTGGTACATTTTTTACCTAAAAGTAGTTGGTTGGAAATGGTTCTTGACGTTTCTAGGATAAAAATTTGATGAAAATTTAAAGTATTGGCACACCGAAGGGAAAACTTGCTGCCAATCTCCTTACTCTTACCAAACCCAACCATTTCTTTTTATATTTTATACCCTTTCAATGTCCAGTAAAGCCTAATTGTTAGAATCAAAAATATACTGCATGAAGGTTTCAGGCAGAATATCCTTACTAACCAAACTTAAAGTGTGGAATAAATGCTTTCATAAAGTGGCAGGGCTACGCTGACTACAAATTTTCAGTTCTTAACCTTTGGTTGTTGTGGAAGGTTGGCCATGTCACAGTGTTTGTTAGAGATGTGACCAACAGATTAGTCTCATCTTGCAAACACCAGGTTGAGAACTGCTGGGTTAGAAAATAAAAGGGAAAAGCAGACAAGTTCATGGTTTTGAAATAGCTTCCTCTTTATGGAATGAGGTAACATATTGATATTAAGGATTTTTTTTCAAACTGAATAAGTGTCAATGCGTTTAAAAGTATTTTGTGATTAAATTTATTTACACCAGGTTTCTAAAACACATGAATCATTTCTAGTATTTTACGTGTTAATTTGTCTCTATTATTCTTATTTCTGTTATTCTTTAAATGTCTCTGTTTTAGTTAGAGTTAATTTTATGAACTACTTTTCTCTTTGGTGGCTTTTCTCATTCATCACAAATGCAAGTTTTTACCCTACTAAACACATTGTGTTACTTCATCTACAGCAGTTTCCAATAGGTTTTCAGTATTTTACAAACTATTTAACTGACAAACTTGGATGTTATGAACATGTTTGACAGACATGGGAAGGGCTCTTTCTCCCTGAAAGGCTTAAAGATCTGCGTCAACTTTTTTGAAAAACGTGGTCACCGCCAGATCAAGGTGTTTATCCCGCACTATCGGAGGAACCGAACGACACATGACGAGCTGAATAAGATGGAGCAAGATGGCCTTGTGGTTATAACACCTAGTAGAAAAGTCAACGGGAAGGTTGTCGCATCTTATGATGACAGGTGACTTCGTTTAGTTCTTTTTGGTACGTCAACTGATCGGCTGGACTGAACAGCTGATAGGTTGAAACTCCCTTTTAATTGTTATTGTGTTCACTTAAACTGTTTTGTGATCATTTACAACATTAGGTCCGATATGTTCTGTCCTTTTTATTGGTTTCTTTTTAAATGTCCATATCTAACAGTATTATGCTACATTCAATTCTAAATAAAAGAATGTGTCCTTCATACTTTTGGAAAAGAAGTAAAACTGTTGCTACACAGTACCTACTTAAATTTAATAATGCTTCCACCTAAGCTGGACTAATTTGTGTACCAGTGAAACACAAGAGTCCTTTCATCAGCTGTAAATGTAAATGAGTAAATGTTTTCCTAATTGGATGACTCCTTGAGACAATATCAAACAAATAAACTAGATCGCATGTAGCATGCTGATGTGAAGGAAGCGAATTTCCATCTTCCAATTTCTATAGCACTAATAAATAATACAGTCTAAATAAAATATAAAACTAAATTATTTAGGTTTTATTTTATTAAAATATAACCAAAATACACATTGTAAAGATGTATATCAAATTATTTTTATAATTACAATGACTTTTATCACAACAACAAAAATAATAGGGAAGCTATTATATCCAATTGCTTATTCTTCATAACAATAACATGGGGAATGAGGAGGTAGTTCTACTGTCTTAATAAACAACCAAATTTTGATTTCCAGCATATATTATTAGATTTTAAATTTATGAACTACATAAAATTTTTGACTGTCGTTCTGTGTGTGTGAGACAGCAGCACGACAGTGCAAGCCAGGCGAACCCCACCCCCTGATTCTGTCTGTGACTAACTGTATGTACTACCATACAGCACTCTGCGGAGTTATGTTAGGTTGGTTATTGATATTTTTAAATTAATGTACTGTATTTTTAATTTTGACGAAACCAAATTCCATAACCAACCTAATAGCGCACAGAGATGGAATACTGTGTAAGTGGTGTTGTATACAAAAGTACTGCTTTTTCTAGTGATTTTTATTGATCCAAATTTCTGTATTATTTATTTTGATTTATTTAATTTAATCGACACATTATGTTTTCTTTTTACGCTTATGCATCGATACATTAACAGGTATATAGTCCAATACGCAGCTGAGTTTGGCGGAGTCATTGTCTCCACAGATAATTATAGAGATTTGCTTCAAGAGAACTCTAGCTGGAGAGAAACTATTGAAAAAAGGTAAGTTTTGTTGAATATTCTCACCACGAACCATGAATAGTTATGAGCCATGGTCAATGGATATGGTATTCTCTGGTGTGGATTGATCTTCTATAATAATTATGGAATGCTAAAATCATCAGGAAAGACCATCCTCATAACTATACCAGTTTTTAATTTCGAGGCAAAAGTGTTTCAGATTCCATGTTAAACTGTAGATTTCATAGATGCTATACAAACACATAAAAAACATATAAAATACACATTTTAAGTACACACAATCAAAATCATTTATTTACATTCCAAAAATGCAAAAAAAAACATAAAAATACACTATTTTCCATTTAAGTACAAACAGCTGATAATTATCCTACGTTCCTCCCCACTTAATTTAGAGTTTTAAAAACTAGTTATTTTGTCTTATTCAGGTTCCGGTTGTATTTTCCATTGAGGCGGATCGTTTGCACCCTCTCTTCTCATAACTAATGAGCATGCTTCATTTCTTCCCAAATTAAAATCGTATAAGATAATTCTTTCATACTTCTAGATTTGGAAAAAATCTTATTAGTTTTGACTTTATTAATATTAAAATTAAGTTTGTGTTTACATATTTCAACAAGTTGAAGTGCAAACTATAAAAAAACATTCAGCATTTTAGGACGACAGTTGTGTTGTGAACGGTTGGCTGAAAACACAGCGCAGTGCCGTGGCGTATAGTCTATGCCACTAAAACTACCACGCTTTTCACAGGCTGTCGCAAATCATGCTGTACTTTTCATGCAACATTTTTTATTTCTTTCTCAAGATCATTTTTTGTAAAACCCGGAAAAATTTACAAAAAAAATTTTTAATGTAAATGCTGTCATCAAAGAAATGCAAACACAACGCTCATCCCCATAATATGAGTTCGGTATTTATAAACAGAAGGCCTGGTCCCATTAAAACTGTATAAACAAAATATTAGTTAATTATTAAACAGTCTTGACACCTATTAATAAGATTCAAAGTTATTTACTTTAGTAAACCGCCTTGAGATGTCAATTATTTTCAAATTTTACGCTGTACTTGTTCGGCGTGCCACAATTTCCCTGTCTTAACTTTGTGTTGTTTTAAGTGTACAAATGTGAAAATATTTATTTTATTCGGATATAAATGTATGTTGCTTGACTATCTTCATGACAATAATTGACAACCATTGAATAATGGGCTTAAATATGCTGATGAATATGGATCGTAATAGGTTTGAAACGTGTACAGCATAAAATTTGAAACTAATTGACTCCTCAATGCAGTTTACTAAGGTATATAACTGTGAATCATAAGAGGTATTAGTGTGTTTAGAATCGTTGGGGTACTGTATGTTTAAATATTTCGGGATGATGATATCTGTTGTATATCATTGTTCACAGGCTCCTCATGTTCACTTGGGTGGATGATCTGCTCATGTTTCCACAGGATCCTCTTGGCAGAAATGGCCCGACGTTAGACGATTTTCTCAAATTCCCTGACACGTGAAGTAGGAATTTTGTATGAGCTCTTGTAAATATTGTGTAAAGTGTAAAAATTTATTTTGTAAATCTCACCTAAGTTTTTACCATAAAAGCAAATCTGTTTATATCAAAACCAATACATTAATTTATTATTTAGAGAAGCAAGACTGTTTAAAATTATAGTAATGATAATAAATGTATATTTTGGTGTGAAGGTTTTATTTTGGATGTCTTTGAGAATGAAAAGTAAATTTTATTTCCATTATGAGTTGTGGTGAATTTTTCATACGGGTGTGGGGTGTATGCTTAGACATTTATAACTGGAAAAAAAGAAATAAATTTAAAAAAATAAGAAAAGTCAATCATTAATTTCATGGCTTGAGAAAACTACATGATAAGGCTACAGAAATAACTTATTTTTGTGTGTTTCTAGTTTCAGTAGATGTTTGTTACCCAGTTTTTTTTATCAAAACTTAAGCGAGTTCCACATAATGTGTGATCATTTTCCTTTTTAATGTAAACATATAATCAAGTTTTTGATTCGTTCACACTATTGACATTTTCTCTTAATTATGTTTTTCCCACAAATTTTACAAAGATACCAGAAGATTGAAATTGAATTAGGTTTAATTAGATTGATGTTAGCAGTATAAATTCACACCTCAGTTTTTTAAATTTTTAATGAAGGCAAATACGTGTAAAAAAGTCTTACTCAACAACTCATACCATACTTTCTGGATGGAAAAGTGAAATAATATGTAAGGTTTATCCCTTTTTCTGAATATGTAAATAATGTTACATTTAAGTTAGTAATTAGTAAATCTTTTGACATGGATATTTCTAAGCTCTGGGGGGTTTTAGCTTATTTGAGGAACATAAAAAGTGCAGTAGAAGTGTTTAACGAAAGTGCCATCATATGGTTATAAGAACATCTGTTTTAGATGAACTAAAAACATTCCTTTTAGACATGTCCATGACTTAACCTATTTCCCACAGGAAAGTAAAAAACTTTTTTTAAACAATTACTCATCATTATTGTTGTTAATCCACTTATGTGTTCATCTGTATTGGAAATATACACCAGATTGTTATAATCATTGAATATTTAATTATTTATTTTGAAATACCCACTTCAGTAAATTATGGTAAGAGAGAGCAGTCATGTGAGGTTTGCAAAATGGAAGCCCTAGCAGCTTTATGTGCTACAGAGTATTAGTTTTGACTATACACTATTAATAGACGTGTCATTCTTATGCGCAAGCTGTAGTGGCTTGAGTGGTTCCCGAATCGGCTTGAGGATTAGTGCGTGGTTCCCCGTACAGGAGCGCTGTCGTCTGCTACCCCCTTTCCCCCTTTGGCCAATCCCAACCATTCATAAGGGCGAGAGAGGGATGTGCGTCGAGCGCGTCGCCACGTCAACTCATTCATCCCCAAAGTTACTACGAGTGTGCGCACACTCCTGAGAGCGGGGCCAAGTGAGCTTACAGCCTTCGCCATTAGGAAGCAGAACTGCACTGTCGGGCCTTCCGAAATTTTGTTGGCGACAACTTTTAACCATGAATGACACTTCTATTAATAATGTATAGTCAAAGGTATTATGTTGTTACTTTTTACCAGAAAAATACAAGAAAACCAAAGAACAAAATGGCCCTTATGCTTCTGGTCCTTTTGGAACGTATTTGGGTAACCTAAGAACCAACAAATTGCTTGCAGTTCAGTAGCCTAATTATAATGTAGAATATTTATCACTTTCAAAATGTTATAAAACTTTTAGTAAAACGAGGGAAATATTTTAAAAGTAAGGTTTCCAACACTATATATTTGCCGTACATGATCCTATGCAAAATTTGGCAACACCACCTTGTCCCCCGATGCCCCTGCTCTAGTTCCCTCCTTGGTAGAACTCCCAAGATAGTTTTCCCTGCCTGACATCCGCAGTAAGTCTGAAGTGTGTGCAGTAATCCGTTTTTGCATGCTAAAAATTTGTTAAGTGGTAAGAATCAGCCTTGCACAGTCGATTTTCAAAATAAGAGCATTGGGGAACTAGGCTCGAATTAGGCTTTTACTCTCTGCGAGAGTGAAAGCCTTATAGTGGTTGTGGTTAGCGGTCACATAAAATGCAACATGGCATCTGGCTTATATCTCACGCTTTAATTTGTAAGAAAAAGCAGTATCTTAGCCACGTGGCCTAACCATTTAACACGTGTGACCTCAACCAACGGCGGGTTAAAAAAAGTTCCAATGCTGGTAGGAGTTTTTTATACACTTCCATTTAGAAATGTAATTTTGCAAGGGGATAGAGATCCCTTGCTTTACTTTGTGTGAATGAGCACTAGTGTTAAAGTACTGAGAACAACATGAAACTTATCAAAAAGTACAAGACATCTTTTATAATGTACTTATAAGAATTTGAATAACTCAAAAGCCCCATTATTTAGTATCAGAAATGAAAGACAGTATCTTTGGTTCACACAATTTAATGAAGAATAAATATTAACAAAAATATTATCTCTTAAACCACTTTGGGACCTTGTCACTCTTTGCTGACACCGATCTTTTACTGGTGGATGTTTCCGATTGTGTGCCACTGCTTGAAGCCTCTGATAATGCACTTGAAGGTTCACTATCTTCTTCTGTTGCTTCTCCATGCCTCCTGTAAAGAAATATTTATCATTTTGATGCTGTTCTGTAAATACTATTGTAGTATCAGAAATATCAATGACATTCAATATAAAAATAGTAAGTACAATACCTAGCATCTGTTTACAAACTAAGAACAATTAATTTCACCAAACATTTTTTTACTACAGTTCAAAGTCTTAAAAAAACAGTCACTATATTTTAATATATAACTCAGCCCAATACACAATTCAATCTATGATAAAAGCTATGTAAACAGGGTGTGATTAATAGTGATAAAAGTTTTTTCTTTTTTACTGTCCCTCCTCATCCCAGGACAGTCTAAACTATCTCCCAGAACCGTTTCATTATTTTAGGCTAGACCTAATGTTATTTAGATTTTTACTGCGGACATTTTCCATCACGATTTTATGTAAAACAAAGTTCCATGACGTTTTGGGATCTGGAATCTGATCCCGTCCTCAGGTGAATTAATATTTAAAACATAGCACAATTAACAATCCACCATTCCACAATCCAGACCAAATTGGTATAAAGCTGAAAACGTAAAAGTTTAAAGCAGTCAAAACAAACTATTCACTAAACATTACACACATAAGAAACAAAACACGTCCACTAGTAACGGAGTTGTCTTTGAGTCTCTGTGACGATAGGTGATGATTGGTTTCTTATGTGTGTAATGCTTAGTGAATGGTTTGTTTGTAAGTGTTTTTAAACAAAAACAGACGACCCGGTGGAAGACAGCAATGCGACCCCTCACGGGATTAGAAATGAAATCAAACATGAATTGTTTTTAAAGAAACAAGATTCTAATCTCCCTATCTCAACATAGTTTTGAATCAGGTGCTCGAGCTTAGTACCTAAACAGATTCCTTTTGGTTGTAGGGTATAATATGGCTATAATACTAGTTGGTTATACTATGATCACTACCTATAATGCAACGCTGCTTCTGAAGCTAATTTGGGACTAGTGAGTCGAGTCAGCAGGGACGGTTTGAGGAACGTTGTCTGATCAATGGCAGGCACTGCTCCGAAGTATACCAGAGCTCTTGGTGTCAGTTTGGACTCTACCATAGTTAATTCAGGCTTCAAAACGGATTTGGGCGGAGCAGTATCTATAAATTATAAACAAAACCATATAATTATTTTTTTGATCTGTGATTACATCTGAAACAAGTTTTGATCATTTTAGTACCAACACATTAGGCAGAGGCCACCGTTATATAGCGTGCAGTGGCAGTTTGTTTCAATACCAGATGAGTCATGAAAGACTTCATACTTCCAACTTTGCCCTAACATGCATTCAAATTGATAATAGATGAAGATAATTAAATACTACTAAGTACCCCAACAGTAACAGACTAACATCCTAAGTGAATTCCAAATGGTTTAAGAATTAGTTTTTTGTGATGTTTAAAACTAAGCTTTATTATATGTCAAACAAGGAATTTATATCAATTTACTCATTCTCTATATCATGGAAAAGATTAAGATGGTTTGATGCTATGAGACACAAAAAATTTGGAATTTCAATTTACAGTAATAGGTTTAGATCATTACTATATGAAGGTGTATACCAAGTTGTATCACAATATTTCACATAATAAATAAATAAATAATAAGCGAGATATTAATTTTAACCTTTTCCCCTTAAGATCATTGGGTCTCCAAAAGACTATGTACGCTACTGGGATAACTAGTTTCTATATCTCAGTAACCAATTAACAGAGAGAAAAGACTCAAAATACTAAATCGTTTTGATTTTTATGTGTTGTCAAAAGTTGTTGTTAAAATGTATTTGTTTAAATGAAATATACCCTCAATATACTGAGTGTTCATCATGTTACACATTCATCGTTATTAACACCGGCTGTGTCCAGCAAAGTACTGCATTTGCATCTGACAATTTGAAGAAGCCTTATATCTTTTGTAAATTTACATCTTGCCTAGAGCTAAACAGTTTTCAATTTCATTCAATTAATAAGTTATTTTTTATGTATTTACACAAATTTAATAGTTTTATCAAATTTCATGCCTATTCAGCGACCTTTTTAGCATATTGATGTGAATGTATGGTTACTAAAATGGGTTAAGTCAATGATTCAATAGATAGAATCTACCCCAAAGATTACCGATACAAATTCTCTTAAAAAAATTAGGTATACAAGTTTTTAAGAATGAATAGCTTGGTGTACCTTTGCTCATTTTCAAAAACTTAAATCAATCTTAAAACAAAATTTGTCAAAAAATTTTGAAGAGTATTTACAAAGTTGGAACTGTACATCGGGAGGTTCGAGGAACTGCCGCAAGAAGTCTAACACTGTCTGAACCGTGTCTGAATGGTTGAAGACAGCTTGTATTACGAGTCTGTCAGGAAACTGGACACGCAAAACTGTCTTGGTATAACGGTTGAGCCGTTGCAGCATTGCCATACTCTCCTCCATATCCCTCACAGCTTTGGTTCGGAAAGGGGCATTTTCCAGTGTCTCCCTGCGGCAGACAGAGAGACTTAACGATTAGGAGTCACCAATAACGTTAATTAAGTATATGCCGCCTAACAGATAGTGATATACTTACAGAAATAAAATATTTTTACAGGGAGCAAAATATTATCATCCTATCTATTTGCCGAAGAAAATTGAATGACTTGTGGATTCTGGAAGACCTTCACAGAGTTCCATATAATTGTCAATAATTGCATTCTTTGTCATGAATTTTATGTTAGCAAAAACATGATCATATTAGATACTGCATTCTAAAAGATAGGTGCACTCTTGTTTGAAATACCTTCGATTAATATTTTCTTTAGTATTGAGAACGTTGGCTGACCCTAACCGTTCAGAGGAATTTTACTATGAATTCTTTAAAAAAAAGACCAAAAGTGTTTTGGTGAGTAAGCTCTACCACAATACCAGTGATAAAACTTTTGAATTTTTATCTGTGCAAACTTCCTAATCTCTTTGATCTAATTTAAAATTATAATAATTTTGATCTAATTAAATCACATAAACATATTTTAATGAACATACAAGTTATTTAGTGAACTTACCTATTTACTTTAAGCTCTTTGAATATTTTACGAGCATCATCTTTGTCTAGTTCAAAAAAGTCATCAGGCAAATCCAAAGGTGGCAAGGGCTCCCCTGCTTCAGCACTGAATAGGATTGCATTTCTCTCACCAATCTAAAAGAAAATCCAAATCATAGTTAAATATCAATTGTGAAACCAAATTTAGGTCATCCTAAATATATTAGGCCTACTTAAATCACTATATTGGATTCTCACGATCTCATTTCAGTCCTCTAGTAAGTAGTTCTTTTTCTGTCGTTAGGTGTGCTAGCTCATTTCTCATCAGATAGATAGCGTTGGCATCCTCTTTTAAAACATCGTATTTAGTGTCCAATCTTCCACGTTGACAGTAAACTATTTTCTCGTTCGCACAATTCATTCAGCGATTATATTTATTGATAAGAATACAGTAATAATGATTATTTTTTAAAGATTTATCATTAACTATTTATTACTGCTGTTAACTAGAAGAAGATGTGCCAAGTGAAATAAAGGAATAATTTGAAAACAAAATAAGTCTTGACAAAACAACAGTACGTACTTGATTCTAAGCCTACCGCTTGGAACTGGTGAAAAAGTACAGTAATTTGTTTTCTTGCTAAAAGTGATTTTATACACAGTTAAAGGGTATAAGTAACAGGGTAAGGAAATCATAACATATCATTCATGAAGTTACATAACTTAACATATCAGTCAAAGTGTACAAGGCTCCATTTTAGTTTAGACCCGAGGGCCTCAGGCGTTTACCGTTCTGCCTGACAGCACTGGGTTAAGCCAAGTATAAATGAGAAACGAATGTAGGATGATTGTGACACGATGTTGTAGTCTTGTTACTGACTCAGGTTGACATGTTACTTAGACAGAACTGTTAATTAATAGCCCATCAGTCAATGGCTTATATAAGGGACCTACAAATTAACGTGGAGTCCGAAACACTACCTCTGAACTACAAACTGGTCTAATTATGAGGATGGTCTTTGCTGATTAATGTAGTATTCAATAGTGCGGACCTTAATCTACACAAGAGAACACTACACCCACCAACCATCGCTCACAATGATTCACCATTCGTGACCTCCATGTAGCTGGATTACAGGACGACGCCACCATCCTAGTCGTATGATAAAAAATATGATAAATATATTCATTAATTTATAATATTGTATTCATTTTCATTTCTAAGAAGCAATATCACATTTGCCGAAGTTCAAAAGTTGAGACCATTATTTTAAACCAACAACCTTCTAATGCACTTTCATAAACTAACTTTAGTAGTAAAAGTGTATATTTTCTTGACCAAGCTCTTTGTTTTTTTTAATTTGTATACCTACAAGCTTAAATAAGTAGACAAAATATCACCTGGTTTTAGATATTCTTCTTAATGGCGACCTATGACCTATGAATCCGTTTTTAGGTACAATTATTTTATTAATTATAAGCTAAGAATTAAGCTTATAATTGCATAATTATAATTATAAGCATAATTGTAAGATTCTGAATAGTACCTAACCAGTTAGTTATTACTATACCAGTGACTACAGTTAAGTGATTAAAAGTATTTAATCGTTAATTTATTGTAAAAGAGTATAATACTATAGTCTAAAAATTCAAATTCTTCACTAACAACTTACAAATTGAACTTCATCTGTTGTAGAAGGCTGGGTGACAGAATTGTTGGGTTCTTCTTCAGCCATTTCCTGCAATAGGGAATTTAAAAGCACTTAAAATTCCTAGAGTGATAAAATACTTACATAATTAAGAAACTAAAAAAGATCTATATTTTAATCCCTGTATCACGAACCAGATGCAATTTTTAATCTTTTACACTTCTTTTTGTACACCCTATGTATAAAACTAATCTAGCTTACAACTGATTATGGCGGCCTATAGATATTTTTAACTAAATTATTGATTTTTATTTGTAGTACAGTAAAACCTCACTAACTCGACAACCGATAACTCAACAGTCCTTGTAACTCGACGGTCAACAGCTTACACAACACCTTACAGTACAGTACTAATGAGTTAAACTTTTAAGGTTGCGGAACGGCTGAAATGAGCCGAGATGGATAGTTCTTCTATTGTGTTCCTTAGACTGTTTCAAGGTCAAAGACCTGAGCAAAAATTGGGGTGGGGTAGCTTTCTATTGTTTACTTATTCACAGAAGAACGTTGCATTATTGAAGGAATAACAATTGCCAACTAAGCATTTTTTCAGAACATATAAGTAGGCCCTTTTGTGTTTACAGGTAGAAAACTAATTAAATGGTTTTCAAATTAAATTTCAACTTTACTTTTTTCATATTTTATTTATTGATTTACGAACAGTAGAAGAAGAAACATATAACAGTAAAACCAAAATAGTAGGGGCCCGCCTAAATTGGAGTTTGCAATATAATGTTTAAAAATAAAAGTAGAACTAAAAATAATAACTAGGCTATATATAAAAATAACTACTGTACATATAGAGTAATGTAAAAATATATATAAAAAATAATACAATATATTATAATCCTAGCCTATATGTAAATGTACAAAATAATTATGTATTAATTTATTTTTACACTAATAGGCTATGTAGGCCTATAACAAATTATAATTAGAAATTATGAAATAATTGTAATGAAATAATAAATAGTAGCCTACTTAGACAGAATAATAGTGTTTCATACGACATAAAACATTCAAGAAATGTAAAAAACTTTTTAAAAACATAAAAAAATAAACCTAGGGGCGTGGACTCACAATCCAAATATAACTAACACTAAGGACCTTGCATGGTGTGCAGTCTGCCAATCCACAGGTCTCTTTACGCACAAACTGTAGCAGGTTGCAGACTGTGGGTCAAACGTGCCAGTGATGTGGAACCGGTTTAAAAGAAGGTGGTGGGGGTAAGGTAGCGGGAATATGAATTCTTTCCTTTGAGTTTATCAACAAAAACTACAATTACGGACTTCCACTCCGCAGCACGTGCTCTAGTGGGTTAAACACTAGGCTGGTTGTTATGATCAACCAGGGCTGAGGTAATTGGAACAAAAGTATTAAAATTAAGAAAAAAAATTAGGGGCGTATTTTTGTTAAGGCTATCTTAAATAGCTTGTTTTCACTGATGTGTGAATTGTTGGCTCTCACTGGATCCAAGTCATCACTGATTGAGAAATGTAGGCTACAGTGATCAACTTAGGTCTTGTTATCAAAGGTTAATTTATTAATTTGTAATAAACAATTAAAACAACCAGCCTTTGCTAGTACTCGTTCTAAAAAGAATAAAGAATCAAGTTAGGGATTAAAAAATTTAAATTTTATAGTCCACTAAAGGCATATCAACTCAGCAAAATTTACTTAGATCTAAGAATTACCTTAAAGATGGAATTAAAATTAAGTTACCTTTCAGTCCACTAAAATATCATTTTAAATTTTATTAGATTAAGAAATTGCTCGTTTAAAAGTAGTGGAGTTAGGGCCTAATATCATTATAAGAATATAAAGTTGTTCATATCAGTATAGGCTAGTAATTAAAGTTTATTTATAAGGATGACAATCACGGTTTGAATCATAAACATAACCCTAATTTCCTAACCCTGAAACCCTGTTCTGAGTGAGTACCCCCGTACCCCTACCATCATGCCCAGTCTTATATCTTTTTCTGTTTTGCCAATGGCAGGCTACAGTTTAACCAAGGAACTTGAAAGTACAGTACTTTAAGTTTGGTTGCTTTTAGGCCCAATTCAAGCAGAACGAACGTATGGCGGAGACGTGGCGTGTACTGTGCACACATAAGTAGCGTGCCAATGACCTTCGCTGGACGTTTTGGTTAACATTAACAACATTTAAAATAAACCATATTTAAGTATTTAACCATTTATTAATAAATTCGTGACCAAATATTAAATTCATAATTTTCATCAAAATTTAATAAATTCGTATTAATAAATAGAATCCAAGGTGGTATAGTTTTGTAATAAAAATAAACCGCATTCCATCCGCTGTCATATCTGCAGGATGAAAATATGAAAGTTTTCCCGGAACTCTTTTGTCATTACAACCACATGTTGAGGCGAAGCTATGTCAAGCAGCTACACAGTCGCTAGAATCGCTGGTACCGTTTCCTGTAGGATTGGGACTATTAGGAGTTCCAACACGTGGAAATGGTGCTGTCGCAGTTAAAAGTATGGGGCAGTTCCAAGGTACAGTTCCAGTTACCTCGAAGTTCCAAGCTGGCTGGCACGTGGGTCTTATTTCAAAACTGTGTTAATGTCAGTGTTGAAACATAGTGTGCAGAGTAAACAGCGCAGCATTTTAAATTTAAGAACAATCTAAAAACTATTTGACTGAACCATTATGATGAAAATTAAAAGAAAATCCTGTCAGTTTTATTTTATTGCCTTTTATTTTATTGAACTATGTTGAGACATTAATCACTTTCTGTATATGTAAGGTTAACCATTAGCATATATAAAACAATAATATCGAAAGTATCTGTTGTGATGTTTAGTTTATCTCTTTGTCCTTAGTAATGTAACGAAACAAGCTTGCAACGTAGATTCATTAGATTCGTTAGCTAGCTTCAGCCCAGTGAGTTAGGTTAGGTTAATTGAGCGTGGCGCGACTGCGACCGGCACGCGTTTAGATTGTTGTCAACCTTTTCTTTGATATAAGATCATTTTAAAAGCTAGTATTAACTGGTAGCTCTTTGACTTTTGGTAAGTAGTAACTTTTTCGGACAGTTTTTGTGCTTTCCTACGAAGAATTATGGACAATAGACAGAATTACAAGAGGAAGAATTATTACCACAAGCCAGGCAGGGGAGGAGGAGGCTCTAACAACTGGAACAAGAAGAAATTTAAGAACCAGCTACAGATTGGTATGAAAGGATTTATGTGTACATGCAATTCTAAATTCCGGGAAAAAGAATGTGTCAAGGAATCTCTAAACATCCTGAATGAGTACGCAGATAAAATCTTTGGAGCAGATGACGTAAGTGATCTATAACCCACCGAAACCAAACAATGTTCTTCATGTTACTTTTAACTTTCTTCCTCCTCCTATATGTTAGTAAAAGGAGAAAAAAATTGTTTCCGTTGAAATTTTGAATTTATGTTAGCAGTGGATTTTTCCATTTTGGGGTCCCAATGAACCAAACAAATTGGGTAAATATTCCGAATTCAGTATCCTATCGATCCATATCAAATCGACCTTAGACTTACTTTTTACACTTTCTAATAACCTTTTAACAATGTTTCTGTCCGCGGAAGAATCCAATTTCGACGTTTCGTACGATTTTAGGCTGTATTATGACCCTCTCAAACCATAGCCTACCGTCTAGCTAGGGGATCGGGGTTCTGGGTGGGAAAACAAATCACTCAAATACACTTATTTCACTCTTTAATATCATAATTAACAATAAAAACACCAAGGAACACAGTTTTCCCGACGTTTTCTAACGTTTTTTGGCCAAAATAAGGCAACCTTCAAACACCAGTCAACCTTGTTGACTGGTGTTATACTATCAATAAAAACCTAACTTAACTCCGCAGAGCGCTGTATGTCGGCGACTAATACACGTAGCGTTTTATCGTAATATCCGAGATATTGCCGACATACAGCGCTCTGCGGGGTTAAGTTAGGGTTGATATTTTCATGTCGTTAAATATATTTTATACTATCAATAAAAAACCTAACTTAACTCCGCAGAGCACTATGTCGGCAATTTCACCTACATCATCATGTGATATATACGTATACCGTAACTACAATAAAATCATGTCAAAATATTATAATAATAATGATAATTTAATAATAAGAATATAATCATTATATATATATTCATAATATAATAATATGAATCCCATAATTGCATCAGCATAGTGAAGTGACATTATGAGGATTGGTGCTGTGTGGAATAATGTTTCATTATTACTCCTCAGTCCTCACCTAGTCAGCTGTTACCAACGTTGTTAAAACCTCTGCTAAAATAAGCCTATTAAAAAATCATGAGAAAATATTATAATAATAATGATAATTTAATAATAAGAATATAATCATATATATATATATATATATATATATATATATATAATATATATATAATAATATGAATTCCATAATTGCTTCGGCATAGTGAAGTGATATTATGAAGATTGGTGCTGTGTGGAATAATGTTTCATTACTACTCCTCAGTCCTCTATGTTATCTATGTTATTAGAGAGTGAAATAAGTGTATTTGAGTGATTTGTTTTCCCGCCCAGAACCCTGATTCACGCCGATCCCCTAGCTAGACGGTATGGTTTGAGAGGGTCATAATACAGCCTAAAATCGTACGAAACGTCGAAATTGGGTTCTTCCGCGGACAGAAACATTGTTAAAAGGTTATTAGAAAGTGTAAAAAGTAAGTCTAAGCTCGATTTGATATAGATTGGTAGGATACTGTAGTCGGAATATTTACCACAAATTGGATTTCAAACTGTGTGAGTTTGGATGTGTACATAGCCACTGTCAATAGTAGATTAAATTTTGAACAGGTATGCATGGTTAAATCCACTGTATTTTCCAAAAATGCCTTAAAATTGTATCATACCAATTTGGGCCCCTGGGTAGTTCACTAAAGGCTCCCCCCACCAACTACACTTCAGGGTGAGGCAGCCAGGATGTGGAATGAGGTTCAGAAAATAGGCTTAGCCGTGAATGTGTTAAATAATACAACACCAACCCCATGGTTCTAAGAATTATGGTTCTAAATTTATGGACTTTGAAAAACTATGAGAAGAAGTGATCAGCGAGCGTACACTGTATCCCCATTTATGTAAGACTCAGGGTGTTTATGATTATTGGCCATTATATCTAGCTCTGCCTTATGCGTGTCAAATTGAATTTAAATAACTTGCTGGTCAGGGAGGATATTCATGCGCACAACACCAGACACCTTGGCCATCTTGATGACAACGGGTTAACTAAGGCAAGATAATAAAAGCTCTAGGAGTGGTTGTTTCATAAGAGTTCTGCATGATACTAAGGATATTTTTATTACATTATTAAACTTGAATAGCAAAGCTCTATTAACATATATAGGCCTAGGCCTACCTACTGACATCCAACACTTTACATATATTCAAGTTGATGAACTTATGAGATAAGTGATCAATTATGATATCTTATAGGTTTTAACACATCCTAATATATATCAGTTGGTTATTGATACTTTTATATATTCCGGAATCAAATGTAACTAATATTAAAAATTTCAATAATCAGTCTAACTAATCGCTGCAAAGTTGTGTATTGTGCTGTGTGTTGGCAATGTATATTCTCACAGCTATTCATACAACCCTTAGTGAAGTTAGGTTAGTTAATACAACAATCAATGTTAATCGAGCCTCTATACTATGATTATCTTTCATATGAAAACCTCAATAGCACATATTTTACAAAATGAATATTTTTAATGAAATATCAGCATGATAAACCCCTATAAAATGTCTTCCAAAATGGCTGAACTTTTATAGCACTACTTCAACATATGGAAAAGTGATTCTCTCAACAATTAAATCATTATGTAGGACACTAACCTCAGAATGGGGTTGTTTTGCGTTTCGGCACCTTTATAATACGAGTCAAACTTTCTCGTCGTAATTCCCATGGTTTGGAATCCAATGTCTTTATGATTAGCTTTAGGTGCGGTTTTTTTTCTGCACTACTAGAGCAAGTGTCTAACGAGTTCACTAAACTGACGACAGATGCCTCCACCTGCCACTTCTTATTGAATATTTAAATGTGTCATGAATTACGATTTTGCGAGTTCTTGGGTTAACAAGTAACAGCTAGTCCACATCTTTCTTTTTTTTATCTTTACAAATAAAAAAAGCAGAATTGGGAACATTTTTTGACAACTACTGACATGCAAGTAGCCACTCAGTATGAAATTTTTATACTTAACCGAAAAATGGTGTAAAAATCACTATAATAAACTGACTGATAATATATCCTATGCGAATAATGTATTTTTGTGTATGGGTAATAGTCCAAACCCCGGTCATGTTACTACCTAACGTCGACATGTCGTTAGGAAGCATCATTAATTATTAATAGTCCAATAACAAATGGCAACTGGGTCCAGATTCGATTGCCGGGATTAGATCTGGTGACCTTCAGTTTCGATGGCCAATACAATCATTTCATTTTTGTGAAATCCCATAAATCTTTTAAAACAAGAACAACTTATTTTAGTGTTTTTGATTCAGTGGTTATGGATTGTTTTGTTGGATAGGTTACCATCTATAGGATAAGTAAGGTATATAAAATTAAGTTTTGTTTTTTTAATGACTTCACCTGAGCCTACGCACAGGCATTATTGCCCATGTAGGCTTATTCAATAGTTATTTTTGTTGAATATTTATTTCATTATGTGTAAGATAAGATTGTGTCGATTGTGTCTAAAATAATTGTATTATCTATTTTGTTGAGGAATATATTTCTGTTTCATTCATTCATTCAAGTAATTATAAGTTACTGCAAACAATTATAAGCTTAAAGGACTATTTCAATTAGTTATTTTATTGTATTCCACATAACAAAAATCTGTTATAGATCCAAAAAGCACCTTCAAATCCTGAACAGGCAGAATGTGCTAATCTTGATACAAGTGGCGGGGATATTGAAGATGACCTTAAAAAGGAGATTTCTAACCTGCGAGAGAGCCAATGGACCCCAGGGCGATTTACAGTTGTTGACACCGGCATGCAAGCCATTATTTTCATAAAAACTACGGTAATAAATGCAACAGTACTTTAGTTATTCAGTTCATTTTTCGAAACAAGTATATGAAAAAGCTCTTACCTGCACCTGTAGGCCCTAATTATTTTACTGTTTTAATTTTATGTTCTTAACACATTTGCTGCGGTACCCGAAACTTCCGTTTCTCGCGTGGAGCGGCCAGAGTGGTTAAAATCAACAAAAGGAAAATTCCAAGTGACCCATACAGAAATAGTCTTTTAACAAAGCCGGTCGTAATTCTCTCAGATCCCAACAGGTGGCAGCACAATCTACATTGCCAGATCCACTATCTTGATTTGAACCTAAATGTCACCACTCGGATCCGAGTGGTCTGCAGCGAACGTGTTAATGGACTTCAGACGAGCTGTCACATTTTGCATTATCTCATTTCTTCTCTGAAATTGGGTCCCTTTAGAACCCTGTATCCCCATGTACTTAAAAATGTTGACCCAAGCAGCATTATAGAGGTAGAGAATAGCCAGAAGTCACATTTTGCAATATTTGGTGAGTTTGGAGCTGGGCGCAGTACAGGAATGCCATGTTTTGACAAGAAGCTTGAGTATCACCCAGTTTCGGCAAAATTTAATGTAGAATCACTGTTCAAACTGTTCTGTCATTTTGCATAGCACAAACACGACAAACACTTTGTTCACAGTGTAACGTTAGGTGGCCTACAACAAACTGACGCCATGACATAGTTTACAGTTCGTGCTTTGACCTACGTGCCTTTGTGTAGTCCAATGTAATTATCGGATTACAATAATAGATTGAAACTTAATGTTAGATTCTTTTTGAACAGAACTTGTACCTATAATAGTAAAAAGATTTGGAAACAAAGCTCATAAAGTGATATTTTTACAACTAATATCAGAATCTTCATACTTTTTTATTGCACCATGTATTGTTTTTAGGAAAAAATAGGTTAAATCCCTCAAATTTAGTACACATCAAGCATCCTGTTAAAATTGAACCCCTGGTCTCTTAAAATATTTAATTGAGTCTTAGTATTCCTTTCCATGATTTACTAATTAGTATTAAACTTTTTTAACGTGATAAAACACCTGAGTTTATTACATTTACATTGTTAGTTTAACTTGAAAACTAGCTGTTGACCAAAGCTCAAACGAAACCAAAATTTAATATGAAATATGAAGTTATAATATTTTCTTAAATATTATTAGTGCATTGTAATACTTACTTCATATATTTTATATATGTATTTTATGAGTGTTTACAAATAAATAAGCTGAATTCAATCGAAGCTAAGTGAAGTCTTATTGCAGCTTGAGGATCCTGTGCATCTCGCACACTCAGTGCTCAGTGAAGCCGCTGCTACGAAAACACAGAAAGCAAGATCACTTTTGAGACTTCTGCCTGTGGAGATTGTGTGCAGGGTGAGTGATAGGGTATCAAATAATTCTATATTTTTTATAGTTAAACAATAACTAAACACAAAAAAAACACTAAACGTGCTCCCCCTTCCCCCCAGTTACCACAACCAGATCATAATAACAGCAGATCAGGTGTCCACTGCAATCCCAATAAAGCCTCCAATTATACTTCCACTGTAGCAGGTCACCATTTATTTTAGGTGGACCGGCACACCACTGTTATTATAATATATTTACTGTAGTATAGGCCTAATAGATAGAATAAATTACTGTAAATTTACAGTTCAGAAAATTACTGGACTGTATACCTCCACCATCAAGACAAAGGAATCTTAGAAGTTAAGAATTACAACTTCTTAAAAAATAAAATTTTCTAATTTGAGGTAGGCCCCCTATTAATTTTGCACGCAATCCAAAAATATTTGGTTCAAAAGGTAGTTTTTCACACAGAAAAATACCTAAATAGTTGAATGAATCTAGTTTCTTTAAATGTTGACAGGTACATAAATGGACATTTCAGGTTGATGAATGGAAAATAAAAGAGATAGGAAATTCAAAATCAATAAATTTAGTTTAGCTCATTTACAGTTTTAAAACAATGAAAAAATCAAATATTGTTATTTAGGAGACTGTTAGTGTGATGAGTACATAGTTTCAATATGTACCGAACGTTACTCATCGCAAACTTCTCCATAAATTGTTCTGATGATATGGGTGGGTGTCCCATGTCAGTAGTTCGCTCAGGGTTGAGGGAGGTATTCTACCCTTAAGGTTTGTTGATCAGGGTTATTTTCACTGGAGCCCTCTTCTTTTCTACACACAGATTGATTTAAAATATATTACAAAATGATTCAATATTGAAATGTTATCTTAACATATAATGAATATGAATGTATTCATCATATTCATGAATATGAACAGCCGGTGTATTATACAACATGACCAAGCCACCAGTGCTCGTACTGAAGTTTGAGGAGTGAACTTTCGAAGAAGCTGCAACTCTGTTTCGCACATTGAAAAGAACGCTTCATCAGAGCCAACTAACAAGTAAGTAATTTTACAACCACTCTTTAAATTTTTAATTCAATCAATGTTTCAAGTCCTAAACAAGGCAACAAGCTATTTTTTCACTATCTCTTAACTATACAAAGCTTAAAGCACATCAGATAAATAATATATAAATACATAGTTATGTCTCTATTCAAATTATATCCGAAAACAATAATCGTTTTAATGATCTTAAACAGTAATATAGCAAGAACGAGAAAAACATTGACTTCAATTGGTTCAACTAAAATAAATGATATAGTTTTTTACGTACTTCATAACCAACTCAAAGTGTAACAAATACAATGTGACTTTATTCACCTGTAGACATACAACATGCAAGAGAGCCAGTAGATTACAGTTTGTAAAAAAGTCTTCTAGTAATAAAAAAAGTTTGTATTTACTTCCCTGTAAGAAATATGTTAGATCATGGTCCAAAGGAAATGTTTTCAGTTCATCCAAATACCTCATTCAATGTTATATACTAAACATTCAATACTATAGCTCTGATAGTTTCCATGTTAACCACTTCTGCTGCACCTTGCTTTGCGTTAGGTAAAAACGTCAACACTCCCCAGAGCTTAGACATATCTCTTTTGAACAAACACATGTCAACGTGTACCTGTTGCCCTACTTTCACTGTACGATTGTGTTCAAGATAACCGAAAATATGATTATTTAAATCTAAATGCAAATGAACACATAATTACATTTTGTATTAGTGTTTTACAATAAAAGTTCTACCTTGTACATTTTTTTGTTGAGCACTTGCAGTGATTTGCATTAAAACACAAACCATGCAGCACATTGTAAGTATAAACAACATCACTTTCGTGTCAGCATGTCATGTCTTTGAAATCAGTAAAATGTGTTAGCCAATACTTGCTATACAGCTCCAATTCCAAGAGTGTAGATATTTTCACAGGTGAATAATTGATTTTTTACACTATACTTTAGTTTATTTACAAGTTTTACAGCTCAAAAATTGTTACATTTTAGGTTAGTCACAAATACTTGACCAACTAAATTACCTATTCTGTAGTTACGACAGTTAAAGTCAAGCTCACTTTTTCCATATCATTGTGTTCAAGATAGTTGAAAAATTTTTATTTAAATCTATATAAATCATATATAAAATATTCAAAAAGCTAGCTGCTGAGTACCTTCTTCGGAAGTGTTGTTACAGCCTCAATGAGTATTTGAATACAGATTGAATGGCTCCGAGTACACCAATAGGCGGTAACAGACTTGAACTGCCTTTTTTCATCTTCAGTTAGAGCAGTTATGTATCTCTTAGCCTAAGGAAATGTATTATCGTATCAATTGACAAATCTAATGCTCAAGCAATTTTATTTGCATGTAAGGGCGAAAACAGATGATTGTAAATTAATAAATATAAATATATAAATGGACACATAATTGCATTTTATAGTGGTGTTTTACAATAAAGGTTATTCCTCCTACATTTTTCCTTTATATCACTGAGCAGTGAGCATTAGCAATAATTTGCATTAAAATATAAACCATTCAGCACATTAAAAATAACTTTTCTTTTGACCATGTTATGTATAAATGTTAGCTTATAAAACGTCAAAAAACAATTCTATAAATTAAATTCTTTGAAAATTCCACCTTACCTGAAATTTTGGCTTTTTGTCAAAAAAACCTCCCTAAAAATTGACACCAGATAGGTAACCCAAACTTTATTATGTTTCAGTGCATCCAACAAAAGACTTCAATGAAACAATAATTGTGGAAAAAAGAAAAAGCGGTGTAGAAAACCATGTGTTGTGCACCCCCAAAACCACCACATCACACCTGACGACGAGGAAATAATAGGCCGTACAACCAAGCCTGTGTCCCCAAACGCACCACCAGAGACCCCTCAACGACACCCCAGACCCCCTGGCCACAGACTCCCCCTCCTCACCTCTCGAAGCCACTCTACCTATCCTCTTAGACTCCCCCATCAGAATCCTGATGTCCCGCAGGTCTCCTATTATGTATGAGGTCTTGCCCTCACCCGCCAACGATGACCTATTTGATCAACTTATTCGCAACAGCTGTTAGTAACAAACAAATAAAAGAGTTAAGCAAACTGTCTTATCATTTTAACCCAACCAACTTCTATAAGTAACAAAAATGTAAGCAAATATCGTTTTGTTATAGATATGAAACATGTTTACACAAAACATGATCTCAAGCAATCAGAAACAGAATAAATTACACATTCACAATAAGCAAGCAACCTTCTTAATGATAACTGTTTTAAAATTACTTCAAACAGTAATACAGCAAGAGCAAGTTAATTGCTTAACTTTAACAATCGTGAGTAGAATAAATCATTTACTTGGATACGTACTTTGTGTCTAACATTTAGTGCAATGCAGCTAATCAAATTCCACTTTATTCACCCGTAGATAAATGACAGAAATAGACATTGAGTAGAACACAAATCAAAATTAGACATACCCGTAGTATATAACAAAAAAATATTTTGTTTACATAATTTAAACAAACTTGACTTACATATTAAGAATAAAGAGTGTAGATACTGTATGCCAAAACTTCTTAAAGACAATTGTTTGCCATAACCAAACAAAAGCAAAAGGTTATGTACCCCAGTCGCTTTTGCAACAGTCAGACTATCCAAAGTGCAGTTGGTAGATTAAGGGGTCTGTACCGATTTAGAAAGTTGTTGCCAGAGGCAGAAAAAATTCAGCTTGTGCAGTCACTGATTCTATCAGTATTCCAATACTGCTATCCTGCATATGGAAATAGCATCTCGAAGGAAAATATGGGGAGGATACAGAAGGTTCAGAACAGCGCCATCAGGTTTGTGTTCTGCCTTAGCCGCCGTGACCGTGCGTTACATTTTAGGGAGGCCCTGCACCTACCCCCCATGGATGTCATATGCAGAGTGCTGACATGTTGTTTGGTCCACAAAGCTCTCATTGTTGGAGAGCCTCAGTACCTCTGTGAGAAACTCTCCCTTTGGCATGATGTCGCTTTGCGTGGCACCCGGCAGGACAGGCTCCTTCATTTCCAGAGGATAATTCGCGAGGTTGGCAAGAGGGGCTTTGCCTATTTTGTCCCCTCGTTGTATAACAGACTCCTGGCGAGCGTCAAAGACTTTTGTGTTTTGTCTTTTAAAATTAAAATAAAATGTATTTTGAATGACTAGATTAGGACCAAACTTGTATTCTTTTCTGTTTTTTATTTGCGTTGACAAAAGTTATTTTGAAAAACTGTATTTACAGAAAATCCCTTGACAATAAAGGCATTTATTATTATTATTATGGTGGACACCTGTTTGGCTTATTTATACTATTGTATGGTTAAGAGAGGGGCACACACGTTTTGTGTTTTTTTGTTTATACTGATATTAAAAGAAAAGTTGCATAATGATGTTATCATTCAGCTAAGACTAAAACACCCACCAGTTGTTGTGTTAATGTAATAAACTAACAATCAAATCTCATTGGTGAACTTGGTAATCAGATCTGTCACTATAGAAAATGTGCTCATAAAGTTATTTCATACAAATTAAATATTTCCCATTTTCAGGCAAATCTGGAGGATATCAAATCGACTGCTGATTCTTTGTTTGATAAACATTTTCGATGTGAACCAACAACTTTTGCTGTTGTTGTAAAGTAAGTATAAATTGAAAAAGGTTTAAATTTAATTAAACTAATTACAAAAGTGGGCTTAGTTAAATGTAGTAAGCTAAGATATAAATATTCTAACGTATGTATATAAAATATGCCGAGCAGAGCAAGCAAGACATATTACATAAGCAATAACAGTTGACTATAACTCTGGCTATTAAACTTTGTTGGGCAAGAACAGATACAAGACTCAATTTACTTTGTTTGTTAGGCTATTAGATAGGGTGATTCAGTTGGTTATAGCTTTGACTATTCATTATTAATAGACGTTTCATTCTAATGAGCAAGCTGTAGTGGCTTGAGTGGTTCCCGAATCGGCTTGCAGAGTTAAGCCGTGTTTACACGAGGCCAGTGGGCGAGCAGGTAACCTGAGGCAAGTTACTGTTCAGGGGACTTGCCGATGATCCTGTCCGCACGACTTGGGTTGTGAGCGAGCCAGTGTTTGACGTGGAATATGACAGAAAGTGTATTTTCTGCGTTATCTTATGATGGCATACAAGAAGTTACACCTGATTTTGCACTTTTCACTGTTTTATCCATTACCTGAGTAAGTGGCTTGTATTGCTTTTATTTTAGATTTAGATTCAGTCATTCCAAGCCCTTCAATTTTCATAGCGGAAACTTTTCACTGAGGGCTGTTTCGCGTGCATTCTTGTTCTTGTTTTTGTACAGTTTGGATAACTGGTGCCATAAGCAAGGCCGGTCCTTATAAAGTTCCAAAAACTCTATTCTCATCTCTTCGGACCAACGTGGAAGCATTTTATTTGTACAGTATTTCACAATATAAACAAATTTAAAAAATGAACAAACATCCTACAGCTCTGTTAATGTTTGTCACAATATTAGCTCACATTCTTTGCTGGACAGACTAAAAAGTTGTCCACACGGCATCAGTGCGAGACAGGTTGTGTAGCAGGTCCGTTTTTGAGTGGTGGGGGAGCAGGTTTACTCCTCGTGTAAGTCGACCTGCCAAGGAGGTTGACAAGCAACTTGCCTGTGATTTACGAGCTAGGTCGTCCACACGGGGAAGGTTACTTGCCTCAGGTTACCTGCTTTAAGTAACCTGCACGACCTACTGGCCTCGTGTAAACGTGGCTTTAGTGCGTGGTTCCCAGTACAGGAGTGCTGCCGTCTGTTACTCCCCTTCCCCACTCCCCCAGCCATTCATAATTTCCAAGCTGTACTGCAGCTTTTTACAAGCCTGCTTAAAATCTAAAAATTTAACATTACGCCTATGGAGAATCAAATGTAAACAATACAAATCAAAACAGCTGTTTATAACCGTTTGACAGTTGTTGATTGAAGATGGTGGCAAACAATATGTGAATAGAGGTTTTGCATTAATATTTATTTTATGTATGTAATAAATGAAAAATTATCAAAATTAATAAACAATTTGTAAAAACTAAAGGGTAAAATAACTGTGCGAAATAAAAGCAGAGAAAATTATTATCTTTAAAAAAATCTCTTTTTTAAAAAAAAATTTTTGAAAAATTATCTTTTGTGTTTTGAAAGTAAACGTATTCATTCTATTTCTTGAAGCCACTGTAACAAACCAATTAACTGGTGAAAATTAAATTTATCTTTTGCTTTTCAATTCTCATTCCTTTTCTAGCAAAATCAGTTGGTCACAGGATAATAATAACAAACTGTATGGACATTTAAAGTCAGTATAAGATTAGCTAAAACAATTGAGGTTGGCGAAAAACTCTTAAACCGACAACGCGAAGTTCACCCCGTAGCTCAGTCAGTAGTACCCAGCTCACGTTTAATTTGATAGATCGCCACCGAGGCTATATTTTTGTAAGTATTTATGCCATATTAATTAAAACTATGAAGGTTTTATTTAAACCACATAAGTTTTTTAGCAGTATTGTTTAATTTTTTTTCTGTACATAATATACAGTTTGCATTCTAAGTACTATAAAGATAATATTAACAATTGAGCGAATATTATTTAAGAAAATGCTAAATTTTTGTTCCTTATGGTAGCAAACCTACATGCTTATTTGTCCATGTTATTCTTATGAAATTCAAAAAAAGTACATTGATATAACTTCTGTTTTATAAACGTACTGTCATAAAATTTGATGCATGGTTTAACTACCTATGATTAAGCTTAGTTTGTATTATCTCAAGTAATTTATGATAAATGAATGGAAATTCTCTGAGTATGCAGGTTTTCTGTGAGTATTTTAAAAAGTACAATACACTCTTTTGATTTCAGCAAGCGATACAACGACTCGCTACTGAGAGACGAAGTGATCCATGCTTTGGCACTACTGGTCACAGATAAAAACAATGAACATAAAGCTAACTTAAGTGAACCTGTTCACACTGTTCTCGTAGAAATATTCAAAGGTTTCTGCTTAATGTCAGTTGTAAAAGAATATAAAACTTTACGACACTACAACATTGCTGAACTGACAAAACCAGAACAAAGTGAAGAAGAGAAAGGTGATCCAAAAGATCAGGGTGAAGGAGCAGAAATGACAGAGGAAAATTTGGATGGTGTAAAAACGGGAGAAGAAAAGGAGGAGTTTGAAAAAGACGAGGAGGATGGAGAGGGTTCATCGATGAAAGATGAGCCAGACCCTGCTGCCAGCGATAAAAAAGAAGTTGATTAGGATTTAAAATGTATACTTTATTACTCTTATATCCAATTACGTTTGTTAAGTTCATAAATTAAAAAAAAAACAAGTACATAAACAAGTATTTTTTGGTAGGGTATTATTCAATAAATATTGGCATATAACTATTATTAAAAGCCAACATCAGAAGGTAAAATTGGCACAATAAATCAAACACACAAAGAATAAATATATAGTTTAAAACTTTATTGGGATAGAGAAGTTGTATAATAAATAACGTGATTTACAAAAAATATTAAAAACAAGATGTTTAAATTAAAGCCTCAATTTTGGTGTTTCACATTGAAAATTAATAATAAATTAAAATACACATAAGGCAGATTAGTAAATGTTTAATTAGATCAATTTGATAATCTTTTTCCAAATTTTTCTTCCTGAGTAACATTCTCAAAAGTGCAAGAATTCAAGGCCTGAAGAACACTTGGAGACATTTGCTTCTTCTGTGCTGAACCCAGTTTGTTGCCAGTCTTGTCTTCTCTCTCTCAGGCATACTAGCATTTTCTTAATCTTCAGATTTTTTAAAGTGTTAAGTCTGTTCTCAGTTTTTGGTTTTCAAGCTTCAATAAATCATTTTCATTTCGAAGCTAAACACAGATGAGATTGAGCTCATAATTTGTTTATATTTTGCCAGGTATTCTGATGTTCTAACAGATTAGCAACTTCACGATTCAGTTTACCTCTTTCTCTCACCGTGGCAACATATTTCACTTGCAACTTTATCAACCATTCTCTTAACTGATTTACCTCAGCTACTTTTTCTTCTGGCTCCTTATTATTATTAGTGAAGGATACTTGATAACTAGTAAAGATACATAAAAAAATAACAGTTATGGTGTAAAAAGAGATTTTTTGTTTCAGAAAGTTTTTAAAACAAGATTTTTTATACTTTATCTATTTAAAATAAGTAGCAGTTTTGTTTTTAGTTCAACTACATTGTGGTAGTTCAGTTATTATATTCTCCAATCCACAACAAAGGTCATTAACATTTGCTTTTCCATGTAGACATTTCAATTCACATTGTGAATTTTGGCGAGCTTTCAAATATTACATTGTTGTAATACACGTTTTACTATATGAACTATTATATGTCTTAATATATTGGTTTCATCTCTCTATTTTTATTGTATAACTGAAGGTTATGTAAGCTTACCTGTTGTTTTTTCCTTGGCACCACATGGCAGATAACAGGTATTTAACGATTAACGTTTTTTATGTAAACAATTTTGTTTTTTGTGAATATTACTGTAATGTAAATAAAGTGATATTTTTCTGTTAAAATATTGTTTTTCTGGTTTGCCACAGGTCTGCTATTATTTACATTGTGTTTTAATATATAAATTGGTTGCACAGTCTGAAATTAAGTGTGTCAAACTGTAGTTCCAGTTCCCCAAATCACCATTATTAAACATATGCTAGGAAGACAATTCTGTGACATAGGAGGGTCGTTTTTAAAGGACCATACAAAGTCCAAGAGAAAGAACCACCAACGTATATCGAGGTCATATTTTGTTATTATTATCTTTTGAATAAACCAAGGTGTCTAGCAACAGGGAAAATTCAGGGAATTTAAAACTGTATTCATCAAAAAGTCAGGAAATTTCTACATTGGTCAGGGAAACTTCCCAAGGAAATCACTATTTTGTAAAGGAGGGGAACGTTGGACCCACAGACTCATTCTGGTCATCTGCCCTTGGGTGGAAAGACAGTATGGCGAGTTTGATTTCATTGTGACACAATTCCTATCGGGACACGGGTACTTTAGCTCGTATCTGCACAAGATAGGCAAAGTCGGCAGATGTACATATCTGTACTGCCCCGGAATTACAGACACGGCCCAGCACACTTTTTTCGAGTGTGAGAAATGGATTGCACAGCGAGTGTCACTCTGCAGAGATCGGCGTAGCAATCCATCCTGACATCATTGGAGCTATGTTCCAGGGAGAGAATATTTGGAATTGTGTTAAGCACTATGTTCAATCCGTAGTTTGCACAGTGCTAAAGACGATCTCAATCATCTTTAGTACTGTGCTAAATGTGATGACAGTGCTAAAAACGATCGAGATCGTCTTTAGCACTGTGATCACCCCAATGGGGAATCCCCTAGTGGCGCAATAATCAAAAGGTCTAGCCCGAAGTAATGTGTAAAACATTTCCAGGCAAGTCCTAGGAGACAAGTGGAAGGGTTTAGTGGGTGCGAGTCTCACACTACCGGGTCTCTGCTGTGTGCATTAGCATTAGCTCCTCCATTCACAAATAAAAATAACTATCCTGTCTATCAATCCTTGAATATTTTTTCACGGATTACTGTAGTTTTGGATAGCCCCATTTTCGAATCCTTTTAAGTCAAACATTATATTTGTTTTTAGTTTGCGCAGCTGAATTTGATGGTCCACCTTACTGAACGCCTTAGCGAGGTCAAGAAAAAATGAGTCCGTCTGAATCCCAGAATCGGAAAAGGGTAATACATATATATTTTTGAGTAAATACAATTTTTATTGGGAGGATTGCAAACACGTGAGACTTTGATCAAAGCAGAGCTTCCCCCCTCCTTTCAACAAATGAGGAATGGTAAAAGGAAAAGCCCCCAGACGGTGCCTTGTGGGGATAAGTTAGTTTGGCTACTGATAGTATAAATTTATGTGGTATTTTCAGAAAAGAAAACATGGCGGAATAACTAGAAAAATCCTCTATACCGACCGAACAGTACCGCAATCGCAAGGATCCCTTATTTTTATTTAATAATTCTTAGATTATTAAGCTTTTAAAAAGGATACTAAGTTTCTAGTTTATTTAATAACAATTGGATTACATTTGTTTTATCCAAATAAAGTCAATTTGATGATTTTCAACAGATATAGTTCAAAGTACGAATTAAAGTGAATGAGTCTTAGGAATTATTTTATTGCTATTTTTTTGTGGAAATATAGTGTATTATCTTGACCTCTTAGAGGTTTATACAGTAAAATCTTAATAAACATATTTATTTACAGTATGAATAGACAGATGGCAAATGGGTTTTATTATGATAACAGGGAGCTATCTGGAATTCATAATGGATTTATAGATAGTACGTAGCTATTCATAAATCCTATAAATTAAGTGTAATTACTTCCCCTTCAGAAAATAACTTCGATCATGGTGTTATGCCCAAAGGGAATGTTTTCAGTTCCTCTAAACAGCTGCCCTTATAACCTTATGACGTCACTTCAGTTTCAAATTTTGGTCTGACGGATTGCCAATACACCCGACAGCTAAGACATAGCCATGGCAAAATTAATAATGAAAATGACACATGAGGCATTGAAATAGCGCATAAAACTTTTTACATATTTCTCGATCTCTTCCTTTATACGTTACTCTTTATTATAATACTTCGAGGTCCACGTTACGTTCATTCAGGGAGGAACGGATTTTAAACTACTATCTGGTCATCTCTGGTTCTGGTTCAGTTCAGCAGTCAGCCCGGTCCAGTCAGCTGTGTTGTGTTGTTATTCGTGAAGTTTTGTTTCTGTTTACTAATAACGTAATAGTATTTTGTTACAGTAATTTAAATAATACATAAAAAATAACTAAAAATGTTTGACTTTGTATTCTTACTGTTTCTGTTTATGACTTTTACTGTATATAAATTTTAATATTTTGATGACTTTCAGGGCAGATACATTTTAAGGTTATGTTTCTGTTTTAATAATTTTAAATAGTCGACAAGGTTATATTTAAAATCATGCTTACCTTAGAGGAAAGAATAAATGTTATTGAATTACTTAGTGGTTTGGACCAGGATGATTTAATGTCATTAGCATCAACTGTTACCAGAGGACTGCTCAAACCCTCAACGAGAGAAGGTAGGCTTTTAGTTACTGCTTAAACTTGTGGATTCAAGGTTATCTTGACAGTTATTTTGTTCATAACACAGATACAAATTTAATTATTCATCATACTGTACAGAAAACAGCCGTTTTCAGTCCTCTAAATCATCCGTAAATCTATGTTTTCTGGTCACTTTAACAGGGAACAGAAAAAAACTACATGATAAATTATTCAGTTCACAAACTGATATATTAGGTCATCTTTTAAGACAACCTAATATATTGTGTAAAGATGACAACAATAATGTAAACATTAGTGACGACTTTGTATAACCTCAAATTATGTGATGTAATTTAGATAGTTATTTTCAAGTTATGAAAATAATTGTTCTTAACATGGAGGTAAAGTGCCTTTTGTACTGATAATCTGTTTCCAAGCTTGGTTGCCCCTCACTTGTAAATCTTGATTTAGTATTGGTACCAAAAAGAGCCACTTTCGCTCTTAGATATGAAAACTACTATTGCATTGTGAAATTTCCCTTTAAATTATTTGTTTGTTTTTTACCTTGTCATGTCATGGAATTGTGATGAATGGTCTCTACTAATTTGTTATATCCCAGAAGCTAATTTTAAGGTTAAAATCAACTTTTTAACCCTGTTGTAAACGTTCTCTCTATCTTTCTCAGAGGCAAATGATGCTGTTCTTCAGCATTCAGACTCAGTTGAAAGTATACTTCAAAGGAAAAAAGTTTCACGAGAGTTGTTGTTCAATTACCTTCATTGGAAAAAAGTGACAACTGACAATAATTTAGACAAAAAATCACTCATTACCATGCTATTGAATTTGTGGAAGCAGGAGACTCGAGCTTCGAATGTAGAGCTAAGTGACGTGAATCAACCACCAAATGGATGTCATAATCAGGTTAGTATATTCATTTTTACTCTGAGAAATATTGACTTAATATCATATACCCCCAGTTCGTCAAGATTCTGTAGACCACATTAAAATTACATATACATTAACATTGCATTTTCAGTAGCGTGTAGGCTATTCATTGTATAAATAATACATGTGGTACGTTATGTACAACTTACAGGTTTTATCTAAGGTGATGGATTCATTTTATTCCTATCTCTCATTTTCCCCAAGAAGATGTCATGACTTTACTTCACTCACACAATATTTATTAAGACCTATTTATGAACATATTTTTATAGTTTTTCTACCTGGGAAATGGATTCACACCTAATTATAGTGCAAACTCAGGAAGAATTGCAACACTTACATATGACAATTTTTTTTTCTTTAACCCTCGGAGTGGTAAAGACGCTGCAGCGTCTATTTATCCCGAATACCGCCACGGTGGCAGGTGGAGGCATCTGTCGTCAGTTTAGTGAACCTGTTAGACGTTAGCGCCTACGTGACCGTGTTGCTCTCTGGAGGCAAGAAACCGAATCTGCTCTTGTAGTGCACTAGACTGCCACCAGGGATGTCTTATAACAAAGTAAGCGCTTTCTACTCCTACGCGCTGCGCTGACGAGCGTAACGTTCTAGCCATTCGGAAGTGCTTGGGTTCGAAACCCGACCATGAGCAATCCCAATTTGGCTTGCAAATGTGTGGTATAGCGGTGAGGGGGGCCCACCTTAAATAAACAGTGGCCGGCTTGGGTGGAAGTAGACGGCATTTGTAGGCTTAATTGGGATTGCAGTGGACACCTGTTTTGTTTTTGTGGTTAGTGGTTATAAGGGGGGGGGCATGTTTTATGCTTTTGTTTATACTTTAATATTTCAAGAAGATATTAGTAATTATTTTTATGTTACAGTTAAGAGTAAAAAGCTTGCCACTTCTACGGTTAATTTAATAATGTTATTTGTCAAAATTTATAACTCAAATCCAAATTTCTATTTTATTTTCATGTTAGGAAATAAATACAATAGTTAACATTCTAACAGGAAGTTAAAATCTATTGTTTTTTAATCATCTAAATGTGTAATTCTAGTTGAAAAATTTGATTTGGGTTTAAAGCAAATAAACTGGATAGCTTCTCAAACTTCCATAGAAGAGGTCATGGAATTGACTCTCAATATGTTTATGAAAATTTTAGGGGTTTTGAATACTTTCTCTTATAAGCATTTCTGAATGTCTTGCGAAAATGACATTCACATTGATATACCATGGGAAAATCAATCCCATCACCATAATAGACGAATAAACAGCTTTAACCCATTCGGGTAGACACACGAGTTGGACTCGAGAAGCCGAGTGTGGACTGAATGCCAGACCATGAGTCTGTCGTGTGATCGATAAATATACAGTATTTCTCCATGTAGTTCAAACTTTTCCTGATAGATGGTGTTGCTATGTCCTTAAGAAAATATGTATAAATATTGTTTTGCATAGTTGCCCAACGTGTTGAGTTGCTATTTCACAATGTTTTGATTTTTCAGCTGATAGTCACAGCGGTAACTTGCTGTTTCGTGAGGTGCGGGTATTTTTTATTTTATTTTTCTAAAACACATAAACATATTCACATTTGTTAATATGAGCTAAATACATGATTTTTATATCCTACATAAAAAATACTTTGAATTTTAAGAAGTTTGAAGTTTAAGTTCTATTTAACTACTACCTCAATGGGTTAGCAATAATTATAAATGAGCCATGGATATAATTGATGAATATGTGTTGGCGGTCAGTATTTTTAATTTATTTGTCTTCAATAATGCAACTATTGTTTTAGGCTGGTTCCCAGTTGATATCTTACTTTGATCCTCCGCAGATTGACCTTTTTGCTCTCAAGTTTGTGGAATGGTACTACCAACTGCTGAACAAAGACTTTCTCGAAGGTGGTAACTTTGCTGTAGGTGCTGAACATTTTTGGAATGATGCGTCACTTCATATAAAGGTTTTAGTAAATTACATTGAGACAAAATATTTTCAGATTATTATAATTAATCTTTCAGAAAACTTTATATAGAAATTATCATTTTGAAATAGATTTGCTATATATGATGAACTCAACTAGAAGTGTTCTACACAACTTCCAAACAAAGCAGGGATCAGTTGAGCGAATAGTGCAGAAGAGAGAGGCAAGAGTGTACATTTAAAATTTAAATAGTAGGCCTTAATAATAAAAAATAATAGATGTAACCTTTTTGATTTTTCTAATAACAACTACTGGACATTTGCATTTAATCTTATCCTATAGTTATGATCATCTGTTTCACCGAAATTTACAATAGTTACAATAAAAAAATACAATAGTTTGTCTTATGCAAAAATCAACTTTTACCTGATAAGTGGAATGACAGTTTTCAATGAGAATTTATACTATATTTTCAAAGAACAATATATTTGTGAGTTTAGTCCAAGACTTTTGATAGCTTGATGTAATGGGATATTTTTAATGTGAAATATATCTCTATCAATAAATATGTACATTCAAAAACAGTTATATACAATATGGATTAAGAATAGCATAGCAGGATAAGAGTGTGCCTGCAAACTCTTACCTTGTGGCTGTGTGTAAACTTTTGCCCCAGACTACACTATTTTATAATTTGACGAGTGCTTTAATCTATAAGAAAACTAGGCAATTAATAATGGCATTGTAAACAAAGAGTTTTAAGGCAATCCAAAGAAATATCCAACAGGAAACTTTAACCCAAATTTTTGGAAAACATAGATTTTACTTCATTTTATTAGGAAACAGAATCTACCATATAATATCAATAATTATGAATCCAAGTCCCTGGAACTTTCTTTGTTCAGTGGTTTCTTGTTTACACAGCTAAGTATGGGACAAAAGCAAGGGGGGATTTCCACATTGCCAAACACCACCCATCTGTGTTTTTTTTGCAAAACTCACTTCTCATGTTGGTGTCAGGCACCCTCTTCCTGAGAGACTATTTTAATAGTTGATTAGTTATAAGTTGTGGTCTGTAGGTTTTCTATTTGTTGAAGACGAGACTGAAGAATGAGTTGATGGATCTGGTATTCTACATTTATTTATTTTCAAATGCAACAATACAGACATAAGTCCAATTACATTGTAGCATTAATATAATTACAAATACAAAATGAATATAAAATACAAAACTAGCATACTACGTCCACTGACTCCAACCGAGAAAAATGATAACAATAATAAAAATAGAACATAAAATAACAATCCCAACAAATCAATACTAAAATGATAAACCTGACGCTCTGAAGACGTGTATATATAACTATAAAAATAAAATTTACCTCTTGAAAAAAAATATATGATATTTTTACAAAATTTAACAATAATTTATAATAATAATAATAGTATGAAATTAAATGGCTGTTAAAACCACAGTTATAGTGACTAGCCTACAAATAAGTATTAGCAATTGATTTTTAAAAAAGGTTAAGGTCAATGAAAAAATATCTATACCATCAGGCAATGAATTATATAAACGCATCATAACATTTATTGATGATTGAGTCCCAAGATTGGAGTAGCCAAAATGCGGAGCAAAAAGATGTCGAACTCGTACAATAATACATGCTGTACTAGTTGCCATTGAAATGTAATTTTATTTAGATTTTCATTTCCAAAGCATGCAAATATTTTTATCATATATGTTAATTAGCTATTTTATTTATTATTATGTTATAATATTTGCTATACAATGTTCTTTGTCTACGGCAATTAATATATTACTGTATTACTATTATTGAGGTTGGTATTGTCAGCGGTTAAGATCCAGAGCTTGCATATTTTGTAACTTGGTTCTTTTCATTTTCTCTAGATACACATCAAAATTATTTCTGATTTAATTTTAATAGATGCATAGGGTAGGTGCTACAGGTTCTATTATGCTAGAACTAACTATAACTAATTATAATATTTTGTAGGCCTATCTTTATGTTTTGAAGTTGATCATAATTTTCAGAACACCTTGACATTTTAATATGCACACACACACTTGATAACAACTTGATAAAGAATCGGAATTAGAAAGTACTTTTGCTTGAAATGTAAACATACTTCAAATTTTATCTCACTTTTATCATAGTATGTTTGGTGCACAATTTAAAATGACTTCACATCTAATTTTTCAGTCAATGCTTTATGTTGAAATTTTAACAAACTTCTGCTATTCCCACAGATGATCAGTGGGGGACAGACGCTCACGGAGGAGTCACAGGGTAGCTCAGCTACGGTCACGTTATTAAGTGACATCAAACAGCAGCACAAGCTCTACTTCTCCCCCAACCTGAGTCCAGAAGGGGTCCGCGGGCGATCAGAACCTCACGGCACGGTGTGTGTGCTTGTGTGCGGCACTCTCCATCAGAGTGCAGGTCAGCTGTCTGCTTAAGTGTATACTATTTGTTGTAGCTTGGAAAAATATTTTCTTTTTTCCGGTTCCTCTTCTTTTTGAGAAGTCAAATAATTTCAAAGTACTGTAAATCGGTTTAATCGCGGACAGCAATTTATAGTTTTAGAGTTGTAATTAATTTTTAGGTTAAGACATGCACAAAAAATTACCATTAAATTTAGCATGTGTCATTTGTTATACAACATGTTATAACATGTTGTTTGGTCATTTCATTTGTCAAATAAAAAAAAGAAATAAAGTGTCCGGGTTTACCCGGTAAAACGATGTAATTCTGGACAATTTAAATAACAATTTTTACCACTAACGAACCCTTACTGTCCAACTCTGGACTCAAATATTGCAACATCTGTTTGTTTACTCCATAATCAATCATTGGCCAAGGTCATTTTTGTCTGCTAGGAGGGATCGGGATAGGGACAAAGAGTAATAAAGACTCACTGAACAGCGGAATAATAAAATATATAGTTATCAAAATCTTCATTACGATAGTTAGGTATGTTGTTTGGTTAACAATGTAAAAATAAAAGGAACACATTTATTTAATAATGTAGCCATCTAAAGAACAATAATTAGGCTAAATTTAAAAGAGAATAGGCTGTCTTTTTTATAATTAAATATAGGTTGTCCGACATTTCTTTCCATTTTTCAGCTCTTTTCAATACTGTAGCACTATAGAAACCTTACTTTACGGACAACCAGTGACTGGGAAGGTGGCGTCGTCCTGTAATCCAGCTACATCGAGATCACGATTTGTGGATAGTTGTGAGAGATGGTCGGTGGGTGTAGTGTTCTATTGTATGGATTAACATCCGCATTATTTAATATTACGTTAATCCACAAAGACCATCCTCATAATTAGAACAGTTTGTAATTCAGAGGCAGTGTTTCAGATTCCACGTTAAACTGTAGGTCCCATAGTTTACATCAGCTTTTGGGCTATTAATTAACTGTCCTGTCTAAGGAACATGTCAGCCTTAGTCAGTAACAAGACTAAAAGTTTGTGCCACAATCATCTTACACTCAATCCTAAATCATACTTGGCTTAAAATACCTACCTTGTGGTATGGTCGCCATTTCAATAATCTAATATTATAGGCTACATATACTTATAAGTTCATTAACTCAAACACCTTTAGAATCCAATTTTCAATTACTACGGTTGCTCCATAAAGAAAAAATGTTTGTATTTACTCCCCTGTGGGAAATAGGTTAGATCATGGATATGCCTTAAGGGAATTTATTCAGTTCTTCTAAAAAGCTGTTCTTATTATTTTGTATTAAAAATTCAATACAATAGCCCTGGTAGTTTCTATGGAAACCTGTTACATGTTTTCCATCTTAAAAATCACCAACACCCCCCCAGTGCTAAGACATATCCATGTCAAAACTAACAAGATTTTACGGCCCGAGCTTTCAATACTCTTAACTTAATGAATTTGATAAAAACCCAAACCGGAGGCTCCGGGTTAAAAAAAAAACTCTCTTTATTGTCCTTAGCTTTGAATTAAACCAATTCCACATGCTTTTAAATGTTTGGATTTTTATAAGATCGTTACGCTGTTTATCTTAAATATACAGACTGCATTAGATTCGTAAAAAATAACATCCAATCACATGATGCAAATAAAATGTTGGGGATAGTAGTTATTGTTGCATAGAATAAAGATTTAGAAATGTTATTTGCTCAAAGACCATTGTCTTTTTTTAAACATGGTTGTAATTTTCTCAAAGATATCTTCTGAGCGATTTATCTTATTAACTATAGAAATATTGTACTTGCAAGGAAATCTTTTTTAAGTGTTTCATTTTACAGGGGTAGTAGTCGGGACGTTTGAACAAGTGTTTTGGCTCATTCAAGACCCATTGACCAACAATAGAGCGTGGAAAGTCAAGCGGAGCCAACTGAACCTAACCAGCAGAACGGGAACTGCAATGCCTACATTGACAGAGGGTGAAATTACGAGACCACTTCTACCAATAGAAAGCCCTGACTGACAGATTAAATCATTGGGTTTGCGTCATGTACCTGTTACCAGTTATTCAGATCAGTGACTTTGTCAATTACTGATAAGAGCAATAACAGGCTATTTTTCAGTGTTAAAACATCTCTTCTTCTCACCTATTTATAGCGGTGTTGAAAGTTCATCGAATGCTTGGATCGCACCTACTACTCTGAAATAAAGCTAATGGCATTTTCCCCCAAGTATTTTTGTCTGATGACAAGCGAATCAGATAGGTTTACAAAACTAGATGGACCCATGAACCATACTGGATAGGTAATGAAAATAAAGAGACCTATATTATTGGACATCATGCCAGTTATACATTATCATAACATAGGGCTATAAAAGAATAATTTATTTTTAAAACATTAATTTTTTGCTTTACACTCTTATACAATAAATATATTACATCATTTACTACACAGTAACATCAAAATAAAAATATGCAGCGGTACAGATTGTTCAATCAACTTACAAGACAAAGTTACTTGTAGATAAGAATTATTAAAATAAATTTTATGTACGAAATTTAATTGAAAGGGAAAAGGTTATAAAGTGAAAACTATAATTGATGTCTTATACGACATTTCCTAGCTGAGCAGAAGCTTATTACTGCAATGTTGGTAATTCGATGCGATGACATATAATGGGTTGGTTTTGCTTGCAGGTCTAAAATGTGATTAGTGGAACATAATCTGACCAATTATCATAATAATTGTTGCTATTTACACAAAATAGAAATTATTTTAAAACATCTACAATTATGTACCAACTATGGTTAAATATTTTATACAATAAAGGGTTTCTTTGTTGTTACGCCATCCAATTGTCTGTTCTTGAGATGTTTTATTTCAAGCTCGTAGCTGTATATTCGTTTTTCGGGTACACAAATCACCACTATCCTGTAAGCCACATTATAGTTATAAATTCTAACTTAACTATAATATAAACAAAAAATGAAAACCTGATTGTTTTTCAAGAATACAGTGGAGAGTCGATTATTCGAAACAATAGGGGATTGTGTGTATTATTCTGATAACTGAATTTTCAGATAGTCGGTCACAAATGAGAAATTATGTTCAATGCACATAATGAAGAATGAAAGAAGTTAAGTTTTTAATTCACTTTTTATAATATGACACTTACAAAAGATACATTGACCTTTTTATAAATTACAAAATATTCTGAGCTTTAAAAAAATCAAAATAAAGGTTGATAAAAGATCATGAAACATCAGTTCGGTTTGGTCACGACAGCAGCACTAGGTCGCTATTACCACCGAACTCAAAATTTCAACTTAAGTTTGGTTAAACTCAAAAGATCGGCAGCGGTTTCATTTTTCAATGTTTTGTTGTGTTTTGGTTAACCAGGCATCATATAATCAACGCTCTACTGTATTAGTATTTATAATGATCATAGTTTTATCAGGTTCGTTATTTTAATTTTAAATTTTTCTCATAATTTTGCTTCACATTTTAAAATCTTTGAGAAACCGAGGAAGAGTTGTTACATAGTATTCAAGGGAGGAAGAGTGGAGGATTGTTTTAAAGTGGAAGATAAAATATTTACTTTTAAATATAACTTTAGAGAAAAATGTTATCTGCACATTTTAAGAGAATATTTTTAGAAAATGTCTCTTTAAATCAGTTTAAAGACTGGTATACTATATATTTTTGTTCCTACAGTATTGTGAACTTGTATATTTTGTTTATATTGTTAACATACTTAAATTAAAGACATCCTAGTCAACAAAATGGTGTTATTTTGATTTTTTTCCTTTTTCAGTGGTTTTATAAGCTATCGATTACACAGATTGCATAATACACAAAAAACCTTAGGATATCGCTCCTGAGGTCAAAACAAACAAAAAATGACCCTTAAACATATGATCTATCTGACTCCAATTTCCGTCTGTCGTTGTGTATGTGTTTTTTTCAAACCTTGCTATAACTTTGAAACCATTTGAAGTACCAACTTCAAACTTGTTGCAAGTATGATTTTGAGTACTCATACACGAGTACTAATAGGACCTGTTTTTGTGCATGATATCAAATTTCTACTTTTTTCTTCCATGTGGGTTTACAAAAAAAAACTCACAGCAATACGAGGGGGTACCCAAAAGTAACCGGAATTTGTCTGCCGAGTTTAGGTAGTACGGGTGAGCGCCACTAGGGCGTGTCTAGCGCAACTCTTTGCTAGTTCAGTCCCGTGTGGGTCGTTGAGCTAGCTCATCCTGTTCATCTGTAGCGTCATATTTTGCTGTAGCTGTTTCACTGTTGCTTCGTTTTTTACAATTGCAAGAACAATGCGCCGCTGTTAAATTTTGTTTTTGACGCGGTAAAACCGCTGCTGAAACTGTTTTAATGTTGAAAACTGCTTACAAAGATGATGCTTTGAGGAAAACTCAAGTGTATGACAGGTTTTCTCGATTTACAAATGGCGACCTTTCGATTGATGACAAACCTCGTTCCGAACGTCCATCAACTGCCCGATTTGATGAAAATATCTAAAAAATGCGAGAGCTTGTGCTCACAGACCGTCTAAAGACAATTGATCAACTGTCAGAAATTAGTGAAATGAATTGGAGCTCGGTTCAGTGAATTTTAACTGAAGATTTAGGAAAGAGACGCATTGCTGCCAAATTTGTTCCTCAGGCTCTGACTGACAATCAAAAATCACGTCGAGTCAAAACATGTCATGAATTGAAAGAACAGCTCAGAATCGATCCAGATTATCTCTCAAAGGTTACTGGTGATGAATCATGGAAAAACAAAATTTCACAGCGACGCGTTGTTCACTCAAACTTGCCATTTTAAAAAACGAAGCAACAGTGAAACAGCTACAGCCACAAATGACGCTACAGACGAACAGAATGGGCTAGCTCAACGACCCACACGGCACTGAACTGGCAAAGAGTTGCACTAGACACGCCTTAGTGGCGCTCACCCGTACTACCAAAGCTCCGACCTCGGCAGACAAATTCCGGTTACTTTTGGGTACCCCCTCAAAAAGTTTTAGATTCTATTTTAGATTAGTGATTTTTGAGTTATTAAGCTTTTAAAAATTGAAATGCCCACCATTTTGAAATGGTATAAAGTAGAAATTTGATACTATGCACAAAAATAGATCCTCTAAGGAATAATACACATACCAAATTTGAAGTTGGTACCTCAAGTGATTCCAAAGTTGTATATAGCAAGTTATATAAAAAACACATACACACTGACAGAATGAAAATGGAGAAAGATATGCCATACTGTCATAAGAAATATTTTTTTGTTTTGACCTCAGTAACAATATCCCAAAGTTTTTCGGTGTACTTCAAATACACCCTGTATATATTACAACTTTAGGTGCAATATTAAATGGTCGTCCAGAAACGCTAATGTTTGATTGGAAAACACTTATTTTATTCTGATATCAAACATTTTAATTTATTGCCCCCAAATATCAAATTTAGTTTAGAAGTATGTTGTAGAAGTGTTAGATATTTTTAGGAGAGGGCGGAAACTCTGCCTATGTCAGTTGGAAATATCAAAGTAAGACTGTGTCAGAGAATATTTGTCTTTGATCAAAGATGGTGGTTAGTATAAATTAGATCATTTTCATTGCTTGATCTAAAACTTTTGTTTTATGTTGTTTATTCTAGCTTAAGGGTGTGTTTACCATGCTATAGTTTTGTAGTATATGATAAAAGAGCTCTTCATTCTTATAATTTTAGCAATCAACATTTAAGTGAGATTTATTCTTGTTATTAGGTATTATTTTTTTCTGTTTAATTGATAAAGAATATTGAACCATGTCATAAGTTTACAAAGAATTCATGACACCGTAAGTGTGCAAGAATAAGAACTTTGTTTGTCGTGAAAAGTAACAAAAATGCATTGACATTGTCATAAATACCATGTAATACAAACTAAGCTATTTACACACACATGTAAAGAACAATTTCATTTTAAAAACAATTTCCAGTTTATAGAAAAACTGTTCAACAACACATTACCAAATTAAATATGTGACTCAGAAGGAGAAACATTTCTTTTTTCAAGTTGTACATGTTTACACCATTGCATATTTAAATTTCAAGTGAATAGCTTGTTAAACTAACCTAGCCAAAAGGCCTCTCTTAAGTGACAGTTAAAAATGAGTTTACTTCCTAAAGTTAGTTAAAACTTATAAATAAAAACTTAATTTCTCAAATTATTCTAATATCTTTAATAATTTAGTTAAATTGTAAAAAATCAAAGTTTTTTAGGTTTTTAGATTTGACTTAACTTAAAGTTCTAAAAAATTAGTAAAGAATATTGATTTTTTATTTATTCTTCATAAGAATAACATTTTTAACAAATATTTATTAAAAATTTATTTTTTATTATAAAAATAACAAAAACTTATTTGTTTAGTTTTTTTTTAATGAATAGATATTTATTTTATTGTTTATTTGATTAAAAATTTGATTTTTTTATTTAACATAACTTAAACATTTTATATATTTTTAAAACATATATCTTAATAAATATCAATTTTTTAAAAAGTAATTAAAAATATTTTTTTTTTAATTTTTATGTAAATAATCTACAAAAATAAAAAATTCAAAAAAAGGAAAAAAAATAAAGATTCTCCATTATTAACATAAATTTATTAAATACAATTTCATGTCACATGAAAAAACAAAATAAAAACAGAAAGCAAACATTCAAAACATTTTTTATTAAACCCAAAAAATATATATAAAAATTAAATTTTAAACTTTTTCTATCTCTATATAAAGAAATAAAAAATGAGTTTACTTCCTAAAGTTAGTTAAAACTTATAAAACATATCCAAAACTGTAGTTCCTATATTCTACACCAGTTATAGACTAATGATCTATACCATAGTATAGTTCTATTAAAAATACATCCCAAATTAGATAATATAAGTTAACTGTTTGTGTTATGACTTTAAAAAAATTCGTACACTTTTTAGGCGATATTTTTAGACAGTCTGAAACATTAACTTACTCCCAGTTAAATTGCATAAAATACTGTTTTACTCGTAGGATTAACTTAAACTGTGTGTTTTATTGAATTCTCTTCCATGAACTAATAACAAATAAAAGAAAATATTACAACAGCAATTTTTTTAATTTAATAATAATAGTCATTATTTATTTATATAAATGAAACAAAATAAACTTTATTTTGTTTGGTTTATTTGTTCTAGGTTGTTAATGAGAGAGACTATAACTTGTTAGATTATAATTGAATTTTGTATGTAGATATTTTTTAATCTAAACACACCCTCTGCATATCTTGCTAAAACATGTTATAAAGTAGTAGCCACAGTTAAAAAAAACACATTTTAGATTTTTACTTGGTTTTATCTACAATGATATATCAAAATACTGCATCTCCTTATGTCCAGTGTCTTCCATTTTATTAAAGGATGTTCCTTAACACTCACCATTTACTCCACTCTTATCACTACAAATCGATACAAGACCAACGCCCTCTAGATAACAATGGACATCTGCAACTGTCTCGCACTCTCGCAATTAGCTGAATAACCGAGATAACGACATACCGTATCTCTCGTGTCCTTCCCACATGGAACATTGACTAGCTTGCCTTGCAGCTGTCATGTGACCGATATTACGTCGTGTCTCCGACGCGTCCGCTCGTCATGGAAATGACACCGTTCACGGCGTACTCCAAGGTAGTGTTGTTGGCCAGATTTTATTCCTTTTTTACGATCTCATTGTTTGGTTAATCTTAGACTATACAATGGCGTGGTTAGCACAAACGTATATTTTAAGACTTTGTAATATTAGTAGCAGGCGTACACATCAGGATGTAAGCCTTTTCTGCGAGAAAAAAGGTTTTGGTAAAAGTCGTTTTAAAATTAATTTCAAGAGGACTTATCTTCTTCAAGAAAAAGACTGATGGATACGTGATTAGTGAAACTATTGTAGTTTTGTTGAAACATTTATAATTGTAATAATTATTGTGATACAAGTTTTTTTGTATTATTCACTAGCCAAAGTACCCGTTCTTTGCACGGGTAAAAAAGGCTGGGAGGTGTACTGATAGATTTATACCCTAAATTATTCTTAATTAATTCTTTAGTTATATTTACGTTTCGTGCGTTAGAGAAGCTGAAACAAGTATTATCTCAAGTTGTGTCTGACTGTCTGTGACGCTTCAGGGGGTATTTTACGTCTTTTCCTAATAAACGGAAGAACTGATATCAATGAAACTTATTTCATGCATTATCTACATTTCAGAGACGGCTTTTCAATACGTGAAATTGTCAACCGCGCCCATTTAAAATCCCACTTTTTGCGTGGTATTAATCACATTTTGCTTTCAGTTTTCAATGAATCACCTACTGGTAAAAATCATCTGTCTTTGTAGTTTTTAACACTAAATGGTTTAAGCATTAGTCATTAATTTTGAGAATATGTGATGTGTAATAAAGTGATTTAATATAAAGAAAAATAAACAGCTGTCAAATGAAAATTAATATTAGTTTGTTTACATATGCATTGTACAATCTATGAAAATTATACATTTTAGTTAATGCCATGATATCTTCTTTACAGATAAAAAACATTATTTGAAATTTTTATCTAAAGTATTTTTGTATATTTATATTTTTATAATATATATGTGTCTTGTTTACACGATTAATCTGTAAAAAATTTGATACAAAAATTTTAAAATTTTAAATTACTTTCTACAATATCGTAATAAGATTTTTTTGTAAAAATGTGCTTTTTAATGTATAAAATTTTTAATGTAACTTGAAATTTAACAATTAGTTTTAATTTTTGTATGTGGTAAGTGTAAAAAATTAAACAATATTTATTTTATATTTCTTTAATAAAAAAATTAATATTTCTCTAATTATTTTTGGAAAACTTATATTTATTCATGGGTTAGATCTACCTCTAAAACGTATTATGTGTTTTTCTGAGCAAACCTCAAACTTTTCTAAAAAGAAGAAGGCACAAACTCTTTTTTTTACGTTTGATGAAAATGTATTGTTAAATAAAAATATTTATGTAAAATCATCAGTTTTAATAAAAATATTTTGAGTTAATTTCAGAATAACAAATAATTAGTTTATAAATTATAAATGAAAAAAATTAATATTAATTAAAATTCGCTGTACATTGATATTTTTTAAATTCACGTCGAAATCATACTGTATTAAAATGTTATCTTGGCGTATACCGAATTTTAATAATAATACATATTTTCTGATCTAATCTAATTAGTTTTGTCTTGTTAATAAGTATCTTTTTCCCCTAACACATAATGCTACTCGTGCGGGCTTACTGCTAGTTGTTTATAAAATGACGTAACACGAGTGTCTACAGCATGACAAAGTAACACCTGTTAAATATTGGGAAAGCATAAGGATTAATGTAATAGAGTCAGGCATAGAGAGAAAACTTAAAATCTACTATTCCACTATTTCGAACTAATAATTCGATCACTAATTTCGCTCAAGAAGTTTATCTGTAAAAATGAACTTTATTTCTTCTTCTTTCCGAACTGTAGAAAATATAAACATTGAAACCTAAGACGGCAACGACAGCTCTTCCTTCTTCCCGAACTGTCAAGTTTTAGTGTTCACAGCTGTTGACATTCAAGAAGTTTTATGTTTTCATTCTTTGAAAATGTAAACATTGAAACTTAGGATGTTCTCGGGGCGTAACTCGAGGGAATTTTAAGGAAATATGCCTATGATATGCATGAGTTTAAGATCTACCTTTATGTAAAATTTCAAACCGATCGGTTCAGTATTTTTCGCGTTTACTTGAAACAACATAAAATTACAAAAAGAAAATCTTCACAATATAGTTAGTACATTTAACAAGGAATTATAATATGCATTTTGCATGAGTTTAAGATGCTTTTGAAATTTCAAACCATCTTGTAATTTTCGCGTTTCTGATAACAAAAAATAAAAATTGATTTGCCTTTTAAGATTTTTGTGTAAAATCAAATGATTATAATTCATTTATTTTCGTTTTATAGTATTTTCGCGTTAAAAAAAAACATACAGATACCGCTTCTTTATAATGTTATAGATAACTAGCTGCAGGGCCTAAGCCCATCTTTTGCACTGGTTGTATGACTCTGTGCCCAGAGGCAAGTACTCATTAATACGGCAAAACAAAAAATATCAGGTCAAATAGTCTTAGTTTAAAATTAGAGTTTAAAAATTTTGTAACATTGTATGGTATCCAGTTTTGAGACCTGTATGTATGAACAATGTTTTGCCTAAGGTTCTCAAATGTAATAATTGTCCCGATGTACATTTCGCCACGGCGTAAGGCATCTTCAAAGGGATAAAGGTTCGTACATTTTAGACAAATCAAACATTTTACATCGGATGAAATGTACATCGGGTTCTTCAACTACATTGAGATCTACAGACCAAAAATATTTGTATTTACTTCCGTGGGGGAAATAGGTTAGATAATGGATATGTCTAAAAGGAATGTTTTCAATTCTTCTAATATTAAAACAAAATATAATAGCTCTAGTAGTTTCTATGGAAACCTGTTTCAAATTTTCATCTTACAAATTGCCAACGCCCCCTCTCCCCAGTGCTAAGACATATCCATGTCAAAAAGATATATAAATTTCATAAAAATTTAGTAAAATTTATTATTAAAGTACCTATAATATATTTTTTTAATACTTGTACCATACTGTAGGTTTGAAATCTATGTCAAACTAATATAGATGGGTTTTGACAGTAGCTGATTATATATTTCTGTGAAATTACTTTAATACATCACATATTCAGTGAAACTTTAAAAAATGTATCTAATTTCGCTCAAAACTTGGGTTTTACGACCTCATTATTGTATGTTAAAAGCGGTTAAAAGTCAGTATAAAGTATACAAAACCCTTCTTGTATGTTTTGGAGAGCGTGCTGGTCTAGAGATAGAGCACGGATTTTGGTGCCCAGCGTTCCGGGTTCAAATCCCGCCGATCACCAATACTTTTCGCTAAGTGATAATGTCGCAACCCTCTAGGTCTAGCCTGAAGTGATGGGCAAAACGGTTTCGGCGATGGCCTGGACAAAGTCCTGGAATGAGAAGAGTGTCCTGGGGTAAAAAATGTTAGTATTCTGTCATTAATTCACTAAGAAATAAATTCATACAATCAATTTTAAAAATCGCCGATGAATTAAATTATATGCTACGGTACCAAAGAGAATGAAGTATTTTGCGAACCCCTGGTGGAGTATTGAGAGTTTCTTTTGTAAAGGCTAAATTGATTTAGTGACTGACAGAGACTGGATTTTTCTCGAGACACGTTGGAAACAAGATTTAGTCACGTTTAGTACGCTACAGCTACGTTTCTACGAATAGGGAATTTAATCACACCGTATCAATCAGCGATTCTTGAAAACTGAAAAGTAATAATTGTTTTTAACTCGTTTATCTTCGAGACTTGTTTATTTGTACGCTAATGAATTATGTTACGTATTTCAAGGATAATTAATTCTTCTAATAGGATATATGAACTGTGATTGGCTGACATTTGGGCTCTGATTCCAAATCAACGTGTATGTTTGATGTTTAGAGTGTTATTCTTTTGATTGATTGTATTAATTATTTTTAAATTTATTATATAATTTTACTTATTTATTCCAATAATGCATCTATCAATACATTCTTATGGGTGTATCTAGAAATGTTTCTAGGCATAGTGACAGATGTGAACGTGAATTTGTATAAAATGTTTTTTAATCTGTTAATCCGGTGTTGTATGGCAATATTAATATTTTCGGATTCCACTAAACCCCTATTGGTCCAACCAAAACCATTCTTATAGTGACAAGAAAGGGGTTTTAGTGACCTAACGTCGACATTTTGTTAGGAAACATCATTTATTTTGTAGCCCAATGACGAGATGGCAACTTGGTCCAGATTCTGCCCTTACGGGATTCGATCAGTTTTGTAGACCGGCATTAAACCACTTAGCCATCCAACCAGTAGATGTTATTTATAGTAGTATTAACGTTTGGGGGTCATTCAATATTACATATATACTCGTATATATGCGTCGACAAGATAACAGCAGCATTCATTGTCTGATTATTATATTCTGTGGAGTTTTTCCTTTCTGTAATACCTTGAACGAGTTCCTTAGGCAACGCAATTGGACTACATTAACTTTACATTAACTTGGTACACATTGAGTGGGGGGTTGTACCCCTAGAAAAAGGGTTATCAATTTAGTTTTGTACAATCTTAAAAAAAATCCAACTTTCGTTTTTACCATTGGATACTGTAGGTCCCTTTGATGCCATTCACTGTTTGGCTATTAATTAATTAACAGCCCTGTTTAAGAATATTGTTATTCTTATGGAGAATATTAAAAAAACAATTTATTCTTCATTTCCCAACCGTTTTCAATGAAAATTGGTATGCAGCGTAAGGTCACATCATAATAAAATCCACTCAAAAATGCTTGGTATTAAAAAATTCTTAATTAATTTAACTTCATTTCTCTTGTTGTTATTTTCATAAGTTGGATGATTATTTTTGAAACAATGAATAACTTTTTAAATGATAATTAGATAAACTTTAAAGAATATGCTTACAATTTGTTGTTTTTACATTTACTCCATGGACAAAGTATGAGTCAGTCCATTGATACCGTTTATTTTTAACTTTAAGGCCCAAAAGCTGAAAAGACAAGAAATCTTGAGATCGTTGGCAAGCTTTCTTTTGTTGCCGATGATGGACAATGTTTTAATACTTAACAGCAACTTATTGATAAAACACAGTACACAGCTTAGCTCACTGTCCCTGACTATGAAGTTTTACTCAGAATATTAATGACGTCTAAAACTGTTAGCAATATGCAGTGTTATCTACGAACAAGTAAAATCAAATCAAATTCCTATTGACATCAAGTCGGAGCCACGCTAGTCTGTAATAAGGCTTTGAAGAATCCTGCATAAAATAGCATTGCACAATAAATAGAATTGCATTCTGAAATTAGGCTTTAACTGAACTTAACTTTACTTATTATACTTTTAACTAATTGATATAAATAATTTATATGACTATGACAACAATAATCTTCTATAATATTATAAAGAAGAGGTGGTTTCTGTATGTTTGTGGGTTTGTTGTGGCAAGTAAACGCGAAAAATACTGAACCGACCGGTTTGAAATTTTACAGAAAGGTATATCTTAATAGGCAACACATTGCATATTGTTCCTTAAAATCCCTCGGGCTACGCCCATGAACGTCCTAATATACAATATGACAAAATTTTATTATTTACATAAAGAAGAAGAAAATAAATTATTTTTGTACTATTAAATTATGTGTTTTTTTGATATTACGTTATATTCTAATATGAAGATTTTACTTTGATTGAAATGTTTTGCCAACATAAGTTAATAAAATATGAGAGTTCGTTAAGAGACAAAAGAAATAATGTAAAAATGTTTAATTTTCATAATTTTCATATGTTTTTTTTTTCAAATAAAAAACGTGTTTACTGTATATTTTTTTATTCGAAAAAAAGAAAGAAGAATTAATTGATTTTTTTTCATTAAATAAACAGCATCGATTTGAATATAATTTTTCCCGATGATTATTCCTATATCTAAAATTTTTAATTTAGGATCTCTAATTTTGTTTTTTCGATACTCGTGTTTACACATTTTATTAAAAATAAATAATTAATATATAAATAACTTAAATGTATCAGAAGAGCCAACACTCCTCAGCCTTTTTAACCCGAACGAATAACGGGTACTTTGGCTAGTTACCAATAAACTAGCTATGCAATCCATGTAAACATCGGGACATTAAAAAGGAAACAATTAAAGTATATAATTTATGTGAGGTAGGATGATAGGATAAAATAATTATAGTAGTGTAATCCCCATGATTACATAGATGTTCTCTGAGACTTTTGCATAGAATAAACGTCTAATCTATTTGAGTAGTCTAAAATACGTCGAAGCTATTTTTACATTATTAAAATAGGCTACTGCAGGTTACACAAGTAGTCGAAATGTCAAACGAGATTGTTTATATAACCTCCCTTCAACGACAGAAAGGTCTTCTTACACAAGTACAAAAACTAGTACAATCGCAACTGTCACTCTGGTTGACAATCCGTCTGATTGGTGATATGTTTGTCACTAACAAATTGTCATTGGTTTGAAACACTTCCCTCTTCCGACTGGCAAGGAGTCCATATTTTGAGGTAATTTACACCAAAACTAGCCGTATTAAACCGATACATTTACGTATAAACCCCTAAACTACCCTTGGAAGCACTTTAACAGACAATAAAAGACAATCACCGTTATTTTGTTCTGAAAAATGATGCAATACATCAATTTAGAACATTATTAATTGAAAGATTACATTATAAGTAAGTTAGAGGAATCCCCTCATTTTTGAGACTGGGGGGGAGGCGACATCCTGCAATCCAGCTACTTGGAGGTTACGAATTGTGGATAGTTGTGAGCGATGATCAGTGGATGTGGTGTTCTATTGTGTGGATTAACGTCCGCATGATTGAATACTACGTTAATCCGCAAAGACCACCCTCATAATTAGACCAATTCGTAATTCAGAGACAGTGGTTCGGATTCCACGTTAAACTGAAGGTCCAGTAGTTGCCATCGGCTGTTGGGCTATTAATTAACGGTCCTGTCTAAGGAACATGTCAGCCTTAGTCAGTAACAAGACTACAAGATCGCGCCTCATTCATACTTGGCTTTAAATACCTACATTGTAGTATGGTTGCCATTTCAATGATCTAATCTAATCTAATCTAACCCTGGTGGTGGTAGCGTTCACCTCATACGCAAACTACGTCACATGACGTAAGAAACGTCCTAGCCAGGTAAGCATTTAAGCCAAGTATGAATGAGTAATCTTGTATACAGGTGGTGTCATATTGGTTTGGACCTTAACACTAAAACATGCCATTTTAATTTAAAGCGTTGTGGCGGGTTTTTGAAATAAATTTTTCAGGTGTCTAGATGTAGGACCGGTATTAGTCAACTGCAACAAAGAGTTTTGGATTTAAAACTGACATAACAAACCGTAACACTTTTATTAGACTCAATAAAGTATACAAAAAGATTACAGTTTTGCAGAAATATTTAGATGTAATATAAATATTTAACGAATAAAAATGTAATAATAGAAACTAATGAAGCTTACCACATAACACTTGACAATACACAAGAGGAATGTATGATCTCAGTCGTCTTGAGTTACGTTTAACGGTTTAAATATTCCGGAAATAAAATATTTGTTAAAAAGTTATCAAGAAAGAAAATTAACCTAACGGAGTGAAACAGAACTTCCATAAATAGGATTAAAGAGTTGAAGTAAAGTGTAAAGTATTAGGGGTGAGGATTAACCCTGTCCGGGCAGTGGAAAACTACCCTCTCCTCCACATTTTACCCCCATCCCCGACACACAATTCATACTGAAACATAGCACCGGTGTCATTGTCCTGACACTTTACATCACTGGCGACACTTGACGCCATCGGCTAAACTCGGCGGTTTTTGGAAATCAGAAATTTTACATTTAAACTGAATAAATTCTTGACTAGCATTATACGTGTTGGGTTTAATATAGGATGAAGTAAAAACTCACGTCTTCCAACACTACTTAATATATTTACACTTATATTGTAATTATATACAAACGGTAAATATATACAAAAGTTGTTAAATTGGCGATTTCGTACAGTCAAACCAGTCCAGTTAAGACTGGACGAAATCGATCGGTAATTCATCAACTTTTGTATATATTTAACATTTGTATACAGAGTGTCCAAGAAAAACAAGAAGGACTTCGGTGAGTTATTAGATACATTAAAAGGAAAAAAATGTCCAATGGAGGTGTGGCCTAGAATGCAGATTTTCTCAGATATCCGCCATTTTGTATTTTCCACAGAATATTTTTAACGGATTATTTTAAAAGTTGGTATGTGTTTTAAACTAGTAGACTACTATTAATAAAAAAAGCTATTCAAGCTCAAAATTCAAATGATGGTCATTTAAGATTTTAAAACTAGAATACTTTGTAAACGATAAAATTTAAAATGGCCGCCATTTTGGATTTTGAATTTGGATCATGCTATTTATTTTTTTAATATTACTAATCGACTAGTGTAAAAACACTCCACATTTTAAAATAATCTATTAAAAAATGTTTGAAATAAAAAATATTTTGTGGAAAATACAAAATGGCGTATATCTAAGAAAATAAGTGCTATAGGCCATACCTCTATTGGAACTTTTTCTTCCTTTTAATGTACCAGTTCCAGTAACCGTCCTGGAGGACAGCTAGTATGAGTACGCTGATGATCCCGTATAAAAGTTAGGATGAGTTCCAGCAACCGTCCTGGAGGACAGCTAGTATGAGTACGCTGATGATCCCGTATAAAAGTTAGGATGAGTTCCAGTAACCGTCCTGGAGGACAGCTAGTATGAGTACGCTGATGATCCCGTATAAAAGTTAGGATGAGTTCCAGTAACCGTCCTGGAGGACAGCTAGTATGAGTAGGCTGATGATCCCGTGTAAAAGTTAGGATGAGTTTCAGCAGTCGTTCTGAAGGACATATAGTATGAATACGCTGATGATCCCGTGTAAAAGTTAGGATGAGTTCTAGCAACCGTCCTGGAGGACAGCTAGTATGAGTACGCTGATGATCCCGTGTAAAAGTTAGGATGAGTTCCAACAACCGTCCTGGAGGACAGCTAGTATGAGTACGCTGATGATCCCGTAGAACATTTAGGATGAGTTCCAGCAACCGTCCTGGAGGACAGCTAGTATGAGTACCCTGATGATCCCGTATAACATTTAGGATGAGTTCCAGCAACCCTCCTCGAGTACAGCTAGTATGAGTACGCTGATGATCCCGTATTAAAATAGGATGAGTTCCAAACGTCTGGGGACAGCTAGTATGAGTACGTGAGGAGCCCCGAATAGTTAGGATGAGTTCAGTGCGTCTCGTACAGCTAGTATGAGTACGCTGATGATCCGTATAAAGTTAGGATGTGTTTCCAGCAATAGTCTTGCTTGTATGAGTACGCTGATGATCCCGTATAAATTTAGGATGAGTTCAGTACGTCCTGGAGTACAGCTAGTATTGTAGTGCTGAGATAAAATTAGGATTTTCCAGTACGTCTGGAGGACAGTAGTATGAGTACGCTGAAATGAAAGTTAATGAGTTCCACAACTCTATTTAGCTATTGAGTCTCAGATCCATAAAAGAGGATTGAGTTCCAGTAATTTGAGGAGGATCTAGTAAGAAACTGATGATCCCTAGAAATTTAGGATGAGTTGCACGGTCTGGAGGCTTAAAACGGTTGAATATTCCTTCACACTTCTCATGCCACAAGTATTATATTTGTCTGATTCAGTGTATAGAGCCGGGCAATGAGGGCAGTTTACAATATGGCTTTTTAAGGTATACCTCATACTACTCAAATACCTCTCGAAATGGCCACCGGTGCAACTTAATACTTGCATTAGGACCAGGACTTTACCTCCGGCGCAACTCAAAACCTCCCCTACTGTCATGTCCGGGTGGTAGATAACCAGATAAATATGAAGCAGACACCACTCGATACTAGAGTGAACCAACTAATACTGGGATTCAGACTGGATAACCAAGTGCTAAGGTTCCATAAAGAGACGACAAGGAACCTACAGTACCGTACAAACTATGCTGTTTACATTGGTAAGCCAAAAGATTTACCAATATTATGACAACTTTATTTTGTTTTATCTAGTCTAAACAAATACATATTCTACATTAGAAGAAGTTCTCTATATAGTTTTCGCAAATAAAAAGGATGATTCTTCAATCAATGAAGGATTCAAAGATGATAGTCTTTCAAGAATAGTTTAAATTCTAGATTTTACAGGTTACGATTTCAAGAGACGATGGAGTGGATCAAGGAGTGGATATCTATAACCGTTTGTAATAATTAGCGTTGAGCCGGAAGGGTTTCAGAGACAGGGAGGAGGTTGGCTTGTAGGGGTGGAGGGACGGGGTGGCCATGCGCATCAACCCCTCTGACTTCACACAAATTCTCACCTCCATGCCCCTCAGTAGCCTTCCAAGTTCTGACTGGGAGATTCGTGTTGTCATCAGAAATATCCACTCGCATACCGGTTGGTCAATTTGTTTATTAATTAAATAGTTTATTATTAAGTTATAGACTTATATTTTCTTTTAGGATAAAGATCGTCATATGTTTAATACATCATTAAATGGTCAATTAACAAAATAAAGTTTAATTAGAAAAAAATACAAATTAAAAAACTTAAGTTAATTAGCATGATGAATACCGAACTTAAATTTTTATGGTTTCTCTAGGTAATATTTTATATTAAATAGTTCCTTTTGTATCAGATGGAAACAAAAAATATTGAAATTTAACTTGAATTTTAATTTGTGATTTATATATCAGTTTTTTAGACGGTGTCACGATTTGGATAAGGTTTTTTATGATAGTGTTTCTTTGGAAAAGGGAAATTCGGGAATTCGTTATTATATTCGAACTAAACAAAATACTTCTTAACAATTGCATAAGTTTTTTAACTGAGTGAAATAAATATTAAATTAGTAATATCTATATTTTTACGTGAAAATGAGTCATCATGAGACATTCCAAAAAAGATCTACAGGTACTGCTTGTTTGTGAATAAGTTTCCAGCGTTTAAATATTACAGATTAATAATCTCTGAAAAAGTGTCATTATTCATTAGACATGTAAAATGCATATTTATGAGCGCATGATGATGATTATTTCATTGACGTTTTGTTATGTGTAAATTTTGCTATAGTATAACTTAAAAATGATCCAAATTTTATTTTAACAAAATTCTTCAACTCAGTATACTCAACTCTTCAATTTCTAGACGTGCATGACAGGATTAAATTTTGGTATGATAATCTTTCTTCTTTTACTGAATCCTACAACCCGTACAAAGGAGGCGTATTGCTAGTATAAAGTACAATACGTCGAAAAGAAGCAAGTCGATTCCTCGTTGAAACAGTGATAAAAAATACGTTATCAAAAATATTTTACTACAAGAAAAACGCTAGTAAAATAAAATCAATTCAATACACTCATATCTCATATCAAAAGACATAAAACAATATTCATGCAGCTTCTTCGCCAAAGTGATGATATAGAAGAACAAATCATTCTCTTTGTGTCAATAGGGAGTTCTGAATCCTCCATATTTACTGAGAAGCAAAAGGATTACCTTTTCCTTTTAGTATCATTTCATTCACGTGTAAATTCTAAAGCAACGCAATCATTTGGAAATTTTCTTCAGATATAAATATAATATAAATTTTGTATTTGTAGTTAAATGCCCTAATCAATTTTATTCTCAATTGGTTTAGTTCATGCAGTACTAATCTAGTGATTTCGTCGCTCTATACATCATAGTCAAGCATAACTAATTAATAAATTTGGTTTAAGTTGGCAGGACGTAATGTCTTAGAGATTGTATTGTTTACTTTATTAAACTCAAAGACAGACTCGTCTAAATTAATTAATTTAAGATTGAAGAACTGCTTCATTGTTATTAAGCTAAAACCTGTTGTGAAGAATGTAAATATATAAATAGACAAAAAGGGAATGTTTTCAGTTCTTCTAAACAGCTATTCTTATTCGTATATATTAAAACCTGAACACAATAGCTCTAGTAGTTTCTATGGAAACCTGTTTAAAATTTTAATCTTACAAATTGTCAACATCCCTCTCCCAGAGCTAAGAAATATCCATGGCAAAACAGTTAAGATCTTTAAGGACATTTTTTTAAAGAGGAACATAACATTTACGATTTATTTTTGAAGTCGTACCTCATAAAAATATGCAGACATCAAATAATTTTTACTTATTCGAATGTTCTAAAATCATATTCTACTTTAAATATTGCTAATTTATTTTAATGATAATATTAAAACATGTGCGAAGTTATAAATCATCATAAATCAGTGAATTTCCGACGTTCAATAGTTCGTTGTAGAAAACTTTAATACATAGTATCATAATTATTAATGACTTTTATTGGTAGAAAAAATCCCAATATTTTACTGATCCATAAATGCAGCTTATTTTTTATAATCAACCATTTTGAACGTTGTTTAGAAGAGAATATATTGATAAACTCGATCAAAATGAGCAAATAAAACAAATGTACAATGTACAACAAGTGACATGATATTCCATCAGCTGATCAATTGTTTAGGTTTTATTGCTTAATCACTTAAGTTTTTATCAGCTTAAGATATCATAGGTAATATAGGTTCGGTTACTATTTTTCATACATACATTTCGGTAACTAATACATCTAATGTACATAATGATAAAAACATAATGTTCTGTTTTTAAGCTTGATTTTACAGCTTTGATTTATCATAAGCACTGTTCTATTTAGATACACGGATTTTACATCATAAATCATGAACTGATTACCTTCTTTGCTACAACGTGTAGAAAATATTTTTATAAAATTTGGAATAATTTATCTTCATCAATGAGTCTCATTGTCTACTATATAAAAATTCGCGGCACTGCAATGCTCGCTGCAGAAACCTTGCAGGCCCTTTCTTAATTTTGTGTTTAAATTGAAAATATTCTACCTTGTTTTATTGTAGAGTTAATTATGTATTCTAATGGTTCTTCACAAAATATTTTTAGAAATGGAAATTCTCTGAGTACGCAGATGTGTTGTGATGGGGGTATTTAAGCTTCAAAATGAGCGTTTGTAAAAGACAATGTGAAGTTTTATTAATATTTTTGAAAGTTTAGGGAGGGGATTTCTCCTCAAGATCACAAGCGTGTCTTGTGTCCATGGGGGTTTGGTTTCTTGTAATCTCACCAAAGACTATTCTTCCACGAAATATAAGATTTCTGTCAATCAAATATGTTTATGTTATTAAGATATTTATTTGGACATTTTGCATCACGATTATTAAACAAAGTTTCACAACGTTTCGGAATTTCCTCTCAAGCTATCTAATACCTAAAACATAATACGATTGATGCATAATCCGGACTAAGCCGGTATAAAGCTGAAAATAAAACAGTTTAAAACAGTCAAAATAATTACCTTTCTCTAACAATTACGCACACAAGAACCAAAATATGTCCACTGGTCACAATGACTCAAAGACAAAAGACTCTGTTGCCTTTGAGTCTTTGTGTGTCGAAGGCCAAAGTCAGTTGGCTGAATGTTTTCCTTGGATTTTCCTCTGCTCGTTTCAAGTAAACAACCGTTGAACTCCATCAATGTTTTCTTCTGACACTTCCAGTAATAACATCTCTGAATTAGGTTCTATCTCAATATTTTTATGATGAAATCAAATAATAAAAGTGATCGATCCGGGTTGTTTGTTTCGATAATTTATTACACTTAGATGAATAGTACGCAGTTTTATAGAAATTTAATTCCAGTTTTAGTTTTTGTATGCTCTTAATAGAGTAAACAGATTTATATTTCAAGATGACATTGAAGTTTGAATCCTTCAGGTTTTAGTTTTTTGGTCATAAAACTGTAATTCTAAAGTGTGTTTCGATGGCACGATTGCTTGCTTTGCGTGATATATCCACGCTCCTGAGTTGCAAGAGCGAATATTCAGATGAAAGAATATATCGCCCTTCTTGTAATGTAAAATTAAAAAAGATGACGGTTAAGGGATATCTCATAATGACCCACAGCTGGTAAACAGATCGTAATAAAAATATATGACTAGTTTGATCATTATCTGTCAATAAATATGAGTATTATTTGCCTACTCTCCATAAGATTAAAATGGGAAAGAGTGTGCAGGTTTGCTGCTGTGAGGAACACTGAAAGTAGGTGTTTCTACCATAAACAATTAATTTTTTTAGCATTTATATCAACTTTCATCAACATCTGTCCATAAATAAAGGAGTTTGCCTATTCACTATATGATTAATATGGAAAAAGAGTATGCAGGTTTGCTGCCATGATAAACACATAAACTATGATTTTTAAGCATAAATGGATAGACCTCAACCACATGAAGCTAAATATCAAGTTTTATCCAAAAATATTGATTAATATGGGAAATATTAATTTTTCCCTATCCTCCATAAGATTAACATTGGAGCCCCACAATACAACATACTGTGTTTAGATTTTTTAATATCTCGGTAACCGTTGGAGATAGAGAAAAACTTTAAGGAACTTAATTGTGTAGTTTTTTTAAGTTGATTCCAATGGTGAAATATAAAATTAGAAATTTTTAAAAATTACATGTGAAAAACGCAAAAAACCCCATTTTGGGGTACAAAACCCCCAAAACTACCCGTTCCCATTGACCGATATGTCTGGTTTACGAACTCGTCCGAGCATTTGTAGGAATACACGTCTCTACCAAATTTGGTCTCGATCGGACCATTTTTACGAGAGTTATCGTGTTCACAGACACACACACACACACACACACACTCACACACACACACACATATATATATATATATATATATATACAAATTTTAACGACTATTGTTTTTGCTCTCTGGGCACCTAAAGAAGAAAAAATAACATGGTCCCGGGCTTAAGTCTCGCCATGAGACCTACGGTAATAGCTTCTTCCCTATGGGAAATTCGCTAAAAGGATGACGGTTAAGGGATATCTCATAATGACCTACACTAAATGTTTAACAGATCGTAGAAAACCATAAAACAGTAGGCCCTATCTTATATCTTTATACTTATCATTAGTTTTTAAACCTAAACCAAAGTCGTATCTTAACGTAAAGAAAATGTTACCAATGCAACAAGTTTGCAATTTAATTTAATTGATCTGCTTAAAATTCATACTAAATAATTGAGCTGATATTGTTTATATACATATTTATTTAATGACAATTTCATATAAATATATAGTAATTAGAGTTAGTATATTTATTGTGTAGTTTAAGCACTATTACTGTAAAGGTGATCTGGGTTATTTATTTTAATTCGTTTTCAATTTTAGGTTAATATTTCACTATAATAACAAGTATCATGCTTAAAATACTGGGTCATACAACCCGTACAATAGACGAGCTCTCTTTTGGTGTATTGTAATGATAAGTTTACTGAACAACTTCTCAGATGGACGATGATTTGTGTGCAGACCCTTCCCCCCCTACACCCTCACCACTGCCTTCCCCTCATTCCCGTCCAGGATGATGGGTTCCTGTGGGATAACTTCTCAAGTGTCGTCTGCTCAAGGCGACAGCCACCAGTTAAATTGGTCAATGACAGCTGCGTCGAAAGTACTACTAGCACGATTGTATTTATAACCTCGAAAAATACTTAAAGTACCTAAACAAAGTTCATTTTAATGTCTTCCCTTATACACATAGTATATGGAGAAAGTATTGTTTTTGTCGAAATTTTCAAATTTGAAATAAGAGTGTATATATCCGTCCCATGAATCCAAAAAGTGGGTTTCGACGTGATAGCCGTGTGCGTGTGTGCGTGTGTGTCTCGATGTGTACAAAGCTACAGCTTTCTCCGTTGGTCCGAGATAGATAAAATTTAGTATGTTTGTATATATTCACCGTATATCCAGGTGTTTTCTTTATTTTTTTTAATTTGATGTTTAAGGGCAGTTCACCCTTATAAACGATAGAAAATACAAATTTCTCAAAAATTGCTCCAACTATTGATTAAAATTTAAAAGTTTATAGTGCATATAGTATTGCATAATGTGACACCACCCGCATGTCTGTAAAAATAATGGTTTAAAAATTGTGGGCTTTTAAATTTCAATTTTTGTTTATTTTCCGCGAAAACAATATAGGTAAAGTATAATAATTTCACTACCAGAGAACATACAAACCGATAGGCAAAAATTGAGCCCCATATCCCCATTGTATGTTGTATAAAGCAAAGCAAAACATAACAACATGATCAGAATTACAAACAACGTACAGATGAAACTCTTAAAATATAAAATGTATTACATTTTCCTAAATTAATTAAATATCATACGAATAAGTGTAACTAAATTACTCACCAGCTAACCCAAGAATGCGGCCTACTTGGCAAACGCGCTTCTCGTTCCTTGGAGAGAATTTTAATTACAATTACAAACAATAATGATTTTTTATTTCTTTACCTAACTAATTGTCCTGACAGCTAACGCTCATATACCGTATAGTTTGACGGTAAGATAACTAATATTTAGTTCAAAAATGAAATCAAAGGAGGTGATTACAAAGGATTTTTCAACAAATTAAAAAATATTTTGCTTGTTTGTTAAAATATATGTCTTCTCTTGAAAAAGTCCTTTGACTTACAAAAGCGTGTTGTGTTTAAAAGGGGACCATTGTTAAATATTAATTTTATATTTTAAAATGTTGTCACCCTTACACAAAGTAGTGTTCGCATTTGGTTTTCTTTTTCTTTGGCACCGACATCTGACATCAGCAGAGAGATTTTGTGTTTTAAACCAAAGTTTAAGGTAAACCCTTTGTGACTGTTGATCATTACACTTTACCCCACTCCACAGTATTTGAATAAATAAATTTAAAATAGAAAAGTGTTTAAAATAATTCTATTAGAAATTATCTTCGTGAAGCAGGTGTTTATCTGAACACTTTTTGATGTTGAAGCCTCCAACGAAAACTATAAAAACGATCTATTTAGTTGTGTTGAATTATTGAAAGATTTAACATGGTCAACATTTCTCGTTCTAAAAAGTTCCAGACGATGATCTATTTCAGCCCAAATGTTGTGCAACATTTTCTCTTGTTACAGTGGAGAGCGAATCTCTGATTCGTACTCTTAGATGCGCCAAATTTTAATGTTTGACAACACCTCACCTAGCCTTTTCTTGATTAAAAAAAGTATGTAACGTAAACACAACTTGAAGTTTCTTTAAAAGAATTATGAGGGCAACTAGAACTGTCTGAGTTACCGGATGCAGTATTTAATTCGTCTTATAATAGTTGTTTCAGACAGTAAAAGCCTCACAATTATTCCATAAAACCCCTGTAAGCTGAACAATAAATAGTTTCACAAAAACCAACTCATCCAAATACTACAAGATATACACTAGAATTTACTACATTGTTCATAATTCGATTAATAAAATAAAATAATAATGTTTTTAACATTTCGGCCAACTAGCAGTGGGTCGGTCAAAGTAGACAAAATAAAAAAGATAATATAATATATTTGACTTACTTGAAAATTGTAATGAATTTGACAAATTTATTTAATACTTGAACCTAGTGATGCCGCCTTAAAGGTATTCACTGAATCAGTCAGGAATCCGCTACTGAGGAGTGGTCAATGGTCAATACTGGGAAAATACCAGAGTGGATCACCGCTGTCTTATTTAATCCGAGGAATGCAATCATTTGTTTGTAACCAAATATGTCGTTATTTTGACACCCCATTAATTTATTCACAATAGACGTTATTTTTAATATATTTATTATCGAGACTAAATATTTGTGTAAAATTAAAACAAGTAAAACAATATATAAATAGAAAAAATATCTCATCTTATTCATATTATTTATTAAAAAACTAGATGAAACAAAAAATGTGTATCATTAGTATAAATTCGTCAAACGTAAAATAATATTTTAGTTTATTATAATGATTTCAAAATTTATTTTAAAATTAACTATCAATTCACACTAAATTTAATTTTAGTTTGACTTCTGGTTATAAGCGAATTCCCTTTGGAGAAAGTGAGCTATTCACCTACATAGAGGGTGAGTTTTTTTATAGTAAATTCAATAGCTAACTTTTTAATTACACGACTTAGCATCGCACTTTAAATAAGTGCGGTAGTAATACAATTTCAGATTTATCAATGTGGCTGACATTTTACAAAATGGCGGATAACATAGAAATGTGTTATGGAACACCCTGTATTTTATTTAGTTTTTGGATTCTACTCTCTAAAATAAAACATTTTTGTTATAGGGTGTTTTTAGCGAATTTAATATCTCTAATGGTTTAGAAGCTACGAGGACTTGAATTTTGATTTCTTTGATATGAGGTTTTTACCTGATCCAGTAGTTAACATTTTAATATTGTGATTTGGCAACTACTTAATGGATGTTAGCTGCGATCTCGTTTAATAGAAGTACTATTTGGTTCAATCATAGTCCCTAAGCTATGGGTAGTATTTGTGATCCCACTGTAGGGGAGAGGAGGGTGATGACGAACACATCACTTTCTCAGAACAAAAGCGTTTTCTTAGTCCCATGAGGTGCTGCACCATAGCGGAATTAATGCGGAACTAAAGATGTTAAACTACAGATGTTGATGTCAAAAGTGTGTTTTTGTCGCTTCTGATCTGATCTAAGAGCAGAACATCATGGTTTAGTTTATGTATACGATATTATTCACTTTAGGAACAATTTGTTCAATAGTGGTTTTTTTTAATGGCGGACCAGTTTCGGGTAATGGCACACATTGTTCGTTATTTCCCTCATTTGTTTGGAATTACATTAATTTTGAACTTGTCTTACACACTTTATAGCGGGTAGATGCCAAGTAAACTGAAACGCACGAATGTAAAAGCTAAGTAGTCAAAAGAAGCACTTGGGATTACTAAACCCATTATAACAATTAGTGTATTAGTAAACAAAATAATACATAGCTTGGAAAAGTGATCTATTTCCTTAAGAATATGCTATGAAAATACCATTGATATGGTATAAAAATAAAAGAAAATTCTTTTAAGATGTTATGCAAACAATTTATTTTCTTTCTTACTTATATGGCAACAGGTGTGTTCACCATTGCTTGCCATGGTGTGCAATACCGGATAAAACAAGTGTTTCGTAATTTAAAATTTATGCAAATTTGAAGTTCATAGTAAGGAACAAACTTATTTTATAATCTGACTTATTTTAAAAGTCATTTCGGATTCAAAAATAAAATGCCTTTAGTATTCGTCATTCCCCTAATCTTGTTTTTTTTAATAACATCGCATATGACTCATATTTGTTTATTTGAGTGCGGTTAGTGTTTTCCGCTGAAGATTTATAGCTTATGTAATGTTTATGTAGCTTATGTTTAAAATAGAATTAAGCCGCGAACAGTTCCGTGCTATTATTTTTCATAGTTTTCGCGCCTTTAGCGCCTTCCAATGTTCTTCTCACCAAAAAACCATCTTATCCACCATCTAGTAGGTCGTTCTCACCTCTTTCTTCTTTGTCAATTGTACGCACCAGCCAAAATAAAAAAGCAAATGCTGCTATGTCATCCATGGCAATTAATTGTAGAATACTTTATGATAGAAATCAGATATTAGGAAATACAACTGCGCCAAACCACAACAAGATAGCAACTGCAATTGACCTTGTCTGCCGTTCGTTGGTCGCAACACAAGTGCTCCGAATGGAAACAGTATGAAAGTACGCGCAATTTGTGCCCGTGACTTTAAGTAATGGAAACGTACCGTAGGACAGCAAATTTTGAGTAGTACATATCTGACTGTTTGACAGAGAATTTCTGAGAAATCCTTATAAAACAAAGAAGAGGCGAATCATCCTTCATCATGACAATGCCAGCTCTCACACATATCCTGAAAAAAATACTTTTTAACAGCCCAAAACATTCAATTGATTGGTCACCTCGCCCACTTACAGCCCTGGCTTGGTTCCCAATGTTCTATTTGTTCCCAAACGTCAACCAACTATTTTCATCACTCCATAAAACAGTTTCTGTATTAAAATTTCATGTTTTGAGGAGCAACTTCAATCAGAGTGGAAGAAATACTTCAAAAGTGCTAATCTTTATGGAGGATACTTTAAAAAACAGTAAATATAGAATAATAATAATTCACATTGGCTTTTGATTCAGAGTTTTGGAAATTCAATACAGACTGGGTTATTAATTATTAAATTAATATTTAGTCTGACTTCCAACGCGTCTTGTGTTTAAAAATAACACAACGTTTCGAGATTTGGTTTAATTACTAAAATTTACTAAAACGAGAGTAATTTCATCAACTCTCGAAACGTTGCGTTATTTTTAAACACAAGACGCGTTGGTTCAACTAAATATTAATTTAATGAGGGTTTTTAAATGTTTGGCAAAACATATATTGTAAATAGAAACCCTCGAATATGTAAGAGAGGTTTTGTTATTTATAATGAGTTCAAAATAATAAAATATTTTCAAAGCATCTCGATTAAAAATATTCAAGAGTGATTCCTATTTATGTAGAAGAGGCTAGTGGAGAGAGATTCAATAAATAACATAATATAACGTAAAATTGAGTCTCACTATCTCAATTTCCGAAGTTTAATGCGGTGAGTTATGGCTAGAGGGGGAACCCAATCCAACTTGTGACCTCATAACAGCTGATCCGACTATCTGTTCCCAGTTTAGTGCTCCACTTTTTAGTTTTCACGCTAGTGAAGCGTCAGAATTGTTTACTCCAAACAGGAGTTTCCCGAAATTCTATCTCATCAAAACTCCGATCTCAAACTGAAATAAATCCATGTACTACTTACTGTCTTTAATTTAAAGACAGCCAAAATGGAAATTGTGTTATTATAGCCATATTTCATTACTAGCAGTCAGCCCGTCCTTTGTACCAGTTACATGACTAGGTGTTAAAAAGAAAGATACTTATAACTAATACTAAATACTCCTATTTATCTGAAACCAGAATAACCAGTTAAATAGAAAAGAAAAATAAATTTTCGCCTAATTAAGTATTTTAATTTAATTTTAAGATAGATGAATGAGAAAATGTGTACATATAGAATAAATAATCTGTTAAATAATCATGATGTATCACATGTTCAGAAAAAATAAAAAAGTGCTGCTAATATTGCTCAAAACTGGGTTTTCAGAGGTAATTACATTATTGTAAAAGGTCGTGGTCCGGTTAACGCTAAGCAAAAACCTTCTCTAAAAGGTCTAGAATTATGAAAATAGCTCTCATGATAGTGGGTGCAGAGAATCGTTACAATAGACCTTTTTCAGCGTTACAGAAAACAGACATAGACGGACAGAAATTTACTAAAGGCCCATTTCGGATTTTATGGGGTATATAACACAAAATAACCGAAACATCCTTATTCCAAGCGATGTAAAGACAAAACTCTAACTTTATTTTTATAGATATTTACGGAACCCAACCAAATCCATTTTATTTAATTGTGAAAATATTGGTTTAAAAATTAATTATGATATTAGTTTTCGAGAGTGAGTGTCAAAAGCGAAAACATTTATGGAGCTTTGATAGTTGTTTACTGGAGACGAGTGGCAGAAAATCCAAGGAAAACATTCAGCCATCTGACTTTGGCCTTTGGCAAAACAAACATATTCGATTTGACAGGATTCTTTAATAGGGCTAATGAGATTGGATAACTAAAATTACCAAAACCATAAACGGTTTTGTGATTCCAATTCAGCAAACTTTAAACATTTATTTTAATTCTGTCTTATACTCCTCCATTTTGTAAAATATAAAAATTATTACGTACATAAATTTACTAGGGTATTTTCTTTGATTTTTTTAGACACGATTGTACAATAATTGGTTACCCCCAAAATTTGAGTTAAGTAGTTTATCTAGTTGAATTATACAGAGTAATTCGGGAAGAAACTAAAATAATTGTAGGGCGCATTCTACTAAGGAAAATTATGGAAAAAGGTTCTATAAACAGAGGTTCGGAAAATACTTTGATAGCGAGTTACGGCTAGTGAAAGATTTTGCTCGGATTTCAGTACCCACGTTAAAATGTCAACATATTTGTTTTTTGGGTGTTAATTTAAGTGTCAAATGTAGTGTATTCTATTTACAATGAACAAACAAATTAAATAAAACCGGTCCCGGAACTGTTGCGGAAGTTGAGTTATGTTTTTGAGAAAACAGGTAAAAATGTAAAAATCGTAGCCAAAATAACATATTGTTTACATTTGGTATGCAACAGCCCTGTTATCTTAGCGAAAACAAATAAACCTACGTAGTTAAACCTATAGATAATTTACCTATTAAGAAAATGGTGTAAATAAAAACAGGATTTGCAAAGAAAATTTGTTTTTATTGGCAGTAAAATATTTAAAATTGATAATATAACTTAATCTTCGAAAATAAAGAGTTTCACTTTTTATTTTATACTTGACTAGCTGACCCAGCGAACTTCGTAATGCCTAACAGTAAATACATGTTAACTTTATGATTGGCCATGTCCTGAAGTCAATTAGCATTGCGGCTTCGTTGTGAAAGCTTTAAATATACAACAACAGCTGATTATTATAATAAACTCAATATGTATAAATATTGTAATTATTTTTTACTAGGCCGACATAATTATAAACACGTGACTTTTATTTAAACAGAAAATAAAAAATATAAATACATAATCCCCAAAAACCGTAAACTATTAACGTGGTGAATAAATCTGTTCATTTTATACAGTAAACATTTACTTCATAGTTTTACATTAATGAATGATTCAGAAGGCATTGGATAGTAAAGCATATTGCTAATGGAAAGTAAAACAACAGCTGTAGCTTAAGAAATCAAATGTTTTTATTGCAGAATATTGTAAACAAACTTAGTCCCCATAAGGCTAACATTAGAAATTTAAAACGGTATAAAATGGAAACTAATTTAATTTATGGAAACTGAATATGTCTAAAGCATGACCGGAGCAGAGACGAATCCGAAAAATCAAAGATAATTGAAATCGGTCCAGCCGTTCTCGAGTTATATTGCGCGTAACTAAGACATCTTTGTTTTATATATTTAGTTTATCAAAAACTCGACTTACAGATCCAGGACCAGTCTTATTAAAACATTCAGTTCATTTTACATAAAATACACTACATTTGACACTTTAAATAACGCTAAAAAACCAATATGGCCTCATTACGGGGGTACTGTACTGAAATGTAGATGAAATCTTTAGCTAACTCGCTAGCCGTAATTCGCTAACAAAGCATTTCCGACCATATGTTCATATAAACCTTGTTTTATCATTTTCACTGGTGAAACACGTTTTTCAATTCTTTCCATTTCTTCCTGAATCACCCTGTATATTGCTTGTGTTACGGGTATAAAACCAGTGTAGTACTTAAAGAAATACTATTAAATTATTATTAAAATAAATTATCTACTTCAAGCTGAAAATAATTAATTTATCAAAAAGGCTATTCATAAAAGTTGAATTATACACAGTTGTTTATAAACGTTTTCACTACACCTCCCTAAACATTTCATACGATCCATTTATTACAAGATTATTATGGATATTTGGTTTTGCTGTTGACTGTTTATTTGTAAATGATAAAATACTATTATCTTACGTTGATCTTGTGTGGAAACACGTGTTTAAAGAGCTACCATTAAGAATAAAAATATTGAAAACTACACGTAAAGGAATTTCTTTGTAACTTCAAATCTGACCAACTACAAGAAGGATTTTCGTTCACAAGAAACACCCCACGTATAAAAAGTTAAAACGAGTTTATAAAAGAGAGTTAAGCTTACTTTGATTAACCAGTGGTTTCAGGTGTAGGCATTTTCATTACGTTAGTACAGTGGTAGATGGAGTTTCTTAACGGGAATTCACTAAAACTACATTAATAAAAGTTTAGCTGGTATATAAAAAACCCTTCCCGATGTACGTAACGAAGGGAAATTATCTAAGAGATGAGTTTTGTAAAACGTCCGAACTGATTCAACTTTAAAGATAATTCTTTCTTTCTATTTTAAAAACATATTACACGAACAAACCTTGATTTGAAAAAATCATAAAAGTACCTGAAATGTTAAAATGTGTACACTCCAATACAATGTTTAGCCTATGAAGGGGTTCACTGATTGTCAGTATGATTAAATATCGGCTCAGTAGCCATGTGTTAAACGTAAACCAATTTAATTTTACAAAAATAACATTATACCTTTAGGGACTTTTGTCTTTTGATTATTATGAAAATAATTTTTTCCTCAAACTGCTGCGAAAACGAAAATTTGAAATGTTTTGCAGGTTGAAAGTAATCCTTTTTTACTCTAGAGAGAGAAAAGAGTATGTTGAGGTCAACAGCTGTTCTTTTATTACACTGTAGAACAGGTGAAAATAGTACATCTCATTGGCAAGTCAATAATAGTGTTAAAATTGATAATCGATTACCAGTTTCAATTAGGATTCTTTGTTTCATCAGCTGATTTTTTACAAATGCAAGAATAAGATTTTTTAACTGAATATTTTATTTACAATCTTTTATACAAAATGCAAATCTATAAGTAAATACTACATTAGTACAATACGCTCGTCGCAGCAGACCTGCGTACTCAGCGAATTTCCAAATCAATAATATAATAATAATAATAATATATGACAAGTTTGGTCAAAATCTGTCGATAAACATGAGAATTATTTGCCTATTCTCCATAAGATTAACATGTGAAAGAGTGTTCAGGTTTGCTGCTGTGAGGAGTAGGCATTTATACCATCAAAAATTTTTATTTTTAACATTTATACCAACTTTCATCAACATCTGTCCTTTAATAAAGGAGTTTGCCTATTCTCCATATGATTAACATGGGAAAAGAGTATGCAGGTTAGCTGTCATGATAAACACATAAACTATGATTTTTAAGCATAAATGGATGAACCTCAACCACATGAAGCTAAATATAAAGTTTTATTAAAAAATATTGGTTAGTAAGTGAAATATTAATTTTTCCTTATCCTCCATAAGATTAACATTGGAGCCCTAAAATACAACGTACCGTATATATAAAAGATAGATATATGATTGTGTGAGTGTGTGTTATTAATATTTTAGTTTCTGTTAATATTTTAATTTTTTTAGGTTAATTGTAAGAGAGGACCATGTGGTCCTAAATTCGCCTCAAAATAAAAAAGTAGGCCTATATCATTCATTCATTCACATGTATCTAAAACAGCTGTTTTTGAAGCAGTATGACGGAAAGAGTCTTTTTGTAACTCGGAAGTTGTAATGTGGAAGTAAAAGTTGTAATGTGCTCATACGAAAAGCATCACTTTCGACTCTTGAAATGAAATAAACTTTCTTATTTTAAACCTAAATGATGAAAACGTCATACCCCATCCATGTAGTCAAGAAGTTTGAGAATTAGTAGGGAATGAGATCACCAAAGCAGTAAAAACCTATTAAAGTATTAAGAGGGAATGAGTATTTCACCTTTTACATGCATAAATGATTATTTTCTCATGAGACTTTTAAAGATAATAAGTATTTTATTCACTGAGCTGTCACTTCTTTTAATATTAAAACAAAGTAAACAACCTGTACCCTCTCGGTGCCTTGTTTTTAAGCATCTCCTCCCATTTGTTTCGGGCATTTTGACACTTCATGCATTATGTAAAAGTAATCATTTTATACGCCCCTTTATTTAATACGAACTTGTATTTTATAAACATACCTTATCATTGATGCTCAGTCATTAAATATAATTTATAGTAATTTATTGAGAGCATAAACTGCATTTATGATTTGCCAAAAACTCGCTTTACATGTTGAAAATTCAGTTTTTGACACGTTATTCATAATTTTACTAAATATTGAATTTGTAAAATGGTGTTTCAGTAATTTTAAAGTATACAAGTATAAATAACCCATTTCTGGGGAGATATTCTATAAAACTATAGAGACCTAGCTGAATTTGATGGGTTTTAGCCATTATTTATTTAATTTTTTAATAAGCTTTCTTATACTATCTCGAAAACTACTCAATATTCCAAATGACTTTCTCCTCCTTTAAATGAGCCTATCTAAAGGCTCATTAAAAAAAACATTTTCACGTATATGATATTACGTATATGATACTAAAACGTAGATATTTCTAAACAAAGAAAGTTGAGTTTTTCTACAATATTGCCCAGTCAATTCAGGAATTTGTAGGCCTAACAGTAATACTGTATAGCACATTATATCTTACAAATGATTGAAAGTGTTTTTTAAGTAAAAAGTAGATAAAATAAAACAAATTTATGTCAGTATAAGACTTTTCGTGACCCGCTTTTCTAAGAAATAATAATAAATATAGTAAAGTATTAGCGCAAATTATATTATATTTTTATATACCCAGCCAACAACATTAAATGTATGCTGAGTGAATTGAACCTTTCCAAACTAGCCTGAAAAATCTACGGTAATTTATTAAAATGAAGACCGCGTGTAGCCATATTTTTGATACATCAACGTAAAGCGAGAAAAAAATTATACCAAAAGCGGGGTGAAACTAGTAGACACATATTGGACTTGACTTATTTCAATACTAATAAAATATTTTTGAATATATTTTAAAACCTTTAGTTATTTATACAATCCTCTTTGAGTCATATGTTTTATGATTTCCCAAATAATACTCTACTCTAAAAATGGTGCTTTTAAAAATTTGAGACACATAAATACTCGGAGAATGAATTTTACTTTTATTTATCACGGGTAAACAAAACCTTTATCTAAGAACGATCCATGTAATTTGACCTCCTGAGGTACAAGTACGACACTAGCGCCAATCAGACATTTCCTACAAACGGGGGGTAGATTGAAGAGGTGCGTATCCAAAGAGCGCCGCAGGATGTCACGAGACTTGATGACGTCACTGATGAGGTCACGTGATATGACCCTTTAATCCCACTAATGACAACAACAGTGTTGGTCTGTAATCAGCTGGGACTTGGCCTGCTTTGACCCTTCATCTACAGCTGGCTTCATCTTATTTTTGAGTAGTTGATACTTTATATTACAGGTCTCCATATTTGACTGACTCTCCTTGGAGGGGTTGTGTAATTATATTTACAGTTTACACTAATTTCAAAAAAATTAAAACAATTTATTTTTTACTTGGTGGATGTAAAAGCTTAAAGACTCATAAGAGGATTTCTTCAACGAGTAATGGGGTCTGTGCAATACCCATAGTTTACATGGATTAGCTACCATGTAGCCTATGTTCCAAAAACCTATGAATGAGCGAGTAATAAACAATGAGAAGGTAAGCCCGGGTTAGTAACGCACCTCAGCATCCTCTGCAAAACAACACTCTGGACCAGACTTCCTCACTTTGCGACGCGAGGGTTGTTAGGAACTGTAACAAAATTTAGCTAAAAAAATATTTTATGAAAAATTACATAGTACAACGCAGTGCCACATAAGTAAAGTGCCAAACTCTGGGAAAAGGTTGTATGTGACAAAATAAAGAGAAAATGAAGAATAATGTTTCTTTGTTTATTAGATATCTACAATTTTGTATTTTTGACAAACTAATTGTTTTCTTCTAAAAATTCAGTAAGTATGTTTAAATAAAATAGAACTACTGTAGAAACAAAAATTCAACTTGGTCAAATTTGAAACTTAAAAATGGCGGCCATTTTAAACCTTTACCATTTTCCCATTATTGTAGATTAAAAGTTTAAGATGGCCGCCACTTAATAATTTTAAATTTGACCAAGTTGAAGATTTTCTACAGTAGGTATTTTATATTAAAACATATATATTGAATTTTAAAAAGATCGATTGACAATTTTATAAACTGATATATATTTTGTAAAACATACAAAATGGTGGATATCTGGTGATAAAGCGTTTTTGGGAAAATCCCATTCTTGATTGTCTCTTTATTTTGACTTTTGATTTATTTTGATTTTATTTCTGATAAAACCTTTTTCCAGAGTTTAACACTTTACTTATGAGACACTCTGTATAAAAACATTTCTGATAAGTAATAAATTTATGTTACGATCGTATGTTGTAGTTTACGTATTTAACATTACTCGTGTTAGCGGACTTAACTATATTTGACGAAAAAACTGCTACAGGTAGGTTTTCATTTTCGAAAAGTTTCAGTGGAGGGTCCCAGTACCCCCCTCTTTGTACTTACCCCCAAACCCCACCCCCGGATGTGTATTTCCCTAAAAGCAGTCACGGGCCGACACTGCTTGGGGCCCTGAAGAAAATTTGATACAAACCAATTGGCTCTGTGAAAAATCCTAATGACAATTTCTGCTCTGGACAAATTAACGTTCATCTGGTCCATATGATCTTTCCAGTTGAGTCTGGAGTCAATCCAGAAATCGAGGATCTTTACAGCGAGCTCTTCAATATTTAGTTTAAGGGTGCACGGAAGGGAATATGTTTTATCCTCATTTATGTTCAGGAAATTTCTCACAAACCAGACCATATCTCGCTCCAATAAGAGGGTTGAGCTAAACTTCTACGTTTCTTTAGGAGGATAGTGGTGTCAGCTAATAAAAGAATGTAGTTGTAATTCCTTTACATTATATTACTGTAGCATTGCTAATAATTAGGATTGTAAATTCCCATGGAAGTGTTACTTTCTTTTTTAAATAAATAATGAATTTTTTTATCTTCTTTAATTATATTAGACCATGAGCCCTAAAACAATTCAATCTTTATTAGTTATACTTATATATATATACAAAATGAAATGGCAGAAGAGAGAGCAAGACTATTAAAAATGTTGAATAATTTAAAGAATGGAAAATTTAAAGAAAGAAAATATATAAATTTAGATTCTTACCCAAATAAACGTGGGGTAACAGATATAATAAAATTAGTTACTTCTTTTCACCTCAAGCACTTCCACTCAAATGAGGCTGAGGCTGCTGTGTCTCGACAAGAGACCAGAACAAGGATCTAGTAGCTCCCTGATTGGTCAATTGTTCACCATCTAACATCTACAGGAAATAACACTACAACCTCTGTTCTTGCTCAATCTTGGTAGACAGAATCCTACTTCAAATAAAATATTAAAAATAAACTAAATGAATCCATTAACTTTTCCTCTATTTAACTCTGTATTCTACAAACAATAATTTAATTTCTTTAACATAAAATAAAAAAATTATAAAACTATAATATGCTACATTACGACTGTAATATAAAGTAACAAATTGCAATCAGAAATAAGCAAAACCACTAGGAACATTTGGAGAATGATTGGAAAAATTAGCTAAAACATACGATTGGTCTAAATAAAGTTTATAGAATTTAAAGAGGAATTATTTTAACTTCTATTTCCATCCATTCCATTGGCACTAGATCAACATAATTAAACTAGGAGAAACTTGCTAGTTAGTTGAATCATTAATTAGTAGCAATCCCAGGTTTCATCCAAAGAGACTCTATCATCTGATTAACGAAGGGATCTTCCAACAAATGCTCACGTTTCGCTTCATTGCCCTTTCTCTTACTGGAATATTTATTTTAAATTGATATATATTTATTTGTTGTTATTTATATTGTTTATATTAGATTAGATTACCATTTGAAATGGTGGCCTACAAAAGTAGGTATTTTAAGCAAAGTGTGAATGAGAAATAAGTGTAAGATGATTGTGGTGCGATCTTGTAGTACTGTTACTTAAAGCTGACATGTTCCTTAGACAGAACTGTTAATTGCGAAAAGTTGATGGTATATCTAAGGGACATACAGTTTAACGTGGAGTCCGAACCATTGCCTCTGAATTACGAACTGGTCTAATTATGAGGATTGACGTAGAATTCAATATTGCGGACATTAATCCACACAAGAGAATAATACATCCACCGCCTGTCGCTCACAACTATCCACAATTCGTGAACTCCAAGCAGCTGGAATACAGGACATGCAACAGTCCCAGCCTTCTGTATTTACAGTATTTAATTTATTATTTATTTATTTACCTATATTTACATTTTTAACCCATTGTTAGTAGCACATGTGCTATTTCGTTCTTATTTCACAAACTCTTTATATTTCATAAATAAAAGGAACACCATGATTGCAATTTGGTGACATATACATTGCTACACTATTGTGTTTATATTTGTTATTGCCAAAAACTAGATATTTATGTTGTTCACAGTTATATTCAATATCTTACATTAATAAAACAATTAACATAATAATAACTTTAAAACCATTTTTAATGTTTGAATTTATTTAGTTTTTTAAAATTGTTTGTATTGAATTTTAAAATGGTAACTTAAGTTGAAAAACACGTAAATTGGATACAATGTTGTTTTAAATTATTTAATATGGTTACATATTACAACTGCCTAAAAAGTAGGAGCGAAAGGTTTAAAATCATCTTGCCCATTTGCTTATCAGTTCAATAAAAATTAGAAAAATTCTGCCTTCGTTTAACGGAATGAGAAAATAATTACAATAGTGCCATATAGAGTATATTTAATAATATGCACTTTTTGGTAATTTAGGTTTATGAGAGTAAACCTTAAGATTTAATTCAATTTAACAAAAATTAGAAGCGAAGTAAGACGCAAGAGTGTTTACCAAAGTCTTGAATGTTAAAGTTTTACTTTGGAATGTTTGCTTAGGGATGTTAAACAAGACATGCTAGAATGCTAGAAGAGCAAATTAAGAAAATCATAGTAAACCACCTCCATTACTTAACACAAATTATAATGTAATATGTTTTATATTTATATAGGCTACAGCAACAGTTTTCTGAGGCTTAAATTTGTAATTAGCTTTAAAACTTTTCACTTAACCCTTTCAGGACCAAATTATGATGTGCTTAAAAGAAAAGGTTTTATTTGATTTGTTCTTCTTACTTACACATTAAATAAGGAAAACACATTTTGCTTCAAATTTCCCTCTTAGGTTTAAAAAATATAAAATTGAAGCGTAAATGCTACATCGGTCCGAAAAATGGATTTGGGCCAAATTCTTGACAAATAAAGATGTTGCTTTTACATCACACTGGGTTAAATAGAATGCAATCATTTGATCTCAATTAAACAGTTTAAAAAAAATTATAAAACAAAGATATTATCTTGATCTTGTAGTCTTGTTACCACATGATTGTTACCAACTGATCAACGGTAAGTGCATCAAAAGGACATACAGCTTAACGTGGGGTCCGAACCACAATTGTTGTATAAATTATGGACTGATCTAGTTATGAGGATGGTTTTGTGGATGATCGTAGTATTCAATAGAGCGATCTAGTCCACACCCGGGAATATCGCATCCACAGGCCATCGCAAATAACTATCCACAATTTTTATAAGATTACAGGAAAATCCACTGTCCCAGGATCTCTCCAAATGTGTTCTGTCTTCTATCCGAACGCAATGAAAACTAATAACAATACAATGAAATTTTAACTGTAGTGTTGGCACTATTGTTCTACAGTCTTTTTAACATCTAGATTGTAAACTACTGGAATGAAAAAACATCACATTTAATTAATCTGTAAAATAATTAGATCGCATTTCAGGATTTATATTAAAAGATAAATTACTACTTACTCCATCATATACGATAGTAAATGGAGAAAGTATTGTTTTCGTCAACAATTTTTGAATTTGAGTCGAGAGTGAAAATATCCGTTATATGGTCCCTTAGTCAAAATATGAGATTTCGACGTGACGTCTGTCTGTCCGTGTGTGGTTCAAAAGATTTTGATTAAAATTTAATAGGTTATGCATATAGTGATAAATAATATGACACCACCCACATGTCTGTAAAAATTAAACTTCAAAGGCTGTGGCCAATATATATTGGCTATTACCATTAAAACCGGCTTAAACAAAACTAAACAAATTAGTAGTATTTTAAAATAAAAAATCTACGACTAACAGTTCTAGAAAAAAGTACAACGAATTAACAGGGAGGGGTTGTCCCTTCATAAAATTCTAACAACGAATTTAAATTTATTTCTCCTTTGCCACTTTCAGAAATTGGATGATTATTTTTGAACATAATTTTTGTAAATACATTTAGATCAACTTTAAAGAATATGATGGTTTAATTAAAGGTTGACGTTTTTAAAGTTACTTAAAGGGGAAAGTATAGGTCACTCCACTGAACCGTTTAATTTATTTAATATTTATATCTGTATTGATTGATAGTAGAAAAACAAATTTGACACTACATTGTTTTAACATTAACATTCAACACAGGAATGACACGTAGTGTGTCGCGGGTTTTAAGAATATGCTATACACCATAAGAAAATTACTTATGGTTATCACCCAGTGTTTTTACTTAAAAAACAACAATTAATTAATTTATTTTTAGAGATTTTGCATCTAATTTTTATCATCAATAAATTGTCCATGTGTTTACTAACAATAAGGTAACTTTAATCAAGAATCTTTTATTTCTTGATAACTTGGTTAAGACTTTTCACATTTCATATACCATTTTGCAGTTGAGGAACAAAAATCTAATCAATAGAAACAAAAACTACATTTCTTAGATCAAATTTGAAGGGGTTCAATTTCTACTAGCTGTACAAATTGAAACTTTTTTTAACCCTCAAAAAATTAAAATTAAAAACATGTCACAGGAAAATCCGAGAAATCTGTAAACCACACTTAGTACGAGTGAGAGTCAGGTGAGCGTTCTGTCATAACAGCATTTACGTTCACGAAGGGCATTTTGTGCGCGCATGACTTGAATCTTCAACATCATGGTTAACTTTAGACGTTTCATTCTATCGCTATTTCCACCAGAAAGCGTTGGATCGACGCCATCTTACTTCAAGCGTTATAACGATGTCGAAATGCTACAAATTGACCTGATGTGTATATTTCTTGAGGTGCAAAGTCGTAGTTTGAGAATTGTTCAAGAAAATATTTTTCGGAGTGTTAGACATAGTAGGTGTAACATATAATATATTATATATAATAAGCTATTATAACAAATATATATATACAGTATATATATTGAATTAATGGAGTTCATAAGTAAAGGCTGCTAATATAGTTATTATATTATTATTATTATTATTAATATATATTATTATTATAGACTGTGAAAATGAACTAAGATTCGAAACACGTGTCGTGTATCATGTACATAATAATAATAATATTATATGTAATATAAAATATTGTTTTAAAATTTTGTAAATAAAAAGTTCTTACATTTTTGAAGATATTATCCATAATTTCCGGTATTTACTTGTGAAAATTACAAGGGTAATATTTTATGGAATATCTACACTGATAAAATTAATACAACAAGTAATTTTGTCGCTTAAACTGGTAGCAAGTATTCTATTCTTATAGTTTTATGAAACTCACACTTGTAGTTTACACTAGTATTATCAGTTCACGGACTAGTAAGCTATGTTTTATGAAACAGGTCTAAGTTCGTTGTGAAGTGTTCTGTTGCTGACACATGCCGAGGCACCAGTCACATGGAATGATTGAGTTTTGTTTAAATTACTTTACTTTGCTGTTCTGAAAAGTTGAAGTCCACAAGTCCAGATTGGTCTAACGAGGCTGTGATATGTAATAATTTTATGTTTTTATCGCATTAGGGAACATTAGTTATAATTTCAAAGGCTGTTAGGTAATCGAGAATTTAGTTGATGTTTTTGACATTTTATATTTGAAAACAATGTGAGTTGCCGATCGAATCATTTAGTATTTGTGTGTTTCTTTGAGGGATTACTAAGCCATTGAGTCCATCAGAGAAAACGTTCTTTTGTGGAATTTGAGAAATTGAGTTTTATTATCCAATTTTTAGTTTGGTTATTATGGTTTTGTATATTTTGTGAAGTTAAATCAGGAGTGCCTACTTGAATCTGATAGTTTTCTCTGGACAAATGGATGAATCTGTTTTCTCATGGAAAACATTTCTGTTAATCAGAGTAAAAGTCGGAGACCGTAAAAGGAATAAATTAACCCATCCCTAATAAATTTGTTTCGCCGTCATTGTGTTCAGCCATGTAAACATTATATTGTCCCTTTAATGGTGTTTGACCTAATCTAAATGCAGATAGTAACTTTTTATCGACAATAAACCGAGTGAATTGGCAATTCGTTACATTTGTGTTCATGGAGTGTTAAAGTAGATGTTTACTGTGACAGCGAGTTCTGCTTGGGATGAAAGAATCCACGAGTTTTTAGAGCAACGCCTCTAAATACTTATGTTACTCCAATGTTATTTATGTTACTCATTGTTGAACCAACATAACAGTACGATCCTGATACTTAAATCTGGATCCAAGTGAGCTTAAATCTGGATTATTAAATCCTAAATTGAAAATTTAAATCCAAGAGAAAATACTCTCAAATTCAGTTTACTAAAGTTAAGTCCTTAGTTTACTATATGGCTTGTCCTGTAAAACAGCAACTTGGAGGTCACGAATTTCGGATGGTTGTGAGCAATGGTCGGTGGATGTGAGTCCGCACTATTAAATGCTACTTTTAATCAAAACAGTTAATCCGTAAAGTCTACGTCAAACGACCCCTTAGATACCATTGGCTGTTAGGCTATAATAATTAACAGTCCTGTCTAAGGAACACGTCAGCCTTGACAAGACTACAAGATCGCGCAAAAATCATCTTTTCACACCCATTTTTCATTCATACTTGGCTTACAATATCTGTACAGTTCGTCATTTTAATTACCTAACTAACCAACCCATAAAAGTGAATATAATTGAAACATAAAACCCTAGACTTATTGTATTACTGAAATCAGGAACGTATCCCATGTATAAGAGCACTCAAAGAATATGCGTAAATAATAACAATATGTGTAATGCATAAATTGTACTCTTTCTGCTATTTTTTTATACCATGTGAACCAATTTCATATTTTTTTATTATATTGCAGTATCAAATATTGTCATACTGCATTTTAGGGATGCGTAAAGCAAGGTGATGGTGATTATACTAGGTGGTCCAACCAGATTACAGGGCAGCATGACGTCATTAGCGACATAAAGGGTAATCTGCTTGACGTCATAAACTTCTTCCGCCTGTCGCCTAATGTCAGTTTCCTGTACACATTTATACAAAATAACACGATGATTAGATTAGGTTTTCCAAGAATTCAATGTTTCGTTTCACGAAAGTTAAATATAGACTGAGTTTTTCAATTGGGTAGGAATTAATGATCATAGTTGGATTTTTATAGGTTGGTTTAATACTCTCAAATTCAGTTTACTAAAGTTAAGTCCTTAGTTTACTATATGGCTTGTCATGTAAAACAGCAACTTGGAGGTCACGAATTTCGGATGGTTGTGAGCAATGGTCGGTGGATGTGAGTCCGCACTATTAAATGCTACTTTTAATCAAAACAATTAATCCGTAAAGTCTACGTCAAACGACCCCTTACATGCCATTGGCTGTTAGGCTATAATAATTAACAGTCCTGTCTAAGGAACACGTCAGCTTTGACAAGACTACAAGATCGCGCAAAAATCATCTTTTCACACCCATTTTTCATTCATACTTGGCTTACAATATCTGTACAGTTCGTCATTTTAATTACCTAACTAACCAACCCATAAAAGTGAATATAATTGAAACATAAAACCCTAGACTTATTGTATTACTGAAATCAGGAACGTATCACATGTATAAGAGCACTCAAAGAATATGCGTAAATAATAACAATATGTGTAATGCATAAATTGTACTCTTTCTGCTATTTTTTATACCATGTGAACCAATTTCATTTTTTTTATTACATTGCAGTATTAAATATTGTCATACTGAATTTTAGGGATGCGTAAAGCAAGGTGATGGTGATTATACTAGGTGGTCCAACCAGATTACAGGGCAGCATGACGTCATTAGCGACATAAAGGGTAATCTGCTTGACGTCATAAACTTCTTCTTCCGCCTGTCGCTTAATGTCAGTTTCCTGTACACATTTATTCAAAATAACACGATGATTAGATTAGGATTTCCAAGAATTCAATGTATCGTTTCACAAAAGTTAAATATAGACTGAGTTTTTCAATTGGGTAGGAATTAATGATCATAGTTGGATTTTTATAGGTTGGTTTAATCGTATTTTTAGTAATTTACAGCGTTCTCCTTATTCAATTTCTAGCTAATACGTTAGTATTTAAATTTAAATTACATTTGCTGTTTTAAAAGACTTAGGAATAACTCAAATTATGTAAAAATTTCCTTTTTTTCATTAAACTTAGATAGTTTTCCTTTAATGGAAAACGGTCTAGACTTCAAGGGTTTTTGAGGCTCCAAATTACAATATTTTAATAGCTATTTGACATTATCCATTGTCACTATTCTTGACCATAACATTAAAAAACAAAATCCGAAATTGGATCGGTAATTATCTGATTATAAGGCAGATTATACTCTAATAATTATTATTATGAGATTAGCTATGGACTCGTAAAAAGTTTAGAAATTCTCAAGTAATATTTATGAGGATAAACCAAAATGTTTCTTCACCTAATAATTAAAGCTATAGATTCGTCAGTACATTGTTCTGAATTGGACCGCATTCCTAAAAAGCGTTTGTGTACAATTTCTCTGAATCTATTTACAAAATGCCTCTGGTGTAGAAAGAACAAAAAGTACTATCTTTGGTGTTTTTACATTTTATCCCCACTAAAACCCAAAATGGGTCTGACATCAATTTCTGTTCGTCTGTCTGTAACGCTAAGCAATGTCAAAACTAGGAATAGGACGCTCTAGTAATGCTTGCCAGGCACTGAATCCAGGGAGAAACGATTTATTATAATCGGAGAGGTAGGAGACAGCCGGTATTACCCGAGTGGGGGGGCAACGACTGAACTTTTTTGTGGGCATTTCGTAATCTAAACTATCCTCAAATTCATTTGTGTTATTTTACTTCTTCAAGTTATTTTATAAAATTTAATGCCAACCTATTAAGTTTTATTATAAAATTTTATAGAGTAATAAGGGCCAAAGAGAGGTAAGGGTCTATAAACAAAAGTTAAGTTGTCAAGAATGTTTGTTTACTATATTAAGTAACTAACAAATACGTAACTGGTGTCAAGCTACAACATATTTGGTGGGAACTTTGTTCGTAACCCACTTCTCATACTCTAGCCATTTATATCCATTGCTCCAGATCCTGTCGGATATGAAGGACAAGGACCAGGATTCTATGGTGTCGGAGGACAGCGCCGTGTCCAACGTGGGAGTCAGCAGCCAGTGCTGCCCCGACAGGGCTGCCAACCCCGCCTACAAGAACGGCCGCCGCTTCCAGGAACTTCAGATGCTGATCCTCCCCTTCATCCCCATCCTTGCTCTCATCTGCCAGACCATCTACTACCTCCAGGACGTCCTCGTCTATCACGAGGAGGTGTCCGCCGTCGAGATGCAGGTTTGACTATATAGCCTTCTTCACGAATTGTGGATAGTTGTGAGCGATTGTCGGTGGGTGTAGTGTTCTCTTGTGCACATTATTGAATACTACGTTACTACCATTCTCATAATTAGACCAGTTCTTAATTCAGAGGCAGTGGTTCGGATTCCACGTTAAACTGTAGGTCCCTTAGCTGCCATCGGCTGTTGGGCTATTAATTAACAGTCCTGTCAAAGGAACATGTCAGCCTTAGTCAGTAACAAGACTACAAGATCGCGCCACAATCATCTTACACTCAATCCTCATTCATATTTGGCTTGTGGTATGGTTGCCATTTCAATAATCTAATCTAATCTTTTGAATTTCCTAGAAAAATCAGATACAAACGTCCTCATAGTCCTCCTATACCCGGAACAAACGTTTTATTTAGGGCAACAAATACATTTACAAAATGATTTATATAAAATTGTTTAAAATCTAGCACTATCACAAACTTTTAAATAGTTCCATGTGAGTGATTTCAATAGTTACAGAGTTATTTTCATGTATGGTTTACCATTATTAGCGTTTAAAGAGCGTCAGTACAACTGTAGTCAACAAAATGCAGAGAAACGCAATAAGAGCTTATTTACAATAATATAACTGAATAGTAATAATGATGTAATTAATTTGGAAATGGAAGGTTATTGGGTTTTAATAAATAAATTAAAGTTTTCATTTCATGAAAACTAAAATGTTAGGAAAATTGTCAATTCAAGCTGACGGATGTATTTGACCTTGTCTTCCCTCTTCTATAATAATTAATTGAGGTGCCGAAATTCCGAAATTCTTGTTAATGTCTCACATTTAATCAAAGCCGCTTGGGAATGTTACATCCAGCCTGTAAAGTGGAAAGTCCCCGTCGTATCGGAAACGTCGATAGGTGGAAATGACAAGTTTATTGCCACCTTTATCATAACCTTTCAGGTCCCAGCTGGTCAGCTCAGCTGATCGCGGCCAAACTTAATCTTACGTTCAAACACTGTTTACGACTTCCACCTTCCGAATACACGGGATAATCCGTCAATCCCAACGTTACACTCAAATACGCTCAAAATAACGGTATCATTTTATCATACCTTTTTTCTGAGATTTACTAAAGCCTAATTAATTGTAGCAATTTAATTTAAACAAATCTTTATACAACAAAATATTTTTAAGAATTTATGTAGGCCTATGACGCATAGATTAACACAACAATAAATTTATATCTATATCTATAAAAGAGGATGTTTCTATGTATATATATTTGTATGTTTGAAGTTTGTACACTCGGACACCGTTGGACGGTTAGCTATGAAAATTGGTACACTTATATAAAATTTCATGGAGAAGGTTTATGGATCATCAATTTTGTTGTAGCTCAATTGGGTTTCTCCCTAGAAGCCCAAAAAGGATCCCATATACTATGGAACCAGAACTTTGTTTACATTATAAATATTTTTTTCAACAGCTGATTGCTTCACGATATCTGTTAGTTGAATATATACACGACAGATTGAAGCACTTGCATTCGTTTATGTTTTTTATTTTGTTTACATTTGTTTTTTACGTTATGCGAGTGACTAAACAGTTTACATTTTTTAACTGTGACTTCTTATTGCACATTTTGATACTGTGTTACGTTATTTTAGTTTATAATAGAATGGTATGGAATTTCATACGCACTTTCCCTACACTGCCATTAACTCTATTCTAATTACTAAGGACTGCCTTCAACAACCACAGGGGCCTGGGGCCCTATATACAGGGTGTTCATTAAAGTTGGGGACAAACTTATATATACTCATCAAAATAAACAAAAAATTTCAATAAACATATGTCGAAAAATCCTTCGTTTAGCTAGCCGCCATTTTGTATTTTATACAAAAAACGTTATATATATTATACAGAAAAATTTCGCACACATATTTAATGGCTAAAGAAAAAAATATTCTCAAATTTTCATTGAGTTTGCTTTTATATTTTCAAAATTACGGCGGTTAAAAATATTTTAATTAAAATAACAAAAAAAACATTTACTTTAAGAACCTCCACCATTTTGAAAAAATAAAAGCAAACTCAATGATACTTTGAGAATATTTGTCTCTTTGGCCAATAAATATGTGTGCAAAGTTTGGTTTCTGTATCTTAAAAAGTTCTTCATATAAAATTGTATAAAATACAAAATGGCGGCTAGCGGCTCGAAGGATTTTCGACATATGTTTATAGGAAATTTTTTGTTTATTTTGAATGAGTATCATTGAAGTTTTTCCCCAACCTTAATGAACACCCTGTATATCATGTAAAGGTAATTTTAAAGACAAATAATACGAACTTAAAAACATGAATCTTTTCAAAGAAGTCAAATAAAAAATAATTTATCTATGAAAACAAGATGTCTAAATCTTTTTAAATTAAAAAAAACTTTTTGTTGAAATTTTTAAATCATAATTTCTACGATGAGAAAAACATCTGATATCTGAGATCCAGGTCACATTTAAGGGAAATATCCGCATATTAAATTTAATAGCTGGGGATGAGAGGTATTATTTAGAAGTATCGTATTTTGATCAATGTAGCATTCGAGCACATGAATGATAGCAGAGATCCCGTCACATCACCATTGCGGCACATCAATTCTGATCTGGGAACACGGCCTCCTAAAATACAGCCGAGAGGTTAGGGGGGTCGCCCAATAAAAGGGGTTTTTACTTATAATTTATTTTATATTACCATTATTGAAATTAGCTAAAAAAATCTTCACTCTATGCTAAGCGGTTACGATAAAGAAACTGAATCACAGACGTTATGTTATGGAGCTTCAATTAGCTATGAAAATTGGTACACTTACATAAAATTTTCATGGAGAAGGTTTATGGATCATCAATTTTGTTGTAGCTCAATTGGGTTTCTCCCTAGAAGCCCAAAAAGGATCCCATATACTATGGAACCAGAACTTTGTTTACATTATAAATATTTTTTTTCAACAGCTGATTGCTTCACGATATCTGTTAGTTGAATATATACACGACAGATTGAAGCACTTGCATTCGTTTATGTTTTTTATTTTGTTTACATTTGTTTTTTACGTTATGCGAGTGACTAAACAGTTTACATTTTTTAACTGTGACTTCTTATTGCACATTTTGATACTGTGTTACGTTATTTTAGTTTATAATAGAATGGTATGGAATTTCATACGCACTTTCCCTACACTGCCATTAACTCTATTCTAATTACTAAGGACTGCCGACAACAACCACGGGGGCCTGGGGCCCTATATACAGGGTGTTCATTAAAGTTGGGGACAAACTTCGAGGGGTGATAGTACTCATCAAAATAAACAAAAAATTTCCTATAAACATATGTCGAAAAATCCTTCGTTTAGCCGCTAGCCGCCATTTTGTATTTTATACAAAAAACGTTATATATAAAAAATTATTTAAGATACAGAAACCAAATTTCGCACACATATTTAATGGCTAAAGAAAAAAATATTCTCAAATTTTCATTAAGTTTGCTTTTATATTTTCAAAATTACGGCGGTTAAAAATATTTTAATTAAAATAACAAAAAAACATTAACTTTAAGAACCTCCACCATTTTGAAAATATAAAAGCAAACTCAATGATACTTTGAGAATATTTGTCTCTTTGGCCAATAAATATGTGTGCAAAGTTTGGTTTCTGTATCTTAAATAGTTCTTTATATATAAAGTTTTTTGTATAAAATACAAAATGGCGGCTAGCGGCTAAACGAAGGATTTTTCGACATATGTTTATAGGAAATTTTTTGTTTATTTTGATGAGTAATATCACCCCTTGAAGTTTTTCCCCAACCTTAATGAACACCCTGTATATCATGTAAAGGTAATTTTAAAGACAAATAATACGAACTTAAAAACATGAATCTTTTCAAAGAAGTCAAATAAAAAATAATTTATCTATGAAAACAAGATGTCTAAATTTTTTTAATTAAAAAAACTTTTTTGTTGAAACTTTTAAATCATAATTTCTACGATGAGAAAAACATCTGATATCTGAGATCCAGGTCACATTTAAGGGAAATATCCGCATATTAAATTTAATAGCTGGGGATGAGAGGTATTATTTAGAAGTATCGTATTTTGATCAATGTAGCATTCGAGCACATGAATGATAGCAGAGATCCCGTCACATCACCATTGCGGCACATCAATTCTGATCTGGGAACACGGCCTCCTAAAATACAGCCAAAAGAGAGGGTTAGGGGGGTCGCACAATAAAAGGGGTGTTTACTTATAATTTATTTAAAAAATAAATTTATATTACCATTATTGAAATTAGCTAAAAAAATCTTCACTCTATGCTAAGCGGTTACTGCGATAAAGAAACTGAATCACAGGACGTTATGTTATGGAGCTTCAATTTCAATCTTATTGGAAAAATATTAAAATCAATATCTTGTTTATTTTTAAACAAATTGTCACCTAACTTTGTATGCAGCTTCGTCTAGTTAAGGTCCATTACTTATATTAAATATATAAATTGTTTTCTTCCTCGTAACTTTGGTACACAAATTAGTATAACTTCCTCATCTAACCTATGACTAAGCATGGTTTAAATCATCACAACTAATTACTAAATCAATGGAAATTGGCTTAGTATGGAGGTCTGCTGCTAAGGGGGTGTTATAAACAAATCAAATGATTGGAAACAATGAAACGTTGATATTTTGTAATATTTAAAGGATTGTAAATATTATTTTGTAAAATAAGGAAAATTCCTCATATAAAACAGCTATAGGCCAATATAGAAATGTAAGTTTTATAACCAAAAATTCTTAGAAATTCGTCAAGATAAAACTGCTTCAATACATAAGTAGGCTACCTTATTTTATAAAACAATTGACCTTAATCTGAATTAATATATAGTACAAGTTTTATGAATATTTAAAGTTACTAAACTAAATACATATCAATAATACGTGGCAATGTTACCATTGTTCACGAAGCTTCTGGAACAGTTCTGGAGATGACGTTGAATAGGTCTGAGGTAATATTTTTATATCCAGAATAAAAATTTAACCTTTAACAAATTCACTTTTTCAATTTATTGCGGTAGATAGAAAAATTCACTCTTTATATAGAAAATAACTGCATTGACAATCTTTATTTTTTGGTCAAGAAGGATTAAACAGATCAGTGGCGAAGAACTGAAGACATTTGGTGAGATCCAGCCATATTTATCTGAGGTCATAATATAGTTGATGAATTCCATTCCAAATTTATATTTAATTTAATCCTAAATTAATATTTTAATTTATTTTAAATCTACGATTTCATTGTTTAGTTAAAATACACACACATATTTATTTAAGGCATTCATTCGATCCGCCGAGTTTCCCTCCCTGAGATGAAGACATTGAAACAAATTATTGGCAATTTTTTAAATCCACACAAGAGAAAACCACATCCACCGACCATCTCTCACAACTATCCACAATTCGTGACCTCCAAGTAGCTGGATTACAGGACGTCGCCACCGTCCCAGTCAATTTTGTTAAAACTTTTTCAAACGTTTTTTATAATACGCCGTGCACATAAAACTGATGCTAATAAACCCTCTCCATTCTTGAATTCGGCTTCGCTCGTCTAAACTTGGCGAGAGTGAAGAGCCAGCTTGTCAGTGACAACTTGGAAATGAGATCCCGCATATATCGCTCTCGCTTCACTACAGCTCGCTCTCAGACGTTCCGCCAGACCTCTCTCTCTCTCTCTCTCTCTCTCTCTCTCTCTAGATCGCGCCTCGCTCTCAGTGTGCAATAATAAATAGCCTAGGGCCTATGTAGTTTATCATTCCCTCGGCTAAACACAAGCAATGCCTCTTGGTCAACCCAAGGGACTGAGGCCGGTCACCTGCTTATCTGATGTCCGTTCACTTTGTCTTGCCTCTACTTACAACCCCCTGAAGCCCTCAAGGCTGCTACCTATGTACATTTTGTTCATTTTCAGCACAAAATATCCAATTAATTTTTTCAATCGTAAAGAAACACTCATGCAATCAATATTTCTATTCTGAAATTATACATAGTATACTTTCAAAGTTAGTAAACTAGTAAACCACAAACTAATCATTATATAAAGCATAGTGAATCATCTATGTAAATAAAATTAGAGTTTAGTCTGTACATTGCTCAGAGCTATTTATTTTTTAGTTATTATTACGTTTCGTGCGTTAGAGAAGCCGAAACAAGTTTGATCTCAATTTGTGTCTGTGACTCTGCAGGAGGCATTTTACGCCGTCTTCTCCAAAAAAACGGGAAAACTGATAACAGTGAAACTTATTTCATACATTCTCTACATTCCCGAGAAGGTTTTTAAATGCTTGAAATTGTCCGCCAATCCTTAAAAAGTAAATCAAGAACATTTAAAACCCCACTTTTTACGCGATATTAGTCGCATTTTTATTTCAATTAGGTATTAACAAACCACCTACTGGTAATAATCATCAGCTGTCTTTATAGTTTAAAAATTTAATAGAAAGAAAACAAACAGTCGTCAAATCAACATTAGTAAGTTTATATTGGTCATTGATTTTATAATACTATATTAAAAAGTTATTTTAACGTATAACTAATTATAATAATGGTATAAATGTTCTAATCTATTTAATTGTAAAGTAATGCTAAATAATAAAGCTGGGTATTGATTTTTTTATTGTACTTATCTGTTTAGCATTTCAGGTCTACATTTTGGCATGATACTCTTTCTTCTTTAAACTAAATCCTACAACCCGTACAAAGGACGGGCTTACTGCTAGTCCTTAATAAGACAATCATACTTAATAATTTTCTGAATTAGTGAATACTTACCATAAACTAACCAACACGTTTATAAAATGAAATAAGTTATTCTAGGCTGATTTTTTTTGGCAGGTGATTGAGGAAAATAACATTTACATTTATTTGGACTCAATTTCAAACTATGGCAACAACATAGTTGACGTCAAGATATCTCTACCTATACCTGTATTTTTTAAAGGGTGTTAGTTACAAATAAAATTCCTGACAATCATAAGGTAGTTCTTCATATGTATTTGAACACCATTCACGTATTTGTTTAGTTAGAATAAAAACCGAACAAAGTAAACATAATCATTCTAGTCACCAATAAAAATGACATCTTCATTTTAGTTTATGTGTCCCTTATTTCTCTTATGATTTAGTTACCTTAAGTCAGTATACTGGGCCTAATTGAACTTACCTGTTTCTTTCAGATTTTCTATAAGGACAAACAATATAAACAGCTTAAACTTTTTCACTTAACGTTGAAACTCAATTAATATTAATTTTAATTTCACCTAAAATAACAGCAAAAATCTGTTTACAAAATTATGGATTGTTTAAAGAACAAGAAGTGCTGTAGTAAGTGTAAGGTATATATTTTTCTTACTCAAATAATTAGGAAATCACAATATTTTCGCCACTGACTGTGTATTGGTAGGTTTAATTTATTCATCGCACAACTAACTAAAAACATCATCCAACACTCACACTCAATCCTCATTCATACTTGGCTTAAAATACCTATCTTGTGGTATGGTCGCCATTTCAATAATCTATCTAATCTAATCGATCAAAGGTTTTAAGGGAGAGTGGACTAACACCGTACGCCGAGGAATAGCGTACACGTATTGTTTTGTTTTTAAATCTGCTAAACTCTATAACAGGATGATATGAACTGTAGCAGGTGCTGCTGCGTAGCAGAAGGAAAATGAAACAGATAAGATAGCAAGTTGGGGAGCTTCAACTGAAGACATTTACATGATGGCTGTTTTTATAGTCTTATCAAAGAATATATTCTTAGGAATTTATTATCAACTTTTTCATAATTTTTGTGACCAATTCGAATTGAGGTAGGTGAAACAAAATGTCAGTGATTATATTCAAAATAGTGATAATGAATAGCCTAAATTGAAGGCTATTTTTTAATATCCAACACAAGATCTCAAATGTCCTTATATTAGAACAGAATTGAAAGGTCTTAAATGAATGTTTTTAGTTCCCCTAAACAGCTGTTAATCACGACCATACCATATGACAACACTTGCATAACACTTTTAGGTACCAAAAGGTGCCAACATACCCCACCCCAGCTAAGACATGTCAATATCAAAAAGAAACATTAAACTTGTATTGTTATAAATATGTAAGACCTCATTAAAAACCCATCATCAACATCAGTGGTTGCTACATTAATGTCCTAAAATATACTAGAAGATAAAGCACACTACTTCATTGTTGAAACATATCCTGTGACACATTTGTGTTTTTACTTATTTATTTTGGTTATTACCTTGGTTCTTAGTTTTCAAAATTTTTGAAAACAATGCCCTGTTTTCCAACATGACCTTGTCATGCTTCCAAGGCAGTAAGGCAATTTATGGATGAACAAGGTATTTTGTGCTTGGAGTCGCCTGGAAACCCACCATACCTGAATTCCATAGAAAATCTCTGGGAAATTCGCAAGAAAATATTGAGATTGCACAGCAAAAGAGAAAATGATTTCTTTACTTATTCAAGTTTGGTTCCGAGACCCTGAAGTACCAGAAATGTGCAAAAAGGTAGTAGACTCAATGCTAAAATGACTTGAAATGCTTATTCAAGCAAAAGGAGGTCACACTAAGTACTAAAGTGTATATTTTTGCCAGAAACTATGTAAATAAGCTAATAAATGTAAAGTTAACTGGAATTCATTTTGTCCAGATTAATTTGCACATGACTGTACACCCCAAGCCAAAAAAAGGAAGACTACTAAAGGTGTTTAACCATAAGTCCATTTGAAATCTCCCCACTTAAACTCAACTCCTAGAAAGTATTTACTACCAATTGATCGATTATTTCGAAACAAACTATTCACGACCCGCCAACACGAGTGTAGGAGGGGACGAAGCACGAAAGCAGTCATCGCTTAGTTCTGATAAGTCAAAGCTAAAATCTAGGAAGGAAAAAGACTGCATGTGCAATGTTTTTAGATTACTAAAAATTAACAGTTTTTGTAAATTAAGTTAATTGGAACATTTTAATCTGAAAACTTGAAAAAACTTCCAATATCTTCTCTTTTGTGTTCTACATAGTGGAATGTATTACTGAGATTGTGCCATAAAGGTTTTAGAGCTTGATTCAGAATTGTATAGTATTCAAGCTTTCTTATTTACACTGAAACTATTTGTAAAGAAATTATGATGAGCTTATATTGCAAAAAACAATTACAAAACATTTTGTATGATTTTTCTCACAGTCTTGAAATATCTTATTACTGTACATAGGATCCTAAAGATATAACACAGTAATGTGTATGGCATTACCCCACTCTCCAACCTCATCTCCCATTTATTAATAGAGAGTAGTGTTCACCTCCAATTAATTAATGCCCAATTTAAGTCCTGGAATTGATTGGAAAAAACGTAGTTGACCAACACCCTGGATTTTCATTGGCTAAAACAACCTTTAGTGACTCATGACCTTTGTTATTGTGCAGGTTACGATCGCCACAGAGCTGGGTAAAGTTGTGACGAGCCTACAGGTGGAGAGGTCTGAGGTAGCGTTCTTCATCTTCACTAACGGCAGTACTCTCAGGTGAAACTAAAGTTCTCGCTACAAATGTAACTCATCAACAATAAGATTTATGCATTTTATTTACCTGTTAGATTTTTAATTTCCTGCTTTAGGAAATTTTTTTAAGAAGTTTTATTATTTAACTTTTAAAGGTCTTGTATTGAGTTTGTGCTTTCAAAAATACTCTTAAAACCAATAACTAATAATTATATCCTCATCAGATTCATGAACTTCTGAATAGTTTCAGCTGAAATAGTAGCATGCATTGCTATCCTGTATTTAATTAGGGTAAGATTGGAACAATCGAGGATTGAAAGATTTTTTTACATTTGATACTTCTCCATTTGGGTATATATGAGGTATTATTTCTTGTTGTGTTGTCCAGATCAAACCTGTCGCAGCGGTTCCTAGCCACAGACCAGGCGCTGGCGGACATGACAGCGTGGCCACCAGTCAGCCTGGAGGACACAGGAGTCACTCCCATGACCAAGGAGAAATGCCAGGAGGAGATTAAGAGTTTCAGGTCACCGTGAAAATTATACCTATGTAGAACTAAAAGAACAATTTATTCGAGAACCTAAGCAAATTTTTTTGTTGGGAAAGGATAAAAAAAAACTAGAAAATCTGTGTTATTTATTGACTATAAAATATAAAAACACAACGCTCATGTGAGATGGGTGAATACAAAATTGACCAATGTAAAATAAGTATATAAGCCCAAGTTTACATGTAGGCCTACACTGAAGTGTGTTTAATGCTGTTCTGTTTTGTACAAAGTAAATGTCCAAATGGTACATGAAATATTATAAAGCCTTTTTATCATCACAACCTATAAATTAAAAACATTTTAGTGACACTATATGACAGTTTGTATGATGTAAAGAAGACAATTGCAATTTAAATAAATGAATAAAAAATTTCCAAAAAAATTTATAAATATAAGAATATTTGCATAGTAAGGTATTTAAAATGTGTTAGGTAATCAAAACTGAAACAAACAACAGTATTCAAATTTTGTATGTACTTAGTTTTCACTTGACTGCTGTGTCCGTGAAGGATGAAGATCAGCCCCGAGGAGAGTGAGATGAAGGATGTGCTTCGATGGTACAACTCGGTAAACGCAGCCCTGCTCAGTCATCTCACGGCGCAGATCAAGGAGACAGACAACAGCGGTGTCTGGAGGTACTTATGGATTAATCAGTGGTGATACATAAGAACTTTTACAACTAAACAGATTTTCATGGTTAAAAATTTGTGGTAAATTATTCAAGAAAAGTTTTGCATTTTCCTCTATATCACTGAGTCACAATTTTATCCTTGGACAGTGTCGCACATGCTCAATAGTCCCAGTTTTCTTTTTTTATATTGGCCAGTAATGAGTTTTCTGTTTTTTGTGGTGTCGACATTTGTGTTATTTAAGACGGCCTTCTCCAACATGGAGAAATGATTTATACAGCTTAATTTTTGAACTTCAAAGTGTACTCATAGATAGTTTGAAATCATGGTTGCTTTTATAAATAGAAAATCACCTGACAGTACAGGTAATTTCAACCTTTCTAATGTACTGTATTTGCGTATTTATATTCTATTTGTAGACCCATCGCAGGTCTGTAGAATGCAAAACCTGTACCCTATATATAATGTAGTTGAGAACAATTATTTCTGTTCCAATTTATCGCAGAATGACATTTTCACCACTTCACTTGAATTAAAGAATTTAAATAATGATATACTGATAATTTTGAACTGATATTACACTACTCCACTACAAACATATTATACGATATATAGATCATAATACATATTGTAAGTATATTCGGTACCAGGAGACTGAGCTTTGCTTGGCTTTGTTGGACTGAACACAAACATGATAGTTGTTTATTGAACAAGTAAAATAAACATGTTTTTTACAAACTTACATAAACTCTAAACAAAAATGTAGTATCCCTGGTCAGGAATTGATCTTATTACCTTCCGCACATGACTCCTCTGAGCCAGTACTGAGCCTTGGCATACGCTCCGCTTTGATCTCTTTTTGTGTGTTTTATCCAACCTCAATTGTTGGAGCTGATCATCATAATTATCAAAATGGCTGTTATTAGTCTGTGGTCAACTGATTGTGTTAGATAGAGAATGAGGATTGAAAAGCTAAAAGGAAATTTAATTTACACCAAATTGTTTGTTACATTGGCAATAAGTCAATTAAGAAAAGCACTACTGTACCAGTATTGAAATGAATTTGCAGTATTGAGGGAGTAACATGCAATACAAAGAATAAGTTTTCCACCAAAACACAAAAGATTTTGAAAATACACCAGAGTCCCGGTAATCTGAACTAATTGGGACCGAATCTTGTTTGGATTACCAAGTTGTTTGGATTATCGGGAAATGCAGTGTCAAGTTGCATTAAAAGTACAATCTACTTCATGTTTTGTCTGAACTGCATCAAGTGTTCCTTCAGGAATGTTCTATCCGTCATTAGAAATATAAAACACGACACACACATTGACACATAAAAATGAATATTGATAAAATAGTGCTGTCTGTAGGCCAACATCACAGTCATTGCTGGAACTCAAATTTTCAAAAAGTAGTCGCCGAAAAGCGATGATAAAGAAAGAGTCCATCAGAAGTTAATGTAGCAGCATACTCTACTATGTACTCATTTTCCTTTAATTTATATATTACTTGAGATAATACAAACTAAGCTTAGCCATAGATTCATATACTAAATTTTATTAGAGTTTATAAATATGAATGTTATATCAGTCTATTACTCTAGTAACTAGTCTAGTACTCTGTAAGAATAACATGGTAAATGCTTCAGAAGGTTTGTTAAAAAACATGAAAAATTTAAAATTATTAAACTTTCATAGACCTTAACTGATGAATGTGAGTGACATATTACAAATATTACAAAAAATAAGGTAGTTTCATCAGTTTGATTGGGAAAATAACTTTACTGCGACAAGGAACGGAAAAATTTGGATTTCAGCAATAATTAATAAAAATTAACTATAAGAAGCTGTATTAAATTGTTATTATGATATTCCAAATATAAGCAAGATATCAATATTTACTGTTACCCATGACATTGATAACATTGGTGTCTATAAGTTGTGTACCAGTCTATGTCTCAGAGCAGAAAAATTCAAAAAAATCAATTGTTCAGTATTCCAAGGGTCAAAACAAGTTATAATAGACTCAACTGTCCATGTCAATATAGTAAACTTGTGTCCTATGGGAAAGTGATTAAAACTTCATAAAATCTAACCATTTATTTACAGGTTATTAATTGCATTCAAAAATCTCCTGAGAAGTATTGAGAACTTTGGGATCTCCATGGTGTATGGCATCAACTACTTTGGAGCTGGCAATCTACATGGCAAGAGTTACATCAAATTTGTAAAACATTCCTTTATTGGGCAAGATGTCTTGAACGCAACATTTCACTATGTACCTCAACTTCGCCATGTGTACTTCAACCTCAATAGAACCATGATGAATGAAATTGAACAAAGGTTTGTTGGTATATTAGAATTAATTGTTTTTAAATCAGATGAGTGAAATAAAGTTTAGGGAAAGCAGTCTTTGCATTGCACGAATAAAGTCCACTCAATGGTGTTGTTTCTTAAAAATGAGAAAAATATATTATACACGAAACAATAAACTTAAAAAAATATATTTCACAGTCACTAAGAATAAATTTATTTGATGTATTGTGAAAGCATCAGAAGTTAATGTAGCAGCATACTCTACTATGTACTCATTTTCCTTTAATTTATATATTACTTGAGATAATACAAACTAAGCTTGGTCATAGATTCATATACTAAATTTTATTAGAGTTTATAAATATGAATGTTATATCAGTCTATTACTCTAGTAACTAGTCTAGTACTCTAGTCTAGTACTCTGTAAGAATAACATGGTAAATGCTTCAGGAGGTTTGTTAAAAAACATGAAAAATTTAAAATTATTAAACCGGGCGGTTTTGCATACATTAATAGACCTTAACTGGATGAATGTGAGTGACAATATTACAAATATTACAAAAAATAAGGTAGTTTCATCAGTTTGATTGGGAAAATAACTTTACTGCGACAAGGAACGGAAAAATTTAGATTTCAGCAATAATTAATAAAAATTAACTATAAGAAGCTGTATATAAATTGTTATTATGATATTCCAAATAGTAAGCAAGATATCAATTATTTACCTGTTACCTGTTACCCATGACATTGATAACATTGGTGTTTCTAAAAGACAACATATTGTACCAGCTTACCAGTTGTGTACCAGTTTCTATGTCTCAGAGCAGAGAGAGATTCAAAATACTAAATCAATTGTTTCAGCTGATTCCAAGGGACCCTCAAAAACAAAAGAATTATAATAGACCCTGCCTAGACTGTCCATGTCAATATAGTGAAACTTGTGTCCTATGGGAAACTGACTAAAACTTCATAAAATCTCACCAATTATTTACAGGCTATTAATTGCATTCAAAAATCTCCTGAGAAGTATTGAGAACTTTGGGATCTCCATGGTGTATGGCATCAACTACTTTGGAGCTGGCAATCTACATGGCAAGAGTTACATCAAATTTGTAAAACATTCCTTTATTGGGCAAGATGTCTTGAACGCAACATTTCACTATGTACCTCAACTTCGCCATGTGTACTTCAACCTCAATAGAACCATGATGAATGAAATTGAACAAAGGTTTGTTGGTATATTAGAATTAATTGTTTTTAAATCAGATGAGTGAAATAAAGTTTAGGGAAAGCAGTCTTTGGATTGCACGAATAAAGTCCACTCAATGGTGTTGTTTCTTAAAAATGAGAAAAAAATATTATACACGATACAATAAACTTAAAAAAATATATTTCACAGTCACTAAGAATAAATTTATTTGATGTATTGTTTTTTCATTGGTTCTTTTGAGTAGACTTCATCTGTGATGTGCCCATCCATCTCCAATCCATCTATCAATCTGTTTTTCAAATAAATATTTAAATTTAACTATTGTAACCTCTGGATCAATAAATCAATTAAAAGTATCATTTAAAAAAGTATCAATGATATTCATAACTATATGTACGTAATACTGTCTATGACCCTGTATTGGTTTTGGACCACTGGCTTTGAACTTTATAGGTCCATTATGAAGTCGAAAACCAAGTTGGATCTAGACAATAGACAATTCTCTTTATTTGCAATTTCATTAAGAAATACAATGGCGTCATTATAAATAAATAAATTAATTAATCTTGCTTTACATGTTTCAACATATTTCAAAAAATTCCTTGATGGAGTAAACTGGTTGTTCAACTAGCCAGTCTCTGAGGTGCTTCTTCAAACTGTTTCCTATCATGTTCTTTAAGTCTTGTGGGAGTGAGTTGATGATTTTTCGGCCGATGTAAGAGGGTTTTCTGCTGTACTGTGTTGTATGGTGATTGGGAAGGTTGAAGTCTGCTGCCCTTCTGGTGTTGTATGAATGAAAATTCCCATTTCTAGGTAGGTCCAACTGTTTGGTGTATATGACAACTGCATTGATGAAAAGCCCTGTGACTGTTATCTCTAGGACCAAGGCCAGAGAGTGCCCTGACAGCTTTTTTCTGGAGCACAAGAATTTTACCAAGGTTTTACTCAGATGTTCCTCCCCAAACAATTAATCCATATCTGATTTGTGACTCTACTAGTGCATAGTACACTGTTTTAGCTATTTCAACACAACCATTCATTTCATTCTTTTCACTGCATATATTCCAGATGAAATTTTCTTAGCCAGATTGTGTATATGATCTGTCCAGGAGATTTCGGTACCAATTATTTTCATAATTGAGGTTTTATATATTTTCTGAATGATTAGTGTTTATTTATATTTTATAAATAGTAAAATATAGTGAACTAACTCATTGATGGTATGAGAAGAAAATAAAATATACCTAGATGTGTTGTATGTTTACTAGATAAACAATTATTTCCACTTTAAAATTTAAAATAAATTTAAAACATAATTCAATACAATCTTATTTGTATTAAAACCAGTATAATATAAAAAATTGTATACAACTAAAAACTCTTGATGCCTAAACTTTTCTTATGACAATGACGTAAGTTTTTAGTGGAAAATTATTGCACCTTCTTCCCTTTGGGAAGTAGGTAGGAAGCTAATGGATAAATCTTAAGGGAATGTTTTCAGTTCCTTTTAACAGCTGTTTTTATAACCTTATAATGTTACAAATTTTGGTCTGATGGATGGCCTCCAGAACTAAGACATATCCATGTAAAAATTATTCTGAATGGAGGAGTAAGCCATTATTGTAAATGCTGTGTAAATTGTTGAGTGTTATTGTAAATTATGTAAGGCGCGAAGTGAAGCGTGGCTATAGTACAGCTAGCCATCCGAACGTCGCCCCAAATTTAATTGAAAGAATTTCAACTACAAACTGACTGTGATGTGGCCACTCATACTGGCTTTACGATCGCAAATTACTAAAAAAATTCATTTTATAGAGGAGGTCTAACTCACTTTTTCCTCCCATGATTTGAGGCATGGGTTGTAATTTTTACTTTGCCCCCTTTTGGCAAAACGTTACTCCTGCTAATAGATGTTCTACTATAAAACTTCCTTCCAAAAAAATCTAGTATTTTCCATGCCAGATAGAAATCAGGGTTCTCCAGGAGGATTCAACTTCTAATTCATCGACGACAAGTCAGTGGCTCAACTCACTGTATTAGACGAGAAAAGCCTATCACAAACAATAAGTTTAAGTATGATTTCACTCTGATCACACAGTCAAATTACCAGCATTGTACTTATTTGTTCCAGAGGTTGTGATTATATTACATTTAGTTGTGTTCAAATGTAAAACAAAGGAAGCCAACAATCTAAGATCCTTGTTTCGCCTATGAGTGAGTTATTGGTTTTTACCTAAACCGATTTTTGATAAAAACAAATTTTTATTCAGACTAAACCAGTAACGCCACCTCCTCCCCGAAAATATAGCTAGTACCCTGTAGAGTTTCTTGAACAAGTAGTGAGAGCTGGAGAAGGTATATTTATGAAAATTTATGAAGATAACTAGATTAGAATTTTTTGATTAGGTTACTTTGATTAGGTTGATTAACACTACCTATCTAAGTTAACAGTTGAGGGTATAAATGTAATTTTGTGTGGAAATTTCAGACGAAAAGAAATTCTGGATAATAAAGGCCGAAAGCCAGATGCAGAACAGGCCAAGGAATACTTTGATCTCATGGCAAATTATGCGACTGAGCTTCGGAAGTTACAAGGACACATTCGTCAAGACATCAGGTAGGGTTTAAGGCTAACAATCTAATTATTGAGTATTCTTCCAGATTTTATACACTTTTTATCATTAAGCTTAAATGTACACCACTCAAATATACATTTTAATTTTCATTCGATTCTAACCTTATATATACAGTAGACTGTATAATGTTTAACCAAGAATTTGATTTACAGGCAGTCTAAAAATTTAACTCAACTTTTGTCTCTTAGTACTATAATGTCTCACTAGCCTGTTTGGGTCTTAGATATGAAGATACGTTTATGCTGTTGCAAACATTATTTAATAAAATCTAAATAGTTAGAACTTGAATTTTTTTCTCCTGCTTACATACAATATGGTGATAGGAGCTGAGGACATAGAATATTCAAATACTTTTTTGAAAATATTCTTTCGACCCCAAATGTGTATCCTTGCTTTAAATCTGTGAACAACACATTTTATATGTTGTATGTCACAATTTCTGTTAAAGGGAGTATGTTAGCACTACGCTGAAAGATGCCAAAAGCAAAGAACTGATGGGCATATTCCTTTTGGGTCTGGTGCTTCTTATATCTCCAATTATTATTATATTAGTGCGAAAAGCTGTGGCAACCATCCAGGTAATTGTACAAATAATTAACTTATGAATAAGAAATGACTTGTAGTCGGTAAAAACCAAACATTTGTTTTACTCATGTAGTAATTTACTCTAATGGGTAATAAGTAAAGCAAACTTTTTCAATATTTTGCACAAACAAATTTCTTTTTTAAACAAAAATCTTCAACTGCCCACCACCATAAGCCGAGGGCTTGTGCAGGGAATTAAAGACAGCGAGGTACGTAGTGACGTTGGTTACAAGGGCAAGCCAGAGGTGACTGCTCATGATATGACAGAAGTCGGCCGATGGTTTTGATCAAGCAACCTTTGAGATACTGGGCCAGAATGTTACCCCTGAGCTACTGTGCTGTTAAAAAAACTGATGATTGGTATTTCAACAATAGAGGTAGTTTCATTTTGAAATCATGTTAGCTACTGCAAAGTTGTGCCATCGTCTTACATCGAGTATGCGGATGTAGCAGTACACTGTTGCTTGAGATAGCATTGTGTGATGTCTAGCTACATTCACAGTACATCACAGTAGACTCGATTCTCATGGTCTGACTCTTTATCTCCAACAATGACCGTAATTGCGTAAAAAGTAGGTCTATAGATGACACTGTTTAATCATTGTTTGTTTTTATGTACACTAATGTGTGTGTCGTTTTTTATATTTCTAATGACGAGTCCTAATGTATAGAACGTTCAGACTGCTTGACACCGTTCAGGCAAATCATGACGTGGACAAACCTATAACTGTGATTAAGACATAAGTTAATTAATGTAAATAAACAGTTAGAGTTTAAATAATGGACTTTTAGTGTGGTACTTTACAAGGACTCTGGTGTATTCAAACAATTTTCCATCTCACAGATGTATGCAAGTCACTTACAAGAGAAGGCTAGTGAATTGAAGAAGGAGAAGAGGAAAAGCGACATGTTACTGTATCAAATGTTGCCTCCCAGCGTAGCTATGCAGCTCAAGCAGAATGAGCAGGTGAAAAATATGATGATATTTTCATTCCATACCTAATCAACATATTTTTGTTCTCTGTGTATTATAAATGATGTAGTAATCACCTTTGGAGCCTCTGTTAGTTGTTTCGAAGTTTAGGTTGGAAGTCCAGCACTATGGTTGGAATTAGCTAAAAATTATCTGCTACAGGATGAGTCATAGTAAACCCCAAATAAAATCTACCCATCTCCACTATAACTGTTTTAAATTTTTATACATTGTTTGCAGCCAAGAAGATAGCTTTTGTATCAATTGTACCCAACTCCTCTTATTCCGCTTTGATGTAGTTTTGACAAAAAGATGTTAAATTCAACATAATCCAAATTTATTTGACTATCTAGAAAAAACCGCTCACTTTTTTCTGAAAATTTAAGCCATTGAAAACAACCATTTGAAACAAAACTGACCAGAGAAAATTCACTAGAGAAAATTTGTGAGGCAGAAAGTAAAAAGGGACCTAACTCGGCAATGTAAATTTTTTAGTACGATCAATATTAGTTGGTTGGGTAAAAAATATTGAGTATCATATTTTTTCGATTCAATAAAATATGGAAAATAATAATTATGGCAACCAATGTCCATGTTAGAAGAGGGACCTGGAGTCGCTTATGGAGAAATAACATTGCCAAGAAGAGGTCCCTTTTCTCATTTGCGCAGGCTATCTTATATTATTTTAAAAACTAATCTCTCCTGAATCCTAGCGGTGACTGAGCGAACTACAAGAGGTTTCACGTGGTTGAAGAACGATTTCTATCTATAAATATCCCTGCCCTGTTGAGTCCGAACTCCGGTATATTTCTTAGGGAGCTAACCAGCCAATCACAAAACAGCATTTAGTTGTAATGGCGACGTAATGCCGATACGTGTACTCCGTCCCCTGTGTAACTTTAAAATTAAAATGTTTTTTTTCTAAAAATTTTAGTTCATAGAATCATAGAATTATGGTTTTTTATACTAAATGATTCATTTACACTCTAAATGTGGTTGCTTCATTAAAATAAACACTAAAACCCATTTAATAATAGAATAATTATTTTAAAATCATCTACAAAGCTACTATTTTCTAATACATTTAAGTTCATGTCACTAATAAATATAAATTTTAAAAAATTTTCAGGTACAAAACACAATTAAAATAAATTTCTTAGTAATTAATAAACATCTCTTTCTGATAAGCATAATCATAATCATATCATATTTCATCATCATTTCAATTTTAAGCATGTCAGCAATTTCTAAAGTCATAACTTCTGAATTTAACACTATTTTACCCAATACAAAAGGGAGCTTGACATATAAATCCCACAAAAATACAGATGCAGTGTGATAAAGGATGTAATTTTAACAATTTTTATAAACATTTTGTGTTTCATAATACTATGACCACAATTTTTGCAGGTTCCTGCGGAGTACTATGCTTCAGTAACCATATACTTCAGTGACATAGTCGGCTTCACAAAAATAGCAGCTGAAAGTACACCATTAGAGGTAAGTTCTAACCAGATAAAACGCCAACCCTCATAATAATGGAGGGGTCCAGCTCAATGCAAGTGAAATTCCTTACTCCATTCTGTCCAAAACTACTTAACCACACAATAAACTGGATTATAAACTTAATTACTGATTTTACGTAACTGTTTGCCAGGTTGTAACGTTCCTCAACTCTATCTACAACATGTTTGACGAGCGCATCGAATGCTACGATGTCTATAAGGTAGAAACCATCGGAGACTCTTACATGGTGGCTTCAGGACTACCTGTCAAAAATGGTAAAAAATGTGATTTCAAACATAACATAACTCTTTTGTGATGACCGATAGATTATTTATACTCTCTAGACTTATTTACAGTTGAAATATTATTCTTATACTGCCAAAAGCTGTGACAAAACTTGAAAAATACTTGTCATTTATATTTTAATCTGAGATTAATTTATAAATTAACACCCTAAAACCAAAACACTACATTGCTTTATCTAGTAGAACACACTTCATTCTTCTACCGAGTACTTTTCATATTTAACTGTCATACTCTATATTTTTATATATGGGGTGGTTATAAAGACTGTTCCCCCAATTTTTGAAAGCCCTTAAACCAATTATATTCGTTTCCTGTGATTCCCTAATATCGAAGCTTCTTTAAAAGAATTTATCTGTCAATAGAATCAAATGCTTAAATTAATTACCAAAGATAAATTTAGAAGAAAATACACAATATTGCTATAGATAAGAAATTTTAAAGAAAATTATAATATAAAAGTTTTTAAATCATTCATTTGACTGAGTGGGGAAGCATAGTTAAAAAATTGGAATCACGTTCCTGTATGTGATTCCAATTTTTCAACTACACCACAGACCTCCTGAGGTCTGTGGATTTGTGCCAGGTCGACCATTCTAATATTGTTTGGTTTCTTATCTCATTTAAGCAAATGCCAGAATGGGTTCCCAAGAAGGGCCATACCACCCCAGGAATGAGGATATATCCTGCCTTAGTTATTACCCTAGTTTTTTTTTCAAAAAAATTGGGAATTCCAATACACAATTTTCATTTTCCTATGTAAATTGTAGTGGCAAATTGATTGAAATACAAATTTGTTGAAATATGCTGCTACATCTGTTTTACTATTCACATCTTTACATAGTACTAGTACTAGAGTAACTCTCCATCCCAGCCTGTGTTTGTCTCACAGGGAAGAGACACGTGTCGGAGATAGCGACCATGGCCCTCGACCTGCTGGCCGGCTCACTACACTTCCCTGTACCTCACAGACCGGTGGAGCATCTCCAGATCCGCAGTGGGATACACACGGGTCCTGTGGTGGCAGGAATTGTAGGCAGCAAGATGCCTCGATATTGTCTCTTTGGAGACACTGTCAACACCGCCTCTCGTATGGAGTCCACCGGTGAAGGTTGGTACACTGTAGGATTATGATGTATCTTGTTGTAGAACGGACATCAAAAGTATAGTAAAGGCATGTGGCATCTTCAACGAGTTATAAAAGTCAAGGCGTACATTGTCTAAATCACTAAATACACTATATTCAGACCCATATAATTATACACTTTGGTATACATATTTCGATGGTTGCAGCAGCGCGAATCCTGGACTGCATGGTGAGCGGGGATCACATTCACAGTCATCCCCCAACCACCGTAAATGTAGTCAGGGTCTTGCGGCGATCAATCGTCTGTGCGCTCAGAGCACTACAAACATAAGTCATGATTTTAGACAATATAATGTACAAAGATGCACTACAAACATGTTGTAGTGTATATCAATTTCTTCAACTAAATTTGAGATCTACAGGCAAAATAAGCGAAATAAATCAGGTCCTATGATTTACATTATACAGTCATATTTGTTCAAAAATTGATTTAACATCTAACTAGTTAGCTTTTTGAATGTTTTTCTCTAGTTCAGAGATAAAAATTGTGTACTTTAGAAAGAAGCTATCAAATCTGGTAAATCCTTTGGTTATCCATTGTGATGGACTTACCTGTCTCCTTGCTTCCTTCTTGTCTCCCCTTGGCGCTTGACGCATGGCTGGGCCTGAACACCCAGTTTAACTAGAATTCTTGGGAATGATGTAACTCCTTACAGTCTACCTGGATGGTAGACCTGGTTCCAGGACACCCCCTGAAAGAATGCTTACTTGTCATGCTCTTTAGGTTTACTGGTCCAGGGAATGTACTTTCCTTGGGTGTGAAGACACAAATAAAAAGAGGGCTCTCTGTGAGGACGCTTTTTCAGCAGTAGGCTGGGGGCAGGAGTTGTTGAGTTGAAGCATAAATACTCCAAGGGTGTTTAGGTAAAGTGCCCATGTCTTACCATTCCCATCCTTACAAACCTCGTCATTTTTGAAAGAGGGGTACTTATAGGCCCACTTTGCCAACTCACATATAATGCTATGGGACGTATAAAGTAAAGATGGGGTGAGTTTACACAGGACTAAGTGGGCAGTTATGTTAAAAAAAAAACTAATTGGCAACTCTGGGATCAGAACCAAGCTCGTCGCTAACTCAGGTTCAGAGTCTGTCATGTCCCCAAATGAGCCTCCGATTACTCAACTTTCTGGTTGCTATTCAATATTCTGTTGGGGCATCCTAATCCTCCAGGATCTAACATCATTATAAATTAAATTATTAAATCATGTCATTTAACTAATAAAAAAATACACAGTTCTTGTAAATTACTGGGACTGTGGCGTGTCCTGTAATCCAGCCACTTGAAGGTCACGAATTGTGTATAGTTGTGAGCGATAGTCGGTGGGTGTAGTGTTCTCTTGTGTGAATAAACATCTGCATTATTGATTACTGTATTAATCCGCATAGATCATCCCCATAGTTAGACCAGTTTATAATTCAGAGGCAACGCTTCGGACTCCACGTTAAACTGTTGGTCCCTTAGATATGCCATTGACCGCTAACCACTTATTATCAGGGCTTTAGGTTTTTATCAGTTCTGTCTAAGGAAAACCTCAGCCTTAGTCAGTAACAAGCAATAAGATCGCACTACAATCATCTTACACTCATTTCTCATTCATATTTGGCTTAAAATAACTACCTGGGTTGGTCGCCATTTCACCAACTAACTAACATATTAGCTTGTTGATTTTAGCTTTGTTTTTTTTAATTCTCTGCATTATTGCAGCCCTGAAAATTCATATCAGCCTAGAAATGAAGAAGGCGCTAGACGATGTCGGTGGTTTTCGAACAGAGCATAGAGGATATGTGGATATCAAAGTAAGTTTGAACATTTTTGTAATATTACAATAAAAAATTTATTTTAATAGTACCGAACCATTAAAGTACTATAGTTTTGGCATTATCCTGCCAAGATAGTTGTCTAGAATTTCATACGTCAATAATAATTTTAATTGTATTGTAAAGAAAGGGAACGTCTAGTTAGCGAAAGCAATATAGTTATTCATGTTATGTCTTAGAACAGTATGTTTGTTCAAAACAAGACTGAAGCGTGAGATGACAAGCCAAGTGTTCTACGGGGTGGATAAATAAAAAAAGTTTAATGTTTTTTTTGTTTAGGGTTTGAGATTGTTACAATGACCTTTGGCTAATGCATTTTTTATATTTTTACTACAGATGTTTTATTTTCATGTAGGTTAATATTTTGGATATCCTATACAATGAACAGTTTTTTTCAACAGAAATAAATATATTAATATTATTAAAAATACGAGAACACTCCTTATTAAGTCAGTTTTCCTGAGTTTGTAACAATTTATTTTCACAATAGGGTAAAGGTGTCCTGGACACTTATTGGCTGACCTGCAAAGAAGGAACTATGGCATCGAGTGATAAGGACAAACTCTGTCTGGAATATCCTGAGGATTGAGCAGAACCCCGTTTGCTGATCAAAATAAAACAAAAACTTCCAGAAACTCCACATGCAAGGGCCAGAATTTTAATTCAACAGCGATTGAATATGGATTTGTACTTTGAGCCATTGCTAATCTCATATATGTGTTCCTTTCTTGGGGGAGATTTTCAACTGATAATTACATAACATAGATGAAATTGCCTTGAGAGGGTTGAATTAAATTACAAAAAGGCAACATCTACATTTAATTAATTCTCAGTGGTTAGCCTACAGTAATTAAAAAAAGACAAGTGTTCGATGTAAATGATTCAGACAGCTTTTAACTTTTTAAGGACCAATAAAAGATGTCACTGTTCTGTAAAGCCCTTCCAAACAGCTGTCCAGTGTGTTCCAAGTTCCCCATAATTTCCTTTTCGTCTAGAGACAGGATCAGTCGAGTCTTAATAGATTATAGGACATGACTGAGCCTGTACAGTTCCACCGATTTCTTGAGAAAGTAGTCTACTCCTTGGTCTTTAGTCTGCTTGTTACTCTAAGTAACGGTAAAGTAACACAAGGAGTAGGTCTACACTATTGTAGTTTTATCATTCAAGATAAAACTAAGCCCTGAATTATTTTTTACTCCTGACCTCAATACTTCAACTACCATATGTTGACGTTAAAAGTGTTCAAGCATTTTGTAAATCTGATGTTCAATATATACGTTATACGTATTTCTAGTCATAGAATAAATGTATTTTTTGTAATCCTATATGTAAGCTACAGATGTATATGTTTGTAAATATAAATGGTATATATTTGTAAAGGTTATATTAGTTTAATTTATAATTCCATTAAAACAACTGTCATACAGTGAGTTAAAATTTGAAATTTCCTTTAAATGCCATCCCAATGTTAGCCCTTTCTATAAATAAATAAATAAGGTATTTATTTGCCAGCATTCATCAGATCAATGTTCTGCTTTACATGACAACTGTTGTCTTCACAAATTACTAAAAATAAATAAATAAAGAAATAATAAATAGGTAAGTCAAATATACAGTGACATGATAAATAATAAAAACTAAATATTTACCCATGTTTTACTTAAAATAAAAGGCTTGATCCCACTTTTAAATGCTTCAATGCTTTTTTTCTCTGTTCGAGTGGCAGTCTATTATATATTTGAGGTCCAAAGTAGGAGAAGGCCCTTTTCCCCAGCTCAGTTTTAGCCCGCGGCAATCGCAGGTGACCTTTCTGTCGAGTGTGACGCTTACAAACCTCCGACTTTTACACCAGCTTTTTAAACAGATATTGAGGTTTTTTGTCCAAGACTATACTCCAATACTCCATACTATACTCCAAGACAGGGCCGGTTCCAAGAGTGGGCAAACCAGGGGGCCGCCCAAAGAGGCAGATTTTTGGGGGCTGCAAACACATTTTAAGAAACGGAAAGTTTTAAAATACAATATAAATAAAATACCTGATTACGTTCGGGTAAATTTTTAAGCAATATTATAAACAAAAATAGATCCCTGCAACTGTAAACATGAACCAATTTATGAAATGAAAATAATTTTAAAATATGCAATTTACACTTGGGTTGGTAGATGTACTGTAAAAATGTTTAACTCAATGTAGTTGTTGAAGGCTCCAATAGGTAGCAGCACTAGTCTGAATCATATCAGTACCAATACTTATCTGCTTACTTTAAAAACACAATTCATCTACTTTAATCCTGCTTGGTATGTACATGTAAGAATACAATTTTTATTTCAGTTTTGAATGTGACATAAAACTTTGATGAAAACATACAATTTATTGCGTTTTCCAGACAGTCTGACTTCCATAATAGAAAACTTCTGTTAATTACTTTTATACCGTTAATTTTGTAAATTAACAATCACATATTTGTGTATAATATTGTCAGTTTCAGATTTGTCCATCGTTAGAAAAAACTTTATAATATCAAACGTAACTACTTTATTTTGACAAACGGATAATATAAAAAATACCATTGAAAGATTGAACTACTTCAAAATAATTCTCAAATAAAATATAAACCGGTCAGTTTGGTTTATGGGAGCATGAACATTTAAAGTTGATTATAATCAAAGCTGGTTCCAGCCAAGTGAAATGTCTTTGTACGACACGGGAGTGCTGGGGGGGAGTTCTCCTTTTCCATTTATAAGAGTTCAATCAAATCCCGATGTATAACGATATTAAATTATAATTTATGTATTAGAGTCGGGAAGATATTTACAGTTATGATATTTTTGGTTATTTTAATGTAATTACCCTTAAAAAGCCAAAATAGGTAGGCCCCTTATTAAATTATTTTTGCCTGTCTGTGTATTTTTCTATGACGCTGAACATGGTTTTATGTAATGATTCACCGTGAAGAAGGGAGCACAAAATACGATGAAACATATTTTCATAATTCTGTACCTTTTGGAGAACGTTTTTGTTTGTGTAAAATGGCCCTCGCCCTATTGAAATTATGTAATGAGCTCTTGAAGCCAGTTTTTAGTGATTTTAGCCACATTTGTTCCAAGTTTTACAGAATATATTGTGATTTAACAGAAATAAATAACCAGCTCTCAAATAATCAATACCATTTTACTGACATTGATATTTGATTTTATACCAATTTCAAAATTATACTATACTAAGGTATTGTTTTAGCATATACAAAATGTTATCAATGATAAACAGTTTTCTATTTAAAATTATTATTATTACAGTACTAAACAATTGCGCTTAGGATTTTTACTTTATCCCCCTATACGATAGTATAAGGAAAAAGTATCGTTTTCGAATATGCATTTTCGAATATGAGTTTCTGGTGGATTTATCCATTATAGTAACCCCTCAATAAAAAAGTAGTTTTAGAGTGATGTCAGTTTGTGTGTCTGTGTATGTGTTTATGGGGATGTGCCTAGAAGTTATTGCCCCCTAAATCGAAAAAGGGTTTTTTTAGTGATGTCTGTGTGTGTGGTGGGATGTATTGAAGCCTAGAAACGAGACTATTGGTCCGATTTTCATGTCATTGGGTATGTAGGTAGCAGTCCACGGTATCTCAAAAGATTTTATTTTTTTGAACTTTTTATCTTTAAGGGTATTTTACCCCTGACACCCCCAAAACACACACATAAAATTAAATTTTCTCAAAAACGGCTCTAACAATTTTGATGATAATTATATGGTTTATAGTCCTTTATGATATTAACAAAATGACACCACAAAAATTTATAAAAACATCAAAGTTTAAAAGTTATAGGATTTTTTTAAGTAAAAAAATAATTATTGTACTTTTCTCCGAAAACTACCACCATTAAAACCAGCTTAAAAACTAAACAAGTTAGTAGTAGTGAACCATTAGTCTGCTACTAACGGTTCCAGAGAAAAGTTTAATTTAATGTCCGTGGTAAACTCAGTATATTGTCTGAGAGCACCCAATGTTATTCTTATGGAGAGTATTAAAAAATAATTTCTTCCTTATTTCCCTACCTATTTTCCATGAAACTTGGTATGAAGCGTAAGATCACATCACCCAACAAATTCACTCAGAAAAGCTTGGTATCACGGAAGGGTGTAGTCCCCCCCATGGAATTCTAACAATTGGTGTAATTTTGTTTCTCTTGTTCTTATTTTCAGAAAATGGATGAATATGGTTGAAACAATAAATTATTAAATGTTATTTAGAAAAACGTTAAAGAATATGATGGTTTTATTAAAGATTGTCGTTTAAATTGAGTTAAGGGAGAAAGTGTGTGTCAGTCCACTGATACCATTTATTTATTTGTTTCATTTCCCATCACATTTATCAGCATATATTTTATTTCTAAAAAAATTAAAGTGTAAAAAAGTATATGTATATATCAATTATTATCCTATAGGCCTATTGACATAATATTAGGGTATAATCTGAAAAAAAACTATTTGCTCCAAAATACAAATCAATCTTTGTTCTACGTTCTTAATTTCCTTATTTCATTATATATCATATAATGAATAAATCAGTACATATAATGTACAGTACATAGTATATAATATCATATAATACAGTACATATAAGCTATCAAGGTGTACTGATGAACTTCACAATTCTGTGTATTTTCCAATCCCAAAGCTTAGGTGAAATTCTTAAGCCTTTCTTGTCCTTTGTCGTTGAGCCAGCATCCAAAGCTCTGCCAACATAACTTTTGATTTTCTATCAACATTCTCCACTAAACCTAGAACATTCTTTTCTCCACACTACTGTGTTATTTCCGGTTTTCTAAACATGTTTATCACCTACAAAAATCCATCATTAAATTGTTTACTACGGAAAATAATGTTTACTATTGCAAAATGATTTTACAGACATAACAAACAAACATTTTGTTACTATGTCAAGAACTAAAATGGACATACCACGTCTAATTTAATAAAAAATAGAGCCGTTGATGTAATAAGTGAACTTATTCCGGAAAATCTAAGAATAAATAAAATAATGAGTATAATAAATTTTGTGCTTGCCTTAAAAAGGAAAATGTGGAACACGCGACTGCTTATGTATTTCAACTTGAAATAGAGCAGGTGTAACCTAAAACTGTTAAGAGTTTAGCAATGTTTTCTTTTGAATTGTTTTACTTTTTTTATAATTTTAATAAAATATATTCAAATATTTCTTTATATTAAATAACTAATTATTCTTTGTAGTGTAGCAAAAAGTATCGTTCAAAAACACGAGTGAAAAGTGGTTCGCATATTCTCGATCATGTTTGAATCTTGCACTTCAAACATGTGGTCTCTAATATGCAATAAACCTACATTTCACTCTTGTTATGACATTTGCTGTAAGGTATTACTTAATTTTAGTATTTTTATTTAGTTTTCAACATTTAAATTCTATATTTTTTTCGAAGAAACACGGTATAGCCTAAAATTTTGTAAAATTGAAATGCAGAGTTATCTGAAGCCTATTGGCGATGTAAAATAATTCTGCTTAGGATTTTAATATACATTAGTTATATAATAAATCATATGAAATCAAATAACTTCTGTATGGAAGAGATAATCTTAGAGGAAGTTTACTATCTCAACCGTAAATAAATGTAAGTAATTGCTATTTTTGCAAAGAGGATTGAGCGATTTTGATTAAAATGTCATGGCTTTTAGTGCTTGAGGACCTAAATAATATAAAATCGCCCTATGACGGAAAAATGAAGGATCAAAGGTTCTCGATATTTAATTGACAACACAGCTATTTAATTATCTTTAAAACCTCTAAATTTGTTCCATATCACCATATCAAACCAGCTCAAGCAGAGCAAAAAATATTGAATTTATAGTCAACGAAAACTTGTTCCATAAAAAATTAAATTTACTGTCTGTGATAAACTCATTACGTCATCTGAGAGCACCCAAAGTTATTCTTAAAGAGAATATTAAAAGATCAATTTATTCCTCATTTCTCAACCATTTGCAACGAAACATTCTATGCTTACAGCCACATCACCTAATGAAACCCACAAAAATATTTGTTTTACCTCCTTAGCTGCTCCCTCAAAATGTTTTACTAGTATTCATGGAGGGATAAAGAAGTTTGATGGGTATTATTGAAAGAGTACATTGTTATGCTGATAAACGTTGCAAATAGTAAAATAAGAACCCATAATGCTAATCTTTCAATAGGCAAGAAAAACATTTTAATCGATTTCTTACAGTATAAGACAATTCAAATTGTTTAGCTGACGAAGTCAAAGTAGGCTTTGGGGATCACTGATCTCCGATGCTTACGTATTTCTCAATACTTAAGCAGGATACAAAAAGGGAAAGTGTCCTTTTTAACAAAGGATTGCTGCGATATTGGTATGTGAATCTGAAAAGATCTGCTTTTAGGTCTCACAGAATGCCTTTGAATCTCTTTCGATATTTCTTTTTTCAGAATTAATCGAAGAAGAAAATACGTACTTAAGGTGTTTTATTCTTATTCTTGAAAAGCCATTTCCGCCGTTGAAGTGTGAGTGAGATTAATTTAGTGGATTTACTGTTATTTGCCTACACTAGAATGAATGCCTTATTACAGATTATAAACATTTCATGTAATAACATGAAATGTTATTAAATGTGAATTATAATTTTGCTAATATGTTAAAAACAAGAATAGGTAAAAGTGAATATAGATATTATTTTCGTAAGAATGAATATGGTTTAACTTGTGCTATATCATATAAGCTGTAAAATAAAACTGAATTTCATAAAACATAGAGCATACAACATTATGAAAAATATATCAGGAAAATCTTTATCTAGTACGGTATGTCATTTTAGAAAGAGTGAATATTGTATAGTATCATTAATTTCTAAAAAAGATTTTTGGACTTCTTTAACATTTTCTTAAATTCTATCTTAACATAGTATTCTAATAATATTTGAAATTGCATATATATTCTAGATGTAAATGCAAGAAGTACTACAGTATTATTTTAGTCTTTATATATTATTTACCATTCCATCTTTTACGTCTCTTTTATACGTTAGCATCTTTCACGGAGTAAAAACTTTATTTTAACTCAAGAAGCAAATTAGGTTTATAATACTATTTTGAGAAGCCATTTTATAATTAAAAATATTTTCCTCCATGTAGTTTAGTAAGGCTAGATAGCTCAGTAGTTAAAGGCCCTGCTTCAAACGTATGTATACACAGTATATATGCACTTAAAACCATTTTTCTAAAAAAATTCTATTTCAGGAGTGAAAAAGTCTTAGCATTTTTAAAATTTAATTTGTTTTGTAAACAACAATAGCAGTAAGCCCGTCCTTTGAATATAAGATACATTTTAGCTTTTCAGGAATATAAAAAGTAAAAACAACCTAAAATATAATAATGTTGAGCAATACACTAACTAAACTCTACTTTTATTTTTTATAGATTAATATGTTTTAATTAATACAATCCCTTTTTTAATAGTTTGTAATTCACTTGTATGTTAATTATTTCGGTAATTTCAATGACAAATATTTAATATTGGTTTAGGATGAACAAATATTTGTAAACTAAACTGTACCAGTGGACTGACACATACTTTCTCCCTTAAGTAAATTTAAAAACGACAATCTGTAATAAGACTATCATATTCTTTAAAGTTTATCTAAATATCATTTAATAATTTATTGCTTCAAAAATAATCATCTAACCACTGAAAATAACAACAAGAGAAACAAAGTTAAATTAATCGTTAACATTTCATGGGGGACTCCCCCCCCCGATAATACAAAGATTTGTCTGGGTTTTATTGGGTGATGTGACCTTACGCTGCATACCAAGTTTCATGGTAAACAGTTAGAAAATATGGAATAAATCGAATTTTATATTGTTCTTAAGACAACGTATTGCGTTCATCATGGAACAGTAAAGTTAACTTTTTTCTGAAACCGTTAGTCGTAGACAGATAATTTAAATACTTATTTGTTTATTTTTTAAGCTGGTTTCAATGGTGGTAGTCAAACTATACTTTACCTTTATTTTTTACCGAAAACTTAAAAAATGATTTTTTGACATTTCAAAGACCATAATTTTTACAGACATGCGGATACTTTTATATTATTTAGTACTCTATGCACTATAAAATATTAATTTTTATTCAAATCGTTGGAGCCGTTTTTGAGAAATTAGGATATTTTACGACATTATCTAAATCGAGTGTAAATCGCTGTGGCTCTGCACACATCCAGACACACACGGACGGACAGACATCACGTCGAAACACACTTTTTTGGATTCAGGGGACTCAAAAACAGATATATCCACTCTCAACTCAAATTCGAAAACTTTGACGAAAACAATACTTGCTCCAAATTATCAGGGGAGAAAGTAAAACAATAAAAATCTTTAAAAGAAGTAAAATACACTAGCGATGTAACAATAAAAACAATACACAATCAGATAACACGGTCTGAATTCAATAACAAGCTACTCAAGATGTCTACAAGCCCCAAGGCTCATCCCCCTTTTGTTTCACCCTCGCCCTCCTTACACCCTTATAACTAGGCCTATTAATAACATATGAACAGTGTTTCTAAACTATTAATACGAAATTAAATAATTGGATAGGAACTTTTTCTCCTAAATCTAGTGATTTTGTGAGTAAATTTGAAAATTTTAAATGGATTTGGAATTTGGACCATTTTAAATTAAGATACAAACAATGGGGTAATTTTATTTTACATAATTCTATAATAACTAAATAGAGAAGACGTTTTAAAAACAAACTAGACCTCATAAAATGTATGATGAATTAAATGAAATTTGAAATTCTTATTAAAGCTGGCTGATTTCCTTAAATAGAAATTAGCCAGCTTCACGAGTGAATTCATGGCGATTCGTGGAAGGTTCTTCAATAGGACTAGGTAAGTAAGTCACATTACTCGATGAGTAATTTATTATGTATTTAGAATAAATAATGGTGATTGAATATTGACACTCTACCTAATTTCGAATTTAGAATTCGATGAAACGGATTAATTAACCTATTGGCTTTCCCCACTTTAAAATAGTCTCCGCCCCGAAACGATAGTAAGACCAAGTAGGCTGGCTACATGATGAAAATACTTTGGTACGATATTGCTTCACTCATTGTTGGACACCACCCTGAGAGGGAAATAGTTGTCTGATGTTGACGGGATTTGTTAAATGTAGACAAGATCAAAACATGTACATGTTAATGGTAAGTTATCGATAGTATCACAAGCGAAAATCGATTATAATCATTGACAAAAAATCAGATTGTAGTTTAAAATTAATTGTAAGAGCAAAATGGAAGTAACTCTGTCATCTGTGAAATATTTGGTTTGTACATTGGTTAGATCAATATGTTATGCAGTCTTAAAAAAATATAGCCCACAACACAAATCCAAAATGTATTTTCGGTACTTACTTAAATTACAGTCACGCAGCGGCTTGGTTTAAACCTTGAGCTTGTACGAAAATGACCACTTTCCACCCTAGTACGGATATATACTATAACCTCATTTTATAGCTGTGTAGATAATTAAGGAATTTGAGATGTCAAATTGACAATTTCTGGTTTGAATACAACTAGAAGACTTTTTCTGGTTTTGTATGTTATATACGATATATAACTAAATGTTATATACATCTTAAAAATTCTCTGAACATAAGACTTACGTGATTTTTTTTAGATAAAGTTAAAGTTTTCATAGCTTGAAGTTGTATGAGAACCAGAGGCTGTGAACTTCTACACTTGAATTCTACGTTCTGTGGAAATCTATGAAAACTACTCACTAGATAACTGCTTTCTTTCGTGTGGTTTCTCTTCACAGTTCAAAGAGGTTGACGCGCACTAACTGATTAAGCAAAGTTATTAGAGAAATTGTTGAAATTATAACTTCAGATAAAGATGTACAGTGTGAATACTATTTAGAATATTGTCATAAAGAAATAAAAATAGTTTTAAAAAACAATTAAAATAGTTGCAGTAGTAAAATGCTCTTTCGTGGCTCATCACGAGCCGTTCAGAAAAGCATGTCTCTTTCAGTATCCGAATCTAAATCCTGGCTGTCAAGTAATAATCTTCTGTTGAATCACAATAAGTCTAATTATGTGCATTTTCTTACTAGCAATATGACTCCTCTGAATCTGAATCTTTTCTAGTCCTCAATAAAAGAGCTTCCTCATGTTAAGTTTTTGGGTATCGCCTCTAGATTCTCAGTTGACATGGAATAACCATTTCAGATGTTTGTAAAAGATTTAGCTGTGTGAACTTTGCTCTGAGGATACGGAGTTTCTTTACTGGACCCAGGGAACCTGATAAATGAATACCACGGATATTTTCAGTCAATTTCGTCCTATGGTATAGAGGTTTGAGTTGGTTCTGCTCACATCAATAAGTCATTTTTAGAGCAGAAAAGAGTGATTCGCATATTGTTTGGCTTCCCTCTCTCTCATTTGAAATCCCGACTACTGCATCGTATTTATAAAGTTGTCCAGGTAAAACACAAACTTGACTCACTCCCAACTGTAGGGGAAAGTCATAAGTATCCGACAAGACATGGTACAAATCTCCCTCGCCTCAAATCCATCTGTCCTTGTCTGAAAGAGAAGCTCTGAATGCCGGTACAAAGTATTAGAACAAAATTTCAAACTAGTTAAAAGAATTTCGCAACTTTTATTCATTTAAAAAATATCTCTACTACAAATTATTGTACAAATATTGCTAAAATTATTATCGCTACAAATATTGTAGCGTGTTTATTTGATAATAAAGATTAGACATCGTCGTTTTGTAAATATAGAATTTCACAATTAGGCCTAATTAAAGTCAGAATCTATGTTGAAGTATGAATTATATTTTAATTCTCTGACGTCATTTGTTTTTGGTTATCATACATGCCACGCGTCTTCTTGTAACCACGGCAGCACTTGGAAATAAACATTGAAGATTTGAAAACAGCATTAAAGTTGACGACTAATAGAAAATCACCAGACGAATGCACCTTGCAATTTAATGGTAGTAATCTCTTTATCTACTCCTTGGTTTATTGCTGAGTGCAGTTGAAAAATCATTGGTAAGTAAAAATATATAGAAAGTATTCTCATTTTAAAATGATATCAAGTCATGCAAGAAAATAAATTTTTCGGATTGGGAATTTACGATATTTTAGGTAAAGATTTACTGGTGCAATGCTTAATTGAATCCAGTGAATTAATGCTTCACCAACAAAAGTTCCAGAAAATGTTGGTCCTTTTGTTTTCAACCCCTTCACGGGGGACAATGGGAGTTGACTACCCCGACGCGTGAACGGGGGCATAAAATAATTACACGCGAAACTAAATGACTGTCCCCCACAAGAGGGTTATAAGCCCTTTTACGCAATTTTGAACAGCAATAACAAAGATGGCAATACAGTACATATAAAACTCTCTTCACTTCCACTTTCTCCCCCTATACATAGTAGGTTATATGGTAAATATATTGTTTTCGTAAAACATTTCGAGTTTGAGTTGAGAGTGGAAATATCTATTTTGAAGCTCACTTAATCCAAAATAGTGGTTTTTAGACTGATATCTGTCTGTGTGTTAAATGTTTCTTATTAGACCCGTTGTGGAGATGGGGGTTTCGGAAATTCCCCCAAAAAATTTCAATTTATAGTAAGAAGGTGTCAAAGAAATTTGACCACTTTAGAGATTTCTAAAAAAACCAAAAATTTACTTTTTACTCAACTGTTGTTTAATACAATTTGGTAAGCAGCGTAAGGTCAAACCACACAATTCAAATTGCTCAAAAAAGTTCGTTACTACATCTTGGGATGGATTCCCAAAAAATTCAGCTTGTTATAAAAGTGTGTCAAAAAATTATCGTTCTATTTGAAACATTGAATTTGTTAAATGTCATTTTAATAAGCATTTAATTTGCTTTTTCTATTGAATGTATGCATTCCTTAGTTTATTTTAAAAGAAGAAAGCATGTTTCACTTGATTGAAACAATTTATCCTAAATGTTACGGTTAAACAATAATTATAAAATAATTTGACCATCACCACTGAAACCAGCTCAACATTTTGAATATTATTTTGAATGATTAGTTTACAACGAATAGTTTCAGAGAAAATTTAAATTAACCGTTCGTAGTAAACTCAGTTCATTTTTTAAGAGTGTCCAATGTAATTCTTATGGAGATTTCTAAAATATCAATCACTTACTTTTTCTCAACCGTTTTTCATACAATTTTGCAAGCAGCGTAAATTTTACTTCCCACTATTTAATTTACTACTTTTTGCGACGAATCACCGAAGATTTTCAGTTTGTTGAAAGAGAGTGTCAAAGAAAATCGATGCTAATTTTATCTATTTTTATTATTCTATTCTATGTTATTTAAATGAGCATTTAGTAATACTAATGCTATGGTTTATTAAATGTATGTATTATTTAGTTTACTTTTAAGTGTGTGCCAGTTTAATGACACCGTTAGTTATGATTAGGTACAGAAAAATGAATTAATTAAAAATGGGTACTAGTTTTTACCTTCCAAATTGAATATTATTTAGGGTTGTAAAATCCTTATATGTCGAAACCCGACTGAAATAACTGGACAGTGAATTCTCGCTGGTATTTAGGTGAGGTGTTTCCAAACATACCCCATTATAATGGAATAATTGAAAATAACCGTTCCCTCCCTATACCTCGTCTGTTTTGTTTTAACTTCATGATTTGTACTCGTCCAGCGATATGAATTTATATTACATCCACTGCAGTATTTTAAATTACTTTAAACATTTGTGTGAGTAATATATATCATGAATTAGCGGTGATATTATGTGTCGTATGTACTATATTTATACTCTATTCAAAATCTGGGTGTTAAAATGCGCAACCTTTTTAAAGTTAAAGTAAAAAAATTGTGACAGTACCCAATTATTGAAGTCCAACCATACCACCTACGACAATAGAATCTTCCAAACGGTAAAATCTCCAAATCTCCAAAATGTCCACCCTCTTTAAAATGAGACAAAAAGGACCATATTTTAATTTTGTCTTAGAACTTGATTTGCACTGAATTCTCAACAACGAAAACTTATTGGGACATCATACGTCAAAAATAAATTTTTTATCAATTTTTCAATTTTGGATTTAAATTAAAGCTTGTTATTTCCCGAACAAAATGACACCACATTTATGGTTCTAAAAAATTGTAACTCTTAGAAAAAAACTTTTAATCAAACCCTTACACAGAAATTTTGGCTTATATTTTATATCAAGTAAGCTGTCAACTCCGACTTCAAATTCGTTTCCCCGGAAACTACTTTTTTAACACATTTGTCCCATTTTCTCAAAAAGTATAATAGATAGAATCATGAAATTTTTACAGGACGTGTATTTTGCTATTTCGCAAAACTGGTAGCGTATTTTTTTAAATATTCCCATCTGAGAAGTTTTACAAGCTTTTATTTAAACTAAAAATTAAAAATTTTGGTATATAAACAAATATATTTTTTTACACAAAGGCTTTAATATCATTATTTTTTGCTACCAGGTCTATATGTAAGTAAACTCTATAACCACAAAAAAATTCAAGTTGATAGCTTTACTTTTAGCTTTTTTGATAATGTAAAAAAGGTACATAAATATTGCTATTTTAACACTGTTAACATAGGGTGTATGATGCTCCCTAACACCTTTTTCAGGATTTGAAAACTGAATAGTGTTTTCTTATTTTGAAACAATTTCTTTATAAGTGAAACAACTCTGTTCCTTCAGTTACAATATGAAACGTAGGGAATCAAAATTCCACTGGCGAGTCAAGTTCTATAAAGTTTAGTACATGAATGCGGGCCTAAGTGATCTAAGAAACTGGTTATCTTCAAGTATCTGAATGGAAATTGACCAAGTGAGTTGGTGTCTACCCTTCTGAGTTGAGGCTTAAGTCTCGAGTTGTGTGAGTCTACAGATTACAGTTGTTAAGTTAAACTTACTTAGTGGTTGAGATTTCGTAGTTTTACCTTACAATTAATCATAATCTATAAGGTCACCTCTGGGTATTTTGAATGAGAAAATAGTTAATTCCCTAATATTTCCAAGTTAGACCCAAAGTAAAGTTTTTTATATATGTGTTTTAATATACTGTATATAAATATAATATGTGATTGTGAAAAAAATACCTTTACTCACCACAATTTCCAAAATGCAAAACTTTATATAGGCCTACACAAAAATACAAATATGATACCTCTCGTAAAAATGGTGCAGTCAAAACAAATTTTGTCACATACGTGTGATCCGAATTTTTTTTCGAATTTGTGTGTGTGTATACGGCTTATAGAGTTTAATTACTTATATTGATAGATTAATTGCTTATATCATCACAAGTATTGGTACTAAATTAATGAAAATTCTATGAAAACGCAGATCTGCGTTTTGGCTTTACATACTCATCTACAGTTAATTAAAGCAAAAATGTAAATAAAAATATGGACAATTTCTTGACGTTTGTAAAAAGCATACACTATGATTGTAATTTTATTACACGTAGATGGAACAATTTTATATTGTGTTAATTTTTCTACTACAAATTCAAAATTAACACTTTTTACTAAATGTGGAAACTAATAACTTAATAACTATGGAATTCACTAAATTAATATTGCCAACAAAACCACAAGGTTCATTAGATGGTATATCTGATAACCAAAGTTATTATTTCGTACAGAAGAGAACCGTCGGTGAAGTTTGGATTTGTGGCTGCATATGTGGTTGATGATATTAAATAATGGCGATGCCACATTGAATAACTGCATTGTTTAGTGTTGTGGTCAGTATGTATTGGGAAATAAACTAAACAAATGCTTCATACATCGTAATTTAGTTTTCGGTTTGATTTTTAATACAGGGTGTATCTGAATTATACCGAAAAACTTTTGGATACTGTTTCCGAGGTAAAAAAATGTCCTGTAAAGTTATTACATATCTCGCTATTTAGTTTTTATGTGTATGTTTTAATAACTCATACCGAATTGTAATGTTTGGAGGTAAGAATTTTATAGTTATGAGCGATCTTTTTTTGTGTGTATGTGTCTCTTGGTGGCGACGTCCTGAATACTTGGAAAAAACCATATTTGATTAGATTCGTATGAGCCGTGGTTCGGTGGGTGTGGTTTAGTTGCCTTGTGTTGGATTAATGTTCGTCCAAGGAACATGATATGTTAAAGTAACAAGACTAAGATACATCATCATTCACGATCATTCTCATTCAATTGGTATACCTACCTGTAGGTCGCATGCCATTTTGGTATAAATCTATACCTCCTTCATAGGAATATTAGCCTATGAGTACTATAGACATAATTAGCATACACAAATCTACTTTCTACCATTTCATGGCAGCCATTCCAATATCACTCATTGACCACTTACACTAAAATCTATACTTTTATTTAAAAATTTAGTCATACTTCATCAAATCATTAGCATTTTATATAGTATATTAGATATATATATTATTTATTGATATTATTTCTTTTGTGTGTAAAAATCAATGACTGCTTTAAAACAGCATCAATAAATGTTAAATAAGGCAAAAAACCACAGACAAAAAGAAGATAAAATCGTTAATTGTTTTAAAAATTTAAAATTACCGTATATTAGAGTCATAACATAAATAACGGAGAAAATTATGTTTCTCTAAAACTTTAACTGTCCATTATTTAGGCTTTATTAATAATTAGCAAGTTGTAAATTCTCCTTTTATTTGTGTTATGACCCTAACATAATTTTTTAAACTAAATTTTACAATTTTTTGTCTTGTTTTTAGTAAATCTATGGGTTTTTAGTAATTGAGCTTAGAAAAATTTGAATTATAGGTAATTATAGTACTCATACATTAACCAAGTTCGAAGTTGGTACCTCAGGTGGTCCCAAAGTTAAAGCAAGCTATGTAAAAAACCACGGAAAATGGAACGAGTCAGGCTATATGTTTATAGAACATTTTTTTGTTTGTCTTTTACCTCAGCAGCATTTTCTTAAAGGTTTTTGGAGTATTTCAAATACACCCTGAATATACCACTTATATTTGTTGATAGAGAAGCCTAATATTTTAAATTTCGTTAGTAAGCGTATTAATAGTAATAATATAATAAAGGTCTTAGTAAAGATTTTTAGATATATAATTATTAAAATGTTAAGAGAAATGATGTGCTCATACGTAAAAACTTTGGCATTTACATTTAAAATTTAAAAAATCCTGAAGATTGTAAGAAAGGTTAGACATTTTTCGGTAGTAAAGATAATAATAGATGGATGAATACGAAATATAAAAAAAATAGTCACATGGAACTATTTATGAACTTCACAACTGTAAATTGAAACAAAACAGAAGCTTCATCTCACTGAGATGTCTTCAGAAAATAAGTATTTTCTTTGGCGAGCAAAGAAAATAAACGGTGCCGAGCCTTTAGGTACATACTGTAGTGATATAAACAAAACATTGGTTCAAGGAAGAATAAATTCCTAACAAAATTTAGTTTTGTGAACAGTATCTCCCATTTGTAAGTAAATCTAATTGATTTGCCCCTTTAGTTATATATAAATCAGTTCTTATCTCTCATTAGCTTTAAAGATATTATCTATGGAAAAATCAAACTTAAAAAAATCTAAAAGAGGCTATGTAATTAAGGTTACGGGCTTTTAAAAAGTTTTCTACCTTATCGGCCCACTACATCAGAACAAATTACAAAAATTTCTAGAAAATTTAAAGAGAATTTTACAATTCCGACTTACATGAAGGTTGTACAAAATAAAAATTAACAACTCTTGCAATTGCACATACTACTTATTTAATACAGCATATTATGAGGAATCTTAATTTATATGAAGAATGAAAGAAAGATAAATATATACGTGTCTACAATTTATACTCACTATTGAAATAATTGCATTTGGAATTTAAAAATAACAAAATTATTTTTGACGATAAGCCCGCTATTTTTTACGGTGGTTTAAATAGTGGTAGTCAAATCATACTTTACCTTTTTTTGTTTTTGGCAGGAAAAAAATGTTTTTTTACATTTAAAAGCCCATACATTTTGAACCTTAAATTTTACAGACATGTGGGTGGTATCATATTATTTAGTACACAAAGCACTATAGATTTTAATTAAACACATTAGAGCCCTTTTCAAGAATTTTGGTTTCTCACGTTTTAAGGGGGTTATAGGGGTGAATTATTCTTTAAAATAAAAAAATGAATTAAAGATCTGGAGATATGGTATATACTGAGGAATATATATACCTCAAAACGGATATATCCACTCTCAACTCAAATCAAAAAATTTTTACGAAAACATTACTTTCTCCATATATTATAGTATAAGTAGGAGAAAGTAAAAAGCATAATTTGTTACATACTAAGTTGAAAGTAAATTAATTTATCCCACTCTTATAAATCACAACCCTCGTACTCCCACGAAATATTTTTCTATAATTTTCTGTAATAAATACAAACTTGATCAATTATTCCAGTCGATAAAAGGATCCAGGTGTACGGGTTTATATTATTTCTTCCACATTCTAAGTTTTAAGCCGCTTCTTATTCTCTTTCCTTCGCGGCACTGCATTAATCTGATTTATTACTAAAGTTAAGCAGCTTAGGGTGCCAGGTGGTGGGGTGACTCAGGAATTGGAAAACTTTGCTTTAACTTATGAAATATAACTTGTATATGTCTTTCCTTTTTTAATTTCAAATTTTGAAGGAGCCCTTCAGTATGTTCACATATAAATGGTCAAATATTATTGCACACAGATGGTTCACTTTGATACAAAAAGAAAATATAAAATACAACTTTCTCGTTTTTTAAATCGTTTATGGATATTGTTAGATCGGCTCAATTAATTAAAAGATGTTTTATTGAAATTACTCTGATATTTCATAAGAGTTAACAGTAGGTGTAGAATAGCCAATTGATTCAAGGGCTGTTTTATCACTAATAATAAAAATCGGACTATATTCAAGCTGAAGCAAGCATTTTACAAATGCACAATTTTACTGCCCAATTTATGGCGGACTGTTTTCTGCGATCATTTGCTTAATTTGTCAACAATGAATTTTTAAACTTCGCAATATTAATGTAAACAACAGTTTTTGTTTAAAGAGAATTGCATTCCCGATATATTGTTGTCTCGACAAAATTTTCAATTTTAATTGAAGTAATAGTGTTGACTGGGACGGTGGCCTGTCTAGTAATCCAGCTGGAGGTCAAGAATTGTGGATATAAGCGATGGTCTGTGGATGCGGTACTCTCTGTTGTGGATTAATATCCACACTATTGAATACTGGCACTACCTTGTAACGGATAAAAAGCTGCTAGGGCCCAGTTACAGTGTTTTTGCCACGGATAGCCTCAGGGACACTGAGTGGACCAGGATTCAAATAACTTAATTTTGAGAAAACTAATTAATTTATTTTATATGGTTCGTGAGGGCTCAGAAATCCTTCACCATTTAATTCACAGTCATCAGAGGGTGTGTACCACATTGCCCCACGAACCCCTAAAAAATTTGAAAAACGTTTTATTCTTTTATTTTTAATTTGATTTACTTTAATTCTCTCCTCAGGCTTATTCCAGCCTGTATCCTAGCTGTCTCACATAACACCAGGCTTATTTCAGCCCTGTACTAACTGAATAATTTTTGGCAACACCAGGTTTATTCCAGCCTTATACTATCGGTATTTATTATTTTATAACCACCAGCCTTATTTCAGCCCTGTACTCCTAGCTGTATTATATTAATCCAACACCAGGCTTACTTCAGCCCTGTACTCTAACTGAATTTAGGTGCTTACTCAGATGATAGACTACAGAAATCAACTCAACTATAATAATTAAATAAAAAGTTCCTTTCTCGGAAAACTAAAATCTCTTTGGTAAACCGATTAATAATTCTTCTATTATTTGAAGCAAGTAAGCAAAGACAGGAGGCTATCCCGGACTTACTGTACCGCAGACCACGTTGCCTACCCCTTGGTCCCCTATACTACGGAAGCAAGTTATCTACAACCTGCAGGTCCGAAAGCCGGCGAGCGAGTGTCGCTTGGAGTGCTTGGAGCCTTGGCTTGGACTGCTGCTAGTGATGGGATTAGTCTAGGTGAAATAAACCGATTCACCCAGTTCCCTCCTCAATGAACAGGTGAAACACCTGAACCGAACTGTTTGAACTGAAGTGGATGGTTGTACTGAACTGATTCGATGATGATTCGATTCACCTGTTTCCATTATCAGCGCTTCTAGCAGAGCCTGCAACAACTACATAATCGTCTCCCCCCCTCAATCCCATCCCACTCCCAGTAACATACATGAATTAGAATTGGAATTAGAATACATGTCATTGTGTTGTGTCTTATGGACTTTCTCTTAACATTCCCGCTTTTTTCTTAACTATTTATTTAACAGTTCTTGTGTTTTATAATCGAGTATTTAAAATAGTAAAGCAAAGCAGAAATTTACAATACAGAATAGACAGTTTATATAAAACGAACAGTCCCAAGCTTTGATAATATAAACTAATATGTTCATAAATATCTTAGGGGCATTCTTAAGTGGGGTTCATAAATATCTTCTGTGGCACTAAAAGGGTTAATAGACCTAATGTAAATCATAAAATATAGTAATTATCATTGTGGAATGGAATGGTTCGGACTAATCATCGTTGCAGTACAATGTTAATGGTTTTACTAAGTAAGATATGGGAGAATAAAATAAATACATTGTTAAAATTGAACGAATGTACAAACTTCCCATTAGGGAAATAACCGAGAATAAGGGAAGAACCAGAAATCCATGTCAAAAACGAAAATATTTTCCTTTGATACGAGTTGTTTCAGAATTTCCATGCCTGTCAGGGTCACCTGAACACGCGTTCACATTTTTAGGTTGAACAGTTTGCCTGATATTGCCCAGTTAGGTTATGATTCAACCTGTTCACCCGTGCACGTTTCGGTTGAAGTGTTCAGGTGAATTGATCAGGTGAATCATTCAGGCTAAAAAAAACTGGGTGATTCCTAAAACCACTGGGTGAAAAACTAGTTCTCATAATCAGTCAACAGAGTTTTGAAAATTCATAATGGCGTTGGTTATTAATTATAAATTAACAATTAGTTGGACTTTTCCAACGCTTCTTGTGTTTAAAATCTACACAACGTTTCGAGAGTTGGATAAACTACTCCCGTTTTCAAGTGCCTAACGATATTTACATTTATACAAACAAAAGGTTATTTCTACATGTAACACAGAAACCGGTCAAAAAACACAAAAAAATATAACTATAGAATTAAATAGTAAACAAAACACTCTAGGCACTTAGCCTATTTTGCACATCCGGAAAATTGCAAACCAACGACACTAACACTCCGCCTCCGAGCTAGCGGACGTAAAAACAAGTAAGACCGCACGACACGAAGGTCAGACCACTACTGCGGTGGACCTCCACTGGAAGTAGAGTGTTTTGTTTACTATTTAATTCTATAGTTATATTTTTTGTTGTGTTTTTTGACCGGTTTCTGTTTTATATGTAGAAATAACCTTTTGTTTGTATAAATGTAAATATCATTAGGCACTTGAAAACGGGAGTAGTTTATCCAACTCTCGAAACGTTGTGTAGATTTTAAACACAAGACGCGTTGGAAAAGTCCAACTAATTGTTAATTTATAATCAGACGGTTTTTTTAGTACTGCCCTCGGTTGTCGTCTCCAAGGCTCCCCACTCTTTCCCCCACCACCGACGGTGGTGCGGTTTCGTGGTAATTCAGTGGCAAAATTGTGGTTCTTATCGGTCGTTAAACTGAGGGTTCCCTAGATGTCATAGTACATTGGGCTAGTAATTAACAGTCCGTAAAATTGTTGATTCTATCTAGGAATCATACAGCCTTAATCAGGAGGATGACTACAAGATCGTGCCACAATCATCTTATACTAATTTCTCATTTATACTTGGCTTAAAATTCCAACCTGGGTAGGTTGCCATTTCAGTTAAAAGTATATTGTAAAGTGATAGCAATAGGCTTTTAAAGTAAAAATAACATAGAAATCTTATTAAGTGAATTTATATGAGCTATTGTTATAGGGTATGCCAATAAAGTGCGGTAAAATATGAACCGATATTTTAAAAATTTCACTGAAACAATTGTGATAAAATAGGTGTATACCAGTGCATTATAACATATTCGATTATAATCAAATTTTGAATTAAAGTTGGAATAAGAATATTACGATCTATCCTATAATGTTGTACTTAGTTAAAAACTGATCATGAAACGGAATACTTTCTTTTAATATTCCGAATATATTACCTACGTCTAGGAGTATAGTAAAATGTTGATTCAATTTTTATTTATCGTATTGTACTTGATTGAACAAAAATCTGACTTTATTTAACAAATAGGTCTTTGTAGGTTTGCAAATAGCCACAAATAAATATAATATTTTAGAAGGGTATAGTTTTAGGATATTATTTACGCACAAGGGCAGTAAACTGAAAAAGTACAATGGTCCTGAACTTTTTAGTTTACTATTTAGTTTTATGTTTTGTAGGAAAAAGGGAACCCCCCAAAAGTGAAAAAAGCAAATAACAATATAATCAAACAGATCGATTCCTAAGTTCATAAATTAATGTCAGAGATATATAATTTCAACCCTCATTCACCCAAACAATTCACAACATTTACTTTACAGTAAGAAGTGCTGTATGAAATTAAACATTCGAGGTTCGAAAACTAATTCAACACTAGGCGTGAACACCATTCCGGTAGATAAAGCAAAGACAGCTACTGTTTCAATTTGGCCAGTGTTAAATGTTTTGTAACAGTAACAATATGTAGGATTAACGACCGGAAGGGGAGAGTAGCAGGGTACGGAAGTTTGGTTGTAACACGGGTTGTGGGAAATTTGTAAATTTTAGTTTTAATTTTACATAAATTTAATCGTCTTCATTTAGTTTTTGTTGATATTTCCTTTGCGTTCGTAATTCGTACAATCTTTGTATTTTATATTTCTCATTAAAATATACAATGGTTAAATGTATAAATGTAATGTATGGTAAATCTTTATAAAATAAATACCAGTATATTGGGGCTCCAGGAATGTTTAGTGGAAATTCACAACCCCTAGTAGTATATGTATTATAAGTACCTTGTCGGTTAAATATAATTTATTACGCATCAACCTACAGGAAAGTCGCTAAAATCAACTTGCTTGAGTCTGATTTTGTTGATTATTAATCTGTCCACCCCAAGGCAATATAACAGTGAGGACACGAGATTATTGACCATAGACGGATTCTAGGACTGGAGGAAGAGTAAAGTAAGTAACCAATGAAGAAAAAAAGAAAAAACCCTATGTAAAAATCTAGATACCATTTCATTTCTCAATTGATATGTAAATACAAATTTTGTCTATTGTCCATTGTTTCCCGTCTATTGTCTATAGTCTACTGTTTATTGTCTACTAGCCAAAGTACCCGTTCTTTGCACGGGTTAAAAAGGCTGAAAGGTGTAGGCTCTACTGGTACATTTAAGTTATTGTTAATTAATTCTTCATTGTTTACAAAATGACAAAACACGAGTGTCTACAACATTTCAAAGTAACATCTGTCAAATATTGGGAGAGGATAAGGATTAATGTAATAGAGACAGTCGCCGGAAAAAAACTTAAAATCTACCATTCCACTATTTCAAATAATTCACTAATTTCGATCCAGCAGTTTATCTGAAAAATCAACTTTATTTCTTCTTCTTCCCGAACTGTCAAAATATAGTGCAAATGGATGTTGTCATTAGAAAATGTAAACATTGAAACCTAGGACGGTCACGGCAGCTCTTTCTTCTTCTTCTTCTTCCCGAACTGTCAAATTTTAGTGTTCACAGCTGTTGACATTCAAGTAATTTTATGTTTTCATTCTTTGAAAATGTAAACATTGAAATTTAGGACGTTCATGGGGCGTAGCCCGAGGGGATTTTAAGGGAACTAATATGCCTATGTGTTGCATGAGTTTAAGATCTACCTTTCTGTAAAATTTCAAACCGGTCGGTTCAGTATTTTTCGCATTTACTTGCCTCAACAAACCCAACAAAAACCCCACAAACAAACATACAGAAACCACCTCTTCTTTATAATATTATAGATTGCGAGTTGTTTACTGAAGCTCATGAATATAATGTAGAGTAGCTGATCCAACATATACCATCAGATCAATTTTGTAAATATATAACAGATACTAATAAAAAAATACTCGTAATACACTACAAATTCGATCCTCTGACTATTCTTTCGTATGACTGTTTTAGTTGTTGCGAAAAAAGGTTTTTAATGTTGAACGTTCAGTCAAATTGTAATAGTTAATGATATCAACTCCTTTATGGGTGTCCTGAACTAACTGTTGAACTTTCCAGATATTGTTCTGGACCATAGACAAGCCAAAATATCATATTCTAAAACTAAAAATTTACCTCTATGGCCGCCAATTTTTTCAAATAACAATATTTAATTTAAAAAAATTAAATCGCCTGATAAGTTGGTAATGATAATCGGAATCAACTGTTTAAAGGTAAAGTATAAATCATAAAAAGTATAAAATAAACTGATGGAAGTGGCTCATTATCAGTGATGTCACATAATATCAGTTAATATTGACAAGAACACGTTTTCTTAAAAAATATTTTTTTCTGTTGTTTATGTACTAATTTCCTTAAATTTGATTTCGTTAGGTTTAAAAATAAATTTCTTAAATATCAATCATTCTTGAATTAGAATTTCCTAGATTAAAAAATGACAACTATCCGAGTAAATTTTGAGTTTTCAGATTTATAAATATGATATTTTGGCTTGTCTGTAGTCCAAGGATAATATCTGAAAAGGTCAGTAAAGAGTTAAGGATACATTCTGGATACATAAAAAATGTATCTATTTCATTTACTTATTACACATTATCGTTCAATAATACTTCCACGACCTTTATACTCTCTTTTAATGATTGTATCACCAAAATATTATATTTCTTTGCAAAGCATTGTGTGGGCAAATCCTATACACCTTTAAGATTCTCGTGAACAGCCCGTGTGAAGACAGGTGATAAGGAGATGTGATGTTCCTTTCTCAAAAGACTCGTACGATCTTAAAATCCTTTAAACGTTATCTCTAGCTTAAGTGAATTTAATTTATATTATACACGTAGAATGTACAAAAATTTAAATTACATTCAATTTAATTGCCTTTAATTCACGTGATTACCAATGGCAATACGATTATCAAAATTTTGTTGAATTTAGCGTTTGGAAATTCCCATAATGCCCAGATCTTTTTCATTTCAGATATGGTTTTCGTATATATAAACAAGAAGAATTTCTTTTAAGAAGGCATTTAATTTGTTACATTATTTTACATCCCACAGCAACAAACGTAAAAGGATCTTAGAATACTTAAACCTAAAAAACAATCATTAAATACTCATAAAATGATGGAAAATTCTAAATGGTTTCTGAATATTAGGTGAATACAATTTCGAATAATTAAACCTATATGAATAAAATTAGTCTTTTGTCTGTACATTTTACTTATTACTTTTATTATACTTTTCACCTATTTTATCCCAGAAAATTGAAATGATTAGTATTTTTTCAACGATTCTCTCAGTTTGAATACTTTTCCACACTAAGAGTATCGCTTACACTAAGACGATTAGACTCACTTCTTAAAAGTTATAAAGTGCTTAGCAAAACTTTAATAACTCCCCTGCTAAACATCTTCTGAGACTTTAGATAGCTTTTTTATAGAAACTGTTTTTTACTTTTAGCTGAAAATTGTTTTAATAATTATCAAATCTGACTATATAAATTTGTCTTCACCTATATTATTGCTTATATTTGAAACAACTAACTAATTTGCACTAATAGGGGTTTTCAATCAGTTAGGCAGATAAAAGTCCCAGAATAGGCACACAAGATTACTCAGGATATGGAAAAATTCTTATAGCAACAATTGTGGAACTTTTCTGTACGAATAAGGAATTGTAACTGGTTGTCAAAAACCGAGGCAATAAACTTTGAAGTGCTCCAAGCGCAAAGTGTTTCATCTTTGAGAAAAATTGTTAGCGGAGCTTGATTATTTGAACTGTTGATCTGAAATTCGAAGACAATTTAATTTGTGCTACTTTAAAAAAGTTAATGATATTTGTATTCAACTATTTTATAATATAAAATATTTGTATCATTAAATACTCATAAAATGATGGAAAATTCTAAATGGTTTCTGAATATTAGGTGAATACAATTTCGAATAATTAAACCTATATGAATAAAATTAGACTTTTGTCTGTACATTTTACTTATTACTTTTATTATACTTTTCACCTATTTTATCCCAGAAAATTGAAATGATTAGTATTTTTTCAACGATTCTCTCAGTTTGAATACTTTTCCACACTAAGAGTATCGCTTACACTAAGACGATTAGACTCACTTCTTAAAAGTTATAAAGTGCTTAGCAAAACTTTAATAACTCCCCTGCTAAACATCTTCTGAGACTTTAGATAACTTTTTTATAGAAACAATTTTTTACTATAAGCTGAAAATTGTTTTAGTAATGATCAAATCTGACTATATAAATTTGTCTTCACCTATATTATTGCTTTTATTTGAAACAACTAACTAATTTGCACTAATAGGGGTTTTCAATCAGTTAGGCAAATAAAAGTCCCAGAATAGGCACACAAGATTACTCAGGATATGGAAAAATTCTTATAGCAACAATTGTGGAACTTTTTGTGTACGAATAAGGAATTGTAACTGGTTGTCAAAAACCGAGGCAATAAATTTTGAAGTGCTCCAAGCGCAAAGTGTTTCATCTTTGAGAAAAATTGTTAGCGGAGCTTGTTTATTTGAACTGTTGATCTGAAATTCGAAGAAAATTTAATTTGTGCTACTTTAAAAAAGTTAATGATATTTGTATTCAACTATTTTATAATATAAAATATTTGTTGATACAATAAGATTAATTTAAATATGCTCTGCTGTACATACACACCGTCTGGACGATTGCAATATCAATGATTTGTACGCTACGTAGGTTAATGGTGCTAAGTTGATATTTAATTTTATATCAGTATAGAAACTGGTTAAAATAAACGTTATCATTAAACTGACACACACTTTCCCCTTTAAAGTAAGCTAAATAGTACATGACCTTTAATAAACTAAATTATTATTACAATAACATTTAACATTTATTTAATAAATATATTTCGATTATCTCTTTGAGGTTTACACTCTCGATGCATGTTGGAAATCAATCCCTCCCCCATTGAAGTAGTAACAAATATTTTTGAGCAGGTTTAGTTGAATAGTGTGACCTTGTACTGCATACTAAGATTGTTAAAAGAGATGGAAAAATAAGGTTGCTGTTCCTAAACAGCGCACAGTATTTACCACAGCCAGTTAGATAATTTCTCTTGAACTATATTAATCGTATAGTAAACACGGATTTGTTATTTACTTAGGGAAACCGTAACGAGTTTCTTAGGATAACGCTTGGCAATATTTTACACCAAAATTGAAAATAAGATTCCCTTCAGAAAGAGTTTAATATTTAGTTCCGAAAATTAATGTGAAATAATATGAAAGTGAAATGAACTCTGTTCAATATTCCAACGCAGAGAGATTAATTGAAATATTCTAATTGATCATCAACGATTTGAGAGTCGTATCTTTTCTTGGAAATTGGTATCAGTCTTAGGATATATAACTTTTATATACGCTAACCTTTCTTCAGAAGTGAATATTCGTTTCATTATGCCTTAACAATATAAATTTTTCGTTTGAATTAAAATTATACTAAAAGACTATAGATAAAATGTTTAAGAAGTTGAAACAGTTGCCTAAATTTACTATAAAAATAGTTTTTTACATTTTATTATTTAGTCATACTAGGCTACCTATTAGAGACAAATATTTTTAAGCTAAATAAAGATAATATAATTAAAGAAAGTATTGTATTGGATGAGTCTGTTGATGAGTAGGGCCTACAGTTGGTAGCGTGTCGGACTTCGAACCATTGTTGGTAGTGTATTAGAACCATTGTTGGTAGTGTATTAGAACCATTGTTAGTAGTGTATTAGAACCATTGTTGGTAGTGTATTAGAACCATTGTTAGTAGTGTATTAGAACCATTGTTGGTAGTGTATTAGAACCATTGTTAGTAGTGTATTAGAACCATTGTTAGTAGTGTATTAGAACCATTGTTGGTAGTGTATTGGAACCATTGTTAGTAGTGTATTAGAACCATTGTTGGTAGTGGAATTGAACCATTATTAATAGTGTATTAGAACCATTGTTCATTTACTGTTAGTAGTGTATTAGAACAATTGTTGGTAGTGTATTAGAACCATTGTTAGGAGTGTTTTAGAACCATTTTTGGTAGTGTATTAGAACCATCGTACGTAGGGTATTGGAACCATTGTTAGTAGTGTATTAGAAACATTGTTAGTAGTGTATTAGAACCATTATTGGTAGTGTATTAAAACCATTGTTGGTAGTGCATTGAGGGCGATCCTTGTACCTGGTTCGGATCCCGAAGGAATCAATCAGCTTTTATCTGCAATGTACACATAGAAACTTAGATCAAACCTATCTTTACTTGAGAAGTACGACATACATCTGTTGTCTTTACCCATCAACGTAAAGTATAGGTAAAAAACCACCCATTATATTAAAAAAATACAAAAAAATAAAAACCATAAAATGGAAAAATATTAAAAGAGGTAATACTCGGTATGTCGTATTTAATAATGCTATATATTTTTTTAACTAAAAAGATTTTGTTTGCTGGAATTATGACGTTTTTGGCTATTTTATGTTTTATACACCAGAAAAGCTTTCCTGCGGGCTTTTTGGTTTTATTTCAATATCTGTCTTGCTGTATTTTTATCTGTCTCTTTGTAACACTAAATAAGGGATTTTGTAACGATTCTTCGTGAAAACGAGAGCAACCACAGTTGTTATGAAACTTATTTTCATTATTCTATACCTTAGGGAGAAGGGGTTTTATTTATTTTAACCTGACCTATAGACTATGAAAATTTAAAATTTGGGCAATATTTTTTCTAAGTTTGACTAAAACGTGTGATAATAAACGTGTAAAATAAATAGCCCAATATATGTTTGTTTAGTTTGATTTTAAACCTATTGAAAAGCTATAAACTCTTACTTTCAAGTATTTCGCCTCTTTATACTGAATAATATAACCCGTTCAAAGATTAGATTAGACTATTAAAATGGCGACTCTACCACAAGGTAGGTATTTTAAGCCAAGTATGAATGAGGGTTGACTGTAAGATGATTGTGGCGCGATCTTGTAGTCTTGTTACTGACTATGGCTGACATGTTCCTTAGACAGGATTGTTAATTAATAGCCCAACAGCCGTCATTATAATTATAATGATGGTCTTTGCGGATTAACACAGTATTCAATAGTGCGGACGTTAATCCACACAAGAAAACACTACACCCACCGACCATCGCTCACAACTATCCACAATTCGTGACCTCCAAGTAGCTGGATTACAGGACGTCGCCACCATCCCAGTCAAAGTTACTGTAATTTGGTTAATGACCTTTGTTTGTATTTATTTGGATTTAAGATTTATTTTATGTCTAACGAATTATTTGTTTTCACTGGATACAACAGTGGAAGGTAAAATAATGTTTGTATAAAATACCAAAAGTACAATATTTCAGGTAGAATATCTTAAAATCTAAACCCTTACAAATATTTTGTACTTTGTAAAAATTAATGACTTATTTCACGGCCAGAAAAGCATGTAAAGGGTTTTATTAAAACGAAATGTGTTTGAGTAACTTGTCGTTTCAGTAGTCAGCAAGAGGAAGCAGTTTCAAGGTTTGTTTGATCATTACACGACATAAAAGTTATTATTCCAGTCGTACAGGAATGAGTTGCTGGGGGATGGTGAAGGGTGGTAGGGGGTTGGGTGTAGGGGGAGGACATGCGCGGAGCATCCCTTCAGGGTTGCCAGCAAAGGGAATATTCCCTGGATTTGGGAATTTATCTGTTATTGTTTTCGCATCATTCTATGTAAAGCTATTAACTAGTGAGGTAAATTAACAGCACAAGTATCCAAAATGTTTTTAAATTAGACTCTAAGGAGAAAAAATGTTTTGAAACTAATTAAAATAACATTGAACTCGTTAAAAACAAAACAGATGTTTAATTCCTAGTAAATTTTGGACTCTGATAATGTATTTAAGCAATGTTAGTTACATTCTGAACTAAATATTTGAATATTTTACGTCGTGAATTTTTTTACCTTTTTATCTAATTTTTTGTAAAATATTAGTGAAACTCTACTAATGAAAAGTTTCTTAGAAACTATGTATTTTTTCATTAGATTTTACTTCGATATATTGAATAATTTCAACTTAGACTTGATGTAATATTTTCCTTAAGTAATAAAATACTCTTCCAAGGTTTACTGCCTGGTAATCATATTTTATTGCGCTACTGTAATAACGGTTAATTTCTTTATATTATGTTTATCATCTATGAAAATTAATTATTACGTTGCTTGTTAATATTACTTAATTATATGCTAATGAGATATAAACAATGTATGTATTTAATGACATGTTTTACAAATGAAAACACACATTATTCGTTTAATCTGAACGTAAGTACTACTAAATAGTACTTACGTATATGTATACAAATTTTGTATTATCACTTTCTTCTTTGTCGTGAATATATTTTTCGTCAAATTAGGTTTAAGAGTCCAAATGCATAAGGGAAATTTCGATGAAAACAGGGAATTTCGGTTCCGCACAGGTAAACCCACCGAGGTTACGCCAAGCTGCACCAGGCACCAGTGTTGCCCTGTCGGGGAAACCAGCAGGAGCGATCTTCGTCCACTTAAACTTCCCAAATGGGTGTGGAGCATCCTCACGCGTTAGCTTAGTGATCACCTTCCGAGTCATTTGAGACCTATGGGAGTCTACAGGAGTTAACATGAGGAACAGGGCGAAATGGAGGGGTGTTACTGGCAAGGACAGGGTGAAGGAGGCTTCCAGGAAACTTAAGGTTATCCTGAGGACCTCCAGGAAGATGAACATTTCCTCCGAGGACCTCGGTAGACTGAGAGCGGTGAACAGTCTTCAGAACGTGTGTCAAGAAAATAAGGAGTCAGAGAACTGGTTGTTCTACGGGACCCTTGGGTCCGGCCTCCTGGTTGTCCTGCTGATCATCGTCGTCTTCTCCGGGGCGCTACAGAACACCTTCTGTCCTGCCAACAACACGACCAAGGTCAGTGCCATCCACGTCTCTAGTAGAAATTATAAACAATGTAAGAGTGTTTTCCTTTAAACTTGAGAATTTATCATTTAAATAGTAATCAACGTACTTTAATCAAGATGAGTAATCACCATACAATTCTTTACCAATCCAAACATTATAAATCTGTTATAATAATACGTAATGTTACGTACTTAGAACATTTAAAACGTGTATTCTTGTTCGTCAATGCAAAGCAGACAAAATTAAATACTAAATAAATTGCATTACAAAACTCTTTTGAAGTAAATACCTTTTACCTCAGTTAACGTAATGATAAATCTTATTTAGGTGCACTTAAATACTGAGAAGATAAATTAGTAGGCATGGGTTTCCGACTTTTGGTCAGTATTTAATCGATTCAAATGATTTTAAAAGTTTACAGAAAGATGAAAGTATAATATTGATTAAGTGCGATAAGTATGATAAACTTATGCCATTCAATTTGTAATTATATTTCTCACTTTAAAAGATGTTCATTAAATTATTCTTAGAAGGTCACATACATCAAACTTATGGCGCTAAGTTGTGTATCAGTATAGAAACTGGTTAAAATAAACATTATCATTTAACTGACACACACTTTCCCCTTTAAAGTAATACATCAAACTTTTTAGTGTCATAAGGTTTAAGGATAAGGGCTTTAATAGTTTATATTGAGTTTTATATTGATAGGACATTTTTTAAATTCGAATATGTTTTATTTATATTCCCCGTACGTATTTAGTGGTATTGCAAATTATACTGCGTTTACCATGTAATTTGAATAGTTTTTCAGTAATCGCATGGCTTATACTAATAATCAAAAATGCTAAATTAACTAGTTTAATCTTGAGGTGTTTTTATTGGTGATAAACATATTAGAAGGAAAAATTACTGTTGGTACAGTGTCAAATTATTGAACCAAATAGTTAAAGAATTAACAAAAATAATTGCAGTCCTGGAATCACACATACTCAACTTAACTCAATTGGGGTCTTGGAATACAGACCGGGAAGCCCTTTTGTGGTGTCAGGAGGAATCAAATTGGAAATTACAAATATTTGGTAGGTTTTTACAACTATTCGCCACTTGAATAATCTAATCTAATCGAAAAAATGTAAAAAATAGCGAAAACAATACTTATAATAACAATTCTTTAACTATAAAAGTAAATAGGCATTGAGTTATCGTGGTATAATGCAGTATTAACCTTACTTATCAGGTCTACGAGAAATATATCAAATAACTTTTAAATTGCTCAGCGGATATTTCGCCTTTATAGTTCCTAATCATGTATAATCAATGTAAATTTGCAGATAAATAATAAAAGACGAAAGTCTTAGTCAAGTCTTGACATAAATATTTGAAGTAATGAACAGAGGTTTGTAATAAGCTCATCAAGTGTGTATGAAAGACAAAGGAAGCTAAGTAGGTCAGCCGATAGCTAAGAGCCTCCAGGTTAAGGACATTATTGCACCCAACACTTTGTTAACAGGTTTATACTGTGTACAATAATTTAAATCCTAATATTTTAATTACAAATTCTTACTTCAGCCTCAATTTTCTTTTGATCGTTAAAAACTAATCTCCAATACAAAAATTAAGATAGGATTTTTTTTTATTCAGAGATTTACGTACTTGTGCTGTATTTATTGTTGTTTCACCTTACTATAAGGAATGAAATATGGATTTATTCACATAAGAGAATTCAGCCTCCGGATTATTAACAGTGGTTTTAATAACTGTTTCAGTTAATCTGATTTGTTGTGGCAACCAGTTTCAGTACCTAAGGACCCATCATCAGGATATCAAGGATAGGTAGACTGTATCTTCTACTTATACTTAAATAATCAAATGAAGAGAACTTTTGTCGAAAGATGATTAAGATCTCTTCATTGTATAAGTAGAAGATACAGTCTACATCCTTGACAACCTGATGATAGATCCTTTGGAACTGAAACTGGTTGCCCACCACCAACAACAAATTGGATTACATAAAACAGGTACTAAACCACTTTTAATATACAGAGTGTCGAAAAATGTGTAGCGTGTTTTGTACTACTGAATTCTACATATAAAAATAAGTCAAACACGTATTTGGCACTTTGTTTTATTTCGGCTTAGTTTAACCGTATCCACCATTTTATCTTTGAGATATTTTATTATAATTGTTATACAAGTTTTATTTTGTAGTTTCAAATATTTGACAAAATCTTGTTTATCAAACCTAAAAACTTTCAAAGTAAAAAAAGCATGAACAAGGCATGAAATTTATTCATTTCAAATCTAAAGGTGCTTAAGTTATAAAAATTTGATTTTAAGTAAAAAGTTTGTGATTATTTAAAGTTAACAAATTAACCCAAAACTTGTTTAAATTTTGTTTAGACAAAGCCGAAATTAAAATAATTTGCTAAATACATTTACAGTATTACTTATTTTTGGATTTAGACTTCGGTACTGCGAAGCGCGATACGAATTTCTGTAACACTCTCTATAGTTAATCAACAATAGCTTTTTAGCATTAAAAAACTTATTTTGATTATTCTATATAACGTGTAAGTCACTCTAGGGTTTAGTTCAATTTAAAAACGCCACATTAGAAGAAAACGAAACCGCACGCTGACGTGAGCAGAACGAATTTCACAGAACGCATATTATACCCATCATAGTATAGCAATCGAATATTTTTGAGTATGTAGGTTTACTGTATTGATGTTTGTTTTACATGGTAATATGATTATGTTAAGATTCTTAACTAACTAAAAAACACATCGAAGATTGTATCAATTTATGTCAATGATTTAGCAAGTTATGCCAATTCATCCATAATAATTACATGAACAAAGTTTTACTCCACAGATGATTTGACACTAAGTATTAACCGTCTGTTAAATTAAAATGTACGTTATTTTGTTTACATTTATAATTGATTTTAAAAGTATTTCAAAATTAATTACATCATATTAAAATGTAATCGTAACGTAAATTAATTTTAATAATAATGTTGATTTTCTAATTCAATCTATTTAATACTTTGAAATTAGTAATTAGTTACCTATCAACTGAACAGAGAATTTATACATTCCTTTTATTTATTTTTTTAGGATTTCAGATTAATAGTTTGTCATAGTAATAAGTATTTGACTTTTAATCTTGAATTAATCTGAATTGTACCTTAGTCAATGAAGTAAGTACAAACATACAGAAAAAAGAAAATGGCAAACTTTGTACTTTATGAGATGGTGATATTAAGGTGTAATAGTTCCAGAATTTGAACCGTTCCCAAATGAAACTACAATGAAAATAGTTTTGTAAAATCTACACAAAACGTGCATTAACGAACGAAAATGTAATTTATCTAGTGAAAAAAATCCCAAGAGAATAATTACGTTAAATTAAAAAACAGCAAATTGGTTTAGACACTCAATTATTATGCAAATGATCCTTTCCTGTATTCATAGTTGGATCCAAATCCATTTACCCTTCTATAAAACCGTGTTTCGTAGCAACGGGTTCGCAAATTAGCTCAAATAATGAACATGTGTTTCAGTTATCGCCTGATAACAGTTGTTTTACGCACACATTAAAATACACAGATGTGTTCGAAGTATTCCTTAAATTTCCACAGGATATTTTTTCCTGATATATTTGGAACACTTAACTGTGGGTACATACTGTTCTGTAAGCGTTGATGGTTGTAAAGTCTGTTGCAGGTTAGAGTAACACAGAATCAAATTAATTCAATGTAATTATACAAAAAAATAAAATAAGTTTTTATGTACCACTTGTAAAATCATTTTTCGTCATACTGTTTGGAAAACTGTTGTTTTCATATGTGCCAAGAGGTTAAAAAATATGTCTTTTCCATCCAAAGACAAAAAAGAAATCAAGTAAGTTTTAGGTCAAGAATAAATCATAAGAAAGTAATGAATATGTCTGAATTATCTGATTTTTTCAAGTAGCAAGAAAATGTGTAAGACATTTTACGATCAAAGTTGTTAAGAAAATACATTATAAAGCTTTAAATTTTTTTAATAGCAATTTTATGTACAATACGACGAAAACTATATTTCATAATCGAACGAAAAGTGTATTTTAATCCTTCTAATTTTCTCTAAATTTTCTTTAAACTTATCTTTGAATGAATAAGTGACGAAATATAGTTTCTGTCGTACTAATATCTTTTAATTAACTTCTCGTGTGTGTATATTCCTGGAAACAGCTGTTTACCAAAACTACGAAAAATTTGTTCTTGATTCTTGTCTGTATGTATGTGAAATGTGTGTTACCGGAGTTGCGTGGTAATCCCGCACTCGAATTCGTCTCGCACAGGAAAAACCACACTCGTCCGATAAACAGAATTTACCGGACAAGTAACGCAATTCTATATTTCTAACCAGACATTGTTTTATTTTCACTGTCCAGTATTAGTGGCTAAAGCTTTAACATATTTTTATTTTGTTTGTAAATTAACATTATCACCGGGTTTTTTAATAGATACAAAATTAAAACTGTCATACTTTATATTTAAGTAATATTTATATTTATATTGAAGGGTGAGGGTACATGAAGGCGAGGAAGTCGAGGGAGATGGACGTACGAATCCATCGAGTAAAGATTTTCGGGCTATATTTGATCTATATTCTAAGAAGGACTATAAAATCCATCGAATGTGAAAAATATTGTATGATAGTTTACTTTCTAACAATAACACATTTTTCAAAGGATACAGTCAATTTACTTTGAATTAAAGTTTTTTACGTAACATGTTCTGACTATTAAATAAACTACTCAACTTAAACTTCAAAAAATTAAATTTTAGATCAACTTAGTACTTTATTTTAAATATCAAATACCAGATGATAGTTTAATGTGAGGATTACGGAATGGGCAATGATCAAACTGAAATATTAAATGCATTAAAACATTTCAATCACATTTAAACTTTTGGATTATCAACTTTCACGGTGGTAAACGCGGATCAACCTAGTTATTGATCTCGTCCCGGTGTCAAGGGTGGGGGAGGGGGGGCTGTCAGCTGATTACCAGAACACCAATCGTGCCATAATTGCGGATTGTTTGATAATCGTTTGAACCACCACCTCGTTAGGCTAGGCGTGAACGTTTAAATACGGCTGGGTTTGCAAAATTACTAGAAGCCTATTATTCTGTTTGGATGGCAAATTGGGACTGGAATTGTGTGACAAAAGGGATAGTCAATTGAAATTTCTGTCTTAATTTTTCAGTTTTTCTTTTGCGAAATGATTTATTTTATTTGAAAATATTTACTCATATTCGTCAGTATTGTAGTGATAGTTGATTATTTAATTAATTAGTTATTTAGCCGTGAAAAGTTTTCGTGTTTCTGTTTACTTGGTATTCGTTAATTTTAACAAAGATTAATGCATCTTTATTATGTAATATTTTGTATTCTATTTTTCAATAATGCTACATGGTGACAGCGGTAGGATAGAAACATGTCAGAAATGTCAGAGATTTTCATAAAAATCACAAATAAATTTTCTCCAAACAAGGAGAAAGGTGTGGAAGGCCAAAAAATATGGACACGTGGTTAGAACAAATAAGCCGCTGTACCTAAGGATAATAGTGGCGTCCAGTAAAAGCAAACATGTTTGACTTTAAGACCGCTGAGCACGGGGACAATAGTGGTGCCATCACTTGATTATCAGATCAGCTGTTAAGAGAAACTGAAAACATTCCCTTCAGACATATCCATGGTGTAAGCTATTTCCCTCAGGGAAGGATTTGGCATTATTTAAGTCCAATACAGTATTTTTAACAATATAGTTAAAATTTCGAAACTCTAATTCACGTCAGATTGACATAAGTCAGAAAGCAAATGAGATGTTTCAATAATGCAATAATGTTGCGTTAAAATAAATATAAATTTACCCTAAAAGTGGTAATATATATTTAAATTCAACATTAAGTACTATTATAAATAATAGATGACATTGATGTTACAAATATATTATAATGCATAAACACAATGAGAGAATATTTCTCGGAATGAAACAAAAGCTAGAATGATTGTGAGAGAACAAGTAAACATTTTACCGTTTGAAATTGCGATAATTTGTGTCGACAAAACTATTACTTCGATGAAGAAGAGGAAATTGTGTTTGAGTTTCCTTGTCACAAACCATCATAAAAGCTCACTCCATTTCCCTAGTCAACCGAAAATGTGTTCCGTATGTGCTTTTCATATTCAAGATAATTGTAATAATGTACTAGCACAATTGATAAATTTAACTATTCATTTCATTAGAATTTAATTAGAGAAATATGTTTCATATTTTTATCATACAATAAAGTTTTGAAAATACATTCTTTGTTGTTTTGAGTTGGAATTTATTTTACTCATTTATTAAGCTCAGTAAGATAAAATAATAGACTATAGGTAATAAATAATATACATAATATTGACACATTATCTTTCAGTACTGTTAATGACAAATATAAATTTGCATCCTTTTACTTTCTCCCATTTAATTTGAGAGTGGATATATCCGGTGTGGGTCTCCCTGAATGCAAAAAAGTGGGTTTCGACTTGATATCAGTCCGTCCGTGTGTGTCTGGATGTGTACAAAGCCAAAGGCTTTCCCGTTGGTCTGATTTAAATGAAATTTGGAACATAATTTTTTTTTTATTTGGAATATAATTTGGAATATTCTGTATTATATGTGTCTGAAATATACCGTATCTCCAGGTGTTTTTTTTAATTTTTGATTTTTAAGGTAGTTTACCCCTAAAAAATGTTTAATCGTAAAAAACCCAAATTTATCAAAAATGGCCATCGATTTCGATTAAAATTTAGTAGTGCATAGTGTACTAAATAATATGACACCATCCGCAGTACTGTAAAAATGACGTTTTAAAAGTTATGGGCTTTCAAATGTAAAAATATATTTTTTATTAGTATTTACTCAAGTAAAAGAAGACAATGTGAAATTCATTGATTGTTTGAAAACCTTTCATATGCAACCATATGCATTATAAAAATATCCATACCCTTTCTTCAGAATAAAGGATACTATGTGTAATTAACTCTTAAATCAACTAAAACTTACTTTGTATCCATGTCTGTTGCTACGGGGGTATTTTTCATAGTTCATTGCAATGATTTAAAAGATCAAATGAGTAATAGTAACTGCCATCAAAGTAAATTTCACCAAAAGAAATGCCAGCGTTTACCATTTAATACAACTTGCATCACATAACAAACAAAATTAAAATCTTGTCAAGGATTTATCTTTGAATCCATTAATTCTTTAAAACATTGTTTCCATTAAATTCCATTTAAATATTACACAGTCGTAACTAACCACAAAGAGAAATGTGGACCAGGTACATTAACTGGATTGTTATGTCGCCTTTCTCCCCTCGCAATGGATTACTTTACTCATTTCAACTGATTAGATATTTCGTCACCTCATAAAATACTTAGATAGAAGAAAAATTATTAGATTTTAAAATCTTTTAAGACTTTTAGCCAAGTAAAAAACTATCAAAATCAAAATTTTTAACGAATGATACTTTATAATAATTTTTTTATAAATAGAATTATCTGTATTAATTTTTCATGAACTATCAAAATAAAGCTGTGAACATTTGTATAATTAAATCTTTCATTTATTAAAGCAGACTACGAAAACATTCTCTGCTTTAGGAATGAATCAATAGTGATGATTCAAGCTAAAATTTATGTTAGATTGAAAATGAATTTATATCAAGTAATTCGTTAGAATTTCATATGATAATGTGAAACAGGTCTGTTTTCACGAGGAAAAAAAGAATTTAGATTTTTGAACAATCCCCCCCTCACCCCAGCCCATCTTTGGATGGAACGATATTCCTTGATCGAATAATCGCTCATTTTTATGTTTACACCATGTTCAAGAGTCTGCATCAGTGGTCGCCATCTTTAATTTTAGTCCCGTAAGAGCAATGTTAAATTTTGGCGGAACATACCTTCACTTTGGCGTCTGTAGTGGCGTTAATTATGAAAGTATCAATGTAAAACTTTGGAAGTACATTGATGAGATGTGGCTCAAGGGCATGCCTTTTTAACATGTTCAAAATTTAACCTAATACAAAAACAAACATCCAGGAATATTTTACAAAATAAATATTTTTTTATTGAGAGCTAAAATAAGAAGTTCTGTAAGGTGGTGCCCTGGAGGACTGTAATACCTGTAATACCTGTAATACCACTGATGCAGACTCTTAATTAAGATTCGAGTTTCCACAATAATTAATTATTGTGTACACACATATTGTATAAGCATAATGTCATAACAAATATAACGTCAATTATAAATCACACGACATAAACTGGCTTCTGAGACTCTCAAAACGAAAAAAAGGGTTCAGGTCTTCCCACGATGATCACGGCAGTAGTTTTATTTTTATAGTTTTTATTTTTCCCAAACATAGTGGAGGATATATAGAGAAAGGATTGATTGGTCAATTTTTTTTATCTTTATACCACATCATATTTTACCGCGCGTGTCCAATACGCCTGACTCTCAGTAACATCAGGTTTTAGTATATTTCAACTATTACTTTCATAAGTATATTTATAAATTTAGAAAAACAGTAAAAACTTTGATTCAATATCTGATTCAATATCAGAAATTATAATATACATTTCTCGATAAAATTAAAACTAGCCAAGGTTATGAAAAAAATTAAACATACTAGCAAGAATGATACGATAAAACAATGGTCAGTATCAACGAAAAAAGAAAAAAATATTAAACCTTAAACAAAGAGGTATATCCCCAATCCCCTCAATTTCGACGTCTCGCTTGTTTAGTTTCCGGTCAACCGTGTAGTTCAATATACCTTTACTGCCGAAGGGGTGATACGGTTGATAAATTGATCCTATCGATATGTGTCTTCAACCGAATATACCATCGAATGCAGAGTAAATTTTAAGCCTTTTTCAGCTTAAACTGCCCATCACCACTGGCTTAAAGCCCGAGTGAAAGGTGGTACGAGCGAAAAATTCACTAACCTAAAAAATATGATTTTTAACGTTTATTTGTTGTATGTATGTTGTGCAATAATATGCTTTCGCACAATTTTTTTAAGTTTTTACTGAAAAATTTTCGAGTTACACGTTGAATAATTCGCAAATTTGAAGGTTTACATGTAAGGAGCGGGGGAAACTATTTTTCTTTTGAACTGAATTTTTTGGAATGTGCATGTATAACTGACCTTAATCATGTAACCTTTAAGAATTTTTGAAATAAAAAACATATTTCTTATACCAAAAAGACCACATTTTTCATTCGATAATCTTATAGCATTTGTCATGTTGGAGGTCTAAAATTTTTAAAACGTACAAAAAACACAATTTTTCAACAGGTCGATCAGGAAGGTGGCATGAAAAAACTACATATACGTAACGAACAAGCGATGTTAGAGCCGACCTGGCGGACTTCAAATGTCCCTAACGCCGCTCACACCGCCTTAATTACAGTCAGCGAGTCACGTAGTTTAGGTCACATATGCTATCTAAATATGACAGCTAGAGGAGTCCACCACTAATTTCGAACTAGGAACGTTTGTCTTTCTGCACCAGCAAATTACCCCTGAGTTACCGTGTCGGTATCTGTGAATACCTTATATATTATTACCAACACCTTTATACTTTTAATACTTTTAACTGAAATGGCGACCTACCCAGGTAGGTATTTTAATCCAAGTATGAATGAGGAATGAATGTAGGTGATTGTGGCGCGATCTTGTAGTCTGGTTATTGACTAAGGCTGACATATTTCTTAGACAGGACTGTTAATTAATAGCCCAACAGCCGTTGGCAACTAATGGACCTACAGTTTAACGTGGAATCCGAACCACGGCCTCTGAATTACGAATTGGTCTAATTATGAGGATGGTCTTTGTGGATTAACGTAGTATTCAATAGTGCGGACGTTACTCCACACAAGAGAACGCTACATCCACCGACCATCTCTCACAACAACTATCCACAATTCGTGACCAGTAGCTGGATTACAGGATGTCGCCACCGTCCCAGTTCTTAATTAATTATAAAGGCACTTTGCTTTACTTTCGTTATAAACAAGAATAGATTGGACAAAAATATAGCTTATGGTATGTAGCCAAGAGGCTAATTTTCTTATTATTTCTTATTCTTTTACTAAATCTGTTCTTAGCATTTTAGTTCAAAGTCAAAATTGATCAAAACAGAAACAACGCCCTGCGGGTGTAAACACGAGGCATTGTGTGGTGATGAGAGGGGATGTTGGGGGGGGGGTGATGTACCACACAGTAGCCGGTGTAACCAGCTGACAAACATTCCTTATTGTCTCTGCAGGAGGGGGAATAAATGCCCACAGGCAACACAGGGATCGATAGCAACCGGAAATGACAGTGGCTGAACACGGAAGTGCCGAAGTTCTGATGTTGATCCATCGCTTTGTATTGGATGCTACGGGACGCTAGGTTAAATGACATAGTAGTTGTGGAATTTGTACATTGAGATACGATTATTTAGAACCGTTTGATGCACCGATGCAAATAAAACTGTTGAAGAAGCACACACAAACATTACATATTTTACAATAAAACACAGCAAATTTACAAGTCTGTTTTTACAAGGTAAAAATAATTTCTTTAAGTCAATGCCTATTTGAGATTTAGTGAAGATTTAACAGCTTATTTGTTTTTGATGAAAGCTATTCCAGACAGTTTTTTCTGAAACGGTTTCACAATTTTAATATAAGCAATTGAATAACAATGCCAGACGTAATTTTAATCGGGTGTTTATTACAAGCACCTAAGTATAATAATGAAATTGGGAAAAAATCGGCATAGGATCTACTGAAAAATGTAAAATATAACCAAAATAATTATACAGATAGTGACTTGGAAGATTAGTATCAGGAAAAACGTTGAAGTTTACCATTATAATTTTATGTAAATTTGAATCTTTATTTACATAAGAGTCATGTATTAAGATATTAATATGTGATAATTTAATCTTTGAATTTAATGCTTCTAACACCTTTTTATTACATTTTGATTTTGACGGATATATTATAATAATAATATAGCCTACATACGGGAAATATATATTGTTTTAATATTTCAAAAACACATATTATTGTTCTCCTTAACGTACAGTGTGTTAAATGTAATGTAAGGTCCAACAACATTTAATTATTTCAGGTAAGTATTCCGGTTGTTTAAGAAAATTACTAAATATTAGAAACAGAACATTTTAACTGAAAGGGTAAAATAGTCAGTGCAAGTAATGAGTTTGAACCTACTCATATATTCGTAAAATATTCTTGGTCTCAAATTAAATCCAAAGAGGTTTATGGAATAACAGTTAAACTTTTAGCCATCATAAAAACGTCGAATGTAACTGCGTGGTGATTATATTTAAAATAATAATTTAATAATAATTTAATTCCCTAGATAACCATATTATTTTTTATTTGACGACACAATCACCTATTATAAACCAACCAGTGGTCATTAATGATGCCACATGACGTATTGCAGGCTCTAAATGCTTTACTTCACATGACTTAATCTAAAAGAATGGAACTACTGTTGTTAAAAGAACAGTAATAAAGTTTACGTTACATGGAAGTCAAGAGCTGGGTCATAAGTTAAATAAATCAGAGCTTTACTAGTACCGAGAAAGATACGGTTACTTTTAAATAAGAAGCTCCATCAATTCTGAGAAAGAGAGAGAGAGAAGGCCAGACTAAAAGCATTACAATACAGATGCTGCATTTGTCCTACATTTCCTAAGGATATTAAATATGGCCTTTCCTCCGTAATGGTACCATATATCTTAGAATTCTAATGTATGTTTCGAAACGAAGAGAAATAAGATTCTTTCTTACGCACTTTTGAAGCTGGAAAATTGAAAGATAGGATTTAAAATAAATGGTTTCAGTGAACTGACATATACTTTCCCCCTTTAAAAGTAAACTTCTCTCTTAAATAAAATAGCATAAGTAATGTTACATTTTATTAAATTTACAGTAAATTTATGAGTATAAATCTGCTGTTTTATTAAACTATTATTAAAATAAAATATAACAGATTTATTGTTTCAAAATTAGCTATAAAATTTCTTTCGCACATCTCTTTACTATAAGTTCAATGATTTTGAAGGAGGTACCGAAATAAACCTTTACTACCAATACTATCCCCAGAGCTGTAATAAAATTTGTATTTGAGTTTCATAGCACAATTTACTGTACGCTGTATACCATCATTTTGATAAAACATACAGAAGAAATATATTTTTAGTGTTCTCCATAAGCACCACTGGCTGCTGAGAGAACGTGCTGCATTTACCATGGGTAGTAAGTTTGTCTTTTCTCTTTAGTTACAGTTAGTCATAGGATAACAATTCAAATTACTAATGAGTTTGAGTTGGATTTAATGGTAGTTTTCAACTCATTTTATCAAATTAATTCTTTTTTGCATTTAAAATTCTTAATATTTCGAGCGTTTCAAAAGCTCTATTAATACTATAATAATAGTTATAGTAAGATATATATCGCCCATTTCATTTTGGCAATACTATAATATCTATTTATACTTTAATAGATAAACTGGTGTTGTGACATTTTTTCACTCTAATCTAGACACTGTGAAGTTTTATTCAACATCGTTAGAGATTATATTGAGAAATTTTGACGACTTTTTAGGGGTCTTAGAGGTAAACTATCCTTAAAATTGCAAATAAAAAATCTAATAGTGACCAAAGTTAAAGCCATATTGTACCCTTTTATTAAATTTCATTAAATTCAGACCATCAATGTGCTTTTAGGATTTAACATAAACAAACAGATATTTTTATATATTAGTCCTAAACCACTCAAAACAAACAATAATTTCTCAGTTTTCCAAAAGGGGAAGAAAGTACAAAATTGAAACAAATATTGCACCTTAAAATGGTAAGTTAATTTAATAAATTTGTTACTTACTTTCAATTTTATTTTAAGAGTGAAATTACGATCTAAATAGAATATGAAACATCTTACTTTACAAAACATTTCTCTTTGAAGAGCCTTTGATTCTATTTTTGGCTCAAGTAAACGGATAAACCAATTCCAAGGGAAAATATGAGATAGAAATATTTATCCTTTCAGTATTGAACCATTTATATGACTGAGCTTTATAGTTATGAGTATTGGTTCACATATACTGTCAAAGAAATATCAAATTGGTCTGACTTCAAATAAATGCGACTCTTTTAATTTTATATAGATGGTGGATGTGTTTGTACTATTTCTGTTTAGTTATACATTTTCTGGTTATGTTATTGTTTTGTAATTAATTTTTAAGTGATTTTTCAGGATTTTTACTTATTAAAACTAACATACAATTGATTGAAGGATGTTGTTCAATATTAACTAGGTATTAAAAAGAACACTCGAGTACAAAGTTTCACATAAATTGTATCATAGGTGTGGTCTCGGAGTTGTCGTGACAGAACAACAGACTCACAATAAACCACAGTTTCATTAATAAAAAATGTGTATACAATTTGGTGAATCAAAATAATAAACGTAAAGAACTACATACAAACGAAGGTTAAACTCATCGTTACATAAGACAAAAATACATTAAAGAGATTAAAATACATTAAGTCTAAAACAAAGCTGGATTATAAAAAAATGAAATTCATATATTTCTTCGTATATATTTTTTCATAAACAATTTTTCATAGAATAAATATTAAGTTTGTCACTTTTTATTTTCTCCCACGTATACGATAGTTTTCGGAGAAATTGTTGTTATCGTCAAAATTTTTTTAATTTGAGTTGAGAGTGGATATATCAGTTTTGAATCCAAAAAAGTGGGTTTCGACGTGATGTCTGCCTGTCCGTATTTGTGTGTATTACTTTGTGCTTGTACGTGTGTCTGGCTCTGTAACTGTGTATGTATATATTCTCCATAATTCCAGGGTTTTTTTATTTTTAGGGTAGTTCACCCATAAATCCTCTTAGAAAACATGAAATATAAAAACTTCTCAATACAAACTGACACATACGTTAATATGTGTCAGTCTACTGATACCGTTTATTTTACAACAAAAATTAATTAAATTAATAAAAGCTTTTTTAACAAGTTATTGCGAGTTTGAAGGATATACTTTATAAATACAGTAACAGAAAATATCGTCTTGGTACGACCATAATGCTAGTAATGCAGTCGTCCGCCCGCTCCTCCATTTGTCCCAAATCCGTTACTGTAATGGGCCCATAAATCACTTTGCGCAAATCATGCTGGAATATTATATCTCCATGTTGAGATTTAAAACACAACTTCTCCATTAATTATTTTTTGTTTGTTGGCTCTACGTCTTGTGTTATATGTTGAGATATCCATAAGTTTTTATAAAGCTAGAATGTTTTTTGGAGGCTCATTTTTCATCGAATCGCTGTTATTTTTATGAACGGTCATTTTTTGAAGTAATAGACTTAAAAGGCATGAGAAGTATCTCCCTAATGGACTATTACTTACTGATCCTTGCAAATTGAATCAGCTTCTTTATCGGGATCAAAAGTAAACATGTAAACAAATCAATTACAGTACACTCACCCTCTTAATCAAACCCATTATCATATTGATGACATGAGATTTTCCCTGTAGGATAAAAGCTAATATAATTATTGTTATACAATTAGCTGTGGTATTTATGAGACCCTAGCATTAGTTGTTATGAAATTTTTGTATAAAACCTTAAAAATTGCTTCCTATTTATCTAACAATATAAACTATTTTTTATATTTTAGTGCAAGTTAACGGTAAGTATAAAAATTCACTTACTCATGTGGTGGTAGAATGAAATAATATTTTAAAAGTGAAAGCCTAAAAATACTTTAAATTTTAAATAATATAAGGTTTAGAAAACAATAAATTAACTAAAAATAATTTTTTTAACGTTTTGTTAATGTTTGTGTTATTGTAACTTCAATTTGCAAATTTTTTTGACAATGCGTTTCATATGGGTCTAAGAATTCACCTCTCCATAAATTATCATTGGAAGTTAAATTTTCAGCAAATATGTACCTCTTGAAGTACAATATAGGATTTAATTTAATGAGTATATAATATACGAGTGTTTTAAATATTTGTTCAAAAATGTAGATTAATGTAATAATTGTATTCCATGTTTATTTCATAAAAGGTATTAAATCGCTTATGTAATGTCAAATGAAATTAAAACTTAACATCCACTTAATGACAGTGTTCAAGAATAATACTGGAATCCATACTGTAATAATTTGATAAATCAAATTGTCCATTTTATATGCAAAATAAATATCTATTAACTAATTTTCATTATACTTATCCCGAATTATTTATAATAGGCGAAGTAATGTTTCCAAAGACCAAATAAAGTTCCATCATAGAAAAACCATAAGCAAAAACATAACAAATTTATAATTAAAATCCTACATGAGCTCTTTTAAAAATATTTTTGAATAATTTTCCCAACGTTACATTTTAGGAAAATTTAAGTGGGAAAGTATATAAATAGTTATTCTTTAAGTAACGATTTTGTTTGATTAAAATTAATTTTAGATTAACAGGCAAAGCTATTTTAATAAAAAAAACGAAATTATTTTGAGAGGCTAACAAATGTAACATTCTTTATTAAAGGTTCAATAGCAAGGTCCAAAAAGGTGTGGTGATTCTGATGCTCCAAGAGAAGGGGAAACAATTATAATCAGAAACAGTAAATAAGCCCAAGTAGGGGGATGATATTGATCAAAGTCCGTAACGGGAGAGGGTTTACAAAGAGGGGTGGAAAGGGGTGTCCCCAGAACACAATTTTTGAACACTTAACGACCGAACGATCCATCTCTTATGACTGCGACAAATGGTATATAAAAAACCCAAAACAAAAATATACCACCGTTATTTTTAAAAGTAATAAAATAGATAATCTATATTATTAATAAGAAAAAACAGTAGCATATTTGAATTATTATTAAGCATGCAGAAAGGTTTTCTTTGACTACACACACTCTACTAGATTACCCATTTTACTTATTTTATTGTATAGTAATTATAGGAATGATTTGTATATTATTGGGATGGGGTTCGGATTGAACGTGTAAATTTGAAATATGTTAATCATATCTTCCATAGTATTTACCTCCACCTCAACCAAGTGTTATGTTTCAAATAAAATTAATGCAATTAATAAAGTTAACGACTTATATTGAAGAAGATTCAATTTTAATGCTAGTTTTGGATTATTTTCTACGTACCTACTAAACATTTTTCGATCACAAAATTGAAGTGTTTTTATCAAAAATAGCTTTAGACATACTTTTTAAGTAGTCGCCTTATGTCTAACTCTTGTTTTATATTTGTCTTTATTCGCATTCAGAAACTTTTTTATTATGATTCATAAATCTTTAATCATCAATGTTATTTACCTCTCATCACCCAAAGCTACACTCCCCATAAAAAATTGAAAAAAGTGCTTTCAAATCTTAATCTGTAAATATTATGCTGTAAGGTAACCCAAAAACCAAAAACTTAACCCAAAAAACACTCAAAAAATAAAAGGATTCATTCTTTAAAAAAATCCAATGCTCAAGATAGAATTTAAATGTAATTTTTGACACGTTTGTTAATATTTTTAAGTTTTTATTTAATTTAGCTGAAAATAGACTTGAGCTAATATAGAAACTTAAAGATAATAAAAATAGAAATCTCATTTGCATTTCCATGTTTTCTAATGTACAACGATGCGGGACAGACAGAGAGCAGATACCAAGAAAGAATACAAAGGATGAAAGTTATTGCTGTTTGTATTTCTTGGAAACCGTGACACTTTAATCTCCAGTTCCGTTTGCATATAACGAGGGTTCGCTTCCCCGAGCATTGTCTTTTATAATAATCTCTGTCGCTACAAATCTCCAAATACGTGCTCCAAAAGTACTCATCTGCAACAGCTCTAGTTATTTCACAAGTATAAGCACGTATTTATTCCAGTTGATGAGCAAACCCCAGTAGTTCTAGTGAGTGGCATCTGTCGTCAATTTAGTGAACTTCTTAGACGATGTCGTCATTGTGAGACGTGCTGCTACCTGGGAGCGGGAACATCGACTATCTCAAGTAGTACGCTCAATCGCCCCTAGATTATGTTTTATACGTAACTAAGCGCTTTCTCTATCGGTGGTACTTGGTAAAGTGGACTAAGACGCTAGCTGACAAGCGAACCGTTTTAAGCCAAACGGAATTACACAAGTTCGAATCCTAACTATGATAAATCCCAATTTTCGCTTGAACATGTTTGGTATAGTTATGGGAAGACCCTCCTTACACAAACAATGCCCACCTTGGGTGGAAGTTGACGGCAATTGTAGGCTCAATTGGGATTGGATAAATAGACCTTTTTTGCTTATTTTACCATTGTATGGTTATAGGGGCATTTTTGTGGTTTCTATTTATAAAAAAATATTAGACATATTAGAATGCAGTTATATTAATTTATTTATATTGTAAAAGTACTCATGTATGTCTCATAAAATTGAAATAATTGATATTGAACTACTAAGGATATTGGTTTATTACGTGCTGCTTTTAGTTAGTTAATCACACACCATTAGGATTAGGTCTAGATGGTATAGATGGTGGTAACGACTCTTTGAGGATTGATTTTAGAGATTGCCCAAATGAGATAAGAACTCGTACACACTTATCTGCGAGTGGCCGGTATGAATTATTATGGCCACCTGAATGTGGAGGCCCTAAAGTATCCACTTTAGGTCCTCTCGATCGGTTCATATAACATTTACAACTTGTCACATTTTATTAACATTTTCTTGAATATTGTAAACGTCCTTCTCTCCTTGTAAAACAGTGTTATTATTACCTTATTGCCACTTTAAAATGGTGACCTCTTCAGGTAGGTATTTTAAGCAAAATGTAAATGAGAAATCGGATAACTGTAGTGGTCTTGTAGTCTTGTTACTGGCTAAGACTGACATGTTCCTTAGACAGGACTGTTAATTAATAGCTTGACTTCCAATGGGATCTAAGGAGCCTACATTTCTTTGGGGGATCCAAACCATAATTTTGGCTCTGATTTACGAACTAGTCAAATTACGAGGATGATTTTTGTGGATAATTTTACGAGTAGTATTCAATATTTTATTGCGTATTAAAATAGTATTAGTATTAAAATATTTTATTTTATTTTTAATATTTTATTCAATATTATTATTAAATAAATATTTTATTTTTATTATTTTATTGCGAACATTAATTCACACATCCTCCGACCATCGATAGTAACTATCCACAATAATTCTTGTCCTCCAAGTAGACCACGTGCAAAGGCAATATCAAAATAAAATGCCACTGTCACAACAGACCTGCGCACTCAGCGAATTTTCAAATCAATTACGATCTATGAAAAGTTTTTTTTTAATATTTACCTTTAAAAATTAGTATAAATCTGCGAGTTATTTGGCTATTATTTATAAGATTAACATGGGAAAGAGTATGCAGGCTTGCTGCTGTGAGAAACACTGAAAGGAGGCATTTTTGTTTCTAGCATAGACAATTTTTATTTTGACCATTTATACCAAGTTTTATGCTGGTTGGATGCCACGATAAACCTATAGACTATGATGTTTAAGCGATGGATCCCAATCACATGAAGCTAGGTTAGGTTAGGTTAGGTAAGTTTTATCCAAAAATATATCCCATAAATACAATAACTTTATTAATGAAAATCATTAATAATTACGTATTTTGTATTTATATCCTCTTCGACATCCATGGTAGTGGAAAGTATTTAAATATATCGTTTCTTCTTCTTCTTCCAAATTGAATAGAAGTATTAAAGTAAAGAAAGTGCAATATAATTCTCACATTGTGCACTTGCGTGTCTGTTATCACTAACCCCTTTCTACCACCAGTTCCATTTCAAATACAGCAATAGACTAATTATTCATAGTGCACCTACAACCATTACAACAGATCTATCGATCCAACATGACCACAATTCAGTATTCGTATCACGTAATGAAAATGTTATCTAAGATTTTAAAACTATACATAACCCGTGCCTCAAAAGTCTATATCCAATTTTATTTTGTTAGAGTTAGGGAAAATATTAGTTTGGGTATGTTTAACTTAATCAGATATTAAAAAATTAAATTTTTTTATATATTCAAATTTTTACCAAATAGGACCTAAACTTTTCATCTTGAAAAATCTGTCACACTTGGTGGAATCAGTTTTACGAAAAATAAAAACTATTAAATCCAACGATCGTTTTTTAGAAACTACGTAAGAACCTCCATGCAAAATGTCACAATTATGTCTCATCAGGGTGGGCTTCTCTGTATAATTTATATTTTAATGTGAATTTGTATGAACAAAACAGATTAAAATCAGATATTACGAAATCCGGAATTTTCCATAGTGATTTTAGAGTTATAGGAAGGTCTGAGTCATATTTCAAGTTTCTAGCCAGCCGGGAAGTCCTTTAAATTTAGTATATGTCAGTCAGTTACACATGCAGCTTCATATTAGTTCAGACTAAGAAAGATGCAGCCGGCTACGTGACGTGGTCTCATTCATCTCTAGTGACATTAGTAACTTCGTGTCATGGTTGCAGTGCATGGTTAAAGTAAATACCGAACTTACAAAACATAGCATACTCAGTGCTTTACAAATATTTTCTCGAGGTTTTTTCTCATTTACGTTATTATATATGCTAAACCATTAATCTTCAATAATATGTTAATTACATAAAAATCTACTTTTGGTGAGAAATTTTGTCAATAAATTCCCTTATGTTCTAGGAAATCCAGATTCAAACCATACGGATTGAAAGACTTCCCTTGGACTCCGCTGGACTGGATCCTGAGGAGGCCACTCTCTACAACGACAGCGAGGACGGAGACGAAGGTCTTGTCAGGGCTCCGCCCCATCTAAGACTTCGTAGGGGGCGATAGCGTAGGGTCGTATGGGGTTTAGGGTGGCATAGAGTAGGACGGGATAGCATCGAGAGGGTAGTAGCGTAGGGAGGTGGAGGAAGGTGAGAAGGAAGGGAAAGTAAACGGGGCGGAATGGAATTGAGGTAGATTAGGGTATGAATGTGGGATGGAATTGTGGGAGATCAGGATAGAAAGGTAGAGTGAATTGAGGGGGAGAGCGTTGGAGTTAGGGGGCTTGGGGAAAAGAAGAGGTGGAATTGAGAGGTAGTTGCGTGTTGGGGAGAGAAAAAGTAAACCGGTTGGAATGGAATTGAGGAAGATAAGCAAAGGAATGTGTGAAGGAATTAAGGGAAATAAAGTAATTCAGACGTGGAGTAAGTGTGAAATTGAAGTTATGTTTGGGCAAGAGGGAAGAGGAAATTGGGTAGAATGAAATTGAGGTGGGTGTAAAGTAGATTGGGGTAAGATACATGATGATTCTGGTACTTAGAATCATTGGGACGGAAAAAGTAAATTACAAACTGAGCAAGTTAAAGGTTAAATAGTGTAAAATATAAAATGGAGGGGAGATTTCAAGATAAATGAGAAGTAAAGTTGGATGGTATAAAAAGGAGTAATTTGAGTGAATATGTCTGTAGAATACGCTTACACTCAAGGGATCAGCAAATAACAGGTCGATGGATACGGAAAGGTTGCAGGACGGTTGGTGTAAAATATTAATGCAGAGGTTGTATGAATGTAAGGGGGTAAATGGTGACATGGTGCTGTAATGCAGGAGTGACGTCATAGGTTTATTAATGGTTGTAGGTTATCATACTCACCATAAAACAATGAGAACACATGGCTGTAGTAGACTTGAGAGTCTTCATCGTTGCCGCCATATTGAATTTTAGTCCCGACCCAAACCAAATTAAATTTTGTTCTGTACTTCTCATCACTCGATTTTATGACAAGGTAACTGACCTGTTGATGTATTAGTAATAGTAAATTATAATCGCCTCACAGTTACACCCGATAAAGTAGTTCTGATTTTTACTGCACTTATTTTTCATTGCAAAACAAAGTTTTACAACGTCTCGGGATCTGGAATCTGTCCTGTCCCAAAGTGAGCTGTAACCTATAACATGACAAGATTATTACATAATCCAGACTAATTCAGTTGCTGATCAAAGCTGAAAAAATTAAAGTAGTCAACAAACTTACAAAAATAGTATTTACTTAGATCATGGATATGTCAAAAGAAATTTTTCCAGCACCTCTAAACAGCTGCCGTTATAGCAATATGACGTCACTGTTTCAAATTTTGGTCTTACAAATTCCCAACCCAGAGATAAAACATATCCATGTCAAAATGCTAATCCAAAAATTTCATGCACACAACAGCAGAGCACAAAAAATAGTTTTAATTACAAATTTAGGATTTAAAAGAAAATAATGTAAATCCCTGAATATCCTTTTTTACCTTTAATTTGCCACTTCAACCGTTTTACGACTAACGTGTGGTCTTTTTACGGTTTCGTGTGATATCACAAAATTAACCTTGCTTTCCCCCCTAACTCCTAAATTATAATTTGCAACTATCACACGGACTATTATTTAATGATATTACAAATTTGTCATTGTCCTTTCGGGACTAAAACAACATACCGCAACTGATGAAGGCTCTTGCCCTTGTTCCAACCTGGGTTAAACACATTCTCTACCCTTAAAATACAACACATTCATCTTCATAATGTGAACTTGAAACATTAGTCTATTATGTTAGTTGGTTTTAATAGTTTCAAATTTTACTTTTAACTTTTAAAACAAACTCGACCACTTTAGCTCGCCCTATGCCAATCTAGATAAGAAAAAGATTTGGTTTATATACGGTAGCTCAAAGAAGTAAAAACAATTTTTCGATTTAAATTATGTAATCTGAATGATGAATTACTCAATTAATTAGTTAAATTTTTAAATAAACAGTTGTGAGTGAAACCTTGGAAATTAGCTAAGTAGTTATCTCTGAACGTTCTCCGTGGAATAAATAAGATATTGTAATAAATTGTAGATATGAGGTGGACATGGAACTACAAAGTTAAAGAATGATCATAATGGAGTTACCTTACTGGGAGAAAAACATTTTTAATGAAAAATTAGATTATTTTAACCACATTCATAGCTTTCCTGATACCATAAAATTAAAAAGAATTAGCATATAAGAAATTTAAAGTTTTTAAAATGGCTTCTCAAAGTTTTATGTTACATTTTAATATTTCAAAATATCTCACAAATAAACGACAAAAACATTTTTAACTTAAGAGTCTGCATCAGTGGTAGCCATCTTGAATTTTAGTCCCGTAAGAGCAATGTTAAATTCTGGTGGAACATACCTTCACTTTGGCGTCTGTAGTGGCGTTAATTATCAAAGTATCAATGTAAAACTTTGGAAGTACATTGATGAGATGTGACTCAAGGGCACCTTTTAATATGTTCAAAAATTTAACTTGATATAAAAACAAAAATCCAGGAATATTTTACAAAATAAATCATTATTATTTTTTTATTGAGAGCGAAAATAAGAAGTTCTGTAAGGTGGTGCCCTGGAGGACTGTAATACCTTTAATTTGGCACCTCTTCCGTTAATTTATGACAATAGGTCAAGGAGAAATAGGCGCCAGAATTTAACATTGCTCTTACGGGACTAAAATCCAAAATGGCTACCACTGATGCAGACTCTTAAGTAAATGGATTCCACATAAGCTAGTTATTTCAAGGGCTAGTGTGATTTACAAAGAAGTATTCAAAACTTTACTTTACCTACCAAGTCAACTTCTATACACTCAATATATTTGAACCACGTAAGAATTTGTTTCTTTGGACTGCTTTTAGATTCGTAACAAAGGCTAAATATATTATTTTAAACTTTCTATTATTGAAAAATACTTTACTCGATGAAAGTTGGATCGTTGCAGGGTAAAATGATTCTTTAGGCTTAAAATAATAAATATCGTAATTTTAGATTGAGTTTAACACACCCTCCATGTAAAACTGTTAGAGTATACTTGATTATCAATTAAGGTGGTTATAATATTTGTTTTAAGTTTTATTATTTTATTTAGCCAAGCATACTGTTGTATAACGGACACTTTAAAATGGTCTATAAATATTTGGCTCCAAAGCATAAATCTTGATTAAGGTTTACAAAATAATTTTCTTCATGTTAAAATTATAATTTTAAAATTTATGTATGTTAATCTAAAATACTGTTAAAGAAAATTAACAATAATTAATTTCTCAATGCTATCCTATTTTGTTTGACATTTTGTATTGATGGAGGTGGATTTATGTTATTTAGACATTTATTACGGACATTTTCCATCACGATTTGAACTTTAAGAAAGTTTCACGACGTTTCGGGATCTGGAATTTGATCCCGTTCTCAGGCGAGCTAGCACTATAAACGTAACACGATTAGTACATAATCTGTAATACTAGTCGCGTTCTATTTCTTAATTTTTTTTCTTCAAAACGTGATGCAAAATGTCCGCAATAAATATCTAAATAAAATAATTCTATCTATTTGCTACAAATTGTGGATTTTTTATATTCGAAATTTTTGTTGACTAGCTATAAGTTAAGACATTGTAAACAGAAAGTTTAGATTTTATTTCTCAAAGGTTGTATGAATGTATTTGGTCTGTAGTCTCATATTTGTACGAGAGTAATAAATATATTTCTAATAGAACGTGTTGTTTCCTTTTTAATATTTTAGTAGCTTTATTCTGAAAAAAACTATTATTTACACTAATTTTACACAATACATAAAAATCATAAAATATTAATTAAATTTACCGTTTAATAGTTCATAACTCTAGTGTGTAAAACACATGACATGTAGGTACTGATTGAGAGGATCTATGTTTGATTCGGCATGTTTAGCAAATAATGGTTTTCGTATTATATTAATCAACTGATTGTACATACCGAACAAAGTAGTGAATATAATTTTTCGACGTGTCTGCTGCTCGGATGAAGATTACAAATAGCTATCATTCTAATACATAACGCTGGTGTTTGTATAATATCCTCCAAACATTTTATGATAACCATCCCAAGTCCCAAATGCCACTTATGCACGTACCATTCACAATACCTCTGTATTTTTTTAAAATTCATAATGACGTTGGTTACAAATTATTCAATATATTTTATTGGACCTCTCCAACGCGTCTGTGTTTTTACTACACAACGTTTCTGGAGGTGGAGAAACTCCTCCCGTTTTCAAGTGAATACCTAATAATTTATATTACTAATATTAATTAATTATATAATTTTGTCAATAATACTACACTAATTTATCATGCATAATACAGAAAGTATACTGATATCGCAACAAACAACCTCAACACATCGCCTCCAAACTAGCGTGTGCTCTGAACGAGAGTTGGAGCACAACTGATGATGATTATTTATGTGATGCAATATAACTTGTGGCTGTGTCGATGGACAGTGATTTGTTATTTCCAACAAGCAGATACTTTCAAGGGCTGTTCTCACTATGTATCTGTTTAGGGTAAATTATAAGTTGGGTTGTAAGGTTCAGAAAATATCGTACAATATTAGGTAATCAACAACATGTTTAAAATGAAACCTGTAATTTACTCTATACCAGTTTTTTTACTTTATAACATACGAACTCATTATATAGTGATGTTATTTTGTATCTTTGTATGAGACAAAAACAATAGTCGTTAAAAATTTATAATATATATGTGTTTTTGTTTTATTTTTGTTATGTTTGTATTTTTGTGTTGTTTATTTGTTATTTTAAATTTAAACACATAACTAAAAGTATCGAGACCAAATTTGGTAGATATGTATCTGCAATAGCTCGGACGAGTTCGTAAACCAGACATATCGGTCAATGGGAACGGGTAGTTTGGGGGGTTTTTTACCCCAAAATGTTTTTATGCGTTTTCTCATATGTAATTTAAAAAATTTTTAGATTTCATCTTTCACCATTAGAATCAGCTTAAAAAACTACACAATTTAGTTTCTTAAAAATTTTCTCTATCTCCAACGGTTACTGAGACATAAAAAAATCTAAACACAGTACATTGTATTTTGAGGCTCCAATGTTAATCTTATGAGGTTAAGGAAAAATTAATTTTTGAACTTATTAACCAATATTTGGATAAAACTTATATTTAGCTTTATGTGGTGGGACCCATACTTTATGCTAAAAAATTGTTTATGTGTTTGTATGGCAGCAAACCTGCATACTCTTTTCCCATGTTAATCATATGGAGAAAAACTCCTTTATTTATGGACAGATGTATGAAAGTTGGTATAAATGTTAAAAATAAAAATTGATGGTATAAATGCCTACTCTCAATGTTCCTCAAACAAACCTGCTCATTCTTTTGATAATCTTATGGAGAATACAATGATTCTCACGTTTATCGACAGATTTTGAAAATTCATATATTTTATTATAATTATTAATTATAGAAATTCGCTGAGTACGCACTGCTGTCGATTTTTACTTTACTCTAACATACCGCTACATATACGAAAGAGTCACTGATATAAATTTGTGGTTTAACTCTTGAAAGTATCTGTTGATTTACAAATAATCAGATAGTGTATAACATAACAATGTTATCCTTATTTGTCCGAAGTACACAATTGTTGAAGTGCACTCTTTATCGTATTTAATTAAGCGTGTTGAGATAATCCGGGATTTAATCAATGCCAAATTGTCTTTACAGGGATTATAAAAAGCAAACCATAATTCAATTGTATCACTGTTCAAAAATCCTTATTATATTATCTTGTGATGCTTTAGGCTTTGTGAACACAACAAATTGTTATGAACCCTAATAACGAATTCGAAATGCAGAAGGCTAGACCAGTGTGCTTAACCATCGAGATAGAACTCCACAATACAAAACTACCAATAGGAACGGATTTCTATGACAACATCGAAAAGTCTGGGGTATTATACAGCAGGGACAGAACAAACAGCTGGCAATAAGTGTCACTTTTAGAATTGGACTTCTAAGACGCCAGAGCTTCGACAACAATGAGGACCAGGAGAATTCTTTTGAAGTAGAAAAAACTAAATATATAATTCAGTATGTGAGGTAGCTGGTGAAGTCTATTCCTGGCTTGAATTGTGGTTTAATCTTTCTTATTGTAGTTGAAAAACACACAAGAACCATTTTACTGGTGTGGCTACCTTCCTATGCTAGGAATACTTTTGTTTAGTTAAATGCACAACAGGTTTGAAACGGGGTTTCACGCTTCTTTGTTTTAAAAATACTTTTGTCTACTGAAGTTTTTTATACAACTACCAGTAGAAAATTCGTACACTTAAGACACCTGGACTTAACAGCAAAAACAAAAGGGAGTGATGCGAGTCTATTTTATACAGGATGGTTACAAAGTTCCTTTTCTCTTATTTGTTTCTACAATTTTAATTTTATATAATTTTCAATGATAGAATTCATTGTACAAACCCTATTGAATTTCAATTTTGATTACAGTACTGTATTAGGGAGGTGGATTCAGTGTTAGTTGATATGTTGCATAGCTAGCTTTTCATAAGAAATTTTTAAATTGACTCTTACATCTTAGACCTCAGGTAACTAACTACCAATGTTTTAAACTACTAACAAGATTAGGGTACTTACATATACAATGCATTTCATGATTCAAAATTACTTTAAATATGCAATGCAATGCATATAACAAATTAGGAAGAAGGAACTTAATATCAGCTATGTATATTAAATTAATAGTGTTTATTAAAAATGAAATGTGAAATTGAGTACAACAAAATAAACGTTTTTAACTTTCAATTTTTCTTTACATATAAACTGTTTGAAGGAAAGTTAAAGCTTTTAATTTCATACTAAGTACTTTTGATAATATCAGGTAGTAAGCATCATAAGTATAAGGTAAGTAAACACATAATTCCAAAATCAACTAATTTTCTGCTCGAGCCGTGAATGTAGGTAGCAAAAGCTTTTTACAGCTTTTAGGCTTGAAATCACTTAACGCTGAGGAAGTTCCCAGAATTCTAATTACTTTGTGCGCACTGGATGTCAAAATATTTTTTCGACCTGAGAATACTTTATTTTTAGGTAAGTAGTTTTTCTTACAATTAACCTCTTGATTTGTAGATAGAAATAGTCAGATAATAAGTATGATAATAAAAATAATTCTTTCAAACATTTACTTAAAAATAATACAGTAAAAATAAATATTATTAATATTCTTTATACAAATAATAATAATAGAAAAATAATTTAAATTCAAAAATAATAATTTATTAGCTACAACAATCGTGCATCTTAATATGTCGTTGTGGTCTGTAGCCAATTTTAATACGATTATTGTTGGATATTGGCCTGATTGTTGTGTATGGTATTACTAAATTCTATTACATTCCCTTTTTAAATTAAGATGTAGTCTGGAGTTTTGACATTTTAGCATTAATTTTAAGAGTATTGTTTTGGGTTCAGTGGAAATTGCAAATACTATAGTTAAGATGGGTGAGAACCCTAACAAAAATGTTTGGACTCCGATTCCTTAAAAAAATATATTTGAGGAATGCATGTTTTATTTAACTAATTGAGTGTGAATGAACCATTGTCTGAAATTTTCCCTTTGAAACTTAGAAATTCAGAAATCGTATAATTTGTTTTATTAAAATAAATATAATGATTAATTTTTTAATAACAACACGCACTCACGCAGTTACACTTATCCTTTTTTTCTACACCCAGGCCTAACGTACGTCTTGAGCACAAATATTTATTTACTATTTCGTGTTAATGAGTTACATGAATAATAAAGAGTTACTGTGAAATATCGATTAAAATGTGTCGATGAATAGGAATAGTTCACGAACAAAAGCTGAGAATCAGAAGTGCGTTAACGTACATGTACGTCAAACACTACAAAATCTAGATATATTTAGTAATACCAATATTTCATATATTAATGTACATAATAAAGATAATAAAGTAATAATAATAAAGTAAATAATAAAGATTAACTAAGCGCATTGACTTTGGGTTGTAGTCTAGGTTGTCTGGAGATGTAGTTGGGGAGTTTATTTTACCTCATGATAAGCTTGTAACGTATTATTACTATCATTTAGAGTCATTTAATTACGCATATTCAAATTAAGGATAAAAATACGCACAGTATTGTGTATCATCCGTTATAAATTTTTGTAGTGTGTCTTGAATTTTTCTATCGTGTGTTTGCAACGGATTGTTTTTTAAATTTCTAAATAACTTTGTTTTTCTTAACTTCTAAAATTAATATATCAGCGTCAATTTCCTCTATAAACACTACACAAGACAAGTTGATCAAATGCCAGGTGTAACGAGAGATGGAGGTTGGCAACACTGCTGCTTGGATTTGAGAACGTCCGTTTGTTGTGCATCTGCATAAATAAAACCTCTTAAACTCTACTCATATATACCAGGTGTCCAGCCTAAAGTTTTCCAATAGCTAACAGAGCTCTGCGTTTGACGTCCGTTCTAAAACACTGCGACATGTTTTAGTAAGGCAAGACATTTCAAAAACGAACGGCTGTGAATAAATCCACCCATTTGATTCAATGTATTTATAAACTTTCGTTTTTTATCGTCCCTTCGAAAACGCAAAATAAATCATTGACCACTTTATGTGTTAGTACTTATGTAATTATTTTACCTCCCAAAGTGTGTAAGTTTTACTATTATAATTGATAAATAAATTAATAACTTGTATTAGTTATAAATAATAAGCTGTTTATGATGTGTTAAGTCCATAACGGTTTTGTAAATCAGTAAAGTAAATTTGTAAAATCTACAGTTCCAAGCTCTATTTTACACAGTTGTTCAAATAAATAAATTTCTGTTTCAAAGCTCAGCGGTGTAACTTGTAGTCTGTAAATCTTCGTCTCGAGTAAACCTGAAGTATAAGATATCAAGGAGGGGAGTGGTGGGGGGAGTATTTCCTGTTGACAAAGAAAATACTGTTGGCTGAGAATATTTAAGGGGTATAAATCTCAGGGAAGATGTACCATTTCTAGTTAACTGAGTGCCACGTGCATTGTTACTATTGTTGCAAATAGTTCACACGTAAGCTGTTAGCCATCAGTAGTGTTACCTCCTCTATTGTAACCGTGATTATAAATTATGTGTTTCGATTGTTTCGATCCATTGGTCACCGGCAGACAAAATACTCATTCTAATAGATGATGTTACAATCAAAAATATAAAAAATAGACTTTGATATTATTGGAAATAAAATAACTATTTTACTAGGTAGTTAATAGAGTACACGACAATTTAATTTTCAATATTAACCACCACAAATAGTTTTAAATGCTCTCAGAAAACTCTTCATTCATAAGAGCAATATCTTCGAAGGCCCATCTAGGAAGTCAATACTGAGGACGCACTACCTACACGCAGTTGTCAATTCACTGCTACTTCGGTCTAACCTGAGCTTGATGGACAAACTTGGTTCGGTCGGACTTTACAACTCGGTGTAACATAGATTCTAATAACATTGGAAAATCCTCAGTTTGAGTAAATGAGACAATCTTGTGTTGTCGGTGGACGTGATCTGCCAAGCTATTATTAGGTGCTGAGGACATTTATAAAACTGCCTCCAGATGTTTATCAGCACTCTCTCCGTTCATTGAAAACTTCCAAGCTCCTATTACTAATGTCGTGCAACCCCTGCTGTCGAGCCAACACCTATTGTCTCTAGTTTGTATTGAAATATGGAACTAAAACGAGCAAATCAGTATGAACAACTGTAGTAGCGGAGTATCCAAAGCTGGAGATACTTGTACTTTTATGTGTTAACTATGTTAAAATTACGAATTCACATGGTCAATCTACATAATTCTGAAAGAAGTATAGAGAACCACCAAATCCATATCCAGGCTCGAACCAAGCAATTCCCTAAGAATAGCCACACTGTTACTAAACATCTCCCAAGTACTCTGAAGAATAAAAGCATGTACCGGAGGAAACCCTCTTTCAGGGCAAACCTCCCATGTAAGGAAATACATCACTACCTGTGAATTTAGGCCATACTGAGTGTTCAGGCGCACGTACCCGAAGGAACCCTCTTTCAGGGCACCCCTCCCAGGTAAGAAAACACATCACTACCTGAGAATTCTGGTCAGACTGAGTGTTCAGGCGCACGTACCCGAGTGAACCCTCTTTCAGGGCACCCCTCCCAGGTAAGAAAACACATCACTACCTGAGAATTCTGGTCAGACTGAGTGTTCAGGCGCACGTACCCGAGTGAACCCTCTTTCAGGGCACCCCTCCCAGGTAAGAAAACACATCACTACCTGAGAATTCTGGTCAGACTGAGTGTTCAGGCTCTGTCTGAATTCAATGAAGCTCCAAGGAAGACTAGAAGGAACCTAAGTTGATAAATATTTGCATTGTAAAAGGTTTTAATGAGTGTGGCGGAGTTTATCACTAAATAAAAACACCATAGCACCAATTTTTATATTTTCAATAGATAAATTTCATATAAGAATATTATTAGTGAGTTAGTCATACAGAGTATGATGTCAATGGCGTTATATAACAAAATACATTGTTTGTATGTGATACATCGTATATGAGTAGTACACATTATATCACCAATTTGCACAGTATTTCACTAACATACAGTACCTATATCAGAAATTACTGTAATAACAGACATGTAAGCAATACACAATGTATCTGGAATAGTGATTGTATCAGCGTACCATAATACATCAGCAATACAAGTACATATTTAACATCACTATTAAGCACGACATATCACAAATTTACACGGTATTTTACTACTATAAACAGTATATCACAAATGTACACGACAGATCGTTAACATATACGGGTATATCAGCAATCCACGGAATATCAACAATACACTTTACGTGAGCAATACACGATAAATCATTAACGCATTTGGTAAATCAGCAATAAACTGTACGTCATCAATACACGATACTTAAGCAACATCCAATAGGAAAGTCAGCAATACAAGATACACCAGCAATACACTATACACCATATATCAGCAGTACACTGTATGTCAGCAATACACTTTATATCAGCCGCACGGGACGGGCAGTAAGGGAGGAAGCGCACCACTGTTAAACAACCCCTCATTGCTTTATTGTGCCGTAAATTTGATCCACGAACGGAGTACATTCTGCAACACGTATACCACATATTTGTTAAACATGAAAGTTTGCGAGCCTAATTTACAATGCTTATATACCTGTTGTTGTTTTCCAGCCCCGATAAATTTCTATCTATAGTGAATACATGGATTGAGTTACAAATTGATGTTCGTTCATGAGATAGTTTAGTTTTCATATTGTTAGAAATGATATCAAAGGAAATAACACCAAAAATATATTTAATACAAGTCCTAGCTCATGCGTCTATTCTCCACTTCATTTTAAAAATTGTCAAATAATTTTTGGCACATATTTCAGCCATTACCTAAGTTATTTTTACGAACAACACAGTAGTATCAGCTAATGTCTAGCTCTGGGGATGGGGGGTTTTGGCAATTTGTGAGACTAAAATTTAAAACAGTGTGACGTCATTTGGTTAGTGACGTCATAGTTTTGTTATAAGAAGAGCTGTTGAGATGAACTGAAAATATCCCTTTAGATATATCAAGGGAGTGCTTTTATGGTATACTCAGCCTGTTTATAAAAAAATAATACAAATAATAAACAGTTTTTTATAAAACACTTGAAAAATATCTTACATAAAAACGTATAATATTTTATACAGTAATTATAATCTTTATAATTGAGCAATTTATTCATTACAAAACTAATCCTTGATCGTATGTATACTTAAATAAAAAACATTAACATTGAACATGAATATTGTACATTTGTGGTAAATAAATAGATTACCCTTAGACTCAAGCCTTACTCATAATAAAATAAGAGAACAGTATACGCTCGGATGAAGACAGTACAATATAAAATAGTAATAACTGGAAAAATCTAGGAATTCAGTGCTGGTGAATGCAACAAAAGGGAAAAGCCAATGAATAGTTTGAAAACATACACATGTACATGCATAGTAACTGTGGCTTATACCTTAAGCTAAATATTTTATTTCCACACTTTTGAGGTGATAGTAAAAGCTAAAGCATAGTATATGCTTTCCTAAACAATGCGGCATGCTAATTTTAACTTCTACAGAGGTTTAACTAATGGATTGAGTGTGCGCGTGCGTGCATGTGCTCTTCATCCAATAACGTGCATTAAGCCAGGATTATTGGTCGACCCACCACCAGGTGGGAGATGATGGCTTATTGATAGAGTTGCATACTAAGTGGTAAATAGAAGATAGTTCTAATCGATCACTGTTCTAGACTAATTTTTATTATGTTAGTGTATTTATTCAAACAAAATTTTAATTTTAAGTTATATGAAGTTGTTAGCTATTATTTTTATGTTGACGAAAAAGTAATGCTTTTTGTCAGGCTGTTTGGTTTACCTTTATATAGTTCGTAGGGAAAACACTTTTTTGAATTAGAAAAACCTTAAACTATTTCCATAACCATAATCTGCAATGATACATATCGTAAATAATTCAAATTCATAGATTTTTTCTAGTAAATACGTTTTATAATCATTTAGTAGAAAAATAAACTAAGTGCAGTTAAAAATGTATTGTACCTAAGAAATAAGCCTACATGGGCACTAGGTAGAAGGCCTGTGCGTGTAGGTTCAGTCAACATATTACCTAATACAAAAATGTTTTTAATTGAAAAAATAATAAATGGGGATAATTAACATAACGAGGAAAATAAAATATGACACAGAAGTTAAATAATTTAGTTAGGATAATTCCGCTAAATTTCAATGTCATCAAAGCAAGGCCATGCATAAATATTTTACTCATAATATAATCTATGTTCATTATTTTAGGCTATATTACTTATGAATTCCTACTATTAGTTTCATAAAGATTACTCTTTTTTTCATGAAAATAATTTTATCATTGTAAGGTGTGTTTTAATGATTAATACCGTAGGCTGTACTTTATGAGCATAATTTGCTGCTAGGTTTAGTGTCCATTACATTTTACCCATCGAAAATGTTGTGTCCTGTACAATTTCTTAAATTATAAAAACTATCAATTCTGAAACATTTCTAAAATTAACATCCACAACCCGTTTAAATGAAGAAACAACTAACTTTAAATTTTCCAAATGTTTACACACATAACATATTTAATATAACAAACTTAGCAGTGTTATATTTCATTACTAGTTTCATAAGACAATCGTCAATTCAAATTATATTTCCACTTTACATTCATAGCAGTACCGATATAAGCAAGCCTGACGTATGACCTGCTTTGCTACATTTGACATTTTCTGAGAATTTCTAACGTGATTACTTACAAAACTGTATTCATAAAATAACTCCTACTTTTGACTCTAGTTCTGAATAATCTATCTCTTTTGACTGCTTTATAACGTCAAATACACATTGTTTTTGATATCCCACAGTTTGTGACGTAATCTGGTGGGAATTCACCAACAAAAATGTATTATATTTCTAGAAATACACATTTAGAATACCGGTACAGGTTATATAATAAAATATCCATTTTGTAAAGAATTTGTGGGCTGATAATTTATTAGTACCTTGCAGTCATTATCCAATGTTTTTATATTGTTTATTTTAATGATTCAATAAGCCGTGTTATCGAATTGTATAAAAAACATCATGTCCCAAGGGCCCAAAACATACTTGATAAACATTGATCTCATAAATAGCAGTTTTAGAAATAATCATGATTTTTCCTAGGCTTAGAAACTTATTTTATAAAGATTTACACCAATTTTAATTCTTTACGGGATTACAAATTTGTAAGAGAAAAATGGGATGTTTGTGGTAAACAAATAAAAGATAAAATATTACTAAAATCTTTCGATTTCTTAAACTTATACAACATGGCTATGTATAAGCCTAAGTATAGTGACAGATTTTCCACTCTTGGTGTAGGCCCTTTAACTTCAACTTTTACTACATTCTTTGTTCCGTTAAAAAAACTATACTAACACTGAAATGTGTTATACATGTTAAAACCTCTGTTATTACCTCATTCAAGATAGATGGATGTGTTTGGCTGATTCATTTACCAGTTGTGTTCTCAACCATAATCTCATTTTTGTGGTAATTTCTTCATTTGAGAGTGCATTCAAGTGTATCACTACTTATTTATTTGTTTGATAACATGTTTTATTTTTATTTAGAAATTGAAAAGTACGATAAGATAATAAAAGAGAGACGGAGCAGCCATATCTTTGGATCCTCAAGATTTATTTTTTTTAATCAAATGCCCATCAGCATAGTCCTGGGGCCCTTGCGGTGAATTGAAGACAGGTGATGTAGCGGCGTGAGTCACTAGCCAGAGGTGACCGCTCAAGAACTGTCAGGAGTTCCAGACCACTGGTTCTATCAACCTTTGAATAACAAGACGAGTGAAAACCCTCGAGCTACTGTGCTTGTCAGACATGGACAGAAATACATTACAATACTATACAATACAATACAACATACTACATTACATTTTTAGATGCATTTGCTCTTTGATTAGTTTTACGTGCATACTGTACGTAACATGAGTGTTATGTTTCTTCTGAAGATTTTTACAGTATAGCAGCGTAAAAAATGAGACGGTAAAAAACTCCTGTTATTTTAGATTAGAGGGTAGTCATTTAATACCACATTCATCCGCAAAGGTCGTCCTCATAATTAATTAGACCAATCGTAATTTAGATGCAAAATTATTCAGATTCCACGTTAAACTGAAGGTCCCTTACATGCCGTTGGGTATTGGGATATTGAACATTCCTGTCGAACATTTCAGCCTTGGTCAGCAACAAAACTACAAAATAGCGCCAAAATTTTCTTACACTTAATTTGCATTAATACTTGGCTTAAAATTCCAACCTGAGTAAATTTTGACACTGATAGCAAGCGCTGATAAACGCAATTCGGTGCCAGTAAAATGTCAACTGTGTTTCAAACCGTTGTTTTCACACCTATCCAAATATACGTAGCAGCGCTCATGGTGTCAAATGATGAAACCATCTTACACAGAATAGTACCTTGTGCAGTTTTATCTGGAACCAACAACAATCCCATTCTTAGCACGGATTGTATGAGTCAGTGTTGAAACGCAAGATACATATTAGTATGACAAACTTTTAACCTGAAATCACAAATCAATAAAAAAAATCTAAGCAGAATTACTTATTTGTTATTAGTTTTATAATTTAAAATAAATAAATTCGATATAATTAGAACGTTTTATGTTATTTATTAATGTACAATAATTTTAAAATTGGTTCAAAATCGAGGATCAATAACTAACTAACTTAGATTTTCATTGGGGTTATTTCTTTCTGTTAAACCACTTCAACAGCGTTTCGAATGGCCATCACTTAATTTTAACATGACATGGGTCAATTTAAAGCACACAAAAACGTTTTCAAAAAGGTATAAAATAATAAAAGTATTTTTTATTATAGTGATTACTCTTTTTTCCACGAAGAATACCTGGTTTAGTTTACAGGAAGGCAGACAAAAAATTAAAACAAGATAAACTTCGGCATTTCTAGTGCATAAAACGTAAAAAAAATTCCAAGCAATGCACAGTCAAAACTCTAAATATCCTATAAATGTCAATTCAGCACGATTAGCATCAATTTTTTTCTATCACAGCTAGCATTTTTTTTATAAAAGTACCATTATTTAACAACTGTTTTCATTATTCAAAGTCTCACTTAGAAGTGTTTCATATTTAATGTCACGCTATAAATGTAATAGTTTGATCTTAAAATAAAAGGCTTACTCAAAGCAATTGAAATTCACTGAATAATTTTCGAATGCGCGAGGTAAAGGTAATGCAAAACAAGAAACTAAGTCAAGTTGTTTCAGCCATCGTGTCGTCTCCGCACTTCGATGCATGTTTAAAGGAACATTACAAACTACCTCAATCTAACTTTTACTGTTTCTAAAGACAAAGTTCACATTTAAGTTATGGTTTGAGCGTGAAAATGATTCTGCTCTTCAGTTTTCATTTATTTTCAATATAAAAATATCGCTTGAAAACGTTTTCTGTTTTAATTACATATTTCAAAAAGTCCATGCGAAAGATAAAGGGAATCCACCACTATGTTAAACATGTTTTTATTTTGGATTTTTGATGCATTGAACTATATTTTTAATGGTTACTAGGCTAATTAAAAGATTTAAAATGATAAAAGTGATTTGTTTAAAAAAAATCACAATTACGGACATTTTCCTAATTTTATAACATTTATTTAACATTATATTTTGTTGGATACTTTTTTTATTAATCAATCAAGGGTAAAAGCTAAGCTATACATTTAAAGCTAGGACTACAAGGAAAATTGTGTGCATGTAAACTATTGTAACCCAATAAATAAAGATATTGGAGAGAATATTTTCAAGAATGCTTGCACAAATGAAAAAAGTAGGGGTTTTTAATTTAAAACGTTGAAATTTATTATTAAATATGTTTATACTGGGATACCTATGCACTAAAACCGTCTCAATATAAAGATTTATTCAAACTTGCGCATTTCAAATATGGTAAAAATTGCTAGCAAAGTTTTTACATTCAGTCTTTTTTCACATTTAAAAGTTGTGAACCCCTGGAACAGGAAAACTCTGTTTTTCCTGTCCCAGTTCTTTTTTATGCTCCTTCTCTCTCAGCTTTGCACTTTTTAAGTAAACGTTTTAAGCTGTCTATAACTTTTGTACTGATTTTTTAACCTTTTACTTTTAAATTTATTTTAGTATTTAAATAGTCAGATTGCCAAAAAATTACATATTATGATTCTGAATAAAGGGCTTTATGCAAATAAATATTTTTTAATGATGGCGGATCCCCTTAAAATATTAATCAGAATCAGAAGCTAAAAAAACTATACAAAGTTGAGTCCTAAAAAAATCTTGAAAGATTTGTCGTGGCATAATGTCGGTAAAAGTTTTATAAATCACATTATGGTATATAAATATTGATTCTAAATTTCAAAAAGTGCTGAAGGTAAACGGTGCTTTTGTAAGAAATTTAAACCAGCTTCAATAAATATTTATTTTCTTACAAGGAATACTTAAAACTACAAAAATCAATATATTCCACTGATAAAGAACTAAATATAAAAAAATAAACTATTCAATAATAAAAGCTAAATATAAAGCACAGTAGAATAGACAAAACGTTTAACTAAGTGAAACAATCATTCGTTTGATTTTCCTTCAATGTTGCTGGTAAAAAGGAAGTCTCCACACTTATTCACTCATATAGCATATATTTACATCCCCCCTAACTAATCACTTATAAACAGTAATATAATTTTCTCTATTTTGGTCTAACATTTACTAAACAGGATGGCAAATTGTGTCCAATTTATGTGATTGATATTTGATAAAGCGTTCAGTGCAAACTAAACTAAATCTACCTGTTCAAAAGTAGGCATACCCACTAACAAATAACACAAAATAATTCTATCTTTAATTATTTGTTTATAACTTTAAAATACAGTAAAAGACAAATCGGCAACATTCTATGCAGCAAAATGATAAAATAAACTTTTCCAAATTACTGCGTACAACAAGACTCTCCCGTGTACGTGAGGTCATAATGCTCTCAAAAGTTTGTGAAGATTTTCCCAGAAAACCCATTAGCTTTTCCTTTTGTTAATGTGCTAATACTTTTCCTTAACGTTATAATTGCAATGAAAGCTGCAACTTTTTATAAACTTTTGTTATATTAAAAAATAACGAGTAACGAGACAACCAACTTTTTTTAACTCAACTGTGCGGTGAATTAATACAGCGAGGTACATTAGTGACAATAGTTGTTATCCTCATTGATTGAGACTGAAATATTTAACTTATTAGCTTCTATGGTAGCATCATGTGATACTTTTTGTAATTAATTCAATTTATATATTTTTTGGTCTGTTATTGTTAATTGTTCCTGTAGCAATCTTATATATTTAATACACTAGGCCAATTTTTATAAATTGTTTTGGATTGGTGGTGCTACCATCCCATGTAGGTATGTGTCGTTATAAAGGTTAGCATGTAGTTTTGCCATCAATTAAAAAAATTTTGAAAATTTACCGCGGACATGGAAAATAATGGGGTCAAAGTCGCGATTTTCTCCATAAACGTAATATGGAGGTAAACACCGACGATCGAGAAATCAGCTGTTCATTTAAGGAAGTAGTTAAATAAACAAATCAAATCTGACAGTTAAACATATCTTGTTTTCGTTTAATGAAGACATCATCGTACAGCTGGCAATAAAACACCATTTTATTTGCACAAAACCAAAACATAATCAAAATGATTTGTTAAATAATATAATTTTAAACATAGTTTTGTTAACAGACTTCCTTGACAGCGCACGATTTCGTGCGCCAGTTACGCTAGTTAATGATTATTGTTCTTATGATTATTTATTGTGTTGTTAATTATTTTTGTCTTTAAGCGTGATCTGTTGTTGTAAATGAATATGTCTGCATTGTGATCCTCAAAAAGGATACCAATAATATTATTAATTGAATTTGCTCAGTTTTAAAAAATAATGCGTTTGCTAGTCATGGATGCTATGCCTACAATTTTTTTTCTCTCGCTCTTTATCTCATGTGAAAGATAAATTAATTTATTAGTAATTAAGTAATTTTATGTAACGTTATCTAATTTAAACGTCAATATTGTATTAAGTTCTATTGTCTTCCATTATAACTGAAACAAAATTATTACTTTTGATATTAATAAATGAATGAATAAATAGTCTCATAGGCTTACCAGAGGTGATTGCTAGTGATCTAACAGGAGTCGCTGGCAGCTGATTTTAATCCAGCAACCTTCGACTGGACCAGAACGGTACACCTGAGCTACAGGTAACTTTGGGTGTTTTTGCTGACCTAAGGGTTCAGTATGAGAGGTCATGGGTTCAATCCCCCCGGGGAGACTGATTTGGCTTTGAACCTTTTTCCAAAAAAGCTTTTGTGTAAAATCACTACTACTTGACGCCATGGTCTATTAATGTCTGGTATAAATTCATCAAAAAACCAAAACCTAAATTATTAAATGTCATGTCAATATTTAGAGCCTACTTCAAAGCAGTATGATACAGTAACCGTTTCTATCGTGGAGTTTCTTTTAATACCAAAGTAAATAAATTAATAGAGCAGTAATCCTCCATACAAATTTAAAATTATTTTGAATCCTTCTATGTCCAAAAATTAAAAATAAAAATTGGTATTTGATATTAATGTTAAAGAAAAGTCATTAGTGCGAATCCACCTTTTACAGAGACCAGGGCGTATGTAATACATTCCCATTTTCCAAACCAAACAAATTCAATTTGTACGGTATCGTTCTGATTGCTTGTCGATATCAGTGTGTTTCGCGTTCATATACAAAGGATTCAAATTATCCGATTTTTCCTATGGAACGATTCTGAATAAAAGTGTTTTTATTCCTCACATCTTTGTTCGGATACAGGATTACAAACAGCCGGCGGAGTTATTTAGATTTAGATTAAAAGTTTTTGGTTAAGATTTTTCATGCAGTTGGCATATCGGTAAACCGGGAGTTTCTAACTATCGCGGTTGTTGAGGGTACCTTATAGAAATAATAACAAATTTCAATAGACAAAGTGTATAAGTTTATTTTTCTTATGATATAATAAAATAGTGGTCACGTAAGTATTTGAATTAAACACTTCATACATCGACAATGTGGACTCCCGGGTTTGAATCCCCATTACATGGCTCTCGTCCTGTGATGATTCAGCAAGTGACTAAGTCAGCCTAAAGTAAGATGTAATATGGTGCTAGGTACATTTCTGTTCAAATAAAGATAATTCAATAATATGACACCAAGTATAGTTAAGAATAAAAATGGCCACTTTTTTGTAAAAATATCTGAAAAAATTAGCTTTTTAGTTTGGAGGATATTGATTTTTTGTTTACTGTAATAAGATAAGATATTAATTATATTGGCTAACCTTGGTTGTATGTATGTTTGTAAGTATGTATGTATAAGAAGCTTTCACTTTTTTATTTTTTCTTTCAATGGGACTTATATTTTGAGAGACAAATTATGTTATTTTAGACATATAACAGATTTTACATGTAAGGAACCTCCTATGCCTTGGAGACCTTAAATTGTCCTCTTTTGATAATGTAAACCGTGTATTCTTTTTTCTTTGTTTTTCCATATATAGTCAGCTATGTCTATAATGTATAATGTTATGTATTTATTTAAAAAGGAGAATAATAAATAATTCTTATTCTAATTCAATTAACATAACATTGACCTAAAACCAGCCGTAGATGTGAATGAGGATTGAAAAAGGTTTCTATTAACTATGAATTTTACTTTTTCTTGGAAGATAGAATATGAAAAGAGTGTTTTTTGTTAGAATTTTGACTTAGGTCTAGAGGCCGCAATTTGCGCTACCGAAATTTGAAACAGTGACGTCATATTGTTAGTAATGTCATAGTTTGGTTACAAGAACAGCTGTTATTACCTTTAAAAATTTCCTTTAGACATATCCATATTATAACCTATTTCCCATAGGGAAGACCATCATCATAGTTAGACCAATTTGTAATTCAGAAGCCGTGGTTCGGATTCCACGTTAAACTGTAGGTCCCTTAGTTGCCATCGGCTGTTGGGCTATTAATTGAAGGTCCTGTCTAAGGAACATGTCAGCCTTAGTCAGTAAAAAGACTACAAGATCGTGTAACAATCATCTTACATTCAATCCTCATTCATACTTGGCTTAAAATACCTACATTGTGGTCGCCATTTCAAATAATCTAATCTAATCTAAAGTATATAAAATATTTTTATTTTGAGCTGAGAGAATCTACTGAACCTCCTTAACTTCATATTGATATCCACCAGCCTTTGATCTGTCAATGTAAAGACCCCAATACCACATAAATGGTCCAATTATTATAACGATTTGCAGTTTAGAAACATCTCCGGATGTTTTTTATTTTTAAGGTACATAGTGTTTCACTTCTAAAAAGCATTAAACAGGTGAAACATACTATCCCATTGAGAACTCCTCCATTGATTTTGATTAAAAATTAATTACTTCAGTGGTCTTATTCCAAAAATAATAAGAAAAAATCCCCTTGTTTGCACAAGTACAAAAGTTATAGGACTTAATTTTTTACGTTTCCGAGTTTTTCCTCAGAAAAATAGGTAAACCATAGAATAATTTGGTAGAATAATTTGAACGTCTGTGGAAAAAATGAAATCTACAATATCTATGGTTTATTTTGATTTGGGCATTAACTGGAGCCATAGATGAGATTTTTATTTTAACAGCTTGAACTTAACATATACCTTTCTCATTACACAATGTATCCTCACCTGCAAGCGATTACATGCCTGAAGCCATATTTGATTACAGTTTGATTAAACTAACTATATGTTAATTAACTATGATAGAGCTTTCAGATCAATTACATCTATGCAAATAAAGTTGGAGTGTTGTCTGTACATTGCGAGGAATTGTGAAACCTTTCAATATTTTTACGTTCTATAACCCAGAAAACGCAAAATTTGTCTGTTTGTCTGTATGTCTGTCTTTCTGTAACACGGAACAAGACATTTAATCTTCTTTGCATTAAGTGAGCGTACCCATAATGATGAAACTTTTTTCCTTTTTCTTTTCCTTTTATTTTACTTTAAACTAACCCACTTACTATGAAAATAAAATAATAAGTTCTCGAATTCCCAGTTTTGAACAATATAAGGTATAACTTTTCTAAAATTTAGAGAACATTTTTGTGATCTATATACATCTTGTAAATCAATGCTAAGTAATTAATCAGAGACTTTAATTTGTATTTGTCTTTATTTTATTAAGATCTCAGGTTTTTATTTTTTATAATAATAACTATCTTGTTTCTCAACACTTTAGCATACGATCCATATATAGGACGGGCTTACTGCTAGTTGTGTCTAAAATGCATTTCTCACAATATGTTTTTTTTATTTATACTATTTATTTGATTCGGTATCATCCAAACTGTAACCTAATGGTGAATGGCAAATGGAAATTATTGAGAATTTTACAAGTAGTAGTTTAAATATGGTTATTTTTACAAGGTTTCAAGTTTTTTAAGTGAATAATTTAAGATTGAGTGTGAGTAAAATGATTTGACATTGCAAAGTAATCAGCTCTAAAAACCTTTTTCATAGCTTATTAGAAACATTGTCTGGGTTTTTCTAATCGTGTATGTGTGTTTAAAGTGTTTTAAAGATTTTTACATTCATTATTATTTGGGAGAAGGTTCAAAACTATCCATGACAGACCAAAAGGTTTACAGGATATATAATAACTGTTTTATAATATTTTTATAGTAAATTTTCTTTGAATGTACATAAGAATGCAATGTTTTACACCTCTACTTATGAGGTTTTACCACCAGGTTTTGAAGTTCTTTGCAAGGTATAATAAAAGGGGATCGAAAGTATAAATAATAAAGTATATAATATTCTGTACTGTATATGGACTGTAACTTAGCATAGTAAATTTTATTCTTTCTTCAAAAATAAAAAATAGATAAATAAATAAAGCAATGGGCATTGATCTGGTTAGAAATAGTAAAAAACTCTGTTAGTTTCTATGGAAACAGGGTCTAAACAAATCCCTGCACTTTTTGCGATACACAAAACTTAGACATATCCATCTCAAAATGGAAAATAAATAAATGGTAATAATTAATATTCTACATTTTTTATCGATTCAATGTCCACCGAGCATGAAGTTTTTATCAGTTTCTTTATGCAGTTCATAAAATGTTTTGGGTATTGAGGTTTGCTGTAAAATGTTTTTTATTTATTTTGATGGAAGGTTCTTTTAACAAGAAAGAGTTTGTGGAACGCCGTACCGTATTGTGTCCTTGTGGTAAACCCATCAGAAGAAGTCTCTAAAGGACCTCTCAAAAACTTTGTTAAGATTTTCAAAGGAAACCATTACCTTCTCTTTACACTTCCGTTGATGTCAAAGGTTCTAATTTCAATACTAAATATATCATTTGTGCTAAGAGAGTTCACTAAATGAAGCCTGTGTGAATATATATTATTTTTCCTGTTTATTATTGTAACCTACATGTTTTTATTATTTTGAAGTCTCGTTTGAGTATATATTTAAGGGTTAACCCTTTAATCTTGCGTAAAAATATTTTACTCTAGTTTTAGTTTAAGATACGTATTTTAGTTATTTGAAAAGTTGCATCAAACATAAATGAAACAAAAGAAACAATAAGGTTTTCCGTCACAGAACACCCTACTTATCTTCAAAGATTTTTTAATTTGTTATGGCTATTTTTGAAATATTTAATGAATTTTAGACACGTTATGTTGTTGTAACGTAAATAAACATAATTAAACGTTATTTTGCACTAAGTTAATCAAATTAGTTATCAAGATCGCTCATCACTGGAAGTGAAGGACACATCCTTTTATTAATAAATGGTCGATACACTTGCGATAATTGAACTTATCCGTTTTCTTAACTTAAAGAATACACTCAAAAACATAATTAAATTAATATACATTTATTTGCCCATGAAATGTTCATACTCCCCCCACGTTTTAAAATTCAAAATTCGTTATACATTATTTATTGACACGATAACACACGCAATTATTTTTTTTTTTTTTTTTTTTTTTCTTGGACGAGTTCGTTGATGAAAATTACTTTCAAAATATTTAATATAAAAAAAATCTAGTTTTTAAATTTAAAAACACAAAATTTTTTTTTTTTCTTTAAAAAAAAAATACACAAAAACACAAAATTTAAATTAAAAAAAATACATAAATAAATAAATTTAATATATTAATTTTAGGCATAAAATAATTAAAATTTTTTATTAAAACAAAAAACACAAAAAAAATTATTGTAATTATAAAAAATAAATTATAAATAAATTTTAATTAAAAATTATAAAATTTATAAATGTAACAATATACAATTTACATAATACAAATTCTAAACTATTAATTATAATTATTTATAATTTCTTAAACTTATTTATAAAATAATCTTCTGATTATATTAATTTTATAAAACTTCGATTTCTTATCATTTAAAAAATTACAATAAAATATATAACATAAAATAAATAATTATAATTAAAAAAAGAATTACAAATATGTAAATTATATATAAATTAATAAAAAAAAAATTATAAATTTAAAAAAATAAAATCCAAAATATAATATCACAAACAAATCTATATTATCTCAATAAACAATAATTAAACACCAACATAAATACCAAAAATCTAACAAAATTTTTGTTAATTTTATACCTATTTTATAATTACGTTTAATAATTACGTATTAAAAAATTAGCAAATAAAAAAAAATTGCTTATTTTTGATAGTTAAATATAATAATGCATTATTCATAACTATTATCTCATTCCAAACAAAAACATATATCTTAAAATTGAATATTATATAAACTTTAAAATACGAAAAAATTTATAATTATTAAAAATAAATTAGTAAAAAATACTGTATTAGAAACGTATATTTGTTATAATAATTAACTTATTTTGAACAAATATCACCGCGTTAAGGTGTTTGATTACTGTTATGCATATTACTAACTATTTAATAGTAAGTATTTTGGTGTTTCAATTGTTTAAAAAGAGTTTATCCCACTTGACTTAACAAGATAAATATTTTCATGAATAGACTATTACTTCTTAGAGTTCGTGGTAAACGTGAGGGTTTTGCTCACGGCTTTACAAGATGGTTGATGTGGTTTTACCCTCCTAGAGCAAGGATATAACTACCCTTAGGCTACCTCGATCCTAAGATCTTTTGTAGCACACTAGTTGTTGTCCCACAACTCTAGTACCTTGACGAAACCTATAAGTTTTGTGACGCTCAGTTGTTTGAATTCTTCGGGGTCCACAAAGATCCGACCAAAGAATTTCAGCCTTTTCTGGCTCAGAGCCGAACATTCAAGCCAGATGTGAATAACAGAAGCAGTCCTCTCCTCGAGAATCTGCAGGAGTCCAATGTTCATGAGGTGTTTTCTCAGTGGGCCATGTATTGTCAGTATCACCCACCAATAAGCTGATGTCTCCTTTAGAGAGCTTGAGTAGCTCCTTCCACTCCTCTCTGTATGGTTCAATCAGCGATTTTTACTGTCGAAGGCCCAGAAGGGACTCCCACGCCTCTTTCATCGTGACCTTCTCCCAGTTTCGAAGCTTGTCCAGATCCTGGCAAATAGAAACTGGACAAAATAGTTCGGGCTCTACAAGTATAGACATTGATCCCTTTCTGGGTTATACCGTCGGAATTTTTACTACCTTCGTCTCCTATGTGTTCCGGGACCCTAGCAAGCCAGCTATACACAGTCCCAAGTTCCTTGAGAGAGCCCTTGAAGCTGTGTACAGCCTTGAATGTCACTTCACTGCTTTAAGAGCAGCTGTCAGACAGAATTCCTTAAGTGTTCTGGCACAGCCTTCAATCGCCAGGATTTTCGACTGAAACACGGTCTCAGCGGCGCCCAGTACCTGGGTGATATGTGCCCTTGCACCATACACTCCAAGCCCCGAACATTCATCAATACGTGAACCATCAGTGTAGTAAGCCAGAGCTGAGTCTCCAGATTTTATCTACATCCCACGTAGTCCACTTGGTAGGGAATGTTTAGGTCAAGGACTTTCACCATTAAATCCGGGATAGTCCGCTCCATCCCCAAGTCTGGTAGTTCACTCAGGATAGACGCATCATCCGTGGGAAGGATTTTATTCCTACTCATGGTCTTCAAGATGTAATAGCCACTCTTCTTTCAATTTCCATTCCCAATGAAGGAAGTTCGAGGATCCCTCCATTGCCGCCGTGGAACAGGAATTGATTGGTCCATATATCACTGCACAGGCAAGCCTTTTCAGATGCTGGAGCTTTTTCGTAGTTATGTTACCTATGGCCACCAAATGAGGGATGCATAAGTCACTATACTACAAAAAACATTTCTAATTTCGTACTTTAATATAAATATGGCACAAGTTAGCGGGAAATATATTTTATAATCCTAGTGAACCCCCCCTTGACACCATAAGCTATCTATAAAATAAATCATAAACACATGTATTTTATGTAACTCAAAATTTAACTACCTATGGAAAATATCATAGCTTTTACTTGAAAGGTACCTAACAAAATACTATATTTCGTCACCAGAAGATAAAGTGTTACTGATTTGTCTGAGGTCAAGTTTAATGCCCTAGACGCTGTTCCAGATTGATTGATTATTTTCTTATGATTTATTTATGAACTACATCAGCTGATTTATTTTTCGTTGCCGGACGGAAAATAGTGTTTTTGCCTAACAGCACGTACGGAAAACAGCTGTTTCCAAGCAGTATGAGATTTTATATATTTTTTTTACATTTTTTAGCAAATCTCCCATAAGGAAGAAGCTATTACCGTAGGTCTCATGGCAAGACCTAAGCCCGGAACCATGTTTGTTTTGAGGTGCCTAGAGGCCAAAAAACAATATTCGTTAAAAATTATATATGTATCTGTGGACATGATAACTCTCGCAAAAATGGCCCGATCGAGATCAAATTTTTTGGATACGTGTATTTTTACATTTACTCGGACTAGTTCGTAATCTGGACACATCGGTTTATCAGAAAGGGTATTTCGGGGGGTTTGCATCCAAAAATTAGGGTTTTTGTGTTTTTCACATAAAGTTTAAAACATTTTAAATTTTTTCTTTGATCATTAGAATCAGCTAAAAAACTACAAAATTTAGTTCTTTAGAGTTTCTCTATATCCAACGGTTACCGAGATATAGAAAAATCTAAACACAGTACGTTGTATTTTGAGGCTCCAATGTTATATCATATGGAGGATAAGAAGTGTATTTCACTTAATAATCTATATTTTTAGTGAAAAAATTGGCTTCATGTGGTTGAAATACAAGTATTTATGCTAAAAAACATAATTTATGTGTTTATCATCGCAGCTAACCTGCATACTCTTTTCTAACGTTATTCATATAGGGAATAGGCAAACTCCTTTCCCTCACACCAGAAAACCTGCATACTCTTTTCCATGTTAATTTTATAGAAAATAGACAAATAATTCTCACGTTTATCGACTGATATTGATAAAACTTGTCATCATTGCTTTGGAAATTTTCTGAGTACGCAGGTCTGCTGCGACGGGAGTATCTATACTTTATTGCCTTTTTTACCTTTCATTAGAAACATCCGGTCATAATGTACTCTATTTCTTATTAAAATACTCGTACCTACTTTTTAAGCGTATTTTAAACATTAAGAGAAAATATCAAAGTGTCGAGTAAGCTATATAGTTCCGGAAACACATTAAAGCTTGATTCGAGAAATTTATATGAGATGAAAATTGAAACTGTGATCGTTCCTACATCGTATCCACGCGAACCACTGTGCTTGACACGCTACCGTGTGATGTTAGTGTTTGATTTAATTGTGCAATTACATTCGGAAACGAAAATGTCACCTCCAAAACTACCATTTGTAGTTCACCACTTTGAATTGCATTCGCTTCAATTCAAACACCAATTTACTGTAAAATATTTTATTTATTTAATTTGTTAATAATTTGTTCCAATGTCTCCTTATAACCATATAAAAATATGTCTTAAAAGAAATTTTGGTGTCTTGAAAACTTCATTCTGCTATTTCAATAGTTCCCATACAAGTCATGTGTGAAGCCTGTATTCAAACTAAACCTACCATACGTAAATATCAATTCAAATACTTCGTCATTATCTAGTATTTACATTAGATATTAAAAAGGGCAATTCTCAAGATTTTTTGACGGTATGAAAAAAACGTTACTACTTATGAAATGTCACATACTTTCTCCTTTAAGTCACATAAATATGAACACTTTTAATGAAGCTATCATACTCTAACGTTCATCAGAATACAGTTTTTAAATATTTTTTTATTAATTGGGTGATTATCCAATTTCTTAAACTAACAACAAGAGAAAACAAGTTAAATTAATTGTTAGACATTGTTTGGGGCGTTATCAATCCCGCACGGTAACACATTTTTAGAGATTTTTGTTGGGTTTTGATGTTACACTGTATACAAAGTTTCATGGAATACAGCTGAAAATAAGTAAGAAATTAATTTTTAATATTCCCCATAAGAATAACATTGGGCGCTCTCAGACAACGTACTACGTGGACATGGCCATTGAATTTAACATTTCTCTGGAACCACTACTCGTACACTAAAACTAGTTTGATTAAAAAAACTAGTTTGTTTGGTTTTAAAGCCGGTTTTAGTGGTGATTGTCAAATTATTTTATAAAATTTCTAATTGCCAAAAAATAAATGTAAATGTAAAAATAAAATGTTTAGAACCTTAATTTAAACCATGAAACTTTATTGAAAATATGTATTTTTCATATATTTCACAAGGGAAAAAAATTATCTGAAAATATAGCAAATGTGCCCCGTGATTCGAATTTCATAAAATCAGACGATCAGTATGGTCTCGGGGTTCAAGTCAAATTCAAACATTTTGACGAAAACAATACTTTCTCCATATTCTATATATAAGGGGAGAAAGTAAATTTACTCAATCATAAAAACCTTTAAATTATGTTTGATATCCGAGGGAATCAGTATTATTATTATTTGTTTAAATTGTCTAATTTCATTCAGTAAATAACCAAATTACTCGACTTACCCAAGTGGGCATAGTTTGGCACATCGTTGGATAAGTTATTAACTAGTTGAATGAATAAATATATATTACGATTCCACATTGTTCAATCAATATCACATTATATCTAGGGAATCATTTAACCTGGTTCAGCAACTGGTTCGGCAGACGATCTTGGTATCTGGGAGACACATACCTTGATCCAGCATAGCTTCCATCATTAATTGAAACAATCTATCCGTCTAATTTCCGCTTATCCTGTTCAGCTAATTAATTTAAATGAATACTCACGGAGCCTATCTCAGTCCATGAATACAGAATATAATTTGGAGGTTGATAATTCAAATAGTCCATGTTAAGCATAGGTCCCGTAAGGTAGCAACATTACATAAAAATACACCTGCATTAAATACCTTACACAAGTCTGCTAACCTATAAGTAACTAATCGATTTTTAGTTTCCCATATATTGAATTAATAAGTGGGTCTAAATCTGGTAAAACTAAAAATATTTATAACATATGAGTATTTTAATGTACTACATATAATATTTAAAACTATTTTAATTGAACCAATATCAAGTGTTTAGGAAATAAAATGATTACGTATTTAAATTTATTGGTATAAGATGTTGAATGATTTCTTATATTGACGTTTTCGTAGTAAAAAGTCCAAATAAACAAAAGCGTTCCACTGGTCAAATTCTGAGCTCTAATTGGCTAGATAAATCTCGTTGGATGTTAGGCACGTCAGCCAATCGCTAGCTTCTCTTTTAATCCCTAAATAATTAAAAAAGACTCACTATCGCTACAACGGAAAACCGTTTAACATGAGAGTTTCTTCAGTCTATATTTCCTAAACAGGAATTTAATTGTTTTGGATTAGTAGTATTTAAAAGGTGAAATTTATTTTTGAAAACAAAATACCCCTGTAGCAGCAAACCTACACTCTAAACAAATTTTAATTGACTTGGGAATTAATTTTTAAATAAGTTAAGTTTGAAAAAAAATCAATATACTTACTCTGTATAAGAATAACATGGAAAGAGATTAAGTTAGTTTGCTGCAACGAGGAACAATATTTTTCAACATAAAGTAGTAAACCTTAACTATTAAGTAGCATCACAGGGGGGGGGCAGAAATTAGATTTATCAGTATGCATTATTAGAATTTAACTGTATGGAGCTCAATACAAAGTTTTATCACGCTATTTTGAAAAATAACGCAGAAATCAATTTGTTAAAGACATAATAATTGTATATACAATTTTTCAAGATAAATAAATAGTAAAAAAAGAAGATCCTTAATAAATATTGCTCACGGAAAACCAACGTTTTATAGTATGTTAAATTATTCCTATGACAATGATGATTTTTTCAATTGGTAGAGCCATTATGATATTTTGATAAAAATCTAACTTAAAAATTCTGCTGAGGTTTTTTATTCCTTTGTTAATACTTTATCATAATGTCTTGCTTCCATACACTGTGCCTTCAACCAGTATAAAGGACGCGCTTTAAAAAATGGGATTTTCAATTTATTTGCGTATAATTTTTCATTTTATCATTGGAGTCAGATAAAAAAACACACAATTTAGTATTTTGAATAATGGACTCTAGGTCGATTGGTTACTGGGATATTCAAAATTGTAAACACAGTATGTTGTCTAATGTAAATCTTATGGAGGATAACTAAAAATCAATAACTAACTTATTTACTTAAATATTCTTCAAACATTTTGTATACAAGTTCATCCAGTTAGGTTTTATCATTGAATCCATAAAACCCCCAAATTTAATGTTTCTTACGGCAGCAAACCTACGTACTCATTGCCCATGTAATTCTTATGGAGAATAGATAAATTGGTTTGACTCGCTTAATTATCGATATAATTTGGAAAAAATTTGTATGTGTTTTCCTTAGTTAACAGTCTGTACATACATCATGTAAAATAACCCTTCTTTCAGCAAATCTGCATACTCAGTTCTATTTGATAACTACAGTATAATAGGAATAATATAAATTGTATGAAATTCATTCTACTCACGCCAGCGTGCTGAGTGCTATCTCGTTTTTACGGTTTATATTGTTAGAAGGTTCTAAAGTTTGCCGCTAGGGTCGCGTCGGTTCTTGTTTGAATGTCAACAGAACTCAGCTACAAGCAGCTGCGACACTGACTCCGCCACAGGCTACTTAGTCTAACTTACAAGCCTTTGACAAACCTTTCAAGAATATCGGATGTCGCTTGGTCGAAACTCTGGTTATCTTCAGTGAAAGATGCAATATTAAACAATTTTTCAGTTAGGATTACTTAAAAGATAAAAATCGTTTTAATAGACTGTGAAATTATACCCTAATAGTAAAACGGGTTGAAACGTCACTGCATTATAACACTTCTACAAATGAGACGTGATTCCATGCGGCGGACTTGTCACGGCTCAATAAATTACATGTAAACCTCCATTTTGGGGTATAACATCCTCTTCGGATGGACCGAATTGCCTAGTTTCAAACATTCATTAGACGTTGATTTTGTTTAGATGTTTTTATTTAATATCGTTTGTGTCTCCACGCAATCAAATAGTTTATGTCCTCAGGCGGACCTCCGAACGTAATCAACCCTTTATTAAGGAAGTCTTCGACCTTATTATTACGTGGTTTACAACACAGTAAAATTTTGAAACATGCGCGGCAGATTTCATATCTTCGACCGGAAGTTGTAATAAATGTTGCAGAAGATTGGGTTGAGTTTGTAGGTGCTTTGTTTTATACATCCGTACAGAAATCATAAACCAAAATATTTTAGTATAATCGTTCAATATTTAACGAATAGCTACAGTTTTTCATACATACAAGTTTACACATTTTATGTAAAGCGATCCCAAAACAAATCACAATCTTGTACTAGGATCATATCAATCTTAGTCAGTAACGAAACTATAAGATGTACCGGTTTCGTAAAAAAAATATATATATACCCTTGTACCCTTTGTACCTGAGGGTACAAATATCTCACCACAATCATCATCTTACACTCATTTCTCATTCATATTTTGCTTATGCAACCTTACCTCAGTTCGTCACCAATTTTAGTAAAAAATGTTAAAGTAATTGGAAATTTAAGAAAGGAAATCATTATTGACAAAGGTAATAAGAGATTGAGGCTGCCGTGGATGTATGTGATGTGGGTAGCTGTGTGTTTAATATAATCTAGAATCGTCAATTAATCAATTAAACAAAAACCGTATTAAACATTAGTAGTAACTGGTATTGGTGGCTGTGGTGGTGTTACCAATAGTAAGCTTATCTTTGTGACTTACTAACAAAGCATTATATTCATTGTTCAGCGCAATGCTATTAAACGTTTTATGTTCATACACATTGATGGCCAATTTTATGTTGCGTAAAACGGGTCTGGACTGGATAGTGACAATATGGCATCTGCTATAATCTTTTATCATGATAACACATACTCTAGTGCATTGTGGATGTCATAAGAGTCCTAACGCATATTCTGCTATGCCACAACGAAACTAACCCCAGGAGGGAGTGAATACCCTCCACGCCATAGTACCGTCACTTTTTAAGGAGGGAACGGTGTTAAGCCGAGAACAAATGCCTTCACAATGCGGAGGTCACAACTACCACCATTCCTGGGTAAAAGAATTTGTGCCTAAACCCCCAAAGGAAATTTAAGAAAGGAATTTAACCTTCTTTGGACCCCCAAATCAGTTTAGCCGTTTTGAGATACCTTGTCACCAACTAATGAAGGTCACACGTTCGAGGCATACGAATGAACGTCCAGTTGGAGGTTCTAGAGAAACGGCTTGCAGGTACCTCCGGAACCCTTGAGCCCTTCTGGAACCTAAAGCGGGCTCCTACGGGGACCTATAGAGGGACAGGTGGTGCCGCAACACACAAATTAGAGACTTTCCAGCCGCAGAATCCTACCCCGGGCAAATCCATTCACTATATCTTCTTTTGTCCTTAACTTTCCCATAGCTATTTCTAAATTCCTATCTATACTGCTCTTACTTCCTCTACCCAATAATTTATTTACATTTTGCCAAACGTTTCTAGTTTCTGCCTTATTCCTCTCGAAATATTGTCAGTGATTATTCTTCTTCTTTTGCCTTATTCTGTTTGTTACCTTGTTTCTTAACTCTCAATACAGCTCCCTATATCTAATATTAGAGGAGCCCCCTTTCCATAGTTTAAATACTATGTCTCTCTCTCACTTTAATGTCCTGTACTAATTCATCTGTTTTCCATATTTTTCTCCTTTTCATATTCTTTTTATCTAACATACTTAGCTCCGAATGCCCCCTACCTCTTTTTGTTACTAGTGTTGTGCATTCTTGATTTCTTTGAAATTTCTCAATAAGGGTGTTGAATCCCAAATTTACATTTTTGTAATCATACAGTACCCAGGTTTCACTCACAAGTTTTTCTCTTACTTTATACTCATTTAATTTCTTATATTGTCCTACCTCTGTGCAATTTACCCCTCCTTCTTTTAATTAAATTGTATTTCAACTGTAATTTGATAAAGATCCGAGATTTTTGTTTTGACCAAACCAGAGTAAATGCCTTCAATATGTCTGTTCAACCTATAGTAAATATGGCCAATAAAGGATCTCACCAACATATCTAAACTTATTTCTTCCCTTGTGAAATCCCTAATACCCCTTTCTAATCCCCAAGTGGCAAGTATAATCTCATAGTTCTGGACATGGGCATTGTTTCTATCCTCCAAATTTATATTAGTCGCCTATGGACATGAGACAATTATATCCATTGAGCGCACTTAATGTTTTTTCAAGTTCCATTATAGAATGGGAAATCCGATAGAGGAGGGGAATTGTTAACTTAAATTAGAAAATGTTAACGAAACAATATGCTAATTATTTCTCTATTACACTATGTTTATGGGGAGAAAGTAAAAACTGTATAACATTGTTAAATAGTTGCCAAGTAACAAAAGAGTATTTTAAATTTCGTGAATAAATGTACAAGACCTATTATTTTATACTTGAAGAAGATATCTACTATGCCGTGAGTTATACAATATACCTGTATTTCCAGAAGATAAATAGTAAATATAGTTATACGCTTCAAAGGATAGTGCTCAGAATATTGGATTCGAAATTTAATTTTTAATGGATCTTATATCCCATGGTTTTAAGAATACTACTTATAAACTGTTCATGAGCATCAATGATCAACAATTAATGTAATATTTACATACACTTTGTAACAAAATCCAGTTATCAAGGTAGAACTCAGTGAATAACCAATATCAAACTTCTTTCTCTAAGCAGGAGATATTAGCAGAATGGTTAAAAACTATTTTACAAAAAGTGTTTTATAAATTTAACCCTAGAAATGGCAAAGTCGTAATTTACGACGCATTTACATATTCAATAAGAATTGGCAGGTGGAGGCATCTGTCGTGAGTTTAGTGAACTTGTTAGACTCTAGCAGCTACGTGGCCGTGTTGCCATCTGGGGGCAAACAACAAAACTGCTCTCGTAGTACACTAGCCACTAGCCTGCCACCGGGCAGGTCTTATAACCATGTAAGCGCTTTCAACTCCTATGCACTGGTGGCCTAACCGGCTAAAGGGCTGCGCTGACGAGCGTAACGTTCTAGCCATTCGGAAGTGCTAGGGTTCGAATCCCGACCATGAGCAATCCCAATTTGGCTTGCAAATGTGTGGTATAGCGGAGTGGAGGGAGTAAAAAAATGTATGCAACTTGGTTCAAAACAAAAAATTGATTTAGAGTTATCATATGATGCTTTTGTAGTTAATATATGAGCTGTTTCATTATGTATAATGTGTAATGAATTTCATTCCTCTAAGTATTCTTATTTCCTTACTAATCTTTGATAAATTTAATGCAGTATATTTCAGAAAATGCCTAGAATCATTATAGGATAGACTCCATGCTGTGTAATTGCACAGGAATATTCACCGATTACAAAGTAGAGGAAGATATAATTAAATATACAAGTTTAGTTTCGAAAATCTACTTAATGTAAATGTAAAGATTAAGTACATATTTACTTAATGTGATTTTTGTAAAACAATGTAAGAAATTCCAAACTCAAAATTCCATAGTTTACGTAATTAGTGTCTCATACAGTACTTCCAAGGAACCCTCTCCATGTCTTCAAGTAAGTTCCTTTCGTATTTTTTTAAATTTATTGATAAGTTTGATTTTACTTTAAAAAACAGCAGCATGTTTTAATTTACCAAAGAGTCTGTTATTGAATTACATAACGTAAAAATGGAGTCAAGAATAGTTTTTATTCTTGGTTGACTTGATGTTTTTTGACAATATTTGGAAATGAGTAATTTTATTTAAAATATTTTCCTATAAATAGACATGGAAAATGCAATTTTAATCATTTTCAATATATAAAATTATGATTCTTTTTCATGAATAGATTACGTAAACATGATATTCCTGCTATATTAATAAAAGTAAAGGTTTAATAGTAAACTCTCCTCAATTTTCTTCTTGACAAAGCTTAATTCTAAAGTGTTTGTTAGCAAGTGTATAATTAACTACCACAGTTTGTCACTTTACTCAGCCATTATACGAGTACACTGTTGTCATTAGTGAGTCAACATCTAGGCTTAAATAGTTGAACAATATATATTTGGAGCTATCATAAGAACATTAGGGTTTGGGTTGATTTCCTAAAAAGCATTTATGTGATTTCACTCCTTGATTTGATTAAAATTCCTCTGGCGTAGATACAAGCAAAAAACAGTAATTCTTATAAGTTTGTTTGTTTTTCTTTTGTTGCAGATATCCTTTTAAGAAGAAGTTACATCCATCATCTGAATTAAAAAATAAAAATAAAACTTAAAAAATAAAACTTTAATTGGCAGGCTTAAATAACTGGTTACACTTTCTAATCCCCACACCAAGGTGGCTCAAAAGTTCATTCACTATCACTAAATTCATAAAATCTATAACCTTATACTATTCTCTAAAATAAAATTCGTTATTCCATAGTAATTTTCATATTTAATTCTGGTTGTTCTCCCAATCCCCAAAATTTCAGGCCACCTTGTCCCTTAACCAACCCTACGACACTACATATAAACCTACACCTCAGAAGTCCAAGTATAGTATGTTCACTCTTCGTGAGTGGACCGAACCCTTCTAGGTGTCAGATGAGGCAACTCACATACTACACTCTCCACCTGGATATCCAACCATCACTTCCAGACTTCGCCCAAGACCAGACTCCTCTCTGGGACCATCCTCAGCTCCTATCTACCCTTCCCATCGTAGTGCTCACCAAGGGAGAACAACAACCAGCTCACTAGGCCAATTTTCGCTCCAGAGAGGATTTCTTACACTATCAGGTGTGTTCAAAATAAATTTACCTAACTATGGTTTCTTTATATTTAGACTTTGTGCGTCCAAGAAAAATGTAAGTACTTTGATGTGGTATGAGTTTGGAATTTGTTACATTGTGTTTATAAATATTTGCCTCAATTTAATTTTACAGTATAACTCAGTAAACATGACGCATAGATTACATAAATATTAAAACTAGATACAAAGAATGCTTTTCCGCATTCTAACCCCAGTAGTTTATATTATACATATGTATACTTGTATACTCACAAATAATTTGGAGTTGATTCAGAAAAAATAAAGATTTCGACCATGTTTTATAATAAACTACTTTTATTATAATATTACAAATAATAAGCGAAATATCACTCTTAACTTTTTCCTATTAAAATTAGCATTGAAGCTCCAAATGACGACATAATGTGTTTACTAGTTTCTATATCTCAGTAAGCCTTGTCATAAAACAAGGATTCTAAATACTAAATATTTTTAACTAAGTCCTAATTTTTTAATTTTTTTATATTCTTAAAAGCAAAACTATAAACTATGTAATATAAAATCTCTAAACATCTATTTTAATGTAAAAACATTCTCCCTAAAAGTGCAGTTGTCACCGTCCGATTATTTTCCAAATGAAGTTGTCGAAGCTATTATATAAAGGAACAGCTCTGCCAAATTGTGTTAAAATCAGATAAAATATCTGCCTGTTTTCGTCTAAACACATTTATATATTTGGAATTAACCATCAGAACTTGTTCAGGGGGGTCGAGTTATGAACTTCTAACATGGCTTAAGTAAGAACATGAAGGTTATATGAATGACTCACTTATCAAAAGAAATTTTTATTGACTGACATATGCAATTAAATAACAGTTGGCCTATATCAATCCGCTTAAAGTTAGATTCTCATTAATAATGGGCAAAGTTTCTGAGGCTTGGTTTAATTTAAGTTTTAGATTTGCGGCGAGTTTCCATTCGTACTGTAACAGGCCTATAACATATATAGGAATTATGTTCTGAAACATTAATATCTGTAATTTAACAAAATTATTTAATTTAAAATTTGTTGATTATTAATTTAATTTGTGTTACACTTATTAAATTTAATGCATTAAATGAAAGCATAAAGCTGTAATCAAAATGACAAAATACATGCTTCTGATTGTCAAAAAATCACAATTTTATTGCTGTTCCAAAAAGTAAATACCTTTACCTTCTATAGTTTTCCGAAAGAAAATTTAAATCAGTTTTAGATTTTTGCTTAGAAATTATGAAGGTACTGTACTATAATTGATCATATTTATAGTCAGTAAAATGCATGCTGAATATTTTCTAACTGTATTCTTCCTCGTGTCAGCAAACCTACTTACTCATTTACAATATTATTCTAACGGAGAATAGGCAAATTTACATAACTTCCTTATAATTTGTCATATTGTGATAAAAACGTTTATTAATATAACTTGGTATGCATCTCAATATTGTCTAAACCAACTCAAAATGATTCACGCGCCTATATAAAAGTATATATTTATATGAAACTTATATGAATATCATACCCAGTATCCGGTATATTATACCATACTCGGTTTAATATCCTAGCTAAGGTGCCTCAAATAAATTGACTGTGGACAATCGACCGCGACAGAATGGTGAAGTAGAAACATTTCTTACTCAATTGGCCCAAAAGAACAATGTAAAATTAATAGTCTTAACCATTTCTGGATGGAGAGTGTAAAATGAGGATCAGGTAACAATAACAGAGAGAGGGGAATTTCACGTCAGCGTATTGCGTGTGATCTATTTCAAATATAAAATACATTCTTGTAGGCAATGATTTAGATTAGTTTCATGTTAATATTTGATGTCATATATTGTGATTTTTTATAATTAAATTAGATTATTGTAATATCAAAATACGTTTGAATTTGATTTAAACAATTCAAATGAAACTTCCTACGGCTTAGGCTATTACAGTCTTAATATGTATTGATTAATGTACATATATAAATATTTTTGTATAAATCAATATATAAAGATGTGTAAAATATATAAAAGATTTTTAATAACACAAAGATAAACTAAAAACGTAGCAATTGTCGATTCTACCTAGTCAAAAGTGTATACTTCCCAAATAAATTTGTGGAGGATAAATTTTGTAAAATGCAGTTGAAACGTATTAGAAAAGCCACACATTTTTATTAATGTGGAATGTTTTATTATTGTGTGAAGTATTATTGTGGAGCAATTAGTTAGACCTTTCTGTACCTGAATCTTATTCTGTTCAATAACAATTGGCAGCGTATCAAATCTTTCGTGATTTCTGAGTAGGAATATTTGGCTCGTGTTCCTTCTTGTCTGGTGTTAATGGTGGACTCTCTCTGCGGCCTTCAAGCACAGTAACCGATGGTTCTGAATTTCTGAATTTCCATTAAACAGTTCATCAACACAGAACTCACAAATGTATTACATAAATTAGGTTTACTTTAAAAACTATTAGTGAAATCAACAAATTTAGATGTCAAATCTGACAAGAAATAAAAGTAGTATTATGTTAAAAATGAATTTTTGAGTTAATAACAAGTAACACAAGATAGTATAGAGTGGAGAATAAGACAAACCAGATGAAAAGGAAAATTTACAAAGGTTCATTGTCAAGGAAATATGAAATAGGAGTTTGAGGTAGACACATCAGCTTATAAGAAGTGAAGAATGTAAACTGTAAATACTGTATGAAGAAAACTCTAAAGGAAAGAAGAAGTTGAAGAACCGGATGTTGAAACCACGTGAAGCAGGACATGAGACGCTTGGTGTTTCGTCATATTCATTTTTTATTCCTCTTTGTTACCATACTCTTCACATACATCTGATAATTCATTGTTGTAATTCATTCATCGTTCATCACTTCCCGCATCAGTATCGTTATATTTTCTCTTCCATAATAAATATATGTTTAAACCCACAAAGGTCCTCCGTTTGTTATTTTTTTATTTAATTAACATTCACGCAACACTTGGGTAATACGGAAGAAGAGGAAGACTAACTACAGGGACAAGTGGTAGATGTAGGCTAGGTCTGAGACCAAGTTCCTACTACGAATAATACAGATAGTCATATCTGGAAATATTAATTTGGAAATTGTAAGTAGATTGTAACTCGTTTTCTTTTTCGACATACAGACTATACATTCTGTACAGTTTTTATACGGGTTGCATGCACGTCTATCGATCACCATTTTCCATCCGTGGACGCGCCTGACGGACAATTATTAATTCATGCTACTCCCGACGTTTTGCAAATTTTATGCTAGAATACATCTTAGTGCATTTCCTACAGAAATAAAGCTTTTACCTTGATCCACAACGTAAAGCCTAGGCTGGGAACTATATACAGGTTCTCCCGAACCTCTGAAACGTTTAAATGGAAATTGTTCCTTTGGTCGAGGCAAACATATTTTACGATATAAACAAGAGGTCTCCGGTGTCTACATCTGTCAGTCTGTATGTGTTTTTACCGACTATTTTAAAATTCAAGATTCATTTAAGATGTAAAATCCAATTTTTTATACTTGTGGATCTTGGATGTGGAATGGAAGGTTTAAAAGGCAAACAGACGTAATAATAGACACCGTGGACCATTTTTTTACTACGTAAAATATGTTTATCTCGATCAACGGAACAATTTTCAATTAAATGTTCCAGAGAGTTCCGGAACATTCTGTATATATAGCGTTCTATAATCAGGTGAAGGGATTCTCATGAGAACAATCCTTAATATTCTTTTCACATATTATTCATAGGGAGAATATGGAAAGATATAGCTTCATTATGTGGTTTAATCTATCATTAAGTAATTCCTAAACCAATTAAAATTCGCTTAGTATGCTGGTCTACTTTTACAAGGGTATTTTACTTTGAGGTTAATTCTTATTTTTGTATTTTTCCAGTATAAAAATCACACTTTTGGCTTCTTTCGTAAAAGTTACAAAAGTTTACGTTCATTACTTTAAAAAGTCTGTTAAACCATGTTAAATATTTATATTTTTCTGGAAACATTGGGCATATTCTAATTTAAGGATAAATCTGAATAAATTTTAGCAGACAAAAACTACTGTCAGTTTCAAAGACCTTTGGCGTCATTTGGGATCGGCCAGTTCATATACAGATAATGAGTTGTCTTATTCGCCGCCTGGACTGGGACAGTGGCGTGTCCTATAATCCAGCTACTTGTAGGTCTTGGATAATGGATGGTTATAAGTGATGACCGGAGGTTGCGGTATTCCCTCGTGTGGATTAACGTCCGCACTATTGAGTACTACGTTCACCCCAGAGGCCATCCTCATAACTAGACCAGTTCGTAATTCAGGCAAAACTTTGGTTAAACTGTAGCTACCTTGTTAATGGCAAATTAATTGTACCTTGTTAATTGTCCTGTCTAAGTAACATGTCAGCCTTAGTAGCTAACAAGGCTGTAAGATCGCGCCACAATCATCTCACATTCATTTCTCATTCATACTTGGCTTAAAATACCTTCCTGGGCAGGTCTCCAATTCATTAAAAAGTAAAGTGATGTTCTCCTAATTATATCTAATCAACATCTCTACAGATTCAGATTATTTTCCGCCCATTGATTGGAGGATCATGTAATTAGCAATAGCTTCTAGTGCTTTATGGTTGTATTTAAGTTCTTTGTTTAGTTTTTGAAGCAGTAATTTTATATATTACAGTATGAAAAATCACTATCAAAATATAGCTTGTACGTTATACTCCGACAGCCACAGGAACTTGTCCTGAACTAACACTGGAGCTAAAAGCTTATTCATGAGATTCTGAAGCCCTCCTGCTAAACTCGGAAACTCTACCATTTTGAAATTTCAGATCGAGGAACTAAGATGGGCGAGGCATATAAAACTTCATAAATACTGTATCCTCCTTACAGAGTACAGCTACTGGTAAAATCAGTTACATTAGTAACACTTAACTAATAAGATGGTTATATTTATGTATGTATTTCAATTAATATCACTCTAATATGCATTTGTTCTTGTCATGGATATGTTTTAGATCAAGTGGGAGGTGTTAGCAATTTGCACGATCAAAATTTGTAAGAGACGTAATTTGGTTCGTGACGTCATAGTTTTGGTATAAGAACAGCTGTTTAGATTAACTTAAAACATTACCTTTAGACATATGAAGAGCCAACAAAAAAAACGGGATTCATCCATTTTTATTAATTTTTTATGACATTGTTTTTAAACTTTAATAGTGTACTTTTTTCTGGATTTTCACAGTAACAGAAATACAGTAATGTCAATAATTCACAAATATTATAAATAATACAAATATAATCGTTTTAGGAATTCAAGTTTATTATAAAAGGCACGGTTTAATTTTTTGTACAGTGAAGTTCAACAAATACACGGGAAAATAAGTGCTTTGTCCTTAAGGATATAGAAAAATGTGCTTTGTCCAATAACTTAAGCTTATCTGTAGCCAATCAAAGTTCATAAAGCAATACATCAATACCATTAATATTTAAATAATTACTGTCGACTATATAAAAAAAAGTATCTTTACATCCCCAAAAAACATATACTGAGTTAATATTCTAATTAATCCGTAAAATTATGAACAAAATAGGCATATTATTAATTATTATTATTACTATTATAGCTTATTAATTAATCTAATTTTAAATTAAACTATTAATAATATACAACTAAATGTATAATAACATAACCTTAAAATACATGTGTGACCAACTCACTTTACAGCTGCAGCTAAACTGAGTCTGTAAACAACACAGACAGAAAACAATTTGACAAACCACGTATTTGACATGGATATGTCTTATCTCTGGGGGGGGTGTTGGCAATTTGTAAGATGAAAATTTGTAACAGGTTTCCATCGAAACTACTAGAGCTATTGTATTGCATTTATTAATATATAAGAATGAACAGCTGTTTAGAAGAACTGAAAACATTCCCTTTAGACATATCCATGATCTAACCTATTTCCCACATTGAAGTAAATACAAACATTTTCTCCTGGTTTATGGACAAGTCTCGTTTTTCCCATTTATAGTGATTTTTATTTTTGCTTAATTTAGTGGTCGAGGCACACTAACGCCCCTGTTCATCAATTAGTTAAATAAAAGACAGCTGTAGCTCCCTGAACATAACATTACCTAAAAATGATTTTGGACAAATCCCGTTTTTCCCGTGGGCTCGTCATATCCAATATCTAACCTATTTCACTCAGAAAATTAAATAAAACATTTTTACAAACACATGAAAGAGAACATAAATAGTTGGAGTCAAAAATAGTTATGCTTTGTTGTAGTAAAGGGCTACAATAATTAATTATAACTTACCTTGAAGTTACAAAATGTCTGGATGGATATAAGATGCGATCTCATAACAAGTTTATCTGAATCTAACTTAAATCGTTCGTCACCGTAAAGTAAATTTACCTTCAAAGACAGACGACATTCAAACTACTGAACATGGAGAACAAAGGTATGAACTTACTCTGAAGAAAGACAAACACTGTACTTAGAGAAGACTGATTCTAGAAGGAGAGGGTTAAATGTAGCTTTTCGTTTTAAAGTGTTTTTGTTTTTACTTCCTTCCACCTATGCGATAAAAGGATTTTGGTAAAATAATTGAAGTTGAGAATCGGATATACCTGTTTCGGGGTTTTTGAATTTATGTCTGTCTGTGTTTACATGCGTGCGTCCGTGCTTGTGTCCGTGTGTGTGCGTGATTATGATAATGTGTACAGAGCCACAACCTACAACATTAGTCAGATTTAAATCATATTTTGGATATATATTCAAAACATATATATATCTACATCTATCAATCTACATCCATGGAGATGTATATCTGAAGAAATCTACAGTATCTCAAGGCGTTTTTATATTTGGTTTTGCACCCTTACCGCTGGAGAATTACAAATCTTAATTTATTCCTAGCGCCATAGATCGGCCCCATCTACTCGCATATAAAGGTAATAATATATTTATCAATGTCTTGTGCATTTAACAGCTTGAGAATAATTTTACTTTAAAATCTGAATTTCAGAGACGAATGGAACTGAAAGTGTATATCAAATAAAGGATATTCTTTAGTAAATATATTTCCTATCATTTCATATGAACTGTATTGTAGTTCAAATCGTGATTGGCCTAAACTTTTTCAGAAAAATGATGAAATTATAGCTTATTCTTAAAAACATATTAAGAATTACATTAGTATAATATTTAATTTTGAAACACGACCAGGATAGTGTGAAACTCTTTTACACTATTACGTCTAATAAACCTGTAAATATTTTGTTTTACAAATTTACTCTGTCATTATTGAAATTATGAATGTTACGTTTTGGTTGGTGAATTTAATAAGCCTCTAATTTATAAATGATAATTATTTAGATTAGATTAGATCATTGAAATGGCAACCATACTACAATGTAGGTATTTTAAGCCAAGTATGAATGAGGTTTGAGTGTAGGTTGGTTGTGGCGTGATATTGTAGTCTTGTTACTGACTAAGGCTGACATGTTCCTTAGACAGGACTGTTAATTAATAGCCCGACATTCGATGGCGACTAATAGACCTACAGTTTAACGTGGAATCCGAACCATGGCCTCTGAATTACGAATTGGTCTAATTATGAGGATAGTCTTTGCGGATTAACGCAGTATTCAATAGTGCGGACGTGAATCCACACAAGAGAACACTACATCCACCGACCATCTCTCACAGCTATCCACAATTCGTGACCTCCAAGTAGCTGGATTACAGGACGTCGCCATCGTACCGGTCGTAATAAACTGAAATATAAAAATATAATAAAAATACCGTTCAAAGTATTAATGATTAATGTTTCTAACCCCATTATGAAATTGAGTTTCAATTATTTATTCACACCAAAGACCGATCAGCCCAGTAGTAACAGGTCTGTGGTTACACCAAACACGTTCACTTTAACAACCCATGAATAATACATTTAGCATTTATATTGTTTTTTGAGTCATACTCTTTATACAGGGTGTATTTGAAATATACCGAAAACCTTTAGGATATTGTTCCTGAAGTTAAAACAAACAAAAAATGTCCTGTGAACATATGGCCTATATCGTTCTATTTTCCGTCTGTTGGTATGTATGTGTTCTTTACATAACTTGCTATAACTTTGAAACCACTTGAGGTACCAACTTCAAACTTAGTACGTATATGAGTACTAATACGTCTAATACGATTTTTGTACATAGTATAAAAGTTTTACCATTTCAAAATGCCGCCATTTAAATTTTTTAAAGATCAATTTCTCAAAAAACATTGGTTTTACAAAAAAATAAAGACAAAAAAGCTTCAAAATTAAACTTTCTTTAAGAAAATGTAAAATTCTAATAGGGTCTTAACACAAATAACTGGGAAAATTCAAAATTTTACATTTTCTTACAGAAAATAAAATTTCGCAGCTTCTTTGTGTTTGGCTGTTTTGTAAGTCCCATGGTTATTGATTTATAGAGCTTTGACAAATTGTAATGGCTGCCGTTTTTAGATGGTAAAAAGGATAAATTACATACTATGCATTAAAATAGGTCCTATTAAAACTCATACATGTACCAAGTATCCCAAAGTATTTCAGATACACCCTGTATAGGTATTCCATTACACTTATGACCCTCAGCCTCCATAAATATTCACCTTTAAAAACCCAATTAGTGTTTGGTTTGGTATCTCTTAAAAAAGGATATGAATATCAATATAGTTTAGAAATTAATGGTATTTCATAATTTTACTTCGGTATAGTTAATATTTCTGATGTTTGTTCTATGTTGAGCGGTCAAATCCCGTTAACATTACTGTATTCCCAATAGAGAAACGTTTTCCTTGGAGTCCGGGATAGATTGATTTGATTTGGCCCTACTTGGACGTTTTGTCTGTTGTCTTAAGATGATAAAAAACGAGAAATATTTTTTATTTTTCCCACTTTTGTCAAATATGAAACATATGTCACACAGAAAACTTTCTATGTCAGCCGTTTTATCCATACCTGGTTTTACCTTTCAATATGATTCTGTGTGAGTTTGGAGATATGGATTTGACTAAGCTGTTTTTGGTTGCATAGTTTGAGTAAATTAGTTTGAGTTTATTTTGAATAAGTTAGCTTGTTTGAAGTTTGAATAAGTTTGAGTGTATTTTAAATCTCTTTAAAATACACCCGTCTCAGCAGACATGCATTCGCAGTGAATTTTCAAATTTGTTATAGGTAATGCACTAAAGTTTTACTGGATCATCTGATTTTGACCCATTTTTGTTACATGAGAAATGTAAAAGATCACATCTCCTAAAACCTTGTGAATTTACTCCACCTTGATATGAAAACTATAAAATTGGAAGAAGATTTGTCTGTTTAATTAAGAGAATTCGAATTGGTCGTGCCTTCAACAAATCTCATCTATTTAGAATATACTGTGTAAATGATGAAAATTCTGATTATGGATGTGATAAAGCTACTGTTGACCATGTTATATTGTCCTGTCCGTCTGTCCTTTGGGAATCAATAAAAACCTTAATCAAAAACTAAAAAAAATCAGGTCAATTTCCAAACGCTGTAATAACTTTATGATATGGACCTGAACATTTTAGAATTACTTCAAATTTATAGTTCAGGATGATATTGTTGTTTATTTAATAAATCAACTTTATTGTTTAAACATGTTTAATGGTCCAACTTGGTTAAAACCAAAAGCCATGATAAAGATTTTCAAATTCCTCTCATGTTAGATTGGTCGGTGAACAATTTCTAGCTCATGTGTTTATAAAATGTATATCAGATTTACTTATTTTTTCCAACTAAATAGATTGTAAATAAATCCTATATTCAAAAGATTTTATTTAAAATGGCGATAAATAACTTTTCAAATGTTTTGCGTAGTTGAACTAGAGAAAACTAAATCAGTTCCTGTAGTATAACGTCAGTTTAGGACGTGCTTTCAAAATATTCCACCAGGTTCCTACCACGTGGAATGTTTTCAATAACCTAAGTTATGAGCGATGGTCGGTGGATGTAATATTCTCTGGTGTGGATTAACGTCCGCACTATTGAGGGCTACAATCATCCGCAAAGACCGTCCTCATAAATTAGATCAGTTCGTAATTCAGAGGCAGTTGTTCGGATTCCACGTTAAACTGTAGGTCCCTTAATTACCATCGGCTGTTGGGCTATTTATTAAGTAAATGTCAGCCTGAGTCAGTAACAAGACTACATAAGATCGTGCCACAATCATCTTACAGTCAATCCTCATTCATATTTGGCTTAAAATACCTACCTTGCGGTATGGTTGCCATTTGAATAATCTAATCTGATGTAATCTAGAACTTCTGTTTATTATTGGCGCAAAAGAGTAACACAATAAAGGTAGTTAATGCAAATCAAATAGTTCATCCCTAGTAGAAGAATATGTTAATCAGGTCTAAGCTTCTACACCCTTGGAAAAGTCTGGAGAGAATTTAAATGTAGATCAAATGTCTGCCATGTGGCCCATGGAGCACATATAAATCATTTTTAGCTAACTAAAAAAACACACTTTAAATGTCTTCTTTCTAATGGTAATAGCTATTTTTCTGTTAATTACATCTGTTTTACCATATTCAATAAAATGTGTATATTTCTTTTTTTAATAATTAAATAATCCTGTACTGTCTTAGTAGCTAAACAGATATATACTACTCTATATTCCTTAAATTGATTAACCCTAGAAATGGCAAAGTCGTAATTTACGACGCAGTTACATATTCAATAAGAATTGGCAGGTGGAGGCATCTGTCGTCAGTTTTGTGGAATTGTTAGACACTATCGCCTACACGACCGTGTTTCCCTCTGGGGGCCAACAACCGATACTGTTCTCGAAGTACACGAGCCTGCCACCGGGCAGGTCTATAACCAAGTAAGCGCTTTCTTTTCCTAGGCACTGGATGGCCGAGGTGGCTAACGCGCTACGCTGACGAGCGTAACATTTTTCATTTTTCACATTTTCTTTCATCACGATTTTAAGTAAAATACATTTCACGACGTTTTAGGATCTGAAATCAGATCCCGTCCTCAGGTGAGCTAGAACCTGAAACACAACACGATTAGTACATAATCCGGGCTAAGAAAGTATAAAGTAGAACAAAAAATGTTATTCTTATTATATATTAAAATTTCAATACAATAGCTCTTGTAGTTTCTATGGAAACAACTTCTGTTGCACGTTACACAACACTCTAACCCGTCCAGAGCTTAGACATTTTCATGTTAAAAGTTTAGAGTAGTCAAACAAGACTCAAACAATACCATTCTCCAAACAGTAACGCACACAAGAAACAAAACACGTCCACTCGACACAAAGATAACTCACAACAATGGTCACTCAGCATTTGTGGTCTTTGCGTCTTTGTGACGGGTGGACGTGTTTTGTATCTCGTGTGCGTTACTGCTAGTGTTTGTAGTATTGTTTGTAAGTTTTTAACTGCTTTAAACATCTTTGTTTTCAGCTATATACCGGCTTAGTCCGGATGATGTACTAATAGTGTTGAGTTTTAGCTTCTAGCTTACCTGAGGACGGTATCAGATTCCAGATCCCGAAACGTCGTAAAATTTGGTGTTACTTAAAATCGTAATAAAATACCTGTATTAAAAATCTAAATATTATACGATATTCTTCCAAAACTATACTTCATTATTTTCTTTCTGAATAGTTTATTCTAGCTCTTATTTCATAGCATTTATCTGTAAAAAATAGTGTTGTCTATAAATTGCTTGTAATTGTAATAGTTTTGGTAACTTTAAGGTTGTATAGCCCAGCAAAAACCAAAATGGGTCTTATCTCAACTTCTGTTTGTATTTCTGTAGCGGTAAACAAAGTATTTTGTAACACATCTTCGTAAAAACGAGACCACCCACAGTGATAAAACTTATAATTATCGTTTAATACTTTTTGTAGAAGGTGTTTGTTTACTTTAAAGGTACCCAGACACGATGCAAATAAAGTAACAAGCTCTCAAAAGCCCAGTGACCAATATTAGACATATGTTTTCTAATTTTAACAGAACATGTGATCTATTAAAGAGATTTGGTAACAATAAATAGCCATCAGCTGTTAAGTCAATAACAATATTAGTCTGTTTATATTGATCATTGGTTTAAAACCTATTTAAAAACTATACAATATTAAAATGTTGTCTTGACTGAAACTGTTGTTATGTTTTCTTAACTGTATGCTAAATAGCAGAGCTCATTATTATTTTCTTTGTATATATATATTTGAGGTTTCGGGTTCATATTTTAGTCATGATAATAAATGTTTCGCTTCTTAATACTAAAAAATGATACCCGTACAAAGGACGGACTTGCTAGTTGTGGAAAAACTAGCCATTTCGTTATAACTACTAAATAACGAATTAACTTTGACTTAATGGTAATCTCCCAACCACCATACAAACGTATGGTTCGGCAAAGCGGCTTTGGTGTAAGCCCGGCTTATGGCAAGTGCTCTGGCTTATGCACTGGAGCTACAACTGATAATAGGTTCGCATTTAAACTTGTGTTTTCTATCTTTATGGTCTTTATAGGTCTAGAGGTTATTTTCTTACACTTTTGATTTTTAATATTGAGTAATAACTGTATTTACAATGTTTATACAGTTTGTTAAAAAATCCTGGAACGATATAACATATTATTAGGGTGACGGCCAACAGGGTGTCCTGAAGATTGGAGATTGAAAATCCTAAATGTAGGTGATGATAGGTTGATATGGATATTAAACTAAAGTAACAAATTAGTAGAAATTAATACCACAAAATGACCTAAAAACACAACAAAAGTGGAACAAAATAGTGGTGGTTTGAACAATTAAGGTTATGAATTTCAACCATTTTGTTTGGGATCAACCTTTTGAGGTCAGGTGTACGGCATTTTACTCTACTAGTTTAGACTACTAATTTGATTCACTATGACTCTAAGATTACTTTTATCTTTTTCAACTCACTCCTCGTGGCTCGTTCCTCGCATGACGTAAAATGACGGTTGTTCTTTACAAATTAACATGCTATTCCTTTTTATCTACAATGGTTAAAAATAAATTAAACCTCTCTATGACTTTTCCAATACACTTTAACATGTATTTTTCGATATTATTTCAGTTAAAAGACCACTAGGTAGTGGTCCCGATGCACGACTCGTAGGCTTGGAACATTTCAGACGCTTCAGAACACTACTAGCATAACAAGTGCTGAGTTGCATAAGATATTGCAGGTTGGACGGAGAATTCTTTTTCATTATTCAGGCCATCCCCGTCGTTGAATGATTCCGTTCACTGGGAATAAATTATATATTTTTGCTGAAGAGACCCTTACAAAATTTAAAGTTTAACTAACGTTATTAAGTTTCACGTTCAGTTCATGTTCAGTTATCAAGTTCACGTTGTGTTGAACTGGCTTAGGCAAACGTTCCTGCTTCGTCTTCAGAGAGCGATCTGTCTCTTTTATCATCCGATATGGCAAACGTTACCAATTTGTATCAAGGATGTAGGGCACAATGGGGATTTTTAACGTGAGGAATTTTCAGTGTAAGCTACATTAATTACCAAACACTTCAGAAGATAATAAGTTTATTCTTTCATGGCTATAAAGGCTTATTTAAGAAAAGGAGTAATACTTTTTAAAATTAGGTTCGTTCACTATTTCAAAGAGATTTAGATCCCTGAAACATATAAAACTAGAGGACTGTTCAACTGAAATTAAATATATTTTATTTTATAAAGCCATTTGGCAATTGAACTGATAGCTCAGTTTTAAATTACATCCTACGAAACGAGTCATATTTACAGACACATATAATAATACTGTTTATAATAAACTTGCAACAAGTATACAAAGTACCCTTTGAAATCATTTTTACTCTATGTGAAATTCGCTGGTATGGATTGCATTGCTATATCGCGAACTCGCTCGCTTCGTTGGTAATACTGTCATTCGATACTGGACGTTTGACATGTAGTAACAAGTATCGGCGAGGGAGTTATAACATGAACCGTACAGTGTGTAACAGGCGGTCAGGGAACAGGAGGCCGCGAACCGTTGTCCAGGGAACAAAGGACCTCGAACCATCGTTGTAGTATTAGAGTTGCAGGGCGTATAATCACCTCTCGCCATGTTTGAACTACACTATCTGTAAAATTCAAACAGCTGGTACCTATAACTTTTCAGCTATTGCAACATGTTCGTTGATATCTGCTTTCATTTCCTTCTTTCACAAAGGAAGTGTTACAAGTACAAATTTTTAAAGGTGAAAATCTTAAAAGGATTGAAAATTTAACGGCATATATTATTATAATTTTCCCTCAAGGTAAATACTATCATTATTAGTATCGTTGTAGTATCATTTGTAATTTTTTACAACAAATAATTTAAAAACTAAATATTATTTTATGAGTCCAGTTTCAATTGCATAAATAAAATCGTAATATGCTATGTGAAATTTCTCTTCTCGTTTAAAGTTGCCGAATTTTAGGTATTAACATATAAAAAAAAGTATTTGCATTAAGTTTATATTATATTAAATGGTTCGGATTGCTCGTTAAACTGTGGGTCCCTTAGTTGCCATCGGCTACTTTTTCAGTAACAAGAGTACAAGATTGCGTCATTATCTTACACTCATTTCTCATTCATATTGTCTTAAAATACCTACTTGGGTTGGTCACCGTTTCAGTCAAAAGTATAAAGTATTTTAATATATATATTTTTCAAAAATAAATTTGTCAATACGAAATGTTCTGCATATTGGAGCCTTTAGTATAAATCATTTTAATATCCTTGGTCCTACTTTGTCTTTGAATACTTTGGTAGAAGAATTCGCTTGACTACTTGCATGTTGATGGAACTTGGTATATCATGCAAGATCGCGTGGTAGAGGAGAATACTTTTACTGCCTATAAAAAAGTATACAATATATTTATGCAATCAGGTCTCTATTTGGTTGTAAAACCATAGTACAATTGCTCAGCCTTCTTTCAAATTTTAAAGTATCTCCATTTATGCTTTAGTCATATTAAAATTACATATTTAATCCTTTTCATTATGAAAATTAAAATCAACGTACGCCTATATCAAAGGCAAAAATATTATTTCAGTATAATAAATTTCAATGTTGTGTTACATGGCTTTGTTAGAAGGGCTTCATATCGTGCCTTCTAGACCGAATGTATTTCGTGATATAAGAACATTAAGACTGAAATTGAAATGTGAACTTGTGCAGGCGCTAATCCCACAAATGTAACGCGAGATGTATGTAATTTGCAAGCGTTGTTGTTCAGACCACAGCTGTGGAGGCTATTGCATGATGAAACATATTTTACGTCATACTACTCTCTTTTAATGAACATCCGGTGCGTGTATTTATTCCTGGAAACAGCTGTTTACCAAAACTGATTGAAAAAATATAACCGACCAGTAAACTGATCGTAAAAAAAGAAAATATCTAATGTCAGTTAATTGTTAATTGTACACCTCTAACTCTTTAAGCCAGGAGAAAATATTTTAACGAAGGATAGAAAGTTTTCAGACGGTTTTTCCCAGCTTATTAGGCTACATTAGGGTAGTATGGCTTAAAAAAGCGTAGGTTACGTTAATCTTCCGAAATCCGAAATATGCTACAGCAACTTACTTTGTAATTTACTTTTATATCATTCTACAAGAGAACATGTTCTACATGCACATGGAGTGACGTCAAGAGAATATCCCAGTACCTTGGACAGGGGATAATAGATTGTTCACTAACTTATTATAAAGTAGAACGAATTCTTCATTGTCATAGTAATGCTGACTTTGCAAATAATGATTCAAGGGAGTCACGAACAGGACATCTGTGTATGTTTGCTGGTGGAATTGTTAGTTGGTCTTCTATAAAACAACACTGTGTAACTTTGTCAACCACTGAAGCAGAGTTTGTTGCTGCGAGTGAGTCTGCTAAGCAAATTGTGTGGTTGAAAACTTTGTTGGGCGAGATTTATGGTCAAGAGATCAAGGCTATTCTTTTTATAGACAACGCTGGAGCTCTGCGACTAGCAAGGAATGCTGGAGGGTTCCATAAATGGTCTAAACACATCCATGTCAGATATCAATATGTGCGAGAGCAATTCCTTACTGGAACATTCAATGTCCACCATGTGTCTGGAAATGACAACCAGCTGGTTTCTTAACCAGGGGCCTAACATTGTCAAAATTAAATAGTCTTCTGAAGCATATTAGTTTGATGGCATGTTGAATTTAACTATCTTGCTTTATTTAGAAACATATGATTTTATTCATGTGTATTATTATTATTTATTGCTATTATGTATTATTTCTGTCTATGCTATGACTAGAACATAAAACATAATTTAAACGTAACTGAATACTGGAAAAAAATACGAATAACTAATGGTCAAAACTTCATTCTATGCTGGGGTGGATACCTATGCAACCTCACTTAAGCCATTGGTAATAGCACAGAAAAAAATCGTAAAAGTAATTCTAAGGAAAAAAGGATGGATAAAAACTACTAGGAAAAAATAGGACCCTCTTCTCCTCTTTTTAAACAACTTGAGATTTTACCATTAAGATCGTTATTTATTTATAAAACTTTATTTTTTATATTAGGAGTGGAAATGTAGAAACTAATATGAATTCATATTCTATTAGACTCAGAAATACATTTATGATTGTTCCACGACCTTTCAAAGAATCTTTTAAACAGTCTTACAACTATCTTGCTCCTAAAATATACAATCTTTTAGAACTAAATGGCAAAGAGTTCCTATCTTTATTTTCGTATTGTAGATGTCTTAGAATTCTTATTGAAGAACGAGATGATGTTAAGGATTCACTTACTTAAAAAAAGTATAGATTTTCTCTTTTATTTATTTACCTATCCATTAATTTTAGAGAATTTATTTTTAAGTACACAAATAACCTAAGTCACACTTAGTAAACAAAATTTACGAAATACTTACACAATTTATTACTTTAAAAATCCGTTTAATGAAGACTAAATTATCAGATTTTGCAAACCCTTAGCCTTTTCACTAAATATATAAAAGATTGCTTGCTATCGGTTGTAAAACATTTCGATAGAAGATTAAAATATTAAATTTGACTTACAAAGGAAAGTATTTAAATCTTTGAAGCTTTGAACATTAAAAGGACGTTATAGATAAACTCATAAAGGCTGATGGATTCTTGGAACTATGTAATAAAAGTATATAAATCGTAAAAATAAATCTTTATTTATAAACTTTACACAGTAAACCAAACTATAAAATGTTGTGTGAAAATATTTTCATTGACTTTGAATTTCTAATGTTTTCTTTTGAAACCTCTTAAAGTAATGGTAACGCTGATCTGAATAGCTTTTCAGATATGCAATAGCGAATAAAAATTTAAATAATTCAAATAAACCGAATATCTATCAAACATTGCCTTTTAAAAATTATTAATTTATACCCGCGTTGTTTATATAGCTTTTTTCGCATTTCGTTGGGGAATTATAAACCATTTTCAAGTATTAATTTATACATGAAGAGGGAGAGCTTAAAATTGTTAATGTTAAAGATTTTTAGATTTGAATAGTACATTAGTAACAATACGATAACGAATTTCACTACTTCATTAAATAGATAGTCGATAATGTAGTAAAATATTTAACTTAGCTAAATAAGCTATATAATAGCTTTAAATTTTTAAAATTGTGTACTAATACAGACTTTAGCAAGGGGTTGTACTTATTTTACGAAGAAAATGAAGGGCAGATAGATACACCTTACTTTTTATCACTTCTCCATTACTCACTTTCCCCTAGAGGAAGTGCATTTCTTTACTCTGTAATAGTATTTTGCTTCCCGAATGAACGCACAAAGCAACAAATTTGATCACACTATTTATAGAGTGAAATATTTTAATCTAGAGCAAAAACTTATTTTATTACAGATTTATTATGATACTAGGAATAAAAAATAATGTTTCAATATAAAGCACTATAACAATGATTTATAGTATGGAATTAACACTTCAGGTTAATTCGCGTTACGTAACGCAAAATTGCAACGGAAATTATGTATACATAAGAACAGCTGTTTATAGTACTTGAAAACATACTGTTAATATTCACAATATAAGTTATTTCCAAATGGAAGTAAATACATTTATCATATTCTTATTGCGTAGTTAATATGTTATCCAATAATGTATTACTATCACATTTTGAAAACATATTTTCCTACAACTGTTGTCAAAAGTGTAACTTTATGCTCTAAAATTCAATCGTATAACAGCTGTTTATAGGTGAGCGAGCGATAAAAAACGACTTTTCAAAAAGTCATTTAATTTACGCTCAGCTATTGAAGTCATTTATTATACGTACTCCAGTGTTTCCATCCCAAAAGAACGACAAAGTATAAAACATTAAGCATTTTAATATCCATGTGGTGTAATTTATCATACATTTACGTCGATCATACTGTTCATTCAGAAATACCCATTTAAATTGAATAATGTTACCGGTAACTGCATAGAAACTATTAAATCAAAGTAAATAAACAGTATACAGTGGAGACATACTTCTCCCTTAAGTAAATTTAAAAAATACAATCTGTAATAAAACTATCATGTTCACAAAGTAATTCTAAATATCATTTAATAATTTATTGTTCAAATTGTATTGGTAATACCAAGCTTTTTTGAGCTGGTTTTGTTTGTTGATTTGACCTTATGCGTCTTACCAAGTTTCATGGAAACGGGTGGAAAGTAGGAAGAAAATTTATTTTTTATTTTCCCTAAGAATAACATTGGGCGCTTTCAGACAAAGTACTGCGTTTATCGTGGACAGTAAATTTAACTTTTCTCTGGAACCGTTAGTCGTAGACAAATAATTCAAAATACTAATTTGTTTAGTTTTTTAAGCTGGTTTCAATGGTACCAGTCAAGTTATACTTTACTTTTATTGTTTTCGCTGAAAATTTAAAAATTTGATTTTTTTGACATTTAAAAGCCCATAACTTTTGAACCGTCATTTTTACAGACATGCGGGTGGTGTCAAATTATTTAGTGCTCTGTGCACTATAAACTATCAAATTTTAATCAAAATCGTTAGAGCCGTGTTTGAGAAAATTGGATTTTTTCACGTTTTTTAAGGGTTTTTATGTGAACTATTAAAAATAAAAATTCAAAAAAATGAAAAGGCGCCTGGAGATACGGTGACTATATATATACATGCCAAATTTCATTATACAAACGGGGTAGGCTGTGGCACTGTACACATCCAGACACACACACACAAACACACACACACACACACACACACACACACACACACACAGACACACGGACGGACAGACATCACGCCAAAACCCACTTTTTTGGATTCAGACCCCAAAAACATATACCGATCAACTCATTGAAAGTTAAAACAATATATTCTATTATAAAGAAACGTAAAATGGAAACTTTAGTTGCATTTATTGCGTGGAAAGATTTACAGGTACAGTAGGGCTCACTTTAGTACAAGGCTGAGATATTTTTTCAGAAATTAGAGTCTATAAAAACGATACATGAGCACAATTTAAATAATGCCATAATATAATCAAGTATTATCAGATCTTAAATATACATACTTTATTTACGAAAGCTTTCTTCCACAAGGTTTATATGTGACTGCAGAAAAAGACACACACATTTCACAAATGAAACAGCACCTAACAAAACCTTGCATATTGGTGGTAAAAAACTCAACACTACGGAAACATCAGATAGCGTCGAGTGGCTATTTTGATTTTGAGAATTACAGGATCATCAACCAGACCTTAACCTACTTGGAGGGGGAAGAAACAAAGCAGGTGGTTCAATTATGTTGGTAAAACTGGCAATATACAAACATCTGTTTCAGCTATTCTGTAACGGATATTTATTCTCTTAAAATCCAAATTTTTATTTGCTGAACATGCATCCAAAAATATAGTGGTAGAAAAAATGTTGTCTGTAATTTGCGTGAAAATCGTCTTTATCACCTACGCTCCGCTACGCGTCACGTGGTAACTATTTAGCATAATACATAGATAACTATTCTGGATATTCGATCACATAAATCATGGCCAGTGTACAATATAGTATATTATATTGATGTTTCAGACTAATCCACTAATCCACATATACGTCAATTCACGTTTGCAGAGACATATTTCAAAGTATTTTAAGTTAGCTCTTGTTGGAGTAAAAATACAAAATGATGAAGGTTCTGTAGGCTCTGTACCGTTGATAAATTCTATATTGATGTATAATACAGTTTTTCATAAGCGACAGCGCCAACAGATTCTATGTAGGCAATCTTGATACTGCGTCAATATTGCGTCTCGTATAACGAAGGCGCTACATATGAGCTGTCAATTGGCTTATATGACGTCACTTGAAGTTTTTCTTTTCATATTCTTTAATATGACTTCTGTATGTTATTTTCTATTTTAATTAGTTAATATTTATTTAAAAGTACTTAAGATTGAATTGTTATTTAACTAGTTATTAATCGTGCATATTTCTTCCAGAAACTTTGATTGCTGGTACTGGCTGAGCTCTAAACTCTCTACTTTATTTTGTACATTCAGGTCAGAAATGTACATGGATACAAAAAAGGTCTAGAAATGTGTACAAAACACCACAGTACACATTGGACATTGTGGTTCACCTATAATTGACTCTCGGAGGAAATTTCCAATCTAAATTCAAGTCAAAATGAAGATGTTTTTTGCGTTGAACGTGTTCCACTTTATGGATGAGTTCGTCAACAAAATTACGGGATTTTAGTTGGCTGGAGGACATAATAATTCAAGATGGATCTGCTCTATAAGGCTTAGCAACCAATGTATAAGGGACCCAAAATTAGTTTTTGGTAATCAAAAAGTTATACTGTTTCTTTATATCCATGTGCCTGCTCGGAACGATCTAACATTCACGTAGTGTGAAGACGTCCTTCACCTACCGTCATCTTATGCTATTTTTAACTATTACCATTACACAATGTACTGTGTTTACCTTTTTGAATATTCCAATCACCAATTGATCTTAAGTCATGATTACAATATTAAATTGTGTCCTTTTCGAGCTGAATCCAATTGTAAAAAGGAAAATTAGTTTTTTTTCAAAAATTATACTTAAATAAATTAAACTCCCATTTTTGGGGTACAAAACCCCCTGAAATTGTAGTAAATGTAGTCCAATTGTGTTGCCCAACGAATTCGTCCAAGATATTACAGAAAGGAACAACACCTCCATCGATTTTTTTAATAATCGCGGTTATTATCGTGTCAACATAAAAATTTTGGACACCCCAAACGTGTTCGAGGGCTGAGTTACGAACTTCTATCATGGTTCCGGGCTTACCTGTCACTATGTGGGTTATGTGAATAACTCACTTTTCGATAGGAAATTCGCTAATAAAGGCAACAAAAATCTGTTTAATACACATTCCTTTCAATTATGTTGCATTAAAGTATTAAAACTTTAAATGCTATTCTATGTACTTAAATTATATAATGGTGCAAAGGTATACAAATCTTTATTTCACGGAAATTAAAACTGTTTACTAAGCAAGGCTCCTTCCACTTGGGTGCTAATTTATTGAAGGAGTTGGTTTGTTTGTTGAAAAGAGTGATGAAAGTAAAAAAAGTAAACAGCAGGGAGTTACAGAGGAAGAAATAAATTGGCTGTCAGTGCCAAACAGGGAGGAGTTATTCAATTATAGAGCATTTCCACACTTAGAGGAAGGGTCGGCAAGTTTGGAGCTCTATCACCTCAAGTTGCCGGAAACATTGTACTAAAATCTACTTTTGACATGTACTAACTATGTATATTATGTTTTTAATATACGTGTTTGTTGATTGTTTTTATTATTTTCTCCATTGAATATGATATTGATACAATAAAAAAAATCCACATTCCTAAAACTCAAAAGTCCTTTATGCTCTCTGCAATTTTGGTTTTATCAAAAACATATTTTTAAATAAAATTAATTTTTAATTTCAAACTGTGATAGATAATCACATTACAACTTTTGGTTCTTTGTGCATTAATGTTAAACTATGAACGCGTTTTGCTTTTTAATTTTATTTGTAATTAATTTGAGACTGGTAGGAGTGAATACCCTATGATTAAAAGCGAAAAACTATCCATTAGAAACTGCTAAGAGTGTAATGAGTTTGTAGTCATTAATTTTCTCTATAAAATAGAAGTAGACTTCGATAGTCGAAGGGTTCCCTCCCAGTTGGGGTTGCTTCATTCACCTCCAACCTTCAACATTCGATTTTTCAACTCAGAATCTTTTACTGCAAATGACTCCAAATGTACCAAAGCATGGGTTAGTCAATGTTTTACGGAGGTAAATTTATATGTCATTGGTTATGGGAATCGTTTTCTACCTAATGTTTTCATGTTTCATTATTAATATTTCACTAAAATAATTTGGAATTATTTGTTGAGTTTCTCAGCAAGATTTTAGTTAATGTATGTTGATGGGGATCTACTTTGTATTGATTAGATTTAAACTAATTTAGACAAATAAAACGAGTTTTACATAACTAAACAAAAATAAATAAATACTGTATACATAAATAATTATAAATCAAAAATAGGAAAATAGGTAAAAAATAGCTAAGGAAATGCTTGGAGGGCATAATATAAGAAGGTCTGAGACCATGATCAGGCTTAAGAAAAACAATCTAAGGATACTGACGGGATTTCTAACCGGACATTGTAGGCTCAGGGGTCATCAGAGCAAGATGGGCATTGTTGAAGAGGGTGAATTCCGCTTCTGTCAATCTGGGGAGGAAACACCTAGACACCTATTGGCCGAGTGTGACGCAATAGGTCAAAAGAGAGCCAGAAGCTAGGGAACACACCAGGTGGCAGTGGAGGATTTTCCAAAGTTAGAACCCCTCATAATACTAAACTTTGTTAAGGCATTAGGACTAGAGGGGGTTCTCTAGACAAGAACTAGAGACTAGTCTGGGGGGCACAATAGATCTCATAGGTCGCAGTGCAATCTTTCCCCTAGGTTTTATCAGTATCAATATCAGTAAATAAAAAAATAAATAATTATACATTTTTATAGGTTTATAAAAACTGAAAATCATAACGTACAATAATATTACAGTAAACTTATTACTATGAATCAAGTGAAAGGGCTTTATAAACTTGTACTGTAATGTAAAGGGTTATAGTAGCTCCAATTTGTAGATTGGGTAAACTGCCTGAAATTTTGACTGCTTTTCTCATAAGAAAACAGTTTACCATATGTAAAACTGCTTAGTCAAGTGAAAGATGTAAACAAACAAAATATTTTGCATTGAAATTGGAACCTTTGATAGCAAAGGAGTGTGGAGTTGTAAATGGTTTCCTTTGAGACTCTTAACGAAGGTTTTCTAGAAGTCCTTTAAAGGCTTCCTTAAAGCAAATTGCTGCAGAAGTTAAGAGCTCCATGTTTTGAAAGCAATTGTAAATTGTTGGTTTTTAAGATAATAATTCAATAGGGTGGTAATGGTTTTATAATGGTTCCACTATAAAACTGATATAGATATATTTTAAAAATATTTTGGCTACTTCTAAATAAAAGGCAGGATGAGTGTAATATTTGAGTTAACACTAAAAGTTCAATGAATGTTCAGATAATTTTAGAGTTAGAGGTGTATCTTTGAATTAATTTCTACCAAACATACCTAAATAGTTATGACTTCAGATAACAATTCAGAAAAACAGTTGTATGCAATTATTTAACACGGGATTGTTGTACTCTTTTTTTCCAGGCATGTTTTTAAGTTTCATTTTTTTGGTACAATAGTAGTTAGCGCATATCCCGAATTGCAGATAAGGAAGGAGATAAGACCTCGGTCAAAGCTTGTGACAAACCTTTACTCAGAAATTTAACTAAAAAAAAGAAAACTTACTATCTAACTATGTTATTTCAGTTTAACCGAACTACTTATATATTTCATTTTTCTTCCATATTAGTAATACACTTATGTATATGTCGTTATGTTGGTTGCTCGCGATCGGTTAAGCTCTCCCAAATCAATTGCATAACATGAATTTATATTATTTAGATTTTTATTACGGACATTTTCCATAACGGTTTTAAGGAAAACAAAATTTTACAAACGACGTTTCGGGAAATCCCCCTCCCGAATCCCGTTCTCAGGTGAGCCAGTACCTAAATCATAACACGATTAGTACAAAATCCGAACTAAGAAAGCTGGAAAGAAGTTTTTCCAGACAAGTGGACGTGTTTTGTTTCTTGAGTGCGTAATTGTTAGTGAATGGTATTTTCTGACTGCTTCAAACTTTTTTCAGCTTTACAATGGCTTATTAGTCCAGATTATGTAATATTCGTGTTATGTTTTAGGTACTAGCTCGGCTGATGACGGGATCAGATTCCAGATTCCGAAACGTCGTAAAATTTAGTTTTACTTAAAATCGTGAAAGAAAACGTCCGTAATAAAAATCTTAATAGCACAAATCCACCAACACCAATCATGAATTTCAAAAAAAAGGAATGAATTCATAATTAAAATTGCTATCGGAAGTTTGTTTGAGAAACTTGTTATTGTGAAGCACCTTTTGAATTGCTACAACTTCATTCCTTATGTGACTTAACCTATTATTGAAAACAGTTGTATCATGGCAAGTATTCCTTAAATGAATGGAAATGTTCAAAGTAAACATGTGTTTGCTTTTCTTACTTTACTTTACTTGCTAAGTTTACATATGAAATAGTATATTTTAAAATCTGTAACGATTCGAAACTAATACACTGTGTGTATTAACTTCCCTGTGGGAAAAAGTTTAGACCATGGATTGATATGTCTAAAGATTTTTTTCAATGGAATGTTTCAATTCCTCTAAACAGCTGTGCATATAACCATATGACGTCACTAACCAAATGACGTCACTGTTTAAAATTTTGCTCTCGCAAGTTGTCAACACCCCCCTCCCCCAGGATCTAAGACATATTAATGTCAAAAGATATTACAATTAATAAAAAACTATAGCAATTCAATTTTTGTACATTCGTAGAATTTACAAAGTGATGACAACTGCAAAAAATGCAGGTGATCAAAAGAAGTTAGGCTATCAAACAGACAGAACATTTTGAAGAGGAAACTCAAATATTGGAACAATATTTAGTTAGACTCTCTTTGCACGACTCTACTGTCAGACGTCAAGAAGAGCTCAAAAAGTTTAATGGAAGCGAGTTTCGAATATAGAGACAGTGAGACAGTGAGACTTGCAGACGACACAGTCCTATCGCACGGCTTATATTGGCAACTCTATGAATATAAAACGGGTTGGATTTGCGTGAATGCCAGTTCCTCCTTGATAATGCATAGAGTATTTTGAAAATTTTAATGACATATTGACCTTTTTTATTATGTAGATCATGTATTAATTACAACAAATATAGATGTATTGGGTGAATAATTTTCAACTCATTAATCATTTTATAAATGTATATACTACGCTATAAAATTATGCAATCTTCTTAAGTAAAACTCTTTAGATTAGAAAAAGGGTTTTCATTTATTTATTATAAATATTGTCTTGTATTTAGCTTGCTTATTAAAATAGTACTATTACGACACTACTTACTTATTTAAAAACCGTTTCTAGTGTTTTATAGTTTAATAATCATGAATTGTTATTTTAAGCTTTCATTGCAGTCATGTGAAAAAAATAAAATAAATTCTTAAAAATACAATACACCTCCGAATCAGCAGATCTGCAAACTAAGAAAATTTCCAATAATTTATTAGGAATTAATTATGATGACTCAAACTAAGCTTAGTTATAGGTTAAACAAGGAAGTTATATTGATTTAATTGATCCCTTTAAGAATAACATGAGTCAGTAGGTTTGCTGCCACAAGAAACAAAAAATTTAGTTTTTAAGTATTCATTATTAGATGTTAACTATATCAAACTGTATACAAAACTGTGTCACAATATCTCAAATATTAAACGAGATATCAATTTTAACTTTTACCTCTTTAGGATTGGAGCTCCTAAAAACAACGCACTGGGCTTAACAACTTCTATATCTCAGAAACCAATATACATTCAGCGGTGATTCAAAATGCTAAACTCCTCTTTTGACAAACGGATTTGCCTGGTTTATGAGTTCATCCGAATAAAAAGCATGATCATACATATAAACTATTATTGTTTTCAATCTCCTCAAATTGAAACATTAACATAGCCCTTGACTTAAATTAGCCCATGCCACCTGCGGTAAATAGTTTCTTCCCTATGGGAATAGTTTCAAAAGTTTAATTCCATATTCAGAGATTTAGGTACTGTACAATCTTGCAACATAATTAATATATACAATTAAATAGCTAAATTTTATCTAACGACAAATTTTCCACAGAAAAAATGTATATACGAGTATTATGGGAGAATAACAAATTTATTTACGCTCTAAATAATATATAACATTTCGGGAAGCATCGGAGGTTCATCCTGTAGCATTGTCCAGGAAGTTTCTTCTTAACTAAATAAAGGATTAGTTTTATATGATGAGTCAATATATTTTGATTTAATTTAATTTTTTAGCTCTGTTATATTCTTTGAATAGTATAAAAGTCTCACAGCTCAAAATTGAAAGAGTAAATCTAAAACTAAAAACACAATAAAAGATTATATGTGGGCTCAGTATTCAGGTCTTTCAAAGGCCCGTTTGCGTTACCTCGGTACTAATGGAGTCCAAGCAATAATCCTGGCTTATGTAAGAGTTATGTGGACCCATGTGTGCTGCCTCGCTCCCAGTGCAGAGGGAGATGGTAGGATGATATACTGTGGATCTTGAATTGTATATGATACAATGGGCTTTTACCTCAATCTGAATCTGTCTGGTGACATTTAACACTCAAAATACTTCAATTTAGTTGAACGATACTAAAAAAGTAGCCCCATAAAAGCAGACTTGCGTACTATCCAATCGCTTATGAATTATATGAGATGATAAAAACTTAGCTTGATCATACGTCAAGTCACTTACCAAATGTTATCCAGTATTTACATGGGCTATGAGTTGGATGGTTTACTGCCTGGAGAAATATTAGAAGTGTGATTAAAAATATGATATGTGTCGGTGACCCTTAATTAGGTAAAATTTGAATACCCTAAAAACCATTTTTGAGGACTTACACGAAACAATACCTACCCATATATAGCCTACCGCGCCGTGATTGGTCGGAACAGGTCACGTGATAGAAACAGAGGCGTGGCCGAGAAATCTCTGGCTTCCTATTGGACCGTTGAGTCGTGTAACTGGAAAAGTGGTGGGAGTAACGTTCAGTCTAACTGGATGTATCCAAGGGAGAGGTCGTCTTTGGGACTTTTGATATTGTCAGATTTCTCATTGTCACGAACGCGACTCTCGAAGTCCTGGGAGGGGCAGTACCATCATGTTGCGTTTCCTGGGCAGGGCGAAGTACTATCCTGGAATTTTCCTGCACAGAGGGGAGTTATATTCTGCGGCGTTCACTGAAAAGGCTAAGATCATGGAAATTTCCTGGCCGGGGGAAGTACTATCCTGGGGCGTTTCCTGGGCAGGGGGAAATACCATCCTGGGGCGTTTCCTGGCCAGGGGGAAGTTCTATTCCCCAGGATACAGCTGCGGCGTGAGTTACATGCTAGCTAGAAGTGACCGCTCATGATCTGACAGAGTCGCCGGCCATTGGTTTCAATCCAGAAACCTTTGACTTAATTGGTCAGAACGTTACTCAGGAGTATATATTTTCACGGCACGGTGCCTGATACTGATGTCTTTACTAACAGATGTAAATCGAAATTTGTCCACCTAAAACTATCGACTTTTAAAGCCATTTGATTTTTTTAAAGTGTTTTCATATTGCACGTAAAGTGTATGGCGGCAAAAGTCTTTTTTCTATTATAACTAATGAATACAAAATCAAAATTATCTTTGGAATGAAATATTCTTACTTAACATTTAAATCTATCTTTTTACTATGATTTGAAATTTGTCAACAGTACATGATAAACAAACATTTTGTTTAAAACTTCCAAATAGTCGTACTCAGACTGGTTACATAAAAGTATTTACCAAAAATATTCGATAAGTAAATGGCTTGAATGAGGAAACAAATCTCGAGCGAGAAACGGAATCTGGTCATGAAACACCTATACATCATAACTTACATAATACTGTAGTTTGTATTTGAAACCAATGCGTACAAGAGTGGAATAGAAGCTTCTGTATTTTATCGTAATATGTATTATTACCGGTACCTGTTCAAGTGTTCTTGCAACATTTCTCATGCAATTCATTTAATAATGAAGAGACATCGCTTGACTGCATACCATAAAGTTATCGACTTCTAAGCGAAGACAGCTGCTTCACGAAGAACCCCAAAAAGAAACAGTACAGGGTACGAGGTTAAGTTAACGAATAATTTTCAAAAACTAGTTTAATCAATTGATTTCCATTACTTTAGAAAACTTTCCAACATTCTTTTTAATTAAAAGTAGATTGTAGTTTTCATCAACAGCAAAGTTGTGACGTCTCCGAACACATACAAACTCCTTTTGTGGAACTTTTAATATGGCCATAATTTATAAGAGGAGTTGGAAATTGGTGTTGAGGACTTCGGTTAGACTGTTAATTTTACGAGTGAAACTTTGCAATTTATGCCTCCTTTCGCTTCCTGATATACCTGATGAAATTTGTTTTATTTTATAAATAGTTATACATCGTGTAATTATTTTTGATATGAATGCGTTTAAGCCCTGGGGGTGATAGTAATTTAAGAGACGTAAAGTGTAACGGAAGTGACGTCATACGGTTTGTGAGAACAGCTGTTTAGAGGGACTGAAAACATTTTCTTCAGACATACACATAATCTAAGATATTTCCCACAGGGGAGTAAATACGATTATTTTAACTATTGACACAACTAATTTAATTAACTTATTCCAGGTAATTAACGTCTTCCAGGTGATTGGTAACAATTTTCAAAGAGTTTATTTTGAACTATGAAGATTTTAATAAAACAGAAAAAGTTACCAGTATTGGATGTAAAAAACTCCAATAAGTAATCGAATCATGTTTTAATAAGATCACCTATGAAAAACAATAAAATCAAGCATGGACATCTTTTAGTGCCATTATTCCAAACAACTACTGATTTAAAAAATTGTTTATGAGATATTCTTCTCCTTTAAAAGAATGGAAAAACATTTTGAAAACCTTTTTTATCTGTTCATTAATTACGTAAAAAAGTTAATAATTTCTCATAAATTAAAATGGTCTTAGCCACAAACAAACATAAAAGAAACATGAATGTGCATAGAAATATAAATAGAATGTGCATATTTAATTAAAGTTTTACGTGTAAAACGATCGTAATCAAAGAAATAAAACTTAGAATATAAAACTTATCTACTTCATAATGCCGAAAAAGGTTAGATTTATATTAACATAGACAATTTGTTAAAGTACAGTAAATTTGACTCTTGCAGGGTAAATAGAGATCTGGTATTCTAGGCAGCAATTCTCCAGTGACAACATGGTCATGAATAAATGTGACCCCTTAGACGTGTACCATATGTGACATCGGCATCAGTACTACACTATCAGAATTATACTACTGTGGTTGTGTAATAACGTCATATGTGACATCGGCATCAGCACTCATTACACTATCAGGTTTGTACTACTGGTGGTTCAGTAATTGAACCACAAGTGACTTAGAAATCAGTACTACACTATCAGAATTATACTACTGTGGTTGTGTAATAACGTCATATGTGACATCGGCATCAGTACTACACTATCAGAATTATACTACTGTGGTTGTGTAATAACGTCATATGTGACATCGGCATCAGTACTACACTATCAGAATTATACTACTGTGGTTGTGTAATCAGTATTACACTATCAGGTTTGTACTACTGTGGTTGTGTAATGACGACATATATGACATCGGCATCAGAACTACACTATCAGGTTTGCACTACTGGTGGTTGTGTAATTACACCATAAATGACGTCGGAATCAGTATTACACTATCAGGTTTGTACTACTGGTGGTTGTGTAATTACACCATAAATGACGTCGGAATCAGTATTACACTATCAGGTTTGTACTACTGGTGGTTGTGTAATTACACCATAAATGACGTCGGAATCAGTATTACACTATCAGGTTTGTACTACTGGTGGTTGTGTAATTGCCCATATGTGATATAGGAATCAGTATTACACTATCAGGTTTGTACTACTGGTGGTTCAGTAATTGAACCACAAGTGACGTAGGAATCAGTATTACACTATCAGGTTTGTACTACTGGTGGTTGTGTAATTGCCCATATGTGATATAGGAATCAGTATTACACTATCAGGTTTGTACTACTGGTGGTTGTGTAATTGCCCATATGTGATATAGGAATCAGTATTACACTATCAGGTTTGTACTACTGGTGGTTGTGTAATTGCCCATATGTCATATAGGAATCAGTATTACACTATCAGGTTTGTACTACTGGTGGTTGTGTAATTGCCCATATGTCATATAGGAATCAGTATTACACTATCAGGTTTGTACTACTGGTGGTTGTGTAATTGCCCATATGTCATATAGGAATCTGTATTACACTATCAGGTTTGTACTACTGGTGGTTGTGTAATTGCCCATATGTGATATAGGAATCTGTATTACACTATCAGGTTTGTACTACTGGTGGTTGTGTAATTGCCCATATGTGATATAGGAATCTGTATTACACTATCAGGTTTGAACTACTGGTGGTTGTGTAATTGCCCATATGTAATATAGGAATCAGTATTACACTATCAGGTTTGTACTACTGGTGGTTGTGTAATTGCACCATAAATGACGCAGGAATCAGTATTACACTATCAGGTTTGTACAACTGGTGACTGTGTAATGGCACCATATGTGACATAGGAATCAGTAATACACTATCAAGTTTGTACAACTGGTGACTGTGTAATGGCCACCATATGTGACATCGGCATCAGTATTACACTATCAGAATTGTACTTGTGGATAACTTCATATAGAGTGTTTAATCCCTTTCGAAAGTCAAACTATTGAGATATATATGTAGAATTGTTATAGTGCTAAATAGATTGATATTTAATTGCAGATATGGAAGGGGTTAAGACCTCGGACAAAGCTTATAACTTAGACTTAGCTTCAGAAACTTTACTCATCAAGGCTTATGAACAGCTATAGCTCATCAGCTATATCAAACTCAATTTATTCTTACAGTAATTGGAGGTTTTACCTTGGGGGACTTACCTCTGTATATAGTTATTCTAGTCTCTGTAAAAGGTTTATTAAAGCAATTGCTAACAAAAAGTATAATTCAAACATTAAGATAAATATGTATACAAAAAAGACTTGAAATAATAAATTTTGCATCACGTAGCTTATTTATACTGAATTTTCTTAAAACAAAGCCAAAAGTACGTAAAATGGAATTACTAAAAGACACTGAATGGGGTTAGAAGGAATTAAACTGTACGACCTAAGGGTTGGAGATGTTCCAATCCCTTAGGCAATCTTTAAGGTCGGAATATTTGGCACGACGGGCTGGTAATCTGGTCGTGGTGGCGTGGGATTAACAATGACTGTACCCACATTTCAAGAGCAGTCGCTTATACCATTGGCAACATTACAACTTTTTAAGACTTATACCCCATAAAAACGTTCTCCTTATTTGTAGCATTTATCACAAACATTTAATTTGGAAAAGTTTTGGTGAGTAAAAAAAGATAAAATATTAAAGAGTTTGAAGATAATGGTTTATTTTAAATGTTAAATTAAACCAAACGTTTACAGGTTTGGTTTGGAAAATTTAATGGATTGACATTATGAATAAAACTATTGTTTTTATATGATTATGAAATTTGATGAATTGACATTAATATAATGTTTAAATTACCTCAGTCCACTCATGTGGTGTGCCCTTGAACTGGTAAGACAAATTACAGTGGTTTTTATTTTCACCTTTTTGTTCTAGTTCAAATTTGGTGGATTACTATCACCATGGTTTCAACACTGGGGCTCCATGGCAACGCTGTTATTTTCTCCATGGTATCTGTAATCATGGCGCGAACGGCGTTGAAAAAAACACGGTTGTAGTAATTAGCAGAAAGGTAAAAATAAAAACCAAAACTAACTATATGCCCTAATCCGCCAAGTGGTCCGAAAGATAAATTATAAACTACCACTAATTCACTTTCTGAAAATTTATTTTCAAGTTTTAAAAACACACAAGTTCCTTTTTGACATGAATATGTCTTAGGTATGGGGGGGTGTTGGCAATTTGCGAGATATAAATTTGAAATAAACAGATCAAATAAGTTGAAACAGCCCCCCTACCTGGTTAGTAACGTATGTTTGGTTAATTTAAACAGCTGTTTTTTATTTTAAAATGTTATTTTTTCAAGAGCAAAGTATAATTTTTGTTAATTAATGAGAATACGTGTCAAATCACTATTTATTACAGATTGGTAAAACATTGTCAATATTATTATATTATTGATTTAAATTCCGACGCTGGACACAAGTTTGAATTATATTCTCAAACATATTTTTATAAAACAATAGCTGACGGCGAAATTTTACTGCCTAACAGAAATTTTTACTTTAAGATGGCACGATGATGAAATAATTAGCATTGCAGCTTTTGAAAGCTTTAAATATACAACAGTTGATTTTTTAATAAACAACTAATATGTAAACATTGTAATTATTTTATTGGCAAACTATAAAACGTACTTTTACTATACATAAAATAAAGAAATATAATTGTACATAAATCCAAAAAACCTACTATTAACGTGGCAATAATTGTTCATTGACAGCACTTAACTTTATAGTTTTCAATTGATGAATGATTCAGATGGCATGTCAGTAAACTATTGCTAATGGAATTCAACAGCTGTAGCTTAAGAAATTCAAATGTTTTTCATCATGGACGGTTTGTTATTTCAGTAACTAACTCTCGCACTAATTAAATTGTGTAGGACTATAAATTAATAACAATGTTATCGTCATTTGGCCTCTTACACTGCAATGCACTAAGTCGATTATTACTTCATATTCATAAATTCTATAGGCCCTAATCTCAAATGCAAATCAACATACACAAAATAATTCATACTTACTAACCTGTATCGAAATATATAAACTCACTGGGTATTATTTAGTCATGCACAACATAACAAATATCAATTCAAGAAACTCAGAAAAGAGGAGAAATTATTTTTTAGTAACGATGAATAAACATTACTCTTAAATGTAATAACTGTTTCAAGGGGAAGCCTAATAAACATTTTTAAATTTAACAGTTCTTAACTATTGAGGGAATTGGACAACCTGTGATATACTCGTAAAATATCTCTTTTGTTACTGCTTCTAGTATAATTGTAGAAGTAAATCTATAAGCAAATCAACCATAGCAAAGAATAATTTCTAAACCCTACTTAAGAATCGTCTTCTTCATTGAGAACCTTAACGTGTTTTTCATGTGTTTTTTTTTGTTTTTACGTGTTCTAATTACAAAACCGAAAACAAAATATTATCAGAATATTCGGCGTTAATCTTTCCAGACAATTGGAAATTCGTATTCGAAAATTGAATCAAAAATCCTGTAAATCAAGAAGTTAAGGTGCTTGAAACTTGGCAAAGCCAATTCATGGGAACATAAATATAGAAACCTTTAAGAATTGGCATCTTGTTTAAATGAGTCGCCTCAGCTTGGAGCTGATCCAAGGACATGCTATCCTACAATTGAATTTATTACGTACATAGCTAAATGCTTTATTGTGATATGATTTAAATTAGACTATTGAATAATTCACAGCTTAGGACCACCGATGAGAATATGATAATTAATCATTGAATAAAACATTTAGAATTAATAATTAGTATTTTCACGAATTCACTAAAGCAACCATTCAACTATGTTATGCACACAATTAACAAAACGAAAATGTCATTATACTCTGTTATCTACTTATTTCTGTCATCTGTTTATGTAAAAAAAACCTCCATATACGAGAGAAAAATATTTTAATCTAACCACTTAATTTAAAAAAAAAACTAATGTTATTAAATTTGAAAAATGTTAAAACCTTTTTGGCACGAATTGCTCTATATTTATTGAATGTATTATTTTTTGTGTTAATAGTATGCTTTTTGGCATTATTTAAATTGTTTTATGTACGAGATGTAAAAATATTATGAGTTTGAATAAAAAAAGTCTTTTAGCGGATTTCCTATGGGGAGGAAGCTATTACCGTAGGTCTCATGGCAAGACTTATATAAAACTGCAAATATTCAATTTAGTTTGAAATCCAGGTAAATAGGTCTTTCCAAAGGGGTTTCGTAATTACAACCCCCCTTGTAATTTACAAAATAATAGAAATTCTCTGAGTTCGTAGTTGTGCTGCGACAGGGGTGTTTTATACTGGAATCTACAATAATATAACAAATACATAGAGATATTTTATAACAAAGCTAAAATGAATAATAAATCTGATAACTGTTAAAAACCAATAGTCATAATGTTTGAAACAGTAAATATGTGATTTACCTATAACCAAAAGTAACGTATTAACTGTAATGTAATGTTTTCTTTTAATGTTTTATTAATCAATAATATAATGTTTCTTTTATCTCAATTTAATCTTGACAACTACTTCCAGAACTATAATCAGGAACATAAAAGTGAAACGATTCCCAACATAACGTTTATTTTATTTTATAATTATACTCAAAATATAAAATACTTGTTAATTACAAACCTCCCAGGTACGTTTTGAGAAGAGGGATTACTCTAAAAACATTTGGCCGCTGTTGGGAACTGCTGTTTACTCGAAGCTAGACAAACTTTCCCAACACAAAACTTAACACCTTTCGCCTTACAAGAACAATGTTCCGCTAATTAATTTAGTGTTAGAGTAACAAACGACTTTTTGGTGAGAATGGCAGCTTTGGAAGTTTTGAGAGTTTGATTTTTTTGTCTCCAAGAATATTTCTAATTCAGTAAGCTGTAAAATAAACGTCTAATAAGGATATACAGTATTGGGATAGATTATATTGAAATTAGACCAAAACCAGAAATTGAATATAGTATTTGTATTAAATTAAAACTTTGTTTATGTTATAATCATGTAACCATTTCTATTGATGAGTAAATGAATAAATACAGTTATAACTCAGTACAGTAACGCAGTAGTTATACAGTGCCTTTATTCATTAATCCTATAATAAATAGCATTCATGAATATAAATTGGTAATCAAATGGGTCTTGGTCTAATCTCAGTTATTGTCTGTCTGTCTTTCTGTATCGCTAAACAAAGCATTTGTGTTCATTACAATTTTACGCTGTACGTGTTTCAGACGTATGACAGTTCATCTTCAGCAGTGTAGTTATATCCATTATTCAATGGTTGTCATTATGATTATAAAACACGCACATTTATATCTGAACTAACAGTAAGCCCGTCCTTTGTACGTGTTGTAGGATTCAGTAAAAAAGGAAATATCATCTAGTATTTTCAATTTATACTGCCTTGCAACAAATAAGTACTGCGATAAATCAAAATTAAATAGCGTTCTCCATGGAAACTAAAGTTCAGTCTCTTAACCAACTTCGTCAAGTAAAGAACGTTTTGTTTCGGAATACATGTAAGAGGCTATTTCCCTGTAGATGCACTGTAGATGACTGGGATGGTGGCGTCATCCTGTAATCCAGCTACTTGGAGGTCACGAATTGTGGATAGTTGTGAGCAATGGTCGGTGGGTGTAGTGTTCTCTAGTGTGGATTAACGTCCGCACTATTGAAAGCTACGTTAATCCGCAAAGACTATCCTCATAATTAGACCAATTCGTAATTCAGAGGTCGTGGTTCGGATTCCACGTTAAACTGTAGGTCCCTTAGTTGCCATCGGCTGTTGAGCTATTAATTAACAGTCCTGTCTAAGGAACATGTCAACCTTAGTCAGTAATAAGACTACAAGATCGCGCCACAATCATCTTACAATCAACTCTCATTCATACTTGGCTTAAAATACCTACCTTGTAGTATGGTCGCCATTTCAATAATCTAATCTAATCTAATCTAAACTGTAGGTCGTTGCTGTGAGCTTCCATAGCGGAAACGGAACGCGTATGACTCTTGTGAGGCCCTTCGCGAAAGGAGTTTCACAACAGCCCAGGTTTCCTGGCGTACCGAACGATATAAACGAAACTCGCGACTTTATAACTAGTGGCCGTGTGAAGTGTTTCGGGCGAGTAACTTTATAACGGCCAAGTATTTTATGCGTAAATGTGCGTTATTACCGTTTTCTAAAGGTCCGGAACTTCCAAATTGGATTCGAAAGGGGTTTGGCTATTGTGAAGTCCTACGTGAAAGGCACTTCACAATAGCCACGGGTGTTTGGCTTGGCCGGACGTTTTCTGGAAGTTCGACGCTTCCAGATCGGAATCGGAATGGATTTGGCTAGTATCATGTCATTCGCGAAAGGAAAGTCATACCAGCCATGGCTTCTTGGCGTGACCGTCCGTTTTATGGGAGTCCGAAACTCGGACTCCGAAAATCGACTTCCGAAAATCGGAATCGGAACGAGATTGGCTAGTGTGATGTCCTTCGCGAAAGGAACGTCATGACAGTTACGGTTTCTAGGCGTTATACGGTAGTCCTTTTTCTTTTTTAAAGTCCGAAACTTCTATAAATTTGGGGCCGGTAATTTAGGGAACTCCCCTTTCATACCAGTCAAGGGACACGTTCAGGGCCAACACAGTTTTTAACTCCGCCAAGCCGGTCCCCAGCCTAGGACTTCCAGGAGGAGAAGAAAAAACTGCATTTTGGTTTAATTTTAATAAATTGTACAAACTGTAAATTTTAATCTTAATATAATCGATTTTCCAACGAGGAGCTTTTTTCGGGAATCTGACTCAGATGCTCCTGTCAGAATATTGATTTATTTTTGTTGCATCGGCAATCTGAGCATTGGTAAACACAATAAAATGGAACTTACTTTCTGAACATATCTCGTACTTAATTACATCGTTTTTATATTATAGGATTTCACACAGCTGATGTGAGGAGGATAAAAAAGAAAAAGGTAACCCTCTCAACTGAGTAATCCAGCAGTGAGTCATGAGTATTTACTTTACAGATACCGGTAAGAAAAAGTTGAATTATGGGAAATTCAACATTTTTGGTGGTTGTTGTGTTTATTTTTTCTTTATTTTTATTGCTCATGGTCATATTTTCTATTGTTTGAATTAAACCTGAGGAAATATTATTGTAGCAGTTTGTAATTGTTTTCCAGGAATTTGTGTTAACTGTACATGACCTGATAATACAGGTGTTCCCTCTAAACATAGATCGTAATACACATTCATTTGCTATCATAAGATCACATGATCCCAGGGAAATGTGCTGACATGCTGTGAATATTATTTGCTACCAGGGATTTGGTTTTAAATTCAAAGTGTTTTTGTTACTTTTAGTTAACAAAAGTTCCACAAAAATCTTTTTTTAATCTCATAAGCATAAAACTATAGCATGAATTTTAGTATTTCTGTATTTGAAATCAGATAAATAAATCATGCTACAGGAATATCTCAGAATCTTACTAATATTTTTTAATTTTGCACACAGCATGATCCATAGGGCAGAAAAGAATGTTTACATTCATAAAATTTAAAATTTATCTACAAGAGACAGTTAGGTTATCTAATTATGGTATGGAGTAATCATGGTGTTCTAAGTAGACATTACATCAACTCCAAAGTTCAGAAATGTTTATGAACATTAGAAGTTTAAAATGAAATTTCAAATTCTTTGTTCAGGGATTGTATTTATTTGTATTTTAACTTTTTTTAAACTTTACCTTCTGTTTGAACCGAGAGTCAAAAAAGTGGTTTTAAATAAGGATGAATTTTTAATATTAGGATTCAATTACTGCTACTTAAACGTGCATGTGTAGCAGAATTTGTCCTGTGAAATCCAATCAGTTCTGACATCTACTTGCATTTCCTGTACAAGTCATCAGGGGACAAATCAGAAACAAACTTTGGCCAATCATTAGGGTTTGGAAGTTGTGAACCACACAAAGTTGTAAAGCGTGAATACAAGTTACGAGAACACTATACTGGAGCCAGAACCAATGAAGTTGTGGCTACAGTTAGTGTAACCGACATCCAGGTTAATAAGCTTTTTATCTGTTACGATGTTACCAAACATCCTGTCACAACTTGTAGGGTCTGCACTTGAAGTTTTCTTTCAAACCAAAAACTTTAGTTTCAACATAACTATTCTCACACTCTTAGGGAGAATACTTACATTCCCTAAGAGTGTATGATGCACAATAAATAGTGCACTTAGGCTAAATTTGCTATAGTCATTTTTGCTGACGAAACACTTATAACTTGTTACAACCAAAAGTGACTTTAAAATGTGTGTACAGGTTTTATTATTAGGAAGTTTTATTTTTTCATTAGTTTGTTTTTCCATTTCTTAGATTTTAATTACAATTGAATTGAATTATCTCTTTATTGCTCACAATATAACGTACAACACAAATACACTGAATTACGATTTAATATACAATATATGATAATATACAAGGTGTGTGTTGATCGTAAATAGATCATATTAAAACAATGAATAATAAAGCCATGAGATAATATAAATAAACCTGTGGCGGAGGAAGAACATTAATCTTTTTTAACAATTAATTATAAACAACACATGGGGAAATTAGTCAAAAACAAGAATTTAGTAACGAATAAACTGGGTTGTGTACATATTTTATCCGATATTCACTTTAACTTAAACAGACATACAGGACATACACATCTATCTTGATTTTATTAAGTGCAATTTGCAACAAGAATGCCCTTGCACTTTTCATCCTTGCTTCGCATCACTGCCCCAATCAGTGGGGTCTGGAGATGAAAAACCAACTGCAGAACTGTGCCTTTATCTGTCTTCAGAGAAACATATCACATGGAGAAAGTATAATAACCCTCGTTCACATGCTCCACAGGACCTGGGGTAACCACACCTACTTAACAATGTTATACATATATATGTATATTTTGAGCCTCAAAGGGACCGTCTCCCCTGTTTTGGCTCAATACCGGAGAAATGCTCCACGCACGAACCTCTTTCCACTCCAGGAAAGAGGAACAAGTGTGAAAAATGCCCCAAGAGCTCTGTTTCCAAAGGCTCCTGCTGTGGCTAAACACTAAAACCCCGGTGGTAGCACCACACCACTGCAATCGTCCTGATCTATAAACTCATCGCGCTATCACAGTGAGTGGCCTCTGTTCTGTTTCAGAATATCTCAATTGTTGCCTTACTCAAGGCAAACGTCCTTCTTCTTCCTTCACAGTATGGGCAACAAGAAGTCATTCACAGCCTTCCACTTTTCGTCACCCTGCAACATCTTTCCCACAATTTTCTCCGGGGTCAGAATACCACCAACTGTGGCTACAAGGGCAGAACGATCTTTTGTTTTCTTTTCGAAAATCTTTTTGAAAATGACGGCATAAAAAAGGTGTGGTACATCATCTTCGCTGTCTTCACAGTATCTGCACCTATAAGACTCTATTTTACCAATTCGGTGCAGATACAGGCATAGATAACCATGCCCTGAGAGAGATAAAAGTTTACCTCCCCATGGGTGTAAACTATAATGTATAATGTAAATGTATTACTGACTATATGAGTACATTGCATGTTAGGAATTTGACACTGAAACCATATTTTCTCACGATCAATGATAATTCACATGCTGACAAATCTAATGGGAACACTCTGCGCCTTACCTTGACCATCACTATCACTAACAGACCCATCTAATAACTCCTGCAGCTGGATCCTTGCCGAATTTTGGGAAACAATTTTGTTATCAGATCTAACTAAAACGAAACAGGAAAAAATACACCAAAAAAATCAGATATGGTTTGTTGATTTGGGGCAACGGTGGTGGAGTCAGAATCTCTCCAACTCTACCACCACGTCATTCTTCAAAACAGGACGATCAAGGTGATGGTGGAAGCTGAGCCCCGGGAGCACTGCAGGTATTATGCATATTTTTGGTTGTTTTTTACAATAGAAAATCACTCCTTTACCTCTTAACAGATATTTTCACAACTATTATAAATATAAAGAAAATCACAATAGAATATACAATAAACTTACAAAATCATCAGAGCCATGTTGTTGTCTCTCAACAAATATATCCTAAAATAAAACTAGTATCCAGTGGATAATTTTCTATATACTTTATATCTCATGGCTAAAAAATTAATATGGTTATTGAAAACCCCCTTTTTTACTAGAATTTTTTACTCATCTGCATAAAACATATCATTTTGATTCAGACATTTTTCAATGTTTAAATGCTTTGGTTAGTATTAAATCAATAAATTTCTTGACTATTTCTTTCTGAGTGTAATGTAGATTTGACCATGTCAATTCAATGTAAAACGACAACTAAACAATTACATTTAATTTCATAAGAAAAACTTTGATAGTTTTATTCTTGATTCTTCAACATTCAATATTTTTACTTCAATATGGTCAGAGCGGACATCTCACATAATAATGATTGATACTTTTCATGAAAATATACCCATGATTGGTCTTCAGAGCAATCGGGACTAAATTTTTTTGTTAACCTTTTTTTCAACCTCTGATCGTTCATCAAAGTAAGTGAGAGGTTGAGACCTGGGGGTGCCCCGAAGCCCCGGACCTCGTGCGATTGTGCAGCTTCTCCACCACAACCTCTGCCGTTTTCAGCTCCAATGAGTCGGCCATAGCCGAGCTACTCTATGTAAACATGGCCAATCGATGTTCACGTCAAAGGTGAGCTATGAAGTGTAATTCCTTTCTCTGCAAGCAGATGGATGTAGTCCATCCCAGAAACATGCATGGTAACAACGTTTAACATGGTAAGAACAAAACTTTATTTAAAACAAACACAGAGGAAAGCTTTAGTCTGGTGTTATTTTGATACATGAAAATGCCCAACCATACAATGCCAACATGACAAAAGGTTTTCTCAAAAAGTTTAAATGACAAGTTTTTGCACATCCACTGTACAGCCTAGACCTAGCACAAAGTGATTATCACCTGTTCCGAGAACTGAAGTTACGATTAGGTTGGTGGCACTTCACTAGTAATGAAGAACTTCAGGATGCCGTCAAGGCTTGTCCTTGACCTCTCCTCACTGGCGACAATATTCTTTGAGGAAGGCATCGAAAAGCTTGTGCCACATTAGACAAGTGCCTCAATCGTTTTGGCGATTATGTAGAAAAATAAGTTAAGACTTTACGGTACTTTTGGTAACAAAACAACAAAACTATTATTTTCTGTTTATTTTCAAAAAATTTTACAAATAATATATACAATCTGTATATTTTTGATTCAATACTATACATAAAGAAATAATATCCATTCTTAATCCACTACAAATACCGGTTATGGAAAAATTGAAGTACCTTACAGGAGTACAGTTACCTTGATATATTTGTCGGTATATAGTGTAGTGTAAAGAACTCTTATGATTTTGATAACCCTTGAAGATTCCATACACTGTGGCAAAATTAATTTGTAGTAGGGTGATCCACAGGCTCGATCAAGATATTCAGGCTACAAATAAAGTAAAGAGCTTCCATATATACTTATGCTTCCAGCTAGCTAATTCAAAAAGGCTCTGATTCTAATAGTACTTGTACCACCAAAATTTGACATATACGAGGGGGTACCCAAAAGTAACCGGACTTTGTCTGCCGAGGTCGGAGCTATATATAACTCAATCTGGACTTCACAAGCATTTGACAAACAAATACTTCAAAAAATTAAAACATCATTTAGGTATTTTAAAATTGTTTCTTGGCTGTCTATAAATTAATACCTAAGGCCATAAATAAATATTATTGTTGATATTTTTTTATTAATTTGGTATATTTCTGTTTGGTTGCTTGGTATAACTGATCTCGAAACATCTGTTCTACCGCCCGGGCGAGTCATCCTCGTGTTAATGTTTCGCGAGCTCAGAAAAATATAAAAAGTTAGTGAAATATATTCAGTAGATTAGTCTGTGATGTGATGTTTAGTGAAAATTACCTTTAGGTTGAATGACCCAAATTTTGGAGAAGACATAATAGAAATGCTGGTTCTTACTCAACATGGTCATAAAACATTTAAAACAATTATTTCAATGAAAAGAGTTAGTATAATTGTCAACCTCTTCAACCATCAGATGTAAGTGGAAAAACATCAAAATTTCAAAATCTATTGTCTGACCCCCACCAATATATTTTTTGGGTAGCGAGTATGGCCACGCTCAGTGGCCACCTCTCAGTAAGTGTTAAAAGTATCCAGATAAGATTGTGTTATTTTTCAAACTTGTACAGAAACCATTTTTCAATGTAGACATGACCCACCTGGGAACTTCAAATAGGTTTGAGGTAGTTTCATAAAATTGGATACTTCCTTTATAAAAATCACAATCATTTTATTATGTTAACTTTCTGAAATGGGGAACTACTGAATGGGGTGTTCTGTGGGGAGGCAGAAGTGGCAGCCATCATGGAATGTGCTCTGCTCACCCTCAACAGAGGTGTCAGGAACGAACATTACTATTTTCTCAGATAGACAAGCCACCCTCAAGGCACTGGACTCCTGTACCTTCGATTCCAAGATAGTGTGGGAATGAGTCAACGTGGTGTCTTTCCTTGGCAGTCACAACAACGTTACCCTATGCTGGGTCACTGGACATTCAGGAATTATGGGTAATGAAACAGCAGATCATCTAGCAAACAATGGTGCTTAAATTCCATTCGTGGGCCCACATCCATTTTGCGGCATCTCTAGGGCTCATGTGGATTGAGAGATCAACACGTGGGCACATGAGTGTCACCGCAGAAGATGGGCAGAGCTATCCTTCCTGAGAGTAAAAAACTGTCTCTCAGTTCTCCCTCCTCAAGAATCGCAGAGGACCTTATACGGTTAGGTAGGTCAGAACTCAAAGACTCATTGTAGGTCTCATCATGGGACACGGACATATGAGGAAACATCTTGCTTGCCTGGGATTCTTTACTGGTGACCCAGTCTGCAGGAAGTGTGGGCAGTCCAAGGAGACTGACGATCATCTGCTATACGACTGCACTGGGCTTGTTAAGGGCTGCCACTCTTGGCATCATGAAGAGGGGTAGTCACCTTCGCTGAGAGGAGCTGGTCGGGAAACTACCACAGTTCATTAGGCTTTTAAGCCAGGAAGGTCCATGAGACATCCAGCAACAAGGGTGCACAAAAAGCCATATGGCTGACGTGCTGTAGGAACACTGTTCCGACTCTTTGTGTAATTCAGGTAATGGGGAACTATCCAGGTATTTTAAGCCAAGTTAATAAGTTTAGATATAAGTGTAAGGTTATTGTGGTGCGATCTTGTAGTTTTGATACTGACCAAGGCTGTCATGTTCCCTAGACAGGGCTGTTATTTAGTAGTTCTACAGCCAATGGCGTCTAAGGGAACTTAGTTTAACATGGGATCCAAACCATAATATTGCCTCTGCATTACGAACTAATGTAATTTTAAGCATGACCTTCGCAAATGAACAAATTAAATTCAATAGAGCAGACGTTAATCTGCATTAGGACCCCCTCCCATTTTTTTCAGGTAATTAGCAGTTGTGAGTTTTCATCTTTATATTAAACAAAAAAATTATGTGATGTCTCTAGATTGCTAATGATTAAAATACCAAATTTATTTATATACATTTATTATTACTTGAATCTGGCAAATTCCTTCTTCAAACTAACATCAAAATCCTACATCCTGAAATCCAAATTTTACTGAGGACCTACAACAGGCCTGCCAAAAAAAGTCATAGGATGAAAAAATTACACCAGAATCAATATGATTGTTTAATTGTATAGGGCGCTTAACTAAACATAAATAAAATAATACATCGATTTGTGCCATCACAAAAATCACAATGACAACGAAATCGCTAACTAATTGGAGGCTGCTGATCACTTCTTACAAAACTTATATGAAACTAATTGATCACATAATGATGGATGAGCACCTAGCCACTGATCACTGATATGTACACACTAGGAGTCCATGACTGATACATGTATATACACTAGGTTACTAGAGCGGGGTCAGGGTTTATCTGTTCAGGACTCCTAAACTGGCTCCATTGGTTGTTCTGACTTGCTGTTGGGCCTGTTGCTGAAGCTGTGGTTGTGGTGAAACTCCTAGAACATGACAACAAATCAGTAAAAACTTAAAAGATATTGAAGAAAAACTCTACAGTAGTGATATGATTTGGTAATAGTAATTTCTATCCGAGCCGTATTTCTCTAAATCTATCCTAATTAGTCAAGTTTCCTCTGTAAATAAAAAATAATAATCATGTGACATCAAAACATTAGAGCTCATAACATCAGCTTTCAGACGTTCACAACGGCATGGGCCTTATTTGAGCCACACCACTTTTTTAAATGACGTAGTGGTCCTCCTGAGGTCCACGCTCGGTATTAGCAAAGTGTGACATGGACCAAAAGAGAACCACGTTTGTATTGAGGTGCTATGACAATTGTAGTGTTCTCGGCTAAATGTTAACAGATGATAAATAGTGTATAGCAAATGTTGTCTGTCTTTGGTACCTCTATTGGCCCACTGCCATTCAAATTTGAAGGGTAATAAAATATAACGAAAGGTGTACGTTATCAAATGAAATGATATTTTTTATTCATGTAAAACCAGTGTTGGACAAACATAGGTTAGTCTAACAAAGACAAACAAAGGTTAGTTTAACAATGTAAACAATGTCAAAACATTTATGGGTAAATGCGTTGTAATATAAATGTATACAAGAATAATCCTAAAGATAGGTTTTAATAAACTCATAATTGTATATAATGAGCAATGCCAAAACAGTTAAAAGATTAATATAAACATAAACAAAGAAAGATCGACAGATGCTAGTAACAATTAATTACAAAATATCATATGATAAAAATATTATAACATTCTTCCCACCTAACAACGTCGTACAGCTCAATATCTGACATAGTCCGAAAAAAGTTTCAGCTCTTGTCTGTGGCATTGAAAAATTATGAGAAGCTTCAGCTTCATTGTGATTTCTGTAATATCATCAGACAGAGTTTGGTTTATTTGAGAGATTAATTCTTCAGTCCAGAAGTTGGCGCAGGAGGAATTTCTAAGGTTCAGGGGCTGGTGGTAAATCTCTTATGGATACAGTCCTTTCTTGTTCATCTGTAAACCTTACATAAGCATAGCCAGGACTAGCATGAATCAGTTCAACTTCATCCACTAGCGAATCATTTTACTTCTACTCTTATAATTTCGAAGCAACACTGGACCAGGTTGAGTCAGCCAGGTTGGAGCAGAACGACCATAGTAGGACCTCCTAGGATGTTCAAACATCAGTTCATGAGGGGTGGCATTTGTTGAGGTGAATAATAAGGATCTAATTGAATGAAGTGCCTCAGATAGAACTGTTTCAATTCAATTCAATTCAAAACATCTTTATTCGTGTGTAACATGGACATACATGAATAGTGTCACAAACAACAAAATTATTCCAACTAAGAAAAAAAACAAGAATTAATTAATTCCCATTGTTGTACAGTCAGGTCTTTAGTTTGGAGAGCAAGATTTACTGTTTTCGAAATAGTTCCATTGAATTTTTCTACCTGACCATTCCTGCATGGATTGTAAGCAGATGAGTGACTTGACAATCCCATGCTAATGAAGGAAAGATTTAACCCTTAATAGGTCGTGCAATTTAGGTCGTGCATAAAAGGTCGCGTGGAGTACAAAGTTCCGCATACAATAATTTGGCCTGTAAAGACATGTTTACTTTAACTTTTTAGTCTAAAATTGTTGTTAAGTCAGCAAAATGGAGAATGGCTTTATAACTAGCAAGAAATATAGTAATTGCGATCACCCTACAGCAATTCATATACGGACTGATCCAATCCTTCCCGTTCAATTGCATCTTCATGAGTACGTTCACTATTTTTACTTGTATCTTCACTATGAGACCAGACTTAGCAACTATTTCCTCTTCTTGAATTGAGTTTTTGACTTTGTTGATCAAAGAAAGCTAACATTTTCGTTCTTTACTTTCGGGACGGGAAGATAAGGTGAGAGATGAGTGGCAAGGCTACCGAAATGTGTCTCTACAACACTAAAAGCATTTGCTGCGGAGTTTTGTACACCGCGCGACCCATTAAGGGTTAAGCTCTGATCACTTGAGAGATGTTCCTTGATCTGAATGAATTGAAGTGGGCATACCAAAAAGATCAAAGAGTGTTTTATGTTTTTCAATTCAAGACTCTCACTAAAGATAGCTGAAATCATTCTTTGCATTTTGGCAGTGATAGAAATCATTTTATGTGACATATTTTAACGTCCATTTACTTTAAAATTATTTTAATTACTACTTTAACTGCAAAATAAACTGACCTTAGGTAGTTCTCTGAACAGTTACTAATATTTCAGTAGTGACTATAGCATAGTGTTACACTAAAAGTAAGCTGTTACAATTAGCCTTTTTGTTATTCAATAGAAATACGTTTTCCATTTTCCAGCGGAAGCAAAAAAAACTTAGCACACCAGCTGTTGTCATCATCGATGAAGAAGAGAGGAAACGGGAGATCGGCCGAAAGTCAACAACGCACGATTAGGTTATGTTTGTGCTTTGAAGATCATTCTGGGTTTCACATAATATGACATAGCAAAAACTTTACAATCGTATGTAAGTCTATAAAGTGACTATTTTATAATTCATTAGGTTTACAAACACTGGAAAATTAAACATGCTTTATGGCTAGTCCTAGGTCTGAGGTCTTGACTGAACTTTTATTTGGGTCTAGGCTATTGTGATGGTACGTACTAGCGTTGTTTTATTGTTATACTTCTATTGTACACGAAAAATTTATCACTCAATCAAAAAAGCACCTAACAAATGTTTAAACCCTCCAAAGAATTTGCAGAAGACGTAGCATATTATTCTTTTCTTAGACCGAGACAACATCAATCATAGAGCGTCGATCCTCCATAGTGATCTCAATAATCCGGTTACCAGGTCATCATTCATGAGTGTCACAGTGGCTGTACACTATCCAATGAGTAATGTAGTTTCCGTCCGACTTTACTGGGGCTCTTAATCCTTGACAATTACACAGGGATTTACTACATAAAATTCTATAACTAAGTATATCTTATTTATTCTTATTGAGGCCAGCTCTTTGGTAGTAATTTTGACTTCTAATACCTTGAGAGGGGGACGAGCTGAGTTTGTCGTTGGTGGACATGCGGGAGAAAGCCATCAGAGCGTCTGGGAAGTTTGGCGGCGTCGCAGGCGTATTGCACGGTGTCACCTGAAAAACAAAGCATCAATTACAGTTTGGTGTAATTTGTTGTTACTATTGGTACTATTGGTTATCTATAGTCCAACAAATAAGGGCAGTATTTTAGTCATAACCGAACATATTCCCAAGGCCGTAAGAAATAAAACTGTACTGTAATTTTAGATAAGTAAATTAATTTGTTTAAGTTAAGAATTTTAAGCAGATCTTCACATTAAGCCTATTTTCCAAAAGTCAACTTGCAGACTAGGATGTGATTCACTCACTATAGAATGGAGAATCTAATTACACTATTACTAAAACCTTTTCCAATTGAATTATTATTTCGAATTAATAGACGAACAAAGTGAGTACATCCATGTATCGTGTTGATTGTTGTTAGCAAAGTCAAACTTTTAATGTCTGTTAGCATGTGTGTTTTTTGTAATCTCTATATATAAAATTGAATGTAGTTTCTGTTTTATCTTGATACCATCATCCCATGTTTGACTCTATATTGTCCGGGATGTGACATCAAAAAATAAGCATTTTATCTTTTTTTAATTTCTAATGTTACCTAGGGATAAGTTTGTTTACTTGTCTACAAAAAACAACAGGCAGCTGATTTTTACTTTAAGCCTACCGTATGAATTTACACCAAGCCATCATATTCATTATGAAACTATTGGTAAATGTGTACTGTAAAAAATAAGTTTATCAGTATATTAATTTGATTAGTTATATTTTAGTCTGTAATTAAAGTCTGTGTTTATAGATAACAATGTATAAAGTATTATAATAACAGCTGTTGTATATTTTCCTATAAAAGCCTATTACAGAGTTTCGTTTTGGATTATTTGAAAATTGTGAATTAATCACTATTATTTGTTTTTTAGAATTATTATTTCGAATTAATAGCCGAAAACATCACATCCGTATGTATTGTTGTTAGCAAAGTCAAACTTTTAATGTCTGTTAGCATGTGTGTTTTTTGTAATATATAATAAAGAAAGAATGGCCAATATGGGAATCAGTTTTAAATTTGCAACAGTAAATTTCAACAAAAGAATCAGATTGCTAAGAGAAAATAGTTTTTTAATCACATTCAGTGTAAGGGTATAGCTACCCTTACGTTACCTTGACTTTTGTAGGATCTTTTGTAGCACCATGAATCATGTTAATCCCACAGCTGTGGACCTTTCACAAAGTCCAGCAGCTGCGAGACACCCAGCTCTTTCAATTCCTCAGGGTCTAGAAAAATTCTACCAAGGAATTTCCTTTTCTGACTCAGTGCCAGACAGTGGAGATCTTGAGGTGTTTCCTCAATGGGCCATATGTGTGGTCAGAAATCCCACTAATAGTCTGATATCCTCTTCGGAGAGCTTAAGCAGCTTCTTCCACTCCTTTCTATGCCCTTCAATCAGTGACTTTGCCTACTGTAGACCTGGGAGGGCTTGCCAAGCCTCCCTCTTCTTAACCTCCTCCCAGTTACGTAGCTTGGCTAGACCCTGGCAAATAGAAACTGGAAGAAATGGTTCGGGTCCTACCAGATGGGACATTGAACCCTCTCTGGCAAGACCATGCTCTCTTTTATTCCCTTCATGACCTGTGTGTCCCTGGATCCATGCAAACTGTATATAGTTTCTGACTGCTAGCTCTTTGAGCTGTGTATCACCTTTGATGAGACAGTGATTTCAGCCCTTTGAGAGCTGCTTGACTGTCAGATAAAATTAATATACTAGCCTTGAATTTAGCCACTTGTCCACAAGCCTTCTGGCACAGCATTTAATCGTAAAAGTTTTTGACTGGAACACAGTCACAACTTCATCCAGTGCCTGATAAATACGGGCTTAGCATTATACACCCTAAGCCCTCAGCGGTCATGTGTGAACCGTCAATGTAATGGAAAATGGTAAGTGGTCAATAACGTTCATTGAGGATTTGCACATTTTGAAGCTAAATAGTGAAGTTGATTTACATTAAATTAACAAAATATACTAATCACGAAAATTAAATTGACGAAATTTACATATTTTCAAGCTTGCAGAGCCTTGCTTTTAGTCTTCCTCACCCCTGCAGGAACACAAAAACATGTCTCGGTATTCCCTTGCTCCGGATGAAATTAGTAAGGATATAATGTTAGAACCTTTTTCAGTTCACAGATAAATGTTGGTTCTAGGGCCTCACACCTGATATATCCGAAAAAACAATTGTAAGTACAAAAAAATCTTAGGTAAAAAAAATCTAAGTAACGAAAATTTTGTTACTTTTAAATATCGCTGAAACTATTGTTTTATCATTTTAAATTTTTTAAGGTATGGGCTCTAATAAAACTATTTAACTACATCATACACCAGGTTTTGAAATCTGATGTAAAACGGCACCCAAAACGAAGGACGAAAATAACACGTTTCATCTCAAGAGCCGGTCGGCTGAAGGTAGGCTACTGCACTACTAACATTTTTACAAGAAAGGTGAAGAAGACTTTTAAGAAGTACTATTTATAAGAATGAAACCTAAACAACAATTAACTATATATACCATGATGTATCCTCAAATTGAACACCGTGCTTTATTACCCTTGAATTGAAGGAGATTAATGATAATTGTTGTGTAGTCAAATAATTGGTTCTTACTACACTATTACGACATGTTCTGCTAAAATCGTTTAAAATCAATAAATCATCTTCCTGATAAAACTACTAAATCTGCACATTGTGTCATCACGGGATAATGATTAGAGTCTGCTGTTACCATGTTGCTGTCTGGGTTTCGAAACTGCTCTGAGTTCAATATTTTTATATTGATATTGGATAGCTGACATGTATTGCATAATTTACTGACTGTGGTGGGAGTTTTTTTGAGTTTGTTCATACTATTTTTATTATGTTTCTATTTGAGTGTACTATTAGTACTATAGTTAGTATAAGTAGTCTTAATCTTTTTTCCAAAACCTTCATGTCTCTATAGATTTCAAAACTTATCTATATCTCAAAACACTTATTGTGAATAGTGAAAATTTTATTTTTTGGTAAATTTACAAATAATGGCATTTGGGTAGGATCACATGAAGCTTAGTTTCAATGTAAAACGAACCATTCATTTAATTTGATATTTATTTGTCAGAGTCAATAACTAAAAACCCAAAAAACAAAGGCAACTGGGTTAAGTACTACTTGAACCTTCCTCTAAGTCACTTGAAACTTAAATATACTATCAAAGCCTGGTGCAGGAATAAAGCAGGAGCGGGAAATAAAAATCATCATTCCCGCACTGGTTCTATCAGGATCATAATTTCCAAGAATGGCGTTGTATTATTATCATCACAGCCAAAAGCTTTTGTCATTCACACAGTCATGGTGGAATCATCCCTGCCGTCTTACTCGTCTGCTTGGGTATCTTGACAGCAGTGTGTATGTTTTTGCGCTCCTATTGAGGTTATGGGATTTAACCATTGTTTTTCAAATTGGTCTTCCACTCCTGTTGTATTTTTAAAGATTATGTCATTGTAACAGTTTTTGGCACTGTATCTTATACTACAGTGGAGACTCTCTTACAGAGTTTCACTAAACTCTGTTAACTAAGGCTATCCTAGAGCGAGTTTTAAAAATTTTAAAGCAAAGGCAAAATGTGCAATTACCGAACGATTGTTGTGAGCAATACTGCAACCACTATACATGCCCTAAACTGCTGTGCAAACTAGGTACTATAAATGTAGACGATTGTCGCTTTTCTTCAACTACAGTTTTCTATTTCTTTATTAAACAAGCATAATTTATACCTAACTGTCTAACTCTCGTAACTCTCTTGGCTATTTTTAGGTTATGTACCCCGTACTATCTGAGTTTTACCGTATCCGAGATACTCTCTGTCTCAATTGCCTCGGTTGACCGAAACTCCAATATATATTATTTTGTTTTATTATTATTATATTTCCAGTATTATTTGAACCAAACGTTATGTTCCAGAAAAAAAACCCTTTCAATTAAATAACCCTTAAGAAACTTAGTCGTTATAATATTTAACTTATGTCAAATTAATACTAATTTTAAACATCTTTAAAATGCATTTTATTCAGCCTTTTGAGAGAAATTCTATTGTAAACTTTTTTGTTATTTTAAAATTCTTAACTCCTTGAGCTTATACTTATCTATGTTTCATTGTATTTTTACTGTATCAGCAATACTTGTGGTAAACCATTCTGGGTTTTTTCTATTTTATTAAAAAACATTGTACTACATTAATCCGCAAACCCATCATCATAATTGACCAATAATTCATAGGTCGTGGTTCGGATTCCTTAAACTTAGGTCCCTTAGTTGCCGGTGTTTCTATTAATTAAACAGTCCTGTCTAAAAACTGTCAGCCTTAGTCAGTAACAAGACTACAAGATCGCGCCACAATCATCTTACATTCAATCCTCATTCATACTTGGCTTAAAATACCTACCTTGTGGTATGGTCGCCATTTCAAATAATCTATTCTATTCTATTCTATTCTATTCAGCAATACTTGTGGTAACTTCTGCAGTACTGACCATTCTCATACAATTTTACTTTACAAAACAAAATTTTGACAGCTTGTACATGTTTACAAGCATGGCAGCTCAGGGGTATCATTCTGGCCCAATAAGTCAATGGTTGCTGGATCAAAACCGGTGTCCAACGACTCTTGTCAGATCACAAGCACCTCTGTTGCAATATGTGGACACCACATTCATTAAAATACCAAACAGCTTGGTCTACAGTGTAGGAATAATTTTTAAAAAAATTAATATTTTTGTTTTTCAAATTTGTCAGCCAAACTAAATTATTATGCATTCTTGGAAAAATATATCATTCAGCGTCTTTGTGAACTACAATCGTTGCCAGCAACAGTTAGTTTCTACATAAAACAGACTCATAAAGTACAATTGATTATAAAAAACAAATGAAAATATTAAAATCTAATAGTATTATTCAACCTTAGTTATCATTTTTCTGAACAGTTTTCTATGAAACTATCATATTCTACTGTACCTTCGGTATTTTTTATTTTTTGGTGCAAAAACATTGTCAAAACATATGAAAACACAGCTCAGAGCAATCCTCACCAGAGATTGACTATCTGATATAAATAGTGATCTATTATTGATGTATGTTCATTTTGTTCTCGTTTACTCAGATCTAGTAGACGTAAAGTAAAGCATGTTTGAAGCCACAAGTGTGCCACATGGGCAAGCTACTAGCAGGGCATTTACACCCTGATTCACAGGCCCTCCTCATCTAGCAACCATAAGCCGTGTGTACTAGGGCTTCGTGAGAAGTCTACCACTGGTTTGTCTAAATGACTAAGCTTAATGCCACTTGTAAAACTTACTTTGTAGTACTTATTTATCGAATTTCCTGTAGGAAATTGAGTCTCTTGGAAAGACTTTGACCCGGGAACTTATTTTGAGGTCCCCAGATCAAAAATAACACCATTCGTTCAAAAAGACTTTAACCCGAGAACTTATTTTGTTGTTTTGAAGTCCCCAGATGAAAAACTCTATTCGTCAAAAATTTAGCTCAAAAAATTTGAGTTTTCTTGGCACCATTATAATCAGATAAAAACCAAACAATATTCTAATCTGAATCTTTGATCTATGTATGAAGGTTACTGAGATATACAGGTTAGTTAAAAGTGTAGATACTCCTTCCATAACAGTTAAGTGGGTTAAATGTGGTCGACAAACATAGTATTTACTGTTTTTGTATATACTCCCAAAATTGGGTATTTATGGAGCAAATCAAATTTTTTAAGAGGAAGCTCAATCAAGAGTTACCACATTTGAATAACCTCTTTAAAATAAAATGATTAAATGGAACTATTTTGATTTTCATCTCAACCCAGTACCAACATGTGGCGTTTTCAAAATCTCATGCAATTTTCATACTTTAGTGAAATATTTTAAACATAAGCCTTGAAATACTTGGATTAGTTTTTATAAAATTTGGAAATTTGCTGAGGATGGAGGTCTGCTGCGACAAGGGTGTTTCCAATTTTTATGTTTCAAATAATAACATTCTAATTCATTGATGTTAGGTGTTCAAATATCTAACATCAATTCCACTCCTTTCATGGAATATAAAGATTTTTTTTAAACTCTTAGTTTTCAAGAGTAACCTGTCAGAACTCTGCATGGCATGTATTTATACCGGCCCACTTAATAAAAAAGTAATTAATTTTGTTTCTCAAAACTTGAAATACACATTTAAGTGGTAAAAATTGTAACACCAATTCATTCAGTAAAATTGAACCGTTGTAAAATTGGCTAAATATTTCTAATTAAACTATAGAAACGGAAAAATAAAGTTGAAGAGTTATTTTAAATAATATGAAAGTTTTAAGTAGAACAGTTTTACATTGCATTAATATTCTTCTCAACTCAAATGTGGCTAATTTGAATCAAAACTTGAGGATTACAATAGCGTATTTGCACAACATTACTCCAATACAGATAATGCGGTGTTCTTATTGACAACATGCAGTGAAGCCTTTCAACTCTTGAATCAATACGAGACGAGACGACCACTGCCACTCACGGCCGCTGATTTAACACCCTCCCCTCACCATTGATATGGATATTGATACAACCTTTCACATTCTTTACAATCAGACCTAACACCAATGATTTCATTTTAAAGTAATTTTTTTACTGTTTTTTATTATAATAAAACATTTAGAGTGGATAAAAGTAATAGTTGTATGTATTTTATTTACCGCAGCTAATTTTACTAGGAATATTTTAATTTTTATTTACAACCTCAAAGATTATTAGAATAGTTGAACTAAAAGTGTTTAAATAAAAGATCAACAACACTCAGTGGAACCTTTTTCTCTATTTTCAACACATAAAAAATTACACCACCTACCTTACAAATTTTTAAGATTGTTCACAGTACTCAAATGTTTTTGGACGTACCTGGTGTATTGTACAAGTCCAAGTTGCCGTTACAATTATAATCAAAAATCTTTACTTAATTTTAAACATAACATCATTCAAAAAGAGTGCTATAACATTTTCATAATTTTTAAAGGAGAGTTAATTTGAGTGTTCAGCTAATAAATCTTAATAAATATTTTACCAAAAAATGTAAGCTTTAACGGGCTTTCTACCCCAATACAAAAATTATTACAATTTGGTCTTCTTAAATGTTTATGAAAGTGAATTGTTTAAACACGCCCATTACATTTATTTAACACGCCCAATCACTTCTTGACAGTTAAAAGGCCCGTTACATTGTACTGATTGCATAATATATAATAAAATGTGCACTTTTGTCAAACAGTTTTTCACCTCCTTTGGTCATATTGCTAAATAAACTAAAGCAAATTTTATAAATTATAAAAGCTAGCTATTAAAATTTGAATAATAAACGAGAGGAAAGAGACATGTACGATAATTATTTGTTATTGTTTTACTCTAACAAATAATAATGCATCAAATAGTGATTAGATAGGATTGTTTTTACCAAGTTCCAAAGTCATTGGACTTGTAAATATTTACATACAGGCACTATCCAAAGCTTACACATTCGTTCCTCGAGTCTGTAGGCCTATTGTAATTTATTTTTATAATGTATGTATCACATAAATATATTGTTTACTAGAAAATAATCTCACAGATATTACACTGTTGATATGAAACCTATTTTTACCCATGCGTTTGAATTTTTAATTTTAACCACAAATAATTAAATACAGTCAAACCTAATTTGAAAACCCCTGAATTTCAAATTCAGGGATTTTTCCAATTAACTTCGAATTAAAGGAAATTTGGGCTATCTCGAGTTTGAATCATAGGGGTTAGAGTTTGAACAATTCTAAATGTAGTGGTTCAATTCTACAGTTTGAAATGTACAGGTTAACAAGAATAAAAATCAAATGATACTTGCATTTTGTTGAACTGGTTCTCAAAAATTAAAAATCTACTTGAGAAAAAATTTATTTCTTAAAAGAGAGTAAAATTGGATCCAGCAGCACACCAAAAAACTGATCACAACACGATAACAAATTCTGTAACCATTGATATTTCTCTTATTCCTATTATAACTGTTGTAACGATGTTTAAGGTTGTAATCTTTAAAACAAAGCCACTAACAATTTGAACCTGGAGGAATCGCAGAACTGGTTCACATTTCGACTAGCTTGTTATTTTTAATTACTTTGAATTTCAGCAGCTTATGAGAACCGACTTCGAACTGTGGAGGTTAACTTTATTTTTTGGAAATAGGATTTCAAATTGAATGAACATAATTCGAACTCTAGAAGCTCAATTACGAGCAAATTAGAATTGTCAAGGTTAAATTATGCATAAAAAATAATTAAAATTATCAAATATATTTTTTAAATATTTTATCAAAGGAATATTTAAAATTCTAGATTTAAAATAATTTTAATAATAATTAATTAAAATTAAACCTGCATTGTAGAGGTTTTCGAACTATCCAGGTTCGAATAAGCAAGGTTCTATTGTAGTACTGTAACTATTTTGATTATTAAGCTTAATCAATAATTATATGATGAACAAAATTTAAAAGTTTAAAAAAATTTAAGATCCACTATCACAGACAGCTCACTTAGTAGACAAAAATAATCAATACAGAGTACTAATTATAAAGGTCTGATTGAGGAGTAATATGGTACTTTATGGAACTTTACTACAAATATGCAGCAAAGATGTTGTAACACCTAGGCTACCGTATATGAATCCAAGTGAGCAGATAATTATAGGCCTCGAGTTATTGCACGGCTGTGGTGGACACGGAAGGTGTCCGTCGGTCAGACAGTTGGCATACTGACAGACTATTGTTAGACCGAATGTTCCTCTCCCAAACCAATGCGGCTACTGTGTTTCCCCATACTGAACCTCCTGTTAACTGCCCCTATACTGCTGAATACTATCTGACAGTACACAGAATGTGGAAGTTTATACTACAGAAATTGTTACAATAAAACAATACGTTCTACAATAATAAGTCTACTGTGATACAAATAAAAATTAATCTAAATCCAATTAGGAAAATTGGATTTAGTAAGATATTGCATTAGAATAAAAACCCAACAGACTTTTTCTTTTACAACCCCATAACAGTTAATTAACCAGTTAAGAATTTCAACATCCTAAATTTTTTAAATTATCAATCAAAGCAAACTCATTGGGCTCATATGGATTAGAACACACCATGTAAAAAGGAATTCAAAGTATTGAATATTAATATAAAACCTGTATCCTGCATTATCCTGGAGGACCATTAATATAAGTGAACCAATAAATGTTTAATTTATTTTCAGAACATACATTAGAACATGTAACAAATTATTATAAAATGTTTGTTACACTCAGACAAAATTTTACTGGAAATAGGAAACAACTAGAATACAATTTGAAATACAATAGCATTCATAATATCGTTGACTATTTATTGGACTGTAATATTTATGTTATGATAACTTTGAGAATGAAATCCGACATTTTTTATAGTAGACTAACGTAAAGGAAACTCAAACCTTACTACTAGGAATTCACGAATTGTGGATAGTTGTGAGCGCTCACAACTATCCACACTTCATGGATGGGATATTCTCTGGTGTAGATTAACATCCGCACTATTGAATACTATGGTCATCCGCAAAGACCATCCTTATAATTACACCAGGTTGTAATTCAGATGCAAAATTACGGTTCTATTCTATGTTAAACTGTGGGTTCCTTTAGATGCAATTGGTTGTTGGGCTAATCATCAGTACTATCTAAGAAACATGTCAGCCTTTTTTCAATAACAAGATTATGAAATCGTGCCACACTCATTTCTCATTCATACTTAACTCCCAACTACACACGCTACGGATACGTCGGCCTCTACACGCAAGTGAGCGCAGCGCTCACCCGCTCTAAAAAACTTAATTTGAGTTAAAATATATTTTTAATATTTATAAAACACTTTTTCATCAAAGTATAGTTGTAAATGGGTTGTTAAAAATAAATAATAATAAATAAAAGAGAAAAACTTTTTTAACCTTTTAAAGAGTAGGCCCGTTTTAAAACGTCATTATTTGAGAGCTGTTAAGGAGTAAGGGTGAAAACTCAAAACACACCTCAGAAGAAAATATTTTTTTGATTTTCACTAAAATACATTCCAACATGGAGTAAATATAGTTAGAAACGTGTTTTAGGTTCAAAATGCCCTAAAATAAACATTGTAGAACTCAATTTTCAAATCTTCAATAAAGTAAATGAAAGCAGTGATGTTTAGCAAACGAATAACTCTCAGCTACAGAGATACAGTCTTCAATAATAGGGGATTGTAGAACGCTTTCACTTTTATTCAGAGCTAATAAATAACAGGTTTAATAAAACTTCATGCCACGCCGCCACTTTTTCCGCCAAAACTTCCCGCCGCGACCACCCCTAAGAAACCCTCCGCAGATTAGCCACAACCTACTGAAAACACATAAGTACATGTTCCGCGTATCTACGTGTGTTTAATTATCAATTTATAGCTTAAGAATCAATCTATGTCAGGTTATATGTATTTGAACAAATTTCGTCAAATGACGTTTTTTTATATGTCGCTACTCCATTTCCGGAACCATAAAAGAGACTTTTTAAAACGTCAATCCTATTTTGACGCAAAATACGGTACTTTTTAAAGGGTTAAGTTAAATCAAAATAAAAGTTATTGAGATTTTTTTAATTTGTATGCCTATTAATAATTACTGTTCTTAATAACTATATTTTGAGTTTATTATACATAGCCTACTAATTATTATTTTATCATTTTAGTCATCACATGCTTCTTCTCCTTGTTCACTATGGCAGGTCACGCAGTATGTCACGGTATGTTCTCTACAGACGGGGTTTCCGCAAACGGCACCTTTCTATTAGTTAACCGGTCCATCTGGCCCTTCAGAGAAATTACACCTCGCCTCTATTATTTTGTACCAACCATAATCGAGTAAAGTAAGGCTAACTAGTAAGGATGAGCGCTCACACGTGTGTATTCACGAGTTAATTTAAAATACCTACCTGAGCAGATCGGGAATTTAGAAAGGTAAAAAGAAATTTCAAGATTTATTTGTTGGGTTAAAATTTGATGAGCTGGATTGTAGGGTTTTACCGGTGAAATAACTCGTGGCATTAGATGAATTAAAAATTGGAAGAGTTGGGAGTTGTTTTTCTTTTCAAAGTACCGGTATAAGCATTATTATTTTTTAGCCTTATGGTTAGAATGACCATGTATTAAAATCAAGCAACATGGAATCTTGTGTTTTTAGAAGACATGTTTCAGTATGAAAGAAAGAAGACAAAAAACAGGGCTTTATTGCAAAATAATTCTATATAAATAACAGTGATTTACATTGTATTTTTTGCTGCACCGATTACAGTAATAGTCCACAGGACTGTCTGCTGGGATCTTTGCTTAAAACTATAGAGATTGTTTACTTTAACAAAAAATAATTATAAAACAAAACATTTAACTTACATGAACGATTAAATGAAAATTTGTAACAATAGGCCTAATATAAATTTGGCTATGATATCTTAGTTCCTAAAAGAACAAAACAACACATACTTATGTAATATAAATTTAAAATTGTAATTATTTAATTTGAGTTGAAATTAAATTGTAAATAAACCCCCACCTCAATTTCTGAGCATTTTTTAAATGAAATACTAAACCAATACGTTTCAGTACAGTAATAGGCCCTAGTTATTTTTCTATGACTAGATAATAATTAAACAATAGATAATAATAATTATTTTATTACCTTTTGAAACGATGACCTAACTCGGTATATTTTTAAGCTGAGTATAACGAGAAATGAGTGTAAGATTATTGTATTTTATTTGTTGGGTTAAAATTTGATGAGCTGGATTGTAGGGTTTTACCGGTGAAATAACTCGTGGCATTAGATGAATTAAAAATTGGAAGAGTTGGGAGTTGTTTTTCTTTTCAAAGTACCGGTATAAGCATTATTATTTTTTAGCCTTATGGTTAGAATGACCATGTATTAAAATCAAGCAACGTGGAATCTTGTGTTTTTAGAAGACATGTTTCAGTAAGAAAGAAAGAAGACAAAAAAAAGGGCTTTATTGCAAAATAATTCTATAGAAATAACAGTGATTTACATTGTATTTTTTGCTGCACCGATTACAGTAATAGTCCACAGGACTGTCTGCTGGTATCTTTGCTTAAAACTATAGAGATTGTTTACTTTAACAAAAAATAATTATAAAACAAAACATTTAACTTACATGAACGATTAAATGAAAATTTGTAACAATAGGCCTAATATAAATTTGGCTATGATATCTTAGTTCCTAAAAGAACAAAACAACACATACTTATGTAATATAAATTTAAAATTGTAATTATTTAATTTGAGTTGAAATTAAATTGTAAATAAACCCCCACCTCAATTTCTGAGCATTTTTTAAATGAAATACTAAACCAATACGTTTCAGTACAGTAATAGGCCCTAGTTATTTTTCTATGACTAGATAATAATTAAACAATAGATAATAATAATTATTTTATTACCTTTTGAAACGATGACCTAACTCGGTATATTTTTAAGCTGAGTATAACGAGAAATGAGTGTAAGATTATTGTATTATAAATTTTTCAAAGTTAGAAAGGAATAAGAATATGTTTTATATATGATTTCTACTAAATTTTTATTAGTATTTAAGATTATAATGCAGCAAATTTAGTTTTAAAAAAAGGTTTTACTAGGCCTAGTACTTCAAACTTGTATTTTTTTTAATATGTTCATTTAAAAAAGTTAACACTTTTTTCCTTTTTTTACTTCAAATTAATGTAGCCTACTTATATACGTTGTTTGATGCACAATTTTATCCAAAGCAAAACAAAACAACAGAAAAATAAATGTTAATAAATAAAATTTGTATAATTGTTTTAATAAACGCTTGCGCTTTTCGGGAAAAGGGCCAGCATTTTTAGCAGATCCACCGTTCCTAAGACTGAAATTTTTAGCGCATTTAGAACCGCTCGGCACTCAAAGGGTTAAAATGCTTTCAAATAGGCCTAAGCTTATCCAAGATGGAACACACTTGTTATTTTTCGTCATGCCATTATCTTTACACTTATTACACTAACAACCCCAACTTTAAGAAAATGAATTGGCCATAAACAAATATGTATATTTCATTGATACAGACGAATATCTTTTACATCTATCAGTTTGACAACGGAAGAATTCCAGTCGGCTCTCTACGGAATTATTTCTAGGCCAGCCATTTTCCCAGACGATATAGAACGTTTGTTTACAAATAGTTCTTACCTCAAACTGCCAATGTGCTGCTTGTAATAGCTGTTTAGCTTGCTCTCTAGCGCAACCAGCCGCTAATACAAACTGATTTATCATTACTTGTTCGCGTAAAGAGTCCATTTTGTTAATATACTAACAGTAAAATAAAACGAATTGGTGACACCGGACACAAACACGACTTGTTTTCAAACCCTACTCATTCCATTGAATGAATGACGTCAAGTAGTATTTTGTGATTGGTCGAAATATAACAGCAGTTCTGAAGTATGGACTCCTCCCTACTACGTCGCTATGAGTTGTTTTCGCTGTTCCAATTGCATGCATTTCTCCCCTGCAGCAAAACAAAACAAGGTCATCATTGTACAACGTAAACAAACACGGTTACCAATGTTGAAAATATAGTTTTAACTGAAATAGTTGAATTTCTATATGTAATGTCATGGAAAAAATAAATAGACTGAAATGTTAATAGAACTTGACGTACTAATGTCTAGAAAATAGATGCTGTTTTGTAGGTTATTATTTTATTATAACTGTTATCGAAATATAATGTACTCAACAAACTCTAGTCAATATAAACTTTTGGTGAGTAAATAATTAGATTGATTTTAATTTGTCAAAGTGTCTTGTCATAGCTTATGCTATAAGCGAGATATCGTAAGGTTTTTAAATAGATATGAAGTAGAAAACTTAGGTTAGCAGCAAAAGTTAAGGATCTGAGTGTGATGATTGCCCCCTCCCAATTCTCAAACTCGTTGAACACATATTTCATGTTGCAATAAAAGTGTCCTATACTCTTAGATTTATCTTTACAACATCAAGACTTCCAGTTCCCTTTCACATTGGTAACAATTTAATCTGTTCCTCGAAAGAAACATTCATGCATGATTTGTTATTATTCCTTCCATAGTCTTCTAAGATGGGTATTGGACAGGTCAGGTACAGGTCAATACTATGCTAGCAAATAATAAAATGGAAATGATCATAAAAGCTAGACTCTACTAAATACCTTTTTATCTCTAATTTAAACTTTCCCCAATTTGGAATACTTTGTAATCTTTCTGGCAGGGTCTGAAACAATTTCATCCAGATATAGTTGGGTTTATGATCAAAGACTGTTACACTATGTAGAATTGCATGAACGCCTTTTTACGGGTGTTGTACGAGTGATCTATATATCTTTACATTCTTAAAGCCTAATGGAGGCATGAATAAGAGAGAGGATTTTATAAAAGCATTGTTTTAATTTCATGTCTGGATAAATGTTTGACTCACTTATTAAAAATGCTAGAATATTTTATCTGAACTTATGAAATATTACCAGAAAATCAGTTTGACTTCAAGAAGTGGGTACACCAACCGTCCTTTGACACGGATATGTCTTGGCTCTTAGGGGGGGGAGGGGCTATTAGCAATTTGAAACATAAAAACAGCTGTTTAGATGAACTGAAAATATTTCTTTTAAACATCCATTATCTAACCTATTTCCCACTGGGAAATAAATAAACATTTTACTCTGACTAGTTATTTGCAAAATGTTTCAAAGTGTACGATAATGCACTGCCACTAAAGTATCTACTGATTTGTCCAGATTATATTATGACAGTGTAGATATGCCTCAGGGCCGTCGACAAGGGGGGCAGGGGGGCAAATGCATAGGGGCCCGGGCCTACGGGGACCTTTATTTTTTTAAAGGGGCTGGCAAGACGAGTTCAACTTGATTAGCTTAATTCTTTCCTCAGATGGGGTTTTTAAACTGAGTTGAGGTTGGTACCAATTGACATAAAGATAAAGAATTTTGCTTTATTTATTTTATGTACAAATGATTTGTAATTAGTAGAGGTTTAAGGAATTAAAAAAACCACTTTCTCCTAAGCTGTATAACGTAGCCATTCACGGAGCCTCACCCTCAACTTTTAAAACGCAACACTTCGTCTATAGTAGACGTCATTTGCAAGCTCGGTTGTAATGTTAGTTCTATGTTGCCACATTCTGCCAACTCGTTAGAAGATTTAACTAGTTTACCGGTACTGGTTTTAAGCAAAATCAGACTGGTGCAAATATGGCTACAATGTACGGATGAATGTATCTATACAGATGGCAGCACTGCTGGCTCAGCTCTGCTCTTATTTTTTAGATTCGATACTTGATGCTATTGCCGTCTGCTTGACAGCTTGGTGGGGTTGAGTTGCTTTGAAGTTTTCTCAGATTAATTATAAACTAGGGTACATGGCGCACGAAATCGTGCGCTGTGAAGGAAATAATCTGTCCACCAATGCGTGTAGGCAGTCAATCTTAAGTGTTGCTATTTCGGCTATCAACGACAATAGTATTGTGTGTATTTCGTTCGCGTCTACCAGTTAAAGTTCGTCGGCCTTCTCCTCTTCGCCGCCCTTGTCGACGCCTTCCAGTCTCCATTATGTCGAACGTTTAGCTAATAGGTCACCAATGTGTATTTTTTTTAAACTGTTACTTCCGTTGTGTCGAGCTGTAAACATCAACTCACGCAATGTTTCCCTCCGAGTGTTTCTATTTACTCATGAACTGCACAATATATAACTTCATTATAATTAATATGTTTATAAACTAAGTTTAGATTTTTCCAATAGATTATCATTTTGGTTATGTTTAGGTTTTGAGCAAATTAAAACTGGTGTTATATTGCCACCTGTACGGTGATGTCTCCATTAAACGAAAAAAGAAAGAACCATGTTTAACTATCAGATTTGATTTGTTTATTTAACCACTTCCTTAAATAAACAGCTGATTTCTCAATCGTCGGTGTTTACCACCATATTAAGATTATGGGGAAAATCGCGACTTTGACCCCATTATTTTCCATGTCCATGGTGAATTTTCAAAAACATTTTAATTGATGGCAAAACTACATGCTAAGACCTTTATAACGACATCTTAGACATGGTGACATCATCGGCGGCACGCGCTATTTAAAACGCTCCTTCGCACTATAAAAACGAACAACATGCCGAGCGCAGAAGAGAACTAGAGGTACTGTAAATGTTGCATGTACTTTGTGCACATGCCACTCTGTTTAATTTTCGTCTGGTGTGTTTTATATCATATTGAGACTTCTATATAATGGAAACACGCGCAATAATGTGTCAGCGTCCATGTTGCACAAGTTTGGCGCGCGAACGTTATTTTTTACCATACTTGGTTGGCATGGTTCGGCCGGAAGTTGCCGAAGTGTCTTGGTTAATTCGGGGTTTTGTTGCAATTTCTCATATTCGTGGTCGAAATCTGTGAATCACGAATAATCTGATGTTGTTCCTGAATGTGTAGGCATTTAAGTGTTGCTATTTCGGCTATGAACGACAATAGTGTTGTGTGTATTTTGTTCACGTCTACCAGTTAAAGTTCGTCGGCCTTCTCTCTTCGCCGCCTTGCCGACGCCTTCCAGTCTCCATTATGTCGAACGTTTAGCTAATAGGTCACCAATGTGTATTTTTTTTAAACTGTTACTTCCGTTGTGTCGAGCTGTAAACATCAACTCACGCAATGTTTGCCTCCGAGTATTTCTATTTACTCATGAACCTGCGCACAATATATTACTTCATTATAATTAATATGTTTATAAACTAAGTTTAGATTTTCCCAACAGATTATCATTTTGGTTATGTTTTGGTTTTGAGCGAATTAAAACTGGTGTTTTATTGCCACCTGTACGATGATGTCTCCCTTAAACGAAAAAAGAAAGAGCCATGTTTAACTATCAGATTTGATTTGTTTATTTAACCACTTCCTTAAATAAACAGCTGATTTCTCAATCGTCGGTGTTTACCACCATATTAAGATTATGGGGAAAATCGCGACTTTGACCCCATTATTTTCCATGTCCATGGTGAATTTTCAAAAACATTTTAATTGATGGCAAAACTACATGCTAAGACCTTTATAACGACATCTTAGACATGGTGATTGGTAGCACCACCGCTCCAAAACAATTATCACAAAAATAGGCCTAGTGTATTAAATATATAAGATATAAAATCACTTTTATCAGAGTGTTATTTGTCAGTGTTTAACTGATCATTATGTAACATAAAATATTTACTAAACTCGCATATTGGTATTTTGTAGGCCAGTAGGCCTTATAATGGAAATTGTTAAAAATTTGTGTATTAATTTCGTAATTTACTATAGGTGCCTCCTAATAAATGTTTAATTTTTTTATCTTACTTTATACCTTTTACCTCCTGAATCCAAACATACCATTATTTTTCATTTATGATTTTCAAGTTATTTGAAATTGTGACTTCTGTTGTTTCTTATTTAAATGTCCTCCTTATCAGCATATATCAAATAATATTACTTGTTTAAGACTCTTAATAATTTAAACCCCCCTTGACATTAAAACGTGATTTTTTACAACATAAAAATCTATTTTTTCTGTCGCTAAATAGTATAAAAATATATGTTTGTAAGTCTAATTTTACTAAAATTTCCCGGGGGGCGCCCCGGACCCCCTTTGGGGCCCGAGGTTACGTGCTGCACAGGGGCCCATCAATTCTCTCGTCGGCCCTGATATGGCTTATTGGTTGTCTAAAATGTATGTGTAATGTAGGGGTTTCTAATAGAACCCTATACTGTAGTAATATATAAATCAATAACATTTTGTGGAATATATTATATTACTACTAAAATATTCTGTTTATTTTATTTCTATCGGCAATATCTGAAATCCAAGACATTCTCTAGATGTCATGAAGGATGGCTCCTCTGTAGTAGCCTGATCCTGCCTCCTGTCCTGTCTCAATGGTAGAAAGAAAAGAAGTAGAAGTGTCAGTAAGTGTCAATGTCCTCTCTCGTCAATCGTCAGTCAGTTTCATTGTGTATATATGTATAACCTGAAACGTCGTATTGCAATGTTGTTATTCCAATAACAACTATAACAAAATCAGTACTAGCTTTGATTATGGACACGATAAATTGTATTAATAATCAAATTTATCGGTTACGGGCATCAGAGTTGTGTCTAACATTGGCTACATATACATTTGGGATACATGAATACTTGATAATTTCCAGTCACTGAACACCAACCTAGACTTTAATGGAATTTAAAAGGTAAATGTTTAATTTTGACATGGATATGTCTTAGCTTTGGAGGGGTATTAGCAATTTGAAGACCAGCAATTGTAACTTAAAAACAGATGTTTAGATAAACTGAAAACATTCCCTGTAGACATATTATCCATGATCTAACCTCTTAACCACAGGGAAGTTGGCCTAAATACAAACATTTTTATACATATAATCTATCTTTTCATGGATTAATTGATCAACCAGCTGGCTAGACTTGTTTAATGAACAATTTAAATTTTGTATAATACCTACATTACCTAGCCTATACAGAGAATGTCCATAAAATAAAACTGGGTTACAAAACATTTCTTAAATGTGATCTGAGAGTATGTATAATTTCCTTTTTAGGGTTCCGAAAATGTTATTCTGACTAATATCTTCGTCTGACTTATGTATAAAACTGCCCACAATAATATTTTATGTATTTGACCTTTCAGAGGATGTATAGATTTTGAAAACAGGAGAGGAGGGCGCACCTGGAGGGTACCTCCAGGTCAATCATTGAGGGGGCGTAGTAGGAATAGTAGGTGTGATTTTTGACCTTAAATGGATTCTAGGAATGAGGTGCTTCAGGTACAGTGCCACTCACACTGTCAAAATTACCCAAAATAGTAAAATCGCGGAAAATAAAACTATGGAAAAATAACTCAAAGTATAAATGTGAACTTAAATACATCATTAATTATACGTTTATGTGTTCAGGATTAAATGTGGAATTTGATAATAGTTTCATTTGCTTTCCACAACACTAAGCTTAGAGAAATCTGATATTCTTTGTAGGAGAACTGTTAAGAAAATAAAAATATTTTGGAGGATAAAAACAACTCGAATCAAAATTTCATAGCCGAATATGCAACTTGTTAAAAATCTAATAACGAACTCAAATACATGGTCTAGAACAGTGGGCCTAAAAGGATTTTACACTAATTAAAAGATATGTCAAAAATACTAGGCTAACGTTCCTGATTAAGGACACTGATGAACAATGTTATACTTATTCCGCTCTAATCACACTAGATTGGCTTATTTTGTATCACTAAAGCAACCAAAATACTGTCTAGCTACCGTTATTTAAAACTCTAAAATAATTGAAATTAATGACAAACTTTGTGTGAAAACACTGTCAAAGGATTGCCACAACAAATAAACACAGCTAAAGCATTTTCAGAACTCAGAACTTTATTGGTCCAAAAGAACATAACAAATAATTGTATTTACTTCCCTGAGGGGACTAGGTTATATCATGGATATGTCTAAAGAGAATGTTTTCAGTTTCTTTAAACAGCTGTTCTTATAACCTTTTGAAGGTCCTTCCGTAGGCAGAGCCCAACACAGCTTAATAGTAATTCAATATGAAATATCAGCTCTAGTCTCATAACTCCTTTGGCAAACAGTAGGCCTAGGCTACAACAAACTATTTCATCGTCACTGTCTAGGTTATCAGTCTACCATGAGGGTAAGAAATTGTGATACTCTTTAATAATTTTTAAACTTAGGCCTTGTTTACATTAATTCGAGCTCTCATTCGAGTTTTTGGCCGTAAAAGCATTACAAACATAGGTCAAACTCACATTCCAGTGCCACTCTCATTCGAGCTTGAATTAATGTAAACGTACCTTTAGTGTTAGAGTTAAGTATCTGTCTGGTTTATCTGGATTATTGTGGTGCAGTCCCAATACAGGTGATCTGAAACTATACTGAAAATATACCAATTATATACATCCACGTCACGTAAACAATGATCGTGAGTAGAGCCTAAAATATTAGTGCTGCTGGCTGCGTATAACCTCTGTATAACAACATAACCACAAAAATCAGAAGGATTTAACATGTTAACCTGTGAGGGGTCGCATCGCTGTCTTTTCCACCGGGTCGTCTGTTTTTGTTTAATATATCTGGAGTATCAAGGTTGTGAATTTTATCCCTTCCTATACCTTAAAATTAACTTGTATACTGGCCACTTAACTATTCCTCACCTCTTTTCTGCGTGTCAGTTTTTGTCTGGAGTCCGTTTTCGGCGTATACCGGTGGATTCCACCGTGGGACGTTAGTGGGATTGTTGATTTATCCAGAGATATTTAAGTGCTTTAGTGACTTTTACATGCCAATATAGATCTCAGAGAGGAGGAAACACTTCACAATTTATTATTTAGTGTTAACACAGACGTAAACCTTGAAGAAGCAAATTTATGAAATCCAGGAGCGATTGGACTAGAAGACAAGAACGTTTTGTTGACGAACCTCCTGCCTCCTGTGCCGTCCTCTGACAGGAATTTGGACTCATATATTTTTGTTGTAAACTAATTGAAAGAGTAAGAAAATGTTGAACACCTGTGACATGCAGGGAGTTATCAATTTTCATCGGCTTGAGCTGTGCAGAAGTTCAACCTCAGACTAGAGAGGAGGAGGAAGAGTAAAAGACTTTGATGACTTAAGATTTTACATCAATTTTTGTATTTACCTTATAGTATTACTAATTATTGTTATTTATTTATTTGCATTTATATAAAAATGTGTGTAAATATTAATGTTGACCATTCTAATAAAACTTATTTGTTTATATTTAGAAAAATAGCAGTCTCGTAACAGGATAGGCCTACATTAAAAAAAATTGTTTTCATATATTTTCAACTAGAGATACTACACTACAATGTATAATATTTGAATATGCTTAATCTCTAGCATTTCTTTAATAAAAACATATGTTAATAATACTTTTGTAAGCTTTTACCTAGCCCGGTGGAATCCACCGTGCGCAACCCCTGACGTATCTTTTCTGACATGACCCCTCATGGGTTAAAAATTAGTTTTTAATTTTATTAAGAATTAAAAAGTTATTATTATTAGTTTTAGGTAGAAAATAAAATGCTTTGCTGACGTTAAAACAACCTTCTTCCTTTTACAATCATTTGTGACCATAGATGTAACACTTAAAGAGCTACTGAAAATCATGGTCTCTGATTATTTAGTATGAAAAATCAAAATATTATTTTCCAAATGTTCTTTTTGGATTTAGGTAGCTTGAATAAAGTAGAAAACAGAAATTTGCTTCATCCAATACTATAATACGAGCAATGTTTGTATATATATTTGCACAAGGATCTCGAAAACAGCTCTAATGAATTTCTTTAAATTTTGGAAATAACTAATTTCCGAGTAGAAAATAAGTTCTAGAAAAATCTAATGTCCAGAAAAATTCTGGTTTCCTTGTAATATCAAGTTTCAAATCTAAAAAATTAACATTAAGCATATGGAGAATCTAAGGTAAATAATACAAATTAAAACATCTGTTTATAGCTGTTTGACAGTCGTTGATTTAAGATGGTGGTGAACAATATGTGAATAGAGGTTTTGCATGAATATTTATTTTATGTGTGTATGTCATAAATGAAAAACAAAATCTTCCCTGTTTTTATGAAAAAACATTCATTATATTGCTTGAAGCCTATGTAACAAACCAATTGGTGTAAATTAAGTTTCTCTTTTGCTTTTCAATCCTCATTCCGTATCTAACACAATCAGTTGATCACGGGTTAATATAAATATGTATGTATAAATAAACAGTATATGATCAGCACAACAATTGAGGTTGGCTAAAACACCAAACAACAGCTAAGCTTAGCAGATGCCATGGCTCAGTGCTAGCGCAAAGAATTCACATGCTGAAGGTGATGGCCCCGATCCCTGCCCAGAAAAAGCAACAATTTTGTTCAGAGTTTATGCTAAATAGTAAACAAGTGTTTATGCTTTATTGATTAAGGTGTATTAAATCAATTTTATTTAAACCATATAAACTGTGTTTGCATTGAGTAATAAATGTGTTTTAATTTTCATAATTATTATGTAATACACGTCTTATTCCATCCATACAAAGCTCGGTCACCAGGTACTTTTCATTTATACATTCTTGCTTTTATCTTCTGTGGTTTGTCCTTTTTCAGGCATAATGGACAGATTGCCAGTGGAGATACTAGAGGATATTGTCAAGCAGTTGTCACCGAAGGATCTGGCTCGTTGTTCTTGTGTTTCCCGCAAATGGAGAGATATCTTCAACCAGGATTGGATATGGGGGTTGCATTGTGACTACCAGCTAGATGAGATGCTACAAACCATCCCCTGTATGTCAACAAAACCATTCAAGAAACCAGAACACCCATCCTTGTCACCAATGTGTTCTTCCAAACTTGCTCTCATAATGGAAAAACACTTGTGGAATAACTGGAGACAGCACGACTTTATGGATGTCAAAGAAATTAGGCCTAACCATATTACTTGTGAGGGAGTTGACTTTTTGACGGATACATTGATTCTGGTTCGTAGTTCAGTGGGTGTTGAGATTTTAGATATTAGCGTAACACCAAATGTTATTGTTGCTACACAGGCAATCAGGGAAGGAGTCTATTGTACCCCAGGATCAAGACGGAACTACAAGTATATATTTAAAGGAACACCAAATCAGGCCAGTGACACAGGGGAGAAAAGTTTGTCAGCCATCGGAACCTTATTCGAAATTAGAGAGAAATTTTTAATGATTTACAATGTGGATACCGTACAAAAATCCATATTATTTAAAGATAAAGTTTCTTTAGGCAAAACACATTGTTTCACAAAAGATTTATTTATCAACTTAATAAGGAATCAGCTTACACCCATGGTCATATTTGATCTTAACACTCAACGCACAGTGGAGAAAACCTTTGAACCTTTTCCTAATTTTCCCCCATTGGATAAATATGACCCATATTTTTCCCCAATATTAGACTGCAAACTGATATCATCTAATTCTAGTAATTTTTTGGCTGTACAGATTTGTTTTTATTGTAGTGGCAACTCCCATGCCCAAAACTACCGGTACTACATCTTCAATATTGATGAACTTGTTTTTTCTCCTGACCCAGTTTATGAGAGCCAACGTAAAACCGATATCCTGCTCTACAAGCAGTATTTGGCTCTTTGTAACCTAGACGAGTTCACAATCTTAGATATTCATACAAAAGATGTTCTTTTTACAAAGGCTCAAATGTGGCTAAATTTTGAAACAGCAGAATTACAATTTGTATTCAATGATGCCTTTGTCTTCTTGGAACGATCGAGAAAGACACACACACAAAACACAAGAGTTAACAATGAAGTAGTATATTTAAGAATGTTTTTTCCCTCAAGTAAAACTTTGACTACAGTATTCAAATGTCAAGATGGTAGACTCCTTGAGAGTTTTAAAATTGTAGATATTAACTCTAAATTCCTAGGTTTGATGTCTCCAATTTGTTGTCGTGTGGAAAGACTGTGGGAAATGTCAGGACAGACATTAAAGGATTCAAAGATGGATACTGAATATTTAAGTGAATGCCTTCATTCTACGGCTAAAATCAATAAATCTTTTACCAAAGTGATTTTTAAGAGGGAGACTCTCTTTCCTCACAGTGTAGAACCTGGTGCTTGTTGTGGTTCAATTGATTTTAATTTTGGGCCAACATCTTTACTCCATCATCTCCTTAGACATAACAGTGAAACAGTGAATTCAGAGAAGTGGTATGTTAAGCATTTCTGGTGAGTTGTTTTAGGAAATTAAAATATTCTTTTTAATAATACATTTAGTTTTGGGGATCAACCAGTGTTCATTAATGTAGACAAGTTAAGAGAAAGGAATACATTACAGTGCAATCTAAGAATAACAGAAAGACTTGTTCATCTGATCGGTTCAAATTAGCATTTGATTACAGTTTTAGTATATTGCTACTGAACTATTAGTTTATTCTATTACTAAACTAATAATAAATCTCAAAATCTGATCAAGTGGAGAAAAAACTCCATGCAAGCATATTGATAATGATTATGGTACGCTAGACAAAGAAATTGTAGATCGTCAAGTATTTGTGGCCTACGCGTGACTGAAATTAAATTTTTATGTTGTTTAAACATGTTTTATGTTCTCAATTTTGTTTTAGCATCGACAAAATCCTTCACAACTATTGTAATCTCTCCCCTGATAATCAAAATTTTTGTCATGGATTTATCTTAGCTCTGGGGAGTATTATCAATCCGTCAGACAAAAATTTGAAACGGAAGTGGTATCATATGGTTTTAAGGACATCTGAATTGAAAACATCTCTTTAGACATAGTCCTATCTTAAACCCAAACTTTCCGTTCAGATGAGCAAGAGTCAACTGTATTTTTTTTTATTGCTTTTACAAGAAAATATATACGTTATTTTATAAATAAATTAGTGATTTTTTTTGTATTAATGTATTAAAATAATGATTTTAAATTCAAAATGGATTTTAGGTTTATATTTTTGTAAGGATACTGTTCATTAAAAAAAGTTAATTAATTAAAATTTATGAAAAATTACAGTATGATAGATTTTAAAAATAATATACTATTTAATCATATGTACATCAACTAATATGGAGCACACTTCATACATAAACGAGAGTGTAAAGCCGAACTACCTGATGATCTTTCATAGTGTGTAAATATGTAATATGTAAAATGTAAGTTTGTTTTTGTTAAAATTAAAGTATTACCGTTTTTTATTTGTGCTAATGATGATTTTTACTGGTAATCCTATCATATTATTACTGCTTAGTAAAATTAAAATACTGACCTGGATTCTATCAAACTGTACCCTCTGATAAATATCTTTCATTTTACTGTAGACACATGCAGCTATTTACCTTAAAGGTATTAGGTATACAAAAAATAATTAGCCTAGATAAGATTAAGTTTAACCCATTGGCCTAGACTTATGAACAGTACTCGTGCAAAGTACGAATCCCGCCTGGACCGTTCCTTGACATACGGCCGTCACTTGTTTTGGTGAACTACGTTCTGTATACCTCGTATTTTGACATAGTTATCAGAAAATCTGCTAGATATTAGCAGCGTCCATTCACAATTGAATTCTCGTAATAATTTTGTATTTTTATTCAATTATGACCTTATAAAAGTTAGTTAAATAGTATATTTTGAGCCGAGATATTTTCGTGGTTTCCACTGGTGCTGTCTTAAGTGGGGCTTTGATTTTCGAGTTATATCTACACTGTTTTTTTACCAAAATTATTTTATTACATTTTTGTTCTTATGTTGGTAGTCAAAAACTGACAAATCGTAATAACCAGTATTGCCAGAATGCGGGTATTTTCCCCGCTTTTCAAGTATTTTAGAAGCTGTGCAGATTATTTGCGGGGATTTAAAAAATCTGTGGGTAAAAGTGGGGATTATTGAATTTTTTATGTTTTGAATGTTGGTGTGTATTAAATTTATTATTTTTTCCCATTTTTTGGTTGGTAGCTATGGACCCTAGGAAGAACAATTAATTGTTAATATGTAACTCAACAGTCAACAAAATGACATGCCACCTTATGTTTCGCTTTTTATGAAATGGGTGGCAGGACTGGTACGGAACACGGTAGCCGGTAGTGGTAGCTGGTCGCACCAAAGCTGACAACGCAGATACTAACAACACAGCAAACATAGCGTTTTCTTGGTTTTTTCACTTTGACTTTTTTTCATCACTTTGAGTCATAAAATCATTGTTTTCATGCTAAAGGCTAAGATAGCAATTTCTGCTATCCATATTTCTTTGCCCTTGTTTCAGCAAACCTTCATACTAAATGCATATCCATTGATTTCGATGATTCAAACTAATTTTATATCAGTTTACTTACTACTTTTAAGAATAACTTGGCAAAAGCTGCTACAAGGAATAAATTAATTTAGATTTTTAGATCAATTGTTTGGTTTAAACTACGTGAAGATGGATACAAAGTTGTAACAACATATTTAAAATAATAAGCCAGGTATCAATTTGTATCTTTTTATCGCAAGATTCCTAATATAACATTGGAGCTCTAAATGACAACACACTTTATTTACCAGTTTCTACATCTCAGTAACTGATTGACATAAGAGTGATGATTCAAAATTTTAAATAGCTTGTTTTTATCTGATTCCAATGGACATAATAAAATATCTTTTTAATAATCTATATGTAAAATCTCCCAAAAACCTAATTTAGTGGGTCTAAAAGCCTTTTCAGAGAAACTGATTTGCCTGGTTTTCCAACTCATCTGCATGTATAAAATATATATATATATATTTATTAAAAAATAAATATAAGCTATTTTATATATACAGTAGAACTCCAATTATCCGAACTCCGACTATCCGAATCGCTGATTATCCGAATCACTTTCAGAAAAACATTTGTCCAAAAAAAGTCTTAAGTGCGCTATTATTCTTCCCCCCGCAAAGCCAGTGTTTGGCAAAACATAACAAAATAAATTTAAAGGACTGCTTTTACATGGTAGCGGAAGCTCGGAGTTTTGTTACGGCAGTGACGTTAAGACGTGCGTTGAATAAACTGAAAGGCCTGCCGTCTGAGAAAAAAAGAATGAAGAAAATGAGAAACAAGAAAACGGAGAGGATGAAGATGCGTTGTCACTAGAGGAAATAAGAAAACTGATTGTAAAAATTCCTGGTTGTACAGAAGTAAGTGCTGAAGCTGTAGGAGAGTGGATGGCTTGTGACACGTCTGACCCTGGTTTTCAAATTCTCAATGACAATGAAATTGTTGAAAGTGTGAGTGAAGATGTTGAAGTGGAAGTGGAAGAAGAACTTTCTGCTGATGTTGAAGTAGACGCTGGACCGTCAGCTAGTGAAGCATTTGCCGGCCTCGAGGCTGCTTTGAAGTGGATGGAGCGTCAGCCCGAGTGTGACACCTTGCAACTGCTCACCGTCAAGCGAATGCGTGACCTGGCTGCCCGAAAACGGATGAAGACCGCAAAACAGCTTACATTGACGGTGATGTTTAAAAAACAATGATTTTTATTTTCTAAACTTGTAAGTACATTTTATTTATATTTAAAACATGTGAAAATATCATGTTTCTTACATTTAATTCAATAAAAAATAGTGCAATATCAAAACGTAGCTTTTTTTCTCTCTAATGGCAATTTAAAAAAAAACTCCGATTATCCGAATATTTGAATATCCGAATGGGTCCCGGTCCCCATTAATTCGGATAATTGGAGTTCTACTGTATATATCTTGATGTTGACAAAACAACAGTACCTCCTTGTTTCTAAGTCTACAGCTTGGAACTGGTGAAAAAGTGCAGTGATTTTTTTATTGCTAAAAGTGATTGTATACACAGTTAAATGGTATAAGGAACAGGGCAAAAAATCAAAACATATAATTCATGAAGTTACTGTTAATTCTTTCACGCTAATAGTGACACACAGTTTTAGTGAACAAGGCTCAATTTTTGTTCAGCCCGGAGGGCCTGAGGCGTCGACCGTTCTGCTCGATGGGAATGGGTTAATGAACACCCTGTATATTATTTTAAAATCCACAATTTAGGGCTACTATTTCTAATATAAAGATAACAATTAGTACCCTTATTTTTCCTTTTATTGGTAACATGTTTCGGCATAATATTATGCCATGCTAAAGCCATCAAGCTATCCTAATTTATTTTAAATATATATGCCCCTCCTGGATGCTGCCCCAGGCCCCTTAGCATGTTGGTGCGCCACTGCACACAGGAATGTAAATCTTTAAATTGATCACTTTAAGTGATTCAAATTTTTTTAGGAAGAAATGATGAATAAAAAACTGTAGAATAATGAGATTATAATTTATATACAAAAATAAAACTACACAGCAGCAATAGCTTCTTCTTCACATGACAGCCCTAATTTTTTACACGTCCACTCAAAATATGGAGGAGGAGGAGCTTTTATGAGCAAGGTTTGCCCGTTGAACAGATTTGGCAGTTCCATGGCTGCTAAGTGAACATGAATTGGTATAATGCCTCCGTTAACAGGGTCAATATCCAATAAGCTATAAACTTCTTCAGGTAATATCTGGAACAGATAAGAATCATCCTCAGAGCACACTTGGGATTGATAAATATGTGCTATGCTAAAGGACAAAAATCAGTCATTTTCTAACGACAGCTTATTTATAATTGCTGTTATTTAATTTGATAATAAATTATAAATATGATAATAGGAAAATTATTAGCCGAGAGAGCCCTTTGGCACATTTCTGTAATTCTGTAAAGAAATTTGTTTAGGGATTTAAGTTTAAACAGGTAGAATGAGTAGACTAAACCCTTCAACGTTTTTTGCCGTACATGATACTGCGTGATTCCTCACTTCATTGCCGTGTTATGTCGTATTGTTACACTCCAGGACATCGCAGCAGATGCTATAATCTAGTTGGTTTATACATGACTACTTGGACCTGATGGATACTGCATTACATTGTAAATGGAATGAGCTACATGGAACACAAAATAAATCATTATTACGGCATTTATGCTGTCTCCGGTGACAAAATTCATCAGCTGTTTTGAGCTAACGAGTTCTCTAGTTACTGCCTTGTTTTTATGAACGCTTTTCAGACTAATTATTTTTGTTTGATGACTGTATTATCAAATTTATCAGTGACATATGTTCTGATATTGTTTTTTTAGTAGCTGTGTAAATTTTATTGTAAATTTTTTATTAGTTTCAACTGTTGGAGTGTTTTCATAGTGATGAAGCTACTACTAAAAGTGTTGTATTTTGGAACGGAGGTTAGTTTTGTTTTGCAAAGGTATAAAGAAGTAAGAATGATTGTAATTTGGTGAAAGAAGTATGAAAAATATGTGCATAAATAAGTTAATTATTGAAGTATTCATATAAACATGCAGTGGTCCCACTGAAAGCTCTAAAAAAAAGGCCAGGAGGAGAGATATTCTTCCACAGAAAAAGTCACACGTTGAAGGGTTAATATAAATTTTCTTTAGGATAACTATATGAAACTGATTGAATGGCTAATAGGCAGGTTATGGAGGGTGACGTCAGTGTGGGCTGTATTATACATATATATATATATATACTAAATAATTATGCATAACTTAGCACCCTTTTTTACAGTTGTATGTAGAAAACTATGATTAAACGTTTGTAAACATTCATAATTTTTGTTTTTGAATCTTTTGTTCTGGGTGATGTATTACTTAAGTTACTACGATTTGTGAAAAAAAAGAATAAATATATTTAAATACCTGAGGTTTCAAAGCAGCCTCACTGAATGGGTCGACTGCTGTGGGAACATCGAGCACCGTCTGGACACGACTGCCAAGCAAGTTGTCTCCAAGTACCGGAGTCAGCAGGTGGTCCGTAGCGAACACTCGTAATGCATTATACTTGCGCAGGTTCACTCGGACCTGAGAGGCACAGTGATTAAATCTCAGCAACACTTGATATTGATAACTTAAAGAAACAGACTTTCAAATGGAATTTCTAGGTTAGTAAACTCTCTCAAAACGTGAATTTACTTACCTCAATAAGGCTTGTCAAATGGTTGAAGCCATTACAATGTGTTTGATAGTGGAAAGTACCAACACGGACAAGTCCCCGCTTGCGAGCATTTTCAGACCATTTCGAGAGCAATGTTACCTAAAAAAACATATATATTCATTGCAACTTCACATTTCTATTTGTTTTTTTTTTTTTAAATAGGATACTTTTAATATTTTTTTAATATACAATAATTATCAACCAAAAAATGTTAATATAATTTTAGTATTATGTTTACTGGCTAAGAGGACAGTGTCCACCTTCAAATCTGAAGGTAGCCGTATCAAATCTCACAAGGGTTGAAACTGTTGCTATTTTGTTATCGGGCTGGGAGCAACGTTAGATAGTAATAAGACTTGGATTTTGTTGGATTGTTTCTCTTATAAAAGTAAGTAGGCCTAATGCCAAAATTAGACGGGAAAAATTATGTACGACACTTTTTATTTTAAAAATACCAAAGGTATTATTGTTACACTTGGAATTTTATATGTGCTACAAACAAGAATAGAGGCCGGCCCTCTGAATTAGATTAGTACTCTATAGTGCTAGCCTACAGGCTGCTTGTGACGCACAAATTGGAATACAGTAGTGTTTGACATCTTGCCTTTGCCAGACTTTAAGGAGCAACACAAATCTAATTAGCTCTATTTCCAAGAACAAAACCCACAAATCAACTGGCCCTGCATATACCTGACAGCTGATAACAGGAGAATTAAGTGGTCAGTCTGCCATAGTTCTGCCTGTAGTAAAGTTATTGTAAAATTCTTCAACAACTTTACGTAAATATCCTTTCTAGATATTAGTAGGTAAGTTTTAAAAACCATTTTTACACTAACCTTATTGGAAATATTATGAAATTACGTAGAGAACCTCAACCATTCATTTTGCTGCAATTTGTTAAAAACTTTCAAATAGTTGGATTGATTTAAAAAATAAAGAGATATAAAGTTTTTCAGTCACTTAAGCCAAGTTATGTTGTGTCAACTTTCGTTACACTAAGAGGTGCGTGGCCTAAAATCAACCGTCGAACAACCTTTCGAATATGACCATATTTTCAAAAATGTTTGTGGATTATTAAATAAAAAAATTAATTTAAATCAATCCATATGTAAATTCTAATGAAAGTAAAACTTTACAAAATAATTTAACTGTGTTAACCCTTTGAGGACCCGGTCGATATCTGGACGGTAGGTTTTATGTGCAAGAAAGACCAGACGGTTGAATCTGGACGGTTAACTTTACTACTTTTTATTTTAATTCTACAAGTGTATTTCAGTCTATAACTATTTTTATATTGATGTTAAAGTACTATACAATGATATTCTTCACCATAAAAGTTTATTTTGTAATTAATATATTTTATATAGAGCTATTAAACGTGTGCAGCTGTCAGCTGCTCGACGCCATGATAAAACATCTGCTGCGCAATTTTTTATGCGCAAGGTTGTCACTACCCACAGTGCATTGAGGTTAACCCATTCCTGTCTGGCAGAACGGTCGACCCACCCGGGCTGAACGAAAATCGAGCCTCGTTCACTACGACCGCGCGTCACTATTAGCGAGAAAGAATTAACAGTAACTTCATGAATTATATGTTTTGATTTCTTTGCTCTGTTCCTTATACTCTTTAACTGCGTATACAATCACTGCTTTTAGCAAGAAAAAAAAATTATTACTACTTTTTCACCAGTTCCAAGCTGTAGACATAGAAACAAGTAGGTATTTTTGTTTCGTCAAATTTTTACTTTATTTTCAAAAGATTCCTTTATTTTACTTGGCAGATCTACTTCTAGTTACCTGCAGTAATAAATAGTTAATGATAAATCTTTAAATAATATAATTATAACTGTATTATCATTAATAAATACAATAATAATGAATTGTCAACGAAAAATAATTTACTGTAAATACGGAACATTTGACACTAAATAAGATGATAAAAGAGGATGCCAACACCATCTATCGGATGAGAAATGAACTAGAACTAACGGCGGAAAAAGAACTACGTCGAAATATAAGCAGGCAACGTACATTGTTTGCTCATGCGACCCGCGCAGCACGCACGGCGCACGTCATTAGACATCTGCTGCGCAATTTTTTATGCGCAAGGTTGTCACTACCCACAGTGCATTGAGGTTAAAGTAATGGTTTCATGGTGTATAAATGTATATAGATCACGTATAAATAGGTTAGATCATGCAATACTTAAATAACAAATAAAGATAAGTTATGGTTTACTGATTTTCCATTGTAAACAAACACATGATAACAATAACAAATAACCATATGATTAGTTAAATCAAAGATATATTAAATAATAAAGTAAAAGAGCAACAGACATATCAATATCTCTAAAGGATTTAATGTTACATAATTTAAAGGATGTTAATTTTATAAAATTTCAGTTAATCTAAACATCTGTTCTTATAACCAATCCATGATGTAACTGACCATATGACACCACTAACCGAATGACGTCACTGTTTTGATTTTTAGTCGCACAAAATACCAACTCTCCCCCCGAGAGCTAAGGCATATATGTTAATAATGTATATAATGAAAACAATAATAAATGTACGGTATACAAATATACAAATTTATAAATTCATTATAAATTTTTATATATTCTGCAAAACAAAAATAAAATACCTATAATTTTATAAATATTTCACCAAATTGATTGAAACTTTGAACACATGATACTAGATATTTAATTACTAGATATTGATGATAGATGTGATATTTAAAACTAAATATGTTTCCAACAGTAAAAATATTTTTTGTTTATTGAGTTGAATATGTATATTTATATAAAACAATTATAAAAACTATCAATTTTTGTGATTATTAATTTCTACTTGCATATTAGTATAGAAAAATTAATTCCTGACAATCCTGATGAAAAAAATCATGTTGCTAGTGTGAAAACTAAGGAAGATGTAATATTTTTACGAATCCTTTGCAAAACCACCATTATTTGGAGTGTGTAGTTTTGGGAGACTCTAACAAAATTCTGGGTTGCATTTTTGGGACATACTTTTTTCACCCGGTCCTGAAAGGGTTAAATAAAAACAATAATCAAACAAATCAAGGTGTGTAGTGTAAAATTATGTCAGATTATATAGGAATATCCTCCCTGCGGTGATGGCACCGCTGGCGCGGGTTAAGTGATACACGCTATACGAAATCCAGCAGTCAACATATTAAGGTAAAGCTTTATATCAACTGGTGGACCCATTCACTTTCTTTTGAGATTTGATAATGGTAGAGGTTAGAAAAAAAATTAAACCCTGCTCATCAGCTGCCAGACCACCCCTTTAACACCAAAACTGCCCATCTATGAGGATAGCTGGAAATGTTACATTATCTCAAAGCCATTTTTTTACACTGCTATGCTGCATCGTTGCATTTCCACATCTGTGGAATTCTGAATGTCGATTTGAATAATTAGTTGGTGATCGGTTAATCGGCGTTCTGCTATGAAATATCAAACGACGGCCGCTCCCACATGCCCTAGTACGTGCTTGTAGCCCACCGCATGGATATAACCCCAATATACAGAGTGTGCGTTCATCATGTTACATATTCATTGTTAGTAACACTTGACGCATTTTAAACCAGAATCAGATTCGAATAAACCAGACTTTACTGTACTTACAAATACCTTTTTTCCATATTTTGAATTTTCTTCTAGTTGAAGAGCAAGTTTAACCACTCCTGATGAGTGTCTTGGAACCCCCACTACAACGGCTAAGTACCTATCTTTACCAGTGGGTGGCTTGACATGGATATCGTTGATTTTATTCACCAAGTCTGGGTTTGTTGTTAGAATCGCAACCCCGCTGACATACCTAGAATCATAATTATGACAATTTAACAATCTACTTCCATGATATTTTGATTAAATTATTTGCTGAGAATATATAAGAAAAGAAGGACTCTCAACAGAGCTGCCCTATATATATTAAATGGGGAAAAACAAGAGATTTTGCCTATTATGAAACGTAGACACTTTGTTGTCCTACACATGTTGCAGAAGGTACAGAACCATTAAATTGTAATTAATGACAAAAGTAATTTTTTTTAATATTCCTTTTTCATAAAAGACTAAGTTGATAAATAACAGTAAAATCAATATTTAAAAAATTATTATTTTTGTTATTAACTATAATTTTTATTGGTTCTGTAACTGCTACAACATAATACCGCCACAGCAGACCTATGTACTCAGCAAATTTCCAAATCAATAATATAAGACAAGTTTGATCAATATATTATGCCAATAAATATGAGCGGTATTTGCTTATTCTCCATAAGATTAACATGGGAAAGAGTAGGCTATGCAGGTTTGCTGCCATTATAAATACATAAATTATGATTTTTAAGCGTAAATGGATGGATCTCAACCACATGAAGCTAAATACCATGTTTAATCCAAAAATATTGATTGGTATATGAAATATTAATATTTCCTTACCCTCCAAGAGATTAACATTGGAGTCCCAAAATACAACGTACTGTGTTTAGATTTTTTAATATCTCGGTAACCGTTGGAGATAGAGAAATACTTTAAGATACTAAATTGTGTAGTTTTTTGAGCTGATTCTAATGGCGAAAGATATCATTTTAAAAATTACATGGAAAAAACGCAAAAACCCCATTTTTGGGGTACAAATCCCCCAAACTACCTGTTCTGACTGACCGATATGTCTGGATTACGAACAGTCCGAGTTCTAAAGAGACTTTAAAGAACTAAATTGTGTAGTTTTATAAGCTAATTTCTATGGTAAAAGATTAAATTTTAAATTTTTATTAAATTGCCTATGGAAAACGCTAAAAACAATTTTTAAGTGCAAAACCCCCCAAACTGCCCATTCCGGTTGACTAGATTACGAACTCGTCCGAGTAAATGAAGGAATACACGTCTCTACCAAATTTGGTCTTGATCGGACCATTTTTATGAGATCACACAAAAATATATAAATATATATAACATTTTTAACGACTTGTTTTTGACCTCTGGGCACCTTAAAACAAAAAAGTTACATGGTCCTGGCCTTAAGTCTTGCCAATAGACCTTAGATACCCTTTTTTGCTTAAATGGGAAATTCGCTAAAAAGATTCTAAAAATTTCAGTATAAAAGGGCCAGTGTTTTTCTTTCTTTTTGTAATTAGGTGCATACAAAAATGCTTTTTTAAATTTAAACTACATCGGAGCACTGTAGGTCTTCTTCGTTCAAGTGTATAAGACACTATTAAATAGTCATTATGATTGACAAGTGGTTCATTAGAAATGAATATCCTCATTTATTGTAACTCATAATAATTACAAAAGTACTTAACACTTTTGCTACAAAAAAAATGTGTTAAAAAAATTGTAGCCGCAGTTGCGGTGGGCGACTTATTTTCCAAGCCCTGAGCTGCAGATCTGCGGCAGTTGGGCTCATTAAAATATACTGTCACCGCAGATTTTTGGCGATGGTTCGTTGAGACTAAATACGAAATTCCTTTGGAACAGTATATTTTAAATATTAGATCGTTTAGGCACAGTTTACAGGATTATCTGCTGCATGTATGCAGCGCTTGGTTTGTGACTAGGACGATAACTGGACAGTTGGCAACGCTTAAATTTGTTTCAAAATCTCTTTATCCATGCAATATACATATTGTATAAAGTAGAATAGTGTCTATTCTACTTACCCCATTTTAATTTTTGTAATAAAGCCATGAGGAGGTAAAAAAGTAATCCTCTAAAGAATATAATGTTTTGTCTATTAAATATTGTTTCAGTTTCTTTTAAACTTTTAGCGAATTTCCCATAGGGAAGAAGCTATTACCGTAGGTCTCATTTCTTGTTTCTTATTTCTAGTGTTATATGGCTTCGTCAGTGTTACTGACAAGTATCAACAGGTTACAACATTCATGGTTTGTGGCATAGGTCACAACCACTAGGATGGTCTACAAGAAAGTCTACAAGATGATTTTGTGTGTGGGTTGAGGGCCAGACTGCCGCATATATGCGGCGGCTACTAGCAAACGTGTTAGTTCAAATTATTAGATATACCAAACGTCAATGTTTGTACACAGCATAAATTAAACAGAGAACATTTTTTTAAAAAGTAAACTAAGCACAGAATTGTAATTCTTAAAATTTTTCACCATTTGTAGAAACATCTTGCTATCCCACTAGAGACTGGAAATGGCTCTAAATTATTAAGAAAATTGAATTATGTACGCCTACAGCTAGTGTTAATTTCATTTTAGCTCACAACCATAATCATATGGCTTACAAACACACATAATTTTGAACTTCATATTTTTCTGACACAACAAGTATAAATACCCCCGTCGCAGCGGACCTGCGTACTCATCGAATTTCCAAATCAAGAATATTACAGTAATAGTACAAGTGTGTGACAAGACTGATCAATCAATACGTCAATACCTGTTGATAAATTAGAGTATTTGCCTATTCTCCCTAACATTAACATGGGAAAGAGTATGCAGGTTTGCTGCTTTGAGGAACAGTAAAACTAGGCATTTTTACCATAAACGTTTTTTATTCTGACCATATACCAAGTTTTATCATTATCAGGACATAAATAAAGGAGTTTGCCTATTCTCTTTAAGATTAACATTGAGAAGAGTATGCAGGTTTGCTGCTGTGATAAACACATGAATTATGATTTTTTTTAATTACTGACTCACATGGGCGAGGAGTTTGTAGAGAGCTTCAGAGTCAACTAAATGGTAAATTTGAAGTGGATGCTTTTGTGAAACCTGGTGGGACTATGAAACATGGTGGTAACAGCAGCATTACCAATCAATTAAGGGGAGGTGATTTTGTTGTTATCATGGCTGGAACCAACAATATTCCTGATAACTGTAATGAAATTCAGGAAGAGCTCAGTCAGTTTGTTGAGAGAGTAGTTCAGACAAATGTAATTGTACTTTCTGTTCCCAATAGATACGATGTAACAGATCTTAACCCTACAATCCTTAAGCTAAATGACGAACTTACTAGTTCACTTGCGGATCGGCCCAATGCCAAGTTTGTCCAAATCGATGATTTTCCCAGACATTTTTACACTCGTCATGGCTTAAACTTTAACTTCCTTGGGAAAATCTGTCTGGCTAATTTAATAGCCAAGTCAATTGCACCTTCTGGGAAGACGAATGGAGTTGTGTTCAACCGGCATAGATATTTTTTGATAGGCCATTATCAAAGCCTAAACATGTAGAAGAAACCAAGGAAACTAACGGCAGTGTATTCAACAGTAGAGTAATCTATAATTCTACTACTACAAAAAAAGCTTTCTTCTCGAATCATGCCAGTGGATTGTCCAATAAAATCAACTTCAATAGCATTGTTATCGAGCCATATGTGGGAACCAAAAGTAAGGTTTATTCCAGGACAGAGCCAACCAAGCATTTTTTAGGTCGGACAAGAAGCTGGGCCCTGGCAGGGTGACACCGCCTAGTAGCTATATGTTCAAAATACTATTTCACTTAAAGTATTCCATCAAAATATATGCGGGGACACTTCTTGAAATACATACTCAATGCGAAAAGCCTGATATCGTTTGTCTATCAGAACACAACCTCACAGAGGACCAATTTGGTAGCTTTCTCCTACCAGGTTATTTAAATGTGTCATTGTATTGTCAAAGTAATAGACAGAAAGGTGGAGTTTGCATTCTAGCAAATGACTGTCTTCAGTTTAAAGAAATAAATGTCAAACCGTATTGTGATGAACTCACGTGCCAATTGTCGGCTGCTAGATTTAAACTAAATTCTGATGAGGACTTGCTGGTCATTGCTGTTTATAGAATTCTCAATTATCACTGTCAGCAGTTTTTGAATCTCATGAACGATTGTCTTGAGGATCTTTTTAAAAGACCTACCCGAGCTCTCATTGTTGGCGATTTTAACATAGATATTTTAAACGACAAAACTTCAAAGAAAGATCTTGTCAATTTAATGTCTTCTTTTGGAGTTCGTCACACTATTACGACGTACACAAGAGAGTTTACAGGGTCAAAAACCGCTATTGACAATATCTTCACTAATATTTCTGATCAGATAATCAAAAGCAGCGTTTTGGTCACTGCCATGTCCGATCTTATGCTCAAGAAGCTGAAGTTAAAATTCCTGCCCTGACTTGATCTCCTCTCTTCAAAGAGTCCAGAAGGTTTTCGTACGAGAATGTCTAGAGTTTTCGTTTTTATTTACAGAGAGAAAGTTGGGAATGTTTTTACATCAAATGATTTTGACATAAAGTTTAATGAGTTCTTTCATACCTTAAAGTTCTATTTTGACAGTTGTTTCCCTCTCACAATGACAAAAATTAATTTTCAGTCTACCTCAAAAGTGCATCTCTCTTCCGAAATTCTCACCTTAAAAAATCGTCTTCACGATCTTTATATACTTAGCAAAGATCTAAATAGCACCCATCATCTTTGCCTGGAATACAGAAGGGTAAAACAAAGTTATAGAAGAGAAATTTCAAAAACTAAATTTGAAGCAATATTAATAAGGATCAATAGCTCTTCCAACAAACCAAAAACATTATGGAACATTGTTAATGACCATAAATCCACGAAAGTTAGGAAACCTGCGAGAATTTCTGTTCTAAACGATAATGGCACTGTAGTTGATCAACCATTCAGAAGTTGCAAATATTTTCAATAATTTCTACTCAACAGTTGTACAAAGGCTGTCTATTAACACCTCCAGCTCACTATCAGGAGTCCCCACCACCCAAACTCTGTCTTGCAAAAAATCTTTCTACTTGCATCATACTACTGAGGCTGAAGTCATGAAAGAAATTTTGGCGTTGAAAACAAAACCATCATCGGGTTATGAAGGGTTTTCTTCCAAACTCATTAAGGAAATCAGTGATTTCATATGTTCTCCCCTCACTTATCTCATCAACATTTCGTTTGAACAAGGAGTGTTGGGTGAGCTTAAACATGCAACTGTCCTCCCCCTCCATAAAAAGGGCAACATAAATTACATAAACAATTATCATCCCATTTCTCTAATTTCAACTTTTCCAAGATTTTTTAAAAGATATTTCTTTCTAAACTGATCTCTTTTTTGGAAAAATTCATTATCCTTTCTCCAAATCAATTTGGTTTTACAAAAAAAAGAAACACAGTTGATGCCATCCATTTCTTGATTTCACCTTTGACTCAATCCCTTGACTCAGGAAAGGCTGCAGCTGGAATCCTCTTCGATCTAAGCAAAGCTTTTGATACAGTAGATCACGACATTTTACTAGACAAATTATACTCGCTCGGGATAAGAGGTACACCTTATTCTTGGATAAAATCTTATCTGACGGGAAGAACTCAGTCAGTTCAAATACCATATGTTGATGCCCACAACTTTCGAGATCGACTTTCTCATCTCCACTTCCAATTACCACAGGGGTCCCCCAGGGCTCAGTACTTGGACCAGTCTTATTCAACTTGTTCATGAATGATCTGCCATGTTGCGTGCCTTTATCTGGGGTAGGGTGTACCTGTTTGCGGATGATACCTCATTGTCGTTGTCTGCGGCAGACACGCGGGCTCTCGAGGCTGATGCTATTCGCGAAGTCAGTTCAATTCTAAATTGGTTTCACTCCAATAACTTGTTCGTCAACAATACAAAAACTCAACTGATCCAATTCCATATCACTAACAAAGAAAGCTTACCACCCTTTTCAATTTCCATAAACAATAATACCATACCGTCTTGCTTAAAAACCAAGTTTTTGGGCAGATTGACAACCAGTTAAAATTCACTTCTCATGTTGATTTCATTTGCAAAAAGCTAAGTTCTGGCATTCTTTTATTGCGTAACTTAGCCACCTTTTTGGACTCAGAAGTTCTTTTAGTGGCTTACTATGGAGTGCTTTTCCCTTATCTTTCATACGCTGTTGCAATCTGGGGTTTTGAATGTGAAAATTCAAAACGTGTGTTTTTAAGTTACAAAAGAGAGTGATTCAAATAATTTTTAAGAAAAACCGCACATTTTCTTGTAAACCACTTTTTGTAAACAATAGAATTCTCACTTTCCCATCTTTATATATCTTGAACTACATAGTATTTTTCAGGAAACATTTTGACCTTTTTCAAAATTCAACCCGCTCCCTCTGCTACGGTTTGAGAAGACGGATTGATATAGATATCCCGAAGAACAAAACTTCTTTTTTTGAAAACCACTTCTTTTATAATGGCATAAAGCTGTTCAATGCACTGCGAGCCACCTTAAAAGATGAAACAGATGGGGACAAATTTGGCAAAGGCGTTAAGAATCTTCTTTTGTCCCGCTGTTACTACAGCATTAAAGACTTTTTAGTCTAATTTAGACTATCTCTGTCGAACATTTTTTTATGATATTATAATTTTAATTTTGATAATTATTTCTGTAAGGAACACTTCTGTCATGACGCTATTATGCAGTTGTCTTATGCAGTAACTGCTATTATGCAGTAACTGTCTTTGTTCTCCATCTCGTCAAGTTGCAAAGAGGTTCCTGAAACTTGGCAGGAAGGATGCCAAACTTGTCACAGGTATTGTCACTGGTCACGGTAATCTGAGGAAGCACCAACTACGCATGGGGGTCTTCAACGGCGACCCTCTGTGTAGGAAATGTTATCTGCAGGAGGAAACTGCAGATCATCTACTCTTTGATTGTATAGAGCTGGTAGAGGTAAGGTCCTCCACTCTGGGCATTTTGGTAAGGGGTAGTTTTCTGCCTCCTGACGAGCTCGTTGACAGGATGCTGCAGTTTTACAGGCCTCTTCATCTAGAAGATTCCTGATTCTCCAGGAAAGAGAATTTTTAGGGGTGCGCAAAAAGCCGCAACGGCTGAAGCGCCTTGGGAAATCCGCCCCTTCGAATGAATGAATGAATGAATAACTGTCTTAAATAAAGAGATTTGAGTCTGAGTTAGTATAAACGTATGGATCCCAACCACGTGAAGCTAAATACAAAGTTTCATCCAAAATTGTTGATTAGTAAGGGAAATATTATATTTTCCTTATCCTCCGTAAGATTAGCATTGGAGCCCCTAAATACAATGTACTGAGTTTAGATTTTTTAATATTTCAGTAATCATTGGAGATAGAGAAAAACTTTAAGATACTAAATTGTATAGTTTTTTGAGCTGATTCTAATGGCGAAAGATAACATTTTAAAAATTCCATGGAAAAAACGCAAAAACACCATTTCTGGGGTATAAATCCCCCAAACTACCTGTTCAGACTAACCGATATGTCTGGATTACGAACTCGCCGAGCAAATGTAGGAATACACGTTTCTACCAAATTTGGTCTCGATCGGACCATTTTTACGAGAGTTATCGTGTTCACAGAATTTTAACAACTATTGCTTTTGGTCTTTGGGCACCTAAATACAAAAAAAAACATGGTCCCAGTCTTAAGTCTTGCCATAAGACCTACGGTAACAGCTTATTCCCTATGGGAAATATGCTAAAAAGTTTGCATTAAATCTTCTGAACAATGGTGATAATATATACACTACTGGTGACTAAAACAGCACAATATTCTTAACCTTGTAACTCTTTTTATGTAAATAAAAATCAATTTTTTTCAACCCGTGGGAAATAGATTAGATCATGGATATGTCAAAAGGAATGTTTTTAGTTCCTCTAAACAGCTGTGGTTATAATCAAATGGGGTAGCAAATTTGCACCTTACAAATTGCCAACAAGCCCCCAGAGCTAAGACATATCCACATCAAAATTTAAGTAAGTATGTGAGTTAACAGCAATGTGGGTAAATTTCATAATACTTACTTCCCTGGAACCCTTGAAATAAATAATTTATTATATCCAAAGTATTTCTTTATATAAGGTAAACAGTCTACAAGACTTAAACTGTCATTAACCATTCCACTTGAATAATACTGACTATCAGAATATTCCTTGGATTGTTTATTTTTTATTTTTTGAAATCCTTTTCTCTCTGGTTTTTCTAGCTTTTTTTGTGCAATCTGAGCTGAATTTCCACCTCTTGAAAATGTAATTCCATATGGCTTGTTCAGAACCAGCAATTCTGTAATAAATACCCATTTAATAGTCTATAGAGTGTAATATAAACTTCTATTAATATTATTCTCAAAAAACATGAATGAACTTAAGGCTTGTCAAATGATTGAAGCTGTTAAACTGTTTAATGGCATCTTCTATTAATATAAAGAAAAATAATCATGAATGGATAGACTACAACTATGATTAATTTAACTTCAATTCAAAGGAACCAATTTCTGTTATCGACAAAATGCTCTAACCCGCCCTTGGTCGGGGTCACATGTGTTACGCGGATGTGATGATCGAGGGGTGAGCTACCTTTTTAGCTTACCTTCTTAAATACCTTGTTAACGATTTATATTTCTCAAATTTCAAACAAATTATATCATGAAACTTTTGATATCTATTTTTCTAACCTTTAATTATAGGCTATACAAAACTAAAAATAACCAATTTCACAATGAAAAAAACCTCAAAACGTAAACTTTTTGACAAATTAACCCCTTGCACTTGGTTGGCGGTGTAGCACTGGCCGTGCCAATGCCTTGACAGCTCGGAATTATTTTCCGTGATGTTGTCCTACCCACTCGAGTGGCCAGCAGTACTGGCCGCGCTACAATCCTTTCTCAGCTCGGCAGCCATGATCGACAACCTTTCCCATTAGCTCAGAGTTATTTTTGTATCAAACGTGGTTTGTTTACAGCAATGTTTGTAAGGACAATAAAAAGCAAACAACGAGCGAAAATAAAGAATAATGTCAATACAACATCATCTATTTCACAGTAAAATAATATGACGAAACATTTTCGTCATACTCCTGCAAAAATTGCCTCAAGCCATCCAAATTTAAATTATCATTTATTGTTAAGTGTACATTTATTATGTACCGTGGTTGCTACTTAAATAATTAATGAATTATTAATAAAATGTAGTTATTTACAAAAAAACAGCTTTTATTAGCATTAAATATCACCACTTTTCAGTAAACGCAACAGTAGAATAGCAGAACAACTTACTAAGCATAACCTTAATTTCCAACACATATCTGGTTTTAGAAGAGGGAATTCATCTAGTTTATTAGTTTCCCGAAAGATTGCAGCACATCATACCCAAACCTAGCACATAATATTCCCAAAAGAAACAGATGATTATATTTAGTGGCCAGTACTGCTGGCCTTCTGACCGCAACTCAGATTTAATCTCGTCCAGTACAACTGGCCTTCCGAGCAGTGAGGACAGCTCATGTGAAAATTAATTCGACTTCGGCGAGAAAATGGTGACGGCCAGTGCAGCTGGACATTTGAGTGCACAGGACAAGTTATAAAAACTCATACGAGCGCAAAGAGTTAATTTAACTATTTTTAATTAATTATTTAACACACAGGACACTATTAAAAAGACATTTTTCTATAGTTACTTAGTTACATGAAATGGCGACCTACCCAAATAGGTATTTTAAGCTAAGTATGAATGAAAAATGAGTAACATGATGGTGTGATCTTGTAGTCTTGCTAGATTAAGGCTGACATGTTCCTCAGACAGAACTGTTATTAATAACCCAATCGTCAATGGCATATCTAAGGGACCTACAGTTTAACATGGAGTCCGATTAACTGCGTCTGAATTACATACTGGTCTAATTATGAGGATGGTCTTTGCGGATTAAAGTAGTATTCAATAGTGGAGACGTTAATCCACTCAAGAGAACACTGTACCAACCGACCATCGCTTACAACTATTGACACTACACAAGACATAACTTATAAATCAGAAAAACAGTATTATTTTGTAATTAGAATTGTGTTGAGCATTTTATATATGTTTCACTGTTGTAAAAAAGGCTTATGATTATTTTTTGTCTTTGGATATGGCCAGAATGGTAATTTATGTGATTATTAGAATCATTTGTGGCCTACCTCCTTTACAGTCATGTAGAGGGATTTTTCGGGCCCTTAATCTGCTCACCTTGCCTTCTGTATTTATATACAGAGCAATCATGACATCTATATCGAATTTGAAGTCCATTCCAACTGTTGGAGAGAATCATCGTTATCCAACCAGGCACGGAAGTGACTTACGCACTACCAGTCATCACCTTACACTATTTGAGAGGAACCTTGATTTCACTGGGCCATATTTTTTAATAGCCTTCCAAAAGAGTTGAAGAGGTGCTGTGGACTCGGTCCTAACAGGTTTAAAAAGTTATTGAAAAAATTTTTAATTAAAGGGAAGTTTGGTAAATGTTCCGACTACAGTATCCTACAAATCTATATGAAATCGATCTTAGACTTACTTTTTACACTTTCTAATAACCTTTTAACAATGTTTCAGTCCGCGGAAGAGCCCTATTTCGACGTTTCGTACGATTTTAGGCTGTATTTTGACCCTCTCAATCCATACCGTCTAGCTAGGGGATCGGCGTGAATCGGGGTTCTGGGCGGGAAAACAAATCACTCAAATACACTTATTTCACTCTCTAATAACATAATTAACAATAAAAACACCAAGAAACACAGTTTTCCCGACGTTTTTTGGACCGAAATACGACACTCTATAACGTCCAGTCAACAGTGAGGTCGGCAGGCATCTGGCTACTGGGCCGGGGAAATGGGAAATATTGAAGAATCAGGGATATTTTGTCTACGATTATGGGTTTTAGGTACAGAGAAACGGAATATTTTAATAGATGTTAATTATGTTATTAGAGAGTGAAATAAGTGTATTTGAGTGATTTGTTTTCCCGCCCAGAACCCCGATTCACGCCGATCCCCTAGCTTGACGGTATGGATTGAGAGGGTCAAAATACAGCCTAAAATCGTACGAAACGTCGAAATTGGGTTCTTCCGCGGACAGAAACATTGTTAAAAGGTTATTAGAAAGTGTAAAAAGTACGTCTAAGGTCGATTTGATATAGATTAGTAGGATACTGTAGTCGGAATATTTACCGGAAGTTTTACTCTGTAAGTTACAGGATTTTCTATTCAAATTTTAGATCCCCAAGATTTTTAATTGTTAGTTTAAGCTATTCATTAGAAAATAAGGTCATTTTTATATTTAATGAGGACTGAGATGAACAAACTGTAATGTACTTTTATTCAAATAAAGATATGTCTATGTCTACACGTAATTAAAGTAAGACTACTAACCATTGTCATGATAAACAAGCGTTTTTATCAAATGCTCAGACAGTTCAACATTATTTTCCCATGGTATTATGTTTCTGTATGGATTGCGATTAAAATTAATTTCAGTAGCGAATCCAGCTTGACCCAAGTTAAGATGTGAGCTTCTTTGGTGATTCAAATTGGTTATTTTCTTCACGATAAACAATTTTCTCAATGAATTCATAGTTAATGCCTGATATAAGTAGCATAACTTACTGTGAGATATTATGAAACAATTTCTTTAAACATTACTGCACAAAAAAAATCAAAATATAAGTGTTACATTATTCTTCAGATAGTAGTACTGACTTGATTAGAATTTGTAATAATTATTACTGTTAGGTTATGTTAAATTAAGACTATGTACTAAACACATCATTAGAGGATTGATTGGACATGGACTGACGACTGACATTCGAGTTAAGAGGAACCAACCAGAATCATTGGTCTCCATGTTTTCTAAAGGCAGGCTAAAATTTTAAGCTACGTAGTTTTGAAGTGTACTTCAAAACTAGCTTTGAAGAGCATTAGAATAGTATCAAGATTTACTCAAAGCTGACATGTACGCCATGTAGCTGACACGTAAATGGCCGTGCACTATCTACTTCACTATCCGTTCATCTATGGTTATATCATGTACATGTCAGTTCACACAAAATATACACTTTTTAAACATGATAAAATAATATATTTAATTCTTAGTTAATATATTGAATTCTTATTTCTAATATAATTGTCACTTGTGATTTCATTTGGTTTATTGTTCATTATTGCTCTGCCACATTGCACACATATACATAATTATTTTTGACCTTATATTTTCCATATCGGTTGTTACCATTTTTATTTATATAAATATTTACATCAATAGAATAAATAATAAGTTGTAAGATCTTACACTCATGTTGAGTAGGGAATGAACAAATTGAACTCAGGGATGAATATCAAAATGAAAGGAGAAAATGTGTACAACTGAATCAAATAGCTAATAACAAGCAACAATTAATTGGAACATTGGAACTGGAGTCTGGAACAGTCGAACACGAACAGTCGATCAAACTCAAAGACAAAGTCAAGTAAAAAAGAGTGAAAACAAGTATGGTGGACCTGCCTTGTCATAGTTTGTTTGTATTATTTTTAATGTCATATATTTTTATTATCCAACGCGAAGTTATGGTTGTTATGCATTAGGCGTTATCGGGATATTCACGTTAATATTTCATACCTTGTAAAACCCTCTGGAATATAAAGAACTTGCATCTAGATAAATCATAGCAGCTTCAAACTGAATTAATCCTAATTATGTTTATTTGAGTAAGTAACAATTTTCACTATGGTAGCAGTAAGTTAAAAATATTTTTCTATATCTGTGGTCGTTTTCTCTCATCTGGTTTTTTAAGGAAAAATAAATAAGACTTAGGCCTATTCTGTCATACTGGTTTAAAATCAAATACAGTAGGCCTATTTGGGCTTTGAGAACTTTAATTCAATAAGCTAGATAAATGTAATGTAATGCATTCCTTCCTCTCTAATTACTTAACCCTAGCAGTGGCCAACTGTAGTAGTATCTCGACAGTACCTATATTAACTAACTCTAATGTGGATAATATTTTTCAGTACCGTTCGAAAGATGACATTCTGAACTTTCATTTTCATACATAAATGAACGTATTGTGAGTTCTGTAAGACTATGACGACGATTAGGAATGTTACTAATTATCTGGTTCGACATCAGATGAGTAGATGATTCGCAGACATGGTCAAAACGTAATTTACATGGTTTTTGAAATGTCATAGCTCAGTTAATTTTTGTTGCAGAATGTTTTAAGTGTTACCAATGGATAGAAAAAGAATTGTTCTTAGATTTGATGTAAAATCGTTATAGATACGAACACTTGATTTTTTAAAAGCTAACAATTGGCCCACTGTCATATCTCGACAGTATGAGAAGTTTGTCGGTATAATTTTAGTATAAAAGCAAACCAGTAAAATAATGCATCATTTTGAAGAAAAAATACGTAGAATAATTTTGTATTGCGATTGGTTTCGTGTGACCACTGTGACCTTGGTCTGAGCTTCGAAATTCCGTGACGATTTCGTCATCGCAGTGTCAGCTGACCCTACATCATTATTAAGTTGTGGGGTTTTGATTTGTTTTGTGTTGTGTTTGTGTTGTTCATATATGTAAATATGTATGCATTTTATTGCTAGTATATACTCATAGCAGTATTCCATGAATATAACATATCAATATATGTAATTATACTAGGTGGAGTACCTTAGATGAATAATAATTTTGACAGATATACCGGGTCTGTGTTTTGTTCGATATAATACATTATAAAACAAACAAAAAATAATAATAAACCCACAATGTTATACATTTTTGTAGGGAATTAGACAACCAAAAAAATGGTCTAAGTATTTTTGACGTGAAAAAATTATTACTTGAAAAAAAAGAAAATTTTATACAAAAAAAGAAAATAAATATTTTTTCTATGTTTCAAATAATTCTATAGTTTGTACTTCTAAAAAATTTATAAAATTGATTTTCCATGCTTTTTATGACATACAGTATTTCTGTTCTTTATTTTATTAGGATTAAAAAAAATTCATTGACTGTAAAAATATAATTACAGTAGGCTAACTGTATTAATAAAGAGTTTACACCATAAAATTTTATGGCCATACAGTTTTTTTTATATATTTTTACATAACCCATAAAAAAGATATCACTCATGTATGCTATATTTTTATGTACAGAAATAGATTGTCTACAATATGTATATAATGGATTTTTTATATCAGTAATAATTCTGCTGGGACTGCTTTTGAAATTAAATTGATAATTTTTTTTATTTGATTGCAAAAACTATCAGGTGCGATTTATTTTATTCTATTATTTTCAGAATCTTTACCTTTTTACGAATGAAGGTTACAAATTTGCCAAGTCTACCTGGCCATTTCCCACTTCTAACATTAGCCACTGCTTAAGCAGTAAATAGGCTTTGGCTTTGGTTAAATTTAACTCGAGGATGGTCAAAGAGTGAGCGCAGTTCCCATTTTTCATTTTAAGGTTCTACAAAACATGGAGTTTGTGTAATATATCAATCTGAAACTCGGAGTACCGGTTATTTGTGGAGTCAGCAATTGGGAGAGTATGGTGGGGGAGCTTAAGTAACCTTCAGTCTGTCTTGCATATTTGTTTGGGTGACAAGATACATCATTGCAGTGCACAACTAAAAAGGCCTTTGGTCCCATAATAGAGTAATTAAATTATGTGTTTTGTATATGTACTATTATTTAGTTGTTATAATACACAGAGTAATAGTAATAGCTATTAATAATGTTCTGTGTATTAAATAAATTAATTAAAAAAACTTAGTTGAATTATTTTTTGACAAGTTTATAGCCTAGTTTGAAAGTTTTTACTTTTGACATGGATATGTCTTAGCTCTGGCGGGGGGAGGGGGCTATTAGATTATTGAAATGGCGTCCATACCACAAGGTAGGTATTTTAAGCCAAGTATGAATGAGAGTTGATTGTAAGATGATTGTGGCGCGATCTTGTAGTCTTGTTACTGACTAAGGCTGACATGTTTCTTAGACAGGACTGTTAATTAATAGCCCAACAGCCGATGGTAACTAAGGGACCTACAGTTTAACGTGGAATCCGAACCACGACCTCTGAATTACGAATTGGTCTAATTATGAGGATTGTCTTTGCGGATTAACGTAGCTTTCAATAGTGCGGACGTTAATCCACACAAGAGAACACTACACCCACCGACCATCGCTCACAACTATCCACAATTCGTGACCTCCAAGTAGCTGGATTACAGGATGACGCCACCATCCCAGGCAATTTGCGCCACAAAAATTTGAAACAGTAACGTCATACTGTTAGTGAAGTCATCGCGTGGCTATAAAAACAGCTGTTTAGATGATTGAAAACATTCCCTTTAGACAAGGCTATCCATATCTGACCTGTTTCCCACAGGGAAGTAAATAAAATTTTTTTTAGTTATTTTTAATTTTTGGATATTGACCTAATTAAAGGTTAGAATATATTCAAACAAAAGTGGCATAGTATAATTTGTTCAAAATTTGTGAAATATCGTTAACAAGGCGTTTAAGTGAGTGAAGTGCTCATCCCTCGACCATCCGCGTAACTCATGTATCCTCGACTGACGAGGGTTAATTAGTGTACAAAGTAGGTTTGGCTTCTTAAATAATAAAAGTTGGCCTAAATCTTTTATCTTCTAATCACAGAACACATATATAATACATCAAACTCTTATTGTATTGACAAATAATTGTTATTTGATATGACGTTCAAAAATTGCAAAATTGTTCTCAAAAATTAGCCTACTAATTCAACATTACTAAATATTAATACTAAGTTTTACTAGCACTGGTTTATTGTTTACTACCATTGTGCTTTTTATTTTAAATAAAATCAACCAAATTATTAAGATTTTTATTCGAACAAAGACAAGTTATACAATTTGTATAGTTGATGTCATAATAAAATAGATCAAATTTGATTACATAAAATTAATTTTGTTTGGTAAAATCGAAAAACCTAATTTAATTTAATTTTTAGCCCTAGCTACAACATTTAGGGAAGAAAAAGAGATGAGTCAATTATTTATTTGAGATTTAAATAGCTTCTTCCCTATGGGAAATTGCTAAAAGGGTTGTAAAATATGGTGAAATAAAGTGCAGCAACTGGAAAGGATGTTTGTAAACAGAGGGACAGGAGTTACCAATGTGACTTAATCTTGTTTTATTTCCAGTAAAAGTTTTGTCCACGGTATCTTCTAAACTTGATTAAATAAATGTATAATGGTCTTTTCACTTTCTTATAACCTAATCATGATAAGCTCTGTGGAAGATTGTTTTTCCGACAATTTCCTTTGATTCTAGGCTCAAATATGACACATTAAAGCTATCTAGTTTGCACCTGTTATCAGAGGGAATTAGGGATCTAGGCAGAGAGAAACAATTTACTTTAACATATTTAGCTCTACATAGGCCCTAATTAAAAAGAACAACTCCATGGAAGAATGTTTTTCCGTCATTTTTCAGTGAAAATGTGTCATTAAAACCATCCTAGGTAGACTAGGAGATTTGCAGGATAAGGAATTATGAGTAGGGAAATTTTTTGGAAATCTATCTAATACTATAATATGAGGAAGGTTTGTATATATATTTGCACATGGATCTCGAAAACGGCACTAAGGATTTTCTTTAAATTTTGGAAATAACTAATATCTGAGTTGAAAATAAGTTCTGGATTGGTCTAATGTCCAGGAAAATTCTGGTTTTCTTGTAATATTAAGTCTAAAATCTAAAAAATTAACATTACGCTTATGGAGAATCAAATGTAAACAATACAAATCAAAACATCTATTTATAACCGTTTGACAGTTGTAGATTGAGGATGGTGGTGAACAATATGTGAATAGACATTTTACATAAATATTTATATTATGTACATAGTAAATGAAAAATTACCAAATTACTAAGCGATTTGAAAAAACTAAAGGGTAAAATAACTGTGCGAAATAAAAGCAGAGAAAAGTATTTCCAAAATCTTCCGTGTTTTGATAGAAAACAAATTCATTGTATTGCTTGAAGCCACTGTAACAAACCAATTAATTGGTGTAAATTAAATTTCTCTTTTGATTTTCAATCCTCATTCCGTTCTTAACAAAATCAGTTGATCACAGGTCAATAATAACTGTATGGATAATTGCACAGTATATGATCAGATAAAACAATTGAGGTTGGCTAAAAGACCTTAAACGACATTACTTCCTTGGCCGACGCCACAGCTCAGCATTAGCGCATTGGCTTCATAAACTGAAGGTTGCAAGATCGATCCCCATTCGGGGTCAATAATTTTGTTCAGTGTTTATGCTATATTAATTATGGTTTATTATATCGGTTTGATTTAAACCACATAAATAATTTTGTTGAGTAATAAATGTGTTTTAATTTAGCTAATAAACTTGTATAATATCTTATTCTATCAGAGCAAAGCTTGGTCACCAGGTACTTCATACTAGTCCCTTAGCTGGAACTGCATATTTCAGAGTGTCATATTTGTACAAAATACTGTCGGAAAATGTTGGAAAAACTCACACTTATCCCTTAGCTTAGACTGCATAGTACAGAGTGTAATATTTGTACCAAAATTGTCAGAAAATCTTGGAAAAACATTCTTCTGCGGAGCTGATCTTCTTATTTTGGTTTTTAGTAAGTTTTAAAAGTTCAAAATAAAAGGTTTAAAATGCCTTAATCAAAATAACCTTTGTGAATTAGCATTATTGGCAGTAAAACAATAAACAATCATCCTCAAATATCACTACATTAAAAATATACATTAATAATTACAATTATATAAAAACAGAAAAACAGAAAATGATTGTCCTTTAAAATAAAATCTTAACCCTTCCTGTGCAGGCGAATTCATGACATACGATAGAAGAAGTAAAGGAAAGAAATAAAGATTAATTTTTTATTATTTGTTTTTTGTTATATTAGTATACATTAAATAAACATAATGGAACACTTCAGACTGTCAAAATAATTTACACGGGACTCCTTTATTGCCAATGAAGACTAGCAGATCCGTCACCCGAACAGGAAGGTTTAAGAATGACTTATGGCCCAACAATAGAGATTGTAGAATTATTGCAAAATAATAGTATAAGATAAGATAAGATTTACTTTTCTCTCATTCATAGTAAGCCTAGGTCTATACACTGCGATAGGCTAAGTTAAGTTTACAACACAAATATAGAAATAATCTCTTATGTTATGTGAAATACAAGATGGGCCTTAACCATTAACTAAAACATAAAATCCTAATCTGACAAGTCACATTTCAAGAATTCCTCTTTGGAATAAAATTCCTTACTATTTAAATACAAGCAGTAGACCTGTCTATCAAGCAAATTTCTTCTGATCTAGAAATTACATCTAATCATACTAAGCTTGATCATTTAAATTAAGCGAAACTGGGAAGTTATATAAATTTACCCATTACCTGCAAAAATAATACGGGGAATGAGGATATAGGTTTGCTGCCATAAAGAACATAATAATTTAGATTTTTCAATATTGTACATTAGTTGACCTTAACTATCGGTACTAGATAAGTTAGATGACACAGTATATAAAAGGTACCAATTTTTGTCACTAGGTTTGAAAAAAAGTTATACTTTGATGTAAGTTGGACAGGCCAACACTCGATACTACTAATTTTTTTGCATTTTTTTAGATCTACTTATTATGTTGCTAGAACGTAAATTTCTTTCTTGTTGCAAGGCATGCTTTTTACTTAGTAGCAACAAAATCAGTCTTATAATAATCTCAAATCTCAAAGTGATGCTTTTTTTTGGTTCTAGTGCTATGTACCAGCTCAAGAGTAGTCTCGAAGTGGCTGTGGAGGCTGCAGCTCGTGTAGATGCTGTTTTAGCCAAGAAAGGAAAAATTAAACCAAATCCAATTGTGAGTTTAGGATATATTATAATTTTATTATATAAGATCAACCTACAAACAAATAATTGGGTATGTGAGGCCCTAAAATAGGGCTAATCAAAGTAATTTTCTAGTTTTGAAAATAAATCTCACGTTCATTAGGAATTAATCTGTATACATGTTCTTCTCGGATGAAAGATATTAAGAACTGGTAACTAGTTTAATTCTGACTTGTAAATGTTCAGGGTGTTTTTTTTAACCGTGCCACCTTTGAGATTTTTTAAACTAAAAATTTACCCGTATACTTAAAATGGGAACATCCTTTATTTTAATAGATTGGTTTAAAAATATAAAATTAAAACTTTTGTAAGTAGCTATTTTCCAATTTAATACCTTCGATACTTTTTGCATTGAAATTACTATCTACCATGGTAGGGCCTATTTTAACCAAAGTAGGCCTTATTAGTTATTATTATAGTCATTAGTATGAATTGTTAGAAATGAGTAATGATGATTAAATGGCACAATCTTTTTGTCTTGTTACTAGCCAAAGCTGACACGTTCCTTACAGGACTCTTAATTAATATCCCAACAGGCAATTGGGCATCTAGGTTTAATGTGGGATATGAACCACAATTTCACCTATGAATTATAAATAGATTTAATCATAAAGATGGTCTTTGCAATTAAATGTAGCATTCAATAGTGCAGACGTTAATCCACACCTAAGAATATCGCTTATAACTGTCTACATTTTGTAACCTCTAAGTAGGATACAAACTTTAAAGTTGTTACTATACCCTTTGAGGACCAAGCGGCAGTATACTGCCGTTGGTGGAACTCGCAAAGAAGACCAGGCGGCAGTTTAAAATTTTAATACAAAAATGATGGAAATACATATACTAGTGTCTGAGTTATCAATTTTTAAGTAATATCTTACAAAAACATATGTTTTTTGGATACCCAGTGTTTGTGGGGCTTATGAAAAATAGGGCTTGCGTTTTTTTCAGAACAAAAGATTTTTAGCCCAGTGTTAAAAAGGTTAAACAGTAATTGTACAGTTATTTCTCTAGTAATGAACTCCTCTGTCAAGAACAATTTGGCTTCCTACCTGGTACGAACACCATTAAGGCAGTTGAATCAGTTGTTGAAAACATATTAAGTAATTTTGAGAATAAGAAAACAAAATCTGCGATTTTAATCAATCTGCCAAAAGCATTTGATGGTATATCTCATGATCTGATATTAAAGAAGCTTTAATGTTATGTAATTCAGAACAGAGAGTTAAGCTTGCTAGCATCTTTTCTAATTGACAGGATACAAATGGTTTCGCAGGGTTCTGATATATCAAACTTTGAGACTATTCAAACTGGAATGCCCCAGAGCTCAGTTCTGGGGCCTTTTTTGTTTCTAATAGCTGTAAATGATTTTTGCCTTTAACACCTACTGTACTTCCTTTTTCTATGCTGATGATACTACCCTTCTCAATGCTGGTAAAGATATGGTTAGTGTAAATTTAATGCAAACGAATGCCCTAAGTATATCTCACGACTGGTTCAAAGTAAATTTTTTAAATGTCAACTCTTGTAAAACAGAAAATATATATTTTACTTCAAGTCATTACAATCATATTCATAGCTGTAATTCAGTTAAGTTGTTAGGGATTTATCTGGACAGTAAGCTTTCATGGGATGCTCATACCAACCATTTGTACAAAGTTGTAACGCTTTGTAACGCTGGGTTAATAAAATCAATCAGACATATCACTAAATCAAAAATTAGTTGAACTAGGTGTACAATCAGAATATCTTACTTGAAGCATACATAAATATAAATAAAATAAACAGTCGACAAGGACCGACATACTTAGGCCTACATGAGCCCTACTGTACTGTCTTACACATTAAAAATATAACAGTACAGATTTTGATCTAGTACTTATAAAAAAGCCTATAGGTAACTAGGAAAGTCAATGAAGAAGTAATGGTCTACCGGTACTTCCAATTTAAGCATTTCAATTTTTAAAAAATATTTGATTTTATTCTTGAAGCTACACACATTTATCTATCTGCCTGTAGCCACATCAATTAATTGAAAACCGTTTATTGTAGCTTGTTAATGCCAACAAAGCTCCGACGGATTTGTTCCAAACTGAGTTTGAAATTAATGATGTGCCATTGACTGCAAGAAATCTTCTAACAAAAGGGATAACGCAGGAAGAAATCAACCATTTCTCAGGTAAAAAGTTTCATCTAGTTATTTATTTAATTTATTCAGAGAATGCCATTTAATACAATGATAGGGTGTTTCATTTTGGTCACCTAACTCTATATATATTGAGGAATAGAATAAATATTAACAAGCCTGACTTTTATTAAAATAATCATCTATAAAAAAAATCATTGCAAATAACCAGTATTTAACATTTATTTGTTCAACTTTGGTGTAGAATTTATGTTCAATGTTTGGGAATTTTATTCTTTGATACCTTATGTCAATGGCTCTTAGATAGTAACTGAAATAAAGGTAGGTAAAGTAATAAAGTTTTTCATTATTTCGGTTGTTCAAATTATTTTTTTGTAACTATATCTGTTAGCCTAATCTATTGGACTTTGATAAAGCCTCAATTTATAAATAATAACATTGCCTTTTATTTATGAGCAGTTTTCTTACATTTTAAAAACAGCTTAAGTCATTACGTAAAATTTGTAGGAATAAAAAAAATTATACTCAGAAAAACCTCTTACAAATCATTTTCATGGGATTTATTAGCTGATCTGAGCACACAAGGATTTTAAGGATCAACTTGATTATTTGTATGTGTATGTATAAGTGTTTAACCCATTGCGGATCAAAGTCCACACCGTCCCATGCCATTCACTTTCCAAGTGCGAGTGGACTGATAGCTCAACGACGTGACATGATGTTCACGTCGCTACATCTGTTGTTTGTAAATGTGTCCTCCACGGTCAATTGTTTACTGTTACAATGCTCACAAATGTTCTGAGCGATTCAGAGCCTAAATACGTTTGTGCTTAAAGTGAATAACAACTAAACCTGTATATGTTTGGAGCGCGCTAAGAAGACCAGTGCCCTTTTGGCGAATTAATTTATACTGTTAGGTCTGGGCGGTCGCTACGCTTAGCAATCCGCAATGGGTTAAGTTAGTGGGATCCAAGTGAAAATTATCTTTATGACATGTATAAAAGTTTTGATTTAAATTAAGGAAATTCTGTATAGTTTTGTTATTAAGAAGATAAATATGGCAATTGTTTTCTATTGCAGGAGCATCTATTTCAACAAGAGGACGATTTGTGAACCCAGAAGACAAGGACAAACTTCCTAAAGGCGAGAGACCCTTATATTTATTTATTCAAGGGCCCAACAAGCAATCATTGGATCGTAAGTATTAAAAAGAGTTTTTCTTGTCTGTACTACTTGTGTGAAAGTCTATTAACCCAGGAACTGGCGACAACACTACCCGCTGCCGCAATGGCAGTCTGCTACTAGTCGACGACATACAGCGATCAGTTATTACATGTTATATATAGTGTTAAATTTAATGTTTAGAGCCATAATGTAGTTAACAATGGATTCAGAAACATTGACTTTATTGATTTATAGTACATTTCTCTTTCCCAGATTTTTTTTATAGCTGTTCAGTTTGTTGATGATTTGTAAGCAGTTGCATTGTCTGCGTGTCTGAGCAGTGTTTATGTTTTGCCTTTTTTGTTTTATTGGGCTCACTCACCTATTATTAATTGTGGCTGGAACTTTTCAATATAAAATAAACGACACATTACACAAAATAAACACAAAAAATCAATCCAGTTACCATTTACAGACGTTTCGCAGGACCAAAACACAGACAAATGTCCCGCGTCTTCATAGTTTTTTAGACTAATAAATAATAATATTGCCAATTCATATGTAGACACTACTTATACTCTCCACATATTGACTGCCATTCCTGGGTTAATTCATTAATGAAATATATTACACTAGGTATTTTAACTTGATTAATTGACCACTTTGATTGACTTCGTTAATTAGAGATAGTAAGTAGCAATGTAGCTTAATAATATTTCCTTTATATAATAAGAAAAGTTTTTATGGAATGTGAGGATAACTTAAAGGTACAAGGCTTAAAGGCTCTCAGAATCATTACTAGTAGTAATAGACTGGATTTTGTTGACCACTTTTCAAACTGCTAATTTTTTTTACTGTTTTCAATTAATTCATATATAACTGCCTTCTTCACATTAAAGAAACTTCACACACTCATGAAACAATGCATGACTAAAATATCAGAGGTTCCCATAAATTAAACACAGAACGCTGCAGGCTATCTATGAGGAGAGACAGATTTTCTGCCGTGACCATTAGAATGCACAATGCTCTGTCTAGCAAAATAACAGAACTTGACTCAAAAGTTTCGAAACTAAGTCCAAGAGATTTTCACTGGCAAACCCATTCTACTCAAGTGGTGTGTTTAGAGAATGTTTTGGGTGAAATGAATTAGCTTTCCACCACCACCAAGTGTGCAGTTTATGAATGTATGTTTTAGTTCTATATACATATATTTTAAATGTAAATTCCTTTTTAATTTTTATGCATGCATTTTTTTGACAGCGTCAACAATTTTAATTTCTGAACACTGGCTATTCGGCCTAGGAATTGACAAAGACGAGGTAATTCAGGTATATGGAAACCTTTGTAATAGCATTGACGTCCTTGTCGGACGGTGGCTTGTCCTGTAACCTAGCTACTTGGAGGTCACGAATTGTGGATAGTTGTGAGATATTCTAAGGAAGGGGATATTCTGTGGTGTGGATTAACGTCCGTACTATTGAATAAAAAGTCCATCCGAAGATACCTTCCTCATAATTAGACAGTTCGTAATTCAGAGGCAGTGGTTCAGACTCTATGCTAAACTGTAGGTCCCTTAGATATGCCATTGACTGTTTGGCTATTAATACAGTTCTGACTAAGGAACATGTCAGCCTTAGTCCAGTAAGTAGACTACAAAATTGCCTACAAATGCCTCTTGAACACATAATTAGGCCTACAGTAGAGCCATTCCAAACAGACAACTGAAGGTCATTTACTAGGCTCAGCCAGCCACTCATCCCACGTGCTAGCAGTTTCTCCCACAAAATGTTAAAATATGGTGCTGCAAAAACCTGTGGAACAGTTAAGATTTTTGACGTTCCGGATTTTCAACATTTCTGTATTTTTTATAAGTATATTTTTTTATATAGTTGCCATCCAGAGGATTGACTCTTTGATTAAGGAAGTGATGGAACAGGAGAAGTTCAAGATGGGACCCCCTCCACCGGTTTTGCCAGTTGTCATGCAGACCTCCCTGCCTGGAATGGTATGTGGATATACTCTCAATAGCTCGGTTAATTTATAATAAACTTTATCAGTGAACTGACACATATTTTCTCCGTATAAGTCAAATTTAATTAAGAACTTACTTCATCTAATTAAATTATTGTGTTCCTAAATTTTTATTAAAATAATATAACATTTGTTTCAAAAGTAGTTTTAAAATTTCTTTCGCTTATCCTTTTCAATAAGTTGAAAGTTTTTTATGGGTATCGACATTTTACGGGACATTTATTTTAGCAGGTGGATAAAAATTGTTTGCTTATTTCAAGCTAATACAAAAGTAACACTCTTTATAATAACTCTCAAACTGGTGTCTATTGCCGATTTGTGCGTTTTACTGTACACATATTTTTATTACTTGATGTTTGGTTTCACAGTGTTTAGACTGTCGTTTATCTGATGGAATCACTGTAATAGTTACCGTATATAAACAAAACAAACACAAAACAGCTGCAAACAGGAATCATTGCCACACGAGTATCCAAAGTTTTGGTACTACTTACTTCGCAGAATGTGATTCACAAAGAAGAATTATTTCTTAGCCTTCTTGGAAAACAAGCACGCTTCTCTGCATGTGTCATTTGCAATAACACATGCGCTGTGTCACACAAACGTATAATTGCACAGGTGTAAACATAGCAATGGGCCTACAATAGTATGAGTGAGATAGGTAGTAAAGGTGGTGTTACATGGCTAATCCTACCATCCAGGAACACTTCCTGGGTTTGTGAGCTTCCTTAGCTGACTACACAAAAACCATCTGACATGTCTATCGAGACCTTGTACATCTGGATATCACACATTAGTTTTATGTATGTATGAGTTATGGTGATGTTTCTATTACAAAGAAGAGATCTTCTTTGTTACAGATCTTCTTTGTCCTTGATCTTATGTTTTGTTGTTCTTTTTCGTGTTACGCTTCTTTGCAGAAAATTTTTGGGTGAAATAGACTTCGTTGCAGAAAGGGTCAAAATATTCTGCTTTTGGGCTAGGACAATATTAGGACACAACACACTGGTAGCACAAGGTATAAGAGTAGGGTAACTTCAAGGTCACAGTCCTCAACTCTTTCCCGCCTACATAATAAACTGTTCAGTTATCGTGACTTCCAGTGCGTCTGTTTGTGCATTTCTTTTAAGGTTTTGATATCCATCCATTATTTTGTAAATCATTCATCTGCTTATGTTTTTCTGTTTGTTCTAGTTTTAAAATTACTTAATAATTTTAGATTACATAGAAGATTTGAGAATTTTTGCACTGTTATAAATTATTGTTACTTCTGTTTTACTTAAATGTAAAAAGTAGTTGATTAATTTGTTACCTTTTATTGTTAAATTTATTCATTTCTTGATCCACTTTCAGTAATCATTCATTTTAGATAATCTGGGACTTCCATTCCCAATGTAAGGCCAGATAAACTAGTTCCTACAGTATTATTGAAATTTTTCTCATAATTAAAATTGATTATCTTGTCTGAAGTAGAATTTGTATAGATATTTTCAACATAGATCAACTATGTGAAACAAATTTTTTTATTGTATAATCTTTTCCAATAGGAGAAAGTTATTGTCGGTTTGGACCATGCCCCTGCCACATTTGATGTGCGAGGCAAAGTACTGGGTCCAGGAGGAGCCAACCTGCAGTACATCAGCAACGAGACTGGTGCGGTGGTAACACTGCGTGGACGTACCAGCGGATACCCAGAGCCTGGGATTGGTCAAGAGTCACCGGAGCCCCTGCACATATGCGTCGAGTGAGTCTGTTAACAAAACTGTTATGGTAACCATTTATTAACGCTGTGGACATTTATTTTAGCAGGTGGAAAATATTCGTTTGCTTATTTCAAGCTAATACAAAAGTAACACTCTTTATAATAACTCAAACTGATGTTTATTGCCGATTGATGCGTTTTACACTGTACACATATTTTTATTACTAGATGTTTGGTTTCACTGTGTTTAGACTGTCGTTTTCTGTAATTTTTTTGTTTTTGTTGTAATGAACAATTTTAATAATAAATAACTTCTATTTATTTATTGGTCGATAGATTTCTCATAAAATTATCCGTGAAAGATCATGTTAATTTAGAAATGAATTTATGAAACGCTTGCCACAGACACCAGAAGATGGAAGTACTTCAGGCTGCGCGGCAGTTGGCCTTCAACCTTGTGGAGACAATACAGCAGGAGTTTGCGCAGACACACCCGCAGATGGCACCCCCTGGAGCCCCGCTGCAACTGCCCCCCGCCGTGGGTCTGCCCCCTGACCAGCTCCCACCGGGGGTGGTACAACTACCTGTACCTGGCCAAGGTGAGATGGATTTCAGAAGTGACTTTAGTTAGATGTTGTTGGATTCTGGAGGTACCAGCCAAGCTGGCTAGGCACGTCTTCCTGTGGATTATCGTACAGTCTCCGTAAAGAATGGATTAATAAGAATGAGAAAGGTAGGACATAGTCAATCTGCCTAGATCTGGGCCCGGGCAACACAATACCCTAAGACAGTGGTTCCCAAACTTTTCTTACCCACAACCTACTACAATCTAAAAGTTATTTCGCGACCCACTAGTATTTAAGATACTTTGAAATACCCTTCAATGCTTGATAAAACTAAAATTTTGTCACAGTAGTAAAATATATCCATACTAAAATTTTACTTTCTTACTTTATTTTTTTTTTATTAAACTAAAAAAAATTATGGTATGGGAGGAACAAAATTGCAGTAAAAAAACTAAAAAGGTGTTTAATCTTAACCAGGAAACATACAACACTAAATGAAATATCATTAGGCATACTGGGTTTTTGATAGTATAAAAAGAGTAAAATACCATTTTAGCTACAAAGTGATAGCTTGAAAAGTTTGTTTACGGCACTGTTTTTCCTAAACATAGAATATCAGGACTTAATGAGGACATTTTCAATCTCAAGTCGTTTTCTACTGTCGGTTGATTTTTGTGTTATTTTTAAAAAAACACCAATGTTGAAATGATTGCTCACACAATTATGTAGTACTAAACACTATCAAAACTTCATTGTAACGTTAGCAAGATCAGGATAGTACAACATAGTATGGAGAGTACTAGCGCCTAGTCCCCGTGCCTCCACACCATGCCGGTGCTGGCCGTTTCGACGCGACGCTATCTTACTTCCCAGCAAATACTTTTATTGCATATGTCCACAGACTGTAAGTTAAATCACAATTTTAGTTTTTTGTAAATTATTTGAGTTAGTGTGCTCAGCAACTGTTCTTAAAACTAAAATTTACTTTTGGGCCCATGTTGCAACCCACCTTCCTCGACCCACAGTTTGGGAACCACTGCCCTAAGAGGATTTATACTGCAACTCAGTCAAGGAAAGCATCTACCCAGAAGAACCTCAACTTTTGATTGTAATGTACATGCCCCATATACCCTCTGCAGCCCTCAACTTTTTATTTGACGATACATACCCTACATTTCTTACATACCCTAACTTATAACTTCTAGTATTTAATTGGATTATGTTGAATCGTAGAGTAATTTAAATTAATTAAGTATATATGTCTGAAAACAAATGCCTGAAAACAAAATAGTTTATGCGAGTAAATAAACTATAGGCTGTTAATTTAATTTATTGTACAGTATGATATTTTAAACACTGATATTTTAAACTGAGTGGAATTTTTATAACATATAAATGCACCATGTCCTGTAGTGGGAGGTTTGGTGAGTGTACCCCCGCCCAGTCTGGCAGTGCCTCCGCCGCAGCTAGTCCAACAACCCCCGCCTATACAGACAGTCAACTTACCCCCGCCTGGAGTCCACATTCCTTCACATCAGGGACCTCTTGGTCAGGTGAGCATCTTGAGACATTTCTCCTATCTTGTCCCTTTATGTTTGAAATAAAATGAGATATTGATCAGCCATATGATAATAATAAAGTTGAAATACAATTGAAACAAAACTTTGAGTGTGGGGTTTATTTTAGAAGGACAAATATGTCATAAAAGTGGGATTTTTATGTAAACACTCTTCTTACATTTTTCAATTCTTTAATTTCTTACTCTTTAAATAAAAAACTTACCCGTTGGTGGTCAAATATGGATATAGTCCGTCCTCACCAAGTAAATTCGTTATGATCAAAGATTCGTACACTGTCCAAAGATTCAAAGATTTTATTGCAGTTAAATATATAATACAATGGGCAAAGTCAACAAATAATATATTCAATTAGCGCAACTAGAAATAACTGTCATTCATAAATTCTGTTTATAACTATGGGACATACAGTTCAGGTACTGGCACCTGCTTGTATGTAGTTCGGTTATGTAGATGTATGTACGGTGTAGTTCGTGGGATCTAGAACCTTTTCCACTAAATATCTCCATTTTAGAAATGTTGTCGCTTGGAACATTTTCCGGGGGACCCTTTCAATTAGCAAACTGTCTGATACATTTTTATACTTTCCAAGGTCTGCTTGTATACAATTATGACTCAAGACCTAGGCTAACACAGAAGAATGCTTTCGTCCAGCATTGTTTTCATCCATGACAACGCCCGACCACACCTCAAAAAGATTAAATGGAAAGTTTTTGAACATCCACTGTACAGACCGAACCTTGCACCAAGTGATAAATCACCTGTTTCGAGAACTGAAGTCATGTTAGGGAGTTAGCTCTTCGCTACTAATGAAAAACTTCAGGACGCCGTCAAAACTTACCTGTCCTCACTGGTGGCAACATTCTTTGAGGAAGTCATAGAAAAGCTTGTGTCATGGTATGATTAGTACCTTAATCATTTTGGCAATTATGTGGAAAAAAGGGAAGACTTTACAGTAGTTTTGGTAGTAAAATAATTATTTTCTGTGCATTTTTCTTTTATTTAGAGCCAATCGGAGATTGAAAAAAACAGCCCTCGGATATCAACAATCTTAGCTTGTAGAAAAATGAGACCAATGTGACATGACTAATAATGATGTTTGTTTGAATGTTGCAGGGTGTCGCAACACAACAAATTGTGCAGCAGCCTCCTCCAATCGTGCCCCACAGTCAGAGTCTTCAACAGGTCGGAAAATATTTCTGCTTTATCACTGCAGAATGTAACACTGAAGTTTTTTAAACGTGTTGGAGTAAAAAACCATTTGTTTTCATTATGTATAGCTTTTGTTTGGTTACGGAAGTGACCGTTATGTAATGTCTCCAATAAAATTTCAAAACTAAATTGTAAACGTAAAACAATTAAACACATTATGGGCATATGAATCCCTGTGTTTCAACAGACCGTTTAATATATATTGTCCTTTGTGTTCCCTTGAGACAAACCTTAGAAGTGATTGTATTATTATTATAATACTATTACCTTTTTGAAATGGAGACCTATTTAGGTAGGTATTTTAACCCAAGCATAAATGAGAAATGAGTGTAATGTGATTGTGGCACATCTTGTAGTCATGTTACTGATGAAATCTGACATGTTCCTTATACTGGAGTTTTAATTAACCCGCCGTTGGTCGAGCCACTTGTGTTACGCGGTCTTGAGCCATGTTAATGATTTTAAAAACCACGAATTTCGAACAAGTTATATCATAGCACTTTTGTTTGAATCTTTTTTCTATCCTTTAATTATATACATAACTAAAAATAACTAATTTTCCAGTGGACAAAAATTAAAAACTCTCAAACTATAATTCTTGTCATAAATTAATTTAACTTTTTTCAATTAATTTTTAAAATACAGGATGCTATTAAAAATAAACTTTGCTAATACTCAGTGTATTATAACAACAACTAAAACAGTAGATATAATAAAGACATAATTTATTACTAAATAAAAGGCCTTTTTAGTTGTGCTTACTGCTCTGTAATTAGTCATGAAACAAAGGTGCGAGACAGACTGAAGGTCACTTAAACTCCCCCGTTATATTCCCCTCACTATACCCATCCCAACCGACAACTATTCCAAGTTTTTGGCCGATATATTACAAACTCCATGCTTTGTAGAAACTTTAACTTTTTTTTAAAAACTTAAAATGAATAGTGAGCGTGGCGCTCACCCCTCAACCATCCGATCCAGGTTAATAGGATCTAAATATGAGGATTGTAATTGCGGATGTGTGTAGTATTCAATAGTGCGGACATTAATCCACACTAGAGAACATCTCATCCACCAACTATCCCTCATAACTATCCACAATTCGTAACCTCCAAGTAGCTGGATTACAGGATACGCCACCGTCCTAGTCATTGTACCAAGGCCAATCATTGTATTGCATGTTGTGGCACAGGTGCTGAGTCAGCCTCCGCCTACTCTGACATCGCAGGCACAGCTGGGTCACATGGTGCTGGCGGGGCAGCCCCCACCCACCTCCGTTGTCTCATCCACCCCTCAAGGCCAGCAACAGGCATTCATAACCCAGGCTACCTATCCCATCCAGGTAGAGATGCACAGTAAAACTTATAAACTGTGCAAAATAATTTACCAAACTAGTTAATATAAAACTATTGTTGAACTTAAATTAGTTAAAATGATTTAATACTGTATCTGGTCCTTTTATGCCCAGTAATTTAAAGTAGTCTAATATACAGTATAGTCTCGGTTACTCGACCTTCCGAATTATCTGACCACTCCAAGCAATGTGTTTCTGTGCAGAAGGCTGTTCACGCAGAAGCCCCTTTCGTCATTCAACTGCACTCAATAGATTTCCGAGCAAGCTTGCCTTTAGTTTACCTGACTGTACGCATTTGGCACCAGTCGATTCGTCAGTTTTCAATGTGCAAATTAAATTTACAAATTTTTGATCTTCATATTTATTATTTATATTACCTTACCACGGCCGGTTTAGGTTGGATAATTGAGACTACTTTATTTAGTTTTAATGTGTCATTATGTTGTTCCACTGTTTTACGTGACCTTGGGTGAGGTTTTAGTCGTAGTTAGTAATTTTTATTCATTCATTTTAGTTTTAAGATGAAAAAGTTACATCTATTCTACTAAACCCTAACAAAATGCTTAAAAATTTTCTGGCACTTTTTAGCATACCTAGTGAAAAATAGCTGGCATTGTAATGTTTACAATATATGTATGTTGTAGTACATCCAAGCAGGAGGTCAAACACTAATGACGGTGAGAGAGGGGGCTGGCGGGGGCCAGGTGCTAATACCACAACAGCAGCAACAGCTGATACAGACATCGGCAGGGCTGATACCGGCAGGGCAGCAGCAGGCACAGTTGCAACTCATACCGGGGCCCAACGGAACACAGCAGCTGGTCATGCAACAGCCTCAGCAGGTACGCTCTACATGTGTAATTGTTATAGTATAATTGTCACTGTTGGTTTTGTCAATTGCTATAAAATTGAATGTGTCTACAGAAATACATTTAAACTCCAATCATACAAACCCCAATCATCTCAATTAATTTTCAAAGAAAAATAAAGATGTTACAATTATAGCATGGCGATGTTTTTACCAGCGTTATATACAATAAAACATATTTTAGAGGAGCGCACTGGTCTAGGGGTAGAGTGTGGGGCTTTGGTGCCCAAGATCCTGGGTTCAAATCCTGCCTATCACCAATGTCTTTTCGCTATGTGATAATGCCGCAACCCACACAGGGGTGCGCAAAAAGCCGCTAAGGCTGAAGTGCCTTGGGAGTAATCCGCCCCTTCCAATAAATAAAAAACATATATTGCACGTATTTTATCCAATAATATAATAATAATTATAATAATAATAATTTTTTAATAATAACTTTTAGCGAATTTCCCATAGGGAAGAAGCTATTACCGTAGGTGGTCTCATGGAAAGATTTAAGCCCAGGACCATGTTATTTTTTGTCTTTAGTGCCCAGAGACCACAAATAACAGTTGTTAAAAATTTTATATATATTTGATCTATGGTGTTCACTATTAAGGACTACTATTGTTATTTTAATTCTTCTTTAGGTGCCCAGAGTCCAAAAACAATAGTCGTTAAAATTTTTATAGATATATATATATGTATATATGTGTCTGTGAACACGATAACTCTCGTAAAAATGGTCCAATCAAGACCAAATTTGGTAGAGACGTGTATTCCTACAAGTGCTCGGACGAGTTCGTAAACCAGACATATCGGTCAATGGGAACGGGTAGTTTGGGGGGGTTTTGTACCCCAAAATGGGGTTTTTTGCGTTTTTCACATGTAATTTTTAAAAATTTCTAATTTAATATTTCACCATTAGAATCAGCTTAAAAAACTACACAATTAAGTTCCTTAAAGTTTTTCTCTATCTCCAACGGTTACCGAGATATTAAAAAATCCAAACACAGTACGTTGTAATGTGGGGCTCCAATGTTAATCTTATGGAGGATAGGGAAAAATTAATATTTCCCATATTAATGAATATTTTTGGATAAAACTTGATATTTAGCTTCATGTGGTTGAGATCTATCCATTTATGCTTAAAAATCATAGTTTATGTGTTTATCATGGCAGCAAACCTGCATACTCTTTTCCCATAATAATCATATAGGGAATAGGCAAACTCCTTTATTTATGGACAGATGTTGATGAAAGTTGGTATAAATGTTAAGATAAAAATTATTTATGGTAGAAATGCCTAATTTCAGTGTTCCTCACAGCAGCAAACCTGCACACTCTTTGCCTTGTTAATCTTAAGGAGAATAGGCAAATAATTCTCATGTTTATTGACAGATTTCGACCAAACTTGTCATATATTATTTTTATATTATTGATTTGGAAATTCGCTGAGTACGCAGGTCTGCTGCGACGGGGGTATTTATTCTAACAACATATTTTAACCTTTAGGCCATTAATGTTACTGAACAGTTTTGTTATATTTTCGTGATAATGTTGTGCAGGTGACGATGCTGCTACAGTATCAGCAGCAGGGTGAGGCTGGCAAGCCAGGAGTGACAAGGCTGATCACGCCCCAGCGATTAGCCACCCAGCCCGTGCAGATACAGCTGCAGCCCGGCGTACAACTCATCAACCCTCAGCTGCTGCAACCCGGCCAGACACAGGTGAAGTGGACATTAAAAACAAACAAAATATATAAATATCTAATACATTATTTTGTAAAACTATGATTTTGTAATAGGTACAACTTACCCTGTGAGTAGGTGTGATTTGAAAGAATACGGTATTCAGGTTTTTGTCGCGAAGTGAAATAAAATAGAATGAACAAAAATGCCACTCTCTAATAGGTCAATTTACAACTACAGCCCTTGTTTATCAACAAACATAAAAAACAAGATAAATATCATATGTCACTAGTAACTATAATTATCATAAGTCTTGTGAGTTTTGCTTGATATTATATATAGATAACATGGAATATACCTTACCAATATAAATGTCTCCAAAAAAACAATTTCAAATCAATCAACTTTTTTGTTTACTATTAATTAATTTTAAGATGGAAATATGTTTTTGTTAAAACATATACTGTTGACAGGTCCAGTTGCAATTGCAGCAGCCGATTACTCAGCAATTGATTAGAGGAGCTTCAACGCAGCAAGTGCAGTTGCAACAGACAAGACTTCAGATACAACCAGTGGAACAACAACAGTTGCAGCAACAAGTGCAGCAGCAACAGCAACAGATACAGGCTCAACAACAACAAGCACAACAGCAGCAAATTCAACAACAACAACAGATACAACAGCAACAACAGATGCAGCAGCAGCAGCAACAGATTCAACAGCAACAGCAGATTCAACAACAACATATTCAGCAGCAGCAACAGATTCAGCAGCAGCAGCAGCAACAACAGATTCAACAGCAACAACATATGCAGCAGCAGCAACACATTCAACAGCAACAACATATTCAGCAGCAGCAACAACAAATACAAAAACAGCCACATCCGCAACAACAAGTACTGCAAACGCAAGGTCAACAACAACAGCAACAGGGTCATATGGGGACACCACAGCTGGTGCAGCAACCTAACCATCCTAACCAGCCTCAACAAATTCCTGTCAGCCCTCAGCAAAACCCTCAGGTACCGTAGAATAGAGAATAATATGCAAAAATAGATAAGATTATATTTACATTTTAGCCACCTTTTTAGAGGGTAGATAAATAATAACACAGTGTGAGAAAATTGAACAAATTTATTGGCCTCTTTGTAAATTTTAGAGTTTAGGACTTTTTAGGTTTAAAACAAAATTCATATGACATCTAGCTTGGGTTAAAAAAATCGCAATCCTGCAATGACTTCCAAACTGTCTTGACGTGAAGAAATTATGTTCAGATGCAGCAGACTCCGCCGCAGCTACATCAAAGCCCTCAGCAGATGGGACAGAGTCCACAGCAGCAGATGAACCAACAGAATGGCCGACAACCCCAGCAGCAGAAGGATCCACAGAAACAGGGGCAGCCCCAGCACCAGCAGACCCCTGGCAGAGGACCTCCGCAGCACCAAGGGCAGAAGCGGAAGTACGAAGAGTCACATTCTCCTGCCAACTACCAGGTGCGCTTCTTTAAATGTTATATCGATGAAATAATTAGAGGTGTGCGGATATCCGAAAATTCGGTTCGGATTCGGATCGGATCGGATATCCGAAACCGATCCGAATGTATTTAAGATATCCGATCCGATAAATATCCGAATTTTCGGATAGACTGTATAATACAGCAATTTGAACAAAAACAACGAGATTTTCGTCGAGTTAATACCCGCGAAGCTGGAATAATTTTTGCTTAAACCTTGATAAGACGACGAAATTACGTAGTCTTTCATCAAAACAATGTCGTTGACTGGTAGACGCGATACACTTATAGCGATTCGAATGACGAATGACGACCGCAGATGACGAAATTACGCAATTCATATCCAATCGGAATGTAAGAACGTCATTGGGTGGTCCGAGGATGCGGTATGATTATTCGATTCTTCAACTACGCATTTAAGTAACCGTAAGTTCAACACGATATTGCATTTTGAAATACAAAGCATAGCGTCATCGATAGTTGCACCGAGTATCAGATTGCGGTTTGATATTGTTCCATATAAAATTTCATTTCGGCTACGAAAAAACTTGAATTGTTGATTTAATGTTACTGGTAACAAACCATCATAATAGCTCGTTTTGCGACGGGGTTTCCGGCAAAAATAATACTACTTCATTCTGATCATCTACGTAGACGATCAATTGTTTAGTTATCGCATTCTCAACTACTCCGGGTTTGAGCAATACGATAGTGTTGCCAAATTTACATTTGGCCTATTTCGTCGTTCAGTGTTCACATAACCAAGAAATTTTCCACTTGTTTTCAATCTACATTTTATCTTTGTTAAATGAATTTAAGCGTTATTAATTTTTGATAATTTTAAGATGAATAACTAACTAGATTACGACGAGGTACCATAATTTCAAGGGTTTCAATATTGTTACACAGCCGATCGGGGTATTTTATCTGCCAAATATTCCAACTCTGCGCCTGCGCACAGGCCTTTGTTTGATAGCAGCTGCACTGTTGACTGTCACTGCCCTTGCCGATACGCAGATAGCCGATGGCATCGAGCCAACGGCGTCTGTCAAATCTTAATTCTTTGTTAATGGTGATTTGTTTTTATCATTGTAATAAATAAAATAATTGAATCGTGAAATAAAATTGAGAATTAGTTGATTATTAGTAGAATGAATTGATGAATTAGTAGAAAGTTGATGTCATTTAATGGCGAATTATAAGGTTTCTGTTGATTTAATTTGTGAATTACGCCATATTAAAATTTGTTACTGGTAATTGTTATTTTGTAAATTTGTATTTATTGATGGAATAAACTTATTATTATTATTAATTTTAAATGCAGTGAAGTAAAAAATTTTTTTTTGTTCATCCTATGAAGAATTTATGATTTTTTATGTAAGTTTACCATTTAATAATTTTGATAACATTTTATTGATTTTTTCCTAATTTATTCTTAGATAAGTCTGATTTCACTTTGTTATTGCGAGTATCCGAATCCGAAAACTATCCGATCCGAACCCAAACTATCCGATCCGAATCTGAGCTATCCGATCCGAAAAAATAATTCACTATCCGCACACCTCTAGAAATAACTTATCTAAGCCAAACTCCAGCCAATGGAAGTCCAGTGCCAATCTGTGAAAAAATTGCTGCTCACTTCCCTCTACCTATATTATAGTGAAAGCAGAAATATTGTTTTTGTCAAAATTTTTTATTGGAATTTTTCATGGATAATTCTGTTTTGGGATCTCTTGAATCTAAAAAAGTGGTTTACAAAGCAGATTCTGTCTTGATGCAAGAAAAATCTTTGATGTACATAATTAACTTTGCATAATTTAACATTCATTATTTACACTTGCACAAAACAAAAAAAAAACAATAATTACACTGGTACAAACAAATAAACCAGTAAAAATGGGATTTTCAAAAAACCACAAACAATCGCTGGAAATGACGCTCAATGACATTAGCTGTTGACTGGTGAAAATAAAGAAACACAAAATCAGCTGTTAATAAAATGTTCACATTATTGATGTATGAATATGATCAAAATTCATCACGTCTTTTCCTCATAAGCTTAACATATACAAACTTTACAAGCAAGTGAGGCTTAGCCCTAAGGTTAAATACAAAACTGAATATGCCTATAGCCTGCTTGGAGTAGAGACGAATCCAAAAAATCAAAGACCATTAAAATCGGTCCAGCCGTCCTTGAGTTATAAATGGTGTAACTAACACGACTTTGTTTTATATATTTAGAATATGGAAAAATATATTTTTATTTTTAAAGATTTATGACACGTGTATATTTTCCGACAGGGCCCTCCACAGCCTGTCCCTCCACCAAAGCAGGCAGCGTCCGCCCCGCAGAAGCAGGCACCTCCATCTCAAGGCATTGGGTGAGTGGTTTGATATCATTGCTTAGCAGCGAATGGAGTCAAAATACAATACTAAGGGAGACGATTTTGGGACGGAAATTACTTTGGCATTTTCATCTTTAAGCTAATAAATTCAATGAATGTAGGATGGATGAGATGAGATATAGGATGATGGTTTAAAGAGATATAATTGTAAACTCTAATTTCTAAAAAATATTTATCTGGTTTATTCTACAGCGAAACTGATGACCAGCTGGGCTAGTTATCAAGTCCTTTCATATTATTTTAACATGGCATGGTTTTCAATTATCTCTTGAAAGAGAATTATTGTTGGATTATTTTATTTTCAAATCAGCTGTTTCCAAACAACGGTTTTAAAACAGACTGACTCATTATTGATTTTAGTACCATTAGCTATTTATATTTAAAAATATACATTTGTAGTTTGTACCTGGATGATGAGTTTTTAGCGTATGTCTTATCACAAGACATTGAAATATTAATAATAAGTTATATTTCTATAATATAACATATTTTTTATCTCATGTAAATTTACCATCCGAAAATATAAGTTCATTGATAAATTTTCCAAATTTTAATTCTGTATAAAGTGAGAACAGATAATTCACCTATTCTTTTTTCCAATTAGAAAAGATGAAAGGTAATAAAACTTATCTATTAACTTATCTTTAAACAATCATTTATGTGCCCAACTTTTGCTATTAGAAAATTTTGTTTTCTTGTTGTTCTTGAAACATAAATTTTTGTTTTATTGATATTCCATGTCTTTTACTACTTCTCATTCTTAATAATGCATACCCAGTGTGTTAAACTATTATTGTTATTTTATACATACAATAATGTACACTAATTCTGTACTTATGCTTCAGCATCTGGAGATTCAACATTGGAGTTTTAATTGTTTACAATATTGCATTGATCGGAGGAAAATAGTTGTTAACTAGAAATAAAACTGCAGTTCTTAAAATATTCTAATTTTGGGACCTACAAAGTAATTTCATGTCTTATTTTTGAATAGAATGTTTTACAGTAGACACCAGGAATTTGGATTGGCGAAATCAGGACTGGAATATCGGGACCAAAAAAATAGGATATTTTGAAAAAAATAAATATACAGTAGAGCGTCGAAAATCTGAAGTAATTAGGACCATAGGTAGTTAAAATTATCGATTTGTCCAGATTTTCGAATATAACCTACAAATACCTCTTAAACACATAATTAGGCCTACAGTGTTAATAGTAGTGTTCTAGAATACAATTAAATGAAACAAAAAAATTTTTTTGTTTTTACATATATTAATTGTGCATTACTGAAGTTTGTTTTTTGGAAAAAATGTAAGGAAACTAACAAATTCACAATACAAGATAACAATACATACAGTAAAATTGTTCTATTGTACCTCATAAAAGGTGCTAATCTTCCGTTGTGTTAGCTTTGTTTCCCGGCAGCCAAGTCCTTCATTCCCTTAAGAAGCAACAGCAAACAGCTGACCTTGTCTGCATTCAGGTTGCACTGATAACTGTATGCTACTGGAAGTGAAAGGTGGTGGAACAATAACATTGGGCAATGGGGGTAAGGGATGTCGCCAAGTTAAAAATAGACACGCTCAAGGTCATTCACCTGGTTCAGCACGCCACTCATCCCCCCGCCCCACGCTGGCAGTTTCTCTCGCAAAATTTTAAAATATGGTGCTGCAAAATCCTATGGAGTGGTTTTGAGTTTTGACATCGGGATTTTCGATGCTCTACTGTATGTATTTGGACAACATACCAGTTCATTACCTGTCATATCTTCAGTTTTCATGTGTTTAATCAATCATATGTCCTGTTTACGTAAAATTAGTATACATTAGTACACCTATAGAATACATAAGTACACATATAGTATACACTAGTACTTGTGTAAAATAAGTATTAAGTATTACAAAGTGCTCCATGCCGACATGTTTTTGTAATGGTATTTCCGGCTCCTTTTCCTAGCTTTCTCCTCGACACCTATCTAGTTTATCAAACTAATCCTGGTTTGAAAAGGTTCAGATTTTCAAGCGATCTACTTCGTTATTCCAGATTTCCATCAATCTGCTAAATTATAATGTTAAGAGTGTGTAATTATTATGTTGTTATAACGTTAAGGCCGTGCGAGCAGGGTTAGGGACAACTGAAATCCACTGTGTCGGCGTTAGTATCTCTTAATCGTCTATGCATATGTGATTGTTTCATGCAACCTTCCTTAGTGACTTATTTAAGATGACAATTCTGGTTTCTTGAACATTTTAAAAATTTTAGACGTCCAAAATGACATTTTATAAGATTATTGTAACAAAAATTTGGATTTAAAAAATCATTTTCTGTAGCATACAAGTTTTTTTTCTTTTTAAAAATTTTACATGGGTTACATGAAAAAGATCTGTTATTCATCCAGGTTTTCAAAATTTCAGCTCAAAAGCATAAGTAGTTTTCCCACACTTCTTTCATGAAAAATGCCAAATTTCCAAAATTATCACCCTGTAACTTAAAAAGTTTTCACTAAAATCTTGAAAAAATTATCCCAAAGCATATTTATGATACAATTATCAGATAAAGCTTAAAATTATGATGCATGCCTAACACTTTCACAGCTAAGCCTATTTTTCTGAACTCCCTATCCTGACTGACTCATCCTGATAAGTAGTTAGCGGGGTGGCCTGTAGATGCACCACCCAAGACAGCCTATGCTAACATGATATACAATGTACAACTGACTAGTGCTGGTGCAAGTTTCAAATATCTAGCTCTTATCCTGTAGCAGTAATATGCCATGAAAACATGCACTATAGATGGTAGCATATGTGTCTTTTAGGATGACGATTGAGTAACTTCATGGCAGCAAATGCGTCCATGTAGTCGCAAACGTGTTAAAAACAGAGATTTTTAAAGATTTTTTTCACTTGCACTACCTTAAATAATTATGGTAGAAATATATTTTTTCTTAAAAATTACTATATGTATTGAAACTGGTAGTGTTATCTTTCCCAAGGTTTGAATGGTGTTGGATATCGTCAAAAGTTTTTGACTAGTTCTGACTATTGCTGCTAAATTTTGAGTTAATATATCCATTCAAACTTATTGCCATTATTGAGTTGTTACATTTGCAGTAAATACAATTAATACATATGAAAACTAATTTGAGCGATTTATTTGGTCAGTCTTGGTGGAAACCCTGCTGTTTGGTTTACTTCAAGATGATGTAGTGTTGTAATGTTAAAATACTGAATAAATATTCATAAAATACATGTACTAAGTTTGGCTTCACCCCTTGGGAAGGGTAACCTGTTCGTTAAATTAAACTAGAAAAATATTTTTCCTAAAATTAAACACAAATTTTTTCTAAAATAAAACAAAATTTTGCAAAACATTTAAATTTTTAAATGAATTTAATTTAACATAATACAGACCTCATACTTTCCTTATGTAAATGGTAGTTATTTTTTAGAAACTCTGTGTAATAATGATAAAATATATATTAAAACCAAAGGTTACAAAATTTTAATACTGCAAAAGTTATACTTAAAATTAATATCCTTAGTGTGCATGCCTGTAAAATAATGTTTTGAGTTAATTTTATCGCTGGCTTTAATGATCTGATCTAAGTGATAAGTTTCTGGTGTGGTCTTTGTTGTGGTTGATTTGGTGGACTGTTCCTGTCTGACAGGAACTATTGTTCTAATTATTATAATAACTAATTAGAAGCAAGTCACAAACAATGATACCTTGCAAACTATAATCTAATACAAGTGTCTTAGTCATAATGACTGGAAGTTGATTTGACCTTTGAAGCAAGGTTACATTGATTAACTGACTTATTCATTGACATCTGACATCAGGGATTCCCTTCTCAATACCATACTTAAATTTAAGCTCTTGATTATTTTCAGTTGGAAAAATCTGAAAAAGGAAAAACTTTTTTTATAAAGTTTTATTAAAAACCATTACTAAATTTTGTGAACACACTGTTAGGAGTAATAAAAATATAAGATACCAAAATTGTTGAAATTTTTGTTCCTAATCAATGACGTTCTACCAGATTTAAGATTAAAAAATTCTTTAGTCAATAACCAATTGATGGTACGAGGTTTGTCCCATAAGTAAGTTTCACAATTTTTTTATATCCCCGTGTCTGTCAGGAACGGTATAGTGTGCAGAGAACTTTGATACAGGTGTAGAGACAGTACTGCAAAATGTGTATGTGTCTACCATGATTCATTCAGTGATTATGAGCCGGTTACTACATAATCATAATCCGAACTAATCGAGACCGAACCCTGTTCAGATTATTCAGAAGTGAAATAAAAATTCTTTATTTCAACAGGCAAAGTTAGGGCCGCATGGGTCTTTGACTGGGATGGTGGCGTCATCCTGTAATCCAGCTACTCTGAGGTCCCGAATTGTGGATAGTTGTGAGCGATGGTAGGTGGATGTAGTGTTCTCTTGTGTGGATTAACGTCCGCACTATTGAATACTAAGTTAATCCACAAAAGACTATCCTCATAATTAGACCAATTCGTAATTCAGAGGGCGTGGTTTGGATTCCACGTTAAACTGTAGGTCCCTTAGTTGCCATCGGCTGTTGGGCTATTAATTAACAGTCCTGTCTAAGGAACATGTCAGCCTTAGTCAGTAACAAGACTACAAGATCGCGCCACAATCATCTTACATTCAATCCTCATTCATACGTGGCTTAAAATACCTACCTTGTGGTATGGTCGCCATTTCAAATAATCTAATCTATCTAATCTTTCTTACACTTAAACTGCCCGAGGTGCAGTGAAAAGTTAATTAAAAGGATTAATAAAGTCCATTATTTTAGACCCGAACGGTGCACTTAGAGGAATTAATTTACGCTTATCACATTTCACATATAGGTTTGTCCACTACATGTTTTGCATGAACGGCATTACGTGTTCCTGCTGAGACGTTCTATCCGTTATCAACTCATCATTAGAAATATTAAACACGACACACACATTGACACAAAAAAACAAACAATGATTAAATAATGACGTCTACTTTTTACACGATTGCGTTCATTGCTGGAGAAGAACTCGAATGTTCAAAAAGTAGTTTGCCGAAAAGCGATGATAAGGAGTCAGACCGTGAGAATCGAATCTATTATCACTGTAAGTGTAGTTCAAAGAATTCTTATGTTCCAAAAAGTAAGCTATTGTGTATTTATTAACATTGTGTAATTTAAAATTAGTGTAACCGTGTTGTAGATTAAAATTTTATAATTGAGATTACATTTCTTTGTTTTTAATTTAAACTCAGTAATCTTTTTTCCCATCAGGTTGTTTGGATTAAGCTGGACTTTTGAATTACCAGTCTTTGTCTTTGACATTTCTCAGGTCATGTGAAATGGACTCTGTTGACAGTAGGAGTATGTGTTGGATTAAACAAAATCATTTATTCATTAATATTTATAGAATACATGGGATAGTGTCAAGTTATAAGAAAAAACTGCAATACTAACCTAAATACAGTAAAGTCTGGTTTTTTATTTTTTTTATTATTGAAAGGGGCGGATTACTCCCAAGGCACTTCAGCCGTAGCGGCTTTTTGCGCACCCCTGTGTGGGTTGCGGTATTATCACATAGCGAAAAGCAATTGGTGATTGGCGGGATTTGAACCCGGAACCTTGGGCACCAAAGCCCCGCGCTCTACCCCTAGACCAGCGCGCTCCCCTAAAGTCTGGTTTATCCGGATAAATGTGGCAGGGTCCCAATCCGGATAGCCGAAAATCCAGATCATCTGAAACTATACTAAAAATATACATATCATTATACACAAAAATATACCATTGTAGACATCCACATAACATTGACAATGATCGTGAACAGCACCTGCAATATTAGTTCCGCAGACTGCATATAATCTATATACAACAAAATAGCTGCAAAATATTGTAAGCGTTGAACATGTTAATATTTATTTTTTAATTTTATTAATATTAAAAAAGTTATTGTTTATTTTAGGTAGGAAATAAAACGCTCTTCTGTCGTTAACACAACCTTCTTCCTTTTACAGCCACCCATGACCACAGATTCAGTATGCACTTTGACTGTAAAAATAATTTTGAAACAAACAACCATTGTTCATCTAACCTCAAACATCTATACTTTGACAGTTCAATAGTGAAATGTCTAATAGTCAAAGTGTCAAAGTGCTTATAAGGCTCCCCTTGGTTACAACGCCAATACACAGAGTGTGCGTTCGATCATGTTATAAATTCATTATTAGTGACTTTTGCTTCGCTTCGTCCAGCAAGGTACTGCAGTTGTGTCTGAAATTTGAAGTAGCTTGAGATAAAATTCACATCTAAACTATTATTTATATATTTTTTTCAAAAACCAATCTGGATGATGCGGAATCCGAATGACTTGGATGCGGATAAACCGGACTGTAATAAAGAAACAGAGCCTTGAAAGTAATACCATTAGTATTATTTTTCAGTATTTTAAATTAAGAAATTAATATAAATGAATATTAGGATTTATTTTTAAGTAAATTTTGACTTTCTTTTTTAAATTTATTAGGCAAGTTTCTGATCTTATAATTTGTGGCATTTTAGAATAAAACTTAATCCCTGCGTATTGGGTTGTTTTACAATTAAGTTCTTATCGATGAGAAAGAATTGTTAATTCATCTCGATGTCTTGTGTTGTTTTCGTAATCCCCCAATCTCAACCTGAGAGACATAACCATTTCATATACGTAACGACTAGACTATAAACTGTAAGTGAGTCTGCAGTAAGTGGCTCATATTTACTGAAGACATCATGGGCCGCATAAGTATTTTTCAGTGCTGCTACTATATCCGTATGAAAGTTCTGTATGGCTTCCTGCAAGGTATGCAGCTATTTAAAAAACGCCCAATATGAGCTACAGACTTTAATATTTATAGTAAAATTAATAGATATTTATCGCTAAAACTTTTTTAATAGGTTTCGTGATTTTTTTGACTCATGCTTTTGATGGTTCATTCTAAAAATCCTAAATTTTTAACTTTTAAATTGCCTGGTAGGTTATTTATATGATGTAAATGGAAGATATTAAAATTATATACCGTATTGTTGTTAGGCCCTAACTAAGAGAAACGATTTCATAAATATTCTCCTCCAAATTAAAAACTTATTACAAAATAAAAACCAATGTTCTACATTAACAATCAATAGAATCAACTCACATTTTTTAGAGTTAATATAAATACTTTCAGCAGTGTACAAACTCTGATGAAAAATTCTTTTAAATCAAATTTTCACCAACCTCGGTTTGTGTACCATGGAATTATCTAGAGAAAAATTAAATTTTAACTAAACAAATTAATTTTGTGGTTTAACCACCTTTGAAATTACAACCTTATAACAATTTTAATTAAATAAGTGAAACAAAAAAGATTTAAATAGTGAAAATGCATTGATTGTTTGCAACTAAAAATTGCAGTTACAAAAAACGCCCGATTATCCGAGGTCGGGTAAAAATTACAATAATTAAGACAAGGATTGAATGTTATTCATGGCAAGTGCAATATTTTATATTAATTAATTAACTGTTGACAGTTCGAGTAATGTGGCTCTACTGGTTGTTAAGTTAAGCAGTTCACATTCAGTTCATTTGCGGGAATATCATTTCGGCCAATTATAGGAATCGTTTGTCCGCGTATCTTATTCTTTGTAGATTAAAGTTGTTTTCTCGCAGAGTTTTGCGATTACGAGATATTGAAACAATCAGAATGTTCCTTATCGAGAGGTTTGTAGATTGTTTTGATTGCTTGGTGACAGGTTGTTACAATCAAAATGTTCCTTATCGAGAGGTTTGTAGATTGTTTTGATTGCTTGGTGACAGGTTGTTACAATCAAAATGTTCCTTATCGAGAGGTTTGTAGATTGTTTTGATTGCTTGGTGGCAGGTTGTTACAATCGAAATGTTTTTTTCCCGTTGTTGCTGCTGTTAAATGTCTTTAACTACTCAAATAATATTTAATGAAGTTTTCATTAACTAACGGGTCGAATAACTAAACAACAGCATAAAAAGAAAGCACATATTCAAACTAAATTATGATATACCATGTACACCAGTCCCTGCAGTTGACTCCAATATTTTTGCTGGGAGCTTAACCTCATCGTCTATTACTAATAGTGTATAGGCCAGCCCTTAGGCGCTGTTCAAGGTCAACTTCGGCTTAAACTTTTCGACGACTTGTTCTCTTTTGTATTTATTTGCAAGTATGGAGTACTTAAAAACATAACAAAATATAAAATGTGTATTATCTTAATTTTTTTACTCTAAAGTATTAATAGAGTTTTCCTTTATATGAGGTGACTTCGGTCCCAAATACCTCGGATAATCAGGCGTCTACTGTATTTTTTTTTATTAAAAAAATCTGTTTTTTGTTGATTAAAAATATGTTCTCTACTGAATGGTTTTCATCACCTCTTCTTAATTAAATGTATTAATAAGTTGCAAATTTGTTATAAGTTATAAGTACTAGAAATATAATTTACCAAAAGGAAAGAAAAAAATTCATTACATTAAATTAGAAAAGTGTATGATAAATGAAATAAACAATCAAACATCATGTTTTAACATTGTATATTAAAAAAGTTAGGTTAATGAAGATATTATTGATTAAAAATCCTAATTGTTAAATGTCAATAATGTGTTTGGAGGGATCCCGAACTAGCTATTACAAACTTTTTAAATCCCTTCTCTACCTCCTTCATCGCCGCTATTTATTCTTGCAACGTCAGAGATTTGTAGGTTCGCTTTGACGAAGCCATCATACACGACGTGTTAACATGAAAGCAGACGACGAATATCGGAACAAACCACCACATAAACACACATTGTTGTTTGTGATTTATGCAGTAGCTAAAAATAGTCTGAGGACAGGAAGCCCGAACGTCGTTTCCTGGAAAATCGCACACAATGACTTGTTCACTTATACACACACTATAGATTTCCGCTGTAAAAACTTCAAATTATCCAAAATATTATTTGAATTAACCAAGATATTTTAACATTGTTTTTATATAAAATTCTAGGGACCAAGACAAAATTTCGAAATAAAGAAGTTTTCGAATTACAGAAGTTCGAATTATAAGTTATAAGTATATAAGACATTTTGATAAGTAATTAGTCATACATAAACGAAGATTCAGCCTAGTATAGTATCAGTTTTAGTCTAGCGAAAGATTAACCGTTCCCCTAGCAGTGACCACAAGGAAGGTATACACTGGTTGGTGGCGTGTGGTGGTATGTAACCTAACCGTGAGTGCTGTGTGTGTGACAGGAACGGTGGAGGCGCAGGGCAGAACCCCGCAGCTGTGGGGATGTCACAGCTGCCCCCGCAGATGAAAACACTGATGCCCCCGCCACCCCCGCCGCAGTCTGGGGCTCCAGGTTTGTACTTAGGCGCGACGGCAACTGGCGTTCCCTTCTCGTCCACTAACACGCTTGTTTTCAGCTCTGTCGTAGTGGCAGGATCGTTACATGGACACATCACCATCAAGGACTTAGTGCTCTACAATATTGTGGTTTTAGTAAAGTTAATTTCATAAGTTTTAATTCAAAGTTAATTTCTAATGTGTTAGTTCTCTTCAAAGTCAATAGTTTTCCGAAATGAATTTAGTGAGGAAAGATGACTGAGGATAGTGCTCTAAAAATTTTACCTCTGTTGATGTAAGTGAGCGACCATTAAAAGTAAAAAAATATTTCAGTGGTTTTGGCACCGTTAAATATGTTATGTTATGGTTTAGTTGGTTCAATGAAAACCTTTTGAATTGAGGATTGATGCCTGAAGTTTTCTCACAACACTAGGAAATATCAGGGAGTATGGGCAGTCTTTAATATGAAAATGTGCCTGAGTTTATAATTCGATTAGCGACAGCTCAGTTTAACCACTTTTTATGAAAGCGGTAATTTTGAAGTTTTGATATTGATATTAAATTGTTCAAGTACTTAGGTATAAATATTGTTCCTATTTAAATTTTCATAATGATATTGGCATGGAGGAAATTAGATAATATTTTTGGTATAATAATTTTTTTTAATTTAAAATTTACACATTTACAAATATTTCTCAATTGCAATAATTTAATGCAAAGAAAATTCATAGATCTATTTCATATTCTTCAATTTAAAATATAAATTTCGGTAGCAATAATGTATATGTTTATAATGACCAAATTATTAGTTATTTACTAGGCTGATTAATTATTAGTGTGCCATTCACTACTATTAGATCATTAGTTGTCACCTCTGGCTAGTCTGTGTGACTCACTGCTTTCATACCTCACACTTGCTGTCTTAACACTTAAAACGAAACATCGGTCAAATTGACCGATCGGTAATTTGACTACGTAATAGTGGCTAAACTGCTTGACCTTGACGGCTGTCACCCCCCAGTACCTTCCCCCCAAACCCCTCTCCGTAATATTCGGTCATTTCCAACTAGTTGGCGCGACGTTGTCGTACATATTAGACGAATTGTGTGATTACGGTCGGTCAGATTTACCGCGTGTTTCGCTTACCGGCTGGCAATCGTCGGTCGAATATACCTGTGATTATACCTTGTATAATCGGTAAAAGGCTGTAGTAAAACGCAACAAACAAAAGAACACCTGCTAGAAGTAAAATAACAGCTATATTACTCACTATAAGACCACAAATATAGCCTTGGGCAACAATCCTATACGGATTTTTTCCCGAGGCCAGAGCTGGTCATCTTGAAGCGTGGAGTTTGGAGTTTCATTTTTTTCTGTCACATGATCTTTGCGTAATAAATATGATTTGTCATAAAATGTTGTAAAACATCATTTGTTACTCATGTGATTGCCAAATGATACATAAAAACAATAATAAACACACTAAACACCAATAAAGCACAGTGCCGGTCAAATTGACCGTATGTTTCTCTTAGCGTTTAAAGAATTATGTTACGTTATAAGTGTTAAATATCTGGTGATGGACAGTAAAATTTTTTTTTAGATTATAATTTTTCATGAGAATAAATAAAAATCATTGAGTGTTTTTAAGTAGAGCATATAAAAAATTTTGTTAAACACTTTTTAGCCAATAGTTGTAGATATTTTATCTCGGTTATTTTACATTCAAATTTGATATATTCATTCCAGTGACCACAAATCAACCTTGAAACTTAATATTTTTTACTCAAGTATCTACGGTATTTTCCAAATACTGTAATTATTATTTGTGCTTTGTTTTTTGTGTATAGGTTAAGCCTTGATGTGATTTTCCACTATATGGTATGTAATAGAATTTTTGTTCATGATTTGCTGCAAATAATGAAGAATAAATCTATATTTTTCACTCTGTGATTAAGATTTTAAATTCAAGATACAGTATATCTTGTTTCTTGGATTTTTATTTATTACGTAACAAGTTGGATCCTACCCGAAATGTTCTGCAATAGACTCGAGGAGTTACTTTTTTCTTAGTATGTACATACGGTACCCATTTATACTAGTTTTATGCTCACTAATCAATTTCTCCACAGGTTTTTCCCTCTGGTCAGTTGTATACATGACGTGAAGTGGTACGCCAGTTGTCATAGAAATTTTCTTCTTTATGTGTTTTACTCAAGTCATTTTGAATGGGTCTAATATGTATTGAAAAAAGTCATTGAATCCTCGAATTGTTAAACATTGGAATGGCGTATATTATACAGCTAAATTATTGAAATAAATTTGAAAAAACTGCTTTAAAATGAATATTTTGATCTATTCGATGATGTGTCCAGGTTAATAAATGTTACATCATTCCTTCTTTTAAAAGCGACCTTAAAAATTTACTTACATTTAATAACAATGTATTCTGTTTTAAAAACATTCATCACAGGTTTTTAAATTGGGTTTTATTGGATGATCTAATCATATGCTGCATACCGAGTTCCATCCAAAAGGATTTAAAAATAGGGGGATATTGATTTTGTTCCACTTTCTTCACACACTAAGTACAGTAGAACCCTCGATATCCGACCTTCACAGGACCGAGCCATGGTCAAAAAGACCGAATATCCCGAGGAGCAATAAAAATATGTTTTTTCAGGTCAAAACAATCGTATACTGCACTAAATTATATATGAAATTCACACACTATATACAATTTATATTCACATTGACTATCAGAAAACAACTGGCAGTTTTAACAGAGAAATAATGTGCAGCGCTGATAAGTAGTGATGTGTTGATACTGAAACTCGAATCTCGAAACCACCGAAATTTACAAAAGTTTCAGTTAACCCTCCAACGGTTCACTATTTGACCCCTTGAGGTTCACCTCATTTTGGCGCTTTTGCAGGCTTTTACTAAAAATGTCACATAAAATAGTAAAAATATAGTAACTATAACATATTATACACCATTTTAATCTACATTAAATTATCTATAAGATAATAGTAACATGTTTTATTTTTATCTTGGTTTTGATGGGTGTATCCAATTGAAATTGATAAAAAAAATTTTTTCAAAAGATTTTTCAAAGTTTGCTCCCCCACAAAACACAGCAAATAAATACCAGTCAAAAATTGAAGATAGCCAAGTTTTTCAAAATTTAATAAGTAAAATAAAAATATATAGTTTTATACACTTAAGTCACTGCTATCAATTTTAAAATGGTGAAATTAACATCAGAACACCAAACAAACGCGACTAGAACGTGTAACGCCACCATTGTAAACAAAGCGACATAACCGCGCAACTGAAGACCGATGTTTTAACTAACATAGAATTCTGACGCATAGAGTAAGCAAAACGAAACATACCTCGGCGGAAAGCGTATGATCTGTAGAAAACAACGATACTATATTCAATGTAGTTTTAACCGAAAATATATTCATACCATTGCTTTTTGTAAAAGCTTACCTACCGTCGATTGATCGACGGTGAACCTTCGACGACCGGCGGTGGCGTCGATTAATCGACGGTAAAACTGTTGGAGGGTTAAAAAAACATTTTTTATTCGTATTGTTTTGAACATCCAAATAGACTAATGATACATTAATATTATAAAGCAAAATATGAGGCATTATGTCAAAAAAAACTAAAATAGTACTTGCTAATATGAAATTAAATTAAAAACTTGTTTCATCATGTTCATTTGGTCAGACCCTGAAATTTTGTGTTTATATTCAAATTTGTAAAAGTCATGTTACCGATCCCATCAAATTTAATTTGATTTACGATAGAAAATACATTCAGGGGAGTACCGGGGGGATACATCTCTCCCCCTGAAACCCAAAAATCCTGAAAATAAGTCCTGATGTATGTAAACATATAAGATTATTATATAGATAGGCACATATATTTACATAAACTTGAAAATAATAATATCCCGCCAATAATTTCTGGATACTGCATTGAAATCAATACTCATCATTTTCAGCATAATTAAGCTCATTCAGAATGGCTGATTTAGAATTGAAGCAGATAATATTTTGGTTTCTTTTCAGTTTTGTGTTTTGATAATTCCATAGCTAATTTTCGAGAGTTCTGGTTGATGAGTGTCTCATATTTACTAATAAATGTCTCTTATTTTCAGCTGCTTTGGTTTCCTGTCATAAGTGTAAAATTTTCTTAACAAATATTTGCAATGCTTAACTAAACCTGTACTTTTACAGATAATTGGCAAAACTCAAGTGAACAGATGAATCAGCAAAATAGAGGTAACTAGTTCATATCTAATTGTGCCTAACCCATCACAGACTTTTTGTACTTAGCAGACAATAAGTGGATATATCCACAGACCAATAATTTGAGATTTAAGGACGATATGCGGATATATCTTAACCAAGGGAAGTTTAAAACTATTGTAAGACCATTTTATAACAATTCTAACTTAAATAAACAATTACCTCTAAGTTAAATAAATCAATCGAATCTAAAAATTCTTTATTCTATCTATGTATGTTTATACAAAGAATAGAGTAATAAAAAAAAGAAGCAAAACAGGTGTCCATTACAATCCTAATGATGCCTGCAAATGCCGCAAACTTCCACCCAAGCTGATTACCGTTTATTTAAGTTAGGCCCTCCCACCTCTGTACTACACATTTGCAAGCCAAATTAGGATTGCTCATGGGCAGGATTTTAACCCGCGTCCTTCCAATTGGTTAAACGTTGCTCTCGTCAGTACAAGCATTTAGTCCACTGCAACAAAGGAACAAAAGCATACTCTAGCGGCGCAACAGCGAACTCCACGAGGCATTAGTTCATATATTAGCTCGCAGATAACATATGAACCTCGGTGACGGTATTCGCTGACTACACATCGCCGAATATCGTTGCGTTAAATGGACGCTGATAATCACTTTTCACTGTTATTGACTTGGGTGTGTCGATCGCCATTTGTAGGGATAAAGAGTTTATAAAAGTAGTCTTAGTACAACTATTTTCAATTAATTAAATTTTTGTAAAGATAAATAAAACTTCAAGAAAGAAGAGAGACATGGAAAGAGATAGATTGGTTGATTTCTATATTTAAAGTTACAAAAGTGGGGCTATCGAAGACCTCTCTTACATAATGTAACTACATAAGTGCAAATTATTTCAACAAACAAATTTAGAAAAATATTAAAAACTAACTTTGAAGGCTAATTACAAATTTTTTAATGAAATTTTTAAGTTACAGTTTAATATCTTCATATAAAATTATTCAATTGTTTGGTAATAGTTCTTATAATTTGCAAAATTTTTGGTAATTTCTTACTAATCTGTATTTTTACTGCCTTTCCAGAAACAATTCAACAAACAAATTTAAAAAGTAATAAAAACTAATTTCGAGGGCTAATTAAAATTTGTTAATAAAGTTTTTAAGTTGCAATTTAATTTATATCTTCATATTTATTCAATTGTGTGGTAAAAGTTATTTTAATAATTTCCAAAATTTGTGGTAATTTCTTTCTAATCTGATTGTTTCTGGATGGTTCCAGAAACAATCATTCCATTCTCGGCAACCAACGAAACAGAAAGATTTATTGTACGAAACTCTCCTATGGAGTAGGATCAAAAGTTTTGAGTTCCTTCTCTAGAACCTCTTCCATCAATATCTTTTAGAAAAATAAAATTTTGTTTCAGGTAGGTATGAATTTTAGAATGAATTGCTTTATGCAAATATATATGTCCAGGCGCAGTGCTGGAAAGAATTAAGGAAAAGAGGCCTCCAAAAGGGTTTCCATGTATTTTAAACCGGAAAACATTGTTTTTACGTACCTGTCACAAAAAACACTAAGTCTACTGTACTGAAATTTTCACACTGGATTTTATACAAGCTACAGAGGGTACAGAACCATTAAATTGTAGTAATAACATAAATGACTACCTTTTGGCTATTAATCTTACTATGGCAAAATGTGAAATGACAAAGTCACATTTTTTATGAAAATTATCAATCAGCTAATAGATGTACAATTTTGTTATTCTCATCATTGTTCTAATAAATTGTTTCCACACATCAGTGTCATCTTGTTGAACTCTTGTTTCTAAGGTCACACTACTGCTCATGAACGACTTATTTTTTCATCTTATGCATCGGAAGTAATATTAAAATATTGAAATTATGTGCTATGATTTCCCACTGTTTTAAAGTCTGCATGAATACGGATATAACCTATTCGTTTCATAACATTTATTTTATTTTTCCCGCATTCCGATACAAAAATACTTTGATTATTTCTTATTTGTATTCTTCTGTTTGTGCTGTATCTACATAATATATTAATCAACTGTCTGCACCATTCTAAGTAAATTAAAAAAAAAACTTAAAAATAAAAACTCAAAATCTTGGCCAATGTAGAGGATTAGACTTTTGTGCTTACTTAGGGATTATGTTGAACTACTTGAAACTGTGTTATTCCTTACGATGAAATATATTTAAAGGAAGGCCTGTATAGCTAGTACTGTACTACTGTATGTATAAAATATTTCACAGTTAAATTATGCCTTTTATCCCTATCATATTTGTTTATTTTATAGTTTGTTCTAGTACTCGTTTCTTAGTTTGTTCTAGAAAGTCGATGTTTTGAACAGTGTCACCATCTTTTTAAGATCTGGTCACTAATATTTACCGAACTGTCACAATTTTTTTCCTTTGATCACCAGTATACTCCATTTTTTAATTTTTTTTCACTATCCAATTCATACCAAGTTGTATACCTCAGCGCCCATAGAAAATTGTCAAAAACCTTTCCTTCTTTAATTTTTTACTCTTCATTCACATTCCAATGTTTTGGGCACTACGTAAGACTTTACCTAACCTAACCAATCCCTATAATGTTTCCAAAGCTATCATATGATACCGGAATGTAATGTTGGGCAGATCAGCCTCCGCCGCCGCAGCCGCAACCGCAGCTGCAGGGTGAGAACCGCTCAAACATGGTGAGGCAAGAGCGGCCAACCTTCAACCACTACTCGTCCAAGCCGCAATTGTACAACGCCAATCTACCGTTCCACATGCAAGGCTTGGGAGCGTATCCTCCGCCCCCGCCTCCTCCACCCCCTCCGGTTAGTGGTGTATTTTTTTTTGCTTGGAAAGACAACTCTCAAAGTGGCAGGCTATCAGCTGTGAAGGGGCAGTCATTGAGAAAAACATTGAACCTGTCATGTAACGTCCTGTCATTTTGTATCTGTGCTGTTTTTTTTTCATGTTGAAAAAATTTAGACTAATAACAAACAAAGAAAGATGCATATTTCTTCCCAGGAAAATAGGACCAAAAAATAAAGTACAAGAACAATCTTGAAAATGCTAGGGATTTGACGGTTCGAATATAACAAAATTTAAAATCCCATATTTTATTTCACCCATGATATAAAATTAACTATAGCCATTTCCCCCAAAATCTAGTACATACAACATGTTCCAAATTGTATCCTATACAAGAAAATATCAACTTTTGTACCCTTTCTATCACTAATAGAAGAGAGGAAAACACATACAAGCTGTAAACCTCAAAACTCAATATATCTCTTCAATATATATGCCCTAAAATTTACAATAAGGTACTGCTCCACATAATGAATATTGAAAATAGTATTAGATTCAGATCCACCCTGAGGATCTGGTTACAATAAAAAAACTATTATTCTATCAAAAGTTACATAGGGACATCGAGTTAGATTAATACAAACAAACTTTTGTTATTCTTAGTTATATTTCAACTGTATATATAATGGTATGTCCTGTCACAATTTTAATGTAAAGGTGTGAAATAAATAAATAAGATATGTTCATCAAAAGCTTGGAATGTCCTGAACATGGGAATGAACCTTCTCAATACCAATAATTATCAGGTTAGTGACGATAAAACTAAAATTATTGTACAGTTTAGTGTGTTGTAAACCAGCTCAAATACTGTATAATGATTCTGCTTTACAGGCACGTTAAAGGTGTAGTAAACTTGCTAAAACGCTGTATAACGTTGCCGCATTATAAACGTGTTTAGTGTGTTGTAAACCTGCTCAAACGCTGTATGACATTGCACCATTACAGACACGTTTAATATGTTGTAAACCTGCTCAAAGGCTGTATGACGTTGCCACATTACAGATATGTTTAATGTGTTGTAAACCTGGTCAAACGCTGCATATAGCGTTTGTATTGTTTTGCATACAGTGTGGCAATAACATAACATTGCCACATTACAGACACGTTTGATGTGTTATAAACCTGCTCAAACGCTGTATGACGTTGCGACATTCCAGACACGTTTAGTGTGTTGAAAAACCTGCTCAAATGCTGTATGACGTTGCCGCATTACAGACACGTTTAATGTGTTGTAAACATGCTCAAAGCCTGTATAATGTTACCGCATTACAGACATGTTAATGTGTTGTAAACCTGCTCAAACGCTGTATAACATTGCCACATTACAGACATGTTTAATGTGTTGTAAACCTGCTCAAAGGCTGTATGATGTTACCGCATTACAGACATGTTAATGTGTTGTAAACCTGCTCAAACGCTGTAAAACATTGCCACATTACAGACACGTTTAATGTGTTGTAAACCTGCTCAAACGGTGTATGACATTGTCACATGACAGACACGTTTAGTGTGTTGTAAACCTGCTCAAACTTTGTTTGACATTGCGGCTTTACAGACACGTTAATGTGTTGTAATCTTTCTCAATTGCTGTATGACATTGCCACATTACAGACACGTCTAGTGTGTTGTAAACCTGCCAAACGCTGTACAATATTGCCTCATTACAGACACCTTTAGTGTGTTGAAAACCTGCTGAAATGCTTTATGAAGTTGCCACATTACAGACACGTTTAGTGTTTTGTAAAACTACTCAAACGCTGTATGTCATTGCCACATTACAGACACGTTAATGTGTTGTAAATCTGCTCAAATGCTGTATGAGGTTGCCGTATTACAGGCACGTTTAGTGTGTTGTAAACCTGCTCAAACACTGTATGACGTCGCACCATTACAGACACGTTTAGTGTGTTGTAAACCTGCTCAAACACTGTATGACGTCGCACCATTACAGACACGTTTAGTGTGTTGTAAACCTGCTCAAACGCTGTATGACGTTGCCGCATTGCAGACACGTTTGATGTGTTGTAAACCTGCTCAAACGCCGTATGACGTCGCCGCATTACAGACACGTTTAATGTGTTGTAAACCTGCTCAAACGCTGTATGACGTTGCCGCATTAAGGACTCGTTTAATCTGAGGGTTTCCTAGATGTACAAAAACTTTATTTTTGTGAACATTAAAGTTTATTACCATTAACTAACATGCATAACCTTGCTTGGTAACAAATTGTATTTATATTGATTGAGTAACAGGTTTGTGTTTTAATTTTAATTATTTTTAATGATTGGAAAGGTTTTTATAGGCCTTAAAAAACAGGAACATACAAAGGGCCATACCTGCCATTGTGAACAATATAACAGGATAGGCAGAACCAGCGCTTGAAGAGAGTTTTATCCTTGCCCATTGAAATCTCTGTATCCCCCAAGTTAAAAAAAACTTTTAGAATATCACTGTCTTAGCTTGAGTAGCTTGAAATATAAGGTGAGTGGTGCCACCTATAATATGTGAAATAATATCAGTTTTAAACTTTACATGACAAATCATTTGGTCTGTTTAAATTGTTTATTTAGTTTTATATGATATTGTGGCAGGCCTATGAGTTCTAAACACGAAAACAATGGAGATTTCACAATTACTTTTATTAACAAGTAACAAAATTACAAAAAATATTTAACTAACTGTAACCTAGTAATCTAATTCCTAAAATAACCTTACTTTACAAAGTTTATTATTCACAGCTAATTATCTAGTTTATTCAGTCTTCAATATTACACAGTGAGACAGTTTACAATTCACAATCACTGTGACTTAACACTTGACACGCGCAGAGATTATATACCTGCCTATATACGCCTAGAAAGTATATATATGTACGATGCCTTCAAAATCTTTGAGAAGGTTTCAGCACTGTTGTGGCGTAGTCCGGCGCAGCGGCGGTGGTTTACAGGCGAATCTCACCTGTTCCTGACACTGCTGCAGAGCCTTCGGGTTCATTACCGCAATACCATAACAATATTCAACTCATAAAGTTTATATTAATCTACTAGAATAAATTTAATACAATTGTTAATAAGTTTATGCCTCTCCCCGTCGCTTTTATGACTCTCCGTCGGGTGCATGGGTTTTAAAATAAAAGGGTGCTCACAGAAGTTATTTATTTATTTTAAATGCTTCTATACAGAACATACATTCCATTCATATAGTAGCACTATTTTACAAAAGAAATAATAATGCAGGAGTTGTAGACAAAATAACCATAATAATAATAAAAATAATGAATTATAGGCAAAAAGAGCAGATACGACGAACAAACAAATAGATTAAATATAATATGTTATACAAAAAGAAACAAAAATAACCAGCTAGGAGACAAAATTTAATTTATTATTTTTTATCGAAAAATTGCAACAATAATTTTTTTTTGACGTTGTGTTTGAACTATTAATATCAATGGTTAATGGCAAAGAGTTAAATAGCTGACACATTGTATTAATTTGGGACTGAGCCCTAAACAGGGCTGTGAAAAGTACAGACTTAACAACTCACGGGCTCTGGACGAAGGTCGGGGCACAAGGAACGCCAAATGTAATCTCTGGGTGTGCAATAAAACTTTGGCACGTCAAGAGCTATTGACTGCATAAATACTGTGTGATTGTTTCCAGGTTGCCAACCCCAGTATGATGGCCCCGCCAGGACAGTATCCCTTCTACCAACAGCCCCCCGCTGGACCTCCGCCCAACCAATACCCTTACTTTATGATGCCCCATCAGCAGTAACGAGGGAGTTTTCCGATCTGAGTGTTCTTCATGTGTAATTCTGTCTCAGTGTGTAGGGTTTAAAAAAAGGTATTTTACTTTGCTTTGTAAAGAAGTCCACGACTAGCAACGGTAGAATGCTCGGTGCCTGGCATCTTATTATCAGAAGTGATAGTGTTTGTGTAAATAACGTGTACATATTAATTTTTAATTATTTCTATTAGAGATGAAAATATTGTATTATTGTCTAGTGTAGAAAAAGGTGTTGCTTTCGATTGTGTATTTTAAGTATAGTATTATTTATTAAATGGAAAACAATTGTTTTAATGATTAATACATTATTAGTAATTGTATCTGTTATTTGTTTGTTTATTTACCTAACATTCTTATAAAAACTTCGGATTGCAGTGTATAACCTTAATATAGTTTTATGTGGCTTTGAATCTGCTCAATTTGGGACATGATAGAAAATTATACTATTTGTTTAATCATGTATTTATCATGTTTAAAAGAGTAATAAACATTGTGATAATTATTTTAAAAAAGAAGGGGGAATTTTGTTATTTATATTTCTCAATGAAAATTTCTATAAAACAATACATGGAAAATTTAAATTTTTTTCATTTTTTTTAAAATTTACATTTTAGAAATTTTATGAAACTTACATTTATCAATGAATTTTTTTGTGTACAATTTATTTATTTTAATTAATATTTTTAAAATATTTATTAACATTTTTATTTTGAATTTTGTTTACATTTTAATAAACTTATTAAAAATTAAATTTTATATTTACGGTTAAACCCTGCACAATAACATTTTAGTTTGATTTTAATACTCATTAATATCTGTATTTTACCCAGTATGATGGTAGAAATATCTTAAATTTTGTACAGTAAAAGATTTTTAATTCTATACAATTTTTCTTGGTGTTATTTTCCTTATTTGTTTGTATAAATTATGTGTTAAAAAGTTTTACTTTGTTTGAAAATCCACGAATATTTAGCAAATATTGTACATGTATTATTTGAATGTGTATGTTTGTTTATATACATTAAAATGTTTTTGATTTTTGAATTGTTATGTTTAAGAAAATTTATCATTTTATTTTGTAGTTTTTTGTAAAAAAAAATTGAATGATTTTTAAATTAATATATTGTAAACCAATATCTTAACTTTTCTATAAAATACATTGTTTAAAATAATCTTTTAAGTAAATTTTTAATGAATTGTCAAAATCATATCAAAATTTTATTGTTAAAATTATTATTAAAAACAAATTATTAATTTAATCAAAGATTTTAATGTTGTGTATAAGAGGATTTCTTATTTTGACAATTGATATTTATTTTTGTTATATTTTAACAATAAAATGAATATTAATAAATCATAATACAAATTTTCTTTTTTTATTAAATATTTCATAACAATTATTTTCTGATATTTAACATTTTTATATTATTTACAATGTTTTAAAATAAAAACACAGACATTTATAACACTATTTAGGATTACCAAAATGTTTATTATTTTTCTTTAAATTACACAAATGTAATTTTTTTTATTTAAAAAAACATTTTCCTGACCTATTAGAACTTTTTTTACTCAAAGTAATGTTTATAAAAATTTAAAGAAATTCGTTAGAGCCGTTATCGAGATCCTTCTTCAAATCTTTCTCATATTATAGTATTGGATTAGTCAATATCATTAATTCTTGGATAAAAATGTGACATAAATTCAGTGTCTGTCATATTCTGTAAAATAATAAAATTGGGAAATGAGTAAGTGGGGTTTTTTGCTCTGAGAAACAACATTGGTAATTGTTGGTGTTCATTCGAACTACCAAGGTCTATCACAATGTTTTGATTTTAATAGGTAAGATAAAGTACAAATTTTTGTCTTTTTCCCTGTAAAATTGACATCAAGACTTCAAAAGTCAATATACATTGTTAACCAATTTCTTATTCATAAGACACATGGCCAAACTACAAGCTGGATATTTGAAGGTGTAGAACTTGTAATAGATTGTACTAGTGTGAATCATTGACTGTAAGAAGATTTTAACACTAAATTGTTTGATTTTTTTTATTTCTGTATTATTAACATATAATTTAATTTGTTTAGAAATTACCTAAAACTTAAAATTATAAAGTACAAAACGTCCACACTCAGAGGCACCAATCTGCGTTCTTTTCAAACTAATGATGTTACACTAAAATAGTTACATATTTACCTATAGTAAATTTTATAAATCAAAATAAAAGTGATTTCTGTTTTGAGTCTGCCTTACCAGTGAAATATTTTGTTTTAGGCTCATAAGAACAAAGTGAACTTTGTGAAAGTCTTACTTACAGCCATAAAAAGATGGTTAAAATTATCTGAGGAACTGCATAATTAAATATTTTATTTTATTTACTGTAAAAATATAATTACCACAAAATTATTTCCAATATTTAAAGTACTAATTATCCTTTTTTACAAGCAAAAAAATTACTATTTAATTCCCTTAATAACTCACATTATTTGACACCTTTAATTTGACACCTCAACTATATTTTACAACTATCTTTTGATCAGTAAGGCCGACACAAAAAGTAACATCGTTTTATGGTGATAAAATCCAAGGTACTTAAGTAACGAAGTAAGGCCTTTAAGTTTAAAACCCAAGATATCTCATCAAACAATAATAATTCTTAGAAGAAGGCAACTCTTAAGACTAACCAAATAGCCAAGTGGTTAGGAACTTAATTTGGGTAGACAGTTGAATTCAGGTTGGGGAATGGTGGTGTTGTATGGACCTTTCCATAAATGCAGTTATGGAAAACCAAACAGTTGAGAAACAGGCACAATCGAATAACTGCTGAATAAAGCCATTTCCATCTTATACAACAGATTTGATTTTATATTAAATCTATTCCTGGAAGCAGACTACAAAATAGCTACAAGAGTTTTCATCAGTGCTGCCTTATTACATTTTAGTCCAGTTAAAACAATCTAAAAGTGCAGCTTTCTATGTTGTTATGTAATTCTTTAATTAAAATTTATGAAAAGGGCATTAAGCGTAGTTAAAACATTTGCGACGTAGTGCGCCCGATCGGGTATACGGATGCTTCTTTAAATGGCAGCAGTGTACCCGATGAGGTACACTCAGTATGTTACTGAAGCATGCGGTGCGCCCGACCAGGTACACTCGCTGTGTTTGCTAATGCCATTGATGACCAACACGGTCACACTAAATATAGCTGAAATGTGTTTCCACCCCTAGTAGAAGACCTTTAGTAAGTGTGTACCCGATTGGGTACACGTTCGCATAAATTTGAGGCATAAAAAACACTAATATTGAGTACACTTAAAAAATGTATAAAACTATAATAAAAATTAATTTTGGACAAAACCAATGATAACAACGTAATTTTTTTATCAAAACAAAGCAACATTTAAAAAAACCCTATGTACGAATTTCGGTCATTTTTTAAATATTTTTACTCCGCTAAGTAAAAAATCTGCATTTTCACTTACATCCGGAACGTGTTAAAATGGGTAATTGTAACTACCCAGAGAAATATATATTCCTCCATAGCAGCAGACCTACATACTAAGCAATGATTTAGGAATTACATTAGTTGTGTGTTATTCAAACTAATCTCAATCGTAGGTTAAAAAGGAAGTTATATCAATTTACTTATTCTCCATATAAGAATAACATGGGGAATAGGTAACAAGTTTTGATGTTACAAGGAACAAAAAACTTTTTTTGACATACTTCTTGAATCTTAACTGTATGGAGCTGTAAACAAAGTTTTATCACAATATTTCAAATAATAAGATATAAATATTACCTTTGCCCAAGATTAACATTGGTGTTCCAAAAGACAACGTACTGTGTTAACGAGTTTTTATATCTGAGTCACCAATGAAGCTAAACACAAAGTGTCATGAAGCGAAGATTCAAAATACTGAAATATATTTGTTTACTTTTATCTAATTCCAATGGTGCTAAAAATAAAAAACATTACCTATATGTTAAAATATTTTTAAAACTTCACTTTGTATAAAAAACCCTTGGAAAAAACTTTGGATGGACTTTAGATTATATTAGCCAGACTGGTTTTTTAACTACTCGAGTAAATGTAGTTAATCCTATATTTATTAAATCCTACATATTGACTAAATTTGGAGTCTATAAGACCATTTTTATGAAAGGTATTGTGTTTACAGACTCATTTATATATAAATTTTAATGGCTAGCCTATATATCTAAATCATTTATACCTGACTTAAGTTTGATTGACAATATCTTATTCCCATTTATATCCCATTTACAATATCTTATTCCCTATGGGTCATTTGCTAAACCTAAATCTATCCCTAAATTATTTATCCTAAATGTTTCCTAATCAGAAATACATTACAATTACCACTTATAAATCTAAAACAATAATTTAAAAGAAATTCCTATTTTATAATAACAAATTATTGAAAGATTTTATTTGTATTTTTTAGATTAATGAAGAAAATTTTTTTACAATTTTTAGAGTTAGTTTGGATTATGTTTTTTTCAGTTTTACATTTTTGTTATAATTTTATAACTTATGTGGCCAGTGTAGTACAATTAAAAATTAACATTTATCAAGAGCAATTAACAGATATACCTTATAGATTCATCTTACAGATTTTATATCCTTTGTACATTTTATGCTTCAAGTTTATTGGTTTTTTGGGGGGAAATGCACTAGTTTAAAACAAGTAGAGCATGGAACCCTCCCTCAGTTACTGGGGGTCAAATCCTATGCAAAACCTAACCCATAATATCACAACCCACTATATCTAGCCTGAATAAATGTGTAAAACGGGACGATGAATAAGGCAGTTTAGAGATGAGAAAGTGAGACAAAAAACTATAACTCATTTCAATTTTCGATCTAACGCCTGCAAACGTAAGAACGCAAGTACTAAGACAGTATTGTTGAGCGGTGAACGTTGGTGATATGAAGGCGCCTAAAGAGTTTCTATTTGTTTTTACATAAGGTAACGATTTTTGTCTAATATTGGGTTTGATGTTTTACAAAATAATTCTTTCTAGATTAGTGTAACCTAATTATTTATTTACTGTACAAACATGATTGAAGTGTATCTGTAAACCTATGTATACTTTATCCCTATAGAATACCGTATTATTTATATAAGACAAGTGGAATGATTGCGTCACTAGGCCACTATGAATGTACTGATCGAAATTTCATGAAATTTCTCTAACCAAACATTTGTTGCTGACTAATAAATAAAAATATAAAATTGTTATTAAATTGGTTTATAGCATTTGAATGTCAAAGTGATCCGTTGTAGTCCTTTACAGAATATATTGGTGTACCTTTGGGGTGGTTTTAACAAATTGAAAACAAATTGTTTTAATTTATGGAGCATCCAAATAACGAATGCTTACCCCACCCCTGATTAAATATAAAAATCGCAAAAATAATACAAATATAAATCGTAGAATAAGATTAAACATACATCTTTGTTCAACGGCAAGCTATTAACTTAAGATCCTGTCATGAATGATCTTGTCGGTAATAATACAGCTGTGTGTCATCAAATCCACGTTACTCTCACGTTCGCTCGTTGCTCATTCTCCAAACACACACCAGGCTGCGCTACTGTTTTAAATATGAGCGAATGAAATGCGGTACGGTAGGTTAATTTATTTAAATTTTAATGCAACGAATAAAATATTTTTAAATACAGGGAAATACATCATGGGAGTATTTTGCAACAATCATCAGGACAATTTTTAGTATTGTGATTTTTGCATTTTGATTATAATTTTTCAAGATCAAATGTTGATCTTTGTAATATTAATAAACAACATCATTAATAATAATAATAATAGGCCTATTTATTGTATTATTACTTCGGGAATTATTATTCATTGCGTAGTTCTTAAAACAAAACAAAAAACAAGTACTGAAAAGGTTTAAAAGAATTAACTCCCTTGAAAAAAAATAATAATGTTTGAAAGTCGGGTCGGCCTTTATATTACATAGGCTATTTATTGCTTATTTTATTTAAAATGGTTTTTACGGGAAAGCTTATAGATAATTTTAGTATGAAACACTTGAACACGCTGAAAATTTTCAATGTGAAAATAAGTTTTTTGTACAAATTATGTTATTTTACTTCAGTCTTGTAGCTTAATTTTTAAGTAATGACGATTAATCACTATTCTGACCGCATACGTTATATCGATCGTGAATGTCTCACCATCATTATTATCATCATAATCTTCATCATTAGCGTGGACAAATAATGATTTGTCCTCCAAAAAATAAAAAATTAAACTTAATTAAAGAGAAAAATTAATTTTTGCCTAACAATGTTCTGTAACACTGGTGGATTGTGGCATGATAAAGAATAGCGGTTTACTGACTAATGAAAACACGTGGTAACATCCTGTTTGTGACAGCTTTTGTTATCTCATTGCTAATAAAATATTATTTAGTACGTTGCCATTTGTATTTTGGAAAATATGGAAATAATAAATAATTAACTATGTCACTCACATAATATTCTTTATAACTGCAATGTTATAAAAACCCTTGTGTAAATATTTTATTATCATGGGAACGAAAGGAATGTCATTCGTGAATCGAAAAATTACCTTTAGAGGGAGAAAGTCCCTTGATTTACAAACCTGGGTCCTCTCCTCTGTGCTGCAATATTAGGATTATTTCTTTAAAGTTTAATTTACATAGTTTTAGACTTATTTTCATGACTGTAAAACTTATATCCTATTTAAATGTCAAAACTTGTAAAAAATATGTTTTATTTCTTGACACATAGATTTTGGTTTTAAATTGGAGAAACATATTTCGGCATCCATGCATGGTGTTACAGATGTTTATAGGCGTGTTAAAATCCCTTTATATTTAATTTTGTTTTATAAGTTTGTAATCAAACCTTTGATATTATTAAAGAAAATAGAGCATTAATTCGAGCTTTGCTGAACGAATATATCAAATATTAGACTAAAATAATGATATTGTAAACGGGACTACTTTTATTGTTGTTTTTGTGACGAATCGCTGCTGTATTCATGCGCGCCACCACAGAACAAATTTCTCGGGTTGGTAATAAGATGCAGAATCTTAGTCTCATGGATATATTTCTCGATTAGTAGGGTTTTCAGCCGTGGTGAATGTTAAAATGGAGCAACAGAAAGTACCAACATCTAGGCTGTTCGTAACGTCCATAATTGAGAGTAAAAGAGATGATATTGAAGAGGTAAAGCTCATTTAATTTTCTTTCTTTGAGGTCGATTAAGAACAGCCATTGTGGGAATAGTGTAAGCTTAAGTTTTGCTGTGACACCGCTAGGTTCGCTGTATGTTAAGAGGGATTTTCAAATAATTTTCTGTCACTATTATTTGATAGTTCAACCTTTATGAGTAGATTAAATAGATTTAATCAGGCACGGTAATAGACCTTGTTTGTTTTTTAGGTTATGCTATGCCACTGACACTATTTTTGTTTTTGTTAGATTTTGACATAACCCAAATTTATATTAAATATTTAATTCATATTTTTCTTATTATTTCCCAATATGATTAATTAAATATTTTGGCCTCAGTGTCTGTCAAATACGGCCAAATTTAAACTAGATTTTAGTAAATTAAAATCAATTTTAATTAAAATATATACATATAGTGGCTTGGTATCTTACTACTGTGATTTTAATGTGACTAAATATATTTTAATCACATTAAAATCATAATAGAAAGCCACTAAACGGTTGGTCAGCAACTGTATTTTGTTGTTATATACCAGTTTATATACTGAAAGTAACCACATCTTATAGAGAAATGTTCATAGAAAAGGGTTAAGAATTAAGCTCAATTAATTACATACCATAGCTTGTCACAGGTTTTAAAGGATAGCCTGCATAGGGTATGGAGGCTAATCTTAGTAAGCCTATTTAATTTTAAAATCTCTTTATCCCTGCTTTACCTGCCCTAAGTGTAGTACACCAATACCCGCGCACTGACCCAGAGACAGTGTTTAATTTTGCTGATCAAATAAGGGTTGTGCAATAAAACTAAACTGTTGGTAAAAACCTTTAATTAGACAATAGATTAAAGATATTTCACAACTGTTCACACGTTATATATCTTTTCACGACATCTACTTACAAATTTTAATACAATAATTGTGTTTGAAAACCATCGTAAATTTTAAAAACCATGTTTTTCGTAATTTTTAACTTATTACTTGGATCAACTTATTAATTATAGTGTCTCGAATCATTAAATGATAGTAAAGTAAAAAAAATATTGAATGGAAAAATATAGAATTAATGTAGCCCTATCTGTGGCATGTATTGACCAGGCTCAGAACATTATCGGTAAAAACACCTCTTTCCACCTCAATGTCACACCTCAAACTAAGGGTTGTCTCTTTCGGTGGAGGGGGGCAGACACTGATGCACTTTGGTGCACCAAATCTATGGCCAACCCAAACGGTAATATAAAAACGAAAATACAAGGTGCTCGGATCATGAGACATGCAATGTGAGTAATGCAGGGTTAAAAGAAGGACATTTCTTGTCATTAATTTAGTAATTTTTTCTACAATAACTTTTTTGCTCTGCCAAAGTATAAAATAGTCCTAGTGCTGAAGAATTATACTAAAGTTTTATATTTATTTGTAACGAGACCTAATCTCTTTGAATTAGCTAATAATATTTTTTTTAACTTTTGACATCAATCATCACTTTCTGGATTATAACCCTGGACTTATAAATGTATATGCTAAAATTGTTATATTTAGGGAACTAAAATTTTTATGGTAGTGATTATCAAGAACTATGTTTTTCATATATATATTTCTTTCGGATTCAAACCCCTGTTAGAATTCTAAAAATGAGGTAAGGACAAAAACATAATTTCTGTACATATCAAATTTAATACTCTTCATGATTATATAACTTTATGTATACATGTATTAAAAACTACTAATAATAACAATGCTCATTAAGAAGTAATGTAGGTTATTAATAATTTTAGAACTAGTAAGTGTAGGAAAAAGTAAGCATGTCTGTGGTTTAGTTAGATACATTTATTATTTGATATCTAAAATCATCACGAAATAAACATAGTTTGTTTGGCCTTTAAACAATGTTTAGGGCTGTTCATGAAAATTGTTATCAATTTAACTAGTTATTGTAAATATTACTCATGAGATTACCTATTTATGAGATAAAGAGTAAACCAATATAATTTGTAGGGGTTAGTCAAGAGGGAGAGTGTGATTGTGGATTTGGAGCCAAAAAGCTGTGTTACTGACAAAGATCAGCTGGTTCAATAACCTAATGAATATATATCAAACTATAGAATTTAACACTAAAATGCCCCGAGACTTTGTTCAGGATTGATTGGCGGACTTGGAATTATAAAGCAGCCAAATTACAACCATTAAGTCATTACGGTCACTCAGTACAATATTGATCAGATAATCACAAAATTAAATTCTTCAAAACAAAAAAATATTACTTTCATTTCTATTGGCTTTAACTTTAAAAACGAATTGATTTTTCTTATTTTATCGCAGCTTTATTTAATGCCTATATTGAATTATCACTCTTTAAGAGATCTTTTGCCTGAAGATACCACACTAAAAAAAAATGTTGAAAAAATTGCATCAGAGTAGTGCATGCATTGTGGTCAAGAACAATAGCTATAATAAAGTAATACAAAATCAATCAATGTTAACTATATTAAAAATAATAAATATTATTAATTATTGCAAAGTTGCAAATTAACATTCTATAGGAGAAAAATGTATTGGCGTTCATAACTATGTAATCATAAAATTATGCAGAAAGTTCTGACAAGTAAATGGATTTGGATACGATTTCATATTTCTTGAAGTTTTAAGTATATGAAAGGTAAATTAAATCTTAACTTAATGTGTGTATACCTTCAAAGGTTTTACATATCATCACTTGTATTACCATATAAACTGTCTCCCCTCACTGGATAACAAAGCATTTGATTAGTCTACGTGTAGCCATGACAACTCGTCCCTTGATTTGATCAAATTACACAACACTTGGTTTAATACCCTGTGTCAATTAATTTCTTTAGAGTTTTGTTATTTAAATATTAAACTAAACCTATCTACACATTTGACTGTAAATTTAATCAGAATTTCATTGTTATAGACTTTTAAATTAACTCCTATATTGATATTTATTCTTTATTCGTAGGTAAAAAAGTTTTTCCTTCTTTCTCAGGATCTCAGAACTCAGAGATTAGAATCAAATCTTCAGGATTCAGATTCAGATTTTCAGAATTGATTTCTCTAAAAAGGGTCTAGAATAATAGCCTATTATTTTTTCAATTTCTGAACATAAGTAATAAACTCAAATCAATAAAAAAATATAACTAATGTCAAGCTTAGTCAAAGACAGTGCTTTTTGCATGAAGTTTGGCGTCAAAGTGTGTTATTGTATAGTGTGTTGTATAGTATATTGTATTTTATGCATTGCATATAGTACGAGAGATGCTAAAAAGCCATATTAAAAGAGTTTTTACTAAGATGGGCTTATCCAGAAGTGTCAAATTCTCAGATGTCTTTGAGTCTTAAGATACTACGGCAAAGTCTTAAAACTATTGATCTGTGATTGCAGAAGTTGGAACAAGGTTACCACACACTGCAGGGTCTCGTATCCGGACTGTCGGAGAAAGAAGCGCATGATGCTCTGAACAGTGCCGTCAGCCGAGACAAGGCTCATGAGGAAGCAGTCTCTCTCGGATTGTTGTGCGTCATACTTTCCGAGCCTCACAATGCCGCAAAGGTCAGATATTGACAAGTATTAGAGTTTAAACATTGTGGGCTGTAAAAACTAATTCCTAAGAAGTTAATCATGAGCTCGAATTATATGGATACATTTCAAAACAGCTTCCTTTTTTCAGGGAAATAAAATCGAATCTCATCTGATTTACATAGGATCAGCGAATGGTCTATGCATCATGCACTTCAGCTCAACCCTTTGCAATGTTCCCTGTTGCATGTTGGGCATTTGATATCACGTAGCTGTGCGGACTCAGGGGGAAAAGCCTGAGTGTTACCTTGTATGGAAAAAGTTTGACAGAATGATTATATTTTTTGTCACATTTATGGCAAAAATATGGCTGAATAATAATTTCAATACAACATTAATAAATAAGAGAATTGGACTTAAACCAGTTACCATTACTCTACCATTATGTTTAACTAGTTTTTGTTGACTGGTGAATACTGAAATTGTTATTTTTGAGAATTATAACTAATTGTCTAACTAGATTTTTTTAATTGGCAAAAATCAGCTAGTTTAATGGAAACTTCAGTTTTCTGGACAGAATTATTAATTTTCATGAGATACTGACCAAACCATTAGGTGGGTATTTTAAGATGAATACAAGTGTGAAGTAACAGTTCAATGTCCTTGTCTAGTCTGAACTTCATTGTATCGAATTAAGATTTAAAATAAAAAACATACACCATGGTCCAGTATTCCGAGCTAATTGGGACTGAACCCTGTTTGGATTGCGAAGTTCTTGGATTATCCTGAAATACAGTGTAAAGTCACATTGAAAGTACTAATAAAATCCATTATTTTATTGAATTTAAACAAATTAACTCATGTCTTATCTCAGTTCACATATTAGTCGTCCTATGCCAAAGTGACTCAAGCGTAAAAAAATACCAAATTGAGATTTTGATACAGCTGGAATCTGTTTGAATTGATTTACATTGCCATAGTAGGTATAGTCTAAGTGACAAAAAAATTCTAGAAATTTTATGTTTTGAAAAATTTACTCTGGCACAACTGTGTTTGCTTTCATTTCATTAGCGCCAGTTTGACTCAAGTGTCAGGATTACATGTGGGTTTTTCATAGTGACAGACAGCATTCTGTAATGCCTAAGTGACCTATCCACCTGATAATATTGCTCTAAGTGCCGTACAATTGGGTCTGATGCATGCCAAAGTACGCTAAATACCACTTTTATACAAAGTAAGTGTATTTAGAACATTTTTACATAACCAAATATTAAATGGAGTACACTTTTTATTAATATTACCATCCAACAACAGTTTCCACAGGTAATACCTTGTTGAAATCTGATAGCCATTATACGTGACACTCTCTTTAAACACCATTTACCAACATTTTTTAGTTTGGCAGTTGAGCCATGTTGGACCTCGACTCCTCATATAGGTTTGTGCACTACAGGTTTTGCCTGAATGGCATCAAGCATTCCTACAGGAACGTTCTACGCATTATGAACTCGTCATTAGAGATGTAGAACATGACACATACATTGACATATAAAAACAAACAATGATAAAACAGTGCCGTCTGTGGCGCAACTTTATATTGGCTAACAGGATTTCTTTGTTATGTGAAAATATGATAACTGAATTCTTATGTTCCAAAAAGTAAGTTATTGTATTAACATTGTGTATGTAATACTGTATAGTTAGTGACAACTTGCTGTATATTAAAGTGTTATAGTTTAGATTCTCTTGATTTGTTTTTAATTTAAACTCAGTAACCTTTTACCCATCGGGCAGTTTGGATTAGACGGAGGTTACTGGGGTTCGGACTATTAGGACTCTGATGTATTTTACTTGACAAAACCTCTTGTTTTTTTCATAATGTTGAATTCTGGTGTTAATAATGTTTTATAGCACACCATGGTGGTATGTTGTAGAGTTTCCGGGACCTGGCGCTCGTGACACGGGACGGGCTGTCGCTCGTATTACTTCACCTGTCTCAGCTCGTCGTGGACAAGTGGCTGAAGATGTTGGACGTAGTCCGCTCTCAGTTATTATGGCTGCTGCGGGAGCTGATACGCACCGGGGTCGTGGGAGTGGATAACGTCTGCTATAACCTGATGCGACACGCGGCCGGCGGCGATATTTCCCCTCGCAACATTGCACTTGTTGACTACATGCTCGACACGTTTATAGAGAACAAGTGTGTTTCAAATTTTTACTTTACTGTATGAAATCAATTGTTGTAATATTTAGAGTTTAGAGATCTTTAAATGTGTCAAATGGTCATTAACTGGATTTAACAATAAAATCGGTTTCCCGTACTTTTTGGTCAATTCACCAGTTAAAAATGATCACCTAAGTGACCTCGGATTTGGCACATTGGTGCTATGGTTAGACTGTTAGTTTTTACAATTTGAATCAGTCCAGTGATGTCACCATCATTGTCCACTAGCTAATGTAAGGTGTAGATTAGGTTTAGTGTGAGAAGGGACACTTATCCAGCACAAGGTCCATTGCCATTGTGTTATTGTAAATGAAAAGTTAGGTGTAATAAATAAAAATTTTTGTTAGAGATAAAGTCAAGTTTTGCCATATTGTCTCTTTAAAGTGAACAATGAAAATGAAAGGAAATAATATCAAACATAATATCCCATGATGAAACCATTGTACTGTATAGTTTTGAAAAGTGATTTACATAAATGACATTAAATTATAGAAACTATTTGATTTTATATCTAAAAAAAATGTGAATAGAGATTGTTTGATTGGAAGGAAGCTTGCGTTTCTGTATAGGCAACTTAGTTTTCCATGTTTTAGAAAGTGAATTATTCTGAGGACTAGCATGAAGTAACGTGTAAAACGGCTCCGTGTGAGGTGTAAAACAGGATTAGACAGTCCTGGGGAGGGAAGTAAAGCTGACTTTATAGGCCTAAGTTATATGCTTTTGGGGTTAAGTACCTCTGGGTTCATGTTTCATGGAGGCTAATTGCCGACTACAATATTCAAAGGCAGACAGAAGTAAACCTTTTCAGTTTTGGCATGGATGTCTAAGCTCTGGGGGGGGGGCTGTTAGCAGATTAGTGGAACACAAAAAGTGCTGCGGAAGTGTCTAATGTAAGTACCATCATATGGTTATAAGAACAGCTATTTGGATTAATTGAAAAAATTCTCTTTAGACATTTCCATGGTCTAACCTATTTCCCACTGAGAAGTGATACAATTATTTTTTTCTTGAATCTTTTAATCCTATACATTTAGGAATCACAATTAAATTAAGAAGTTAATTATTTCTTCCTAAAGGGCTTGACTATAAAACTTTAAACGTAAAATCCCCACAAATCACTGTCCTGTACAATCAACTGTCTTTATTGTTTCAGACCATGGCTGGAAAGGCATCCAATCCTGTTGTCATCAGTGGTGTATAACTATCTAAGGCTAGTGGAAGACCATGCCAGCCCTCAGCTTACAATGATGCGGCAAAAAGAGACTACGTTTTTAGTGTCCTTATTACGAGACCGATTTGTGGACTGCATGGTTATCGGTAGAGACTTGGTGCGATTGTTACAAAACGTTGCAAGAATACCGGAGTTTGAACAGTTGTGGAGAGATATATTGAATAATCCTAAGTCGCTGTGCCCTACGTTCAATGGTGAGTGGCTATTGTTTAAACTTTTAAATTTAATACTTGCAAATATTTATTATCTAAATCTGTTTAAACTGACTAGTGTAAGATTTCATAATTAAATTTTTCTAAGATAAATCTTTATGCACTTAGTACTTTTGAATGAGAAGCCAAAAGAAGCTTATCACAAACACCTTATCATGAACAAAGGAAAAGTATTAAAATATGTCAGAAAAGGTTATTGCTGCATACCTCTTTCTTGCACCCTTTCTATCTTGACACTAACACAGTGGGCTGATGGTCCTTTAGGACAAGTACCTGATAGGGTTAAATTACTTATAAAAGTAAAGTATATATCATGCAGTAGGACTTGCAGGATAAAATTGATCTAATATGCTTCTATAAAATTAGTTTAGATAAATTAAATTCACTTTTTAGGTAGCTCTATTTGTAAGTTTAATTTTAAGATGCACTACATAAACACAAATCCTCATCACGCTTTTAGTGTTAAATTCTTGTAACCTCACCTCATATAAAAGATCATTTTAAAGCCATTTGTAGAGTAAAATATTTTTAAAATCCACTAATTTAATATATTAATATAGTTTATTCACAAAGAAAAATTCATAATGAATATGCCAAATTGTTATGCAATTCAATCATTACAATATTTAGATACAAGTAGTCTATAATACTCTATTCATTTATTTTTTTAAAAATATAACTCAATGAGTTCACAAGGACATAACATCATGTCATACTGAAAATTCACAAAAAACCATTTTCTTTGCTATTGGTGAAAACGATACAAAATAAAGCTATGAAATTGGTGATCGGTATCTCACAGTATGGGAACTGAGGAATAAATAGCTCAGAAACCCATGAAATACTTCTATATAGAAGTTTAAGGTTTAATATTATCCAGTCCAAGTTAGTGTTAGGTTTAATCGGTGATGTTGAGGTTACAAGGAGTGCACACTCCCTGGCATCACCCACACTCTGCCAACTGCCATGATACTGACCGGTTCTGTCGTGCTCTGATCTCTGTGTGCTAGGTGTCCTACAACTGTTGCAGACGCGAACTTCCCGCAGGTTCCTCCAGGGCAGACTCACGCCCGAAATGGAGCGAAAGATCGTCTTTCTCACTTCACATGTTCGCTTCGGCAACCACAAACGCTACCAGGATTGGTTTCAGAAGCAGGTACACCACTATTATATTATTTTCTTGGTGCCATTCACCAGTTTCAGTGAAGACTCAGATTATCCTACCCTTTGTTCTGACCAACCTATCTTGTGGGTAATTTACTTCAGTGACGGATCCAGAGGGGGCGACTGCCCCTACCCCTAAAGATTGGATTCTTTTATAGGTTTTTTTGTAAACTATTGTTGTTATTTGCATTAGCATCTCGTTTACTCTGTTAAAATGAAAATTGATTCTTTTCATCATTTAATTAATCAATCAATTCATTTTCTGAACTTTTTTTATTGACTTAAACTAACAGTTAAATAGGAGAGAGAATTTGGTTCATGCTGATTTAATGGTTCAAAGAAAATATTGTATTTTCATAATATCGAATTATGTATTGTAAAAATATTTTCACATCAACTGTTTACTAAAAACCTGTTCACTCACAATAAAAGTATTTTTGCAGTCAAAAGTAACTATGTTTAAATTTAACTTTAATTGTAATGTAGTCTGAGGAATAATCTTATTTAACATAATTATTAAGTTTAGACCTACGTACATTTTAAAGTTTAACATAGCTAAGAAGGGTATTTTTAAAGGAAAGCAAACTTTTATTTTGTTTTTATAATATTTATACTATTGATGACAAAAGCCTTTTTATTTATGTTTTCTATTCCTCCAAATACCTTTTGATTCTGTATTATTTTATTTCGCTATGTTTTTGTGTTCAGGTGTTGTGTTGTAGTTCAGTTAGCTTTAGTAAATGTTGAAGTGTCACCTATTCTGGTTGGTTTAATCGTACTACACAACACTTACAACTATAAAATCAGAATTGTTATGACCAAGCTCCCCCTCCAACACTATGGCTGGATCCACCACTGATTTACTTATTAAAATGTTATTTCATTTATTTTTTTGGTAATATTAGGGCTACACGTCACTTCTGTGAATAAATGAGACAGTTTACTGTAGCGACTATGCCAGATTTATCTTTCACCCCTCCTGACTTTTGTGCCATGTAACATGTCGCATCAGTGGACTGCGCCCAGATCACGACCTTTTACTCAAATTTCATGGACTAAGTAAAATATGATGCTATTAAAATTTGTATTGTGTTCAAATATGGAGTTTACATGAGTTTAGCGTTGAGTATATGAGTTTAGCCATTTCATAGATTAATTTGTTTCATTTTAGTTTTTGTTATATTACAAGTTTTATATTTACTTAACACGATTATCACTTTTTTTGTTAATGATTTTTGTTTATATTCCATTGTTGCTTTTTATTATTATCTGTTTTATCTGGCTTTCCTGATTATGATGTTAGGAAATTGAGACTAATGATAACATAACAAGCATGAGGGATCTTGTCAGTATTCATTAGAATTTTAAATTCAACGATACTTGAAAAACAACAACTTTGAAGTTACTTTTATATTTATATTCCTCTATTAAGTAAAAATAATTTTTGATATACCACTAAGTGAGTATCTGTGGGCTGTCTGTTTGGGATCCCTTATACTCATTGCCAGTTATAAAGTGTAAACTAGAATAGAACCGTTTTCTAGTGTCATCTATCATCTTAACTTCTGTATGCTTATATTCTAGAAGCAGCATGCCCTCAAAGAAATATTCCATAGCTAATTCATCAATTGTATAAAATGTGTAAACTCTGATCTTAAATTTTAATTTTCCCCAGAACCATGCATGATAAAACATGATTATCGATGTATTATTTAAATAAAAAAAGGATAGGTTTTGACAAGCAAGGTCTCTTGGTACACATCTAGTGACCTCATCAAAAACAAAACAATAAAATATCAGAATTAATTAAATATAAAATTTAAGAAACTATAGTTTCCTAGGCCAAATTAATTATTTTTATCTGATTTGTTGCAGTACCTGGCAACACCTGAGTCTCAGACTCTAAGGATAGACCTGATCCGGTTCATCGTGGGAGTAATCCACCCCACGAACGAGCTGCTGTGCTCAGACATCATTCCCCGGTGGGCCGTCATCGGCTGGCTGCTGACCACATGCACGTCTCATGTCGCTGCGGCCAATGCCAAGCTGGCGCTCTTCTATGATTGGCTCTTCTTTGACGCGGAGAGGGACAATATCATGAATATAGGTTGGATATGCCTTTCATTACTGATAATGTATTAGTTTATGGATACTGTTATGATGTTGGTTACTCACTTACTCCTATGGCCATTGAAATCCTTGTAGGTCTTTGATCTCACCATCTCTGCCTCTCCACACTCAGTGGTCATCTGCCATATCCAATTGACAATCCTTTATCACATTCCTCTTTATTTCATCGTTCAGCGCATTCTTGGTCTCCCTAATGTTCTTCTACCTTCAGGTTTCCCTTTCATAACTTTTTACCATTTTACCATTGAATGTTCTCCTCTAGCTAGCCTACGTGACTAATATTTCTACGATACCTAACTATATTGTATTCATCGCACAGGCCTTATCCTATGATAATGAGCAGTTGAGGTTAAAAAAACGTTATTTTTTTATAAAAAGTTATTCAAAGTGTTAAACAACTAAACCTAGTGTTTTGTATACTATTTAATTATCAATACAATGAAGTTTGGCAAGCACAATTATATTATTACTACAGTTTGAACAAATAAGTCTCGGTGAAACGTACCGGTGACGTAAGCAATTTGTTTGTGACCGATTGGTGTTTTTGGGACATAAGTTTTTACTTTTGCTCAGTAAGGCCTTGAAAGTTAATTGGACATTGCTGTTAGGTTAAGTGCTCCTCAGTTATATCTTGCAATACATTCAGTATTTCGGATTTAAAGTAAAATTTGCTGCTTGATAAGCGTGACCGAAATGTTTAGTAATTGATACACCATTGAACTTTTAACTGGTTTTGCTGATATTTTTATTCAGATTTCGCCTCTGAATAGTAAAAATAATAATTAATTATCAAGTTAAATGCATCATCCTAAAAATACAGTGGAACCTCTCAAATCTGAACCCTGGAAATCCGATATCCCGGCAAATCTGAATGGGTTCTTGGGAAAGCAAAGCAATTAAGTAGTTGTAGATTAAAAAAAATATTTAATCACACAAATTTAGTTTTCAAGGTTTAATACAAAAAATGTCATTGTTGGGTAATTAATACCTTTATATTTCTAAAACTTTTTGAAACCTGAAAATAATGAGTTTTATTGCCTTCGGGAAGTAAACAGGCAGATTGTAAATTGTATTCATCACCAGGACCAGAGTGTTGTTTTATGGTTGATGTTTTGTTTCAGAGCCAGCGATACTTGTCATGCATCATTCCATGCGATCTCATCCTGCTGTTACCGCCACCTTGTTGGACTTCCTCTGTAGGGTAAGTTTTTTCTAATATTAAAGTTATTGTTCGCCCTTCCATGTTATCCGACCCATCCTGTACAGGATCGATTATGGTGAGCCGTACCTGTATATACAATTGTCCGCTGTAGTGGGCATGCCTTTTCGTGGGGCATTGTTGCATCACGTGTCCGGTGTATAATACATTATTTCCTTTCTACGACCGCTTCAGCCCCCCCCTGATGCAGGGGGGATGATGCAGGGGCTTCTGGGGGAAACCCCTCGGACCACTCACCTGGAGTTGTGCAAATCTCTGTTCGTCAATCCTTGCCAAGTTCCAACCAAGTTGGTGGCGACGGTAGCTGACAAGCGCTTGCCTTCTTTAAGTCAGCTGAAAGGTGATGTATTTGTGGTCACTTCCTGAAATCCCTCTGAGTAACCAATCTCCTTCTAGCTGAAAATTCCAGCCTTCCGAGGCAAGGGTTATATCAGGAACTCATTCTCCATACACAGGCCTCCGGTAGTTCTGTATCGGTTTGCATTCTGTGTCAGCATTCATTCAGTGAATTTGATGTTTTATGTTATTTGTGTATTGACTTAATGATGTTTTAGTTTGTTATTTCTAAATTCCATTACAACCTTGTGAATTTTTATCTTTGTAAAACTGTTTAGGCCTACAATTACATTACATACATAACATTTACATGACATTTTATTGACTTACATTATATTTTGGGTTGAGCAACAGTTTGGTCAGTATGGCTTTTAAGTAATTTTTTTTATGATTTTTCCATTGTTCTAAAGTTTTTTCCTTTGTCCTCAGATAATTCCCAATTTCTACCCCCCTCTGAGCGACAAAGTGCGCCAAGGTATCTACGCCTCTCTGAGACATATCATCGAGAAAAGAGTCCTTCCTTCACTCTATGCATTGTTTGACCACAACAGACTTGACAAGGAGTTGAGGGTCATGGTGCGAGAAACATTCCAAGAATTCTGTTACCCTACACCTAGTCTAGAAGGTAAAGTGACCAATTTGATTCAGCAGAGAAAGTTAAGTTAAAAACTTGTGACTTAGAAAACAATTTGTCTCAAGTAATCTTGAACTTAACCAGCAAATTGAAGTTATTCAGTGAGTAGTATTTTAGTTGGATGTAAATTATTGTATTTTTAGAAAATTTGTGTGGTCAAATTTTCACGCTACAGATCTACTAGACAGGTACCACCAGAACATTAGTAAAAATAGATTAATAAAAGGTACATTATGTATGGACTTCTTAAAGAATAATTCTTATTATTTCTCCGACCACATGTCTCTTGGCTGGCTTTGGGAAGGCTGCGAGGCCTGTACAAATACCGATCCATCCTACCGGTAGCAGCTAAGCTGAAGCTGGTCCTGCATACGGTAACAGCATTACCAACGAGGAAATGGCCCGACTCCAAAAATGCAGAACACCTCGGTTAGCTTCGTTTATGATGTCCGTAGATGTGAGCATATTTTGGCCTACCGAGATGCTGCTGCTTTTTTTACAACTGATGCCATGTGCAGGTTTCAGACTTGCAACCTCATCCACCGGGCGTTGACTCATAATGAGCCACATACCTGGTGGAGACTCGTTGCTCACGGGCGGGTGTTGCAGCGCAGTACCCGACAGGACGCCCTGCTTCACTTTCCGAAAGTGAGGCAGGAAGTGGGAAGAATAGGGATTCTCATACTTTAGGCCAAAGTTATACATTGAATTCCCCGTTGGCCTTGAAGCTGTTGAGGATCCCAGCTTTTAAAACTAATTTTAAAAAACACATGAGACCTGATGAATAAGCCTCTTTCTTAAGTATTATTTTTATTGTTGTTTTTTGTAACGTTTTTCATATTTACAATTTGTTATGTGTTATTTATTTATTTATTCATTTGTTGTGACTAGGGTAACTCTGAAAATCAGTATTGTACTGAGAGGCACTTAGAAATAAAGGCATTTTGAATTGAATTGAATCAGTTTTTATATTTATGAGAATTCTTATTGTGATCCATAAGTGTTATAATTGGAATCTTTGCCCATTGATGTAGTAGTTAAATAGAACTTGGACAGACCTTCAAGTAGCAATTAAAATGACCAATTTTGTAGAGTTTTAAGGAAGGTTGCATAAAATTGCTTGTGTATGAGATAATTGCATATATTTTTTAAATTGGTTGGTAATGTTATAATATTAATTAATAATAATATTATAAGGGCATATTAATTTATTTTCATTTTTGAAAAATGATTTTTATTAAATGTAAAAAATGTTTAATATAAAAACATAAATGTATATTTCTAAGTAGGGGCTAGCCTATATTTTTATTAAAATATTCTTTGAGACCACCTGAATTATACATTTTCCTTAATTTCAAGATATCTTTTAAGTAGGATATAAAAAATCATGCATTTATATTTACAAATGCATTTTAGAAAGAAAAAATACCTCACGAAACTGAAAATTACCGCTGTGAATATCAGCTGAAAAATTAAAATAATGTGAAATAACAACTCGACAGGTTGGCTAACCGAGTAAAACAATATTTATACGTGTTTTCCAAAGGATATAGCAGCACCATGTATCCGTAAAAGTTTGAACTACGTGTGAAGCTGGTCCTGCATACGGTAACAGCATTACCAACGAGGAAATGGCCTGACTCCAAAAATGCAGAACACCTCGGTTAGCTTCGTTTATGATGTCCGTAGATGTGAGCATATTTTGGCCTACCGAGATGCTGCTGCTTTTTTTACAACTGATGCCATGTGCTGGATTCAGACTTGCAACCTCATCCACCGGGCGTTGACTCATAATGAGCCACATACCTGGTGGAGACTCGTTGCTCACGGGCGGGTGTTGCAGCGCAGTACCCGACAGGACGCCCTGCTTCACTTTCCGAAAGTGAGGCAGGAAGTGGGAAGAATAGGGTTTCTCGTACTTTAGGCCAAAGTTATACATTGATTTCCCCTTGGCCTTGAAGCTGTTGAGGATCCCAGCTTTTAAAACTAATTTTAAAAAACACATGAGACCTGATGAATAAGCCTCTTTCTTAAGTATTATTTTTATTGTTGTTTTTTGTAACGTTTTTCATATTTACAATTTGTTATGTGTTATTTATTTATTTATTCATTTGTTGTGACTAGGGTAACTCTGAAAATCAGTATTGTACTGAGAGGCACTTAGAAATAAAGGCATTTTGAATTGAATTGAATCAGTTTTTATATTTATGAGAATTCTTATTGTGATCCATAAGTGTTATAATTGGAATCTTTGCCCATTGATGTAGTAGTTAAATAGAACTTGGACAGACCTTCAAGTAGCAATTAAAATGACCAATTTTGTAGAGTTTTAAGGAAGGTTGCATAAAATTGCTTGTGTATGAGATAATTGCATATATTTTTTAAATTTGTTGGTAATGTTATAATATTAATTAATAATAATATTTTAAGGGCATAATATTAATTTATTTTCATTTTTCAAAAACGATTTTTATTAAATGTAAAAAATGTTTAATATAAAAACATAAATGTATATTTCTAAGTAGGGGCTAGCCTATATTTTTATTAAAATATTCTTTGAGACCACCTGAATTATACATTTTCCTTAACTTCAAGATATCGTTTAAGTAGGATATAAAAAATCATGCATTTATATTAACAAATGTATTTTAGAAAGAAAAAATACCTCACGAAACTGAAAATTACCGCTGTGAATATCAGCTGAAAAATTAAAACAATGTGAAATAACAACTCGACAGGTTGGCTAACCGAGTAAAACAATATTTATACGTGTTTTCCAAAGGATATAGCAGCACCATGTATCCGTAAAAGTTTGAACTACGTGGAGAAATACTGTATATTTACCGATCACGTGACAGACTCCTGGTCTAGCATTCAGTCCGCACTCACCTTCTCGAGTCCAATTTGTGTGTCTACATCAATGGGTTAAACACTTATTTAGTTGCACTTACAGTAAAACCTCGTTAATCCGGACTAATTGGGGCTCCAAGTCGTCCGGATTAACGAAAGTCCGGATTAAAACAAATAATCCTAAACGAAGAAAGACAGTGATTTTTGGGTACCCCTTGTATATAATGAAACACCTTTTGCAGATAAACTTAAATAGTATGTATATTCTGAATATAAAAATACATATTGTACAAACAATACATACAGTAGTTACATTTGAACAAAAATATACACTTGGTATTTACGCCCATACAAAAAATGAGACAACGAAAAAAGACAAAATTACTTTGAACATGAGGGTTTAGGCTCGTCCTCAAGTGACTGAACTGGTTTGAAGAAGGAGTTGAACTTCATTTGCCTTTCTTTTGTGTTAATTTCACAATTAAACAACGCAACTAAAACGTGCAGCGTAATTGACCTCTGTGGAGCAACTGACGGCCTGACACGAGCAGGAGAAACACAATCGTGTGACTGAGCTACTATTGGCTGACAGTAACCATGGTAACGGCACGTACGCCTTGCGCTGTGACCGCCCGCACTCGGCACACGCACACTCACATCGCCGGGCGCAGTCGTACAGTGACGATCGTATGCTACTAATCAGCGTTCTGCGCATTAAAACTGCGATCCAATGGCTGTCCGGATTAAGCGAAGTCCGTATTAATGGGGTCCGGATTAACGAGGTTTTACTGTACTTTGAATTTGATTGATAGTGTAATCTGTAGATATTGGGGTGGTTTTAGGGTAGGTCTAATTGAACTCTTTAAACATTTTGGTTTGTCTGAACGTTTTTCATCTTGAAGCGTTATTATGGCAGGTGTGAAGTCGGAAGAGTCGAGAGACGACATGGTCAACCACCTGGATGCTTTGCCTAACAACCATGCGAGCGACCAATCGGAGCCGACCTTCAGCGATGATGAAGGCGAGTCACACACCAAGCACGGCGATGAAGAGGACGACGATGACATTCCACTTGGTAAGTCTTCAATGTAAAATAAATAACAGTAGTATAGCTGTGGTAGATTTAGAGAATCCTGGGATTAAAAGGATCTTAATCTTTAGCTTAATACCCTTGGACAAATCCTTATTTCTAAAATTGGGTTTGGTCTTGTCCTATCCAGAAAGTTGTAAAAAAAATTTCACCATACTGGACGGAATAGTTGTATTTCAATAATATTTTGAGTCATTACCTCCTAAACAAACTTTAGAACATAACATAAACATTTTTTAGCTTACCGTTTTACTGATGATTCACGTAATTTTGAATTGTAACTAGTTCTGGAACTCTATGTAAGCCATTGACAAGCCTTACAAAGATTTGCTTATCGTGTAACAAAGGGCTTTACACAACTTTAAGAAACACAAAAAACACAAACTATACTACACATACTAAACGTAAGCCTACAGCTACCAGTGCTAGCGAATCCAGACTTACAAAAAAATAAAATGAATAAAGTGTAAAAATGAAAATGCAGAAATCGGTGCAGACGATCAAACTGAAGTAGTGATTTATTTGACTACAAAATCTGTTTTATTATTTAAACTAGGCCCAACTGAAGTGTTACTGTGATTAGGTCATTTTATTTATATTTTAACACTAGTTGGGCGAATTAGATTTTTATTTATCATGATGAGTTGTCTTGATTTTCAATTATCTTTATGGGATGAGTCTCAGTGTAGCCACTGAGGATGCTACTTCATAGCAAGGGCGAAACGTTAGGCAACACAAACTTCATGATGATGCGGCTGATGTCAAAAAATCAACTTGACATTTTACTTCATATCCTAACTAAGTGTAAGAATTATAAATACTTAACATAACCCCATATGTATTACATCTGTTTGAGAAACTCACATGATTAGGAGTATTATGAATATTGTGAAAGAGACATTCCACTAACTTCTCCTAGTCCACACTCAAGGGTATTGTATTTTTATTAAATTTTTAAAAATCGGTTTACAGAATACAATGGAACTTGCAAATTCAGGAGAAAACAGTGTCATAGTGAAAGGATAAAGTTGGTATTGAAGCAGTTGTACAGTTTAAGGTGTGCCTTGCCCTGTCTTCCCTTATCCCCCCTCATCCCCGATTATTCCTCTGCCGGAGGTATGTCTCTTTCTCTCTTCCTTTTATAATTTGGTAATGAGATATTTTTTTAGTTACATGTAATTACATTACATTCATGTATTTTGTATTACATGTATGTAATGTAATTCTACTGCAGTTTAATGTCTTTCGTATTACTATAATTATTTCAATCAAACATTTATTGTGCATAATGCTGTCCAACACAATATTAACATGTTCAAATTGTAAAAAATTACAGTAGAACCTCCCATATCCGACCATAATGGGACCGGGCCATTGTCGGAATGGCCAAAAAGTTGGATCGGGAGGAGCATATTATATATTATTATTTCGAAAGCCTAGACACCTGGATAGTTAAATAATCACTTACCAAATGAATGGCATTTGCCCTTCAGGTGACAATTTTATTAAAATTCCTTACAGGAACCGGTTTCGGTCTTTTAACAGATCATCATCAGCCGATGAAACAGGTAAACAGGTTTTTGTGGTTGTGCCAAAAGGATTTTTTAATGTTTCATTTTAACGAACACCGACGATGGAAAATCTATTGTATTATGTGATACCTGTTTCATCGGCTGATGATGGCCTGTTAAAAGACCGAAAACGGTTCCTGTAAGGAATTAATAAAATTGACATCTAAAGGGCAGATGCCATTCATTTGGTAAGTGATTATTTATTCATATTATATATTCCTTGGGAATAAAAATAGCTATGCATCGTTTTAATAAACCTTATCTTACTTATATTACATCAACGAAAACATGAAGATAATAACTGAAAAATAATGTTTATACGTAATTGAAGAATAAATCTTTTGGTTTGTCACGCTCGGCAACGACGGGAGTGTGGGAAACATAGATAAATGGACGGACGGAGCAGTTGGTTATCAGGAGGTCGGATATGGGAGGTTCTACTGTATATAGAATTATCTGCATTTTCGACTATTCAAATCGACATCAGTCCCAATCAATTCGTAAAGTCAAGAGTTCAACTGTAGGTTAATCAAAACACAATTGTGTTTTATAAGTTGGCAACTATTATATTTAGAATTCTACTATTTAGAATACAAAACATTTTATTGTGATCTGTCATACTGTTAAGCATTTGCTATGACACAAGTCCTTATAATATTTTCAACGTAGTGTATTGCAACTTACACTCCAGGTTTATTTTTAGAAATAAATATTTTAAAAAAGTATTTATTTCCCTTTGGGAAAGGTTAGATCATACATATGTCAAAAGGAATGTTTCAGTTCCTCTAAACGGCTGTCGTTATAACTATATGATGTTTCAAATTTTGCTCATGGTCTCACTAGCACTTCCAACACATTACGCTCAGCGTAGCGCGATAGCCCCACTCAGTGCATAGATAGAAAGCGCTTACTTGGTTATAGAACCCGCAGTCTGCACTACAAACTTAAGAACACGGTCACGTAGGCGCTATTTAACAAGTTCACTAAACTGACGACAGATGCTTCCACCTGCCACTTCTTATTGAATATGTAAAAAAATTATTTGCCAGTTCGGGTAATGAGTAAATTAAATTTCCCTCTAACATTTTTTATGCTCTAAGATTCAATGCCTTACTAGATCCGCTAAATTGTTTGTATATTCGTATTTTTGTCAAGCTATCTATTTACACGTGTATCTGCTGTTTTAAATAATATTTTCAGTTATAGGTTTTACCTCCCCCAAAATCCATTTTCATTTTTATGCAATTGTGATGTGATCGTGAATGTGTTACCAGATTAATAAATTGTATTGTAAGCCTGTAGAAGTTAAACATAATTTATAATGCTCATTAAGATTATAAATTATGTTTATTTTTGATTAAAATGTTTGAATTTTAATTATAATTTTTTAAAGTGATAATTAAACTGTAACAATACATGTAATGATCATCCAAACTTAACCCTAGAAGTGGCAAGCTTTTTACTCTTAACTGTAACATAAACATAATTACTAATATCTTCTTGAAATAACAAAGTTTAAACAAAAAAAGCTTAAAACATGCCCCCCCTTATAACCACTAACCACAAAAGCAAAACAGGTGTCCACTGCAATCCCAATTAAGCCTACAAATGCCGTCAACTTCCACCCAAGCCGGTCACCGTTTATTTAAGGTGGGCCCTCCACTCTGCTACACCACACATTTGCAAGCCAAATTGGGATTGCTCATGGTCGGGATTCGAACCCTAGCACTTCCGAGTGGCTAGAACGTTACGCTCGTCAGCGTAGCGCGTTAGCCGCCTCGGCCATCAGTGCCTAGGAGAAGAAAGCGCTTACTTGGTTATAGACCTCCCCGGTGGCAGGCTCGTGTACTACGAGAGCAGTTTCGGTAGTTGGCCCCCAGAGGGAAACACGGTCGCGTAGGCGATAGTGTCTAACAAATCCACTAAACTGACGACAGATGCCTCCACCTGCCAATTCTTATTGAATATGTAAATGCGTCGTAAATTACGACTTTGCCATTTCTAGGGTTAATGACTCAGATCCTTTTAATCAACAGTAATTTATTGGTTTTAACTTACGTCTGATTGAGAAAATGGGGTTTATTGCACTCGAAACATGATGCATACAGGCGACTTTCGTATTCATTTTACTTTTCTAACTCTTCTATGATGTGAACCTTTGGGCCATACTTTACCTCTCGCAAAATCCTTTACTTCGTGGGTTTTTATTCCCTACTAACTTTAACATGTAACAGACTTTATAATTAAAGCAGTGTTAACCGATAGTTATTGTAATCTAAAAAAAGATAGGATTCATTTTGTAATCCTGGTACTGATTTAAGACTTAGATGACGTTTACAATAATTACAGAAAAATTAAGAATAAAAATATTGTAGCTCAACGTAACAAATCCCAATTTAGTGTTGAACTAGGTTTTAAAAGATACTTACTTTTTTGACACAAGACATTACTAGACTGAAAATTGTAAGATATCTGTTGACCTACCTACTGATATTGAGGGCGGAATCCTCTCTGGTTGAAGTAGTTTATATAACTATGAGTGGGTCAGTGTTCTCCCTCATGCAGCGGTGCTATGGAAAGGGCGAAGGGAAGGTCATAGGAGACATCCCCAGAGAGGAGAGTGATCTTGTAGGGAAGACCTCTGGTGAAGTCTCTTTGAAGTCGATGAATCTAAGCGGAGTGTGAGCTGTGCGAGTCGCCTCGTTTGACACCTATAAGGGTTCGGTCCACCCACGAGGAGTGAACATACTATACTTGGACTTATGAGGTGTAGGGATCAAATGTGACTGTGCACGTCTCCCATTATATGTAGAGTGTCGCGGTGACAAGTGTCACAGGGATGATGCAGGGCCAGGGGGACAAGGTGGCCTGGAACTGGAGTCGGGAGAACAGGAAAAAGTAGGAAAAGGATAAAACAATACTTTACAGGACCAATTTAAAAATGGGTGATAGGATTATTAGTAGGCCTTAAAAAATCTCAGTCAGTTTAAGTAATTTTAAGTAAGGACGAGGATAGGTAACTAAACGAACTCAAAGAGTTCAAGTAAAGCCACCTGTTGGACCACCTTGGTGAGGGGGTTAAAGTGTGAAGATTAAATGGTAACATGGAGGTCATCTGAAACAAAAGAAAAGTCAAACATTAATAGTTTTTTTTAAGAATATTGTCATACTAATTCATATAACATAAATCGTATGCAAAAAATATATAATCAGCAATCTGTGATAAATCGTGTTGCATATTCTTCTTTGTGCTAAGTAATTTCAAGAACACATGCTCTATAATTTGATATATTACATTTTGTTAATGTTTTTTATAGAAAAAGTTATCATTATGTCTTTATAAAATATTATTACATAAATGATTGAAATAAGTCATAAGTTTCTGAATTCGAACCGTAACATATTTTTAGTGAATTCATTAATTTTTCATTATGTTTGACTAATTATTTGTCAGTTTTTCCTACTCTTGCTTCAAATGCCACGTGAACTCAAAAACTCTGTTTGAATGTGGGCAAACTATGGGTAATAGATAGTCACTCGCTTAAAAGGTTACTGGCACTCAAGGATTGTGAGTGATTAAACTCTATTTTATATAAACTAGTTTGTGTTTGTACTCACCTCTATGATTAGAACTTTGGACTTCCGCTCTGGCCTAGGGCTACATTTTTGGGATTTGTTACGTTGAGACAATGTGCAGTTCCTTTATGTTGTACAAGATTCAAAAATATGAAAATATTATATTATATTAAAATTTTAAGATATAAATCACATAGAAATGAATGTCATCTAAATCCTACAGTGTTGGAAACAATGCATAGTTATGCGGTATTTAACTTGGTTATAAATTATTGTAAAACAACTGTTGACCTAACAATGCTATAATCAACAGTCGTAGCTAAAATACTGATAGTAGTCATACATTCTCATCCAGGAATTCCGTTAGATTAACAATATTTAGCTTTCAGGTTTATTAATGTTAGCAGAAAACTTTTTATCATGGATAGTTTTTTTAACTTAAGTGAAAAAATCAGTTCTTAACCCTAGAAAAGACAAGCGTTTGACCTTTAACTAATAAATAAGATAACTAATAAATAATTAAAAGGCAAAAAATATAAACTAATAAAAAACTATTTCTTTTTAAAATACTTTAAAATAAATTAACAATTAAGCACCTTTTCTTAAAATATTAAGTATAAAAAACACAAAACATGCCCCCCTTGACCATACAATCGTAAAAGAAGCTAACCAGGGGTCCACTGCAATCCCAATTAAGCTTACAAATGCCGTCAACCTCTCACCCAAGCCGGTCCCCATTCACGGTGGCCCTCCCTCCACTAGATTGCTCATGGTCGAGATTCAAACCCTAACACTTCCAAATGGATTCCAAGTTTCCTCGTAAAATAGTACCTATATAAACATTAAACTTATGATGAAGATTATGTAAATGACCCATGACTGTATTTAACCCTAGAAATGGCAAAGTCGCTGACATATAGAGATTAATAAAATAAATATTATTTAAATTTTACATTTTTATTTTTATTTTAATCTATATTTATAATTTTTAGTCTGCCTACGTGCTATATCTCTAACAAGAAACTTTGTAGTACACTAGCCTGAACTTATAAAAGTAACTAAATTTGACTGTGGCCTAATCTATGTAATAATTCAAATATCATCAATCCCGATAAATACAATTTGGCTTCACATTTTACAACCTTAAATAAACTCTTTATTGACATTTGTAGGCTAATTGGGAGCAATACACATGTTTTGCTTTTGTGATGATAAATTTTAACTTTTTGTTTAAACTTATATTTCATGAAGATATTAGAATTATATTTATGTTACATAATGAAAATGATTTATTATTTAATGAAATAAAATCCTACTAAAATTATTACATGTTGCTATTATTATAGTTGACTCTATACTAAGTAGTTTATTTCTAATGAGAATACTTATTCTATAACTCACTGAACTGCTGCTTATTTCTGAAAATGATCATAACTAAATTTCATAAAGAAATCAATCTGTTACTAAGAAATATTCAATATTGTTACAAGCACCAAGTAATCTTATTTTTAAATAAAATAAAATAGTGTAGTTTCTAAACTGTTTAATATTTTTTAAAAATCAAAACCCCTCAGAGCTAAGACATTTGTCAAAAACTATGGATGCTTTTTTAGTGAAAGAGGCATGAAATTTTGTTTTGATGAAAAGCCATGTCTATTTAATTATTTTAACTATGATTGATTAAAAAGCAAGCTTTTCTCTTAACTGTAAAATAATAATTACTAATATCTTCTTGAAATATCAAAGTTTAAACAAAAAAAGCTTAAACATGCCCCCCCCTTATAACCACTAGCCACAAAAGCAAAACAGGTGTCCACTGCAATCCCAATTAAGCCTACAAATGCCGTCAACTTCCAATCAAGCCGGTCACCCTTTATTTAAGGTGGGCCCTCCACTCCGCTTTACCACACATTTGCAAGCCAAATTGGGATTGCTCATGGTCGGGATTCGAACCCTAGCACTTCCGAATGGCTAGAACGCTACGCTGACGAGCGTAACGCGTTAGCCGGCTCGAACAATCAGTGCCTAGGAGTAGAAAGCGCTTACTTGGTTATAGACCTGCCCGGTGGCAGGCTCGTGTACTACGTACACATGTTTTTCTAACAAATTTGACGACATTTGCTTATTTATGTTGTGTCGAAATGATGAGTTAAATGTTCTATAGCATTAATTAATCTTATTACAAACTGTAATGGTGGGGTTTAAATTTCAGCACAATACATAAATAATAATATTATATGTTGTAAATGTATACGTATAACACAGTGTACATTTGAGTTTTCGTGACCTTATATGCCAGTTTAACTTTGTTTACTGGGTGTATACGTGTGAGAACTGAGTCATATAGTGATGGCAGAAAAATGGCTGCAGACTTAGACAATAGACAAGACAATCCAAGGGGACCATTTCTAAAGTACTTCTACAAAGGGATAACCCCTTAACCACGATGCACGAGATATCTCGTGAAATGCCTTTGTTGCATTAACCGCTACGCACTAGTTTAGTTGGACGTTCTTAGCTGATTCATTTTGTCATACAAGTCGTTTGCTAGTTTTTTCCCAGGCTATCACAGTTAAATTTACAGACTATTTGGTGCTGCATTCTAATGAATTTTTCTGAACTACGTCCACTCATCATGTTCTGCAGTATCAAATGTCCCGCTTGTTTCGTTTTGCAACCAGGCTAAGCTGTAAAAATCTACAGTGGGCTACATTACATTACATTACACAAAGGGGTGGAACAAAGTTCCTGTAGCACGTCAGCCATGTGGCTTTTTGCGCACCCCTGTTGATTGAATGTCTCATGGACCTTCCAAGTTTAAAAACCTGATGAACTGCCATAGTCTCCCACCAGCTCCTCCTGGGGAAGGTGACAACCCCTCTCCATGACACCGAGAGTGGCAGCTCTCACCCTGGCAAGCCCGGTGCAGTCATAAAGCAGATGATCAGCAGTCTCCTCGGACTGCCCACACTTCCTGCAGATTAAGTCTCCAGAAAAGAATTCCATGTGAGCAAGATGTTTCCTCATATGTCCGTGTCCCGTGATGAGACCTACAATGAGCCTGAGTTCGGACCTACCTAACTGTAGAAGATCCTCTGCGATCCTCGAAGAGGGAGAACTGAGAGACAGTTTACTTACTCTCAGGAGGGGAAGCTCCGCCCATCTTCTGCGGTGACACTCACGTGCCCATGAGTTGCCCTGGAGATGCCACAGAAGGGTTGTGGGCCTACGAATGGGATCAAAGCCCCATCATTCACCAGACGATCAGCTATTTCATTGCCCATAATACATGGGCAATACATAGTGTCCTGGGACCCAGCAAAGAGTAACGTTTTTATGACTGTCAAGAGAAGACACCGCGTTGCGGCATTCCCACACTATCTTGGAGTCGAAGGTACAGGAGTCTAGAGCCTTGAGAGTGGCTTGACTATCTGAGAAAATGGTAATGTTCTTGTTCCTGACACCTCTGTTGAGATTGAACAGAGCACATTCAGCAAGCGTAACTAAACACCACAGTTAGAGTTAAACCAGTTATAGTTATTCTTAGCCATCCGGAGGCTTGAGCAAAATTAAAATGCTATGCAATAAATTTACTTTCTATCGTTATTGTTTTTAACATTTGGATTCTGAAGTGGGATATATTACTTCTTAGCTAGGAAATCTATATATGTTTCTAGTTACTTTATGAAGGGTTTAGGTATTTTTCAGCTTTCCAAATGAAAATGATAATATGGTTACAGCCAAAGTGAAAAGCACCCTGAAGTGCCGAAGTGTGTTTACACAAACCTCCTCATATTAAGTCTGCAGAAAAGAATTCCATGTGCGTCTCTTGTCCCAATGACAGTCTACTGAGTCAATCCTCGCGATCCTCGAACGTAGACTTTATCTCGGGATGATCATTTAACCCCACAATCCCTAACAACAGAATACTTCTAATACAGCATACATAAAAAAAACATAAAAAAAACATGGATGCACAAGAGACACCGGTGGGGCATTCTATTTGGGCTTGACGCCTGATTGAATGGTATCTGTGAACATTGAGAATTAACGTAACTCTCGTTAGAACCAGTTTTCTTAGCCATCGGAGATGATTATGCAATTTCTACTACAAATTATATTACTAGGAAAAAATAATTTATTGTGAAAAGGGATATTGGTACAGCCAGTGAGTTTACAGCCAAGTGAAGTTAAAAGGCGGGGGGGGAGTAGGGACGTCGAGGTGACGAAGGGACTGGAGGGGCCGCTGCGGGACGCGGTCGAGCGACTGCACAGTGAGACTGACAACGAGGCTAAGTGAGTCCATTATAACTTATTTCTCAATACATATTCTTTTCTATACGAGTGATTTTCACTCTTTCAGTGCTATAGAACGAAATATTGTTAGTGTCAGTCCAGTAAAGTAAAAAGTAAGTGCAGTAAATGTATAAAGTGAAGTGGCAGGTCAATTTAAGCGCTTTGTCCATATCGTACCTGTTAATCAGTGGTCAAAGCGATCGTTAACAAGTTAAGCGATAGAAGTACTCGGGTTGGATTCCCGACTATGAGCAATCCCAATTTGGCTTTTAAATATGTGGCAATGTGGTGGGAAGGCCCACAAACAATGCGGGGGGGTGGTTAACGGCATTTTTAGGCTTAATTTGGATTGCAATGTACACCTGTTTTGCTTTCTTTACGATTATATGGTTATTTGTTATGGTAAGAGGAGGGGGCAAGTTTATTTTTTGTTTGGTAAAAAAATATTTAACTAAAAGCACATAGCTTGTCTAAGTTAGTTACCCTTAAGAATTCTTAAAAACCACCCAAAACTAATTGAAATTAAATAGATTAATTCACATCACTTCATGAAATGGCTGGGTAGTTCAGCCATAGTACCAGCTTCATTGTCTGAAGGTCCCCGGTTTGATCCTGGTTGAAACTTGAGAAAATTTTGCAATATTTTCATATTGGATTCAGTTTTCTTTATTGATTGGGCTATTAATTAGGGTTTGTGGTAAATTAATGAGGTTACAGAAACAAAGCTACAGGCCATCAAACATTACACTAGTCACTATCACCCTCCACTTATGTTCACCTTAAAATATTCTCTAAGGTGGGTTGATATCTCATGAATAAGATTAGATCAGATTTATCAGGTGGGTAGTTTTAATCTTATCAAATCGTCTTATAAAAATTTTATAAGCTATTTCTTAGCCATGATTTACATAGGTTTGTATCTCAGTAGCTTTGACAAAGATCAGAAATCTGTCATTTTCCTCAAATTAAATCAATATTAGTGCATATAGAAAGAGAAAACAAAGTGTTAAATCCATTTTAAACCTTAGATACAACAGTATTACCAACTTTATATTAATAGCTAAACTCATAGTCCTAAATGATCGCTTATGTAAATTGATTAAAGTCTTTCCTTTCTCAGTATAAGAATTGATCGAACATAAAATTTCTTTAGCTCAAAAACCTTCCTTAATATTGCAAACATAACTTACTATTGTAAATGCATACATCCTTGCAATAGTAGAAGTTAACATGGCCTAATAAATTGGTTAAAATTCATCTTAACCCATTTAGGTTCAAATTTATTTTTTATTCAATGTTTTGAGAAAACTAATGGCTCTGTTCGACGACTAATGTAACCCATCAGGCAGACATCTATCAAGAACTTTGTAAACTACATTCCGTGCTGCCCCTTATGATCAAATCTCGGAAATATCTCATAGAGTACAATATTTTGCTGCTAAAGTATGTTTTATAGCCAACAAAGCACTCTGTAACACTGCAACACTGCACGTGTAGCCGAGATCGTTAAGGCGTAACACTGATGAGTGAAACGGCAAGGCCTTTCGGAAGTGCAAGGGTTGGAATCCTGACCATGAGCAATCCCAATTTGGCTTGAAAATGTGTGGTATAGAGGGGAGGGATTGCAGTGAATACATGGTTTCCTTTTAATGGTCAGTGGTTATAGGAGGGGGGGTCCAGGTTTTTGATTAAATTTAAAATTTATTTTTAATTAATACATCAATGAAACATAAAGAGACCTGTCTGTCTTTGGACCCCAGCAGGTTAATTGTATAATATTATTGTAACAAAATAATAGTTTATAACCTAATAGATAGGGTAAGATTGGTAAGGTAGGCATGTTCTATTTTGGAATCTACAAGAATTACCCAGAAACTTTTTACTCTGTGTTGCAGGTGCGAGGCGATGGAACGGGTGGTGCAGACGGTGATACAGGACGATGAGGTAGACAGTGACACGTTATCCAGCCTGGGACAGTGTTTGTGTGCGGTTTTGCGGTACTCGTGGACTAGTAAAGTGTTCCCCGAACTCGTCACCGAGGACAGTATAGAAGACAGCATCGGCCGGCCGTTGTTTGTTTTATTTCGCAATCTTGCGGAGTTAAGTGAAGACGATTCGCGTAGGTTACCATTATTGACAGTGTTGAGTGAAATGTACAGCCACCAGCCGAGAATAGGATATCTCCTGTTGTATTACCTGCAGGCGAGCACGCACCTAGACGAGGAAGGCGGGAAAATTAACAGGTCAGTTTCAGTTTGAACTAGTTCTAGTTTTAGATCCATTTTAGAATTCTGAATAAACTCGGGTCTGATGAATTTTTTTTCAAATGATTAGGAAGCCACTAGGTTATCCCATATGCTACTTGACAAAGATATCTTTACTAGTCTGTTTACTATTTACTTCGGATCCTTCTCCAATATCATCTCCGAGGATTTATTTGAGCTCACTTAGGCTACTATAAGGAAGTGATTAGTTTGTGTGAGGTAGGTGGAAAGTACTTTTGTTTCACTTTGGCCTGACAGGCTAAAAATGATCATGCCAGTTAGAGATTGGGCGTGTTTAAGCCATCAACGCCCTCGTTATGTTTGCATAAGCATACATATAACTGTTTATCTTACATATTCAGCTGCATTTGGTGAGGAAATGAAGGTATTAATTATGACAAATATAAACCTGTCTCGCTGACCAGATGCCTTGGGTGGCTAAGTGGTAATTGCCTACTAGGGTGCCAATTGTTTGGGTGGATTTGTAAGACAATAATTAGTAAGTTAACTATAACTTCAATTACACAATTGAACTAGTAGGGCCTAAGTTATATTAAATTGTCAGATTTTAAAAGTGAAGTTTTATTTGTTGGTTGGTAAAACTATAGAATTCTATATTCAGCTGCATTGTAATGAACAAGTCGAGTTACAAATGAGTTGTTTGTACTTAAGAGACAAAATTGTGGTTCTGGTACCACATTAACACGTTTGCTGCAGGCAGTGCGATATGGCGCTTGCTAACACTACACGGAGCCTGGAGCGCCATAACACGCTCGGTGAAACTTTCGCAAAGTTCCAGAAGACACAGTTGTTATTGTCAGTTTTTAGGCTATGATCTGGCCTTTCCAACTGTGCAATATCTTTTAGAATATGGCTATTCATTTTTGAGATACATTATTGTGATTACGTTATTATGTTGTGATTATGTACATTATAGCTTGCTGTTTTATGTTATAAACTCTATACTGAGTAAAATATGATGCTGTGAAACCAATTTTTCACTTTAAAAACAAATTTTTTAAAAGTGGGTGTCACCAGCACCTCCATGAAAGTTACATTGGGACTCTTAATGTTTTTCTCCGATCTTTGAAGGAACTTGGTATTTTTGATGACAAACTTTTTCTGACAGAAATCAAAGATGAAATTGGCGTTGATGGTATATTTTTACTGGAATGATAAAGAAATAAAATTAAGAAGAGAAGAGAAATTATAAAATCTGTTGCCAGTCGAAATAGGCCACTCTATAAAGTAGACCTACTTATAGCTTACTTACTTTAAAGCAAACAGCACAAACTGTTTGTTTTGGGTTTCTGTCCTGGTGAATGTTTTGAAGCATTTCACTCTGTTCAGTAAAATAAAAGTTCATAAAAAATCTTTTTCAAATATTTGTAGTTTAATTATATTTTGTTCTTTTCATATAAACTTTTTGTTTGCAAAAGTAAAAATATTAACCTATTGAATGACATTACCTGACCTATGAATGAGAGTGTGTTATGTGAAATGATTTGTAAATTTTTGGATTTTTTGTATTTTTAATCAAATTGATAAATTGTTGTGACATTTATTCTAGTTTTGTTACAATCCCATCAGTTTTTTTATAAACTTGAAGACAGGGCTGATGGTCTGAAATTTGTGAATTAAGCCCTATATGGAATGTACTGTAATTATGCAAGAGTGATTATGAATAAAATAAATTTATTTCCTCAATAAAGTACATAATTTTTTTACAGATGTAACTTCGAAATGACTTAAGCCATTTAGTCCAGTAGCGATGGCTGTCCACTTATCTTACACTGCAACAGACACTGATAACTGACTGATGAGCGTGGTCACTTGCCGTGTCCGAGCAAACTTTTATTTATTTAATTAAAACATATTAATTTTTAAAAAATGAGTAAAATGGTGCACATTAAATTAGATTGTAAATTATATTTGGTACGTCCAGCTGCCTTCATGTATATTATTATTTTGTAATTAACAAATCATTCATGTGTCTATACTGTATTTACTGGATGTTTCAGTAATGGGAAGTCACAAGTATACAAAGAACTGTGTGAAACACAAGACAAGGAGCTGGAAGCTGGTCTTCTAGCTGACCTTAAGGTTTGTACATTTTGTAATTTTTTGTATTTGCTATGAGTTTTTTAGTCCGGTTCAATTTTATAGAATTTTCAAACTATTGAGATACCTGTTCTGTGAAGTTCCTATAGAAAATATATTACATAGTACTTTGACTCTAGAGATTTTTTTAATTGATACAAATTGCCAAACTATCAAGTATTTAGTGGCCATGACTAGTACCTATTTCAGATATCCTAAAACAGATATCTGTGAGATATCATTTACCAGGGTGAAGCTAACAAGCTTTACCCTGCTACATGACTTCTTAATTATTTATTTTTCCTGATTAATCTTTACATAAATTGGTTCTATATGTTATTTTTAAAGAGATAAAAACTATCCCCACCAAATTGTATAAAATTTAAAAAGGACAAAAAATAAAACAAATTACACCTTCCTATACGTTCTAGTAAAAAGATGTGGAAAATTAAAGTCTGAAGTAAAACCTATACGATAAAAGTAGTTTAAAGCTAAATATTTTACGTTTCTTAATATAACTTCAGATTTGAAATTGTCAGATTTTTAATAAAAATAATATTGAGGTATCTTAAAAGTTGGTATGAAAAAATAAAAATGACCCTGAGCAAACTGTTTTTAGGACTTATTTCCTGTACATATTTTCTGTAAATATTACTGTACTGATCCAAAATGTGTAGGTAATATCTTTTATATTTGTTCCAGATTGTTAAAAAATTCCAGTGACTAAAACTATAGTAGGGGTGACGTGTATGGGATACCGGTTATAGTATTCTAAATTGGAAATGAATGGATTTCATTTTATCAGGTATATAACTTGTGTGTATGTTGCAGCTGTGCCAGGAGGAGGATGTGCGACTGCTGTGCTGGCTGGTCCCGGCTGTGTACACGCAGTTCCCACAGGTGGCTGTCGGCAACACACACCTGCTGCAGCTGGTCGTCTCCACCGTGGACGCTTCGCAGCTGCAGGACCTCGTATGTCGGGTAGTGCAAGGTGATTAGCCCAGCTACATAGACTATAGATCTGGTAGTAGTAAAGCAGATTGACAACTTCCAATATCCAAATCAGTAACGTCACTGCTCAGATTTTCCACCCACACACCAACTGGTACCTATATCTAGTGTTCAGTCAGATAAAATAAAAGTTGTGTTCATTCTGAATTCATGTATGCCTCTACAGCTACAGCATTAAATGAAGTTGTTGTGAACCGCCATACTTTTTGGGGTGTCTCACTGCAGGAAAATGGAATAGGTCGTACCACATCACATGATGATGCATGTTGATGGTGTCTCACTATAGGATAAGGAATGGTGGTATCTCACTACATAACAATAGATATTGGTGGTGCCTCACGATTGGTGGGTAGATATTGGTGGTGTCTCAATTAAAATCACTTTATGTACAAAATATCAAGATTTGCAATGGTGTCAATATAAATACATTATACATATACATTAATGTTGATGTATGGGAAGATTGCAGGAACTCAATCTAGTGAGTTGATGAAATTTATTGCTAGCCAGTTGGTGAGATCGATCTTCAATTTCATCATCAGGGCGGTACCTGATGCCTCTGGGAGCATGTTGGAGGATTTTACTACCACTGAATCTTCTATGTAGGCAACCTCTCACACTGGGCGCTGTGGTGAAGGGGCAGTTGGTACCTGAATGCACACCTGGTGTTAACGGGAATGGATATCTAATCCGTTTAGAAGGTGTTTACCATCCACATAAGAGACTTACCTCCCTGATATATAGTGTGATGACTTTCAGCATGTTCAGTTCTGTACAAGCTTGCTTGCGGTTTTCTCTCCAGTTGTGACCTTTAATGAGGGAATTTCCCTTTTGTGTAGAAGGAATTTGTGGTTTAATTTGCTTGCAGTAGTTCCTCCCAAAACTGCAAGGCTCAAATATTGCAGTGGTTGTGAATTTTCCTTTAATGAATCCATGTTGATTTTCAGTGAGATTATTTTTGTGTTTGCAATGATTCATCAGTCTTCACAGTACTACTTTTTAAATTACTTATAAAAAAGTTGGGACTAGTGATATGAGCGTGTAATTTTTAAAGCGTGTGTTTTGGGTAAAATTTTGAAATCTTTAGGCTGCTTGGAAAATGGTCTTACATTAATTATAGATTTGTAATACTTGTTTTGTAGATTTGTAAGTTTTTGTCAGTTGAGGTCAGTTGGTTGAGGAGGTCATTGTTTATTTGAGAAAAGGTTTTCTCTAAAGTTTGTCGTGCTATGTTGGTAAAAAACTTGTTCAAATATGTTATTTAGATTTTATTGCGGACATTTTCCATCACGATTTTATGTAAAACAAAGTTTCAAGATGATTTGGAATCTGATCCTGTCCTCAGGTGAACTAATATCTAAAACATAACACAATTAACACATAATCCAGACTAAGCCAATATAAAGCTGAAAACATAAAATTTTCAAGCAGTAAAAAACATACAAAAAAAATATTCACTTAACATTACACAGATAAGAAACAAAACACGTCCACTTGTCACGGAGAGTTCCCTATCTTCAGAGAGTTCTCTTCACGCTAAATCCCAGGAGCTAATTATAGACCTGAGAGGAATGTCAATTTTATGGATTATGAGTTAACCATACATGTGTGGAATTTTCGAGTGATGTGGTGTTCCTTGCTTAGCACTGAAATATTGGTTATGCTTTCTAATTTACGTTCAAAACTGTCTGTAGGATCTTTGTTTAATTCTGTGTATTTCCCAGCCTGCAAAGTTTTTCTTTATAAGCTGCAACAAAACAAATTAGCTTTTCCGGATGTATGTGTTGAAAAAGATAGGAATTTGCTTAGTCATTTTGCTAGTCTCACTACAGAAAAACGGATACAGTATAGTGCGTTACTACGATTGTGATTGTTGCAGGGAAGCTGGTCATGTTCCGAGGGGATTCGTTCCAAGCAGTACTATCCGCCTCTCTGTCGTGGGAAACATTTGAACAGTTCTGTCTGTGGCAGCTGGTCACGGCGCACGGCATCCCCATCGACTACGTTCTGCCTATCCTGCCACGCCTAGAGTACAGTGCTCATGCCGAGGCACTCACTGCCATACTGCTCATGCTCAAGCAGGAGAGGTGAGAGAAACAAAGCACTTATTCACACTTAAGATAAGATGAAAGAACTAAATACACATCCAGCTCTTGCCTTAATCCGAAACACGCAACCTTACCTCTTTAAACAACTCTTCTCCTACCTACCTATTTCTTCAATTGGACTTGAATGTACCACTATAAAAAAGATCTGTTGAAATTAACAACTAATAAAAAAACATACTTCAGCATCAAAACATACATCCTCTATACCAGCCGCCAGGGGAGAAGTCCGTTGAAGGCGGGGCCAAGACAGCTGGTGATTTTGAGTCCGCCAATCAGCTTCGCGCAACGTTGCCGAACTCATTTCTAGCTATTTTATCTCCAATTATATGTACATACAATTATATATATATATAAGAACCTAATCTACACTACATGGATGATTATATTACAGTTATAGATTATTATTTATTGTTAGTGATACTATTTTATTCGTAACCCTGTAATAACCGCTAGGCTATTTCTAACACTTGGCGCAGACATTTACATAAATAGCTACAAAAATCTCACTGTATTATAACTTACGGCTATAAAACCATACATTTTTTTAAACTAGATAAAATGGGCTCTCAGTTAATATGAAAATTATATTGTTTTATTTATGTTTGGTAGGAGTAGGCTATAGGTTAAAATCCAGACTACCACAAAAAATACTTATTCTTTCATGTTATGAGGCCTGTAAAATTATTTAGACTTAAGTAATAAAAATCAAAGATTTATATTTGGTTTATAGTTTTAATAAGAAATAAGAATCTATATATTTACCATAGGAAATTGCATCAGAGTGCTCTCTGGGTTGCATATCACCGACATTTTGACAGCCTTCCATCAGGACAACGGCTTCCTTGAATCGATACTCATAAACAAACCGGACATCCGGGGTCGAGTAATCAAACATTGCTCCTCGTCTTCAGGCTTTGAATTACTTGAATGAAACCATTGTTGGGTTCAGTTAAAATACAGGTTATTACATATTTATTTATTTAAATTGACATCAACTAATTAAAAATGTAATAACCATAATTACAAACTCAAATAAGTAATAAATAATAATAAATGTTGGTTAATATAGTATTTAATGACATTATTGACACTTTTTGCTTGAAAACGAGAGGCAGCGTTCAATATGGCAACAGCGCGGTCGCGTCCGTGTCCTATTGGCTAGAGCTCAACGGACTTCTTTCCTGGCGCTTACTGTAGTTCCATACTCACAAAAACAAACCACTTACAACTAAATGTTCTCAAAAATAAACCAAGACTTCCAAGAAAGAACTTCAAACATATATAAGTTAATCTGGACATACTCTTGAAACAATTGCACAGTATTTCTAAGAAAGTTACCAAGAAAGATGACAACAACAAACACTGAAGTAAATAAACAACATGGTTTTGTAAATATGAACTATCTCCTCAATAGGAGATCTCCTCTCTTTTCCTCAATAGGAATGTGAAAACTATCTTAGAATATTACCATAAGTTCTCTATAACATTCTTAATAAGTTATTGAGTCAAAATTGTTCATAAAAACTCAGTAGGAGTGTGGGATGTGACATGCTGTCATTGTGTGTACCATGTACGCTAAACCGTGCTGCAGACATTATTAATTTCTTTATGCATACACCAAACCATGTTAAAAGGTTAAGCACAGATTCCTTAACTAAGGTTTACACTATCACTTTCAGTGAGTTGACCACAATAATAGATATATAACAAAATATCTCGACCCAATGTGATCAGTCACTTTTGAAACAGTTAGTGTTGATTTACAAAGTTTTACTTTAATATTATTTATCACCAAGTGTGATATTGTTTCTTTATTTTTCTTATTTTATATTCTAATACATCAAAATTTTTGGCTTTAATTATAAAAAAAACTGCATATATGAAGAAATTACACGTAAAGTATGATATGTATATGAAAATTAAATAATTTGTGTATCAGCTGATAATCTGTAGCAATAATGTCACAGAGAGGAGAGAAATATAACCAATCATTATCATTGAATTTGTATTTTCTTATAGACAAATAATTGTTTGCATGATTTAAGAGGTGAATCGATCATATGTTAAGTCACAGTATTTCTTTTGGCAGGCCAACGTTAGAGCTAGTGAGGCAAGTATTGTGCCGCGAGGTACGACCACCGACGGACATGTTTGTGGTGTCAGCTCTGCGCAGTTGGTGTCGTGAACATGAGGAGAGGTTGGCAGAACTGGTGGCGGGGCTGTTGACGTCGAGTTGTCCGCATAGTTCACCTAACAAACGCAAACGCGGCAAGACGAGCGGCAACCCTTCCCTGGAGAAGCTACTGAGTCACCTGGACAGGTTGAGGCCAGGGTGTCGGCAGTTGTACAAGCTCGAGGGTATGCAGCGCGCTCTGCAGCTGGCTCAGGTAACTACCAAAGTATTACCTTATTTATTATCTAGTTTGTAAACCTTACTTTCCGTCGACAGTTTGATTCTTTGTAAACGTTCTCTTTTTACGTTCTGTTATACCAACAGAACAATTTCTTATATGAGAAATTAAAATATAATTATAATTTTTTATTTTATAGAATTGATGAAATACAGACGAAAAGGAGATATGTGATAAGACAGTTCAACGGTCAACTGGTAGGGTCGGGTAGTTCGGCTGTAGGTCAATTGGAGTCTATCATTAGCCGGTGCAGCGACCAAATAATTTTATAATGATATCTATGTTAGACCTATATGTGTTGTAGTGTTAAATGTTTAACCCTAGAAGTGGCAAGCTTTTTACTCTTAACTGTAACATACAAATAATTACTAATATCTTCTTGAAATATCAAAGTTTAAACAAAAACAGCATAAAACATGCCCCCCCCATTATAACCACTAATCACAAAAGCAAAACAGGTGTCCACTGCAATCCCAATTAAGCCTACAAATGCCGTCAACTTCCACCCAAGCCGGCCACCGTTAGGTGAGCCCCCCTCTCCGCTTTACCACACATTTGCAAGCCAAATTGGGATTGCTCATGGTCGGGATTCGAACCCTAGCACTTCCGAATGGCTAGAATGTTACGCTCGTCAGCGTGGCACGTTAGCCGGTTCAGCCACTCAGTGCATAGTAGTAGAAAGCGCTTACATGGTTATAGACCTGCCCGGTGGCAGTCTAATGTACTACGAGAGCAGGTTCGGTTGCTTGCCCCCAGAGGGCAACACGGTCACGTAGGCGCTAGTGTCTAACAAGTTCATTAAACTGATGACAGATGCCTCCACCTGCCACTTCTTGAATATGTAAATGCGTCGTGAATTACGACTTAGCCAGTTCTAGGGTTAAATGCTTGATTTTATTGTTTTTATGTGTGTAATATCTGACGAATCAAGATATTCAAGATAAAACCGTTTTTGAACGACTTGATGTTAAAAACATGAGGTTTTGAAATGCGTATGAAAAGACTTATAAAAGAATCAAACTGTCGATGGAGAATAAGGTATGTAATACAGACAATTCACAAAACAGTTCAGGAAGCAATATAAAAATGAATATTTTGCTTATTTATTGTTAAAATACTGAATTCCCATGCTTGATGGTCAGACGATATGTCTACCAAGTCCTTCATGCATAGTAGAGAAGGCTTTCTCTAAGAGATATGGTTGCATGTTTTAGGCAAATACTGTCTGAACAGGATTTTGCATTGCATTCTATAGTTACATCTTTCTGGCTATCCAAATCATCCTTGACTTTTAGTTATCTTTCTAGGGTCACTGGAAGGATGTGGTTTGTTTGAATTTGAAAGATAATGCATAGTTAAAAAAAGTTAAGCGCAGTTCCATTGCTAGAGAGTTGTTAGAACTCTCCACCAAACCTAAAATAACTTGTTGAATCATATGTTTTTGTCGTATGTTTCAACTTAAAACAATAAATACAAGCCAAATTAAATGTAAAGGTTGTGCCCATGCCCCTCATCTATGATAGCAACTGAGGGTGAACAAGTGAACAGTACCTGGTGACCGAGCTTTGCTCGGAGAGAATAAGACATGTATTTTACAAGTTAGTTAGCAAAATTAAAACAAATTTACTGCTCAATGAAAACATGTATGTGGTTTGAATAAAACCGTTTTAATACCCCTTAATTAATATGGCATAAATACTGACCAAATATATAGCCCTCGGGTGGGGATCGATCACGCAACCTTGCATACGTGAGATCTAAGCGCTTAAGCTACGGCGTCAGCCGATTTCGCGTCGTCGTTTAAGAGTTTTTGGCCAACCTCAATTAATTGTTTTAGCTAACCTTATACTGAATTTAAATGTCCATACTGTTTGTTATTATTATCCTGTGATCAACTGATATTGTTAGAAACGGAATGAGGATTGAAAAGCAAAAGATAAATTTAATTTACACCAATTATTTGGTTTGTTACAGTAGCTTCAAGCAATACAACGAATACGTTTTCTATCAAAACACGGAAGATTTTGGAAATACTCTTTCCTGCTTTTATTTCGCACAGTTATGTTACCCTTTTTACAAATTGTTTAGTAACCTGATAATTTTTCATTTATTACATACATAAAATAAATATTTATGAAAAACCTCTATTCACATATTGTTCTTTGCCGTCTTCAATCAAGAACTGTCAAACGTTTATAAACAGCTGTTTTGGTTTGCATTGTTTACATTTGATTCTCCATAAGCGTAATGTTAAATTTTTAGATTTTAAACTTAATATTACAGTAAAACACGAATTTTCCTGGACATTAGACCTATCTAGAACTTATTTTCTACTCGGAAATTAGTTATTTCCAAAATTTAAAGAAATTCCTCGGTGCCGTTTTCGAGATCCGTGTGCAAATATATATATATATATATATATATATATATATATATATATATATACAAACCTTGCTCGTATTATAGTATTGGATAATATCAAGTCACCCAAGTTGACTGAATATGTAGCTTTCAGTATGTATATGTGAGAAAGTTTACAATAATTATATTCATTTCCTATATAAAGTATGGTTTACAAACAAATGTATATTCTGTTAGTATAAAAACAAAATGATAAATTAACCATCCACTGTCTCATTGGATTGTCCGAATACATTAGCAATATATTACAGGTCCAACGTATTCAATTTATTTTTATAGAAAAAGTTATTAGTATTTACAGTTTTAAAAGCGACAAAATTTTAACTCTGTATAATTTTTTTCAGACAACATGTACAGATGCACAGAAGAATCATTTTAGTAATTTATTCGCCCTGGTTGAACTCGATGAGACGGGGAAAAGCAAAGGAAGAGGTCGGAAGCCCAATTTTAGCAAGGGGAAATCTAAGCTTTATAGTTCGGAGGAATCTAGTGAGGTTTGTATAATACCAAAAGTCCTCTTATTTGATTTTAGCACATGCTCCAATGTTGCCAGGTGAAGAGGAAATCCTTTTTGAAATTTCCCGTGCAGTCTGAGAGACGTCCCATAGTAATAAAAGGCTAAAATACTCATAAAGTAATTAAAATGAATATGTAAGAAAATTATTTTGCCTGTATGATATAAAATACACTTTAGCACGTAGTACTAACGACAACAGTATATTGACAGCAGTTAGGCATGTAATTTGTATTTTAATATAATTTTTTTTGTGTTTCAGGAAGAAGTGATAAAAACAAAACCAGCGAAAAAGCGGAAAAAAACTAACCTAGTGAATTCAGATTCAGATTGATACATTTTATTGCTAATCATTAATTTATACCAATCATTACCAAATAGTTGTACATACGATTATCACTCTCCCACATTGGGATATCCCATTATCATATTTATTTTGACTTATGTAACTGTTATGTATCATATGTACTGGTATGGTTTATGTAAATATGAACATATGTTTTGTAATTTTTCTGATTGTTATGATTTTATGCGGCATATACATGTACAGTATACATAAACGTCTTAGCCATAAAATGAGCGATTTTGTAGTCATTTGTACATTTATTTAACACCTAATAAATAATCCTAATTCCCTGATAATCCTATTTACTATTATTTTCAAAACTATATTAAAACTAATTTAATTGTTTGAAAGTAGTTGATGGTGATGAGTAAATACACGTTATTTAAATTTTCAAATATTTTCCATCATGATCAGTAAAGAAAAAATACACTTTGTTTCATTAATCACTTGTGGAAAACAAGTGAAACTTTGTTTTCATGCAATAATAATTAAAAATAGTAATAAAAAATGATAGCAATAATAATTTAAATTACATAAAACTAATTTCCACTATAAGTGTTGGAACTCTTTGAATAATTGATGCTAAAGTTTTAATCTATAATTTTTTTAAACTTTTAATTTAGTTGAAAACCTAGTCATAGCAATACTTGTGAATAAATTAATCAAAGGCACAAAGTTTAACGCTACTGCTTCAAAGGAAACAAAACTTGGTCAAATTAGACGCTTCAAAAGATAGCTAAGACAATTGGATGATTTAAAGTTTTGATCCTTCATTTGCCGACTTAAATTATAAAAAGTTCATTAATGTAAATTAAAAGTTGTCTAACCTAATAGGAAATCACCATGGTTTTACTTAGTAAAAATATTAACCCTAGAAGTGGCAAGCTTTTTACTCTTAACTGTAACATAAAAATAATTACTAATATCTTCTTGAAATATCAAAGTTTAAACAAAAAAAGCTTAAAACATGCCCCCCCCCTTATAACCACTAACCACAAAAGCAAAACAGGTGTTCACTGCAATCCCAATTAAGCCTACAAATGCCGTCAACTTCCACCCAAGCCGGTCACCGTTTATTTAAGGTGGGCCCTCCACTCCGCTATACCGCACATTTGCAAGCCAAATTGGGATTGCTCATGGTCGGGATTCGAACCCTAGCACTTCCGAATGGCTAGAATGTTACGCTCCTGTTTTGCTTTTGTGGTTAGTGGTCATAAGGGGGGGGGGCTCACCTAAGGGTGGCCGGCTTGGGTGGAAGTTGACGGCATTTGTAGGCTTGATTGGGATTGTAGTGGACATCTGTTTTGCTTTTGTGATTAGTGGTTATAATGGGGGGGGGCATGTTTTATGCTTTTTTTGTTTAAACTTTGATATTTCAAGAAGATATTAGTAATTGTTTTTGTTACAGTTAAAAGTAAAAACTTGCCACTTCTAGGGTTAAATTATATTGTTCACATAATTTGTTGTTCCAAACAAAATTACATCAATATAGAGTAACATGAACTTAATGAAAACATACTTTTAATTTAATGAAAACATGAACTTAATAAATCTATAAGTGTTTTTTGTTTTTCTGCTAAGGTATTCAGTTCTATTTAAAGATCTTTGTCATCATGAAAAGAGTCGTTCAATAAATGCTTCTAATTTATTTTACCACTTTTTAATGGCAATAAGTTGATTGCTATAACGCTGTTATATGATGAGGCGATTTTGAAATATTTGCTGACATATTATATTTTTTTGTTCAGCTAAAAAAGGTTCATCATACATCCAATTTGTTTTATGTCTTCTAAACTGACATCTTTATATTTGAAATAGCTATTTGTGTAACTAGAGCGCAAAGTCATTTCGCACGAGAGGTTCATATGGCAACACAAAGCTGAGCGCATGACAGTTTGCGCTCGTAATACACTTAAGATTTTACCAACAATAATAAAGTCATTGAGGTTATGTTTGATTTTCCCGCTGGGATAAATGTAAACATAACTTTTAGGTTTCCGGTAACCTCAGTTTCATTGCGCAAAACTGGAAGTTAGTGTTGTAGGAACGGCGTCCGCCTAATTAGCTACCTGAGCGCTTAGCATGTTATTTGTTAGTTTCATATAGATTTAGAGCGTTCCGCACATTTGATTGGCCGGTTACTTTGCCGCACTAGTTTGGTGATGAGATCATATCCACCCTAGTGCAGGAATGTACTACTTATTCGTTCTGCCAACAGTGTGAAATTTGTCTGTTATTGTGCAGTTCTAGAAAAATATATTTTTTCACTCTCGCCATGAATATCTTCAAAACCATTATGAATGTCAAATAACAGTAAATGTACAAAATAATGGCTATTTAATCCTTAACAAAAACAATTGAAATAGATTTTTCAATAATAAAAAAAATGCTTTGATGACAGTTGTGACACAGCGCTCCCAGCACTGATGCAGTGTAGTGGTAGCTTTGGAGTAGCTGTAGCCAGGATGGAAGAGAAAAAAACATTATGATGTTTTGAATACTATATTACGTACCAAATAAACTATCGAACCATGTACAATTTCGTTAATATTCACCGAGCCGGTAGTTGAGCACTAAATAAATGAGTTGTCCTTAACAGCTTTATCACTCTACAATTGCGTAATAGGGTATTAGTATTAAGGGTAGTCAAGGGACTGTTATAAGGAAAAACAACAAAACCAATTATCCTTACTTCCTCTTATTCTATATTGATTTTGATGAAAAGTAGTTTGCATCTTAAGTTCACATTATCATATTCATATTATCCAATAATGTCGCCCATCAAACTTGTTGCTGCAACCTTTCAAAGAACATTTTGAGGTTATGCTTTAACTTAATATAATCCAACCAAATAAAACTATAAAAACTAATTAAAAGTTTAAGTAGTTAAACTTTTACTCAAACTAACTGTCTAAAAGAGAAATACTTAAGTAGAATATCTTAAGAGTTTATCCAATGGGAATTTAATTAATTGAATCTACCTTTTTAGAGAAGAACACTAATTTACTGTATTCAAAAATATGAGTACATACTGGATTTTTTTGTATTTTTTTTAATACATGGTGAAAATACATACAAAATTTGTAATAATTCACTATTAGAGACTTTGAGGAAAATATAATTTTCATTCAATTAAAATCTTACCAAATGAATTAAAAGAAATAGGGTTGTTTCACTTTTATTATTATACCATTTATTTATCTTAGGAAAATAACAGTCAGACACAAAGCCCTAAGGGCAAGAGAAGTTAGCTTGTTAAAAGTTACAATAATTTAATGACGGAGATGAGAAGGGAGCCTTTGCAGTGGCGGGATTACTTGCCACTGTCATAAGGTTATTACATTTTTAAGTCTAAAAGAATAGAATAACTAATGACCAAATCTTTCCCTTTGTGTGATTTGGAAAATATTTTGAGTAGAAGTTTACTCATCACTATCAACAGTGGTGTATCCAGGATTTTTCTCTGGAGTGGACCAACTTATAAAAGACATGGACAACTGAGCATGTCTGGCAGGGGGGGGAGTTAAAGTTAAATTCAATTTTTACGTGTAGTAACACATTTAATTTATGCTTCATGCTAAGCACTCTTTCACTCAATAATATTATAAGCAATAATATACTCAGAAATACCGACTTCATAAATATATCAAATATTTTAAATTTATTAATTGTTGTTTCTTCATTTGTATTCTTTTAAATGCTACTACAAATTATTACACCATTCATTAATGTAATAGATTTCAATTAAATTTAAAACTTTGAATTTATTTTTCAAAACTTTAACAAAAGCTTTTTGCATTTCAGTCTTTGGGGATGCTTAACATATGTAGCTTAACTGTTTATTGGATTTATTTATTTTAACAGTTGAAAACGAGAAATACAAAAAATTCATACAACACACAAAATATTTTTTAAACTTAAGCCCAATCCTGATAGATAGTTTTGTGATTTTGTCTGAGACTTTCAAGTTTACATAAATGGATGCCTTAAAAAAATTATATCTAGGATGAGGATGCTTCCAGATTTTTATCAGTTTCAAGCAAATATATTGCCAAGCATAATCCACTCGCCACGACACTGCACAATGAAAACCGCTTCAGGTGGTGCGAGAAAAAAATCTACTGTATCTTAAAAAACCCAAATTTTAACGTTTATTTGTTGATTGTATCATAAATAAATATGCTTTGGAAAATTACTTATGCTTTTGAGCTGACATTTTTGGAATGTGGATAAATAACAAAAAAATAGAAAAAAAACTGTGCACACAGAAAATTAAAAACCATTATTATTATTATTAAATATTAATTAATTTATTATTATTTAAAGCCACATTTTTGATCCGATAATCCTATAAAATATTTATATTTGGAGGTATAACAATGTTTTAAAATGTACAAAAATCAGAATTAATTGTTATCTTAAACAGGTCACTCAAGAAGCTTGCATGAAAAAATCACATATGCTTAACGAATAAGCGACACTAGCGCCGACCTAGCGGATTTAAGTTGTCCCTAACGCCGATCGCATCCCCTTAGTCAACAATGGATTAATGCAATCAACAATACTCAAATCAAATCATAATTTAATATTTCAATAGACATACAATAAATTACATTCGTTACAATATAATATTGGAAAAATCCCACAAAAGAAAACTTGTGTGTGGGGCAGAGTTCTACATGCCGCACGAGGGCAAACAAAATAAACAATTAGAAATGTTGAATTGAAGTAAATGAATCTTTTCATTTTAGTTCATTTCTATTTGTACATTATCGCTCGAGCTAAATAGTTACCGCGTGACGCCTAGTGGAGCGTGATAATTTAGCGAATGTGATAAAGATTGTCACGCGAATTACATCATTTTTTGGATGCATGTTCAGAAAATAAAATTTGGATTTTGAGAGAGTAAATTCTCTCATCCATTACAGAATAGCTGAAACAGCTGGTTTGTATATTGCCAGTTTTACCAACATAATTGAAATTTACACCAATTCATGAATTCTTCGTGCCTTTTTCATATAGACATTTAGATTTTTTGGTAACATGTCTAATAACACTTCTTTTGCAATTTCACTCAAATCAGGTGGTGTCAGCTCAATTTCCACGACACTAGTTCCATATTACGTTTGCTTTAATAGACTGCTATGCAGTTACGAGTCTCATTATTCAATTGAAATTGGTATTCCTGAATGAACAGTATGACCAACTTAAATGTATTATAAATTACGCCATAGGCTATTAAAATGCGTAGTGTTTTATATTTTTCGTTCTTTTGGGTTGGAAACACTGGAGTACGAAAAATAAATTACTTTAATAGCCGTCTAAAAAGTAAATGACTTTTTAAAAAGGCATTTAGTTTTCGCTCGCTCACCTATAAACAGCTGTTTTGACTACAGTTGTAGGAAAAATTGTTTACAATAATTGCAGGGATCTACTTTTGTTTTTTTGTATTCATAATTTTACTTTAAGATTTGCCCAAAGGTAATTAGGTAGGCTTATTTTATTCATACTTTAAAATTCGCCGTTCCTGAAAATTCTTTTGACGCCCCTAAAAATCTTCCACCCTGGGGCCGAGTCTGCATCTATCCCTACTCCAAACACCATCCTTACCTCTCTTTTTCCTTCTCCCTTTCTTTCTCCTCTTTTCCATTTTTCATCTCCTCTGGGGGGGGGGTCCGGTCCCCTTCGCCCCCCGTAAATACGCCTCTGATTATCATGTAGCTAGTATTGGCTAAACAGATTTAACTAACTTAGGGCTGCTTTTTTCAAATCTAGTTTAACTTAAACTAAAGCTTAGAGAAATATTTAACAAAATAGAGGTTATTCTCTAAACCTGAGTTGTCCCATAATTTATGCCATTTAGCGTGTTATTGATGTTTTCGTGTTGATGGACGATTAACTCTTAGGCTGTTAAATATCTCTTCTACAGAAGTCTAAGTTAAACTAGATGTGATAAAAGCGGCTCTATGTGGCATTACTAATGGGACAACTCAGGCCCAGAATAAAATTAATGAAATCAAGCCCTTCACAGTAAATTCAATTAAAGCACTGAAAAGAAAAATGTCGGTTAAAAATTTAGTGGCGACGCTTTTTAGAGTCTGCAGCAGGCCTACCTCCGCTATTTTTGATTTTTACTTTTGTAAGATCAATGTTAAAAACTCTGGAACATGCCTTGTTTCCATACCAAGAACGAATTTAAAATAAAGACGTAATGTATTAATTTGAAATAAGAACTTGTTCAACTTAAAGATATTAATACTGATCTATAAGATCAAAACGATGGTGAAACCTTTTGCAATGTGTCAATAGTATTTTTAACAGTTTTTTTATCATATAGTTTTTTAAGTTGTAGTTTTTCATGTATCGACTTAGTAAATGAGAAGGTCAAATTTCTAATTTGATAGAACACTAGATACTATAATACTCTTTGAAATGTGAATAAGTACAAGGTTTTCTGGTAAACAACGTTACGATTGTTTGAATTTGATATTGTTCTTATGTGAAGTGAGTGAAAAGATGCAGGTACTCTTAATAAGAGAAAGCAAAATATTACGATAAATATATATTTATCATTTTGCAAAATGTGCAAAATAAATATAATGATACGGATAAAATACCTAAAATACCTAGTTCTTTGATTTATGTCCCTATTTTGAAGGAATAGATAAACCCACACCACATTTGCGTGTGGTTACATTTAATCCTGTCAGAAATGAATTAAAACTCAAGAGCCAAAGCAAATGGTACGTCATGTATTTGATGCAGTTTGGGATGACTATGTTGGAATGCTGCAGTAGGGATGCTGCAACAAAGCCATCATGTACCGTAACATTCTGTTCCTCAGTCACACTGCTATTCCAAGCTCTGCTGGAATTTTCAACAGTTTTTGAATATACATGTTTTTATTACAACAAACAAACCTGTATTTTTATATCCATAAGGATTGAGTGGGAAAGCACCCATTTGACCAATTCAAAATTTGGAATGCCTTTATTGAATTCATTTTGTAGCCATTTTTACAGAAAAATTTTTGTATTTAACCCCTGTGCATTTAACATATTCCAAATTTGGAATGCCCGTATTGAATGACACTCATTTTGGTCACACAAAAAATGTTTGTATAAACTTCCCTGTGCGAAATAGGTTAGATCATCTAAACGGAATGTTTTCAGTAATTTAAACAGCTGTTTAAAAAGTTTCAGCGTGTGTGTGCGTGCGTGTGTGCGTGCATATGCATGTGTGCATGTAAGTGCGAGTTTTCCCCTTCTTTGCTTCTTTGTCAGTCTGTCATTCTCATGTAACCCCGTTTCTTAAATAAAAACATTCATTTTGTTTCCATAGTGCTATATATTCATTAACAATGTTATTTTTTCTTCTTTATTGAGATAAAAACAATAGTCGTTAAAATTTTTATATTATGTATTTATGTGCGTTGTGAACACGATAACTCTGTAAAAATCCGATTGAGACCATGTAGAGACGTGTATTCCTACAAAGATGCATTCGTAAACCAGACATATCGCCGTCATGGGAAAACATTTTTTTGTACAAAAGTTTTTGCGGTTTTCACATGTAATTTTTAAAACCTTATTTTATATTTCACCATTGGAATCACTTGAAACTACACAATTAAGTTCTAAGTTTTCTCTATCTCTAAGGTTACCGAGCTAAAAAAATATAAACCCTGTTGTATTGTGAGCTCCAATTAATCTTATGAATGAATATTTATTCCACAAAAATATTTTTGATTTAAACTATATCTTCTAATTTGACATCACAATTTTTTCATAAAAACTGTTTAGTGTTTATACAGCTAACCTGCACACTCTTTCCCATGAATCTTATAGAGAATAACAAACAATGTCATGTTTAACAGATTTTAAAACTTGTCATATATATTATTATTATTATGTTTGATTAAATTCTGAGTAACATTTTTACTATTTATTATTTGTTTTTGTTACTTAGTTTTTAACCTCGCATACTTTATTCCACGAACGCAAATTCCATCTTCAATGTTTTATTTCCTCTTTATTTATAACAATGGGCGTCTCCATCTCAGGAGCTGACAACCTTCCTGTGGCCACGATCCAACCAAGTGCTCAAGTCTCGGGTGAGGCGATACGTCCAATAAATACCCCACCATGTCACTATCCCACCAATCCTGCCAGGCTTGTACGGATACTCGTAGAGATCGCTGTTTCAAAGAATGGAGAATCCCTTACCAGTAGGCCTACCCCAGAGTGGTAAACGAATTTTTCGATATAATAAGACCCAGAACTTTTGTTGACAATCAATGGCATCATACTTAATTTAAACTCCCTTTGTGTCCTTTAATTATTCTACTAATTAAGGGGGCATTGAGCCTATGAAATATGTCATGTTTTATTATGTGCGGATCCGTCAAAAAGCCTAAATTGATGATAATCCCACGGCAAAATTACTGAATGTAAATATTCACACACACCACAGCCCACTTAATTGATTTCACTGGTTTGTTCATTATATATTGAACTGTCCACCACTAGATGACCGACCACTTTTGATTCACTGGTCGTGATTTAGATTGTTTTAAACTAAATAATCGGTCCTTTTTAAAGTTCCTTATACAAAATTGTATCTTAAAACTATTTCTTTCATCAATAATAATACACTATTGATTTCTGATCCCCTTAACAAAAACAAATTGCGGATCACTATTTAATATATTTTATTTGACTTTTCCAACACGTCTGAGTTTTAACTACACAACGTTTCTGGAGGTGGAGAAACTCCTCCCGGTTTCAAGTGATTACCTAATAATTTACATTACAAATTGAAAGTTTAAGTTACAGGTATTATTTATATCATGTCGTCAAAAAAACATATTGATAACGCAACAAATAACCACAACACTTCGCCTCCGAGCTAGCGGGGCGACACAAGATGTCGTCCTCTCAGAACGAGAGTTGGAGCACTCCGATATTGAATAATTAATAACCAACCATAATAACGCTTATGAATTTCAAATTTCTGTGGATCATTCTTCCGGATTTCTTATTTCAAACTAATTTGTGACTATTTTTGGAGATTCTGAAGATACTGTAGCATTTCTAATAATTAGAATTGTAAATTCCCAAGGAAGTGTTAGTTTCTTTTTTAAATAAATAGTGAATTCCTTTTTTTATCTTCTTTAATTAAATCATACCATGAGCCCTAAAACAATTCAATCTTAATTAGTTATACTTATAGATATATACAAAATGAAATGGCAAAAGAGAGACCAAGACTATAAAAAAAGTTGAATAATTTAAAGAATGGAAAATACTAATTTAGATTCTTACCCAAATAAATGTGGGGTAACAGATATAATAAAATTAGTTACTTCTTTTCACCTTAAGCACTTCGACTCAAATGAGGCTGCTGTGTCTCGACAAGAGACCAGAACAAGGATCTAGTAGCTCCCTGATTGGTCAATCGTTCACCATCTAACATCTACAGGAAATAACACTACAACCTCTGTTCTTGCTCAATCTTGGTAGACAGAATCCTACTACCATATGACAAATTAATTAAAAGAATAATTGGCTAACTTTACTGTTTGTAAAACTCCTTTTTAGATACCTACTTCAAATAAAATATTAAAAATAAACTAAATGAATCCATTAACTTTTCCTCTATTTAACACTGTATTCTACAAACAATAATTTAATTTCTTTAACATAAAATAAAAAAATTATAAAACTATAATATGCTACAATACTATTATAATAAAGTTTAGTTCTTTCATACTAAGTAATTTGATAAAATTCTCATAAAATTAATTAAAATATTATCACCAATAACGAACTTATCATTAATTTGAAGTGACGCAGGTGTAGTCCTTGGATATGTGAACTGAAGTGATAGTAAATAAATATCTACGAATAAATCATGCAGGCTAAGTTATCGGGAGTCAATGCATCCCAGTCTCAAATTACTCAAGCGTCCCAGGATTGTTTTCAATTCCTCACGTTCCTTCTGAGCCATTTACTCCGATTCCCATTAACTTTGAGTGTTATTGCTTTAAAGTAAAACCTTTTATGTAAGAAAAATATCATTGCATTTGTCTTACAGTCATTTCTTATTTCAATCACTAAAAGATTCAAACTCCTGAATAATTACTATAATGTGGTTTTTATCACTAGAATTCCTTCTCCAAAAACTAATTGTACTACAAATAATTTGAAAGAAACTTTAAGTTCAATAGTGAGCTTAATTGAGTTCAAGGTTCAATAACAATGCATGCCAATATCAAAACAACGAGACGCCATTAAATTGATACATGCTAATAATTGATCACTTCGATTGGTATGCAAACGAGAAAATAAATTGGTTTTATTGGAATGAACTCTTAACACAATTGACAACCAAATGTGCAAACTAATTTGTGAATCTATCAGTTTCATTGGTTACATTGGTCATACTTCTATGTGAAGTTATCAGCGCATTCGAAACTTACACTGTCCTCCTACCAGAGGTGGATTTGTCTTTTTCGCCCCTACGCGCTATTGTGACTGCCGCCTCTTTGAAAAATTACTTCCCCCTGAAACCTGTTTTAAACGTATTAGCAATGCACAATAAACAGGATTAAAGAGAGCCAAATATGTAGAGTAAATTAATTATAAAATTAAGACGAAACCGGACACCGTAAAGTATACATAAGACAATTTAGAAACAGAGTTCATATTGCATTTATTGTTTTAAAGGCACTTATTGTCAAACCATTGCTAAATCAAGTGGATTTTATCTTCTCATGGGTTTAGTGTAAGTTTGTGTCCTGTAATCCAGCTACTGTACTTGGAGGTCACAAATTAATTATATATATCAATAATTATGATAATTATGAGTGGTGGTCGGTGGATGTGTTATTCTCTGGTGTGGATTAACGTCCGTACTATTTAATAATAATAATGTTCATCCTCAAAGACCCTCCAATTAGACTAGTTCGTAATTCAGAGGCAAAAGTGGTTCGGATTCCACGTTAAACTGTAGGTTAAACAGCTGTCATCGGCTGTTGAGGCATTATTTAACACTGTCTAAGGAGCTTGCCAACCTTAGTCAGTAAAAAGACTACAAGATCACGCCACATTCGTCTTTCACTCATTTCTCATTCATACTTGGCTTAAAATACCTACCTGGATAAGTCATAATTACAAAAGGAAATAGTAATAAACCTTTCTCTAACAATAATATACAAGATCTAACACAGGAGACGGGGTTCCCTCCAGTGGTAAGTAGAGAATTTTAAACCACAGCAATGTATGTCAATTGCACATCATTGAAAAAATCGGTAAAATTAAGTTAAGCATTGGGGTTTGGATTTCATAATATAGTATTTAATATTTAATTACTGTTAATTATTTGGTGTATATTTGAATCAAGATAATTCAGAAAGAAGAGGATTTTATTTTAACTTAACCAATAAACATTACAATATCCAAGAAGAATATGTTTAGTGCAACCACAACATTCAAACTTGTTTTAACAATTCAAACCAGCTGACAGGTGACCCTTGCCGTAAAACGGCTCTTCTATTCCTCCTGCAATAGACAACTTGAATTTTGAACGGATTTAGTCCGGATAATATGATGCAATCATAATATCCAGACCTTGACATATGGACCGACGACCGAGATGTACAATTTTCTCCACAATGGAAAATGCAGAAAAGTATTTCCTGCGGTACAAAACGTGTTTTTGTCGGTCCAAGTTGTGGTGATATCGCCTATTCTCACCTCGAGACGTCTTCGGATTCCTCTACCACCACCACGAGGGCGTGGACCCTTACCATCGGACAACTTCACTTCGCTTCGCTTACACTCTTCGGTACAAGGTATTGTTCCACATTATGGTCATCTTAGATTGTCGGATCTCATAACGCTCGAAATAATCAAAAATCCTAAACCAATTACTTGTTCATTATTTCAACTTGGAGTTTATATAATCTCACACTCAGCTAGAACAGTGTGATAACGTATCACCAAGTGACCACACAACTAATTATCCGAGTTGCGAGCTTGACAACCTCTAGCTTCATGTTACAAGTTGTACTACTAACTATTTCTAGATTTCTAGACTGGGATGGTGGCGTCATCCTGTAATCCAGCTACTTGGAGGTCACGAATTGTGGATAGTTATGAGTGATGGTCGGTGGGTGTAGTGTTCTCTTGTGTGGATTAACGTCCGCACTATTGAGAACTACTTTAATCCGCAAAGGTCATCCTCATAATTAGACCAATTTGTAATTCAGAGGTCGTGGTTCGGATTCCACGTTAAACTATAGGTCCCTTAGTTGCCATCGGCTGTTGGGCTATTAATTAACAGTCCTGTTTAAGGAACATGTCAGCTTTAGTCAGTAACAAGACTACAAGATCGTGCCACAATCATCTTACAATCAACTCTCATTCATACTTGGCTTATAATACCTACCTTGTGGTATGGTCGCCATTTCAATAATCTAATCTATTACTACTTTTAATATTCATGTTCTTACTATTTGACCACACCTCCTATTCTTGAAGATACTCGAACAGTAAGAAGCTTTATATACTTATACGCTGTATTTTTAAATAAACGAGGTGGCACGCAGCACGCTGGCGTGAGTAGAGCGAATTTCACAAACTTAGATTCTCCCTGTCATAGTAATGGAACAGTACTGAGAACGTAGGTGTGTTGTATTAAGGGTTATTCTATATGATAGATTAGATTATTGAAATGGCAACCTACCCAGTTAGGTATTTTAAGCCAAGTATGAATATGAAATGACTGTAGGATGATTGTGGCGCGATCTTGTTGTCTTGTTACTGACTAAGGCTGACATGTTCCTTAGACAGGACTGTTAATTAATAGCCCAATAGCCTATGGCAACTGAGGGACCTACAGTTTACTTGGAATCCGAACCACGATCTCAACTACGAATCGGTCTAATTATGAGGATGGTCTTTGTGGATTAACGTAGTATTCAATAGTGCGGACGTTAATCCACACAAGAGAACACTACATCCAACGACCATCCTTACAACTATGGTAATGTGCTTATATTACCAGTTCATCTATTCTCTGTAAGAATTACAATGAATACGTTGGTTTTCCGCCATAAGAAACATTAAATCAGGGGTTTTTATGGATGTATTGATAAAAATTAATACTCGTATATTAATTCCATATTATTTGCGTTAACCTCTTAAAAAATTGTTTTAGGTGATTAAATTTAAAATCTTAAAAATCTTGCTAAAAATGTAGCTTCGCTAAAACCTGACTCATCCGTTAGTAAGCTGCCTTTATGCAATTATGGATGTCACAACTCATCGCACTAACCTCGCTGATATTTACCTTACAATAACCACCAGTTCTGGTCACTATCTGATATACGAATATGAATATTATATAATATATTGCGTGTTACGTGAAGTGAAAAGGTTAAAGAGCGATGATTGGAGTGATGACGTCCTGTCAGATGTTTCCTGGCGATGGCTGTGGAGCGTTGTCTCTCTCAGATCACCAACCGGACATGTGAAACAGCTGATTCATCACCAATCATCACAATAATTCTTCATACATAAATAATTTATATTCTATTCAAACAGCGTCATTGTTGTGTGTGATGATAACCGTTGAGTAATCGTATTTCGTAGCGACTTTCCTTGTAAGGTAAGACGCTATTACAACGGTGTCTATTGAACATGATGTTTTTTTAGTTTCACAGATGTTAATGTCAACATCCTCTGTTAAAATTGGTACATACAATGTCTGAAGGCACGATAAATCTGTTGAAACGGTGAAATTTTCATGACATTTGGTAAAAAGCGTAAAAACAGAATTCTTAAACAAGTTCAAAATTCAGATACATTGCTTTAGATTACCTAGCTTAAGTAATCCTTTTAAAACAAGTGTTACTGTAATCCATCTGTTTTGGCACTTTTATAATTTTCCCTGTTAGGACCACACAAGAAGAGGGAATCAGTTTTTGAAAATATATCTGTCTTGCATGTATTATTCTATTGTTTAAATTATATTTAAATCTTGATTTTAACCCTTTGAGTAATCGAAAACATACAAAAATTATACTACTCTGATAATGTTGGTTACATATAATATTTATTTATAATCAGGAAGAGTGGAGGATTACAATTAATGCTCATTCTATTTAACTGTTGTAGCTTCAAAAAATTGCAAAAGTGAGAGCGCCTACCTTGAATGTTTTCCATGAGTCAAAAAGTCTGGTAGTGGTCTGGCGTTTAAAACAGATCAATACTTTAAATTTACTTTAGCTTTATGTAGTTTGACGATTAGTAACGCATGCAGTCTGTATGGCAATATACAGCAATATACTAATATGGCAATATGACAATCAATTTAGCAATATAGCATTATATACCCAATACAGCAATATGACAATATACTCACCCAGTGGTCGCATACTCCCACAGAACAGATTATAAAGCAATTTAAATAGGAGATAGAAACATTTTGCCCATTTATTTGTACATATTTTCTTGAAGAAATATTATAGAATTAATCATACTGTAAATAAAACTATTACATGTGAGGCTTTATTCTCTTCGAAATTACATAGTCGTTCACATGTGGTACGTAAATTTCCTACTTTTCCTTAGTACTGAAAGTATTTACCAAGTGGTTTTAATCATTTTTTATAGTAAAAGTTATTTCTTATAACAGTTACATGCTAATAAAGCTTCTTATAGGGATAGGATATTTATAAAGCTATATACCTTAATGATAAAACAAAGAGGAAAGAGTGTATAAATCTCAAGTGGCGTAATTGCACATTGTATAGGAACATAGAGTAAAAAAACATTTACATAGAAGTAATACAGACCATTAATGACAAATTAATACTCATTTAAAAAGCATATATTAATTTTAGTTTCAGGAAAAAAAGTTTCAGAATAATAAATATTATTGTACCCATAAATGATTTACCAAAAACTAATTTAAATATTTTAGTTGTTAAAGTGGGCTGGGTACACAACGAAACACACACTAAGGGCCAATGTGAGTTTTAATTTCTTTGTCAATTATTCCCATTCGAGTGCTTTATCAATTTATCAGTTTTTCGAAAAAAATAGATTACAAATTTATTTATTCATCATAATGGGAAAACCCAATTACTTTTCATACACAAATAATATTATGAAATATAACAGCAAGGTGACGTCAAAAAAATTACAACTACTATATAAATATAGTAGTAAACGATATACAATAAAAGAAATAGTAAACAATACTAAGATAAATATATGACAAATTAGGATTTATTTTACAAAAAATGTTCCATAAAACAAACAAAAAACAATTCATAGGAAACGAGTAAACAATGTTCTACTGTACCTACTTTAGAACTTACCAAACAAAACTTATTTATCGAACTTACTTATTTACTTAATTTAGTACTCACATTTACTTACTAGCCGAAAACCCAGAATGTCAGTATGGCGATTCAGCGAATGACGATGCACGGCACACCATATTCTTTTGTAGGAGATGGGAAGCAGAACGTTCTAATCTAGAGGCAGCCATAGGCCAAATATCACCGGACGGTATCGTAAACCGTATGTTATCAAGCCCTACATCGTGGAATTATGTCGCTGAATTCTGCAAGAGGGTGCTCAGACAAAAGAGAGAAGAACAGCTATAGTGTACCGTTTAGCTAAATAAGGAGGGAATACGAGGACGTATTGCCCTTTGGGCGCATAAAGGCACCCTCTTGAAGTAGTGCAGAAAAGCCCGAGAGGGAATTCCATGCCTGGACCGATAATAATAATTACATGTATTTTGCAGTAGTGTCTGTATATTGTAAAATAAAGTAATTATTAAAAATTAAAAAACTCACATTTACTTTAAAATTAGTACTATATATATACTTAGTAATGAGTTTACTTAGTAAATAAAATTCTTAGAAATGAGCCTGAAACACACGATCATGAAATATGCCAAAATATACAATCCGATATAAATAAATTATCTGATAAAATATGCATGTTTAACTAACTCGTGAATTATTATTTTTAATTAAAGATGTTGAAAGCTAGATAAAAAGGTAAATTATTGTATTCATACTGTAAACAAACCACTCAGAAATATGTATTTAATTAATTATACATGTTTAATGGTTGGTGAAATTAAGAATTAAGTTGACCGTATTTAAAATTTTTGTGGTGGAAAGAAAGATTAAAACTTGGATTGTCTCAGTCCTGTCTTTGCTGTCTTGACGTGTTTAATTTGCCTACGAGTTTAACTCCTTTGACGGATTAGTGATCAACTTTACTTCATAATTAGTTTTCTGCTAGAATTTCCCTCATTACATGTTCATAAGGCAAATCATTACATAGATTTTAAATATATATATTTCCGACTCCATTTAATTCATCCTCACTATATACAGGTGTGAATTTTAGTATATACATAAAAATATACTTTATTAATTTGTTTAAATATATATTTCCAAGATTTGCTATCTCTACCAGAAGGTATTATACACTCTTTTTTGTGTTATATATTTCAGGTAACAATAGATAAACAATCATTCCGAAAAAAGTGAAAACATTTGAATATTTTTTAAAATTTATGACTAAAGTATATAAATGTTATGTTTTGGAATCAAAATTTATGAATATGAAAATAAATAGATTATTCAGTTTGAAATATTTGCTATAAAAATTACAAGAGAAAATTAATTATTATAAATGATAGTTAAAAATAAGTCTATGATATTGGAATAGTGGAAGATGTTTGCAGAAAATATTCTAAATAGAAAAAAATATTTGAATTATTTGTGGATTGAAAAATGAAGCTATTTGAAATGGTACTATTACTAATTAATTGTGGGCAAATGAAAAAGTGTGGGTATTTATTGCAACCTATTTGTAAGGACGCCTATTCTTATATGATGTGTATTTACGTAGTGAGTGGAATGTGTATGGGTTATGTAGTGTGTACAGTTATGTGTATAGGTTTGTGTGACTAATGGTAAGGCAAATTCTGTACTTGATGGAAGTACGTGTAATGTAGTGTGTGTGGACATGGATTATTGATATGGAACTATGGTTTACGTGAAAGGTACTATAGTGAATGCCAAGTGTAAAGTGATCGCCATCCTCGCCAGCGTTAAAAATTGCTTTTAAAATGGCGTAAAAATTGGATATATTCAAGCCGAAGCTCCTACAACCAGAAGAGAGCAACACCTACAGCCTAAAAGACGTGACGACCACAACACAGCTGACTGGATCTTCTGTCGACCGAATCGGTTCCTCACTATATAAAGTGGCGCTATCCAACACAAAACTGAGAAAAAAGCACCATAGAAACATTCAAGTTTGCCCCATTAAACGCTTCCCAAAAAAAGGAAAAAAACCTCAGTCGTGCGAGATTACATTTTTAACTACGTTTGATTATTTTGCTACATCAGCAAAACTATAGTTTTCTGTCGTAAATCTACTGAAAATGGTTGGGTATAACTAATTATTTCATCACATAAAAGGCCATACAAGACGAAGTTGAGTAATAGCCTATATTAAAAATTTTAAAACACTTTTACAGAACCATAAATGGAATAATGTAATAAGGGGTTTTCAAAAATGGTATTAAGATAGGTTTGTACTAAGTGAGATTTCCCCACTTCTAAATAAAAAGGAATATGCATAAATACTGAAAAACGGGCAAGACTTTATAAATTGACACAAAATAACATTAACAAATAGTTATAATTAACCATGAATTAATCGAGTAACAGGTAATGCTAAACTGAACGTTTATTACATTTGAATCAGTTTTAATAAGTTTAGTTTGTTGGATTATAAAAAAAGTATTTCGTTTGATTATTTTTGCTTCAAGTTGACAGCAAGGCACTTTACCATCCCCGTGTCCCCGAAGTTACAGGGGCGAAACTTTGTCATAGCCCAAGATTTGTGCCCCACGAGGCCAGGTTCCCTTCAATTTATTACTTTTGTTTCGTCATATATTTTGTACACTGCCTCAAGTCCCTGTCATTGTAGACGCGTTAGAAATGATATGAAATGAATTAGTTTACTTCGTGCCACAAATATCAATCGACATTGTTAATTGTTTAATACAACTATCAATGCAAGTTAATTATTTATCTTGCTATAAATAATATACTGATTAATTTACCAACAAAATAAGTGGTATGGGTTAATGGGGTAGTTTTGCAAATTATGCAAATCTAATTTGCAAACAATAGTTCGGTTTGGGAAACTTAACGTGTAACCAAATTCGGTAGAGACGTTTATTACTACTTCATTCAAACGAGTTCGTAATCCAGACACACTGGCCAATCCGAACGAGTAGTTTGGGTGAGATTTTTTACCCCAAATTGTTTTTTTGCGTTTTTTATATTTTATTTAAAAAGATTTTTAATCGTATCCTTTACCATTATAATCAGCTAAAAAACTACACAATTTAGTATGTTAGTAGTTATGTAGTTTTGCTCCAACGGTTACCAGATACTAAAAGTCATATTACATATTAGGAAACCCCTATTGAACCTGCCACGTTTGGGATTATTTAACCAGGCATAGAAACAAAATTGCTTATCCAGCTCATAATCTAAATTTTTGGCAAAACACGTCATACAATGGAATTAAATATTATAATTATCTGACACCTAAGATGGGGCGGGGTTCATCCTCCGTTCTCGAGCCGCTGGCTGTACCGCAAAGGCGTCTTACAATAAAAATACCTATAAGATATCCAACTGATCAAATTTTTTTAATTTCCCGTTTTAAAAATTATACAACTTTTCGTTAAATCTTTACTTCTCTTCATTAAAAATAAAAACTGCAATTTTTTACAAACATCAAACATGATTATCAAACTTGAAATAGATTCAATTTTCAGTGTGACAAAAACTTCCCCATTTTACATTTCACATTTTCTATATCGTAACTTGCCCACTGAAGTAATTAATTAGTGCTGATGAGGGCAGCATCTCGATGTTCAAGAGGCGAGGAGATGATTGGCTTCAGCAGTTGTGCCAGACTGCTACAGAGGAACTCATTCGTTCACCATACGCTTAAGATGGACGCAGATGTTCATAATTTTTTCATTATTATTCTCGTTTGATTTTTGTATGTATTTATACATTTTCTTCAGATTTGTTACTTAAGAAACATTATCAAAACTGGTTTTGATTATTTATTTCCTCTTATTTAAAATGTATTTTTATTTTGTTTTTAGTTTAACTTCAATAGAGAATATTTTAGTTAGAATTTTTAGGGATTTGTCACAGGACTCACAGTGTATGCGGAAGAAAATTCCATTTGTTAATGTATAAATTATGTATAAATGTATTTTTTTTTATAAATATGTTTTTGATTTTGAAATCAAACAAGCCGTACAAAGGATGGGTATATTGCTAGTATTTGTAAATATTTAACGATAAGTAATCAAATTTTTCTAAACATTTATTTTTTAATTATTTTTCACTTAATCAATTCGTAATCCAACAAGCTTGTTGACGTATTTACAAGTGATTTATCAGATTTCAAACGTTGCCAGAACAACCGCTGTTGTCATTGCACTACACCGCATATCACACAGTGCCAAAACCTAAGAACAGTTAATAGAACAAATATTAATAATATATTTTTTAATGATATTTTTTCAAATAATTTTTCTTATAGATGTTACTGTTTGTCATATGTTTACATAATGTACGTTCCCTAAAGTAAATGAATAAGAACACAAAATACGAGCGAAATCAGGTAATAATTTATGTTTTACGAGTATGTTTCATTTTATTGGCAGTATGACGAAAAATATTGTTCATCACATGGCTTAAAATTGGCTTTTTGATATATACTCGCACATTTAACAGCCTCGGCATGCCTCGTATGTTAAACTTGTGCTCGTATCAAAAACGCCCGTTTTGGTCATAGTATTGAAATATATTATCACACGTCGTCTACTACCTTGAACCAGTTATGATGTTCTGTTTCAATTAACTTAATAAAAATGGCAGTAACCATGGTTTAAAAAATAATATATTCTTCTTTAACCTACATAATTAAATACAAAGAATATACGAACTCAAAAGCAACTTTCGTCTGTAACCGCAACTTGGCTTGTTAAAAGTTTGCAATTAACCGTTTGATGACAGGATTTACCTGAGTCTTTGGTGACGAATATCGTCTGTCAGTTTAAATTTGAAGCTCCGCTCTTGGTTACAGTGAAAAATGTCAAGGTGTTTGTTAGTAGTCTTGACAAACACTGTTAGCCATTATGCATATTATTAGGGGAAAATAGATCTTTAGGGGGAAAATATTATAACAGTCATTCAAAATGTTTTAAGGACGAAAAAACTTTTAAGACTCGTATCAATTTATATGGTTTATTGAAACTTTAAAAACAATGGTATATTTCATTACTAGGACCAAAAAGGGGCGTTTTTGTTTTGAGCACAAGTTTAACATACGAGGCGTACCGAGGCTGTTAAATGTGCGAGTATATATCAAAAAGCCAATTTTAAGCCCTGTGATGAACAATATTTTTCGTCAAACTTCCAATAAAATGAAACAAACTCGTAAAACATAATTTATTACCTAATTTAGTATCAATAGTTGTTGGCCATTTTTGTCGCTTTAGACTAATCAGCTGTTATGTTACTTACGTTGTAGCAGATCTTTCTTGATTCCTGATTGGCTGTTTAGGTTATGCGAATGCTAACCTCGAATCAAAAATATCATCAACAATGATCTTTTGCGGCCTGAGACTCAAAAAATCATTATAATAATAGGTTTAGTCCTAGGATGATAAAGAAAAACGTTTGATATTCAACATATGTATCTAAAATAGCTGTTTGTGAAGAAGTATTGTATGACTAATGAAAAAATATTTTGTATATAAAAATAAAAATTACCCAATGAATAATTAAATAGTTATTTTTAATTACCCGTTTACTCAGAATAATCCCTCTGTATAGGTAGTATAGTGTTTTGGGATTTTTACTGTCACTATCATTCTGTTTCTCTATTCCCCTTTTAATAATTACATTTAATTTTTTTCTAAATGAGGTCATTGGTTAAAATAAATGAAATTTTCTTTACTTTCCTCAGATACTTAAAAGAAATATTTAACAGTATAAGTGAACCGACACATACTTTCTCTCTTTAAAAGTAAAGTGAAAATTTATGTTTATTTAAACTTTAATATTCTTCACATTTTTACACAGTCTTACAAGAAGTTTTATGTTTTCAGGGTGTCACAAGTCAACTCTCCTCCCCACGAGATAATTACAGTTTTTGGGTCAGTTTTGAGTATGATGAAACCAAAAGCTAAACACAAAGTTTGATGCAAAAATAATAAGATGAAAATACCTTAATTTTCCAAAAAATCTTAACCTCAACAATCAATTGAAAAAATTCATCCACCCCATATTCTCTTTTGAGATAATATTGCCGTACGTAGGAAAACAATGTTGAAATACTGACAGAATAAAATATTTTAGAACTTAAAATTGTATTTTCCATAACAACCCCTTTTTGTGTTGGTCGACAACGTACTGTGACGAGATAAATTTACCGCATACAGTAACTTTATCTTTTCTCTACAACCTTTAACACAGGCGTAATAATTAATAATTAATCTGGTTTTAATGGTGTTAGCTTAATCACTTCAAACAGCACTCTTTGGTTCAAAAGATGAGTAATCTTTGACGAAATCAATACTTTCAAACAATAACTTTTATTTGCACTCATGAATCGGAGTGTGATGGTTAATATAATCCTAAGATTCCTCAACAGTTCTCACGGTTTAATTAGAGCCGTCATGTAGTCGGAGGAATTTCATTAGGGATGCAAATCAATGCATTCGATTACACTGTGATATGGAGAGCCAGCCCGCCGCCGCCGCATCGCGTCGATTTACAAGAAAAGCTTATTTCAGAATGAAAGTTTACCGTTAATGATAAAGCACGACAGTATTTTTCTTTCACCCCCTGTATACAGGGTCGTTAAAATGATGTTCTAGATTTAGATTATAAAAATTAGTGAATTAAATTGGTTTGAAGACTATTTAAATTTGTACAATTTAAAAGAAAAACTCATAAAATTGTGTTTAAATTTCTGCACTGCTTATTGCCTGTTAAAACAATTTTCAACAAGCAATAAGTTGGATTGAACCGTTTGCAATAATAGACAATTTTTTATGAACTATAATTTTGGTCTCAATAGGTTTTTCGATTAAGCGTATATTTTTCAAGTTTTCCGCGAAAATATATCTACAAATTTTCATTTTACAAATTGCCAACTCCCCCTCCAGAGCTAAGAATTCACTGGTGAATAAGATAAAACGTATTGAGTAAAAAATCACTGTATTCACTAATTCATGTTGTACAATATATGCTTAAAATTAGTAAATTTATCGATTTCTTGACTTATTTCCAATTAAAAATATTTCATCCCCAAGAAGTGTTGGTATATTTCCTTCCGCAAAGGTAAAAAACAACCCCTTTCACAGAGTGGATTTTGATATAGAGTGTAAGTAGAACCTAAGTTCAAATTTGTATGAAAATCGGTATTGTCTGGAATATAATAAATAACGGGATAATGGTTACTGACTAATTATATTATATTATTAATAATTGCCTTTGTAGGTAATAAACGTGTTCGCTTATGTGGGAAGAGTTTAATGTTCAAACAAGCCAAATCATACAAAACTAATCCCAAACACAATAGTTCACGCACGAATGGAAATCATTGGTTGTACCAGTTTGCATTTAAATTATAGCCTGTACTGTTACACCATTATATTTATATGTCACTAGCCAAAGTACCCGTTCTTCGCAAGGGCTAAAAAGGCTGAAAGGTGTAGGCTCTACTGATACATTTAAGGTATTGTTAATTAATTCTTCATTGTTTACAAAATGACAAAACAGGAGTGTCTACAACATTTCAAAGTAACATCTGTCAAATATTGGGAGAGGATAAGGATTAATGTAATAGAGACAGTCGTCGGAAAAAACTTAAAATCTACCATTCCACTATTTCAAATACGTAATTCACTAATTTCGATCCAGCAGTTTATCTGAAAAATCAACTTTATTTCTTCTTCTTCCCGAACTGTCAAAATGTAGTGCAAACGGATGTTGTCATTAGAAAAAGTAAACATTGAAACCTAGGACGGTCACGGCAGCTCTTTCTTCTTCTTCTCCTTCTTCTCGAACTGTCAAATTTTAGTATTCACAGCTGTTGACATTCAAGTAATTTTATGTTTTCATTCTCTAAAAATGTAAACATTGAAACTTAGGACGTTCACAGGGCGTAGCCCGAGAGGATTTTAAGGAAATGAGTATGCCTATGTGTTGCATGAGTTTAAGATCTACCTTTCTGTAAAATTTCAAACCGGTCGGTTCAGTATTTTTCGCATTTACTTGCCACAACAAACCCACAAACCCACAAACCCACAAACCCACAAACAAACATACAGAAACCACCTCTTCTTTATAATATTATAGGTAGATAGATCTATTGTCCCATATTTGATAACATATGCATCATGGAGTAACATATTTCGCCCGTAAATACACTACCACACAAAAAATTGTTGTAATATAAAAAAACCAAATAAAAGGGTTTATAGAATTCTTCATTCATATTATGGCAAAGGTACAGTTATAGAGTACAATCAAAATAGTAAAAGACACAGTTGTGCCTATTTACGGCACCTGAAGGCTTAAAATAATTCCAGCACCTTGTAGTTCCTCGTTGAACATTATCTCGCAAAACTGCAGTCGACGATTAGGTTCGTTCTCTAGTAGCCCACGAATATAATAACAACAGTAACAATGAGAAAACATTACCAGCTGTTAGTAACAATGGTATCAAACAGCTGATGGTAATAAACAGGAAGCCAAATTGGTTGTTACGAACCTAAAACTAAAACTGTAAACCTAACATTGCATCCCTCTGTATTTCCAGTTGTTGTTAGAATTTTGACGCAAGTTTTCCAAATGCGTATCCATTACTGAAAATGTATTTTTCCTGTGTAGGTACCATTTTAAAGACTAATATTAATTCCACTGACTTCAAATTTTGACATGGATATGTCTTAGCTCTCGGTGGGGCTGTTAGCTGATTTGTGGAATGTAAAAAGTGTAGCTGAAGTGTTTCACGGAAGTGCCGTTAGACATATCCACGATCTAACCTAATTCACACAAGGAAGTAAATACAATTGTTTTCTTACTCGGGAACAAAGTTATGGTGAATAAAGTGCACTAAGAGTTTACTTCTATGTTAAAAAAATCATAAGCAATAAAATACAATTTTTAAAATATTACAAATTTATATTTTTAAACATTTTTACAATTTTAAAGTAGCACACTTGGTGGGATGGTTCTCCAAAAATACGTAGTTAAAATGTGAGACGCATAGCTTTAAGGATTCATTATTAAATGGTACCTAACCAACATTATGTTGACCTATATGAAATGCATTGAATGTAAAAAGCCCCCAAGCTTTAGGAATAACTAAAGTTCCAATTGTAAAAAGATGTAGTATGAGGACAATTATTTATCCTCATATTGTTATGGTAATTAATACAATAAAACTAGATCGTCATAAACCTTTGTAACGCTCGTTTTTCTTATCTAAGAAATTTTATTTCGTATCACCGAACCTAACAATGTCGAAATTATAATGTATACGATGTCAAAACTGATAATGGTTTGATGGTTGTAATTAGATTAGGTGATTTGTGGAGTTCGTTCAACAACATCAGACTACTGACAACTACGTGTGACACATTGCATGCAATATCCACCGAGATACCATAATAATTTAACATTATTACCATAATTACCATAATTTACAGTAATTTATACATCTGTATAAGTCGCAAAAGGTAATAAGTTGTATGTTGCAAAACACATGTTTTACATTTAATCTGCAGAAGTTCTAAATTACTCATTACGTATACTAAGTTAATATTTTGAAATGAATATGACTTAGCACAGGGGGGGTATTGGGAATTTTCGAGACCAAAATTTGAAACAGTGACGTTATATGGCTAGAAGGACAGCTGTTAGAGGAACTGAAAACATTTCCTTTAGACATAGCCATTATCAAACCTATTTCCAATAATTGGGAAGTAAATACAATAATTTTGTTTTCTAATGTTAGCGAATTTCCCATAGGGAAGAAGATATTACCCTAGGCCCCATGGCAAAACTTAAGTCCGAGACCATATTATGTTTTAGTTTTTAGGTGCCCTGAAGCCAAAAACAATAGTCGTTAAAAATTTTATATAGTATATAAATGTGTCCATAAACACGATAACTCTTGTGAAAATGGTACAATCGAGACCAAAGGGTATCTTGGGGGTGTTTTGGAACCCAAAATGGGGGTTTTACATGTAATTTTTAAAAATTTAAAACTGGTATTTTATTATTAGAACCAGCTCAAAAAACTACAAAATTTAGTCCGTTCAAGTTTTGCTCTATCTTCAACGGTTACCGAGATATAAAAAATTTCAATACAGTACATTGTTTTAAGGGGCTCCAATGCTAATCTTATGGAGGATAAGGAAAAAATAATATTTCCTTTATAAACCAATATTTTTGAACGAAACGCTGTATTTAGCTTCATGTGGTTGAACTCAATCCATTAATTCTTAAAAATCATAGCTTATGTATTTATCATGGCACCTAAATTGCATACTCTTTTCCCATGTTAAACATAAAATAGTCAAACTCCTTTATTTATGGACAGATGCTTATGCAACTTGGTATACATGGTCAAAATAAAATGTGTTTATGCTAGAAATGCCTTTTCTTAGTGTTCCTTACAGCAGCAAACCTGCGTATTCTTTCCCATGTCAATCTTGTGGAGATGCAAACTGTCTTATTTATTATAGATATTGATCAAACCTTTTATATATGTTTATTAAAATGGAAATTCGCTGAATACGCAGGTTTGCTGTGACGAGGGTATTTTACGTTACCGTCATTTTATTCAACTCTCTCCATGAGGACCCCATAGATGAGTAAATTGATAATGAAATATTATTATTGGGTTAGATGCCTTGATTATGATGGTCAAAAGCAGATGGATATTCAATAAATTTTGATTTATGTTTTTAAAGAGTGAAAGGTACAATAAGGTTATATTATTTGGTTATGATTTTATTTTAATGTGAGTTAGAGGCTCAATTGTTAAAGGCTATATAAATTGTAATTATAGTATTCAAATAGGGTGTGGAACTAATATTAAACTTCCTTGAAGTATGGCCGGAGAAATCCAGTCGCAGACAACAGATGAGTCTCATTGAAGAGTAACTTAGGCCTATGATGACGTCATTTGTCTACAAGCTTTCCTTGTGCAACCGTTGCACGGGACTTTCAATATCAGTCATTTATTTGCAACAGGGTGTGTAATGTCATCTGAAAAAATATTTGGAATAATAATAATTTATTTTCATCGGTGAAATCAATTTTGTATTAGAATTTACACATTAAAAGAAGGCAATTTGTATCCAACCAAGTTAGATTATGTTCTATCTTTCTTTTTCTTGGCAGGGTATGTCCCTTTTTGGGAACCATTCTGATGTTTGCCTGAATGAAACAAAAAACCATACAAACGCATCTCAGAATTTTGCTTTCGCTTTTTTGTTAAAATGAATAATTTAGTCTTTTATAATCCTATAAATTACTTTTATACCTGTATTCACATTTTATCCTTGTTTGATGATTGATGAATCCTTATCGTTCTTTATTAATTTTGAAGATATCCATCTTCAATTACGACGTATCTTCATAATGTTAGACCAACTGAAGTGAAATTGCATTTAGAGTATCCAACTAACCATGCTGTATTCCGTAATTTGTCACGCTTCACCGATTTGTCAATCAATTCAGATAGCAAACAATCATGATCAAAGGTACTAATTCAGATTTAAAGCAGGAGGCAAAGAATTGTGAACAAAGTTGTTAATTTATCAATGTATCCAGATGGCTAATAATAATGAATAAATTAATCAATTTAGGTTGCAATTACTCGTGAATAAAGTTATTGATTTGTAAATCAATCCAGATGGCAAATATTCGCGAATAAAGTCATCGATTTATATTCCAACTGATTGAAGTTGCCTGGTGACAAAACAACCGAATATTAGTTAAAATCACAATACAGATGGATATAAGTGGATAGAGATGGCTGTTATCTTTGTTCTGCACTAATGCAAATTGGGAGCAATAAATATATTAATTGTAAACAAACAGGGACAGTTTAATGGAATACATGCGCATTTAAGTTTGAAAATAAATCTGCAATCGCTCTTTATTTTTGGATATTAATGAAACATAAGCTATTAATTCAGTATATTGCATTAGTTTATTTTAAAATTTATTTGCTTGCTACCTTTTAAAGTTGTAGGATTTTTTTTAAATTTGATTGAGATTTGTCTGAAGCACTGTTGTGTTATCGAAAGTTAATTTTTAGATTGGCAATTAATAATTAATCTTTAAAATGGAGTATAGTAAATTGCAATCAATTTTACAAAATCTGAAATTTCTAATTGTTTCTAAATGATTTGAAAACGTGCATGATAAAATCATAGTGTTACCATTTTAATATAGTTGATTTCTCAAAAGCTTAAAATTGATTTGGTAAAGTTTATAAATACTCACACGTTTCATAGTGTAGTATAGGCCTAATAAGTTGTGGTACTAATTTTGACATTTTACTAAGATGTAAAATAATAAAAATAAAAACAGGGATTTAGTTTTCAATTTTACAAAGGAATCCAGTGACCGGAAAGGTTTTTATTTCATTTAATTTTGTTTTACAGTATAAAACATAACGTTTATAACATAAGAATGAGATGGTAATAATTTAAAATTTTAAAATAAATTCCAAAATAAATAGTCTTACTTATTTGGAAATGCTGGTTCAGACGAGAACGATTGTATGATGGATTGAATTGTACGGTTGAAGATGATATCTACCGAGCGTGGTCTTTCAATCATTAATTTATCTTGTTTACCTGTGGTTTGCAAATGGTTATGGATGATTATGTATTACACCACATTTTTTTATATGTCTAATCTAAAATGTAATCCACTTTTTAATACTTTAACTAACCAAACAATGTTCAAGGTAGTAAAATGTAGGCCTATAGTGAAAAAGGTTTTAAAATCGTAATTAGTTTCTCATTATCATTCAGGGATGTTATGACAAGGTTTAGTATGAATTTGGAACTAAATAAATGAATTGATAGAATTTTTTGACAAAATCTTGAGACTTTTAATTTTTTGATCTTAAGTATAAAAGATTAAACCTTTTGGTATTACAGGGAAATCAGTTAATTTTCATAAAACTTAGGTACAACGACAAAATGGCCTCAAAACTAAATGACTTTAAAAAAATATTAGTGTACGAAAGTAGATGCTAAGAAAAATGGAGTTAAAAGTTAGTGGGAAACACATTAAATTGTTTGGGTAACCTAATGTAATTTTTTTCGGGAATATAATAAATAAGATTTTTTTTTTTTTGTTTTTTTTTTTTTTTTATTTTTTTTTTTTTTTTTTTTTTGGTTTTTTATTTTTTTTTTTTTTATTGATTTTTTATTTTTGTGTTTGTTTTTTTTTCTTTTTTATTTTTTTTTTTTTTTTTTTTGTTTTTTTTTTTTATTTTTTTTCATAAGTTTCCCCTTTTTGAATGGAACATGAGCACCTTGTTAAAATTTAAAATACCTTCCGGGATAGGTTGCTATTCCAGAAAGGTAATAACGAATAATAATTATAATAATAAGTAAGAAAGATAATGAGTTTAAGATGATTGTAGCGCGATCTTCAGTTTGCTGCTGACTAAGGCTGACAAGTTTATTTAACAAGTCTGATAATTAATAGCCCAAGAACCAATGGCATTTAGGGGACCTACTGTTTATCGTGGAATCCAAATAACATCTTTGTCTCTGAATTACGAACTGGTCTAATTGAATGAATCAATGAATATTTTATTTCCAGAAAAAAACTTACAAAAAACATTTTTACATGTAATAAATTAGATACTAGGAAATTTTCCCCACAAAGGTTAACCTGTGTGTGGGGAAAGAGTTCTTCAGTCACTCGAACAAGCGGAATATTATGCCAAAGAATGTTCATAAAAATCTCTAGCCTATAATAATATACTGTGACTATGATAAAATACTATAATAATAATCATTAGAAAAAGAAATAAATATATCAATACAATAATTAAAAAGAAAAAATTAAACAATAACATCAATAAAACTAGGGATGATCTGTCAGAAGAAAAGCATTAAAGATGCCACAGAAGAAAAAACACTATAATTCATAAATAAAAAAATATTGTGGTAACATGTACTAAATAGACTGTAACTGAGACTTGCATACCATTCATACACAACACGCGCGTACACACACAAACACACACACACACACACACACACACACACACACACACACACACACACACACACACACACACCTACACACACACACACATTATGAGAATGTAATTTGCGAATGAATGTAGTCTCTCTATATATAAATGTATGTATGTTCTTTATGCGTTACCAAACTACTCATCCGATCACCATTAAATTCGAGAAAGTTGCTCTATATATGTCCGGGAAGGATTTAGTGAAAACAAACTTTTCGAAAAGTTTCCATTTTTAGGCGTTTTAAATTTCTAATGTTAACCTTATGGGGACTAAGTTTGTTTAAAAATTTTCTACAATCAAAACATTTGATTTCTTAAGCTACAGCTGTTGGTTTACTTTCTATTAGCATTATGCTTTAATATCCAATGTCATCTTAATAATTCATTGATTTAAAACTATGAAGTAAATATGTGCTGCACAAAATGTACAGCTTTATTCGCCACGTTTATAGTTTACGGTTTTCGGTGATTATGTATTTATATTTTTTATTTTCTAACTGATTAAAAGTCACGTGTTTATATGTTTATACGTATTACGTTTACTATAATAATCAGATGTTGTATATATTTCCTATAAACGTTGTAATACAGTTGGATTAGATTAGATTAGTTAGGTTTGGTTTGGGTTTAGGTTATATTAGAAAATTGTAAATCAATCCACTCAGATTTATTTGTTTTGAGGGAATATTATTAATATCATCTTATCGTTTCAGTATTGTCATTCACCATGCCGCGACCCAGAATATCTACACAACGAATATCTACCCTAATGCTACTTCAGAACATGGCCAATCTTAAAGTTAACATATATTTACTGTTAGGTGTTACGAAGTACGCCGTGTTAGCTAGTATTCAATATTGCGGACGCTAATCCACATCAGGGAATACCCATCCACAGATCATCGCTCATATCTATCCACATTCCGTGTCATCCAAGTAGCTAGATTACAGGACATGCCACCATTATAGACAATATAGAAGCGTATGATTCAACCCAGATTCCCCAGGAATAGTGTCACACTGATTGCAACTGATTCACGTTTAGTATTGATATTGTACAGCAATATACTGTATTGCGAGAGTTGGAACAATATATTTAGTCGTGTGTGACAAACTCGGTGTGTTATTCTCAATGCGGCCTAATGGAGATGGACGCTGCACGCGATGTGGTCATTGTATAATGATAGAGTCGGTCTACCTTCATACATTGTTGCATATGGTCATTGTATAATGATCGAGTCGGTCTACCTTCACACACTGTTGCATACGCTTTGCCAGGCCACAACAACAACTGATTTGGTGTTCTCTATGTAATACGTGTTTATTGATACAAAATTTATCCAACAACGACTTTAAAGTAAAATTAAATTTGTTTGTTCATAAATACATTAAAGTTTTGTCTTAACGTTGTTTGGAATTATTATAATTTTGGTTATGTTTTATATTACAGAAAAGCCGAAATGGATATCATTTCAATTCATTTTCGTCTCTCATTACACTGAACTAGATTTTTTAACGCTCAAAAATCCGGTTTGTAGCAATATTAGATATATATTTTCATACTTTACTGAGCATTTTATCAATAAATACGATAGAAAAAAGAATAACAGTTGTCAAATTTAAATTACTATAAGGTGGTTTACATCAATAATTGATTTTGAAACTATTTCAAAATTATACGACATTAAAATGTTAGATTGACGTATAAAGGATTTTAAAGATATTTTTTGTAATCAATTTTTTCTTTAAAAATTTGGGTTTATTTTTTCATAGTAATAAGTCATAAATGTGTAAGAGAAATCATGTTTAGAAAAATCCAATAATAAGGGCTTAAAATTTAAAATTTTAATAAATAATAAGGGGTTTTAAAATTTTGTTTGATATCTTAAACGAATATAATATGCTTACTTTATATGCTATAATAAAAAATTTAATTCATATTTTTACTAGTTTGTCAATCAGTTTCTTAAAACGTCGTTCAAACTTTTAACAAACTTATCGACATCCTGGGACGGCGTCGTCGTCCTGCAATCCAGGATTATGGATAGTTGTGAGCTATAGTCGGTGGGTTTAGTGTTCTCTTGTGTATGTCAGGGGAAATTTACGCAATGTAATTGTTGAGTATAAAAAAATATTATGTAAAAAAGTACTTAACAGTTATGGAAAAAGTGGCAATTTAGTACCAATAGACACTAGTATTTCAAATCGTTATTCAAGCGAGGAGTATAAATCGAGGTAACCCTAGGAGGGTTGATAGAAGTCTGGTTGATTTAATTGGTCTATATAGGTTAGAAACATGCCGTGACTAGACAGACGGGTTGAAAGGTATTGCAGTCAAACGGACAACGGAACTTTGATTAAAGCCCTAAGTTATCGACTGCAACGTCTATCTGGTTTTCGAACACATTCACTCAATTGATTCTAAGATACGTCTCGAAATCATAGGTGGGAAAGTTAATTAATATTGTAAGTTTATATGTTGTAGAGTATTCTCGTGTAGTAAAAAATCACGAAACATTTTATTCTTATCAAACTAAATATTTTAAATGATCTTTAAAGATTATACACCAAAACGGGGTTTATTTAATTGTAACAAGAGTAACTGGGGATTGTATGAAAAAGTTTTAAAGATCTTTGTTGGAAACAGAATTTTTGAATGTATTGTGAGTTCCCAGTATAATCTTTCTACGTTTCCTTTAGATATTTAATAAATATACTTATTATGTAAATCGTGTTGAAACTGTGGGAGATTTGGGCTACGTCTTTATGAACTAAGATTTATTTTATATAATTTTAATATAAAAGTAATTATATTGATGTATTTATATGAGTATTGTTATTAAAGAAATTAGAAACATAGTACACTTTTAAAACGTTTAATTTTAAGCATAATTAAATTACATTTTTAAGAATAACATGCTTAAAATTAAACTTTGCAAAAGTATACTATGATTCTAATTTCTTTAGTAACAATATTAATAAAAGTAGCCCCCATTTATGAATACGATACTGAATTGAAAAATCACTAATAATTCATATAAGAAATATTAAAAGTAACATATTATGTTACTTTTAGTCGTTCCATTAACACATGTATCCGAACACTAATCGAAATTATTTTATGATGTTTTTGAAAATATCTATAGCAGTGCATGCATGCTGGAGTGTTGTAGATGACGTCACTCACTCGTGACGTCATCTACAACACTCCAGCATGCCTGACGCCAGGTGTGACGCCAAGAATGGTCAATGTAGATGGACTGACGCCATCAAACGACATATTCTTCGGTCATGATTCATAGTTGGACTGTCCCCCCACACGCTCAATAATACTTATTTAAAAAATATTATCCAGTAATGTGTGTCGTGTTTTTTGTATTTGATATATGTGTTATTATTTTGACAAATTTCTCCAGCATAAATGATCTATCTCTAAAAATGCTTTAAGAAATATATTTGAACTTGAAAATAAACTCAAGATAGTTCGATACCAGTGGTTGCCATTATAACTACAGACTCTCCTGCTCATAGACCCAAGGAATTAAAATAAGCATATAGGTATTAACAGTTTTAAAATTACACGGGTTTTTACTCTATAGGGGCCAAAGTGTTGATGTTATCACCTAGGGAGAAAGTTTTTTATACTATGCTTCAACCAAGTAGTAGTTTTAAAACCCATTTACCTCATTACATCTCAAAAACTAAAATACCCTCATAATTTCAAAACCTGATAGTACGGTGAAATATGGGTTTTGTTGTGAAGCCGTCCTCTTCCTGTAAAGCTCTTGGACCTCTTCGTCACTAAACATTAAAATTTTTATTCCGGTGTAAATTAAAAATTAAATTAAAGCCACGTAGGTATGGATAGTGTGAATAATAATAACCCTCTGTTATCTGACTAGGACCGTGGCGTGTCATGTAATACATCTACTTGGAGATCATGAATTGTGGATAGTTGTGAGCTATGGTCGGTGGGCGTAACGTTCTCTTATGTGGATTAACGTCCGTACTATTGAATACTACGTTCATCCGCAAAGACCATCCTCGTTATTAGTCAAGTTCGTAATTCAGAGGCAATGGTTCGTACTCCACGTTAAACCGTCGGTCCCCTATATATGCCATTGACAGTTGTGCTATTAATTAACAGTTCTGTCTAAGGAACATGCCAGCCTTAGTCAGTAACAAGACTACAAGATTGCGCTTCATTCATATTAAAATACCGATAGGTCACCATTTCACTGATTGATAAACTGTTGTTGTTTAAAACCAATAAGTTCCCTCAACGAAAATGGCAAAAATTAAAACGAATCGTTGGACAAAATCTCACTTGAAACGACGAGTAAGTTTGTACTGTGTTGCACTTCGACCCGATATATTACGAGGGGTTTAACAGCCTCCGTCTGGAGTGTTTTGTGAATTAACCGGACAAATTACAGGATGTTGGTCTCGCCAACATCCAAGTTCTGCCATTTGTAACTGAACTTTGCGTATTTTGGATTATTGCTTGACGTTAATCCCGTAAATCCTTGTTTGTCCCTTTATTTAGACACGGAAATATGAATAATTCATCATAAGTTGGTTGAGAACTGAATTAAAATTTCATTTGGATACTAAAAATTCTGAAAATATTAAAAAAAGTATAAGTACTGAAAATTATAATAATTAACTCTGAATTGGACAATCAAGAGTTATTTTTTTACATACTATGTGGTTTAGTATTATTCACAATTGTGTCAAATCAAAATTTGATATGTAGAAAATAGAGTTCATAATTTAAACAACTCGCATCCAAAGTCTTCTTAAGCATTTATTGAAGTTTAAGTTTTTGTATAATTTATTAAGGCCGTATTTCACCAAAAACATAAACCACCGCTAACCTAACTTAAACTACAGTTACCCCCTAACTGACGAAATCGAATTTGGTCACTTTGTCGTTAGATTGGAATCCGTCGTTAGAAATTAACTACCCAAATTTGAGCAGTTACAACCTCGAAATCTATCGTCGTTAATTAACGGAAGTCGTCTGCCGCTGATATAAACTACTCATTTGTGGTTTGAACAAAGTGCAGTATTTCGAATTAAACAAATATTTAAAAATGTGTATTATTATATTGAATCAGAAGTTCATATTACTGTATTTTTACATTATATTTTAATTTCAAGCTTTTACGGAAATGCCAAACACTAGTAGAAGCGTACGATTTAGAATTTGAAAGTGATAAAGAGTATGTTGTTCATCGACCAAGATGTATAAAAGAAAGAAAATATCGCTAAAAAAATAATTAAATTCGACAGGAAAACCTTTCTTAAAAGTGGGAACGCCGGAAACGGAAACTATTTATTTAGGTTATGTTTGGTTCATCACACATCAGCTCAGTGACATGACAGTTCACTGCCACTTCAAATTATCCTAATCTCTTGTTAAAGAAACTAGCGTTAGTTTTCACGAGTTTATGTTGGTAAAACCCTATTTCCTCAACGCCGTTTAAAATCATCCGTCAGTTAAACGCTTGATTAATGAATAAAGCGTTAGCGTGGATTTTTGTGAAATCCGGCCTAAATAGTTTACCTGAATTTTATTGCAGGGATAGGTTTTACTGCATTTAGGAGTTAATATATTTTTATGTATTTGATTGAAATAGAGACAAAAACTGTACTTAGTTACCATTATACCTATAAGTTTTTGTTTTCGTATTTAATTATGAAATATATTTTACCTAGGCCGAGAAACATATTGTAGGTACGTAGTACAGTTAAATTTTTAACCGTCAAATTAGGCTTCCCTAATGGTTCAAAATAGCAATGTAGCGAACAATAAAATCGATAGAAAGGAATTGAAGTGCGTGAAAAAGTCTGAAAATTACATTGATATATGGAAAAAAGTTTCAAAAGAGGTGTTCAGTTGAACGACAAATGCGCCCCCAACAGGGCAGGGTTGCCAAGTCACCATAATGTTGGCTATACGTCACAATCCCACGTCTTTTGCGCCCTCTGGCAAATCTGGAAAACCACCCTTCCTCTTAAGGGCGTCCCCTACCCCTGCCACGGGATCGTGGTTGAAGGGGAGTTTAATTTAACTTATATTACGTCACGGAAGTTAATATCTAAAGAAAATTAAATTAAAAACATTTTAATAGGATAATATTTTATTAATCTTGATAAACCACGACCTAAACATGCACCATTTAAGATTAGGTTCATTTTTAAAATGCTTATAATTTATTACGAGAAATCAAATGAAAAACATATTTTAATCTAAAACGTGTTAAAGAACATAGAAAAATAAATCTTAAGAGTACTTGTAACGTATTAATTAACCATTACTATTACTTATTTATTCTTTGATTTTATGTTGAAAAAGTAATATTGGCCCTCATTGGTGAATCGAATAAGATATATTTAAATATAGCTCAAATTACTTATTCTAAGTATCAGCCCATGGAAAAATTATGTTTGTATACACATCAGGATCCTACCGAATACTTTCAGAATAAAAACGGACACTTAATCCAGCTACTTGGAGGTCACGAATTGTGGATAGTAGTGAGAGATGGTGGATGTAGTGTTCTCTTGTGTGGATTAACGTCCGCACTATTGAATACTACGTTAATCCGCAAAGGTATCCTCATAATTAGACCAATTCGTAATTCAGAGGTCGTGGTTTTGATTCCACGTTAAACTATAGGTCCATCAGCTGTTTGGCAATTAACATCCTGTCAAGGAACATGTCCAATGTTACAGATTACAAGATCGCGCCAATAAAAAAAAAAACATAACAAAACGAAAAATACGAAAAGCAACAAAAAAAGTTCAACAATTAAAATGACAAAATAAACAAAACGTCAAAACAATTCAAAAGAACCATATACTAAACAAACAATTCTACGCGGAAAAGAAAAAAAAACAAAATACATCAGAAAACAAACTACCAAAAAAAACAAAAACACATCAACAAAAAAAACATACAAAAAAAAAAAAAATTATCTAAAACCGTTGAACATAGAAAAATAAATCTAAAGAGTACCCACAAAAAAAACAAAAGAGGTGTACGCCCAAAAAAACAAAAAACATAAAAAGACACACAGTTATAATGTCCACCCAAAAACAAGAAAACACAAAAAACAAAACGACAATCAAACATACCCGTCACGCAGTAGAAAACTTGAAACACATTCCACAGCATTAGCCAAAAAAAGTCGTGGAAAAATAAAGAGTCCATCAGCTGTCCAAACCTTAGTCAGTAACAAGATTACAAGATCGCGCCACAATCATCTTACACTTCAACCCTCATTCATACATGGCTTAAAATACCTACATTGTATTAAGGTTGCCATTTAAATGATCTAATCTAATCTTAAGCCAATTAACCACCAAGCCAGTTTGATGTGTAGATTACAGCTATAGAATCGCTTTTAGTTTTGGTAGATCTTAAATTCAGTTAAAGTATTAAGTATTAAGAGTGTTCTTCGAACAATAACCGTAGCAGCACCTATCTTAGTCATAGCCACAAAACGACACTATCGTGGAAAAGTAATATTGTATCGTAAATAATTAGCTATCAAGTTGAGCATGGTGGTTATTTCCAAACACAAAGGAAACGATAAATGTTTTGGAAGCCGCAGGGTACCAATATCCAGTATGTTAAACAACGCAAACTTTCAAAAGCATACCCTCTCTCGGCTGAAACGCGGAAATTGAAAATTGCATTCCAAATTGAGATGTTCTCCAATAAATATTTCCCTCCGTCTTTACATTAAACGATTTGGTTTCAAACCTCCCACCGTGTTTCAATGAGGGAACAGCAATTAAAATTTTGGTTGTGTTTTCATCTATCATTGTTACTTTTGGATAAAAATAGACTTTGTGAAAATTTTCTTAAAATCTATCATTGAAATTGGAGTGACATAGAGATGTTTGGTGCAAGAATTATTCATATAAAACTTACCATATAAATTTACTTTAAATGTTCAGTCGAAGTTTATGCAACTTTCATATAGGAAACCTCAGAAGACCAATATTAAACCACTGAACAATTTGAGCTCGTTTATAAACGTATAATGTACGCAAATCCAGTAGCTAATATTGAAGACATTAAAAATCAAGTACCTTAAATGCATTTTGAACAGTAGAAACTAATTAGAAGATATATTCTATTTTATATGATACTTAAATTATTACTTACTCGTAGTATTTATTATATCTAGTGATGCCACAGGTACCGAAATGGCTTGAGTCATATAGGCAAGCCAGTGGTGAAAAAGAGGTGGTGTTAGAGCTTTCAGATCGCTCTAAAGCCTCTAACGTGATCTAACCACTACGTTAACGTTAACCGGGAACAACGGCTGAACGCCTCTTCCGAAGCAGAGAGGCAGTCTGAGAAATCAAATTTTATATGCCGTGATTGAGTGTGCTTTATTTCATAAATAGCATTCATAGTTCAGTAGCTATGCCTGCCTCTAGCTAGAGTGGTAACCACTCATGATCTGACAGCAGTCACTGGCCACTGGTTTCTATACAACAACCTTTGACTGGGCCACTTAATCTTGAGTTAATCTTGGGTTACCTCGTTGATAAAATTAAATGCCAGGTTAAAAAAATGTACTCTGTTAAGTCTTGGCTACAAACCAGAAGGAGATATATTTCCCTTTGCCCTTTACCATTACTGATTTCTAATAATCTTGTATAAAATTTGTAATCCATGTGATAATGTATGTCAGTTTTTACGAAAAATTCAAGATTTGTGCTTCATAAATTGCATTTAACGTAGCATTCCACAATGATGGCTTAGGGATTTATAATGTATTCAAGTATTCAACTGAAAGGTTTTGCCGGGTTTCTAATAAAAATTACGAGTTTTAAAATTAAATTATTCATTTTTAAAGCTCAAATACGAAAACCAGAGTGTTTGAAGCCCCCTAATGAAATTAATAAATTAAAACCATTATATATGCTACCAAAGTGTTGCAAAATGTGTATTTTCGCTAGGATCACTGTGACGTATCCAACTTTAACATAATATTAGCCTCGATACGGCTTGTATTAACAGTATAAGCAAAGATAATAATTAGGTTCAATATGGCCCCGGTGAACGATTCAAGTACAAATATTAGCTTCGATACAGTTTTTATGAATGATCCAAGGAGAAGCAAAGATTAGTCTTGATACATCATCTATGATCCAAACACTAGCAAAAATTATTATTGCTACGTCATCTATGATCCAAGTACAAGCAAAAAGTCTTGCTACATCATATATGGTCTAATTATAAGCAAAAATTAGTCCTACTACACCCTTTATGATCCAGGCACTAGCAAAGATTAGCCGTGCTACACCCTCTATGATCCAAGTACAAACAAAGATTAGCCTTGCTACACTCTCTATGATCCAAGTACAAACAAAGATTAGCCTTGCTACACTCTCTATGATCCAAGTACAAACAAAGATTAGCCTTGCTACACTCTCTATGATCCAAGTACAAACAAAGATTAGCCTTGCTACACTCTCTATGATCCAAGCACTAGCAAAGATTACCCTTGCTACATCATCTATGATCCAAGCACTAGCAAAGTTTATCCTTGCCACATCCTTACGATGGGTGATCCTAGCTAATTATAAGGCTTGACTACGTAAAGTCCACGTACACCCCTTGAATAACCTCGTTTCGGTCCTAACAGTCCTAATAAAACTAATGATTAATCTCACTACAGCCCCTATTAGTGGTCCAAGTATAGTCAATGACTTAACTCACTACATCCGTTAAGGCTATTCAACGAATATTCCATCACTAGCCTCGTTCCGGCTACTATTAACAGTCCAAGTGTTGTCAGGTATTAGCCTCACTCCGGGCCCTAGTCACGTAGGTCTGCAGTGAGACTAGGCTGCATTGTTGATCCAGCTGTCTGCAAACACAGGTCTGAATGGCAACTCCGCGCGTTGTTCCAGTATTATAGCTTAAATTCTTGCTCATACCGTCCCATAAAATGATGTTTATAGATTACGGATTAAATTAATGTACAGAAGAAATTTAATTCTCTATTAGATGCATATAACTTTTGTTACAAGTGACACATTTTAATTTATGAAAATATGGCCTTTTTGAGAATAATTACGTGTCATTTCCTATGCAATAGAATAGATTTTGTGATAATCATATGATAAAGTTTTATGATTAATGTTTATTGATATCCTAGGAAAAAATAAAATCCTAAGAATCGACTTATCGGTATAAAAACGGTGTTATAATATTCGTATAATTTTAGTGTACATAAAATTACTGTACACTTAATTACTGTGTACTTAAAATAAATTGACACATCCTAACTACTGAAAAATTGGTAATTTATTTGAAATATAAGAGCCTTATATATTATACCAAGTTCTGTAGTGTAACCTCGCCACAGAAAGCGTTAATCCTATAAAACATTTTTATGTTTGCATGTAGTTATTGTAATTACGAGGTACTTTTCTTCAACGGTATTACACAAATACACCATAAAGTTCTACCTATTACTTGGGCAGATAGAAGAAATGTTTAAAAATTCTTAAATGTAATATAAACCAAAATCCGTACTACTTATGGGTTCTTCCGTTTTTTTAATATTAGAAAGAGAATTTTTGACTTGACTTTATAAAAAGAATACAAAACAATAACTGATTTTTCTCATGTCTTTTTAACTATTATTTCACTATCTAACTTTTTCTATTATTGATATTAATCTAATTTCAAGAAAATATTAGTAGTACTATTTAAAATTATGTGATTAGTAGATGGAATGAATTAATAGAAATACTCTTTAACAATTACCACGATACAGAGAGGCTAAATATTCTCCAGTATGACAAACATGAACACGCATACAATGTGACAAGGTATGTGTTGCAGCTCCGTAAACAAATTACAATGAATTGCGATAACACAACCCTCCTTGGCACCGGGGCTCCTTCCCGCCGCCAACTGAATGCAGAACGCATAAATTCAATACACTTTACGCTCATTGTGAAGGTGAGTTGATCACGTGCTCTGTCATTCAAGTTTTAGCTTCTATCTAAAGAGTGAGAGTTTATTAAGGAAAACGACCGATTGTAGTTCTCTTAATCGTTCACAAAATCATCGTTTTCGGATTACTTCAAACGGTTCGGTTGTTTGAATTGCTTCCAAATAATTCGAAACGTTGTTAATTTCACAATATTTAAGTTGTGTCTGTAAACATCAGAAATGTAAGCATGGTGACGACTTTTCATAACCTCAAATTAAGAGGTCTAATTTTGTACCTCCCCTTAGTTATGAAAACTGTTCATCACACTGAGTGAAAGTGTCTTTGTGTAACTTAATCGTATTTCCAAGCTCGCATGTGGGATCACTGTCTTATAAAACACGGTTGTGTGCCAAAAAAGGTCAGTTTCCCTCCTAGTTACAAAAACTACTACTTACTACTCGTATTATTTAGAGTTACTGTGTAAGAAATTTATTATTTTGACATGGATTAGTCTTAGCTCTGAGAGGAGGGGGTTATTGACAATCCGTCAGACCAAAATTTGAAACGGAAGTGACGTCGTATGTATATACATAAGGACAGCTGTTTAGAGAAACCGAAATGTTTCCCTTTAGACATATCCATAATCTAAGCTATTTTCCAAAGGGAAGTGCATTATAAAAATACATTTTTTTTAACTGCGTTAATACGAAATTTGTTTCTTGCTAAAATCCAACGGATATTTCGAAAAAAGCTCATTTTAAAGGCTGTTTAAGTGAGATTTTTAGTTATTCTCAATAAGATTTAACATTAGACAACGTACTGTGTTTACCATTTTGAACACCTCAGTAACCAATTGACCTAGAGTAATTATTAAAACTACTACATTGTGTATTTTTGAACTGAATCCAATGGTAAAAAGGAAAATTAGATTTAAAAAAATTATACATAATAAATTTAAACTCCTTTTTTGGGGTATAAAACCCCCATCAAACGTGTATTTAATGTAATCCAATTGTGTTTTCTGAAGATATTATTGGACAAATTCGTCTAAGATATTACAAAAAAGAACAACTCCAACGAATTTTATAATAATTAGACAAGAATTAATTTCAGCCGTGTCGACTCATGTTAATGCTTATAGGCCTACATATAAATTTGAATTACCCTAAAAACGTGTTCAGGGGATGGAGTTGTGAACCACTTCTACATAGCAAATTTGCTAATAAGCTAAACTAAAAATAAAAACATTGTTCAAAAAAGTTACCTAGCAACAAAGCTCATTTTTAGTTTTGAAAATAAATCACCAAGACGTATTTTTATTCCTTCTTCAAGAAAGTATCAAATCTGAGGCTGTGCCGTGAGTTCTAGAATAGGTTTTAAAAAACAATAGGTAGTTTACATACAAGATTTTTCTTAAATTCCAATAGTCACAAAATCGGTTTTTGAAATACTGTTACCATGTTTTCAATAACTCATTTTACCTTGTTATGATGTTTTTGTTCATATATCTAACAACTCATCAAAATTATTGTTAGAATGTTGAATTCAAAGTTGCATTTTGAAAGGATCTCTAGAATATAGTTTCTGAACTATAATCAGTATTGTATCGATTTAATATTGAGTTGTCAAAGTTCAAAATAACCATCAAAATTTATACAGTTACAATGTATACACAATATCATCAGACAGTCTAACTAACCTACAATTGTTTCCAAGAAACACATAGAATTAATATATAAATGTTTTCTTTACAGTGAATTAAATTAAGTATATTGTATCTAAGTAAATTGAAGCTTTCACAAACTGTTACTTAAAATATAATGTTCACATTAAGTAAATATACACCATTTAAAAATGATTGATAACTTTAATATATTAACAAAATTTACAGAGTAGCAGAGTTTAGGAGAAGGGTGAGCTACTACAATTATTGTTAAACCGGTTTAAAACCGACACTTTACACGAAACACAATTATCCTTACTTTCGTGAGTGAATTATTATGAGAGATAAATGGGATTGCAACTTGACAAAAGATATTGAGATTGATTTCTATAATATCCTTCTAACGTATGTTTTAATGAAATTGTATCTACTTCATATGTCTTTATTATATTGCCTTATAAAGTATGTATTAGAATGTATGGTATGTAGTGTGTATTGTTATTTGGTAAACATGTTACTATTTCAGAGACTTGATTACTACTTTCGGAAAATTGATGATTCGATGTCTATTTAAAATAAAAATAGTCATCACTTCCAAAGGAAGTTTTTACTGAAGTAAATTTATCCTTTAGCTAAAGTACCTTGTTTACTTAAGTTTTTTACGATAAAAATCCAAATGTAACAAATTCCAAACTCCTAGCATAGATGTAGCCAGTAGATTCTCATAAATACAAGGAACCTGCTCAGTTCTTCAGGTGAGTTTATTAATTTATTTTGTAATATGTAGCTTAAAGTTTTATTTTGTTCTTTTCAAGATGATAGCTTGTATTATGTCCCAGAAAATATAACATAGAATAAAGTTTAAAAATTATTATTTAAATAGACAAGAAAATTCTATCCTCAATAATTTATAGCATATAAATTAATGTACTTTTTGTCCGAGAAATAAAAGAAGTAAAATTTATTATTATCATACAATAATATATACACCAGATTGTTGTTCAAATTTATGTTGTTGAACATAAATTTAAGTATGTTCTTGATTTTGTAAAATTTGACCAACTTACAGTCACCAAATTTATTATATACTAAATAACTTACAGTAAGTATATACTCATATTATTTAAATAAAAATTATGAATTTGGTCAGTTAATTACTGCAGTTACCCATCAAACAATATTCACATAAAAAACTTGCAATTTTTGAGTAAAATTTCTATTAAGGCATTTATTATTTAATAATACATTTAAATAGTCTTTCTTACAGGTTTGTTTTTTCTTTTGTTCCAGATAACTTTCGAGGGATGAATTATGAATTATCTTATTACACTTTTTAACCCCCACACAAGGTGGCTCAAAAGTCCATTTACTATAAATGAACTATTCATAAACCCTGAAAGTAGACTCGATAGGGAAAATTATTCAAATCCAACAATACTTATGAAAACTCCCATTGTCTCCCTTTTCCCCCTTTCCTAAAATCAAATCTCTGAAACATGATGGGTTTTCCTTAATCATTATCAAATTAAACATTCTGTGTTCTCCCAATCCCCAATTTTCAGGCCACCTTGTCCCTTAACCAACCCTACGACACTACATATAAACCTACACCTCAGAAGTCCAAGTATAGTATGTTCGCTCTTCGTGAGTGGACCGAACCCTTCTAGGTGTCAGATGAGGCAACTCACATACTACACTCTCCACCTGGATATCCAACCATCACTTCCAGACTTCACCCAAGATCAGACTCCTCTCTGGGACCATATTCAGCTTCCATCTACCCTTCCCATTGTAGTGCTCACTGAGGGAGAACACAACCAGCCCACGAGGCCTATACCACGTCCAAACCAGAGAGGATTTATTATATTATCAGGTGTGTTAAAATAATTTTACCTATTTGTTATTACCTTATATACTGACTCAAAGGAAAATGTAAGTACGTATTTTGATTTTTTAGTTGTAATAGGAGTTTGGAATTTGTTATATTTGATGTGAATGTTATGTAAACATTACTTTTACGCTGTAATACATACCCTCTGTGTCTAGACTATATACATGTTAAAATAATATGTAATGAGGCAGTGAGCTATAAAATATATAATTATATTTAAAAATCTACAAGCCAGATCGGTTGTGATAGAATACTAAATTAATCAAACCAAAGATTAAAATTACGATACCAATCGTGGTAAATATTGTAGATCATTTTGCCTTAAACCATAAATTTATTTCACTTGAAAAACAAATGTCCTTTTCTAAAAAATAAAATTCCCAAGCACCCATAAAATACACCTTATAATTTTCATTGAATACACTAAATGACATCATATCTCATTAGAGTTTAGAACTCTAATGAGATATTAGAGTTTTCACTGCATAGCTGTGCAAGAAATGAACAAATAGTAACAAATATAACCATAGCAAAAGAAATGAAGAGTAAAAAGACGGAGAAACGTTTATATTGATTTATTGTTCTAATTCGGTTCCAATCAAAAGAGTAAAAGTCAATAAAATAAAATATTAATTTTTAACCTTCCAAAACAGTACGTTAAAATGAACAATGGATAGAAACTTTAAAAGCATCATTCTTATTACGATTTATTTTCTTAGGAGATGGAAACAATAATATAACGTTTTATTGGAGGGTAAAATTATTTTCCACAAATAATTGTACTCTTACTACATCTTGCTAACCTTCCTGTTTACTATATGTCGATCGTTAAGCTAGCAAATCCAGTGGGTAAGCCGAATATTTATTAAACATCTAATAGTAGTTGATATAGTTAAACTCATGTTTAATGGAACAACTATGATTTCATAAAACAATAAGACGTTAGTATTAAATTTGAGTTTCCATCTTTTAAAAGGTTTATTTTAATAAGATCCTTTCATCTTCTTCATGTATATATTTTTGAGAGTTATTCTACAAAGACAACAGCATTTCAGTATGCAAAGTGAACAGTCCAGCCCATATAGTTACGTTTTATAAACACATCCATAAAATCCAAGCATAATGTTTCTTATGGCAGAAAACCTACGTACCCATTGTTCATGTAATTTTTACGGAGAATAGATAGATTGGAATAATTTGCTTAATATTGACATAATATGATACAATTTGGTATGTTTTTTTACTTCGTCGACAGTCCTACGTATATGCATATCACCACGTAAAACAACCCTTATTGCAGCAAACCTGGATACTTAGTACTGTTCCATTACTATGATGGGAATAATATAAGTTCTATGAGAGTTGCTTTACTCACACTAGCGTGCTGCGTGCGATCTCGTTTATAATAAAAATATTAAGCCGTTCCGGAGCTTTTCATCACCCATGTATCTGAGTAGTGATAGATTTCAATGTAAAGGGTTTGAAACAATTTTGTAAACTATGACATAAAATATTTATTTTGACGTATAAATATTAGAGATGTGGTTTCTCTTGGGTGGAACGGGTAAAACCTCACATCGCAAAGGAGTGCTCTTTCGATTGAGTAAAAAGAAGAAGCTGTTAACAGAAATATAAAGCGCTTCAATCTTTTCCACCAAGAGTACTTACAAACCTTTGAAACTTGTCGGTGACATTCTTGGTTTTCCACGTAAACACAGCACACGATGTTTGATCATTTTCCCGTCTTTATACCACAATGTTACTGAATTTAATAGATAGAAATAACTCTTTAATTAGACAAAGTAGCAAGACCTCTGTGGAGCCATTTTCTGTGAAACGACATTGGCAATGTTTTGACACTGTATTTTTTTGTGAAATAGCTTTCTATCATAGAATCTATTACAAATGTTTAGTTCATTGATATTGTGTTCTAGCATTTTATTGCAACAAATTATAGAATTTGCATTATTAACGTAATAAACAAGTTAAACTATTAAATTAATTCTTGCTTGCATATGCTGAATCTTCTACGATAGAACTATGAAAATATTAGGAAGAAAGTTGGGTACGAATAAAATGCGTTATTACACTGAAATCATCCAGTTTAAAATAAAATATTATTTCCTTCTCTATCGTGAAAGGAAAACAATAAGTAAGTGTTACTGACATGAAAAAGTCGTATATCTGTTATCATTAAAGGGGGTTTTACAGTGCAAAGTTTTTTTTAATTATTAAAAGAACATTTCTAGAAGTTAAAAACATTTTTAACTAAGATGCAATATTCCCTCTACATTTTCTCCTTACTCAAACATAAAATACAATATATGAAATAATACTAATTAAATGTACCTGTTCATTCTGCTTCATTTTTCAAGAACCACACTTTTTATGTTATTTTATTGTATAATTCCCTCGTCAAGGGTCTTGTAGTAGAATACAAGTACAAAATATTTACAATTTTACCAAAGAGTTATCTTATAGATAGCTGTTTTACTCCATTCGTAATTGCGTTAATGGGAAATATTGTTTGTATATTGTAAAGTTTATTCATAGTGAAAAAGGGTACATTTAATTTGAATTTGAATATTCTCGCAATAATCTTTTGATACATCTAAGTTTCCTACAAGCTTATTCAACCCCCTAAAGTGTACCCTCAAGGCCCAAACCCTCGTAAGCTTACCGTCAAGCTTTTATCCCAAGCTTTCAAATAAAAACGTGATATAAGCAATTTGCATATCTCAAAAGAGAGTTAAACATATTTGACTCAGTCACAAATCCGTGGAATCTGAAGCTATACTGAGCTATCACACGTTGTAAATGGAATGTGAGCATTGCAACGCATTCTGGCGGCACTCGGATAACCCACTTTGACAGCTCTACTAGACAAGCGTAGTCGTGTGCATTGTTATTATAATTTGGTCTCAGTACAATGTAATGCTTCCAATTAATACTAACACTGCTCAACGTCACAGCTAATAATTTTACCCATCATAGCAATAATTGAAATTGAAGCTAAATTGATTCAGCTATAATTAAGTTCAGCAGTGTGCTCAAGAAATTAATGAAAAGGTACGGTACCAAATATACAGCCAAAAAATATACAACCAAATTAATTAAGTGTTTACTTCCCTTTGTGCGGAAGGAGTGAAAGTAATAAAAAATCTTGCCTCCCTTGAGGAAAGCTGAACAAATGATGCTATTACACCGGCCTGGCTACAGCAGTTCAGTTTGGAAACGCATTTGTTGCACGGCCTGAAAATACTTCTCGGAATCAGACACAGCTAATAAGAGACATTAGCAGACGTCAAACTGTCTGCTTTGTTCTTATTTCAATTCATACATATCTCAACTTAATATAATGCGATAGGTGTGAATATGACTTCAATTTTTTTACTTGAGGATGAGACAGTACGCTTCATTTGCCAGGTGAATTTACCATCTACCACCCTAGAGGGTTTACTTAAGTCGCCGCTAATATGTAGTAGTAAGGATTTTGAAACAGAAATTGAAACCATATTTGAAAATTTCCAAAATCAGTTCCAAACACTAAAAATAATCAAAAATTTCCAAAAATTGATGTAGTGAGGTATAAATGAGCTCATCAGTAAAAACAACAAAGTTGTGCTAAAAGAATGAAAGAGTTCATAAAACTTAGACAAAACCTTTTTGACTTTGAACTGTAATTTCTACCCACTTAAAAAATAACTTTTTGTTACTGATCAACTTTACGATAAGTAAGTTAGTTTTTATTTTATTAAGATTTTCTTTGCTCAACAGAGTCTACTTTATCCGTGTAATTTTTATATTTTTGGAATTTTTACTAACCATTTTTATTTTAATTTATAGTTCAATTAGTAATTATTACAAATTGTTCTTATCTATTATTTTTTACCCATCGTAAATGAAATTGCAGTGACAAATCGGGAACTCACAGTTTTCTTACAATGCGGCTTTCCATTGTTCATGTGTTAATTCGATGTCTCTTTAAATTGTTTGGCTTAGTTATAGGTTTTTTATTTCACGTATATTTAAATCATATATTTTCTCAAATTTGTTTTTAATTAACGTTATAACATGGATTCGTTTAAAGTTTACAGTAAATAATATATAATATAATATAATATAAAATAATATAATAATTCATATTATTATGTAAAAATAAAAAAAATTGGTATATATAAATCGTAATTATCTATGGAGAAGGGCATCATATTTGAAATACTGAAGAAAAAAGTTACTTCATGTTGATGTATAGTGACATGAAAATAAACCTGAAAGGTTCAAAACCTGGCATTCATTTAAATATTATTTTTAAATAACTTAAACAATTCAATTTTCATACAGATTTATCTCAAGGGGATTTCCCATGAAAAAATATTTTTACAAATTTGGCTTTTATTAATTATTGATTAGAGAAATGTGGTAATTATGTTTTAAACACTTTTTAACTCAATTGAAAGTGGCTTTAAACCTGAAATACTTTGTATTATGAGTCTATTTAACGTCAAATAACTAAGACGCTGTACCAGAAAATGTGTCACAAAAATACCATACATTGGCTCTCAACCCAAGCTATATTTTTTTTAAGTACTCACATCGTATTCAGCAATGTACTAATTTTGTTAGAACATGCACACTTGTGACATAATTGTCTCATCGATGTAAAAAATACAAACTTCTTGATTAACAGACATTTTTGGGTTTCCTTGCTACCAGAAAAAGAAAGTGTTTGAATTTTTATGTAATATTTCTCAGGACCTAAAAAATATACCTATTGTACTTATTTATTTGTTTCTTATAAAACGGAATGTTTAGTAATGTTCTACAGAACATTTTCCTAGAACCGAGAACTTTGATATTTAAACATTTTTTGTATCAATATGTATCAGCATTTTTGACATATTTTTGAAAAAGAAACGTAGCAAAAAATTAGTTTAATGAGAAACAATAAAAATGTGCTTAAAATAGAAAAAAATGCTGTGTCTTATGGTTTTTGAGAAAATGTAAACATATAGGTAACATTGAGTAATGACATGACTCATTGAACATTCAAAAGTGTGTACCAAAATATATTTTCACTAATTCACGTTTAATATAAAAGTTATGGATTGTTCACAAAAATTCCATAGTAAAGTCGTAGCACATTACCCTTAGGAAAATCCTTTCCCTGAAAAGAAAAAAACATACAAAACCCCTCCTCCCACAGCAGATTTCTGCTTAAATTCTTGAGTGGTTTTGAAATGTTTTGCAGTTTACAAACCATCAAGACTCTTAACAAGTACAAGACGTGGCATGTCAGACATTCAGATGTCTGCATTCAAGCACCTTGGCTCCTCCTACAAGATGAAAATTACTCCCACCTGCAGTCTATGGCTGATACCGGAGTCTCAGATCTCGTTGTATTATATTCTACCCCTTAAGAACTATCTTTTATTGTTTCTGTGTCTTATACCCCCGTATTTCATATGTTTGTTTATGTTCCATATCCAATATATTTTTTACATACTAAGAGAAGTTAGAGGAAGAATAAAATTTTAGACATTCCATTGAGTTTCCCAATTTTGAGGTAGAGGGAAATATTATAAAAGTAGGATTTAAGGGGATAGAATTTGGATTTGAGTGATTGGTCTCCACAATTATAGGAAATAACTTACGTAGGTCCTAATACCAGTGATGGAATAGTTTAAAACATCATGTATGAATTTAACAAAGATTTTAAAATCATGCAAAAATAACCGGATTGAAAAAAGTTTTAGTCGAACGCAATAACACTCAAAGTTAATGGGAATCGGAGTAAATGGCTCAGAAGGAACGTGAGGAATTGAAAACAATCCTGGGACGCTTGAGTAATTTGAGACTGGGATGAATTGACTCTTGACAAATTAGCCTGAATTCGAATAGAGTTTATCATCTTTCAGGTATCTAGAGTGAATAGAGTTTATCATCTTTCAGGTATCTAGAGTGTGACTCTTCCACGTTTGCTGGAAAAAATTTGAATGACAGGAATTTGTTTTTAACACACTAGCTGACCCGGCGAACTTCGTAACGCCTCACAGTAAACACATGTTAACTTTAAGATTGGCCATGTTCTGAAGTCGAGTAGCAATACGGCTTCATTGTGAAAGGTTATATATTCTGGGTCGCTGCATAGTGAATAACAATACTGAAACGATAAAACATATTAATATCATTCCCATAAAACAAATAAATCTGAGTGGATTAATTCACAATTTTCAAATCCAATCCAAACCCAAACGAAACCTAACTGTAATACGGCTTTTATAGAAAGATATACAACAGCTGATTATTATAATAAACGTAATAATATAAACATTGTAATTTTATATAACACGTGACTTTAATCAGACAGAAAATAAATAAAATAAATACATAATCCCCCAAAACTGAAACTATTAACGTGGTGAATAAAGCTGTTCATTTTTACAGTGCACATTACTTCATAGTTTAACATTAATGAATGATTCAGATGGCATTGGATAGTAAAGAATGGAAAGTAAACCAATCAGCTGTAGCTAAGAAACAAATGTTTTCATTGTAGACAATTTGAAACAAACTTACTCTCCATAAGGTTAACATTAGAAATTTAAAACGCCATAAAATGGAAACTTATGGGGTTTTCGAAAATATTTTTTCACTAAAACCTTCCCGGACACATATAGAGCAACTTCCTAAAATTTCATGGCGATCGGATGAGTAGTTTGGCATAAAGGACATACATACATACATACTGACAGACATACATTCAATTTTATATATAGAGATATGTTTTCCTGTATACTAATTTCACTGAACATGACTATTTGCTTTCAATGTTTATTGGGATTTTGAAATAAACATTTAGTTTTAAACTGTTTATTTAATGTTTACGAAAATTGCTGTCAAAACTTCTATACATAGGCCCTATGTGTTGTTTATTTAATTTTTATAAATTAATAAAAGTTAAAATGCTATACTGTAGAAAGTAAATGGTGGAGATTGTGACAACAGTTTGGACGAGAAGATAAAGATTACGTTCTTTACCGTAATATGAATGTGTAAAGTAGGCCAACAACGGCCATTCGTGTTATTTAGATTGCTGTTGTGGAAAAGTAACATCACGATTAGTAAAACAACGTTATTATTACAACAATTATTAGATTATAGGTTAGGATTATGTTTAGATAAGATTAGGATTAAGTTAGAGCTTAAGAGGCCCTACACATGGTCAGTTTGGTGTGCCACATCGATGCGTTCAGTTTAACGTCAGTACTAAGTTAACTGAAAGCAACAATTGTCTTCACACGATCACTTCGTTTGGCCTCCTTGTTTAAGACACCTTGAAGGCGACTATTCTGTATGACTGGGACGGTGACGTGTCCTGTACCCAGCTACTTGGAGGTCACGATTTGTGGATAGTTATGAGCGAAGGTCGGTGGATGGGATATTCTCTGGTGTGGATTAACGTCCATACAATTGAATACTAAGTCCATCGAATACCAACCTCATAATTAGACCAGTTAGTAATTTATCGTTCATTTATACATTCAAACTCTGAATAGTACCCATTGAGTTCGTAGTAATATTAAATTTACGTATGTTGTCACTAAAGTTATATGTGACGTGTTTACGTGAGCACTGGCTAAAATAGCTAGCTATCAAAATAAGTTACCTTGCCCTTAAATTCACCAATAACGGTGTTGTCACTTGTCACTTTAAACGTCCCAGAACCATAGAAATAGTTTAGCTTGATAAGATACACCGTACAAGCACATTAGATATATCTATCATATCGCCTGGTTTAATAATTTCAGATTACCTATAATTATTTAACAAATGAAATTATCAAGGATTTATAAAGTGATTCTAAGAATGAATCACTATTTTCAAACCCTAAAGGGTTCAGTATCAAGCCTGAGGGGGTTTGCGGTATATGTTTTACTAGTGGCACAATATAATCATTCAATCACATAAAATACCATACCATCACACAATACAACAGAGTCACGGTAATTAGGACTAATTGGGGCCGAGCCTTGTTCGGATTACCGAGTTCATCGGATTATCCGGAAATGCAGTGTAAAGTTGCATTAAAAGTACTAATAAAATCCATTATTTAATACCCAAACTGTGTTTTTGACCAATTAACTTAGTCTTATCACAGTTCACATAAAGGTGTGTCCATTACATGCTTTTTCCTGAATGGTTCAAGTGTTCCTGCAGAGACCGTTATGGACTCCTCATTAGAAATATAAAACTCGACACACACATCGACATATAAAAATGAACAATGATAAAAAGTGCCTAATTCTTACGTGATCGTGGTAATTGCTGGAGATTAACTAAAATGTTCGAAAAGCAGTTTGGTGAAAAGCGATGACAAAAAGTTGGACCGTGAGAATCGAATCTGTTGTGATATACTGTGAGTGTAGCTAGAAATACCCTCCACTATCTCGAGCAACAGTGAGTGTACTGCTACATCCGAATGTTCAATGTTTATGGGACGGACGATGGGGCAACTTTGCATTGGTTAATAGAGAAATCCCTTCTACGTCAAAAGACAATACCTGAATTCTTACGTTCCAAAAAGTAGGTTACTTTATTTAATTAACAATTTGGTAAGTAGTAATGTGTAATTAGTGATACCGTGTAATACATTCAATTGTTGTTCGTTTTTAATTAAACTCAGTAACCTTCAAGGTAGCCCTTAAGGTACGATTAGCTGGACGTTAAAATTATCACCAGTATGTATCACCATAATGTCATTTTCCGGAATATTGAGTCTATTTGTAATTTAAAGGCTTCTAGTGAGTCATGAGCTCACTGACATACAACCTGATAGACAAGCGAAGAAGCAGCTGTGCAAACAAAATACCATAAATAATTTACTATCGATTAAACACATAAAAAATGCACAAAAAGAAGAAATATTGAGATACCCGTACATTAGAAATTTAAATCAAGAATATTATCTAATAAATACCATGAAATAACATTGCACATTCTGCACGGTTTTATAAACCATGCGTTTTATTTATTGGCTACCAAACGGGACATTCAAGCCGTGTTTTATCAGCTGTTTGAACAACAATGTGTAACAGCTGATTGTCGCTCCAATACGACAAATGCCGCCTCGAACCGAACAGTGTTGCCAGGTTACAGTAATGTCGGTCATTTATTTCCCTTCCTACCTGAGGTACCCTTGGGAGTGTTAGGTAGGAAAAATACACAAACCTTTGCTAACATTTGAATTGCCTCGCACCTGGTAAACGTTTTCGCGTATGTTTTCAGAAAACCTGTAACATACGATATGCTTACTTTAATATTGATATTTTTCTAACATATTTCATTCGAAACGTTAATATTTTATGTTGTACGTATTACATAATAGTTCGTAAATCATGAACGTTCGATTTTCAACAGAAAAAGTGTACAGGTAAAGTAGTTTTTACACCACGCAAAAAATAAATATTGTACCAATTTTTTTGTCATCACATTTCTACTGAGGAGTAAAGTATTGTTTTAAAAATCAATAAATAACTGTTCTAAATCCTAAAAAAGTGACACGATGTCTGTCAGTCCTTTTTTTTTGGTTGTTTATTGTGTGCTCCAAGTACTTACACATTGTCCATTGATAAAATAATGTAATTAAATAAAAATGTAACAATAATTTTTGTAAAAATAAAAATGAAAAAATATATTTTTAAAAAACATTTGATTAAAATATATATTATAATGACGAAATAAATAATTTAACATTTTAAATAGACGGTTATTATTTTTAATGGACAAATTTTTTAAAAAAGCGAAACAATAAAATAAGTTCTTGATTTACGAACAGCTAAAAATGTAAAAAATTAGTATTTGAAACTACATACTTTTGAGAAAATTAAATTTGTGATGAGTTTATGGAAAAATATAAAAGTGAATTTATTATTTAATTTCTAAACTTTTATGTTTGAAATCATAACAAAACTATAAAAAATTTTTATATTTTAACATTTAACAATAAATTTTAAATTATTAGAATAACTAAAATATAGTTTTATTAAGAATTTTTTTTAAATTTTACTAAAAAAGTATTAATACATTATTTTTTATTAATTATATTTTGTCATCACATTTCTACTGACGTGATAGCTTAGGAGTAACGTGCTTAGTCAAATTAAAAAAGATTACTAAAATTGTTCTAAATCCTAAAAAGTGACAGGCGACTCTTGTCAGATCATTAGCTTAGTCACATCTGGCTAGCTTATGTGACTCACACCACTACGGTAGTCTCTACCTCAATGTCCCTTTTTTGCTACACATTGCCTAAATCCATGGTAATGTACTGTTACATATTAAAATTGTTTAAATAATAAAAATGAATCCTTTTTGGGGAAAATAATGGGATTAAAAAGTTTTAACCAATACTTTTTGTAAAATAATTATAAAAAGGTGATTGGACGAATTATAAACGTAATTTAAGGGTCATTACGTAAACTCTAGACGGAATCGATTTTTTAATTGGACCGTTTTTTAATAAGAGGTTGTAATTGGGAAGTAATCAAGATCAGGGTTTGTACTGTTAAGTAGCAAAATGTAAAAATGCCAGTGGCTGAAAATACACAACTAGCTTTGACTTACCAAAACCTATTCGTTGATTTGATGATTGGTGATGCTATTAAAAAGTGCACACAGATTTATTAAATTACCTGAAACTCTATTTCTGAAACTCTGAGTTTGTATTTGAAACTCCAGGCTTCGTTCCTTGTGAATATTATTACTGATTTTTTATAATTACCTGGATATTTATTTTTAAATATTTAAATAAATTTATATGAATATAAAATAAAATAGAATTTAATTTAACAGAGAAATGAATTTCGATATATGTTTTAAGAGATGTTTCTTAAAACTAATACATTTACTATTTATTTAAATTTATATTTTTATATGAAATCCCACAGCTTGGAGTAGTTCCAAATTTTTAAGTAACCAATTCCTGATACACTGCATGAATGTTATGATGATGATGTTATGGAACACCCTATACGGGTGTTCCAGTGAAACATGAAAAAAACTCGTTTTTAAAAATATACACACTATAGAGTATATAAATGAAATTGCGTTCAATAAATAAAATTGGAAGTCGGATAAAGATACCTGTCATGATATAAAAGAATATATTTTTATTCTTTGATATAATGTAAATAAAGTTGATGAAATACTTTTCTTAAGTAAATAAAAAAGTCTTTAATAAAAACTATAGTTTAAAAGTATTTAAAAATATATTTAATAATTTATGTAAATGAAAAAGAATAAATTTTGAGTGGTTTTGCGTGATGACCTACATTCATACCATATTTCATGAACGGTTAGAAAGAAGGTAAAATGATTTTTTATATCATGAAGTAATGGGCGTTTGAACGTACTGGATCGTCATAAATTTAAATACTGAATTTGTAGTTTTTTTAAGTTGTAATTAATAATTACTTACTTATTGTACTGAAAAATTTGAAATTGTTTTTTTGAATTTTAAAAGATAATCTGAAGTCATACAGAATGCGGGTTTAAAATATTTATACTCTGTGATATAAATATGAATTTCAATCAAAATGTTGAGTTTTTGAAGTACAGAATGAAGTCGTTTTTTTTAAGTGGGGTGAAGTACAAAAATCAAAAAACCAAAAAAATTAAAAACGTGATGAGTCGTGGTAATGAATACTGAAATTTACTGAAATGGTCGTGGCAAAACATAATGAAGTTTCAATTTATAATTTTAAAATGAATTTTATATAATGAAGTTAATGAGGCTGTGGCAATGAAGTAAACATGAAAAGAAATGAGAAAGAATGATGTAATGAAGTACTGTTTTGGATTCAGTAAAAAGATAAAAGTATGAATGTCAAATTGAAAAATTTTTTGAAAACAAAATCTTATACTATGTATAATGTGAATGAGGTCGTGGCAATGAGGTACTGAATGAAGTCGTGGTAATGAAGTACTGAATGAGGTCGTGGAAATTAAGTACTGAATGAAGTCGTGATAATGAAGTACTGAATAAAGTCGTGATAATGAAGTATTGAATTAAGTTCTGGTAATGAAGTACTGAATAAAGTCGTGGTAATGAAGTGCATGACGAGTGGAGCTGGATACAAGAATGTATTATCGAACGGGGGGGTTGGCAATATTAGAATTCCGAGGGCTAAACTATGTTGTGAAACAACTTATTACCGTATATGAAAGGATAAATTTACGATCGACATTTTAAATGGGATTGGATGACATAAATGGTAAAAATTTATGCTATTTTTTACTGTGTTTTTTTACTCTCTTCAATACACACATACATGTTTTTTAACTTGACACCTTATTTTTAAATTCTGACCATTATTTATATTTTTATTCACGTTGTATTAACTAAGTGCGCATGCTTTTTATTAATTCCATCAATAATGAAGTTGAATTTTCCAAGATTTAGGTTTTTTCTCTTTGGAAATAGAAATATCTCAAAAATTGTATTTTTAATTGACATGAATGTGTCTAGGCTCTGGGGGGGGTTATGTTATCAAATTCGTAAAACGAAAAATATTTATAACGCAAAAAATTGCAGTGAAAGATTTTAGAAACCACCAGAGCTATTGTATTGAACTTTTGGTTATGAAAACAGCTGTTTAGATAAACTGAAAACATTCCCATTACACATATCAATAATCCAAAACCCTATTTCCCTCAGGGGGAAAATACAAACATTTTTACATAACTTTGTAGCCAAGGAAATTGAATAATGTTTAGACCAAAATTCATACCATTAAAGAAAATTGGTTTATGTAAATGTTCTGTGTTTAAAATTTTTGTCGGAGGATGTTTTATAAAAGTAAAAAAAATCATTGAGATATCTTATATGGTTAAAAAAACAATATAAGTACATATGTACTTGAAATCATACAAATTAACAAAGACACAATAGGGTCATCTGTTACTACATAACAAATTAACATACTGGTGATATATGTTTAGCTTAATTAGACACTTTAATAAGGTTTTCCTTGATTTAGCATCTTTATTATATTTCATTGAATCATTTCATATAGTCTACAGTGATATATTAATCTTTATTTTCATCCATTTGGGATGCCAAAGGTTTGGTTTTAGTGATATTTGTGTTAATTTTTCGCATTTTTTAGTTTCTTTAAGAAATACTTACACAATCTCAATTTCTGTTTGTCTGTCTTCCTGTAATGCTGAAGAACGTCTTTTTGTTCTCCAGGTAAACATTAGCACACACCGTGATGAAACGTAATTTGTACTTCTGTAGCTTATTCTTGTTATCAATTTATTATTATTGTATACTGTAGTTATAAACATTTTTTTAGAAAGTTTTGTATAATTTAAACTGATTCAGAACTTATTTATGTAAGTTATGAGCGGTAATAACAATATTTTTCCTAAGATTTACCAAACATATAAAAATATCTGGATAAAAGTTTTATCCAGTGCAAGTAACAGATAGAAATAACGCGCTTTCTAATTAAAATCAATGCTAGTATATTTACATTGATCACTGAATATAAACCTATTTAAAATTACACTTTATTAAAAATGTTTCCTTAGTGTAAACCATATTTTAATAATTACGAGTATACATATTTTTGACTTTAAAATAATTTATTGAATTGAATACGAATTAATTGAGTTAATAGTTTATTTTTCCTTTTATTTATTTATTTGTTTTTCACATATTTTTCATTTTAGGTTGACAGTTAGTGAACCGTGGTTCAGATTCCATGTTAAACTGTAAGTCCCTTAGTTGCCATCGGCTGTTGGGCTATTAATTTTATTAAATTTAATTAAATAATATTATTAAATAATAATAATTTTAATAATAATTAGTAATTTTATTATTAATAATTTTATTAATTGGGCTATTAATTAAGCGGAGTTTAGCTGGCACAACGCGGCTTCTTAGCCACGGCCGCTCCGCGGTGGCGCGTGGGCCCTGTATTCTAACTTTAAAAGTGCATTTCTTGGTTATCCGTGGACGGATTTCGTTTACCAAAGTACCGTGCGATTGAAATTAAAATTCCAATCTTTTTTGTATCTTGTAAAAATTTTATAAAGTTAATGTTTTTTTTGTTATTTTAATTTAAATATTTTTAACCGCCGCCATTTTGAAAATATATAAGAAAATTAAATGATACTTTGTAAATATTTTTCTCTTTAACCAATAAATATGTGTGCAAAGTTTGGTTTCTGTATCTTAAATATTTCTTGATATATATAGTTTTTTGTAAAAAATACAAAATGGCGGCTAGCGGCTAAACGAAGGATTTTTTGACAAATGGTTATAGTTGATTTTTTTTATTTTGATGAGTACTATCACCCCTCGAAGTTTGTGCCCGACTTTAATGAACACCCTGTATATATATTATTTAAAAATTCACAATCTAGGGCTTTTAGCAATATAATAAACAATAAAACAATTAGTACCCTTTTTCATTCTTTATTGGCTTTTTTTAAAGAATGAAAAATGCGGTAATTGCTTCTTCCCTATGGGAAATTTTCTAAAACGGTACAAATCTTACTAAATCCACGTGACCAAAAACAAGGAACTCACGTAAAATGCATTAAAAATTAAAACTGTATTAGGAAAATTGAAAATAAAGTGATACGATGTGTTTGAAGACGTAAAATGATGAGCGAGATGATCTTGTCGACACGTAGATAAACACTGCAGATGATTGCTATTCCATCGTCTCCCGGTAGAACAATAAATTCCCGCCACCTCCCAGGAAATGCCCTGCTTTATTGTCGTCTCTAACCTGTAGTTATTTGGAAAGTGAATCGATTTATTGCCAATACGTACTACGTGTACTAAACTTATCGTTGAAACGTAAATTTTATAGATGAAATTTTAAGGGTTTCAAGGCTTAAAAATACTGTTACAATTGACACATTAGACAAACAACGTCAACCTTTTCACCTTATCCATTTAAGAGTCTGCATCAGTAGTAGGCATCTTGAAATTTAGTCCTGTAAGGGCAATGTTAAATTCTGGCGAAACATACCTTCACTTTGGCATCTGCAGTGGCGTTAATTATCAGGGTATCAATGTAAAAATTTGGAAGTAGATTGATGAGATGTGGCTCAAGGGCATGACCTTTTCAATATGTTCAAAAATTTAACTTGATATAAAAACAAAAATCAAGGAATATTTTACAAAATAAATAATTATTATTTTTTTATTGAGAGCGAAAATAAGAAGTTCTGGTGCCCTGGAGGACTGTAATACCTTTAATTTGACACCTCTTCCGTTAATTTATGACAATGGGTCAAGGAGATATAGGGGCCAGAATTTAACATTGGTCTTACGGGACTAAAACCCAAGATGGCTAACACTGATGCAGACTCTTAACCTCAACTATGTATTACTATGAGCCTCGGCCTGTCCGGTGAGTTTTAAAGACAGCGAGGTATCGTCACATAGGTTAGCTCATGATATGACACTGGTTTTGTCCAGCACCCTTAAAACTACCTGGGCCAACACGTTACCCTTGAGCTGCCTTTAATTGTTTATTAAGTCGATAAGTAGATTGCCGATAAATATTTAGATTGTAATTCCTAATGATTTAATTTAATTGCCTTGAAGTTTATAAGATATATTTAGCTTAAAATTCCCCATTTCTAAAACTCTTACTTATTCATTGTTACACCTTACTTTAAACAACCAATGTTTAACATTAGTTTGAAATACCGTTTTATGTGAAATAAAATGAAAAATCATTTATTCCCTTCCACCTGTCTTACACTTAATCTGGTGTAAATAAATACTAAAAAACTACAAAAAAAGTAAACCAAAATTTTCTTGCGATAACAAAACGATACTGTTTTACTAACAAAAGCCGCTAGGAATAAGCCAAAATAAGGTTGTATGTATATTATTTGAATACTATACTATCAGGCGTGATGGCTGTTAAGTAAACTATGAATAAAATTATGAAACAGAAACAGAAAACATATTTATAACAATATAATAGTTTACCACCAGTAATTATTGAGACGGATTATATAGCTAATATAGTGTTGTTTCCTTACAAACAGGTTAGATTGACGAAGGAGGTGTGGTACGTGTGCCAGGACCTGTAATGTTCGTCGTTTGTTACATTGACCTTTCCGTCGCGAGCTGTGTCCGGGCAAGAAATCGGTTAACTGTAAAACATACCGGAACCATATATTTTATGATTACTCAAGTTTAGATAAATTGTTTGCTAAAATATCTAAATTCAGACTCATCTTATAAATTTACATAAGCAATACTATAAAGAGACCATACTAACCCTAGAAGTGGCAAGCTTTTTACTTTTAACTGTAACATAAAAACAATTATTAATATCTTCTTGAAATACTAAGTATAAACAAAAATAAGCATGAAACATGCCCCTCCCCCTTATAACCACTAACCACAAAAGCAAAACAGGTGTCCACTGCAATCCCAATTAAGCCTACAAATGCCGTCAACTTCCACCCAAGCCGGCAACCGTTTATTTAAGATGGGCCTCCCACTCCGCTACACCACACATTTGCAAGCCAAATTAGGATTGCTCATGGACGGGATTCGAACCCTAGCACTTCCAAATAGCTAGAACGTTAAACTCGTCAGCACAGCGCTCTAGCCATAATAATACTATAACTAAGTAATACTATAACTAGACAATATTAATATAAAATATGTATAGGTGTAAAAAGGTATAGGTGTTTTGTAGGTTTAATCCGTTCCAGAGATTTTCGAACAACCTGTATAAAATTTTTATCGTTATACTGTCAAATTAAATAATTTTACGGAGAATATTATTCTCCGTAAAATACTAACAATATTTAACTATTTACCATGCATACTACTGTATTTAAAATCCAATATTTTCAATCTGCAGGTTTTTGACATGGATATGTCTTAGCTCTGGGAGGGGGGCTATCAATTTGTAAGATGAAGCTATGTAACGCGATATAACGACAGCTGTTTGGAGGAACTAAAAACATCCCTTTAGACATATCCATGATTTAACCTATTTCCCACAGGGAAATAAATACAAACATTTTATTTTTGTGTTTATCAACACTAGGGACATTTCACACGTTTCCTTTTACACGTTATACTGTGATATCTTCGATTCAGTTAAAAGCATGCATTTTTTATGCACTTTTCCTGGAATACTATACGAGTATCACAGGAAAAAAATAAATAAAAATGTAAAAATAAAAATAAAACAAAATTAATAAATGAACAAATACATTTAGATTCTGCAAGAACGTATAAAAATCTATTTCCGGAACTCAGCCAGCCAATAAATGCTACCTATGACGCCATGACAGGAACTTCTGGTAGCCAGTAGTATTTAAGCAGGGACGCCATCTTGTTTCTTTCAGTCTCCATTTGGGCCTGATGATGTTCGGTGTAACTGGACGAAATCGATCCCCAATTTAACAGCTTATGTACATATTTCCGTTGCATATAGTTACAATATAAGTGTAAATATATTAAATAGTGTTGAAAGACGTGAGTTTTTACTTTATCCTATAGGGAAAAACCAATAATTGTATTTTGAAACTCAGAAACCATAAAATTTGTAGAAAATAAAATTTTAACTAAAAGTTTGACGTAAACATGACAATAATAACATAACATAGTTTGACAGAGACGCACTAACACAGATTACAGTGGGCGATCAAATAATACAGATGCGGGCTTTTATTGTATTGCTTCCCAATAAAATGTCAAATCCATCATCAAATTGCAAACACGAACCATCGACATTACTCGTACATTTTTGAGATCATGTGTTCCACATGCTCGTGTTGGGAATCATTCTGCCCATAGGCGAACAATTAACGTAATTTCTCATTATACGTTCGTTTTTGTTCGGTACTCCTTTTCTGTAAACGATTATTTATTCTACTCAGATAAAATAGATTCGAATCTTGTAAAATGTGGAAAATAAAATACACTTTGTTTTTAATTTACAGCAAAATTATTTTTGACATGGATATGTCTTAGCTCTGGGGAGGGGGGGTGTTGGTGATTTTGTTGATGGAAAACATGTAACAGGTTTCCATAGAAACTACCAGAGCTATTGTATTGAATTTTTAAAACAAAAGAATAAGAACAGCTGTTTAGAAGAACTGAATAAATTCCCTTAAGGCATATCCATGATCTAACCTATTTCCCACAGGGAAGTAAATACAAACATTTTTATTTGAATTATGGTATAGGAGATAATGATTCTAGATGAACGTATATGTTTCAATTCTTGATTAGGAGGTATCAGAAAAGCCTAGACATGTCACAGCCACCGAAAATAGGATGCATAAGGATGGAAAGGTGAGTCGTGAACATTGTTCAGTATAAATAATTGTCAAATAGGTAAAAAGATTTTCCAAACCAATCCAGATTCGAACTCGGGACACGCAATATCCGAAGAGGAATCTTATTCCAACTCAACTACTCCCAAGTCCCTTAGAAAAAGAAAATGACTACCCCAGAGATCTGACCACATTTCATCTGAGGGTCCATACCCTAGGGTAGTTTACCTATACAGGTTACAAGCGCAAGCTTCCCTTTTCTAGGGTACCACGACCAAGTAGACAGTAAGGAGATACACCACTCTCCTTCAGGCTCAGTTGATAAATAAAATGAGACATAAAAGTATACTAAACAGTTAGTCTATAAACATTTTCATGACAGGCTAATGTATATTCTGTTTATTTATGTTCCAATAAACTATTGAATGTAAAGAAACGAAAGGAAAAAGTAAAAAGCTAAAATGTGTTTTTGAGAGGTATTTACTTTATTTTAATAGTGTGTGTGTCAGTTTAAAGTAATCAATAACTCTCTCTTTCCAAATGGTATAAAACTATGAAATTTTATCGTATTTGGTGCGCTCATTTTCATTGAGAGCTTTTACGAATATTTCATGTTTAGTGTTACAGACAGATAGAAATTGAGATAAGATTCATTGCGGCTCACCTGGGAAAACCAATTCTATGTAATCAAAAATAAAACCATAACTTTATTAATATTATCATATATTCGTGGATAAGGAATTACGAAGTTGGATATGTCATGAATTATATAGTGTGTAATTTGTTGACTTTTACTGTTAAATATATTACTCCAGCTGGATACAAAGGTAAATTAATTCATAATATCGAGCATGTCTTACCAATTGTCAGTATGTAGAGTAAAAGGTCATTTACTATACATAGGTTGCTGGATCGAAACCAGCGGTCGGTGACTCCTGTCAGATCATGGGCGATTACCTCTGACTAGCCTCTATGACAGTAGTCGAACAGCCGTTACTGCACCATACCAGTAGATATTTTTATTCACAACTCAGTCCTCAGCCCATAGTGATGGGCTGTTAAAGTTAACAAAGCTATGAAGAAAAATTGATTTTGAGGAAAAATATTTATAACAATGTAATAATTTACCACCTGTAGTTATTAAGATAGATTATATAACTAGTATAGTCTTGTTTCCTTACAAACAGGTTAGATTGACGAAGTAGAGTGTGTCGTACGTGTGCCAGGGCCTGTAATGCTTGTCGTTTGTAACACCGACCTCCGACATCCGTCGCGAGCCGTGACTGGGCAAGAAAGCAGTCAGCTGTATAATATACTGGAACCATAAATTATGAATACTCAAGCTTAAATACATTGTTTTATAAAATATATAAATTTGACTCATTTATTTCATCTACGGTAAAACAAATGATACAAAGGTAAAGTAATTTTAAAACACCAAGCACGTCTTACCAATTAATTATCAGTAAGCAAAGTAAAAGCTATTTTCAGTCAAAATGTGTCGTAGGTGTAGTAAGATGTTAAGGCCGATATTGATCGGAGAATGGTTTATGAGACGGCTGGGACGTCGTGACGTCACGTCGTGACCACGCTACAGCCGAGTAATGACACTTCAATATTCAGCAGTGGTCAATAAACGGTGTCAGTGGACTGACACGCACTTTCTCTCTTAAGTAAAATATTAAAGAATAAAACTAAATTTGCTTCATTATTTCAAAAATATATCATCCAATTTCTCAAACTAACGAGAAGAGAATACGAGTTCACATAATTGTTAAAACTTTTTGTAGGACGTAACATCACCCCCACCCCCAGCAACAGATGACACCAACATTTTTGGAGTCATGGAAAACCGTTGAGGAATAAGGAAAAAATTGTTTTTTTAATATTCTCCATAAGCATAACATGGTGCACTCTTAGACGACGCACTGCGTCCACCACGGATAGTAAATTGAACTTTTCTCTGGGACCGTTAGACGTAGACTAAACATGAAAAAATACTACTTCATTTCGTTGTTTTAATTAGGTGTTAATGGTGACAGTCAAATTGTTATGTAGTTATTGTCAAGCCTGAAAATTTAAAAAGATTTCTTAATATTTAAAAATCCATAACTTTTAAACACCAATGTTTTGCTAAGGAGATGTTGTAGCCATGTGGCTTCACATACGAGGCTCCGCCTCATACATTAATAGGTGCTTCCAAGGCGGATTTCAGCCTGAGCCGAGGGGGTTTTAGTGGGTGAGAGTCCCACACACCGGGGAGTGTACCGATATTTTCTCCCTGATGGTGCATCAGCATTTACCCTCGTAAAAAACCCAATGTTTTGAGATTTGCGGGTGATGTTATTTTATTCGTTTTATAAAGGACTATAAATTGTATATCAAAATCATTAGAGTAGTTTTTGAGAAACTTATGGTTTTTGGGGAGTTTTAGAAGTAAAATACTCTTAAAATAACAAAATGAAAATGTAAACAAGATTAGGATTGTTAATAATGTAAATAATGGTGGTAATTATCAAAACAACCTAACTTATAATTATACTTTTAAAAGCTACATTCTTTCTACAAAAAGGAATATATTACTAGTCGTACTTTTGATACATTTACTGACTGTTTCTGGAAAATTTTTTGAAAAAACTTGTAAACATAAAAAACCCAGTGAATAATTTTTAAGTTCACTATGGATAGCGTTAGCGTGGGATGTATCAACCAAAGAGAGAGGTGGGCGGACACAGTATGTGGGTAGTAATGATAAAACCTGATTGGAAAAACAAATATAACTCCTGGTGTTGTGTTTTGTTATGAGACGTAATCATTAAATAACAGTTTGTGACAATTGTAGTGATTTTGAAATATTGTGTGGAAATCAAAGGTTGTTTAAGTCACAATTAGTTTTCATCTTTTTCATCATATGTTACACAAGATAAACCTAACATTTATTTTGTTCTCGATAACAATCCCCGGTTGCGATTCTTGTCAGATCATTAGTGGTCACCTCTGTCTAGTCAAGGTGACTCATGCCGCTACAGTACCTTGATGTCTTTAATTCACGTTACTAGACCTATGAGGATGAGCAGCAGAGATGAAAAATAAAAAAATGAATTTATCTACATGCAGGTGGTTTAAATTGAAACAGAAATTTGCACGTGACAAACACGAGGACAATGGGCTTAGCCTATAATGTGCATACAAAGCATAGCCGGGATTTATTATTCCAATGACGAGTGCTACTTCCACCACTAATTTTGTTTCATTCCTGTACTCACGAATTCTGACACACACGATTTTCAGGTAATGATATACAATTCTAATTAATTATTTATAAACTTTCACTTAGGGGTCATACCAATTTTTCTAGCAGATTTATTAACTTTTCACATAAATATGTCTTAGCTCAGGGGAGGATGTGACCAAAATCTGTCCGTCAGACCAAAATTTGAAACCATTCATTTGGTTGGTGGATTAATATGGTTAAACAACAGCTGTTTAGAGGAACAAAAAACATCCTTTTTTGATAACATCCATGACTTAACCTATTTACCACAGGAAAGTAAATACAATAATATTTGATCCACATAGTTTTTACAATTCTCCAGTCTCAATATAAGGATAAACCAACTTCAACAATTCCCAGTACGAGGAGAGTTGTGGCGTTTGCACACCAGAGCGAGACACTGTCGCGCAGTTCCGGCTGTTAGGTTTGAGAAACGCCGGCCAAGTTGGATCCAACTACCAACTGCCAACTGCCGACCGCCAACCACCAACCGGCAAACGCGCAGAGATATGACCCATGACCAGGACATTTGACTACGATGAGTACTGTCAGGTATTCTTTGGCTTTAGCATTTTTCCTATAGGAAAATATGGAACAGCTGAATAGTTTACTGTAGGAATCGGCCTTCGTAGACGTCGTTACAAGACCTAGACCTAACTTATTTTTAGGCTCAAGCACAAACACCTATTAGTTCGATATTGTAATAGTACATTTCATTACTATTCCGGAAAAGTGTTCTTTACCAACGCGAGACGAAATCGAGCACGAAATCTAGATCGAACACTCGTCAAGAATTTTTTGGACGAGCGTTCAACGATACTTTTCGTCATACTACAAAAATCACATAATTCCAAACCAAAAAACAAATTTAATTATATTTCTTACAATTTCAGATTAATTGTACGAATCAAATTTTATTATTTTAACAAATTTTGACTCATCTTCATATATCTCATGGGACACCCGAGTCAGCAATTCATTTCATATTTTATTTGCCTTGACCAACAACGTTTTCCATTTTATTTCTTTACAAAAACAATCCTCACTTTTAAAAACAATGAGGTTAGCTTTGGCCAATGTTTTGACAACAATGTGTGTCAGCTCGATAAGGAACTTTCCGGTAAAAATAGGAGGTTGCCATAAGGATAGCGTGTAGCTAACTTTAGTGTTCGGTAGTCATATGTTCATTTTAATGTAAAAAGCAAGTTACTAGCCACATTTCAGTATTGAAAGACGTATGTTCCCGTGTAGTATGACGAAAAACGTCTTACTTATTCAGTAATAATCAAATAAAACAATTTATATCTATTGCCAACTTTTTGCCTCTCAGATCTCCTTTGAATTCTTTCAGAGATCTCTAAAACCTGTGACATTGCACTTAAAAAATGTATTTACTTACCTTCGGTTAATAGCGTAGATAATGGATACATCTAAAGAGAATGTTTTCAGTTCCTCTAAGCAGCTGTCCTTAATCATATCATGTCACTTCCGTTTCAAATTTTAGTCTGATGTATTGCCAACACCCCCACCCACAGAGCAATCCATATCCATATCAAAATGTTATACAAATGATGGGTACAGGAAAAAGGTGCTAAGTAAACAAAGAAAGATTTTAATAGACTAAATGATATTTTGGCTTTTTATAGCATAGTAAAATAAGAAAAAAATACAGAGTTAAAAGGTGATATGTCACCCAAGTCGACTGCTGACGTGCTGTTGTTAAGTCTGGCCGGACGCTACACCTTGCGATTCACAATGGGATTGAATATTTTGGCCTAACATGCTTTTTATAGTTAGTGAAATGGCAACCTACCCAGGTAGGTGTTTAAGCCAAGTATGAATGAGAAATGAGTGTAGCGCAGGTTGTTTTTTTTTTATTTTTAGATTTGGTATATTATTTTTTTTTATTTTTATTGGGGTTTTTTTTATTATATTGTTTTTTTTTTTTTTAATTTTTTTTTTTTTGTTTCGGGTTTTTTTTTTTTTTATTTTTGTAGTTTTGTTACTGACTAAGGCTGACATGTTCCTTCGACAGAACTGTTAGTTAATAGCCCAACAGTCAATTACATATCTAAGAGACTTACAATTTAACTTGTAGTCAGAATCGCCGTCTCTGAACTACGAACTGGTCTAATTATGAGGATGGTCTTTGCGGATTAAAGTAGTATTTAATAATGCGGACGTTAATCCACACAAGAGAACACTACACCCACCGACCGTCACTCACAACTGTCCACAATTCGTGACTTCCAAGTAGCTGTATTACAGGACACGGTATGGTATTTGATGAATAAAATTATCTTGCTTTGATGAAGTGGCTGTGGCTTAGGTTCTTCATTTCCAGTTTTATTATACTTATATTATGATTTTGCCTTGTTTAAATGTACTTTTATAACTAATTATATGTAATTTTATTACTATAAATTCAAAAATACAGTAAGTAGAGGCCTTAAACTATTGTAAACTTTAAACAAACAGGTAATTGAAATGCGGTCAAAAGCAATGATGTAAGTCTTAAAATCTTTAAAACACCTTCTTCTGAAAAAAATATTACAAATTGAGTAAGCGCCTTTCCCCTTATATCCTTCATATGTTAAATATTATAATCTATCCTTGGTCTTTAGACAGGACTGTAATAAATTAATAGCCCAACAGTAAAAAAATCTAAAAGATTTAGAGTTTAACGTCGGATTCAAACAAATTTTGCCTCGTAGATCAATGCTTTTTAAGACGGCCTAATTACTCAAGTCAAAGAACAAAATAATGAATTGAATAATTAATTGACAGCCAGTGGAATATAAGTATTGTTATTGACATTACGAGTGGGTACAAACCTGTCATAAATAGCAAAGTAATGTGTTTTGTGGCTACGTCACAGCAAATGTAATATTCATTATCACTACCACATTACTGGAGGTGATACAAGATCGCGCCACATTCATCGTACACATTTCTCATTCATACTTGGCTAAAAATACCTGCCTGGATAGGACTTTATTTTATAAGGTAATAGGTAAGAGGTAATTGGTTAATGTTTAAATTAGATCGTGAATAACGTAATAATGTTTATCGTGAATACAATAGGAGTGTACAACAAACGTCAAGGATTCAGACCACTGGTTCATAGCATGTATTTTGTCGAATGAAAAATTCACTCTTAATAAGAAACATTCTGTGAACATTTCTCTGGATAAATAAATCAGTTAAATAAATCACTTAATATTGGATCAATTAATCTATGTTATAATACTCGGTTTGTTAGTTGTTAGTAGACTCTATTACAATTTAGAACACTACATCATTACATAAGGATAAATTTATTAAGAATAAGAAAAGGAAATGAGATCATATTATTTAATGGTTGATTCTTAAAATTTTATTTACATCAAGAATTGTAAAATGAGTTAAAAGTGGTAGAATGCAGTTTGGTACCTTTGAGGTTATGCTGATATCTGACAGGAAGTTAAACTCGTGCATAATTGTTCTAGCCTTACATAGAGGACTAAAGATAGTTCTTTAATGCTGTTATTATGTTACATGTATTTTGGGGTTAGGGATAATTTTAATCCATATAGTTTTGATTCATCCGTATTGTGGCTGCTGTGTTTTATACACAATTTATACAATGCATAGTTTTTTAAATAAATTTATTTTTATATTAAACTAGCCAAAGTACCCGTTCTTCGCACGGGCTAAAAAGGCTGAAAGGTGTAGGCTCTACTGATACATTTAAGGTATTGTTAATTAATTCTTCATTGTTTACAAAATGACAAAACAGGAGTGTCTACAACATTTCAAAGTAACATATGTCAAATATTGGGAGAGGATAAGGATTAATGTAATAGAGACAGTCGTCGGACAAAAAGCTTAAAATCTACCATTCCGCTATTTCAAATAATTCACTAATTTCGATCCAGCAGTTTATCTGAAAAATCAACTTTATTTCTTCTTCTTCCCGAACTGTCAAAATATAGTGCAAACGGATGTTGTCATTAGAAAATGTAAACATTGAAACCTAGGACGGTCACGGCAGCTCTTTCTTCTACTTCTCCTTCTTCTCGAACTGTCAAATTTCAGTATTCACAGCTGTTGACATTCAAGTAATTTTATGTTTTCATTCTCTAAAAATGTAAACATTGAAACTTAGGACGTTCACAGGGCGTAGCCCGCGAGGATTTTAAGGAAATGAGTATGCCTATGTGTTGCATGAGTTTAAGATCTACCTTTGTGTAAAATTTCAAACCGGTCGGTTCAGTATTTTTCGCATTCACTTGCCACAACAAACCCACAAACAAACCCACAAACCCACAAACAAACATACAGAAACCACCTCTTCTTTATAATATTATAGATATTTCCATCCAATACAAATACGAGTGTTGTTCATAATTTGTTTATGTCTATCTATGAAGCCCGTCAAATAGCCAATAGAGCTATAGAGCTATAGAGCTATATTAATTAAGTTCAGTTAATCTTCAAAGTTATTTAACAACTATAAACACCATAAACTATGCACTGGTTGACATGTGTCTTTCATCACATTAGGCTTCGCTTTGACTACATATTATTTAATGAAACTATTCACAACAAAAGTCTCAGTGTTGTGTGCAATTTAATCACTTTTAATTTAATTTAATCACAGTTAAAGCAAAGATTCTTGGCCACATTGAAGTCTCATATATTTCGTTAACTCTTTGTTTCTACTTTATGAACTGGACAAACACCATGGACGCCTTGATGATCAAGTCTAACAACTGGAAAAATTGAGAATAATTATAACACTTGTATCATGTTTAATAAATTATACATTCAAATATATATTTCAGAACGCTATGGTTGCTACCCTCATTATGAGTAAAATGTATTTTCGGATGGCGACAAGCGACATGACAAGTAATTTTGGATTGACTGTAAATAGGCACAACATTTTAATATTATGTTACTGTATTTCAGAAGATTGTTTACAATGATATTAAGTAAATTCGTAAGTGTTGTTGACGATGATTAACCGGTTTACATATTTTGTTTTTGTTGTGTTGTGAGCTTTTTCCTGAGTTACTTTTTTGTTATTTTAATTCTTTTCTAACCTTTCAATTTACTTAAAATAAAAAAAAATATCAACAAGACAAATGCGATTAAAATAAATTGTTTTACCATATCAAACACATAACTAAACACATACTATAGATAAATAATTGTCTTTGCCTTCAGTTTAAAACAGTAAAATAATGGTTGCTATTCAATTGTTGATGTTCAATAAATGATCCATAATCCATAACTAGTATGAGTTTGTTTGTGTTTTCACGAATGTATATTTCGTCAGAAATGTACATTTCATTTTTAAATTTATGCACGAATTATTTGAATAGATAATGTAAATCGTTATAAATAATTACCTTATCCTGGACATCCGTTATTAAGTTGTCCTGGACAGTTGCAACTATTAATTCACCAGCTAAATATTATAACAACGCTCTTTCACCTGATAATGTGTCGTGTGCACCACTAATGGTCTTGGTAAATATTTTAACATCGAAGAAATTACTTTTAAATTGGATAGTTTAGAACAATTATATTCCAATTTTTATGATATAAATAAACAAACGAAAGTTGAACTATTCTTTGTGGCAGTATGCAATATCGAAGAAATATTATGTTTGAAAGCCCCTACTAACTGTTCTGGTCAGTGATTAATAGAAACTATTTTCAAGGGGTTTGCTACTCAAAATGAATAAAAATTTACAATCGTTTTTCCTTCAAAACATATACTTTTTTATTGAAAAAAAGAAAACATACACTTCAGATATGATACTTAATTTTTAATGACGTAATTTAAGTTAGTCCAAACTTTTATATATCACATCCATCTAATCTTGCAGTGTGAAGTGTCAAGTGATCAATTTAGAGTAAGTTTTTTTTTATATTTCAAAAATACCATTTTTTTAAATACACATATTTACTGTCAAAAATAAAAAAAACTATAAATATTCATAATTTTTAGGTCTTTTGGGACACACAACTGCCAAAGATTATCAGAAAATAAAAAATGATACGTAAGTACCAAATTTAGATGGCATTACCTCAGTGATGAAAGCATTGTTGACCACAAAGAGATCCAAGCTAGTCAGGTCTAAGGGAGTGCTTCTTACTTCCAGAATGAACACTTCCAACTGTTAAACAATAGGTACAAGCTTAAACATAGGTGAAAGGAGTATTTTGTATCATTTAAGAACATAAGTTATCTTGGAATTAACAATATATAATTAAATTAATTAATTAATACTATACAGGTTATACAGGTGTATAATTTACTGTATAGATTATTAAAAGGAGTAGAGTTTGCGATGGCCGTTATATGTGTTAATATTTACTTATGAGGCACAGATCTATAGTAACTTGGTATTATACACAAATAAACATTTCCTTATTTAATTTAATATTAGACTCAGTTTTCACATTATAGTTTCTTAAGAATATTATTGATACAGTGTAAGGTAATTTTATATTATTTGTAATGTGTTTTTAATCTTGTTACATTCCTTGATGAATAAATTTATCTTAGTCATTAGTCAATATGGATTCTTCAAGAGTAGCAAGACTACAGGCAAGAAAATAATAGAAACAACTGATAAAATCATGCAATAATTTTTTATGCACATTTATGACAGGGGGCGAAATCATTGCAACAGACATAGCATGGTTGGTTATTAAATACTGTTTTAATATTATGGTTCATATTTTTGAGAAAATATTAATAATTAATAGTAGGCCTACCTTTTTGCGGTAAGGAAGAGCGTAACTTCCCAAGCTGATCTTTCTGTCAACTTCGTGCAACAGCTTCTCTATCTGAAAAAAACTCTTAGTTTTATCATATATTTCAAAACAACTTATCTCAGCAAAAACCTGAGATAAGTTGAGAAAGATATATTATAATGCTTGAAAAAAATAATTTTCTCTAAATAAATCTTCTAAAACCTAGTTTTTACTAGATTCTAACACGATCTCTTAGATAACCTTTCAGTGTGTTACTAAATTAGACCCTTTTGTTAAACACTATTTTAAACGATTTTCCTCATACTCTTTATTAAATTCATATTTAACATTTATGAAAATCGTTAACGAAAAGTGGTAAGAGGTTAGTGGTAACTGCAAGTAATAGTTTTCAATAGGCAGTTTATGAAGGGTACAAACTTTTTTATTTTCATGTACATATTGGTGAATAGTTTATTACTTTCACCAATTTCTATCTTGACCTAATTACATACATATAAAGTCCTAGTACTCGCCCCTTACATAAAAAATGTAGCTCATTATTATAAGCACATGCAAAATAAAAGTAAGACTGAATGGGATTATAAGTAGCAAGTGAGACTCGAAACGTTCGACTCTGTTTTCTGTACCGTGTAGTTTCCAAAAGGTGTGGGCACTACATAAACACAACACAAGCCCCCAAGTGACGTTTGACTACACATTTATACCGTTGTGCCGGTTTTGTTTTCAACATAACCCTTGATATTTATTTTTTTTGATATTTGATTTTTTTTTTACTTGATATTTTTTTATATATTTTTTTGGTAAAAGTGTTTCCACAAAACTCTCACTTACTTGATCTTAACAAAGAGTGTAGGTTGGAAGGTATGCCACAGTTTCCAAAATAGCAAAACGATCAGAGAAAAACTACGGGAACATATAAGTCTTAGAGATCCGATGGACTCCGATGGATTGAAATACAATTTAAAAAGACATATAATACCAGGAAATAGCATTGAAGTCGATAGAATGTCAAAGTGCGTAGAAGGTGGACGTTTTGAAATGATCTAGATACACTTAGATCACACTTATAGAGCAATATACACAAAGTTGTGAAATAGAGATGTAAAATTATTCACTTTGTTAATCAGCTGAAAGTTGGCTATACAAAAAAGTTTGAAGAAGTCACAAAAATCTGTTCATACTCGTATTTTGATGGTAAATTTAAAATTTGGTCGTGAAATGGAGAAACGCGTATTGAGCTTTCTAGAGCAGTAATGATATTAACTGTTTTCATCCTTCACGTATTACACGATGCTGTTGAACTTGCCTTCTTCTTATAGAAATTACTACGTCTTCTGAGAATGGAAAAGCTGAAAACAAATTTCAGGCCCCTAGTTTCATTATTAATTTATTTTCAATTTAATCTTTCTGGAAAATGTCAATAAAACTATAAAAAAAATGTTTGGGAGGAACATGTATGTAGAAATCATAGAAAGAACACAGTCACAGAATCTGTCAATAAAGCCAAATTGAGGATTCCAACTGAGTGTTCTTTTGAGGAGATACATTTTGTGTTTAAACAAATATTTTGTTTTCTTCATTTTATAAACATAAGTAAACAATGGAACCTCAAGTTATTGAAGACCTATTATGGTTAGGCCTGTGAGGCCCCCCGTCCTTCGTCCTTGAAGCCTGAGTCGCTGGTCCTACAAGCGTTAAGACCATGAACTAAATACCCGTAAAGTAGCAGCGTACTAAGAAATATTTCGGTAATTTATAGAGATTATTTTATTATTTTATGAATTATACAATTATTATAAAAATATACAAAAACATACAAAAAATATAAAACTATTTTATATTATGCCATGAGAAATAAAATAATACGGGATTTTGAGCATAACTATATATACCAGAGTTGACCGCTCATGATCTGAAAGGAGTCACCGGTCACTGTTTCCAATCCAGTAGCCTTTGTCTTACAGTGCCCCCGAAATGTAAAAAAATCTGTTATGTTGGCTACGGTTTTGCGTTTTAAGCCGGTTTTCTAAAAATAACACGACTTCCAGGATTAGTTTTATTTCACGTTTCAGTCCATAAAATAAATTAAATTCGACACTTGAGTTACCGCTAAAAAACAGCAAGGCCTCATTTTAACTGAGAAACTCACTAACGAAGCATTTCCGAACCGATGTTTATAAACAAGTTTTTCATCATTTTCACTACTAGAACATGTCTTTCAAGTCTTTCCGTTTCTTCATGCATCATATATAGACAAGAAATGATTACCTATATTGGTTTGAATTATGTTTGTTTACCCTTTTGTTGTGAATAATGTGGTTGTTTGTGGTTATGCTGTTGTTTTTCTTTCTTTGCTTGTTTTTTGTTTGTTTTTGTTGTTCAAGGTTGTTTGTTAAAAATGAAGGTGTTTGTGGTTATTGTTTTAATATACAAATTAGTATGTATAACGTAATGAAAGAAAATGATATACTCTACTTACCGACTCGTTGAAGAGAAAGGAAGGATAGCTTTGTACCGTTAGTAAATGTACAATGAAGGTGTGACAGAATAAAGTAGTGACCGGGTACTGCGCCTCCAAACCCAGAACTACATTTTCAGTACCGTAAAGTTCCCAAAATGTTTCAATACACCACAAACACAACGGCAGTCCACATAAGAAGTCCGCCAACACTCTCATGCTGTAATATTCGTTCATCTTCTCAACATAACTCAACATCATTCTGGTCGAAAGAAATATTTCTAGGGAACTTACCTTTCTTTTAACTTCTTTTGTTACGTTTTGAATGCTTTGGCACGCCATGATTTTTAAAAATGCGAAACGGTAGCACAAAGACAGTGGAACAACTATCAGTAATATTCCTGTTGAATTTGTACACGCGATATGAGTGCACAAAATAAATAAGGTGAACCCTAAAGCGGCAAGCATTAGAACGAAAGGTGCTTTTGAGTTTTCATTTTCAAATTGAAGAGCGTTTATCAAAATATCGTCGAGAAAACCTGCATTTTCCTGGCTTGAAATAAAGATCCTCTGCGTGGTGGCAAAGGAAAACACTGAACAGATAGCTATAACGTTAAAAAAAAGCATGTTTAAGTCCTTCACTTTGAACGTAAAGAATGTTGTCATATGCAAACTAAAAAGTACATTGAATATCGAGAGAAAAATCGTGTACGATACCGACGGCCTGGAAAACCTAAGTTTTGGGAATAAAAATGGATTTAGATCGAATAACCATGCTATCATATCAATCCGTGGCATAGTTCTGATTAGTTTGTGTACTGTATTACCATGCCGTCATAGCAACATATTGCAAATACAACATGGAAAAAGTGTGTAGAATGTGAAGAACCTAATTAAATTATTACTTATCAACAATAAATGTCACAATGGGAATTGACATTTGACGTTGAAACACAATTTATCTTATGTAAACTGTTTGAATGGTAATATTGGCACATTTATTTAGGTTGATTTTAATGCAACACATATTATGTATGTTGAGTTTTCTAAGAACTACTTAAAAGACAAATTTCTAGACATACAAATATTATGTTTGTTACTATACATTTATTTGTTCCTAGAGTGTATCATATTGCTAGGCCATAAAGTACATAACATTTTCAATCTTTAATGATGAAATTTGTTTTTAAAAAACCTAAAAATAAAACCCACGACTTTATGGATTGGGCACTCTCAGACAACGTACTGCGTTTACTATAAATTAATGCTACCCGAAAATGAAAAAATGTAAAAAAGTTTTTTCTTCCAATATATTATATTCAATATATTTTATTTTAATATATTTTATTCTATTTATAATTTATTCCGTATTTTTTAAGAAAATATACAGATGATATTTAATTTAAGTGGGAGATTTTGAATGTAAGTTAAACCTTTTTCTGATTCGATTCGCCAATTGTTGAAGTTAATAAAATAAAAATTACTATGAACATCACCAAAAGATTATAAGTCATAGGAAATTGGTCTCTATAAATAATAAAACAGCAATTAATAACTTAAAGCTTAGCTATTTTATGTACGAATACAAATTATTAATTTGTGTATATAGTTTTTTTTCTTTATTAGAAATTATCGAAAAGTTGAATTTTTCTATGTTTTCAGGACTATAAAATATCACAAATTGATATTTCGAGAGAACTCTAAACGTTAGGTGGATGAAACCTTTGGTGCTTATTAACAGTTATATATTAAAATATTTCTTGTATTTGAATGTTATTGGACTATTGGTTTTCTGCAAATTAAATATAAAAAAAAACAAAACTATTTTTTATATTTTCAAATTGTTTTTACTAAAAAAATACAATGATGAAATTACACGAGTTTTCAGTTTACATGAATACCTACAATTCTATACCAAAATGACACATTTTGAGCGTATGGTTTTCACAACATATAAATTTTAAAAATTAAAATATTTTCATAAAATACATATTTTTATTGAATCAAAAATGAAAAAATCAAAACCTTTTTTTAATTGTTAAGTCCTTAGTGATACACCACTGCCAAAAATTATCATAAAATAAAAAAAGTAGTTTTACAGTTAGTGAATCCCCTAATGCACATAATGGATAAACTCAAGAGTTCTATTTTACCAGAGTTACTTTAAGCCCAAAATAATAAACATGAATGCGACAGTAAATTATTTTCTATATTCGGTCGTAGCAGGGGCTTCATACTGGAAGATCATATCTCTGTAATTGCTGTTGAGCTTCTGAAATGGAGTTTCTGATTTATCGTACTTACAGTCATGAACCAATAAACGAACTCTTATGTGGTAATATATTGTTTTTTAATTCATCTAAAATACCTTTTTCAAAAATTCGTATCAAAAATTGATTTCTTTTATACACCATGTCTGATGATTTAGATTTACAAAATATTGTCCTACATTAAATATAAAATTGTTTGTTACAATAAATGCACACTTAAAGTAAACCGTTTACCATTTGTAACTGGTTTATTTTATAGATTATAGTGTTATTGTTATAAGGAACATTACCAATATTTGTTTCATTAGATGTTGGTATTTGAAATATTTCTACTGAATGAAATCATCTCTGAGTAGTACATGTACAAATATTTCAATAATTGAATTATTTGTTGTTAAACACAAAAACCTTTAATTTTTTGTTTTCAGTAGTCTAAGTGATAGTAAAACAATCACCATTCAACCACCATATTATTATTCCAGCCTAGAACCACCGTGAAAGTGTGTTTTATACCTGTACATTATAGAATAGCTATAAAAAATCCACAATAGATATATGTATGTTGTTTTATTATTCTTCCGATCTAACTTGTTGCTGAGTTTTTGGTATAAATATTATTTATCACCGTAATTATTATAATATAATCGATTTATTCCAATAACATTTTTTTCAATGAATATATAAAGCTAAATTTACACAATTTTTGTTTGTTTAATATTTTTACAAATTCATTGTGATTAGACATTTGAAAATCAGCAATAACAGTAATTATCCATTGAAAATGTTATGTTACATGTTATAGTTTACACTTAAAGTATAAAATATAACCATAGTGTTAATGTAAAATAAAACATGCTTCATGCGAACTTTACAAACTGTTTTAATATCTCGTAATGATGAAATGTTTTTAAAAATAAGTTTTAAGTCAGTCTGCCAAGTCAGTCAAGTTTGTGAATCATTCTTTGATCGTCTCTTAATTGCAGTATTCAACGCTGACGTTCCCTCTTAACTCTTAATTTACTTGGTTTACTTTGCTAAAGCATTTCCGAGAGCTTCGTGCCCATGTGTTATCATGCCAATTTATACTGATAATTATGGTATTTCATTCAATGAAAGTTCAAAAGGAAACCCCTCTCTTACTCATAATACCGTAATTTTAAAAGTTTTCTGCGATGAAAATGAATAAACTTATTTTTTAAATGTTGTTCAATGTTCCACATTTAATAGTTCTGATTTTTGTTAATATAGATGCATCATTAATGACAAATTTACAATTTTATAAATTGAATCGCTTTTTTAATATCGTGTATACAAATATAAACAAATTGTACTTTTGAAAAAAATAACATGTTTAATATTTTATTGCTAAAATAGTTATTTTAATTCCAATAAACTTTAAATAATAGACAAGATTTGTCAAAGAATTATAATTTGTGTTCCAATGAAAGTAAGTTAATTGAAACACTGAAAATAACTATTATGAGATCAATTCCTTTACAGTTATTACTATAACAATCTATTTCTCTCCAAAGTTTATTTTACATAAGTATTGTGTTAGCACATTTTTAAACTTCATTATTTAATAGTTTTATAGGTAATTAACTTTAATGTATGAACTGAACGTTCATACGTAACAATGAGAACTATATTCTTAATGGATTAATTTCCTCGTTCTCTTTCCATACAATACCGCATAAAGAAAGTATTATTTTTAGTAAACAGTTTAGTACTTTTTATCATATAAGATTTTAATTCACAATGGAAGCAAAATTACTACATTAGTTACTTGTGGTTCTCACAATTGGGAAGCGTTTGTTCCTACTTGTTTGTCCTCAGCACCTTTCCGAAATAATATCCTATCCCGGTAGGTATTTGTAATAAGTACTTGTATTTGTAATCATGTCCATAGAATTCATCAAGTCAATATTGGTTTCTCCTAAATATATCACTGAGTTTACTTCAGCCACCATACATGGATATATCCATAGGAAATTCGCTAACAAAAGGGGCCAAACTGGGTGTCTGCGAGGCATTCGGATAGCCAAAATGAAGATATACCTGCCTAATAGCTACTTTTCATTCCCTATTTGTTGGCCTAGTAGCTGAAGTATACTCAGTGATATAAGCATGTGTTGACTCGATAACGGCCGCAATTATTGTGTAATTATTATGAAATTCGGTGGATTTGTTCCTTTTTGTAATATCTTGGACGAGTTTGTCGGGAAACGCAATTCGACCACATTCTCTACACTTTTGGGGTGGAGGTGGTTTGTACCCCGAAAATTGGTTTTACAATTTATTTATTTATAATTTTTTTAATATCTAACATTTATTTTTACCATTGGATTCAGCTGAAAAATTTAAAATGGTTAACAGAGTACATTGTGCAATACTATAGAGATCTTATAGAGAATAGCTAAAAATCAATAACTCACTTATTTACTTAAATATTCTTCCAAAATTCGTTATACATGTTTATCTAGTTTTTCAATACATCCAAAACCCCTAAATTTAATGTAAAGTAATGCAAACCTGCGTATCCATTGTAGTTCTTAAGGAGAATAGACAAATTGGTATAACTCACTTTGTTATTGACATACTTTGATAAAACGTTAAATGTGTTTTTACTTAATGAACAACCCTAATATAAACACATAATAATGTAAAACAACCCGCATTGCAGCAAAGCCGAATACGCAGTACTGTTCGATTTATATGATGGGAATAATATAAGTTTTGTGAAATTCGCTCAGTCAGCGTGCTGCGTGCGATCTCGTTTTTTATAGCTCAAACAGTTTTTAAGCCGAAGAATAAATCTTCAGAAGGAGGATACTCTTCAAAAAGGAAACCATGTCTGTTATACATGACCAGATCTCCAACCTCCTGTGCAGATGGAGTAGTTGAGTTTTGTTGGCGATCACAGCGAAGCATCAACTTGAAACGAACCTATTTTGTGCGGGGTAAAACATTCCTATCCTAAAGGGTACCTGGTGATTTCAGTTGAGCTGTGCAGACTTCGTATGGTCATGGCCTGGCTAGCCTAGAGTTGGTAAACAAACACATAACTAAGGAAGGTGGTTAAAACTGAAGGATACTTATTTTAACTTGGTTCTCATTGCTGTGATGACGATTTAACAGAAATAAATCTTAAACTAACCAGATTTATTTATCACACCGATATCCTTAAACGCATGTTGACGAAACATGACAGCAGACGACGAGTGACAGGTGTCCTTCTTCAGCAGACGTCTTCCCGGAGAAGAAGACGAACATTTCCAGATAGCCACTTCATTTCGGTAACCTTATGGGAAGCCGTGTAACCGGACACGTGTAGTTCCCAAATTGTAGTTCTATCAGGAACTGTGGCCAAGGTGTGTGATAAGCCTACGACCGACACTTGTTGGTGAATGAAGAAAAAGTTTCGTTATGTTACGTGTTTTCGATCATTCTTCGATTCGAGCTTTACCACACCTGGATAACGTCAAGTAGCGTGACTGAAAATTATCTCTATTTCAGCTAGACCAGCTAAAATAATTGTGTCATTTCTTAAAGTTCTTCTAGGAACAGATCTTTGAGCTGTCCTTCACCAGTCGCCAGCAACCAAGCCTCTTATTACTTGGTAACGATTGGTGATTTCACATAAATTTGTAATAATGAACTATTAGTTCTCTTCGACCCTGTCAGAATAAGTTAAACATTGTTTTATTTCGCTTAAATTAATTGTCGATTTTAGTTTCCTGTTCGTTAGACGAGTTGCAGCAGGAGTGCAGGAGTTCACTCCCATGGTCAGGAAACAACCAGTGGTGTGGAGTTCACATTTTTCTTTTTCTGAATTATTGTATGTCAAGGTCAAACTAGTTTTTGCAATTTATAACCCTAATTCGATACGCCCCCTTGGTACGTGTTGTTGGGCGAGTTTCTTTTCTACTACCGTGGAAGTTAGGCTTCGACCCCTGGAGTTAACTTGGCAAGCGACTTGAGTGATTCCCAAATCATAAAGCGAAACGCGATTTCCTTACGTTTTTAGAATTAATTCGCTTGTGGGAATTTTGCGTTACAAACTTATACTTATTATAGTTCTATGTTTTTATAATGTTTCATTGTATTGTTCTCAGACGTACCTGATTCTAATAAAGTCCATCATGCTGTAAATTGGTAAACTAAGTTGCAAAACGTTGCATACTGTTAAAAGGGAAATAAAAAGAATACAGATGATAGTTAATTATAAATACACCTAGATTTGATTCAAGTAGTACTTTACAAAGTAGCTCGGTATTCGGTAACTGTCTGAAAGGTGTGCCAGTGAGCTCAGTCTCAGTAAGTTTGGAGACATAGACGTCACAATCGCCCACCAGTGATTACATTCAATCAGAACATTTGTTCAAAGAGCGGATGTACAAGTGAGCAATTTTGAGACTTTCATCCCTCCCCCTGTGTAGTTTTCCATAACGGCAGACAACACACACTTCCGAGTATCTTCTCCATCTTTAGGATCCAAGCCAAGGTGGAAGAACGATGGCTCTGTCCGCACACGGGGCTTGGCTGTTAGTTTTTACTTCAGGGCTAATGATCTCAACAATCAGTAATGCTAAGCATGACATGCCTCTTGGTAAGAGTTTGACCTCATTTCCGATAAGGTTCTCTCCGCAAGAACACCCAGTTGACATCAAAAAAGTCACACTAAAGTTGTGGCACTTTAAATCTAACTTAAAATTTAAAAACCCTGTTTGTGAAATCTATAAAAAGCACTAAAATGCTGTTCGACACACATTTGCCATAGGGACTTTAGTATGAACGATCTAGAGAATATCCACCATACAGTGTGGGACCTTTCGCTTTCCATACCCATTATTGTACCCTGTTACCCCATTGTAGCCCTTCCTTAAATTATTTGTGCCCACGTTTAGATATACTAACATACATTTCCTATTTGCATACTCTAAAATCCTAGAGTTAATGTCATGATATCTTTCCATCAGACAAAATACCACAAAGGCACCTGGTGATAAACATCGCGACAGCTTACCGCAGCAGAGAATCTCCAATTACTATTATTCTATTCTGAGGTGAGAAGGGGACGCAAGCATGAGAAGCTGTTCCCTGTTGTGGTGATGCGCTAGTGCCAAGAAGCAGTGACAGTTCCACACACGGTGTTGGTGGCAGAGTGGGAGATGGTTGCTACACTGGCTGTTGGTTACTTTTTTCAGCTGCAATTCTCTCACTCATGGAGATTGACAGACACAAAAGATTGTTACTGATTTGCTTTTTTAATTTCTCGCCTTTCACATAGTTTAATGGAGAAAGTATTGTTTTCGTCCAAATATTTGAATTGGAGTTGAGAATAAATAATCCAAAAAAGTGGTTTTCGAACATTTTTCACAAATCTCAAGACCACAATGATCATCCAATGTTTATGAAATTTCGTACAAGGGTGCACTTTGGTCATATCTTCAGATAATTATTTTTTCCATTCTTAAGGGTGGTTTACCCCTAAAAACTCTTAAAAATATGAAAAATACAACTTTCTCAAACTCCACTCCGTCGGTTATGTCCAACCGCTTTGTCTCTTAAAGTAATGGTTAAAAAGTAGGGGCTTTTAGATCTCAAAAACATTTTTTTAACTTTCTTGCAAGAAAATAGATTTTTAAAATAACGTCTTAAAAACCAGCTCAAAAAACTAAACTAAATAATATTTTGAATCATTAGTATATGACTAATGGTTCCAAATAAAAGTTAAATTTAAGTCCTACTGAAAACGCAGTACGTTGTCTGAGAACGCCCAATGATATTCTAGACTTTGTAGCTTGCTCACTCAAACAGCGAATCTTAGTTTCATAGTCATCTTCTAACTCTAAAATTACAGTTTAATTACAGTCCTTGGATATATCATTTTGCTTAGACAATAGCGATGATCCGTGGAGCACAAGAATAACAATATAATCCTCGCAAAATTATGTTTTTCACTTTACACGATTTACTTTTTACTGCCTATTGTAATTAGTAAGTGGCAACCTGTGCTGAAGTAGAGAACTGGAGCAGCCAGTCACAATGTCAAATGTCAATGGACAGTTGCAAAATCAATTGATGTTGCATGCAATGATGACTGTTCAACAATTATGCAAACAACTGTGTAGCAGACATGACCTTGCTCTTTGACACCCATAGAGTCTTATACGAGTGATGTATTTAAGGCCATGGATGGTGCCAGTTGGACCATCAACTCCACCACAACTACGATCGTAACTTCGGGTGAGTGCTTGATTTTGAGTTAGCATTTCAATTAATAGTTAGATACTGGAGATTGATATACAGTTCGTTCCCTTATATTCTTAGCTGGTAAATCTAGCTTTTTTAAACACTCCATTACACTTATCATACAGTTTTCTTCTTAAAATATCCACTAGAGTGGTCTTTTGTAAATATGATTTTTGTAAAGTGCAGATGAGGGTGAGATAAGTGCATCTTTTATACTGAAGGTAAATATTTGAGATTCTTGTTAAACATCTGCTAAAAATTTATGATAAAGCAATGCCGTTTGAAATCACACTTTTTATGTGCTCGTTTTATTTCTTTGTATTTTTTAATTTGAAACGAAATTGTTAAATGAATTTCCTGACCCAAAACCTTAAAATTACTGGGTCAAATTTGGAGTAAATATTTACCTGTAGACCCAACTCGTCGTTTTGTTCGTTTCGTCACTTTAATATTATCAATATACCTTTTTTGTAGTGAAATGAGGAACTTTTATTAATTAAATTATAATACATATATATAGTATAATACAATACAAAAATCTGTATTAAATTTATGTAAATTTGTTCAAAGAATACCTAGTTAAAATATTTACACATTAGATACTATAGTCTAGAAGAGATACGGTAGTAATACTTGTATTGCATTTGTGCATTTCTGTAACGAATAGGGTAATTTTTCAATTATGTTTTTAATTTAGTTTGGGATAAAATAAGCTTAACTCATTCCTTATTGAACAAGGCAATTTTTAAAGGAATATTAAGCCGAGATACGAGGGTTATTTATTTTTTTAATTCTAATCTAGGACATGAGGTCATCATGTATTTTTTGTGCCATGTGTTACAATTATGGGACATAAGCGGGACTATATAGACAAATAGAACTCTTACTTTTATTCGCTTACATTTTCCCTCGCCAAATATGAGGTATCCGAAATATAATCCAAAAATCCAGAAATTTATAAATGTTTAAAGTATTTTTCAATAATTGATTATCTTTAAAGCGTAGCCTAATTAATTTTTATCGCTTCTTTAAGATCATTAAAGTTAAATTGGTTGAAATTGTGTTTTGAGGTAGTACCTTTAATGAAATGCCATAATGTGAGTGTGAATGAATGTGGGAAAAGTATTGTTTTAGTGCGTCTATATTAGAAAATAGGATAACTTTTTAAAATATTAATTTACCATATCGAGTCATGACTCAATACCAGCTAGAAACGTAAATCTCTATATATAAAATTGAATGTATGTCTGTCTGTCCTTTATGCGTTGCCAAACTACTTATCCGATCGCCATGAAATTTTAGGAAGTTGCTCTACATGTGTCCGGGAAGGTTTTAGTGAAAAAATATTTTCGAAAACGCCATAAGTTTCCATTTTATGGCGTTATAAATTTCTAATGTTAACCTTATGGAGAGTAAGTTTGTTTACAAATTGTCTACAATGAAAACATTTGATTTCTTAGCTACAGCTGATTGGTTTACTTTCCATTAGCAATACCATATGCTTTACTATCCAATGCCATCTGAATCATTCATTAATGTTAAACTATGAAGTAAATATGTACTGTAAAAAATGAACAGCTTTATTCACCACGTTAATAGTTAACGGTTTTGGGAGATTATGTATTTATATTTTTATTTTCTGTCTCATTAAAGTCACGTGTTTATATGATAATTACAATGTTCATATTATTACGTTTATTATAATAATCAGCTGTTGTATATCTTTCCTATAAAAGCCGTATTACAGTTAGGTTTGGATTCGATTTGAAAATTGTGAATTAATCCACTCAGATTTATTTGTTTTATGGGAATGATATTAATATGTTTTATCGTTTCAGTATTGTTATTCACTATGCAGCGACCCAGAATATATAACCTTTCACAATAAAGCCGTATTGCTATTCGACTTCAGAACATGGCCAAACTTAAAGTTAACATGTATTTACTGCCAGGCGTTACAAAGTTCGCCGGGTCAGCTAGTGTTTAATAAAACCTTTACTGTTTATTTTTAAGATCTTCTTTGTGTAAAATTTCAAAAGTTCATTGTTTTTACGTATGTGGCACAAACAAACACACAATTCGACAAAAACAAATGACTTCAGAGATTGAATGTAAATATATTTTGTAAAAAAATATTTAACACTTAAATGAGTAAGAATACAATGTTGTAGGATGTATAATTTACATTCGATTCACTGACGTTATTCGTTTGATTTAATCTCTACCGTATGTCCTTTAGTAATCGTGGTAGGGTACTTAAATAATATCAAAAGACGTCAGTGAATCAAATGTAAATAAGCTATCCTGTAACATATGTTTATGACTCAATCAACTGTCATGTACAATACTAGCCAAAGTACCCGTTCTTCGCACGGGCTAAAAAGGCTGAAAGGTGTAGGCTCTACTGATACATTTAAGGTATTGTTAATTAATTCTTCATTGTTTACAAAATGACAAAACACGAGTGTCTACAACATTTCAAATTAACATATGTCAAATATTGGGAGAGGATAAGGATTAATGTAATAGAGACAGTCGTCGGAAAAAAACTTAAAATCTACCATTCCGCTATTTCAAATAATTCACTAATTTCGATCCAGCAGTTTATCTGAAAAATCAACTTTATTTCTTCTTCTTCCCGAACTGTCAAAATATAGTGCAAATGGATGTTGTCATTAGAAAATATAAATATTGAAACCTAGGACGGTCACGGCAGCTCTTTCTTCTTCTTCTCTTGTAAGAAAAGATGTAAACAAAAATGTAAAAAATGTAAACATTGAAACTTAGGACGTTCACAGGGCGTAGCCCGAGAGGATTTTAAGGAAATGAGTATGCCTATGTGTTGCATGAGTTTAAGATCTACCTTTGTGTAAAATTTCAAACCGGTCGGTTCAGTATTTTTCGTATTTACTTTCCACAACAAACCCACAAACAAACATACAAAAACTATCTCTTCTTTATAATATTATAGATTAAAAAAGTATAAAGACATTCGTTTTAACACACCTCTACCAGTGTCTTCTGGTAACATATGCTGTAACTATGTTCTTAGTTGTTTCTTCAGAAAGTATAAAATGTTGTTAAAATCAAAAACAAACTTTAAAAATTTGTTCTTGAAAATGTAAACCGTAGTAGTTAGATCCACTCTCTGACTACTTGGCTGATTGGGGTAATTTAAACATTATTATTTACAGGATTTATTTTTGTATTATTTTTAACATACTTATTTGGTTACAGGACTACAATGGTAGGTTTCTATGCAATTTTTTCGAATTCGATGTTTGAGTTAATGGGGTTTTCACTGTTTTCTCTCATATTTTGGTTCTACTGGAGTCATAGGAAGATCCTTTCCGTTGCTTGGAAGCTACCAAACGTAATACCTGCTATTCCAATCATAGGTCATTGCTACGTGGTTTTTCGTGGAACTGAATGTAAGTATGTGTAAAATATGCGAAATCCCTAATAAAATTAGTACATATAAAATTGGATGAAGATCTGCCCGCATAATAGGTCTGAAATTCTGTTATCTAATTTTGGTACAATACATTGAGTATATTGATAAGCATTTTATGGATATAATAATAAGAAAATTTAAATTTTATTTGATAGCAAAAGAAGATAAATGAAGCGGCTTTACTTAAAAACGATTCTGTAACACTGTTTAACAATTTTTTGTGTTATTTTTAGAGAAAGAAAGCCTATGCACTAATACCACAAAAATTTCATAGGGCACTAATCTTATAAATTATATTGTAGAACTTACAATAATAATAAAATGAAAAATATAGTTATGCAAATAATTTTTTTACATATAAATAGAGTTGTCATCTCAATATTTTGGATTCCATCCCAATACTAGCTATATTAACTAACCACCAGTTTCACCATTATGGTTTTTTCAGGGGCTATGAACTATGTATTGGACTCTTTAAAAAAATATATTATTTCCGATTCCTGCCCTAGAACGGTTTTCTGGGTGGGTCCATACCCAATGTTTTGTCTTTTCGACCCAGAAGATATTCACGTATGTATTAATTACTGTTATGTAATTTTCTTAGTTTTATCATCATTAATACACCTCGTACTTGGTTTCGGTTTAGTTCTAGTGTTGTTTGAGTTGAAAGTTGAGAAAGTTCAGAATCGGTCCGTATTAATTTTTCACTAGAACTATATATTTTCCAGTATAGCTGAAAAACATTCCATAGCCTAAATCTTTGTAAAGAATAAAACGGAAGGCCCAGTCCAGAACTGACTGCTGTGTAGTGCCGCTTCCTAGTGGCGACGGCTGGAAGCTCACTTGGCCCCGCCCCCAGGAGTGCGCGCGCACTCGTAGTAACTTTGGAGAGTCAAAATGGATAGGGAAAGATAGTATTGAGATGTAATGAAATTTAAAAATGAAATATCATGGTTATTATTTACATATGAAAATAAAACTTTGCTTACAGCTTTGTCGCAGCAAACGTACGCGACATTAAAATCGTGCGACCGCTTTATTCTCATCATTCCTCCATGTTTAAGCCGACAGTAAAAATAATCCTAAATATATTTTATTTATTTTATCCACCTTCTTGATTTCTATAGGCGAATAACAATGTATTTTCATAAGGAAAATGTGGAGGAATAACAAGAAAAATGCTGTCGCACGATTTTAGTGACGTACGATATCATGGATCCCAAGTAAATTGATATAACTTTCTTATTTATACACGTTTTCTAAAACAATTTTTGATGCTTATTTTCGTGATAAATAAAACAACTTTATTTATCACTTCAAATAAATAAAATAAATGGTAATTCGTATTTACCACTGAAGGAAAATACGTCGTACAGAATAAATAGGCCGAGTTTTGTAGAAGGAAATGTATTTTTAATGTTTTGAATGAGAAGTCCAACAACAAACTGAATGTAAATAAATAGGTAAACAATCAAACATGTGTTATTAATTTACATGTGGCTTTGCCGCCACATCAGCCCCCCACGGAGAAAATTGGGTGAGGGATGCGAAACTTGACACGCCTCCCGGAACGAGTCCTGTAGCTGTCGGCAGAGGATGACGTGTTCGGGTTGGTGGAGGCGAGTGGAGTGTTGGTGGATTTGCCCTGGGTGTCATCCGAGAGGACGAAAGCCGGCTTGACGCGGTCGACGCTGACTCTGATGTTTTTGTCTCGAATGAGCAACGTCATAGTCTTTTCGTCACGGCCGACTATCGGGTAAGGCCCTGAGTACGGGGGTTGGAGTGCGCCCCGGATGGAGCTATTTTAAGTGGTTATTTTCGTGATATTAGTGATACAGGTAAGCTGCAAACCAAATACGAGGGATATTTTTTCAACCTCTGATCGTCGGGATCCATACAATCGCGAGATAGCATTTTTCTCGTTATTTCTCCTTGTTTTCTCTCTGAAAATTGTTGCTCACCTATAGAAATCAAGAAGGTGGAGAAAATAAATAAAATATATTTAGAATTATTATTTTTATTGGCGGTTAGAACATGAAGTCCTCCTCGATCGTCCATGGGACTCACGTCCGTGACTGTGACGGTGGCGTCATCCTATAATGCAGCTACTTAGAGGTCATGAATTGTGGATAGTTGTGAGCGATGACGGTAGGTGTAGTGTTCTCTTGTGTGGATAACGTCCACACTACTGAATACAGAAAATCCGCAAAGACCATCCTCATAATTAGACCAATTCATAGTTCAGGGGCCGTGGTTCGGATTCCACGGTAAACTCTAGATCCTTTAGTTGCCATCGGCTATTGGGCTATTAATTAACAGTTCTGTCTAAGGAACATGTCAGCCTTAGTCAGTAACAAGACTACAAGATCGCGCCACAATCATCTTACACTCAATCCCCATTCATACTTGGCTTAAAATACCTACATTGTGTATGGTTACTATATTTCAGTGATCTTATCTAATCTTATCATCAAGGCAAGTGAGAGGTATCACCCACCACAACCTCTGCCACTGTGTCTGTCTTAGCCGAGCTATGAGCTAAGCTACGTCCGTGTAAACATGGTTGCTATGCTATATAACATGTACAAACTTTATAGGCCAGTGGGGCTTAGCCCTAAGGTTAAATACAAAACTGAATCTGCCTATAATCTGCTCGGAGCAGAAACGAATCTAAAAAATCAAAGATCATTAAAACCGGTCCTGCCGCTCTTGAGTTATAAACACGTCTGACATATATTCTATATATTTAGAAGAATAAAATAAATATCGCTCTTATACAAAGAATATTTATATTTATATTTATACAAAGAAAGAATACTAGCAAATGCCTTTAATGTGTAGTTTTTGGGGGTTGAGTAATAAAAATTTTTCATTTTTGAATAATATTTTGGAAAAACGCTAAAAATAATTGGTTAAACTAACAAGTACTATAGAGATATATCCCTAATTTGTACTATCAGTTTTAAGTGGTTAATTGTTAATTGTAATTGGTTAATTGTTATAAGTGGTTTTTTATCCAGGCAGGGTTTAAATTATTTTATAAATTATTTTACGTTAACTTTTATAATATTTTTAGGACATGATGAAAACTTAAATGATCAAATTTTGCATATCTTAAAATCCTTGTGCTAATGTGAAACCAAAGATACCATAAAAATAATCTACAAAAGTTTCATTTTTTATAGTTCTTATAGTTAATGGCAAAGGTACATTATGTTAACAACAAAACATATAATCAACTATAAACAAATAACAAGAAAATATACAGTGGTATTGGGTTTAGAGCATTTATACTCCTTAAAATAATTGAGTATGGAAGAAAATTATTAAAAAACATTTATTTCTCATCAGAAATTATCCCCCCCCCCTAGTTGGCCATTCAAACCTAAGTAGGTTTTTGGCCTCGCCAACAGCTTTGCGCCATCTTTCTCGGTCTTCCATCCACTCTTCTGTAGCACCAATTCTTCTCATATCTTTTCGGACTTGGTACCACCATCGTAATCTCGGTCTTCCCAGTGGTCGCCTGCCTGCAGGCACTGCGTCTAAAACCTCTCTTAAGTTTGACTCTCTAGGTCTTCTATAGACGTGTCCTGCCCATCTTAGTCTTTGGCTTTTAATTAAGGCTATAATGTCTGGGTCTGGGTCTCTTAATTCTTTGTTTGTTCTTATCCTCCATATTCCATCTTTTACTATTGGTCCCATAATTCTTCTAAGTATTTTGTTTTCAAAAATTATTAATTTCTTTTATAGTTTTTATAGGTAATATTATAGTTTTATAGACTTTGATTTTAGTTTTCTTGGAGAGTATTTTGCTTTTTAGGATGTTTTGTAGAGACCAGTAACAACGGTTGCCACTGAGAATCCTTGACTTAATTTCTGTTTCTTCTGTGCTGCTCTGGTCTATGATTACACCTAGGTACTTGAAGTCAGTGCATCTTTGAAATGAGTATGAATCTACTCTTAGTGGGGAAAAAATCCCTTTGCAGATTTATACCTACTAATAAATACTTAGTTTTATTTTCATTTATTGTTAGGCCTACTTTTTTGGATTCTTTAACCAGTACTTCTGCTAGCTCTATTAGGTCGTTTTCACTCTCAGCCATAAGAGCAATATCATCTGCATAGGCTAAAATATTTATTTTTTTCCACCTTTAGACTAGGGTGGAAATGGCTTATTTGTTTTAGAGTTTCTTCTAACGCCAGTTTGAATAATAAAGGAGAAAGTCCATCTCCTTCTTTTTTTCTGAGCATAGTTTTTGTCTTACCTTAAAAATTACAAGATGGTGATCTGATCCACACTTGCACCTCTCTTACTCTTTACATCTATTATACTGCTTTTATATCTGCTCTCAATTAGTACATGATCAATTTGGTTTTTTGTCAAACCGTTAGCTGAGGTCCAGGTTTCTTTATAAATGTCCTTTCTCGGGAAATAAGTTGACATAATTTTCAGATCCTTTGCATATGCAAAGCTGATCAACCTTTGACCATTATCGTTGGATATATCATGTAAACTGTTTCCTCCTGTGAATTTTTCCATATCTCCTCCTGCCCCACTTTCGCATTGGCATCTCCCATTAATAATTTTAAATCATAATTAGGCAGGTTGGCCATTAATTGATCTAAACTATCTTAAAATAGGTCCTTGACTTCATCTTCATCATTCTCAGTAGGGGCATAGAAGACAATTATTGAGATATTTTAAAATTTCCTTTCAATCTGATATAACACATTTTTTCATTAATAGGATCAAAGGTTATCACAGAATTCAATAATTTCTTGGAAATCGCAATCCCTACTCCTGCTTGATGTCTTCCATTATCACAGCCACTATAGTATAAGGTAAAGCTATTAGAATTAATTTTGCCATTGAATGGCCATCTGGTCTCTTGGAGACCAACTATGTCTAACTTATACTTTTCTAACTCTTTGGTAACTATATCCACCTTTCCAGTTAAAGCTAAAGTTCTAACGTTCCAAGTTCCAAATCGTAAGTCCGTTGAGCAAAGCTTGGGTCTGATTCTATTACTTCCATCCGAGTCCGAGGCAAGATTTTGGCGTTTCTGAACAAGTGGTTTTTTCCGGGGTAAGGTTGTTAGCCCTACGCCCAACCCCCAACCTGGAGGACCAGGGTATCCCTTCTCGTCTTGCTCTTACCTCACGAGGACCTGTCTGGCAAGGGAGGCCCTACCAGTAGTTACGCTACCGCCGGCATAGCTCTCGAGGTTGTCAGAGCACGCAAGCCCCACCGCCACATCAAGGCAAGGATACCTTCGGGGGGTCATCAGAAATTATACACTGGAAAATTCATTTTTTCCATGACGATGGCAATCACGCTCATTTCAGAATATTGTATGACATTGTAAAGTATTGTGACATTGTAAAATGTCAGATTATTGAACAATTAATTGTATCGTTGGATAACTTGGTTATAGTTTGTAGAATGATGTTGAATGAAGAGCCACATCAAGAACCCTAGTAGAGTGTTATTAGTTTTTGGCGATCAATGCATAAAAAATGAATGTAACTGTTTTCCAGGTAGTTCTTCAACATAAGTCGTTTGAGAAAGGGGTAGAAAAAAAATTCCTCTCCGCATTTCTAAAAAATGGCGTAGCTACATGTTCTGGTAAGCCTAAATTATGTATATCACCAAAATACTCAAAAATAACTTTTTCAAAACTCTAATTTGTTGAGTTGTTGTACTAGTTTCAATGATGATAGTCACGAGTCACTTTCAATGTTATATACTTACTAGCAATACTCGAATTGGCTTCGGTTGCAGTAAATTAAAAATACTAAGACGTTATAGTCCTTTGTCTAGAATCTTTGTTTGAAGGGCAAATAAAAAATTGTTCGGCCACACTAGCCACTACACCACGGCAGCGTCCGGTCACTAAAGCTCTAACAAAAGACACATAAAAAGTGAACTATTGATCTCTAACTACCGCGTAGTTACATTGTTATTATGGGTAAAGAAAAATCTTTGTTAGTGCAATACATCGTAGTAACAAATACAGATAATTTGACTGGTCATACGCACAATGCCAATCACTCTCTTGAAATCTTTGGCTACCAAACTACACGCCAAGGATTATATAATAAATTGTTCTTTTGGATTTCTTAAACACACAAAGATGGAAACTAAAAGATTGACTCCGCTAACATAAGAAACAAATACATGTTATCTCTTCGTTCATCCATTAATTAAATTTCATAATTTTTATTGAATTTTATTGAATTGAACTACATTAATCTTTACGTTAATCCTATGTTCTACCCTCGCAACATTCGTTGCACTATTGCATCCCATGTTTTATGATAACGGCAGAGAGTTCGTCAACGACCTGGCTCCACATGTTGGCTCAGTGACTAAGGCAGAGAGTTCGTCAACGACCTGGCTCCACATGTTGGCTCAGTGACTATGGCAGAGAGTTCGTCAACGACCTGGCTCCACATGTTGGCTCAGTGACTATGGCAGAGAGTTCGTCAACGACCTGGCTCCACATGTTGGCTCAGTGACTATGGCAGAGAGTTCGTCAACGACCTGGCTCCACATGTTGGCTCAGTGACTATGGCAGAGAGTTCGTCAACGACCTGGCTCCACATGTTGGCTCAGTGACTATGGCAGAGAGTTCGTCAACGACCTGGCTCCACATGTTGGCTCAGTGACTATGGCAGAGAGTTCGTCAACGACCTGGCTCCACATGTTGGCTCAGTGACTATGGCAGAGAGTTCGTCAACGACCTGGCTCCACATGTTGGCTCAGTGACAATGGCAGTGAGTTCAACGACCTGGTCAAACGAACGACCTGGTCTCACATGTTGCCTCAGTGACTATGGCAGAGAGTTCGTCAACGACCTGGCTCCACAACTCAGTGACTAAGGCAGAGAGTTCGTCAACGACCTGGCTCCACATGTTGCCTCAGTGACTATGGCAGAGAGTTCGTCAACTTGGCCTCTCCACATGTTGGCTCAATGTTGACTAGTGACTGCAGAGAGTTCGTCAACGACCTGGCTCCACATGTTGGCTCAGTGACTATGGCAGAGAGTTTGTCAACGACCTGGCTCCAAATGTTGGCTCTCAGAGACTGTGCAGGAGTTCGTCAACGACCTGACTTACTCCTTAGAGACTGCGGCAGAGAGTTCGTCAACGACCTGACTCCACATGTTGGCTCAGTGACTGTGGCAGAGAATTTGAAAACGACCTGTCTCCACATGTTGGCTCAGTGACTGTGACAGAGAGTTCGTCAACGACCTGGCTCCACATGTGTGCTCAGTGATTATAGCAGAGAGTTCGTCAACGACCTGGCTCCACATATTAGCTCAGTGACTATTGCAGAGAGTTCGCTAACGATCTGGCTTCACGTGTTGGCTCAGTGACTATGGCAGAGAGTTCGTCAACGACCTGGCTCCACATGTTGGCTCAGTGACTATGGCAGAGAGTTCGTCAACGACCTGGCTCCACATGTTGGCTCAGTGACTATGGCAGAGAGTTCGTCAACGACCTGGCTCCACATGTTGGCTCAGTGACTATGGCAGAGAGTTCGTCAACGACCTGGCTCCACATGTTGGCTCAGTGACTATGGCAGAGAGTTCGTCAACGACCTGGCTCCACATGTTGGCTCAGTGACTATGGCAGAGAGTTCGTCAACGACCTGGCTCCACATGTTGGCTCAGTGACTGTGACAGAGAGTTCGTCAACGACCTGGCTCCACATGTTGGCTCAGTGACTATGGCAGAGAGTTCGTCAACGACCTGGCTCCACATGTTGGCTCAGTGACTATGGCAGAGAGTTCGTCAACGACCTGGCTCCACATGTTGGCTCAGTGACTATGGCAGAGAGTTCGTCAACGACCTGGCTCCACATGTTGGCTCAGTGACTGTGACTTAGAGTTCGTCAACGACCTGGCTCCACATGTGTGCTCAGTGATTATAGCAGAGAGTTCGTCAACGACCTGGCTCCACATGTTGGCTCAGTGACTATGGCAGAGAGTTCGTCAACGACCTGGCTCCACATGTTGGCTCAGTGACTATGGCAGAGAGTTCGTCAACGACCTGGCTCCACATGTTGGCTTAGAGACTGTGGCAGAGAGTTCGTCAACGACCTGACTCCACATGTTGGCTCAGACTTGTGTAACCTGGTACATGGTATGTTACAGCTGATTTGTGGAAGGTGACGAGGCCTCAAATCAATACTATGTTCCACCAACGCAATTTGAACCTGTTGTATCCCATGTTTAATGATATCGGCAGAGAGCTCGTCAACGACCTGTCTCCACATGTTGGCTCAGGCTTGTGTGACGTCGAACCCCTTGTTCAGCCTTATATCTTGAAGTCTACTTGTAGTAAGTGTAAAAAAAACTGAATGTTACTCTTAGTCACATCTTTAATTTACCCTAATATACTTTTTGGCATGTTGGGTTATGTATGAAAAGGAAGGAAATAAAAAAACATTCACAATGAGTTTCGAAAAACACATTTTCACGTTCCACATATCATTCATTATGGAATAGCAAATCAAAGACAATGGATTCATATTATCACTACCTTTTTTGATAAAAACTACTAAATACCGCCATAGCTAAAACATATCCATGTCAATACAATAGTTACGTATTATTTGTATTTAATCTAATAAAATATAATCCAATATACCATACTTTGGGCAGCATTGTTTGAACTTTTTTTATTGCTTGTAATTTTTTGCCCGTTGGATTAGTATGACATATAACGTTCGGCAGTTTTCATCTGAGCCCTGAGATAGGTGAGATTTTACATATTTTATTCTTTTCATAGTTACATATGTTTATAATTAAATATATTTTATATCTTTGTCAGCCGGTAAGTAAATAACACATAAGCCGTTCCTCCCGCTACCATATTTGCGTCGTAGTCTACTGTACATCCAAAACTCAGGGATTAGGTGAAACTTGACGAACTGTACTTGTGCTATTTATTAACCATCTAAAATCTTTTACCGTTAGAATATTCATTACCTTGCTAGTTTATTTTACGAGGGATTTGCCTCTCAGTAGTCAAGCACAAAAATACCTTTTCAAAACCACGTTGTGATGAAAAATTTAGTTTCTTTGCTGAAGTCATTAAATTAGTTTCATAGTAAGTAATAGCTTGCTAGTAATACAAGCTACCAAAAAAGTTACAACCTAAAAAATTATAAAAAAGAATTATGAAGTTAAGGAAACTAAAAAAAACTATGCATTGATTTATAAAAATGAACATGGTTTTTACTTGACTTGAAATTCCTTATGTAAATAAAAAGATAAGTTTCATATTCATTTCTAGAAAAAAACAACATGTCTATCCTGTTGTTCGTTCATGTATGAGGAAGAACATGTTATTATAATGAAAGTTGATGTTATTTTTTCTGTTTTAGAACTCGTCCTTGGTGTTGAAACTGAAGTTGACACAAAATCAAAAAAGTTTTTAAAATCCATGGAATCTATAATAAGGTAAATAAAAGTATTTCCAGACAATAGAACTGCAAAACACTGAAAGGCAATTTCCGTTGAAAAATCTCCGTAAAAATTAAGTGTAGGATTTGGAGTTTAGTTACTTCAGACGGACGATTTCGTTTAGCTTATGAAGTGAAGTGACGAGTGTTTTGTTTACAAACCGCAAAAGCTCATAACCTCTGAACCATAATTTTAACAAACATTCGGATGGTGTCATATTATTTAGTACTCTATGTACTATAAACTATCAAGTTTGAATCGTTATAGCCAATTTTAGGTAATTTGAATTGTTCACGTTTTTGAAACGTCGTATTGAACTAACCTTAGAAATATAAAATTCAAAATAATGAAAAAATACCTGGAGATACATTAAATATAAATACATACCAAATTTCATCTAAATCGGAGCAACGGGGTAGGCTGTGACTCTGTACACACACACACACACACACACACACACACACACACACACACACACACACACACACACACACACACACACACACACACACACAGTGAGAGAGAGAGAGGCACACGGGTGGACAGACATTATGTTGTAACCCACTTTTTTTGTTCAGGAGACCCCAAAACGGATATATCCACTCTCAACTCAAAATCTAAAATTTTGACGAAAACAATACTTTCTCCATACACTATGAATAAGGGAATAAAGTAAAAACTATCGACATATTGCACTACTCGTGATATAATTCTAGAGAGAATAATCTAATGTCCTTAATTAGATTAGATTAGATTTAGATTGGTAAGTTAGTGCTTCGCTCACAACTATGCACAATTCATGACCCCCAAATAGCTTGATTACAGGACATGCCACGGACCCAGTTTAAAAATTATTTAAGATAAATAATATGGACGATAAATCTAGGAGATGGAAAAAAACTCTTATGCGATGGTTTATTTAATCTATGTTGGGTTCAGCTATCACGTGGGTTTCATATCACGTGATAAAACTGATTTTTGAAGAATTTTATTGCGAACGGAATGTCATCCGTATATAACCCATGTGAAAAAGAACGAAACATCTAGGTACATGGACTCAGCATTCATTATTTTGATTAGATTTGATAAAAAAAAATAGTTGTGTTCTGATTTGCATTTTTCCCATTCCCTATAGGTACTGTTGGTCTTTCCTTGCAGGAAGTTTGCTGAAATGAATACCATTATATTTCAGCTCAGCTTTTACTCAATATTTGTCTTTCATTTCCCCCTCTTTAACTTTCAGGGCATCAGAAATAATGGTTGAGCGATTTTTCAACGTATTTGCTTGGCCAGACCTAGTATTTCATCTGATATACAGGAGCGATCTCAAAAACTGGTCCATCTGCCTTGAAGACTTCATAAAAGAAGCGATTGAGGTAATGATATAAACCATTGTCGAACATTTTGTTGTCTACTGTTGTGGATGGTACAGGCCAAATCCTTTACAAAATGAACTATCCATAAAAATGTATTCAACAAAATTAAAATAGACATTTGTTGTATACTCGTCATGTCGGCAACATAGGAGGTAACTGAAAAAAGGAATTCTTTGGGGCTTTTCATCTATGTATGAGATGCACAAGATAAAGTGTCAGTTGTTGAAGTTCTGTTATAGATAGAAGTAATCTTGTTTTTTGTGTTGCTGTGAATAACCTTAAAATGACTAGAGGAGAAGAGCAAGGTACAAGTATCTGGACATGATCCCAGGTATTTTTTATTATATTATTAACTTTTCTGTATTATACCTAACCTAATTCTGCAGAGTGTTGTATATTGGAATGTACAATGCAATGAATGCAGATGGTTAATTTGAAAATATCAACATTTAAACACCCTAATAAATATAAATTTAGACTCACGTATTATATATCTTTCTACATAGTGTTCATACTTGTGTTCAGTCCTCCAGGAATCGAAAACTGGTAACTGAGACAGCTACTAAACACGGCACGGGTTTACGTTCAAGCAATGATGAAGATATTAAGGATAAACGCGACGCTGCAGGTAAGTATCTATATAAGACAATGCAATTTTCATAGCTATATAAAAATTACTTTTGAAGTGAAATTGGGTGGTTATATTGATAGCAAAACCAAAATTATAATAAATGAAAGTACTAAATAAATACCCCAAAGACCCGAAAATTGATGTATCCACTATCAACTCAAAATAAAAAGATTTTACGATAAAACACTTTCTCCATATAATATTGTATAAGTGGGAGAAAGTAATAAACTGATTTCTCTCCATACCTTATTTCTCTTCTTAATATAAATGTTTCTTGATCAGAATGGTTACATAGTTCTTACTTAAAAAACAAAGTTCATAGAATAAATCACACATTACTTACGTTAATTATTTTAAAAACAACAACAATACATAAAAATCAAAAAGCAAACGACAATGGTAATAATAATAATAATAAGATTATTATTATATAAATAGCTATGGTTTATTTTTTAGACAGGAGAATACAAATAACAATGGCAGATGTGTATAAAAATATTAAAGAAATTCTTCCCAGATTTACAGATGTGGATATGTATAATGAGGTGAAGACAATGTTTGGAGCTGTAAGTAGCTTATTATTTATGGAGTGCACATATGCATAAGAACGTTAGCACCTTCTAACATATTTTCTATAGTCTGGTTTCAGGATCTGATATAAATTTTCTCTAAAAATTTTCTTCACAATTAGCTTCAAATTATAATTTAAGAAAAACTTTTAATGTACGAGTACCTAAACATAAAACCAGTTTTTTTCAAAATCATTTTTCTTACAATGGAGTTTCACTTTTTAATGCTCTTCCAAACTCCATAAAGGCAAAGGCAGGCTGCCCCAAAATTTTTGAAAATATGGTTAAGAAATTTTTAATTGAAAAATGTTTTTATAATGTTAAGGACTTTATTGGTTATAAAGACGAATCCTAGTTATTTTCTTAGTTCATTATTATACATAGTTATTATGACTACTAAGTAATTTATTGACACTATTATGCAGTTCTTGTTAACAACTGTCAAAATAAAGCAATTTGAATCTGAATCTGAATCTACTGTAAGCAGAAGAAATTAGAAATACCGCTGCTAGTATTTTATGAAACGATTGAATTTCAATTATTAATATTATACGATTAATATTATGTAAGAAGCTTCAATTTGTTTTCTTTAAAGAAATGATTGTACCCTGGTGTATTACCTTCTTAAAATTTCATTTGGTGATTTTCAGACCAGCAATGGTGAGCAATTTTTGACTTTTCAACTAAGCCATTCCTCGTGTTTTCCCTGTGTTCTTTCATTCGCCATAGTATGGCCTAGAACAATTATTACAGTTTATTTCGTAAAGAAGGTTTTTAGATTCCTGCGTGCTATTTTTTGGTTTGGTTTTAACGAAACTGCCTTTTTAGTCTTTTTAAAACCACACCAGTTTGCCTCCACAGACATAGACAGCTTATATGTTATGGTTAACTTTAGCGTCTGCAGACATGGACACTAGACACAGTGTACGTAGCGAAATAGTGTTAGTTTGCCTTTATATATATATTATATACATAGGATGTATGTAGTGGTAGACTTTTGTCTCTGTAGACACAAAGCGAATATGTAATAGTAGTAGTTTGCCTCTAGACACGGACAGTGTATATGCATTAGTACACGATTTCATATCTGGATTAAATATATGTTGTCAATTTTAAATTTACTTTCGGAATGTAAGTATAACAATAGCCAAATGAAATTTGCTTAACATGAGGCTACTGGCATCCTATTTAATATTCAGTTTATTTTTAGGGTACAGAGACCTCAAGAGTGTTTTTATCATCGTCTGTCTTTGCTTTGGCCACTCATCCTGATATTCAGGTAAGCAAGGGGTAATATTTTACAAACATTTTCTATGTTTATGTTAATACATTTTTAAATTTAATTCAACCACAATGCTGTACGAAACTGAAAAATATAGTAAAACCCTCGTAAGAGCAGATATGCGTCGTAAATTTTCATTTATCTATGAAATATTCGAGATGATACCTAAACGTAAACATTGAAGGCCACATACCAAAATTATTTCACAGTATTTTATAAAAATTAGGAAGCCATCAGAATCTACGTATACTTCATAACAATAACATAAGAAATTAGTAAACAGGTTTTCTGCCATGAGAAATATTAAAAACCAAGATTATTTAATCTAATAGTAAACCTTAACCAAACGAAGCTGTATATAATTTGAAATATCATAACATTTCAAATAATTTATCTACTTATTTATTCCAACGGGAAACCCAATACATTGATGTTGACGTGATTAGATAGAAAGATTTGTATCAAAATGGCAAATACTAATAAATACTGAAAGTAGATGGACATTAATTCTTACTAAACAAATAAATTGGAATCAAAATGGAAGTAAAATTATATGAAAGAACAATAAAAATAAAAATTATATAACAATAAACTGAATAATAAATAAATTATTGCTTATTGCCTCTTGAGCCACCAATGTCATTACAAGTTAGTTTAGTTATACTGTACTAGCCTTGGTGACGTACTGTCCTTAAAAATCTGAATCTAAGTATTTGGCATTAATTTAGGAAGCTTTAACTCCTTTTAAAAGGAGTTAGATCACTCCAATTTGCCACTGCGACCACAGTTGGGGCTAACCTGGTACATGGGCTGCTGTAGTAGGTTGGACTTTAAATGGGTGCGAAACTAGTTCCTAAAACCCCTCTAAAATATCAAATAATTCACTGAACGAGTACTGCTGTGAATTTTTCTTAGTGAGCAGTAGTTCCCTTACCTTCTCATTGAGCAGGAAGAGTCTGGTGCCATGTCTTTCAGAACGTAAATACTGTATTAATCTTCACAGTTGCAATATCGATTGGTACTCGCAAGAATTGGTTTTCCATATCATTCTGTGCCCTAAATGAAATTCATTCAACCCACGACCTTGAAACACGTAACATTTCTCAAATTAGTAATAATGAATACTGGTAAATTCGTGGTAACTTAAGTCCTACATTCGTATGGATGTTATTTTGTTTTGCTATAATAATATTGGGGCTATTTGTGTAGAATAGTTATACTGACTCAGTTCATAACATACAATATTTAACATGAATAATTTTACAAAAACGTCTAACAAAAATTTCATATCCTGAAAATATACATCTGTCCAACTCCTTATATACACAGATTATAGTTGACAAAATTTATTACATGTGTCCAGGAGAAGGTCTACTTGGAGATTGTCACAGTGACTGGCGCCGAGGACTGTGACGTCACAACGGAACACATCCGCGCCATGCCCTACCTGGACCAGGTCCTCAAGGAGACCCTGAGGAAGTTTTCAATAATACCCTTCTTCAGTAGGAGGGTCCAGGAGGATCTGAAACTAAGCAAGTACTCAAGTTTGTTTAGAGAATAGAGTGGCTCGTTCAAAAAGAAGGATACGATATGAATGGACTGTAGTTTTAGACCAGGATTTCTATAATCCTGGTCTTAATCGATAAAACCCCAATATCGATTCGTACCCCAAAATGGAGTTTTTTGCGTTTTTCACATGTAATTTTTAAAAATTTCTAATTTTATAAATATATAATTTTATAATATAATTTCACCATTAGAATCAGCTTAAAAAACTACACAATTAAGTTCCTTAAAGTTTTTCTCTATCTCCAACGGTTATCGAGATATTAAAAAATCTAAACACAGTACGTTGTATTGTGGGGCTCCAATGTTAATCTTATGGAGGATAGGGAAAAATTAATATTTCCCATATTAATGAATATTTTTGGATAAAACTTGATATTTAGCTTCATGTGGTTGAGATCTATCCATTAAATGGATAGATCTCAACCACATGATTTTTAAGAATAAATTTTATTCTTAAAAATCATAGTTTATGTGTTTATCATGGCAGCAAACCTACATACTCTTTTCCCATAATAATCATATAGGGAATAGGCAAACTCCTTTATTTATGGACAGATGTTGATGAAAGTTGGTATAAATGTTAAGATAAAAATTATTCATGGTAGAAATGCCTAATTTCAGTGTTCCTCACAGCAGCAAACCTGCACACTCTTTGCCATGTTAATCTTATGGAGAATAGGCAAATAATTCTTATGTTTATGGACAGATTTTCTTTTTAAACTTGTCATATATTATTGATTTGGAAATTCGCTGAGTACGCAGGTCTGCTGCGACGGGGGAATTTTTTTTGAGAGTACCGTTGTCGTCACACAGGTGTTCTCTAGTTGCATACCTTCAACAAAGTTTAATATGGTCACATCTTTTTGCACAGACTTAATTCATGCATAATTCTGACACTTTAAAGACAAATCAGCTACTAATGTGTTAGACACAAAAGAAACGTTGAGCATTACAATTATCGCCATCTACTCTGTGCATTTATAAGCACGAATGACAATAGTAGTTATTAGGAAGAAAATACGGTGTGGGCGAGCGAGGATGCGCTCGGTCGGCTGACGATGACTCACACCCCTGGAACTGGGTACAATTAACTACATTACCGTACCAAACGGAAAATTGTAATTTTAAGTTTCAAAACATTCATAGAATTTTATTTTACCTTTTATAATTGACATTATCGATCACAGGAGACTGGACAATACCGAAGGGTTCACTGGTAGCAATTTTGCCAACGGCAATCCACTACAACCCCAAGTTGTACCCCGACCCCGAGCGCTTCGATCCGGACCGCTTCAGTCCAGAGAACGTGGTGGCCAGGGGGAACCACAGCAACATCGCGTTTGGGAGTGGACCTCACAACTGCATTGGTAGGAAAAAAGAGATACCTGTTGTTGCAGTCCTATTCGAATCTTTGATTACTCTTTCCTAGTTCCGAGATTTATATTAATTATTAAAAAGAAAAACGATCCAATTACTGGTAAGTCCTTGGCTAATGAGTGTGGCTTTTTCGTTGGCTCCCTCTTGTTTCGCCCGGGGCTCCATTGAACCCCGACACAGCCTGAAGAGTCAGTCTGACCGAAATTCTGGGGGGATGTTGGTGAATTTACTAACCGTCCACCTGGGAGGAATTCTGGAAAGGATTCTTACTTACCAGCCTCTCAGAGTCACAGGTTGGGATGGTTCACTGTAGTACTGTATCGTCTGTTTTGAAATGAAGAGCTTTAGAATATAAGTAACTAAATACATATATGCAAATACAAATTGTATATGTGTATTTACAGGGCGTTCATTAAAGTTAGGGACAAACTTCAAAGGAATATCACAGTATCAGGAGTATCAAAGGACTCATCAAAACAAACAAAAAATGTCCTATAAATATACAGGGTGTTCATTAAAGTCGGGGACAAACTTCGAGGGGTGATAGTACTCATCAAAATAAACAAAAAAAATCCTATAAACATATGTCAAAAAATCCTTCGTTTAGCGGCTAGCCGCCATTTTGTATTTTTACAAAAAATCTTTATAAATCAAGAACTATTTAAGATACAGAAACCAAACTTTGCACACATATTTATTGGCTAAAGAGAAAAATATTCTTAAAGTATTATTTAGTTTGCTTTTATATTTTATCTCATGTAGAATTTATAAAGTTAAAGGTTTTTTTGTTATTTTAATTAAAATATTTTTAACCGCCACCATTTTGAAAATATTGAAGTAAACTAAATGATACTTTGAGAATATTTTTTTCTTTGGCCAATAAATATGTGTGCAAAGTTTGATTTCTGTATCTTAAATAGTTCTTGATATATAACGTTTTTTGTAAAAATACAAAATGGCGGCTAGCGGCTAAACAAAGGATTTTTCGACATATGTTTATAGGAAATTTTTTGTTTATTTTGATGAGTACTATCACCCCTCGAAGTTTGTCCCCAACTTTAATGAACACCCTGTATATCGAAAAATCCATCACTTAGACACTAGACGCTAATCGTCACTTATTTTTTATATAATAGTTTTTATATCTAAAAACTGTTTAGGCTACAGAAACCAAACTTTGCACACATATTCATTGGCTAAAAGAGATACATATTCTTAAGTTATCATTTAGTTTACTTTTATGTTTCCAAAATGGCGGTGGTTAAAAATCTTTTAATATAAATAACAACAAACCCATACAATGTTTACATGATATAAAATATTGCAGTTTTTTATTTTAAATCCAATAATATCTTGATGAACGAAATCAGTTCACGGATAAGCGAGAAAATGCACTTTTAATGTTAGCTTACAGAAGAACCCACGCGCCATCGCCGCGCTGTCATGGCGAAGAAGTGGCGGCGGATCAGCTGGCACAACACTTCTTCGCCAATGGACTCTGTAACATCTAAAGTGCATTTTCTCGCTTACCCGTGGAGGGATTTCGCTCGTCAAAGTATCGTTTGATTTGAAATTAAAATTAAAAATTTTATTTTTACGATTTTTAACCACCGCCATTTTGGAAATATATTTAAGCAAACTAAATGATACTTTGAGAATATGTTTCTCTTAAGCCAATAAAGATGTGTGAAAAGTTTGGTTTCTGTAGCAAAAAATGTCTTAGGTATAATGGGTTTTGTAAAAAAATACAAAATGGCGTCTAGCGGCTACACAAAGAATTTTTCGACGTATGTTTGTATGACATTTTTTGTTTATTTAAATGAGTACTACTATCCCTGGAAGTTTGTCCCCAACATAACTGAACGCCCTATATATCCTCTTTATAGTGCCAAATGACTAACAAATCTTGTTTTATAAATTTAAACTAGTTTAGTAAATTAGTATATCTGTTTTTGCTAAATGTTTCTTTTAATATAAAACGTTTTCAATCAAAAAGGAATTGTGTACATAAAACAACATAACATAAATCAATACAAAGGAAAGTTTACAAGACCAATTTTGAAATCATTTGATTTTAGACGGTTAAGTTATTTAGATTGATAATTAATTATATATGATTTATACTGTAGGAAATTTGATTTAAAACCAACTGATGTGCCACTGTAGAATATAGATTGACAAGCCACTGTTTTCACGTAGTTAACGAAGATTTACAAAAGCCAATTTTCAATCACGCAGCTCGCCACAACCAATTTTTTAGCGCTGTTCAACTTAAAGCTCTCCAAAACATTTCACCTAATCAAAACCAAAAAGAAACAAATCCAACTTATTTTGAGAAATTGATAATTGGCTACTACATAATAATATAATTCAGTCACTTACGAATAATCGTGTTTTGTCAAATCTACAATAATAAGTTTTCATAGAAAATTTGCCTAAACATTTATTTTTGTTTTGCTCAATGTTACAGGAAAAGTGTTCGTAATGATGTTAATAAAAACTCTCCTAATCCATCTCCTGAAGAAGTACAGGTTTTCAACAACGGTGAACATGGAGGGTCAGACACTCTCTCCCGGTTTCGTCGTGGGGTTCAAGCATGGCTACAAGGTCGAGGTGTACGTGAGATAGGAAACACTCCGGTGGTACTGCAAGAGTACTAATACTTTAATGGTTAAATCGTTACTTTAAGGTTAATCCCCATTTGGGATCTGAGAGAGCTGCTGATGTATTAATTTGATGTATATAATATTATTTACTGCTTTATGACATGTAATTTTCAATCCACCTTGCCTGTAGAAATAAGAACAATAACATTATTATGAAAAAGTAGTTGACGTTAGGGATTGACTTTTATGACCTCTAAAGAGAGAGACTTACAAATATATATATTATTATTACTGCTATCTCTGTTATAATGTTTACTTTTCTATGATAATTGCTATACGATGTTATTTATAAATATAAATAAAATGTATTTCAATCACCATAAAATGTGAGTTGTCTATTTTTAAACCAAAATCCAACGCTGAAACATTTAAATTGCATAGCACATCCCCTATTTACACATGAAGAATACAGAATCTGACTAAAAGCAAATATGCGAAATTTAAAATTTAAGCTAAGGCTATTGAGAAATTTAAATAATTTGATTTTTCAGGGTTAAACTTACTAATTAAGTTTCTCTATATCAATATTCCCATGCTTCTTCCTCATATCTATGCCTATTCCATATAAGACATAGAACAACACCTCAATAAAGTCCTTATTTTCTAATTTAAAACACGAAAACCTTTAATTTCTGGGGTTTAGTAGTCTAGTTACTGTAACTTTGATCATCATATTACCACCAACCTGATTAACACATATACTTTGAAGAAGAGTCATAATAAGTCCATACTACTATATATTGGATATAATTTTATTTTGATTCTTTCGACGAAACTTGATGCTGAATTTCGAAACGTACAACATCTTTCTTTGTTTTGATATTTTAATAAATGCTCCTGTTTTAGGAAAAGTTTTAGAATATTATCAAGCCCAGAATTATTATTTAATGGGTTATGTTACATATTGGATTAGATTAGATTATTTAAATGGCAACCGTACGATACAATAGGTATTTTTTAAGCTAAGTATGTATGAGAAAGTGTAAGAAGTGTAAGCTGGTTGTGGTGCGATCTTGTACTCTTATTGTATATTTAAAATTAAGTATAAATTGCTACGGTTACGGTAGAATAGTAGAATAAAACGCAGACTTATGGGCTTTACGGAATCGGCTTTAATATCTAGAAATGATACAATTTTATAAAAAAAGTAGTAAGTTCGTCTGTCCAATCATTTAAGTTTGTAAATGATTCTTTAATCGTCTCTTAATTGAAGTATTCAACGCTGATGTTCGCTCTTGATTCTTAATTTACTTGGATAACTTTTCTAAAACCTTTTCAGAAATCTTTACACTTAGTAGTTATTTTATAAATTTATAAGGAAAGTTAAGGTTTTTCATTTAATGTTTGGTGTAATTTCTTTGGCACCAATAATACTGTTATTACGCTATTAAGTTTTCTCTAGTAAAAACAAAGACTCGTAGCTTTAAAATGTTGTTCACACTTCCATATTTAATAGTATAATTCAGTCACTTACGAATAATCGTGTTTTGTCAAATCTACAATAATAAGTTTTCATAGAAAATTTGCCTAAACATTTATTTTTGTTTTGCTCAATGTTACAGGAAAAGTGTTCGTAATGATGTTAATAAAAACTCTCCTAATCCATCTCCTGAAGAAGTACAGGTTTTCAACAACGGTGAAGATGGAGGGTCAGACACTCTCTCCCGGTTTCGTCGTGGGGTTCAAGCATGGCTACAAGGTCGAGGTGTACGTGAGATAGGAAACACTCCGGTACTGCAAGAGTACTAATACTTTAATGGTTAAATCGTTACTTTAAGGTTAATCCCCATTTGGGATCTGAGAGAGCTGCTGATGTATTAATTTAATGTATATATTATTATTTACTGCTTTATGACATGTAAATTCAATCCACTTTGCCTGTAGAAATAAGAACAATAACATTATTATGAAAAAGTAGTTGACGTTAGGGATTGACTTTTATGACCTCTAAAGAGAGAGAGACTTACAAATATCTGTATTATTATTATTGCTATCTCTGTTATAATGTTTACTTTTCTATGATAATTGCTATACGATGTTATTTATAAATAAAAATAAAATGTATTTCAATCACCATAAAATGTGAGTTGTCTATTTTTAAACCAAAATCCAACGCTGAAACATTTAAATTGCATAGTACATCCCCTATTTACACATCAAGAATACAGAATCTGACTGAAAGCAAATATGCGAAATTTAAAATTTAAGCTATGGCTAGTGAGAAATTTAAATTATTTGCTTTTTCGGGGTTAAATTTACTAATTAAGTTTCTCTATATCAATATTCCCATGCTTCTTCCTCATATCTATGCCTATTCCATATAAGACATAGAACAACACCTCAATAAAGTCATTATTTTCTAATTTAAAACACGAAAACCTTTAATTTCTGGGGTTTAGTAGTCTAGTTACTGTAACTTAGATCATCATATTACCACCAACCTGATTAATACCCATACTTTGAAGAAGAGTCATAATAAGTCCATACTACTATATATTGGATGTAATTTTATTTTGATTCTTTCGACCAAACTTGATGCTGAATTTCGAAACGTACAACATCTTTCTTTGTTTTGATATTTTAATAAATGCTCCTGTTTTAGGAAAAGTTTTAGAATATTATCAAGCCCAGAATTATTATTTAATAGGTTATGTTACATATTAGATTAGATTAGATTATTTAAATGGCAACCGTACGAAACGGTAGGTATTTTTTAAGCTAAGTATGTATGAGAAAGTGTAAGAAGTGTAAGCTGGTTGTGGTGCGATCTTGTACTCTTATTGTATATTTCAAATTAAGTATAAATTGCTACGGTTACGGTAGAATAGTAGAATAAAACGCAGACTTATGGGCTTTACGGAATCGGCTTTAATATCTAGAAATGATAAAATTGTATAAAAAAAGTAGTAAGTTCGTCTGTCCAATCATTTAAGTTTGTAAATGATTCTTTAATCGTCTCTTAATTGAAGTATTCAACGCTGATGTTCGCTCTTGATTCTTAATTTACTTGGATAACTTTTCTAAAACCTTTTCAGAAATCTTTACACTTAGTAGTTATTTTATAAATTTATAAAGGAAGTTAAGGTTTTTCATTTAATGTTTGGTGTAATTTCTTTCGCACCAATAATACTGTTATTACGTTATTAAGTTTTCTCTAGTAAAAACAAATACTCGTAGCTTTAAAATGTTGTTCACACTTCCATATTTAATAGTTTATTGTAATTCTTAAGTAATTTTTTAGTATATATATCTATACTTCATTAACAATTGACCAATGAAATATAATCCTAAAGTTTTGTTTAAATTTTGAAATCAAAGAAATTATTGTTTAACTCAAAAGTTTAGATGCTATTCTCAAGAAGTTATTAATGGAGGTGAAATTACTATACGAATTATTTTGTGGTACTCACTATTTTAAAACATTGTTTTACTACTAAGAAATGAAAGAGAAATGTAAGGAGAGAAATTTCCCAAAGCCGAAAAAAAGAAATATGTTAAATAAAAATAAAGTATAAAGAAATTAATTATTTATCACACTTACCGTTTTAAAGGATAAAATTTAGGTCAGTTCATTAAGATTTTATAAATTTTTCAAAGTGTTAAGTTTGACGAATAGACACCAACGAAAAACAATTTCGTAAAATAAACATTCGTATTATTTACGCTCAAAATAAAATAAATATGTCTGACAAACCGAATAACGGTTTACTTCCAAACCCTATTTGATGTCGTTCATTAATAGAACTTCCAATATGTTGGTCTACTAGGAATCGTCCTTTAATACCTTTCAAACTGTCCCAGTCTGTAGGCTGAGATACCTCTACGGCTTTATAAACATTTAATTAAAGTAATGTGAGAGATTTTGGTGTAGGTGGTTTTTAGCTTACTTATTGGACTTTTTCCAGTGAGTTAAAATCAAAGTTGTGGACGCTTGACCGGTTTGGAAGCAGAGTCACATAACTACTTTGATCAGTGCTGCCTTTGGAATAAGTAATTCCACATTCTTTCTTCACTCGTATACAGGGCCCCTAACTCAATAATCTATAATCATCAGGTCGATCCTTGGCATAGCATTTTCTATCATACACTTAAATCTAACACATGACTTGTAAAACACCAAAAACACACAAAAACAGGACGTTTATTTTCATTGATCGGGCCAGTCAATAAAACCAAATATGCACTCGTGTGCGCATGAGTCATTGAGCCTATAGAGCCGAAAAGACAGTGTACTGTGTTTAGACCTTTTAATATCTTGGTAACCATTTGAGATAGAGCGACTGTAAACGAGCAAACGATAAGATTTAAAATATTTAAAAATTACATAAGAAAAACGCAAAAACCCCTATATTGTGGGTCAATGTCAATTCCACATCATAATCTACACCACTCTGTGGACCAATACGGGTTTTCCTCAATGACTAGCTTTGCAAGTATGCAAGGCAACCGATCGTCAGGTGTCAATGCCTTTACTGTAACTATATAATATTTCAAATGCGCGGGCAAAGTATACAATAAATGGAATTCCATTAGTATTCATTATTATTATTATTCACTATTATTACTATTAAAAACAGATCTTGGATTGATCTTAATTATGTTTTATGTTCCAATTATTACAGAAAGTGTCCAAACTTTTTATCATGAAGTGCAGATGCAATTAAATTAAAAGATAATAAATAACTTAGTCAGCCTGCAGTTTAATAATTTAGATTTATTCGTTGTATATTTTGGCTTACGCCATTTTCAAACAATTACAAATCTGTGTAAATAAAATCTACATAACCTGTACAACATAGCATAACAATTTATTAAATTTAGAAACCTGTTTTTTTATGTCCCACTTTCTCATCTGGGTCTTTTTGAACGAGGTTATTGCCCGGAACCGTTTTTATACACCTGTTATTAGCACTACTTATCCAAAAACAGTTTCATCAAGAATTGTTTTTAAAATTGCTTAATCCAAAATATGTAACAAATTTAAATCTTTGAATTGCAGACTGACCAAACTACTTATAATCTTTCATATTGACTTTTGTTTGCACGAAAATAGCAAAACAAAACACACTTTACACTTAATCATTAATATAAAGACTATACAATAAAGGTGAACAGATTCATCCCTGCCCTAGGTCTGTTCTAGTAGCGAAGGTGTCCGTGACACTGCCATTGGTCCACACTCCCACCTCTGTGTGGTTGTACAACGCTCTCAGCCCCGTGAACATGCGTGTCGACACACCGATCGTGGACAGCTTATGAAACAACGCATTCATATGTCTGGTGTCAAATGTTACAGAAAAATCAACGAAAAATCTATACAATATAATTTTTTTGTTTACATCCTTCCTTTTTATCCAACCTTCAGTTATCCGAACGTTTGTGCTATCCATCATTCCATGTTATCCAACCCTCCTTTTTATCCAAACTTTGGTTATCTGAACTTCTGCGTTACTGTACCTGGCATTCAGCTGAATGTTGATAGATGGCCGAATAGCTATTCGTATTCTCCAACCTCCCGTGTTATCCGACCTTCCGTGCGATATTGACTATCTCTTGAGACGATCGGTATCATCAACTACGATAGACGCCTTCTCAACAAGTCTCACACACGTGCCACGCGAGACATTGCGTTCCCTCGGAGGATCATTGCTGACCTCCTGACCTCCCAGACAATGCGTGACGGAAGTGACTTAATGTGCCGTACTGTGAACGTTCGAGTGATCCCGGAAAACTAACTGTGATATTCTCGCGCCCGTCCGATTGATTGTACTTTCATTTTCATTTAATGATGAATTTACTTTGACAATTCAACAATTAATTATGCAAGCGACGATTTTCCCTATATGCACTTGTCCTTTGACATTCAAAATACGAGTTTATATGAGGACATCAACCCGCAGCATTAAGGACCTCAGTAGACGCTGTGTCGTTTGACAAGTGCCATTGTCTTGGACCAGCGCACCTGCCATACTACTAGGCCCCTACTGCCGCATCGCCCGGTGAGTGTTTGATCGTAACTTTATGATATAGAATATGTATTATATTAACATTATTTGCTATTAAATTTATATTTTCTAGTAAATACACTCCATCACATTCATAACCAACTCATATTTACCTTGACACACCAAGCAGAGTAGGTGTTTGTTCTTTGATTTTTGTTTAGAGCAGACAAAGTAATGGGTGAAGGGGTGAGATGAATACGTTTTTGCCTAGTGATTGAGATTCTTGAAATTGAGAAACGGTAAAATATATCTTAAAAAATTGGGGATAACAACAATGACGAAAGACATCCGGTCTAAATTACAGATAAAAACTGTGATGAGGCTTGTTGTGTTTACGTAAATCTACGGACGATGGAATAAATCAGATAAAAAAATGTTTGCGCTACCAAATGAGAATGTTGAGCAACAATATTCACGTGGTAAGCAGTTTACTCAATTTTTTTATTCGAGAACCCTTGTTTTATTTTTACTAATAGGTCGCGCGGTGTACAAAACTCCGCAGCAAATGCTTTTAGTTTCGTATAAGACGCCTTTTAATAGCCTTGCCTCCACCTTATCCTTACCTCAACCCCTCTACACGACAATGAGAGAGAGAGAGAACCAGTTAACTGCATTCTGTTGTCAATGTTAACCATTTTTGCTATCCTTGTTGTCTTATGCACTCCGTGCGCCCTAGTGTGTCAGTGTGCGGCAACTTGTAGTGCTTTAAAACATTTTTATATATTAGTTTTAATGAAATCGTCTTGTTTTGTGTCAATATGTGACTTATTACAATAATTATATTGAAATTATTTCAATACATAAACATAACTATTATTTGAATTTTTATTAAGTAAAGAACAAAAATGTTAGCTTTCTTTGATCAACAATAACAAAAACAAATTCAAGTAGAGGAAAGAATTGCTAAGTCTGGGTATGGACCATGAAAAGACAACTATTTGCTCATAGCAAAGATGCAAGTCAAAATAGTGAACCTACTCCAGAAGATGCAATTGAACGGGAAGTATTGGATCAGTCCGTAGATGCATTGCTGTAGGGTGATCACAAAATTACTATATTTATTGCTAATTATAAATCCATTGTCCTTTTTGCCAACTTAACATCAATTTTAGACTAAAAAGTTAAAGTAAACCTGTCTTAATAGGCCAAATTAGTGTTTGCGGAACTTTGTCCGCCACGCGACCTATTACGCAAAAAATTGCGCGGAACTGTAAAGTAAATTTCCTGACCGAAAATAATCTAAATTACATGGTAAAATTACCCGTACTCCTTCGTTTTCGTTTATTTAGAAACGTCTCTTATAATATACTACGCTGTTTCTAACGACCTCAGGAATGTATCATGATTGAATAGCTCCTGGACCAATTATACGACATATTGAGGTTTAAATAACCATGTTGAGTCAGGATTCAACACCACACATGATCAATCACACCTTTACTGGCCAGTTTTCAAATATCTCTTCAACTCTTTTTATTTGTCTAAAAGTTTTAATGTTTACGTGGGTATTTTTGTCGTTAATATACTCTTTGTGGGTTGTGTATAAAGTGACTACAAATTTCACGCGGAAATGAAATACCTTGAATATTACTTGACTGATTAGTAGTAATTTAAAACTTTTTATTAATTGGAATGTATATTTTGTTTTGTCTTTAACTTTGTTATATATGCATACTTGGTTGCAGGACTATGATGGAAAGTTCCTATGCGATTTTATTTCAATTTGTGTTTGTGGTGTTGACATTTTCACTATGCTCTCTCATATTTTGGTTCTACTGGAGTCATTGGAGGATCCTTACAGTAGCTTGGAAGCTACAAACGTTTATTCCTTCTTATCCAATAATTGGTCATGGATACGTATTCGCTCGTGGAACTGAATGTAAGTATGTGTGGATAAGTGAAACCCTTAATATGTGTGTGGATAAGTGAAACCCTTAATGTATGAGTGGATAAGTGAAACCCTGACTGTATGTGTGAATAAGTGAAAACATTAATGTATTTGTGGATAAGTGAAACCCTTAATGTACATGTGGATAAGTGAAAACATTAATGTATGTGTGGATAAGTGAAACCCTGAATGTACATGTGGATAAGTGAAAACATTAATGTATGTGTGGATAAGTGAAACCCTAAATGTACATGTGGATAAGTGAAAACATTAATGTATGTGTGGATAAGTGAAACCCTTAATGTACATGTGGATAAGTGAAACCCTGAATGTATGTGTGAATAAGTGAAAACTTTAATGTATGTGTGGATAAGTGAAACCCTGAATGAATGTGTGGATTAATGAAACCTTTAATAAATAAATAAATATACTTGTGACTTTTTTTGTGATATTAAAGCTGCACAAGGTTGCGTAAAACTCTTCTACCTAATGTAAAAACATACTGTTCCGTGCTATATATGGATATGAAAATACGAATGAATTTATACTTTATAGTAAAAAAAAGAGAAATGAGGCAAGTTGAAAATGACCTACAAATGTTTCTTCAATATATATTTTAAATAAACAATAAATTAGCTATGTTACGGATGGAATACAAGTTTTCATGATTATTTGTTTTCGCTTAAAAACACACTGTACAAATCTTTTTTTATAAAGGTAGTTTTACACCAGAAATTATGTTGCCTATAATAATGATGATGTTATGCAACAATACTCTCGGTAATTTTTTTTATAAGGATAGTTTACAACGATTTTCAAAATACAGGGTATCACAAAACCCCTATCATAACCTCTTTTAAATCGAAAACGTACAGTGATATTTTTTTATTTCGGCTTCTTTCAGCCGATTTCCACATTTTTTTTATATTGCAAATAATTATAATTTTAATTATAATAAGTTAAAATTATCGTAAATTTAAATTCTCTTTAAATTCTCGTAATTGAAAGAGCTTCCAATATTAATGCAACGAAAAATCTTGCTATGACAACTATGATTGTCATGTAAATTTATTTATAGTTAATTTTTTTTAATTTTGGTTGGATTTCAATCGAGTATTTACCTTAGCGGTTTAGAGTCGATCACACTACCAACTGAATGGTCTGTCTCACCAGTTTCACCATTATGTTTTTCAGGGGCTTTAAACTATGCAATGGACTGTTTGAAAAAATATATTATTTCCGGTTCCTGCCCCAGATCAGTTTTCTGGTTAGGCCCATACCCGATGTTTTGTGTTTTCGATCCGGAAGACATTCACGTATGTATGAGTAACTTTTACATACTTCTTATACCATTAGTTCATTGGTTCGTTTATTTTAGTTTATCATCATTACTAAAGTTTTAGAAAATATGTTACTTCTAGCGTTATTATATACTAGCGCATTGCTATGGTGTACTAAACAGTTTAATTAGGTTTAGGTTCGTTGGCAAATCTGAAACATAATGTAATTATCAATAACATTCTGAAATGGTGACCTGTCCAGGTATTTCAAGAGTATTTTAAAACACAAAAAACGTAAATACGCACACACACACACACACACACACACACACACACTTTTTCCACGGTGTGTGTGACTAACTAACACCCACTTGAAGAACTTATTAAGGCTTTACCTTGCAAGCCTCTTATGTAAAGCCAAAAAGTAGCTATGATCTTCTAACTTTCCATCTTAGAGCGTTCTCTGTAAAAGCATAGATACTCTGCTAGTTCACAAGAGTTGTCATCCTGTAAGGGACTTCTCTCAGGCAAAATGGGCTACCGTTCGCCCATGATAAGCATCGTCCCGACTAAATTCCCTGTTTTCCTATCAGCTGTGCTATCGACTTTTGCCATCTTATGGAGTTTTGCGCATAATAAACCGTGCCCGGTGAGGAGCTGCGTGATGGAAAAGTTTACCTCATCGAACCCGCATTCGACCCACCTGGACATTTTTGGAATAATCTGACGCGTCTAGGCGTCTCTTGGCTTCCGGTTTCATCTCTCCTGCCAGAGTATCACGTTGACCTCCCTGGCCGCCTGTACCCCTCCCGGATACAGAGTGGATTTTGAACAGGGCAGGATGTGAGGTTTCAGTATTTGGAACCTCGTCAAATAATAATTTCGTTTCCAAAAAAATACACTTTGGGGCTACTCAACACAACAAAAAATTTATAATCATATAAAACAACTTTTTTGACATGGATATGTTTTAGCTCTGGAGGGGCTATTGGCAATCTGTCAGACTAAAATTTGAAACGGTGACTTTATATTCTTAGGTTATAAAGACAGCTGTTTAGATGATTCAAAACATTGTCTTTAGACACATCCATGATCTATTTCCCAAAGGGAAGTAGATATATTTTTGACATGAATATGTCTTAGCTCTAGGGGAGTATTGGTAATGTGTCAGACCAAAACTTTAAACGGTTTAATTCTTATGAAAAACTTTCTCTCGATGTAACATTTCACGTGTTTTCTTTGTATTAGCAACAACATTTTTCGAAACCCACTCTCACTTCATCCTTTGAGCAAAATGACAGACTATTAACCAATCATAATGCTTAGTATTTTATATATCGTTCATAGAATGAGGTTTAGAGAGGAGCCACCTCAAGAAATATAGGAGTTTGTTAGTAATCAATGACGTTCAATTATGTCCAATATTTAATGATTATTAATTTTTCCCAGGTAGTTCTTCATCATAAAAAGTCATTTGAGAGAGGGGTAGAGCCAAAAATGTTGAAGGTCATCGTGGGAAATGGCTTATTTTCATGTTCTGGTGAGCTGAAACGGTGTACAGCATTACTTATTCTTAATGTTGAACTTTTTAAGGCAAGTTTATTAGTTACAGTTAAATCATAATAAGACTTATAGCTTTTTGCTATAAAAACTATTAAACTATATGTTTTTTCAGGAGTTCAAAATCAAAATTCATTTTGCATTTGGTGAAAAATTTTAATATTCACACCAATATTAGAAGTTCACCATGTGGATTATCCAAACAAATTTAAATTAAAAGAAACTTTAAACAAATTTCGATATATTGACCAAGTGCAAACTTGAATATACAAAAGTATGACCTTTGGTGTAGTCCCAGGATCGATGGATGGTCAGAAATACCTATGCACAAAAACAAGATTATTAAAAACATTTCAGGGAACCTCAAACTGATCCCATCACGTGTACATACAAAAGTTTAGTTAAATTATACTTTAAGTTTATACTTTTCTGTTTTCAGCTTTATATCGGCTTAGTCCGAATCATGTACTAGTCGTGCAATGTTTTGGGTACGAGCTACGCAATAAATGTCGAGGTCCCACATCAATCTTATGTTCCACACTTGCAACCTGGACCTGTTGTATCTTATGCTAAATGACAGTGGCAGAAAACTCCTCAGCATCCTTGCTCCACATGTTGGCTCAAGCTAACGTGATTCATGGTTTGTTACAGCTGATGTCTGGAAGGTGACGAGGCACCACATCAATCCCATGTTCCACCATCGTAACACAAACCTCTTGTTTCCTATATTTAATGAAATCGGCAGAGAGCTCACCGACAACCTGGCTCCACATGTTGGCTCAGGCTTGTGTGACGTGGAGCCGATCGTCCAGCCTTGTTTCTTGAAGTCTACTTGTAGTTAGTATAAATTACCTAATGTTTACTTTTAGTCAGTAATGGCGACCGTACTACAAGGTAGGTATTTTAAGCCAAATATGAATGAGAATTGAGTTTAAGATGATTGTGGCGCGATCTTGTTGTCTTGTTACTGACTAAGGCTGACATGTTCTTTAGACATGACTGTTAATTAATAGCCCAACAGCCGATGGCAACTAAGGGACCTACAGTTTAACGTGGAATCCGAACCACGGCCTCTGAATTACGAATTTGTCTAATTATGTTGATGGTCTTTGCGGATTAACGCAGTATTCAATAATTCGGACGTTAATCCACACAATAGAACACTACACCCATCAACCATCGCTCACAACTATCCACAATTCGTGACCTCCAAGTAGCTGAATTTCAGGATGTCGCCACCCTGCATAAATAAATATAAATGCCCTATAAATGCATTTTGTTAATATTCATTTACAATAGTTACTCATCATCGGCCAAATCAGGTATTTTTAAATAAATAGTACATAATAGCTGTTCAAACCAGAGACAAAAGATAATTTGGCTATAAATTGTGAACTTACATTGTGTAACAGTAAAGCAAAACCTAATGGTTTGGTGACTTGGTTCCTGTACCCTGCTTAATTGGATTTTGGCTTTCTTTAGTATTGTGAAATGCACGGTTTTATTGTGGTAATACCAGGAGTAGTAATCCCATGTAGTGTAAAAACTAATAAATAAAGGTGGCTTGTATGGTTATAATTCAATTGATAAGAAAATTTGAGAACATAAAAAATAGGCAGTATACCATCACAACATAAAACATATTAAAAATCATAAAGTTAAGTTAATTTAAAACAACTACCTATTGATTTACTAAAAGCTAATCTAACTTTTGACATGAAATTCATACGCACGTAACGAGGTAGGTTGTATAAATAATTCCTTTAGACAAAAAGAACGACTCGTTTATCCCTGATAATCCTTATATATGATAAAGTTGCTATTAATTATTTTCTTCTGTTTTAGAGCTCTTATTTGGACTAGAAACTGAAGTTGATACACAATCAAACATGTTTTTAGAATCCATAGAAGCTATACTCAGGTAAATAAAAATGCATGTAGGGCATTTACCAATAAAACACTTACCGCATAAGAACAAAAACACATAACTTTTTCAGATCCATGAAAATGTTCTGAATTTTATTTTCTCATACTTCAATAATGGTTTTGGGCTTGATAAACGTATAATGTGTGTTGAAATAAAAATTGTATTCATATAAAAAACCTTGCTTTTGAGTTTAATATTCATGCCGTTTCAGTATTAGGATCTTTTCTAACAGAAAATTTGTATGAATGAAATTTTCTTTCAACTCAGCTTGTATTCTATATTTGACTGTAATTTATCCCTCTTTTACTTTCAGGGTATCAGAAATAGGAATTGAACGATTTTTTAGAATATTTGCTTGGCCAGACCCAGTATTTAATTTGCTGTACGGTAGCGAAGTGAAAACAAAATCAAGCCTTGTCGACAAATTCATTGCAGAAGCGATCGAGGTAATGTGATCATCAACTTTTGTCGAGCATTTTGTGTGTCTACCTTCGGATGGTGATTCCTTTACAAATTAAGATATCTAAAAAGAATGTACTTTAATAACACTAAATTAGATAATTTGTCGCTTTTTTACTCTCGGTAAAGCTTTTTGCCAATGGATATGATCTGGGATAAAGAGGGAGTGGTTAAAATAGCCATAGCCATAGGAGGTAGAGTGTAGCTATAGTCTTAAACTATGTATACTGAAAAATAGAATGGATTCCTATGGCCTTATTGATTTTTAATCAACATTTAGAATTTTTTTATGTATTTCAATAACTTTTCCTCTCCTTTACTTTTACTTCTGCTTTTAATTTTATTTGTATTGTACTTTGTTCAGGATAAGAAGTGTTTTTTCACAAGTGATAGACTAAAACATTTACCATCGCACAGATTTATAGTCTTTGTGACGATATTTTATTTTTTTTTCAATGTGCTTCTTACTTCAACCTTCAGCGCGTTGTATTTAGAAATACACAGTACAATATATGTGGTTGGTTTATTTAATATATATCAATATCCGAACGCCCAGAATATATAAATAAAAGTTTAGACTAATAAATTCTTTATACCTTTCTAAATAATGTCTATACTCGTGTTCAGTCTTCTAGGAAACAAGATCTAGTCACTGAGATGGATGATAAACACGGCACGAGCTTACGTGTAGGAAGTAAAGATACTGAGGATAAAAGTGAAACCGCAGGTAAGAATGTTTAAGACAATGACCATGTATGATGCATAGTAGCTGTATAAATTAATAATATTTAAACTATAATTTAAATAAAACATTTAATTAATAAAATAAAAGTTTATAAAAATGTATAAACATAAAATTTTATTCTTACATACAAGTAAAAATTATTTCTGCAAAAAATATTATTTTCACTATTATTTTTTTTAATTGTTTTTTTAAATTTTTTTTTTATACAATAAAAATTTTATCAATTGTTAAATAATTTTTCTCCATGATTAACATGGAAAAGAGTGCATTGCTCATGATAAACACATAAACTATGATTTTTTAGCACAGTGTAATCAAACCACATGAAGCATAATCAATTTCATAAAAAAATGATATATAATAATAAAAATTAATTTTTCCTAATTCCATAAGTACATTGAGCCTACAACGTTTGTGTTTAGATTTTTATATCTCGGTAACCGTTTAGAAAGAGAAAAACTTTAAGGAACTTAATTGTGTAGTTTTTTAGTAGATTCCAATGGGACTATAAAATTCAAATTTAAAAATTACATGTGAAAAACGCATTTTTGTACAAAACCCACAATTCATTGACCGTATGTTGTTTAGACTCGTGAGCATGTAGAATAAATTTAACCAAATTTGGTCTCGATCAAATTTTACGAGAGTTATCTGAACAGAACATATAATAAATATTATATAAATATATATATAATATATATAATAAATATATAAAAATTTAACGACTATTTGTTATTTTGATCTCATACTAAAGAAGAAAAAAAACATGGTCTCGGGTAACTAGATGAACCAAAATGCTTTTTATAAATTAATAAAATCATTTGAAACTATTTCAGTGAAATTGGGTAAACATATTGTTAGCTCAAATAAAGTTTTAATTAATAAAAGTACCAAATTGTTATCGATAATTAGGAATATATTCTTACTTAACAAGTACAAATAGCACAAATAAACTATTATTTCCTCAGACCCTATTTTTTAATTTACTGGGGTTTCTTATTGATTGAAATAAATTACATTGCATTATAAGGCTCAATACTGACTTGAAAGTAAAATTTTACAGATTAAACGAACACTTTTTAGTCATTAGATAGATGACAAAATCGTACATGATACATTTCAAATAATTTTTTTATCTACATATATATCTTTTAATAATATTATATCAATGTGTATGTTTTATTTTAGACAGAAGAACACCAATAACGTTGGTAGATGCGTACAAAAATATCCATAAAATGCTTCCTGGGTTTACAAAAGTGGATCTGTATAATGAAGTGAAGACAATGTTTGCAGCTGTAAGTAACCTGTGAAAGTTATCAGATTTATTTCTGACATCCATTCATTTCCACAACTGTTCAAGTATATAAAATTGGTTTCCACCACTGGAGGCATAATCAATCCAAAACAAAGATCTAAGTATTTTATAATTCTAATGTAGGGGGGCTATATGAAATTTTATTACTAATAAAAATTAATCACAAATAAAAGATGAGTTAGTCATGCGGTATGTTTTCAAAAATTACATTGTCATTAAAACCTCGAGTGGTATCAGACACCGAATGTAATAAACCGAAATGAATTTAAGATGAGTAATCCATTTATGGTATAAAAATTGGCCCTAGGCCCAATAGACATAGACCGCCTTATATGAAATAAACTCTTGTTTTGTAGATATAGATAGCGTACAAGCAATAATACATGTTAGAGATGGATAGTGTTCATATTATTTTTGAAACTCATAATTTAGGAGGATTTATAATTATTTACTTAATTATTTGGTCTATTCCTTCCGCTTCAAATATTTACCTACACTACGTTTTGGGAGGTAAGGAAACTTCTCCGGTAATAAAGTGACCCTAATTAAAATTTACATTACTCTATTTAACCTACATATTTTTTAAATATTTTGGTAAACATGGAACACGTGTACAAAAATTCGTCCTATATACAATTTATATAGGAAATTGAAGAATCATAATACAATTTAAAATTTTAAAATGTTATACTGTATTAGTTAGTTACTGAAAGGTATTTTAAGCCAAGTATGAATGAGAAATGAGTCCAAGATAATTGTGATCTTGTAGTTTTGTTACTAAGGCCCCTATGTTTCATGGACATAAATGTTAACTAATAGCACAAGAGTCACTGACATTTCTAAGGGACCCCCAGTTTAACGAGTCCGAACCACTGTCTCTGAGTTACATACTGGTCTAATTATGAGGAGGGTATTTGCGAATGGACTGAGTATTCAATAGTACGGACGTTAATCCACACCAGAGAATATCCCATCCTCCGACCGTCGTTCATAACTATCCACAACTCGTGACCTCCAAGTAGCTGGATTACAGAACACACCACATGTTAATTAGTGTATAGTAATTTAATAATTAAAGTGTATTTATAATTTATTTAGGTGGTTACAGGTATACTCGTAATATTAAGTTTATTCCCAGGGAACAGAGACATCAAGAGTAACTCTGTCAGCGTGCATTCTCGCTTTGGCCGCCCACACCCAAATTCAGGTAGGTAAGGGATAATATATTCAACAGAATACTTACTTACTTCCGCAAACAATAGTTTTTGCATACTTACTTCCCCCAAAAATGGCGTTTGCATACTTACATAAAAAAAACCGGTATGAAACCTAATCCTCCAATATCATTAAACTTTTGTTTAGTTATACAAGCGTTGGTGACGATTTACCTTTTAAAACCTGAATCAGAGTTTTTGGAATTGCCCTCAAACAAAAAAAAGAGTTTTTACGAGCTTTAACTTCTGATAAAGGGAGTAAAATGACTCACATTTTCCCAATGGGGCCACTGTAGTGGTTAATTACAAGCTATTGTAATATGTTGAACCTTGATTGGTGTGAGGCCAATTTATCTTAGCCCCCTCTCCAGTATAATATCCTTCATTAAAGCAGTGCTCCTGGAAATGTTAATAGACGTTTAGTAGTTCCTTTGTCTTTCCGTTTGGTAGAAGAGCCTGTGAGTAATGTCTTTCAGAAAATGTCTAAAGTCACAATATGGATTGGCACTCTCTCTTCAATGTCATTCAGTATACTAGATAAAAATCACCTAATATTTATCTTATATATATATACTTCGATAGCTTAAAATGGCCTAAACGGTTTTCTAGCTACGCCCAGTGATCTCTCCGATTATATATGTCTAGGAGAAGCTCTACGCAGAGATTATCACAGTGACTGGCACCGAGGACTGTGACGTCACACCGGATCACATCCGCGCCATGCCCTACCTGGACCAGGTCCTCAAGGAGACCCTGAGGAGGTTTATAACGGTACCCATGTTCACTAGGAGGACTCTGGAGGATCTGAAACTAAGCAAGTGCTCATGTTTGATTAGAGATTAGATTATCACATTTAAAACAAAAGAGAACTCGACATTCATATTCAACAAACTTTATAAATGCACTTTGTTTTGTTTTGTGATTTACCACTAGGACTTTTTTTAAAGTTTTGATTGGGAACGGCCAAACCCCGGTCCTTTTGTTAGGAAACACCCTTAATCGATAGCACATTAATGAAATGGAAACTGGGTTCATATTCAACCCTTGCGGGATTCGATCTGATGACCTTCAGTTTTGACGACAGGCAATATAACCACTCCACCCAGCCAGTTAAAAAATTTTATATCATACTAGGGTTATGGATATAAGGTCGCAACCAATCGGGTTTAAAAGCATATTAAAATGACAGCTGCTGTAATGTACAGTGTGTGGTACTCAGACGTCACTGCGGGAACACTTGCATGCGGCTCTTTATATGTCAGTGTAGAAATTGCTAATTTTAACCTCTTAGTGCTCAATATCCAATAATTACATGGTTCCTTAGTACTAGATATAGCTTTATCTATAAATGAAAGGTAATAGCTTGCTGGTTAAATTATAATTGACTTTCTGAATTCCAGGAGACTGGACGATACCGCAGGGTTCTCTGGTAGGAGTTTTTCCAACAGCAATCCATTACAACTCCAAAATGTACCCAAATCCAGAGCGCTTCGACCCAGACCGGTTCAGTCCAGAGAACGTGGAGGCAGTGGCGAACGGTTTCATCGCGTTCGGGAGCGGCCCACGCATGTGTATCGGTAAGATTAATAAAAAACGCCATTTTCAATGGAACCTCAATTTGTACAACTGTTTTTCAGATTAACTCTTGTCAAATAATCCTATCACACTTTCAATAGAAACCAATAAAAAAGCAACATCAACAACAACAATAGTTTTAGCAATAATAAAAATAACAAACTGTACAAACATTAATTTCCAAAAAAATTGTTTTTTCCTTACCTGTTCAGATTGACAAAGGTTTTTACTGTCTGGGAGGTCGTTGAACAACGAAGGGTCAAAATACGAAAAATACCTTCCTCCCAACCTCTCGATTGACCTTCCTAAAATGGAAGCGTCTGACCTACCGAATACTCTGTAGAGAGACATCTCGCCGATGGGAGAGTTTGTCACATAGGTATTGAGGCTCTCTAGCAAGGGGAGCTTTGTGGATCAAACAGAAGGTTAGCACTCTGCATACAGCATCCATGGGAAGTAATTTTAAAGCCCCTCTGAAAGGTAACACATGGTCACGGCGGCTTGGACAGAACACAAATCGTACTAGAATTAAAAATAACAGTATTGGAATACCGATAGAATAATAGACTTCATTGAAAGCTCATTCATTTTAGCGGAAACTTTGCTGCTTCTGGTAACAGCTTCCTGAATCTCCACAGTCCTCTTAACCTACCAATAGCACGCTGAGTTGTCTGACTGATAGGGTCAGAAAAAGAGAGATCTCTGTCTAATATGACGCCAAGTCTTTTTATATTTTGCCACTCATTAAGAGTTGTTCACCATCTAAAATGATGGATGTATCTCATGTAAGGATTGCATAAAATTCTGTGGCGCTACGTGTATTGTACTGCATTTCATAATATTTGATTTAAGTCCATTTCTTACAGACCAACAAATCGTCATTAATACAACCGATGCGTGGTCGGCTGCATTTGTCCAGTAGGACAGTTGCAGTTGGCAATCATCAGCATACATGTGGACTGTACAATTCTGTAGATATCTTGGGAAATCGGATGTGTCCTGGTTGAATAGTATAGGTCCAAAACAGCTGCCCTGCGGTACACCACAGTCTCTGTTTAATAACCCAGATGTATTTGTTCCCACCTTTGTGACCTGCACTCTTTGAATTAAGTAGGATCTTAAAAAATTTACCATTTCTCTGCCAAATCCATAATAACTCATCTTAACCAGCAAGAGTTCGTGATTGAGGGAGTCAAAGGCTTGTGAATAATCGGGCATAACAACAGTGCTGGATTTACTCTCATCTTTAGCTTGGAAAAGATCGTCAAACATATTCTACTCACTAAAGCTGTACATATACTATAGTTTTTCCTGAATCCAGACTGCTACAAAGGTAATATGTTCTGAGATTTTATGTAGGTCATAATCTGATGAATGGAAGCTTTCTCTATAATCAGGCAGTATTTGATATGGGTCTCAGTTGTTCCACGCTTTTTTGCTTCACAGTTTTAGGGAGTGGATGTACAATACTTTTTTCCACATTTTGGGGAACATCCCTTCTCTCAGTGATTAATTCACAAGATGGGTAATGGCTGTAATTGCAAAAGAGCTTTTGAACAGAAAAATATAGGCAAAATATTTTTTTGTGTTTTTGACCAATATATTTTTTATATACCCTTTGTTTAAATGTACATATCGTTAGGCACTTGAAAATGGGAGTAGTTTAACCAACTTTAGAAACGTTGTGTAGATTATAAACATAAGGCGCGTTGGTAAAGTACCACTAAGTGTTAATTTATAAAAAAAATTATTAATGTTTCAGGAAAAGTATACTCATTTATGCTGATAAAAACTCTCTTAATCCATCTCATCAAGAAGTACAGGTTTTCAACAACAGTGGACATTGCCTCTCAGACGCTTTGCCCCCGTGTCGCCGCGGGGTTCAAGAACGGCTATAACGTAGAGGTGGAGGCTAGATAGGAGATATTCCGGTGGCACGGAAAAGCACTGATACGTAATGACTTGAACCAAAACAACTTCGGGTCATGCATTTACTGTATAAGTATTACTAGCTTTAACTAGAACTAAAGATTACTATTGTGTTAGTTGTTACAACTGGTATTCGTGTGGTAATTGCTGTTAAAGATTACTCGAGTAATAGTTATTAGTGATGTAGAGTTGTAAACATATACTTATATATACATGCAGGCCATTAAGAGAACTATAATAACGCTTATGTTCAGCAAAGCAAATTAAATTTCTATTTCGTGTTGCTTAAGAGGACCAATAAACTAAGGATTGTTGATTATTTCTTAGCTTTCACATTCTAATTTAATATTACAGTAGTTAGTATTAGACTCGTTAATTTTGTAACGTGCAAATTTATCGCACAATGTGAACCCAGGGTTAAATATTTCTGACCTTTTTTAATTTTATAATATCTACTACTGTAGTTATACAAATATACACCAGAGTTCCGGTAATCCGTACTAATTGGGACCAAACCCTGATCGAATTACTAAGTTGTTTGGATTATCCGGAGTTGCAGTATAAAGTTTAGTACAAGTTCTAATAAAGTCCAATATTTTATACCTGAACGGTGTATTTAAAGCAATCAACTTACGTCTTTTGTCCACTACATGTTTTGTTTTAACGGCATCAAGTGTTCTTGCAGAGACTTTCTCTCCGTTATGTGTGTAGCTAGACATCGCCCGACGTTATGTCGAGCAACAGTGCACTGCTACATCTAAATGCTTGATGTTAATGTTATGAGACGATTTCACAGCTTTGTAATGAATAACAGGATATCTTCGTTACGTTAAATGACGACAATTGAATCCTAAAGATGCAAAAAGTATGTTGTTGTATACTATCAACATTATGTACGCAGTAATGTAAAATTAGAGTAACCGTGCTATAGATTAAAATGTTATAGCTGAGATTACATTTATTAGTTTTTAATTTAAACTCAGCAACCTTTCTCCTCATCAGGTTATTCGGATAGTGGCATTTTTTATATTTTACGGATTTTTGTTAAACATTTTCCTCTCATATTTTTGCTTGCCTTAAACAGAAAAATAAAAGGAAATAAAATGGTCTTGCTACATCTTAGGTGTACCTTTTGGCCCTTGGATTAAATGTTGCAAAAACAGGACGGTTTGTAATTCAGGCACACCATGCTCAAGCCAAATCAGTACAAAATCAGTTAATTTTAGGATACCTATTTTATTAAGTCTCAATCAACCCTGCTGTGTATGTTTTTTTAAAATATTAAATATGGTTCATGTGTATATAACCAGTGTATTTCCAAAAATTTCCATATTCAAATTAAAATGTCGCTTGTTAATGTGAATATATCTAAAATCTCTAACTTAATCGAATTTGTCTTGCTTGGATAATAATTAGCACAGAACTACACATAATACTAGGAAAGATATTCCTTAAATCATAACAATTGCTTGTTAAAGCATTTTTTGAAACTTTGTTTATATAAGACAGAATTCTTTTACTTTGTTAAACAATTTCGAAAATATTACTACAACACTAGATAAACCGTAGTGACAGTATTTCTTAAAAAATAATTTTGCTTATGTTACCTGCAAATAATTATTTGAAAAATATATAAAGTATGGACCTAAAAATATAAGTTGAACTTTCGTATTTTTCATGCTAAATTTTTAGTAAATTATAAAAAAACCAAGAAAAGAACATGAATGAATTCAAACTCAAGAGTTATGTTTTATTCCAAGAAAGAAATAATTTTTGTTCACCGAAAATGTTCAATATATTTTTACTAGCTAGGTTATAATGTTGGAATAAACACTACACAATGAATGCATAAATACCATACTTTCAGTACACATAATCTGAAATGTTTTATTTTATAAATTAAGACGCTCTTTGAGAGTTGGTAATATCTTGTTTATATCGTTATTTTTAACATTTACTACTTTAAGACAAATTATATCTTGTAATCTATTTTGTTTGTATCAATAAAGATGATAATAATATTATTATTATATTTATTGAGTTGAGGCCAGAAATCGACTTATCTCTCTTGACCTCTCCTTTTGGTCTTGACAATATATTATATAATTGTTTACTATTATTATTATTATGTTGTTTTATTTTATATCTAACAAAGTTTGCTATGAAGATCTATACTAACACACAGAACACATATTATTCACATACAAAATATATCATATACGGTATTATTATTATTTAGCTATTTCAAAACTAGTTTACACACAGGAAAATGAAAAAATCTTAGGGATTAAGAGGAAATGAATATGTTTATCTACACAAAAAAACTTTTGTTGATAAGCCAATCACCACAAATCATTTTGCAATTTGTCATAAATTGGTGATTGTACATCATGGCCACTGATATGATATATTTAAATTTGAATCTAGGTAAAGAATTATCTATAATAATCGGTAATAAACTTCAATATACCCTTAAATTAATTTGATAAATCTACGATCTAAAGCTTGGACAGTCAGATTTGTATTTTAAATATAGTTTATTTGGTTAGTAAAAAATGACTTATAAAATATGTAGCATACTGTGATAAGATCCTGAACGATAGACAAGGTACTTAGGTTATTTTTCCATTAATTCATTAAATTTCTACATACATTGTCTTAAAGTGTGTCCAGCATGCGACACATTAGAAAAATCAAACAGTTTAAACGTATAGTTATTCGAACTTTTAATGGTTTACAATCAGTGTTACCATTTCCACAAAATTCTTACTGTACCTCCTGAGGTGTTTGAAATATGTTGTTTGCCTATAGTATTGTTGAGGGTAGGCTAGATAGTTAGTCAGTTACTGAAATGGCAACCTGTCTAGGTATTTTAATCAAAGTATGAATGAGAAACAAGTGTAAGATGATTGTGTCATGATCTTATAGTCTTGTTACTCACTAAGGCAGACGTGTTCCTTAGATATAACTGTTAAATTATAGCCCAATAGACAATGAAATATCAAAGGGACCTACAGTTTAACGTAAAGTATGAGCTTCTGCCTCTGAGTTACAAACTAGTCTGATTATGAGGTTGGTCTTTGCAGATTAACGTAGTATTCAATAGTGTGGACGTTAATCCACACTATTATACAGGGTGTTTCAGAATTCCCTACCAATACTCTAGGGAATTGTTCCTGGGTAAGAAACATATCTAAATATCATATTTAAACTGTCCGGAAGTCCTTAGTTACTCACACAGCCTCCATTTTATTTTTTCACTTATAATATTTTTTATGAATAATGGTTGAACGTACAGAATTGAAACTTTGAACAAACATTTATGGCAAATAGACAAAGCTACAAAAAAATTATGACAATTCCTCAAATTCCTAAAAAAAATGGCGGCCACTAAAAATTTTGTTTCTCAAATAACTCGTGAACCGTTGATTTAAAAGAAAATTTACAAGTATAACTTTTTTTAGGTAATGTAATTACAAATCGATTGACACCAAATTGTTTCAAATTAGACAAATATTAACTGAGATTTGGTAGCTTCAGTGATAGGTGACCGCTAGAATTTTAATGACAGTAAGCAGACGGAGACTGTTGCATTGTTGTGGCAGACTCAAGTCGCATGCCTTTACATGCACTGCAACTCAGCTCTAGCGGTCACCTATCACTAAAGCTACCATATCTCAGTTAATATTTGTCTAATTTAAAAGAATTTGATGTCAATCGATTTGTAGTTACATTACCTAAAAAAGGTTATTTTTGTAAATTTTCTTTTAAATCAACGGCTCATGAGTTATTTGAGAAACAAAATTTTAAATAGCCGCCATTTTGTTTTATGAATTTGAGAAAATGTCATAATTGTTTAGTAGCTTTGTTTATTTGCCATAAATGTTTGTGCAAAGTTTCAGTTCTGTACGTTTAACCATTATTTAGAAAAAATATTATACGTGAAAAAAACAAAATGGAAGCTGTGTGAGTTACTAAGGACTTCCGGATAATTTAAATATGATATTTAGATATGTTTCTTACCCAGGAACAATGCCCTAAAGTATTGGTAGGGAATTCTGAAACACCCTGTATAGGGATAATCATAACCCTCTTGAGTACTCCCTGAGGTCTTTGAGACATGTCTGTCTATAAATTGAGTCTATGAGTTGTCTATACAGTTGAGGATAGGACTTGAAAATGCTAATTAAATTCCTAAATCAGACCTCCGCACGCGGGACCTACGAGATAAGTGACGGGCTACACTACACCAGTGGAATGCATTTGTTTGGATATCATTGTAAGTCTAGGAGTGAGACAGATCCTTCTTAAAAAGGTACGTGAATTGATTCAACAATTGGAGTACTGCTTACATGGTGCTTTCAACGGTAGAGGAAACTTTTAACGTACAACATTGATTTCGCTCTTACGGAATCCGACGTGCGGCAGGGCCAAGAACGTCACACACTGCGTTACGTTTTCAAGAACAGTTACATAAAAAATTTTGTGATTCTTAGTTTTGTTGAACGATTTCGAAGAGCAGATAAGTGTTTTTACAGTGATAGGGGTTTTCGTGAAAACACTTCTCGCGTGGACCCACCACCCACCATCGTTCAACTCAAAGAAATAAACGGTACCAGTGGACTGACACATACTTTCCCTTAAGTAAATTAAAAAAAGATAATCTGTAATAAAACTAGCATGCTCTTCAAACTTCATCTAAATATCATTAAATAATTTATTGTTTCAAAAATAATCATCCCATTTCTGAAAATAAAAACAAGAGAGACAAAGTTAAATTAACTGTTCGAATTGTATGGGGGGAAATGCCCCCCCTCGGTAGTACCAAGATTTTTTTAAATTGGTTTAGTTGGGTGATGTTTCTAGGAAAATAAGGAAGAAATTGATTGTTTAATATTCTCCATAAGAATAACATTGGACGCTTTCAGACAACGTACTGTGTTTATCATGGACAGTAAATTTAACTTTTCTCTGGAACCGTTAGTCAAATAATTCGAATACTAATTTGTTTAGCTTTTTAGGCTGGTTTCAATGGTGCCAGTCAAGTTACACTTTACTTTAATCTTTTTTGCTGAAAATTTAAAAAATTGTTTTTTTTTGCATTTAAAAGACTATAACTTTTGAATCGTCATTTTTACAGACATGCGTGGTGTCAAATTATTATTTAGTCAAAATCATTAGAGCCTTTTCAGAGAAATTTGGATTTTTCATGTTTTTTAAAGGTATTTAGGGGTGAAGTACACTTAAACATCAAAAATCCAAAAAAATAAAAAAACGCCTGGATATACGGTGAATATACGCTAAATTTCATCTAAATCGGACCAACAGGGTAGGCTGTGGCTCTGTATACATCCAGACACACACACACACACACACACACACACACACACACACACACACACACACACACACAGATAGACAGACAGACACACGAACTGACAGACATCACATCGAAACCCATTTTCTTGGATTCAGGGGACCCCAACACGGATATATCCACTCCCAACTCAAATTTGAAAATTTTGACGTAAAGAATACTTTCTCCATAAACCCTGTATATGGGGAGAAAGTAACAACCATGTTTATTAGGAGAATGATACAAGTCCTACTCACAAACATGAGGCAAAACCTACATGAATTGCGTGAGTGTTATCTCATACTGAACATGCTAATTAATAACCGAGTTTAACAGATCCTGCTTACTTTGACTTGCATGTGTTGGTAAAATTTTCTTGTAGTATTACTATGCATACATAATAAAATATAACAATTTCAGTACTGTTTTGGATAATAATGTACTTACTGAGTAATAGACTGAAACGCTTTAAAACCATTAAATCTTTTTTTAAAGTTCCTTATAATTAAATGTATACGCATTTACTGCTTTTACAAATGTAGGTAGCATGTATGCAACTTTTTTACAGGAATACTGTTTTCTTAAACTACACCTGCAATTTTTATAACTATATTTATCCTAAAATGGTATAAAACAAAGTAGTTTGTTTGTTAAATCATTTTGGGTTGTTTATTAACATACATACCTTAATACTGTCGTTTTTATTTTTTTATGGTTCAATTAAATTTAAAAAATAAATATAGAAAATAGTACCTATATGGCTTAAAGTTTGTGACCAGAAATCGATTGTTTGCTGTTGAAGGGTTTCTACTTGGCCAAAGTTTACTTTAAATAATTATAATGACGACATGACACTGAATATTTATTATTAATTATTGTTATTTTAAATCAACATAGTTAATTTTTAAATAAACGGGGTAATTGTTTAAATTTAAAAATAAATATTATACATAATTTTTTCTACACCGGGTGTCAATAACAGTATATATCTCACTTAATTTTCGTCCCACGACACTGTAACTGATATTCGATTAAAGAGAATTTTTTAGTTTTATAAGCATTTGTTCGTTGTTACGCTCTTCGTTTACTTTCATTTGTTGTTTTCAAAATGCCTAAAATTGAAGAAAACCCTTCAGTGTCTTTAAATGTGTTAAACGTCGTTCTTTAATGACTGTTACTGGCTGTTAATGGAGTTGAGCACATTTCATGATCTTTACGTTTTTGGCAACCACCCTGTTGTAATTTCTGAACCAGCTGTAATCTATATGACTAAGTGCATATTTTTTTGCAAAAGATTCCAAACAGTCAACTTCGGTCAGACGAGTACACGCATTTCTTACCACCTGTTGAGACCTTCGTTCGTAGCACTGATGTCCCTATTATTTGTATCAAAAGAGACACTTGGTCGACCAGGAGTCTTCATTTCAGTAGCTTTCTCTGGTTAGAACTGCCGATACCATCGCAAAATGCTCCAATTAGTTGGAGCAAGTCTACCAAAGTGTCTCACGAACTCAAGCTCGAAGAAAGGCACAGAATTTCAAGCAATTTCAAGCAGTTTGAAAACAACAAATGAAAGTAAACAAAACGCGTAACAATGAACAAAAACTCCTCTTCAATTACGTGAGAGTTATAGAGTTCTGGGACAAAAAATAAGTGAGATATTTATTACTAGAATAGGATGAATATTTATGTACACCCGGTTTATTAAAATAAAAACGTAATTAAATAGGTTTCACTTGTTATGAAATAAATAACTCTTTATTTAATTACGTAATTTACCATTATTGATAATCTGTTTCTTTTCAAGTCAAATTATGTTTGGTAATCAAAGATTAGTGGATATTTCTTATAATAGGTTGTCCTTAAACATAGCTTTTTCATAGATGTCGGACATGACAACAAAATGATTATGACTAATGTATTATGAAGTATATAAAAAGAAATGTTTGCTAAAACTATTATATTTGATTTCAAACAAGCTTGGAAAAAGCTTTGCTAGAATAATAAGAACAATAGAAAATAAAGTAATAAAATTACTTATATTTTAACAATTCTTTTTAAATTTATATTTTGGAATAGTTTTTAAGGATTGAAATTTATAAAGTTTTGAATAAATATGCAACCATTTATTATTCACTAGTAACAAATCAGTATGGAAATTTTGGACTAAGTACTAGACACATGGATATCAACAAAGTATATCTTTAGTTGTGAGGAAACATCGAGGGCCAAGCTTTATTGTCAGTAATTCCAATCGGACCAAATGTTTCGGAAGGAATCAATTGGTGAAAATAATTGAAAATTGTTGGAGAAGTAATTGCAACCAGCAAACCTTTTTTAGCATGCTATGTGATTTTCTGTAGGATCTACAAAATAACTTATCAGTGCGTTTATTAAATACTTACAAAATATTAGCTTACCCAAAAGCAGGATAGGTGTTAGATGGCATCTAACAACTGCCCAAATGAAGGATTTTGTATGTCTTGGTCAATTATCCAGAGCGACACATTTAGACTTATTTTCAGCCGTAAAAACAATTTTGTTTAAAAATGTGAAAAATAATAAAAAGGATCAGAGAAAAAAATACATTTGTGTGACAGTCTTAGGTTTAAGTAATAGTTGACGTAAATTCACGTAACAGTTGTGATTAAGAAGTGAAAATAGGTTTAGTTTGAATCACCGTCAATCAATTAAACATGTGACATTGGTCATAGTGGCAACTATGACCTCAACAGATGGTTTTGACTCCCAAAATACGAGTTAATTATGCAGACCTAGCGACTAAAATCTATCACATTGGACACAACGCGACCGCGACTTTTGGTGAGTGTTTCATTTTAATTTTTTTTAATGAATTGGTAAATACTGAAAGTGCACTACTAAACAGTTTATTCGTGCTATTCTTAGCTCATATAAGAGCTCAGCAATTCGTCTTTTGCAGAAGAAATTGTGGTGTTAGTTTCCCGATTACAAATACTCTAAATAAAGAAGCAGGAGACTATTACGTTAACTCGCTTTGTGCGTTTTCGAGTTCATATACAGAGTGTCCTCAAAATAACTCAAATATTTAGAAGGTATATTGGTACCAAATAAAATACTATGTTTTTGTATTTAAGGCTGATTTAAGTATAATTAAAAACTAATTATTACTCAATATGAGCCCCATTCATGCATTATCATTCATTGGTGTCTTTTATCTTGAGTAAAATATATCAGACTACAGTTTTCTGTTGGCATGCTGTATAAGATTTGAAGAAGACAGTATTTTTTAACAATGTAATCTTCTCTGATTAAGCAACTTTTCACGTGAGCAATGGGGAAACTCACAACGGCTGGATATGAATACTTAACTCCCACGTTGAATGTATTTGTGGACTCAATTTATGCTTAAAAATGTATATTTTATGTGTTTATTATGGCTGCTAACCTGCATACTCTTTTCCCAAGTTATTCATATTGAAAAAAGGCAAACTCCATTGCTCATGTTGTAGAAACGTGGTATAAATGGTCAAAATAAAAATAATTTATGGTAAAAATGCCTGTTTTCTGTGTTCACCACAGCGGCAAACCTGCATACTCTTTCCCATGTTTATCATAAAAAGAGTAAGCTATCTCTCGTATTTATTACGGGTCATGATCAAACCCGTTATATATTATTATTGATTTGGCAATTCGCTGAGTACGCAGGTATGCTGCGGAGTAGTTATTTTTGCATATATTCATGCTTTCAAAAGAATTGCTTTTGAGTATAAGCTATCCCTAGTTAAAACAATGAATTCAATCTAGTTTATGCAAGACAGAATATTTTTACTTTGGTACTCAATTTTCAAAATTATAACCAAGTAGAACCCCGGTATAACGAACCCCGAAATAAGGGAATTCCCGATATAACGAATTCTTTTCAAATCCCCTTGAAACTTCCATAACACTCCATGTTAAAGTGGCCCCCTTGTAACGTACGAATTTGGCTTACAACCCGGATGTAATGAAATTTTGCAACTTTGAAATTGATCAAAAAACCCATATATTAGGAGTTTCTTAGATGAAAAGCCCCTATATAACGAAGATAGCCTCTGTATAACGAATCCCCCACCTTACCGACTCCACTGTAACGAATTTTTCAAACATTAATAGCCACGTCGTATACCGGTATGAATTAGGAAAAAGTCTCGACCGTGAATCTTGAACATCCGGTGTACAGTGTGACTGGTTCAGTAGTTTTGTCGTGTTGTCCGCGCTGTGAATAGGCCTAACAAAACATTTTTATATTACAGTACTGTATGATATAATACATTTATATATTTTTTTAAATTTAATCACTGTTCTATGTATTTCGATACATAGACCTACTGTATGAAGGTTAAATTTATACGATTTTATGTGTTATCTCGTACTTTCTGTATTTTAATAAATAGTAATCCTGTTTGAATATCTAATAATGTTCTTTTTGAAGTATTTCAATAAGTCCATAATTAATTTCACTTATGTAATTTAGTTTTACTTTCCATTCTATATTTATGATACAGAAATAAAAATTGGGTAGGCCTAAATACACACAGTAATGTACTCTATTTTATTTTGTAGTACTGTAATTCGTAATATAGATGCTAGAAGCCTACCCGTTCGTTACACAAAGGCTAATATTGAACCCCTGTATAACGAATTTTGTCTGTATTTAGCCTCGATATAACGAACCTATGTATAGCGAAAGTCCCGGAATAACGAGTTTTTCTTTTGGTCCCTTGAGATTCATTATGTCAGCGTTCTACATAACACTAGATGGACTGTATTAAAAGTGTAACTTTAAATTAAAACTGTTTTCGATTGTTGGATTATATTCTATGGATTATATCAAAATGAAAACCAAAATATTCCGTGTTATTTCCAACTTTGATTACCAGATCTTATCTGTTACCCCACATTCGATTATTTAAATTAATTTCCATCCAACCTTATTTGAAATTCTATTCGCTTTATTTGAAAGTTGGTTATTTGACCTTCTCTGTTATCTCACCTACTGGCTTATCTGTCCTTCTGAAGTTATCTGAAATTCGAGTATCCGACCTCTTCTGTTATTCGATTGTCTGTGTTACCTGACCTTCTATGTTACACGACCTTTTGTGTTATCTGACCTTCTGTGTTACCTGACGTTTGGTTATCCGACCTTCCGCAGTGACCGACCTTTCTTAATATGCGACCATCTGTATTACCCTACCTTCAGCATTACCTGACCTGTGTTATCTGACATTACATGTCTAAAAGTTTTAATGTCTACGTGGGTATTTGTCATAAATATACTCTTTGTGGTTTATGTATAAAGTAACTAAAAATTTCACGTGGAAATAAAATACCTTGAAAATTAGTTATCGAAATACAAAACCCTGCCAGTTAAATACTTTAATTTGGCCACTTGGCTAATTTAGCTACTAAACTAAACTTTAACTAAACTAATAACAAAACTCTAAACTAAACTAAATTTAGCTACTAACTACTAATTTTTCTATTAACAGGAATGTAATTTATATTTTGTATTTAAATTTGTCGAATATATTTATTTGGTTACAGGTTACATCAGGTTTGAACTGCGATGGCAAGTTTCTATGAGATTTCATTTCAAATTATGTTTGTGGTATTGGCATTTTCACTGTTTTCTCTCATATTTTGGTTCTACTGGAGTCATTGGAGGATCCTATCAGTAGCTTGGAAGTTACAAACATTCATGCCTTCTTATCCAATAATTGGTCATGGATACGTGATTGCTCGTGGAGCTGAATGTAAGTATGTGTGGATAAGTGAAACCCTTAATAAATAAATAAATATATTCGGGAAATGAAAATACGATTAAATTTACTTTTTATTTTTCGTAATAAGAACAAATTAAATAATGTAGGTTGAAAATGGCATTAAAATATTTTTAAGCATTTAAAATAAACAATGAATGCGTAATATAGCCAATATATTATACATGAAATATAAATTTTCATGATGATTTGTTTTTGTTCAAAAACACTGTACAAATCTTGCTCATAAAGGTAGCTTTACAGCAGAAATTATGTTTCCTATAATAATGATGACGTTATGCAACAATACTCTCGGTAGTTTATTTTATAATGATTTTTATAAATTCAGGGTGTTACAAAAACCCCTATACATAACCACTTTCTAAAAATAGATCGAAAATGTACAGTAATGTTTATTATTTCGGCTTCGTTTAGCCAATATCCGTAATTTTATTTAAAAAAAAATAATTTTATTTTTTACGAGAAATCTTGATATGACGAATGAACTGACTTATAATTAGTTTTTTCGTTTTTCGTTGGATTTAGATCGAGTTTATTACCTTAGCGGTTTGGATTCTGTCACACTACCAACTGAATGATCTGTATCCCTAGTTTTACAATTATGTTTTTCAGGGGCCATAAACTATGGATTGGACAGTTTGAAAAAATATATTATTTCCGGTTCCTGTCCCAGAACAGTGTTCTGGCTAGGCCCATACCCAATGTTTTGTGTTTTCGACCCAGAAGACATTCACGTATGTATGAGTAACTGTTACATATTTCTTAAGTTTCGCCCCTAGTTCGTTCGTTAGTTTAGTTTAGTTTCTCAGCATTACTAAAGTTTTAGAAAATTTGAAACCGCTAGCGTTACCCGTCGCGCACTGCTACAACGTATGTAAACTGTGACCATATGGTAACGCTAGGCTAAAATAGGGTTTTAGTACGTCACGATTTATTTTCTCCAGTATTTAATAAATATTTGTTTGTCCAGGCAGTTCTTCAACATAAAAAGTCGTTTGAGAGAGGGGTAGAACCAAAAATCTTAAAGGTCATCTTGGGAAATGGCTTATTTACATGTTCTGGTGAGCTGAAACGATTTATAGCATTTATAATTTACAATATTAAACTTTTTAAATAGGTTTAAGAGTTGCAATTAAATCATATTAAGATTATCAATATTTTAATATCAAAATTACCATAAAATTTTTCGAAACTTAAAAATAAAAATTCAGTATGCATTAGGTGTAAAATTTTAATATTCCATCTGGATTATCCAAACAAATTTAAACTAACAGAAAATTTAAACACATTTTGATGTATTGACCAAGTGCAAACACTTGAACCTAATTTTATAGAAATCTGACCATTGGTGTAGTCCCAGGATTGACATGTGGTCGGAAATACACAAGCACAAAAACAACATGATTAAAATCATTTCAGGAAGGTTCAAAGTATTCTAATCACGTGGCCTACATAAGTTTCGTTAATCATACTTTTAAGTTTATTACTGTTTGTTTTTAGCTTAATACTTCATCAGTCCAAATTATGTACTAATCGTGTAATAATTTAGGTAGTAGATCGCCAGAGGATAGGATTCCAGATCTCGACACGTCGTGAACTTTATTTTACTGAAATTTATAATAGAAAATGTAAGTAATAAAAGTCTAAATAAGTCTAAAAAAACACAAATCCACCATCACCAATAATAAGTTTCAAACGAATAATTCAAAATACTATTAAGTATAGTTTTACTTTAATCATACTTAATACATTACAATACTTTCTAAGTTTAATCATAGTTTAGACATTAGGATATTATCAGTCACAACTAAAACAAATGGAAAATTTAGATAATAACACTTTATTTAAAAATTTATAATAGAAATGTAAAAAAAAAAATAGTCTAAAAAACAACCAAATCACAATCAACCAATAATAAGTTTCAAACGAATAATTCAAAATACTAAGGCTTAACGTTTTTAATGTGGTTTAAGCTGGTGGTAACCACATAATACTTAACCTTTATTGTTCTCACGGAAGACTTAAAACACACACACACACACACACACACACACACACACACACACACACACACACACACACACACACACACACACACACACACACACACGCACGCACACACGAACACACGAACACATACACACAAACGCAAAAAATACATGGACACAAAGATGATGTCTTTGTGTCCATGTATTTTTGCGTTGGATAAATGGACGGATAAATCAACAGTCAACTCAAATTTGAATATTTTGACGATAACAAGAATGTAGAAGTATGTAGAAAGTAACATATTCTATAGGTAGGGAAAACTGAAATTCGTTCATGTCTACATTTACAGCTGATATGTGAAAGGTGACGAGGCCCAACATCGTTACTATGTATCACTCTCGCAACCTGGACCAGTTGTATCCCATGCTAAATGACAGTGACAGAGAACTCCTCAGCATCCTTGCTCTACATGTTGGCTCAAGCTAACGTGATACATTGTTTGTTACAGCTGATGTCTGGAAGGTGACGAGACACCACATCAATCCCATGTTCCACCATCGTAACACAAACCTCTTGTTTCCTATATTTAATGAAATCGGCAGAGAGCTCACCGACAACCTGGCTCCACATGTTGGCTCAGGCTTGTGTGACGTGGAGCCGATCGTCCAGCCTTGTTTCTTGAAGTCTACTTGTAGTTAGTATATAGTACCTAAAGATTACTTTTAATCAGTATTAAATATCTAATTCTAGTTTTTGTAGGGATAAGTAATAAGTTGGACAATACATGAAAATTAGAAAGAAAAACGCTATATCGTTTAGTGAACGACTCAGTTTTTAAATTCACAAATCATAGTTTTAGAAAAAAATTATAGCTTAACATCATTATCTAAATTAATGCAAATATTAAAGTACAAAAATAATTAATTGTTGTATTTTAATATAGTATTGAGTGATTTTATTAGACACTTTTAACCATTTCGGCCTTTAGCCTTATGTACCTCTAATGTACATGCACCACCCCCTCAGCCAATAATACCAAAAGTTTTGAATGGGGGTTTTCGCCGATGGGAATTTTTAACTGTATACCAAGTTTCATCAAAAACGGTTGATAAATATGGAAAAATTGTTTTTAATATTCTCCATAAAGATAACAATGGGCACTCCCAGACAACATACTGCGTTTACCTAAAACGCATTCAATTGAACTTTTCTTTAGAACATTTTGTAGTAGACTAAAGATAAAAAAAACATCTTTGGAAGATTTGAAGCCGATTTTTATATTTTATGATCGAATTATTTATCTAAAATATTTGTTTTGCCAGAAAATATCAAGAAATGATTCTTTTGACATTAAAAGGCAATCAATTTTATCAATTAGTTTTACAGACATTTTACAGAAAACTACATATAAAAAATCATAAAGTTAAGTTAATTTAAAACAACTACATATTGGTTTATTAAAAATTGATTTAACTTTTACTTGGTTTGAAATTTATACGCACATAACTAGATAGGTTTTATAGATAATTTCTTTAGATAAAAAAACTACTTGTTTATCACTGTTGCAGCAATTAATTATTTTCTTCTGTTTTAGAGCTCTTATTTGGTCTAGAAACTGAAGTTGATACACGATCAAACATGTTTTTAAAATCTGTAGAAGCTATAATCAGGTAAATAAAAATACATGTAGAGTACTTAAGTATTTAGGGTATTCACCGATGAAACACTGGAAAACGTTCTTCATTGGAAATATGTCAGTAATAACTAAGAATATGATTTGAAATGTAGCTGAATTTTGTATTTTTATATTGTGGAGTGTCAAATGTTATCAATCCGACAAACATAGATAAGCACCCCCATTAATCTGACTGGAAACTTACTTTTAATATTTTTATACATTTTTTATACTTTTAAAAAGGTCAAAATTTATTATTATTATTATTTATTAAAGGTCAAAAATTATTTATTAAAACTGATTACTTAAAAAACAGCTACATTTGGTCGTTTTATAAACTTTGATAAAACTTTATTGAAATTGATATGTTTCAAAAGGTTTATATGCATAGATTTTAATTGATATAAAGTGTTCTGAATCTTATTTTATCATAATTCATCAATTATTTTGGACTAATTAAAGAAGTAGTAATGTGTTTTGGAACAACAAAATTTCATCCATACAAAATAAAAAACAACCTTGATTTGAGCTTAATTTTAACAAAGCCGTATCGGTATTAGGATATTTTCTTGCAAGATAAATTTGCTAAAGACAATTATTTTCTTTTAGAGCACAGCTTGTGCTCTATATTTCACTTTAATTTTTCCACTTTTACTTTCAGGGTATCAGAAATAGTCCTTGAACGTTTTTTTATAGTATTTGCTTGGCCAGACCCAGTATTTAATTTGCTGTACAGTAGCGAAGTGAAAGCAAAATCCATTCTTGTCGACAAATTCATTGCAGAAGCTATTGAGGTAATGTGATCAACTTTTGTCGAGTATTTTGTGTGTCTACTTTATGATGGTGTGAGTAATTTCCTTCAATAATCGAGATTAAAAAATGTACTTTATTAAGACAAAATTAGATAGTTTGTCACTTTTTGATTCTTGTTAAAACTTTTTGCCAATGGATATGATCCGGGATAAAGTGGGAGTGGTCGTAATGCATAATTATAGACTTTGTTGTGAAGTAAATAATCTTAAAATTTGGCTATAGGCGAATACAAGGGATTTGGACATAGTCTTTGATTTTACCTTACCCAAATATGCAGAACGTTGTATTTCGGAATACACAGTGCCAACCAACCAAATATATTGATATGTGATTGGTTTTGTTAATAAATATCAATATCTGAACGCCCAGAATAAATATATATAGTAATTTAGACTAATAAGTTCTATATAGGTTTCTAAATAATGTTTATACTTGTATTCAGTCTTCTAGGAAACAAGATCTAGTGATTGAAATGGATGATAAACACGGCACGGGCTTACGTGTAGGAAGTGAAGATATTCAGGATAAAGGTGAAACTGCAGGTAAGAATGTTTAAGACAATGGCCATGTATGATGCATGGCCAAGTTTATTCGTGTAGCTATAAAAAGTAATAAAATACAAAATTTGAAACTATTTCAGTGAAATTGTGTAAAAAAAGTCAGCTGAAAATAATTTTAATCAGTGAAAGTACCAAATAACTATTGCTTTTTAAAAATAAATTGAAATCCTTTCTTACCCAACAAGTATAAATATCACAAAGGAACCATTATTACTTTCTAACCTTATACGTAGTATAAGGAGAAAGTATTGTTTTCGTCAAAATTTTCGAATTTGAGTTGAGGGTGGATATACCCGTTTTGGTGATGTCTGTCCATCCGTGTGTCTGTGTATGTGTGTGTGTGTGTGTGTGTGTGTGTGTGTGTGTGTGTGTGTGTGTGTGTGTGTGTGTGTGTGTGTGTATGTGTGTGTCTGGATGTATACAGTGCCACAGCCTACCCCGTTGGTCCGATTTAGATGAAATTTGGCATGTATGTATATATTCACGGTATCTCCAGGCTTTTTTAATTTTTTTCTAATTTTTGATTTTTAAGGGTAGTTCACCCCTAAAAATCATGAAAAATCCAAATTTCTCCCAAAAACGGCTCTAACGATTTTGATTATAATTTTATAGTTTATACTTCACAGAGTAGTAAATAATTTGACTCCACCCGCATGTCTATAAAAATGACTGGAATGAAATGACAATTTTTTTTAACTTTTCAGCCAAAACAATAAAAGTAAAGCATAATTTGACTGGCACCATTGAAACCTGCTTAGAAACTAAACAAATTAGTATATTGTCTACGACTAACGGTTCCAGAGAAAAGTTAAATTTACTGTCCATGATAAACGCAGTACGTTGTCTGAAAGCATCCAATGTTATTCTAATGTAGAATATAAAAAAATCAATTCCTCCTTTTTTTCCAAACGTTTTCCATGAAACTTGGTATGAAGCGTAAGGTCAAATCACCCAACAAAACCAACTCAAAAAGCTTGGTATTACCGTGGGGGGTGTTTCCCCCATACAATTCGAACAATTAATTTAACTTTTTCTCTCTTGTTTTTATTCTCAAAAATGGGATGATTATTTTGAAACAATAAATTATTAAATTATATTTAGATAAACTTTAAAAACATGATAGTTTTATTACAGATTGTCTTTTTTAAATTTACTGAAGGGAGAAAGTATGTGTCAATCCACTGATACCGTTTATTTTTTTCTCAGGTCGAATTTATTTTGATTCAGTGTTTCTACTGATTAAAATAAAAATTATTGGTTAGTAAAGTTCAATATTGACTTGAAAGTAATCTTACAGAACAAAACGTACACACTTTAATCATTATTTATAATAAAGTCATACCTGATTCATTTATATTCCTTTTGTATCTACATACATACTTTTAATAATACAGTATTATATTAATGGCTGTGGTTTGTTTTAGACAGAAGAATACAAATTACACTGGAAGATGCGTACAAAAATATCCAAAAATGTCTTCCTGGATTTACAGAAGTGGATCTGTATAATGAAGTGAAGACAATGTTTGCCGCTGTAAGTAACATACTACTTATGGTGAACTCTTATCCTATTATGGTGAAATCCCTATTAGACCCATACTTCTGACGTCCATTGATTCCCACAACTGTTCAAGGATCTAAAATCAGTTTCCATCACTGTAGGCATAATCAATCCAAAGCAAAAATCTAAGTATTTTACAAGACTAATGTATGCATAGTGTATAATTTTAATACCGTTAAAAATTAATCAGTTAGAGAAGATGAGTTAAATTTTCATCAATACCATTGTAATTAAAATGTGGTATCAGGCGTCATATGTAATAAACCTGAATTAATTCAAGATGAGTAGTCCGTTAATGGCATAAAAATTAGTTTTAGTGCCAGAAGACTTGAACAGAATTTATGAAATAGTAGACACTTGTTTTGTATTGACGGATATAAATGTTATACGTGATATGAGTGTATAATTTAATATTTAAAGATTATTTATAATTTATTTAAGTGGTTACTGGTATACTCGTAATATTAAGTTTATTCCCAGGGCACAGAGACATCGAGAGTAACTTTGTCGTCTTGCATTCTCGCATTGGCCGCCCACACCCAAATTCAGGTAGGTAAGGGAAAATATATTTAACAGAATATATTATATATTTATTGTAATAATTAGAAGATAATTGCATATAATGTCTTTATTCAAAACAAATTTTGGAAATTTTGAAAGAATCATTATTGTGTAGCGTTATCAAATATGATTTGTCGGTGGTGTTTGTATACTTACTTCCCCAAACAATCCTGTATGAAACCTAATCCAATGTCATTGAGACTTTGTTTAGTTATAAAAGTCTTGGTAACGATTTCCCTTTGAAACCATGAATCAGAGTTTTCGGCATTGCCCTCAAACCTTATCGGATTAAGCTTTAAAGAAATTTTAATTCTGATGAAGGAAATAAAATGACTCACATTTTCCAATGAGGCCGCTGATGGGGCTAATCATAAGCGCGGGCTCTTGTATTATGTTGAGCCTTGACTGTGTGTGAAGACATTTTATCTTAGCCCACTCTGCAGTATCATGTCCTTCATTGAAGGAGTGCTCCTGAAATAGTTACTAGACGATTAGTAGTTCCTTTGTCTTTCCGTTTGGCAAGGATAGCCTATGAGTCATGTCTTTCAGAAAATGTCCAAAGTTACAAAATGGATTGGTTCTCTCTCTTCAAAGTCATTAAGTCACTAGATAAAAATCACCTAACGTTTATCTTCTACATGTAAGTTTCGATAGCTTAAAACGGTTTTCTAGCTACGCCCAGTGATCTCTCCGATTATATGTGTCTAGGAGAAGCTCTACGCAGAGATCGTCACAGTGACTGGAGCCGAGGACTGTGACGTCACACCGGAACACATCCGCGCCATGCCCTACCTGGACCAGGTCCTCAAGGAGACCCTGAGGAGGTTTATAACGGTGCCCTTATTCACTAGAAGGACGTTGGAGGATCTGAAACTAAGCAAGTGCTCAAGTTTGTATACAGATTAGATTATCACATTTAAAACCAAGGAGATTTCAACATTCATGTTAAAAACTTTATAAATACACTTTGTTTTGTTTTGTGACCTTCTACGTCTCTCGGCGTTTTTAACGTTTTGACGGGGAAGGTCACAACCAATCGGGTTTAAAAGCATATTAAAATGGCAGATGCTGCAATGCACCGTGCGTGGTACTGTGACGTCACTGCGGGAACATTATTGCATGCGGCTCTCTATATGTCATTTTAGAAACGGCTCATTTTAACCGCTAGGTACTCATAACCCATTACTTTTGTGGTTTAATGGTACTAGATGTAGCTTTATCTATAAGAGATATGTAATACCGTGTTTTTTAAAATTATTATTGACTTTCGGAATTCCAGAAGATTGGACAATACCGGAGGGTTCACTGGTAGCAGTTTTTCCATTAGCAATCCATTACAACACCAAGTTTTACCCCGACCCAGAGCGTTTCGACCCGGATCGCTTCAGTCCAGAGAACGTGGAGGCCGTGGGGAACAGCTTCATTGCGTTCGGGAGTGGCCCTCGCATGTGTATCGGTAAGCTAACTGATAATCCTGTTATGTTTCAATGAAAACTTCTTTCTAACCTCTTATTTAGCCTTAGCTTCTTCTGACTTGTTTTTGCAAGTTAAGAGACCGAAATTGGGTATTATAAATGAAGTTGTTTAACTACTAATAAGTCAAAAGACGTTGTATTTTGCTATCGCATATGCGCTTCCTAACCCCATAGTTCCCTCCAGTCTGTCCTAGAGGCTTTATTGGACCAAGGCTCTTTGCCCAGTATTCTCGTAGTTAGTTAGTTCTTCAAATGGCAACCTGTCCAGGTATTGCCAAGTATGAGAGAGAAGAGTGTAAAATGATTGTGGCGCGATCTCGTAGTCTTGTTACTGACTAATGCTAACATGTTTCTTAGACAGAGCTGTTCATTAATAACCAACAGTCAATGGCATAGGGGACCTACAGTTTAACGTGGAGTCCAAACCACTGTCTATGAATTATACGCTCAAATTTATCCACAATTCGTGACCTTCAAGTAGCTGGGTTACAAGACATACCACCTTCCCTCATCTACTGGCTGTTCACTTAGGAGGAGTTGCCTAGAAGGATGCTTACATTATAGTGTTAATTACATTTTAATACAAACATGAATGATTAAAGTTGTTAATAAAATTTTTTATGTTTGGTTTAAAAAAATAAAATTGTTTTTCTTTTTAACTAACTTAATATAATTTCGACAACACCTTAACAGCACTTTTCGTTGCGATAACGAAAATGTGTTGTTAAAATAAAGAAGATATGGACTTTTTTAAAATACATCTCAATGAACTTAAGAATGTCATTCTATAACGCTCACAATCTGGTTTATACTGATACAACCACAATAAATAAATACATGAACTACAAAAAAAATACTAATTATAAACGAAATTCAGTGTCATTGGGGTGGACAAAATAGTATCGTAAAATTGTTATAACAGAAAAATATACATAAGGTATTTCAAATATGTTTAAAGAATTAGTTTTAAAAATATATATTATGCTAAAAAGAGTATAACTACAGGTAGCTTAGGAGGAACCCAGTTCAAATTACATAATTCTGAAGAACCCTGTCATAACAAACTATATTCATGCTTTTTTATCCTAAAATAATTTATAATTACAAAATCTTAAACACAAACCGACACACATCTCACGTACGCACACGCAAAAGCACTCAATTACTTTTTTATTTTGACACACTTGAAATGGTGATAGAATAGAAACATGTAATCAACAAAATAAATGGTGATTAAAAATGGATAGTTTAGATTTTTAGTGGTAAAATATGGATTTCATTATTAGTAGCCCAAAAGTTAGCCTATCAGGCAATGACTCGTGAAACCCTGAACATTAAGAAAACACTAATAGAAGAAGAGAGAAGTTGATGGGGTAACAACCAAGTCAAAAACCAGGGGCTCTCTAGCCCAGGCAGTCCACCAGGGAAACTAATAAAAAAAGGTATTGACTTGTCTTCAGTCTATTTAAGTCCTCGACCCATTGTAGTTTGCAAATGGAAGAGGGCAAAAATTTTTAACGGTAGAAAAGGCACAATTCCACTGCCCGATTGTGGGGGAGAGGGGGGCTACAAGATGAGGGAGAATCCCGACAGAAAATGAGACTAGATCTTACGCAACCAAATCTGAATGTGGCAACTGGAATAGTACTTTGGGATGAATATAAGGTCAAACATTGGTTGTTTTAATGTGCAAACGATAACGGAACAATTACAAAATATGATACCTGTTGTGTGTGTAAGTTTTAATGCCAAAATATAATAGCATAGCAAATATAAACATAATTGTTTGAAAAATTATTAATGTTACAGGAAAAGTATACTCATTGATGCTGATAAAAACTCTGGTAATCCATCTCGTCAAGAAGTACAGGTTTTCAACAACAGTGGACATAAACTCTCAGACGCTTTGCCCCCGTCTGGCCGCAGGTTTCAAGAACGGCTACAACGTCGAAGTGGAGGTTAGGTAGGAGACATTCCGGTGGCATGGAAAATAACTGATACGTAATGACTTGAACCAAAACAACTACAGGTCATGCTGTTACTGTATAAGTATTATTAGCTTTAACTAGAACTAGAGATTACTCCTGTGTTAGTTGTTTTAACTTGTATTCGTGTGGTAATTGTTGTTATAGATTACTCGAGTAATAATAATAATAACTATTACAAACAAATTAACTTGTGTACTTATATCATTAAAAAAAATAATATTCTTAAATAGTGTTTTAAAGGATTATAAAGTTTTGAATGAATATGCGACCATTCACTATTCAGTATAGCAACAAGTCCCCGTGTATATTTTGGACGAAGTACTAGACACCTGGATATCAACAAAGTATATCTTTAGTTGTGAGAAAACATCGAGGGCCAAGGTTTATTGTCAGTAATTCCAATCAGACCAAATGTTTCGGAAGGAATCAATTGGTGAAAATAATCAAAAATCGTTGGAGAAGTTATTGCAACAAGGTGACTTCTGAAGTATGTTATGGGATTTTATCCACGATTATTGCAAAAAGTACCAAGATAGAGAAAATAACATCATTAAGATACTCATCAAACGGAAATTGAAAACCATTGCATTATGAGTTCATAACGATACAGGTTTTAGACCCATCGGAGCTCAGTATTTGACGAAAGTAATGTCGCTATGGATATAATGAAATGAAAAATCAGCTGATTCATCCATAAAGATAGTGCGTTTTAGAGGATAGCCCCAAATGTGAGTTTTGAACTATTCACAGAATAAGATCAATCAGGTAATTACACCAGAAATGAAATACACACCAATTATTTTTTGAAACACTGCATATTGCAATGGTTGTAGATAAATTAGCTATACAACAACTCTAGCTAATAGCTAGAGTAATAGAGTAATAGCTAAATTAGCTAATAGCTATACAACTCTTTTGAGGGTATGAATATTATTGGTCGTTGATAAAATAGTGTATGTAACGATTGTATTATGCCTTTAGAGTCTGCATCAGTGGTAGCCATCTTGAATTTTAGTCCCGTAAGAGCAATGTTAAATTCTGGCGGAACATACCTTCACTCTGACGTCTGTACTGGCGTTAATTATCAAAGTATGTAAAACTTTGGAAGTACATTGATGAGATGTGTTTCAAGGGCATGACCTTTTAATATGTTCAAAAATTTAACTTGATATAAAAACATCCAGGAATATTTTACAAAATAAATCATTATGATTTTTTTATTGATAGCGAAAATAAGAAGTTCTATAAGGTGGTACCCTGGAAGACTGTAATACCTTTAATTTGACACCTTTCCGTTAATTTATGACAGTAGGTCAAGGAGATATAGGCGCCAGAATTTAACATTGCTCTTACGCCACTAAAATCCAATATGGCTACCACTGATGCAGACTCTTAAAACCACTCGTGAAACATATAGAACACTTGCTTTGCTCGTGTTCTACTTAAATCCCACTTGTGGCTTTAAGGCATTCATAGTAAAATCGTTGCATAAATCACTATTCTGTATAACCTGCAACATAATTTGTCTGTGCAATTATTAATTGCATTTATTGAAATTCTTTAGTTAACCCACGACTAGGATCGATGTTAGACGGCATCTAACAACAGTCCCACTGAATGATTTTTCATATCTTGAACACTCACCCTGAGCGTTTTAATGTTCCATAAACTTATATTACATACAATTTTAGTCTGTTTTAAATAAGTTGTGTTAAGAAAAAAATACTAGTAGATTTTAAAGTAATAAACAAATGTATTTTTATTTTCTGTAATTTTGGTTGGAATAAACATGCTTAAATCATTTAAATAAGGTTAAATTTAGTAAAAATAAGTTGGCTATGTCAAAAGCTTAATGACAGCTTATTTGGGTTCATGTTTACATGATTTTATTGTCGTGATAATTCTAAACCATTCTGATCCCGGGTTAAAATGTTTTAATTAGTCTAGATTTACAAATGTATTATAATATACATAAAGTATCAATAACAGAAAAGTTTTTTAAAGTTATAAAAAAAAAAAAAGACCTAAAATAACGTTGTACTCAAAAGTTTTTTGTTTATTTTTTGTAAAATGCATATTTCTTTCTAAGTGATACTCGGTATGCGCTTTAGTCGCACTATGATTTACGATGGACCTTCCTGAGACATTGTATGTTGTGCTTTGTGTTGTGGTGGTGTGTATTTGATGCATTCTGTTTGTTACTGTTTTTGATGTAAATTTACAGGATTCAAGATTGAAATATAAGCAATAAAAATAAACAGTGTATATTCAATCTCACTAAAAACCCCCAGTCTTAAAAATTAAACACTTTCCAATAACATGAATCATTATTTTTAACTCTATTTGATTCTCAACACTTACTACGAAATTAATAATGGTTTAAATAACAATACTAATACGGAATAATAGTACCATATTAACAATACCATATTTATATAGGTATACAAAAACGTTTTTCATAGATCTATAAATGTGACAATTCAAGTAACGATGGTAATGAGCCTATAAATATCTTGTACAGATTATAAAAAAGGAAGATTTACCATGAGTGAATACTAATAAACCTTCCAAATATTGACAATATACTCGTAAGTATCAATATCCTTTGAGTTTTGTATAATCTCTTATAACAGAAAAGTTTTGTTTGAGTAGTAACATTAAAAACAATAAAAAATAAGAAATACTACGATATATTTTCTTAGACAACGTTCAAGCATATTTTGATAAATTTTCCAGCTCTAGTGAAGAGACGTCACTACTTGATTCTGAGAATCTCAGTAGAGCGCTTCCTAGTAAATCGACGTTACTGTATTTAACACAAAATCTCCATATAGTTAAGTGACATCAATAAATCAATGAAAATCCTAAATCAAAATTTTATGCCAGCAATCCTAAGCATTCCTTACCCTTGTAACTTTTATGGAGAATTGATAAATTTGTATAACTCGCTTAGTTTTTATCATAATTTGATAAATTACTGTATCCGTTTTTAATTAGTGAACATTCATTATTATAAGCACTTTACTATGTAAAAAACCCCTTATCTTAAGCTTTGTGATTTTTACTCTACTCACGCCAGTGAGCTGCGTGCAATTTCGTTATTTGAATATAATTGATGAATTAATTGTCTTTACGTCTTATTGATCACTTAATACCTTACATACCTACTGCAAGCACACGTATATCATATACGTTACAGTTCAAAATGTTACTGGTGTTTTTGTTCTTGTAAAGGGAAAAATAAAATTGATCACATAAAATAAATGGCGATTGAATATTTGCCAAGGGAAGTAGAGAGCGACGTATTGTCGCAGCGTAGTCGGTCGTGTGTGACGTCACCAGCGTTGTTCCGGCGGTTGACTTGACAAATACGCTCCACACACTCTGAAAGTGGAACTGATCTGGTCGATATACTGTATGTTAACAAACCGTTGTCTGTCTAACATTTCCATTCCAGCAAAACCTGCATGTTTAGGTGGGGTATGTTTCATTTATTATCTGTACTAAACACACTCACCGCAGGAAATGGTATAATAGGGGGTTTGGTGTCATACCTGGAGCTCAAGGGTATGAATGGTATACTGCCTGAATATTTCCGAGTAATGTATAGCTAATAGAATTCTAGTTAATAGTTGAATAGTTAGACAGTCCAAATCAATAATTTGATCATCCAATCATACTGAATGGATATTCCTACTGAGAACATCTGATCGAATTTGCATTCGGCTATAATAACACTTTCAGTTCACCTTACCGAATATGTTTATTTATAATATTTGAAACTATTTTTATACTATAAGAACTGTTTTAATGATTATACTTGAGATATTTACATAGATAAATTTAATGTTTTTCAAGTTCATCATTCGAAATTGTATTCAATACGAATTTGCAATTCCTAAAACCAATTTCGTAAGTGTAACATGCATAATGGAAACGATTAGTGTGAAATAAATTGAATGCAAAAACTGAGCAAACGCAGGTGAGAAAAACAAATGGGAGTTATTAGTTTGATGGGAAGCTGTGGAAGTTAGTTGGTATAATGAGCGTTTTTAACGCGATCCTGACTTTAAACGTCACGCGACGCCGCCCACGCTGCAACGCCCGACCTTTACAGAATATCATATTAAAACTCGTATACATTCAAAATAAAAATAAAAATGTAATAGAGTTTTTCTCAATGTTTCCATTTCAGTAATGGGGGAACAAACCCACCCACTCATATTCATAAAACATTTTGCTACGACTTTCAGTAGGTACCGTACCAAGGATAAATAACAAATAAGTACAAATGATTAAGTATAAATAGCATATGCGTTAGTGTAACTTAACTATGGTATTACACTAAAATAACAGGGAGAAAATGTTTTTATTTACTTCCCTGTGGGAAATAGGTTAGATCATGAATATGTCTAAAGGGAATGTTTTCAGTTCATCTAAACAGCTGTTAATCAAATACAATAGCTCTAGTAGTATATATGGTAAACTGTTTCAAATTTTCATCTTACAAATTGCTAACACCCCTCTCAGAGCTAATACATATCCATGTCAAAAAACCACATAATGATATCCATTTATTAATAAATACACGAGTATTGCTTCTTTGGAATAAAGGACAACACATGGTTACTTACTTTATGTTTTTCACTTTACACTGGCTTTACTGGCACCGTAGCTCAGGGGTAACGCTCTGGCCCTGTAAGTCAAAGGTTGCTGGATCGAAACCAGCGGCTGGCGACTCCTGTCAGATCATGAGCGGTTACCTGTGTGACTCAGGCCGCTACTTATATCGCTGTCTTAAATTCACCACACAAGCCCTAGGCCTTGGTTATCGGCAGTTAAGGTAAAACCCGTCTGAAATGGTGACCTGCCCAGGTGTGCAGGATGTGTGGTACTATCTTGTTGTTTCCTTAAATAGTGTAGGCGTAAAGCAACTATTAAATATAAGCAACTAAAACCTTATATCCCTTTTGTGTTTTTAACTGATATTTCTTAATAGATCGAACTGTAGTCTCACATGTTCCTTAGACAGGACTGTTAGTTAATAGCCCAACAGCCGATGGCAACTAAGGGACCTACAGTTTAACGTGGAATCCGAACCACGGCCTCTGAATTATGAATTGGTCTAATTATGAGGATGGTCTTTGCGGATTAACGTAGTATTCAATAGTGTGGACGTTAATCCACACAAGAGAACACCACATCCACCGACCATCGCTCACAACTATCCACAATTCGTGACCTGCAAGTAGCTGGATTGCAGAACAAGCCACCGTCCCAGTCAGAGATTTGTAGAATCTAGGGACGTTGAAAATAGAAAAAAATCTGGTCCCGGGTTTAGGTGAAGTCATGTTAACCCTTTCAGTGCCAGGTGTTACTTTGGATTACAGGATGACGCCACCATCCCAATCAAATGTAAACGATTAGCAATGGTTTACTATCCAATGCCGTCTGAATCATTCATTAATGTTAAACTATACAGTAAATATTTAATGTACAAAATGAAAGCTTTTATTCACCACGTTAATGTTTTATCGTTTATGGAGATTATGTAATATGATTAAAAATCAAATGTTTTATGTTGGCCAACTAAACAAAAGAATTTCAATGTGCATACATATTGCGTTTATTATAGTAATCAGCCGTTGTATATTTTTATATTACATTTTTGCTATCTAAAATGTATAAAAGGTTTACATTGCATATTATTAACGAATATTTTATTTCGGGTGTGTTTGTGTGTGCATGCGAGTGTATGTATTTACAAGGATGTAAAACGATCAAAAGTACTTGGTATAAGACGATATAGTCTGTCTAATTTTTTAAAATTTGTATTAATCTTTTAAGTCCACATGCGTACACTCATTTCTTATATATAATTTAACTCAAAAACCTGGATAGGCCACCATTTCAGAAATGTATTAACAATTATTCTATTATGTCTCAAATTTGCCAGCGAAACTAAACAAAATTAAACCGTTTTGTACATCGCAGCAACGCGCGACGGGTAACGTTAATAGACTTATAATTTTATAATATTTTAAATGTTATAATTTAATGAATTTAATTTAACTAAGAAGATTGAATGTCCATTATAAGTTTAGGGTGTAGGTAGAGGTTCAGGAATATATCATAGAGCTAAAAGCTAAAAACTGCTATCATGACACGCATTTTTACCCTGCTTTTGATGTGTATAATAAATAATTACAGTATACTATAAAATTACGTACATGTGATACTCAGTGATATCACTAGTCACTTTGTAATGGGTTAGTGTATCTTAAATTCATAATTTAGTTGATATCAAAGCATTTGCTATTTCTTATAGCTTATATCAAAACTGATTTTGGGCTAAACTGTTATAATGACAGACCACGTGGAAAATCGAAAAATATTTTCCCAAGAGTAAAATAATCACCTTCACAAAATTTTGTATTTAATAACTGTCTTTGTATTATAAGTAAAAATAAAAATAAAATAAAACAAGAATGCGAAGAAGAAACTAATTAAAGGCAGAAAGTTGTCTGCTACTTCAAAGGAAGTAAAACTTTTAGTCAAATTAGACGCTTCAAAAGACTGCTAAAACAATTGAGTGATTTAAAACTCTTGATCCTTCCTTTGCTTGAGGGAATTCATAATAGTCCTCAATCATTCTATTGGTGAAAATTGAGTTAAAAATTGTGACATCCACCAATCTGTTGTCAACTGTTTTTATAAATTATAAAAACCTACACTACAATTTACTATTTCTGAATCAGGTTTAATCGATGTATTAAAAGATGATATTAACATAATCTAAAATTTATTCAAAGGAGGGATGTTAATCAATATAACACAAAAAGCAAAGGTTGAGAGACCTAATATTTTTATAAACCCTCCATTTCAGGCGTGGGTTTAAACTAATTAATAACATACCAAAGGAATTAATAAAGTATAACAATTTACTATCATTCAAAATTTAAATGCAATTATAGACCATACTCTATAATTTAATTGACAATATTTTTTAACCAATTAATATGTTTGCATTTATTTAATTTGGTGTGAAATATATTAAACTAGGTTAACATATCTGTATCCATTTTTTTATTCTACTTCAATAGTCATTTTTAAATAAAATTGTTTGTTCTTTGAACATTGCAAAAGAAAAAGTATTGTTTCGATGGCAATGAAAAAAGTATTACTTACCACTATGTGAATATTTTACTAAGATATAGAAACTAGTAAACTTAATACGTATTTTTTGTACCAATGTTAAATATATGGGGAAAATTTAACTTGTATAACGCTAATCATTTGAAATACTACTATACAATTTGACACAAGCCTGCACCTTCATACAATTGAGGTCTACTAAAATGTCAATAATTGTTTCCAATGATGGCAAACATATTTACTAATTTTTAAGACATACCTATAAAAGATTTATACAATCTCCTTATTTTATAAATATACAGTCATATTATCAGGGATTTTCTTACAAAATATAAAAAAATATGACTATCAAAAAAAATATAGTCACGTTGACGTTACATCCGATACACTTTTTTCGTCCAGAAAATTTCTATCAACTCCCTTCAAGAGCTTCGTCATATCCATTCTAAAAAATGTTTCTTCTGAGTTCGTATACCCTATTATGTATATATTTGAATGTACTCCTTGTAATTAACAGCTAAAGTTCCTAACCTGATGAGACTTTGGTGATTCCGCTATAGTCAGTCATGAATTTTGTGCAGTACTGATAGAGTGATGATATTAATACTCCCTAACTCCTCAGAGCGAGCACGTCACCGAGTTATATTATGATGTTGCGCAACCTAAGGTGCTAAACTATTTTCAGCTATGGCTTGGTAGCGCTGGAAAACTGTGGAAGTAAAGTTTCAAGGTTATAGATAAAAATCAATGACTTAAAAGTGCAGTGGTGAAAACCTGAAGTACGAGAACTTCGTGGAAAACGGAGAGGTGGAACATGTTGAAATTTTTGAATATATACATATATTATCTCCGAACATCATCATCAATTTTCGTAGAAAACAACTCATTATAAAAATATTAAAAAACATAGATAAGTATGACGTCACTTACTTTTACATCATTTACGAAAAATTGTACATTCTCCTGAAAACCATAAGCAATTTTCAGTTAAATCAGAATATAAAAATATTTCAAATGTTTATCCAAAAGGAATAAGCTTGATATTGAATGTCTTTGCTTATCAGGGCGGTAAAATTCAGTGACAAAAGAAAATTCCTACGTCAAAGCCGTTGGAAAATGTCCTTTTCTCGGATGCAACTTGGCTTGTTAAAGTTACTTTAATTAAAGCTCACTGGTGCACCGCGTTCGAGACTCGCGGCTCCAGACTGAAGATCGTCGGACGTCTCTGGTGTGAGGAATATATTTATAAAATATTATAATACTAAACATAAAATAAGGACATTAAAAATTATATGCTATTTTTATTTCTGACATTTTCCATCACATTTATTAAAAACAATGTTTGACGACGTTTCTGGATCTAGAATCTAATCTAGTCCTTAGGTGAGCTAGAACCTCTTTAACTGTTCTTTAACATTTCTGTTTTTAGATATGTTCTGGAATAGACCAGATTATGAACTAAGTGATTATGTTTTAGTGTCTATCTCACCTGCGGATGGATTTAAACCTGATACCTGATATAAAATATCCACAATATAAATCTAAATAACTTGAGCACACAATCACCAACAATGAGTTTAAAACAAACAATTGAAGTATACATGAGAGTACACTGTTTCTAAAATAAAGTCTGTTATATAATACAGTAGAATGATTATTAATAATCATTTCTTGTCTCTTGAACTGTTTATTTAGAAAAATAAAGGTTGATAGCCTTTCCCTTTAAACAATTCTATTGACTAATTGTAACTATATGGAAATTTTCAAGACAAAGTCTTTATTTTTAGATAATTATAAAGATATGCCAAGACGAACTTTTAATATTGCACTTTCTTCAGAAGTCCACACAAAGATGATTTGGCATAAATTCTTTCTGCCCTAAATTAAGCCTTCCACAAAATGTGCAATTGTCGGTGGATGAGACATTCTCCTTTGTGGGATAATATCCGCACTATTGAATACCATGTTTATCCGTTAAGCAAATACCATCCTCATAATTAGGCGAGTTTATAATTCAGAGACAAATTGTGGTTCGGATGTCACGTTGGGCTGTGGGACTGTGGTCCATTGGCTGTTAGGCTAGCAATCCTACCTAAGGAACATGTCTGCCTTAGCCAGTAACAAGACTATTTCTCGTAAAATAACACTAATAATTGGCGTAAAATACCGATCTGGATAGGTCACCATTTCAGATAGGTAAGATAAAGGTATAGTTATGAATACTATAAACAACTGTTTAGGTGGAAAAGCTAGTAAACTAAATCATTATAATATCTATAGGTAATGAGGCAAATTAAAAGTACAGTTGCTTAAAATAACTAATGGATTAAGCATTGCATTGGTCTTTTAATAATTAAAAAATCATAATACTAGTAAAAATAGGATAAATAGTATCATTTTAATAAATAGTTAGATATACCAAAAGTAAGATATATCTTGGTTTTATAACTCTCCTAGCGAGTTTTTATCTTATTCATAAAAGGTGTTATGTAACGTTCCTTGCTGCAACACTCATCCAGTATTAGAAGGCTCAACTTCATATTTATATTCCGGTTGAAATTCACTCTCTCCATTGGAAACGTAATCAATAAACCAATAACAATTAATTATTTGTTAATTTTAAATAGCTTTATTGGAGAGGCGAAACACAGAATGACTGCAGTCAGGATTATTGGAAATGTCTGCACCAGTGTAGAGGGCGATTCTCTGTGGAACGTTTATTAAATTAATATAGCGTTTTAATGTTTATCAAGTATGGAAATATATTTAATTTTTAAAGGTGTGTTCAATGTTTTACAGTATCATTACAGTTTGTTAATAATAATAATATTTGAGTTTACTTCCCTATGGGAAGTAGGTTAGATCATGGATATGTTTAAAGGGAATGTTTTCAGTTCATCTAAACAGATATTCTAATGCTACGAATTTTTTTAATGCTAACACACCCCTACAGAATTTCGTAGCAAATACGTGAATAGCCCCCAAGAGCTAATACATAACCATGTCAAAATATTTATAAGACAGAAATTATTGTGTATCAAATTATTTCGCTTTACTAACACGTAGACTTAAATGTGTACAAGATATTCTTTAAAATAAAATCTATTATTAATTAATATAATAAATTTTTTATTATGTTTTATTCAAAGTTAAACTTCAACAATGTTAAAATTCACAAATAATTTCATAAATGTGACACTGAAATCCGAATTTAAGCAAACTTAACAAGTCTCCTCATCAACTTATAATAAATCCAACTTTCCTGTTGAGGGATCAGAACTCGGAACCATCCATTTGTCTCAGCCTGGAGCGGTAGAGTGACGGAAGTTTCTTCTCTTAACTTATACTATTCGCATCTACGTCTTTGACTATAACCACGATTTGATTCGGAGCTTTTATTTAGTCCGGAAGAGTTACTTTATACCATCGGGTTCCTTTCTAAACTTTTGGCTTCCATACAGGGTGTCCCATAAGTAAAGTGTTTTATTTTATTTAAACATCTATATGGAGTTTTATAAAGATTAATTGAAAAACTTCAAAGGTAACAATTATTTTGTACAAAAATTATAAAAGGGGATGTCTAGTAAAAAAACGTTTTTGCAAAAAATCTTGATTTTCTCTTTATTTTGACCCATGCAATCTTTTATCTTTTGGCACTTTACTTGTGGGATACTATAAATAATTCATATATACTTTTCTCAGTAGGATATCCTCAATGTATGATTCTAAGAGAGAACAAATTATTTTTTTATTCTTCTTCAGACTTGGGGTGGTGAACAGGTTTTAGGATTTCATTGTTGCCCAGTGGTTGGGTTTTGGGTTGATTGGCGTGGACAGGATCTGACCAATAATCCAAGCTTCTCTTGTGACAATAAAACATAGACATAGACTTACCTGAACTATTTGGCCTACTTGGTTTATTTAGAAATTTTATCATCTTTTAGAAAATACTAATAAATTACCATCATACGAAAGAAAAATAAAGAATTGTAAGGTATTTAATAGTTGCTTCAGTTTTTAGTAAGGAAGAGACCTCACTGGTTAAAAAGAAATTGTTTGTATTTACTTCCCTAGGGGATCGTGGATATGTCTAAAGAGAATGATCTCAGTTCATCTGAACAGCTGTTCTTATTCTTTTACATTAACAATTCAATACAATATCTTTTGTAGTTTCTATGGAAACTTGTTACATGTTTTCCATCTTAAAAAACACCAACACCCTCCGAGAGCTAAGACATAACCATGTCAAAAACAAAAATTAATTTTTGATTTTAATGTATCATGTTACATAGTTCAATAGAGCTAATTTTGTCACACCAACTTCCAATCACTCTGTAAATCCCCTATATATTTATTTTGTGTAACATCCTTCAAAAGAGTTGATGTTGGGATGTTCTAAGTGAAATGTTAATTGGAATGTAAAAAAGGATTAAACAAGGTGACTGTAGTCACCATATATTGAGCAGAGATGACGTCACTACTTTATACGGATGAATCTGACTAGGAATCCGTCTAAGGTTATTATCACTGCGTGTGAGATTCACTCGACATTCCTGACAACAATCGGCCACGTCTGCCTAGCCTACCCGTCATGCAAAGCTGCTGAGTTATGGCCTTGTAGGAATGCTCATGGAGGAATTTAGTTCCGCTCATGTTTGTATAAACCGAGATTATTTCGCTCTGGAACGCGTTTAGGCATTTCATATTTACGAATGATATTACTTAAAAATCCTTAACCATCAGGTTAAAACACAACTTGGTTACTATAATAATTACTCTGTATTTAGTTAGAATTAAATTTTTACTCTCTCCCCTTATACATAGTATATGGATTGCTTTCTATCCTTATATATAGTAGTACCTGGTGACCGAGCTTTGCTCGTATAGAATAAGACATGTATTATAAAAATTAATTAGAAAAACTAAAACACATTTATTACTCAATGAAAACATTTATGTTTTTTAAATAAAACCGGTTTAATACACCATAATTATTATAGCACTGAACAAAAAGTATCGCCCTTGGTGGGGATGGAACTCGCGGCCTACAGTTCTTGAGGCCGGCACGCTAACAGTCGGCTACGGCGTTAGTCAATTGAGCGATGCCGTTTAACGTCTTTTAGCCAAAGCCGATCATTTACTGTTTAATTATCCATACCGTTATTATTAGCCTGTGATCAACTGATTTTGTTATAAACGGAATAAGGATTGAGAAGCAAAAGAAAAATTTAATTTACATCAATTAATTGATTTGTTACAGTGGCTTCAAGCAATACAACGAATACGTTTTATAACAAAACACGGATGATTTTGGAAATACTTTTTCTGCTTTTATTTCGCACAGTTATGTTATCCTTAAGTTTATACAAATTGTTTAGTAACCTGATAATTTTGCATTTATTACATACATAAAATAAATATTAATGCATAAACTCTATGTTATTCCCCGCCGTCTTCAATCAAGAACTGTCAAACGGTTATAAACAGCTGTTTTGGTTTGTATTGTTGACATTTTATTCTCCATAAGCGTAATGTTAAATTTTTAGATTTTAAACTTAATATTACAGTAAAACACGAATTTTCCTGGACATTACACCTATCTAGAACTTATTTTCTACTCGGAAATTAGTTATTTCCAAAATTTAAACAAATTCCTTGGTGCCGTTTTCGAGATCCGTGTGCAAATATATATACAAACCTTGCTCGTATTATAGTATTGGATAATATGGAGAAAATACTGTTCTCGTAAAATTATTGGAATTTGAAATTGGATATATCCGTGTTGGGGTGCCCTGAATCCAAAAAAGTGGGTTTCGACGTAATGTCTGTCTGTCCGTCTGTGTGTGAGTCTAGATTTGTATAGAGCCACTGCCAACCTCATTGGTCCGGTTGAGATAAAATTTGGTATGTGTTTATATATCCACCGTATCTCCAGGCTTTTTCATTTTTATTTTGATTTGGAAATGACTTAGTTCTGGGGGGGGGGTGTTGGTGATTTTTAAGATGGAAAACATGTAACAGGTTTCCATAGAAACTAGTACCAGAGTTATTGTATTGAATTTTCAATATAAATGAATAAGAACAGCTGTGTAGATGACGTGAAAATTTTACCTTTAGACATATCCATGATCTAACCTATTTCCCACAGGTAAGTGCAAACGTTTTTAAAAGTAGTTCACCCTAAGACAAAATATTTTCTTTCTCACTTGGTATATTGTCTGGATATGTGGGGTGCCGAAACAGGAAATCACAAGAAAGGTTTTAGAATCCAAAAAATAAGTTTGATATTTGGCATTAAATATCAAACATATATAAATATATTACATATATTTATATTATTTTGGTTCATGCATGGGAGTCTTTTCAAAGGGTAATCGTATGACGTTTTCGTGCTTATATATCTTAGAATGTTTAACATTCCTGGTTAAAAATAAACACTTTGACAACGTCCAGAGCACCAAATAATACAGTCTTCGTAACGTATCACATCTTTACATTCCGCAGCATAAAACCACTGTCTTTGAAAATCAAACTTTTTACTGTTCAATTAAAATTCTAAACACTTTTCAACGAAACCTGAAAAAGAAACTGATGTTGGTAGATTCACAAGAAATTTGAAATTGCTTCTTATTAATAAAGATTCCCACAGTGTTCAGGATTTTGTATCCACTTGTGCAAGTGTATCTTTTAAAAATGTTTTATTTATATGTAGTTAATTCGAGTATTAATCATGTTGTTACTCCAAAGAAGTGATTTTTGACCAATTGTCCATGCTTTTATTTATAAATTTTAAAGTAATTTTAATTAAAGCATTACAATGGTCCTACATAATGTTTTTAATCAAAAAACCTAATCATATTGATATTTTTCCTTAATTTGGTGTTTACAGTTAAAAGACACATTCCATAAAAACAATCAGTTGTGATTGAGATATGAAATTATTTATACAAAATACGAAATGGCCGATTTTTGAGTTAATATACATTTTTGGAATGCACTCAGGAACGTACTAGAATACTGAATTGCTTTCTATGTTGAATTCGCTCTTAGATTTGGGGCAGTATTTTTGTGGTTAAAACTACTAAAAATAAATCTACAGATCACTTTTTGGTATTGAATCCATACTTTTTCAGTGACGACTTATCACCACTAACACCATCTTTTACATTTAATATTTTTTCAAAGACTTATATGACTTCAGTGAATGCATGTGTTTTTTATTAATTGTACAGGGTTTAATATAATTTGTATTTTGTAGTTATCAAAAAATACTATAAAAGTATTATTCTTAATTAGTTGTAAAAATTCAAGGAATCAAGATGACTAAAAATAAGACATGTCTAATTTATGTCTTAAGGTCAGAAGCTTATATGACTGAGTATTTGTAATATTTACAATTTATATCATAAAAAGTATTTAAATTATGCTTATAACAGCTCTTTACTAAACAAAAATTAATATATAATAGTTTAACAGCTTGAAATCACCTTTTAGTTCGTGTATATTAAATTTGTGTATGTTATATTTTTTACTGTTCAAATGAAACGATCTTAGTTTGAAGTGAATGTCTTCCCTTGTATGCCTCATAGCCTAATGAAAATACGTAGTTAATTGTTACTGCAGCATCTTAGATTTCCAGAATTCCGATGCCTTGGAATCAGTCGCACAAGGCAAAATTGTTCCAGCCCTGGTTGAGATAGAAATTATTGGAAGCAACACAAACACAATTCTGCTGCGCATACGGTGACCCCCTGTAGCATCCCTTGCGCTGGTACACCCGGAATGTCCCTTGGTCTCAGGGCAAGTGGTGTCTTGTGGGAAGCTCTGAACAAAAACAAAAAACCCGGGACTCCGGCCTAATTAAATGATAGGCTTAGTAACACCTTGACTCTGCAGTGGAACCCGTAACTGTAGATACTATTGTAAAGGCAATGCTTCTGTCAATGTGGGGAGGAAACACCTAGACACCTATTGGCCGAGTGGGAGGCAATAGGTCAGAAGAGATCCAGAAGCTTGGGAACACACAAGGTAGCAGTGGCTGATTTCCCAAAGCTAGAACCCCACATAATACTAAACTTCATATAGAACTGGAGGAGGTTCTCTAGGCAAGAACTAGAGATTAGTCTGGGGGGCACAATAGATCTCATAGGTCGCAGTACAATCTTTCCCTAGGTTTTATCAGTATCAGTAAAGGCAATGCTTCAAGGTGAGGATGAGTGGAAAAGAGTTGTCTTTACGTTCGTCTGACTCTCCATAGAAAACGAGAAGAGGGATACCTGAATGACATCAATATGTTTTGGAAGTAAGATCCGTCCAGAATGTAGACGTCATTCGGATGGGGTGGTCTCCAAAGCCTAGACTCCCATTCCTAACGCACCCTAGCTGGTTCCCACCCCACTAGCTTGAAGGGGTGTCAATTTCATATTGAATATTTTTATATTTGTGTATTCTGCATGACAGATTTTAACTTGTCAATAGTAATAGATAATCTATATCTTAAACGTTTAACTTAAATGTAAAGTATTAGGCTTTCACTTGAAAACGGGAGGGGTGTCTTCACCTCCGGAAACTTTGAGTACCCATGTGATCCGTGTTTCTCTAGGATACAAGACACGAGTTCCAGGCATGAAGTCAACCTTCAAGGACTCCGGCCTAGGCTCCCGTGGCACGTAGGAGTTAAGTGATTTATCACACTGTTCTTTTATGTGTGGGTTTGTGCAATAAAATTACCCGTATGCAATAATTCTTTGATCGTCTTAGAAAAAGTCATACGAACAAATCTATAAGCTATAATAGTTTTTGTAATCAACATCTTTCTTCTCCTGAAACATTCTTTACTTTATTAACATTCACCTTATTCTAACAGTAAAGGAGTTCCCAGAGAAGACTTTTCTACAACATTGGTTTTAACTTCGAATGAAGGAACTTGTAAATGACTGAATTCTCTAAGTTTCGTTTGACGCATCTTATTTGAATTCAGGTTTTGCTTCATTATAAACTTTATAGCATGTCATTTTGTGATAATTATCCCTATTCTTGTGAATTTATTTCCTTACCAAGTTTAATAGGCTGTGTTGTTCTGTGTAATTACGTCTTGTTACACAGGTTCTGTTTAAATTATTAGATTATGAACTAGCAAGAAGCCCTGCCATTTGTAGGGATTGTATGGCTCAGTGTTAAGACGTGTTATACATGTTATGAAAGCAAAATATTAATCAAGGTTCAATAAAATAAACAAAACCTGAAACCTCAGATCAATTAGTTAATGTATTTATAACATTAAACTAAGAAAAGGTAATAAAAAGACGTATACTTATATTTTAAACTTATTCTTTTACTTATTTTTATGACTTGAGAGTCTTATTCACCTTTTTTTGTAAAAAGGCTAGTAGTGTAGTGGCCTCCCGTCAGTCGGCCGGCTTTTGAGACGAAAATGTTATGTTTTCCCCGCTTTGGACGCCGTCTTTAATCAAATTTTCTTGAAATTTAGAAACAATGTAGTTGAATAGTTATGCTAGGGACTACATACCTCAAAAAATTGAAGATGAGAAAACAATTATTTTCAGCAATGTTAAAAAGTAACCCAATTTTCGTTGCTTTTAAGATTTATTTGTACTTTTATAATTAAATTTTTTTCGGATATATGAGGGCTTTAGAACTAACATTTACCTGTAAGAGAAAACAGGTTTTAAAATTTCATCTTTACTCATTTCATCCGGAGAAAGGGACAGCCGAGGCATGTTTTTCGTGTCTCTGCAGGGGTACTTGAAATCGTAATAAAACAATTAATAAGAAAATATAACATTTACTTTAGTATTGTTTTGAAATAGGTTCAAATAAATGATCAGCTCAAAGAAACTAATATAGTTTAAATATAACTGCTGGTTTGATATATCTAGTAAATTACTTTAATATATCACATAATCAGTAAAACTTAAAAAACTGGGTGTTATCGCTCAAAACTGGGGTTAAAGTTTATTATTCTAAACTTTACATGGTGGTTACATGTATTGAAAAATGAAAAATATTTGGTACCTTAACGTGCTCTTGTTTTCAAGGAGAAGATAAACGAAAATGCTTTGCTCAGCATTACAGAAACACAGACTGACAGATATAAAGGTAAGATCCCTTTTGAAATTTAAAGGCTAAAAACTGTAAAGAAAAAATATCATAATTCAAAGCAATGTACAAACAAAACTTTAATTTCTTTAGACGATTTAGCTGGATAAGACAAAGCTATTTAAAGAAAATCTTGTAATCAATATTTTCTGTTTGTTATAAATAAAGTCAAACATAAATTTTGAAAAATCGGCAACAGCAATTACCCCTACAAAATGATCCTAGATATTTCCATTTTTCTACCTACAAAAGGGAGAAGTTTTTTCACATTCATCCGTTGAAATTGTTATATACAATTAGACTACAATGTATCATCTATACGATTATACAATTATTGGCTAAATACTATAATTAAATACATACACTTGCTGTTTTAAAAATATTCATCATCAGGTTTATTTAATAACTAGTTTAGCAAGTGTATTTAAATTATGAAAATTTATCACTAATAGGTGAAAGATTAAATTTCTAAATAGCACAATTTGAATGTAAATATAAACAAGAAATTGTTAAAAAAACGCGTTTGTTTGATTTTTTACTGTCAAAATGAAAATAAGAAACTAAAGTTTAAGGGAGGTTAAGTAATGGCTGCCATTGGGGGATTTGGCGGGAATTGGACGGTGGCGGGTACGGCCTGACCAGCTGATCGGTTCTGACGTACTCTTACACCTGAGTAGTGTTTATACAGCTTTTCTCCTTGCGATGCATTTGAAGCGAACTAGTTTTTCATTAAAGAGTTATTAGTATTCTAACCACAAACATGTTATAATTAGAAATTTCAGAAAGTATTTTAGTTGAGTAGTAAATTTTTCAAATCAACACTAAAATTCAATTTTCCTGCAATGATTTTTAGCAAAGAAATATCAGTATGGGTAGATTGGTGTATGTTGACTATAGTTTCAATTTTTAATTTTGAAAATGTTTTAAATACATTTAAACTCCTCCTAAATTTGAATGTCAATCATTAACTTACAAATGTAACTCTAAATTTATTATTGAAATATATTTATGAATTGATATCAAGTGGGCCTAGTGTATGAAGAAATACACCTTCTATTGTACATGTAATCCAGTTTTAAGCTTCCACGATTAATTCTAATTGCAAAAGATCAGTTCATTTGTAGCATTCATAAATGAGTCCATGGATTTAAATTTTACCACTGTTATTTTCCCATGTCGAGTTGTTGAAAAGGTTTCACACACATTAAGCGTAGTCTTTATCTGTTCCCTCATCATCATCATTGACTGTAATTTCATTTTCCTTTCCAAAGCTTTTGTGTACTTTAATTTTGCACGTTTTTACAATTTATAAAATATATTTCTTAATAAGCACAACTTATCTTTTATAAAGAAAATAACAATTTTAAATTTTTTTTATATAAAATTATATGTATATATATAACTAATATATAAATGTGTAGAAACATAAAATTTCGTAAAAATGTAAGACCAAATTATAGAAATTTTAAAATGAACATATAAAAACATTCTATTTAACTTGTATAGAAGTATTTTATTATTTTTATATTTATTATATTATAGTATTTTATATAAATATTTAGTTTTTTAATAAAAAGTTTAAGTATATAAAGTATTTATAATAACAATTATTAGTATTTAAATTAGGTTTAATTTTATGTTGAAGATTTTATAACTAAATTTTTATAGTTTTTAAGCATGTTTGTGGATGATTTACGTTATGGATTGTTTGTTTTGTACACAAATGTTTTTTGTGTTTTTTACATGTAATTTTTTAAAAATTTTCTAATTTTATATTTAATTAATTGTTTACTACCTTAATTATTAAATTTTTCTTACTTTTATTAGAGATATAGAAATCTTAAAATAATTGTATTTTGTATGATTTATGAAGAAAATTAATTTTTCACTATTTCAATTTTTTTTAAATTGTATTTAGCTTCTTTTAATATAATTTTCAAAAAATCATATTTATTTTTATCATGTAGCAATCATATTTATGTTAATCATTTTATTTAAATACTCCTTTATTTGACAGATGTTTAAAAGTTTAAAATGTTTAAAAAAATTTTTGGATAAATGTCTTTTAGTGTTTCACATCAGCATCCATTTATCCCATTTTAAGCCTTTGTGAATAGTTCTAGTTTATCCGATTTTCCAAAAAGTCATATTTATTATTTTATTTAATTCATTTTTTTGCTTTATGTACTTTAATTTTGCACGTTTTTTTCTTCCTCTATAGCTTCTTACTGGAGTACCTGTCACTATGGTAGAAACTCCATATGGCCTGGGTTGTCCACTTGCCCAGTCGTCGATGGGCCAGCCAGCCACAATGTCACGTTCAATTAACTTCTATTCGCTACAAAACTAATGAAGCAATTTAGATTGTAAAGTAAAAATATAAAAACCATATAAAATAATCCTTAAATTAAGACTTTTCATTATATTAGTCACCTATTGCGCCACAAGAATGCAGAAGTTATATAGTACACTTTTAATCAACACGTAGCATTTTACTTAAACGAGCACAATAACTATTAATCATTAACACGTGTCTCACTTATCTGGAGGAAATATAAGTTCTGTGAAGGAAAGAGGACAGTGTTACCAGCTTGATTGTTGACACACAGCAAAATCTAGCGGCTATTTTACTAACTAAATCGACTGGGTCATCCTACTACTATGGCCAACGTGCCCTGATCTCGCATACTATGTGTAATAAAAACTACTATGATGGAATGATTATTTGAATAAGATGCATAGGTTATTTATTCCAGATGTAAATAATGTTACTTTAAAAATGTAGTTTTGCTTTTGTTCTTGGTAGTTTATTCAATAAATCTTGAGAATGCACTTTTGCGAGAATTCAGGTCAAAGTTTTGTCGGAGAGAGATCTAGACAGACGAGTAGTTCTGAATTTATTACATTTGTTTCACAAAATATTTCAACCAGTCCAGTCGTGACTTTCCAACATGGATTTGATTTACCTGCTAAGGTTATGTGAATATTATCTGAATATATTACGTCTAGAATCTGCAAAAAATATTTTAAACAATCAATTTACATTTTCCTACAACTGTTATCAAAGTGTAAGTTTATGCTCTACAACACAACCGTAAAACAGCTGTTTATAGGTGAGTAAGTGAATAATAAATGCCTTTTCAAAAAGTAATTTTTTCACTCGGCTATTGATGTCATTTATTTTTTGTACTCCTGTTTTTTCACCCAATAGAACGATACAGTATAAAACAGTACGCATTTTAATAGCCATGTGGTATTTATTATATATTTAAGTTGGTCATACTGTTCATTCAGTAATACAAATTTAGACTGAATAATGAGACTGGTAACTGTATAGCAATCAGTTAAATCAAACGTAAAATGGAAAATTATATTGGTAAAATGGCAATATACAAAAATTTGATTCAGCTATTATGAAATGGATGAAAGAATTTATTCTCTTAAAATCCAAATTTTTATTTACTGAACACGTATCCAAAAAATACAGTTGTAGGAAAAATGTTGTAATTCGTGTGAAAATGTCTTTATCGTTTTCGATAAATGAACTCTATAGCTCAAGCAATAAAGTCGCGCTTTTCACTCTAAATACACAAATAACTTTTTGTATAATGTATAATGTATATTGTATAATATGTATTATACAATTATTGGATTCCTGAATTTTTCAAGTTTTTTTCGGCCAGGACATTTAAATAAGGGTCTTGTCTAAATCTTTCTGTCTCTCAAAGAAGTAACTTGTGTATGTCTTCTCTATGAAAAGTAAGGAGGCACCCACTATGATGAAACATTCTATTTCCACTTTTGATTATTCCATTCATTCTCCTGATAGAATAAAGCTACGTACTATAATATATTAATAGTTTTTAATATATTAGACATAAGGCTTTCTAAGTTCGATTTGAAATATTTTATATAAAAATGATTAAACTAGTAAAATTGTTGTTGAGTTAAGTGCTTTGTTTTATTAAATAAACGGCATAAATGGACTGACACATACTTTCTCGCATTAGTAAATTTAAAAATGACATGACTTAATAAATTGATCATATTCTTTAAAGCTTAAATACAGTAAGTACTACTGTAAGTATTATTTATTATTTCAATTTATTGTTTTAAAAATCATCTAAAAATCTAATAATGACAAGATAAACAAAGTTAAGTTAATTAATAGAATTTTATAAGGGGTGGTAGCCCCTCCCAAGTAGTGCCAAAAAGGTATTTCGGGTTTTGTGACCTTACGCTGCATGACAAGTTTCACGGAAAACGGAAGAGAAACAAATATAGTTTGATTAATAGAACTTTATAAATAAAGATATATATTTTTTTAAATAAATAATTATTTTTTTATAAAATGTATCTAATAAACTTAATAAATTTTTTTAACGTTAGTATGTACAAATGTAATAAAGTTATTTTTTTGTATTCATCCCCCTACGGTTATACACTTTGTCTTAAATATATATACAAATTTAGCCACATATAGCTCTATATTACCCTGAAACGAAAATCTGAGCACATAGGGAGTTTCCACCCTAGTATTAATCATTTGCAGTCCTTTTAATTTACCTCAATGGTAGTTCTAAGGGAAAATATATGGTTGAAAAAATATGAATAGTGCTTAGACGCCTGATCTCGGAGGAAAAAAGAAATTTCAGCTAAAGAATAATTAAGGTCTATTATCACCAAGACCCCTGTCTCATTTGTCTTGCAAAAGAGTTTGATAAATATGCCTCAGCTCAGCAATTTACGTGAATTAACAAACTCAAACGTTGTCGCCTCCAGTAAATAGTTAGGCTAGGGAGTTAAAATTATAAAAAATTCCCACCTCACAGCAGACCTGCGTCCTTAGTGAATCCTAATACCTTTAGTAATCACCCATCCTCTTGTTAAATCAAACTTAAACAATACTTCTATCAAATGTAAAACCATGAAATTTTTTAAACTCAAGCTCTTGGAGGTATACTAAGATTTAATGTGTATAATTTCCATATTTATTTATATTAAAAAATAATAAATTATACTTAAATAATAATATAAATTTTACTTAAAAATTTTACCCAATAAATTATACTTAACATATTTTGCAAAAAATGCTTGTATTTACTTCCCCGTAGAAAACAGGTTCTAAACCCTTATAACCAAGCTATGAAATCACTAACCAAATTATGTCACTGTTTCAAATTTTGGACGCGCGAATTACCACCCCTCTCCCAGAGATAAGGCGTAAGAAAACGTAAAAAATCCGAATACATTCCTACGATAGTTGTTATTCATACTGTACCTCAAACACTTCCAAGTCCACCCGTCAAGGAAAAGGTCTACACCCCTAAATTTAATTTTAATTTTGTATACACGTCCTAGGACAGTACAGCCCCAGTCCAGGAAACCACGATAGTACGCCTTGTAAGCATCCTTATGAGCATTTCCCTGGACATCTAGGAGATACACCACTTTCTGAGAAATTGTCAAACTAGGTTTTTAGGCTCTGCCAAGGTCCATCTGCCAAGGTAAATCCATCCTGCCAGGAGAGATAAGAAGAGGCCAAAGTGATAGGAAGCCCCGTCACTCTGGTTAGCCAAAGCACCTAATTACTAAGTAATTACTCAGATTATTTTTAATGTACCCAATTTCCATTTCTGAACTAGTTAAAATAAGGTAGTAGGCCTATATTTAAGTTTAGGACTAGAGCTATAATTATACAGTAACTATAGAGCTATAAAATATCGGTAGACAACGAACGTATAATGTTTAACGCTGTATGCAAAACTGGTGTTCCCGTGACTATTGACATGAATATGTCTTAGCTCTGGGTGTGGGGGTGTTGACAATTTGAGCGATCAAAATTTGAAACAGTGATGTCCTTTGGTTAGTGACGTCATAGTTTGGTTATAAAAACAGCTGTTTGGATGAACTGAAAACATGCACTTTAGACATATCCATGATCTAAATCATCCTGTAATCCAGCTACTTGGAGGTCACGAATTGTGGATAGTTGTGAGCGATGGTCGGTGGGTGTAGTGTTCTGTTGTGTGGATTAACGTCCGCACTATTTAATACTGCATTAATCCGCAAAGACCATCATCATAATTAGACCAATTCGTAATTCAGAGGTCGTGGTTCGGATTCCACGTTAAACTGTAGGTCCCTTAGTTGCCATCGGCTGTTCGGCTATTAATTAACAGTCCTGTCTAAGGAACATGTCAGCCTTAGTCAGTAACAAGACTACAAGATCGCGCCACAATCATCTTACATTCAATCCTCATTCATACTTGGCTTAAAACACCTACCTTGTGGTATGGTCGCCATTTCAAATAATCTAATCTTATCTAATCTAACCTATTTCCCACTGGGAAGTAAATACAATCTGTGTTTTTATACATTTATAAATAAAATACATGATCGTTAATTTTTTAGGAATCTTCTACTGAATACTAACATCTCGCATATTAAGTAAAATTTTACATCAACTGTAGAATTTTTTGTTTGATGAGTACATTTATGATTAGGATTATTTAATAGCAATTAACTTATACAAAAAGTAAATAAGAATGAGGAAAAGGGTAAGAAAACGTAAAGAAACGGAAAAGATATTGAAAAGAAAAATAAATACAGCTTTCACTGCAACATTTCCCCGACATCTTGAATTACAGTCTATTTATCCTGGAATTTATACATATACAATGTTTTAAAGTAAATAAATGGACGAACAATAAATAAGCAGAGTATTATCTATGAGGAAGAGGAAAGCACCTTAATAGCAAAGATGAATAACAACCAGAGTTTGCGTTAATCTATAACGGGAAACAAAGCTGTTGTATTTTTTCTCTCCGATGAATGATGAAGTCCCATTATCTGTAACATTTTCAACCCTCAGGCGTTATATGATAAATGTATCTTCTTTCAAGGTGTTTTTAGATGAGGTAGAATATGAAATTTAATTTAAAATTATGGTTGTGATTTTAAACTAGTTTGTTTTCATAATAATATCTAATATTTTAGAAGATTATTTCAGCTACATACTCTATGTAGTACAGTTTGACCAGTTCGTATTTTATGGTGAAGTCAGCTGATTAAAATATGTGAAGGCGAGAGGGTGTAATTAAATAAAAAAATGTCTCTAGTTCTAATTAATGTAGAAAATCCCATTATACTAGTATATTATCCATATATAGTTTTCCAATAACTAATAAAGCGTGCTGAATAACTATGTAGGCCTATATAAAATATATTTCTGCAAATAATATTAATAATTTTTTATTTCCTTTTTCATAATGGTATTTATTTTTTTTGTAAAATGATAAGGCTATTTATTTACATTTTTTACATAAAAACTAATATACTTTACCACGAACTTCTACTGTATATTAAATAAATTTTACGATTTTCTTAACATTGAGGACTGTAATGATTTCTAGGGCTTTTAGAACTTTCATGTGTTTAAAAAAATCTATTCTACTAAATAACTCTTATTAAATAATATTACGTGTTCGATGCTCCTTTATAGAACCAAATAGTACGTCAATAAAATATATTTTATGTTAACTTGAAATATTAAATTAAGTAGGTATAGATGGTAAGTACACGCATGTTTTCTGTTCTTATTTTTTTATTATTTTAATTTTATTTCTTCTCCTTGTCAACATCTTCATAGCTACATTAGTTTTACGCCTACCTTTTCTTGTCTGTAACAAGTATTAGAATTTTCATATCCTAATGTTAGTGAGATACGAGATCATTTGATTGTCCCATTGTTGGTTGGAAATTAGCTAAATCCAGAAACACATTGTAGTAATAACATTACACTCTTAGTAATAGTTGTTCTTATACCTTCATATAGTGTGAAAGAAAAATATTTCCCTCGTCTGTTCTAGAGAGCCTATAACCGAATTTAATTTAATCGATTTATGTACGGGGTGAAAAATTTGACTAAATGGTTAGTCAAAAATGTATATAACCTATCCATTCATAACTTTAAAATGGGTTTCGTAAGGTCCCACAAACCTAGGACACCTGTGCAGTAATGCAAATAGACTTATTTGAGTGTATTACTGTTTTGCATATGCCCTCAAAATAGGGTATTTATGGAGCATCTCTTTTTTTGAAAGTAAGTCCCATCGAGTGACACCTAACTATACAGAATTTCTTAAAAGAAAACGAATCATGGAAATATAAATCAACCCATTTCCATGAAATTTGTATTCATAAAATGTCACGGAATATTTACCCTTAAGTCAAATATTTTAAAAGTACGTATTCAATGATTTAGATAGGTTATTACTGAAGTAAAATAAATTCACTGATGAAGCAGGTCAGCTGTGTTTCTGTTTGTGATACTTGCTTCATAGTTTTACGCCTACCTTTTCTTGTCTGTAACAAGTATTAGAATTTTCATATCCTAATGTTAGTGAGATACGAGATCATTTGATTGCGCCATTGTTGGTTGGAAATTAGCTAAATCCAGAAACACATTGTAGTAATAACATTACACTCTTTGTAATAGTTGTTCTTATACCGTCATATAGTGTGAAAGAAAAATATTTCCCTCGTCTGTTCTAGAGAGCCTATAACCGAATTTAATTTAATCGATTTATGTACGGGGTGAAAATTTTGACTAAATGGTTAGTCAAAAATGTATATAACCTATCCATTCATAACTTTAAAATGGGTTTCGTAAGGTCCCACAAACCTAGGACACCTGTGCAGTAATGCAAATAGACTTATTTGAGTGTATTACTGTTTTGCATATGCCCTCAAAATAGGGTATTTATGGAGCATCTCTTTTTTTGAAAGTAAGTCCCATCGAGTGACACCTAACTATACAGAATTTCTTAAAAGAAAACGAATCATGGAAATATAAATCAACCCATTTCCATGAAATTTGTATTCATAAAATGTCACGGAATATTTACCCTTAAGTCAAATATTTTAAAAGTACGTATTCAATGATTTAGATAGGTTATTACTGAAGTAAAATAAATTCACTGATGAAGCAGGTCAGCTGTGTTTCTGTTTGTGATACTTTAGTAATATAAACACTATGTTTGAGAAATAAAGCTTTAGCGATGTATTAACCTTTTGAAACCTAGACAAAGGAACCAATGATCTTTCCACAACATTAGCTCTAATACCAATTAGTTCCATGATTAGGTTGATGACTAATGGTTCTATAGATTTATTACGGTGCAATATTGTTCCAGACACTAGTTTTCTTTACTGAAATACTGAGGTAAAACTCAATACTGGTACTGGGATGTGTTAGTTTAATTTAATTTTGAATAAATGGTATCACTGAACAGACACGTACTTTCTTACTCTAAAAGTACACATAAATTAATTTTCTTTAACCATTTAGTATTTGTAGTTGTTAGTGGAGGAATGTACCAATAAAAATAACATTCTATTAGGGTAAATCAACATTTACATGTCTTTCACACACACGGTGCTATTAATTGAAAGGTTTTAGGGGGATCTCCCATCCGCTCAAGGTAATAAAATATTTTTGACTCTTTCCTCTATCTTTATATCGCAAAACTGATCAATTTTTAAGAATCAACTAGACCAAATGTATAATAATGACGTACTATCCTACAATACTGAAATAAAATATCACGTATATTTACCTTATGAAAAATTAAGGAAAAGTATGAAATAATCCATAACTAAAGCTAACTTGAAAATGCATTCTATTCAACAGACGAAAATGGACAGATTAGGCAGATAAAATGGACTTATATTCAATTTATATGACAATGGACAACCCCTTTAATTATTTTGATCCTAGATTTGGTAATTTTGCCTATGTTTGAGAAAATGTTTATTTTAAATGAAAATAGGCAAACCCTTTTCTTAGTTTGAACCTTGTTTTTGGTAGTTTTGACTTGTTCGTTTGAAGATAAGCAAACCCTTTACTTAGTCTGAGCCTTTTTCGGCAAAACGTTTATTTTACTTGATATAAGAAAGCCATTTACTTAGTTTGATCCTTGTTCTGGTAGTTTTACCCTTGTTTGTTATTATGTTTTTTTTGTATGAGGATAGGAGAAGTCTTTACTTAGTTACATCCTTTTTTTTGGTAGTTTAAACCTTGTTTGTCATATTGTTTATTTTATATGCAGATTGCTAACTCCTTACTTAGTTTTAACCTGGTTTTTGTAGTTTAACCATGTTCGTAATAAGTTTTATTTTGTATGAAGATAGACCAAACCCTTAACATAGTTTGGACCTTATTTTGGTAGTTCTAACTTATTCATTATAATCTTTATTTTATTTAAAGATCAGCAAACCCTTTACTTAGATTTATTCCTTTTTCGGTAGTTTTACCCATCTTCGTCATAGTTTTTTGAGAATATAAAAACTCTTTACTCACTTTATACCATTTTTAGTAGTTTTAATTTTATTTCTCATAATGCTTATAACCTGAAACCTCCAGTTTATTAAAATATATGTGATGAAATTATCAGACATATTTTTGGTATCTGATAATCTAAAATTTTTAGATGATCAATAAAATGTCTTATGAAATTAACAGTTTTTTTTAGATATTTATCATATATCTCATATTTAACAGATTTTAAGTTTTAACTTGGTAAAATGAATACTTATATATGTTTTTGACGTCATCCTGTAACCCAGCTACTTGGAGGTCACGAATTGTGGATAGTTATGAGCGATGGTGGGCGGGTGTTGTGTTCTCTTGTGTAGATTAACGTCCGCACTATTGAATACCGCAAAGAATGAATAATCTAGTTACTTATGGTGCCTTGTCGTAATCTAGTTATTTATTTTTAAAATCATCTAAAAATGCACCATTTAAAAACGAATTATGCAAAATACCTTTTGCCTCACACATCTTAACACAATTAGTATTGCAGAATTTAAAAAAGCGATTTTTTTAAATATTCATTTATTAAAATAATAATGACATATAACATCAATATACAAAAGTGTTGATAAATTACTGGGATCTCTTGAAGACTACAGCAATGTGTAGGTTCTTCAGGTGGTCTGAAGCATTAAATTTAAGTTTTCGTAAACGAAAGCGATGCCTTATATAGAATCGACGAAGGGTGGATGCTGATGATTTAGGTTCAAAGTTGAAATCAGTAGTTGTTGGCGAATACTGGCGCATTTTGATCCGTGATTGGTTTTCGAATTGTAGACGAACACTGGCGCATTTTGATCCGTGATTGGTTTTCATATTGTAGACGAACACTGGCGCATTTTGATCCGTGATTGGTTTTCATATTGTAGACGAACACTGGCGCATTTTGATCCGTGATTGGTTTTTCGATATTTATAACGAGCGAACGTGATTTAGTTTTTCTGGCGCATTTTGATCCGTGATTGGTTTACATATTGTAGACGAACACTGGCGCATTTTGATCCGTGATTGGTTTTCGAATTGTAGACGAACACTGGCGCATTTTGATCCGTGATTGGTTTTCATATTGTAGACGAACACTGGCGCATTTTGATCCGTGATTGGTTTTCGAATTGTAGACGAACACTGGCGCATTTTGATCCGTGATTGGTTTTCATATTGTAGACGAACACTGGCGCATTTTGATCCGTGATTGGTTTTCATATTGTAGACGAACACTGGCGCATTTTGATCCGTGATTGGTTTTCATATTGTAGACGAACACTGGCGCATTTTGATCCGTGATTGGTTTTCATATTGTAGACGAACACTGGCGCATTTTGATCCGTGATTGGTTTTCATATTGTAGACGAACACTGGCGCATTTTGATCCGTGATTGGTTTTCATATTGTACGAACACTGGCGCATTTTGATCCGTGATTGGTTTTCATATTGTAGACGAACACTGGCGCATTTTGATCCGTGATTGGTTTTCATATTGTAGACGAACACTGGCGCATTTTGATCCGTGATTGGTTTTCATATTGTAGACGAACACTGGCGCATTTTGATCCGTGATTGGTTTTCATATTGTAGACGAACACTGGCGCATTTTGATCCGTGATTGGTTTTCATATTGTAGACGAACACTGGCGCATTTTGATCCGTGATTGGTTTTCATATTGTAGACGAACACTTGCGCATTTTGATCCGTGATTGGTTTTCATATTGTAGACGAACACTGGCGCATTTTGATCCGTGATTGGTTTTCATATTGTAGACGAACACTGGCGCATTTTGATCCGTGATTGGTTTTCATATTGTAGACGAACACTGGCGCATTTTGATCTGTGATTGGTTTCCTTATTGTAGGCGAATACCGACAAAATTTGATCTGTAATTGGTTTTCTTGTTGTAGACGAACACTGACTTCAGACCACCTGAGACACTAATTTTGTGCATTATGATTTAATACCATAGAGTTTTTATAAAATTTTGAATTTAAATATCACCTTATACAACAAATTTTTTAAAAGATATCAATATTTAAATTTAATTTTGGTTGCCATGGTTTGTTTCTTGATTGTTGTTCTTACAAAATAATTATTCAAGTACAGTTTTGTGGTTTATTTATTTTAAGCATTAAGGTACTGAATAATTTGATAATAAAGATAAAGACAAACTACACAATGATCACATCCTAAAACAGCTCTGCTCGAAGACGGTTTACAGGAATATGTGCCGTACAACAGTAGGATGTTTGTCACAATTAATAACCCTTTCCCCTGAGCCTAGCCGGATCCTGATGAAGTGTATTGTTACATTGTTGTAAGTGACAGACCCACAAACGAGAGAACCTTCTCGCTTTGTGTTGCGCCACATTGTTCAGTTGTAATATTTGAAAATTCATATTTATAAATATCCCATTGAACTGGTAGAGAAATCTTGGTAGTTAATCGATCATATTAAGTGAGTATGATTATTTGTTTACAACTGGAATAAGGTTCAAATTCTGAAAAATGAATTGTTAAACAAGATAACCTTACTCCTTTACAAAGTGGTGAGGTTTACATACGGACATGAATTGAATCAAGTTCATAAAATAAAGTATATCATTATTTCAATAGTTCATCACTTAAGTAATCATAACTGTCACATAAAAATACCAATCATTGTCAGCCTTATATCCTTTTTTATGTTTTCTTGTTTCAAACCTTTTTCTATAGTAATATCTTATTTATTTACAAATATGATCTAAAATAAAACCGCATATTAAGACTTACACAGATTGAAATGTCATAGTCAATTAATAGTAATTATTAAAATACAGTAAATTTATAGCCAATCATTCTTTTTTCTATTCAAATATTAAGTTCACCATCTGGAATGCTTAGATAAACTGTAATATTAATTTGATTTCATACGAACACACGAATTTATTATACTATGACAATAATTGATTTAAATTTGGTTTAGAAAGAAATAAATATTAGATAAAAACGTTGCTTACATATACCGCCGCAATTAAACAAATATACCCAACCTATGAAATAATACCACACGAATTTGGGGCTATTATATTTTATTGAAGTATTCATAAATGTCTAACTGCTTTCATCTACCTCGTGATGCAGGTCTTAATGGTAAACTCGTCGTTGCATAACATTATTATTTACGGGCAGTTTTAATCACAAACCAAACAGAAAAACCATTCAAAAATGTATCTATTATAGAACATTTTATAAACAGTCTAAGTGAATAGATAAACCATTTATACCTTAGATAAACAGCATAATTGCAAACATTAAGAAAAAAATATTAAAAAACATTTAAATATTTTTTGTTTTTATAGGAATCATTTAATTCAACTCAGTCTCTTCCTACAAGTTTAAACAGTTATTGTAATTGGGTTTTACCGGATGATATGACCTTATCCCACCAAAATGTTTCGCAAATTTTATTGTGAAATAACTTAGAAACTGATTTTTAATATTAATCTCCATGAAAATAATATTGGAAGCTCTCAAACAACATGCTGAATTTCTATTGGAAATTGACAGATTGAAATAAATAAAGGGGTAAGCTATATAGATTCCAGTTTGTCACAGATAAAAAACTGCGATAAATGCGATAAAACTCCAAAGTGATAAATTATGTACATAGCACTGTTTTAAATTAAAGAATAAACTAAAATAATTGCATATCATTCTCATATTTAATTTCCTTCTACGGACGGCTAAGTTACTTATTACAAACGATTATCGTAACACGTTGTGTTCGTTTTACACAGAAGGGTAGTGAATGCAATAGAGCCCCATTCACGGCCGATATTGATGTGCAATACTATTGAATATGTGGGCTTGATTGAAGGTGGAAATCAGATTATACAATATATATTGAACGATTAAAAATATTTTTTAAATTTTTACACAATCTTAATCTTGTTTTGGTAGTATTGGGCAATATCCCGTCAGGCTGTCACTTAATTTGCTGGAGTTTCAGTTAATTTCGTGTTAGAATTTTTTGTGTGAGTTGTTTATGAGTGAACATCACAAATGTAGACACAAAATGATTCTGCGTCTAGCCCGAGAAAATTTTTGAAGTCGCTTGGTTCACTTGTTCGAAGCTTGTTATGGGTAAAGTTACTTATTTTTTCAACCACTCCTTCATACACATCTTCTTCTCAACTTCGTCATCAATTCAACTACCACACACGCTGCAGCATCCATATTACACATGATAGCTAAACACCCGTACGATGTTGACGACTTTCTCAATCGTGGGTTCCACTAACCTATTGAACTTTGTATGGTCGCACCTTCAATATATTTGCGCAACGTATTCTACAATTAAATTGATCGTGTAAGGCCCCCTTAAAAGTATAAGAAATTGTGCGATAAAGAAGTTATTAATAGTAATAAACATGAGAGAGAAGGATAGAAGATGAAATGTGATAATCCATTGTTGGGAGTGACAGAAACGTTCTGTCTATGTTGAAGCATACAAGAACCTCCTGACAAGTGTATTGTGTTGTGTTAGTAACACTGTGTCATTTGCTTTATTTACAATATAGTTACATCATACACTTATCCGTGTACTTTCATGAAAGTTGTTGAAAACTGCATCATTAGTTATATAATTTTGAGCATCTAGTTATCGAAATATGTACATGAGTTGAATAACTGTTTAAACTTTATGAATCTGTTTGCGATGAAAACGATAAAATCTAATAAAAATGTATGAAAATTACGTTCCATAATCTAAAAATAAAGTTTTAAAATCATGATACACTTATTTTAGCAATTTCAAACTTGGTGTATTCTTTTTTCACATAAAAGTAAAATAGATCTTTGCATGTCGTTTGAAGAATCAGTTTTTGTAACCTTCGGGGCTGATATTTGTAATATATTATTCTACACATATATTTTGGGGATTTTGGGAGAAAATATCAGTCAATAGACAATCTATTGCTACAAATCTGAGAAATATTCTGTTTTGATGAAAAAGATATTCCGTCTTTAACTTAGTTCTTTCACTTGTAATAATGACATATAGGGCTCCAATCGACAATACTCACTGGAGTTTACTCAGAATTTATTCAAGAACTTCCAAAGCATTATATACTCCGTTCTCTGTGGAGTTGATGGGAGATCCTGACCAGGTGAAGATGACAAGGGAGGTCGTAATCCTAGGTCGTGGCACAGGCCTCAGGATCAGGACCTTGGCAATCCTGAGATGTCAGATTGTCCTTGAACACCAGATGGATGGTCAGCTGGCTCATTAAAAGAAAAGAACCCACAGGATGAACCCTGTGGAAAACTCCCCTTCTTCAATCCCTAGCATAAAGGTTAGGTACATTCCTCCTCTCCACTCTTGTAACCCAGTGCTGGGATTCATAATAGTTCATAACTTATTTAACATAACAGTTATTTTAATACTTTTTTACAACCCTAATCACACCCCCTCAAAATCAATATTCTAGATGCTACATTCTTAATAATACTTAATTAAAAAAATATTCATGTTCATCATAATGTTTTTATTATACAGGGTGTTTCAGAATTCCCTACCAATACTCTAGGGCATTGTTCCTGGGTAAGAAACATATCTAAATATCATATTTAAATTGTCCGGAAGTCCTTAGTTACTCACACGGCCTCCATTTTGTTTTTTTCACTTATAATTTTTTTTCTGAATAATGGTTAAACGTAGCGCTCACCTATCACTAAAGCTACCATATCTCAGTTAATATTAGTCTAATTTAAAACAATTTGGTGTCATTCGATTTGTAATTACATTACCTAAATAAAGTTATTCTTGTAAATCTTCTGTTAAATGAACGGTTCACAAGTTAGTTGAGAAACAAAATTTTAAATAGCCGCCATTTTGTTTTATGAATTTTAGAAATTGTCATAATTTTTTGTAGCTTTGTCTATTTGCCATAAATGTTTTTGCAAAGTTTCAATTCCGTACGTTTAACCATTATTCAGAAAAAAAATTATAAGTGAAAAAAACAAAATGGAGGAAGTGTGAGTTACTGAGGACTTCCGACAAGTCGTGGCGCAGGCCTCAGGATCAGGACCTTGGCAATCCTGAGATGTCAGATTGTCCTTGAACACCAGATGGATGGTCAGCTGGCTCATTAAAAGAAAAGAACCCACAGGATGAACCCTGTGGAAAAACTCCCTTCTTCAATCCTAGCATAAAGGTTAGGGACATTTCCTCCTCTCCACTCTTGTAATCCAGTGCTGAGGATTCATAAATAGTTCATAACTTATTTAACATAACAGTTATTTTAATACTTTTTACAACCCTAATCACCACCCTCTCAAAATCAATATTCTAGATGCTACATTCTTAATTATACTTAATTAAAAAAATATTTTCATGTTCATCATAATGTTTTTATTATACAGGGTGTTTCAGAATTCCCTACCAATACTCTAGGGCATTGTTCCTGGGTAAGAAACATATCTAAATATCATATTTAAATTGTCCGGAAGTCCTTAGTTACTGACACGGCCTCCAATTTGTTTTTTTTTCACTCGTAATAATTTTTTTTCTGATTATATGGTTATAAACGTACGGAATTGAAACTTTGCAAAAACATTTATGGCAAATAGACAAAGCTACAAAAAATTATGACAATTTCTAAAATCCATAAAACAAAATGGCGGCCATTTAAAATTTTGTTTCTTAAATAACTCGTGAACTGTTCATTTAACAGAAAATTTACAAGAATAACTTTATTTAGGTAATGTAATTACAAATCGAATGACACCAAATTGTTTTAAATTAGACAAATATTAACTGAGATATGGTAGCTTTAGTGATAGGTGACTGCTAGAGCTTAGTTGTAGTGCATGTCAAGGCATGCGACTAAAGTCTGCCACAACAATGCAACAGTCTCCAACTGCTTAGGCCGGCCGCACACTGATGCAATATTTCACCTGAGGCAAGTGCGAGGTAAAATGTTTCGCTGGGTACTAGCGGCCCCGAGTGTTTCAATGCGAGGTGCCTCTGTAACGTTTTTGCTTAGATTGTGTGGGCTTTCAATGAAATACACAGGGTGCTAGTGCCCAGCGAAACATTGTGCCTCGCAACACTTGCTTCACGTGAAATGCTGCATCAGTGTGCGGCCGGCCTTACTTTCATTAAAATTCACACAAAACTCCCAAACGTTTTATACCAGATGTGGTAAAAGTCAAAATACTTTTTTACAAACCAATCATCTGATTAAAATCAGATTATTATCAATAATAAATTCTTACCCAGGAACAATGCCCTAGAGTATTGGTAGGGAATTCTGAAACACCCTGTATATTGCCAGTAATAAATCCTATTAACTGTAACTATTCAAAGGATAGTTGTTTTAAAATTCTGTTGGTAAACATGAAAGCTTGCCAGTAACACTGTCCATTTTACTGAAGGGCCTCCCGTAAAGATTCACAGAATTTATTGATCTAAAATAATTTTTGTGTTTAACAGTCCTATCTGATTGATTTACAAAGCGATATACAAAACAAAGTCATTAGAGAAATTTTATTAACTCACTATGAAAAATGTGGTCCAAACGTCTACACTTCTTAGCTCCTGTAAGGTACATAATATTTATTATTTTTATTTTCAAATCCGAAAAAATATTACATCGTTAATCTCCTATCTGACATATAGTTTTTGGGCAATATAATAAGTGAAATCTAAATCATATCTCGAAAATGAGGGTACGAGATTAGACACTATGTTTGTAGGCCTGCTCTTCAGGTTTCGACGCATGAAATTATACCGATGACTTTAGTTCTGCCTAAAAGGGGCTGCCTTCTATCAATTCACGTACGCACATGTACGCACTACCAAGGTATCTAAAAATATAAAGAGAGATCAGGGTTTTATAAACGCTTACTCATAAAATTCTCTGTTGACGTCACTGGTGCAGAAATGTTTATGTTTACATTCCAGCTGCCAGATATGTCAAACCGTTTCATTTTATTAAACAATGACAAAGTAGGCATTTTACGACTGCTAAACACGTTAATTGTAGAATAGATTTTAACTATATTTTAGGAGGTACCAAAACTTTGGAATAAAAATCCTTTAGCTATTTATGTAAATGAACAATTAATGTCACTGGTCAAAAATTACCATATGTTTGGCGGAAAGTTTGCTCGTGACCCAAAGCCTACATCTCTGTGAGTTTCTATTTACCTTGCGCACTACGAACCTACAACGACAGTCAGTCCTGGCTCTAGCTCGGACTCATCCCAAACTATTTACCCTCACCATATACAAAATGAAATAAAACAAATCGTAATAAATGATCGTTAAAGTAAAATTTCCTGAAGACAATTTACACTTTTGGTTCTGCGAACTGTTTGTGTACTGGAACGGATATTTTGGTTGTTTTATATTGTGCAAGTATGTATTTTAAGACATTTTCTCCCGTAGTTTAGGTGGGTTGTGCACAATTTAGACATTAAAGATTTGAACTTGAAAACAAAGAAATAAATGGAAGTAGTTAGAAGTTCGAGACAAGAGGAACCACCGGTAGGCGCAGTGAGTGTTCCCAATGCCTCATTTATCCTCCCCCAGCCCCTGGAGTCGCTGAGGGTTGGTCCTGACATAACTCACCCCTAGCGACCGTGACGCTGGAGTTACAGGCAGGCCGTTGTTGGAGCCATTCGTCAAACTACCCACCGAGACCGACTTGTGCCTGTAACTTCTCCTGCAATCTTCATTAGGACATTACAACTCAACTGTGGAAAATATTATAAAGCATACATTTACAGTAAAAAACAAGGTTTTGAGTGAATTTGATAAAAATTGTCATTCTATTAAAATACCTTAGATTAGCTTAATTCTTTAGCTGTGTTATTATCTTAAAACATTTATACAATTTAGTGTTTAACAAAAAATAAATTATATAATATTATAATTAACATTTTTAAAACGAAGTAGCTAATGTATATAAAAATCCATATATGGTAACTACAAGTTCATGAATTACGAAGTAAAATAAGTTTTTAATAATGACTAAACGTAGCAGTCGGTTATATTTTGTATTTCTTGTAAGTATTTTTTACGCCATTGGAAATTCCAACTAAAATTTTAATTAGGCCCTAGCATATAATCCTGGTGAAAGCTCTTTTTTATTTTGTGTGGGAGACATTCCTTAAACTGTAAAAATATAATGAATTTAAAAAAGAAAGAGTTTTATAGCTAAATGTCAAAGTAATAATTTAGCACAGGTGTGTACGAATTAAAGAATTTTGAAAAGGTTATAAAGAAATGCCCGTGCCTTAAGGTCCCCGCATAACCTTAACTAAAATAGGCCTACATACATGAAACAAATTAACCAAAACTATTGAGAAAACGTTCAGCAGAATTAATTAAGTTGAAATTATGGTTGACTCAAAGTGGTTGTCTACACTCTTTTTTAGGTTAGGTTCATTTCATCGGTTTGCAAATAGTTAATAAAATTGTATGGAATGTTGTAGTTTAATATATAAAAGTGCACTGAGTTAAAAGATATACATAATTCTATTGTCTTCAAATTGTACTTGATATAAAATAGGCTAGTAGTAACTTATAGATTTGAAAGAAATTTCTCTGTATTTGTCTTGAATTTAGAAGGCCAATTCTGCAGAATTTGAATAAAATATAAAATGGAGTTGATAGCAGCTGAATGTTGAAATTTGAAATTTTTACTACATCGACACTTGTAAAATATTTTTCCTTTTTTCTTTAACTTTTGAACTTTTATTCTGGTTCGTTGTCAACTGGTTGATTCAAACTCAACTCACTTGATTTGAAAATGATATTAAATAGTTTTAATTCGAAATTGTACTCAACGTACCTGGGCTTAAGGTGTCGAACACGATTAAACACATAGTTGTTAAGACATTATAAGAACATGAAGGCACAGAATAAAAATGGAGAAGCGATCTCTGGTCTGGTTGAGTGTGGAAAGTAGAAACGAAAACGATGTGACATCCTTCTCCGCTCTCCCCTCACTCATGTCGTCCCTGACACAAAAAAATAATTACTCTACACTATTATAAACTGGCCAACCTGACACGGCTCAATATGTTTTAATATTCCAAGTCCACAGGAATACACTTTATTCTTATACATAGTTTGGCTTAAAAATCTGGATAGACCACCGATTCAGAGTGATAATAATAATTACATATATGATTAATATTTTTTAGTGAATCTTAACCAAATTAATTTGTATTGTACATTGCAGCAACGTAGTAACACTGGTACCACAGTAAAATATTTATCTAGATATTCATTTTCATGCTTCAAAACAGGTTTATGCCTGATAGACATTACAATGATGTGGTAATTTAATCATATAACTGCAAATGTATTTTCCTTTAAAAATACTTGCACAGTTAAAAAATGATTTACATTATGTCAGCTAGGGTGCACCTACAATCACATATACAGCAAATTAAAATGAGATTTTCTATTGAATCCTTATAAATTTATCAATTAGGAGTAAAATAAAATTCTTATCAAATTTATCATGTGAAATTTGTAACTTATGTTAATCAAAAATGGTTAAGGTCAAAGTTCAAAAGCTTCCATTTTAAAACCACCGCAATTTTATTTTGCATCAACCTGTTAAGATATAGTTTGTGACATCGTTTTAGTTACAAAATTATCTTGTTGTACATATTAAAAAATGCTTACTTTTAAGATTTTCTGATCACCGATCATGTAAACAAAACACCATCTAACTATTACCAGTAATGAAAGCCACCTTCAGTTGTGACATATTTCTTCGTTTTAAAGATATCAAGTCGTTCTAAGTCTTATGTGTCACACTGTATAGTTACATTAACATACGAAAAATAAAATAAAACTATATGTATGCTATTTGAAATTAATAATATAGGAATCACATTAGTCCATTCCCATGACTTATAATTATTTGTATTATGTGCCAAAGGTGGTACTAACTGTTTATATTCATCCAAGGCTGATTGTTTGCTTCATTATTAAGTGTGACAGGATGGTGGAAGTTCCAAGATAAGAGAATTTCCATAACAAAGCGCTCCTGTTAGCGGGTCCCCTGAACTACTCTGGGAACAACCGCACCCCTAGTGGTGAACAACGCAAACATCTATATCAAATCTGAGTGGAGGTTTAGCGAGTAAAACCATAAACTAGAGTTATCGTATTTATAAGCATCTGTACAAGTTTATGCTAGTAAAATTTATAGAGAATATCAAACATAAAAAAAATTTTGTTATTAAAAAAATCCATGAAATAAACTGTTTAGATACCTTGCCATCATATACTTACTATGTTAGCGTTGAGTTGTCTGCTATACAGCATCCATGGATTTTTAAAGGTTTTATCTTTCTTTTAATTTTTTTCTGTTAGGCGTAAACCTAATTTAAATTACTTTGACGCATGTATGTCTATGGTGAGGGGGTAAGAAATTTTAAAGGCACATAAACTATTTTTCTTATTTTTTGTGGTACTTAGTCATATTTTTAATATTTAGTGAGAATATTTTTTTATGTGAGTATAACGGTATGTCGACCAAAAAATCCTAATCTAAGCTATTTTTCCAAAGGAAAGCGTTTTGAAACAACCAAATTACATTTTTAAATTCCTAAGGATACGTTTACCTAAATTATTAACGCAGTAATAGAGTATATTTATAGTTGGTGAGCCAATGAGTAAATCATATGTTTCAACTGAACATAATTTTGTATGCTATTGTGATCTATTATGTTTAAAGTGGGATAGTGAATAATTTCCTAGTATATTATTGCAATTATGTTTAGTTTTAGAGAAAGATATAACCTTATTACGATATACCTCATGAGCTGATATTGAAGGGTCTGTAGCCTTATTTTATTAATAAAAATGTAAATATTCATTGAATCAGACATATTTAATACTACAATATCCACTTCCCTTGTGGTAAATGTGTGCACGACCTTGAAAATGTAAACTTTAAGGTTTTTTAAATTTAATTTGAAAAAAGCCAAAATAGGAAATATATTTAACTCCATTTTTATCCATATGTATAATATTAGATCTTATAGAACCCAAAACGCTCTATTTCCTAAGGAAGTCTTATACGTTTTCTCCGAGAAAACAAGAGTATATTTTAGATGTGCCAGAGATATATTTTTTTTAAATTGTTGAAACTGTCACTTGACTTTTAAAAGCAAAATAGAATGCTCTAACATATGGTTTTACGTGAAACCAAACGTATATTTTACAGTTAATGTGATCTGTACAAGTTATAAAAGTAGATTAGAACATAAAGTTGCTATCACGGAGTTTTTGATCTAGTGAAATCGTTTTTAGTCTTACCAAACTATTAAACTATTTCCCTTATTTATAGATTTTGAAGCTATTTATATTACGGTATATTAAATTTATTCTTATGAAATAAGTCCTAAATTTATAGAATATATTTCAAATACAATTTTTTTCTTTACTCGTTCATGTTACACAAAACTAATTCGTAACAACATCCTTCACTTGGGTTGTAGAAACTAACGAAAACTAACGAAAACATTCTTCTAAGGGGATAAGACACACGATTACAACAATAATAATTTTATCAATAATATTATAACGTAGGCTTGTCATAAGACTGTGTCTTTACTACCTATTGGCCTGATGTAGATAATCGATTTGTTTTTAGTTTCATCAACTTTCAAACGACTTATTGAATGTTTCTTCCCAGAAAAGGGAATTTTCGTTTAACACGAGCCGGCTATTAGAGGAGAACCGACAGTAATGCTGTGGAAGAGGAAGGCTGCAAATCAGTCTCGCCCGGTGATTTGATGAATGGCCTCCACATCAACCTCCAGCTCTTGCAACTCCTGCACCTCCCTGGCCTCACGAGGTAAAGTGTGCTGTAACAAAAACACTAACTATACCTCAACTCAGTAGTAATCTATTCATATAGTTACAGCTGGATTAACTGGCTTATTGTTAATCTAGTCTCACAAGATAAAGCGTGTGTTCTAACAAAATAAGTACAATTTGTTTATCTATTTATTCATATGAACAGCATGTGCAAGTTACAGTAGTAAAGAAAAGAACTTAGTACACAATGAACACTTTAAATTAATATAATTTCGTAGCATAACAGCCATTTTGATTATTACATAGTATTCATAATTATATTTCAAGTTACATAAAGAGAAAGAAATAAGAAAAAGAAGAAGAAAAAGAAATTTGCAAGCATAACTTGCACGAATAGCAAATGTATAAATTTCCAAAACTGAGTGAAATCAAAATATTATTTGTCTTTTTTCAGTATCACAATGAAGACTCGTTCATTTACAACAACAGACCAAGCTTAGAGAAAAATAAATGAACAACACAGTAAAATAGTCTTCAGATAACAACTGCAACAGTAACATTTAAAAATAACATACGAAAAATATATATTTTAATTAAATTACAAGAAGAATCCTAGATGCTGCCTTAGTGATTAACAAATAGTATAGGCAGTAAATGACTTATCATTGATGACAATTAAACAGTTAATCAAAAACAAATAAATAATTACAAACAAAATAAATGTAAGACAAACAACATCAGCCGTTATACAACAAACCAAACTAGCAATTCTTAATAAATAAACGCAGGCTTAACTTAACTGTTTCCTAGTATCTTCTTAACTCAGAAGTAATATATTCATATTGTTAGTTAATGGGTATTTAGTCTTGTCTCAAAAGGTAAAGTGTAAACTGTAACAAATCTCTATGTATATTCTAAATTCATAAGTAATCGATTTATATTTTTGCAGTTGGCAAGTGTTTCATCTTCTCTCACAATGAAAAGTGTGGGTTGTGACATAAACTGCAAATTCTCAGCTCAGAAATAGATTTGTACTGTTATAGTTGGAGAGTGTTTAAATTAGCTCGCAAGCTAATTTATAGGTTGAAACAAAAACAGTATATTCTAAACGCATGAGTAATAGATTTATATTGTTTTAGTTGGATGGTGTTCAGTCTCACCTCACGAGTTGTTGCACTGTAACATTTAGTTCATACCTGCGTATAGCGAATGTAATCAATAATATAATAATAATATTGACAATTAAAAATCTGTCGATAAACATGAGAATTTTGCCTATTCATAAGATTAAAAGGAAAGAAGTAACTGTGAGGAACACTGAAAGTAGCCATTTATACCATCAAAAATTTTATTTTTAACATTTATACCAACTTTCATCAACATCTGTCAATAAATATAGGAGTTTGCCTAATCTCCATATGATTAACATGGGAAAAGAGTATGCAGGTTTGCTGCCATGATAAACACATAAACTATAATTTTTTAGCACAAATGTATGGATCTCAACCACATGAAGCTAAATACAAAGTTTCATCCAAAAATATTAGATAATAAGTGAAAAATTAATTTTTCCTAATCCTCCATAAGATTAACATTGGAGCCTCAAAATACAACGTACTGTGTTTAGATTTTTTTATATCTCGGTAACCGTTGAAGATAGAGAAAAACTTTAAGAAACTTAATTGTGTAGTTTTTAAGCTGATTCCAATGGTGAAATATAAAATTAGAAATTTTTAGAAATTACATGTGAAAAACGCAAAAAAACCCCATTTTTACAAAACAAACTACCCGTTCCATTGACCGATATGTATGGTTTACGAACTCGAGCATTTGTAAATACATTTTACAAATTTGGTCTTACATTTTTAGAGTGTTATATTCACAGACACACACAACAAAAAAAAAAAAAAAACAACATTTATATTATATATATATATATATATATAAGAAAAAATAACGACTATTGTTTTTGGTCTCAACTAAAAGATAAAATATCATTTAGATATATTGTTTTAGTTGGATGGTGTTCAGTCTCACCTCACGAGGTTAAGTGCACTGTAACAAAAACAGTATAATCTCAATTCATAAGTAATAGATTCATATTTTACAATTGGTGGGTGTTTAATAATAATAATAATAATAATAATAAATACCTTTATTGCAGCAAAAATACAATAGTTAATGTCATACATTTCATGATTCAGAAATCTCATCCTGTTTGGCCGATGTAATATTTTGGACAACCTGTACACATAATTTCGTATATTCCTGATCGAGTGTTCAAATTAGTACATTTGTTAGTAAAATTGTTAGTCAAATTAGTGAAATTTGTACTTTGGATTGTTTTTCGTTTTGCTTTTTTGAGAATGGAGCTATGAAGAATGCAAAGAAATATTTTTAGTAGTCTTCTTAGTTATGTAATGGTTCTTGTTTTGTTTTATGGACGTTTTTGTCCACTATATTTGATTCATATCCATTTATGTTAGCCACTTATTTTATTAATAGGTTTTCTTAAAACATAATATGTTAAGAATTTTGTTTTAATATTAAACACCGAGTCAGTAAAAAAAAGATATTCAACGTATGTGTATCACATGTGTGTATTGCGCGTTTTGTATCGTTGTTATAAAAATTTTGGTACACGTTTTAACAGCTTTATTTAACAAATAAAAAATTTCAATATGATTTACGTCGTTTTTGTATTGATTTGTCATCAAAGCAATATAAATGTAACTAAAATATATCTATGTATTAGTTCTATAATAAATTTAGATAAGTTAATAATACATTTGAATAACTTTTAATACCAAAGTTTTCATAAGTACATGAATTTATTACGTTTTGATATATTTTAAACTACTACTAGCTTAATAATCACAACTAAGGGTCAGTAAAAGTTAAATTAAATAAAAACTAAAATGGAGCACTGTTTTTGTTTATTTTTTTAACTAAAGTAATAAAAATTCATATTCCTCCTTATTTGTTTTGTTAAATTTTTTCTTATTTGTAAGGTTCCCTCCTTTGGTTATATTTATCGTCGTTAAATAATATAAGACATTTTTTGAAAATTAATTATTTCTAGGATGGCATTTATTAAACAGTTTTAGAAATAAATAACACCTAAGTTTTTGCCAAAAGTTGTTAATTTCATTTATTGTTCAGGGAAATTTTAGCAGCAAATGTTGTGCATAAAAACAATAACATTTAAAACAAACATGAATGTTATGTTTCTGAATTTCCAAACCAGCTCTCAATCATAATGGAAATGAATTAAACTTGTAAATTGCAAGTAAACATTTTCATTTACTTTGTTGCTTCTAGCTACAAACGTTACAAGTCAGTAATTGGTTCCATTCTCTTCTTACATTTTCAAATTTCAGGCCTACATTTGTTTAAAAATACACTCTTTTTGTTTTTAGCTTTTAACACTAAATAAATATTGGTTAGTTATCTCTAAGCACTGTTAGAAGCTGTGATGTATTTTAACCTAATAATATTCTTAATTTTGTATAAAAAAATCTAATATACCTTACCTGATTTAGTTAAAATGAGGTTTTCACGAGTTTTATAATATACTGTATTTTCAGAAAAAGAATAGAAGTATATGAACTAAGTTTTAAATAGTTTCTTACTGTTGAACCTAACTCAGTTCATATTAAAATGTATTTATATTTAATTTAAATTAGAATTTACATAAATGTGTCTAATGTATATAAAGGACGTACTGTCACTACTTTGTAGTTTTCATATGACTGATGACATTCCTGGGCTTATCCATTTCTGAATAGATAATTTTAACTCATGTAATCCCATTGCATTTTTTTCTAAACATATATTATTTAATTTGGGCCAACTGAAGGAACCCTCTAGAATTAGTCTTTTGTAGATATATTTGATGAAGCAGGTTTAATAACAATGTGAATATTTAACCAAACTAGCGTCCTTAAACTTTTGGTTAAGCGGATTATTTTTGAAAAATTATTCTCACACAGTTATGTATAAGAGTATAAATGTTTGATTCTAAGAACATCCTTTGTTCGGCTCACACACTCCTATCATATATACTTCCCCTAAACCTCTCCTATGCAAATAAGTATGTACTATTTAATCAAAGTGTTTGTACTAAAGGCTACGTAGTGGTAGGTTTGTATAAACAAACTTCCCAGTACGGATAAATTAAAGTAAAGAAGTGAGTTCAACTGAAAAACCATCCCCATGCTAGTCTATCCCTTACGCCCTCACAAGATAGGAAGCTACGATCACAGAAGTGACGCCTGCGAGGAGAGGTGAGCAATGTAGTGGCGGGGGCAAAAGAGCGGACAAGGACGATTAATTAGAAGCCGTGGGAGGGGAGGCAGCAGGTGGTGGGGGTAGCTGTATGGGTGGGGGTGGACAGGAGGAGCCTGCGCCGGGTTGGCCGGGTTGCGTCGCGCGTTCAGACGGTGCCGGGATCGCCTAGTGCGAAGTGAAAGTGTTCACTAGAGTGCCGACAGATGCCGTGAGTGCGCTGGTCACATGGTCTCTGCGATAGGTAAACAGTTTGTTCATCCCTTCTACTCTTATTTTACTGAACTCAGTTGGTATTAAAACTATCAAGATGAACAAAAATAATTGTTTCGCAAGAAGTGGGAAATGAGAAGGTTTACATTTAGTTTCATATAATTTTAAAGCCATAATCTATAATGTAAGTGATTGAACTAATTTATACTTATTTTATGGACAATTTATTTTCTAAAAAAAACTAATACGTGGTTGCGTATGAAAACAAGTAAGATTAAATAGTTTCGGATGATCTGATTGCATGCTTATTAGTAAGTAAATTTAAACAAGTTATCTCAGGTATTTTTATTTCCACCGAAGTTAATACTTTGATCTCAGTCTTTATTGTTATATAACATTCTATCTCCCACTCTATGGCTTTCATATTTCTTTCATTTAGTGAAAATATGTATGATTAGTTACATTTTGTAAAATGTTCACTAAACTAATTACCGGTAATCAATGTTTAAAATTCAAGGTTTATTGGAAAGCTACACAAAAACTTAATACGTATTTTGTAAAAGGGTTGTGTAAAAATATGTTGTATGTACCTTAAAATCTTGGTTGTTCCAGACCTAACTGTGGTTTCAATCGAATCATTTTGTAAATGAGGACAAGTTATTGTTAGATTTAGTCCTATGAAATGGCACCAAATTATTATTTTTCCGATATAAGTGTAATCAAATTTGATGTAGAATGATCAACACATTACTAAACATTTTAGGCGGTGACATTACCTTCTTTGTATCTTAAGGAAATAAGAAATACACATTAATTTAATTAATTAATGCCAATTAATTTAGAAACGTAAACAAGGTGCATGTAGGTTCATTAGCTATGAATAATATTACATTATTAAATCTCACAACTATTAGAGGATGGAGAGAAATGTATTTAGCAAAGATTTTTAACTACCAATTAAACCTACCCTAGTATATTAGATTGGATTAGAATATTGAAATGGGGACCGTACCACAAGGTGGGTATTTTAAGCCAAGTATGAACGAGAAAAGAGTGTAGTATGATTGTGGCACGGTCTTGTAGTCTTGTTACTGACTAAGGCTGACACGTTCCTTAGACAGGATTGTTAATTAATAGCCCAACAGTCAATGGCATATCTAAGGGACTTACAGTTTAACGTGGAATCCAAGCCATTGCCTCTGAATTAGGAACTGATCTAATTATGGATATGGTCTTTGTGGATTAACGTAGTATTCAATATTGCAGATTTTAATCTACAAAAGATAACACTACGCCCACCGACCATCGCTCAAAACTATCCACAATTCGTGGATAGTAGTAATTTTGATGACTCTACTGTCTCAGGCTGATAATCAAATACATGAAAAAGTAAATAAAAATTAATCATATAAAATTACAGCTGGTAAATTATGGGTTTATCTTATTTTATTAAACTTATTATATTTCACATTCGATAAAATCATGGTTGAAACATTTAACCTGAGTGAAGTGTCAACGAACTGTTGTCATTGGTTTTAAGAGTTTTTCTGTAATCATATTTGCCTCTATAGACCTATGATTGGATTTGTATACCTCTTAATTGTATTTTTGAAGTCTTCTCAATCTTGTTTCCAGACATGATATAATTTTTTATGATACAATTTCTCAAATATATTGAATACAAATTTCAAAATTAGATATTTTTTAAAGGTGACGTTTGAAAAACGAATCAAACTATCGAGAATCAAAGGTAGAATTTATTGCTTTCGGGCTGAATTTTTTATCCAATTTTTATAAGTTTCCACTTTAAATTTTGAACTTCTGAGGAAATTATTATAATATGAGAAAATAGGTAGTCACAGTTTCCTCTTCAATAGTTTCCTTTGATACGAAAATCATTCAGACATACCAATATTTAGTCATCTTTCATTCGTTTACTTCTCTTTCCTGCTTTCAAAGTTCAATTCGTCTCTCATCGGGTCTCATGTTTTTTTTTTATAAAATCAACACTAGAAATGCAATATATTAAGTCCCTGGTGGTGTTATTATATTTATTCTCTGAATAAATATACATTACATAATATTATTGAGATTCTTGGTACTTTTATATTTTCTACCTCTAAAAAATGATGTCAGACCATACAATTATGTTTTTGATATAAATTGTAGCATACATTTAATTTATAGTAAAATAAGTTATTGAAGTAAATATAATGTAACACAAATATTTAACTATTAATTAAATCTTTCCTCCTGTATTGTTTTTTATATATAATCCAGCTTACTAATCCTACCTCAAAATTTTGATGAATCACTGCTGCCATACAATAGATGCTGTATTGACGGGTTTATTTATAACTGAACGTGTCTTCTCGGTAGATTAGATTTCATTTTGATCTGATTATGGAGCAATTTACTCAAAAACGTAAATAGTTTAGCTCATTCAACTCCCGTAGTGGACCGAAATTTATTTCATTTACCAAAATAATTAATAATTCTAAAACCAGAAGCCATGAAGTTAAAGGAAATTTCGTGTAGTTTTTAGCTAAAATCATTCTCCTCAATTCAAATATAAAGAAGCTTAAATGTTGACTCACCCCACGCTTCCATTGTTGCTCTAACTTACAAAATGCTATGTTTCAATTTAGAATAAGATTTCACTTAGTTCTGGTTACAAAATTGTTGAGCCGTCAACAAACAAGAATTTGCATAGTATTCTTTGAAGCATATTTGTTTCTTTGGTGCAATACACCTATATTACTATACTGTAATAAAATATAGCATTGAAAGTATAATATTTTAAAATACGTATTTTAACACAAATAAGCATATTCGTTCTAAATGATCCGATATGATCTGTTTTGATATGTTTATAAAATTAATGGTAATAAAAACAATTTGTTACATGCCAAGTATTGAATTTGACTTATGAATGGGCTGTAGCCTCTTAACTGCTTGCTATTTGACTCAGTTTAATACTTCAATATGAACGTAATATTATGATGCTATTTATATTTTGACTTTTCCTTGGTTAGTGAACATTACAAAGACTTTTATCTGTAAACTACTCGTAAAACCTGCTGCCTTGGTAAACTATTTCACGGATACTTTTCATAGAACTATATAAATAATAAATGAAAAACTTTACAGGGTTACTTTTCTTTTCTGTGGTAGAATATACATAAACGACTTGGTTGGTTTTGGTAATATATAACATTAAAACATATGATGAATAAAAATACGTTGTCAAGTTGATTTTTCGGCGTCAACCGCGTCGTCATGTTGTTAGTATTGCCAAAATTTCCGCCCTTGTTGTGAAGTGACATCCTCAGTGGCTAGGCTGAGACTGAAGGGTTGTTTGTCCAGGCGCAGGTAAGCGGAAGGGTCAACTGAAGAATAAAAATACGTATTTAAACATGAATGAGCATATTGATTAAAAATTAACCTTACGTATTTATTAGTATGTATTTTAAGTAGATATTTGTGGCTTTTTAACACCTCTTGAAAACTGAAATCATTTTCATTATAGACTGATATGATAATTAAATAAATCCAAGAATGAGAGTTAAATCGTATTTCATTATCATTATTAATTTTTCATGTTTTCATCGTTTAATCTCTTTTAATAAAGGGAATTTACAATTCAACTATTTTTCCAGGCACTATACTATTTTTAAAATTCCTAGTATCCCGGGTCACACAAATGATTATCTGTATTCCTCTAATCTCACTCATAGCTTTTCATCGTTCAGTCGACCCGTGAGAGAGTTATTGAGGTTTAATTTGCAACACACGCTTTTATAAATATAATTTTATCCATGCGATTACGCGCAATATTTTATCACGGGTTTGGAATTTCGCGTCGAAATTCGGCTTTGTGCGGAGTCAGCCGCGCACAGAGAAATCTTCAAAAGCAGATTCGGTAAACAGCCGATGATTAAACACGTATGTTGTTGCACGTTTTCAGCGAACCCTATCAACTTTGTGTTTATTTTTTGTATCGAAAAGGCTTAATTGAGGAAAGGGGAACTCACAAAAGAGTGATTCTTCACAGGAAAAGTCTTTTAGTTCGAGTATAAATTTGGTGTAACTTCACATTTGAGATGAAGGCTTTGAGACACTTTTAGGATATTAAAATATATGAATTGAGTATTTAATTTTAATTGGCTTATCTCAAGTAAAGGGTATATTTTTGATATGATATATAATCTACGTACACAATAGGAGGCACTACTCTTAAATTGTTTGTACTGTTTGAGTTTCAATGGAATTTGGACCGTAAAATATAACTTATTAAATAATTTTTCATGTTATGAAATAATATAATACTACTATCATTTAAAATACTTAAGTAAGTAAGTAAAATACTATAGTATACTTAGGTCAGTTGATAGGGTAATGATGTAAAGCAAATATAATTCTAATTCTCAGTATTACATTCGAAAGGCTCTTAAGTATTGTCTTTCATTAATTTTGTAATCCATAAAACTAGATGTGTATCGTTTTCAAAATGTATTCATTAGAGACAAAATTTGTGATATTTAGAAAGCAGCGCTTGCCGTTAAAACCACGAAGATTCTAAAGATTCCTGAAAATAAAAAGTTAGTCTGCGGCTTGTCGCTCAATACGGATGATTTATCTGAGCGACTTGCATGTCGATAACGGTTCAGGATGTGGCCGGCAAAGTTTAATGAAAAGATTTACGGTCCTTTCACTCGCAAAGCGAAACAATCCTTTCATTTTCAAACACAACTCCGAAACAGTGCAATTAAATACGAAATGGGTCTCCACAGCGATAAAAGAGGTTCACCCCAATCCGTTCGCATAGACCTTACAAAAGGTACCGCGGCGTGTTGTTTGGATGAGGATGGAAAATTAAAACCAGCGAGCGAAACGAGTCTTTGTTCGCTGTTACGTAGCCCGTTACCCGTTACCCTCCCTAACTACTGTTCATCTATAGAAAACCCAGCTCAGAGAAAACGTACCGGACAGTTTACGAATCTATTTGTTTATACATTCGATACATTGACGTTTGTGAAGTACAATAAATTCGAAGAACTAAATTGTTGTACATATTTAGACGTAACATTTTAATCTATTTTTTCCATGTATATCGGAAGAGATGATTGAGATCCCTTACAGCCCTCTATTCATCTATACGATCACCCAAAAGAAGCAATAAAAATCATTGTTATTCTTTTTTATCTGAAACCGAAACATGCATACTTTGTTTTGTATTGTATTTTATAAGGTACAATAATTTAGAAAAACATTTTTATGAACCGAAAATGTATTATAGGCGGACAGTTTTCTTTTCAGGATGGGATAACATCCTTTAAATTAATGCTTAGATCCGGTCCAGGATACAAAACTCTCTCCCGAATGTTTGGATCACAACAAAAAGAAGATCCTCTTACGTCAAATTTCTTAACATTAGTGGCAACAATTTGGAAAGAACCTGAATTACTTCCAAACTAAACGAGGTGCTTTAGCTTAAACCTTGAAAAATATCCGAAATCATATAAGCAAATGATGTCATATCGCAGGAGAGGTTAATATGGCAGAATTAAGCGTCAGCTAAGTTATGACAGAACTTCAAGGGCGGCCATCACAGTTTGCACTCGTATTACACACAAGATTTTTCCTACAATAAAAAAGTAATTTAGGTTATGTTTGATTTTACCGTTTGTATAAATGTAAACATAACTTTTAAGTTTCCGGTAACCTCAGTTTCATTGCGCAAAACCGAAGGTTAGTGTTGTAAGAACGACTACCGTCTAGCTGACTGAGCTGATATCACCTGTTATTGGTTAGTTTCATATAGATTTGTAGCGTTCCGCGCATGTGATTGGACGGTTACTTATCCGCACTAGGGTTGATATGAGATCATAACCACCCTAGTGCGGATATGTACTGCTTATACGTTCTGCAAACAGTGCAAAATGTGCCTGTTATCCCGCGGTTGTAAGAAAACTATATTTTTTATAATGTTTACGAATTTTCAATTAGTTTCGTAAATATAAATATAAATTGTAGGCAAATTTCTTTAAATGATGATATGTTTTGATGTTTATATGTTTTGTACCCCAATAAAAGCAGAAATGGGGTTTATTTCTGTTTATGTCTGTCTATCTAACTTCAACGGTTCACCCTATATACGAGATCACCCACAACGACGATTTTCATTATTCCATCCGAAATATTTGGATATTTTTTCTAAACACTTTAAACCGATCTACTTCCTATTATGAAATAATAGGAAAATAAATGAAATAGTGAACTACAAATAGCCCCATGTCTATTGAGTTTTACCAAACGTGTGATCTTTTATAGTTATTTGACAGAAATAAATGACTAGGTGTCAAATCAAAATCAATATAATTATTGTTACGTTTATATTAATTATTGATTACATATAACATTTTCATCTTAAGAAATTTTACTGGTGAAATCTATTTTATTTTTAAACAAATTTATCTTATATATTTAATACTAAATAAAGAAGCTGAGGATCTATTTTTCTTTTTATATTTACTTACGGCTTGAAGTTGATTTTTTCATAGTAATAAGTATTTTGATTCTCAAGAATAAGCCATACAACCCGAACGATGGTTGGGTACACTGCTAGTTTACAAAACATATAATTTACAATATCCTCCTTTTCCTCCGTTAGAACCGTTTAAAATTTCAAAAACCCCTGACCTCTAATACGAGGTTTAATCTAAAATAAAATGTATTAATATATTTAAAAGAAGTATGAAAGATATTTGTGTGCATTAATCCACAAGGTTTCTTCTAGAGTACCACTGGAAAACTTAAAAGGCTTTAACAAGGGTCGTTCATTCTTTTAAAAACAACAATAAAAGTCATGAAGAGCTTTACAACCCTACGGGTACAAATTGACAAGGCGAAGTAAATTAGAAACGAGTTGACAGGAAGGTAAGTGTGCTACACGCACATGTCATGAAGTTGAATTAACGGTTAGTAACATCACCTCTGCGACGACAAGAAGCTAAATGCGCCACTTCTTTGAAAACTTGGTTATTACATTAAATCTTTTTTAATATTTGGTACATTTTTTCAGGTGATTTTATTACCACACACGTCAGTGAAGTGAAATCAATATTTAGTAACTCAGCTTCAAGCACCACAACAGGCATTGATATTGTGAATCGAGCAGAGTTCATCAAATTAATAGTATTTTAACAATGAAATGAAGAAGTTTTTAACCTTATACTGAGGGCTTCTGTTAGTACCATGACGGCGTGAGTCACACAGGCTATCCAGTTGACCACTAATGATCTGACAGGAGTCACCCGCAACTGGTTTCCACCTAGGAACCTTTGACTTTGTGAGCCTGTGTGTTACCCTCGAGCAACCGTGCTGGTAAAATATTAAAATTTATTGCAGTTTTATAAATGAACTAGCTGACCCGGCGAACTTCGTAACGCCTCACAGTAAACACATGTTAACTTTAAGATTGGCCATGTTCTGAAGTCGAATAGCAATACGGCTTCATTGTGAAAGGTTATATATTCTGGGTCGCTGCATAGTGAATAACAATACTGAAACGATAAAACATATTAATATCATTCCCATAAAACAAATAAATCTGAGTGGATTAATTCACAATTTTCAAATCCAATCCAAACCCAAACGAACCCTAACTGTAATACAGCTTTTATAGGAAAGATATGCAACAGCTGATTATTATAATAAACGTAATAATATAAGCATTGTAATTATCATATAAACACGTGACTTTAATCAGACAGAAAATAAAAATATAAATACATAATCCCCCAAAACCGTTAACTATTAACGTGGTGAATAAAGCTGTTCATTTTTTACAGTACACATTTACTTCATAGTTTAACATTAATGAATGATTCAGATGGCATTGGATAGTAAAGCATACGGTATTGCTAATGGAAAGTAAACCAATCAGCTGTAACTAAGAAATCAAATGTTTTCATTGTAGACAATTTGTAAACAAACTTACTCTCCATAAGGTTAACATTAGAAATTTAAAACTCCATAAAATGGAAACTTATGGGGTTTTCGAAAATATTTTTTCACTAAAACCTTCCCGGACACATATAGAGCAACTTCCTAAAATTTCATGGCGATCGGATGAGTAGTTTGGCAACGCATAAAGGACATACATACATACATACAGACATACATTCAATTTTATATATAGAGATTGGAGGGTGAAGTTTTGAAAGTGGGACACAAAACAACGTAAGCAACGTAGCCTTGTTATTATAGTCTATTCGGTCTATATTAATTAATTATTTGCATATGGAACAACATATTCGCTTTAAATAGTAACAAGACCAGGGTTTCGAGCGTTACCGATCACAAACGTAAAATGTTATTTCAACAGCTGTAGCATTTAAAAACAAATACTCATGAGGTATGCAATGATAAATAGGCATTCCCATAAAATATCTTAACTTTTATTAAAACTTTATTATAAACATTGTCCATTTAAAGGATTTGCTCTTTACTATTAAACAAAAAGAGTATGCAGTTGCGCATGATAAACACATAAACTATGATTTTGCTAAATGGATAGATCTCAAACCAAATAAAGCTAAAAAATCAAGTTTTATCATATTGATTAATATGGGAAATATTAATTTCCTTACTCTCCATAAGTTAACATAGAAAATACAACGTACTGTGTTTAGATTTTTTAATATGAACTTATATAGAGAAAACTTTAAGAAAATGTGTATTTTTTACTATTCCAAGGAAATATAAATTAGAAATTTTTAAAAATTACATGTGAAATAAGCAAAATCATTTTACAAAAATACCAAACTATTCCCATTGAATTTGGTTTAGAAATTATGAAGGGGACACACAAAGTAAGCAACGGACCTTTTTACGAGAGTTATCGTCACATATTTATATTATTACATATAATAAATATATATATATTTATATTTAAAAATTTTAACGACCAGGTTTCGAGCCTGGGCACAAAAGAAAAATAACATGTTTATTCTCACATGAGACTTTAAATACTCATGAAATTCGTAAAAAGGGTTAAATATGAACAAAAGTAAATTCCGAATCTTTACAGTATCTTACACGGAAATATAATGAGTTGTATTTTGTGTTGTAGGTTGTTGTACGTGAGGCGCATGCGCCAGATGGACTTCGCGCTGACCTTGCTGGTCTGCACAGTCGCCTGCAATGCGCGCGCCTACTTTCAAGGTAACTATTTTAACCTTAATTGTCCATCACCATGGGTTTACGGTCCTATGCGGTACTGTACAAGCGTTAAGCCTAGCGCACACTACGGGGTACTGGTACAGCACCAATGGCATTTTTAAGTATGGGTGCGCACATGTCAGCATACTAGCTCATGCAGGCTGTAATGGATATAGAAGAGGAAGTGGTGATGGTTAGTTTAGAAAAAAATGAAGAACAAACTAGAAAAAGGGATGGGAGATTTTAAGTTCATACCATTATTAGAAAAATCTAAGTTCTGGTGAGTTTTACACTCGTTTCCTAATTTTGTAAACGATGATATGAAGTTTTTCCAATATTTCCAACAGGTCCCGTACCACCCGCTTGGTCGGTTCTCGAAATTAAGGATAGGTCACCGGTATGGCTGCTCAGAATTGCCTTGAAATTCGACTTCCGGGCTTTAAACAAACGGCGGAAGGTGCCAGGACGCTGTTGCCTACCGTATTGAGCTTACTCGCATTAGTTTCAATGCTATTTACTTTTAAAAATTTCCGTGGTGGCCACCTTTCCTTCCCATTCTGCCCTAGTCTATGCAAGGCTTTAGTCACTCAGACCAAAGACAATTTTATTCTAATACAGACTGTCAGCGACAGTTGCGCATTGGTTAGTTACGAGTCTGAACACCAGGCTGCACTAGCGTGATTGGGCAGAGAGACGTTGCCGTTGCCGACAGCCAGACCGAGACAGCGGTGGAGTGTAAGTGTATGAGTATACGAGCTAGGACGGTTACATCCGGCCTAGTCGAATTGGCAACCTCGCGGACTGTCTTACCCTGAAACCAATCGGTTTCAGCCAGGGTGCTCTGAAATAAAAAAAATCTCTAAAGTGCTCTAATCAGAGCACTTTTGGTACTACTGGTGTGGCCCGTGGCGAATACTGAACCTAAACGCTGCGAGTCTGTATTGAAATATAAATTGTCTTTGCTCAGACTATGCAGAGGGACCGCTCATGATCTGACAGAATTCACCCGCCTACGATTACCATTTAATAAGGTTTTATTTTCTAGGCTTTGTATAGGTATTGTCATGGACATGGTTTGAACAGTGAGTTTAACAGTACAAAGCTAATCAAATAATTATAGTAGAATTTGTTAGCCAGAAGAAACCTTTCAACTGGACAAGGAACAGTAAAAACCAGCCAAGTATTTTACATACATATCAGAGCTTAACCACTGATATTCCATATTTTAAGAGAATTTATGTGAAATGTGAAATCCAATAGAATTATAGTACGTAGGATATATTTTAGTGGAACATTTGAAGGATAGATATTATGAGACATAATTATAAACTGAAAATAGTGGTGTTAAAATGTTGTTGTGTTAAAAATGCCAGCACAAGAGAGGAATATCACAAAATGTATATTCGGGGATGTAAAAATTCTACGTTTCCGAGCTTATAAGCATTCCCAATGATTATTTTAAGTTTTAATAATGGGGAACAATAAAAATATGGGATAAAATACTTCACTCAGCCAATTGACTTTCTGAAGACTAGTTTCGCGATTTTTTCTCAATAAGCGCACTTGATACAGGTAAAACCCATAAAATGTAAATAAACTACTTGTAGCAAACTAAAGTGTAAGGGAATAATTTTGAGTTGCTATTTTTTAATAGTTTTGTTCTGAACAATACTTATCGAAAAATAAAATGTTCCTTCATTTGTAAATAGCCATTAAGATTACTAGCTGTAACGCAATATTTTCATAGAATTGTTCTGGAAACAGCTAAACATTATTAAAGTGCAAGTGCAGGATTTTTAAGGGCAAAATTTGTGTGTGACAGCCTGTTTAATCTACCTGTTTAGTATTCAATCCGACATAATCTGTGTGTGGGATGTACCAAGAAAATACATGAGTGGGCCGATATATTTGTTTAGTGTGTCAGTATTACATTTTGACTTAGTGCTGGATGTCTTGAGCAACGACAGAGAGTTACCGTACGTTGCACGGAGGAATACTCTCATTATAATCAGACTTTAGTTAGCAGCACCAATAAAACGGCCTGATTGCTTTAGGATTTGAATCAGTAAAACTTAGAGACCGGTTTATCATTAACTCACCGATTATTTGCTACCTATTTTATATTTGCTATTATTTGCCAAGTTTTAAAGATGTTTCATAGATATGAGTTCCCAACCATCAAGTGTACAACTAATTATTTGTGTAACTAATATTAACATATTGACAATACTGTTGTGTTTTATGTTAGTAACATTATATCCCAATAATTATACAATAATTAATATTGTATTTTATATTATCTCACAAGTTTTACAATGTTTTTTTATACACTATTGTATATTTCGTTAGTTTTTCAGCAGTTTTTCAAATAAACAATATTGAGTAACACAAGAATAGGAGAATTTTTATCCAGTTTTATTAAATTGACCAATCTTGGAACGACGATCTCCTTGTTATTATAACAGCTAGAGCCAATAGCATTCATTTTCATTTAAGATATGGAAATGAAAGCTTGACAGTAGAATTTATGTAACAGCTACCCCACGTTTTAGGGTACGAATTTACTTTACATATATATTGTCATTTAACTCATTTATTATTAAATATAGTGTAAATTGTCTAGCACAACCTTATACATGTTTTAAGGTAGTATAACTAACTTATTTATTTAAAATAATTTTAATTAAGCTGTTTTAGGGCTAATAATATGTTTTAACAAAACGTAGCTTATGAAATTAAGAGAAAACAATTACTAAAACAATTTAATCTAATAAAAAAATCTTTAAGTTACTTACTATACTACCTCTTCAATACGAAAGCCGCAAACATGGAACATTATTAATGATATATTAACCATGTATAATAAATTTTAAAGTTCGTTTAATTTATTACCACACTATCAGAAGGCAAAACATTTTAGGTTGATTTACTAAAAGAATGTTTCAATTTCGCAGCTCGAGGGTTGTTTAATTTTGCATGTCGTTACCGTTGAGCAAACCACTTAACGTTTACGGGCATAATCCGAAGGTGAATTGCTACGGACCTCGTAAAGTGTAGCTCGGCCGCCATCTTTACAACCCTTACACTCCTGCATCCCTGTATCCACTCAATACTCACAAGCGAATCGCCGGTTTTATTTTGAGATTGCAATCTTACAAACATTATAACATACTCTCCTTCCACCCTAGAGGGTACGCTCCGTCGGGATATGATATGCATGCGCTATTGATTTTGAAGATATTGCCTCTGTTATTAGAAAATTTCTGAACGTTACATATTTTATCTTAAATACTGTATCAGTTTGATAACACCGTAGAATAAAACTTAATCCTGTAATAATTTAACTGTATAACTTTTAATAAAATATAATCTTATTTATTCCTTACATTAGTGACAGTAAAACTAAGCTGGTTGATAGTGAAATCGTAAATTTTAAAATAGTTACTAGGTATACGCTGAAAATTATTAATAATATACAAAAACTTTGATATTTTTTTATTTATTAATGATCATTTTGGTTTGAATTTTTCCTAGATTTTTAGAAATTAATTTATAACTAAGTGTTAAGGATAATAAATTATCTTGCCCCAGTTATTATTTAAAGGATATTCTTAGTAAATAGGATTTTTATGCCTCATTTATGATTGTCTGTCTGTATTACAACCCCCAAAACTCCACCAATGGTTTAAAGTTTTTTTGTGCACATTGATAAGGGGATTGTTTTTTATTGTTAGTAGTAGATCATGTACAATGTTTTAGGTGTTTACCTAAAACCCCTTAAAAATTGCAATTTTTTGCAAAAAAATGCTAAAGCGTTCTTTATTTCCTGGTTTATGGAGATAAGGGTACTAAGTACCATAATATTAACGGCATGTTTGTAAAATACATTCAAAAGTTATGGATATTCATGTCAAAGATATATATTTTCTATTTTATGATACAAAAAATCGTTTGAACTATCTCCTATACAAAACCAATTATTATTTGTGTTTTGTTCGAGTTTTCATTTAAAAGGAGGATATATCTGATACTGTACTAGCTTATGTAGTAACTTATTCTGTTGATTAACATACATGCAAGTTAATGTTGAAATTGTGTTAATAATTAGGTATAATGTTAAACAATTCAATATTCAAATACTAATATTCTAGCAACGGCTGAAAATCTAAACAAGGATTTTAAAGTTTAATCCAAACGTAATCTCACTTATTTAAAGTATTTCACATTTTATCGGTTCCCGTTTAGAAAAATGCTTCACGTATTCAGTATCGAAATAAATAAAATACCTTTAACTTTGACATTCACTATAATCTTTTGATCCAAAACATTATAATTATATAATCTTATAAAATATGTTACATTTCAGAACTATGTACTATACTAACAAATATATAGAATATAGAATATAATAGAATAATATAAAATAATAATTTCTAACAAAGTGTTTTTGGTTCCTAAGAACTAGAACTAAAGAGTATCTTAAGGGTAAACTTACCAAATAACTATGAAATAATTCTTATTTTGGACAAAATTTTATTTATTTAATGGTGCCCTAATGATATAAACTAGTAAAATCAAGAAAATATGTCTTGGTCTAGTTTTTTTCCAGGATATACAAAAAAATATCATCAAACCCAATAGAATCTTAATTATAGACGAAATTATGTGAAAAGATATATAAATAAAGGAAAAAATAGTGAATTCGTCATCCAATGCATTGCAGTTCCAAGGATTGCTGTAGACATCTTTTTAATTCTTACTTTCTCCCCTTATACATAGTATGGAGAAAGTATTGTTTTCGTAAAAATTTTCAAATTTGAGTTGAGAGTGGATATATCAATTTTGAGGTCCCGTGAATCTAATAAAGTGGGTTTTGAAGTGATGTCTGTCCGTCCGTGTGTGTGTGTGTGTGTGTGTGTGTGTGTGTGTGTGTGTGTGTGTGTGTGTGTGTGTGTGTGTGTGTGTGTGTGTGTGTGTGTGTGTGTGTGTGTGTGTGTGTGTGTACAGAGCCACAGCCTACCCCTTTGGTCCGATTTAGATGAAATTTGGCATGTATATATATTCACCTTATCCCCAGGCGTTTTTTTAATTTTTTTATTTTTAAGGTTGGTTCACCCCTAAAAACCCTTAAAAACGTGAAAAATCCAAATTTATCAAAAACGGCTCAAACGATTTTGAATAACATTTTATAGTTTATAGTGCACAAAGTACTAAATAATTTGACACCACCCGCATGTCTGTAACAATGACGGTTCAAAAGTTATGGGCTTTTAAATGTAAAAAAAATCAAATTTTTAAATTTTCAGCAAAAAAGTAAAAAGTATAACATGACTGGCGCCATTGAAACCAGCTTAAAAACTAATCAAATTAGTATTTTAATTATTTGCCTACGACTAATGGTTCCAGAGAAAAGTTAAAGTTACTGTCCATGATAAACGCAGTACGTTGTCTGAAAGCGCCCAATGTTATTCTTATGTAGAATATTAAAAAATAAATTTCTTCCTCGTTTTCCAACCGTTTTCCATGGAACTTGGTATCAATATCCCTAGTTTTCTACGTTTTCCTTCAGAAAAATGTCTTTCGGACGATCTTGAAATAGGTCGTCCCTTAAATAGTTAAACATTGCAAAAATAGTTTGCTTAGCAAAAACAGACAACATTTTCCAACGTTAGATAAAAAAATGTGTCTAGGTAAATCTATTAATGTCGTCTACGTCTACTCTACTCATTACTGTGTACTGTGTTACGACTGTGTTACTGTCCACTACTTAACATTACTGTGTCTACGTCATTTATGTCTTTTCTACTGATGTCGTCTACGTAGATACGTCTACTGTGATGTAGTCTACGTCTACTGAAACTGTCGTCACGACTGTGTCATTGTCGTCTACGTCTACTGTGTCTACTGTCTTTCGACGTTCTACTGTTCTACTATTCTACTGTGTCTGTCTACTGTGTCTATGTCTACGTTTTACTTCTATGTTCTACGTCTACTGTGTCTACTGTCGTCTACGTCTACTGTGTCTACTGTCGTCTACGTCTACTGTGTCTACTGTCGTCTACGTCTACTGTGTCTACTGTCGTCTACGTCTACTGTGTCTACTGTCGTCTACGTCTACTGTGTCTACTGTCGTCTACGTCTACTGTGTCTACTGTCGTCTACGTCTACTGTGTCTACTGTCGTCTACGTCTACTGTGTCTACTGTCGTCTACGTCTACTGTGTCTACTGCGTGGATCTGATTTTAGTGTGGATTAACGTTCTTACTTTTGAATACTACGTTCACCCGCAAATACCATCGTCATAATTGGACCAGTTCGTAGTTCAGAGGCATAAGTGATTTAGATTCCACAAGAAACTGTAGCTTCCTTAAATGCCATTGGTTGACGGACTATTAATTAACAGTCATGTATAAGCAACATGTCAACCTTAGACAGTAACAAGACTACAAGATCGCGCCATAATCATCTTGACACTCCTTTCTCATTTATACTTGACAAAATACCTGGCAGGTTAGGTCTCAATTTCTGAGAGTTAATTGGTAAATATTTAGAAGTTATAATTGAATATTAAGTGGATTATTTTGATTTAATATGTTTATGTGTAATATATTTTATATGTTTTAAAACTTTTTTTACGATTAAAATTAAAATGCGTTTGATAGCCTAGATAAACTAACGGGAGTCTCCACAAATGTAGAGGTTGTAGTGTAACTATTTAAAAACTTGTTTCACTCTTCAGAGCTTTGTTGAAGCAAGAACGTTGAACATGTTAAGAAATAATATTAAGTAATATATCAATACAATTTTATAAATCATTTTAGAGCGTATTATAATGTGAAGTAATATTGGATAATAGACTTTCCAAAAAATTACATAGCATTACTGTTGTCTCTATTACTAAAAAGGAAAAGTTGAGCATCTTAATGCCAAATTTAGGTGTTTCTTGTCATGCAAATGTAACATGACAAACATGTACGGGTACTTAATTATTTAAAAAATTTTATTTTAAAATAATGGCTTAATTGTCAGAACCTTTTTTCTCCTTTCAGGAAAGCTATATTCTGAAATGTCCATAATAATTAAACACACGACTTGAAAGACTTTATAGCAGTAGCCACGCGATCAACTACAAACCTGGAAAATTATTCTTTTAACGTTATAACTTCACTTTTAAATATGGACCTTAAAATGACTAATTTAGGTCACTATGTAACATAATTTGTTCATTAGGATATATTTTAAGAGTACACATATTCCATTGAAAGGTATTTATTCAATTTATAAGTATTTCAAGTTAAGGTTCTCTGGGTGGGATTCCAGCCAGAATAAACGATGAAATTTATTTTATGATTGTAATTTGGTTCAAAAGATTTAGAATTAGTCAATGTTTTATTTGCCATTAAAACTGTTCACCTGAATGAGATAATTTTGTAATACTTCATATGAATGTTTTTTTGCGGCTAATAAATCTAAAGTTAGAAATATTTAAGTTTGTCTTAACACTGGATAAATGGTATGTGCTTCGAAATGCACGTCATTATTGGTTTATTTCCTTTGTTATCTAAAAAATCGATTAATACCTTATCACTCCTATCGAAAATTTTACTAATAAACAGTTTTTTTATTTAAGTTAATGAAGTATTCTATAAAATTGTCGTGTTTTAATATTTTGAAATACTTAAATATCCTCTTTGAGATTTTACAGTTCCCTTTTCTTTGTTTTATTTCTTTTGCTGTTACCATTGAGTTTTTTAATGTCCACACCACACAAATGGCTTATAGATTCGCATTTGATCTGTCCAGTTACAGTTTCAAATACAATCTTATGACTAGTCAGGTGGTTTTAATTAAGGAAATGGATTGTGGTTACCAAAGTTAATATGAATGCTAATAATTATAAGTGAACTAATTGGTTTCTGATTTCAAATGTTTATATTAACTTCCAAGTTTGAAATAGGTTATATCATGGATATGTCTGAAGGAAAGGTTTTCAGTTCATCTAATAGCTGTTCTTATAGCTAAACTATGACGTCACTAACCATATGACGTTAATAATCAAATGACGTCACTGTTTCAAATTTGGTGTCATAAATTGCAAACACCCCCCCTTCACCAGAATTATGCATGTCTATTTAAAAAAATCCTTTGCTTACATATATTAAACCGGCATAGAAACGAAATTATATTAACGAATAATGCCTTATAACATCCATTTTTAATTATCTAAATATTTAAACTTACTCCGATACTTTATGTATATTTCGTATTTGTTAACAGGTACTGTAGCTATACTGGACACAGCTGCCTTTGTTGGTGTTAATTAATGATCTGACAATGAGTCAGCTGGTGTTTGTCAGTAACTAAGCTACAGATGTCTCACAATCCATTACACTCAACCTCCTCACATATTCACTTTCAAACATCCCACATAGTGGGTCTATGTCTTGTGAATTAACTGGAATTGGCTTCATCAGTGTGAGGAAATTTAGAAACACATCTAACATACGAAACTGTGTGTAATGAGAAAAATATCTTATTTTTTGAAAACTTGAAGTTGAATTTGTAACGCGCATAATTTTGGTGTAGGTAATGCTTTACAATCACTGTCTCAACTCCAAAATCTTCCATTCTTCTGACTAACTATTTGGGACCTTAATATTAATAAATAAACAATATCAGTGGACGGACACATACTTTTTCCCTTAAGAAAATTTAAAAACTAAAATATGTAATAAAACTATCATATTATTAAAAATTCATTTAACTAGCAATTAGAAACTATTCTTTAAAAAATAATCATCCGATTTCTTAAAATAACAAGAGAAACAAAGATAAATTACTTGTTAGAATTTATGAGGGGGATGTATATACATACAGAATTTAATCTAAATCGGACCGATGGGGTAGGCTGTGGCTGTGCACACATCCAGGCACACACACACACACACACACACACACACACACACACACACACACACAGACAGACGGATGGACAGACATCACGTCGAAACCCACTCTTATGGATTTAGGGGACCCATAAACGGATGTATCCACTTTCAACTAAAATTGGAAAATATTTACGAAAACATTACTTTCTCCATATGCTATGTATACGGGGAGAAAGTAAAAAGCAATATTTAGAGCCGCTCAGCATAAACTGTATAGTTATCTATAGCTTGCCTGTGCACAATGTGCATTGATCATCGACAAACATCACTCTGCGGAGTTAAGTTAGGTTAGTTAATGATATTTTTATACTATTTACAGCCTACTTAACTTAAATCCGAAGATTACTGTTTGTCGGCGACCAATATACGTTGCGTCGTTATCCGTCCAGCTAGGCAGTCGGGGTTTTAGGCGAGGAATAATCACTCTCACAAGTCACTAGCAGGAATCACACCTTGGTTATCACTTTGAACTTTGCCCATCACCTTATCAGTGACGTATATTCCCTCCTCAAAAGTAGTGAAATTTTGTTTTACTAAAAATAATGGAAAATGTCCGAAATAAAGATATCCAAATAACTCAAACCCACTGGGCATCTGATAGCCTAACGGTTAGTGTCCTGGACTTCGGTGCAAGAGGTAACGAGTTCGATCCCCGGAATGGCCAAAAAATTTAGATGGGAAAATTCATAAAAACCAGTGTACCTCGAGGCTGCATAGCTTAAGCTGAGCCTGCCATTGACAAAACAGAATAAAAAACCTTAACCCATTTTCACCAAAAACTAATTTGAAACTAAGATGTGAAACATTCCCGTGACCTTAATTGCAATAAATTGTAGTTGTGTTTAGTTACGATAAACCTGTAAACATTTCAAAGTTTAATATTGTATACTTTAAAAATTAGGGATGTCTTGCGGGCCTATTAGTTAACGTTTTGTACTTGGATGAAAGTTGTTACTGTTTCAAACCTTGCAATGCCCATTTAGGTTTGAACCTTTTTGCTAAAAAAAGGATTTTATCAGCACTTCACTTGTTTAAAATACTTACATGAAAACAAAATAAATACTACCTTAATTATGAAATTAAAACCAATTATAGTTTTTAATAGTAGTTTTTACAGCATGAAACATTTAGTAATATTCTTCTCCCACGCAGAGGCTGTGCCCGCTGCTGTTGCAATGGTTGCACTCTGTGATGCATGGTTATTGCTGCAATACAATTTCGTATCACGTGATCAGCTGTTGGAGGGAGGGGGAAGTGTGTCCATCACGGCTGTTACTATTCTCTTGTGTACGATTTTCAAAACTGTTACAAACTAAATAAACCTAAAAATGATATTTCATGCTGTAATTTAATTCTGAATTGTGTTAATTTACTGTTAAAACTATTAACTGAAAATTGCCGATTAACTACTAGAAAAATTGTATCTACCTGCAATTATTTACAATAACTTTGTGAAAATGTTTCCAAATAGATATAAAGGAAATAATTATTGATCTTTTAAGGTTATTAATGAACTTAAACAAATAAATTAAAAGACAATTAAATATTCAAATGTTTCTCAAGCTTTTAATAGGTGTACTACAGAAGACTATGCAATTTATTTGGTAGAGAACACATTACCTAGATTTCTGAAATTAAACTTTTACCTTCCGCACCTTAACAGTGGATAATGTTTGTCAAGTATAGGTAGTGTATGTAAATTGTATTGTAGTTTATAAATTTGTATCGATTTACCTTGTTAAATGTAAATACTATATTTTTCCACTTTTTTTACATAAACACCAAATTAAATTTTCTGTTTGGAAATTTTGTTTTGTGAATATTAAATAATAAAATTTTAAAGCTTGTAGAAAGTTCAAAAAGTATCTCGGTAAATATTTTGTCCGTAAACTACAAAATCCGTCCAAATTAAATGAATATTAAAATTTACATTTAAATTCAATACTATTGATCTATATATTTACCTACTATTTTAGGACTTTACTTTATTTACTTTATATAACGTACGGATTCAAGATTGTAAACAAGAAATAATAAAGTAAAATCAAGTTTTAAGAAGTTTTAGGTTTATAAAGCCAAAGTGGGATTTAATTAAAGATTTTCTCTTTTCTGGTTGAAACTTCTTTGGACAAAAGAAGATATTCACTTCTTAATATCTCTGATTTTAATTTTAAATCTATTCACACCAGATATTGATCTGTTTACTAATAGTTAAAGTATTTTTGTACAACGAAATTTGTTTAAAGATGAAGTGTTCTTAGTTTAGGAAAGTGCATAATTTTTTCCAAGACATGAACTATTATGAGATTGGTGCCAAAATAGTTGTAATCAGGTTAAATTTAAGCCATGAGGGATAGGTTTACAATGAAATAGCAAGAAATAAAACTAACTTATAAAACACATACACATACTATAAGTTACATACGTCTGCTACCTCACCGTCATTTGAAGCATAGATTTTTATAAATACTCAACAATTAATAATTATTTTTTTTAGTCCCTGCAAAAGGAATGGCTTTTAAAATACAACTATTTTTTTACATAAACACCAAATTAAATTTTTTGTTTGGAAATTTTGTTTTGTGAATATTAAATAATAAAATTTTAAAGCTTTTAGAAAGTTCAAAAAGTATCTCGGTAAATATTTTGTCCGTAAACTACAAAATCCGTCCAAATTAAATGAATATTAAAATTTACATTTAAATTCAATACTATTGATCTATATATTTACCTACTATTTTAGGACTTTACTTTATTTACTTTATATAACGTACGGATTCAAGATTGTAAACAAGAAATAATAAAGTGAAATCAAGTTTTAAGAAGTTTTAGGTTTATAAAGCCAAAGTGGGATTTAATTAAAGATTTTCTCTTTTCTGGTTGAAACTTCTTTGGACAAAAGAAGATATTCATTTCTTAATATCTCTGATTTTAATTTTAAATCTATTCACACCAGATATTGATCTGTTTACTAATAGTTAAAGTATTTTTGTATAACGAAAATTGTTTAAAGTTGGTAAAGTGTTCTTTGTTTAGGAAAGTGCATAATTTTTTCCAAAACATAAACTATTATGAGAATGGCACTAAAATGGTTGTAATCAGGTTAAATTAAAGAGATGAGGGATAAGTTTACAATGAAATCGCAAGAAAACTAACCTATATAACACAAGTTGCTTACGTCTTGATCATTTGACAAATAGATTTTTATAAATAATCAACAATTAATAATTATTTTTGTTTTAATTCCTGCAAAAGGAATGGCTTTTAAAATACAATAGATTAATTTCGAATTATTCAGTTAATTTAAACAAAAAAGATAATTAGTTTTGAACTATACAAAAATCAAATAGTTAATAATGAAAGTTGAATTGAACTAAATAGAGATTAAAGTTAACTATTAATAATTAAGGGTTTGAAGTAAAATTGTATTTTTGAATACCCATTTTTAGTGAGGTAGCAGTGTTTTCAGTTGAAGTTACATTCTGATGTGGTATTCACTGAATTATTATAATGATCTGTGACCTATCATTTGAATGCACATAAACACCTATACTACTAACAATATGACTTTTCAAAATGTTAAAACCTGTCACATCTCTAGGAGTTTGCGTTCAACTTTTGTTTTTCTGCACAAGTAGATCTAAATTGTGAGAATTAAAAAGCTAATAACAAAAATACATTTCATCAACATAATTTCGTAATGAAAAACGTTTTGAAAATACAAAATATAAATTTCTACTTCAAATAGAGTATAAAAATGTTTTTCCACTAATATTATACAAATACATCATACTTTATACTTTAAAATTTTTATACTTTTAACTGAAATGGCGACCTACCCAGCTAGGTATTTTAGGCCAAGTATGAATGAGAAATGAATGTAGGACGATTGTGGCGCAATCTTGTAGTCTTGTTACTGACTAAGGCTGACATGTTCCTTAGACAAGGCTGTTAATTAATAGCCCAACTAATGGCAACTAATGGACCTACAGTTAAACTTGGAATCCGAACCACGGCATCTGAATTACGAATTGGTCTAATTATGAGGATGGTCTTTGCGGATTAACGCAGTATTCAATAGTGCGGACGGTAATCCACACAAGAGAACACTACATCCACCGAACATCTCTCACAACTATCCACAATTGGTGACCTCCACGTAGCTGGATTACAAGACGTCGCCACCGTCCCAGGCATAATTTTCTCTCGACGTAGTGAGTCAATAAATTAAAGACTTTAGGTAAAAAATACTGTTTTGTGTTAACATCATGGCTAATAATAGTTATACAAACCTTTAATAAAGCCAGTTTACGACCAATGTCGTGGTAAGTGCGTATGTTGTTTCCACAATCTGCCGGAAGATTGCGCTGGTCCTCGTAAAGCGAGGTCGTGGTTGTTGTTTACAACCTATTCCGCCCGTTATCTGCCCAATAGTGCGTGGGTATTGCCACGTGTTTCGTGTTGACCATAATACCAACTAGTTTTATTTTTCTAAAAAACCTAATGAGAAAATAATGATATGGTCATGTATAAGTGTAGATTTGAACAAATAAATAAAAATTGTGCTCTTAAAAACAAAAAAGAGAGATATTATATGAGATTTAACACGGACCTACGTAGCTACGGTATGCATGATGATTAAATGAAAGAATTTACAGCACTTTTATTCACTACATATATCAAACCAAACTAAATGGAGTGTTTTACGTACAAGTTATAAGAAGTTTATTGCATTTCATAAACTTTCTCGTGTACTTCGTGGCTATGACAGTACAGTACGAGTAAAATTTACTAATACTTAAAAATACTTAATACTTCAAAAGCGAAGTATTCTAATATCAAATTTAAAAGGAATGGATAGAAATGGGTAAAATACTATAATTTTTACCATAAAATGTGCTCAGGATGAAATGGACCCAGGCCCATTTGGACCCAGGGTGAGAATTTGCTTATTCAGAAATTTGTAAGAGTTATTCTGATGTTTACTAAGTATTTTAGTGATATCGTATTTTTATCATTTCAATTTTTAAAATCTTCACTATCCCTACTAATAGGTATTTATATAACATGGGTAGGTAGCAGCCCTAAGTGGGAGATACGTAACACTGTAACAACAAATTTAAAATGTTAAATTTGAAATCACAAAGATAATTTAAGACCAAAACAGATATTCTTCCGAAAATAAATTTTGTGTTGTGAAAATTGATTAAAAATGAACGAGCAAATAAAAATATTCCAGCAGCGTTATTTCCAATTCAAGTAATGAAATCGCTCCATTATTTTAAACACGGAGAGCGTGTTTCAGTGTTTCTAAGTTCGATGACCATAAATTACTTTTTAAGTAAAAAAGGTTTAGTATGAGCACACGGAATACCATTGCTCAAAACTAAATAAAAGTATATTAAAAAATTATAGATAAAAACAATAGTATCTATAAGGAGAGGTTTACTTTTGAAAATGGGAACGTGAGGTGGACAAACAGCTGGTGTACGGAGATCACGGTTATAGACACAACAATATGTCTCATTGTCAAACGTGCCTCGCTCTTTACTGCAGGGTTCTTATATATTCTGACAGAATACGACATCCAGTCGTTGGATATTACTTTCATTTCAAGACAGTTTCTGGCCTTTTATTCTACTGCTATCGTAGAAAAGTATCTTCTTCTAGTCATTGCTTTGGATTTATTGTCCCTAATGTGTTGATATTTGAAATATTTTGCCTTGGAAATGCCTTAGCTCTGGGGGGAGGGGTTTACAATTTGTGTGAAAAAATTTGAAACAGTGTTATTTGGTTAGTGACGTCAGATGTTTAGTGAAGTAATAGTTGGTTATAAAAACAGCTCTTTAATTGAAAATAATAATAATTTTCACTTTAAAACTATATTTTTCGTTTTATATGTATGCATTATATACAATAAGATAAATACTTGTGTGCGAGTCAAAAAGTAAACCAGCCTGTATAATTAGTTTAAAGTTGTCATAGGTGACGATTTTTTCCAATAAATTTAAGTAGTAGACTAACTATAATAATTTACACAAGGAAAATAAAAAATGCGGCAGGGAAATTAATTCATTTTATAATAAATCATACAATACATTTGAACCATTTTAATGAAATAAAATATAAACGCTGAAAAAAGTTTTTATGGTTAAGAAATTGAATATGACTTCACCACCACCAAATATATTTTATCAAGACACAACAATATCTCTCATTGTCAAACGTGCCTCGCTCTTTACTGCAGGGTTCTTATATATTCTGACAGAATACGACATCCAGTCGTTGGATATTACTTTCATTTCAAGACAGTTTCTGGCCTTTTATTCTACAGCTATCGTAGAAAAGTATCTTCTTCTAGTCATTGCTTTGGATTTATTGTCCCTAATGTGTTGATATTTGAAATATTTTGCCTTGGAAATGCCTTAGCTCTGGGGGGAGGGGTTTACAATTTGTGTGAAAAAAATTTGAAACAGTGTTATTTGGTTAGTGACGTCAGATGTTTAGTGAAGTAATAGTTGGTTATAAAAACAGCTCTTTAATTGAAAATAATAATAATTTTCACTTTAAAACTATATTTTTCGTTTTATATGTATGCATTATTTACAATAAGATAAATAATTGTGTGCGAGTCAAAAAGTAAACCAGGATGTATAATTAGTCTAAAGTTGTCATAGGTGACGATTTTTTCCAATAAATTTAAGTAGTAGACTAACTGTAATAACTGACACAAGGAAAATAAAAAATGCGGCAGGGAAATTAATTCATTTTATAATAAATCATACAATACATTTGAACAATTTTAATGAAATAAATTATAAACGCTGAAAAAAGTTTTTTATGGTTAAGAAATTGAATATGACTTCACCACCACCAAATATATTTTATCATACATTTATCACAAATTAGCTATGAAATTTATTTTACTCATACATATTTACAAACTAAAACATTTTGGGAATGTATCCTCTCCTCCCTCACCGTCATCTAAAGGACGGCGTAAGAAAGTACGAGTCTACGGCTCGAAGGACCTTATCCTGAAGTACCTTACCTATATCCTTAAATTATAAGGATATAGTATAATTTTTGCGAGTCTCAATAAAAGGATTGTATTTACTTCCCTGTGGGAAACAGGTTAGGTTATCCCTAAAGGGAATGATTTCAGCCCAACTAAACAGCTGTTCTTATATTAAAAATTTAATACAATATCTCTGGTAGTTTCCATCGCACACTTCCTCTTTACTTTTTGTTGCGGTACTCAATTCTAATAACTCCCCTTATAGAGCTTAGACAGATCCGTGTCAATAAAGCTTTCACAAAACAATACACCCATAGCAAAAAGACATCAGTGACGAGGAAAATCTCGTACGTATTTGCATTTTTAAATTAAATTTCCATTCATCTTTATATTCAGAAAACAAACTATATTACCAAACGAAAAACACAATTATATTTAATGTTTGATTCCATTTAACAATAAAAAACAACTTTACGTGTGGCTAAAAGCAACTGATTATGTTAAACGCATTCAGGATATAATTGTTTTGTGAGTTATTTTACTCGGTGTCGTGTTTAAACAACATTCTCAGGTGTTTTTAACTTGTCTTGGCGGCCCTTTGGCTTTATGTTATGAATCACGACATAAAGTAATGCTACTAGGGAAACCAGCTAAAATACAACAGTTCATTTTGTTCACATGGGAAATACAAAGGTTTCTGGAATGATTCCTGAGGCATCCTCACATTTATTTAAATATTATTGGCCTTGGAAAATTAATTTCCCTAATAAAACAGTGTAAGAAATGAACCTATCATTTATCATTTCAATCTATTTTATACACTTCTAACTAAAATAATAAATAGTTTAGTTGCATGAACATTGAGTTTGATTCATAGCACAATCCTCAAACTTATAATTTCTATAATGCCTTTTTCAAATTTTGGCAATATCTTTTGTTTTATTAGGGAAAGTTGGACACTAAAAGAGTACAATACGATGAAGAGTGAAATATATTATTAAATAAAATATTTTACCATAGTAAAATAAGACTACACTAGAAACAATTTCAAATTATGACTACTCTACATTAATTAGTATTACAACTCTTTCCATTAATATCACATAAACTGAAAAGGGGAGTTTGAGATATCAGACTTAATAGTGCTGGGTTTAATAAAGTAGTTTGAAAGGTAATGCCGTATTTAAAGGGGGTTTTCTAAAATCATTAAAACTATTATTCATTGTTCATTTAAGTTATAATTGTTACTGTATAACATAAAGAATGGGTGGCAGAGTGGTTATAATACGTGCATTCATAACTGAAGGTCGCCGTATTGAATCCTGCAAGGGTCGAATCTGGACCCATATCGTCTTGGGTTTATTAATTAATGATGCTTCTGAACAACAGGCGTCGTTAGGTAACAAGATCAGGGTTTTGAGCATTTCCCTAAAAATGCCAAGAGGCGTAGAAAAAGGCAGAACAAAACTGAACTTTATTCTATTTCCATATAATGTTTTACCTTGCTGAAAAAAGTTAAATAAAGTACTTGCTGTGAAGTGTGTTATATTTTGCGATCTCCTAATTAATGGGAAGTACCAAGAGGGCTCTAGGAAATTATTAAAATAGGTCATGTGAACTGTGCTTTATTTTTAACTGCATGGACAGATAATATGTAAAATAATTAAAAAAATATATATCTGAGTAAATCAATACAATTAGAGTGTTATCTATCACAAATTAAATAAATATTTATGAGTTGAAAGGTCTTCAAACGTCATTATATTAACGAATTATTTTCCAAATAATTGTAAAGTTTTTTTAAAAATCAATCTAACTTAAATATTTTTTGCATTGCTTGAAATTTCTTTTAAAGCAAAAATTTGTATTCAATTTGGTCCAGAATCTTCAAATAGGGTTATACTTTATTTTATCAAGGTTAATACATTTAGCTCATAACCAGACGTAAGTATCATTTAATCTTATCTCTCCATCTCTTCTCGTTAATGTCGTAATAAAAACAACATTCAATTAAAACCACGCTAGAGGTAAAGTCATTCGGGGTAATCGTAAAATTTCATATCAACACAGATTACAACGGTTACCTTAAGGGCGGTTTTTGTGCCGAGGGCTCTTACAAAGGTGCTTTGGAGGATTACGTACAGCCAGTAATGCGAGTATTAACTTTGGAAACGAAATTGCTAGTTGGAAACCGACTAATACAATTCGCTTTGTGTGCAATGCATTTCCATTGTAAAATCTAAGTTTCGTAATTGAAATTGTGTTACAGCTGACAAATTAATGATTCATCCGTAAATAGTTTGGCAGATTGTAGTGCATAATCTTATTTATGTTTTATTATGGATATAATAATTATTTTCACATTGAATTAAATTTAATCAATAATTTTATATTATTTTACTTCAAATTCCAATGGTTAACTTTTGATTTTTATATACACGCAAAATAAGGTACTAACACTTTAAATGGATATTAAAGCAGAGTCGATTTACGAATAAACAGAAATAGTAAATTCATAAATAGGCAAAAGTAAATAAAAGCTGGTGAAATATTAGATAAGCAGTTAAGTAATAAGTACGTTAGTGATGACAACATACTCGTATAATCTATAATATTATAAAGAAGAGGTGGTGTCTGTATGTTTGTTTGTGGGTGTGTTTGTTGTGGCAAGTAAACGCAAAAAATACTGAACCAAACAGTTTGAAATTTTACACAAAGGTACTTAAACTCATGCAACACATAGGCATACTCATTTCCTTAAAATCCTCTCGGGCTACGCCCTGTGAACGTCCTAAGTTTCAATGTTTACATTTTAAAAGATTGAAAACATAAAATTTCTTGAATGTCAACAGCTGTGAACACTAAAATTTGACAGTTCGGGAAGAAGAAGAAGAAAGAGCTGCCGTGACCGTCCTAGGTTTCAATGTTTACATTTTCTAATGACATATCCGTTTGCACTATATTTTGACAGTTCGGGAAGAAGAAGAAATAAAGTTGATTTTTCAGATAAACTTCTGGATCTAAATTAGTGAATTATTTGAAATAGTGGAATGGTAGATTTTAAGTTTTTTCCGACGACTGTCTCTATTACATTAATCCTTATCCTCTCCCAATATTTGACAGATGTTACTTTGAAATGTTGTAGACACTCGTGTTTTGTCATTTTGTAAACAATGAAGAATTAATTAACAATAACTTAAATGAATCAGTAGAGCCTTCACCTTTCACCCTTTTTAACCCTTGCGAAGAACGGGTACTTCGGCTAGTGAATAATAAAGGGTAAATAGACAAGTTAGTCTATTAAAATTAAAATTTAAATAAAGGATAATACGACATCTGTGTTTTGTTTTTTTTAAATTTATTATGTATACCTGTTAGTTCAAAGAGTTTTATATTCTGTTTAGAAGGTTTTATATTATGGTTCAACCATCTATCGCCTCTTCTGTTAAGGTCACACTTAAGGTTACTTGCTATTTTAGACCTTAGACTTAGTCATTTGTATCTAAAGAATGAATCGTGTTTATTTTGATATGTCTTAACTTCGGGTAGTGTAGCAATTTGCACAGCCGAAATGTGAAATAGTGACGTCATTTGGTTAGTGAAATCATAAGGGTAGTGACGTAATAGTTCGGTTACATCAACAGCTGTTTAGATGATCTAATAACATTCCCTTTAGAAACATCTATGATTCAACTTTTTTCTAGCTGGGTTTGACTAAAAAATATTAATATCATACTTTCGTGTGTTTAATGCTAAAAGTAACCAGTACAATTGAAACTATCCTCTTCCGTATTAATTATAAAGACTATTTATCAAAACTTTTTTATTGATTAGTTTTGTAGGATCTTCTATTAATTAACTGTTTTTCTAAGAACAGAGAACATATAAGACAGTGAGGAAAAAGCTCAGTGTGATCGCTCATGATCTGACAGGAGTCGCCACTCGCCAGTCCCAGGATATGAACCTGCCAGAGCTTTACTCTAAAGATAACATTCAAGTTAACAATTTTATGGTAGAAACACGTTCTTAGATCTCAATTAATATGTTTTTCATACATGTTATTTCTGTGGTAAATTGTCTTCTTTACTTTTACAGGAACACTTTTTCATCTTAGTTAAAACGTTATGTTTGTTCTTTGTCGTTTTTGTATTCAATTCCCTTGTTTATTTTTTTATGTATGCTAATGCACTATGTATACTATCTAACAGTAGTAAAGCTAAATAGTAATACTTTTATGGTCTACAGGTCTCAGGCTTCAATCTACGAATCAGTGTAATATGTAATGTGTTAAGTGTAATTGTTAATTTTCACCACAACTACATTTTAATGTGATTTAACACTAACTTTAGTATAAAAAATATAAACAAATTTGTAATGTCAAACCATGAGCAGTAATTATTTTATGTTTTACAAACAAATCTAATGGTTTATATATTAGTTACCTGACAGCCTTGAAGGCAACGGAGCTTTAACCGATAAGCAAGTTTAATAACGCTCTTAGTGCCAAGGCTCGAGCGTTTATGACCGTGTTTTATATCACTGGCTCTCAATATTTTCTTAAGTTAAACCTTATAAAGATTTTTCGTCAATCCATCATTTAATAAAGGTTTTTTTACTTATGATGGATTATTTTTAGTTCAATTGTCTCTTTAGATGTTATATTATACTCATAAAATTTAAACCTTTATGCTTTTAGGGGCACAATTAAAATAATAACTTTTAAACTATTTAATCTTAGGAGTTTTTGATTGAAAGAATTCGTGTTTTTTATACAATCCATCAGCATTGCATTAACTGTGAAATAAGCATATTCAAGTTTTAAACACTTGAAGCCAAAGCTTCGCATAATCTCTCTATATATAAAAATGAATTTATGTATGTATGTATGTATATATGTATGTATGTCCGTTATGCGTATCTACACTACTCATCCGATCGGCATGTAATTTTAGAAAGCTGCTCTGTAAGTGTTCGTGAAGATTTTAGTGAAAAAACGGGATTGGAAAACTTCTTAAATTCCCATTTAATGTCGTTTTAAATTTCTAATGTTAACCTTATGGGGAATACGTTTGTTTGAAAATTTTCTACAATGTAAAAAATTGATTTTTTGGCTACAGCTGATTGGTTTACTTTTCATTAGCAATATGCTTTACTATTGAATGTCATTTGAATCATTCATTAATGTAAACCTAAGAAGTAAAAATATGCACTTTATTCGCTACGTTAATAGTTCACGGTTTTTGGGGATTGTATTTCTATTTTTATTTTCTTTCTCACAAAAAAGCACGTGTTTAAATGTTGGCAAAAAAATAATTACAATGTTTATACATATTATGTTTATTATAATAATCGGCTCTTGTATATCAAAATATATAAAACTAAGTCTTAAAACTAAACGTTTCAGTTACGCCTTTACTACACCATTAGTTACACCATAACTAGAAAATGGCTGGATGGATTTTAATGATCATCAATATTTTTGTATTGAATTTGTAATGTAACAGATTCCACGAGTAAAATATACCACGATTCATATAATTTAATCTTTCATTTAAAATCCGTATTACAGTAAGGTTTGGGTTTAGGTTGCATTACAAAACTGTGAATCAATCCACTCTGATTAATTTGTTTTGTGGGAATGTTATTAATATGTTTCACCGTTTCAGTAAAATGATTCACTATACCGTGACCCAGAGAATCTAAACTTTTACAATGAAGCTTTAATACTATTCGACTTCAGAACATGGCCAATCTGAAAGTTAACATCTATTTACTTATTAAACTTATACTTATTACTTATTTAAGGCGTTATGAAGTTCGTCGGGTCAGTTAGTCGGCTATAGCTATAAATAGTATAGGTAATTGTATGGCTTAAAATTATATTTTAAAAATCTGTAAATAAGGTAATTGATTTATGCACCTTTATGTATACAATGAAATGTTAAAATTAATTCTAAAACAATTCTGCAAATTAAAAAAACATTATAGCGGTATAAACACAGTTTTGTATATAGCAGATCACATTTAAAACCCAATAGCTATCTCAGTTGAGACACTTTCTTTGCATAATAACTTTGGTTTAATGTTCGGTTATTGTTGTTTGTTGAGATGAGAATTTGTGGAAAGTGAATAAAAATAGGTTCCCTAGACATTAATAGGTAATAACCGTGCATGCTAAATGACAGCTTCAATTTGTTATCAAGTATTATAAATGTTATTTTGTAAATTTGTATGAGCAGTATAATTAAAAGGCGCCTGAAATGATGTACTTCTGTTAGTTAAAATCACAACTTAAAAAATGAAATCACCTCTCCAATTCATTCCGTTTTTTTAAAACTGAATGAGGTTTAAAGTTAACTATGATTTTCGAAAGCCATATTTTGCCCTTTCGAGAAAGCAAGAATCTAAATAAAAAATTATGTTTAGTCCTTTTCCATAAATTCCTTTTCATTTCAGTAAAACTGCTTATGAATTTATCCGTAAAATATTACACATATTCGTTGTCATTGCTATTTTGTTATTTAATGCCTAAAATCTAAAGAGCTATACACGCTTATTTACTTAGCTAGAATAACTGTAGGCCACTAACTGCTTTTGAAATACTTTTTTTGGACACGTATTGTTATGTTTACAGGGTGTCCATGAAAAACGTTTCAGGACTTCGGTGAGTGATTGGGTACATTAAATGGAAGAAAAAATTTCCAATAGAGGTAGGGCCTAAAACGCATATTTTCTCAAATATCCGCCATTTTGTATTTTTCACATAATATTTTTTAATTCAAACATTTTTAACGGATTATTTTGAAATTTGGTATGTGCTTTACACTTGTAGATTGGTATTATTAAAAAACTAACAAGCATGATCCAAACTAAAAATCCGAAATGGCGGCCATTTTAAATGTTACCGTTAGTAAAGTATTTATGTTTTAAAATTTTAAATGGCCGCCATTTTAGATTTTGAGTTTGGATCATGCTAGTTATTTTTTTTAATAATAGTAGTCTACTAGTTTAAAACACATACCAAATTTGAAAAGAATCCGTTAAAAAATGTTTGAAATATAAAATATTTTGTGGAAAATACAAAATGGTGAATATCTGAGAAAATAAGCGTCTTAGGTCATACCTCTATTGGGACCTTTCTACTCCTGTTAATGTACCTAATCACTCACCAAAGTCCTGAAACGTTTTACATGGACTCCTTGCATAAGTGTAAAGATATATTTAATTGGAAAAGAACTTGTATAGCTACGAGTTAAAGTTAAGTCACAACTTCTGCACCATTAGTGAACTGACATTTTTATAATAGTCGAACAAAATTTTTATTTTTAGGTTTGAGTATTAGTTCATTGTAACATATTTTTAGGTAGGTTTTATTTGTTAGGATACAATGAAAGGTTATTGAAATAAAAATAGTTAACCGTAGTCCTGAGAAATTAGTTTTTAATTTTCTGAAATTTTGAATTTTATAAGTTTTAACATTATCATTTTTTAAATTTTACAGTTTTAATGCAGATACCACAAGACAAGGTTGGCGTCCGTCTAAGCAGTTAAGGATGAGATGGGCTTCGAAACCAACAACTCAACTTTCTAATAGTTTGGGCTCCCTCGTAAAACAGGATCAACAGCTACTGTAAGCTGCGACCCTTTGGATCCCTTTTATTTCAGTTGCCAACCCTTCGTTGGAAGTTTAATCAAACGTCCTAACCTTTCAGTTTTATTCCTGTCAATTGTTTAGACAGCTGAATTTGTCATACGGTTTTAGATTATGAAATATAATATAAATTTTTAACGGGCAAGTTCTCTCAAGTATGTTAATGGTTTAGCACTTTGATAAAGTCTTACGTAATTATTTTCAGAAATAAATATTTAACACCTTGAATCTTTAACTTTATTTTACAGTATTTCACCTTAACAAATTAAAATAGTAAATGTTCGTTTCATAACATATGGATGTAATATTTATATTCAATAATCAACCATAAATGGACTATTTTTGATAGATATTTTACTATAAACTAAAACAGTAAAATTGGGAATTTACCTGTAGAAATACATTTTTTACATATATTTGGTTATATCTTATTAACATTATTAACTGACGTCTGAAATGTATGTCACCAAAGTCCTGAAACGTTTTACATGGACTCCCTGCATAAGTGTAACGATATATTTAATTGCAAAAGAACTTGTATAGCTACGAGTTAAAGTTAAGTCACAACTTCTGCACCATTAGTGAACTGACATTTTTATAATAGTCGAACAAAATTTTTATTTTTAGGTTTGAGTATTAGTTCATTGTAACATATTTTTAGGTAGGTTTTATTTGTTAGGATACAATGAAAGGTTATTGAAATAAAAATAGTTAACCGTAGTCCTGAGAAATTAGTTTTTAATTTTCTGAAATTTTGAATTTTATAAGTTTTAACATTATCATTTTTTAAATTTTACAGTTTTAATGCAGATACCACAAGACAAGGTTGGCGTCCGTCTAAGCAGTTAAGGATGAGATGGGCTTCGAAACCAACAACTCAACTTTCTAATAGTTTGGGCTCCCTCGTAAAACAGGATCAACAGCTACTGTAAGCTGCGACCCTTTGGATCCCTTTTATTTCAGTTGCCAACCCTTCGTTGGAAGTTTAATCAAACGTCCTAACCTTTCAGTTTTATTCCTGTCAATTGTTTAGACAGCTGAATTTGTCATACGGTTTTAGATTATGAAATATAATATAAATTTTTAACGGGCAAGTTCTCTCAAGTATGTTAATGGTTTAGCACTTTGATAAAGTCTTACGTAATTATTTTCAGAAATAAATATTCAACACCTTGAATCTTTAACTTTATTTTACAGTATTTCACCTTAACAAATTAAAATAGTAAATGTTCGTTTCATAACATATGGATGTAATATTTATATTCAATAATCAACCATAAATGGACTATTTTTGATAGATATTTTACTATAAACTAAAACAGTAAAATTGGGAATTTACCTGTAGAAATACATTTTTTTACATATATTTGGTTATATCTTATTAACATTATTAACTGACGTCTGAAATGTATGATATATGTGTTTACCTCTATGGTATATCAAAATGCATTATAGCTTAAATAATAATTATTGAAAGAACCTATAGTCATTGGAGATACATTAAACTGAAAATTATAATTTGTGAAATTATACGTTTATATAAACTCATCTGCGTATTTAAGGACAATATGAATGAGATAGTAAATTGAAAGAGTTAGTTCTAAAAATAACTTTTTTAGTTTAATAAAACGTCCAACATGAAACATTTTTAAGACAAAATGTAACTGTTTTGAACATGTTACACTTACTCCATAAACTCAGAATGTCTACTACAGATAAAAATTGACCACTGAACTCGCAACTGCTGAGATGTGAACATAAAACAACTCAATAACAGCTCTAACCGACCAACTCTATAAAAAATGTAGTCGTTCTAACTCAATGGAATGAATAATGTTACTGGCTGACATAATAAGTTGGTGAAATTGGACGCATAAATTAATTAGTGGGACATTAAGCTATTTAAAACTTAAAGGGGCTTAAAAAGTGATAAGGTTGACGTCATTGGGCGGCCCAATCATGGGGCGCTATAACCGCTAGATTGCCGCACTTCACGGTTTAGGGCCTTGTTTTATACAGCTCACAACTTGGTTGGCTCTTCCAGTTGAGGCGAATTTTTTTCTTGATGCAATGTATGTACACATATTACACACCTGTATTTAAGATGTAAAATATAAATTTACTTTTATGTTGAAGTAAATTTTTATGTCGGTCAATGTTTTTGAAATTTTAAACTTAATAGTTCGTATATTTGATGCAATATTTTGGAACTTTTAAAAACTGTTCGTGAAAATCGAATTAAATCTAGCAAAAGTCATGCTTAATTCCTTAAATATAATTAAAATAATATTTTTATATTATTATAGTGTTTAAAATAATAAATTGCTTTATTAACTCCATTACATATTTCAGAAAAAGGTGTAGGTATTTTTTTAAATTTCCTACGTGAAAATAGTACTACTATCATAGTCTTTTTGGAAAAATCAACGTAGATTGACAATATAATACCGCCATGCCTTTCAGCGAAGTACAAAACAGATCAATTAGGAATTTAATTAGATTCGTTGGAAAATATAAAACATAGTATAGTTATTATACCTTTCCAAATTTGTGGCCTATCCAAGTATTATAAGCTAAAATATTTGTAAGAAATGAGTGTATTCATGTGGACTTGAAATATTAAAACATATACAGCAAGAAAAGTTAAGCCAGGCTATATATCATTTTATACAAGGATATCTTTGATAATTTTACAGCCTGGTAAATCACGATCTCGCACGCACACACACAGACACAAAATAAGATATTCAATAATAATATAAAACATCAACGATTTCTATATTTCAGATAGCAAAATAGAAATATAAAAATATACAAAAGCTGATTATTATAATAAACGTAATATGTATAAACATAGTTTTTATTTTTAATTTGGCCAACATATAAACATTTGATTTTTAATCATAAAACATAAACCCCAGAATCTGAACTGAGAAAGATTCTATTTATACAGAAATTACATACCATTAAGTACTATTTTATGCGGCTTCTTTGTCTTGATCAAAGGTTCAAATAAAAACAACTGCTGTTTATACTTTAGACAACATATGTTGGAATTTAAAACATAATTATTTCTCCATAAGGTTGATATGAGGACTTTTAAGGCGTATAGAGTAAAGGTTTATGGGAAAATCGTCACAAAAACTATTAGACTTTCCTATTTTAGGCCTTAAAAACTAGTTTAAAAAATTTAATCCCTGAGTAATTGGGAAGTGGGAGAATTAATGATGAGTGAGGGATTTGTCGTATATATAGATATAGATATATTAAACACGTAACTGAGTACCAGTTTTTATTTTTAGAATTTATTTTACTAAAAATAGACGAAATGTCTAAGAACTAAGTCTTATTATCAAGTGGTGTTGATATTGAAAACAAGAACATGACCTTGTTTGTAACTAACATTTATATAAATAATACTGTAAAGTGTGAATAGTAATGAAAAAACTATTAAATTATTGGGTATTTTATGTATGTATGTTTTATGTTTTTTTTCTAATTTCTTATATTCAATCGTAGATTTGGTGTGTTTGTGGTAGTAACGGTGAATTTGGAATATTTGAGCAACTTCCTAAAAATTTCATGTAGTGCGGGGGGGGGGGTCGATCGGATGAGTAGTTTGGGGGGAGGGGATAACGCATAAAGGACATACATACAGACAGACATACATTCAATTCTTCTTTAACATTTTATTTTTCTCGTTACTTTTCGAACTCTAGTACTGATAAATTTTCTGTTATGTCTTTTTTAGCCGTGTCCTGATGTTATTAAATGCTCTGCAAAATTGGATTTACTTATAGTTTTTTTGTTGGATTTAAGTGCTTGAATGTGTTATTTAAATTTTGTTTTGAACTTTCGATGAGTTTGTCTAATATATAAGCTTTCACAATCATTACATTTGCTTTTGTTAAAATTCTTGATTTTATTGAAATTATCGTTTTCTTTTATTTTAGGCATTGTTTTGTTATTTATATAATGAAAAATATTATTTTTTGTTTTGCAGTTTAATTGAATATTTGTGCTTTTGAGTGTTCTTCTTATGGATTTTTTCTTTTCAGGGCCTTGAAACAAAAAAAACGTGATTCTAGATCTTAATCTTGTCACGAATACTACGGTAAAACTTCTATTCCACACAGGAAATTCACTAAAATATATTATAAAATATTTCAATTGAAATGAATAGACATGGTGTGTGTGGTCATGTTCTTAATCTCGCTGCAACGAGAGATTAAACGACGAAGCGATGTGACGGCCTGGTCCCATACACTTGATAGCCCGTTGACCCAGCTTACTACTCAAATCGTTTGATCTGTGATGGGTTCACGGAACGAGAATATCATACCATCACATATCGAATTGCAATCTGTGATTAAAATTCCAAGAACTACAAATATGATCTATCTCTACAGTAACTACAATATTGCCCAACGGTTACTTAGAACAAATAATATCTACCACAAAATTAAGAGTTTTATCTGTATTTTTTAAATTACGATATTTTTTGGTTATTTTTACGTTTTCCCATTATTTCTTTTCTCAATAATAACACAGAAAATACAAAATGGGTCCTATCTTCATTTCTGTCTGAATGTCCAGCTTTCTGTATTTTTCCGTAACGCAAAACAAGAGTTTATGTAACGCTTTCATGTAAAAACGAGATCATCTACGTTTATAAAACTCATTTTCTTTATACTAAACGTTTTAAAGAAAGTTTCTGTTTACTTTAAACTGACCCACGCAAAATGAAAACATGATAAGCTCTGAAAAACACAGTTTTGAGCTAGGTTAGACATATTATTTCTAAAACTTACTGGACTTGTGATCTATTTATAAGCGTTTTATCTATCAAATGCTGTAAACCTTTATACCAATTAGTTTACATTATTATAACTGATTTTGAACCTTTTTAAAAATAATATTTTACTATAAACTATTTACGAAAAAGATTAATTATTGCAATCACTATATAACATTTTCAATTTATTTAATTGTAAACTAATGCCAACTAATTAAAAAGAGAATTCATTGTTTCATTATATTTATTTGTTTATGATTTCAAGGTTTATATTCATTATAATCTTTCTTATCTACTTATCCTGCAATCCATACAAAGGTCGGGCTTACTATATGTCAGTGAAATATGTTTTTAATTGCAATTCTTACAAACAAATTTATATTCACGCATCTATTGAAAATTACATAAAGCAAACAGTTAACGTTGAACCATTCGGATTGGTTTTTCCAATATGATTATACCGGTTATGAATGCATTAGGAAATCATAAAAACGTGTTATTGAGTTTAAAGTAATTTCATATCTTATTTATTATATTCCTTTACTCATCTTAGATAGCAATAGAACGATGTTTAATGTTTAAAGTAAGCTTTTAAATGGTTTTTAGGTGGTTTTATAGTAAAAAATAAAACAAAAACTACTGAAAACTAAGTTAATACAATCTTTAAGACTTAGAGATTTTTTAGTTTTTAGTGATATTTTTGGTATAAACCCATTTAGTAACCATAAAAAGCTCAATATGAACATTATAATTACTGTTTTCTTATTCATTTAAAAAAAATATTTCACTGTTCAATATCAAGGAGTTTACAAACGTCTCAAAATAAAAAAGGTTTCTTATAATAATTCCTGCTGATGATCAAGTAAAATCTAAAAGTCAAGTGGTAATGTAATTAAATAAAAGACCTACATTAGACAGAGAAAAGTTTACGAGCAAAAAAAATTTAAAAGGATAGAATAGAATAAGATTGGAGAACAATAACTTTACATTTTGACTTGAATTTGTCTTAGCTTAGTGGGGGAGGGTTAGCAATTTGTAAGACCGAAATTTGAAACATAAGATCAGCTGTTTAGATGAACTGAAAACATCCCCTATAAACATATACATGATCTAACCTATTTCCCACAGGGAAGTAAAATACAAACATTTTTCATATGGAATTGAAACCACGTATTGTCCACACTCATAGAGTAATAAAAATAATGGAATGAAACAAGTGCAACGAGCTAAATTGAAACCTTGTCCGGCACTTTACAAGGTTGGGGACGAAGAACCTAGGTGTCACAAGGTGTCTGGATCTAACCTCGAGGTTGATTGATGGTTGAGTACTCCATACCTCGGCTAAATAACGCTTCAAATATAGTATTTTAGGTCAAATAAAATAAACATCACCCTAACAACGAGACTACTGAGGTTTTTGAGGTAGCTACAGAGCCAACATTATTTTCATTTTTACTCCTCTGAGAACAAATCCCTCTGAAATCTGTTAACCCTTTTTTCCTGATTACAATATATCGGAGGGGTGGTTGACGAAACATTTGGTCAAGGGAAATTCATTAGTACAGAAACTCTGGTGTAAGTGTAGAATTGCGTAAAGAAAATGAAATGCGTTCTCTACAGTTTATACAGAAAGTGGAAAGCAGCTCTAGATTTTTAGTTGTCGAGCTTAATTTTAACTAAAAAAATGGCCCAGGGTGTCGTCGGAATAAAATCTCAGTTCCACACAATTTCCAAGTTTTTAAATGGTTCCCGGGAAGTCGTTCCTGTACAAGTCAGTGACTGGTGAAGATGTTCGAAATCCGCCTATTGACTATAATTGGCAGTATTTCTAAATAATATACGTGATTTTAATAGTAATTGATTTTATTTGGCAAATGCAACTGGTGGGAGTGATTATGAGTGCACTGGCTCGCCTCGCATTATTCCTGAGCTCAGCTCTCCGAGTCACTTTCGTTCCCATTTTAGACTGGTTAGAAATTCTATAAAGGAATTCTGTACTATTATAAATTTCTTTTAAAGAAACCCTAAACTGATACCTGTGCCTGACCAAAACCAATTAATCTGGCAAGCCCCGGACGACTATCACTTGGTGTGAAAGAAAGCCTACAACTTTCTTGCTATGAGATAGAACGTAACAGAACTCAGTTATATAGCAAAAAAAGTATTAAGTATTTTTATATAAAAATTCATACAAATCATCCACAAAGACCATCCTCAAAACTGTACCAGTTCGTGATTTAGAGAGAGTAGAGACAGTTTCACGTCAAACTGTGGGTGCCTTTGATATGTCATCGGCTTTTGGGCTATTAATTAACAGTCCTGTCTAAGGAACATTTCAGCCTTAGTCACTAACAAGACTACAAGATTGTGCCACAATTATCTTACACTCATTTCTCATTCATACTTGGCTAAAAACACCTTGACAGGTTGACATTTAAGCAACTAACTAACAACACACCACGCTGATTTATCTTTAAAATTTCATATACAATTATAACCATACGAGTTTCTATGTACAATAGGTTGCCAAACATATTTAAACATATAAAAAAATTATAAGGGTTCCTTTAGGGAACCTTTTAGATGTACCATGATACAAAAAAAGTAATTCGATCTAAAAATGAAATGTTGTGTTACAATGAAAAATATTGACCTCAAACAACTGCAACAATAATATAAAATAAATAGTATAACGGTATTGAATGTAAAAGTATAAAAGCTTTAAACAGTCGTCGTTAGGATGTTGTTTATCGAATACAATTAGTGTTCATTTTATTCAACGACACAAAAACCTCACAATAGAAGAACACTGCGACCCTTGACCGACTGAGAGATGGATTTCCTGGAAATGCTGAATAGAACCACTTTAGTTCTTTGTAAAGGTTTTACATATTAATGAGCACAATAGGTTATCCCACTGTAAAATAACAAAGATAACAATCAGAGTGGAGCTTACTTTTTAATATACTGTCTTTAATTTCTTAAACCTCTATGCACTTTGTTTCATTAATTATACAGCAATAAAATCTTTCTTAAATAAGCTTAGCATGCATTGATGATTTTAATATGGGGGAGAATATTATGGAAGGATTATTACATATCCATTTTGCTCCGAAGACGAAATTAGAATTTTTAGAAACTTTTAGTCAGGTATACCTCGTCTGACAGGAGTCATCATTGGTTACAAACCGTGCACATTTGACTTACTATAGTCCAGAGCGTTCCTCCTGTTCTATTAAAGATGTCCGTGTCAGTGAATTAGATTAGATTAGATTATTGAAATGGAAACCTTTCCAGGTAGGTATTTTAAGCCAAGTATGAATGAGAAATGAGTGTAAGATGATTGTGGCGCGATCTTGTAGTCTTGTTACTGACTAAGGCTGACATGTTCCTTAGACAGGACTGTTAATTAGTAGCCCAACAGCCGATTGCAATTAAGTTAACATGGAATCCGAACCACGACCTCTGAATTACGAATTGGTCTAATTATGAGGATGGTCTTTGAGGATTAACGTAGTATCCAATAGTGTGGATGTTAATCCACACAAGAGAACCCTACACCCATCGACCATCGCTTACAACTATCCACAATTCGTGACCTCCAAGTAGCTGGATTACAGGACGTCGCCACCGTCCTAGTCTAATAGTAAAATAGAAGGAAGCTTTACATTGTTTTAATCTTTCTATAGGAATAAAATTAGAGTTTTGCTTAGAGCTATAATATTTTAACAATCCAGAAAGCCCTAAATAAGTCTTATTTTTTATACTGTCCATCTGTCTTTCAGTAAATAGGGATTTTGTAACGCTTTCAGGTGAAAACTAGAGCACCTACTGGTGTGAAACATATATTCATAGATTATAGCTTTTGCTGAAGCTTTTTTTAAGAAAACTGACTCGCGCACTATGAAATTTAAAACAATGAGCTCTTAAAACCCCAGCTTTTACCGTTATTGGACTCATTATTATAATTAAAAGTGATTTGATAGGAAAAAATAACCACCACCCGTCAAAGTAAATACAATACTTTGTAGTTTACATTGGTATTTATTTTAAACCTTTTACAAAATCAACCTACATTAAAATTTTATTTTGATGTATGAGAAAATATAAGATTGATACCAATTGTATACTTTAATCTAATTACAAATAATTTATTTATCCTTGTATTCATTTTTAAGATTATATTTTTCATCATAATAAGCATGTTGCTTCCTGACACCGAACCAATCCGTGCAGACGACGGGTTTACCGCTAATAGTTAATAATAGCTAGGTAAATATAAAAAACGAAAAGTATTTGGCTTTGTACGAACAAAAAGAGAAACGAAATAAGATTTTAAGTCTTTGATATAAAAGACGCCCATAAATGTGTAAGTGCTAGTAGCTAGCTAGCGCCCCTGAGTGTAATTAAACTTTGAGAGACGCTAACTTATAGATTATTTTCTCTTACTTACCATACAAATAATGACAAATTTATAACTTATCTTTTAAAAATAACTTACTGCTAAAATGTTATAGTTAATTTTGTTCTATTAAAGTACCAATAAATTAACTTCTTTCTACCATTTCAACAGACTGCGATAGTATGTTTAATATTCAGCCTTATTTCAAACCAATAACATATGCCTACCCAATAAACATGAAATGATAGTTAAAATATTTTAAGGGTTTCATTTCAACTAGTGACAACTCAATGGATTCTACAATTGTTGTCAAATAGTGTTGACACGTAAAACTTCAGTAGGGGACTTCATGCAAGAAACATGAGATTCCTGATTCTCTCTGATCTATTTTCAAGAACCTTTGTGAATATTATGATTCCCGTTGCATTTCTATAGTTCATATTTAACTATGAGATATATTTTTTCTGATATAGTAGTCTGTGTCTTAGTTACTATCTGAACTTCTGCACGTTTATAGATATTTAAATGAATAAACCTTTATCGTAAACCCGAAAAAGTTTTGTTTTTGTTTTTAGGTCTCTGTATGGTCAATATTATTACATATACAGAGTGATAATTAAGTATTAGGACGAGTTTATTACTTTTAAAATTTTTTATATATTGATTTTGAATGTTTTTTGGGATTTCAATTTATCTTGAATCAGAGACCAATTCAAAAAATCAACTAAAATCATAACTTTAAATTCATTTGTAATTTGTTACATTCTTTTCATGATAACAAATTATTTATAGCACATATAAATAAGGGCAGTCAATAAAATAAAATTATGTGTTTTTTACGCATCTGAAAAGTATTATTAATTTTTCCTTACCCTAGTAATTCATAGTATTTTTTAAATATATTTGTGATAAAGTAAATTTATTTAGTCGTTTTTTAGGTTAAACAATTATGTACGAAGGTATACTTTTGCTATAGCAAAAGTTTATTTACTAGGAATATACAAGCTTAAAACAGTTTCAGTTATTGATTTTTTTTTGTAATTGTTTCCTGACAAGAAACTTTATTTCTTATTTTAAAGGATATAAGTTACAACAAAAATATTTATATCCATACAAATTTTCAGAGTAATTTCTATGTGTATAGTTTAGTATTTTTTGACCAAAGTAAACGTGTTATTTTTTTCTTTTTAATTAAAGCAGAAACAGAATCAGCTGTAAATCTCTGCCATCTCACATACGAGACCGGTCAATAAAATGTCTGCCAGATCTAGAGTCAAAGAAGACTTTCGTAATACATGAAGTAATACTTGCCATGTACTAAGCTCAACCATTGACATAACGAGATAAATTTAGCATATTCAGTGAAATTCGAATTCAGTGAAATATTTCGATTGATCTAATGGATTTTGACAGCAAATCTTAAAACTAACCTTAGGTTAGTTTTTAAGATGATAGTCATAGCTTCAAATAAATGAGTATAAATAAGTAATATTATGATACTTTACCAATAAGTACAGTTATATCTAACCTTTTATTTATGCCATTGTAAAAAAAATTTGTATTTTAATGTTTCGTAATAAGGTAATATTCTTAACTCCAAATATATACGAACAAACTTATATTGCAAACATTCAAATGTTACATTTTTTAATAGAATTTTTACTTTCATAGTGAATGTTTTTTCCAGGGATTTTATCACCGTGCTTAGAAGGATCCTGTAATCTCCTGTTTATACCAGGCCACTTGCAAGAGGCTTATAAAGCTGTCCTATGGATTTAGAGATTACTCTTATATCCTTCCTTTAAGTACGCGGTCGTTTATGTTGGTTAGGCCTGAAAACACAATACAATCTATAGTACTTTTATTTTTCAAAAATGAATAAAGATTTTCTCTAAATTATTTTTTGATTACGGTAATTAAGTTGTACATGTATAGGTAAGAACTCGTATTTCTCGCTGAAAGCATAAAATGAAAAATCGGTGAGGCATAAATATAGGAATTTAGGGAAAATAAATAGGAGTTTAAGTGGTAAATTTTTATATTCAAAAGGTTCTTTAGCTTTTCTCGTAATCCAATCCCATAAGTCAGTAGAGCCCAAAACCTTACTGTAAACCTAAGGGGTAAAACTTAGTTTTAGTTTTGTAATTTTTTATAAAAAAACTGGGGTGCTCTTTAAATTTTTGTTTCTCACTTAGAAATAAAGGCGGAAGGTTTGAACGAAATATTAGCGCTCTAAACGAAAAAGTTAGTTTTATAAAAATAAAATGCTATCTTAGAATAAAAGGGGTAAGTAACTACGAAAGATTATTATACATAAACGTTATATAATATAGATTGTAATTATCATATAAACACGTGAGTGCCCATAATTTAAGAGATATAGCCGAAAAATTAAAATTGTTTATATTTTTTATTTTTTTTATGTCATAACAATTTAAAAACTACAAAATTTGTACGAAATCCCTGGTTATAACGTGAGTTTTGACGAATGGTTTTTTTAATTTTATTATCCTAAAGCATTACTCACCATTTATTTGTTTAGTTTTAAAATAAATGTAATAACGTAACGGTGAAGAGCTTTCAACTCAAGGTTTTAATAAGCTAAAATAATTGTTTCAAGTCAGTAAAATGAAATGGTTGCCTCGTTCCACCAAGAGCACTGATTCGAGCGGCAAACAATTTCTTTGACGCTAAACACGCTTCGTTTTCTATTTTCGTTCTCGGGGTTGAATGACCTATCTTACATTATAATTACAGATTTTCTAAAATGCTTAGGAGCAAAATAATTAGTTATTATTTCGTTAGGAAATTAATGTATAAATTAATGGCTTTAATATTTGTTCATTCTAATTGGATACTAAAGTGTTAGAATAAAATTTCTGATTTATTATTTTAACGGGAAGAGAAGGTAAACTATGTGAAAAAATTTCCGTGAAAATCCTTTTAGTTGTATGAAAATATGAGCTGAAACTTCCTTTTGGGCTAAATTTTCAAGGAAAAAATCTAAAGAGTCATACCCATTAACTCTCCGCCATTTATTGTGATGACATATTTGGCATGAATGCGGACATGATTTTATGTTTTGTTGCTTGAAAATGAGGTCAACAAACAAAACCTTCACGGTTTTGAAACACGGAAACGTAGACCGAGATTTTAAGTCTTTTTAGGGCATTTAGTGATCCGTAATGCATTATCATGTAATTCAGATGGCTATAAAAATTATACACTGTTACATGCAATATTGTCCTTTATTAATTTGACTGTTTAGTTACAGTTCTAATCTTTTAATTCAAAGTACTGAATGACCTATACAGAGTGTCCATGAAAAAAATTTTAGGACTTCGGTGAGTGATTGGACATATTAAAAGGAAGAAAAAAGAGTTTCAATAAACCCGTATTGAACCACCCCTACCTACGGGGGTCATCAATAAAGGTATTTTAGGCTTACCGTACTGCTTATAAACAAAGAAAATTTAATTTTTATTTTTTTTGTCCAAACAATAGTTTTTTTAAATAATTCGTCTGTAACCAATAATTTTTTTTGATATTACAGCTAAAAACAAAAATTAAAACCTGAAGTAAATTTTGATCTCATTGCCTTTCTCGACGTTTTGAGATATCAAAGGGGTTTCACCAACAGAATGTATGGGCGCATACGACCTGTTGGTGACCATAGCAATTAATTACTAGAAACAGTCGAGGCACTTAGATCAGGATATACCCTAAACTGGATTGATGCATTGATCACATTTGCGGCCATAACTAAAAAAAATTAAATGGCAGGAGGAGCGCGCTGGTCTAGGGATAGAGCATGGGGCTTTGGTGCCTAAGGTCCCGGGTTTAAATCCCGCCAATCACCAATGGCTTTTTGCTATGTGATAATGCCGCAACCCACACAGGGTGAGCAAAAAGCCGCTACGGCTGAAGTGCCTTGGGAGTAATCCGCCCCTTCCAATGAAAAAATATAAAAAATGGCACTTAAATCCAAATTTACCTATGTCCTTCACGATTTAATCTCTCCACCGCAGTCTTGGTCTTCCCACGGGGTTTCTACCATTGGGTCTCCCTTGTATACCTGTTTATATAGCCTGGACTCTCCTTTTCCTAAAACATAGCCTAGCCACCTTAGCCGTTTGCTCTTTATTATAGCAATTAAGTCTGGCTCATGATATAAGTCTCTCAGTTCATTATTTTTCCTTATCCTCCTCACTCTTGTTTCAAAAATAGGTCAATATATTTTCCTTAGTTTTTGTTTTCAAAAGTATACACTGACATTAAGAAAATCATGAATTAGACTCCGAATAAGAATTAAAAATCATTATATCTTTTCTATTGCAATTTAAAAATAAACTCAAGAGTAAAATAAATTTAATAAACCAGGGAAACATTTTTATATTTTGAATCCTCAACGAGAAATGGCAAACGCTACAAAGAACGAGTGATTCATACCTTAATAGACCATTTAAGTACTTTACTAAGTTGATAATTTGTACGCAATTTATCAGTGAAGTGTTCCTCTTATAATTGAATGATCGGCGGTTTGATTCCAGACTCGGTTGAAGTTTGTAATTGGTCAATTAATCAAATACCTATCCAACAATAGGTTGATCTTATACAGTAAGAAGGTCGAGGTTTGGATCGTTTCCTATCAAATTCCTATAACATGTCGTGGTGTAAATAAACAAAATGTTAACAGGAAAGTTAATTACACAATTAACTAATAGGTAGACATGATAGTTAGTTGATGGAACCGTTTTTCCGTGTGGTTAACTACTCGTATTTAAAGAGGTTAGTAAAGGGAAAGCTGCTTCAAGGTTCAGAATTTCACCCCTCTGGTTGAGTCGTAGCCTCGTAAAATAGGATAACCAGAGAGAGGGCCGTTTACAACCCTTCTATCTCGATATTATCGATATTGACTCGATATTATCGTTTCGGTCACAGTTAAGTTTCGAATCCACCGATTGTTTTGTAATCGATCTTGAGACAAAGCGACTTTTCGGTTGCTTCGATTACGATCATTTAACTTACTAATGTCATTTCGTTATATTTAACTACGCTTCCTTTATTAGACCATCAAATGAGTTTTACTGGGTTTGTAATTAATATTCTCTATAGTTATGCAGTATAAAAACTGTGTTAGCTTGAACGTTTGTTCACGGCTAAACATGATATTGTAAGAAACATTTGGTAAAATATTTAATGAATAAAAACGTAGCTATAAAATACATTTTTTTGCAGCTAATAAAATTGCACGATGAGAAAATATATTATTATAAAATTTAAACAAGCTTTATGTTTAAGTGCTATATGAACAATACCATGCGATTGTGATAAAATTATCTTTAAAGGGTACCTAATTAAGTATAATTTAAAAAGGAATAATTTTAGATTTTTTTATTATTGTTTCTAGTTTTGTGAAAAATACAATAAAATATAAATTGTATCACAAAATGTGTATGTAAAGCTGCATCAACCAAGTTGTGAACAATATTCAAGCTGAAATCACAAGATCGGACGATAATCTACAGGGAAACTTTCCCCTCTCAACGCAACTCCTAATTACATCCATACATCATTGTCTTCCTTTCTCGGGAAAAATGTTACATTCGTTTCAAATAAGCAGCTATAGAAAATATTTACTGAAATTTTTATTTCAAAATCTTTAAAATTCATACTTGTGTTTGTTAATAGTTCTTCCGATATGGTTCTTCAGATGAGCGGTGGTCAGTGGATGTAGTATTATTGGGTATGGAGTAACGCCCGCACCATTGAATACTACGTTAATCCATGAAGACTATCATCATAGTTGGACCAGTTCAAAATTTAGAGGAAAAAAATGGTTCAGAATCCACTTTAATATGTACGTCAATGAGATTCCATTGGTGGTTGGCTACTAATTAAGTCTAGTCAAATAAACGCCAGCCTTAGTTAATAATAAGAATAGAAGATCGTACCAAATCATCTTACACTCATCTCTAATTGATACTTGGCTTTAGATACCTGCCTGGTTATTTCACCATTTCTAAATATAATCGAATAATATTTTGTTCGGACTATTCAAACGCGTCCGTGGCGAAGCCCCCACGTTTTCAAGCAAGTGACTACCTATAATATTAGATTTAGTAACAAAAAATCCAAATAGTGGCTAAAACTTAATTCTTTTGGATGCAAAAAAAACAAAACAAAATATACCAAATGAAAATATCGTACACTAAACTCACCTAAAAAAACAGTGGAGTTTATTTGTGAAAACTATCGTTTAGTTTTAAAACACACACGTGTTGTAAAAGACTAACAAAATATAATTGAATGATAAATTTATATTTTATTTGTTTCAATCAAATGCTTTTTCCTTAATTTTTCGTGGTTTGAAGAAGAGTGTTTGAAACGGCACAGAACACAAATGGTTATAATGGTATTCAAACTCAACATAACTTAATGGCAATTCTAAATATAACGTAAAAATCTCAATAATTATAATATTTCAAAACATAACACATATCATTATTAGATAATTGAATAGGAATACGTTTACAACAAAAGTTATTGTTAAATAACATACAGATATAATATTTCAGATTTTTAACATTTTTTTAAAAATCGAAAATTATAAATGGTATTAAACTGTTTTCATTTCATTTTAATTACTGTTATGCAATAAAAAGCCTCATAACGAAATTAAATTCAGACGGTTATATGTACTGAATTTAAATTTAACTAATGTTTGACATTTCAAATAAAAAAAATTGGTTCATGTTCACTGATATAAGTTTTTAGTAACCATCTACATCTGTTATTGTGTTTTTAGTTTCAGGCAAAACCATAAGTAATCATTATTCGTTATTTTTTTACAGTTATAAATATTTTAAAAATTCAATTTATGTTACTATTTATAGTAAAATGTTTAAAAAGTTACACAGTTTTATTTAAAAATAATAATCATTTATTGGTCTTTTCATATCATTAAGATTTTTATAAACTACATTTAATTAGATGGCTTTAAACGTCAAGGCAAAAGTGATATAATGTTAATTTAATAAATTTTCTTAATAATTTCAATACATTATTATTACTGAAAACTTTAAGTTGTATTGTCATAACTAACTTTAAAATAACTTATTATATAATTGATATAAGTTAAATTTAATTTGCTCATAGAATAAGATTGTTTTTACAATAATTAGCAAAATTAAAACAAATTTACTGCTCAATGAAAACATTTATGTGGTTTAAATAAAACCGTTTTAATACCCCTTAATTAATATGGCATAAATACTGAACAAATATATAGCCCTCGGGTGGGGATCGATCACGCGACCTTGCATACGTGAGATCTAAGCGCTTAAGCTACGGCGTCAGCCGATTTCGCGTCGTCGTTTAAGAGTTTTTGGCCAACCTCAATTGTTTTAGCTAATCTTATACTGAATTTAAATGTCCATACTGTTTGTTATTATTATCCTGTGATCAACTGATTTTGTTAGAAACGGAATGAGGATTGAAAAGCAAAAGATAATTTAATTTACACAAATTATTTGGTTTGTTACAGTAGCTTCAAGCAATACAACGAATACGTTTTCTATCAAAACACGGAAGATTTTGGAAATACTCTTTCCTGCTTTTATTTCGCACAGTTATGTTACCCTTAAGTTTTTACAAATTGTTTAGTAACCTGATAATTTTACATTTATTACATACACAAAATAAATTATATGAAAAACCTCTATTCACATATTGTTCTTTGCCGTATTCAATCAAGAACTGTCAAACGTTTATAAACAGCTGTTTTGATTTGCATTGTTTACATTTGATTCTCCATAAGCGTAATGTTAAATTTTTAGATTTTAAACTTAATATTACAGTAAAACACGAATTTTCCTGGACATTAGACCTATCTAGAATTATTTTCTATAAATTAGTTATTTCCATAAAGAAAATCCTCGATCAAAAGCTGCAAATATAAAAAATATATAAAACCTTGCTAGATTATGAGATCATGAGTTCTAGAGTATGCTATATATGACTCAAGCCGGTTCTACGTAACGGTTCCTCAATGTCTTTAACTCACCACACAGGCCATATATCCATGATGGGAAGTTAAGGTTTCGATAAAAAATGAGAATATCTCACCAGTAACATAAATAATATCTTGTAGAATAATATACGAAAATCATACTTTCCACGTAAGCTTTCCATTCGAATGGTCAAAACGAACATTATGTAAAAGTGAATATCGATTATACTACAAACTATATTTAGCGATGTTCTGTGTATTGCGTCACCTTTTGTGTTTCTCCTGCAGAGCCCAGGGGTAATGGGACGTGGTACACAAAAATATAAGAGTAAATAGAGCTATTCGTCAAGGGAAAGTGGCGTGAAGGGGGATTATTTCACAGTCGGATTCCCGCTGATAACCCCCCCTCCCCAACCACCACTCTCCTTCCCTTTATCCACCTGTTACGCCTACAATATTAACTCCTCAATACTCGTGCATACTCGTTTTACCCATTGTTACTTCGAGTATGCTGAAATTGTCCGAAATTGAAATTCGTTACTTTGTTGGAGTAATGTTTGCCTTAAATATATCTAATCGATTTAAAATTTGCGAAAGTTAAATATTTTACTAGTGCTAGACTTTATCTACCGCTTAATGGACTGTGTGAAATTAGTAACACACATAACCAAACAATAATTACATAAGAATATATTCGAATTCTGAGCAGATTTGAACTCGGGTGACAGTGCTTTTCATTTGCGCTCTTTACCCTAAACACCACAACAGTGTACAAATCTCACTAATTTAACGTATAGACCAGCAAGCCTTACTTCATTTGGTTGACTGAGTAGACTTTTTATTTGTGTTAACTATGTAGACCACTACAATTCCAGGTAGAAACGTTGTTTCTACTTCGGATGAGACTCATGAATAAATTTGAAAGACATGAATTGGTGGTTCAAAAACTTGGCACAGTCCGAAAATTTCTTAAAATACATCGACAATACACTTTCCGTTTCCAGTTTATAGGATTAACCCGACATCCAGTACTTAATATGTCGTTCGCCATTAATATGACTAGAATCACTGTTTATCCATGGAAGAGTAAAACTTGTCTCACACCTCGGCATATAGAATGCCACTTATAAAAAAATTATACACGCTAACTGATTGCATAGAGATGTAAGAGGGGAAACCCGCTACCTTTGACGTAACCAGTGTGATTTGGAATACTCCTCCAACTTACTAATACCGCAGACGTATTTGGCGAATTAATACGTGAGCTACGGCAGTGTGGAGTGGGCTTCATGCTGCTCAACACCTTGTTTAAGGAATGTGTTCAACATCACAAGTTGGTCAATTATGCACAGTCCATTAGATATATTCTAGGCCTCCAAAGATCTTCTTGGGATTATCCGGAGTTATTTGAAGGACATGGCATTGATCTATGAGTCGTCGGAGAGCCAACACAGTCCCTTAGGATCCCAGCACGAATCCAGATTTTTGGAATATCTCATATCGTGGCTTCCTCAGACTTTTGTTACCTTAAGATAATTTTTTGATGGGCAACGAGCTTCGGTGACATTTTTGCTTTACACGTCCAGTGAAGATTAATTTAAACCATGAAACCCCTATCTATTTGCATGCAGAACTATATATTGAACCTGGAAGCCGAGAAAATAAACATTGTCGATATTTAGATAGAAGATATTCGGATATCCTAGCTTTGAGTCAATTTGATGTCTGTACGTCCCAAACCCGCGTCAAAGTACCTGGGGTTAGACTTGAAGCCGATCCAACCTTCAGAGAGTTCAAATACAGTTTACAGATAAGGCGGAAAAGGCATCTAAAGCACAGTCGACTCTTGGCAAACGTAGGAGGTCCTGAAGATAAACGGAAACTCTTTCTGTCTGTGGCCAACTTTATTCTCCTATATAGGTAGACGCCCTAAATAAGCAGTGGTACAGAAAACAGATGTTCAGTAAGCAGTTTTTCAGCTTCTCTTGTGGTAGCAGGTGCTATTCCGATCGATTTCCTGGTCAAAGAGAGGAAAATTGAATTAAAAATCAAATCCGAACTTGGTGCCATGAATTTGACACGATTGACCAGAGGGCCACAATGCAATAGTAGCAAGAAAGGAGACAAAATTACTCTAGATTGGCTTGGGCACACATACTCAATTAGGACATGTCCGTGTGAGTAAAACATGGGGTCGGGAAGTCAATTTCCTGTTTACACAGTTCCTCATAGGATATGGGTTGTTCCTGGCCTACCTGCCTGACAATGACGTCATACCTGTCCAATCCTGTACATACGGGTACTGTATCTACGATGATGCATATTTCTATACATTGCGTAATATATATTATTGTTATATTATACGAAGATCCAGTAAATAGGAAATAGTATTTAACGCTATAAGAGAAGAAGTACTCGTACCTTATTTCTAAAAGGTAATATACTTACGAACACGTCATGAAAGATATTTCGTGTATTAGAGAGTGGATTAAACGATGTAAAATATTACCTCTGGTTTTCCAGGTAAACATTGTCGTCAATTTTATAATAAAGCAAATGGTAAGAATATATTTAGTTTAACAAGTGGAATAATTCATCGTAGATGCATTTCACTGAGTTTTTTGTTGCTTTAGTAAATATTTTTTATCTCAAAATTGTGTAGGAAAAATATAGGTTTTAAATTAACGATTTAATTACTCCACTGAGTAATTTTATTTGTAGCTTTAGCTGTTTCGAGTAATGCCTGTATTTTATAAATAATATAATATATTAATTAATTTCTCGTATAATTGTACAGTAAAATAAATGTTCGTGAGTTTAAAACTAAGAAGATAATTCCAAAATTAATATTTATAACTATTTAAAATATATAGTTTATTAATTTATGGTATTTAGTGGTTTAAAATTGTATATGTAACACTGAAACAATCATTTTATTTGGCATGTTTTTAAAAACAGTCTGACCAAATCACATTGGATTGTATTATTTTGATAGAAATTAAAAATATTAACCCAAGGTAAAAGTCCAATGCTTATTTGACGCCTTAGAATTTGTTTAGCTCAACTTGTTGTCAAAAAGGGGAGTTTTCATTAAGCATTTGGAGACATAAGTAAATAGAAATATTCCAGTTTACTCTGGTATATATTTATAAAGATAATGATAGTGCATACAGCACCATACGTACGCTATTTATTAATTTTGATAAAAATATGAAGTGAAATATTAAATCAGGTTTTAAGCTTTCTACTATGTAACCGTTAACCGATGCGAAAGCGACACAAAAATGTATTTTCCTTTTGATTATCGCAGAGAGCAGACACAGGTGCAAGTGGGGGTTGTGGAAACACAATAAAGAGGCCGGGAGAATTTATAAGCTAGTTATTGCCGTAACCCTCGTCCCTCCCCCCCGCACCATACTACCCTGTCGGACCCGTTTACGGCAATGAGACCCAATCTGCAGTATTAAGCTATAATATTATAATAACCGTTTTGTATTCAATGTATTCGGATCAGTGCACGAAAGTCGATAGTTTCAATCTGTGCTCAGTAAAGATTTATAAGTTTAGTTTATATTGAAAACTGACCTTTAATTAAGTCATTGTTTTAACTATACAACGTTTCAAGGAGTAGATAAACTCAACCCGTTTTCAAGTGATTACCTGATAATTTCCAATAAAAAATGAAAGTGTTATAAATTGGTTTGCCAATAGCTCTATACCTATCTATCATGCACAATACGAAAACTATATTGATAACGCAACAAATCATTATAACACTCCGCCTCCGAGCTAGCAAAGTATATAGTACAAGATGCGTTCGATCAGAACGAGGGCTGGAGAACTATAGTTTTTACATTGTGCATGATCGATAAGCATAGTATTATTGACAATGTGATATAATTAATATACGTAACTTAAACTTTACATTTTTAATGTAACTGATTAAGTAATCCATGGATATTGGTAGAAGTGTCTCCATCTCTAGAAACGTTGTGTAGTAAAAAACACAGACGCGTTGTAAAAAATTTTATAAAAGATATTAAAAGAAATATTAAAATTTATAGAAGTGAGAAGGCTAAAATGACATATAGGTATGGGTTACTAATGATTGTGCAAATTTTTTCATTAACTAATTGAACTTTTTCAACAGATTGTTTATGCAAATAAGTTCTTCCTGTTTTAATGTGATTTATATATTTAAAAATCCATTCTTATTTGTAGTCCTTTAAAAAGGGCTGGTCAAAAATCACACGGCCATTTTGAACGTAGATGCAAATATTAAGAGGAGTTTCTCTATAAAAAACTTTTGCATTGGAAAATTTCAAATAGTACTAATAGTAACTAAGGAAAATTATGAAATAAAAATTCAAATTTGATCTGAAGTTTATCTTAAAGAAATTATTACTTAAAACCGATCACACGTACGAATATAGGTATTATTATGTTTTTAACCTTATTATGGTTTTCTTTTAAATATACATTTACCAAAGTTAGCCTTTACAAAGGTGCCACACGTAGAACACGAAAGGTAGTCTAACCAAAAATAGTTTTACCAAAGTAAGTCTAACCAAAGTTAACCTATCAGAGATAGTCTAACAAAAGGTAGTGTAATAAAAAGGTAGTGAAACAAAAATAGTCTACCAGAGGAAATCTTACTTAAAGGTAGTCATAATAGACAAACTTTCCGCCAAAACTATTTAACCTAAGAATTCTCCCTCTAACTCGTTTTGTCAGCAACAGTAATTTGAGATGCAAACAATCCCTTTGAACACCAAACAAGGCAGGATTGCCCTTGCTATTTACAGCAGATTCAACCGAACTAGTGCAATATTGCAACAGTTTCACGTATAGCTACATACTACAAATTGGATTGTGACAATATTATCCAAGGATATACAAATACAAATACTAGGTTAGTTTAAACTATAATCTACAATATGCAGGAGCTCTTTATCATCTGAAACGAACTAAATATTAACTTCAACTTCGGTCGACATTCAAGAAACGTTAGAGCTATACAGGGTGTTGATGAAAAACATTTCAGGACTTCGGTGAGTGATTGTGTACATTAAAAGGAAGAAAAAAGTTCCAATGTAGGTATGGTCCAAACTCAAAATCCAAAATGGCAGCCATTTAAAATTTTAAAACTAAAAACTTTGTTAACGGTAAAATTTACAATGGTTGCCATTTTGGATTTTGAGTTTGGATCATGCTAGTTTTTTTTAACAATACGTATTTACTAGTGTAAAACACATACCAAGTTTTAAAATAGTCCGTTAAAAATGTTTGAAATAGAAAATATTTTGTGAAAAATACAAAATGGCGTATATCTGAAAAAATAAGCGTTTTTGGCCATTCCTCCATCTGAACTTTTTCTTCCTTTTTATGTACCCAATAACTCACCGAAGTCCTGAAACGTTTTTCATGGACACTCTGTATAAAATATAGATTACAGCCAGAATATGATACGCTTAGTATAACTTAAAGAGTGTTTGGATTGGCCTTTTTTGTGTAGTTTACAACCAATCTATGGTTTGCTCAATTCGTACTGGGTAACAAGTGAGTTTCGATGAAAAAGAGTACAAGAAAATTCCAAATAGTCTGGAGGTAACGGAAACTTTTATTTTATTAGTTCATATACTGCACGAATGTTTTTTGTGGTTTAAATATTTACAAAACACTAACAATGCTTCATGTACTTAACATTGGAAATTACAAAGACATTTTTATGTTTTATAGGTAACCATCCAAACTCTTGTACTACCTTACGTCTACCTGTCTGATAGGTAAGTTAAATAGCATAGTTATAAATGGTCAACGGGTCTGGAATCGAACCGGTGACCCTTGGGTTACGAGGTGAACACTTTACTTCTGAAATACCCAGGTGTTATCTAATATTAGTTTAACGTTGTGTCACGTAAGGTTGGGTGGTAGTGTTATGTTAGTGTTACGTTTGTAGGACTTCAGTTTTTGGTTTTATTTGTTTACTTTATCTTGACAAGTTGACGTATAACCAATCACCCAAATTGTTTAAATATAACGAAAAACGGCTTTTATTTAAAATCATAACTCGTTCGTTAGACTTGATTTAGATATATCCAAGCACAAAACTTCCTTTTTTGAAAACCAATTTTTCCACAACGACATAAAACTGTTTAAATGTTTAAACAAATCTGGCAAAGGCGGTTAAGAATTTTCTTTTGCCAGACTTTTGAGTTTAATTTTGAGACTAACACTATTAAATAATAACTGTGGTGAGACTATAGTTTTAATTTTAATAATGATTCGTGCGAGGTACATAACACTTAAGTTGTGACGGTAATTTGCAGTTTGTAACAGTCTGAAATAAATAGATTTGAGTTTAAATAAATGTGAATCTCATCAATGAGAAGGTGAATAACACAAAGTTGTGTGTTTTAGATTGAAACTCGTAATTGAATCTATGTATGACGTATACTAATTTATACTTGAGTATATATTTAAATTTATAAAAAACTCTTTTTTGTTATTAAATAAAATTATCACAGGTTGGATAAGAATTCCACTGAACTGAGCTTCAAAGGCCTGGAAAATCCAGGGTGAATTCAATCCCCCCTTTATATTAAAGTTTTTAGCTGTTTCGAGGTCTGTAAATCTTCATATTATTTTCTTTGTCACCACACAAATATTATATGTAAAAACTTTCGTATTTTAAGTTTTAGTAGATTCTTAATATACTCTAGTCAAGGTTATAGGAAGAATTTTATACAGTAAAACATTATACATATGAAAATATTTTCACACATAATTACGAGTGAAAAACTTTTCATACGTAAAATTAAATAAAGTAGAAAGGTAGTAGTAACTTTTCATACACAGCAAGGTAAATAAGGTTTGGCTGAAACTTTGAAACAAACATTTTGAAAGAGCATTACTGTTTTAAGACCCTACATATTAGAATTTGAAATTTCGTGTGAATGAGTAGGACCAAACTCAAGAATCCCAACACAAACATTATAATAAAACAACGAAAACTACACACTCCAATATAATATTCAAAAAAGTTACATTTTAAAACCCACAAATATATGTTATCGGAAAAGTTAGCACAACGAAATCACATAACAATTAAGTTAGTTGGTGTACCGCACTATTACAAAACAACAATAAACTTTTGTGGTTAGCAGACCCGATATATTATTTTTAATAGAAATAAAGGAGCATTATTATTATGTCACTTCACATTATTAAAACACATTCTATATATTTTTATTAATTTTATTAACCATGTGCAGTGATTACTTAGTATACGTCATTATTATAGTTCGAGTGTGATCACTTTATTAATGGTTGTATTCTATCTATATTACCTTTGATACTTACATCAATAAAAATATATTCTTTAAAAGCTATGACTTTATTTTTAAAAGCATAACCAACAAACTTCATGAAATCCAAACTTAGTGTAAGTCAAATTATTCCAGGAATATTCATATACGAGTCTAAACTATGTGAACGTCTTCCTGGAAGCTAATACTCCACTCAAGCACTGGAAATAATTACGTTCATAACGTTTATAATTATTGAATAAGGAACGTAGAACATTTTATAAATAGTTTCTCTGTATTAATTGTACTGTGTTAATTGTAAAATGCAGTTATATATAAACTACATACTAATTGTTTTCAGTCAAAATTGTGTACGTGTAAATGTTTCAAATATTTAATTAAGCATTTTCTTGACAAGATAATTCAAATTCAAAACGTTTATTTCATCTAAAGATTCGTGAACAGAAGCTAGTACAAATATTTTAACACTGGTTGAAAATATTTGTACTAGTTTAAAATACTGACTTTAACTTTAAAAAATCGTGGAAATTTCTGGCCAAGGTCAGCGTTACTGGCCAAACTAGGGTTAAAGTTTTCAGGTCACACTAGTTCCTCTAACGTGACCTAGCGTCTTCATATGTAGCCGGGCAGTCTGAGAAACTGTATTTTAATCCGGCAATAATATATAAAATAGATACATAAGAATACCATTGTCCAAACGTTTGAGAAAACATTTATGCAGTATTTGAGATGATGGAAACTTCATAAAGCTTCATAAAGTACATGCCAAAAATGTTATCACAGTGTGTTTATAAATAAGGAATTTAAATAAAGGTTTCCGTTTACTCCGTATGGAAAAAATTTAAATAATTCTGTTGGTTTGCTACCTTAGAAAATATTAAAACTGGACCTCTTTATACAACAGTGAATAGGAAGCTTCAGTTTCAAGCCATAATTTTATATTACATTTAAAGGAGGCAATGAGTTTGTCACTTGTATTTCTCCTGGTGTTTTATTAAATAACCTCTACCCAGGATAGAGCAGTCCTTTCTCAAAAGCGGGTGTCTATGACGAGACCTAACATCGATCCTTGCCTAGTATTGAGTCTGTTATAGGCACCTGTTACTGTACAGTCGTTTCATTTAATGCTATGAATGCAGTTAAGAGTAATATATTTCAATGAAGTGTCTGTGTACGTGTTTCATTTTCATGATTAAAGCAGTACATTGTCTGCGAGCACCCAATGTTATTCTTATGGAGAATATTAATAAAATATAAATATATCTTCCTTATTTTCCAACCATTTTCCATGAAACTAGGGTGATAATGGCCAACCAATGTCAGTGGATGTAATAAATACAAATACACACCAAATAACTTAGAAACACTTGACTCTTTGAATTATAAGGTTCCATCTAGCAGATGGAATTTTTCAAACTCACTTTTTTAAATATTTACATACAGATGGAACTTTTAAATTTTGCTAGTTTAAAATCTGGTCGTTAGATTGTGCCAAAATGCAGTGCAAACTATATAGGAGGTTAGATGGAACCTTTACATACTAATACCTCAAAAAAGTGATTTTGTTAGATGGAAACCTTTCAGTCTAGGTCAGTGGCATTTTATGATTTGGAAACACTCCAAACCCTGTCATTGTGACTTAACGACAATTTTTGACATGGATATGTCTTAGCTCGGGGGAGGGGGTGTTGGTGATTTTTAAGATGGAAAATATGTAACAGTACTACAAGAGATATTTTATTAAATTGTTAATATAAAAGAATATGAACAGCTGTTTATATGAACTGAAAACATTCCCTTTCGACATATCCATTATCTAACCTATAGGGAAGTAAATACAAACATTTGTTGAACGTCGGTTGAAAAACACTATAAAATAGATTATATCTCAAAAAACTCACAGAGTACGTAATAGTTGTGAATAAAGTAATAGTCAGGTAAAATCACTGTTCAGATAATCTGTATCGATTCAAAATGATATTAAAAAGTTTTTAGTAAAAGGAATGAACGAGGGACCTGCGAATTTATCCCTTACCAGTTGAGATTTCCCTCGTAAAACAGGATAAGGAGCGGGACTTTTACAGCCTTTCCATTCTACGTATTATCCTTTTCAGGACACGGTAAAACCCTTCCTCCCCGCCACCTTTTACTGCTTTAAAATCGCATTTAATCTGCTAAAAAGGGGAGTAAGTTGAATTCCCTCAAGGAGGAAAATTGCTTTTAATTATTTAACCGTAATACATTGAAGGCATATCCTGTAGATATTGTAGGATGTAATACATTTCAATACAGTTTGATTTTAAAACAGGTTTACTATCCCTGATTAACATTTTTAAGAGCTTATTATTGATTTTAATTTTACAGCAGATTCTTCCACAAAATCACCTTCAGTAAACCTCAAGAAAAATATTTATTGCGTAATTCATAGATCGTAACACTAGAGAAAGGGTTGTTTAAAATACACAAATATTTCCTCTAAAAGGTATAGAATAATGAAACTTTTCATCTCAGTGGGTGTTCTCGTTTTCACGGATAGTACAAAAGCCTCCAATAGCGTAACATAAGACACGGAGAAATTTGAGAGCCATATAGGATTTTTAGGGTGTACAATGTGAAATAACCAAAAACATCACAAATCCAAGCAATTTAACATACGAAAGGCCCTGCAGAAAATGTTTTTATCTACTTCCGTGTGAGGCATAGGTTAAATCATGGCTATGTCTAAGGGGGATGTTTTCAGTTCATATAAACAGCTGATCTTATGTTTCAAATTTTCGTCTTACAAACAGCAAACACCCTTCAGAGCTAATAATCTGATTAAAACTTACAAACACTGTTTCATTACTGCTTTAAACATTTTTGTTTTAGTTTTTAGGCTTAGTCTGGATTATGTGTTAATTGTGTTAAGTTTTAGATATTAGTTGGCCTGAGGACGGGATCAGATTCCAGACTTCGAAACGTGGTGAATCCTTGTTTGACATAATTTTGATGGAAAATGTCAACAATAAGAATCTAAATAACATACACCTACCATCACTAATAATCAATTTAAAACAAAGAAGTATTGTATGTTTTAAGGTTACGGTATTTTATTGCCTTTATTCATATAAACGCATCATTATAAGGATTATATAAAGGCTACTTATGGAAACATTATTTTAGACTATGATAACTTGTTTAATAGAAAAAACTCATTTACAATGAATATTTTAGATATAAGATGGATACCCGTAGCTATCGAGTTTGAATAAATTTGTATTGATTATTTGTAATAAGATTTCATAGCAGCGGTACAAATGTGGAAAAATATATACGAGGAAAATAAATTCTGAACATTCTGAATTTTCAAAGTGATGCTTTATACTATCAAGATGGTAAAAAATATAAACAACTGATATCAATACTTTTGAACACATTATTGGTAAGTATTATGTACAAAAATGAAGATTTTCTTTGAATATTTTAGTGACATCCGCTGCCTAAATCTATTTGGCAAATTTGAAATACATTAATAACCCGAACCGGTAACTTGGTTTCCTGAATATTTATTTATTAAATTAATTTATTAATAAAGATTTCCACAAGCACGTGCACATCGTGTCATGAACATCGAAATCTATAAATAAATATATATTCCTAAAGAGAAATAATAATTTAAAACCACTTCAATGTTGAATGTTGTTGAATGTATTCAGTTAACTATCAAATTTTTAGCCATCATATAGGATTATATGAAGATTAATTGTTAATATATGAAAAAGTGTTATTAATTTAACGTGTTAAAGTCTCACTTATAAAAAACGATATTAAAGATTGCTCGTTTAGAAAAATTCATATTTTTCTAGTTTTGATTGATAAAAAACAGATGAAGCTACTACCATTGGACAATTTAGAAATCATATGATAAAATAAATGAAGTTGGTAATATTTTAATATTCAAATCTACAGATTCTGAGATTATTTTTAGGTTTTAAACTTTTAACTAGAATATTGAGAATAATCAAATAAATAGACATACCCTAGTTTTTATATTTTATTTTGTTTATTGTAAAAATTTGTCAGCTTAAGTATGTTTTACTTTATAAACAAGAAGCACTTTTTCCGTTATCCACTTCTAAATACTCGTGTTTTCCCTTAGCGCCTGATGGGGGGTTAAACGGTTGTTTATGTAATAAACTTTAACTTCAAGCCTCGTGTCTATATAGAGGTAAACTATATTTTTACTGTAATAACTCACTGAGTGAAACTAAACAGTGCAATTAATTCGATTAGTAATACTTTGATTTAAGTATGAACATATAATATTATTTAAATGCACGCCTTTTTCTATATTGCAATAGAGATTCCGGCAATATCAAACCTGTTATAATTTTAGAAAACATCAGACTTTAAGCGTGTTAGGTAATGCTTTTTTAATACGTTAAACATAATAATTGTTTTATTAAATAATAATCATACGTAAATTCATTAGTAAAAAATATTGTTTCAATGCTTAAAATGTATGTTTTCTATATACAAGGTATATTTGGTTCATGGTCCCCATTTGTATTTTTTTACTTGTATCTAGAAAAATATTTGACAATATAAACATGCATTTACGTTGCCTTTAATGTCAGTTTTTTTAAAATTTTATATTAGATCATAGTTCATTAGACACTGGAACTACAAATTCAGTCTAAGTCTCTAAATCAACTCCAAAAATCAGTGCAAAATATTAAAATATTTTTGGTCGATCCTATTTCAAATTGACGGCTCTTTAAAATATCCAAATTATTATATCGAGAAAATGGCTAACATTATGTAAAAAACCAATTGATATAAATTTGAAGTTTTTTAATGCGAGTCTAAAGACAGTGGGATTATAAATACCCAAATTATATAGATCACCCAAATTATTGCACTTTTTACAAAACACTATAATTTTAATAGTACCTAATTGCATGCTTTGATGGAAATTTAGTTTGTAGAAAGTGTTATAATATGGTTAAAATCTGGTTTTTAAATCAAGATTTCATTAGATTTGCATTAAAAAGATGTAACATTTATAATACTTCGTTTTCTAAGTATTAATTTTTTCTATGCATGTTAATTTGATTATTTTGAAGAGCTGTGATTTTTAAATATAATCAAGTAAATATAATTATGTAGTGTACACTCATTTATAGAGCTACTTTACAGGTTCATACCGAATTTTAAGTTTCTATTTAAAAGGAGTTATAGTCTATTACGAAATTCGTAAAACCTACAGAATAACAGACTGAAAACAAGGAACTATACAGCTAACTAAGTAATAAATCCACAAATCCAGACCAGGCATTTCACCTTGTATATTTAAATACATTCCTAACTACATTAAAAAATAGTATAGGCCCTAAGTACATTTTTCCATTTACAATTTAACGTCGATAATCCGGATTAATTTAAATTGAACCCAATTTGGATGATAAAATTCTCCGGAATATTGAAATTACTTTAAAAAGGGTGGATTCCATGCATTATTTGAAAAACAATTATAAACTAATTATTTTCTACCATAGGAAGTAACAGTAAAGGGTATGTTTTTTCAATTACTCTATCGTCTTTCATTTATAGGTATATGTGAACAGTAAACACATAAGACACTATAGATTTGAGTTTAAAATTGGGATACCGGTATGCTATTGTACTGTGGAAGTGGTTCGTTTTTTTGTCACTCACATTCTCATCGCTATGCAGTACGTACACACCATTTTCCTATTGCCCACTCAAGTGATCTTACTGCTAGGGCAGTCGGTACGATATTACATTATTTCTAGATCCAATCCAAATAAATGCGGATTTTTGACGTCTAAATTATCGACGCGCTACTGTATGAAATGCACGAAACCCCGCTGATTTAATTAAATCTGATTGCTTTTTACGGTCAAGTAAACATAATTCTATCACACGAGACATTTAAACCAAATAAAAATTTCAATACTATTGTTTAAAAATATTTAAATGAAATAAACATGTTAGAGAATTATTGGTATTAACTACTACTTTACGCTAAACTGATATGTTTTCTCAAATAATACATTCCAGATTTAGTATAAAATAAATCTAACCAATGTGGAATATTAATATGTTTTCTGGTTGGATACCATTCTGTATTATAAGAGTTTAATGAAAACATCAAATAAATCAATCCCAAACCAAAAATACACCAATAAGGATTCAGATTGTAGCGAGTTGTTGGTTCAACATCCCAACTGAACACATTTAAGGGGGTTATGGTGGCCACACTGGCTTCCACCCAAACACTTGTAGACCAAAGTCATTTAAACTGTCTCGTCTCGTAAATACTTCCTGTTAAACTTATTGTTGGTACAGGAAAGCTTCAGAAAATTCTACCGAAATAACACAAATATACAGTATTATAATTTTTAACAACTCAACAATTATGTTTTTTCGGATCACATCATTAGAATAAATAATAGGTTATTCTTCTTAGCTGATTCGAGGTCCTACTTAAGTCCATATTGGATGTCGTGAGTTTTGATTATAGAATCCTTAAAACATTTTGAGAGATGATTCGCGTCATGATATCACTAAACGAAATTACGTTCACAAAAAACACTTAACGCAAACATATAAGCCTTCAAATATCAGTGGAGAACGACCAAAAACATACGTATAATACGTTAACACGTGAACGACGTATTTGAACGTATGAATACGAATCCGTTAAATAGTTTTACTCAAAAGACTATGTATGCAAAAAGGAAAATATTATTGTTGCTAATTCATTCATTTAAAACTGATTGCATATTTTATACCATGTGTGTTATTTATTTTACATTTCCAGCAATGGAACAGTTATTGACGAATAAATCACGGTGATGTGCCATTAGTTGTGGGCGGTCCACAGACCGTACATTGTAACTCCACTGTTTAGTGTGACGTAATAAACGATTCTGGACACTGTGGTTATATTGTGTGGAACTGCACGCCTCGCTATGACATGAAACATACGGTCAATCGGGTTTTATATCTGCGTTCATATTACGTGTAGCTTTACAATTTTAATGCTCGACTGTAAACGTGCTTTGGTTGCAGTATTGGTCAAAAATTTGTGATTACAAATGAATACAACTTAATATCAGCTTTGTTAGCCATGTTTATTCTTTGGCTGAAATTATTTTTTTGTTGATGGAGGGTTTGTGTTATTTAGATTAGTATTGTAACTCTTCCCATCAGAATTTTTATCATCGTTTCATGATATCTGGAAACTTATTCTGTTCTTAGAGTTTCTGTTTGAATTATTCTTCAATCATGCTTATAAATCATAGAGTTAGGGCTTGCCGGTCCATCTTCTCATCCATTGCTCTCATGATCAGCTGTTTTTTATTTATAAGTGGCCTACATAACTTTTTCATAAGTTTTTACATAAGTTTTTTCCCTGTAGTATACTTTATTTTACTAGTACATTATATTAGTCGATAATCTAAATACTTTTATATAATCCCTGATTGTGGAACTCATCCCGCACACACAGGCTTCTGCCCATGTGGGGGTCTATATTTCATGTTTTTTTCTAATACCAATTTGTAAATATTTTCTTTTTGAAATAAATAGTTTTATTTCATAAACTATAACCTAGATCACTACAAGTTTAGAACCTAATACGGGCTGAGCTGGTACAAAGCTACTTTGCTACAGTAGTACTACCTTCAATACTACTTAAGTTCTTATATCGTTTGGACATACTATGTTTGTTGTTCATTCGCATTACACATATATTCGGACAAAAACACATTCACCAAACAAGATTTCATTCACAGTTCAGGTCTAAGTCTCTTTAAAGATACAAGTCCCAACAATACTATTCTAGAATTCGCTACAGTCAGATGTAAAACATACGGTTACAAGACATTAAACGATAAAAAAGTGTTAAAGAATTTACCAAAATATTTTAGTTTCCAAAACTTTAAAAACGTAATGTCCAGTATATACGATTTAAAATTTTACAATTCATACGAAAGAGTATTAGATGATAACCTATATCAAGTTATACAAAATAAAGCTGTTATAACACGTCCCATATAGGAATATTTTCATGTCCTATAATAATCCCCAGACAAACCATTATAGGAATATTTTCATGTACAATTTCCCATATAATTTCATGTACAATTACCCATATTTTTATATTCACTAGTATCTGTGTAGATTTAAAGTCATAAAAGTCGTAAAACTTTGCTTTACTAAACGTTATAAAAAATGCCATCAATAAAATCTAAAAAATAAAAACCAAATTATATCTGATCTGAGAAATTAAAACTATGTGGAAGTTTAAATAGGTAAGATATTTCTTACTCATGTGTGTAGGTTTGTAGTCGGAATGATTAATTTAACTTGCAAAAAATACCTAATTAGATCATTAAATAAAATAAAATAGCTTATAAATAAAAACGTGTTTTACAAAGATATTGTAAAGTATTTATTACTCCATTAAAAACAAATGTTATTTTGGATTTAATTATTAAATAGTAAAAGTAAATCACTGGTATTTTACTGGACAACTATTCAAAACTACTTAACAGGGCAGTAATAAATGTTTTAATGGTTTGAAATTATTCTTATAGCACTTAAACAACTAAGAAAAATTTGTAATGGAATGTTTAATAGGGTTATATTCTACGTTAAAGAAAATTAACGATAAGATTTAACTTTAATACAGTGATGCTTGTTTAATCCCATAATGAACTATTACCGTAGGTCTCATGGCGAGACTTAAGCCCGGGACCATGTTATTTTTTCTTCTTTAGGTGCCCAGAGTCCAAAAACAATAGTCGTTAAAATTTTTATATATATATATATATATATATGTCTGTGAACACGATAACTCTTGTAAAAATGGTCCGATCGAGACCAAATTTGGTAGTGACGTGTATTCCTACAAATGCTCGGACGAGTTCGTTAACCAGACATATCGGTCAATGGGAACGGGTAGTTTGGGGGGGTTTTGTACCCCAAAATGGGGTTTTTTGCGTTTTTCACATGTAATTTTTAAAAATTTCTAATTTTATATTTCACCATTGGAATCAGCTTAAAAAACTAAACAATTAAGTTCCTTAAAGTTTTTCTCTATCTCCAACAGTTACCGAGATATTAAAAAATCTAAACACAGTATGTTGTATTGTGGGGCTCCAATGTTAATCTTATGGAGGATAGGGAAAAATTAATATTTCCCATATTAATCAATATTTTGGATAAAACTTGATATTTAGCTTCATGTGGTTGAGGTCTATCCATTTATGCTTAAAAATCATAGTTTATGTGTTTATCATGGCAGCAAACCTGCATACTCTTTTCCCATATTAATCATATAGTGAATAGGCAAACTCCTTTATTTATGGACAGATATTGATGAAAGTTGATATAAATGATGAAAAAATTAATTGTTTACGCTAGAAACACCTACTTTCAGCGTTCCTCACAGCAGCAAACCTGCATACTCTTTCCCATGTTAATCTATGGAGAGTAGGCAAATAATACTCGTATTTATTGACAGTTAAAGAAAATTAACGATAAGATTTAACTTTAATACAGTGAGTGCGTTGTTTTTTTATTTGTCATTATTCTTATTGTAATGGGGAAAATAACTGTAAATAAATATTGAGAGTGACGAAATTACATTTTTTTCAATGAAATAAATCTACAAACAGTTATTTATAACGACTAACATTTAAAGATAAAAGCATTGTATGATAGTCTAAATATATGTTTCTAATAAACCTAAAACATGGTTGTAACCTTTACAGATCTATTTACAAATTAGTAGCTTAAAACATTATAATGTCGTGTAACCAGAAACCAAATTTAATCTTGGTTAATGTGAGGAGGTAGTTAGTTATGTGATAAACCGTGCAACATTCCAGCCACACTTAATTAAGAGGAACACCTTATTACCTCTGTGCTATTTTAGCTTATGACAACTAATCCATTTAAGTTTTAAGGAAAGAGGTGAGGCACGATACAGAATATGTAATGGTACCAGTATATGTTAATGGGTTAACGTTTGACCAGTCTTTATTTTATATAATAATAAAACAAGTTATTTTTTTGCTTTAAACAACCTACAATTTGTTTACATGAGCACGTACACAATTCATCAATTTATTGACTATGTCATAAAAAATATAAAGTAAAAAGGTTTCAATTATTCATGTAGTAATTTCTATCGAATACATGTACGTATGAAAATATTCCCCAATCCTTTTCCGATGTTTAAACAAATGACAAAAAACAAAACTATAACACAGCAAACAAAACTATATACAATAACACAAATGTATTGTTAAGAAAGTTTGTTGTTTAATAGTAATAGTTTTCAAAGGTAGTCTACTTGAAGGGTTAATAAAAAAAATATTTATATACCTATACTACTTTGCCTTTAACGAGCATAATAGTTTTTTATCATACTGATTCAAAAAGAAATGTTTTAGATACTTGTGTTGAAGAGCAAAAGCAAAAAGCGAAAATGTTCTTTTTATTCCTAGGACTAAAGTTAGGACTAAGCTTATGATATTTTTTGAGTCCTAGGCAGCAAAAGACCATTTTTATGATACTTTTGATTCGAGGTCAGAATTGGATTGTAAATAAAGTAACTGCAACAAACAACATAATTTTTTTTATTTCGGACGTTCCGGATATAGATAGTGAAACTACTTATCGACTATTAAATCGAACAATCGAATGGTTAGGATCGAACTATTGATAATAATATCTAACACTGACATAATATAAACAACCAAACAAGAAAAAACTGCTACAACGTAAATAACTAATAGCTGAATAGTTTAAAGCGACAAAATGGTCGACAACTATTTTTACTAAATCAGTTAATAGTTTATCTTTTGCGAGTTCGTTTCATTTTATTATCAGTACAACGAAAAATATCGTTCTTAACATGGCCCAAACTGGCTTTTTGATGTATACTCACGCATTAATGAAACTGATGAAATATATACTATTAATGAAGTTGTTACAAGCTGAATGTAATAGGGAGAATTTATACAGTTTTTTCAGTTTTTTCTTGCACTAATTCATCGCACATTGTCAGTCAACTACGACTGTTGGGGAGTTAATATTAAATTTTAATCAGAAATGAAATATCTACAGGGAAGGACCAGTCCGCAAGGACAATAATGAATGTGTAGAATGAACTGTTTGTATTGAAACATATACCTTACAAACTCCAGTTCGGACGTGAGTGGACAAGGACGCAATGGATCCCAACACAAGAATGACGCTGGCATCTCACTTCAGGCATGGTCCTTGGTGTTGAAATTTTCTTCTCTTTTGATGTTCGCACGCAAAGTCTTTTAATAGTTGTGGCCACTTCAAAGGTACGTGGAAGTCGCGATACCGCACATGATACTAGCTTCTTGATTAGGGTTTTATAGTTTAAGAATGCAAATAAAATAATACTTGAACTTGGTTAAATTAAAAGAGACTTGAGGTAGTGAGGTATAAATGAGGTGGCCGGTACTAAGACCATACGTGGGCCGTGGACTTGGACAGAGAGGCTACTCACCCAGGTAGCCTATCCGTCGTGAGCGATAAGAAACAGTGAACAATAGGACATCGAAACAATAATGTCTGGAGATAAGTGGACATGAATTCTGTGGCTGTACTGTTTGGCATTACCTACCGTTTTTAAATAAAATAAATGTTCTTCTGTCTTATTAAAGAAAATACTTAAATTAAAGTTCAGAGCTCCTTTTTCTGAATATTAAACAACGATTATAACAGAAATACTCATTTAGTAAACGGTTGATAAGTTTAGTTTGAATATAAATACCTAGTCTTTCTTAAATAAAATATTACTTTCAATTCTTTTCAAACACTTTTTGATAATCCCTTTTCGTAATACATTATGAAACCTAACACGAATCCATCTGAAAATAGCCAAAATAAGAAGTTAAGCTACTTTGGTTTTTAATTTTAGATTTAATAACACAAACGTATTTTAGTTAAATAAAACCTTTTTCATAAGCTCTTACTGAAATGAAAATAATTCTTCATCATTATTATGCGAAAACATCCGCTTCGTTTCGTTCCCGACGTTGATTTCGGATGCAAACAATTTCTTTGAACGCTAAATAAGCTCAAGCTACGCTATCTGGTTGTGTTTACAAATACTTTTACAAATATATGAATATCTCACACGTAGATTAATATAAAGGTAATAAAGGTAATACATGCAATTCACATGGTGACACAAAAATGTGTGATGGGCTATACAGGACACGAATATACATACAGTTAAATTTATTTCCATTTCTAAATAGTTTAGTTATAATCTGCTATTTTTTCCAAGAAAATATTTATTATTTCAAAACCCCTTTGAGAAATTTCTATGAAACATGGCAAAAATTATTTTCGAGCCTGCCAAATTTTAAAATGGTGGCCATTTGAGTTTTTGAATGAAAGATTTTTACAAAATCGGTACATAAATAATTTTTTTTCAAGACAAATTTCAAAGTATTTATCATTAAAATCCAGCGCAACATAAATTAATAACATTGGCTCATGAATATAAAGCTGTGTATATTTTAATAGTTGAGACTGAAATTAATTAATTACATTATTTACTACGACCTTACATTTGATAAAATGTCATCATTGTATTGTTTTAATTGTTTTCTACCATTTAGCCCATTACACGTTTTTGAGACACTCTGCATTTTTAAATACCCTATTTTAGTCTAATAATAGGTTATGATAAATACCTAAAGTTTCTACATTTTTCTTTATTTATGATATATAAGTTATCAGTCAATAGGGCTTCCATTTAGACATTTTTGATTAATTCGAAAATATTAATTTTTGGGTGAAAGTGCAAAGTAGTATTCTATACACAAAAAATAATAAGCAACGCAGTTCTTCATGAACCTGCGTTTCAAGAAATATTTGGGGAAAAAATGATTAAAAAAATAATAGCTACATTCCACGTTTTTCAATGTTATTGTGCCTCTAAAACATTACAATTTTACCTTTATAGATTTTTTAGTTCGGTTTCATTTTCATTTTCCGTAGTAAATATTAGATTGTATATCGCAAATATATTCCAGCAGAACATTAAACTCTAACATTGAAGGTCATAATAGTGCGTTGGACCATCTGCCGTCTGAATGCAATGTGACGATATTCCATGTAGTGAGAATGGACAATTTTAAATAAGGTGTCTATATAACTTACTTTCAAGTTCAGTACCATCATCAGTATTCCTTTTTATCAGCTATTTGGAGTTTGTATTATACAGTAAAGGCTTAGTACCAAAAATATATAATCATAATTTAGTAAAGGTTTGGGTACATTGCAACATTTCGTAGAAAATTATCGGTAAGCCTATCATTTGTACAGATAGTACTATTTATAACATTCGCTTTATAATAGTCTAAATATAATTTGTTATAAAAAATATTGTTGTAAGGTTTATAACATTGAACTATTTACAAATTAAAAGCTTGAAACATTATAGTGTCGTGTAAACAAAATAGACCTAATTTAGCGTAATATGATCATAACCGCTGGGTATAAACCATAAAAATAAATAATATTATAATTACTGATAATCTACAGACATACTCCTAATTTTATAGTATTTTTATCATAACCAAAATATAAACCTGAAAACTTAAACTAAGAAATGCCAAGTACAAGTAAAAAATTTAAGTACCATTCTCAACTCAAATGTAGCATTAATATACAACTACATAAACTACGTTAGTTGGATCGTTATGCTCTAAGGTAATATTTTATACCATAGCAAAGTTTTGAAAGGGATCAATTTTTGAAATCAATGATCAATATAGTCATATAGTCTTTAATTTAACAGTTAATGGTTATTTATTTCGATTGAAAGAGTTTTATAGATCACATATTGTGTCAAGTTTGGAAAAATTTGTCTAATATTGATCAAAACTCGGGTTTATTCATAGCTTATTGTTTAGTTTTCACAGAGCGTTTGTCGGTTAAAGTTGACAAAAATCTTCAAAATGTATAGAATATAATTAAAACTAGTTTTACAGTTATGGGTGCTATTTTGTTCACGAAGGCAGGTTATAAAGGTATATTGTTTAGCGTTAGAGTAATACATAGACACAGAAATATTGATAACACCCAATTTTTACAGTTATAGGGTATAAAACATAAAAATAAAAACTTCATAATTTTAATTAATGTACAGAAAAACCCTATTTCTATTTTTATAGATTTCCAACCACATATACAGTTTAATTTGGTGATTTCTACACTGAGTAAAACACGCTTTTTTCGTCCTTCAATATACATTAATTTTTTATGACGCGAGCAAAATTAAATTAAATTAGTAAAATAAACCTAAGCCATGCCAAAGTTATGTTAAAGTATTTGACTATTTCTTCGTTTTGAATGTTTGGGATTGAAGATAATGATAATGAAGATACAAAAACTAGTTTGGGGATTTATAGATAAAAGTATTTACAATCAGGTTTATTTTAAATGAATAAGCTTACTGACCATATTACTAAAAGTAATCAATGGTGTGCTTTTTCCAAATATCCCCAAAACATTTGTGTCATATAACAATGTAGACAACTACTCTCAGGGAAGAGGAATGAAAATATAAATTAAAGCTCTCCTAGAGGGGTGTAAAGTATAATCTGAACCATTGGGTTGCTAATAACCTCTCTTCATGACTTATATGACAAATAACTCAAATAATTTCTTTCACACTTCCCATTATTTTTGCCTCAATTCCCTTCATTATAACAGTCTACTTTTCATAATTCCCTAACTGATTTAATTAATTTTATCTCCATATTGAATGTCACATCGCTCGTATGAAACCATAAAATTCAATATATAAGGCCAATCTGATAAATAAAATTAATGCTCGATTGCCGTTTTCAAAGGTTGAAACTTTTAGATATAATTAATACGGCATTATTAGTTAAATTATTACAGGAAAATAATTTCAGAGCGTGAACCAAATACTGAAATTTTAATGATGGCTATGAATAATTACTAATGGATACGGATGAACGATAATTATCGAGATAAATCACTGCGATACATCGATTTTAATGGCAAATAACCACTGATTTGCCACATCGCATGCGATGAGATTAGCGTTCTGTGAATCGACGGCCAAAAAGAGAATTTTAATCCTCAACCTGCCAAATACACAGTCATCTATCTACATTTCCATCACTTATTATTTCGTGTCAATTTAAAATACAAATAATCTCTGAGGCCTTTGAGTCCGTGAAATTTAAGATTACATTTTGTATTGAAATGAAACAAAAATTGTTTATATTCAAAAAATCTTACTTATAGCAAAAAAATAATAAACGGCAATAAATATGTTAAAACAAATCATTAATAAATGTTTTAAATAACACAAGTCAAAAAATATTTTCTTGGTTCTGAACATATTTTTCAATAATGATTATTGGTAGAGTCAGCAGGATTTTTCCCTACATTTGCATCGTTCCACGTTTCAAAAACTATTGGCCAGCAAATTTTTAAATAAATCTTTTAATTGTTATACGTTTTTCATGCAAATAACCACCATTTTATATATTTTTTGTAAATATATAGAGACTTCTCTCTACAGAAGAATGGGATAGTTGTTCGTTTAAATGATTAACCATTCCAATTTTGAAATTTTGGTAGTATAAACACTACTTTCAATTTATTATTATAGACTTACCTAATTAAAGCGTTGTAATTATATACATTAAAAAGTCTTTTAAATATTTAATTTACAAAATGTAAGCTATAAATTATGTAATTCAAACACTAATAAAATTAATGTTAATTGGAGAGCTTTATCAAATAAATTTACATATCTTAATTGGCATATGAAATTATGTTAATAGTCGTTAAATATGTGCAGTTAATTATAGCTACCACCGTGGACATTACATATGTGAATCCCCCCCCCACAGCAACCCCTGGTTGAGGTCCGAAGTAACGCAAAACACGGCCACAGAGCAACCAAGCGGAACAATACTGATTCAAATCACATCTGGTTGCTCCGTGAAACATGTTTATCACATAAACTATTATAAAAAAATTCACCAATAACAAAGTAAAATACAAGAACAATAAAATAAATAAAAATATAAATTAAAGCTCTCCTAGAGGGGTGTAAAGTATAATCTGAACCATTGGGTTGCTAATAACCTCTCTTCATGACTTATATGACAAATAACTCAAATAATTTCTTTCACACTTCCCATTATTTTTGCCTCAATTCCCTTCATTATAACAGTCTACTTTTCATAATTCCCTAACTGATTTAATTAATTTTATCTCAATATTAAATGTCACATCGCTCGTATGAAACCATAAAATTCAATATATAAGGCCAATCTGATAAATAAAATTAATGCTCGATTGCCGTTTTCAAAGGTTGAAACTTTTAGATATAATTAATACGGCATTATTAGTTAAATTATTACAGGAAAATAATTTCAGAGCGTGAACCAAATACTGAAATTTTAATGATGGCTATGAATAATTACTAATGGATACGGATGAACGATAATTATCGAGATAAATCACTGCGATACATCGATTTTAATGGCAAATAACCACTGATTTGCCACATCGCATGCGATGAGATTAGCGTTCTGTGAATCGACGGCCAAAAAGAGAATTTTAATCCTCAACCTGCCAAATACACAGTCATCTATCTACATTTCCATCACTTATTATTTCGTGTCAATTTAAAATACAAATAATCTCTGAGGCCTTTGAGTCCGTGAAATTTAAGATTACATTTTGTATTGAAATGAAACAAAAATTGTTTATATTCAAAAAATCTTACTTATAGCAAAAAAATAATAAACGGCAATAAATATGTTAAAACAAATCATTAATAAATGTTTTAAATAACACAAGTCAAAAAATATTTTCTTGGTTCTGAACATATTTTTCAATAATGATTATTGGTAGAGTCAGCAGGATTTTTCCCTACATTTGCATCGTTCCACGTGTCAAAAACTATTGGCCAGCAAATTTTTAAATAAATCTTTTAATTGTTATACGTTTTTCATGCAAATAACCATCATTTTATATATTTTTTGTAAATATATAGAGACTTTTCTCTACAGAAGAATGGGATAGTTGTTCGTTTAAATAATTAACCATTCCAATTTTGAAATTTTGGTAGTATAAACACTACTTTCAATTTATTATTATAGACTTACCTAATTAAAGCGTTGTAATTATATACATTAAAAAGTCTTTTAAATATTTAATTTACAAAATGTAAGCTATAAATTATGTAATTCAAACACTAATAAAATTAATGTTAATTGGAGAGCTTTATCAAATAAATTTACATATCTTAATTGGCATATGAAATTATGTTAATAGTCGTTAAATATGTGCAGTTAATTATAGCTACCACCGTGGACATTACATATGTGAATCCTCCCCCCCACAGCAACCTCTGGTGGAGGTCCGTAGTAACGCAAAACACGGCCACAGAGCAACCAAGCGGAACGATACTGATTTAAATCACATCTGGTTGTTCCATGAAACATGTTTTTCACATAAACTATTATAAAAAATGCACCAATAACAGAGTAAAATACAAGAACAGTAAAATATACAATTAAATACAAATACAGACAATAATGACTTGTCTATCCCATGTATAATCCCATGATTCCCAGATGTTTCCTCCACATACACATACAAGTAACATAAGTTACAAATTACCCACAATTAACTAACCTATATCACTTTAATTTTCCAAGTTGGCTAACATAACCTCAAAGTAATCAATAAAATCTATCAGCTGACCGTTCAAGAACTAATTAGTACAGTCAACTGTTATTATTTGTGATGATTCATTACAAAATGTTCCCGGTTTTTTCCATTTTATTATCATGGGATTGCTTTTTCCCCCTAGGCACTAAAAGTATTACTCTAGTATTTTATTACGGAGAGTAAAATATGGCTTTATATAGTAGGTAATTAAAAAGCTATTCATTTTCTCATCATCTTAATACAACTTTATCCTCTTTCACTTACTATCAAAAGCTGTAGGTCTAATTTACTCTCTCTAAAATAGATTAATAAAGCAATACTTTTCATTCAGGGGGACCTTCTGAGTTTCTATCACGATAGGACTATAAGTAGGACTATTCATCCTTCGTGGAACTTACGTCATTCCATAAGAATAAATTTATATGGATCTGGAAACACTTCATACACCAATAGATAGTGGGAAAGCAATATACAGTTTGTTGTAATGATTACGATCGTTGTATTTTATGAGCGTAGGCCATTTTGCTTGTAAATATACACCCAAATAAAATTGAATAAAGTTTGTTTTGTGTTCTAAAAAGCGAAAATATTTTGATAATATTAAATAGGCCTTCTTTCATAGCTATCATCTGTTTTATTTACTAGTATTACATAATTCAACTCCAGCTTTATCAGTGCTGTGTTTTGCCTCTGAACACATAAGACAAATTATAGTGGTGTTTATTTTATCTTCATGTCCCGATTGTGGTTGTAGTAAACAGCTGAAAACGTAAAGTAACAATCACTTCAAATCTTGCTTCTTGGAACAAAGGATTATATACAGGTATAAAGTTAAAATGTGTATAGCTATTGCTATTAGTGTAGGTAGAAGAAAGATTTTGCGTGCATCGTGGAATTTAAATCCTTTATGCCCTCAGCAATTACCTGAAACAGGAAACAATTCAACAGGGAAATAGGAAATTTAGGGACACAAACTATCACTTAAATCCCGTCGTGATGCACAAATAACTATTTACTTGAGTTTAAGTAGTTTGACTAATTTGCTATAGGTATAGTGTTTAACTACATACATTCATATTCATAGAGATTTCATAGAGAGATTCATAAAGATCATATTCATAGACTAAACCTATTATTATGATGAGTTATAGGCCTAGGATGAAAAAATTCATTGTTGATGATACTTTTGATTTGAAGTCAGCATTCGATTGTAAATAATCAATAAAGTAACTAATCGACTATTAAATTGAACTGTTAAATGGTTGAAAACAAACTATCGATAATAATAACTATCACTGACATAACCTAAACAACCAATCAGAATTCAAGAAAGAACTGCTACAACGTAAGTAACATAACAGCTGATTAGTCTGAAGCGACAAAAATGGTCAACAACTAATGATAATAAATAAATAGGGTAATAGTTTACGTTTTACGAGTTTGTTTAATTTTATTTTCATTATGACGAAACATGTTTATCATACGACCCAAAATTGGCTTTTTGTTATGCAGTGTATTTGCACATTTGGCTAAAACATTAAACTTGTGCATGTATCATTATGCCATGTGATGCTTTCTTACGGACAAAGACAAGCCAATTGATTTGTTCAGATCATTCATGAGTATTCCAATGAACAAAGGAAACAGGGTCCAATGTCAAACCTTTTCTATATTGTGTAAATATTTTGAACAGGGATCGAGTAGGCAACTTCCGTATTATAAGTAGCCTACTTTAACCTCTAAACCAGCCACTTACATAAATACATTGGAATTGTACGGGCATAGAAGTTAAGCACCTATCTCGGAAGTGTCAGGCTCAAATCACCAATGGCTTTTCCTTATGTGATAATGCTGAAACTCACTAGGCTAAGTACTTGAAGTAAACTATTTAGTTTCAGGAAATGGCCTAGTAGTTAATATTGGGACATAAATGCAAATAGTTCACAAAATAAAATGACACTACGCATCTTTAAGAGTTTCTGATTCACATTGAACTACGTTTCACTCAATACAGCCTCTCCTGTACATTTGGTTGGCTTTCTTCCTCATTGAGCCCAAATTTCCTCAAGTCAATTTCCGAATCATCCATCCTATTCTGGATCCTTAGCTTGTCTACTTTCATTTACACTACTCAATACACTGTCCCCTTTCTGATTTTAATGTTTCTAGTGCTCTCAATTTAAGTTGTTAATTAATATTGATTAAAAATGAGCCAACCAAAAAATTGATGATGATATTTAGGTGTCTACCTGTTTTAGAATAATACGATGATTTCTTCTAGCCTCTCTTACGTAGAAAAGTTGAATTAATTCTACAACAAATATTGGAGGTAACGGTTCGCTTCAACAACTGAATTGTAAAATTTAAAGAGTCAGTTCCTGGTAGATTAAACTAAATGTGATTTTTTCACAATACATGCAGTATCTCAGATAGCACTAACACTGTAATACTGTAATAAAAACATTGAAACACTCCCAATGTTTTTCGCTTTGTTAATAAACGGATTACCAAAAGTAAGAGAAAATTAATTGATGCATTGCCCTCGTTGTATTGCTTTAAGTTGTTTGCTGTATTGGCTTTCATTGCCGTATAAAAATAGTTCCTTTTTTGTATGATCAGTTAAAACGTAAACTTTAACTTTAATATTCTGCTATGTTTTTTTATTTAATCAACGATTTAATTTTATCAATATGTTTACTGTTTCTGTTATCTGTCTATTACTTACTTACCGCTGTAACCTTTTAAATATTTGAATTTCTCAATTACATTGGTTTAAAATTGGTTTTATATTTATGGTTTGCACACAACATTATTAAATTTATTTTCCTTTGTTAAAAAAATGTCGATCTAAAATAAAGTAAAACAAATGAAAAAAATAGTGGAAAATTTCCGATTTTGATTGCTTTTCTCTTACGTAATAGAATATGGAGATATTTGAAAATGTATTCGTTCAAATGTGGCCATTCTAATTTATCAAAATATTCGGTTGTGTGGTTAATCACCAACGATAAATTATTCCATTATTGTTAAAGTGCCTAAAATTTTAAAATTTTCAAAACAATTTACTATCATACACATGTATGAATATATGAGCTCACTACTCTTAAACATTTACTAATTAAAAACTCCTATTATATTATTCACATAATATATCCTATAATATAATAATTTGAATAATTTCTAATGAGACAAATGGTGAAAGCGTGTGTTTCATATGTGCAATAACCAAGTGACGGTTGATATATGTCAACCATAACACCACCGCAACGGCCTCTAAAACATAAATTTAGTCACAACTGAGTCAGATATTATTTATTCACACGTTTGTTGCAAGCTGTAATGTAAATTGTGTGTTAAATTTTGAAGCATTTCGTTCGTTTTTATAACTATTAAATTAATAATTATAGATTGTATAAATGGGATTTTTATAAATCATTATAAATTGTGATAATAAACCTAAAATACACTTAGAAATATGATTTTTGTTAAGGAAAAAACTAAGAGAAAGTTGTAAAAATAAAAAAAGTTAAATGAATTACAGTTCGCTTTTACATTTAAAGAATTGACTAGATATCTTTGACCATAAAGTATTTGAAATTCAATTGATTATAAAACGAACGGTTATTTTAGAATATCAGTGTTACTAGAAGCTAGCCTGTTTTTTGTAAGGTTGTATGATTCAGGGTTGAGGTATTAGATACCTGCAATTACGACTAAATAAACGTGGAATAAAAAAGTGAAAAATAATAAAATAAAAGGAGAAAGATATTTTTAGCTCAATTAGTCACTAATAATATGAAATTAAACATTTCCGATTACCTTAGATTATCGGTAGTATACTTAGATTATATATGGATAGTATTTTAATAATCTAGGACATATAATTGATTTAGAAAAGGTAAAAATTTAATAATGATTGTAAAAAAAGTAATGTGTATCTATATTTGCCAATTAGCTATTTATTTATATACAGTCACCAAAATATATCACGCATTTAGTAAAATATAAAAAATGCTGCTAATTTCACTTAGACTAGGAGTTATGTGATTTTTTAGATTTATTAAAACATGAGTTATAGTATGATGAAGAAAAAACTATCCAGAATATATATAATAATAAGTTTATTACTTTTTTAATAGGCCGTGAATTAAAGAAATAAAAACCTCTTCCAAAAGGCAAATAATAATAATAATAATGCGTCTCATAGATGTGAATGCTCAAATTTCCACGTATAGGCGTTACAAAAGTACCTTGTTTAGCAATACAGTACAGTGAGACAGACATACTGACAAAAATTGAGGTTAAACTCATTTCAGCTTTCTTAGGGTATAAAACGTAAAACAACCAAAACTATCATTATTATAAGCAATGTGGAAACAAATCTTATTTTATTTATTTAAATTGGTTAAAATTCATGATACTAATATTCACAGTACTAAGAAATTATAATCCAATAAATCTGATTAATTTAATGACAAAATAGATTTAGGTATTTACAATTTTAAATTTATGGGCATATTCTAAAAAAATCTATTACTGAAACTATTCTCTATTTTTACTTGTCAAAAAACTACCTGTCTGTAAGGTATTTAGGAGGCTTGTGATAATACTAGAGGAATCAGTTGGACTAGAAATGTGATCTGAGAATGTCGGAAACACTGCTACAAACAGGCCGAGCGTTCTTGCGAAGCTACCCCTTGTCAAACAAACCCTTGCGATGGTTTGGACACATCAGGTACCGTCAGGACATTTTGTGTCCTTTGTGTCCGTTTGTTCAAGCTTAAAAGGATGGGTTTTAGATGAGTTTAATAGGTTAGAAAATAAAATAAAAGCCAAAAGATTTTAAAATGGTGCTTCGATTGGTAATTAGTACGAGTACATTATATCACTTAACCTCTGTAACTTATAACCAATCGAAATGAAACGAAAAATAAATACATAAAATATAGTTTGGCATTCAACAAAGATAAATTAAGTAATTTATTAAATGCCTTTAGTGGCTCTTAACCACTAAAACAAAATAATTATCGCCAGTTTATTATGATAAATGGAGTTTAACCTATAATAAACGAAGGGTTACAAAAGTAAAACGACTCTAACATATTTTGAGTTCATATAAAACTTTTGTAAAATACTTTGTCATGTTTTTTACTCCTGATTATAGAATTTGATGATTTAGCTTAGAGTTTCTGTAATTCTTAGTTAAGTTTTCTGAACCTTCATACGAACCTTTAGGCCCTATTTCTCTTTCTTCTTACAAACTGATCGAACCAAATTATGGGAAAATATATTTATTATACTTTTTTACTCATACACACACAGTGTATGACACACACACACACACACACAGTGTGTTTCGTGTCTGTGTAGGGTAAGAAAATAGAAATACGAAAAAACTAATTCAAAAAATGGATTTAAAAGGAGAAAGAAACACTGGGATACGGAGGCAAATTACGTGTAAATGGAGCACAAAAGTGTTTCCCTTCTACATCACAAACTGCCACCCAAAGACCTTTGAATCCCTACATTCCTTCTTCAACCCTTTAAAAATACTTGCTGTTTCTTGTCTCGTTCCATATTTCGTATGAAAAAAAACTAAACATAATATTTTTTTGCAATTTAAATATACATTTTTATAATTAATGTTGATTTACTGAAGTTAATTTTAGTTAGTTAACGTTAGGCATCTTGGACGAATTGAACTGTTAAAAGTCTTATTGAATATATGAATTTCAATCCTGTCTATTTTTAGACGGTTAAATGTTTTTAAACTACGAAAATATTGTGACGAAACAAATTTAAGTAGTTTTTCACATCTCAGACGTTTACATCTCATAAACCCACCTAAGGCGATAGAGAGTAACGTTGACAGTGCTAAAACTTTTCCAAAGATTAATTAAGTTAAGTCAACATTTGTGTGACAACCAACTAGACGAAGGGAAACATTAACAACTCTGGTGGGAGGTACACAGACTGAAGTGCAATTAGCTAGAGTGTTATCTTTTCATTTGTATATGGGACTGTCAGAAACAACGTAATATGAGAGAATAGTGGATCATGATAACTATAAACCCTTGCATACATTTACGTCATTTGTGATGAAATCAGTACAGACATTTTGACAAAATAGTTATAGTATATCTGTGTACGGCTGGGGTATGAATTTGTGTGATCAAATTTCCGGTGGTACATTAATAGCCACAAAGCAGTGGAACGGGAGCTTAACAAGCTCTTATCACGCTTCGGACGACTTCACCCCCCCACCATCACCCCCCCACCATCACCCCCCCCACCATCACCCCCCCTCACCCGCACGTCACACTGTCAGCTTATCACAACCTACGGTCAACAAACTTTCTGACATAATTTGGTTTATTAATAAATCGTATCAGTTAACTGACACAAACTTTCTTACAAATTGTTTATAGTCAAAATCATATTTATAAGGTGTTTATTTTTTAATGCATTTTGTTTAATGGATAACACAGCTTGTCTTAGCAACAAAGCTACTTCTTATTAAATTCATCATACTCACCACTCATTCATATTTAGGTTAATATACCACCAAAAGAATAGAATATTATTTATACGACATTAATAATAATAATAATAATAATTTGACCTAATTTTATGAAAATCTAATAAATATAATTGTCTCTAGGATTATGAATATACCCCCACACACACTAATACACACATGGTAAGTCATATGGATGTTTATCACTCTAAAAACCACTCTTTTCAAATTAAGGGCACTGAAAAGGATATATCCTCCAAAACCTTAAATTAAAATATTCTGAGAAAAAAACTTTCTCCTTATATTATCTTATAGGGGTAGAAAGTAAGAACAACAGTAATCAATATATGCCTAAATATCCGAGACATCGATTTTACCTTATTCTCCATCATACTATCATCATTGGACAACACACTGCTTTTGTCACTAGATGAAAATTACAATGTACTTAACACTACTAACCGTAGAATAATATTTTTAATTTCTAATTTATTAATTTTCGTGAGCTCTTTTCATTTCTGACCAGTATATTGAGCTAAAACATTGTATTTTATATGATAAAAACTAAATTACAAATATTGACCTTTTTTTAGCTCTTTAACTTTTAAGCCCAATTGTTATAAGCAATACGAGTGGTGCCATTTTCTTTATCTTATAAAGGACTGTAAAATATAGAATTCATTCAAGACGTTTTTAGGAAAATTCATTTTACGTGATTTTGGTAGTTTTAGGGGTGAAATAACATTTTAAGCTAGTTTAAAATCTGTTGTTTTTTTACTATGTATTGATAACATTAAAATACATTTGTTCATTTTATTGGATGGGTAAAAACGTTTAGTTCTGTTTACTTTTACTATTTTGATTGAAGTAATTAAGTAGATGTATATTTTTAGTATATATACTAGGCTACTGTAAGTGTTATTCGTTGTACTGTAGAACTAAAAAAATATTATATACAAAAACAATATTTTATTATTAAAAGTAACACTTTAAAATAACCATAATAGTTTATATACTTTGTTACAAACTGGAAAAATTACGAAAATTATTTTGTAATAATATTTCTTATGAGGAAATCGTTAATACTTTAACAATACTCAATTGAGATTGTTTATAAAGAAAATATATTGACGTAAATGTTTTTGGCCCCTAGCCACAAAGTGTCGAGAGTGTCACAAAACAGATAGAGGTTTTGCGGGGACACGGCAGCCTCTAAATTACCCCCCCCCCTCAAACCCAGACAACTATTTGTTCGGGCAGTGCAAAGCCCTTCAAGAAACTATTCAACATCAGGGCTAATCTTTCAGAAAAATAAATTTTGTATATTTAAGATTTATTTGATCACAAATTATGTTGATTATAATTCTCTTTTACAAAAAAAATGTTCGGATAATTTATTATTGCGGAACATAATAAAGTTTTAGACTATTTAAACTAATGTTATTTATACATTGTAAGTATGAGATCTGTATTGTGAAAGTTAACATTTACTTTTTTATATGAGTATATACATAAATGGCTTTACAAAAATGGTGGTGATACCTGCAAAACTTGAATGTCAAATAGGTATTTTTTCTAAAATCAACTTTACTTTTTGTTAATTTTGTGATAGCATTCAAGTTTATTTAACAATGCAACATTTACCAATCCACCAAAATTATTTTTTAATAGTTGTAATTGAAACTGCCATAAAGGCCCGAATTAAAATACTACCAATGCTGAGAAACATTGTGCATACTTACTGGAACGAGAAGTCCAACCATGTTGCTTTGGTCTGATTATATAATATTAACAAGCTTTATACTCAGAAATAAGACTCTGGTTTACATCCAAACATAATGAATTTTACATCAAATTATAGTAAGATATAATGGAACCATTTTAACCCACGGATGGTCGGTGGGTGAACACAGCGCTCACTTTTCATATTAAGTTTCTATGAAACAAGGAGTTTGTAATATATCGGCCTGAAACTCAGAATAGGTGTTGTTTGGGCATCAGTAATAGGAGATTACGTGGGGGGAGTTAAGTGACCTCTAGTCTGCCTCGTACCTTTGTCTCTTGACGAATAACAGTGCAGTAAGCAAAATTAATAATGACGTTTACTTAGTATTAAATGTGATTTGTATATTTATTTTATTGTTGTTATAATACAATGAATATTAGGAAAATATATTTTTAATGGCGTCCTGTGTTTTAAATAATTAGTTGAAAAATAATTGTATTTACGTCCCTGTTAGAAATAAGTTAGTTCATGGATATGTCTAAAGGGAATGTTTTAAGTTCATATAAACAGCTGTTCTTATTAATTCAAAATTAAGTACAATATCTCTGGTAGTTGCTATCGAAACCTGTTACATACTTTCAATCTTAAAAATCACCAACCCCCCAAAAAAGTTAAATTAAATCATATAAAGTTTATAGTTTGAGAGTTTTTAGTTTTTGTATGGTGAAAAATAGTTAAACAAAAGTTGTATGAGCTACAATAATTAGTATTGTATTGCGTGACAGAAAAAATATTAAACCAAATAAGGTGTTCAGTGTTTTTTGTTCATACGAACATGTGTTATTATTTTAAAATCAATCAAAATGTAAACAAACAATATGGAAGTAATGTTTTTTCTTTAATACATCATAAATATCACAGTTATCTCTTTCATTTTAAGTTTTTTTGGTGTAAAATCATGTACAACCACGTAAGTCATACACCGCAAGGTCCTCCGCACATCCTAACACAAGGAAAGAGGTAGTTTTTATAGCTTAAAGGAAGATACATTTTCTATTACCTAAGATTTTCTAAGGATTAAGTTAATATTCAACACCATGAAGTAGTTCAAATCACACAAAACTTGGGGAAGAAAAACCCAGTCACATGTGAACCTAGTGGCTTGAAAGTTGCAAGAGAACAAAATTGACTTATTTTTCCTCATAAGTTTTATTCAATCTTCCTTAGGAGGAGATTTTCCTTCCCACGAAATCCCTGGACAGATAGCTGACAACGAAAATGTTGCATTACCTTTACATTACCGAAGTATTTTATTCTCTTCAAATATTCCTAAAGATAAAACAATAAATTATATCCCTATATCATTAGTTTATTTCGAAAAGGATTTCCTATGATTATCTGTCGCCATTTAATTTGTCATTGTACTATTAATTAATGATGCTTCCTAACAACAGGTCGACGTTAGGTAGTAACAAGACCGGGGCTTGGACCGTTCTCCATCAAAACGTTAAAAAATGCCTCTGGCGTAGAAATACACAAAATAAAATATATGTTGAGTTTTAACTTTATGAGATCATGAATAAGTGTTAAAGCTTTTCTAAAATGAATCATTGAAAATACAGAAATTATAAATATAAATAAAATTAAGTGAGCAAAATATAAAATATTCATTTACTCAATATATAAGAAAACATTTTGTATAAAAATACATCCAACCATAACCTATAAAAATGTCTTAACGTTTAACAAAACGACTACCATTGTTTATCCACATTTCAATGGAACCATCCCCTTTTTTCCTTGGTATCTTCTTTTAAACCCCAAAATTTTAGAGCGGATAGACCAGCTAAATCCTTTATTAGGATTGATACATTTTGTCCAACACTTGGACTTTCGGTAGAAATTGAGTCTACTTTTTGATTTAGGTCATTTTTTCTATCCCCTAAAATAAAGAGTAGAACAACTCTATTATCTCTCTATGGTGTGCTACGATAGACAGATAAGTCGATTCATAGATGAACACATCTTAGCTATAAAAAGTCTAAAGTATGCGAATCTTTTATTATATTTTCATACTTCTGTCTGAATAAGCACTCAAACTTTGTATTCCTGCACTAACGTCTTTTGGTGGATAAATATATTCATTTGGAATACACCTATGTAAGTGTATCTGTTTGTGATAATATACATAACCTTTTGCATCTAGATTGCTAAAGTCATATAAATATAAACTAGATGATTAAAATATGAATCAACCCGCCCTCTGCATATACAGGTGGGATTACCGGTTTTTAATATAGATATATTGTATAATATAGCTGACGTCTAACACAATTTGATTATAAAAACTATTAATTACTTGTTGAAATAACTTAGTTACTGTATAAACGTTATCGTACTTATAAACAATCCAATGGATAATATTTACATTCAAATTAAGAAGTTTACGTTGTTGCTGAACGAAAGGAAAAAGCTTTTCTATGAGCGAATAAAGTGATTCGCGTTGTTTATTCAAGCTAAACGATTTTTAAAAACTTTAACACGCTGCGAGAAACAAGCCAGACAAGAAAATGAGAGAATCCAGAGGTAATGGGAGGGAGCGGAAATGACCGTTGGGGGGGGTGAACTTCGCCCTTATTCAAATATTATTCTTTTTCGTATAAACATTAATTACTTCAGTATTTAGTTATTATTTGTTCTATTTCAGTTTTAGCCAAAGTTAGAGTAAAGAATATCAAGCTTTAATCTGTATATATAAAATTCAAAGCCCTCACTCACTCACTCATCACTAATTCTCCCACTTCTCGATTAACTGGGAGGCTGAAATTTGGTATACTGGTTTTTTAGGCCTAATATATGAAAGTCTAATAGTTTTTGTGACGATTATCCCATAAATCTCTACCCTATATGCCTTCAAAGTTCCCACGTTAATCTTATGGAGAAATAATTTTGTTTTGGATTCCAAAATATGTATCTTACCTTTTAAGATATAAACAGCAGCTGTTTTGATATGGATATGTCTTAGCTCTTGGGGGGGTGTTGGCGATTTTTAAGATGGAAAATATGTAACAGGTTTCCATAGAAACCACCATTTTATTGAATTTTTAATATAAAAGAATAAGAACAGCTGTTTAGATTAAGTGAACACATTACCTTTAGACATATCCATGATGTCTAATTCCCATAGGTCAGTAAATACAAACATTTTTATTTGAACCATTGAGCAAGCCAAAGAAGCAAAAACAAAATAGTAATTACTTAATGGTATCTAATTACTGTATAAGTATAGTATTTCTCAGAGGGAATTTTTGTGATATTGTTTTATGATTAAAAACCAAATCTTTATTATTATCGATACGAAGTTCACCGGGTCAGCTAGTCATTTATAACTGAATTAAACTTACGGAAGAATACTGTACCTGTGTAAAAATATCTGTATGTAATATCTAATATATACTTAAATACCTGTCAGTAAAAACAGTGAGAAGTTTGGATATAAATTATTTAGTTTAAAAGAACGAGTGAGATAGTTTTGAAGCTATTCGTTCCTGAAATAATGAAATAATGATTTATTTTCCATATACGATTATTTTACTTGCCTAAAATGTGGTAATAATAGGACAGTCAAACTGGAAGATTACATGGTTGATGTTAATTAAACTCCACAATGAACCTTCTGTGACAAATTAATTCTGTTTAGTTACGGAATGAAAATATCACTATTAGTTTGTTGTATGAATTTAGAATAATTTGTATTAAAATTAACATTTTTATCGTGTTTTTTACACATGCAGAATCATCCTAGTTTTGTTTATACAATACACTGAGAGTTTTTCAATTAAAGGATAGAAAAATTCTACGGCAAATTGGTTTACAATAAATCTTTACATTAATTAAACTCAAATTAGTGCCTTTGATTTTTCAATCACAATAATAGTTTTTTTAAGAAAATTACTTTTAATAGTTATGATGTAAAAAAGGCTTCACTTTCTTTTAAAAAACGATTGCTTCTATAAAGTGTTTCTCATAGTCAAAGAGGAAGTGGTAAGGAGTTTAGGAGGGGGTGATTGTTGGAAGAGGCGACGAAGGGCGACAGAGGTGCCAACCTCACGACAACAGCCTCTCAAATTACCCTCTTCCCTATCTATTTCCGGTAAACGGCTCACAATGACCAATCCACCTTATCTTATACCTTGGGGTTAAATAGTGTATTAATCTAAAACTATCTATAAGCTGCTCAAAGATGTTAATTTTTTACAGCCAAGTATTGGTCATTTATTTGGCCTAGTTATGAACTCTCATAAGTTGATAAATGTTTTATGCAGGGTGTCCATGAAAAACGTTTCAAGACTTCAGTAAGTAATTGGCTACATTAAAAGGAAGAAAAAAGTTCCAATAAAGGTATAGCCTAAAACGCTTATCTACTCAGATATCCGCCATTTTGTATTTTCCACAAAAAATTAGTTATTTCAAATTTTTTTTAACGGACTATTTTCAAATTTGGAACGTGTTTTATACTAGTATTAGTAAAAAAAATTGCTATCATGATGCAAGTTAAAAGTCCAAAATGGCGGCCATTTAAAATTTTAAAACTAAATACTTTGTTAACGGTAAAATATAAATGGTCACCGTTTTGGTATTATTTTGGTATTATTTAGTATTATTTTTTAACACTCCGGTGCTCGCGTGGAGTGCAGTGGCACTCCAGTCATTTTGTTTTGTTCATAAAACTCAGTTGACAGCACTTGTGACCTTGAGCAGTCATCTACCTTCCCTCTGACACCCCTGGAACCTGTCAGTATAATGACAGCTACTAATTCGGGCCAAAACAATTTTTAATTGATTTTTTCCCGTGGTGTCGCACGATTGGAGTGCAGGTGCACTCCACGCGAGTATCCGTGTTCCGGTTTTTTCCACGTAGTGACATATGTTGTGGATTTTATTTCACGTAGTTGACATTATTTTTATATGAAAACTATATAGTGTGTGCATTTTATTTATTGTATTGTACAATTTGCAAAATGTTTTTTTTCGTCTAAATTATGTGTTTTATAACATTACCAATCACATCAATTATGTGTTATATGTGTCTATTCAACATAAAATGCCAATACATCGTCAAAACAATTCATACTAATCAAGAAAAACAACAAAAACAAGTGGAGTGCAGGGGCACTCCACGCGACCGCTCGCGTTCCAGTAAACCACGCGAGCACCGGAGTGTTAATAATACTAATCTTCTAGCGTAAAACACATACCAAATTTCAAAATAATCCGTTACAAAATGTTTGAATTAAAAAATATTTTGTGAAAAATACAAAATGGGGATATCTGAGAAAATAAGCGTTTTAGGCCATACCTCTACTGGAACCTTTTTCTTCCTTTTAATGTATCCAATCACTCGCCGAAGTCCTGAAACGTTTTTGATGGACACCCTGTATACACCACGCTACACAAAACCTACGATATTTTAAATGAAGAAATAAAAATTGTAATTGTCAGACGAAACACAAACAAAATGTACAGATTAACTTCTTAACTTTAATAACTACTATGCCTTACATTTCCACATAATTTTCTATACTCTAGCTGAACTAAGTAAATCCTCTGACCAAGGAAGTTTTTAAAAGAAGTAAGTTAATGATAATTTATCAAAAATCGGATTCCTCTTTCATATTTAAGGTCCAACTTGAATATGTTTTCCGATAGTAATAGCTACTATAAAAGGAATTCCTGAAGGATCGTCAAGAATTTACAAGTAGATTTAATTCCATGACAAAAATTGTCACAATTTGGTGACAGAATTTGGTTTTGGGTTGTACGAAAAAGTACTAACGCTATTTAAACAAACTTCATTGTCATTCTAAATTCTTGTAATCTAATTTCTTCATTCACCATTTAATTCAACATACATTATCAAGAATAAATGATGGATATAAAATGTTTAGATATAAACTTCTTTGCTAAGAAAACTCTCGGATTCACTCTCAATCTGCGTGTAAATATTTATCCAATCTGATTCTTTGTGCTGTAGTAGACCGTATCAAGACACTTTGTTGAATCCAGAGAGGCAAATTTATTTTTGTAGTGGTTGCTATGTGCGTTTTTTATTCTATCCCTGAAAAACTGTGTTATATATATTTTACTTATCTTGCAATAAGTCGTATCAGAGAACTTTCGATTAGGAAATTTAACTCAAAACTAAATTAAACACTTTTATTTCTGACTTTAAACATTAGCCCCTACTTATTGACACAGTGACTACAAAAGTAGTTTTAAACACATGTGTTAGAAATACTTTTTTTGAATGTAATTGTTTATGGTGAACTTATCTTGTGTTGTAAGCTATTACTTCAAGATTAATAAAGATAGTTGCACGAAGTTTCGACGATCTGGACTTTTTACATTTTATCTAGTTTACAGGTGAGCTGAAACCCAGAACAGATAAGTACATAATCCAGGCTATGCTGGTATGGGACTGAAGTCAAAAGTGTTTAATGAAGTCAAAAATTTCAAAAAAGATCACGCACAAAAGAAACTAAGTACGTCTTTATGTTAAAAGTGCCCATAAGTACTTCACGTTGCTTCGGAAAAACATAATCTTTAAACTTTTATTTTACAAACACATTGAAGTAAATAGGTTTCCTACAATTTCGTAAAATATTTCTTGATTAATTAAACAAAGTGTATATAGGAGGGACTAAAAATTGTTCAACATTAATATGTCATTACTATTTTAAAATCATATCAACTACGTTTTACAGGTTTAGTTTTGAACATCATAGGTTAAAAGCTAACACGTTAAGGTTACGTGAATAATTCCATTTATGAGGTAAAAACTATTTTGAATATTATAATCCATACTTTAAACCTGTTAACTTAAATAATGGATGTTCAAGCACACTATAAAAATCGTTAATTTTAACATAAATATGTCTTAATTCTGGGGGGAGGGATTTTGGTAATTTGCAAGGGTTATTAGGACAGCTGTTTAGAGGAGTATCTGAAAACATTCCCTTTAGACATAATACAATAACTTTTGTATCAGTTATCTAAAATAACACGGAAAATTTGGATAGTAATAAACAACTAAAATGTGAAAATAACAGTGAAGGATACTTAACACCACATATAACATATATTTGCAAAAATATATTCTAGGATACATACTGTTTTAATACTGTCAACGACATGGAAATGCTGTCTTTTGTACCACTACTTCAAAGTGAAATAGAGAAGTATCTTACTAAAGTATTTACCTCAGAAATTTATTTTGATTTAAAAAAAACAGCTTGATATAAACATTACTGAGTCCAACATAACAGCTTTATCTATAGGAATCGCTGGACTAGAAATGTGATCTGAGAATGTTTGAACCTCTGTGGTGGCTACAAATAATCCAGACGTTCTTGCGAAGCCCTTGTCGAACCCTTGTGATGGTTTGGACTTAATAGGTACCGTCAGGACACAGTTACGTTTAGCCTGTTAGGAAATTTAACAGGTACTTGTAATATTGAATTCCAACATTTAAATAATCATTTTATACTCAGAATAATATTATTTATATTATTATATTATTATGCGGAGATTTGAAAAAAATACTAAGTCTTTTTCAGGTAGTCAACATTTTTTAAAGTTTGAGTTATAACCTTAAATTTTCATTTATGAAACAGAATTTTAACCATTTTTAAAAAGAAATTTTTCTGACACGTGTCAATTTGACAACTAAGTTCATCTCATACCCTCAATACGTATTAATTATAAAGTTTCTCCCACATTCATGTTTACTTTAACTTTTAATATTCTAAATTGTGTTAAAAAAACCCTAAAATAATCAATAGTTGACAAAATCATGCAGCAACTACTTTCATGAATTAGATAAGTTTTACGTATGATTAGTATCTTCCATTGTCAGTACTTTTATGTATTTTCCTTTGTGAGATGAAAATAACCTTATTAGGATATTTTTAATCTGGCATTTACCGCTATTTAGACTAGTTAGGTAACAAACTTGAAATATCAATAGTTTATGAATACTTTCATCTCCCTCAGTTAAACTCCGATAGTACTTTTTCAAAACATATTATAATTGGAGGAATAGTCTCTCTTTTTGGGTAGAATTAATTTATATTTTTATAATCTTTTACATGGGCAACAAACTGTAATATTTTTTTACAGTTAATTTCTACAAAAACTTTTGTTCAGTAAAAAATAATCTCAACTACTGAATGGTGAACTGTTTTTACGATATAATTACGGATTGTGCCATCACAGTAAAACGCAGAAAACTCTCCGCGGTGGAAATTGTCACGACAAAAACAGTTATTATCTCGAGATTACAATGATAATCCTGTGCATTGCTGTTGGTAATTTTAGTTTAATATTGTAACAATCTTCAATTGGTAAAAGCTACACTTATAATTTGACTCTGTTATTGATATAATAAAAATATTTTTTTGAAAAACATGTACGGTTCATCAATTATTTACCTAACAAAATCTATTCACACACTTGGCTAATCAATGAATATTAATGAAAGTTTTTTTGTTTATTACACAAAGGTTATTGCAAATCCTGAGTAAAAAACTTGTTCATGACTGGAACGTGTTATATTGTATGTATTAAAATAGTTCCCTTAGATGTTGCACATGTGATAGCAGTGATGGAACTAATAATTATTTGTATTTAAAATATCTTGATAGTTTAAAAAATTATAATTTTTATTAATATAAATTATATAAAATAGTTGAACTTTTAATTATATATCTACACAACGTTTGAGTTGGATGAACTACTTTTTCAAGTGCCTAACAATATATTACATTTTACAAACAAAAGGTTATTTCTAATATGAAAAAGAAACCCAAAAAACACAACAAAATATAACTATAGAAAAAATTGTAGACAAAACACTATACTTAGCCTATTCTGTCTAGAAAATTGCCAACGACACTAGCACTCCGCCTCCGAGCTAGCGGACGTAAAAATAAGTAGGACCGCACGACACTCAGTGCATATATGAAGAGAAATGAATTTTTCAGTACAGAATAGGCTAAGTTAGTGTTTTGTTTACAATTTATTTTTCTATAGTTATATTTTTTTGTGTTTTTTGACCTTTCTTTTTCAAATGTAGAAATAATTTTGTTTGTACAAATGTAAATATTGTTAGGCACTTGAAAACGGGAGTAGTTCATCCAAAGTAATTTAGAAATAAACACAAATTGGAAAAGTTCATTTTTTTAATATATTAAATTTAAAATATCTTGATAGTTTAAAAAATTATAATTTTTATATACAAAAAAGGTTCAAATATATATAAAAACTACTAAGCATAAAAATTTGAGTCTAAGGTAAAACTAAATTCAACAAGTTAAATGTATCATAAATATAAATTATAAAATACTAGGAAACAAATAGTAATGTGATGTGGTAGGAGTTTCTTTTAGTATTGAGATAACTGTCACTAAAACGTGTCTCTCTGGCTCTAGAGCTTTCTTGGAACACCTTCAGTGTCATTAGAAGCACTCCAAAGAGATGGTCACAACACATTTTCAAAGCAAATATGATTACTCTTCTCTCGATGGCGAATCACTTTTGCTCCATTGTTTCTACTTTCGTTTTGTTCATTCGTTTCTATTTTTCCTCATTTTCTATCATACAAAGACGTACTAAGTTAACTAGTAAATTAGATAAAAATTTTACTCTCAATTCTCATATACAAAGCAAAGCAATTTGCAAAGTTCATTATTTTTGAAATAAATCTTCATACATTCCATAGTTGACGTACCTGCTAATTACCGTAGGCCTAAACAAATTAATTCATTCTAACTAACATACTTAAAAATATTATTGAGTTGATAGGTGTTTTTAGCTATTTACAACATATCAGATTTCAAATTAGGAAATTCAGGAACTGAGTAAAATAGATTATTTAGTATCCATGAATAAAAATTACTCTCATAAATGCATAGATAATTGTGCTATTTCTAAGGGAAGACTATTACACATTTACAAACGTAGCTGCCTATAACTATATAAGCATTTGAACAAAATGTGATGTGGAATATCTATTGTGATAGGGGTTTTATTATTCTGATCTTGAATATCTTGTTTGATAGCCTGGTTTGCTATAACAGACTAGGTTTGAATATACCAGTTATGGTGTTAAACTTTATTTTAATATAAATATCTAAAATAATTGGTAGCTAATTTTACACCTTTCTTGAATGGAAAAAATAGCACATATTTTTTATTATCATTTACATAATCTATGTTTTTATATTGGAAATAATATAAATGATAAAATAATATAACAATAATGAAACTATGTTTTGTGTTAAAAAAATACTCAATACATATTTTCTACACTGTATGTACTTGACAAAATTCATTAAACAGCATACATTAATTCAACAAAGTTATGTGGTATACCAAAATAATTACTTATATAAATTAAATTTTGTATAATTAGCGTGTACTTATTTGTTATGATTTATAACACCATTAAAACGCGTAGTGAGTATTTAACAATGAATGTGCCCAGCCATGTGTCTCAGTTTCGTGATATCAGCTGACGCTCACGCTGGGTTGATCCAAATGGTTTAAGGGTTTAATCAGCTGAAACCTGATAAGAGCTTGTTAGTTTGGTTTTACGACCACCCTTCACGTGGTTAACCAAACTGTACAATAAATAACATGTCAACCAGTGCCAAAATATTGATAATTTTATAATATTATACAATTTTTAGTTAGACAAATTTGTTTTGATAACTAAATCATCCTACATTTAATCACAGGAACGTTAAATGGGTTGAATATGCATATTAGGAAATATTGTTTAATTTAACACTTTTTACAAGTAACATTTTTTTCAATATATACACTTTGAAAACCATGATCAAAGATGACAAGCATTGGCAAGCCTTACATTTTGTCCGTTTATTTGAAACAAATTAGTGCAAACATTCAAGGATTTTCCTTCAAAAAAATTAAAAACTCAATAAAAAATTCTTATTAACCTTCCACTGTACTCAATTGAGAAGTTTTTGCATATAAATAATACTGAATTGATTGTTGATTAGCCAATTTTAAATTTTAAAAATAGTAAATTGTATAGGTTTAATTACCAATGATAACAATGAATTGTTTTATTTTAATATAGAGACATACGTGGACTAAATAAGAAGTTAGAGAATACAATTGTGCTGGCATGTATTCATTTTTCTATTTTCTGATAATAAAGATCTTAAATCTTTTAACAGAATACAGTAGAATGTTGAAAATCCGAACCTCAATATCTGAACCAATTAATGGGATATTATAAATACTGTAGGCACATTGAAATGGGAAACGACAATGAAAATAATGAAGTCGCTGTTACGGTGTTGGCAACAGTAACGTACTAGGTTCACCAGACTCCATATATTTTCATATATATATTTTTTCAAGAAGCAAACCTGAGTAATGAGAATGTAATATACTTAAGTACAAGAAAACCGTTGTTTTGTTTAATTATCATTATAGGTTTAAAACTATCTATTATAAAGACATTTATTGGCTATTTTTGAAAATCGGAACAAATTTTTACTAATATTAGCCATATAAACTACTGATTAAGGTTGACATATTTCTTAAAAAGAAATGTTTTTAGCTTAACAGACAATAGTAGCTAAGAGAACTACGGTTTTACGTGGGATTAGAACTATAATTTTTCCTCTGAACTACCAAAAAAAGTATTAAAACATACCATTAGTCATATTTTTATACGTTTGTATTACTAATACTGTATGCCAATACTTAAAGATACAAAGTGTATTTCGTAAAGAATGGTTTCAACATGGTAGATGGACCATTGAGGACATAAATGTTTTGGCCACTAGCCACAAAGTGTCGAGAGTGTCACAAAACATATAGAGGTTTTGCGGGGACACAACGGCCTCTAAATTACCCCCTCCCAGCCAGCTGTTTGTTCGGGCAATACTTGCCCCTTCACAGAACCATCAAATGTTAGATAACTGGGAAAACTACTAACCTTTCTCCAACCAATTTCAAATGCGATATTACTTTCTTTCCGTGTCGATTGAAATAGTGTTCTGAATAATTTCAGAATAACCTTTATTTTATTCTTGGTATGTTATTGATTTTATGTGTGTTAAATCTGCTGACAAATAGAAGCTACAATGATATAAAATATAAGGTAAGTAAGCTCCTAAAACAAGAAGTATATCCACTTCAGAACTAAATCATTTCTCTTATTTAAATTAAATTGACATTTTTCATGTATTTTGATTGGAATCATGATATTGGTTACTTTACATTTTAGTCCTTACGGATGCTGACACGGATTTCATCAATTTATGTCTTTTTCTCTTTCTGTTACGCTATACAAGTCATTTTTGTCCATATTCTTCGCAAAAACGAGTATTCGTCCACAATGATGTCATTTTTTCATTATCCTACAGATTTTATAAATGAAAACTGAAACTAAAATTTGCTCTAAAACTTTGTTTTAAGCCATAAACTCAATAATTTAAGTTAATTGAAAATTTAATCAATGAAAATATTATAAGATAAAGAAACATATTATAAAAATTATTAATATATTATAATAAATAGCTGTGATGACATTACTATTTACTTAAATTGGTCATAAAAATACTTAACTCCTTAAAACAGAAACGTTCAATCTATACTAAGGCTTACTTATCGTTGAAAAATAAAATAAGAACAATTATGTTTAATTAAAGCCTAATTATAAAATGTATTTTACAGAACGTCCAAAAAACAATATGTAAACACATTTTTTTAGTATTCACTGTTTTAAAGCAGAATGTTTTGCATGAAAATCAAAGAGTTTCACATAGAATGATTCCTCGGTGGTTTATTTGTTGACACAAATTTGAAAAGCAAACCTTTGCCTCATCTCTAACAAGCTATTCTAAATTGTCTGTCTGGTTCTTACCTCTCGTTAAGTATATCTCTGGAAATTCACGAATAATAAAATCTGAATATTTACTAAAGGCTAATATCGGAATATTATCTTATTCAATTTCAAAAGTTTTGTATAGTTATGTGGTAGTATTTGTGATGAAATATTTTCCAATTTAGTTATTCTAAATACATTAACAACTGATTAACTAACCTATTATTTACCCAATTTTCTATAGTAATTCTATGTTATTAGTCTTGTTTACCTAAATTAATATTTTGATAAAATTATCATTAATAGATTATGTTTTCATATGTTTCTTTGACATGGTATCTATCTATATATCACTATCATTGTAGAGTTGGTATCCAATCCAATACTCATTGTAGAGTAAGTATCCAATGCAATACTCATTGTAGAGTAAATATCCAATGCAATACTCATTGTAGAGTAAATATCCAATGCAATACTCATTGTAGGGTAAATATCCAATGCAATACTCATTGTAGAGTAAATATCCAATGCAATACTCATTGTAGAGTAAATATCCAATGCAATACTCATTGTAGGGTAAATATCCAATGCAATACTCATTGTAGGGTAAATATCCATTGCAATACTCATTGTAGAGTAAATATCCAATGCAAGACTCATTGTAGAGTAAATCTAACATGCAATACTCATTGTAGAGTAAATATCCAAAGCAATACTCATTGTAGAGTAAATATAAAATGCAATAATCATTGTAGAGTAAATATCCAATGCATAGATTGTGTTTCCATATGTTTCTTTGACATGGTATAACTACTTTTATGGGTTATTTTTTCAATACCGCTTTACAAATTAGTACAAAATATTAAACTATTTAATTTATTAATTTAATTGATTTAATATTTTATATTTTATTCCAATTTTTTCTATTTCACTGCATCTAAACCCGATATCAATTAGCGAAACATTAGCTCAGGGGTAATTCTTGGCCTATCTAAGTCAAAGGTTGCTGGAACGAAACCTGTGACCGGAGACTCTTGTCTGACCAAGAGCGGTCACCTCTGGCTAGTCTGTGTGATTCACGGCTCTATGGTAGCTCACTGAGTTTAATTAACCACACAACACTAGGTGCAGTTGAGTTTTTATCCAAAACATGTTTAAATAGTATTTATGGTATGTGTAGGACTTTTGTGAACTTGACAAATCACCTGAACCATTATGCTGATTTGTGTCTAACCTTATGAAGTAAATGTATTCTCTAAAATGTACTTACTTTTCATCTATTAAAAAAACGATAAAGCCAGATAAGCTTAGCATCCTATAAAATTATAAATATACAACTAAAGAGACTATATGCAGGGTTGACCCTCTACAAGTTTTTTGAGGTAAAACAGTTAAGTAACAAGAAGTTATTAGTTTTTAACAATTTCATGTAATTTTAACGAGATGTAATACTTTTTAAAGAACATCCAAAGTAGAACTTTCCATTAATATAGAAGATGTTGAGAGAATTCACTTACATTTGACGTGCTTCTACAGCCCACACCATAAAAGTGTAATTTCACATTTGTTATTTTTATATTTAAAAATGGAGAAGCTTAAATTAAGCACACAGTTACCCACCAAATGACAGTCCCCACCCCCAGTAGCCTATATGTTTGTAAGATGCACAGTCTTACATCAGCCACAACAATCAATGAAAAACAATATGTAGTATGAATAATTGTGTGTAAATGTTATTTCAATATATTTGTAATATAGTAAACAACATTTAGTTACTCTAAATATTCCAAATTAGTTGCGATGTGCATTGCAGCAGTGAAGCCTACCTAAGGAGAAATGCTACAAAAAAGAATAACTGAAAAATTTAGTTTTTAGCCTTTTTACTAGGAAATTCATAAAATATTGTTAATGAGAGAGTCATTACAATCTATATGATAACGAAAAACGAATAGTATTATATTCCAAAAGAATCATGCATGATATAAGACAGGGGAGGGGAGCCGAGGACGGAGGGTAGATTTGCGGTGAAGTGACGCGCTGAAGGGTGGCAGCCCTTCGACCGCGTAACCTCAACACGCCAGGAACAACCACGTCACCCACCAGGTGGCGGGTCGGTGTGGCTACGTCACAGCTTTGTCATTAGAGACGACACTATCTCTGCAACTGGTAATCCAACACTGATTTTGCACGGATGTTGAAGGTTTCAGTGTTGCTGTAATGTCACTGTTTCGTCACAAGTGACGGCATCTTTAACGCAATGTGATAATACAACACTGTTGTTACACAGATGATGAAGATATCAGTGTTGCTACATTATCACTGTTTCGACAACACAGACGACATTCTCACTACATTCTGGTATTCTGACAATAACCTGAAAATTTACCACTTTTGTTCAACACACTTTTTTGTGTAAGTGCTGTTGCAATGTCACTGCTTCATTTTTAGAAACGAAAATGCAATCTGATAATCTGAAAATAACCTAACACTATAACTACACACTAGCTGAATGTGCTAGTGTTGTTGTAATATGTTGCTGTTTCCTGTTTAGATACGGATACTGTGGTTTTATAATCTATCAATTAACTAGTAATCACCTGGAAACATGACCGTTCTTATTATCACACGGTATAATGTATATGTATACGACTGTGTACGACTGTTTGCTCATAAAAAGAACTAGTTACAGTGATGATGACACAAAATACCATTTATAATAAATAACATACACCGTTGAGCCGTCATTTATAATTAAGCGAATGATGATTTGTGGCTTAATTAATATACTATGTTTACTCCAAATTCCCTGTTAAACAATAATACGCAGACAAACAACAAATAGTGTTTATATCAAGTGAAAAGAATAACACTTATTACATATATTAGGAAATTTATTGAACAAATTTTCCTCCTTACGGACACCTTTTGATGACATCTGAATCGTTAAAATCAGCCAAAATAAGAAGAAAGATTAGTGTTTACAAAATAGGTTTCACGTTTAGTGTATAAGGATTGACATGTAAAGCAATTCACATTCACTTATTCGTTACTAACTGGCTACAAAAATTACATCTACCTCAAAACTGATATTCGGCTCAAAACAAAAACTTTTAAAATGTTTTCATGTTCAGGCTGTAATCGATTAATTAAAATTTGCACTCAACTCTTTATATTTTTCGTAAATGTTAAAGATAACGAAAGGCTAGAGCGATGGACTAAGAGTATGGAAACTTCTTCGTGTTGAAGAAAGTTTCATGATCCAAACAAATTGACGGAATATTTTGTAAAGTGACTCAGCTCATAAGTTTTTGGATGTGCGCCAACTTTTAGTCCATCAGCATTTTGGTGTAAATATACTGCAAACCCGCGCTGTTAAATAAAAGGTAAATATATTATGATATAATATAAACCTAATTAATAATGAGCTATTTGAAGATTATATTTAACGCTTTATTTAGAAATGGTATATGGGTAAAGTACAATTTTCGGCTCGTCAAAAATAATTTTTACCGATATCTAGACAGATACCGGTAAAAGACCACATGCATTATCAAACCGAAAACCACAGATAGACTGGTCTCTTAGTCAAGGTAGTGGATTTTTGACATATCACAATGTTGTGATTTTGTATACATCACAAAAATATTATGTATTGTGATATTAATTCATAATACTTTGGTTTATCATTCTTCAAGTTTTGCTTATATTTTAAAGGTTCGTACCTCAAACATTTAGTTTCTATTTTATTGAAGAAAAACTAAACTGATTTCAGTAAATACGTATTGTACGTAGAAAAACTTAAAAGTATTGATGGACCAATAGATCGTACTTCGTCACTCAAGTGTCACATTTCCACCTGAAATTCAAAATTCAAAATAACTTTTTTTGCCCAAGTGATGAACCATATTTTCGTTTTACTGCACATCACATAAGTACTGAAGAAACCTAATACTTTAAAACGCATTAATTTACCATCTTGTACAAAAAATTGCTTTTGCTGTTTTTGTTATATATAATGATGACCTAATTCAGATTAGCTCACTATTTTCTAGTGATTAGTTTGTTTTAAAAACATTGTTTTGAAAACATGCCCCAAACATTTCACATCCGTGTTTTTTTGTTTTATGACTGAAAGGATTGATATTTAACTCATAGCATGTATGGAAAACAACTGTTTTTCAAGTGGTATAATGAAAAAGCTTTGAAAAAATTATAATTGTAAAATAAAATTCGTTTCGGAACAAATATATTTTGTACTTATTGAAATGGTTTTGTGCGGCGAGTCACGAAGTTTTGAGCAATTGTGTAATAATAAACACAATACCTTACATAAAGGGGCTATATGTAACGCCAAACAGGACTAGTATGACAATTTCCTAAGAGCTAAGTGTATTGCCCCAACGTTAAGACGGCCAGTGAATGGGAACTGTTGATTGGAGTTAAGAGCCGTCAAGACCACTAGCGTCCAACATACTTCTCCTAACTTCAGGTTAACTGCGTTTTGATCACTTGCAATGTAATCAGCTGTTTTCAACTATTTTAGTATCGATAATCATTCTTCACAGGTCTAGTGCAGTGGGACAAAGGACATTTTAAAACATCTATATAAATAAAATTAAAGTTTTGTCTGTACGTTGCTCAGAATTATCCATTTTTTTAGTTATTTTACTTATTATTACTTTTTGTGCGTTAGAGAAGCCGAAACCGGTCTTATCTCAATCTTATCTCTGTTTGTCTGTGACGCTTCAGGAGGCACTTTACGCCGTCTCCGAAAAAACGGGAGAACTGATTACAATGAAACTTATTTCATGTATCCTCTACATTCCAGAGAAGGTTTGTAAATGCTTGAAATCTCCCGCCACTCCTTGAAAAGTAAATAACGAGCATTTAAAAACCCACTTTTACGCGATATTACACGCAGTTTTGATTCAGTTTTCAATGAATAACCTACTGGTAATAATCAGCTGTCTTTGTAGTTTAAAGATTTAATAGGAATAAAAACAAACAGCTGTCAAACCAATATTATTTAGTTTATATTGGTCATTGATTTTAAACCCATTTCGAAATTATACTATATTAAAAAGTGTTTTTAACCTATAACTAATTATAATAATGGTATTAATGTTCTAATCTTTTTAATTGTAAAGTAATTATAAATAATAAAGCAGAGTATTGATTTATTTTCTTTGTACTTATTTGTTTAAGATTACAGGTTTACATTTTGGTATGATGATCCCTCTTCTTTAAACTGAATCCTACAAACCGTAAAAAGGACGGGCTTACTGCTAGTATAGTAATATTTTAATAGCTTAACCACCTATTTACCGGAAACATGTTTCTATCAAGTGTTGGACAATTTATCTCGATACTCAGCTTTAAAAGATTATTTACATTAATGGGTTTACTTTTAAATATCTATATTTGTTACTGTCCGTTAGTTTTTAATGTTTTAAAGTTATTATTTAATGGTTTTATTTGTATAAATCTTTGATATTATTACTGTAGGATACATGCTTACCATTGATATTACCAAAGGCATGTTTAATATTACTGATAGCTATTACTATAGCATAGCTGTGATATAAGAAAAGACTGACATTAATTTTAAGAAATATATTGTATGACAATAGCCCGTACATTTATGTAATGTTTTTGGCTAATAAATGATTCTGATTCTGATACTACTTGATAACTTACCATTTACATATGTGTATTTAATTTTTCCCAAATTGTAATAAATGTAGCTGATGACCCTAATATTAGATTCCTATTTACCCTCTAAGGTGTGAAAGAACTAGTTTTAACCCGCAAATTATAAATTTAAAAATTAATAATGTTCGTAGTTCTTACAAAAATGATTTGCGAACACTTGATCACTTTAAGCTCTCCAGACCGGCAAACGCCATTGTTACGGAATATACTTTTGACATTTGTAACTTGATATGTAGCTTTCGTAAATCCAGCCGTCCTCTATTTCCCTCAATTAATAATCGTAAAAGATAAAAAATGTTTTATTATGATGGATGGCAGTAGTATAGGTAAATATGAAAACTTAACCGGAGTTATTTTTACTATTTTATAGTTTGCAAACTGAGTGCTAAGATGCTCAAAGATTTTAACAGTAACACCAGAATAAAAAAATATATCTTGTGATTTTATTGCACTAACGGTTGATTGGTATGGATACAACAATTATTATATAAAACAATATTGTATAATAAAGTATATTTATATTATATTGTAAAGAAAACTATATTTCCAGTTTGTTTGCTTTAAGAGCTTCTATACAGAGTGTCCATGAAAAACGTTTCAGTACTTCAGTGAGTGATTGGGTACATTAAAAGAAAGAAAAAAGTTCCAATGGAGGTATGGCCTAAAACGCTTTTTCAGGTATACGCCATTTTTTCACAAAATATTTTTTATTTTAAACATTTTTAACGGATTATTTTCGAATTTGGCATGTGTTTTGCACTATTAGAGTAGTATTATTAACAAAACAATTAGCATGATCCAAGCACAAAATCCAAAATGGCGGCCATTTTAATTATTACCGTCAATACTGTATTTTAGTTTTAAAATTTTAAATGGCCGAAATTTTGGATTTTCAGCTCGAATTATGCTAGTTGGTTTTAGTGTAAAACACATACCAAATTTCAAAATAATCCGTTACAAAATGTTTAAAATAAAAAATATTTTGTGAAAAAACAAAATGGTGGATATCTGAGAAAATAAGCGTTTTAGGCCATACCTCCATGGGAACTTTTTTCTTGTTTTCAATGTACCCAATCACTCACCGAAGTCCTGAAACGTTTTTCATGGGCACCCTATATAAATATACTTATTACGATATTGTTTTCTTTTATTTCTTATTTAATGTCCCCTTCTCATCCTAGTGCTTGGTATAGGCCATCGCTCGAAACCGTGTTACACATTAGGGCCTACTTTAAGCTAGACCTAGTTGGTTGTGACATTATCACTTAGCGAAAAGGCATTGGTGATCGGCTGGATTTGAACCTGGGACCCTGGAAGCCAAAGTCCCGTGCTGTTTTCCTAGACCAGTGCTCTCCCCATGTGCAGTAAAACCTCCCTATATCGACACCTGATAACAGTCCAAGTACTGATACTGATACTGATAATACCTGGGGAAAGGTTGCACTGCGGCCTATGAGATCTACGCCCCCAGACTAGTCTCTAGTTCTTGCCTAGAGAACCCCCTCTTGTCCCAACACCTTAATGAAGTTTAGTATCATGTGGGGTTCTAGCTTTGGGAAATCTTCAACAACCACCTGGTGAGTTCCCAAGCTTCTGGCTCTCTTCTGACCTACTGCCTCACATTCAGCAAGTAGGTGTCTAGGTGTTTCCTCCCCTGATCGACAGAAGCGGCAGTCACCCTCTTGAACAATGTTCATCTTTCTCAGATGACCCCTGAGCCTATAGTGTCCATTTAGAAACCCCGTCAGTATCCTTAAATTATTTTCATTAAGCCTGATCATGGTCTCAGACCTTCTTACATTATGCTCTCCAAGCAATTCCTTGGCCTGATCTTTGGCCTTCCTGGGAGAACTGTCCAGACTTTTTCTGTGGTTGCATTTTTGGAATCCATGCAATCGCGCGACATAATAATCATGAGGCCGCATTTTTCTCGGTATTCCTCCATGTTTTCTCTCTGAAAATACATTGTTGCTCACCTATAGAAATCAAGAAGGTGGTTGCGGAAAAAGAATGAATCATTGGAAAAATTATAAAATAGCATTTTTCAGAATAAATTTTAATATTTGACATGCCTTTAAAGGCTGTTTACCCAGTATGTACCGGTAACAAGACTATTGTAGTGTACTGTAATAAATTTCTATGTAAAACTTGAACCTTTTATGTATTAATTAACCTAAACCAATGGAAAATTGCAATGTTCTGGATAACTGTATAACCCCTGTAACTCGACAAACTCTGGGTCCACAAATTGTCGATCTAGTGAGGTTTTCCTGTACAGTAATACTTGTGTTGCATGGTAAGTATAAATTTAAACTGTTCGTATTGTTAGTGTTATGTTGATTAAAATAGCTTTGTCATATTTGAAGTATAATTAATGACGGTTGACATAGTGTTAAGTCCTTTGGCAACTGGGGCAAGCACCCTCATTCCGATATAATAAAAGTGCTGTCCTGTGTTGGCCGAGACCCAAACACTTGTAAAGCGAGCCAATTTATTGGGCCGGCTGTTATCCCACGTAATCTCCGGACAATGTGCAATGATTGGCTCGACATTTGGTGGAATTGGGGGTTTGATGTATTTAGAAAACATAGAAAATAGATATTAATGTTTCTTTATCAATCAATTGATTTAGTAATGCTCTCTGTTTTAGAGTCCCAATAAAAATGAGTTTTCTGTATTACCCTTTGTGAAAAAGCCAAGGTAATGGACATGTCTAAAGGAAATGTTTTAAGACCCTCTAAACAGCCTTTTTTTATAACAATACAACATTAGTTCCGTTACAATTTTTGCGTCACGTAAATCACTGATACTCCTCCCCCTCTCAAGCCTAGAACCATAATATTATAAAGAAGAGGTTGTTTCTGTATATTTCACATTCAGAATAATTATGTAATTTCACAAAAACTGTGAGATAAATACATTTATCTACATCAGAAAACATAATCAGAAACTTGACACAAACGTTTTCACATCTTCATGTGAAACTTCATACTTACTTTGAACGTGAAGTCACATAAAATGGATTGAAAAATGCATTTTGACTGCCTAATTGTTATTTCATATATTTATGTTTAACATATTTATATAAATATTTCTATAATCATTCTTAATTATACTATGGACTAGATTTAATAAATCTTTTTTAACCCCGATTTAAAACACCACTAGTTTCGACCGATGTATATTGGCTTATAAAGTACACAGTAAATAAATAATAATTCATGTGATAAAAATAATATATAACTATACGGTTTTGTCCCTCTGAATGATAAATGACCCGGTCAACAAAGACGTTGTCCTTCTGACTAAAATATGATGCATTGAAGCTGTATAAGCTCAACACAGTGAGTACAGTGTTATTTAGAAAAAATATATACTGATAAGTATTTTCAAAACAATAAATAAAATAGAAAGTGTTATAGTTGCATTCCTTTTTAATTTTTTTATTTTCTCCTATTTTCTCTAAGTCGACTCCTACACTACAAGTTTACAAAGTACTCGATTTAATTTTTTGTTTTATAATGAATGCATATTGACATGGAAATGTCTTAGCTCTGGGGAGTGTTGGTGATTTTTAAGATGGAAAACATGTAACAGGTTTCCATAGAAACTACTAGAAATATTGTTTAGAATTTTAAATATAAAAGAATAAGAACAGCTGTTTCCCTTTAGACATATCCATGATCTAACCTGTTTCCCAAAGGAAAGTAAATACAAACATGTTTTAATGAACGTTTGAATAATAACTAATGAATAAAAATGTACAGAAATTTCACACTGACCTTAAGGTACTTTGAAACCATAATTTATAAAATGAGTTTCTGTTAGGACTCGACACTCAGCTGCAATATGAACTATTCACGAGAGCTCCACGATAGAGCTGACAGACCAAAGTGACTAACGTGGAAATGTTTCGTTACCTTATTCGTTACTTTTAGTGATAATTGAACTTCTAATTTAATTCATCCAATCTACTCAAATATTACCTGTTTAATAAGTATCTGAAAGTAGATATGAAACGTGAATGCCTGAGGATGTTATATCTGATTGAAACTGTATTTGATTCCAATCTAAATACAAACCCTTTTTACTTTCTCCCTCTATATGACAGTATACGGAGAAAGTATTTGTTTAATTTTTTTTAAATTAATATACCGATGAATATATATTTTTTGTCACCTGATTTGAAACAAGTTGGTTTTAGAGTGACGGATTTTTCAACATCAGAGGAATTTTAAAAGAGTCTCAGAGTAATAACACACCAGTTTTGTCTCTTCGATCAGCTGATTCCATGTGATTGTGCAGGCTGTTCGTGCGTGAATATATAATAACAATTAGAGAGGTTGGTGCAAAGCTCGCAATAATAACATGAGTTATGATAAGCGGGAGTTTATCTCCAATTTGCGCAGCTCGGCTACAAGGATTACAAGCTCCAAGGTAAAACCTGCTCACTACCCACTCGTATATATCATTCATTTAAATTTAACTTTTCACGAAACAATCCTAGGACCTAAAGATTTATTATTTCTTTCTACCACTTATACGATAGTATAAGTAGAAAGTATTGTTTTCGTCAAAATTTTCAAATTTGAGTTTAGAGTTGATACATCCATTTTGAGGTGCCGAATCCAAAAATGTTAGTTTCGACATGATGTCCGTTTGTATTTTTGGATGTTTAAGGAGCCAAAGCCCCTTGGGTCTGATTAAGACTAGATTTGGTGTCAATTTAAATTAATTAATTATAATGTTTTCATTTTTATAATTTTATTTTTGATTTTAAGGGTATTCATCCACTATAATTGGATAAAGGATTATTTTTCCTTCGAAAAATATCCTCTTACTCCGACCCAGATATATTGTTGACAGCATATTATGCCCTTATGTACCCGCATCTTTCGTATTCAGTCAGTATCTGGAGATCTGAAACAGTTATGTAAAACAGATTTTCACCCTAAAAAATCTACCAGAATTATAGCTCATCCGAAGCCAAGGGAGTCTTGGAAGTAGTTTTTTTTATCGAAACAGGTCTGTTTACTTTCCCATCAATTTATATATTTTATTTTCTGATATTTCTCCTAAATAACTTTAATATCTTCTAGAGCCTAGTGCCTCAATCCCAATAAAATATGAGAAATATAAATATTTTTGACATTCTTTACCACGAAACGTTATTCTTTAAAAACCAAATGTTTTATAACTTCTATAATATAGTTCACTTCTCTTCCCAACCACCTCAGAATTGAGACAATTAATAATGAATATGTAGGATAATGTATTTTTATAACATTAAGGATTATTTATTTAAAAGTATTATTGAATTTGTATCTTTTGTAATTTAATAAAGTTTTATGTATATCCTATGACGCAAGAAAATGTTATGTAATTTTGAATGACAATAAAGGAATGTGTGGTTTGATTAGATTTGTTCGTATAGGGAAAGAAACTAATAAATATACTGAAGTTTTTTCAATATGTCAATAATTTGTGTTTTTTTTGTTTTAGGTAACTATTACGAAAAATTAGGCTACTAAGGTAAGCAATTAACTAATACTTTAGTTCATTGTTGGGAACAAGTTCATCATAAACAAAGCATATTTTTATGACTTTTCCTGTGATTCTCACAGAGCTCAGACAGAGAATATCGTTTGATTTCTTTGTTTTTGGAAATTTTAACTAATTATAAGTTTAACAATAATATCACACCCATACAATAATTTACTGTTGTGTAATTTACACAACACATGGAGAAGTGTTAATTTTTAAATAAAAAAAGTATTAAATTCGATTTCACAATATGATTCTATACTCGTGTTATATTAATAGACCAGTTTTTATAAAAAGGATAATTTGTAAACATTTGACGTATTTATAGTATATAATGGGAACGAAAGAAGGTTGTGTTCTTTATAAAAGTCCATTCAAGAGACTAGACCTAATGAGTTTCATTTTGTTCGCCGCAATATCCATTAACATGGAAAAGTTCAGTTTTATCACCATTTAAAATGCTATGTTTGTTAATGCGGTGATCCAACTAAAACATTTTTTAAATTATTTAATATTTCTTATTGATATAGTAATAATTTTTTACAGCTGAAATGCAATACTATTTTTTCTTTACATAGGTAAAACTATGTATATTTTACTTTATTTGTTAGACCAAAACTAGAGTCAAATGTTGTAATTGGCAATTTTGTTATTTACTGATTAAACAATTAAATCTAATTTTAACAAAATAAAAAATAGTTTTTCAACATTTATGATAACAATATTTTTGCTTGGAATAAAAAATGGTGGGCAACTGGTAAAAAGAGCATTATTCAAACCAAAATCTTGATTTTCTTTCTTTGCCCTATAATCTTTTCCCAGAGTTTGACACTTTTCTTTGGGACACCCAGTTTATTTTATTTTGGATCTTTTTACGATTTCACCCAATGAAACTGTATTTCTTTGATAAAGTATTTAAACTATTTACTGGTACGTTGTAACAATTGTCTGGTGAGAAGCTGATGGCGTCACCTCTTATAAGTTGGATTGAATATTTGAAAGATCAGCATCCGCTGGAAATTGAATCGATGTTCACCTTGAGAAATAAATGCTTAAAAATTTAATTTATAATAGAAAAAATTCAGGTTAATTAATTGTTCATTGAAGATACCTAGAAAATTTACTACCTCCAAGGTAAGACGAGGGTTGTAGTTCGAACCCTAGCAATTTGGAAGTGCTAAGGTTCGAATGTTTCACTTGTCAGTATACCACTCTAACCAATTCAACCACCGTGCCTAGTCGTAGAAAGTGGTTACTTGGCTAAAAGACATACCCTAGTGGCAGTTTAGTGAACTGCGTGAGGAGGTTCGGGCGCTTGCCCCCAAAGGGCAACATGGTCACGAAGGCGATTGTGTCAAACAAGTTCACTAGATTGACAACAGATGCCTCCACCTCCCACTTATTTTTGAATTGGTAATTGCGTCGTGAATTACGACTTTACCCGTTCTAAGGTTTATCCACTTCCAGCACTTCTTTCACTCCTTGACTCATGACGAATCAAGGAGTGGAAGGAGTCTCGGAACCACTAGGTTTGAAATAAAAACTCTTATAATACTTAAACTGATGAGCGGAATGATGAAAAATGTTTTACGTGGTAAATGGGCGATCATTGGAAAATTAATGAAGTTGAAACAATAGAAAGTTTCATATTGAATTAAATTAAGAGAAACCCTCCTATAAATAAGTTTAACACTATGTTGTCCTAAATGATTATAGTTAAACGAACAATAATTTTTTAAATAGATTGTCATATACGAAAATAAACTTGAATTGAGAAAAACTTACTGTTTAAAGAATAACTTGAATCTCCCAAATGAATTGAATTCAATTACAATTTTAATTAACACTGAACGTAACGTGCAAGGTGGCTGGACATTTCAACGCCAGTCACTTTAGTCTATAAGGTATTTCAGAGAGCTCTCGTGAATAGTTTATATTCCAGGAGAGTGTCGACCACTTATAGAGAAACTGATATTATACTGTAAATTGTGGTTTTCCGTGGTTGTTAACTTTCTTGTGGTTTGTGTGAAATATTTATTTTTGTACAGTCTGCTAAGTGCGCATATAAAAAAGTCAATTTTCAATAATATTGAAATTCACACTTTCATCAAAATTTGCATTCGTTGTAAAACCGAGAAATGAAGTTAAAACTAAATAGACTTGTATGTGTAGACTCAAAGAGTTAGGAAAAAGGAAAAATAAAATCAATCTAAGTCATAGGCCCTCTACCTATAATATTTTTTCATTTTATTTATTATTTGTGGTGCACTATGCTATATTATACTGTTGTTTATTTCTCGGTTATAATTACTTTGAGCCAACTTTTATTCAATTAAATTTAAATGAATAAAATATACAAGTGAGCAGTGAGTAGGTTTTACCTTGGAGCCAGTAATCCTTGTAGTCGAGCTGCGCAAATTGGAGATAAACTCCCGCTTATCATAACTCACGTCATTATTACGAGCTTTGCGCCAACCTCTCTTATTGTTATTATATGTTCACGCACTAACAACCTGCACAATCACATGGAATCAGCTGATCGAAGAGACAAAACTTTCTACAAACAAAAAAGTGTGTCTTACTATCCCTATTGTTAGCGTCTTGGACTTCGATGCCAGAGGTCACGGGTTCAAATCCCGGGTTTCTCATTTTGGGTTTGACCGCTCTCCCAAAAAGCGTGTGTGTTTTATCACTCTGTGACTCTTATAAAATGCTTCTGACGTTGAAAAATCAAAACAAATGGTACCAAAAATCTAAATGAACCCAGGGTGAAGTTTACGGTGTATATGAGAGTGCGCACTTAATGATTAAATACTAACAATTAAACCGTTAATGGACGTAAATTGTATTATTTTTCTTCGAACCCCTACCGCATATTTACGTTGAATTCATTGCTTAAGTTTTGACCGTCCATTTCACAGTAACTTAGAAAAATACATTAATTTATCTTTTGCAAAAGTAAACTTTGATGTAAACTTAATTATTAATTAATTATTAATAAATAATTAATTAAATTTATTAAAGAGAATAGAGTCGTGGCAGATAGAGCAAATCCAAATTTATGAATAACTTAAAATGAAAACTATAAACCTTTAATAATCATATAAAATGTACAAACTTAATTTTGGAAATATAAGATTAGTTTTTGTAGCATGCTGGGGCGTATAAAATTAGTTATTATTGAGTTTATAATATTAATTATGGCAATAATGTCTGGTTTTATATATTGTAAAATAAACAATTGTATATAATTACTACAAGAAATTAATATTTAACAAGTTCAATACAATGCAAAGTATTTTCCACAATTTTTAATTTTTTTGTAAAATTCCTATCGTAAATAACCTCTAAAGGCGATCTACAACTGTAAATGTTTATGCTGTTTTCGAAATAAGACTTTTTAGCTATTAAAACTCTATTTCGTTTCAATAAAACAGATTTGCACGGATTAGACTTTTCCGAGGGTAATCCTAATGACATGCATTAACTGTTGCCGCATCCATTAATAAAACAGAGGCTTTTACGCCGTAACAATACACTATGGGCATTTACTGCAGAACCCATTAAATATGGCTCCGTCTATTCTACTAGCCTGCTTGTCAGATATTAATACATAATGCGATGTCTTTTATTATCCTAATAAATTTTTAACAGAAGTTTCGCTATAGGAATACACTGATAAAATATTTATACGGTAAAATCTCAGTAAATTTTAAAAGTTCAAAGGTATGGAGATTTAAAACAAATTTCTCTCATTTTATGAACTCAAGCACACTTTTATAAATAAATAACGTTGTACAGTACCTGGAATAGTATTATTAAAGGTTTTTTTAAAACAAACCGCACAAACTCACGGACAAACTTTATAATGGAATATTATTTACACCAAGGTCATTATAAATTTTTAATAAAATGGTTAAAATTTATAATATATAGCCCGTGAATGTTTTAACACAGTAAACACATGTTAACTTTAAGATTGTATTTTATCGAATAGCATAATTCATTTAAATTATATATTTTTTATAGTGAATATCATACTGAAACGATAAAAATATTATATCATTCATAAAACAAATAAAATATATAAAAATTTTAAATCAATAAAAAACCCAGAAATATTATAGTTTATAAAAATATACAAACTTTTTATATAACGTAATAATATAAATGTAATTAACATAAAAAGACTAATCAACCAGATAAAAATATAAATACATAAACCTCCAAATAACTATTAATGTAATAAGTTCAATTTTTTTAAAAATTTTTACTTCATAGTTTAACATTAATGAATAATTCAGATGGCATTATAATAAACATCAATTGCTAATAAGTAAAAATCATTCTAAAATCAAATGTTTTCATTGTAGACAATTTGTAAACAAACTAACTAAGGTTAACATTATTAAATTTTAAAACGCCATAAAAAATTAAACTCATGGTTTCGAAAATATTTTGTAAAACTTATGAAAATATAGAGCAACTTTAAAATTTAAGTGATCGGATGATTTATTTTTAACGCATAAAGGACATACATACATACATACATACATACAAACAGACATACATTCAATTTTATATATAGAGATAGCCTGGGTGTAAATGAATATTTATTGGATTTATTTGTTAACAGTGCTTAATTTCGTAAGCATATTTTTAAACCTTTATATAATTAAGTAAATTACTATTCTAGCCATTTCTGTTAATTTTCATTTATAATTATTTATCTTGATATTTATTAGTTTTTGTTCATATTTGTTTATAGACTCCGTACAGTTAGCAAAAATATTTGCAAATATGGTCATAAAAAACTAAATAATAATTTAAAAAAATAATTATAAATCAGAAAACATAATGCATTTATGTTTTTAAATACCTCATATTTCTACTTTAAAATCTTGGATTTTTCAAACTTTTTAGTTTTTAAAAGGTCAACTTCCAAGAAAATTGCGACAATAATAAAAACATGTAAATAAAATGTAATTGTTCTTATAAGCTACCTCAACATCAGTCTCACCTTTGAAAAAGTATAAATAATCCTTCCAATTGTCCTTCGTTTTAAAAAGGTTTTTAGATTAATGTAATATTCAGAGTTAATCTAAATTAGTGGGTTAATTTAGTTCGTTAAATAGCTTACATTAGTAAGTTAACAAGGATGGTTTAGTGAAAATAATTATTAAACTTATAATTCTTGATTTACCTTTGACACTGTTACCATTTCAACGAGACTAGCGAGGACCTACAGTTTATTTGGATGATTTAAATTTGAATATATTCCATATTATTTGAGACTAATCCAAACTGTATAGGAATTTTAGCTTGGAAATACGTGAGATGAATGTAATGGATCTGTAACATTAAGTTTTATTATTGTTTAAGATCAGCTGATTTATTTTGTGAGGATCAATATTTCATAAGCCAATCATTATTGAAACTGGGTTCAGTATCGAAATATCGCAAAATTGTGTCAAGATTTTTCTCAAGATTGAACCAGTGACCATCAGATTATGAAGCAGGTATTATAACCAATGAACCATCCTTAACTTTTTAATTTCTCCCCTAATGTATATGGTATATGGCGAAAGTATTGTTTTCTTCAACATTTTAGAATATGAGATGAGAGTTGATATATCCGTTTTGGGGTACCCTGCATCCAAAAACTAGGTTTCAACAGATATGTGCCTGTCCGTGTGTGTGTCTGGTTATGTATCGAGACAAAGACCACCCCGTTGGTCCAATTTAGATTTAATTTCAGGTTTATGTATATATTTAATGAATCTTCAGGTTTTATCCTTTTTTTATTTCTTAGGGTAGTTCACCCCTAAAACCCCTTTTAACCCTCCAAGACTATTTAAATTTTGTTATTTTTATGCAACTCTTCATAAAATACCAAGCATACACAAAAAAACACAAAACATGCCCTCCATTATAATCACTAACCATAAAAGCAAAATAGGTATCCACTGGATTCCCAATTAAGCCTACTAATGCCGTCAACTTCCACCCAAGCCGGTCACCATTTATTTAAGGTGAGCCCTCCATTCCACTATACACAATTGCAAGCCAAATTGGGATTTCTCATGGTGATTCTAATGTATGAATGGCTTCAATGTACTCGTCGGCACAACAGTCTAACCACTACACTACAAAGAAGCCGTCTGAGAAAGCACTTATTTGCTATAAAAAGCATATAGCGGCAAAATAACGAACTCAAGCGTCAAAATAGGGAACTACACGAGTAGTTGTATGTATTAGCTCGGAGATGGCAGCACCGTGACGGTAATTATTGACTTCGATAGCGCTATACAATTGCAACTCGCTGACATCTCACAGTGAGATGTTAGCACCTGAAGTGTTAAACGTAATAAACCCAATTAAAAAAGGCTCGTTTGATTTTTTTTATTTTGTGGTTTACTAACATTGAGTGCATAAAATACTAAATAATAAGACACCACCTGTATATCTGTATAAAATAACGTTTCAAAAGTTATGCGCTTTTATATGTCAAAAACGCATTCCAGTTTACCACGAAAACCATAAATTTTAATCTGACTACCACCATTAAAATCGTCTTAAATAACTGTACAATTTACTATGAAGAATGATTTGTTTACGATTAATAAAAAGGAAGAGGTTCTAGATAAAAATTAAATTTACTTTTAAGTATTAATTTCCATTATTGTTAGACTTTTTCTCGACACTCTCCAAAACCCACTCATCTTGTTATTACATGTATAAAATTCTCGATTTATGTTTATCTGTTAATGGAAATCAGATAATTATTTTTGAAACAATAAATTATAAAATTAAATTAGATAAACTGTTAAGAATATGATAGTTTTATTAACGTTTTTGTAGTTTTTAAATTTTCTTAGGGGAGAAAGTATGTGTCTGTCTAATGAAACCGTTTACTTACTAAGTGTGTTACTTTCTTATAAACGAACACATAATAACAAGAATATGAGGGAGAAAATAGTATAAAAATGTGATAGCCAATTCTGAAGTTGTCGGGTGTCTAAAGTCCAGAGGGAAAGAGTAGAATGTTTACCAACGTGGCGGGAAGTAAATGGTTGGTAATCCTGCTCGTCCGGCGCAAATTGGAGATAAACTCGCCGCCTTTCATAACTCAAGTCATTATTTCAAGCTTTTGCCAACCCCTCTTGTTTCTCTTATAAACGGATAACCATACACAAATCCTTTAATTATTGAATTTCTTTTGAGTATTCATTGTGAAATTCTATACCTCGATCTCTTGGTAATTTTTTTCTGGAGTATTTTGTTTTCGTATAAAATTCCAATTTCATGTGGTACACACAATGCACTATAAATGTAACTCCAGGCACAATTATTGACGTGAGTCTTTGTTTATAATTGTTAGAGGTTTATATTTATGTACCCTCTGAACAAATTCGAAAGCAGTGAGAGTCTGCAGACGAATGTATGTAGTGAGAAAGCATATTTTGTAATGTATTTGGTATATTTAATCATGACTAGTGAGGGACTATGTTTATTTTGGAAGATTTAAGAAATCTTGTAGTTAGTAATTAATATTAACAAATGGTTTAAAGTGTCTTTTCGATTATTACAAATTTTATAGCTATTCAAACTGAAGTCCCACCTATGTGGTAAACACAATGCACTATTAATTTAACTCCAGGTACAATTATTGACGTCAATTTATACTTATAATTGGTAAAGGTATATATTAATGTACTCCTTGAACGAATTAGAAAGTAATGAGAGTCTGAAGACCAATGTATGTAGTGAGAAAGCATATTTTGTAATGATATAATTATTTTTTATAGCTTTATAAATATTTTTCCAACCTAAGTTGGTTTAAAATTACAAATCTTTCTGGAGATGAAAGGTTCTACAGAGTGAACACTTCAAATTTGTATTCGAGTAAAGTGTTCTAAAACACTCATAATCATAAACTACAAAGTTTCTACAGCTCTTTTATTTATATAGTTCAATTTTCATTTTATTTATTTATGTAACACACATTTTTAAATGATCATGGCCCACCAAGTAAACCATAACAAGTGGTTATGGGTCAAGGTCTTCCATCTGGACACATTTGACCCCCTAGAAGTAGAGGCCCCGGTGGAATTGGGACCAGCCTGTTGATTTTGATCAATCAGACTATAAAGAATGTAACTCGGAGCGGTTCATTATCATTATGATAGAAAACAAAATGTACGTCAATAAATGTAAACGTACAAGGCATAATCTTGTCTAGCAATAACCGTTATACCAGCATTTAAAATCTATTTAATAATATTTTTTGGACGTGAACTCTATTGAGTTTTATAATAAAGATTTGTGATAAGAAAGCTTTGTTGTAGATGCAGCCTTGTAATAGAAATTTGCATTTCAAAAGACGCTGGAATATTGTGTACATTCCTCCTTTGTCAGTTAGAAATCATCTGTTTAGCTTCCAGCATTGATGTATGCATGATATAAGATTACCTTGATAGATCATGCTTAGTTTTATACTTTATTACGTTATTACTTTGGGTAGTTTCGTTAAAAATTCATAAACGGTAAATATGTAAATTAAAATATTATTTAGATTCTTATTGCGGACATTTTCCATCACGATATTATGTAAAACAAAGTTTCACGACGTTTCGGGATCTGGAATCTGATCCCGTCCTCAGGTGAACTAATATCTAAAACATAGCACAATTAATTAACATATAATCCGGACCAAACCGGTATAAAGCTGAAAACATAAAAATTTAAAGCAGTCAAAAAACTTACAAACGAACCATACACTAACCGTTACACACAAAAGAAACCAAACACGTCCGCTCGTCACGGAGACTCAAAGACAACACCTTATCTTATTGCGGAAAATGTCCGCAATAAGAATCTAAATAATATCAATCCACCATCACCAATAATGAATTTCAAACAAGGAATGTAAATTAAAAGTATGAAAGATATACCTACGTTTATTTATTACTTATGTTTATTACACACACGTTTAATTTAATATGTAAAAATCGTAATGAAACATTCTTCATAGTTATAAATAACTAATTATTTAAAAACTTGAAAGCCCTCAAGAGAAGAAAATTAAAGAGTATTCAACTAAAATAGTTGAGTTTTAAACCACTTCATGATTTTGTCTCGCTTTAACCAATGATAATGTATTAGTTTTCAGTCATTTATTTTAAGCTAGTTCTATATAGAATCGTTTCCAATATATCTTTTTTAATATTATGGAAAGTATCAAAAGTTGTTCGTTAACAGAACAAATGAAATCTAGCATTAATACTTAAAAGGACGAAAATAATAAGCTTAAAGTTCAAACTTCCTGGTTCTGTTCAATGCCTTGCAATCCCTTCACACTGGAGGTTAAAATTTGTAAGGAGAAACGTTCCTTTGTTTACAAAATTCACACAATTATTTGAAGCTTTTACCCAATTAGTCAATAACTAATAGATTATCAAGGTTCATTAATATTGATGTTTTATCTTGTATATTATATTAAAACAAAAGTTTAAAATGTTAAAATATTCCTGATAAATAATTACTTTAATTATTTACTTGTTCACTCAAACCAAGGGGTTTAATTTGTTTATAAACTGAACTTTGAATGAAAGAAATTTTGAAGAAATTTAATTGTAGTAGTAGATTCTCGGTATTGTTTTCCATTTTTTAAAGAAAAATTTACCAAAACTTATTTTATCATCAAATTCGAACTAATCTACTATATTATCTCCAATAATTTATATACAATTATTATATATGTTAGATAAAAATATAAATTTTATTATTTAAAATAAAAATAATACAACAATGATAATATAATGATTATTAAAATAGTGATACTTTTTACAATTTGTATTTCGACTTTTCATAGATACATAGCTATAAAAATCTATTTATAGTTACATATATATACATTTTTTTTAGATATCTAACACAATAAGAAAATTTAATGTTTTATTTATTTTAATATCTTTTAAAATAGCTACATTTTATCTTATTATACTAAAATTATTTAGTTTAAATTAATAATAATATATTTTTAAAAATTAAAGAAATAAAAAATATAAATATTAAAGTTCAATACAAATTCTTAATTATAACATTTTTTGTTATAAAAATTTAGAAATAAGTTAAATTTATTAAATAAATTAATAAAAATTCAACATAGTTTATTTTACTTATTATTTTAAACTTCACAAAAATTATTAACATATTGTAGAAAATTTTTACAATTCTATATTAGTATATATTTATTACGAATAATTTTACATATTGACATAAAATATTTCTCAAGCTGTGAGATAGTTACAATACCATTATGTGTGTCACATTATGTTTTAGTTAAACACGCTCCCCTTAAATAGCTACACCAATAAAATTATATTACATTTTATAAGGAAGATACTATAAGCCTACAGTTTTAGTCTTAATGTGTAATATATTAATTTCTTAAAAAAGAAAAGGAATATTTACAAACATATTTTAATTAACCTCGTCCAAACTGTTCTTTTTCAATAAAAAAACATTTCCTCAACTCAAATTCAGAGAAAGGGCCGATTTAGATAAAGTGTATCTTCGACCGGAGAGTTAGCTTATCAGTTACTAACTTTGAAACTTGGACCACTAGAGGTAAACTGTGCTGGGGAACTCCTCAAGAGTCAATAGCTGTTCAGAAATTCCTATGTAATTAACTAGATTTTAGTTTATTTAATTTTTCAGAGCCATATGATCCCTTATTTTAGGAATATAATACAAACCTTTTTACTCTCTATTATTGAAAATTGTTATCCTAAATGTTTAATAGAGTTTAGATTCTAATTTTGGTACAGAGAATTTACCACAAAGTTTTTATTATTGTATTTTTTATCTTGATTTGTAACGCATTTTCTTAAAGTTCTTAGTCACCATAAATAAAGTGTATACCCTAAACCTGTACATATACGAGTAAATTAATTAGCTAAAAATCCAGTTTTGAGTAATATCAGCAACATATATTTTAGGGCTACTGAAGGTGTGATCTAGTAAAGTAATCTAATAGAGATAAAATAGCCCACAGTTATATTACAAAAATAGCTTGCTTATATTGACAACCAATTTTAAACATTTTTTAGTTTTATTATACTAAAATTTTAGCCTAACGTAACCCAAATTTTACTAATGATACATTTTTTCTAGGTCTTACCATGAGTATTATGATAATGGGTCAATTTGGTCCCTGTCTTACATAAGCACGATGGTAATATCTCAACTTCGTCCCTTGCCTAGGTCTCACCATAAGTATGATGGTAATGGTCCAATTTTGACCTTTGTCTAGGTCTTACCATGAGTATGATGGTAATGGCTTAACTTCGTCCCTTGCCTAGGTCTCACCATAAGTATGATGGTAATGGTCCAATTTTGACCTTTGTCTAGGTCTTACCATGAGTATGATGGTAATATCTTAACTTCGTCCCTTGCCTAGGTCTCACCATAAGTATGATGGTAATGGTCCAATTTTGACCTTTGTCTAGGTCTTACCATGAGTATGATGGTAATGGTTTAACTTCGTCCCTTGCCTAGGTCTCACCATAAGTATGATGGTAATGGTCCAATTTTGACCTTTGTCTAGGTCTTACCATGAGTATGATGGTAATGGCTTAACTTCGTCCCTTGCCTAGGTCTCACCATAAGTATGATGGTAATGGTCCAATTTTGACCTTTGTCTAGGTCTTACCATGAGTATGATGGTAATGGCTTAACTTCGTCCCTTGCCTGCGTCTTACCATAAGAACGACGGTGATAGCTCAATTCGGTCCCTTTTCTGGGTCTTACCATGAGCAAAACGGCACTTTTCTACAGCGATTTCCTACAGGAAATGCACTAAAACCTAAGAGGATTTAAAAAGTTCCCGTAGTGAACTGGCTATTGTGAAATAGCCTTTTGCTGTTAACAAACGTGACGTTGCAATAAATGTACACTTATTCAAGTGTAACTTCATAGAAAGCAAAGTCCTGTCTAATGTCAGTGGAACACCCGCATGTATTCTGATTGTCAAAGTTTAAAACTGGGAACTGCCATCATCAGAGTGAATGTAACGTACAGATGTGGCATTGTTCCTCCTTATATGGTTTTAACTATTTATAACTCGTTTCGGTACCCTTCTCTTTCGCTTGCATGGATATTGCATATTTAGTTCCTACAATCAGGGGTTGCATTTGGAAGCGCTTTAAAAATTAGTCATACAAAATGAATGTGCAATGTCAGTCTTTAAGTTTATTTCTTTTGATTTTAACTTATTGCTCTAAATTCTTAAAATAAAAAAATACAAAATTTCTTTAAACACTACCAAAAATTTGGATACTAACGACCTGACTCCTAGATGTAAACTTAAATGGTTGTAGTTAATTGCCTTTGTATGAAATATAATTTTTATGTTAAATTTTCCATTCAAAAGTTCAATAATTAAGTCAATAAGCATGACTGATTTTCCATATTTTTTTAATTCATCTACTAAAATATAAACCACACCTTTTAAAAGGTCAATAACCTCCTGCATTGTTCAAATTTTATAGGGATTACCCTTTAAATTCCAATTGCTTAATTTAAATCGATTGACAAAATAAGGGTGAAATGAAGTTAAGTATTACCAGTATGAATAAAAACGTTCTACATTTTTGTGATGTGTTAACATTAAACTGAAAAATCTGTTTCCAACGTATATATTTGTAGTATGCTAATGACTAATGAAACAAAACCATTCTGTTTTCGAGCTTTATTTTTGTGTACTTGTAGCTATTATAAGTACAAGTATTGAAACAAAATATTTACAATTAAATAAGTAATGAATAGTTAGTAAACACTAAACAGTAACAAGAAAGACAATTGACAGGAAGAAAACAACAATATAAACAAAAAATAAATAATAATAAACAGCTGATCAAACAAACAAACTTATTCGCAGCAAGCCACACCTGTATTTCAAGCACGCAATTTTTCAAGAATATAAAATATCATTTTTGAATACACTTGTAGAAAATATTAAAGTAACAGTGATATAGAATTTGTTATTTCAACAGACTAGATAGACCCGGTTTACTCATAAATATGGACGAAATTGCATTAATTTGGTTATATTCACTGTTGAATAGTCGATTATAGTGATGAATGTTTCATTTCGGCTCATGTGTTCTCCTCATTGATTTAGATTGATTGAGAGGTCACGTAAATCAATGTAATTTGAATCCTATTCAAAGCCATATTTCCGTCGTATTATATTCAACAAAAATGCTGTTGACATTTCAACAATTTTTTACTCACTAAATAGTTAAGTTTATTTATAATATGAAGCTTATTTTTATACAATAATGCAAGCAAGTGTGTATCATAATAAGGTAATACAATATTACCTTATGAAATAAATTCTAAGTAGTTGTATACAATTACATTTAAATTCATTATAGATAGATTCAGGTTTACCTTAGTTCGAGTTTGTATTTCTGCATTTAAAAAGTAAACAATGAGTTTAAGTGATTGATGACTTTATTAATATATAAATAACACAAACTATATATAACAAAGATTATTGCTAAGATAAACAAAACAATATAAAGGTTCATCTAAAATAATACCGCATGAAATTAAAATCGGTTCACAGAGCTGTTGAAGAGGACACATGATTTGGTTCTCAACTGATTTGCTTCATTCCAGACTTAGTCACCTATGTATCAGTTTCATAGACTTTGCCATGTATGTTTTTATAGAAAACAATAAATAAAATTATTTAGAACTAACAATTGAAGGAACCCTTGCTCATTTATAGCAAATAAATCAGCACGTAGTAGCAGACTTTCACACTAAGGGATCACCCGCTGATTTAGAAACTACTTATCATGACACAAACTGGTCTTAATCATTCGTCATCATCAATAATTAATCACACAGGGAAGGTATATCAATTGGCTCAATCTACAAAAGCTACATAGGAAAAGAGTAACTATACCACGGGTAATAAGTAATTAGGTTTCTTGATAAGAGGACGAAAATAATTTAGATTTTTTTAGCACGCATAAGATCCCATAAGATTGGAGCCCCAAAAAACAACGTACTGTGCTTAACAGTTTCTATACCTCAGTCACCGTTTATATAGAAAAAAGACTCAAAATTGATTATTTTATACTTTAGAATTTCGAGACATACGAGAATTTCTCAGAACCTCTAATTTTGGATTTTTCTATGAATTTAATTTTAACATTTTAGAGTCACCATGTGGCACGAAAAAAATTTAAATAAATATTTTCAATATAGCATTGGAAAATGAAATGTGTGGAAGAGTAAAGATAGAAATAAATATGCATATGGAGCTTGAAAACAGATCGAGATCGTTCAATATGCAACGGTTCTTTGTTGTACTCCACAGAATACTCTTTTGAAAGGATAATTTATTTTGAAAATTTAAATACAATTTATATATTCGTGTTATATTGTTTTCAAAATAATTGCATGGGATTTTTTTATCTATATAAATAAAAGTTGTGTTTGAACATTGCTTAGAATTGTTGTGGTATTTTGGCTATTTCAGAAGTATAATTAAGAGGTATAGTTCCGAGACAACAAACCAGATATTATTTAATATTTCTCCATAGAAACGGTAGCAGTGACAATGATAAAACTTATATGTTTTGGAGAATACTTCTGCATAATAAAAACTGATTAACTCAATTGTTAAATAATTAGATGAAATTGTATTGTATTCTCAATGGCAAACACACAATAGATACGGTGATATTTTAATAAATGAAAACCAATTTCATTTCATTTTTGTTTGCAAAACAAAACTTTTACAATTGTAAAAAATTTACAAAGTCAAACTCAGATGTACAGAAAACCAAATTTTACTAAGTAATAAACATTTTTACAAATTTAAAAACTCATTGACTGGCTGAGAAAAATACCCTTCTAAGGGAAATGTATTAACGAGTTTTTAAATAGTATATAGTTTTCAGATTTTTTCTAAATGTGAAGTTTATTACATAGCTTTAGACCTAACTTTTGAAGAGGGGAGTCTGCCAGCTCTGTTCTATGGGAATTGTTTCTATATTGGTTTTTATTTGGGTAGTATACGTACTTATGCATGCTTGCATTGGTTTAAATATGACGTAAATTAAATCTATCAAAAAATTATCATACTAATTAAAGCTGAAATGCAACACAAGTTTGAAACAAAAATATATTAGAAGCTTGGAGGCAGAGGAGTTAAGAACAATCCTTAGGAAATATGTGCAGCTGTCAAGCGTTTGCAATGACCACAAGAGCCAAAGACAAACACTGAAATAATTCAGTTTGATCTTGCTCACAGCTGTCTCCATGCATGGTATGCTTCACGTGGCCTCCTCTAACCAAACGGCTGAAAAAGCTTTTTTGTCACACTGCTTAGATAACATGACGTGTTTCAGATACGTGTGTTTAGACTATATTACTATGATGGTTTTTTTAACCCCTATACCGCAAAAGATCATTGTTTTTATTAATTTTGATTCTAGGTCAGTATTCAATTGTAAATAATCAATAACTACAACAATCGTTATCGATTTTTTTGTATTTCGGACGTCTCAGATATCGATTATGAAACTAGTAATCGACTATTAAATCAAACTATCGAGTGGTTGAGTTTGAACTATCGATAATAATAATGTATTTTATTATATTATTCATTATTATTAATATATAATATGTATATATATTGATAATAATATATTAGATAATAATAACTAACATTGACCTAATCTAAACAACCGATCAGGAATTATGAAAGAACTGCTACAATATATCGCATCTTAGGAATTAAATGGATGAGTAAAACTGGAAGCTGCATCAAGCAATGATTATTTTAAAATATCACAAAATTATTGTTACCAAATACAAAAACATACCTTTACAAAATTCCCAATAAAACTATACCTAAATTATGACTATCATTATTATTGAAATAATATTTTCTTTTTTATAAAAGTACAAAACGTTTATAAAACGTACAATAATCCGTAACAGGATTAACGGCATTTTATAGAACGAACTATATTGAAAGATTTCAGATGGAAAAATATAACAAATATTAATAATAAATGGCCTAATACGAATAAATATGAAATTGATAACACAAAAAATGTTAATTGGAATTTTATTAAATTAATGGTTTTATTTAATTAGCGAAAACCCAATCTAATTGAAATGTCAAAGCTTTTAGTTCATTCTGTCATTATTATTTAAACTATGAGATTAATTTGATTATGAAGTTTTTAAAATAATTTATTGTAAATGATGAGCGAAGCAAGTAGTTTTAATTTGAATATGAAATGTAACTACATCAAAGAATCTTAAAATTCTATTAACATAGATTTTACATTTATCATAACATAATTATACCTCCAGCAATTACTTTGACTAATATTTAATACAGATATAGTTTGCCGGATTAATCATAACAAGTAGACTCATAAATCAATGAGTCTTAAAGTTAAAAATAAAGAGTTGAGCATAGGGCTAAGAAGACTTGTGCTTGAAACGACTATAAAAAAGGCCTCAGTGCACTGTTCGTATAAATCTAATTAAACATCGCATTATACGCGAGTAAAAAAACATTGTACATGAAAAAAGAAAATATTAATTTTAATAATTCAATAATGTGTTGAAATATAACAATAATTTCATTTGTTATGGTTGTCATTTAGTAAACCATGTGTCTCACCTAAAGTGAACCAATATTACCTTTGTATTATGACTATCATTGTTATTGAAATAATATTTTCTTTTTCATAATTTACGTTTTTTAACGTGACGTTTTTACAAGTACAATTATCCTTAACGGGATTGCTTTCATATGCATAGTATATATGCATATGAAAGCAAACTTCTTATGGGGGACTCCACTTCATTTTTGACGATTTTAAAATCGATTTCGAATACAAAAAACAAATGGCCGCCATTATCCAATATGGCCAATATATTCCTTACCTAATGTACAAGTCTGACTGCACTTTTGGTGATTCAAATTGTAGGTTCTATCTGGCATTGCTTTTTCCAATATCTGATCCTAACTGTCAATAACATGATCTTACAAGCAAGTTCTAATTGTAATTATGGTAAGCTAATATCCCAATCCGAACTATCACTTTAACCAAATACTTAACTTCTCAAGGACAACAGGACGAATTTCAGAGTAAATAAGTCTTCCCTTTAGACCAACTGTAACAACATCTAGTTATTTTTATTCACAGAAAATAACTGCTTCCTGCCATGAAAATTCATCAGGCTCGCTGATAAATTTATTCATATTTCTAGAATCGTGGAACTTTGTTTGTAATCAAAATGTTACATGTTGTACGGAAACACTTGTTTGAAATCCATTTTAGTACACTCAATATTCTTTATGGTTTAATACATGTCATGTTATAATTTACACAGTTTATTTGCAGTTTTAGTTACCGGTATCTAAAAACGTATTTTTTTAAATTTAACTCATGTTTTAGTTTAAAATTCATTATTTAACATATTTAACAGAAATGTTAATCATTGTTAGGAAAATTGTTGATATTTAAATACTTAACCGTATTAAATGGTTTTAATGTAATTAAAATTATTTTCTAAACATCAAAATTACGAACAACAATGCAACATTTAACATTAAACTATAAAACTAGCTTAAAATATTAAATTGACGTAAGATAGCTTCAAACAAAGAGCAGTCTTTGGAATATAATGTTATTGTTTCCATTGTACTGGTTTGTCTAGTAGAGTTGTTATTTCAAGGATATTAAATGTTTGGTAAACTATTTTATTATCATAATTAATTATTAAAATTTAAATTAATTCCGCACATGCTTTCAAATTCAATAGATTGAAAATGTTCAAATGAATATTTAAACCATGATTACACCAATATTTTATGTATACATAGATTGTCCTCGTTTCCCAAAGTTGGTACATTTCAAGCCAAACCATACGTATTTATACAGTATTCCGAAATATTGAGTAGTAAATATCTAGTATAATTAGATCCTGTATGCTATTAAGATTTTATTGTTGACATTTTCCATCACGATAAGCAATAGAAAGTTTCAGAATCTAGAATCTGAATCCACCTTCAAATGAGATAGGACCTAAACAAAACAAGAGTACTACATAATCTGGACTAAGCCGGTATAAAACTGAAAACAAAACTTTTTAAAGTAGTCAAAGAGCCTACAAATATACCAAATAACAATATTCACGTACATAAGAAACGACATGAGTCAATACGTCGGAAGGGCTCATAAGAACTGGAATGGAGGTAGCCAGTGGGCGTGTCCCAGGAGCTCAGTGACACTAGCGCCAGAAACGAAATGACCGTGGCGAAAATCTAAAACACTTACGAATGGCGTCTATCTACTTTTGACTTCCTGATCACCCAATACCTCTCACGAGCCTTACATGCCTTACATTATTTTATAAGTGATTTTTTTAATTTTTAAAGATATTGACGATTGATGTAACGATTTGATGTTTTTTAATTATACGTAATGAATCAAATCGGCTATAATTTAAAAATAATGAAGTGTGGAACTCAACATGAGCGTCGATTAAATTGCTTTACTGTTCGTTAAAAGCTTAACGAAAAGAAAAAAAACTAAACGAAACGAAACTAAAAATGAAAATCTCGAAGCCAAGATACTTAACGAATCCAACTTAAAAATATATAAAAAAGGAATGACCGCAACGATCAGGCTAGCAGAGGTTTATTGCTACTGGTTTTCTGTGCTTTTCCACATATTATAGTTTTTTTTGTAAATAGGTAAATGGAATAAGATTTTTGTATTTTGTTTTCAATTAAACTCAGGATGTTATTGTTGCATTCAAGGTATCATTTTTACGCACAATAATCCAAGGTTCTTAGATTTATCGCTTTGAAAGTAGGATAACATTATTTTTATAGTGCTTTTTATTTCTTGGATGTTAGTTCTGAAAGCGTGAAAGTTCTGAACCATTTCCTACGAATTTGAAAAAAAAGAATTTGACAGTAAAGTGAAATTTTAAAATAAATACATATTTGTTAAGTTATACATTAGAATCAAATTGATCATTCGGACAATAAATATATAAAATCTGTGTAGTAAAATTTATGTAAATGTGTATGGTAAATTATGGTCAATCCTTTTTGTAATTTATGAATAATATTTCCATCCAATTGGGTAAAAATCAATAAAACATAAATCAGATACTTATCTAGACCATTAAATATCGTTTTGATGGTCAGTGATGATTGTTTGAAATGATTAGTTACTACGGCAAGTGAGTGAAATTATGCAGAAAATGCAAACTCTTGCTCTATAACAATTACTATTGATACTAAAATAAGACTATTGATGAACTCTTTTAGGCTATGCACATTATTAATCGTGTAATAAAGTAAAAACTATTTATAAAAAAATTAAAAAAGATAAAACGTTATATTAAAACAAAAAACATTGCTGAAATGTGTTATATTTTAACTATGAAATACAGTGACCTGGAATATTCCAACCATTGTTTTCCGTCAGGCTGACTAGAGTGTAGCGGTGCTTTAAAATGAAATAATTTTATTAAATTCTCTGGTGGCAATCGAGTTGACAAAACAATCAATCAATGTTCCGTATTCCAGCGCACACAGTGCTGAAACATTCACCAGCAAGGTTTGGTGATTGCCGTTCTGTCAATTGTCCCGGAGATAGACTTTTGTAAATAACGTACAAATTCGGCACCGCTTCAAACGGCGGCACAGTAGAAAAAACACTGACGTTTTCGTATTTGCTTGTAAGGTTAATAATTCTTGTTTGCGTTTGATATGCTAAAAGTTATAAATATTTAAATTTCTCAGACTTAGTGGTGAAGTCATTTTAATTAACTCAATAAAGTAAAATATTACTGTAAATTCACTTTATTTTTCCATTGTGGTGTGAAAGACAGTATTATAAAATATATAATCACAATGCACATGTAAATAAATATTCATACATAATGTAAAAATATCATAATTTATTAAATAAAAATTTTAATCATACATTTTAAGCACTGCTCTTTTATAGTGTGGATCATGGTTTATGTCAAAGAAATCATGTGGAGTTAAAACTACAATATTTTCATTAGGGTTGTTATAGAAAAATAAAAAATGTTTGACAGTTAAGTCTGACGTAAATTTTAATTATGATTTTGTTCTATAGTGAAGCAGATTCAACTATAAATAAAATAATATCAATAACCGTAATGATTAAACGTGTGAAGATATAAAGTTACTAAAAAATGTACACCGTTATATGTTTTATATTTTATAAAATTCACCACCATAGGCCTACCTAAAATACGAGGGCCGCCCACAAAGTAACATCTGTATCTGTTTTTAGATAATAATTAATGTTATTATTAAAAATATATGTTACTGTAAATATGTGTTATTTATAATAAAACCCCAAATATTTCATAACTCAATCTAAATTTTATAATTCAGTATGTACTATTATTATTTATAGAATACAAATCGCAGATTTTTGTGTGTTAAATGGAAAATATTTATAAAGCATATATGGGTTTCTTGTATTTTATTTGAATATTTTGAACTGTTGGACTTTTTATTACGTTATTTATTACAGAAACCTTATTTTTGTATATTAATAGCAATATATTTTTTTATCTCAACAACTGTGCCATGCAGCACCACGGCTTGGTATGTATTTATAAAAAAAGTGTTCAAATGTAGAAAATTAGAGCTATCAACTCTCCCTATTTCTTAGATATAACTCATCAAGTCAAGAAGTCAGAAAGATTCTACCGAACAAAATGTTCAGCTAAGTGTATTTTAAGGGGGGTTTAGAATTAATTAATTCAAGAGATGTATTTTTCTCTGAGTAAATTATCTTTTATTACCAAATTGTACCCGGATAGGCGATGGTTGGCACATAGAATGATAATCTATGGAAGAGATTTTCTAAGAAAAAAGTTCTAAAGTTCTATTAAAGTTCTAAGAAAAAATGTTTGTATTTACTTTCCCTATGGGAACTAGATTAGATCATGGATATGTCTAAAGGGAATGTTTTCAGTACATCTAAACAGCTGTTATTATTCTTTTGTATTACAAATTCGATTGAAAAGCTCTGGTAGTTTCTATAGAAACCTGTTACATATTGTCCATCTTAAAAAACACCAACAACCCCCCCCCAGAGCTAAGACATATCCATGTCAAAATGTATTAAAGTTTGAAGGTTTAGTGTCAACTATCAGAGATATATTAAATAATGTAAAACAAAACTGGCTCAGTAGACTGGTTCGGCAGGCAGATCTTGGTTCTTGGTAACAAATCATTTCCTTTCTATCATACCTTCAATTCTTAATAACTTTCCTCTATTAGTATGAAATCCCTTTGTCTTATCCACCGAATAGTTACAATAAGTAAATACAGGTTCCACTTGAGTTAAATAGTTCATTGCCATAATTCCTGCAGTCGACTACGTCGGAATAGGCCGTATTAAATACATCACATCACAAATAACGGTAATAGAACCTCGTTATGTTCCACGATCCAATGGGTTGTGAACCCTGTACCGTTCCAGAAAATTCTCTTTCTGACTCTCAGATTCTAGGTTGTTCAGAATTTTGGAAAAGAGGCAATCCATTTCTGCCCAATCACCTTATTGAGTCAACTACAAATAAAACAAATATTTAACTTCAAATTGCTCCATATATAACTACCCAAGGGCAAGTAATCACTTTCCAAATCATATTTATTGCAACACTCAGTGGTGTCAACATAAAAAACTAAAAACTTTTATGTTTGACAAACCAATATTACCAATATTAAATAATCCCCCCCCCCCCCCCCCCCCCCCCCCCCCCCCCCCCCCCCCCCCCCCCCCCCATTTTTTTTTTTTTTTCCCCCCCCCCCCCCCCCCCCCCCCCCCCCCCCCCCCCCCCTTTTTTTTTTTTTTTTTTTTTTTTTTTTATTTTTTTTTTTTCTTTTTTTTATATGAACTAAAGTAAGAAACAGAGTATTTACTATCCACTTATACTATGTCATTGTTACGACTAGAAGTACGAACATTAAAAGAATAACAGAAATGCTTTCTTTGAAAACAATGAATGTAATAATTCTACTTCACTTCTGAAATTCCTTGAGTCGAGAGAAACTCAAGCCTCTTAGAAGAGATGAGATTAGCTTTCTATCTTGCATTAAAACGGAAAGGATTTTCAATTCAAATTAACAGTGTTACATTAAACTTTTAATAAAATTATTTGTTTAAACAAATAATTTTATTCATACATTTAGATTATCGTTAAAACAAAGATCTATACTATAATATTTAGTTAAACTGAGTGGAGTTTGATGTATTTTAAAACTATAAAGAATTTGTACGAAGAGAAAGGATTTAATTGATTTTTACAGAAATTGTTTCCATATGAAATATTTCTAAAACATGTAGAAAAAATCTAAAATAAAAAAAACAATACAGAGTGTTATCACCCTATCGAATTATAACACAATGCTGCTTAATAAACGAGAGCCATCAACAGAGAGAATGTACTGCAGAAAAATATTTTAGGACTAGGACATAATGGAATATGATTTATTTTTGTCGCAATTAAGTTTAAAAAAATGTTTTTGGTATTTTGTGTATTTCTACGCCAGATGCATTTTTTAAAGTTGTGATAGGGAACGGTCCAAACCCCGGTCTTGTTAAAACCTAATGTCGACTCGTTGTTAGGAAGAATCATTAATTAATTAGCATCATTAAGACCAATTACAAATGGCGACTGGGTCCAGATTCTACCCTTGCTGGATTCGATCCGGTGACCTTCAGTTTTGAAGGTGGGTATTATAACCACTACACCAACCAGCCAGTTAACCCCGTAGCCAGATTGTGTTTTGTATGAATAATTCATTCCCTTTATTTATAGGATAAAGATTCAAATTTCATATTTTTTATGATTTCATTTTAAATTTCTTTAATAATTATTTTATTATGCAGTTTTTAGTTTTTACGTGTTTCCCATATTTTTCATTTCTATAATGCAGCCACTTGTAGGTTACTAATTGTGGATATTAATGAGGGATGGTGGGTGGATACGATATTCCCTGATCTGGAAGGTCTCAAATATTGAGTACTACAATAATCCACAAAGACCATGTTCATATTTAACCCAGTTTGAGATTCAGAGGCAAAATTAATCGTTGTTTGAATCCCACGTATAACTTTAGCTCCCTGAAATGTCCTCAGCTATTAAGGCAATAATTTTAACAGTTCTATCCAAGGAGCATGTCAGTCTTAGTCAGTACCAAGACTACAGTATCACATACGCTCATTTGTTATTTATACTTAAAATACCTAATGTGAAATACCATGTCACCATTTCATAAAGGTAATTATAGTAATAATATTAACCGTTAAGAGTAAAAAGACAAATAATAATTAACTAGGTATCTTAGAATCAAGTTTTAATATTCCAAATAATCATACACACACACACACACATACTAAACACAAAACTAAACGAGGAACATATATGTTAGATTAAAACAAGCAAAAACGTAACTTCCATTTACACTTTGCCGAGAGAAAACACTCAACTGGAGACTGGAGAACGTGTCTGAGATAATATGATAACAAAGTGGAAAGAGAAATAAGAGTCCGCAGACAAACAAATCTAATATATCCATTGTCTTCTCAAGTACTTTGAGAAAATTCAACTTTACTGTAGTGTCTCTCGAGTGTTACTTTTGGTAGGAAATTTAGTTTTGTAATTAATGTGGGTGGTAAGTAAATGAACAGGATAAACTCATATAATCATTCAAGTTCTTTAACACATATTCTAGTGGGATATGATATTATCATGATAATATTGAACTTCTGACAGCTTGGGTTGATTTTGGTGAGGGTTCCTTAATCACCTCTTCTACAAAATCAGTTAATTTTTACATATTAAAATTTATAAATAATATATTTATCTGGATTTATGTATTAACATTTTTGTATCTAATAACATTATATTCGATATCTTACCTATATTTTCTATGATTGTGACTAAGACTACCTTTGTTGCAATATCATTATGATTCTATGAAGCTGTCAGATTTTTCGATTGTCCTGGTAATTTAGTTACCATTAACTTGGTAAAGTTGTGTTTATGGGGGAGAGAGCTTATGAAATATATTAATTATTATGCCTCCTGAACTATTTATCAAAGTATTATCTAGGTTAACATATCTTACCATCTCAACAGTTCTGCTCAATCTTTTTATGGACGATGCACATTTCGGAACTTTAGCTCCATCTTCAGGTCCTTGGATACATTCAATTATTTATTGGGTACATTAAATTGTTCATGAATTGGGATCCATCACTGGCCGGCACATGTAGTTTGTATAGTTGTAAATTAGTGATATGTACGTGAGTGTGTGTGTGTGTGTGTGTTCATTATGTGTAAAAATTTAATTTATTACCAATGATTCAGTAAGCTGAATAATAAAATTTATAATATTATTAAGGACCTGAGGATGGAGCTAAGCTCCAAAAATAGCATGCTTTGTCCATAAAAGTATTTAGCATAACTGTTAAGACAGTATAAGGTATGTTAACCTAGGTAATAATTATCAAACATGTCTGATATTTCCAAGTATTGATAGTTTAACTTTAACTTTTCAACTAATGAAAAATTATTATACGAGGTAACCGAATGTAGATGGGAAAGTTACGTGTCCACGCTTCACGTTTTATCTTTTCCGGTAATTTTTTATCAACTGCAGGAAGGTAATATTCATACGTGAAATCTGAATCATTTGACACGGTAAAACCAAACGTATGTTTAAAGCCATGGCTACTAACGACAATTATTAACTTCAGTCAACTGATATTAGTTTAGTTCAGAAGACTCCCTATTCCCACCTTTATATTTAAAAGAAAATTCCTAATGTATCCTGATAGAAACAAAATTCGAAGATGATTCTGACAGACAATTGAAATTCTGCTCGAAAGTAATTAATTGAAAAGATTGAAGTCGATAGCAAATGACACGAAGGAATCGTGGTTTTTTATAGGACAAAAAATTCTATTTCTTTAATATCCCGCCATTTTGTCCTAATGTGTATGTTAGGACTGTTGAGTACCAGGTCCGTAGCGTGATACACTCGTTCGTCAGACCAACTAAAAAATAGGGATCTCTTCGTGGGACACCCAGTATATTTGAAGTGCGATATTTGCACTTCAAATATGGTCAAACACCTTTATGCATAACCTTATTCGGTTATTTATTTTGAACAATACTTTTGTGATACATTTTTTAAGACGTTCAAAATACAGCTATTCATGACCACTTTTGTCCTAACTCCCATCATTAATTTCTGGAAAATATCATAAATATCAAAAATACCATAGGTTTTTAGGTGGTTTTGACACGAACACATCAACATTAGTTCATAAAACATTAAAAACATTTGCTTGTTATTATTAGTAAAATTCAAAAGGATAGCAAACATAACTTTTAATAGTAAATTTTATTTTTAGGTTTCAAGCAAAATAATTATGAATAATCAAAAGTGATAGACACTTTTAAAAAAATCAAGCAATTTTAGAGTTGTATCACAGAAAAAATTATTTGTTCCATTTGTAGTTAAAATTAATTAGTTGTTATTGACATGACATATATTTTCTTTTCATAAAAGTCAAATATTTGCTTATACATTTGAAGTAGGCATGAACAAACATAATTTATACCGCATGCAGTTCGTTTTACCTCTGATTTTAATTGCAAAGCAGGATGGGTATGGAGTACAAGGTTCTGAATCACAATGAAAGCAGAATGAAAATTAAATATGGCAAAACAAACTTTATTTGCATTTACATATTTCAAATAAAGCAGTAATTCTTTCCGAATGATTAAAGTAAATATTTAGAATTTACCTTTTAAAATATAACATTACTTAAATACTTTTTATGTTTGCTTGGCTGTAAATCAGATTTATATATCTTAATGAAGATTGAATAATCATACTTATGTCTGATCGTTATCTTTTTTTTAGACTCCTGGAAGCGTTCGAATGTATTTTAACGGACTAGTTACTAAGGAAAATATCATACTCTGGGATGTTTTTTTTGTACAATGAGGAAACTGATTCCATTAGTGGTTTAAGTCAAAATCACAGCAATCAGAGGGATGGATGATAATGGGGCGAACGGCCACGTCAAAGGGCTTCACTTACCAAGGAATTAGGGTAATGGTTATCTTAGGCTTTGGACAAAACAGTACTGCAATTACTTTATTGTCTAAATTAAAATTAATATAAATCTAACTTACAATCTTACCCCTCTACAAGAGGAAAATGCATCAGAAGATTCAATTTAACAACCTCCTTACGTTATTTATAACAAACAATTACTCCAGAGAAGCGGTTTTCACTTAAAGCTTTTCCTCTCAAAGTGTATGCATAGTTGGTTGGTATTTAAATTAAAACTAAGAAATATTAGATAAATGTAACAGCTTAAGAATAAAACTTACGCAATTAGAAAACAATATTAGTGAAAACGTTGTTGTTTAAATGAATTCCGCCTGGAACAATGAAAGTTTACTGGGGATAACTTGTTCCACTGAAACGACAACTTCAGCGCATTCTCTTAAATCAATCATCTTTGTTGGCATAACTACATTTTTATTTATTATTAACGAAATAATAAATACTTAACGTTAATATTATGTGTTTGGTAACTAATAATTTTATTTTATATGCATATTTCATTAATTTTTCTAGTACACAGTTTCAATAATTTACAAATTCAAATTTTCAATATTTTTATTTTATTTCTAAAAATAGTCAAGTTTAAGAAAAACTTATTACGTACTCAACGTATTATATATTTTATCATTATTTCACCTTTATAGTTGTTCTTATGCTTAATTTTAGGTAGTCTTAAAACGTGTTTTGAAATTGTAATTCATAGTAAAAATTATTAAACTCACCTTCGGATATGTATACCAGCAATAGAGGGAGCCCCATTTATGACATGATTAATCATACAACATTAGCAAAGTTGAGTATAATAGTTTGAATTTTGCTGCATACATTTTTATTTGAATCCACCACTAATCAAATAATAACAAGTGGAATTTGAACCAGTATTTAGGAAAAAGGATACATGTTATTCGTCTCACTTACCCTACTTATGTGTTGGTAGTTATTAAAAAGATTTTATACCGTACATATCAAAAGTTTGATCAAACTCAATATATATTTTAATACAAATACAAAATGAGTATTTTTACTTAATTTAAAAGCTAAAATATTATATAAATAAAGTGTTTGTAAATTAGTATTGTTTGAGAAACTCTGTGATTTGTGTGACAAAAGTTTGTCGACATGTCTGCATAGCTTGGTTCGGCAAACTTGGCAACATTTGGCGACAGGTGGGGCGTCTCACGACGTCGAAATATCAACATCCCTCTATGTTTTACATACTGTACTGACTTGTGATGGTGTATTCTGATTCAGTAAGCTGGTGCATGTTATACAGTTATCGTTAACAGTAATCCCATATAGTAGATCAGATAATTGAAATGGCAACCATACTACAATGTAGGTGTTTTAAGCAAAGTGTGAATGAGGATTGAGTGTAGGATGATTGTGGCGTGATAGTCTTGTTACTGACTAAGGTTGACATGTTCCTTAGACAGGACTGTTTGCCGATGGCAACTAAGGGTCCAACAGTTTAACGTGGCTCTGAATTACGAATTGGTCCAATTATGAGGATGGTTTTTATAGATTAACGTAGTATTCAATAGTGCGGACTTTAATCCACACAAGAGAACACTACACTCACCAACCTTCACTCACAACTATCCACAATTCGTGACCTCAAAGTTGCTGGATTACAGTACGTCGCCATCACCCATTCATAATAACCTCACTGTCCAGAATGTTGTAAAAGTATAGGGCTATTCAAAAATATTAACACAGCCTTATGACTGTGTATCTCAAAAAGTAATAATTTGGAAAAAATGAACTGCATGCCCTAAGAAAAGGAAATTTTTAAAGCTTTTTAATCGAAGTTTCCAACGGCCGAAGGAGTTATCGCAACAATGGACGGCCATTTTGTTTTACCATCAGCTGTTAGTAAGATGGCTACCATGCAACATAAGATTCAATGTTATAAAGCTAGGAAATACTGAGTTTCTCATTACAGTGAAGACGGCTTTTCTCATTGGATTCAGTATTGAATCACTGACTAGGAAAAGTATAACTCATAAAACTCACTGACATGATCAGTGACATGATAAATGCTAAATTTGTAGGATTCTATGTTGAAGAAAAATCGTTATCCTGATAAAATATATACCTTAAATCTTAGCAAACAGCAGTTAAATTATTTAGCTCTAATTTACAATTAGATGGTATGGGCCGGCCGAGAGACCATGGTTGCAGCCAATAGCGTAAAACTTAATACTAGTAGCACATAATAGAACACATAATACTGGTAAAGGTATCTTTGTTGTTTACTGACTATTGGATAGGGAAACAAACTTTACATACAGTTTTTATTCTTAATGTATTTAACACTTTAACTAATTGCCACTTTTTGTCTGCTGACCAATATTAGTGTGTCCTGAGCTCCTTTACTGAAGTTCCCAGATATTGTTCATCTGGAAAATAGCGACGGCAATTACTTTTTACTTGGATAGTTTGATTTTAAATTAACGGAAGCAGAATCAAGGAATCTTGTGGATTAGAGTGTAAATAAAGGAGATAAGAAATTTTCAAGAAAATTCATTCTTGTCAATATAAACTGTTATCATCTAAAATATATTTTTAAACACTGAAAAGAGTAATTAACTCAAACTGATCTCACACTATTAGGATCTTCTATAATACTGACTTCATAATAATATATAACTAAAACACTAATTATTCCAATAAAACTACTTACAGCTTTTGAATTTCCATCAGCTACCAAAAGTATTAAATAATTTATATACATCCTAAATTTCACAAAATAATTTGGTTTTTTCTTGAAGTCTAAAGACGTTTTATCTGAGACTGTTTTATAACCAATGTGTTTTATCACTAGGAGAGGGAAAGAATATTTATTTTATTTCACAGTTAGTAAATAGTAGATGCATACACTCCTCTGGCACTGTTCCTACGTTACTGCTGTATATTTAGTCCTCCAGTTTCGTTATCACCCTGTACTTTTCACCAGCGCGTGACTTGTCCACTCGTACTTATTTCATTAGGCACAGTCCCCTACGCCAACTATTCACTGTCCCTACGTCTCTCTTATCTTACTACAATATTTCCTCTGTTAACCAACACATTACTATTCTGGGAAAACCTTCCTTATAGACTTCTGTTTACTCAGTTACAATGTTTTAAACTTTTTAGGTCTGTAGAGTACGTTTTAGTAAACTGTCACATACTTTGCCACTCTGAAAGCAAACATAGATGCAATCAAACCGTCAACTTGTATTCAAAACTTAATACATATAATCAAAACGATTTTATTATAAAATAAAAGCATCTCCACGACGTGATGATAACCTTTTTAAGTGAGGTAATGAGTTGGTGAGTTTCAATAATACATTTAAGCTAACTAGATCCTACCAATTTTGATTAAAATAGTTAAAAATGGAATAAATGTATTAATATTTACCTTAAAAATATCATTAACAATTATGAATTTACAAATGTAACTGTGTGTAATGGTTATAGTTAGATAAAATCACACTTATATTGTGCTGGGAAAATAAATACTCTCTATATCCCTAAAATTTTTACCCGTCCTGTAAAATCACACTTATATTATGTTATAGTTAAAATACCATTAAAATAAAATATAAATAATATGTTGGTGTACTTCCAAATTGTATTAAGTATCAACGAACTATTGAAATGGTCTCAGGGTCAGTGCACACATATAATAAATCAGTCCAAAAAACAAATTATTCGGTTCAGAAAGAATTGCCAATTGAAATTTGATTGTATTGCAATATTAATTAAAAAACTAACTTGCATTATTGGTCTTCAATTTGTTTGTAATTATTTTTGAAAATGATTTACAACCAAAGTACTTAATAAAACCGTTCCTGTTATCTAGAGTGATATGGGGACATCAAGACGTGGTGCACATAAAATCACTGGAGAATTCGAAGAATCACTGGAATCGGCAAATAAGTCACATTTATAAGCCACTGACATATCCACCAAAATCATGGCTTATTGATATAATAAGTAATAGCTTATCTAAATCTTAAAAAATCATAAGAATAATGTAGTTTATGATGCATTTATTGGAATAGAGTGAAAATGTTATTCGTAGATTGAATGAATGCAAGCTGAAACAGTGAGATCACGTAATTTAAGATTTTAAATAACTGAAAACGAACACCTCTCTTAGGATTGTACTAACTCTGAATAAATAAGCTTGATCTCGAGGGAAATTGATTTCATTTAAAGTCGCGTCACAGTCTCTAATGTTTAGCCTGGTTTAAGATTTTCTTAAAAAAATATTTCTCCCTACAAAGCGATACAATAAAGTTGTAACACCAATAGCTATTTATGAAAAACAGATAGGAAATTATTGATTCTTTTGAACGGAAGTATTGAAATCCATTGATGAGAAATTAAAACGTATTAATTTACTGTACAATTGTTTTCACACCAAATGTATTTTATTAAATCATTGAACCTTAGTTCAACCCTCACCTCAATACATACTCTTACTTAAAGGAATGTTATCTACCCAATCCCTATTTTTATATTTACGGTTTTATTTCATTAAAGTATATAAAGGGTGCTCATTAATGTAAAGGACAAACTTCAAGGGGTAATTTGTACTCATCAAAGTGAAAAAAAATTCCTGTAAACATATGTCGAAAAATCCTTCGTTTAGCCGCTAGCAGCCATTTTGTATTTTTTTTAACTCTTTATATCTTAAGAACTATCTAACCTACAGAAACCAAACATTATGCACACCTTTATTGGGCGAAGAGAAAAATATACTCTAAGTAAAATTTAGATTGTCATCATCTTATCAAAATGGCGGTGGTTAAAAATATTGTAATTTAAATAACAGCAAAATCATTAAGTTTATAAAATTTTTACAAAATACAATAAAGACTGTAATTTTAATTTAAAATCTAACGATACTATAGTAGACAAAATCCGTCCACAACTAAGTGATTAAATACACTTTTAATGTTCACTTAAAGAGCCATGATGAAAAAGCGGCTGGCACAACAATCAATTCTCCGCTACGGCCGTGCTTCGGTGGCGCATGGGCTCTATAAGCGAACATTAAAGGTGCTTTAACGCTTATTCGTGGAAGGATTTCGTTCACCAAAGGATTGTTATAATTGAAATTAAAATTACAATCTTTATTATAAATTGTAAACACTTTAAAAAGTTAATGGTTTTGTCGTTTAAAAGATTATTAACAACCGCCATTTTGATAATATAAGCTATCTAAATGATCCTTTGAGGATATTTTTCTCTCTTTAATTTTTGAGGTGCTAAAAAGTATTGAATAAGCTCAGTAGTGTATTAGCTACAAGAGTACAAGTTCAATTGGCCGCTTACAAAATATTTTTATTTTGTTAGAAGACAATTTTTAATATCTTTTTTAAAGTTAAATTTTTTTGTGATGTGTAGTAAATTTCTAGTAATATGTTGCTAGTTTTAAAATTGACTATGATACCCAAAACTATATATTTAATTTTCTGTCCAAAACCCTTTAATGACGACCGTAGCGGATCGCCAAGGTTAGCAGTAGCTGTGAAGTTAAAGGTTTGTCTTGTAAGTTTCCCAGGCAAAGTTTGTGAAACAATATATTAAGTCAAACATGATCCGACAAAGTTTATGTAAGCAAGTTTCACCGCCTTAAGAAACGTAGTAGCTAAAGTAACAATTTACTTTAAATATCACTTGCTTTCCTTTATATCCATTATATCTTTTGATAACCTGTCACTGTTAAAGAACATTTTGAAAACAAAAAGTGTATTTGAGTAGGTTTGTATTAAATTATAAAGCAATGTGTGCAAATTATTATAAGAAATAAATAATATTGAGTAAAATGTTATAATAATCTTAGTGTTCCTGTCAGTGCTACTTTAAAAGGACGAATGATAGGGCATACTTTTTCCTTGGTGAGGTCTATAATTGAAATACATGTAAACGGGTATAATTCTTTAGCCCAATACTAATCTATTAACGATCACAATAGAATAAACAGATAAAAATAAATATTATTATTGTATTCCAGAATATCTGTATTCTATTATCATAAGAAATAGATAATACATCAAATACGTTTTTAGATTTCAAGTAAACTTTGAGAGAAATCAAGGTTTTATTTGCAATAAAATATTAAATTGTGACTCCATTTAAGTAAATGTGTTCATATAAACTTCATGGGTAAAAACATATTCTACAGTATTAACTGGTTTGTTAGTCTAGCAAGCAATCGGATCATCTAAGAAAATCGAATTCAATAAAAAGCTGGGCTATCAGGAGAATATTATATATATGCATCAAGAACTCAAGGAACTTTATAGCTCTACAAATAGCCAATATGAGAAGAAACGTAGCAGTGCATGGGTTGTTAAATAATTATGTTATGGTGTTGGTCTTCTCAATCACAGATTTTTTAAACGCCGCTTGAATTTTAAACCCACAAAAACTTTATGGATGCGATTAAACTACTTCATTTTAAAGTGAAATTACTAAAAATACGTAAAATTAATTTGGTAAAGATGAATAGATAAAATGAATCATTTATTCTACTATAAAAACAGATCTACAAAGACACACGTACATGTTCGGAATTTACGTTACCCATAGTTCTCAGTATTGAACGCAATAGAACATTAAACAAAGTATAATTTTAGTTCCAGTCTTCCAGGTAGTTCCAGGTAAAAAAGGTTTATATTTAGTTTCCTGTGGGAAATAGGTTACTACATGGGTATGTCCAAAGGGAATGCGTAGAGTTTATCTAAACAGCTGATCTTATAGCCAAACTATGACATCACTAACCATATGACGTCACTGTTTTTGGTCACTCAAATTGTCAATACCACCCAGAGCTATGACATGCTAACCATGTGAAAAGCACAAGGCACAATGGCCTGGAAAAATTGAGCATTTCTTTCAATATAACAAACTAGCTTAATATATTATTAATTAATTAAGAATTAATAAGTCTGACATTTGCATCGAAAAAATAAGTTTATTTGATCAAATTATATAAAATATGAGTGTTGTATGGTAAAATGTTTATTAATTAATGAACGGAGATGTTTTAAAATTAGCTAACATCGTAATACAACTGGTACAGTGTGTGCTGAAATTCACTTATCGATGTTATACTTAATGTGACAGTTACACTAGCATTCAGTGTGTTTAAAATAAATTGAAGTTGTTATTAGAATACGTGTAATTGTGGAGTGTGCTCAGTTCAATGCCCAGCTCATTGCTACTGCTAGAAGGGAAAAACTCCGATGCCATATCCATTCCACAGTTTTATGGTCAGTGTTATTAGCTGAAGCAATTTATTTAACTGCGCGCATTTTAATTTAGGTGGTTTAAAATTACTCTCGAAAGGTATTTAATTTATATTTTGAAATAAAGCAATCCCAATATTTACATAATAATAATTCCTCTATTACGATAAATATCTTCAAACTTTCGATATTTAGTCTTATATTTACATTTTTATAGTAAATAAGTTTCATACACTAATTAGTTTAAATTTTTAGAATTTATTTTCTTCTTCTAACTTTAAATGTGCTTTTCCAAGATTGATTTTATCCACCTCGTTGTTAAGCTTATATTGATAAACCTGTTTTATGTGTTTTATTTATTGAAACGTGTGAAAAATATTCATCTTAATGTGTTATTTTGATTTCATGCAGCCAAATACATTTTTCAGTTTACTTTTTTTTAAGGAAATGTAAAATGTTACTTATTGCATAATTGGAAAAGAAAGTGCAGTGATAGTATGAGCTTACGTGGTGAATTACTTTGAATAATAGTGCAGAGTTTTGAGTTTATAGGTATTAATGATATTACGGAACTGAAAGATGAATTTACATTGGTTTATGTAACTGTTGGATGATGCCCTTTACCATAGCCTGATCATCTCTAGCCATGTCCCCGAAACCAAGCCAATATTTGATGGGGAAAAGTTTATAATCTAATTTGACTAATTCATCTTGAGGAAAAGTGCTGCTAAAGAGCTAACTGTTATTCGAAGATGGTTTATTCTATTTCTTTGTCAAGTTGATGCTCACAAGCTTAGGAGAAGCCATTACTAATTATTCCATGGCCAAATTAAAAATTAAATGAATCAAATTTAACTACTAGGCATTATTCGGTAGATTTATTTTCTAAACTTATACAACATTCATAAGTTGTAAATAATTGTGCTATTAATAATTTATGTATCTAAGAGCAGGTTGGCTTTATGTCTTGTTACTACAAGACTAGAATACGATCGTGTGACTGCATTTTCTCGTTATTCCTCCATGTTTTCGTTTTGAAAATACATTGTTGCTAACCTATAGGAGTCATGATGGCGGACAAAATAAATAGAATATAATTGGGATTATATTTATTGGCTAAAGCCATATCAAGTCCCACATGAATACATTAATTTGTTACACGTAGATTGTCTTAAAATACCTGAATAGACCATAACTTCACAACCATTATTTTAATTTTGACCACCATTTCATATTTTCCAGCAAATCTAAACCTAATTTATCTGTTTTGTATATCACACTGTTGTACATTGCAGAAACCTGTGACGAGTAACGCTAGTAACACATGAGATACCATAGACACAAATAATTACAATAATTTATAAACTCTACAAAAGCAATTAAATAACCTTAGTAACACCACAAAACAAATTATTAAATTAAGAGACTATATTCAATAGCTTTAATACTAAAAATCACCTTAATTCAATGCTCTTACTTTTAAAATATAACAATAGGATTTATTTGGGGGTTCATACACGATCGTATTATCGCGTGCATGAGGTCGATACCGATTGTGGATACGTTGTCAATACTCAAGCAATCACTGAATTGCAATAAAATAAATATTTTTAAAATCTAACATTTGTTTTACAACAAGTTAAGTCCCTGATTAATAATAACATAATCACATGATTTAAAGGGTTAGGCCAATGAACAGTTTCAAAATATAATTTAAAACTTACTGTAATAATCATAGTTTCTATCTAATTTACTACAAATTAAGAGGATGTTTGGGCTAACACTGATAAAAAGATCTGTAATATATTTAAAACCAACTTTTATTCCTACACTTGGAAATACACCTAAAAATACAGTAAAGCTAAAACTATGAAAATTAGTGAAACTTAAATTTATGAAACTTAATCTTTAACTAAGAAGTATTACGGTTACAGACTTAGTGTTCAAAACCTCAAATTGTATTTTGTAAGTAATTTTTATTCTAGTGCTAAATGGAATGGTAACAGAGTAACAAAGCCTAGTTAAACACTGTATCTGTCTCCCACACAAAATGTAACATGCAATTGTTTTAGCTGAGTTGCTTTGTTTTATTGCATGACAATCCTGGTTGAAAGCTCGCTTCATTTGTACATGGCATTAGTGATTAAATGTTTTGTTGTTATTTGTAACTACTTTATTGGTTGGAAACATCACTTTAGGGTGTATATATTTTTACAAAAATCCTCCGTTGAGTTTTAAAATAAACAGAAGTAAAGTACTGAGCCAACAAAATGTTATGATTTATGTAAAAATTGGTAACAATATTTATATTTTAATCCTAGATCTAGCAAGCGTTTCTCAAAAACAAATTTCCAGATTCTCCTATGGAATGGAAATGTTTCTCTGAGATACGTTTTACATGACTGAACTAAATACATGACTCTATTGACATTTAAATAATAAAAACACTAAAAAATGTTATGAGAATTAATTTCTCTGCTTTAATTTTTACTATTATAATGTTGCTGAAATATACTTTGTACCTTATAAAAACCTCACTAAACTCTGACAAAATTTAGAGATGATAGAACTGAGCATAAAAACACACGTAAATTTAGAAATATTCTGTGTATAAATGTACATATGGGATATTTTTCTTCATATAAAATGTTAAAAAAAGAATTCGTCTTTTAAACACGTTTAAAAACCATATTAATGAAATATTTCTCCTTGAATAATTAAATATACGAACATGTCCTTAAAAGTGGTCATTTATATTTTATTCCATTGTAAGCTCAAAAACTATATTTACATAAATCTTAGCTTTGAGTGGGACTGTTAGTAATTGGCGCCACCAAAACTTGAAATAGTGACGTCATTTGATTAGTGACGTCATATTTTGGTTATAAGAACAGTGGTTTGGATTAATTGAAAACATTCCCTTTAGAAATATCCATGACCTAACCTATTCCCCATAGAGAAGTAAATACAGACATAAAATGTTATGGAACTATTAAAAATAATTCAAACAACTTTTACGCTGCATCGAAGCTTGGTATGACCAACAGATTTCTCTTTTCATGTACCTGTGTTAACTTTTTTCTTTCTTTTCTCTGAGTAAAAATTACAATTATTGTAAAGACGAATATATTTAATTTATGAAAACGATAAAACACTTTTAAAACTTAATCGATGCGATTTTGTACTTAGATTAGTAATCTTAGACTCCTAAACCTAAAAAGCTTATTACGAGCAAGCTGAAAAATGTTAGAATTGATTAAGATAAACCTCTCTCATTCTAATTTTTATAATGATTTAGCATATTCTTGAAATTGAGATAGATTCTAAAAGTATAACCACAAAAGGTTATAGCTTTAAATACACATGTAATTTACAATTTACATTTCTCCATAATATATCAATTAGTATTTGTAAGGAAGGTTCTACTAATCTAAAAAATTAAAGGGATTTTATATGTTAAAAAACTATAATCATTTTTCTTTCCTCAATAACATATATAATTATATAAAAACTTACATTCTTAAAACTTTTTTCGGATCAAGAATGCTTTTAAAAGTATTAAAAAACTTATTTAGTTATACTTTCAAAGGATAGTTTTCTGAAAAATCTTTGGACTTATTTCTGATTTTAGTAATCAAGTCACGATAAAATAATGAAATAGTGCTTTACCGAAGCTGTAGCTCAAGGGTTACTGCTCTGGCCTAGTAAGTAAAGGTTTTATTGGATCAAAACCAGCGGCTGGCGACTCCTGTCAGATCATGAGTCATGACTTCCGGCTAGCCTATGTGACTACTAGGGGCAACGGTACCTGGGTGTAGATAATTCAATGCCTATGGCGATGATCAATTAAGATAAAAAATGCTCACGTTTCACAGTTGAATTTATCTGATTTTATTAATGCATAGGTACTTGTACAAAAATGTGTCCTATAGATTGGTACGTTTCATCTAACATATAATCCCTATTTGCTAATTAATTGAAACACGAAAGAAACTACTGTCTTTCATAGAAATATTTAACTAAACTTAACATTCCGTTAACTTAACAATTTTCCACTTTTAAATTATGAAATACTAGCAGTTATCCCGTCCTTTGTACGGGTTGTAGGATTCAGTTTAAAGAAAAAAGATTATCATACCAAAATGTAAACATGAAGTCCTAAACAAATCAGAAAATACCCAGCTTTACTTGATGAGCATTACTTGATAATCGGACCAACATTATAATTAGCAATAAGTTAAAAAAACTTTTAATATAATATTATTTCGAAATGGGTTTGAAATCAATGACCAATATAAACTAACTATTGATTTTACAGATGTTTGTTTTTCTTTCTTTTAAATCTTTGAACTACAAAGACAGCTGATTATTACCAGTAGGTGGTTCATTGATAATCAAAAGCCAAATGGGACTGTATTGCGTAAAAAGTGGGTTCTTAAATGCTCGTGATTTAGTTTGTAAGGGGCGGAGAACAATTTCAAGCATTTAAACCTCCTCTCTGGCTTGTAGAGAATGATGAAATAAGTTTCATTGTTATCAGTTTTCTCTTTTTTCGGAGAAGACGGCGTAAAATGCCTCCTGGTGCGTCACAGACAAACAGACAAAAATTGAGATAAGACTTGTTTCGGCTTCTCCAAAACACGAAACGTAAAAATAAATAAAAAAATGAATAACTCCGAGCAATGTACAGACAAAATTCTAATTTCATTTATATAGATTATTCTTAATAGGAAACATACCAGAATGGGAAATTTTACATTATAGATGAATAAATCCTACAAGTGATATATTATCCAAGCACAAACAAGTCGAACAAGGTTGGCTTCGGCCGAAGAGGCATTCACGAGAGTTTATCTTAAAGCCTTTACAAACATTGTAACACGTCGGTCTGGGTGGCAAGATAATATTTACTGTAACCATTTCCCCCTTAGAAGTAAATTTTAAATCGTAATAAAAAATAATTAATCCTAAAATTTTGTAAATGTAACGGAGTTTTCAATAGAAAACGATAAGCGAAAACATTGTACAACACAAATACATTGGTTTGACTACTATGAAATAATAATGTATCCAGCTTTAAAAAGTTTTCTTTCACTTTTAATTGAATAATATTTAAAAATAAAGTTTGAATTGTATTTATTTATTTGTGAGGAAAATGTTTAATCTTACAGTATATGCTGGTCATTATATGTTATTGTGAAAGTGAGTTAGGTGTAAATCTCATAAGGGTATCGATTTGTTGAAGTGAATTTGTGTTATTTTACTACGTAAAATATGTTTATAATTTATTTAATAATAATACTTTTTCTGGAATAAATCTATTTTTGACTTGAGTTTTCGGCAATTTGTATTCAGGATGTAACCCACAACAATATTGGTATACAACAACAATACAACACTGTTTAGTACAGTACAACCACTATTTTGCATTGACTTATACGCACATGTAAAATGTAATATTTTGCAAATTCAATTTTTTTTTTATAAAACCATACAATATCTGTACATCACATTATTACTACTCATTACTTTTATGATTATAAGAAACACTAATATTTAAAGTGTAATGATTTTTATTTTAAATGTAAACGGTAATGAATTTAGTATACGTATGTAGGTATTAATATGAATCTGCCCTAATTAGCCTAACTGTAATATTCACTTTACGTTCAGTTTAATTTGAAATATTTTATGCCATTTTTCATCTATGAACTTTTGTTTGCAGGTGCGGGCCAAGAAAATCTACAAGGGCCGTTTATGGGGGTTCGAACAGGTAAATTAAATATTTTTTTTCAAATCTACTACAATTAATTACAAAACTATAATTCAGAGGGTTATAAAACATTAGTTATCATTCATAAAACTTTAAAAGTATATCGACCTTGCTTTTTTAACATACTTTTCCCCAGTATGTTAAACATCTGGTCTGTTAAACCTTGGGGGCCAGTCCATGAATTTGCTGCCACGACCTATCCAACAGTTAGGAAGATTTTTGTCTAAAACTGCTTTGGCCACATCAGCGTAATGCAGAGGAGCTCCATCCTGTTGGAAAAAACGTCTTACATCTCAGGCTGAGAAGCACTATGTGGTTGTTTAAACTGATGCATAACTTTCTCCAAACATTGTTTGTCGGGACATGTCATACGACAAAACACCATCCTTGCTAACAGCATACCAAACACTCTCCATGTACTATTTATTTAATATCCTACTTTTTTTCCTAATGCGTCAGAATTAACTGATAATAAGGGGTATTACTTTAACTCATATTTAAGTTAGGACTGTTGAGTCCCAGGTCTGTAGCCCGATCCACACGTCCGTCACACCAACTCAAAAATAGGAACCTCTTCGTGGGACACCTGTTATATTTATTTTTACTGGAATATTGTGTTTAATTGATACAATATGCTTTGTGTGAGAACAACTAAAACAGACACATATGAGAAAGAATCGTTTTTTGCTGAACTCATAAACATTCGAAACACAAAATATTTGCAAATATCCTCCATTGTGTTAAAATAATAGAAAAACGTGGTTAAGGAGCACTCTTTTCAAGTTAGGAGTAATTTTCTTTGAGAGTTTTTCCATATAAAGTGGAAAAGTTGGTTTCCCGAAAAGTTAGAAGTGTGTTCAATCTTAAAACATAAAAGTAAGATGTGAGTTTGAAGCAAGTCATAACTTTTTTATTTAACCACTTATTTCGCCTTCTTCTTAAATAAATAGTTTAATTATTAGATAAATTTAATTTTGTTTACATCAAATTATCAAGTTTTTATCCCTTAATCGGCATAATTTATTTACAATACACTTCTGTAAATAATTAATAGCTTCTAAAATACTATAATTTAGTGTTGTTCTGTATATTACCTTAACATTGATTATCCAATACTATAATATGAGCAAGATTTGTATATATATATTTATATATATTTGCACACGGATCTCGAAAACGGCACCGAGGAATTTCTTTAAATTTTGGAAATAACTAATTTCCGAGTAGAAAATAAGTTCTAGATAGGTCTAATGTCCAGGAAAATTCGTGTTTTACTGTAATATTAAGTTTAAAATCTAAAACTTTAACATTACGCTTATGGAGAATAAAATGTAAACAATACAAACCAAAACAGCTGTTTATAACCGTTTGACAGTTCTTGATTGAAGACTGCGGGGAACAATGTAGAGGTTATGCATTAATATTTATTTTATGAATTAAATAAATGCAAAATTATCAGGTTACTAAACAATTTGTAAAAACTTAAGGATAACATAGCTGTACGAAATAAAAGCAGAAAAAAGTATTTCCAAAATCTTCCGTGTTTTGATAGAAAACGTATTCGTTGTATTGCTTGAAGCCACTGTAACAAACCAATTAATTGATGTAAATTAAATTTCTCTTTTGCTTTTCAATCCTCATTCCGTTTATAACAAAATCAGTTGATCACAGGCTAATAATAATGGTATGGATAATTAAACAGTAAATGATCGGCTTTGGCTAAAAGACGTTAAACGGCATCGCTCAATTGACTAACGTCGTAGCCGAGTTGTAGCGTGTTGGCCTCAAGAACTATAGGCCGCGAGTTCCATCCCCACCAGGGGCGATACTTTTTGTTCAGTGCTATATTAATTATGGTGAATTAAATCGGTTTTATTTCAACCACATAAATGTTTTCATTGGGCAGTAAATTTGTTTTAATTTTGCTAATTAACTTGTAAAAACATGTCTTATTCTATCCGAGCAAAGCTCGGTCACCAGTTACTAGTTATTTAAAATTATTTGTTGCATTTTATATTTTTAAAAATTTGGTAGTAAGGAACAAAGTGATAAAACGTAAAAAGTATTACCTAATAAAAATTTATAGTTAGCTATTTAAGAAGTTAAAAGGCTCTAATTATTGAAGTACAGTTTCCCACTTGTTCATAAAAGTTAAAGTTTACTTTTTTTGTAAAACATTCAGTATAAAAGGTTTATTAAATGAAAGATAACATGAATATCTTTATCGATATTATTGATGAAAGAGATAGTATATTTTATGAGTGTATTAGACTAGACATGATGCAACAATGGTGAACTCATGTCACTTCAAGCCAGACGTGAGTTCTGCGAAGCGGGATATCAGTCATGTAAAACACGGAGCGGGTCACAATGTGGAAATGTACTCGTACACCTCTGACACAAGTCAAGAGGCACGGTTCCGACTGACTGTTCTAACGCTGAAAACAGTTCTAATCTACAGCGAAATCCTGGTCACAATGAACAATGTAATTCACCAGAAATTAGGTTCTACATATCAAATTTATGTTTCATTATTTTTGCAAACGAAAACTTAATTGAAAACTTGAATTGAATTAAAATTACGATTATTCAATAATACTAATATACGAACTACAAATACTTGTATTAACAAATATTACCGTTCAAATAAATATAACTTTTTTAAATAAAATTCCCGGTCTATGGAAAAACGATTAGAAACACTAACACATAAAACACAAAATCACTAAATGTAAAAGTCCTGGTATTTTATAATTAATAATTAGTAGTTTTCTTATAAGCATTGAAACGTTAATTTACGGATTTATTTGTGAATTTTCCTTATGGAAAAAGTTTATTACTGAAGATGACATGCTTGGAATCAAGTCGGGATTATTATCGAAATAAATGAAACAAATAGAATTTTTTTTTGTAAATAATGCTGTAGATAATTTATTTTGATAAATTCGTATACCAGGCAGATCGGTTTGGCAAAACGGAGGGTTCTACATATATTCAAATATTTAAAGTTTATTTAAATATTTTGTTGTTCATCATCGAACCGTATCTATTTACACATTCTCCATGGTACTCTTAAAGAGGGTAAACAAACAGACATAAATTTCATATTATAAGAAATATTTAGCCAAATATCATACAGCTTTATCTTAATAGGTTATACATCTTTATAAAAAAATACAAATAATTTTGTTTCCCAAAGTGACACACCTACTTAGTGTTTTTGTATATTATTCATATACATAATTATTTAATCAGTTGGTATAGCTTACTTTTTTATCTGATGATTAAGCTTAGTTGGAATCATCATAAAAATGTTTAATCAATAGAACCTTGTTTAGTATACAGGTTTGATGCTATATCATTTAATTTCTTTTTAATCAACCCATACATTGAAATATATCAGATATATATGGCGAAGTCATAAAAATACTTAAAACGTTTTAGATCAAAAAATTACAAAATACAATAAAATACAAACAAAATTTTAGGAGTGTGTTAAAAGAGATTGATTTTACAAAATCATTTTTGTATTTTACAACTTTTACTTTACGAATTTATATATAACTGTTTACTAAACCTTAGATATTTGTACAGTTAAACTATTGATCACACTGGTAATTCAATGTGGTTGCACAATTTGTTATACAATCTTTGTGCACTATTAAAAAAAATGATTTTCCACTATTTCACCCCGTTAATGCTTCAACGATAATAGCTTATATGACAGTAATGCAGTTGTTTTCTGTGATGGTTCCGCGCGTATGTGTCAAACAGATTTATTTACTGCAGCAAGCCCTTTGATTCATTAGTAGCCCATATTCATTAGTGGGGATGTGCAATCTCTAATGAGGGTAATTTCACAAGTTAAATAAAACTCTCTGACAATCAGACGATTATTAACTTCCTAGGTCATTTATTCATTTAACTCATCGTAAGACAAAGTAATAATTTTAATTAAAAATACCACTATAGTAACAGAACTTCTTAATAAGTGAACTGATATGTGAGATTCTTACATATTGTTCAAGCTACGTAAGGAAGTGCTATCAACTTTCTTATTCGCCATAAAAATAGCGTTGTAAATAGTTTAGATTTGTAAACATTCAGTAATACCTTTACTAGATGAAGATGTATATAAAGTTCAAACACAAGACTTTAATAAGAATAAATTGGTTTAAATTCGGTTAGTTTCCAAAAGAACAACAAAGGGAATGAGTAAGTATTTTTACTGCCAAAAGGAATAAACAAATGTTAATTTCTTCATCAATTACAAGAATCTTTCCAGTAACGAGGGGAATATTAATGTTAACCTTTTCCTCATATTATCAACATTAGAGCTTCAAAATACAACGTACTGTGTTTGTGTTAACTAGTTTCTCATGTAAAATCTCAGTAACCGTTTGGGATAGAGTGAAGATTCAAAGCTTGTTTTTTTGCAAATTTCAATAGTAATAATGAATATAAATTTTTTTATCCATAGGGAAAAACACAATTTGGTGTACAATGTCCCCCTCTAGATCTTTTTTTGAATAGCCCTTTTAGGCTATTTGACATTAACATGTCCATACCAAATTAAATTATGATTGTATTTTATGTGTGAGTTATAATCATAGCAACGGTTAAGTAGTAATTAAGCTATAAGTAGTAATTTTACAATGCTTTATCTCTTAACGAGCTTAATTTTAAGTAAAAGTTTTCTTATACTGCCGGAATATTGTTTTATCAGACGGTATTCCTACTTATTCATCTAGTAATCTAGTAATGTAAATATAATATAATCCTAAAAAATGTTACTTACTGGATACATTTTAACATAATAAATTATTAGGGACAATAATAAAATATCAGATATAAATTTTAATTTAATAAAACTTATATATTACTGTTTTGATTATTATTTGCATATAAATAATAGAGTAATTTTAGCTAGAGCCTGAGAGAACCTAGCTAAATTCCCTCTTGGTTAAATATAAAAATGTTAGAAAACTGTATTTTTTCAACCATTTTCATAATATTAAACTGTAGTTTTGCCGTGTTTTTTTTTACTAAAGCACAGGTAATGATTGAAGTAAAATCAGCCGGTCATCTGCTGGCCTAACAGGTAGCGTCTTAGATTTCGGTAGAAAAGGTGACAGGTTCGATTCCCAGGGTGACAAAATTAAGATGAGAAAAATCGATAATAACCAGTGCACAACGATGCCACATAGCTAAAATCTGAGCCTGTGGATGGAAAACGAGAAAAAAATGAAAATCAGCTGTTTGTGTAAATGGTACCAGAGAGGCTAGACCGGAAATGGTTGCGTGACCGATTACTCATACACACAACGATAAATTTAATGGATTTCCTTCGTGTATTGTAAAACGAATAATCTCTTGTTACCTTTCATACACAATCGTATTACTTGGAGAGTTATTTTTGTTTTAATCACGATGTTTATAGCGTTTGTATTAAAAAATACATCTACATAAATTGTAAAAAGATAATGAATAATTGATAAATAATTCAAAATGCAAAATTCATATATATTAGATATGAAGTCACGATCTATTTGGTTTCGAAATCAATCATTTCATTGTTTATTCAACTGAAGGGAAACTATTGTTCTCCAAAACACCACGGAATAAAAAAAATATTTTCAGTTAGAAATCTCATATGCTGTTTTACATGTTCAAAACTCATAGAGTGCATTAGAACCAATAAAAATAACCCTTATGAAACTGCCTGTCTCAAACCAAATACGTATGTGTGAATAAGGAAAGCCTTTGATTTTAAAAATTTTACGGATAGTAGTCGTAGGATAACAAACAAATCAACATGACTGCGAAACAGGAATATTTATTTATGTCTAGAAAGAATTTTAGTGTTAAATATTTACACCAGAAGAAAGGTTTTTGTCAAAATTAAATTAAAGTTTAATGTTATCATTAGTTTCCTGTCATTGAGCAAACAATACGTAAACAATACGGTGAGTTCTATCACCGTGCTCCCGCGGAGTGATGTCTCTGGTGATCTGGTGACGCGTGTAGTCCCCCTCCACTGTTCCGAGTTGCAATTCAACCTCACTTTGTCGCTGGTCGGAAATGAATTCCCGCTAAATCAACTTATCGTTGACACCATTTTCAACTCACCGGTCACATTTAGATTGATGGTGTTGTTTCCAGCCCTCCATTCACAGTGACAACCAGTCTCTTTACAAGGCTCTGCTTTCATAAATGTTATCGATTTGTGCTTCAAAAAGTTTTGACAACGAACATCACAAAGGCGGTCTTTCAGTGGGCGGTGGAATAAACGTTATCTGCTCCCATTGATGAACAAAAACATTTATCGATTATTGTGTGAAGTTTGTAGAAATATAAGTAAATGTGATGGTAAAAAATGTAGTCTATAAATATTAGCATACTCTAGACGAAAGGTAAAATTGAAAAATGGCAGGAGGGAAAATCATATAGCCTTATTAAACTAGTATTAAAAATCCCTTTGCTTTAGTTATTTTCATAATATCCCTTTACACATGGCATAAGGAGAAAGTTTTGTTTTTTGTCGTCAAATTTTTATAATTTGAGTTGGATTGTGGTGAATATATAACACCACCACGGGTGTCTGTAAAAATGACCGTTTAAAAGCTATGTCAAAAAATCATTTTTTATGAAATGTTTTGCGTAAACAATAAAGGGAAAGTATAATTTTGACTGCTATCGTTGAAATCCATTTAAAAAGTGTTAGCTTTTATTATGTATCTACGATTAACAGTTTACAGTTTAAAAACACAGTACGTTGTCTGAGAGCGCCTAATGTTATTCTTATGGAAAATATTAAGAAACCAATTTCTTCCTTATTTCCCAACTATTTCCCACTGTTCACCTTACAAAACCTACTCAAAAACCTTTGTAAGATAGGGGGGTTCCCCCCAATCTTCGTGTTATTATAAAAAATGAGGTGATTGTTTTAGAAGAAATGAATTATTACATAATATAAAGATAGACTCTTAAAACTATGATATTTTTATTATAGTTTTTAAATTTACTTAAGGGAGAAATTATGTGTTAATGCACTGATACCGTTCATTAGGTTGATGATCAAGAGGGTTTATTGGTTTTCTTGTAAAAATGTAGACATATATACAAATGCGATGGTAAAAAAATATGTTCAACATATAATTATTATCAAGTTTGTAGACTAGACAAAAGGTACAATTAAAATAGCTAGAGGGAAAATCCAACATAGCTTCATTAAACTAATACTAAAAATTCCTGTGATTTTTTTCTCTAATTTGTTGTTTAAATATAAATTCTGTACAAAGAATACACACGTATTGCTCAAACTTGAATCATTACACGGTAAAAGCTAACGATGAAAATGAAAATAGATTACAAATTCCAAAATTCATCAGATCCACTATACCTCACATTTTGAAGAAAAAAAACTAAATATCGGTCATAACTATATAATTAATTTCAATATCAATAATATGAAGTTTTAAAAACTAATTTACAATAATACTTTTTCCAACGTTTTGCTGTTGCCTTGTGACCTAATTATTACTAAAAATGTTTGAAAAGATTTAGATAAAAACCAAGCTACTCGTAGTTTTACGGGTGTAAACAAATTTATTAACTACTGGCAAAATACTACACCTCTGGGAAATACTCCACTGATAATGTCAGCTGACAAACTCCATAACACAACTCTCGTCTTTCTCACGGGATCACTCCAACCACTGTCATCAGGTAGCGCCACTTCCTGTAAGTGAAATTGTAAATGTAATACAATGGGTCCACTATTTGCTATGAGCCGCAAAAAATTAATTAAGTTATTTAGATTGTTATTGCGGCCATTTTTCATTATGACTCATCTGTGACTTATAAAAATTACAATATCAGGACTAAGTTTATAATATGAAATTGAGAATGTTTACAGCAGTCGTAAACCCTAAAAATGATACGAAACAACAAAAGATACGAACATACTTTTAATATTGTAGTTGGGAAAATAAAACTTCCTCCAAATAAGCACACAATTACGGGTTTTTATTATTTTACTTTAATAAAAGATAGACGTTCAATAAAACTATGTAATTTGTAAGAGATTGCTTTATCCTACTATAAAAATAGCATGTATTACTTAATTATAATCGATCTCAAAAAACATGCAATATATTTTTTTAGTAGAAAAATAATTATTTAGCCTTAGCTGTGTCTGCTCATATTAACTTGTTAATAATAAACCAACTCTTTCCCATTGTCAATCTTATCAGGGAAATAAGCTTTAGGTGACGTCCAGTAGAAAAATAGTTTTAAAATAAAAATAGTTTTAAGAAACTGCAGATCAAAATTTAAAATTGGTATGATAAATAGTGAACGTTAGAAGAAATTAGAACATAGGGTGCTACGAGGACGTAGAAGAGACTGAAATATTTACTGAAGTGATCCTATTCGGCCTCAAAAGAATAAATAAATAAATAGTGTATGTAATGATGTTATTTAGCTGTATTCACCATTGTCTCAGACCAATAACAAAGGGTCAAAAAGGAATCAATTAATTTCAAACAATTACCTTTCGTACCGTTCGTTGGCAATCCCACCGAAAATATTTTACTTTAAAGCCTATAACATACCAAAACTAAAGTTTTTGTTAAATCTGATAAATCCCTATTTAGCCTTATTTTATTAATCAGTGCCACTAGTGTGTGGGAATTTTATTATTGAAATATTAATGATTTGGGTTCGTGAAAAACAGTTAAGTGTATTATTAAAAGAAACTAAACTCAATCCAATAATTTGAATTAAGGAAAATATGAATACAACAGATACATTAACTAGGAGTTATTAAAATGTTGGAAAGTCTGCAGGTTTTTATAACTATTTTCTCGGATTATGTCAAGAAGGATCCTGAATTTATGCATGGCCGAATACTCAGACTGACTATAAATTGTAGAAGAAGAGAGGTTATTGAATTGTATAAATGTAACTTCCCAGAAGACAAACTCTTGTACTATTACTAATGTATCTATTATTTGATCCAGGTGATCAGGCAGCTGGTATTTGTTTAAACAAGATCACATGTCACGAAACGCGTTACACAAATCACACTCACCTTTTCTCATATCCATACAAGTGGCTGCGTTTGTGTCTCATAGTTGAATACCATTGAAAAAGGATACTGTTTTTGGAAGTTACCCCCTCAATACATCGATTATATTGCTTTTCCAGATTTTTTCCATTTTAATAACCACTTATTACTCCTTTTTTGTTATGTTTGTTGTTTCTAGAATCCTTTTGATGTGCGGACGTACTGTGTGTTCTTGTATGTGACTATTGTTGCTAGTTATATTTTTTTGAGTGTTTAGACAGCTGTAAACATTTTTGTTTTCAGCATTGTTATGCTTTATCTTCTACTATCACGAGAAAGGTTGAGATTCCAGATCCCGAAACGTCATGAAACTTTGCGTTACATATCATTATGGAGATATCCGTAGTAAATATCTAAATATCTGTTCTTTGCAGCTCCAAATCTTTTGCGCTTTTAACAATACAGTGGAACTGTTAAAATATTCAATATTCGTTTATATCAGTAATTTAAATGTAATCTATAGACAGTTATTTGTTAACAATTAAAGTGTTTTCTTTTTTGGAATGAACCATCAAGCACCGGACGCTACAGTTCAAAGTGCACTACCTGCTTACCTCTGAGCTCTTACACCGGCGACAGTCTCAATCTTGCTTCTGTCATTCAACCTGTCACTTTCGTCAGCTCATTTATCTTTTATTCCCAATTTGCGACTCAATCCCCCTCCCTTTCTTAATTTTACATAATTTCAATTGACAGAATCATAAATTCCTTCAAGTTGAAGTTTTTATTTTAATTTTAAGTTTATCTTATTTGAGTCATTCTTAGTAAAATAATATGAAGTTTAAATAGTTGTGTATGTGCAAGAAAGAACTGATCTTCTTTGAACTACTTAGAGGAGGATAGGTTTTTCATCCATTAACAAACCTCAGGATTAATTCTTCAAATTAATAATCTATAGTAATAACGTCCTGCTTATTAATAGACCTTTAGTCTTCATTACACAGGCCTATTCAACAATATGGACCTAGTTTCCAGACTTTGTATTTCAAAAACTTACTACAAATATACTCATTCTGTTACCATGTGCTGCATAGAAAACATCTAAACGATAGTCAGGATTGCCCAATACGCAAGGCAGCATCTGTCATGTCACTGATTATGATTTTACAGTTAGTTTTATGAGTTATACTTTTCCTAGTCAGTGATTCAAATCCCGAATTTAATGAGAAAAGCCGGCTGCACTGAAATAAGAAACTCAGTGTTTGCAAACTCTGTCACAGAGAAAATCTTATGCTGCATGGTAGCCATCTTACTAACAATTGATGATAAAACAAAATGGCCGTCCATTGTTGCGATAACTCCTTCGGCCGTTGGAAACTCCGATTAAAAAAGCTTTAAAGCTTTCCTGTTCTTAGAGTGTACAGTTTATTTTTTCCAAATTTCTACTAGTTGAGATACACTGTCATGCGGTTGGGTTTACATTTTTGAATGACCCTGTATTTTTACAACAATCTGTACAGTGAGGTGATTATGAATGGGCGATGGCAACGTCCTGTAATCCAGCTACTTGGAGGTCACGAATTGTGGATAGTTGTGAGTGATGGTCGGTGGGAGTAGTGTTCTCTTACGTGGATTAACGTCCGAACTATTGAATACTACGTTAATCCGTAAAAACCATCTTCATAATTAGACCGCAATTCAGAGACTGTGGTTCGGGTTCCACCTTAAACTGTAGGACCCTTAGTCGCGGCGTTTGGGCTATTAATTAACAGTCCTGTCTAAGGAACATGTCAGCCTTAGTCAGTAACAAGACTACAAGCTCGCGCCACAATCATCTCACACTCAATCCTCATTTTACTTGACTTAAAATACCTACCTTGTAATATGGTCTCTATTTTAATAATCTAATATAATCTAATTCAAGGTGAACACAGACAGTTATGTAATTACGCCATACTTAAAGTTAACTTTTAGCCCATTAGTACGCAATACCTATAGGATTAAAAGGCATTTCTCCACTTTTCATAATGAACCGTACAGTTACGGTACAGATAACCTACAAAGCGCAATCAGATAATATCGATTTTAAAGCAACACACTGATGACTTTTTACAGTCGGGTTAACATTAGAACACTCTTGCCACAAGGAGTCCACAAACACTTGTGTTAAAAGAGCGGATAAAAGAGGCGACAAAGCTAAGAAGCCTCCCCTTTAACCCAAAATAAACACTATGCTTGTGCATTTTGCGTATCAAGTAACCTCGTGGAGTGTTGACTCTGCCTCTCCCGGCTTACAAATATTGCCACAGCGGTTTTATCTAGAAACTTACCTTTCCAGATCTACTCACGTTCCTCCAATACAAATAATTAATAAATTAACATAAATACTTTTTACAAATGCTGTTTTATCATAAACAAAAATTGCAAAAATAAATCTATATTTCATAGTAGCGCTCAAATTAATTGGAACACCGGGGAAATAACTAAAGTATTTTCGTGACATAAAGTTTATTGACCACAGAAGTTAAAAAACTGTATTCTAATAATTACTATGTCCCTCTTTACAACTTCTTTTTATTCCTCTGACTATATTATTGTATTAGGGCCTTGAATTATTGAATGTAGATTAAGTGACGGTTAAAGACATTTTTCATCGGTTTTGTTAAATCCTCAATTATTATATATTTTCTAGTATCAAAACTACACAGGTTTTGAGTGATTTAGTGGTATGAAAACTATACAGGTTTTGAGTGATTTAGAGTAAATAAATATTACGTAAGGTAAAATTCGACTAGTGTGACAGATCTAATGACATGTTTTAGACTTTTTTATTACAACTAAATACTTACTAGGTACAAGTTTTCAGTTATATTTAGTACGATGTATTGAGCTAGTAAGTAGAACGAACCAATGGAACGTGTTCAGGTATTTAAAAATATTACGTTTTTTACGTTTTATTTTGGTTTAATTACCTTCAATTTTGTAAATTTTCTTTTAATGTATGAAGAAGTGGTACGATATAAAAATCAATATGTATTAAATGCTACATATTTATACCACATAAGATTAGTATTCCAATTGTATGCCTTGGATCATTATTCCAAAATATTAGAATATTGTAAACCACTGACTGTCAAGCTGGGTTGTTTTACCATACTTAATCTTTATGTTTATAATGTTTTTCTACATAAAACATATTGATAATCATGTCATGTCTAAATTTAAAAGTACATAAATACTACACTTGACCATGTAACAAAACAGTCCCAGTTTTTAGTCATTAGATGGTTATGCAGACTAAGATTTAAAACGTTCAATCAATTAACTCCAGGACATAAAAAGCTGCCTTTCAATGCATTTAAAAGCAAATCGTACACTTGACTGGTAAATTACTCAGTTTACTACGTATCAGATTTTTTACTGCCCAAATATTCTTGTAATAAATATTTGTAATACGAATATATGTTATATATAAGAGGGATCTATAAAGGTAGAAAGTGGGTGTAATTGTGTACTAGAATGAACATACTTAGACTTAGATTGCAGTCTCTAAATTTGTCTAATACTATAGGTACTAATTAACATATATAAAACAGCAAATGTTTCATGTTCTTAGAGTTTATGAAAATGGTAAATATATGATCTAGGTAATGACAATGGAATGTCAATTAATTATTTACTGTGTAACAATAAAATTGCTAAAAATACAGTAATATAATTTTGAAGAACGATTTTCACACGTTTATTACTTTCTCCTATTTTACATTGAACGTATAAAGAAAGTATTATCTTTATTAAAATTAAAAAATTTCATTGAGAAAGGTTATATCCCTTTTAGAATCTCTTAATCCCAAAAAATTGTTTTCGAATTGACGTCTGTCCGTTAATCTGTTTCTCTCTCTCTCCACCAATCTGCATATCTTGTCTGTTTGTGTACCTCAATACTACGCTGATCGTCCGATCTTTCTGAAAGAAGGCACATATATCTTCATACAATTTTATTTTATTTTTTATGTTGATATAGATATGTCTTAGCTCTGGGGGTTGTTAGCAATTTGTAAGATGAAAATTTTAAACATAAGATCAGCTGGTTATATGAACTGAAAACATTCCCTGTAAATATATTCATGATCTAACCTATTTCCCACAGGGAAGTAAATGCAAAAACTGTTAAGGGTAGTATACCTCTAAAATCCCTTTAAAATAAAAAAATGCATAATTCTCAAATCCGTTGTAAGTATTCTGCCTAAAACTTAATGGTTTATGGCTATTAAGGTCCAAAATAACATAATACTACCCATCTGCCTAAAAAACTAAAGGCTCAAAAGTAATGGACCTTATTTTTTTTGTGAAACACTGATTTCACAAAATAATTTGACTATTTACATTAAACTAAACAACTTGATATGTATGATTAGTTGTCTATGCTTATTGGTTCTAGAGAAATTTTTAATTATTCTCACAGGTATGCACAGCACAGCTCAATGATTTTCCTAAGGGTTTTACGAAACAATAAATTCATTATTTATCAACCGTGTTCTATGTAACTTAATATAAAATGTAGGTTCAAGTTCAAGAGAGTAAAACTACCAAATAATATTATTTGTCATTATTAACTTGGAGGGGGGTTGAAAATGAATTTGTAAAACAGTTAATTTTTTATGTTATTTGAGTTTAAGAAAATGGTAAATATGGTAAAAATATATCATCTAAGTAATTAATAAGTATAACTTTAGAGGAAGAAACTATTTTTCTAGTTTACTGATATCGTTTATATTTATTTTTTTGCAAAATTCCATTCCCTTTAAAAATTAAAAACATGCATTAAGAAAGATAACATCTTTACGATTAAATTGTTTTATAAAATAACTATGGAAAAACTACGCTCAGTATTTTCACAGCTAATAAGTGAAATGGTGGCCATATTTTGTCACCGAAATAGCCATCAACATGGTTTATGCCACACTCTCCCCCGCCCAACATGAGGCATTTGCATCGGCTGCTTACAGTGTAACGAGTCTTTGATACATTAGTCACTGTGTGTTCACTGTGCAGTGTGCAGCAGTTGTCATATTCACAGCTATAATGAGACACTGCTCAAAAATGTAAATCAGGTAATATAATTATAGTGGCTAGACAGTTTTTTTTTAATTAAGTAGGTTCTAAACGAATTGCTATACATAACAAGTTTGTAGCATATTATAATAATTGTTCGTAATACTGCTTCAAAAACAGGTGTTTGAGATACACATGTTAAAGAGCTAAAGTCAATTTTTTATTCCTACAACTAAACCTATTATAATGATGTTTTTTTGAGTCCTAGACGCAAAAGATCATTTTTGTAAGCTTATGACTCGAGGTCAGCATTCAATTGTAAATAATCGATAAAGTAACTACAACAATCGCTATTGATTTTTGTGTATTTCAGACGTTCCAGATATCGATTGTAAATTTGTAATTGACTGTTAAATCGAACTATCAAATAGTTGAGATCGAACTATTGATAATAATAACTAACACTGAAATAACCTAAACAACCAATCAGGAATCAAGAAAGAACTGGTAACATAACAGCTGATTAGTCTAAAGCGAAAAAATGGTTGACAACTAAGTGATACTCTAAATCAGGTGATAATTTATGTTCACGAGTTTGTTTCAATTTTATTTGCAGTATGATATGTAATTGCAGTAACTTGCAGTAAAATATGGTTCATCACACGGCCCAGAATTGGCTTTTTTATATATGTTCGCACATTCAACAGCCTTGGCATGCCTCGGCTGTTAACTTGTGCTCGTATCAAAAACATCAATTTTGGTCCTAGTGATGAAACATACTTTTATATTTTTGACATGGATACGTCTTAGCTCTGGGGATTTTTTTAGAATTTTAGTATAAATTAATAAGAACAGCTTTTTAGATGAATTAAAAACGTTCCCTTTAGACATATCCATTATCTAAACTATTTCCCACAGGGAAGTAAACACAAACAATTTTATTTAACCCATGTAACCCATGTCTTTGTACTCAGGTTGGGTGTTTCTCCAGGGACAAACTACTTAACTTAAGATTTTACTGTCTATAATACAGTATTTTTATTTATTTATTGCTAGTTTATTGTTAGGTTTTGGCTCTGGGGGGTTTTGGCAATTTGCGCGATCAAAATTTTAAACGGTGACGTCATTTGGTTAGTGATGTCTTAGTCTGGTTATAGGAACAGCAGTTTAGGTGAACTGAACAAATTCTATTTAGACACATCCATGATCTAACCTATTTACCACAAGGAATTAAATACAAACTGTTTTGACATGTTATTGTTCTGATACTTGTAATTGTTGGTTGTTGCTAGTATAATTTATAGATTTTTATACTGTTAAAAAACAAGTAGTCGAAATTGATAAATTTTTCACTGTGATGGATGTCTGCCTTGGTGAAATGTTGTTAATAAATATAAAATAACAAGATACAAAGAATAAATGTATTGCAAAAAGTATATTGTGTTTATAGTCGTAGGTAGCCATTGCATTTATTTTCGTACAAGATATAAAAATAAATGGTTTTCAGTGGAATCTATATGCTATCTATTTCTCATTAGTCTTATTTTTATAAGATGTATTACCCTACCCTACCTTTTGGCATGGATATTTTGTAACTTTGGGGGGGGATTGCTATTCCGTCAGACCAAAATTTGTAACGATGACGTCATATGGTTATGAGAACAGTTAGAGAATCTGAAAACATTCCCTTCAGACGTATCCATCATCTAACCTATTTCCAACGAGGAAGTAATTAAAATCATACCTCTACAGGTGCAGTTAAATAATTAACTTGTTGTTAAACTATCGCTAAATTGTTTTAGGGCTCATAAAATTGATTGATATTACAATTTATTGTATAAATAAAGAAATTTACAATACAGGAATTTAAACTTATTGAAAAACACACTTACTTGAAAATGTATAGTATATTCACATTAGGAATGTTAAAAGTATCTCCTTTTACATTTCAATCTAAGGAATAAAAGTTTGTTTTGGTTTATATTTTGTTAAATATTCAACGATTGATGATTTAGAACTATCTAGTGATAAATTGGAAAACCCTAACATCTTTTACGTAACTACTATCGGTCAATACAAAAAGTGATAAACTTGTCTCTTTCTCAATAAGAACTCTGGTTTTGAACCAGATTATCGTCAGCTTCTATAATCTACACGTTTAAAACATCTTTAGTGGACTACACCAATGACTTTTAAATAAATAAATGACAATGAGAAATAGTAGGTTTAAAATTGGTATTTCTTCTTGAATATGAACGTTACACTATTTTATATTGACAACAACGAAGTTGGATTTGTAAGTTGGAGACATGTAAATATAAATATATTTTAAAGTACTAATACCAATAAAAAAGTTAATTGCCTGATAATTTTCAATTTAAGGATGAAATAAAAGTACATTTTTCAAGTATGACGTGCAAATAGTTTTATGTTAGACGCATTAAATGAAAATGGACTTTTTAAATTACGTTAAGATCACAGATTGTAAAAAACCAAAAAGTATTTACAAAGCTATATAAAATATTTATCACTGTTTTACTGTTGCAACATATTTTATTTTTTATTGATTTTATCAGGAGAAAAACTTCTTTATGAAAGATTGAAACATAGTCAAATTATATACCATATTAATTAAAAGCATTTTAATGCTAATCACCATTATATAAACCATCTTCTGCAACGTTTTACTGAGTAAAATTTAAAATGACGATATCAAACTAAGAGCTCCCTATAACAGTCCTAAAACAAAAAATAAACAGCCTACAATAAATTACTATCAGTTTAGTAAAATATAAAATTCACAATTTAATATATTTTGTAAATCTTTTATTTCAATGAATCAGTTATGCTATTTAGATTAAATTATATTACTAGCGTACACTGAATTCCCTATCTTGATCAAAATGACCGTCATTTGTATTCAAAGAGGCTTGTTTAGAACATAATGATGCCTTTGATTCATTAGAATGTTTCATTCACCACTGGATGTCCTTTCACACTCTCCAACACTTACTTTACAATAGACAACAATAGACACAAACATCTGTTTAAATGGCAGGTTACATTCAACAGTTATTTACTGAACTCATAAATAATTAGTTTAGAATTTAAAAATCATACAATTAACTTATCCTTCTACTACATCTGTTTTGTACTTTAAATTAAATTTAATAGAAAATTATTACAAAACTTGTCACAATGGAATAAACGATAGTTTGAAATAAAATGAACAGGCATGGTTGTATGGGTAGAATGGTTGCCATTTTGAATTTTTTGAAGTTGAGAGATGTTTTCCAAAAATATTTTACTCAATATACTATATATTGGATGCAATCAACTAAGTGCTCCGCAGTAAACCATAAAAAGCTCGTAAAGTTTTCAGGGTGCTGTTTTATCCGTTTTAACTATTTCATTGAAACGTGAAAGAGAAAAAAATGATACATTTTAATATTTTTGAACCACTAAATATTCACCATTTTATAAATTTGAACATAATTAATTTAAGTCATAAACAATCGAATAGACGGAGAAACTAAGGTCAACTCCTAAGAAGGATCAAATTGCGATGTTGAAATGAGTGGAAGTGAGATGCGTGTGGGATCACTTGATCGTTGTGTCCTTATTCAATAATGACTTTTAAGGAATTTAATTTAAGTAAATTAATAATATTCAGTTAATTGTCATTCATTTTTTATTATTAGTTATTTTAAGATTTGACTTGGCATATATCTACCAATGTAACTTACAAAACAGAATGTATATTAATGTGACAGATAAATAATTTCATTTTATTTCATTTCACACACCTGTACGGGAATGGTGCGGGAACGGAATCGGGAAAGGGAACGGGAACGGGATCAGGAACGGGAACGGAAACGGGATCGGGAACGGGAAATGGAACGGGAATGGGAACGGGATCAGGAACTGTAACGGGAACGGGAACGGGATCAGGAACTGGAAATGGAACGGGAACGGGAACGGGAACGGGAACGGGAACGGGAACGGGAACGGGAACGGGAACGGGAACGGGAACGGGAACGGGAACGGGAACGGGAACGGGAACGGGAACGGGAACGGGAACGGGAACGGGAACGGGAACGGGAACGGGAACGGGAACGGGAACGGGAACGGGAACGGGAACGGGAACGGGAACGGGAACGGGAACGGGAACTGGAACTGAAACTGGAGATGGAATGGGTTCGTTCCCTCTAACAATCCCAAACCGTTCCCATTCCGGTATTATTCGAGTGTTCCTATGTATAACTGACTGTTGTTCATTAATAGATCCAGAGGAAATCTCTGATACGTTAAAATATAACGTAGTTGATAATAGCCCAAATAATAATATTGATAATCCCTATTATTTATGTCCATTGTTTTTTAACATCATATTATCATATGTGCTTATTTTTAAATCTATAAACTGTTGTATTCTTACTACTTAAGGAATAAAAAACGTCCAATCAGTGTAATAATTTGATATACTTAATGTATTTTCTATACGCTAAATTTGTACAACGATGAATGAAAAGTTTCATCCCTCATGAAACGTTCCAAATCTCTATTAACAAAAAAATTAGGCCTCTTTAGCAGTTATTTAAAGGGTTTAAGAATCGTAAACATATGAACGAGCATGCATACAACGTGTAACAGTCAAAACAACGTTGTGCGTGTTTATGATGGAACGCGTTTCAACTTCAAACTGTCAAAAAGTTATAACTCAATTAGCTGTGTTATACTCTAGGAACATCGGGAAAGTTATGAGTTGTCAGAGGTGCCAAAAAAGTACTCCATAAAGGGGAAAATATTTAGGAAATAACATTGTTTCAAACAAGCCTATCTTAGTTGTAATAGTTAAACTCATAACCCTAAAGAGAAATCAGCAGTCTTTATTTCGTGTAAAGTGCCGACTAACACATTTATATGTTCAGGTTGACAAATCTGTAAACTTAAGAATGTGCTGTAACACTTCCATTTTGGATATTACACATAAAACAATGCTATCTGACCACCCAATGGTTGTGCTGTCAAATTAAAGGTAAAGTGATTGATAAGGCAATTACATTTTCCTGTTTTTCCTGTCATTTTCCCATATTATAAAGCCTGATTACTCGTTTAATATTAGATGTAAAGGTGTGGTAATTAAATATTTTTGTCAATTAATTGTGGTAATCCTACCTTAAATTTAAAGCTAGACGATTTTTATTTATGTCTAAGTTGGTAACTCTGTCACAAGATTTACTTTGATCTTATGGAGATTAAAAAACAATTTTACCAGAGAGGCCAACTCATAACAAAATTTTGTGAACAAACTCTGAAAAAATATAAAAGTATCTCCAGATTTCCCATTCTTTATTCAAGTGAACTACAAACTTTTCTTACGTTCTAGTTTTTCTCTACGAATGCAGTTTGAACAAGAACAATTAATAATCAAGGTAACTGTGACTCCATTGGAGACACTACGGTAAAGATAGTTTCCACGATTAGTGGACCGTTGGGAGTGGTTACAACTAATAATGCCAAGTTCTAAACTTTATCAGCGTCATCTCTGCTAACTCCTTAATATGAGTTTGAAATTTGATACGTCAGAGTGAAAACATTGCATTAAATATCTCGTGTAAATATTAAAGTTCGTGTAATGCATTCAAAAACATAATATTCTACATAATTTATAATTCTAAAATCAGAAACACTTGCTAAAACATATCGACACTTGGAGAATAAATGATAGCGTATAACATTAAAAATTCATACTGTTTATTTAGTTGTTTTTGAGCTGATTAGCTTATTTGTCTTAACAATCTAATTTTAATTTTCAAAGTGTACTGGTTCAAAACTAAGAAAGTATTTTTATAAAATAAATTTTGAACAGTTTATGTAATTTATTTTTTAGTATTCAGAATAATATATATCGGTAATACTGTTAAAACGTATTTTAGCTATTTTTTTAGTTAACGAAGAATAAGTTTCTGTTTGTGAGTAGTTTTACATTTTCAAGTTGTTTCCAAGTAGTTTTAGATTATTAAAACTGAAAAATCTAATTGTTATTCTAGTTTTTAAATAGAAGGCAGGACGTTTACCACATGGAACGACGAAACAGAAAAAAATTCAATGTGCTAATATAAATAGCTAATATTTATTTTTTAATTAGAACTTAGTTGTGAAAAGTTTTACCGTGAAGGTGTTACATATCATAAGCTACAGAGTCTATAAATTGTTTTTAGTGTATAATTTTTATCCCAGAATATATCTTCCACCCTAAAACAAAGAATAAAATAACTTCGCTAGACACAACCTAAAGCAATCTATTATAGCCATTGACATATTGCACAGTCCCCACACTTCCCTCTTCAATGCAGAATAGATGAATTAACATTCAAACGGGTCGCTTACAGTATAATGAGGCTTTGATTCATTAGTCATCCATGCTTTCATTAGCTGGAAACGTCGCATGTCCATATAAAGTAGAAGGGGGTGGGTTTTTAACTATTCAAAACCGTGTTTATTTTCTATTAGTTAAATGAAAAATTATATAACAGAATGGTTTTATTTCACACGTAGGTTTTACTTCGTAGTACGAGCTGTAAAATTCAGGAAACTAAAACGATACTCACAGAACCACAACTGTTCTTCAGCTCGGTAGTTTAAGGAGTGTTATATTTACTCAATCTAGTGATTCGCACTATAGAGACAACCTTCGTGTATTTATAATATAGTAGGAATGTAACAGTCGGCAAATGCCTATTCCATTAAATTTAAGATATATTATTACTACATAAATCCACCTGGAGAGCGTTTTAAAATGGGTAGCAACAAAATAATTAAAAACACTTATTTATGACACCTGTAATTATTATTATTATCAGGAACAGTATGTTATAATTTAAAGTATTTATCTCAAAAAATGTATTCTAAGGCAATTTGCTACTTGTAAATTGATAACAATTGAAACTTAAATAAACTCTTCTATATGTATACTTTATTTTATTCTCATTTTAAGAAAATATACAATTCAACTGTGGTACTTAATTTTTAGCACCGAAATTTACGTTTTCACAAACCTTTACATATCTAATCTCACAGTGCGAAGTGTCGATTATCCGGAAATAGTTTTTTTATATGTTTTCACGACTTTATTTTAAATTAAAGTCCTGAATAAACTAGTTAAGTTTTTATATTCTGAGAGAGCAGTTAGAGAAGTCAGGTGGATGAAACACTCGGGGCTTATCAACGATGATATATTAAAAGATTTTCTGTATTTTTGATGCCATTGGACTATTGGTGTTCTGTAAAATAAATATATTATATACAAAAATACTGTTTTCTTTATTTAACCTCAAATTACTTTTTTTATTCCTTGAAAACACAATTATGAAAACACATGAATAATTATTTTACCTAAATGCCCATAATTTGATACCAAAATGTTAAATTATTTTGCGTGAGTTGATTTTACAAATTATTAATTTTAAAAACATTGAAGTTTTTGAGAAAAATACACAATTCTGCTATCAACAAACAAAAAATAGTCATTAGGTCTCTGGGGATACACAATTGTCAAAGATTATCAGAAAATAAAATAAATAAAAATGTTAAATCCCCTTTACTAATAAAAATAATAATGAAACAATAAAATCCATGCCCACTATAACAGTTTTCTTTATTTTTCTGTTTATAGAAAGCTGGAGATATTACAAAGCTATGTGCAAGATCGCCCACAGGGGCTTCTTGGGTGTGTTTAAAGGAATGCTTTTCTTAGCAAACACGATTACATTTGCAAGGTTTCCATCTTGAAGGGCTACTAATAAAGCTTTCAACGCATTTTTCTTCCCCCTATCTCGACCCCCTCCCTCCAATGTACACCTTACGAATTTTCTTGACATTCATTCAAATACCATTATTACTTCCTTTTCAGGTATTAAAATTTATTATGTATTGTTTAGGAGTAAAATACTTAGAAATAGAACTATATTTTTCCTGTATTGGACAGTAAAAAAATAATTTCGTCAACATTATAGTGCAATAGCTATGGTAAATTAGCATAAAGGTAATTTTATCGGTATTTTGAAGTAAATTTAACATTCTACATTGTGTTAACATTCCGGAATAATGCTCATCACTCACAGAATGATTCATCAACAATCTGCATTTGACTTATATAAATAAAAGTATCCCACTGTATCCTGTTTTTATACCTCTCCTATATTCCTATCTCTCTAACAAATAGACCTAAAATTCTGGGAGTACCCGTTTGTTCAAAATAAGACCAAATGATTTGACCAACCTTGTGTTAACACTCATTGGTGTTAAATGCTTAACACGTTTTAACTCTCAGGGTTTTTTTTTATTTAAGGCCATTAATTACACATTTTACTCTTATTTTGTGGCCTTTGTAATTTATTATGTTTTCAAAATAGCACAGATGCATAGTAATAAATTTTAAAATCAAAACTAATGTTATTGTTAATGTAGTGATAGCATTTAAAATAAAGTCATGGTAAAGATAATTTAACGTACATAATGAAGTTCAAGCAGGTACTAACTATAAGATCTGACATTGAGTTAACGCTACACGTCAGGATTTGTTTGTCATAGGCTTTAACGCTATGCGTCAGAATTTATTCTCCTTAGACTTATCTCGGTGCCACACTTCGTTGCCTATTTTATGAATGAAGTATTTTTTTGTTAAAATACCCAATAGCAGTTTCCATTATATACCAAGCATTAAATATATAATTTTTTTCCTTAAGAGTCTGCATCAGTGATTTTGAATTCTTGAATTTTAGTCCCGTAAGGGCAATGTTAAATTCTGGTGGAACATATCTTCACTTTGGCATGTGTAGTGGCGTTAATGATCAAAGTATCAATGTAAAACTTTGGAAGTACATTGATGAGATGTGGCTCAAGGGCATGACCTTTTAATATGTAAAAAAATTTAACTTGATAGAAAAACAAAAATCCAGGAATATTTTACAAAATAAATCATTATTATTTTTTAATTGAGAGCGAAAATAAGAAGTTCTGTAAGGTGTTGCCCTGGAGGACTGTAATACCTTTAATTTGACACCTCTTCCGTTGATTTATGACAATAGGTCAAGGAGATATAGGCGCCAGAATTTAACATTACTCTTACGGGACTAAAATCTAAGATGGCTACCACTGATGCAGACTCTTAACGCACAACGCCAATATTTGTTATCAAAAGAAGAAGAAAAGAAATATATTCGAAAGCAATGAAACTCCCTAAATTTCTAATATCATGTATTGTATAATCATATGGAGGTATGTGATATATTTGATTCAAACCAGTACCACAGAAGGAAAATACGTCCAGTTAGGTTTATATACGAAAATATACTGAATGTACATAGTCAAGCACTAGTATTATTATTATATCACACAGAAGAACAACAAGAATAAAATGTAAACTTTATTTTATACTGGTACATATTTTTTCCAAACGAACATTGTGGTTTCAAATGTAAATGACAAGAGAACCTTAGTAAGTATCTTAAAATATTTATTTTGTAAAAACCTCGCTAACAATGTTTTAGCTATATATTTATACCATGTTTATATGTTTTTTGGTGGTTGATCTTAGTCCATACTCTCTATTCATTCCTTAAAGATAAAGACATCAATTTTATAGTACTCATTATATCTTTATTAGATTAAGATAATGACATTGTTTTATGAAATGTGACATTTAAAAATTATTTACCATAAAATTTCTTATTGTTTAGAAAAGTACTAATATGTTCCATTCTTTTTCAGGTTAGTTACAATAGTGTTGGAACAACATATTGTAAGTAATTACACATTAGGTAAAATATGAATACAAACATAGTTTCCTTTTTTCAAAAAGGTTTTTAAAACCTTAGTAATAACCTTTTAACAACCGTTGAGTCGAAAATGTTTTCCGACCTCTGCCATTGTAATCCTGTGACAACAGCTTACCGGACTAGGGCAGGCTCGTCTTTTTCACCCCTAAACTCCCTCTGACACTCCTTTAACTCTCCTTGACATCCCCTTTAACTACTCTATTCTCGTCCTGTAACTTTTCCTTCAATTTAATCCACCACACCATACCTTATTTAGCCCTGGTATCTTAAACGATACAAATAATGAATCTACCAATTAAGTTTTGCATATCAAAGTATTTTTTAAGTCAAGGCATTTTTACGTAACGTTTTAAAATCCATAAATTTTATTTGTATATTTGTCATAATACCACATCCTGTTTCATTGGGTATTATTTTTATTTTAATAAAAAAAATCATTTCTCGTCTATGCTTCTTGCTAAAAATAGTTCCAAATATTTCAGTTCCCTTTAATTCACCTTAACTATTGACTACTGATCCAGAACCGATGTCTAAAAGTGCCTTTTGAAGCACAAAAACAATCTGAGATTCTTATTTTGTTCATATTATGATCGGGAATCAAACCCAGCCTCATTAGGCGGAAAGCCAGAACTCGGCAATTTCAGACATGGCAATCACAAAAGCCTAATGTATCTTATGTAATGTAATTAAAGCTCAGTAACTTAAATGTATTTAGTTAAGAGCTTCAACTAAACCGTAGATTCTGTTTAATATTTGACATGTTTGAGTCCACAAAACAAGCGAGACAAGTTAAACAACCTTTTTCCTCCAAGTTAAAAATAAAAGAAGATAAAGGAACTGGAGGACATTTGAGTATAATTGCGACAAATAAAACTTTTCACTTTAAATGTAATATTTCAACGAAGTTACAAGATTTTATGGTTAATTGCCAATTTTAAGATAAAGAGAACACATGACATAACAACTAATTAAACATAGTAAACCTGAGGGAAATACTAGAGATAATCACCTGGGCTGACAAACTCCATATAACTACCATCTGGTCCCACGGGGTCTTCCCTTCGTCATTAAACTTATCTTATACTTGTACAGTTACGCATTGTACAGTTAAGTTTTAAATATAATTTACTTTTTAAATTTCATAATTTTCTAATATAGTAATTTTTTGTCCCTTAATACAGATGTATTGAAATATTGGTAAGATTAAGTATAATGTTTGTTTAACTGCTATTCTTGTCGATTATGTAGGAAGCGAAATTAGATTTTAGTGTGTTTTTGGCTTTAGATAAAAATATTTAATAGTTTTAATCGCAGCCATTACATTTTAATATATTTAATAAGTATATTCATGAGTATATATACATTTAATAAATAGTGATTCGTATGATGAGTGAAGTAACTTTATTGAAAACTCAAAAATATAACATACATACATGTATATGAATTACACAAAAACACAACAGATTACATTATTTAAATCAAATATTTAAACAAATTTTTCAACAATATAAAATAAATGGTTGCCATCAGTGGGGTGTCACATACTTTCTTCCTAATAAAATTTAAAAATTACAACCTTGTCTAAAATTTTTATAGTCCATTTATAGTCATTTCCTTACTAGCAACCAGAAAAAATAAGTTAAATTAATTGTTGGGCATTTTTGGAGGCATTCCTCCCCCATGCGTTAATACCACATTTTTTGTGTATAGGGTGATGTGACCTTACACTGCATAATAAGTTTAATCGACAGTTGAGAAATAAAGAATAAATTTATCTTTTTTATATTCTTCATAACAAAAACATTGGACATGTTTAGAATTACTTACTGCGTTTACTACGGACATTACATGACACTTTTTCTGGAACTATTAGGCGTAGACTAATGATTCAATATACTAATATGTTCAGTTTTTAAGACGGTGATGGTCAAATTATTTTTAAATAGTTGTTGTCCAGCCAGAATTTTCCAAACAAATTTTGATATTTGAAAGCCTAAAACCTTTGAATCAATATTTTGAACCCAGACAGACATCAGTCCGAAAACAGTTTTTTTGCATTCTGAGATCCTCAAAATTGATATACCCATTCTCTAATCAAATTTGAGCATTTTGACGAAAACAAAACTTTCTCCATGTACTATGTATGAGGGGAGAAAGTAACGAATTATCACAATACCATCTTATTATAAAACGACAAGTTGTTGACAACATGATGCAATAAAAGTAGTAAAACAATAGATATTACACAAATTCATGATATAAAATTATATCATTGGTTATAAATATATTAGTTAAACCCTTAAGTAATATTAAATTATGTTATCATTACTAAATGGTTAAGTTAAGCTATTAGTTTATTAATTTATTATTAAATGTTATTAAAATAATAAATTTTACCACGTATTCATCTAGTAAGATTATAAATATTACCATCCATGAAAATTTGCCAAATATTCCATCACATTGCTGATTTAACTGTTATGACATGCATCACGACCAAAGCAGCAGAGAAAGCAGATCGAACCAGCTTCGTTGCTCTCAAATGATCGTCAAATCCGATCACATGGTTGTCGATTCAACGAAGGCTATTAAAATATAATTAGCAAATCCTTCACTGAACATCTTGCACTCACATTAACCATAACCATTTCATTTATATTTTTTCCAAAAATCTTACACTCACATGAACCACGACCCTTTCAATCACATAAAAAGACGAATTTCCACTCAAATTTACTCAAAATGTTACAATTTTCATAAAACTCCTTCAATTCTCTACAAAACCCATAACTATAATACTACTTGTATCCTTTTACCACAAGTTACCGGTTCCATTCCAGGCCCGATCGCTATTTATAAATAGACTATCTAACTTATAAGCTTTATACTAAAATATTTTTTTACTTTTCTTTATCAAAATGTCAAAAATACCTCTGGGGTTGATGATCATAATTATTAAACACTAGCCAAAGTACCCGTTCTTCGCACGGGCTAAAAAGGCTGAAAGGTGTAGGCTCTATCGATACATTCAAGGTATTGTTAATTAATTCTTCATTGTTTAAAAAATGACAAAACAGGAGTCTACAACATTTCAAAGTAACATATGTCAAATATTGGGAGAGGATAAGGATTAATGTAATAGTTTAGTTTAATAGTAGATTTTAAGTTTCGGAAAAAGTCGTCGGAAAAAAACTTAAAATCTACCATTCCGCTATTTCAAATAATTCACTAATTTCGATCCAGCAGTTTATGTGAAAATCAACTTTATTTCTTCTTCTTCCTGAACTGTCAAAATATAGTGCAAACGGATGTTGTCATTAGAAAATGTAAACATTGAAACCTAGGACGGTCACGGCAGCTCTTTCTTCTTCTTCTCCTTCTTCTCGAACTGTCAAATTTTAGTATTCACAGCTGTTGACATTCAAGTAATTTTATGTTTTCATTCTCTAAAAATGTAAACATTGAAACTTAGGACGTTCACAGGGCGTAGCCCGAGAGGATTTTAAGGAAATGAGTATGCCTATGTGTTGCATGAGTTTAAGAGCTACCTTTGCCTAAAATTTCAAACCTGTCGGTTCAGTATTTTTTTCGTAAGGGGGGGGGGGGGGGGGGGGGGGGGGGGGGGGGGGGGGGGGGGGGGGGGGGGGGGGGGGGGGGGGAATGGGGGGGGGGGGGGGTGGGGGGGGGGGGGGGGGGGGGGGGGGGGGGGGGGGGGGGGGGGGGGGGGGGGGGGGGGGGGGTTAATATTGGGGGGGGGGGGGGGGGGGGGGAATTTTTTTTCCGCATTTCACTTGCCACAACAAACCCACAAACCCACAAACACACAAACCCACAAACAAACATACAGACACCACCTCTTCTTTATAATATTATAGATATGTTACAAAACTATCGTGTGCTATTTCGGATTATTAATGGTATAAACATATATATTAAATTTATTTTGAAAATAAATGTCTCAATGTAAGTCACTACTACCCTAATTTACAAAATATATTGCTATTATTTTTATTTGACGCAAGAACTTGTTTGTTAGGTAATATTATATTGCAATAATATATGTATGGCAATAATATACACGTATCACAAAAACTTGACACTGTGTTGTACTGTACTACCTCCTCATCCCATGACTACTGACATTTTACACATTAAGTTTTGGCCTAACTGGTTGTGATAACATCACTCTGGGTAAAGACATTGGTGATTGGCGGTATAAAAACCCAAGCTCTCCAAATGTACTATTTACTATTACACGCATAGTCCCATTTCAGAATATGTCCATTCCACCACATGAACGACATATTTCTCCTCTCATTGCAGTTGTAAATACCAACAGCTGCATAATGAATCAAAGTCTCATTATGGCCTACACGACCGACGGAATTCTCGCGTGAGGCTAAAACTGGAAATTTGCAATGCGTTTTGGAGCGATGGTAACTTCATGGGTGGAATAATCATGTCCTTATTTTGCACTTTATGATTAGTTGGTGTAATTTATCTTACTACGATGTTTCAGATATAGTCCTGTTTCATCTATATAAATGCAATTAAATACTGTCTGTGCATTGCTTGGAATCAAAATATTTATGTTTTTTACGTATTACATCCCAGAAATTCTGAAATGGCTCTAATCTCAATTTCACGGTTTCACGTAAAACCTAGATAACCCACAGATCTATTTACCTCTCGATGAAGGGTTTTTTTACTTTAAACTGACCCACACACTATCGAATTAAAACAGTGAGTTTTTAAAAATCACAATTGCGAGCGATTTCACACATACAGTAGATTTTACAATTTTTACCAAACATTTCATCCATAAATGTGATTTAATAGAAAAATAAATAGCCAACAGATGTTATATTAAAAACAATACTAACTTGTTTACATTTATTGTTGATTTTAAACCTATTTATAAAATATACTATTATAAAAGGTTATTTTAGCTTATAACGTATTTTAATAATGATACAAACGTTAAAATTTATCTAATTTATCTAGTTATAAGTGAATGCTAAATGAGAATGTATTTTTTCCTTGTATTTTTAGTTTAGGATTTTATGTTTATATTTTTGGGTTATATAGTGATTATATTAAGTCTCTGGCTTCATACTTAATTCTGAATCCTGCAAACCATACACAGGTAGGGCTAACTTCTATTCTGTATAATAAGCACGGTTGTATGTTCCGAATAAACCTTTTGTGACTAGCAAATGCGAGCCTCTATATACAATTATTGTCCACATAACTCAGATGTGAGTTTGTGAAGTGAACATATAATTGTGTGGACGTATTGGCTACTAGTCATTTTTAATATAGCCAGCTAGAGAAAGCTCTTCTTAGACATTACGTGTGCTCATGTATTTTTACATATTTCTACTCTTAGATACAAAGATAAATACATTGTCCAAATTGTCCAAAATTGTCCAATATTAAAATTTGTATGATAATTTTATGTAGTGGTTTTAAAAAAATCCCCTGGAAGGTTAGAGTTAAAAAAACAACACTTTCATAAACCTAAATGCGTAATTATATGATTTAAGATTTCTAATAAGATAAAATATTTATTTAATTTCAACTCATTTAATTCCAAAGGAGTCCTAAGTTAATAGGTTTCAATGTGATAATAAACTACCAAATTATATGGGGTAAGCTAAAAAATGTGATTTGATAATACGACTACTTTAGTCATAAGTTACTGTTATAAAATGTTTGTATTTACTTCCCTGTGGGAAATAGGTTAGATCATGGATATGTATAAAGGAAATGTTTTCAATTCATCTAAAGAGCTGTTCTTATTCTTTTATATTACAAATTCAATACAATAGACTTGGTTGTTTCTATGGAAACCTGTTACATGTTTTCCATCTTAAAAATCGCCAACACCCCTCCCATAGCTAAGACATATCCACGTCAAAAATGTATTTTTGTCCAAATTCACATATTAGTAGTTTATTAGCTAGATTAGTGTTTTAGGCTACGTTCCGAATAGAATTATTCTTGATGTAAAATCAATTGTTTGAATGTTAAATTCTGTAAATGAAGGTGTAAAGTTTCAGTTAAAAAAACGTATAATTTCATTTATTGGAAAGTGCTTTTTCACGAAGGATTCTTAATTCCATTTCAAACAACAATTCCATTAGTATCCGTGCAAATGTCCAGGAATGAAAGTATCAAGTGCGCGTCATCGGTTATTTCATTGGCTGAGATTAGTTGGAGTATCACAGCGACGTTTGAATATTCATAAGCAATCTATTCAATTGTGTTGAATACAATCTTAACTTAACGCAACCTCAACAGTCTTATTTCGAAGTATTTAAATTTACATTACGGAACGAGATCTATTTAAAAAAATATCATTTTCATACTGGATCCATTAAAAGCTTAGACAGATAGATTTTCAATAATTTAATCATTTAATGCAATCAACATAAAGTGAATTGAACACTATTTCTACAACTTTATCACAAACCACAATAGAAATTAAACATTTACTAAAATTTGGTAAATATAATGTGTTAAGTCTTATAGAGTAGTTTAGTAAAAATTGTAGTTACTTGTCTTTTTTATATCCTAACAATGTCATTTTTATCAATTCCTTTTCTCTCATAAAATATTTGTATTTTTTTGTTATTAAATTTCCCATACGGACAAAGCTATTACCGAAGTCACGGCAAGACTTAAACCCGGGACCATGTTACCTTTTCGTTACTGAGACAAGTTCGGAATCAAGAAATATTGGTCAATCGGAAAGGGTAGTTTGAAGGAGTTCTGTACCCTGACCATGGGTTTTTCGCACTTTCATTTGTTATTTTCAAAAATAGTATATCAGTTCAAAAACCTGTACAATTCAATACTCTAAGGTTTTGGTCTATCTCCAACGGTTACCGAGATATTAAAAGTGTTAACACACGTTGTATTTTGGGACTCCATTGTTAATCTTATGGAGGATAAGGAAAAAATTGTATTTCACTTATTAATATTTATTTTTGGATGAAACGTATTTGAGATCTATCCATTTATGCTTACAATTCATAGTTTATGTGTTTATAATGGCAGCTAACCTGCATACTCTTTTCCCATGCTAGTCATATAGCGATTAGGCAAACTCCTACCAACATTTATGGATAGACGTAGTATTTATAAAACTTTGTATAAATGGTCAAAATAAAAATTATTTATTCCAGAAATGCCTGATTTCAGTGTACCGCATAGCAGAAAACCTGCATACTCTTTCCCACGTTAATCTAAAGGTGAATATGTAAATAACTCGTATATTAATTTATCAACAGATATTGATAAAGCTGATCATACATTACTATTATACTATTGATTTAGAAATACACTAAGTACGTAGGTCTGCTGTAACAGGGGTATTTATGTTTCCCATAAAATGCATGAGTAATGTTTATTTAATATCTTTGACCCCTTTATGTGGCTGTAAGAGCGCGGCCCACACCCAGGTTCTTCTTGTCTTATCCTTGTCTATTGGAAATCAAAGGATTATTATTATTATTTATTAATGATAAATAGTTATTATAATTTACCCTCTCGTAGATTTATTACATCAATTTACATGTTTATAATGTTTCAATTGTTACTTGAAGTGAAACATTCTATTTTTCATATGTAAAAAAATTAAGAAATTTTACCTGTACATAATATTAAGAATTATGCTATGTTTGGCTTTTTAGTTTTATATTCCAGAAAAAATACGTCTCATCTCAAAACAAGTCCGTTTGTAACGCTACAATATTTTTATTTTCCGTACAACATATAGGATATATTTGATGAAACCTTTTATCATTATTAAATACGTTTGCAGACGGTTTTTGTATACTTTTAACTACGCTTTATAAAAACTCCCCAGTTTTTAGCTGTCTTATACATACAGTATTTTGTACAATTATTTTAACTGTGACCTAACTGTCATAAACCAACATTAATCTTTATTCATTCATAGTTAGTTTTAATCTTTTCCTAAAAATACAAACTTTAAAAAATTAAGAGCAAATCTAATTTTCAATAAAAGATTTTCTATCTCAACTTTTCTAAATCTATTCATTTTCTTTTTTTTATATTTTGCCATTACAGAAGTACGTACCTTGCTTTCTAACACTGGCTCACGTACAAATGTGGAGCCTACTGCTTTTAATAACTAAACAAATTGTTTTCAACAATACAGCATCATTACTTTGTTGTTCACAAACTTGTATTGTAGTTCATGGCGATTTAACGAAATATACACTCCGGAGCCTCAAGTCATTGCAGTTCTACAATGTATATCACAGAATTCCAAAGCTGTTACAGGTTAGTTGAGTCCCAGAAGGTTGTTTTGAACGGTAAAGTTCACAGACCAGTAATATTAGTCGTAACTACTCCCCCTGGCGCCCTAGCCAGTTGAGCTGAGCGTCACCAAGCAAGTTTCCTGATGATAATGTCACGTTTAGGTCATTTAATGTCTCCGTCCCAACAATCGCTAACTTATTCAAATACTTGTAATGTTAGATATCCGCCAGACGGAATGGAAAAATAAGACATCCACGAGAAATTTTGTTTTAATATTTAGGAAAAGTCTTTCTGACCTTTACCAAACCACAATTCATAGACTTAAAGTCCTATTTTCTCAAAAATACATTGCTTAGGTGCTTTGTTGTCCTCGGCTATTTATCACCTATGTCTATGTCCTGTAGGCAACATGTAAGACCTATGTATATGGTATTCCTAATATTACCATAATGATGTTGCCCTTTATTAACTTTAAACCCCAGAGTCAATTGGAAAGTATTATTTTTTTTGTAATTTATACACCACCAGGAAATCAGTTTCATATGTGGTGTCACGACATCTGTGCATTTTTAAGTGTCCGCAAATATTATAGACTTAGGATGGCGTGCCTACTCCCAACTAATCAAAATATCCCGATACAATAATCTTTAAAATTTTTCTAACACCAATCTGAGAAAACTATATACTGAAGGATAACTGTAAAACATACAAGACAGCTTACTATGAATGTAGGTGTATTTTTCTCTCGTGTGAATTAATGTCAACGCTATTGAATACCAACTTAATCATTTTTTCTTAATTATAAACCCAAGTGATAAGTTAAAATATGAATAGCGGTCACCTGGTTTTTAATACGGTACCCTAGCTGTCATGAAATATAAATCTGAGCCCTTATTTCTATCGTGTAGGCACACTTAAGCTAATAAAACCTTTTGTATCATAACTTTTTGTTGGTTTTTATAATTACTTTATATCCGTTCTTCTCCAAAAACCCACCGTTTCTCAGTAGCCTCTGTGGATGCACCATCAGGAAAACGACCCACAAGTTAGTATAAGAAAACATTCTATCACAAACTGATTATTCCCTGAAGAACAACAAAGGCTATATCACTTAGCATCAGCCACAAAAAAGGTTCGAGGATAAAGACATTTTAAGTAAAAATTTGGTTTTAATGTTACATTCCATTTATAGTTTCATTAATCACGATACACTCTTATAAAATAAAAATTATACTCATATCGTAACTACAAGCAACAAAAGGGTTTCGCTACATTTAATGAATATTAAACTGAAAATCCATCAAGAAGGCGGCTGGTCTTAATGAATATTCAGATCACTTAGAGACACTTGAGATATTCTCTGGTAATAAAATACAACTTGAGATACTCTCAGGTAATAAAATAAAACTTTGACAACCTTTTACCTTTGGAAGTAAAAGTATTTTCATAAAATCTATAACACTTTTGCAATTTGTTTTACATTTGGGAAGACTTCAATTCAGACAGTGTCTATCAACTTAAAAACATTTTTTTACATTTCAATTTTAATTTAACTGATTGATATACATGTTGAAAACAAATATACAGCATTGTTTCCGTGTATTGTCATGGAGTTCACTTAGTTAAAACGAGAAAACAATACATGAATGCTTTTATTTTAAACTGACACAAATTTAAATGCATTGAGCGCAAATATTTCACAAAGCATTTACTCCCTTTGTGACTGATTATTACTTATATGTTGTACATGTGATAAACATAAAAGTTTGCCTTATAAATTTTTTAAAATAAATTCTCTCTCATTTTTTATATTTTTTATGCATCATTGGTAATCAATTTTCAGTGATGTGATATCAACGTGCGGCAACAATGTACCTCACAATGTAACGATTGTCTACAACAACAATGTAACGATTTGCAAATCACAGTAACTATTGATCTCGAAGCTGTTATATAACTAGGATATAGTTAAAGTGATTCAACTTTAATTGTAGTTAGTTAACTACCAGTCAAAGTTCTGTTACTAGAACTGCTATGGACAGTCGATTAGATATTATGGAACTACTATAAGATTATAAGCTTTGACAGATCAATGTTTTAGCTGGAAAGAGTTTATCGTCAATGCCTAATTGACAATAAAACTGTACTATTCTTATTATGTTATTGTCATTTACATTTAATTTGGCTTGTAAATCATTTTTTATTACGAGTATAAAGAAATTAACCAAAATTAATAAATAGTAAATAATTATATTTATTTTAAAACAAGCAATAAAGAATTTACAAAGCTCTCTATAGAATATATAACCGCTGCTAAACATATTTCAATACCAAATATATTTTGAAACGCATTGGAATCATTGAACTTTTTGGGACTTCATTACTGTTTTACCGCGTAGCCTATACAAATGTACGAACTGTATGTTTGAGTAAAAAACAAAAACCATTCCACGTATTTTATGTTGACTGTTGTATAAAATACTGTTATTGATGGTTTTTTAAGAAAATATGAAATGCTTCCCAGTAATTAAATGTATTTGGGAAACCTATACTTAACATTATTGGTCACAAGTGGAAATACCCCTTCATAGCTATTGCGTACATAATACGGAGGACTTCTACGTGATATTGAGATGGCACACCTGTGATGTAATAAAAACAGACTGGTGAGTTTCACTGTTTAGCTGCTACCACATAATAAGGTACTTCAAGGCCATTCAAGATTCTTAAGCTCCATCTAATGATACCTCGTTTTAAAGACTCTTTAAAAACTAGCCAGGAAAATTCCACCAAGAGGTGGAATTTTCTAAATTTCGTATAATTTTAGCACTTAAAAATACACTAATAAAAAAACTAAAAAAACACAAATACACAACAAAAATACTTATTGAACATAAGCTAAGGACACAGGTATTCTGCTACGGAGGTATTAAAATTGTTAAATTTTCTTTGTTCATTTCTTGGCCCGTCAAGGGAGAGGATACTGTGGAAAATGAATATTCAAATCCTGCATTACTTGAGATAATCCCTGCTAATAATAACTTTTCATGAACTTGGATGCGTTCAACTGAAAGTACTTTTTTATTTCATAGTAGTTAAATGAAGTTTTGGTTTCTATTTTATTCAAGAAAAATGGATATCGTGGATACGGAACTATATTCACCGACTGGAAATGAAGGTAAAACGTAATTTAAACTTATATTTACATAAATTTAATGAAAATATTAATGTGCCTTTTTTACTGAATTTATAACAAATATTAATAAAAACAATAAGTAATTAATTATTTTGAAAAAAATACGTTAGACTATAATTTAAATTGGGAGGTCTCTAAAAGTAACATTTTGAATATACTGTAATTGTTTTGAGACTACATACAGTATAATTTAGTACTAATCATATTATTTTATTAAATATTTATCGGTACAAAGTTTTGAAATAATTTTAAAATATAGTGTTATTCCTAAAAAAAGCAATTTTAATAAATAAATTAAACATAAAAAATACAATTACAATTGTGATAGTTCTTCAATACGGAAATTAAATAATATCGATGTTATGTTTAAAAGAAAAATGTGAAATAAATTTATTTAAATCTTTTAAACACTATAATATTTTTTACCAAATAAAAATAGTGACAATTAAACTCTTTTTTCAATATTTCACGGCAAAAATGAGTTTTAAAGTGAATGTTTTTGTTTGAGACAAAAGCAATCGTGTACGACAAATTACATAACAGCATTAGTGTTGCTTTTCCAAGACATTTAGTGTCCTCAAAGGTTTTATCAACTTTTTAATTAATTTTGCCATGAAAAAGGTTTTAAATACCTGTGACTTGAAGTTTATTCAAACTGTATTTTCGTTTGGAGATACAGTTTACAAGATAATTTTTATACATTATGACGAAAAGAATGATTGGTTGAAAATACTATATCTACTATTGTTTATATAGTTATATAAACGAGGATGTCACCCAAATCTGTGATCGGCTATACATGCATAATTTGTACAGAAAACTGTGTTTGATATAGTTTATTCAAAGGTTATATTTACTAATAATTAATAGTTTATATAGCCTTCACCAGAGTAGATAAATGTTTTTGATGTCTTCGTCTTGAAACCAGGTCTGAATAACTGAATCGGTATTGTCAGGTTTTCTGCTACGTATTTTTTTCAATGCTGCCCAAATGATTTCAATTGAATTTATATCGGGGAAATTCCTTGGCAACGATGATACCTTAATATTTTTTAGAGAACTCTAGATGAAAAATGAGATTTGGATTCCTTGTCATGATCGGCACGATTCTTAAATGGCAAATGTTTATGTCCCAGAAAATATATCTGTAAATAGAAATAATATAGATCAAAACTAAATTATTATGGTATGGTAACCCGTATTCGGGCTAGTAAGAGACATCAGGTGGTTAAGAAGTCAAAACAAATGGATGCACTTCGTCTGTTTCAGGTTTTTGCGTCGGCCATTTTGTTTTCGGTGCTAGGAAAATGTTCGAGCTCCAGGAACACGCCTACTGGTATTATCCAATCCAGTACACTTGTGACGTCTGGACGTGTTTCGTATCTTGTGTCCGTGACTATTGTTGCTTGATATTTTTGTAAGTCGAAAACTGTTTGAAATAAAATAAGTCAATTGGAAACCATGTGGTTTTTAGTTTCCTTAAACCTCAGCCGTCCATCACCATGGGTCTAGGGGTCTGTGTGGTGAAATAAAAGACAGCGAGGTACCGTAGCGGCTTGAGTCACAAAGGCTAGCTAAAGGTGACCGCTTATTATCTGGATGTAACCAGTTCAGACTGAAAGGCAAAAGGTATTAAACCTTTGTTAATACCTATTTAATTCTAAATTTATACAATAATTACCTTTTACTTTCTCCCCTTATACATAGTATATGGAGAAAGTATTGTTTTCGTCAAAATTTTCGAATTTGAGTTGAGGGTGGATATATCCGTTTTGGGGTCCCCTGAATCCAAAAAAGTGGGTTTTGGCATGATGTCTGTCCGTCCGTGTGTCTGTCTGTGTGTGTGTGTGTGTGTGTGTGTGTGTGTGTGTGTGTGTGTGTCTGGATGTGTACAGTGCCACAGCCTACCCGTTTGTCCGATTTAGATGAAATTTGGCATGTATATATATAGTCACCGTATCTCCAGGCGTTTTTTTTCATTTTTTTGAATTTTTGATTTTTAAGGGTAGTTCACCCCTAAAAACCCTTAAAAAAACGTGAAAAATCCAATTTTCTCAAAAACGGCTCTAACGATTTTGATTAAAATTTGATAGTTTATAGTGCACAGAGCACTAAATAATTTGACACCACCCGCATGTCTGTAAAAATGACGGTTCAAAAGTTATGGGCTTTTAAATGTCAAAAAAATCAAATTTTTAAATTTTCAGCGAAAACAATAAAAGTAAAGTATAACTTGACTGGTACCATTGAAACCAGCTTAAAAAACTAAACAAATTAGTATTTTGAATTATTTGTCTACGACTAACGGTTCCAGAGAAAAGTTAAATTTACTGTCCACGATAAACGCAGTACGTTGTCTGAAAGCGCCCAATGTTATTCTTATGGAAAATATAAAAAATCAATTTCTTCCTTACTTTCCACCCGTTTTCCATGAAACTTGGTATGAAGTGTAAGGTCAAATCACCGAACAAAACCAGCTCAAAAAAGCTTGGTATTACCGGGGGGGGGGGGGGGTTCCCCCATACAATTTGAACAATCAATTATTAAATGATATTTAGAATTACTTTGTAGAACATGATAGTTTTATTACAGATTGTCTTTTTTAAATTTACTTAAGGGAGAAAGTATGTGTCAGTCCACTGGTACCGTTTATTTTAATTTTACAGTCTGATTCATCTAAAACACACAATTCAATATTTTGAATCATAACTCTAGGTCGATTGGTTACTCAGATATTTAAAACGATAAAAACCTAGTATTTTGTATGTCGTTATCATAAAACTAAAAATGTAATGTGTGTTGCGGTAGCAAACCTGCGAATTCATTGCTTATGTAATGCTTCAGGAGAGTATACACATAATTAGTGTATCTAAATTAATTATTGACATATTTATATAAAATTTGGTATGTAATTATACTTAGTTAACAGCCCTAACTATTTCAGTGCTAAGAATGTTTAATCTTATTCATGTTGATATACAATTACTAAAAATTATTATTTGCTTCCCTGTGGGAAATAGGTTAATCATTAATATGTCTAAAGGGAATGGTTTTAGTTTATCTAAGCAGCTGTTCTTATTCATTTATATGGAAACATGTTACAAGTTTTCCATCTTAAAAGTTTTCAACACCCCCTCCCTCCAGAGCTAATAAATACACATCCATGTCAAAACTAAACAAACACGAAATTCTTTTTAAATCCCCAAACCAGAACTAAATGGTAAAAACAGCAAAACATGTGTCTACTGCAATCCCAATTAAACATTCTACCTAAACCGGTGACGAACATAATCAAGCCTATACCGATGACGGTAGTGGTGGCACTGTACCAGAGATTTGTAAGCCAAATTGGGATGGCTCATGGTCGGGATTAGAACACTTCCGAATAACTTCCAAAGGTTTACTCTTCAGCGAATCCCATAACCTCCTGGCCAAACAACCACCATTGGACAAAGCGCCTCATTGTGTATCACTCCTCAAGTGGCAAAACAGCAAACCTTATGATATAGTTGCAGTATCAGCTCATAGGTTGCAGTTTGATAGACAACAATGACGACAAATTACAGTTTTACAAATCATCTATAGATGCCACTACTAGCCACTTGACTTTAGGAGAAGGAAAAAAATAACTTTATTTCAGTCCACAACACTGAAAGGGTATTACCATAAAAATGACCCTCACTGCAAAAAACATGCGTACTTTTTTATAAGTATAATAAGTTCTAAGAAATTCGCTCTACTCACATATGTAAGTGCGATCTCGTTTACTTCCGAATTCAAAAAAACGTAACTAAAAAGTGGTAAATAATATAACTGGTTGAAGTAAAGAAATCAAATAAATTAAGGCAATAGAATTTCGCATTAAAATAGGAACCGTTTTATATCGGGGCTGAGGTATACGGCGAGGTTGATTTCACCAGAATCTTGGACAAATTGGATTTCACGCCCGTCAGTTGGTAACAATGCCGCCTTAACCCTTTTATCTCTCTTTAAACATTATAAGTACATTGTTTATCAATTTGGAGTTTTATTGAAAATCAACGTAAACCAAAATAATTATACTCTAGCCTGTGTATTTTACAATTTTTGCCATTAAATAAAATACTAACCATAGATTAAAATACGCTGTGATGTAAATAGTTTTATGACGTCATTTTTCCTGTTTACATACGTACACATTTTTTAATAACTTAAGAAAATAGTTTAAAAACATTTTTTATCTTCTAGTAAAAATTATTATTTGTAATGTACATATATTTAGAAAACATGAACTCGTGTTTTAATTTTGTGTTATAATTTTTATTGATAAACCTAATTCAAATTGTGTATGGAAAAATAGTTTTGGAGATATTTTTAAGCTTAGAATTCGGTTCAAAATTCTGTTGTCCAAAATATAACAACCCAATAAATAGATTACATTATTTGCAAACTCAATAGTCCTTTTAGTGTTCAGTGACTTCATTATACGTTTTTCCAGATATTGAATCTGTTCAAAAGTAGTATTACTTTTATTTTATGTGGTTTAATTTTTTAGCATTCCATGGTATCATGATTTATCACCGGTTTACGCTCTTAATCTAAACATAGTCACTTTTAGAGAATTAATATAGAGAGTGATTTTTTGAGTACAACTTCAACCTTTTTTAGATAGTAGGGAATTAATAGTCCCAACAAAAACCACAACTTGATCTGGAACGAACCGGTGTTTTTAGATTATGAGATGACATTTACCTCTGAGCAACCCAGCTGTTGCTATTATTTAGTAACATATTATTATTTGTACTTTTGGTGTATAATAGAGTTTTCATAAAAGAGACATAAACCCTAGAGTAAACGCAGGGGCAGAGGGGAGAGTTCTTTCCTAAGGGTTCAACTATTCCAGGAATCTAAACTGTGATCTCTTGACAAAAATCAAGGCGAAATTCTAGTCTAACGACTGTGCATAACTACGAATTGAGTCTCTACTGTGCTAATGGTTATATTTAAAAATTGACACAGTTTCCCGATCGTTTGATACTGATCCATTGTGATGTGTTATTTATATTTTTATTACTGATATTTTCCATCACGATTCTAAGTAATACAAATTTTTGTGACATTTTAAAATCTGAAAACCTGATTCCATCTTCAGGCTAACTAATATCTTATACATAACGTGATTAGTACATAATCCGGAATCTTTGAGATTAAAAGACAACCCCAAAGGGTTGTATTTGTAACGAGTGGACGTGAAAGGTTTCTTGGGTGCCTAATTTTAGGAAATGGTATTGTTTATAAGTTTTTTGATTGCTTTAAATTTTTTTCAGATTTTTTACCATCTTAGTCCAGATTATGTACTAATTGTGATATATATTATAAGTGCTAGCTCACCTGAGTACGGATATCAAATTCCAGATCCCGAAACGTCGAGAAATGTTTCTTTACTTAAAATCAGGATGGAAAATGTTCATAATAAAATTATAAATAGCGTTAATCCACCATCACTAGTAATGAATTTCAAAAAACGAATTGGGATAATATTTAATGATCATGGAAAGTAAACGAACACAATAGTTGTAGGTGACAAAGCAAAATCATAAAATCCATCACTTTCATCACACTCACCCTTCGTTCATAGTTTTGTGACGGTGTCTCAAATTAAAATCCATAAGAATTTCTAAACATTTACGGTAATCAGAGTGCACACGAAACTTTACCACAATCTATATGATAACAACTCTGGGCCGACTATTAGCACTCGCAACACGCATTACAACAACTGACAGGTTATTAACAGAGGCCCGCAGTTTATCTTTGGTGGGGCCAGGTGTGCCTTCAATATAGAAAGATGAATGGTTCCATATATTATGTTTTCTGCATCAACCTAAAATATATTGAAGAATTTTAGTATTACCGCTTAAGGATATGTTAAGTATATATTAATATAGCGATATTATTTTTTTATTAAAGTCTTTACATAACGTTATTCCTCTTATGTATTAAAGTACCTGGTGACCGAGCTTTGCTCGTTTAGAATAAGACATTTATTATAAAAATTAATTAGAAAAATTAAAACACATTTATTACTCAATGAAAACATTTATGTGGATGGAACTCGCGGCCTATAGTTCTTGAGGCCGACACGCTACAACTCGGCTACGACGTTAGTCAATTGAGCGATGTCGTTTAACGTCTTTTAGCCAAAGCCGATCATTTACTGTTTAATTATCCATACCGTTATTATTAGCCTGTGATCAACTGATTTTTTTATAAACGAAATGAGGATTGAAAAGCAAAATAGAGATTTAATTTGCATCAATTAATTGGTTTGTTACAGTGGCTTCAAGCAATACAACGAATACGTTTTCTATCAAAACACGGAAGATTTTGGAAATACTTTTTTCTGCTTTTATTTCAATCTTCTCTTCTAGTCTTCAATCAAGAACTGTCAAACGGTTATAAACAGCTGTTTTGGTTTGTATTGTTTATATTTTATTCTCCATAAGCGTAATGTTAAATTTTTAGATTTTAAACTTAATATTACAGTAAAACACGAATTTTCCTGGACATTAGACCTATCTAGAACTTATTTTATACTCGGAAATTAGTTATTTCCAAAATTTAAAGAAATTCCTCGGTGCCGTTTTCGAGATCCGTGTGCAAATATATATACAAACCTTGCTCGTATTATAGTATTGGATATATTCGTTATAGATGTGTTATTTAAGCACATGTTCATCAAAATATGTTTAATAATCTTAGTTCGTGAATTATTCATCTAGTCACATGTTTTTGTAAACGAATATAGTTTCCCACCCAAGGGAGGGAAAGGAGTCAGGCGATGTAAGTGATTAGGTGCATGTCAATGGTAAGTTGTTGATTGTATTGAAAGCGATAATAGAATGTTAATAATATGAAAATAAAACTGAAAGAGAATCTGCTGATTGTATACATAATAAGACAAACAAAATGGAAGCAAATCTTCCATCTGTAAAATATTAGTTTTTAACAGTAGTCAACAACTCTGGTCCAAAGTAAAGTGTATTTTCGTTGTTCGCTCAAATTACCCAGAAAACCTTTAACCCTTGAGTTCGTTCGAAAGGAACACTTTTGACCCTTGTAATTAAATATACTATTTCATCATACAAAAAAATACTATTTCAAATACTCTCAGCTGTGACAGAAACTGGCCCTTTTTAGATACGTTGAGTATACAATAATTAAAAGCTGTAAAAAGTACTAACTATGTAAAGGAGTATTTACAAATATTTGCAAGATTAACCGAACTATATCTTCAAAATTTCCTTCAATTTATAAAATTACTTATTGTTCTTCAACTAATGAATATTCAATTGTTTGAGATAACATTAAATGTAACTTCAAATTATAAAACGTACATATTTTATTAATTATTAAAAGGTTTATGACGAACGGTACCGTTCTTGACCTGTCCAAAACAAATACTCGGCTTCATCGATTCAACACACACTCCAGACAGTCCACTTTCCAAACAGACACGAATACAGTGACAGTTCAGTCAGTGTGAGTGGAACAGTCTCATTCTGGACTAGTAATGGAGTATATTATATTTGTTTTATTATTTACGAACTCTGGATTAGAAACCTTATAAATGATCACGTTCAAAATTTGAACCGTTACTTTAAATGAGCCTAATCGTCTAATAACAGTATCACTCTTGTTCCAATCATCACTCAATAACATGACCGCAATGATACTACATCACATTGAAACAGTTCTAAAGTGTGCTCCAATTGACGAATGTCGGTACCAGACTCCAACTATTATTCAGTAGCATGATTGTAGTGTTGCAACTTCACATTGTAACGGTTCCAAAGTAACGGTACCAACTAGAGTAACAGTATCAGTCTCCAACTATTATTCAGTAGCATGATTGTAGTGTTGCAACTTCACATTGTAACGGTTCCAAAGTAACGGTTCCAACTAGAGTAACAGTATCAGACTCCAACTATTATTCAGTAGCATGATTGTAGTGTTGCAACTTCACATTGTAACGGTTCCAAAGTAACGGTTCCAACTAGAGTAACAGTATCAGACTCCAACTATTATTCAGTAGCATGATTGTAGTGTTGCAACTTCACATTGTAACGGTTCCAAAGTGAGCCCAATCGACTAATGTCGGTAACAGACTTACACCAGTCTGGCCATTCATCAGGGTAATGGGCCTTTGATTAGCTTCGAGCCATTTGCCCTCTCATCTACAACTCTCGTAACAGCTGATCTCCTACCTCACCCACGTTTCCTTCCTGTAAACTTGAGTTTTCCAGCCTCTTTTGTCCAGGAATCAGGAATAATTGTTGTTTTTGCTTTTAGTTACATTTAACAGGACAAATTACACTAGGAAGTATCAAAATATTGATTAAAATAGTTTTATATTAATAACCGTTACATAATTTAAAATGGTAAAATAACCTTAAAATAGCACAGTTTACCACAATAAGATATGCAAGTATCCAAAACTTTGACATTGATTTGAAGTGGATTAATAGACTTACACAGTGTCAGGCTTTAGAGGATAAATCATAGGTATTTGTAAATATTACGGTATTAGTATAAGTGTCAGCATATATTACGTATTTTTCACAGTGGGATAAAGATAGCTTAACCCTCTATATAATTGAATTAAACTATAAATAAATAGCATATTACGTCCACAACTATACAAAATAAGTTTTTAAAGGGTATTAATGAGAAAATCTAATAATATACTACTTTATCTGTCTATCTTTAGTTACATATCAGTGGTATGGGTTCAAATTAAGTTGTCAAAAAATTAAATAAATGTATATGCAAAAGCCACTCCACATCGGTGTATCCGACGCCTTTAGGTGTCAAACGAGGCAAATTTACCTTACATAATCCTTCCACGTTCATGATTCTCTTCTCAATACTAATGTCACTACCCTCTCACAATAACCTTATACACACTAAATTATATACTAAAACTCGTTTTGAATCGCGTTGTGAAAAAGAAACCATTCACTTACTTATTTTATTTTAATATGTAGGGTAAAATGTATTAAAAACAGCCTATTCCAACCGTCACTTAAATACCTTAGTTTAGGGTCAAGTTCTTAACCTGATTCCGGAATTCAGACCGGAAGTTAAAGCTTCTCACTCTCCCTAATGGACAATCTCAATCAACAATATCAACAATGTAAAGATGTATGATAAGCATACAAATCACAACCAGAACCATTCAAAAATAATAGCTTTAACTAACTATGAACAATGTCTTAATAAATTATCAGTAGACGAAGAGAATATTGTGTTATTTATATTTTATTGCAAACATTTAACATCACCCTTAGAAAAAACAGAGATTCATGAAGGTTCAGGGATGAAATAACCTCAGGTGAGCTATACCCTTATACATAATAAGATTAGTACATTGCTAACAAAGTATATAAAACTGAACAAGAACAGATGTTTAAAGCAGCCCAAAACTAATTATGTACTTATTTTGTTACATTTTAGGTTCTAGCTCACCTGAGGATGGTATCAGATTTGATTTCCTGAAACCTCGTGAAACTTTGTTTAATCGTGTTAAATGTACGTAATAGCAAAATAAAAAACATACAACTGTTATAATTAACAATGAACATTAAACAATGAAGAAGGTTTGTTTGAAAGGGTGGACATATTTTAGGTTTGATATGAAGCCCGTAATCTCTTGAACATCTTAATATATATATTGGATTTTACGTAAAGTTTGTTAGCACGGCATAAATCTTAAAAGCACTTATGGTTTAAAAAGGTGTCCGACAACAGGGTGTTGACACATGAGGGGTTTTTAGGAATTTTGAAACTTTGTAGTAAACCCTATGAGGACTGAAACCGTGATAATCTATTAGCCTAATTGTAATCAATTTTAATACAAAGTAGTTTAATACCTTATTTGCTCCGTGATGAAATTTGCCGCAACAACAACTAGTTGCTTTGAAATCATATGAGAGCGTAACTAGCCGCTTACTGCGGAGGTAATGACCTCCGCAATGACACTACACAACACAATGACACAACATTGGCAAACTTCTGGTTGCATAGAAATCATATTTGGTTTCTATGCGACCAGTAGTTTATCATTGTTGGGCGACGCAATGATCTTAATCACGGACATCTTAATGTGCAACATACTATAAAAGTAGGAAGTATGTAGCCAATTTAAAGATAAAATTAAAAACTAACAGCCATTTACAAACAACATTTACAAATATTAACACAAATTATTGCCTTATTAATTGTTCAAATAGTTTTTTTCGCTAGTCCAGCCTCTAAGAAATGCCTCAAAACAGGATTTTTCCTTTAGAGGCATTATTATTTTCAAGAGAACATATTTAGTCATACTATTTTAAGTGCATTATATCTCTGTATTTAGTAGCTTATAGCCTAGTAAGTAAGTTATATTAATGTGAATTTTCTATGTTTATTATTTGTTTGTGTTTCATTACTTGTATTTTTTGCTAAACTATTTAAATGAGTGCTAATAGACTGATGTTTGTATGTAGAAAGCAAGTACTACGTGTTATTATGTAAACCGTTGTATCTCTTGGAAATAAACTATTCTTATTCTTATTTTTATACACAAACTACAACTAAATAAAAACTTCGGTGTATTCATTATTTCTATAGGTATAAAATTTAAATACGGTCTAGCCTTGTCTATCTATAAAGCACGTACATAGGTATACGTACATTGTACGTAGGTCATTTACAACATGGCGTCATCGTACATCTCTCGGTGAGCTCGGGTGTCTTCAATGCTGAAAGATTAATGGTCCTCTATATTGCGTTTTCTTCAATGCGGCCTCATAGAGGTGAAAGCTCGCGATTATATTTTTCCTAACGTACGTGTGCGCGGGAACATCGCCAACGTTACTTCATTACTCTAAAACACGCAACTGTTTCTATATATCATGATGCATTACATACAAACTTAATTTCACTACATAATTTAGTACAATATAGAGTTAATAAATGTGACAAAATATTATCATTCATCACGATTTACGATTCAGATCCAAGCATGATTAAATCATACAAACCCATTTAATAAGCCAAAACGTCTGATTGAATAAACTTAATTTCATATCATATTACAAGTACATTTTTATAAACCTTAGTTTTTTAAAGAAATTACTATTAAAACCAAATACAATTTAAAATATCGAGTGAGTTCTATTGCATTACAAGGCAAAAGTATATTGCGGAACCGGCTGTAAAAACGTGTTACAGAACTGTAAAGCAGGAAATTTGTATATATTCAAAAACAAATATATCTCCGCAGGCCGAACCGCTCTTCTTTATTCTGTTATGCAACAATCTCAGCCAGTGTGTCCCAACAGGCTCACAACCGGACCAAACCGGTTTCTCTACAGCGTCTTAATTTGTTTTTAACGTTTCAGTTACCTTTTATCCTTAACCTTATTGTTGAAGTCCGTTGAAAATGAAGCTAACTGAACTTAAGTAGGGTTATTTTTAAACTTTAGTTACACTTGTAATACATTGAATCATGAAACCTTAATAAATATTTAAAAATTAGTTCAACTGGTGCAAATATTTCCAACCCTTTATGTTTTTAGCTGAAACCAATGATTTGAGAATGTATAACAACTATGTAAACGTAACACATAACATATATATTAATCGTTTTAATCAATAATTGTTTACTGTTTTAACTAGGCCTATATATATTTTTTAAATAATTCATCTTATCCTAATTTGTTTTCTTAATATAGACTTGCTCAACCAGATTTCATAAGGAATCCATTCCCGAAGAATAATTTATTAACTTTGGGGCCTATCCAATTTTGATATGCATTTAAGGTAAACAATTTATCAAACGGTTTATTTTAGTTTTCTTAAATAATGGATGGTATTTGTATATTTGGTATAGCCACTCAATAGATATTTAACTATCTGGAAGGCATGCAAAAAATTACTTTCATAATTTTTTCAAATGAAGATAAAAATAGATTGTGCAGGACATCGTTAGAACACTACTATAGTAAAGTGTATGTTCTTAAGCATATCGCAACAGTTTTTAAGCGACAGGTGTTTGGCGTTTTATCAACCTCTCGTCAAACCACGTTGAGTTATTGTCTACCATAATAATCTTTGATGTGAAACAAAATCTGTATTTCGACGTTTTACCGTTTTGAACATAACCAATAACATTTTAACCGCATGAAATCGTCCTACATAGAACAAATATGAAACCCGTAGAATGTATCTAGTTAAATAAATAGTGGGTCTATATAAGAAATATTCCATAGGATTTACTTTTTTTATCTAGACACTTTCATTGACGTAAGTTAAAACAATCAATCGTTTTTTCATTAACCAACTTCTTATTTATTTCAGGATGAGTGTTTTGAGTCAATGACCCGTAATCTTTTGGTTAAAAAAATATAAATATAAATGTTGTTTTACCAAGATTTCCAATATTCACCAACACGTGATGACGTAATAGTATTATCATATCACACAGAGAATTTATTTGCCTTTTAGTACCGCAGAGAAAAATATTGATTATGTTTTTTTCTTAAATAAACATAGTAGTACAAATAAAATACAATGTAGCCGTAAGAAACTATAGTGAAAATTATGACATGGGTCATATTAATTTATTAACTATTTTCATTAGGGAAGATTTAGTTTTACAAGACCTTTTCGAGTAAATATGTTAGTTCTATGTTTGTAACTAAGACTTAAACAAAAACATGTCCTCTCAGATACAATATTCAAGTTCATAAAATGTCTAAAATATGCTAGTTATATGAAATATACTATTGACAATCCTATTCAGGTTAAATTTTAGAATGATATTGCAGCTATGTTGAACATCTTTATCTAGTTTTTGTAAAGCTCATTTGATTCCAGACTGATACGAAATGGTTTTAACATAAAATAGTTCTTTAAGTAAAACATTAAATTTAAATTTTCTAAAAGTTTTAGTTTCCTCTTTAAGGTGTAACGTTATGGAAAAATCCTGCTTTCAAAATAATAATTTCTTAAAAATTACTTAATTTTTTTTACATTAAATTGCCACTAAAAGTACTAGTTCAAAGATGTAGGTAATCTGTAATTCATCAATGCTATAAGTACAAACTAACATTAGTGCTACAAGAGTATACAATGTCATTAAAACTGTTTTTACTCGGTAATAATTTTTTGTAAAACCTTTCTGCGATTATTTTGTTATAAAACAATCACGCGCTTCAAAAATCCCCACAGACGCAGCGAGAGAGCCAAAATTACATTGGCCTGCAGGTATGTTGTTATTTGTTTCTTCGATTCTCTTCGCTGAAATATACGTTGGATTTTTATAACTTTTTCAACTGAGATTAAAACAGATTGATTCATATCAGCTATGCAGTGTAAAGAGTTTTGATTTTCTTTGAGTAAATAAATTGTGTTTAATATTACAACAAAATTACTTTTGTAAACGGGATTCAATTGTTTTATTTGTATTATAAAAAATAGAATATATTAGGTATTGAAACTACTTCACTTGATCAACCACAGCAAATTGTATTTTTTAAACACTCTTAAAATACATATAAATTATATTACATACATATGCATTATACAGAAACATAAGTCATAATTATTTCGTTATAAGTTATATAGTAATGACGTCAAGTATATATTATTATATCGTGTATTAAATATTATATTTTTAATTTGTGACTTATAATGAGTATAATTATATTTTATTTTAAAAGCTTTAGGCTACTATGGTTTTGATAAGATCTAATAATTCCTTGTTTTAATAGTGCGCGTGCCTTTTTCACTTGTTTTGTGCAGTGTCGCTCAACTGCTTATATACTATAGTTTCTTCTAGTTAGTATTTGTCTACCAGTGACTGATCTGAATAGATAATATACTAGTTTAGAGTAACCCCCAAAAAGCTAAGTACCAAGTTTTTAGAAGGGGTGGATGGGGTAAGATTAGGGGTAAAATTTTCAATTATTAATCAAGTCTATGTAGATCCATTTCAACATTTAATCATATCTTAGAATAACCATACACAAGTGGTGGTTTTGATTTAAGGTTGACCATGTCCTAAAATATTACTTTCGCCATACTGCTTCAAAAACATATATTTAAGATACATGCGATGAAGAGCAAAAGTTGTTCTTTTTTCCTCGGATCAAACCTGTCATTATGATTATTTTCTTGAGTTCTAGGCCACAAAAGATCATTGTTGATGATACTTTTGATTCAAGATCAGCGTTCAATTGTAAATAATCGATAAAGTAACTGCAACAATCACTATAGATTTTTTTTATTTTGGACGTGCCGGATATTGGTTATAAAACTGGTAGTCGACTATTAAATCGAATAGTTGAGATCGAACTATCGAAGATAATAACTGACATAACCTAAACAACCAATCAGTAATCAGAAAGAACTTTTACATCGTAAGTAACATAACAGCTGATTAGTCTAAATCGACAAAATTGTTTACAGCTATTGATAATAAATGAAGTAATAATTCATGTTTTACGAGTTTGTTACATTTTAGTTAGTTTGACGAAAAATATAGTTTATCACACGGCCAAAAATTGGATTTTTTATGTATAAACGGACATTTATCAGCCTCGGCTGTTAAACTTATGCTCGTATCAAAAACCCCCATTTTTGGTCCCAGTGATGAAATATACTATTCTAAATATTTAGCATCCTATACATTATTAAGTTAGATAACGTACGTCAAAGCTGGCTCAGTGATTTGGTTTGACAGGTAGGTACATTACAGAATAGTTTTCCTTGTCGAGCTTCAATTTTTAGTTACTCTCCGATTATTTTACTCATTAGGTGATCAGTATAGTAACTAATATGAAATATCTAGGTAATGTATTAAATAACACACATTATTTCCACAGTCCACAGTTTAATTGGGTTACATGGTTCTCAACAGCAATTATTGTTTGATTACTCTATCAAAAGTAATTTGGTATTTTGAAAACGTATTTATTTATGCATTTCTTAAACAAATAAACAAACTCCATAACCAACATAATAGTTTCTTTATTACAGTACTTTCCAACAATAATTCTGTGCTTTGAAAATTCCTGAAGAAAAATAAATGAAATTCAAGATTAAAAAATTACCTTTACAAATGCTGCTTTAAATTCTTGATAATGATGTAGATTTGCCGGTTATCAGGCAAGCGATTCCGGCCTCAGAAATTTCATTACGTAGACTAGACTGCAAGCAGTGTATATTGCGCATTATTATTCATAGAGTACGCCAGCGTTAACTTTTACTGCTATCAAGGGAAATCTTTTAGCTGATTAAATCTGTTTGAGCGTATTTTAACATCTCTATCTGTAAGCTGCATTCTTGAATACAAATCGACGCTGATTTGATTTTTTAAATTTTTCATACATATTCATTACAATCCCAGTTGTTTTGTAATTCAATCTAATGAAATTAGTTTAACTTTATTAATTTTAAAACGATTTGTATCTTCCCCGTATTGACACATTGTATTGAATTTATATTTATTTCGGGTGATAAATTTTGCTCGTGATACATTCAGAGTATTTGCTTTATGTTGAAGAAAGAATCATTGTAAATATTGTTTATAAAATAATAAGAGCCTGAGTGAGTTGAGTATGCAAGGACCAAGTTCTCGGTTTCCCTTCAGTTTTGTATTTTGAACTTCATTTTCGTATTTTGAGCTTTTTTCTTTTTTTTCCATTTCATCTTTTATTTTTACCTCACGAATTTTTCCCATCATACATGCGTGCATATTCCTCCTTCTGTATTAATTTTTTATTTTCATGTTTTACTGTTAAAATCCTTCTTTTTTTGTGATTTTTTGTGATTGTGGACTGATCTTTCGGCTCGTTTCCCCACACACAGATTTCGGTCCATGTGGGGAATCAATTCCAATATATTTAAAAATATTGTACATTGTAGCTATAAGTTTTTTTTGGGAATAAACAATTTTCATTTTCATTTTCAAAGGTTATTATTTGACTAACTAAATCAAAAAGTTAACTTTATGTATTAAATTTAAAAAAAACATGCGATCTATCGTAGTGATAAAAGTTTCATAAATGTATAGAATACTTTTGGCAATAATTGGCTGATAGAAGTATAGGTTATATAAAAATATTATTGTACAACGTGTTTAGTAATGAGCTCCGAACATTAGGATAAATCTTTGGTTTTCTACATTGTTTATCATCATTTATCATAACTCTTGGCAAATGAAATCTAAATAACACCAAGACTTCCAGGAAATCTTCTGTTGTTACTGATTTTGTCGGATTTACATTGTAACAATCTCTTATCCGTTTCTGATACGTTGAATAATATATACGTTATGTAGATAATAGCTGTTTATTGTAGTAGCATAACTTTTCGTATAAAAATTTTAGATTTACAATTGGTATGGTATTAATTTTAAAATACTGTTGCAAAACTAAAAACGAAGATATTTTGTTGTCATCCCAAACGATGGAATGAGATAAAATAACTGAAGTGGGGGAATTTTGTTTTAATTTAGGGGAATTAATCATCATTATTTCATTATTTTCACAAGAACAACAAAATGCATGCCGTTTTTTATGAATAACAAGTAAATTCGCATCCCGAAAACCCTTTTTTTAATTTCTTTTATTTTCTCAAAATATTTTGCAGTTTTGTATTCTTAAATACCTTACAATTATAACAATTTTTTAAATTATTTTTTCAATAACAAAAATACATATTTTTCCTAATTTGGTAAAAAATGAAGTGAAGAATATTTTAAATTTGGAAATTAAATAAAAAACAAAATGTAGGTTTATAAAATTTTTTCAAATTATTTTTTTCAATAAAAAATTTATTTTTCTTAATATTGTAAAAAATGAAGTGAAGAATATTTTAAATTTGGAAATTAAATAGAAAACAAAATGTAGGTTTTTTTATAATATATAATTGCAGACAACCACAAGTCCAATACCATTAAAAATACAATAAGTACTTTAATATATCACTGATAATATAATAAGCACCAACAGCTTCTTTCACCTAAACTTAATGTTTCTTTTGTAATATAAATTTGAATTCCTAAAAACATAGAAAATTGAGCTTTAGGATAATCGACACTTCGCACTGTGAGATTAGGCGGATTTGATACGTAAAGGATTAGGAAAACTTAAATTACGCTACTAAAATTAAGAGGACTCCTTTTCCCATTTTTGTTTATTTATGAAAAGAAATCCCCATAAAGTATGAAACGAAAAACTAGACAAGAATACTTTGGAGCTATAGATAACTTGTATTAGCAGTATTAAATAATAGTTCAATACAAGCCACATGTGTCATTGAAATTATCTTGCTTAGTAAATGAATCTACAACCCTTTAGTTTACAATATACCCCAGTTCATCTCTGTTTATCTCTCATGTTTGAGATGACTGCGTGGTGGTGCTAGGGGGATGTGGGGGGGGTCAATATGTAACCGCGTGTCGGTTGACATGCCCACCTCATCATTCAAACAACCCTTTTGTTGTGCAAGTTACCAATACCAAGACCATTGTCCACAATGTTTATTTATGTAAGACTATTAAACTTCGCTAGTTGAAAATAATAGCATATTCTGTGAAGGAAAGAGATCATGAGTTGTATTTTTAACATAATGATTAATATATTTTATAATCAGCTGTTTCTAATTTTAAAACTTATATGTTTTGTTTTCAGTTCAAATTTATAAATAACCGATGACCTCTTTGAAATATTAATTCATACACTGAGGAAAACCATATGCATCATCAAAAACTAAATAGGGAACAGTCGTGTAGTTTTACAAAATGTACCCTTTAGTTAAAAGACTTCTCACAAAGCTACTGGGACGGCGCCAGGAGATATGTTTTAATACACATGATTCTCACAGTGTTTGACAACATGAGACCTAATACTAAAAAGAAATTGAAAGTAAAATAATTATGAAAATACCAAATGAAGGATGTAAACAATAAACATAGAATTTTTTAAGAGGGGGTAGAAGTATGGATCAAAAATGAATATGAAAGTTGTTGGTAAGCTGGAATAATAAATAATTAGGGCATTTTTTACTCTTTTGAAGTCCTCTCTGGTGGAATCTTAAGACGAAAATATTCGGACTAACCGAGCAAGTGTTTTTGAAGTGTTCGTTAATAGAAGACAATCAAATACCAATAACTAAGGAGAGAAATCTGTAGGATAACGAATGTATGAATATATTTTACAATAAGCTGTTTTACATGTTGGAATGTGTATGATTTGGTTTTAGTTCAGGTTTATAAATGATTAAAATATTCAATATAATTAGTATTTATTAATTTTAAACTAAAACACACTACATATTATATTGTGTCTTTTAGCTTAGTTATTTATTAATCTTTTAGTATTGAATTTAAGTGGACATTTATTTTCTACGAGTATAACAAATATCGATTATCAGGTAACTAGGTAGTTTAGAATCCTACTATGCCTCCGATCCCAAGAAAAGGTTGAATTTCAAGTGACTTAAAATATCAAGCTAACATAGCAGTCCAGTCATAATTATACACTAACACAGCCAACAAATTACGTTCAAGACATAAAACACGACTTAGCAAGGTAACATAGTTTGCACGTGCCACGACGCCCTGACTCAAGATTCATGACTTATGAGTCTTGAGTCTTTATTCATATCCGGTTGTCTTCCAACGTTCATATTAAACTTGATTCATTTTGGTTATTAACGACAAGTAATAAATACATTTATGATGACAAATTAAGTAACAAAGATGACATGTTTAAGGGACAATTTGTTAATATAAATTATTACGACATTCTTGTGTGTCTTTCTACGATTGATTTTGTGTAATGAAATTTGCTATATCCTACGTTTTAAATTAAAACCACAAATTATTCTGCAGCTTTTTTAATTGTACTTTTTTGCCTTCTTGAGGAGTGCAAACGTGTCAGCAATAAAATTATGTTTTTTTGGCATTTTGACACTAATAAATAACAATTGGTCCCAAGACTAAGTCTTTTCATTGCCTCTACGGTGATAATTTAATATTCTATTAGTGTATTAAAGTGTATTATTGGGCTTGACAGGATTTTTTAACAAAACGTGAGGATAAATAATACAATCCTCATTTTTATAAATCACAAACAGTTTTAATATCTTGCATGCAGATACACATTTATAGTGTTATAGAACGTGATTCTATATACAAATCGTGTTCATGATGATAGACAAAAATTATAATTAAGAATTTGCATCCTTCCTGTGCTCTGACAGTTGAATTCGTTGTAAATGAAAGGGAATTGGTCAATATCGGAGAACAAGGAAAAGTCAAAATTAATACTGGTCTACAGGAGATTTCATTTATCATATTTATTCTTATACGTGTGTCTGATAAAATTAAAATAACGTTGTTACAATCAATAATGCAAATCATATATAAATATCATATTATAGTACGCTTATCAACCTACTCATAACTAAGAACTAATTCATTGGTTCTTAAACCAAAATTTATAGACTTTTATAAAAGATATTTGTATGGCAGTACATACTTACTTTTTTATACTTGTAAAACTTATAAAATCAACCCTAGCATTTTAATTACATCATAAGTTAATATTTTAAATTTAATACTATAGATTTATTTCGTATTATACTTATTTATTCATTCATAGTGCATATCATTTAAAAATTATACGTGAATCATATTTTCAAACCACATCAGTCATTTGTTATCGGAGGAAATGCTGAAAATAGTTTTATAATGAAAGAGTATATAATCCTAATATAGGTACGTGTTGAGTTAAAACTGAATAAATATATAACATTGACATGTAAAAGTCACTTGACCAAGACTACTGCAGGGATAATGCAGAGTTCTACGGACCTCTGCATTATCCCTGGTTTACTCTGCAGCTGAGTATTGTGCCCCTGTGTGGCTTAACAGTGTGCATGTTAAGTGCTTGGATGTCGAACTGAATAGGGTTATGAGGACCATCAGTGGTACTCTAATGGCCACACCTACTCCTTGGCTCCCAGTGCTGAGTAACATAGCCCCACCCAATTTAAGACGCAAGGCATACCTGAAGAGAGAATACGAGAAGATTATCAGAGAGCCCAAACTCCTAATTATGCAGGACCTTATACTCCACCCCAACCGCCTCAAGTCTAGGCACCCACCAATGCAGACAGCTTCTCGGTTAATGGCTGAAGATTATACAGCTGATAAAGAGTGGAATGCATCTTGGGATAACTTTATTGGGCAGAACTCCTCTCTAATAAGAAACCCAACAGTACAGGTAAATGGTATGACCCTTCCTCGGAAACAATGGTCTCTTATCAATCGTTTCCGCACAGGAGTAGGTAGATGCAATTATTGGCGGTCAAAATGGGGCCTGACAGACGATCAAACATATGATTGTGGAGCGGCAGTACAAACCATGAGGCATATTGCCGTAGCCATTGTAAAAAAAACTACCCCAATCGACTGAACAGATAGTTCATATAAGCTTAAACAAACACTTTAATTGAATGTACAGTACAACTTAATAAGCACCAACAGAGGTTTGTTATAATATATTATTCCGCTTATAGTTTCGTATTGATAAGCCATATACATTTGAAATTCGTTTTGATAATGGCAGTTTTAGGATAGCATGGCTTTTAAAAAACGTGGTTTTTAAATCACTTTAGAATTGACGTTACATTTTTAAAATATAAAAACATTTCATGTATTCAGGCGTAATCAAATTGTTTCTTTAGTGCCAATGGTATTTTACGTACTAATACGGAACGTGCACAGCCTGGACTTATTTCTTCTAGACTTCGACTTAGATACGGAATACCAAATTACCTAATAATAAATATCAATTATTACAATTAAGTTATTTAACTATGTGTGTGAAGCATTTATTCGTGCGTTATTAAAATTAAAATTATATCACAGATATTTATAAGGTCCTTTCATTCAGCATCTCTTTCTTTGTCGGCTCAAAATACTGTGGGTGAACTATGAACATCAATAAGCTCTAGAACTAAATGATTAAACATTCTTGTGGGTATAAGTCTGTAGGATGATGGCATGGTCAACAGTAGCGAGTTGTTGGTAATGGAGTGTCTGTTTGAAGGAAGTCAACAACGCCCTTAAAGCCTTTCTTCGTTCTGCAAATAAATTGTCCTACTACATTCTGTGATAGTTATGTGTATCATGTTTACATCCTTAATAGTTGGAACACATTTTCAAGAGATCACTTTAATTTTGTGTATTTCCCATATAATTATGATTTGAATTATAAATTTAATTATAACTATAATGATTATGAACATTTATGGACAAAGGGTTGTAGGAAAATCACAGTAACGCCTTAGAAGAATGTTAAAACTAGGTAAACCTCATTGTGAAAATCTTCAGACTCGGAAGTCAATTCGGGTCAATTTTTATCCGCGCCAAATAACGTCAGTATATGATTCCGCGTAAGATTAATCATGCTCTGAAACACCTGTTGCCTAACCGTCCAGCCACAACAATGTGCAACAATACTCTGACGTCATAAGAGCTATGACGTAGTCTACTGCGGTGAGTGGCGTAAATTTACACTAAGCTCGACCACAACACATCATAAAGAAAACATTTACAGGGACAGCTTTAGAAACGAGCGAGGTTCGATCGTACGGTGTTTTAGTGCTGTTGCCATATTTTATTCTATACTATATTATAACTAAATGGTATTGGCAACATGTCAAAATCAGCATGTTGGGGTTTCTGCGACTCATGGGCACTGCTAAGAGGAACCGTGCATTCCTTCTCCAACCACGGCATTCTTAGAGCTTCTGTTTGTAAGTAACCCTCCATCTCCATTATCAATGGCTAGGTTCTGGGTAAACTACTTTTGACAGTTAACGTTAATTAATTTAAATAACAATTTGAGCTCATTATATATCTCATGATTGGCGTGTTTACGTTGTTAGTGACCTTTTTATATATTTTATAAGATATTTTAATTTTCTCGACTTGTCTCTTTGCTCCAAACGAATAAAATTCAACTTTTAAATTGTAGACTGTTTTAGATTATTTATAACGCACCACAATCCTGGCCATTACAGTGCTTAACGGAATATTTAAGTTTACGTTTATTCATTAGTTACTAGGGAAGCATGTCACATATTAATTGTGACACTTAAAATCGTTCATATCGCTAACGTAGTGGATACCAATTGTGCGCTGAGCTTAATTTTAAATAGGTTCTCATCTTATGGGAATTTCACCAGGTTAAGGTTATTGATAATGGTAGTTTACTCCCAACTAAGTTTAATTAGACGATAAGGTACAATAACTAAAACCAATATAATTGCAGTCCCCAAAAAAAACTGGTTTTAACCCTGGCAAGGCTAGAACGTTACGCTCGTCAGCTTACTTGGTTATAAGACATGCCTGGTGGCAGTCTAGTGCACTACAAGAGCAGGTTCGGTTGCTTGCCCCCAGAGGGCAACACGGAGACGTAGGCGCTAATGTCTAACAAGTTCACTAAACTGACGACAAATGCCTCCACCTGCCACTTCTTATTGAATTTGCAAATGCGTCGTAAATTACGACTTTGCCAGTTCTAGGGTTAACATTCTCTTAAGTAGCTCCTAATACAATTTTGATGGATCTAAAATATTTGTAAACACGTTTTGTTTAAAGGGGGTCTAATTTTAAGAGACACATCGCAATATCTTAATCGACCTCCCAGACCAGATCAAAGGGACGCTCGGTTTTGTGTGTTTGTAGTACGTGTGTGTGCTTGAGCGTGGGCGTGTGTCGGCGGTTTCCCGGCCCGCGGGAGCAATATCTTGCCAGTTGTCACCAGTCACCAGATAGCAGCACCCCATCTGTCACCGTCTGTATTGTCGATCCGTCAAATCCCGCCACGCTGGTTTCATCTTGCTCATAAAACACATATTGTCTTTGTATCGAGTCGCTTCATATGCTTCGAGTGCCCTGAGTGAGCATCGGATATATCTGACGTACAATGGGAAGGATCGTATTTGAACCTTGTTGATTAAATTACCTTCACTTGACACCACTGATGCAAATCATTGTATACAAGAAAATAGTATAGATCTAAAGGTTTCTTTGTTAGAAACTGATTGTTCGTGATAGTAAGTTTTCGTTATATTTATTGACATTTCAGGAAAATTTTCGTTCTCGATTTGTAAAACAAATTTTAACGTTTTCGGGATCTGTATTTAATCCCGTACTCCGGTGACCTGGAACCTAGATGAACCTTTTTTTAAATACCCGCAGAACATAAAATACTGTCACTTTTTTCACAGAAACGCATTGAATATTTATTGATATTTTACTTCCTCTCCTTCTAAATATTATATAGTTTTATGTCCGTGGTTAACGCAATTCTTTGTCTGAGAGAACTCAAAGTAATTCGTATGAATATTATTAAAAAGATTTTCCTTCTTAATTCTTAACCCGCTTTCCTTGAAAATTTGTATGAAGTGTTGAGTCAAATCGGCCAACAAAACTCACTCACAAGATTTTGGGTATTACATGACCCCAACGATTTCAACAAATATTTTGAGTTCTTTTCTCTTGTTCTTCGTTAAGGAAATTGGGTAATGATGTTTGTAATAGTACAATTTTAAAAAGCATTAAATTAATCGTTAGAGAATATGACATTTTAATTTAAGATTATAGTTTTTGTTTTTATTTTACTGAGGGAGAAATTATGTGTCAGCCCACTGATACAGTTTATTTTAGATTTGTGCTGGTAAATTGTAATTTATAAAGCACAGTAAAATAGTAATTATATACAAATTTTATTCCTGTCAGAACAATTTTGGAAATACCAAGCTAAAAATTAATTATAACCATTAAAAGATCGTGTACTCGTATGAGCATTCTTAAGTATAATCCGTGAAAGCTATGAATTATTGAATTTTCACTTTATGTTGTCGAAATCTGGAACACTATTGTGTGCATAAATTTGTTAAAATGTATTAATTAAATAATTACAGCAGGACAACACAAAGTTTAATTATATTTAAAATATAAATACGAAATAGTTTTACATACTATAGTATATTACAGTAGGTATTTTTCTGTTATTATAATCAAGTTATAGTATTTAATTTACAAACAAATAAACAACTCTAGAGATTTGAAACATAAATTATTTCAACGAAAAAAATAACATATTCCCATTAAAGTAGATTATATGATGTTGCAGTGTGGGAGCCAAAGGACGAGAGGCCACTGCCGATCCAGGCGGAGCCCGAGTTTGTGGGGCCCATGTCCAACCTGACCGTGCCCCTGGGCAAGGAGGCGGTACTGACCTGTCTCATTGACCGTCTGGGCAAGTACAGGGTGAGCGAGGTTTATGGTTACATAGGATTCTAACAGTTGTACGGAAATATTTACTTGACACGGATGAACACTTAATCGGTGGCAAACACTGTTGTATTGTATCTGACTGAAAAAACACCCCAAAGTTTTGTAAGGCAGAAGCTAATTGCACACCAGTTGTGCGCAGTTCCTGCACATATCCTTTCCACATAACGTTGATTTTTTCAACGCGTTTTTTTCTTAGAAAACCTAGTATCCAGAAAACAGTAGAGGTCCGCTATTTGCCGAAATTTTTGATGACATATTTTATAGCTATACAAAGAACATAACCTAACCTAACCCGGTATATACGATTTGACGTGTGAATAGACACCTCTTTGGTGGAACAAAGAATGGAATTTCACCCAATTCTTGCAATACGTATAAAGTAATATTTGTTAGATAGTATCTGACAGTACTGCCCCAGCAATGCAAGCGTACTGTACCATACATAAATCTTGGTATCAGTCAAATGGTATTCTTATTTTATTAGTATTAATCAAATGCCTGAAAAGGGTTAACTCTGCTTAACACAATGAATAGGAGAAACCCCGTTGTTTATTAAGCTCGTAGGTGGTCATATTTTTCACTATTACTGCATCGGAAACAGTTTAACTGTGTTTCGTAAGTGTAACACTGTGCCCTTACCACCTCCACGTATCCACGGATCCTTTACCCTAATAGGTCGGGTGGCTGCGGGCGGAGGACCAGACCATCCTGAGCCTCCACACGAGGGTGGTTACTCACAACTCGAGGATATCCGTGACCCATGACAACCACCGCAACTGGCAACTCCACATCAAGCAGGTCAAGGAGTCGGACAGAGGCTGCTACATGTGCCAGGTCAACACAAACATCATGAAGAAGATGGTCGGTTGCATAGATGTGCTCGGTATGTAGCTCTCTAAGTGAATATGGCTTCATGTTAGTATTGTTATCTAATAAATTATATCTACTACTTCAAAGAGATTTCTATTTGAAATAGCATATCACTGTACATTCAAACTGAAGCAAATTCAAATTATAGATGTTAGTGTTATTAAAATCTCAACTGTATAGATTCAATTCAGAATTGGAATTGTAGAAGTTAGCAAGGATAAGATTCGAATCATACCTTAGTCAGAAAGAATCAGTTCTTTGAACTCTTTCTAATAAGATCCACTAGAGAGTAAAAATAAATATGGTAGCACACCATAATATAACATAATAACTACAACAATTTATATTTATACTATCAATGTTGTAATGAAGCAAAGAAAACAATAGCACAGACGATCGGAACCTGAAGGATTTACGGAATCGTGTTGATTCACGTTTCGACTGGCTTACGGAAACCTACTTCAAATTGTACAGGTTAACTTTAAATTTTAGGGGTAACGTTTTAAATAAAGGAACGAATTCGAGTTCAAGAGGCTCAAGTAAAAACAAATTAAAATTGTTGATGCTAAATCTTGTATCACAAATTATTTAAACCACCAGAATATTTAATTTTAAATATCGGAGGCATTCTCAAGGGAAGAAACAAAATCTACAGAGAAGTTTTTGGATTAGAAGGTTCAAATTGGTGAGTTTCTAACACACTTTGACCAGCTTTAATAAACTTCTATACATTTTTGGCTCTTTCCCTGGCAATATTAAACTTGACTGGCAAACGATAACCCAATCAAATAGGACGAAGTACCACCACACCTTCCAATAAAAGTAAAAAATGCATAGTACATTGGACTTTTTGAAGAATATTATGGAAATTATGTTTTTTCGACAAGATTAAAGTATTGTTTTATAAGAATCATGGTGTTAAGAATTGTTATTTCGCAAGGAATAGTTAATATTTTTATAGAAGTATGTGAACTATTTCCATTGGAGAGTATTTAACATGTAATTCCTTGATTTTAGTCCCACCAGATATCATCAACGAAGAGTCGTCATCTGACACCTCAGTTCAGGAAGGTGAGAATGCCACCTTGGTCTGTACAGCCTCCGGTCATCCCACACCCAGGATCTTCTGGAAGAGGGAAGACCAAGACGGAATCATCATCCGGAAAGGACCAAGAGATATCATGAAAGGTCAGAATTCCCTATCTAATAGTGTATAAATATTCTTGAACATAATTGGGTTACAAGAAGGCCTTTTTCCTTCCAGAAATTTGCAGGCTCCAAGAAAAGATAGTTTTGAATTTCAAAATTGTGTCAAGACCTTTTCATTCACGGTTAACGTTTGTGGATTGTTCTATCGGTCCTAAATCGTCTAAATAGTTTACTCTCACGTAAAATTGGTTTAAAAAGAAATTATACAGAGAGGGGCCACAAACAACTTTTTCACCAATTATATGGTAGTATGACACCAGTAATATATCTATTTACATAGGTAACAGCTCGATTAAGTTTAATGATATTAAATACGTCATCGGTTTCCCTTACATGATCTTTACCTTTCTTGGTTCTAATCATCTTTAATAATATGTCTGTTAAGTACTTTGTACTCCTATTCAGTAATCCTGAAAAGTACACCTATTTTTATCCACTTTGTAGTCATGGTCAAAATATAAACTAAACTAAAGTTGTTTGGAATGATGACACTGTTGCAATACTGACTGGAATGTGAGTACATTGTGTATCGGTATTCCATTACTTTGACATATTTAAAGCTAACTTTAACTTAACTTTAAGCTAACTTTATCCGATGACAACTAACGTTTCCATTTCAGTGATGAAATCTTAGTAATCTTTCCGTTGTGTTAATTATTACGATAATTTACAGTTGAGGCGTTCAACGGCAGTGCAATGACGTTCTGGAAGGTAGACAGACGACAGATGGGCGTTTACTTTTGCATCGCCAGCAATGACGTCCCGCCGGCGGTCAGCAAAAGAGTCACCTTCAATGTAAATTGTGAGTAGTGCAAAGCGAACGAACAACACAAACTGGATTACCGTACTGGATTATCTATTTTAGCACGTAATCCGTTATAAGGAAACAATATTAAATTTTAAATGAGCATAGTTTTATAATCAAACCTTAGTTTCCTGTCAAATTCTCTTATCTTGCTTATAGTGGGGTTCTCTGGATGTGTTTACCTGGGATAAATATATACTGATGAGTTAAGATTCCACGTTTTAGAGGCTATGTAGTTTTGTCATGTCTTTAGTAAGATATTATTTGGAAACCGATCTATTACGTTAAAAAACTCAACAATTCAATTATAATCTTGTTTATGATATTGTTTGAAAAATTACGAACAAATTACATTTTTGATTTCTAAACTCTAAATAAATAAACATAGTGAACTACAACAAACAATAAATAATTCTAGAATGTGATTGTTATAGAATTATTATTGTTTTGTAATAAATAACTGTACCATTGACAAGTAAAAAAACATTAAATTCCAGACGAAAAATAAGTTACAGCACACGTATTGCAACAAACTTTTGCAAGCGCTTCTTGGGTTGTCTTCACTGACCGATGCTTGAACGCTGTTGCACATGAAAGATCACATGAACTAAATTAAATTAACGTTATTTTTTTATTTCAATCTCTTATTATCGTTACTGGCTTGTGTTTATTTACATTTTCATTGCTTATTACTTACTGAGCCAGCGAAATTCTCCTGAGCTATCGTTCCGGTAATAAACTGTTGGATAAAACTGGCAGAATAGTTAGAATTTGAACCTACAGTATTGTATTATCACCTACAAAGATTTCCATAAACTGCATATAGTATACAGCGTGACAGTAGATTATACTATTCAATATCTTTTTGTTAGACTTTTCCAACACAACTGTGATTTAAATACACTTAAGGAGGCAGTAGACTACACCACCAAAATATTCATTTCCCACATAATGTTGCAGTCGCACCAGTGATAAAAGTTCCAAACCAGCTGCTAGGGGCACCTCTGGGTACCGACGTTCAGCTGGAGTGCTACGTCGAAGCATTCCCCAACACCATCAACTACTGGATCAAGAACAGAGGGGAAATGCTATTAGATGGGTAAGTGTGCGATGAGTAATATGAGTCAACAGCTGGATAACTGAGAGGCTACGATGTGCTCACGTCATAATTCAAGAGTTGCTGGTTTGATTCCGGATCTAGCTGTAATTTGTAATTTGTGTGTTATTTAATTACTAAAGACAGGCTTAACAATAGGACTTTTTAATTAGTAAGAAGACCACATTTTGAGCCAGATTTAGATTTTCGCTGGGTAAATTTAAACGGTACTGACATTGATAATCGCAACGCAAAAATATTTTGAGGCTAAGCTTACTAGATCCTTATTATTCTTACATTATCACGGAAATATTCCTGATGGCTTCACTGCAGTGTCCGCAACCGCTGAGATGCTGTGACGAAGTGCCTGGGACGTACAAGAAGCGCCACACCCGCACCGCACTGCGCTGCAGCAATGCTGGAAGCTTCTCGAAGATTATGAAGGCGTCAAGTCCTTTCGCCCGCTTGAATACGCAATGCTCACTGTGCGTCATTAGTTCATTTGCGACTTGGATTCTATATGAGTTCTTAGTGACACACCAGTGCAGTGACAGCAAACATCGAAAATTGATACTCTGTCATTTAATATTGAATACTACTGGAGATGTACAGTTATACTACATGAGCATTAACTTTAGGTTTTTATACCTCCAAACAATTACTTTGTAGTTTTTTATCGGTCAAGGATGCATTAAAGTACTATAAAGAATGACCAATTAAGTTTTAAGACAGCAGTGTTGTAGAATTAACGATAGACTATCCAAACGGTAAAGTATTCAATTACTGCAATTCATTTGTGGATCAATTTACGCAGACGGACGGTTCAATTAGAACACCACCCCTACCCATCAGTTAAACTTGAAGCTGGATTGGAGTCAGTCGACCATCCCTCAGAGTAGATTTGACAAATGGAGTACAATTAAAGGAGTACGGCTGAGTTAAACAAATGGCGTCCACTTCAGCCTCGAACGCCCATTCTGTAGAGGACACAAATGGTGGTATTATCTCATAATGCACTCTATTGCCCTCTGTACAAATTGCTTTGTTTTACTGCCTAACATTTATCGAGACGCTGTGAATTGTAGGTCTGTTTGTACAGATGTAAGCTTCCTGTAAAAACGTTTATTGTTTTGTTTTATTTGTGTCTTTTTTGGTTAAAAAACGTGTAGTTTATATATTTTGTATTTTTCTAAAACCATAACAATGAGAAATTATTAATGTGCATTTGATGTAGTAGGTTCAAAGACGGATATTTTTACTATCCAATTTCGACTTGTTGTTGGACTGCTAATAATTATTAGTTTGATTACAAATTATAGTGAATAGGTCTGGAGTTAAACTAGTAATTCTTAGATGAGAAGGTGGGCACAATTCCACTAAGCTGCACAGCTTGTGGAATCAAATCTAGATCGAGCAAAAAGATATAAAGGGGATCCGTCACTATCTTTTTTAATATTGGGTTTTTGGTGGAATGAATGATTTTTTAATGGTTACTAGGCTAACTAAATGATTCAACACGAGAAAAGTGATATGTTAAAAAAAACGATTATGGGCGTTTTTCAAATTTTCAAATTGTATAACATTTTTAGTTTTATTTAGTTGAATACTTTTTTTAATAATCTAACATAAAGCTAAGCAAAAGGGGCAGTACTTACAGATTAATTGAAAAAACGGATTTCTAAAATGGTAAAACACAAATTAGATAAAACGGCTTGCAAAAGTATTTTTCACATATAAGTGTTGCCTCGACCATATGAACCTCCTTCTGGTTCTTTTTAGGCTTCTCCTCTCTCAGGTTAGCACTTTTTAAAAGTTTTCTGTACCTCTTCTTTTAAAAATTGATGAGAAAATTTGAATCGCAACATGTTATTTTTTTAATCAATATATTAACTAAATATAGTTAGATTGCAACGAAAATACATATTTTTATTCAAAATAAAGTATTTTATAGAAACATATTTAAAAAAGTTAGCTAGCTAGTTAGTTAGCTATAGATAGTGGTAGATCCCCTATATAAATATTTTATTTAATCTTGATACATTTTTATGTAAACTACCGTGCCATTTGTCGTTGTTCTTTGGCATAGTCATTAGTGATCTCATTAAATATATAAACTGATCTTCGTTAGTAAAAAATGTACATATAACATAAAATACTTTTACTTTTACTTTTAACTGAAATAGCGACTTACCCAGGTAGGTATTTTAAGCAAAGTATGAATGAGGAATGAATGTAGGATGATTGTGGCGCGATCTTGTAGTCTTGTTACTGACTAAGGCTGACATGTTCCTTAGACAGGACTGTTAATTAATAGCCAACAGCCGATGGCAACTAATGGACCTACAGTTTAACGTGGAATCCGAACCACGACCTTTGAATTACGAATTGTCTAGTTATGAGGATAGTTTTTGCGGATTAACGCAGTATTCAATAGTGCGGACGTTAATCCACACAAGAGAACACTACATCCACCGACCATCTCTCACAACTATCCACAATTCGTGACCTCCAAGTAGCTGGATTACAGGACGTCACCACCGTCCCAGTCTACATATAAAAAATACACAAAATACACCTTAAAATATCCATTAGAATGGGTTAGTGTCTTATCTTCTCAAATGAATTTGAACACAGATACGACTTGAGGTAGGAGGATAGATATGGATAATAATACATGTATAATCACTTACCAAATGAATGGAATATGCCCTTCAGGGGTCAATTTTGTTAAAATCCCTTACAGGAACCGGTTTCGGTCTTTTAACAATTGACACCTGAAGGGCAGATGCCATTCATTTGGTAAGTGATTATAAACCATCTAGGTGTCTAGGCTTTCGAAATAATAATAATAATAATACGATCTTTAACATGAATGTGATTTTATTTCTCACAGAGTAAAGTACTCGATCCACGAGAACCGGTCCAACTACAAGGTGTTCATGTGGCTGATCATTCGACAGTTCAGCGCAGCGGACATCGGCACGTACAACTGCGTCAGCACCAACTCCCTGGGTCGTGCTGAGGGGACGCTCAGGCTGTACGGTGAGTCGTCTAAACAATTAAATTACCCTGTCACCGAGAAAATTACCCTCAAGTAAGAGTATCCTTTTATGTTAAATTTCCTTTTTTCGGTTAAATTTATCTTTTTATAACATAACGTATTGACCACTCTACCTCAAAATTGTTGTTTATTATACATTCAGAGGGATGTAAACCATTAGAGCTAAAGTTTATTCACTGTGTACCAGAAAATCACAGTTTATAAAGAGGGAATGGAAAATACTTGAAAATCTGTTTTTCTCTCCATGTGGGTACATCCAACCATTTTCTGGATTCGTCTTGTGTTTATACAATCAATGAAGAAAGCAGTAGATAGCCTAGCTACAATAATTTTTCTAAACTAATAATAAAATAAAATAAATAAATCTTCTAATTAAATAAAATGTAGCAGCTTTGCTTAACTTTTGCTGCTCGTGAAAAATTTCCAGTCAACCGCTGTCTTTGTCTTGAAATAGGTTTTGAGACATAATGGACGGGACGTATAAGAACTGTTTAAAATCGGACTAGAAAAAAATGATGTGTCCTAGACTGTAGCGTGTTCGCAGAAGGGCGAAAAGCTTGTCTTGGTGGAGGGGCGATACCCCAAAATTAATTGTTCTGCAATGAATGCGAGATTATTTTTAGGAAGGCATTTAATAAACTTTTATGTTCCGGTGCACTGTAAAATAAATAAAAAAGCCTAATTTAGTTTTGGGGAATAAAGTGTGGACTCACATGATCATGTGGTGCTTAAATATTTTTCATTTAAACTGTTTGTGGTAAAATTCTTTTTTATTTACGATTGAAACTTAAGTTCATTAATTTAAGGGACCATTAAATATATAACCGGCTTTGAGATTTGAAGACAAAATAACGGTTATGAATTGGTTTTATTGTGTCATCTGGTATCAGTTTAAACTTGGTTGATTGTTTTTATTGAAAATTTTCTGATGAAAACTTAAGAGTTTTGAAATAAATTAAATTTCGATGACGTCCTTTCTAAACTAGCTTCAACTAATATAATTACTGTGTAAGTTATGCAATTGTATATCCTACTACTTTATGCAGGGTGATAAAAAGTCCAGTAATGGATCATGTGCGTATTTTATATTTATGTAATGTGAGTAAATTTGTTTATATTGGGATCTTAAATACTTTTTTCCGCTTATTACGGACTATTAATTTCAAATGAAGGACGGCCCTCAAGGAACCAGTACTAAATCATAAATAGAATCATAGACTAATATGAATATCAAATTAAAGGTCTTTTTAGCATAGTAAAATTCAACAAATTTGACTTAAAATATTTGAATGAGGTGGGGAAATGGCAGCCGTTTAAAGATCAATTGTATTGATTTTTTGTGCTCTAACGCATTGAATAGAATAGGTAGCATGTTTTGATGATGTTTAGTCCTTAAACCTATAAGATTAAAAATGTTCAAAATCAATTGGGTACCATAAAACTATTTTTAACAATCTTACTAACTCTAATACATCAAATGTATTAACAAATTGTCAGCACGTAAAACTATTACATTTCAGCCATCTTTAAAATGGCCGCCATTTTCGACTCGGTAGTTTTTATTTTTGTTTTGACCAATCCTCAACAGAGAAGGAAGCAAGAGGATAGGTTAAATTGGAGAGGCTTTGTTGGTGCGGCCTGGGTGTAAGTAAGAAAATTTTTTTAAGTCGGATTTGCGGCATTTTACATGCTAAATATACCTTTAATTTGATGTGCATATGAACCCAAACGTCTATTCAAGATTTCGTACTAACTCCTGATGAGGTGTCCCCTATTTGAGGTTGATGATAGTCGGTAATTAGCTAAAATATTTTTGGTTCTAATTTTTTCTCGAAAGTTTAACTCATGTAGAATGATTACTAATACAAATGTCAAGCCGTTCCGGGACTTTTCACCATCCCTGTATTTATCTTTTTCCCTATGCGTTACATACTCGTATTACGTAACTACTCAAATTTTCTTGATAAATATTTTTTTAATCAAATTATAGTTTTTTTTTCATTATAAAAAAACTATGTGTTAAAATTTTCAAACTTTTTTATGACAAAGAGTTACCAGGTAAAGAATAAAATACCACAATATTATTGGATGATTATTTTTTGTCTCTTTCAGAAATTAAAAATTATTCAAAGCTACTCGCTCGAGGTAAGTACAAGGTGTTGGAGGTGAGTTCTTGACTATTGTCCCATCAATGTCAGACACACTAGAAATATCGGGCTACCCTTCCGATCATGACAATCATTTCCTGTTGTATCATAATAACATTTTTCTTCTACTAGACCGACACATTGATTATATAAATATATAACGTATCGATATACAGCTTGTTATTTTCAAAACCACCTTTAATTTTGTTATTGACATAGTATTAATAACAAAAATTGTCAATTAAAAAAATATGTTAAATAATTTTATAACATACATTTAAATATCTTATCATGACAATCATGATCATCATTTTTTATTGTATTGACCAAAAAAAACTTTTCTTAGTAAAGAATTTTAAACAAAATTCCAATGAATTCTTTAGAATTATGAATTCAACATCAATATTACCATCGTAATAGTTTGAAATTTATATTTTACGAGTAAAATATTTTATATAATATAAAATACTGATTAAAAATATCGTAGAATCGGTTCATTAGTTTTATTTTTTTGTTATGAATCTGAGTGTTATACTTAAATTCACTAGTATAGTTTGCACAAATTGTTTGTCTAGTTAAAAACTAGGGCTACCAGATTTTGAACCTAATATTGAAGAACAAAATTGTTTTACACTGAAAAAAGTAGTGCACGACTATAATCATTTCGTAAGTAAGTCAATGATGAAAAATACCATGGACATTCACGGAAAAATTGTATTTAAAATTTTTAAAATGGAGGAAATATAACTTTCCTGCGTTAACAATATATCTGGTGGCCTTACAGTGTAGATTTTATAGCATTCATAGTAAATTAGTAAAGAGTTTAATAACTATGAAACAAGTTCTAGAATTGTTTAGTCTAAACCTGAGAGAACGTAAAATTAATGACATCTATTATTTTATTTTTTTCATTCCGCATAGTAGTTTAACAATTATTTAACTCTGGAAAACAGTTGCTTACAAATCTTACTTGGATGCAATTTAGATTTTCCTTAACTTGTTCTTGACAAACTAACATCAGATTTCATTTTAGAAAATTAAATGTTTTTTTATAATACTAAAACTTTATTGTGTATTACTTTTACCAATATGTTAACTAACTACTGTACTTCAAAAGTACTAAAGAACATATGATTTTATTTTTAATTGAGTATGTTAGTTTAAGGTCCACAACGCATAATTTGGTTCAGAAAAAGTTTCTAAAGATAACCAAAGTATTTTAGTGTATGTAAGAAAAAAATAACGTAAAATCGAATAAAACACCAATAAACTAATTTTAAACCCATATTAAAAGCACACCACGTAAACAAAAGAACGCCATTTTGTTTTTAACAGTCCTTATAGTCAAATCAAAAATTGATAGAAATTTCTAAATAAAAATGTTACATGTATTCAATAATAATAGAACCAGTAAAAGAACATAATACAAGATCTGTACAAACCAAGTTGTCATTTTTGTCCATCTGTTGCAGGCTTAGCGGAAACCACAAAAAGTCACACTTCCGCTTCGAACGGAAGTCGAGAAAACAGCGATTCTTCCGGAAGCTGCCTGTTAGCGTCCTCTCTGCTTTTAGCTTCCGCTGCCATTTTGTCATCAAGGTAACCTTTTTGAATTTGACATTTCTGCGACTGAAAAAGAAGTGTTTCCTTCCTAAGCGAGCACATTTCCAACTGTATCGGCAAAATGTCTGTGAATTCGTAAACATGTTGACACTAAAACCAAGAATGATACTACTAAAGTAAATATTAAAATTTCAAAAGCTGTAAACATATGAGTGGTTGTGTTTATCACGTGCAGAACATTTTTTATGCTTTACCACGTTTTAATAAAAAGTGATATGAAATGATATTAAGATGATGTAATAATCGAATAAGTGTTTTCCATCCTTGTTTTTACCATACTACTAACAATATTAAGGGAGATAGTAAATTAAATATTTGCCTTCAATATTTATTTTAACAAGCAGCTGTTACACATGGCTATTAGGATGAAGCAAAATATTTCACAATAATTTTACAATAATTGTTGTGGGTCTATCAAATTTTTAAAGCTAGGTTTTACTAAATGAAAATGTTCATCCCAATTATTTGTGTAGGATATTTTTTTGTTACGTGTAATAATTTATCGGTTCATTTACGTCAAAACTATTTTCTAATATTGAATTGATAATTAAAAAATTGATAGTGTGTAGCTATGATTGTAAAACTGATTCAAGACATTTTGCCGTGATAGAACCATACAACTTGATATTTTATATTGATGGTGGTTTCTTCTTCTGCCGCCCTACTTATTCTGTGATGCTTAGCAATTTCGTTCAGGTCGTTGAATGTTAAATGTAAATTTGTAAAACTATAATGCTTAGAGCGTTGTTTTTGAACTGAACCATGTATATATAATACTAAAATGTGATACTTTTTGTAACAGGGTGTTTTAATTGTAGATTAATTATTTAGGTTTTGTATCCAACGTTTACTGTCATATATCTGTTATTTGTTAGTAACTAGTCATTTAAAAGATTATCAACTGTCTTATAAAGAAATCGTGGAAACATTTAATTTGCATATCGGAACATATTGAGGGAAAATGCAACAGCTATACTTTTGACAACTTAAATAGTATTACTTAAATACAGTTAGAACGTTGAACAAATGCTGTGAAATATAATGTTTTGACCACTTTAGATATTTCTTAGTACTCAATTTAAGTGAATTAGTTAAGATATTAAAATTTTTAGTTTTTAACCTGAAACAAAGATGATATAAAAAATCACACCAAAAGATTATTTTTCTATTGGTTGAAAAATATATAATTGTAAAACAAAATAATATAACTATTCAATTTAAAGTTTATTAGTCCTTAGTGTTAGACTTTAATTCAGTTAATGTGTAAAATTTAATTACAATTTAGCTGGTTTATTAAGGAGTACTTTATTAAAACATATCAATCAATTAATATTTATGTGAAATATTATCATTAGGCAAATTATAGAATCATCATTAGCATTTTAATTACATTGCATTAGAACATTGAAATACAACTCAATTATAATAATAGTTTTGATATAATTCGCTCGGTATATTTTGCTCAACTATTTGATGAAGTAATACTCAACAAAACAATACGGTTGTTTGTTTGAAATTCATGAAAACGATGGATTTTTAATTATTTATTGTAATAGAATTTTTTAATGCTTTAAAATAATTAAATATTTTTAATTATTTTATTTTGTATTTAGACTTTTCCTAACACTCTTTTTACTACACAACGTTTCTGGAGGTGGAGAAACTCCTCTTGTTTTCAAGTGATTACCTAATATATTGCATTAAAAAATTGAAAGTTCAAGCTACGAATGTTCAAAAGAATACGATGACATAATACTAAATAATAATTATTAACCCTGTAAAAGGAACTTGGGTAACAGTTGACAAAAATTATCTTGATATGTATAATAAGCTGAATTATTATTCTAAGGTTATTTTTATGTTTAGTTAGCTAAGATAATCCATATTGTAATATAATTTAAGTATTATTATAACATTCCAAAATATTTACTAAAATATATTTACATTGTTCATATATTGTGTGCATCATTCATGTTCACAGGAAACAATAAAGTAAATTGGTCATTTAGGTCATCTTTATCAATAGTTGATTATGAATCAGAATTTAAATAATAAATTAATGTATATATTGTAATTAATTATATCATAACTAATAAAATTCAATAATAATTTGAGCTAGGTATGTATAAAATTAGTCTTGTAATATTGTAAATATAATCGTCAAGATTCCTTTGTACATTAAGGTCTACACTAAATATTTTTGTAATTTTATTTTATCCGTAATCATAAATGCTCAATAATAATTATAATTCACTATTAAAACAGTATTTGTTATTGTTAGAAGGAATCGTTTGCTAGACTTTTTCAAGTGTTTTAATTTTTAAACTCCTATCCTTTAGTACTAGGAATGAATGTTCATAATTACTTCATTATGAATGTTTTATGAATGTAGTTTAATGTTCTAGCCTGTATATAAGCTTGTAAATAAAATTCCTGAATTGTTGGTGCTAATACCAATAAAGATTCCTTTGAAGTACTGAAAGTTTTATTTTTTTAACCAACAGAAAGTACTCTCATTTTTATTAACAGCATACATAACATAATGATATATTACGAAAAATTTTAAATTTCAACAGTTCCTGATTATTATTTTGAAATGATTTTAAATATTATAGAGAATCCAAACAAGAAGCTTATGGATGTTGAGTAATACATATATGGTCATCTACATAAATAACTACTTAGATGTTATTTTGAACAAAGTTTAGTTTTCACACCTATTTTCATAAGTTCATAAAACTTCATGAAAACCTTAAAACCTTATCAACCTTAAGTTTAAGTTAAAGGAAACCGTAAATGATTTTTTGTGTTTTAAGCATATAGTATATTTTTGTTCTTTAGAACTTCCTCTTTCCTACGGTATGCTCATGTACAAATAGTACTAAAATGGTACAAAGTGACTGAAAAAACCATTATGTATCATCTGTAACCATATTTCAGATGGATTTCGGAAGATTTAAAAAACCACCATTTTGTTTTGGATCTACTTCTTGAGACCCAGTTGTAGTAATAATTGTATTCCAATCAATTATAACTAAAATACAATACCGAATTTGAATTATTCTGCAACTTAAAGTATTCCTTCAACTCCCTAAAGATCTACCTTTAAGGAATTCAATAGTTATTTGAGTGTTTTTACGATTTCCGTAATCTTAGTTTTTTTTTAGTTTGAAGGCACACAGCTCAAGAACCATTATACTTTTAACTACAAAAGTTGTATGCATGCACATTTATAGTTCCTTAGAAATTGTCCCTACAATATCTTTACTATAAAAAATTTTAACTTTAAATTTTCGTGTGTTTTCAAAGCATAAAGTTTTGAGCATTATTAAAAAAAATCATATTTAATGAAATGGGACTCTTCGTGCCCTTAACACAACTAAAACCACTTTGTTCGTGTGATTGAAAAATGCAGTATCCTCTGACAATCTAAATTAATTGGAACTATTGGAAAAACATTGTTTTTCGTTATGATGGAGTATTGGAGGATAGCAACGAAATATAAATAACGCTTTGAATTGAATCTAAGGGATTCTAAAAATAAGTAGTGACTATAATGTTACGCATGAAGAATTTTAATATGTCGTTGTGAAATAACATCTATCTCGGTTACTATAATTATCAGGGAGAGACCATTTGCGTTCATGTGAAATTGTTCATGGCTGATAATATTGGTTGGATTAGATTAGGTTATGTCATGTCCACGATTCCACATGTGTGCAATAAAGTAAGTGTCCTTTATTTCATCAAAGGCGAACAATTTTCCCCTTCATTTAATCTCTGCAATCTCTCAGGTAAGTTTAAAATTCAAACTGATTACAATGAATAAAAGCTACGTTTGCATATATTTATAGCAGGTGATTATTTCTGTAATTAAGATTTCCAGAAACACTCAATCTCTGCTAATGCACAGTATATATATTCGTTATGATAATAATTTAGGCTTTGGGATAAAACTTAATTAGTGCTATTCTGTATTCTTTTTATCGTAGGTAATTGTATTTTCAATTGTTTATCTATGCCAGAGACATTTTAATTGGGTCAAGAAGTGATATCAAACTAACACTTATTAGAAAGCAGTACAAACCCAAACGGTCATCCCGGGATTTGAGTTTGTGACTCCTTACACCAAAGTCCAAGACCCTAACTAACCTTTATACTAAGCTAGCAAAACACCAACAGAAGATTATTGAAGATTTCCCCCAAACACTCAATTTCTGCCTAATACTATGACGATTTTTAATGATAATAATAAAGGTTATGCCCAAGGCTGTGTACTCCTGTTTTTGTACTGTTTTTTCGTAGGTAATTAAATTTCTTGTTGGAGATTTTTCACTACCACTTTGCTGCTATACTGTGAAGATTGTTCATGACAATAAAATAAGTCATGCCCAAGGCTTAGTTAATATTAGTGTTATTTTCGTATTGTTTTTATCACACTTATATTTTATATTGAAGATTTATCCACCAACACTCAATCTCTGCCATAGTGCTGTAAAGATTGTCCGTGATAATGTCGCTACTACATGCAGATCTGTGCGACGAGACGTTAACCTAGCGTCGCGTGAGGAACTGATAACATCTGCACTAATGAATAGGATTTGCTATCTGAGCCACGCCAACATCTATCTTGCATTATTACACTTAACCTGCCTTCCTGTGTGAAAGGTGAAAAATTGGATATTATTGTAACTATAATAATAAAAATAAGTCTTTATTGCAGTAGACAATTACATGAATTGTATTGCAAAAGTCACTTGTTTTTTACATTATTTAAACTAAAATCTTCCATTCATTCAGCCAGACAGACATACAGATTTGTTCATTTTTTCACCAACCATTCATTTGCCAATTAATCTCCCCATCAAGACCGGTGCACGTTTAATAAATACTCGGTATACTAAATAAAAACTAGATTCTTTTGTGTATTCAAGTGATCATTTTAAATTTAAAAATTTTACCAACAACCTTTAAAGTTTTGGATAAAAATATAGTGGCTAAGTTTTCCATGTTTGAGAAAAAAACTTTGGTTATCAATTTATTTAGAATTAGCCAAAGTACCCGTTTTTTGCACGGTTAAAGGTACTGAGAAGTGAACTGATACATTAAAATTTTTGTTGACTATTTTTTTACTGTCAACAAAATTAAAAAGTAACACGTGTCAAATATTGGGAAAGGATCAGATTAACGTAATAGAGGCAGACATCGGGAGAAAACTTAAAATCTACCATTCCACTATTTTGTACTATTTAAATCATTTATTTCAACCCAGCAGTTTGTAAAAAAGAACTTTTCTTACAAACGCGCGATAACAGGCACATTTTACTCCGTTAGCAGAAAAGTAGTCCATTCCCGCACTAGAGTGGATATGATCTTATTACCACCATAGTGCGGCAAAGTAACCGGCCAATCACATGCGCGGAACGCTCCAAATCATTATGAAATCAACCAATAGCATGCGCTAAGCGCTCAGTCAGCTGATAGACAGCCGCCGTTTCTACAACACTAACCTCCGGATATGCGTAATGAAACTGAGGTTACCGGAAACACAAATTTTATGTTTACATTTATCCCAACGGAAAAATTAAACATAACCTAAATGACTTTTTAATTGTAGGAAATATTTTGTGTGCAATACGAGTGCAAACTGTCATGGCCGCCCTCGAAGTTCTGGCATCACTCAGCTGACGCTATGTGCTGCTATATGAATCTCTCGTGCGATATGACATAGTTTGTGACTCTAGTTACACAACTAGCTATTTTTTCTTCTTCTTACAGAACCGTCAAATTTTAGTGTTCACTGCTGTTGTCATTCAAGTAATTTTATGTTTTCATTATTTTAAAATGTAAACATTAGGACGTTCATGGGGCGTAGCGCGAGGGATTTTTAGGAAACTAATACATGCCTATGAGTTGCATGAGTTTTAGATCCATCTTTGTGTAAAGTTTCAAACCGGTCGGTTCAGTATTTTTTGCGTTTACTTGCCACAACAAACCCACAAACAAACATACAGAAACCACGTCTTCTTTATAATATTATATATTTTAGGATTCATCTATTTCCATTGAAGCAACCTTTTAACTTAATTCATTATTATTAAGGAAAAATGTTACTGACGATAGCAAAAAAACTAACGTAGGCTTGGAAAATGTCGATACTTCTGAGTTCATCACTCTCGTTACACGATTATATGAGTGTACTAATTTTGAATAATTCTGGTAAAGTTAACCCAAAATTCAAAGGTATTATGTAAAAATAAGACTCGTCGTTGCAACGTAGAGAATAGATGGTTCGCAGTCGACAATAATGAGTTGTTTGATTAATCCCCAAGGCAGGCAGAAGTGTTATCACTTAGTCCTTATCAATATGCGGCCCCACGAGTCCTCGTAGACACACAGATTACTGAACACTCATCCGCACCTCACTGTGAGATTATAACACAGACTCTCACACACCTCGCCTACTCTCGCTGTTGAAACTAAATACTATAATCCGTTATTTTATATTTGCATAATAATAATATCTTTCAAATCGGTGTACTGTCATCCTGAAAAGGTAGTTTCCTTAAGTTTTTGTTTAAAACCTATGTTACACGCAGCTGTGTATTTTCCCAGCATATATATTGTATATGCAGTTTTTAACCAGAATTCATTGTTGTAGGTTGAAGCTACTTAGGCAAGTTATAACGACAGTGGTATATACATACGACAGTTTAAAAGCTAATGTTCACTTTTCGTCCATGTTTCTGCACAAAATAGAATTTTAAAGTGTGGTACATGTAGTGAAGTAGTAACACAAGGATTTTCTATTCATTTTGATTTCAATAAGTTATAAAACAAAGACGTGCACATTCATGGTACCAACAATGTGCAACTTATACATAACAAAAACTATTAAACGAGCTGTTAATGTTTGTCAGCCGTTACTGTAAAATTACCTTGACCGTTCAAAAATGGCAACCGATCCAATACCCAGGAATGGCATCCAAGCTAATTATGAATAATAAATGAGTTATAATTATGAGTTATGAAAAATGATTATGGAATGATCTTATAGGCTTTTTACTAAGGCTAGTTTTTAGACATGAATATTAATTAGTAGCCAATGGCTTGTAATGTAGGAATGTGCCAAAATTTTGGACTAGTCATGAAGATTGGCTTTGCTGATAGGAGTAGTACTCAATAGTGTGAACGTTAATCCACTCCAGAGAATATCACATTCACTGACCATCATTCTTAACTGTCCACAAACAGTGACCTCCAAGTAGCTGGTTTTAAGAGCATGAAATTGTTTGTCGATTTACATTATACACTATACCGTATATCTACTGCTTAGGGAGTTTGCAGCTAACATTGCAAAACGTTCTGGTTTTCGTCACACTAAAAGATTACATTGGTAGAATTAATTGTATACTTATACTTATTTACTTATACTTCTTATACTGCCTAACTTTAACTGAAATGACGACCTACCCAGGTAGGTATTTTAAACTAAGTACGAATAAGAAATGAGCATAAGATACACAACATGTAATATTTAAGAAGTGTAAAATGTAAGATGTAAGGCTGAGGCTGTCGTTTCTTAGACAGGACTGTTGAATAATAGTCCAACACTCAATGGAATCTAAGGGATCTACTGTTTAACGCAGGATCCGAACCTATTTTGCGTCTTAATTTCGGTCTAATTATAAGGAAGGATTTAGCAGATGAGCGTAATTTTCAATAGAGGGGTCGACTACTGACCATCGCTTACAGCTATCCACAATTTGCAAAAAATACTAACACCTTTGTAATGAAGTAAAAAAAAAACTATCACCTTTTTAATGAAGTAATTGTGTCTAAAGACAGACACATTAATAAACCACATTGAATCTATGGTATTTTTAGCATCTACGGAACCCTAAAATGAAAAACATATGTTCCTGAGTTTAACTAAAGTATACATAATAATCTTGTGGGGTTAAGAGGAGAAAAACTAAACACACACCCGAATATTTCCATCCCCAAAGGTTTACTGCAGTAAATCCATACAAGCTGAAGAAGTGGCTGTAAAGGTGATATATTGTGTCCACAATCATGCAAGTCGCTTTAACAGTGATGTACAGATAGGCTCAGTGTGATGTCGTGGCTGCAGCTAAGGTACTTTACAAGGGTTCTCCTACCCACTATTGTAACACACTGTAATCGTATTGTAACTAATCACTATTGTAATAAATCAATTTACAAGCAATGTACAGGGAGTGGCTGTAAAGATAATGTACGACAGCCCAGACCACGCGATATTCTCAATTTTCTAACGTACCAAGACTTGGAAAGCTTCACTGTGTTGATATTTTTGGCATTTTAAACCTACTTTTATTACATGCTTTACCTTCATTTACATCCTAAGATCACATTTTATATACGAAATATTATTATTCATTTTTTGCCCTTGAGGAACGCATGTCCATTTTCTCTAAGAAATTATATTCTTCACTTGTTTATAAACATATCGTCAACAGCTGTACAAGTTGATGTTCATTGTGCAGTGCAGCAAACTGTATTATTTTTCTTGCTTCTACGCGTGAGACATTTTTTCTCCTTCGTCGTCATTTTCTTTTTCTTCTGAGCTTCTCCCTCATCCAGCTCTTTAATTATATTCCGGACAATTGCTTTATCCGTCAGATATTCATTGAGTTAAGATATTATATAAATTAAAGCTATAAAAAAGTTTAAAACACGGTTATAAACGTTTACACTGCCCACAAAAAATATTGAGAGCAACTGTATATATTATATATTTGACCTGTTTGAAAGTTTTTTAATATGGATGTGTTCTAGGGGGGAGGAGGTATTGTCAATCTGTCAGACCAAAATTTGAAACGTTGACGTCATATGGCTACAAGAACAGCTGTTTAGAGGAAATGAAATCATTAATTTTAGATATATCCATGATATGACCTATTTCCCACAGAGAAGTACTACGTAACTTCGAATTTAGTTGAGAAATTTTGTTAATTTCTGGGAAGTAGTTGGTTATTCCGTGGGGTGATAGACCCACGGTCAGTTAATGGGCTTACAGTGTACTTTAAAAAAATATATTCTATTTTATATGCATACTTTTCGAAATTTTAATTACTAAGCAAACTTTAAATAATTTCAACTGTGTTTTAACCTCTTCAATTAATTTTTCAATGCATTTTAGTTTCCAATTAGTTATTTAATTCATTCACTCATAACCACGTGGAGGTAAAAGTTTCCAACTGAAAGGGAATCCTTCTTATGTGGTAAGTTTAATCAAGTAGGTTTCACTCGGTAAGAGTGAAGCGGTCGGCGCGGCATACAGAGTTGTGTATTATGGTAATCTGTGTGTCTACAGGCGTCGTGACCTCGCATACTGATAAGGGTTTAGTGATAACATCACCCAGCTTGTCATGGGCTTACTTCAAACCCCAGAGAAAATTAAAAGATCATACAACTGCAAGGACTATTAAACATACTTCTACATGAAAATTAGGAGAAATAGATTTTGATTGTTACTTCTGTGATTACGAGGATTTACTACTTAAATAATAAGTTTAAAATAATTTCGTACCAAAAGTTTATAATTATTAATAGGTTTTTTTTATTTTAATGCGTAAGTAATCTAGAACTATTTAGTTTGCAAATGTTGGCAATGCAGAACAATTTTCATTTGGAATTCTGAAGAAACAACCAGAAGACTTCAAGATATCAACAGGCATATCTCGTCACTCACGCAACAGGTTTGTTTTTATTGCAAGTAGTACTACAAAAAGTATGTTATTATCCTGTTTATGGCTGAGGAATATACAAAAAAATGTTGATGAATGAGAAATACCTAAGCTCATTGAACAGAGGAGTATTTGTAAATTTAATAATATCCAAAACTATTGATAATCTTTAATCATACAATTTCAAGCTACATTTAGCTTATTTAAAGTTTTAGGGTGTATTGCGTCAATATATAGAACATCACAGATATCTAAATAGATTGTTGTAATAAATTAAATTTGAAGTTTCATCGCTGTATAATTTCGCAGTGTCTCATGATTATTTTATTTTTATTTTAATAAAAAATGTTTGGTGTTTAAATTTAAAATTTAACTAGTCAACTAAAATTAGTGGAAATAAAGTTAAAGTTTATGTAAACACAAGAGTATTCAAGTAAAATTCAAAATTCTAGCCAACATTCTGACATGACGTGGGCAGCGATCCAGGATGCAAACAGTCAAAACATGCGGTTTACAGAATATTTCAAAACATTCCAACAGTTTGCTTTCAGTTTTTTTCTGGTAATTGAATTTCTTCAAAATAAACCCTTAAAGTACATATGGTAGCTTTAATATAGTTACAAATAAATTGTATCGGGGAACTTATATAAACATTATTCATTTAAATATTGACTAAATGATAGACCTTTCAATATTAGACTGTCTAATGTTTACTAAAAAATTTTATGTTTCAAAAATGATTACAAAAAATAATAAAAATATGTATAAAAATTTCAATATTGTTTGATGAATACCCAATTGCCATCTCCCACACCAACCAAGGTAAATACTGAAACGAAATTTGTGTACATGGTATTATGTTACCTTAAGTAGTATACCAAGTTTCATAATAACCGTTTATGTAAGAATATTTGATGAATGAGAAATACCTAAGCTCATTGAACAGAGGAGTATTTGTAAATTTAATAATATCCAAAACTATTGATAATCTTTAATCATACAATTTCAAGCTACATTTAGCTTATTTAAAGTTTTAGGGTGTATTGCGTCAATATATAGAACATCACAGATATCTAAATAGATTGTTGTAATAAATTAAATTTGAAGTTTCATCGCTGTATAATTTCGCAGTGTCTCATGATTATTTTATTTTTATTTTAATAAAAAATGTTTGGTGTTTAAATTTAAAATTTAACTAGTCAACTAAAATTAGTGGAAATAAAGTTAAAGTTTATGTAAACACAAGAGTATTCAAGTAAAATTCAAAATTCTAGCCAACATTCTGACATGACGTGTGCAGCGATCCAGGATGCAATCAGTCAAAACATGCGGTTTACAGAATATTTCAAAACATTCCAACAGTTTGCTTTCAGTTTTTTTCTGGTAATTGAATTTCTTCAAAATAAACCCTTAAAGTACATATGGTAGCTTTAATATAGTTACAAATAAATTGTATCGGGGAACTTATATAAACATTATTCATTTAAATATTGACTAAATGATAGACCTTTCAATATTAGACTGTCTAATGTTTACTAAAACAACATTTAAAATTTTATGTTTCAAAAATGTTTACAAAAAATAATAAAAATATGTAAAAAAATTTCAATATTGTTTGATGTGATACCCACTTGCCATCTCCCACACCAACCAAGGTAAATACTGAAACGAAATTTGTGTACATGGTATTATGTTACCTTAAGTAGTATACCAAGTTTCATAATAACCGTTTATGTAAGAATTAAATTGATTATTTGGTAAACTCCTCAACAATGACATTGAGCATTCTTAAAAAATGTACTCTGCTTAACGCAGACAGTAATTTAAATTTAAACATTTTGCCTTCCGGATTGAGTAATGACTGGATTAAGGCTATAATACCTGATGTCTTCAATCCAATGTTCTTTTTAACACTACTAGTTTTGGGTACAATGTTCCCATTTTCAAGTGTACTGCAAGTGTGTCTTTAGGTTATTTCAGGATGTTATTATTATTACATCCTATTACCAGCTTGGATTGAAGATATCCGTTGTATTATCATCTACGTATTTATTTACATCCTCAGTTTATTTAAAAATAAAATGTTTTATCATTCGTTTGGGATTATCAAAACATGTTTAGTACTTCTTATTTGTCTTGAAATAGTCCCTTTATATATTTATTAAAACGTTAATAGAATTTAAGTTTGTGAATCAAATATGTAGCAATAATTAAATATAAATCTTTATTATCAAGTCATTCATTTAACGGGAGTGGTTATTTAATGGTACGAAGTGACAATAAGAACCACCCCGCGAGTATTAACGTCTCAAAATGTACTTTACAAGTGTAATGGAAGTCCACATGCAGTTAGCAAGATATAACGTTCCCGAATACAATAATTATGCACATGTTTAGTGTTTGGCCGGTGCGTGTGGTCGGGTCGGGCACAGTTAAACGAGAACTTTGCGTGTTACACTCGTCACACGCTGATATCTTCGCAGGAGTTTTTTTAACGTTTTATATTTAGTACATCATACCCTCGTACATTCGTTTTGAAATTATATCTGGAGTAAAAATAACATTCGTTTCTGAAGAAATGAAACATTTAGTGGTAGGAAATACTGTAGTTGTAAAACAGTTTTATGAAGACGTATCGTAAGGCTTCTTAATACGATGTAGAGTTACATGAACAAAAGAAACGATACAATAAAATGTGAATTGTCAGTGAGCGGTGTTGTTGGTGGTTGGGGGGGGGTTAGTGTTGGGGCTCGTTTTCAACTCATTTAAGTAATCGTTGGAAAATATAGCACAAAAGCTCAATGGTTTATAAGCAAACCAGACTATATCTCGTTAGATATGAAAAAGACACGACTGTAAAAATGTTATAAATAATATTTAAGTTTTTCTTTTATTTTCATTTATGGCTATTGGTGAGGAATACGTTTTTGGGATATTTTTCTGGGTCTATGTAAAGTATGAATATCACATTTACATAGTCTGCAAGTCCTCACTTACACACAGTGTGAATTTAAATATTATTTAAAGATTAAAAATAATAAGCAGTAGTAATTTAAGATATTCAAAGATTAATAAGTTTTAACCTAGTTTTCATACAAAAGTTTTGAATTAATATTTTTCAAGGATATTATTAACGAAAGTATTATATTAGTACTTTATTTATGAACATCAAATAAAACATATACAATATATCATACTTTTTTGCTGCTAGCCTGTGCAAAACCCTCAAATGCGATTTTCAGGCAATATTTACAATTAATTATAAGATCTAAATTTCATACTGACCCAGAAAAGAATATATGCTCAAAATGTTTGTTTTGAGTTGTAAAACAAACTGTTCATATTAAGCATAAAGTAAACGTTTAAGTAAATAACAAGAATCCCCAAAGGAATTGAAAATGAACGGTAAAATATCATAATTAAAATGAACTTTAAAAATGACCAAGTTTTTTTAAAAGAATAATAATTAATCCTGCAAATTCAATATTTAAAAAATTGTCTGTAGGAGTGAGCTTTTTTTACCAACTCAAGCTCACAATTTTATTGGAACTTCCGATATTATAATTTAGTTCGTTTTACGTACCTTAACTTTATGATCAGCCAGAAAGCACCTTTGAAAATTTGAAAACTATCGTTATGTCTAAAACTTAATTTTTACTTTCACCGATTATTTTATATTTATTGACTTCGTTAGCATTTTAACCGTTTAATGGTAAAAGGCCCAAACCCTGATATTGCTACTACTAAAACTGCGAACTGTAGTTTTACAGGAGGTTAATTAATTGCCTGATAATCAATTAACGCCACCTGTACGTTAGTGTAATGAGAAAAATTTGTTTTTAATCATTTAGTTTTTAAATTTATAAGATATGCTTAGAAAGATGAGAACGAATAAATAGTGTAAAAATACAACAAAATTGGAGTACTTTTACACATATTTTTCACCTTACATTCCTCACTGCAATTTCGTTTTTTTTTTATATACATTCCATATTTAAAAGAAGAATTTTTTGTTATAGACTAAGTATTCTTTTAAGTTAAATAAACCAACTTAAATCTATGTAAAGAACCGATGTGTAAAATGTTAATTTAAAAAAACGGATTTAATAGTTGACTAAATCAACTGTGGACAATGAGAAAGCACCAGTTAAGATAATGTATCAACGATCACGCTATGTTCACATTTACCTTGATATACTGAGCCCCGGCGAACTCGTATGTGGATCGTTTCTGCATACAGATTCCAAACAAATATCAATTCATCGTTGGTAATTCCTGTTTTACCAACGCACATTCCTGATTCCTTTACTTTTAAGGTTAGGATTATTAATTATAATTATTATTCCTGTTTATCCTATACTATTATATTACAATGTTTTATATCTACACAAATGACCCGAAAATAGCATTAAGGAGTTTCTTTAAGTTTTAAAAATGGAAAACTTTCAGTGTTAAAAAACTGTTCTAGATATGTTCTACGGCCAAGAAAGTTTCCTTATTCATAGCAAAACGTAAACAAAATGGTTCTGAAATAGCTTTTTCGTCATACTCCTTCGAAAACAGGTATTTATATGCATGATTTGAAAAGCAAAAGTCATTCATTTTCTTCCAAGTGCTTTTATGATGTTTTTTTGAGTCCTAGTCCGCAAAAGATCATTGTTGATAATAATTTTGATTTGAAATCAGCATTCGATTGTAAATAATCAATAAAGTAACAATCACTTTTTGTGTATCTCGGACGTTCTAGATATCGATTGTGAAACAGGTAATTGAATATTTTAAATCAAACTATCGAATGGTTGAGATCGAACTATTGATATTAATTAATGCTGACATAACCTAAACAACCAATGTAGAACAAAAAGAACTGCTACAACGCAAGTAACATAATTGATTGGTTTAAAGCGATAAAAATAGTAGACAACTATTGGTACTATAAATCAGGTGATAAGTTATGTTTTATGAGATCTTTCATTTTATTTGCAGTATGACGAAAAATATAATTCATCCAAGCCAAAATTGGCTTTAAATGTGGCTGTTAAATGTGCAAGTATACATATATACTTGCACTCACAGCCTCAGAACACCACGGCTGTTAAACTTATGCTTGTTTCCAAAACACCTGTTTTTGGTCCTATTGAATAAATATACTATTCATATAGTTTAATAACAGCTGTTTAAATCGATTTCCATGTAAACAGATTGAGTGGAAATGTCACATAACGTCTTTCTGTAATTTATGAATCAAACAGCTGTTAAAAAGTTGAACCTATTACTTCTGAACTCGTTTATTATTTATAATTTTACAATACAATTTCGTAGGATGCATAAAAGTATTTTTGTACATTATGAATACGAACAATTAAGTACATTTGTGAAGTAACTATGTTTTTTATTTTGGAAATAGTGTGGAGTAATTTTTTTTCAATTTCTACTGCTATTTAAACTTTAAAAAAATAAATTTTAAAGGTACCCTTATTAAAAATTACATTTTATACATTTCACTGAACAATAATTATGGGTCCCCTAGTAAATTCAAACTTGTGCTATGTTGAAAATAAAAATTGTTACGTAAAATAGCTATTTACCTGTTGGTAGAAAATATCAAATCTTATTGCAAGTCTTAATTCAGCCTGAAAGGAGTACTTCCTCCAGATAAAACGTCGTATTTCCAGACATTACTTTACAAAGTTGGCCCATTTGAGTAAAACATTTACGGTAGGTTAACTTATCGTTGCGTTTTGTGCTTTAATCCGAATTAAGACCCTAGTAAATTTTGTGATTCGGTTCTACAGGGCTCTCTCCCTATTGTGTACATAGTTTCCAATTTAAAATTATAATCATATTGTTTATTGTAAACAAAATACTCTTTTATAATGCATTAGCTAGAATGGCTAAAAATATTGAACCATCGATATTATTTTTATAGTCTATTAATGTAAGAGAGGCAGAAAGGTTGGTTCCACATGGTTGGTGCTCTTTGTAGCTGATCAATATATGGAGGTTATGGTTCGAAACGAGGAAATATAAATAATATCGAGATTTCCCTTTTATTTTGGAATAAATACAATTACTTTTTCGGTACACTTATTGGCAACAAGATACCTAGAAAATCCAATTTGAGTTTTATCTCAATTTATGTCTATCCGTTAATCCTTCTATCTATCTGTTTCCACAACGTTATAGAATGTCCTTTTTAATGGTTCTCCATGAAAACCAGATCTAAAAAAATATTGTTTTTCAGACAACAGATGAAAAACTATACACCGGAGACCCATTTTTATAATGTCAAATATATTTCTCTTGACAAAAAGAACACAAATTTGTAATGGAGGACCAATTTTCAATTAAAAGTTAAAAGTGTTATGAATGAACTTTAAGTATAAAATACAAAAATGCTAAAAAAGATACTAAAATTTAAATCAATAATAAAAAACACATGAAAAAATAGATCAATTGATTGTCGATAAAATGAGAATCATTTCTTTTATAACATTACATAAAACAAAGCGAGCCTTGCTGCAAAGATGGAACACTGAGAGTAGGTTTTAAATCAAAATTTTTTATTTTTAACATTATAAATTTCATTAACATCTGTTTATAATTTGTATTTCCATATGATTACATAAAAGAGTCATTTTGAATGTATAAACACATAAACTTGATTAAGCATAAATGGATAGATCACAACCAGATGAAGCTAAATATCAAGTTTTATCCAAAAATATTGATTAATATGGGAAATATTAATTTTTTTATCCATATAAGATTAACATTGTCAATACAACTACGTGTAGATTTTAATATCTCGGTAACCGTTTGAGATAGAGAAAAACTTTAAGGAACTTTTGTGCAGTTTTTAAGCTGATTCTAATGTGAAAGATATTTTTAAAAAATTACATGTGAAAACACATTTTGAGACAAATAAAACTACCCGTTCATTGACCGATATGTCTGGTTTACGAACTCGTCCGAGCATTGTAGGAATCACGTCTACCTTTGGTCTGATTGGATTTTTACGAGAGTTATCGTGTAAAGACACATATATATATATAATATATATATAAAACATATATAAATAAATATATATATATTATATAAAAAATACGACTATTGTTTTTTACTCTGACAAAAAGAAAAAAAAAATGGTTTAAGTCTCACCATGAAAATAATAATTTAAGGAATCAAAATGCTAAAAAAGGCTAAAAATCTTTAAATAACATCATCGTAATGAGGAGTAAAAACACACATGAAAAACAAAGATCAATGAATTTGACCTTAAAAATGGTAATTCAATTCTTTTTTAGATATTTTAATTAGTAATTGCAACAAAGTTCCTTGGAGTACAACGATGGCTTAATCTGACTGACAACGGTTTTAAAGCATTTTTATAATTAGTTAGTGGTAAAAAATTTCTCAATTACATTTTATTATAACATTTTATGATTTAAGAAAATCATTTTGAATGTATCAACCACTTAAACTTTGATTGCATAAGTCGAGGTCATCTGAAAAATAAATAGACAAAAAATTAAATTAAAAGGATGATAGTAATACTTTTTTTATTTCACTTCTCAATTGTTAACAAGTGAAACTTCAGAGAACCATAACTACATAAATGAAGAATATTTACCTTCATATATTAGTGAGAGCGCGCAGTGGATAGTATATTTTTACATAAAACATTGATTAACAACTTAAGTTGAGACAAATAGACCAATTCAGCCCACTGATCGTCGAGCCCGTAAGGCACCTGGTCTCCGACCATTGAGATTTTATTGTACCGTTTGTTTGTTTTATGTGGCATTATTTCTTAATCGACATTCGTTGTTAAGCTATATATCTTTATCGTAAAAGCATTACCAAGAGCCAGTGGCGTTACCGGCTTTGAAGTCATATAAAAACCCATTTACTCATTATTTGTATCGAATAATACCCTGAGTTGTTTAAGCCGTACATTAATTAAAGTTAAAATGTCAATTAAAATTATTTGACGCTGTAAATTATTATTTATTTTGTGAGTTTATCCAAGTGATACGTATATATATGTAATAGCAATATATTTAGTGTATTTACTCAATAAAAACATTTAGTTCCTGCTTTAATCGTAGTATTGCTTTTGTGTGCTAGTCTCTTAAGAGATTTTTGACGTAACAGAAACGTAAATGAATTTATTTTTTTCTAGGAACGTATCAGATATTCGCGTAACGCAAAAACTTAACGGAAGTGACGTCATATGGTTATAATAACATCAATTTAGAGGGTCTAAAAAATTCCCTTTAGACGATCTAAGATATATCCCAAAGCGATGTAAATACATTATTTATCATGGTTGCAATGGCAACAACTACTATTACCATGTATAATATTAACAGTTCTTACATTCCATTTTTCGAAACGTTCATAACTTATACGTTGTATTTAATTATAATATGTGTAGCTATTTTGCCTAATAATTATAGAGCTGAATGGATACCAATTGAAACACTATACATACCATGGTTGTACGGTATCTAAGCTTTTCCCTTTGGGGAAAAGCTTTGATCATCGTTATGTCAAAATGGAATGTTTTCAGTTCCTCTAAACAGCTGACCTTATGATCATATAACGTCAATTCCGTTTCAAATATTTGTCTGACGGATTTACAACACCCCCAGAACTTGGATATATCCATATTATTGTCATTCATGTCATATTGAAACATCTAAACATGAATGTATGATTATACAAAGTAGTTACAGTTAACCAAAACAACCGAAGTTCAACTCCTCCCATAAAATAACTGTTAAATTTAAGTACAACAGTTCAAAGCTCGTTAGTGAGATGTTTCATAATCCTTTAATTCCATTTCTCTATATCGTATAAATTTTTCTTTTCCAACACTTGTCGGTTATAACACTTTCCACATTTCGGTGGGTAACGCATCTTTCCCAATCAGGGGGTGGATCCCAAGGTGGTCCTTCGGTTTTATTGTAACTGTTCAGTGTTAGCTCCCCTATGACCATTTTTGTGGGTCCTGCAGTCAAATTAAAAATTGGAAAAGCATGTGTGAGGCTGTTAACATCTTTAAAAAATCTTACACGTAATGACAAAATAAAATGTGGAACTCACAGCTAAGTTGGTGTAGTACTGACTGACCTGGCACCCAGAAAACCTGGATTCGACACCCGGTCATAACACAAATTTGTATTTCAGACTGCGTGACTGGAAGTTACATTATCTATTGGACCTGGCTATATAGGTAGTCTTTATGGCATGGCTGATGCACCAGTATAGGCTGGAAAGAAAAAAATAAATCTTGTATCAGATATTCCAGTTTGTGAAAGGACGGTTAAAGATTTCACAAATTACGTCAAACACAAGTAATAAAACACCTTGTAATAGGACATGACAGCCAAGAATAGCTGGTATTAGGTTGAACACCCTCTTTGTCTTAAACCATCACTAATGAATCCGTGGCTTAGGCCGCCACCTGACAAATGCACCACTTTAATTACGACTGTTAGAGAACGCCTCAGACTTCATTATGGAATTCCCTCATAGAATTACAGTACTTTAATTATTAAAATACCATTCAAATGGAAGAAAAATAATTATACTGATGTAATGAATTCAGGAATAAAGTTTTTATAACAGTAAGCCCTCTCTTTTGTACGGTTTGTATTATTTAGTGTTGAGATACTTATTACCTATGAAAAAATATTAGTCTGAAATCATGAACAATTAAATGAAAAGAAAAAATCTCAGTTTAATTATTTTGTATCATTTTAAATTGGACGAATAAGATAAGTTGTATCATTTGCAAAATTTTGCTATATTTAAGGAGCAGATCAAGTCAAACATATTTTATTACTTTTTTCAGTTTTTTAGGATTAATTTCGTGAAAAATTTACCCTTCAACAATTAGTTTAGCTGAGTTATGGCTTAAAACATTTGGAGGAATGTCAGACTACTATCTAGCCTAGGCAAAGTTTGTTTGTGATTTTCCGAAACTCTATTTAGTGCTTAGAAAGTAATTGAGCTATGACCATAAAATATTTACTAGATCTACGGTATGAAAATGTAGAAACAACTTAAAATTAAATTGGCTATAATGTTCAATAGTTTTTATATTTTTATCCCTTAAATTCCAAAATATCAGTTTTCTTTAAATTCGAATACGTTTTTTCAAATTGTATTAGGAACATTTCTTATTGTACTTTAAGATAATTTTTAGTTTATTATGGTTGATTACTAATCTTGTAATCAACTAAGTTTAGTAATGAGTAGTAAGGTATTATTGTTATTATTTCAATAATCTAATCGAATTTAATCTAATCCTGGATCTTCCTCTACGATTTGAGCAATAATATTTTGTGTCGCCACTCGCTGACGCATAGTTTATGTCACAATTCAGTTACACACTTTTTACTTAGATTGTTATCCTTTTAAACCATTACAAAATAACTCAAAAAATATTCCGAGGAGCCGTTAACAGAGAATAAAAACCTTTTCCAACAGGTATAAATGAAAATAAGCTTCATAAGCTCTGGTTACATTATTTTCAACGATAAGCGTTATATAAATAACTTGTTTTGCGATACAGAAATAAATAGTGAAACTTAGATTAGACTTATTTAAGTTTTCTGTGTTGTAAAATGTAAAATAAATAAAAATATCATAATTTCAAGCAAATTTCAAACTTTATAAATATTATTCATTATATTTTGCCTAAGATGTTGAAAATTTAAAGATATCTATTATTATCTACTACTGTAATGTAATGAATTTGAAATGTGGAGTGGAAGTTTATCGCTGGATGGCACAATGTAATAGGTTTTGTCAAATATGTATGTTAAAGTGTTTGTGCGATGTGTTGAACTTTGAGTGTAATTAATTATCTAATCTATTCAACAATTACGTTGTTTTGTGTCTGATCTGATGGAAGAGATTTACCTCCATTACCCTGAATATATGAGTATATACTCATACCAAGTATTAAAAACTAAATGACTATTCGCACGTCAAAATGTAGATATCGATACTAGGGTTAGGTTATGTTCTTATTGGTTATAGTTATAAAAAATACTATAAACCATTTTGGCAAATGATGAACCTCTGATCCCGGGTAATAGCTTTTCTAAGTAAAAACTGGAACGGGAAAGTACTTTGACGTAAAGTGGAACGGACGTGTGAGGAAAAGACGCATGACTGACGTTCGAATATCGTCTGTCTGCTAAAACAAGCTGTGGCAACATAAAGGACAGTATCCTAGATTTTATTTTATTATAATACTCGTCTCCTAATGATATTTTAAAAAATATCCCTTGATTATTATTTGTTGAAAATCTATAGCAATTGTAAATATTTTTTTCGTCCAGGTGAATTTCTTAAACCTAGTAAACTCTCAACTGTTTGTCCTAATGACACCGGAAGCGGAACCAGATCCAGAGCGGTGTAAGCTAAATGGTAACACATTTCGGACGTGATCTTCATTGACTAACCCAATTACAGGTCCACCGGTATCCTTAATCAGTAATCCTGCTTTGGACGATAAGTCCGATGGGAAATCAGGGTTGTTCAGGTGTTAAATATATTTTTTACAATAATGAATTATTAATAATCGTATTAAAGTTAAACTGACACCATGAATTTAATTTAAATGCTTCCATTTTTAAACCTTTAGCTATCCCCAAATATACGAGTGCTAGCAATAAAGTATTAATAACACTGTTAATTTTGTATTGATGATTGAGGAACAGAATCAAAATAAAAATATTTAAATTTTCCCGTTATAATATTATAAAGAAATTCTGTTTGTTTGTTTTGTGTTTGTGTGTTTTTTTGTGGTTTGTTTAAAATAGAACCAAAGTTGTGAATTTACAAGACAATTTTATAAAAACGCATAAACATGAGAATTATAGCCACTCAATCCTTAAAATCTAGCTGCTGTGAACACTGAAATAGTCATTTATACATCAAAATTTTACTTAACATTTTATACAACTTTCAAAACATTTAAAATACATTCCCTGTTAAAATAAAAAATTTGCTAGTACACATACATGATTTTATGCATATATATTACACATGGCTAATCAATTTTATTCAAAAATATTGGTTAATAGTGAACATTAATTTTTCCATTCTCCTTATTAACATTAAGAAAAAAAACAGATTTTAATTTTAATACTGTAACCTGGATGATAGAGACTTAGGAATTATTTTAGTTTTTTTTAAACATTCAATTAAATTTTAATTTATCTCTGAAAAAGCTTTGTACAAAAATCTCAGTGTTTTTTTACGAACACGTAGATGTAGGACACAACTTTTTATTACATTACTAAAGTAAGTGACAAACATAATAAACCACCCAAACTTTATAGTATTTATAATAATTTAACACTTGTATCATAACCAAAACACATTTTAAAAACATAGACTACAAGTTAAAAAAAAAATGAACTTAACTATATTTTATGTTTAACTATATTTGCAGATAACTAAGCAATATAAAATAAGAATTTTAACATGAATTATTCAACTGTTTACGTGTGGTCGCATTTTTATCGCCCGAAGAAAGGTTACAGAAAATTATTTATTTTATCCATCACTTACACATGAAGTATTATGAGAAGAGTGGATCGTCTATCCCCGTACATGCTATTTATTTAAGGCTAAGCAGAGAAAGAAAATGGGAAAAATTATTTTCAAAGGGAGGCTTTTGTGAAGTTTTCCCTTGACGATACTTATATTGGAAATATGGGGCAAGCCCTGAGGTCTTGGTCAGGGTTGCTCTTCGAACGCTCTCATTTTTATCAGTTTAATGAATATGTGAACAGCAAAAAATGCTGTAAAAATGTAACAATACGTTTTGGTTTACTAAACCGAATATGATTGTTGATTATGCGTAAAAATAATTTTATCTACAAATCTATATAAGTAATATCTGGTTTAACCTACAAAATCAGATGATATTTGCTTGTAAATTATTAAATTATACATGAACTTTGAATATATATCATTATATTTACACTAATTGATGTATATATTTATGCATATTCAATTACAGACGAGTTGAAGAACCAGATTTCAAATGCAAAGTTATGAAAATTGTATGTTTAGTTATATGAATATTTAACAAGTTAATCGTGGGCTGAACAATTCAGCATACATAATATCCTTAAATTTGATTTAGAACAGGTCTACTATATACTGAGTCTGATTGCCAATCAACAATATTAAACACAATACTGTAATCTATAATTTAAATTGTATTATTTTCATGAACTCCATTGTACGTAAAATCTAGCTGTGTTCAATAATTATAAAATGTTTGGTGATCAGACACCACCGACAGCTTCAGATGAATTTCATATGCAAATTTGGGTAGGTAGAAACATTGTCATACAATTGACAGTTGGGCTGTCAATTAATTAATAGTTCTGTCTAAGGAACATATCAGCCTTAGTAACAAGACTACAAGATCGCGCACAATCCCTTTACACTCATCTCTCATTCATACTTGACTTAAAATACCTGGTCCTGGACATTGCCATTTCAGGAACTAACTTGTCTTAAATAATGTGTAAAGACAACTTCTCGAAAGTTAACAATGGTGTTTTATCACCAATTGAAGTTCTAAATTTGAGCTCTCTGATAAAATATACACTAGTATTAAAGTCTTACGTTATGTACAACATATCAGGGGTGCAAACATGAATATAAAATAAAATGTATGTATGGCTCATCTTTTTGGTTAAAAATACAACTGGAATCTGCTACACCTATTTCAGAAGAAGATTTTAGTAATTTAATTTTGAAAATGTAATTAAAATGACGATGGAGGTGAACGAGCCCAACACTTGATGCGTTTAACTGGCTTGTGGTAGACATTCATTAGAGGGGTTCAAAGACAAAGCGTTCGCTTTAACACCCTCCATCTTTGCCTATAAGGATCACATTAGGTTATTGTTCATTCCTTCGGTGTGGAAATAGTCCATTCCCAGATACGAAATAGAGCCTTCTTTACTTTTTGTAAATGTCTACGATATACTCTTTATGATACTAAATGCTCAATCATGTCTTTAAATTTGAAAATAGATGTGTATTGAATTTCTCAGGTATTGGCATAACGGTTTCATGGAGAATTGGCCATACCCGGTATTGGTTACTACCTAATGTTAACCTGTCACAAGATAATATCATAATTTATTATCCCAATGACGTAATGGCAACCGGGTCTGATACGATCCTTACGGGTTCGAACTGGCAATTTTTAGTTTTAAATGTGGGCTCTACATGGGTAGTGAAAAGCTCCGGAACGTCTTAATAGCTTGATTAACAATTATCCAACGAGAGTAATACTTGTTAAGTTATATTTGCACCCTAATTACTATTTCTTTAACTTTATAACAATCGTTGTTCTTAGATGAAAAGTTAATTAGTAGCTATAAAATACTAACTGCGTTTTGATTTGTCTGTCTATCTCTAACGGTGAACAATGGATTTAATCGCTTTTCTCGGAGAAAACGAGAGAGCCTACAGTTAGTTATGGAGCTTATTTTTATTGTTCTATTCCTCTTGGAGGATGTTTTTGTTTATATTAACTGTTTGTTTTAACCAAGAGCATGTAACCTAATAAAGTGATTTGATAAAAAGAAATAACAAACAGCAATTATATAAAAATCAATAGTAGTTTCATTAAATTGATAATTACTTAAAACATATTTAACAATTGTACTACTGTATATTAAAATTATATGTGAAAGTATAATAAAATTTAATAATGGTAAGAATTTTATCTAACTGTAAATGAATGCTATATGTTCTAGCTATGACCTTATTTTCCAATTCATTTAAATTTTAAGGATTTCTGGTTTTTATTTTGTCGTTATAATAAGTACAGTATATTACTTATGAACACTAAATCGTGCAACCTGTACAAAGGCCGGGCTTACTGATAGTTTTACACAGAAGTTTCTCATGAAATAACGCTAAAGAACAAACAAATCCTATTCACCGATGAATTTTAATTAAAATGACAAAATAAAATACTCAAGCTTAGACCATCAACCCTCCCCTAGATCTGAAATTGTGGCTCTTTACCCCGAGATTCAGGTTGCTTCTAAGCCTCGTTAAAGGTATTATATGATTTTATTATCCAACACGCCAGTCTCCCAATTCTAAACTACGATAGAGCCAGTCTCTTCACACGAACACTGGTACCTCTTTTAATTTTAAAAACACATCTCTGTAAATATTTGTCGGATACATATTTTTCGCATCACACTACATAAAAAAAATATATACACTGTATCATTGAATGCATTTATAGCACATAAATAGATCGAGTAAATAAAACAATAAATCTAGCTAGTGGTTCAGTGAGTCTAGTGCTCGTTTCATAATCTGAAGGTCCTCAGTTCGATCCTGAACACAATATTGTGCAAACTTTACAAAAACCACCCTCATAATTAGACCAGTTCGTAATTCAGAGGCAGGGGTTCGGACTCCACGTTATACTGTAGGTCCTTTAGATATGCCATTTACTGTAGAGCTATTAATTAACATTTCTGTGTAAGGAACCTGTCTGCCTTAGTAACAATACTACATGATCGCACCACAATCATCCCACCCTCATTTTTTATTCATATTAGGCTTAAATACCTAAATGGATAGGTTGCAATTTTAGTTAAAAGTATACTTCATAACGTAAAGGTTGCTGGTTCAATGAGGATGTAAACCTTAGAAACACCTTTGTGGTTTGATACTAGATCTAATTAGATGTTTAGTTTTCCTATTAATTAATTTATTCATTGATGAATAATTCTAAAAAATAAATGAGCTGGTATTTTTCATTAACGAGGCTACGAATGTCATCAGAGTCAATAACCACTAATCCTTCACTCATGCAAGTATTCACCTCAAAAACAACTTCTTAGTGAATGTGACGGTGTCTTACAAATGAGAATATTAATACAAAAGAATGTATTCCAAAGACCAACGAACGTTCAGACAGTCAGTTATCTCCAGGTCCAGACAACACTCAGCACATTCCGGTCACGTTTGTGGTCCATGTCTTTAGCGCCGACCGGTCATTGTTTTCCAATACCGGACATCCGGCTTCTCACTGATAAAACCTCGGATTAAACACTATCTTAGATTACTCTCCTTTAGTCATTTTAATCGTAGCTAAATGTTAGACTTTTATTTCAAGCTATGCAATCTAATCTAAATAATGTGTAACAATTTTCTTTTGTTTCTACGTACTATTTAAGAAATCTCAGTAAATTTCTGAGAAAAAACTTGTTAAATTTTTTACTTTGAATATTAAAACCCCAGACGTAAAGTTTTTTCACATTATTTCTCATATAAATAATTGAAATACAGATGGTAAATGTTTATTCAGATTTAATGTATGGATATGAATTAATTGTAGGCATAGTTTTTAACATTCAAATTACCTAGGAAATAAAAGACGTCCTCACTAATCTACTTATATTTTATTTTGTTAAAAGATACATTAGCCACAATATATACTCGTATAAAATTTTACAGTAGTAATACACCTTTTTGCATTCTTTTGAACGGGATTCCGTTAGAATTTTAATTTTCCTTTTATCGTGGATAATCAAGTCAGTTTTAGATAATAATAAAAATTAAATTTTAACTATAGTTTGTAAATCATCCTTTCTAAAAGTCACACAGGAAATTGATAAGTTAACTGAATTTTTTACATGGTTAATATATCAATTTTAATTATTACTTATAATTATTTACAGACTAGTTTCAAGATAGTTTTTTTAGTTTTAAAGTTAGCATTCTTCTAAATCTATTATTTTTATTTTAAAGAGGAATATCATAATAGTGAAGTAGGAAAACGATTGAAGACTATTTTGCCCCTGATTGACTTACGGTGTACCATTGAAAATGTATAAAAATCCAAAAAGTAGTTCCTCGAAATTGGCAAGATTTATGGGAGTATAATATCTGACGATCAATTGTGGGGATAACTTTTTTCTAACTGCTCAACTAATAAAGATATTCAAGGTCCAACTAGAGAGAAACGGAGTTCAGGGTATTATTTAGGTGAGCAATTGAAGCAACAATAATCTTGGCTCTGATTGAGAAACTAAGCCGCCAGGTCCAGCTCCAAAGTCGTTATTAACTGATAAACCAACTGAGATGAGGTTTAGCTGGGAAGATTGCTCGGAACTTGGTGTGGTCCTTAAAACTAATAGGATTACTAACTCAGGTAAATTACATTTCACGGTTACCTCTTTCTGTTCTGGTTGGCTATCTTCGTGGTGACACACCGTCCTAGGTTCGATTCTACACCCCTACAACTCTATTCTCACTTGTTCTGTTGATTTCTGTAAGAATAACGACAATACAATCTTATTTATTTATTTACCATTTACCATCGAGGCTATAAGTTATCTTCAGAAATTGGTAAACGGCATTAAAGTCACCTCACCTCTTCCAGAATAAAGTAAAAGGTTTTATAATTTATACACAAGCCAAATTAAAACAACAGGACTACTTTCCGTATTGATCATAATGCTCTTCAATAATATGAGCACTATCCTATTTTTGTGGTATTTTTGCAATAGATTTTAGTATAAATTAGGTTGACATTTACTATCAACAATATTTGCCATAACCTTAAAATTTAGATAATAGAAACAAGCCAACAATTATTCAGCATTTAATGATTAAATGATCTATTTTTTTCTTCATGGTCAATGCTCCTGCATTACGACGTGCAATATTCTATATTGAGTATAGTATGTTTTGTATTGTAAACGTGTACTATTATGCATATATTATGTCAATACAGAAGTTTCAGTGTATTAAATTCTGTTTTATGGATTTCAATTTTTGTGCACTCTGTGTCCCGTATACACGTACTTTTAGGTTCCAAGCTTTAATTTTTTATACTCTTTGTCAAGTGTTTCCATTTCTTTAGAAATAGATGCCTAAAAATATAGTACCAATCAACCTAAACATTCAATTTATTTCTATCAATTTTTACAAGTAACTTAATTCTGGCCAGTCTGACTGTAATTAGTTCTAGTATTTTTCTTAAAGATGTTTGTATTGTATTTACCATCTTTGTTAAACCCTACTATTTTTCCATGTAGCTTTTAACCCCGGAAATGTATTATGACTTAAACACACAGATGATTCGTTGACCTCGATTGTTAAATCAAACCTCTTCATCGACCAGCTAATATAGTTTGACTAGGACGCAGTTTACACAACGCGTGTGTACTAAACATTCTTTTAAATTCTAATGTGCGCGTTTAACATTTTCAATTTAAAATCCCCGATTGATTGTAGTTGGGGAAATCATTTACCCTCAAGGATATGAACCACACTGTTACTCTGTCGATTAATTAAATACATTTAATAATAGCAAAATCTGAAGGTACATAAGAGGATAGATTATTCTAATATGCTGAGTTATTCTGACTACTTTTGTAGAATATAATTAACATAATTTGGTCTAAGATTAGAAAACATTTCACCTGGGCGAAGCATCAGAGGCGTAACAGCTGGGCTCAGGTGTCTCAAGTTGGTCTGGATTATAGTTGACAATTTAGTGTGCCTGGTTTACGCTCCTCTTACGGGTCATTTCAACTCGCAGAGTATTTTTATAAAATACATCACCACAGTAAAATGTTTCGTACGCACATTTTTAAAAAACAGTACATAATTTTCATATTGTAATTTTTCTCTTTATGGGTTATTTTTATATTTTGTCTCCTAATTTTACAATAGGCCTACGATACCAAGGTTTTATATTATGGAGTTTTATGCTCTTTCCAGTATGTATGTCATTTATGTTTCTTTTGATAAAAGGGTGAACTAATTGCTAGATCTTTATGAATATAAAGAATTAAATGAGATCGTTTGTAGTGTCAAATAAAAATTATTGCTTACCTTAAAAAAATTCAGATTTAAAAATATTAACTATTTTAATTGATTATTATTACCTTTTAGTAGCTTTTATTCTTGGGGAGCATGATTATATTCCAAGGCATTTCGCCACCATTGTGGAATTTTCAGGGATTTGTACTTAAAGTAAAATTACACGTTCATAGCTATTATCACTGTATAAACATTTATAAACTATTCAGAGTTAATAATGGTGGATAGTGGCAGTGGCGAAATGCATCGAAATATAAATATATCCCACCAGGAAAAACTATACTAAAAGATAATAAAATTTTAAAAACAATAATAAAATAATCCTTAGGTCAATATATCTGGGAAAATTAAACAAAAAATAAAAAAAACTATGTTGATTTATATCTAAAGTAATATAAATCAGAATAATATTTTATTTAGATTTTCAACCACACATTGTTGTATAAACTCCATTGGTAAAGCATTCTCCAGTTTCACCGATCTACCAATATAATCAGAAAGATCGGTTGTAAACTGAGTTTGGTTATCGGAAACAACTTTGGAACTGGACCTTGCAAACTTCAGGGCAAGCTGATCTTAGATTGTTGTTTATACTCCATTATTGGTTTGGAATTTGTTTCGCTTGTTAACTACCGTCACTTAACATGTACCAGTTTACCAATCCCTTCCTAACACCTACAGTTTTGTAGCATATTTAAAATCTCTATAAAACCGTATAAGTATAATTATAGAAGGGAAATATAACTTTATTTAGAAAATGGTAAAACAATTCCTTATGGAATGTTACTATTTACAATTGATTTTGGTATTATTTATTGGGTCGTTTCTGTTACGACCTCCTGACCCAAATCAGGCTAGAAGTTAAATGTTACAAATATGGTATAATATTATAACAATCTCAAACATAAACATAAAAAATTCTGGTAAAACATGAATACAACTTCAATAATTAACTCCCTAATAAGTTACTTTCACTTTCAAAAGGTACTTTATTCTGAACAATATTCCTTTTGCAAACCCTTTTGAGAATGGACAACTTTTTTTACTTTTACTAACGATGCCAGAGGCTTAAGGGGAGTTGAACCGTCCATAAAAGCCCATGTTAAATGTTTCTATTTTAGGAACATATTTCTCTGCTTTGGTTTGGTCTACATGCTTGTAACCTTTTTTTGTTGTTTTGGTACTTGTTTTATACACTGGAATGTATTCCAAAGACCAACGAACGTTCGGACAGTCAGTTATCTCCAGGTCCAGACAACACTCAGCACATTCCCGTCACGTTCGTGGTCCATGTCTTTAGCGCCGACCGGTCATTGTTTTCCAATACCGGACATGTAGCTTCCCACTGGAATGTATTCCAAAGACCAACGAACGTTCGGACAGTCAGTTATCTCCAGGTCCAGACAACACTCAGCACATTCCCGTCACGTTCGTGGTCCATGTCTTTAGCGCCGACCGGTCATTGTTTTCCAATACCGGACATCCGGCCTCCCACTGATAAAGCTTCGGATTAAAAATTATCTTAGATTACTCTGTATTTTAGTCTTTTAATGGTATCGATTTTTTTGTTTTATTATAGAACTTTGACGTGTATATATTTTAGCTCTGGGGAGGTGTTGGCTATTTGCGAGACCAAAATTCGAAACAGTGACGTCATATGGTTATTACGACAGCTGTTTAGAGGAACATTAAATATTCTCTTTGACACATCCATGATCTAACCTATGTCTTACAGGGCAGTAAATACAATAATTTTTGTTTTAAGTAATGGAATCATATCTGTAGGTATAGTTTTTTTTTATTTATACGTACTCTTATGAGTTTAACTCATAAGACCTATATAATTTATAAGGCTCAGTAAATTTTCTGTATCCTAGGATGTAATTGTAAAACAAAATAAATATGAAACAAGAAGAATAATCAGAAATATTGATTGATTTTCAATTTTTATTTTCAAATTAATCCAAAAAGCGTTAGTATTCGTATACCGAAATTCATTATTCAGGCATTAGTTTTATATAAAAGCTTACGATACTGCATTACAAATAAATATATCGTGATTATAGGCATACCAAAGAAGAGGATATTTATAACATGTAAAAAGTTGCAGTGTTACTTATATTAGGAATAAGATGAAGTATTTAATTAATTTTAATTTTATTAAAAGTGTTTAGATTTTTAGCATCTTATTTTAATAGTTATAAAATCTAAATATGTTTAATATTTCTGGTTCTATAAATAGTACATAACAGTTTTTTAGACTCCTTTTTTAGACTTTTTTATTTAGACTCTACATTTTGGATTAGATAAGGCAATAGAAAGAGGGTTAATGAAGTTTGTAATTTTAATATCATCAATACAACAAAATGATTCAAAAAGTCAATAGTACTGACGTTAACAAGAACATTGCTCAATTCAAATCATCGCTATGAGATTGGTGTACCAGACAACCCTGAAAATCATACCGTCTGTATGTCTTATGTACATGACACCGGTGTCATTTGCCTGGGACGGGACGTCGTCCTGTAATCCAGCTACTTGGAGGCCACGAATTGAAGTTGGTTCTGAGCATTGGTAAATGGGTGTAGTGTTCTCTTGTGTGGATTAACATCTACACTATTGAATACTACGTTAATCCACCAAAGAGCATCCTCAAAATTAGACAAATTCGTAATTCAGAGGCCGTGGTTCGGATTCCACGTTAAACTGTAAGTCCCTTAGTTTAGGGTGAAGTAAAAACCAACACGTATAATGCTAATCAAGAAGTTATTGTCCCTTAGTTACCATCGGCTATTGAGCTATTAATTAACAGTCCTGTCTAAGGAACATGTCAGCCTTAGTCAGTAATAGGACTACAAGATAGTGCCACAATTATCTTACCCTCAATCCTCATTCCTACTTGGAATAAAATACCTACCTTGTGGTATGGTCGCCATTTCAATAATCTAATTTAATGTAATCTATGATGACGTCTGTCTCGGTATATGTATGAGATCTATGTATATGATTTACTGCACGTGTTTTCATCAAAATCGTTAACACAGTTAATGGGAAATCTTCATTTAACGTGTTTTCAGGGGGCTTAACAATCTAAAGTACAAATAAATATGAAAAAACCTGTCCAAGATACAGCGAATTCTTACTTACTTACCGATTTTCATGAAAATCGGACCAAGGCCTCTAGGTCGTTAGGCCGCATCAATCTAAAAATTAATTTGTTTGATTCAGGGAGCACTAATATCTAGTCGTCTGCGCTTCCCCACAAAGACACATCACTCTAAAAAACTACTATTTAGGAGGGACTAAAAAGGATATAAAATAGAAACTAAAAAAAATTCTGACGAAAACGATACTTTTTCCTGATACCTTACTATCCTGATACTATTGCATGGGTTAAAAGTAAAACACGCCCATTTTTATGAATCTACGTAACACAATCATCCTTGCTGTAACAACAGCTGTAACACTCAAGGCGACAATGCCAGTTATGATTGCTTTGCCGATCAGCCGTTACAACGGCAATACGTCATTAATTGCACATACCTATCTCGCACAGACAGATCGATATGATTGTGGCACAGCCATTACACGATCTGACAAAGCCCATAGCAACGTCTTGTGTTAGCTTGTGATATAACTTGAATACGTATGGAAATTACGTCAAAATCTGAAAGCTGTTAACATCGCTGGTAAACTTTAAGTCCCTTAGTTTAGGGTGAAGTAAAAACCAACACGTATAATGCTAATCAAGAAGTTATTGTCCCTTAGTTACCATCGGCTATTGAGCTATTAATTAACAGTCCTGTCTAAGGAACATGTCAGCCTTAGTCAGTAATAGGACTACAAGATAGTGCCACAATTATCTTACCCTCAATCCTCATTCCTACTTGGAATAAAATACCTACCTTGTGGTATGGTCGCCATTTCAATAATCTAATTTAATGTAATCTATGATGACGTCTGTCTCGGTATATGTATGAGATCTATGTATATGATTTACTGCACGTGTATTCATCAAAATCGTTAACACAGTTAATGGGAAATCTTCATTTAACGTGTTTTCAGGGGGGTTTTACGCTTAACAATCTAAAGTACAAAAAAATATGAAAAAACCTGTCCAAGATACAGCGAATTCTTACTTACTTACCGAATTTCATGAAAATCGGACCAAGGCCTCTAGGTCGTTAGGCCTATCAATCTAAAAATTAATTTTTTTGATTCAGGGAGCACTAATATCTAGTCGTCTGCGCTTCCCCACAAAGACACACATCACTCTAAAAACTACTATTTAGGAGGGACTAAAAAGGATATAATAGAAACCCTAATTAAAAAATTCTGACGAAAACGATACTTTTTCCTGATACCTATACTATCCTGATACTATTGCATGGGTTAAAAGTAAAACACGCCCATTTTTATGAATCTACGTAACACAATCATCCTTGCTGTAACAACAGCTGTAACACTCAAGGCGACAATGCCAGTTATGATTGCTTTGCCGATCAGCCGTTACAACGGCAATACGTCATTAATTGCACATACCTATCTCGCACAGACAGATCGATATGATTGTGGCACAGCCATTACACGATCTGACAAAGCCCATAGCAACGTCTTGTGTTAGCTTGTGATATAACTTGAATACGTTATGGAAATTACGTCAAAATCTGAAAGCTGTTAACCATCGCTGGTAAGTGTTTTTACTATTGTAAAAAGGCAGCTTTGTATATGAATAGTAGTAGTTAAAAATGTATATGTGTAAGCTGAATTTGGACAAAACCTAACATGACTTTGTGACTGTGAACTGTCTCACATTTATGATCAAAATGTTTAACTATCAGTGTCAAGCAGTGGTAGTTTAAATATGTTATTTATCGTGACTGAAGTAATTTGGTTTCAAAGGTTGGAAAAACCACTACATATAAATATTACTATAGAAACTGTTTGTATAGTAAAAAAAATACTTATAAGAAATGCACTTACAAAATGAATTTTATTTGAATTCAATAGATTTATTCATAGTTTAAAAGATTATATACTTTTTATATTTAATTTAAAAATCTACATAAATTTAGTTATTTAAATAATCAAATTGTACTAAACTCTTATGATGATAATACATGGAAGAAGTTTTAATTGCAAGGATCTAAGTATAAACCAATTATAAATACAAAATAAAAACTTATACTAGAAAACATCGACAAAATAACTTCTTTATAGAATAATATTCAAGAACTCTTTGTGACATTGAAGGGAAATGGATTTTGCCTTTGATCAAAGATTAATAGGGCTTCGTAAAGATCTTGGAAAATTCTTGTCAAGGGAGCTTTTACAAGCCAAACTAATCTTTATTTCTTTTCAGAGATTTCGCTCATTATTTATTTTTATTTATTCGTAGCCAATTTCTAAGTTTCCAACAATCGTAAAGACGTTGATTCCATGTATTGGAAATACTAAGCGCTAATTAGCTTTAGATTTGTTATATATTTTTTAAATTCTTTTAAAATTAAAACAGTCTTCCTTGACAAACCCTGTATAAAAAACTACGTGTTTAAAGTCATGTAACGTAAAATGATGTGCACAGTAAAGGTTATTTACGTGAAATTTACCACTAACTTTAGAGGTATGGTTTAAAATACACTGGTTCAATTTCCTTGGGTTCACTGTTTTTAATCCTGATAAATCGCTAGAGCGATGAAAACTGCCAGCGCACTCATTTATTGTGAATAATTACATACATGTCAAATTAAATTAAACAGTTTATAAGTATTATTAATTAAAGATATTGTAAACGAATATCCTTAAGTTATGTTATACAAACTCAATCCATGGTACAAATCGAAGGTTTCGACCCAAAAATACCATCACTGAAACCGGTAACACATTTATATAAATAAACTAAAGATAACGTATTAACTTTTGTTAATATCGAACAAATTGTGTGTCTTTTTGTGCCCTAGAAACTTATTGGTGTCTGTAACAGTTTAGTTTATTCATCTCTATAAGCCCAAGAGCTTATTTACTTACAAAATTAAAAAAAACCTTTTCCCAGAGAAGCTACACCTACCTAGAAGCTTCTAAATTTTATGAATTGTTTTTTTCAATCTAAATCAGTTCTATAAAACGTTGTAATAGATTTTGAAATTAAAATTCATCCTGCTACTGTTACGTTTGGTACACTCCGGTTGACCTAAACAGATTAAGCATTTAATTTTTACAGTCTGTTCTCAAGGCAATTATAGATAATTGGGAACACCAGTGGGAAGTATAATCGGATCTCAAGGTAGATCTGATTGTGTTACTGTAGCACTGACATCCGGTCTCAGATCTCTTTCTGTTCATGACGTAGGTGCTGTCTATAATACGTACCATACAGAATTTAATTAATTTAATTTAATTTTGACATGGATATGTCTTAGCTCTGGGAGGTTTATTAGCATTTGAACTACTAAAACTTTAAATATAATTACTGTTTAGATGAAGTGAAATCATTCCCTTTAGACATATGCATGATCTAGTCTATTTGCCACAGGGAAGTAAATACAAACATTTTTCTTTAACTATTTATGAAATAGCTACTATTATGAAAGTAAATGACTAGATCAGAGTATTATGAATTGTTTACTTGCTCTTAAATACTTTAAATGGGCTAACCTATCGTTAAACCCAGCGGTTAGTGTGTAATGGCGTCTTTAAGTAAATTTTAAAAACTTAGCTACGGTAAGCGTTTTTTCTTATATTAATCTCTAGTGAATTTAACCTCTGGTGTGGTGGGGTATATGGAGGCCGGGATCTTAGAAATCATAGATCAGAAATATTTATTAGCCGAAAACATTACATAATGTACAGGTTATCGTCAGACTGTAAGTTTATTACCTAAATTATTAATTATTAATTACCTAAATGTTGATTACCTAAATTAGTAATTCGTACACTCAATTACTAATTTTCAGTCTTGAATGTTAAAATATGATCTGTCCTTCACTTACATTTACAATCACTACCTTAGCTTTAGCTTGTATCAGCATAACTACAGGGTTCGACAATAAAATTAAAAATATAGGTTTTGGTGTCAATAGCGATTACATTGAGAAATGGAGTAACGATTAAAATTTCGACAATATGTAAGTTCTAACAATATTAAATAGTGCAGCTATATCCTAACCTAACTAACACTGAGGTTACTACACACACATATTACGTTACACAATAAATATATAAATATTTTAGATAAATAACTTCTTCCACAACATGGCCTATTGTTTTGGAAGATAATAAACCCTATGAGATAATAAAATCAAAATAACACAGATACAGATATCAAGATAATACAAAATACAGGTACAATGAAAAATATGAACGTATGTTACGTTCATATAAAACATGTCAAATATATCAAACAAAAAGCTGTTAATCTACCTGGCGTAACCTGATTCGTGGTTTATTTCCACGCTTACTTCCACACAAATTTTACACTGGTCTATATAAACATTCTGGATTACCATCAACATAACAGAGGATTATTTAATTACTCATCTACAGCTTCCAAAAGTCCTTCATGCAGTAACTAACAGCCCGACCGTGCATGCAAGCAACAATGAGAGTAGAGAGATGTAAGTTTTTCAGAAAAGAGACATTTAAATGATGTTAATTATTTCACAAGGGTTCAACGGGAAATCCCTGGCGTGGTTAAAATTCTGTTAACATCGCAGAGTAGAACATTCTTCGCACGTCTCTGCCCACTGTCCTTAACTCCACGCGTCCATTGTTTCCCAATATTAGGGCGCTAGGTTTGCATTGCGGTAAAAATTTTGCGGACTTAAAACTAATAGGTAAGTAGTGCTAGGTACCACCGATCAATCACTGTAAATAAAATTGTAATGTAATGTAATGTTGCAATGTAAAATATATCAATGTAAATAAATGTAAAAAACAATAAAGTTTTGTCTGTACATTGCACGGCTTTATGATATTTATTGTTTTTTTTACGTTTTATATCCGCTTTCTTTTTGTGACGCATCTTGTAAAAAAAACCCGTCCATTGTGATATAGCTTATTTTCATTATTCCATCCACACCTTTCTGAGAAGGTTTAGTTTATTTGAAACTTATTAAAGACAATAAAAATGGGTTACGTTACTACGTTTAAACTAAAATGTTAAACTTATTAACGAGTTCTCAAAAACAAAGTTTCAAGCACGTTTTAATCAAACATTTTCAAGTTTCAAGTTCATGTAAACAAATTAGAAAATTTAACAGAAATAAATATACACCTTTCAAGTTAAATTCAATATTGGGCTGTTTACATTCATCGTTAATTTTAAAACCACTTTACAATATAGTCTTAATTACTAATACTAATTTTAAAAAATAGACCTCTACTAAATAATTTAGCTGAGCACACATATTATATTTTTATTTATTTCAGTTTTATTTAAATTTTGTTATTATTTAGTCATAACATAAGATTATTTCTTGTTAACAATGTGTCATCCAAAACGTTCAAAGGACCAGCTAACTTCTAGCGTTGTCGTTTTAGTACTCTAAGCTATTTATCGCTTATATTAAATTGCTATTAATTATTTGATTAATGATTGATTATAAAGTTTTTATTTACAAAACGAACAATTTTAAATTATTGATAAAAAATTGTTGGTTGAAAAAACATATTTATAAATTTATGAGTAAGTTGAAGCCAGTCATTTCCTTGGCCTGTAAGTAGTAATATTTACTAGTTACTTTAGTTACAACTTACTTTAGTTAGTAATATTAGTATTATTTATTTTGTATAGTAGTAGTAAGTAGTAATATAGTGGCAAGAACCCTGGAGTTGATACTATTAGTGCACGATTATCCTAACCTAACTAACACTAGAGCGGATCCGCCATTTTGGGTGACATACAATCAACCAGACGTAACTTTACAACCCAACAAGAATAGAACTCCCATTATTCTTTTTCTACGGTATTTTTACAGCTATACCGTGACATTTGCGACTTGTTTGGTTAACTTGTTTAAGGTTTACAAATTTTATAAAATTGGATATAAAAATTAACATAAAGGGATATTTCGTCTTCTTCAATGCATTGTATTTTGTTTTAGTCTGCATCGAAAAATTTTGTCTTCAGGATAGCTAATTAACACTCTATTAATTCGTAATTTCAATGGTTCTTCAGTTGTTTATTTTTTCCTTTTGATTATTCTCAATTTTTGTTTAAACACGACTACGGTTTAACATTACTTACTGAATTTTTCATGGTAAATTACTTGTTGTTCTTCATGCATTAAGCTTTATTTTCGATATTATATCGAAAATAAAGTTGTGTAAACAAATATATTTCCTTGAAAAATATACAGAAGCAATGAACCCACAATGCTAAGCGTGAGTCAATATCCAAGCCAGGGTCGGTGGCGACGTCCTTTAATCCACCTACTTGGAGGTCACGAATTGTGGATAGTTGTGAGATATGGTCGGTGGATGTAGTGTTCTCTTGAGTGGATTAACGTCTGCACTATTGAATACGTTAATCTGTAAAGACCATCCTCTATATTAGACCAATTCGTAATTCAGAGGCCGTGGTTCGGATTCCACGTTAAACTTTAGGTCCATTAATTGCCATCGGCTGTTGGGCTATTAATTAACAGTCCTGTCTAAGGAACATGTCAGCCTTAGTCAGTAACAAGTCTACAAGATCGCGCCACAATTATATTACACTCAATCCTCATTCATACTTGGCTTAAAATACACCTAGATTGTGGTATGGTTGCCATTTCAATGATCTAATCTAATCTGATCTACTGTTCACATATATTTAAAATATTAGTTAACTATACAAATTTGTTACTTATTTATATAAATAATATTTGATTTTGATAGTGACTTGCAGCTACTTAACACAATAAGTGCTATGCAAGTGGGTTTCTAAAATGGTCTGATTTAATGTGTTACCATAAGCTTATTAACATTATTATCTATGTTTTAACATTTTAAAAACAAAGGTAATTGTAAAACCTTTGTACTATATGACATATCAGAATGTAAATTTGTTCGTAATAATTTTTTCTTGTATACTTATTAAAATATTTCATCATAATTCAGATATTTAACATAACTCGTGAAATATTCTGCTTTGATGGTATTTTTCAGTGTTTCGTGCTATTATTATTGACAAGCTAAAAATAATACGTATATTTAGTGATTTTTGACCTAAATGCTAATAAATAATCAATCACTTTACATTAAAATATACATCAAGGCGGTTTAACCTACGCGTAATAATGAATAGATAAATAAATATTGGTTTATTCATTGTAAGTCGATAACAGATTGAACGAATTTCAGCTTGAACGCCATTGTTTTGATTAGGGAATTCAGCAATACCCGGTTGTGTATCCATCTATCTTCAATCTGTAACGGTGCTGTTGTTATACCTAAGTATAATAGCTTTCGATGTTATTCTGAAGAAACGTTAAGTTCTAACCAGCTTTCAGCAGTCTATATAAAATTAATTGTTTTAAAATGAAACACGTTTGACATCTCACTTTTTAAACTTAACGTTTGAAACGTATAAAAAACATTCGTCAAATCACCACAGTACAAAATTACCGAGAAATTTAAAGCTACACAAAGAAGAAAACTGCATGATACTGATAACCTAATGCTGAAACGTATGCGTCACTCTACCGCTTCGTATTTAAGGGTATTTGCTACTTGTAAAAATGATAAAAAGTTAAAAAAAACGTTTCTTCTAAATATATACTTTACTTCATTCTAAACAATAAAATATGCACTTCAACAATGGTGCATAATTTTATAGTAGTATAATTTTGCAATTCTCAAATCTTTACCTATCCCATCCACTGATCTAATAGCACGAAGTGTTGATTACCCAAAAGATGGTTTTTATGTTTTCAGGACTTCAAATTAATACTCCGATAGTACAGTTGAAGTTAGGCAGATAAAGGTTTTGGTACTTATACTTTAGGATATATATTAAAAGATTTCTTTAGTTTGAATCGGACGATAATAATTGGTAATTTCTTTCAAAACACAATGATGAAAATACATGAATTTTTAGTTTACCTAAATACCTACAATGATACCAAAATGATTAATTTTGAGTGAGTATTTTTTACAAAATATCAATTTTAAGATATTACTACTATTTAAAATAATACACATTTTGTTATCAAATTAGACTAGAATTCAAAACATTTTTTTCATATTTAGCTCTCTAGGGATACAAATATGCCAAAGATTATTATAAAAAAAGAAAAGGGTTTTTAACGAGTAGCGAATCCCCTTTATGAAACCTAATAATGTTTCAAACTCATATTAATACCTAAAAAACATTTTAAAAGTTTCTCACTGTTATAAGTAAACTAAATGAAACTTGAGGCATTGTGATACAACCGATAAAGCGTAATCGTTTGTACTCGTTCGATACGTCTATCGATACGAATATTAAATAAGTAGCGTTAAATTTTAATGAGGAGAATGGAATGAATACGTTTATACTTTACATAAAGCTTAACAATTCAAAGGCCGGCTACAGTTTCCGGAATACACGGCCTTCCGGTCCGGACGTCCCCTTCTCAAGATGGCCGCCATCACTTTTTTATTAATTCGAAAATTAATGTATCATTTCTGAACAAAATTTAGGTATTCGTGTATATTATTCTGATATACATAAAATAGTCAATGCATCATGTAAAATTTATTTATTTTTATTTTTTTGCCTTTTTTGTGGGAGAGATAGGAAATTCTTTGAGTACTACATAAGTGGCCTACCTGTAGTGTGAGACTTACCTCTACTGTGAAACAAAACCTATGAGGTTAATCACTCATATCCTCCTCTTTATCTTTCGGACCAACTTATGTATCAAAGAGGAAGTCCTCTAGAACCCTCCTAAGATGTACTGGTATGTGAAAAACATAACTCAGAGCATCCACCTCATTTTGTTAAAAGCACTTTTTCACGTAAAGTGTAACTATCGTTATTGTGTAAATGTAAGTTCTATTAAGAAATTAAAATATTCTTAAAAACTACTAAGAAATAAATTTTTCAGTATTACCTAATTTTGATATCAGAAAATTATAATTCAAAACGATTAAAGTTAATCATAAATAATAGTTTTAATGTAGTGTATTTTAGTTTTATATAAACTATTTTATATGGAACCGAACAGGAATTTACCAAAAATAGGTTAAGAGGAAATAATTCCGAAATTAAACATAAAATATCTCGTTTGAAAGTCATTTAAGATCTTAATCTTAAATTTCCCGGAAATTTTCAACTGCAGTCACGTTGGAATAGTTAAAACACTTAATATTTAGAACAACAGTTTGGTTTTACACAATTTCCCACAACACTAGGCAATGTTTTTTCAAGACATTATTGTCAATCTTAGTGTTATATGATAGTTCTGGTTTAATAATGGCACATGTAATTCGGTTAATGTCTTACGTCACAAGAGACTCGATGTCCCCTGAGGTAATTATCAATGATTAAATGCCAGATTGTTATGCCCGGTGTACTCACAGGCCACATAATTGTAATTACATATGTCATAAATGAATGGCCAGCAGGCACTAATGCCTATTACGTCTCATTGTCGACATAAGATGTCACATGTAGACTCAAATTATCGTTGATTGTTCACATTTATTAAGGAAAAACGACGCTATTGTAATTATACAAAAATCTTCTACTCTTTCACTATTAATTATGTACCCAAAACATTTAGGAAATCATCATCCGACCTACTAATGTAAAATTCAAACTTAAACTTATTTACCCCAAAAACAAAATTAGAAAACAAAAATATACTCGTAAATGTGTTTTTTTATGAATTACATTTCATAGACTGGGACATATGGAGGTACTTGGAGGTCCTGAATTTTGCATTGTTATGAGAGGTGGGTGTAGTGTTTCCATGTGTGGATTAAGGTCCGCATTGTTGAATGTGACGTGAATTCCCAAAGACTATCCTCATGATTAATTATATCAGTTTATAATTCAGAGACAAAACTATGAATCGAATCTCAAGTTGAAATGTATATCCCTTCAATGGCATTGGCTATTGGGCTATTAATGGGAGGTCTTCATGTACGCGATATTACAATTGTATGACCGCATTTTTATCGTCATTCCTCCATGTTTTCTCTCTGAACATACATTGTTGCTCCAAATTGGGATTGCTCGATTAATGGCACGATTGCGTAAACCCCGCTATTAATTGTGAGTAATTGTGTCACAAGATCATCTTACACTCATTCATCATTCATACTTGGCATTAAATACTTTCCATAGTAGATCATCATTTCAGGAAGGTAATAAGGGTGATAAGAAGTAATTATTTTACTCAAATTACTGATGCACGAACGAAGTGAGAACATCGATGTAGTGCGTTATTTGATGTTAGTGATGCCAGCTTTCAATGTTCGACGTTTTGTTTATGTGGTTGTGTAATTTGAAACAAAGGGAAAATGGCTGTAAGAGGGTGTATTAAACAGATTTGGTGAATATATTATTAATGTTACAACTAGTGAGTGTAATTCAAAAGGCACTTAATAAGGGCATAGTGTATTATGGGTATTTATTAATAAGTTAACCTTTAATTTTAGAAATTATCTGTCAGTTTACTGATACTTTTTATTTTAAAAAAGGTATTTGAATGTTTTCACAGATTAGCCTACGTAAACGTTTAGACAGGACTCGTTGTCATTTTTTAGCTGTAATATGTATAAGAATATACATCCATTATAAAAAAATTCTGATAATTAATCAATTAAAGTAAACAACATTGTTCAAATAAGTTGTTAATTGAAATAAAAACATAGTTTTTTGAAATACGAAAATATCAATTATAGTTTTTATTTAAAAATTATTTTAAGATAAATATTTTATACTAGATTAGTTTCAATTTAGCGTGATATAAATAAGTCCAAAGTATGATATTAAAAGGGAATATTAAATTTTAAGAAGCATCTACACTTTGTACATATGCAACAGGAACGCTAAACCTCTCACATATTATATCTGATGCATATAAGGTATTTAATGAAGGAATATTAATATTTGGGATTCCGTGTTTGGGGAAGGTATGACGGAAGTTAACGAATTCCGATATCTACCTAGATAAATGTGTGTAAACTATGAACCAGTTTAGAAATATTGTCTCCAATATTCGGTTAGTGGAATACAACATGGATCACTGAATACGTACATAAACAGTTTCATTTAATATTGTAAAATATAATAATGATAATAATTTAACGCTTTTAAGGGGAGTCGGAAGGACGTATCTCCGCTATGTTAAATCTGTGAACTTTAGATACACTTTTCTCAGAAACTATGAAAGATATGGAGTTGAAACTTTTTATCTTTATTCCTTTATGTATTGTAAACCTACACTTCTAGAATTATTTAATTATTATTTTAATTGCTGAAAAATATTCTTTTTAAAGTTTTTCAGATTTTTATACATTTTAATTTTTTTCATGAAGTAATATTTTTAATGCAATGATTCTAGCACTGTACCTTTGGGTAATATAGTTGTACATGCATATTAAATTTCGATTCCCTGGCTCCAATAGTTCCTGAGAAAAGTTTTTGTAAAAAAAAATCACTTACCAGTAAATGGGACAAAAAGTGCTACTATCATCGAACATACAACTTGAACATACTATATTGATTTAGTAAAAAATACTATTAGGATCATCATACATAACATCTAAGAACAGTTTCTGAAAGAGGAAGATTCCTTCTTTAAAACTACATTAAAAACATAAAATGTAAAAAAATGTAAAATCAATTATCGGTAAATGAGCCATTGTATCAAACAAAAATCTTGAGACAAACAACATTAATTTATGAAAAAATATTTAGTATCAGTATAGATATATTTCAAATGCAGTTCCTAAAAGAGGAAGAATTCTTCTTTAAAACTACATTAAAAACAGAATATTTCAAAAGAAATTGTTTTCCCTTTTCACTCCCCTTCAAATACAATGACTGCATGGCATGTGGTATTTTTTATTGATGTATAATACTAATGTATGTTTCTTCTATAGTTGTAATTACGCTTTTATATTTTTAAGTTCTTAATAAATTGTGTTCTTGTATTCTCTTTATTGTTTCTATATAGTACTAGATTATTTGTAGAGTAATGTTATTCCAGTATATGTATAACTTTTTAATGTTATGCTTTTTCGTAGAGGTAATAATTTTTGCCTCCAGTTAAAAAATAATATGTTTAATCCTCTTTGAGAAATAGATTAGATCATAAATATAATAAAATAATTCCCTTTATGTTATTTTATGGTTATAAGGTTATAAGCTGTTTAGAGGAACTTCGTTTTCAGTTCCTCTAAACAGCTGTCCTAATAACCATTTGACGTCACTTTCGTTTCAAATTTTGATCTGACGGATTGTCAATACCCCCCGCTAGATCTAAGACATGTCCATGTCAAAAACATGTCAAAAATTATAAAACAAGCTGGAAAACAGCTTCTACAAAGCTAGATACATTATGTAAGAGCACAATAAGAAGTGTTGTAGGTTTATCAGAGTTTGACATGAGTACCAAGAGTTGCCTTACAGAGGTCTGAACTAAAATTTTACTTCCTCCCAAACTTTGTGAAAAACACCTGGTGTGTCTGTATCAATTCATATCTGTGATTCTTTGCTTCAAAGTGATTTATATCTTAAGCGTTTCACTGTAAACCTCTGTTTTAATATTGCCCAATATATAAAAATCTAAAAGGTTCAGGTACTGTGGGCGTAATGGTCAAGCCTTTTATACAGAAAGCCTATATTTTACATTAAAAAACTGCCACAGCATCTTTTTATGAAAATTCTCTAGTAACACTAATAAAGTGACAATAATACGGGCTAAGTGACGAAAATGAAGTGTGAAGTGACGAGTGCACCGTGCAAGGTACATTGTACAATACAACGTACAATGCAATTTACACAATTATAGTATTCCTGAAGTTATGAAGTAGTTGTAGTAAAATGCATATATCTTATAAGAAAACATCTTTTGCAGATGTACGTATAAAAATTAAGGTAAGAATGTAAATGCTATAATGTATACCCTTAAAAGAATAACAAATAATAAACCAAATTCTTATTATGTAGAACAGCACCTAGTCAGAGACATTTTCATTGTAATTTACTTTGCATTGCACGTTAAAGAAATGGGCGTGTTAATGAACAAAATTCTTAAAACAATAGGCTAAAATTACCTTAGACGGCGATCAGGTCATTCCAAACACCCAAATCAATAATAGAAACATTGATATTTAGGAATTACATACCAGAACCACGGACTAATAGCGAATTTAAAACAAATATGAATGGAGTATTCACTCTTTGACGAACATTGGTGATACGTTTTTTAAAATTCATTAGGTTTCTCTTACAAAGTTTTCCACTTTTTTTTATTTACAATGTTTGAAAATTCTTCAGCCTATGTATTGAATCCAAACGGAAGAGCTTTAATATGTATACAATTAACTAAGAGCACAGCCGGCAACAAACCCATTTTCCCGCCAAAACGCATTCGTCTCTCTAATGAAAGAAAACGCGTCGTCGTGAAAGTCCCCTCCTGGGAAATCCAAGGCACAAACAGAAAACATTTATCTCGCTCAATCTTTGTTCTGCCATTTTTATACCTTTGTTTGAAAATACTGAATACTTTATCCTTCTAATCTGAGTATAAATGGTTTCTTTAACAGTCCAAAAAATTACGTTTATATTTTACTAATTTTTATATTTATAATTCGAGTAACAATGTGAAAGCTCGCAGTTTTTTGTTTGACCTGGATATACTATGGAGTTACAGGAGTGAAAATTGGGATAGACAGAGGAAACATTTTGGTATTTTAGGTTCTGTAAATAAAGAACTAAGTTTTCTTAATAACTCACTAATACAAACACAAAGATATTGAACGTCATTTTAGTAGCTTTGTAAAGAATATGTTTTAAGTAGGAAAATTGAGTGGTATTTAAAAAAAGATACATAACTTTTTAACCTATCAAAGTTGTAATTCCTTGAAAATTTGTTTAAAGTGACAACTTTATTTAGTAGTTTTTAAAATCTTTGTGATGTTTTTACGGAATACTTATTGGATTCGTTACTATCAATTCGTTCTCTAAAACATGTGATTGCCGATGTACAAGTGTCGGTCAGTGTGCTTGAGGGTGGACTGAGACAGGTCCCCTAAGGTAATTATAGATGATTAAAGGCCAAATTATCCCACATAATCACGGTGCTGGTAATTGTAATTACATCTGTCATGCATGAATTACATGTAGTCATGAAAATCAATTACATTATTGGTGCATAAATATCAGTGTGAGTTAGAGGATTAACAACCTGATTAACTATAGAATCATTTGCTGTTTCAATGTTTCTGTTTATTTAAAAATAATAAATGCAATAAATTATTTACTATCGCTTATTTATATCGCCCTGTTATCGCCCTAAAATTGTCTTTCAAATAGTCCAAAAGACCATAAAACCGACTATTAACTATAAAATATTCCATTCCAAATTTTTCATGAATTGAAACCATTTATAGAGCTATAGAATATGTCTAAGATATAGACTCTATTTCTGCAAAATAAAGAAGAAACAAATTTATAGCTTTAAGTTATAGCATTTTTTATATTTTTTTAAATGTATAATATTAATTTTAAATATCAATTATACTATAGTTTGGTATAAATACTAAGGAGCATATTTTTTATCACGAACTTAAGAGAATTAAAAGTTAAAAGGTCATAAAAGGTATGATTGTTATTGAAGAAGACAAAAAAATCCAGAACCTGGTTTCAAATGATTGCCAGCTGATTGCTCACTTTGGAGAGGCACCATGGCTAAGGTCACCTGCTTTGGCCAGTTGGGACTGCCTTTGGGGATTTTTCTACATAGTATCTGTTTTCTTTAAAAAAAACACACGAAAACCACAAATTTAAACCCGTTTAGCTGAATGCATTAGTCATAAATCTACTACAATAAGTAATATATACAACATGAAGACGAAAAAGTTCATAGGATAAAACTGAAATAGTAAGGGAGAAAAATACATCGTATGCATCCGGGACTTCCGATTTCCGGTTTGGAACGAACGACTTCCCTTTGGGACGAAGGTGGTTTCCGGATGATTTTGAACGTTCTATCTGCATTTCGATAACGGTGCTTAATGTTCCAGGTTACATTCTCCGTCATCTCTATGTTTAGCTACGAATATTTTCTTCTCTTGAGTATGTAAACTGTACTGAACTCCCTACACGTATTTAAGTTCTGTGGATGTTCTAAATGTTATACAAAACTTCAGTTACACACAATAATTCAATTGCATTACTGTTAAAACTATTTCATAAGAACAAATTTAATTATAACAACTTGAATTTTTTAATACGTCATTGATCCTTTTTAAAACATAATTAAAACTATAAGTCTTCTTTAAATAAATTCGGCGAATTATTTTTTTTAATTATTGTTGAACAAATTTAAAAACATAGATAGAAATAACAACTTTTTCACAATCACAAAATGTGATTATGATTCAATAATTAATGAAACTTTACTGTTACGTATAGGGCAAAAGGGCGAACAAATAAAAGGTAAAAAATGGACCCGAGTGCAGAGATTGAGTTTGATAAATAGGGCTTCGCGCCGTGAATTTCCCAGGAGTTCCCTTCACGTGGGAGATTTGAATTTTTATTCCTTAGCATGCTTCCTTCTACAAAAATTTAACATTGTATTATTAGTTTACAAATATATATAATTGAAACTTAGGCTTGAGCTAATTTATGAACTTAGAGAGTAATGAAATTAGTTAAAATAAATACAAATCAACTCCTCAAGGGTTGATCTCAGGCAATTCCACCATGTCCGGCTTGAACTCAGCGGTCCGAGAATGTTCAACTTATCAATTATCAATCAAGCACTATAAAAACGTTTTAATTCACAAATGTATAACGAAAAATAATTTTCAGTCTCAACGAAAGTGAACATTTACGGAATGCTTGAAGAATAACTCTACATTTATGTTATTTAAATATTTATTGAGGACATTTTATTCACAACAATAAGTAAAACAAAGTTTTACGTCGTTTCGGTATCTACAATCTGATTCCGATCTCAGGTGAACTAATATCTAAAACATAACACAACTAACACATAATCCGGACTGAGCCAGTATAAAAAGCTGAAAACAAAAGTTTAAAGCAGTCAAACAGGTTACAAACAAACCATTCACTAAACATTACACACATAAGAAACAAAACACGTCCAGTCGTTACGGAGCCTCAAAGACAACTGGATGGGAGTGGGCGTGTCCCACCGGAACCGGAAACAAAATGGCCGCGGCAAAAACCTAAAAAATCCAGATGATATATGTCTAACATATATATATTTATTTATTTTCTTATAATTTATTTATTCAAATACGAATTCTTTCTAAAATATATGAAATATAAAAAGCAAGAAAGGCTTATTTGAAATGCCAAAAATCGCCCACCATTGCTCATCTGACAATCACCAATTGAATTTTTAAGAAGCTAAGATAATACACCGGGAAACTTATTTCTATTTATTTATTTTATTATTATTATTTTATTCAAAAACAAATTCTTCCAAAAATACATGAAATATTACAGAACAAAAATAACTTTACAGTGCAAAATCACATTATTTTCCGGAGGTTTCCGATGTTTTATCTTAGCTTCTTCAAATTCATTTGGTGAATGTAAGACCAGCAATGGTCGGAAATTTTTGACTTTTCAACTAAGTGCTTTCTTGCTTTTTTGATATTTTTTTGGAAACATTTGGTATCTTTGCACAAAATTAAGATGTGTTACCTTTTTTCCAAATGGGAGCGTGATGAGTATTACATAATATACTCAATTTCGCAGAATCCGCAGAGATTAATTAAAACATTACATTTTATTTTTGGATCCTTAAATACTTAAGTAATTTGTATGTTTTACAATTTGGATCTTGTGAATTTGTATGTTATATTAGTATCTGTAGAAAATCAAATAAAAACCATTTTAACTTCAATTTGAATTATTATTTTTTCAGATTACCAAGGTGTTTATTCCCTTGAATACTCTAAGACCATTTTCTAGACAACACTGGTTTAAACCTTAGCATAACAAGCTGGGTGATGTTATCACTAAACCCTTATCAGTATGCGAGGTCACGACGCCTGTAGACACACAGATTACCATAATACACAACTCTGTATGCCGCGCCGACCGCTTCACTCTTACCGAGTGAAACCTACTTGATTTGGCTGACGGAAAGTGAATTGATTCCATGAATTGACATTTTTCGCTAAGTTTATGTCCACGCATTGGCATGACTAATCAGGTAACAAATAATCTTTTAGTCTATGAATACACATTTTTTAGCGAATAACTCAATAAGGATAGTCTAATGTTAACTTTCCAAACCATCCAGTAATTTCTTGTTTGATTGAATCGTAAACTTTATTTGAATATTTTTCTTATCATTTTCCATTTAAGAGGTTAACAAACAGTTTAGCTCAGTCGTTTTAGTCTAAACCTTTTGGTGTTATAATTTTTAATATTAACATCAGATATTACAGCAAAAAGCTTAAGAGTCTGCATCAGTGGTAGCCATCTTGAATTTTAGTCCCGTAAGAGCAATGTTAAATTCTGGCGGAACATACCTTCACTTTGGCGTCTGTAATGGCGTTAATTATCAAAGTATCAATGTAAACCTTTGGAAGTACATTGATGAGATGTGGCTTAAGAGAATGACCTTTTAATATGTTCAAAAATTTAACATGATATAAAAACAAAAATCCAGGAATATTTTACAAAATAAATCATTATTATTTTTTTGAGAGCGAAAATAAGAAGCTCTATAAGGTGGTGCCCTGGATGACTGTAATACCTTTAATTTGACACCTCATCCGTTAATTTATGACAATAGGTCAGGGAGAGATAGGCGCCAGAATTTAACATTGCTCTTGCGGGAGTAAAATCCAAGATGGCTACCACTGATGTAGACTCTTAAACTTATAATATAAATCAAATTATGCTAGTCTTAGAAGTTTTTTCTGTTATTTATTATTCCTGTTATGGCCGGCCACGTTACTTGACAATGTAGTTGGTTTGATCATTGCGTAATCGCTTTCATGAATTGTGTAATGTGTTTTGTAATGATAAATTAATAATTTTTCCATATTAGAATTGTATTATTGAAAATTGACTTGACTCAAATATTTTTGTATATTTAGTTTAACGACAGTATTCGTTTCAAAAAGCTTAAATTAATGTTTGAGACATAATCTAAATATTATCGGTTCTAGGAAAAGTTGTACCACAAGTTTATGATGTTTCGACATAACTGTATATTGGTTATTTTTTCGTAGCTCTGATTGGTCTGATATTGTTATGAATGAGTCATGGCTTAGAAATCAGCTGGTATTTTTCAGTGGCAAAGTGGCATCTATTTAAGTCCAATACACTCTCTACACTTACATATATACGGCCAGTATTCATATTCATATTTGTACATGTATACAATTATTGTTTACGAAGGCTTTGTATACACATTTTGTCAATATGACAGATGAAAAATTCTTAATAATCCTGTAACTTGCATACACGCATTGAACTAGTCCACTTAAACTAATGAATAATAAAATAATCATACATAGTTATGAGAGTATGGCGCGTATAAAATAATTCACTTCCCATTTATTGTTTAAAAATTCCCCATATCATCACGCATAACCACCTCAAACTACCCACCGGGTGGGTTTGATGAAAAACAATTTTTTTCATACATATAACACCGTTTCATTTTTGGCTATAAAAACATCCGGTTACCGTAACACCGTGCAACTAACTGATATGTTTCGTATTTCCAGTGACCAGCTGACAGTAAAGTCCCAATGTCCCACAACAATAATGTTACGAAGCAAGGCGACCGCCCTCCACAACTGTTGTGTCTTTGTGATAAAATTATTGTATATAAAATTGAATTGAATTGAATAAATTTCAAGATACTTATGCTCTATTATTTTTATTTCTCTTTGCTATATAATATCTTTAAACAGCCAGTAGCAAAAAACGTTCACTTTTGTTTTCCACTTGTGAAAATTGTATTACGCAATGTTCACAGATAAGTTGTAGCATAGAATATCTTTATTTTATTTTGTTTTAAGTTTAACTATGAATTTATGAAAAAACTAAGCAGAGTTTGAATGATAAATTACACTAGAGATATGTTCTATCTCTTTCATAAGACATGCATAAGATATGTACATAAATGAAATAAAGTATTTGGTATTAAAAATAAATTAAAAACAACTAAAACTACTGATAAAGGGTGACATTACAACAAAATATTTTTTTTCAAAAAGTATATTTGTAGCCTTATACTACTATGGAAAAGCAGCAACCTCAATAGGAACACAGGGATGGAGAAACATTTCGTTTTAGCCTCATATGAACAATGTTAATTTAATAACATCATTACTGGCCAGACTTAAATTGGAGAAACTAGGCTCTTAAATTAAAGACAAACTATCTAGAGAATTACATTAAATTCATTTATGTAATTTACACGCAACTATCTCCGATAGTTAAATGTGAATATACTTTTTAAGATATAATTTTGTATAGTAAATGTTATTCCCTAGGTAACCTATATACGTATAGTTTGACACCTCAGCCATATATTTATTACAGTCGATTTTATCAGTTTCAGTTTCGTATCATAAAATTAAGATTGTTCGTACGGTACTATAATTGAAGAAAGTTGAGGTAGAACAGACTCCTAGCTATTCAATTCAATTCAATTCATTTATTTTTTCATATACATATTTTAATTACAATGCAGTAAATTGTTTAATCTCTCTAGCCACATGGCTAATTGAGAGATCAGCTATTTCTGTAAGTAATGTATAATACCAGGATTACAAGATATATTTTTCAAATAAATTTACTTACAGTACTATAATATATGTTAATTGTAGAATGTTGGGAAATTTTATCCTCGCAGGGATTAAACAAGTTATAAGCTGAAGGTTATCAACCCTGAACGGACGATTCCTGATTAGACAAAGTGAAAGTGAAAGTTGTTGTTGGAAATTATTGGATCTGAAAATGCGAATGTACTTGGGATCATACAGTATTAAATATCAATAAAGCACCATTCTATGTGTTAATTACTACAATTTATTACCTCCTGAACCATAACAGTGTTTTAATGTTGTGTGGGTATAATAGTATTGAAAATAATTAGTTGTGAATTAAGCTACTGCGTGTTTGTGTGTGATTGATCTATGTGTTTTCTATGTTAATGTGCACTGTATTTTATGTGTTGTCTTTGGTGTTTTAAGAATAAAATTTCAGTTATTGGATACGCATGTTATTATTTCTAGCTAGTATTTCACTTGAATAATTTTCAAACAGCAAAGGTTTTTATATACTAGTAATCTTTTGGTAATCTCGAAGATTAACATGTTTTATATGAATAAATCGATTATAGTGGTTTATTAATGCTATTATTTTTTCAAAGAAAAAAATTACACAGTAAAACTAGGAAGTAGATAAGTACAACATCTTCTTCAACGTTCCCCTTAAGGTACATTTCACACCGAGCCATCGTGAGTTTAATCATACCATTAAACGATGTTGTAATCCTAGTCGAGATAACGTTTAAAGTAGTTTTAAAACGTTCGTCGTATCACTTAAATTCTCGTTATCTACTGAAATCGTTAAATGGTATCTTCATTTTACACCCTTAGAAAATAGGTTAAAGCCTTAGCATAAGAATGTGAGACAAAAATCCATAAAACTTAAGTGTTATTGTAGTCTGTACAACGATTGTGTTATGAATGCCTTAAAGCCACGAGTGAGATGTAAGTTAGAACACGAGCAAGCGAGTGTTTTTTTAGAATGTTAGAATGTTAGAATGTAGAATGTTATGTTTTTTAGAAAGAACCAATATAGTTTTATAAATTGTTGCCTACAAGTAATATAACTACTAGAAAAAATTAAATTACAACATACCCCCACATAAATCATTATTTTTTTATTATCATTAAGGCAATTATTGAGTGACAGAGTGAAGCTCAAGTAATAGAAGAAAAACCAGTAATTAAATTTGTGATATGCATTATTTAAGGATAAAACTGAAGCAATGATATTCAAGAATATTTTTTTACATTATAATAACCTTAGAATTTAAAAGCGTTAAATGTTCTCCAACCCGGTTTGATGGATTTAAGAAAAATTTCATCCATCCAAAAAAAGAATATATTTTTATAAATTAAATTCTCAGATAAAGCTTTATATAAGTGGTGAATTCCAAGGAAAAATTCTTTGATTATATTCATGAAACATTTCCTCAATCTTTTGGTTTGAAAATAAAAACGTTAACGAAGGTGTTTGGAAGCTCTTGATTCAGCTGAATAGGATTTATAAACAGGATTTCAAAAGATTTAAACACAAAGCTCTGGATTAAATGTAATTATAAATGTAATATTCAGGCTAACTTGATGCTCTGGGATTACAGCTTGTCCTTCCAACGGCAAACCTTCCACGTAGTGTGGTGCCTACGGTGTGAAGTGAAAGTGATATTTTGACATTGTAAGTCATTACAATGTAATGACAATGACACTGTAAGTACAATGACATTGTAAGTTTACTGATCTGGTTACATTTACACATTAACATTTATTATAAAGATGAATTTACTAATTAGGAATTCAATGTTTATGTAAAGAATACATTGCTTTAACTTGGTAAAACTACATTTCTATATATCAAAAAGTATTTTACTTAAACATCTGCTCGTAATAATTTAAACTATTGATGCAATCTCTAATCTTATTCATAATTATTAGTTTTACATGAAACAAAAAGACAATGCCTATTTGAGTTGGATATGAGAATAAGAGGTTATTATTTTACAATATTTTTTATAGTTTTACCTCTGGTAAAATCTCCGTTAAGGCACGATTATAGATTTATTCTATAAAATTTAGAAATAATTAATTATTTCTAAATATACCAAAATTCATATTTTTTATTTACATAACTCGCGTACAAAGACTTTGAAACCTGAAGCTCTATATGAAATACATTACTTCAGTAGAACTTTCAACTGAAACAATGTAGGCATATTAAACTGTTAATATTAAAGGTATTAATTGGATTATTGGCTTGAATGTCAATCGAACCAAACAGCTTTATTTCATTATGTTTTATTGTTAATAAAATCCCATTTTAGCCTCCATTTTTTATTTTTTTATTTTATATTAAACTAAATTGAATACTGCTTTGCCTCTAGAATCCCCAGATTACTATATAACCTGTCGATTGTTAAATCTAAAATGTTTTATCTTCAAAATCTATTAAAATATCAATTTAATTTAAGTCTCGTGAAAACTTTTACGAATTTAAAATAACAATTGAAATTAAAATTTCGTAAAACAATTGAAATATTACCAAAGGTACTAACTCATTCTACTCATTACCTCATTCTACTCGTGACTCATTCTAAGACAAAAAATATGAATAAAGAATTTAAATACTTTGTTTAAATTTATAAAATTGAATCACGTTTTATATATGAAATTAGTCGTAGATTTAAAATGGTAAAGCGTAATTTCATTTACCTCGTAATCATTTCACATTTACTTTTCTGGCTAATATTTTTAAAATATAAATCTATTTATGAATGAGATAAACATAATTACTTGTAACACATTTTTAGTTTACATTCAATAAATCTTTGTGGTTTCATTGGATTTTCAACATTTCAGACATTTTTTTAAGTACCCACGTCAAAAAATAAACACAAGGAGTAAAAACGGGCGTTTTTGATACGAGCGCAAGTTTAAGAGTCGAGGCTGTTCAATATGCGAGTATATATCAAAAAGACAAATTTTGCGATAAACTACATTTTTCGCCGTACTACAAATAAAATTAAAAAAACTCGTAAAAACTAAATTTAGTATCTGATTTGCCATCAATTTTAAAGTTGTCGACCAATGTTTTTTTTTATTAATCAGCTGTTATGTTACGTTCGTTGCGGCAGTTCTTTCTTGATTCCTGATTGGTTGTTTAGGTTATGCGAATGCAGACTTCGAATCAAAAGTATCATCAACAATGATCTTTTGCTGCCTAAACCTCAATAATCATCATAATAATAGGTTTAGTCCAAGAAAAAAGAACAACCTATGCTCTTCAACATATGTATCTAAAACAGCTGTTTTTGAAGCAGTATGACGTAAAGGTAGTTTTGCAATTTTCACGTTGCAACCACCAATACAAACTTGATTTCCACTTCATTAGAGTTCAGCAGTTCGGATCTCAGTTCTACATATGGTTCTGCCAAGAACTTTTGAATGGCTTCAGTTATGTTGGTGACATGAACAAAGATTACCTTAGTAGTTTTCGTTTTTCCAATATTACTTGTTCCAAATACATGTGTATTTAAGTGTAGTATGAGATGGGTAGAAAACAATAATTAATAAAGCAATTACTATTGACACCAAAATAATAATTGTTCAAATATCAAACAAATTCGGTAAGGGATTGCTACTTGCAAAAAAGTTGATCAACCTTTTTAAGGACCAAAAATATAAAGTTTCAGTACTGGCCTGAAATTAGAACTATATTAATCTCATAAATAGTAGTTGTCACTTATTTCCAAACTAAAGGTAGGATTTATTGTTTGGAATACGTTGAAGATAATTTGCTACGCAACTTCAGTTGACTTTTGAACCTGTCCTTTCATGCTAAAAGGTATCTGAGACATTGGTAATTTCTGTGTCTAGTTTTAGGCATCATGGTGAATGTTTAAACCTCCATCAAATATAACGTTTGATTTATTGAGAGATGAAATTTTGATTTTCAGTTTTTGATCATAAAATTATAACTAATAGTATGTAGTAATAGATGTAGGATATGATTTTAAAGAAGGAAAGTTTAGAATTGGAGATTAATCACGAAACCTTATGCCAACAGGCACAAAGCATAAAAATATGCCAAAAGTTCTTTGTTTGAAATTTATTATCGGTGATGGTGGATTTATGTTATTTAGATTTTTACTAAGGACATTTTCCAGCACGACTAAGTAATACAAAGTTTCACGAAGTTTCGAGATCTGGAATTTGATCACGTCTTCAGGCAAACTACTATCTAAAACATAACACAATTAAAGAAAAATCAAAATAGCTTGTCAAAAATCTATAAAAATTATAAAATATTAAATTTCCTAATCTTTAGTAGATGTGTAAATGTTTCAATACATGAATTAAAATTCTAAAAGTGCTATATTAAATGTGTCTTTGTTAATTAAAACCATCAAAAATGTAATTTTAACTGCTTGAAATAACAGCTAAAACATTTCAATTAAATGACAGGTGATTAAAAACCACTAAGCTAAGGTCGTAGTTCAGAGGACAGTAAGTAAACAAATGTAAAGTAAAAAATGGACCCGAGTGCAGAGATTGATTTGATAAATAGGGCTTTGCACCGTGAATTTCCCAGGAGTTCCCTTCTCGTGGGGAGATTTGAATTTTTATTACATAGCATGAGTTTATTATTTTTGTTATTTAAGTTTAACCTCCAATAAGTATCAATATTTAACGTTATGGTTTTATAACACCTGGGACATATAGTTTTAAACACAAAGTGTTTAAGAGTATATTTCAATAATATTGTTACATAATAAGCCGTTATAATAATAATGACTTAATTTCTAAAAATAATGGTTTCATAGGGTTAATTTATACATAAACAATCATTAATCAATACTAGTTATTAAATTAAGCCATTTTTGTAATGAAATGGTACATGTTTAGGTTGGTTCGTAAATTTCAACAACGAAAATACTCTTTACTCCAAAGTCTCTTTAACTTATTAAAGGGTTAAAATATTAATACGATTTCCGAAACCGTTAAACATGTTTTATAAATGAATAAAATCTATATCGTGTAGAAAATCTTCGCTTTAGACGGGAGGTGAAGTTGGCCGATCCAAAACCTCGCAAGTCAACCCCTGACTCGGAGGGCGTTAGGGACCTCAGAGGCGGCCTATAATGAAAGGACTAAACATCCCTTAGGGCAGCCATGTTAAGCCGTCATCCACCCCTAGGAACGCTTCTCTCATCACCCTCTCTCTCCCACTCACTCTCAGTCATAGGATGAAGAAACTAGGGGTTAAAAACACTGTTAAAATGTTATTAAAATCAACCTATATAAATAAAATTTTAGCGTTACTCTATACTACCATAAATTACACAGTTTTAACCTAGTTTTATTTTTCATTCATAAAGAACGTTAAATGGATCCCGTCTCCATTGTTATCTATATTTATGTTTATACATTTATGCTTTAGAGTTGTAGAAGGATTTTCGTTAGACTTGGTGAAACACTAAGAAGAATATCTATGAAGAGGTAATAACACCTTACCTTCATGCTAATTAATACTATTGCTAATGCTGATGTATAAATAACTAAATACAACAAATTCAGAATAAATTATCAATATGAAAGATATGTTTTGAAAAATATAAGACCTCCGAGGAAATGTCTGTTAGAGGTTACTTTATAATTCTAATAAAAATCCTAAGTGACTCTCAGGACTGTTAAGATAAGCATTTCAACACAATATTACTATTTCTCTTTAGTTTATCAAATACTACAATTAGTTTCAGAAAGTAAATTAACTCAGCATTATTTTGATAAAAAATCAATTGCATCTCAATTTTACAGATAAGTTTTTACGACCTTTTTATTGTATTTGGACACACACACACACACACACACACACACACACACACACACACACACACACACACACACACACACACATACAGGCATCTTATAAAACGTCTCACGTTTCTCACGACCGGTGTTTTTGACATCTAGGAACATAAAAATGAAAAAAATGGTCCCGGGTAGTCAAGCTTTACTAATATTGAAAATATAGAAATGATATATTTTTATAATAATAATATTAATATAAAAATATATTTGGAAACAATTGGAGAAAAAATTTTGTTGAGCTTTTAACTACAAGAGGTTTGGGATTTAAAATGTACCAACTCTGTGATGTTTTCTATTACTTGAAACATTCAAAGTAGTCAGTATTGACGCTGTAATCACATGCTGCAAGTGAGGTTCTATTTACGTCACACGTATAAATAATTAAAAGTATTTGATTAGCAAAGCGACACGTCGGGGACTTCTTTCTCCCTAGACAAAACAATAGGAAACGAGCCACAATAGTCTTGTGTTCTTTAGTCTTAGTTCTGTGTCCCAAAGCGTCAAGGAGATAACTGTATTTCTAAACAATTGATTTTTCTTTTCTTTTCTTTACACTAGTATACATTTTGTTGTTTGTATTTATAAATCTGGAAACGATCCATTTGCTATTGGCTTGGTTGTTATTTCTTATTTGCCCATTGGCTTTGCTCATGGGTGAGTAATAAATAGATTAACGGTTTTAGCTGGTTTATTATGTTGATGGGATGTCATAAAATGCTATCAGCATTTTTAAGATATACCCAAGTTGAAATAAAACACTCCACAAAAAGGTGTTCCTGTATAACAATTATATAACACGAAGTCTGACTCTAAGTTACTTATTCTATGAGTATGAATTACGCAAAGGAAGATATAATTTTTGGTATAAGAAGAATTTACTGGTTTGCCATGCCAGGTCTAATTCGTGTATGAATTGAATTTAATAGTTAATTTTAAAATATTAAAAAACGAATTCAAAACTTGAATAAACCAAAAACCCCTAGGGTGGTTCTTATCAACCAATATATTATATATTCACTACTTGTTTATTCATTGAAAATTATCATTTTCAGATTAATTAAAATCATTTATCCGATTAATTTTGATACTATCATTATCTATCTTTTCACGTTACTGTTTTTATTCATGTTATTTATTGCTATTATTATTTTTTCATATGTAGATATTTTAGCACTATTATTAGCTTAGTATACGTTGAAAATATTCTTCATATTGGCTCTGCCGTTGGATGATTAAATAAACAATGATAAATTAATACTAGTTTTTCCTGGGGCAACAAAAAGCAAATAAACTGAATCAAGTTAACCACATACATAATCTAAGACATAAATATATATATATACCCAGATCCATAACTAGTAGGTTCCACTCTCATCTACTTATAATCCTAATATAAGCATCTACAGAATGGGCCAAAATCCAAGGATAAAGTGATAAAAAAGTAATTTAATAATATCTAAATAAATGACGTCAGAAAAGTTACTTCAATTACTGAACATATATCATCACTGTAGCGTACTAAGTGTTGTCAGATAATATATTTACATTTGTTCAAACTAAATTAAAAGCCATATAACGATTAAATTCATCCTCTTCAAGTTACTGTGAGTGCAGCTGAACATAATCAGAAAAACTTTCATAATTGGTTTACATTTTGTGTTCTCCTTTCAATATCTTACAATAACACATGACTCATTTTTACGTTTAAAGAATTTCAGATATTGCTTATTAAATTTACGTTAGGATATTGTTATCATTCGTATAATTATTATTAAAGTATGTTATTGCCAGAAGTAGAAAAGACCGGAGAGTCTTAGTTCCGTCATCTCACAGTCCTCTGAGCCGTGTAAAGTGAAGTAAATAAGTGTATAAAATTTTATATTTCTTTATTTGGTCGTTCATTTTACTGTAACTTGTTTCAGGTATAGGCGTTAAGCAATGAATTTGTACCTTGAATTTCGAACTATTCAAATTTTACAGTAAATTCAGAATTTGGCAATGAGTGTACTAATGTCAACTGCAGACTCGGACAGACAGAATATTTATCAGTCCCACCTCAGACCGTTGTGTCAGGCAGTTAATTGCTGCGGGACGTAGGACTCATGTGGTGGGACATGTTTACATTCAAACCGCACTTAATTAACTTCACTTAATGGACTTTTTAATAAGCCTGTTCTTGGAAGTAACATGTCGATGGAAACGGGCAGTTTCATTAAACATTTGCATAAAGATCTTTTTTGTAGGTAGTTAAAATGAATTTTCAATTCTAATTTGAAAGTGAAAGTTATAAAATACCAGGGGTTAAAAACAGTTATATATAATACGGTAAAACATTCAAAATTTGCACAATTTCCTTCAATCATAAATCACAACATGGCACTACCAAAAATAAAAGAATCAAAAAATATTTTACGTATATTTTTAAAATCTATATATGAAATATTTTAAAATAATATTCTGGAAGTATTAAACAGTATAGACTGCAACAAAAAATTGTCTTACAACTGCACTATAACAGACACATTTCGCACTGTTGGCAAAACATATAACATTCCCGCACTAGGGTGGATATGATCTTATTACCACCATAGTGCGGCAAAATGACCGGCCAATCACATGCGCGGAACGGTCCAAATCTATATGAAACTAACCAATAGCATGCGCTAAGCACTCAGCTGATAGAAGGTAGGATGTCTTTCCTACAACACTTCCTACAACACTAAGGTTTTGTGCAATGAAACTGAGATTACCGGAAACCTAAAGGTTAGGTTTACATTTATCCCAACGGGAAAGTTAAACATAACCTCAATGACTTTGTTATTGTAGGAACAATCTTGTGTAATAAAAGCGCAAACTGTCATGGCCGCCCTCAAAGTTCTGGCACGAAGCGTTAGCTGAGTGCTGCCATATGAACTTATCGTGCGATATGACATACTTTGTGCTCTAGTTACACAAATAACCATATTGAAATATATGAATCCACCTACTTTAGTAAGATGTATAAAGCGAATAAGTCTCACTGTTAACAAAATGTGTAACAATTTACGAAGGATTTGTATAAAAAGAAGATTGGATGTTATAATTGGGTGCTTAGAAGTCTCCAGAAAAGCCGTATAGACACATTTATTACATGTGAACAATGTGTACAACGTTTCTCCTTTGCGGTTAAAGAGGGATTCAAGAAAATAGGAGACTTAGGACCATCATTTTTGCTAAGAATAAAAAGATGTTCGAGCTTAAGTCATAGTACCAGAGAGGAACGGATTATAACTATCCATTCATCTATGATAGTACGTTCTAAAATAAATTTTATGGGGAAACTTTTCACACTACATTAGTAGTCTTATAAATAAGCTTTATAAGTATATACACACAGCATATTTTTTAATTTTGAAAATTTTGAAAAATCAGTTAAACTACAGAAGTTTTGTTATTTATTTATTTGAGTTTCATCCAACATATGGAGTCTTGTTAGATATGGAGCCACTATGGTTTGGGAAAATTCTGGATATACAAATTCTAAGTTCGTATTACAGAAAATGTCTTTAAAATTGGTTACGGATTTTCCGTCTTAAACTCATTGTAAGCTTATATACGTCAGGCTGTCAATAATGCCTTCAACTTTCATTTTGACATGGATATGTATTATCTCGGGGGGGATTGGTGATTTATAAGCTGGAAAATATGTAAAAGGTTTCCATAGAAACTACCTTTACTTGGGTGCTTGTAACAATATTGAATTGGTTTCTTAGTAACGTATCGATTTATTTGTCAAATTTAGTTTTGATTATTTTTAGAAATTATCGGCAGTTCAGTGAGTTATAGAATAAGTATTTTCATTAGAAATAAACTACTTAGTATAGAGTCAACTCTAATAATAGCAACATATAATAATTTTAGTAAGATTTTATTTCAGTACCATTAATCTCCCTTTTTATGTCATTATACTACTATGTTCATTGAATACAGTTATGGGTCATTTGCATCATCTTCATAAGTTTAATGTTCATGTACTATTTTACGAGGAAACATTGGAAGCCATTCGGAAGTGTTAGGGTTCGAATCCTGACCATGAGCAATCTAGTGGAGGGAGGGCCACCATGAATAGTAACCGGCTTGGGTGAGAGGTTGACGGTATTTGTAAGTTTAATTGGGATTGCAGTGGACACCTGATTTTCTTCTTTTGCGATTGTATGGTCAAGGGGAACATGTTTTGTGTTTTTTTATACTTATAACTTTTTTAACCTTTTAATTATTTGTTAGTCATATTATGTATTAGTTAAAGGTAAAATGCTTGTCACTTCTAAGATTAAGAACTGGTTTTTTAACTTAAGTTAAATCTATCTAGATAAAAAAAGTTCCTGCTAACATTAATAAACCTGAAATCTAAATAATGTTACTCTAACTGGATTCCTGGATGAGAATATGTGACTAATATCAGTATTTTAGCTATGATTGCTGATTATAATATCGTTAGTTATTTTACAGTTATTTTACAATAAATTATAGCCAAGTTAAATACCGCATAACTATGCATTGTTTCCAACACTAGGATTTAGATGACATTCATTTCTATGTGATTTATATCTTAAAAATTATAATATTTTCATATTTTTTAAACTTGTACAACATAAAGGAACTACACATTGTCTCAACGTAACAAATTCCAAAAACGTAGTCCTAGGCCAGATCAGAAGTCCAAAGTTCTAATCATAGAGGTGAGTACAAACAGAAACTAGTTTATATAAAATAGAGTTTAATCATTCACAATCCTTGAGTGTCAGTAATCTTTTAAGCGAGTGACTATCTATTACCCATAGTTTGCCCACATTCAAACAGAGTTTTTGAGTTCACGTGGCATTTGAAGCAAGAGTAGGAAAAACTGACACATAATTAGTCAAACATAATGAAAAATTATTTAATTCACTAAAATATGTTACGGTTCAAATTCTGAAACTTATGAGTTATTTCAGATATTTATTTAAATATTTTATAAAGACATAATGCTAATTTTTTCTAACATTAACAAAATGTAATATATCAAATTATAGAGCATGTGTTCTTGAAATTACTTAGCACAAAGAAGAATATGCAACATGATTTATCACAGATTGCTGATTATATATTTTGCATAAGATTTATACTATATCAATTAGTATGACAATATTCTTTAAAAAAACTATTAACGTTTGACTTTTCTTTTGTTTCAGATGACCTCCATGTGACCATTTCAACTTCACACTTTAACCCCCTCACCAAGGTGGCCCAACAGGTGGCTTTACTTGAACTCTTTGGGTTCGTTTAGTTACCTATCCTCGTCCTTACTTAAAATTACTTAAACTGACTGAGATTGTTTAAAGTCTATTAATAATCCTATCACCCATTTTTAAATTGGTCCAGTAAAGTATTGTTTTATCCTTTTCCTACCCTTTTCCTGTTCTCCCGACCCCAGTTTCTGACCACCTTGTCCCCCTGGCCCTGCATCATCCCTGTGACACTTGTCACCGCGACACTCTACATATAATGGGAGACGTGCACAGTCACATTTGATCCCTACACCTCATAAGTCCAAGTATAGTATGTTCACTCCTCGTGGGTGGACCGAACCCTTATAGGTGTCAAACGAGGCGACTCACACAGCTCACACTCCGCTTAGATTCATCGACTTCAAAAAGACTTCACCAGAGGTCTTCCCTCCAAGATCACTCTCCTCTCTGGGAACGTCTCCTGTGACCTTCCCTTCGCCCCTCGCCCATTGCAGTGCTGCCTGAGGGAGAAAACCCACCCTTGATCAATAGGACCATGAACTACTTCAACCAGAGAGGATATCAGTCCCTTAATATCAGTAGGTATGTCACAGATACGTTACTGTTTAAGTCTAGTAATTTACAGTGTCAAAAAGGTAAGTATCTTTTAAAACCTAGTTTTACCACTAAATTGGAATTTGTTACGTTGAGCTACAATATGTTTTATTCTTAATTTTTCTGTAATTACTGTAAACGTCATCTAAGTCTAATTCAGTACTTGGATTACAAAACAGTTCCTGTATTTATTAGATTATATTAACTATCGATTAACACTACTCTAATACCAAAGTCTGTTACATGCTTAAGATAATAGGAAATAAAATAGGGAATACAAAAACCCACGAAGAAGTAAAGGATTTTGCGTGAGAAAAAGTATGGCCCAAAGGTTTACATCATATAAGAGTTATAAAAGTAAAATGAATACAAAAGTAGCCTGTATGCATCATATTTCGAGTTTAATAACCACTGTTTTCTCAAACGTATGTTAAATTTAATAAATTACTGTTAATTAAAAGGATCAGAGTCATTAAGTTTTACGTTCATTACGCGTATTGTAACGGTTTAGTTAATTATCACTTTAAAAATATATAATTAAAATTCAAACATTTTTATAAAAAATAAAAATAATTTGTAATCTTAATGAGCATTATAAGAATTAGTTTTAACTTCTACAGGCTTACATTAGAATTCATTAATAAATAATAAAGTAACACGTTCATGATCAAACACTTTCATAAAAATGAAAATGGATTTTGGGGGAGGTAAAACTTATAATTAAAAATATAATTCAATACAGCAGATACACGTGTAGGAGCTTGACGGAAATACGAGTATACAATCAGTTTAGTGGGTCTAGTAAGGCTTTGATAGCTTAGAAGGAATTGAAATACTATACTAAACGTGAGCAAATTAAAATTTGAATTTATTTTACACATTAAACAATATAGATAAATTGCATAGCTACAATATATCTGTTTTGTATTAAGACGCATTACGATTAAAAGAAGAGAGAAGAGTAATGTGTACTTTTTTTACTTTAAAATGTTGTAGCTTTAGAATTGAGGAAAAATTGTGATGTGTATTCTATAACACCTTAATAAATTTGGAAACCCAATAATGAAATAAACTTTATCAGCGAACCGATACATACTTTCTCTCTTTAATAATCTTATAATGTAAACAAGCACCGTGAGGGCAAACATTTTTCTACCCACGAATGTATAGTTTTTACATAATAAAGTGTATTTGGCCACGAGAAACCAATTAGAGCAGGTCTCAATACTGGGAAAAAGCCAGGTCCTTCAAAGTGTCCATGTTACAGTGGTGCCTTTTTATAAGGATATGCCTTAGCTATGGGGGGGTGTTGGCAATTTGTAAGATGAAAATTTGAAACGTCATATGGCTATAACGACAGCTGTTTAGAGGAACTGAAAACATTCCTTTTGACATATCAATGATCTAATCTATTTCCCCCGGGGAAATAAACACAATTTCTCCAAATTCTTTCATATATGAAGAGTAATTAACATCTAACAGTTGTTAAATGTCACAGTGAATTTCATAGTTAAAAGACGAGAAACTGCTTCAAAATTATTTGTACCTTAAGATAGTTTTACATGTACCACTATAAGACTTTTTAATCATCTATCAAATCAATCCATTAGTTTTCCATTACCTAAATTTAAATTAGTCTTAAGAACGTTTCTGCTTAGTAACTGATTGTTGTTTTTAATTTAAAAGAATTTTAAATTAAAAAAGAATGTCCTAGAGTTTCACTTGATTTTTTTATACTCATTATGTGGCATTAATATATTATTTAGATTATCTTGACACAATCCATATCTAATTTTGAAAGAATACCCTTTAGCTTAACCTCATTATCCTATTGGCTTTGATATTTTAATTTACATTAGTTATATCCTGACGCTGCCTATACTATTATGTATGTTTTGAAACGACCATCTTGTCCATGGAACAAAGAGATTAAAATTTGAAGATTTAGATTTCTACAACATTGTATAGCTTACCTAAAATATAATATTTTAACCTACTGTTAGTTTATTGAAAATATTTTGTGTGCTCCTACTATATAAAAATTAGTAAAAAATACATTTCATTGTACTTGTATAGGTGAAAACAATTATACACAAATCTACACTCTCTGGGATGAGACTAGAAATGGAAAAATAGAAACTTCTTCCGGGCGTTTCTACTCTTTTGCCTTGGGAATAAGATAGGCCAACCTCATTTATATGCATAGGGCTAATCCAGTAGTCAAACTCTTTATTCCTAGAGAAACATTTAAATATAAAAGGATTATATCTAAGTAGAAAGGTCAAGACCTATCTCTTAGTTTGAGAATTTGCCTCGATTCGGAACTCAGTTATTTTAAAAGCAAATACGTCAACTCATAAATTACTAGATCAGGTTTTGCCACAATAAAAACTAACTGATTGCCGTTGAAAATGTATCCAATCATGACCATGTTAACATCATTACCTTCCGGGTACAGAATAACCATTTTTGTTTGACTAAACATTTATTCTTTTATAAGGTTTTCACAATTTGAAAACAAATAGTTTTAAAACTTACTCAGTAATAAAATCAACATACAAAATGTAAAATATGCTACTTTATTTAAATGGTCATATTCAAACTGTTAAGAAATATAAAAATGCTGCAAAAACTAGCGTCGATTCTTACGGAGAAATTCGATTTCTGCAAAATTTAGATTCAAAGGAAAAGTCACAATTAAATATAAGATGGAGAAAACATATTCGTTTGTTTAATTCGTTCATTAAATTGGATTTCACAGGTGAGAAAATAATTTAAGAAAATAACATGTTTGTGAACTGATAAGTTAATTAATTATGTTCTTAATATATTCATGAAAAAATCATAGACAATTTTAATAATCTCTATATTACTGCAATTCAATAAGCGATTATGGTGTAGAAGTGATGGTTGAGTTGGTAGAGTACAAGCCTGACAATCATAAGACTCGGGTTCGATTCCGGATCTTGACGGAAATGAAATTTGTTTCTTAGTTTACCAATGATCATTAGAAAGCAAGTTCAGCGCTAGTCTTCAACATGCTAAACCTCTATGCTAAACCCTATGTAAGTAGTCGTTTGGTCATGTTAGAGGCTCTAGTGCTGATAACAAAACTCACAAGACCTTAGCAATAAGATACAAGAACCTTTATTCAACTATTATTATTATTCAGAGCAAGCCAATTTTTTTTATGGAGGAAAAGTGCATCTAAATAAAAATATTAACATTGTCACCAGCTTGACTCTTTCCATGCAACCTACAGTAATATATTATTATTGCTTATAAAACATTTTTCCGAGAGAAAATAAATCTCGTGCAGTTGATTCTACCGTAATTATTTTAAAATATCCAAAATTCTAAAATGGTTAAATATAAAATTTAAATACTTAAAAGAAATAAAATTTTATTATTTTTTGTTTTAACCTGAATAAATATATTATTTGTTAAAACTTTTACTAGGTTTGAACAATAAACACAATAATACTGGCGGAATCAGCAGAATACGCACTCACGCAGCGTAAACATAATACCGACTTTACGTAACGTCAAAAAATATTTATAAATAAATACATCCATGTACAAGCATTATATAATTTAACTATTTAAATTACAGTTAGACCACTCAAGTTGTGTTATCAATTTTTCCATTGGTTAATTATAAACATTACAAAATTAGGTATAATTTTTTTTTAATTCAGTGAAATATAAATTAAGCATCCCTAAAAGGAGGCGGATTATGGTATATGACGACCCAGGGGAAGGGTTAGCCCTTTCATTATAGGCAACCCTCTGAGGACGCTCACACCCCCTGCCTGGGGTAGTGAAAGGCGGGCCATCCCTCATCATACCCGTCATTATCTAGCTCCCGAATGCAATTATTTTTGACAAACTAATTTAAAGCTAAGAGCATTTACCCATTTAATAAATGTGCGTTAGGTTTACTTTAGTTAGTTTAACCTAATTTACAGGAAACAGTTGTTTTCTTGAAACAGCTGTTTCTAGATAATCTTCTTCTTAATTTTAGTTTATATTACTTTCGAATATTTTTAATGTACAAAATGCAAAATGTAATGTGCAAAATGTACAATTCAATGAGTATTTCCAATGAAATGGTTTTCATAACGAATGTTTAAGTAGAAACTAAATCTTCGCTAATGACAATGCACATAACTTGATAACCAGGAGTTGTAGGTACATGGAAGAAAGGACATATCGATGGATGCATGCTTCAATAGTTTTAAGTTTCATAACCTGAAGATATGTGATAAAATCAGAAAAGAAACATGATAAACCCCATGCTACGTAATAAAAATTCAAATCTCCCACGTGAAGGGAACTCCTGGGAAATTCACAGCGCGAAGCCCTATTTATCAAACTCAATCTCTGCACTCGGGTCCATTTTTTACTTTTCATTTGTTTGCTTTTCCATCCTAGCAGTCACAGGGGATCTGAACGTTTTAAACCATTTTCAATTTAATTCAATTTCTCTATAAGGTTATATTTTAAATTTCCGTTATTCGTTGAGTAATAAAGCGAGGGATTAGGAAATCCAGCATTTCAGTTTTATATTTGGAAAAATTACATTATAGAATTAAATTAAATTACATTATTAAATTCAAAATACATACTCCCTATTACTAATTAACTATTTCCAACCAAGATATTTAAATATTATGAAAAACATTAATGCTTAAATATATTTGAAATTTATAATGTTGTTGGTCATTCACTAATAACTAATAGAGACGAAGTGTTGTAGTTGATTTACTTTGTGTATTTTTTGTACTGTACATGCCAGGTCGTTACATATTGACAATAGAAATAGAATATCTATAGCTAAACACTTAAAAATTAAATGTAAATCATTAAGTGATCGCTTGAAAAGGGAGGATTTTTTTACCTCCAGGTAATTAAAACACATTGGAAAAATTACTGTTTTAATTCATAGTTTTTTTGTACAGCTTCTTTTAAGTACAACTTAATTAAAATGGAGATTTCATTTGGACGGCATTTTAATTAACGGTTTGAGGGCAGGCTTGGTCCAGTATGAATATGGCCCACCACATGAGTCCCGAGTCCCGCAGCAATCAACTCTAGGGCTCCGACACAAGGGTCTGAGGTGGGACTGATAAATATTGGGTCTAGCAAAGTCCTCACATAATATATAATATCTCTCTTTATTGATTGTAATTAACTCTACATAAAAATATCACATATACATTTAACTTGACATTCAGTTACTTTAAAATCATATCTATTTAAAAAGTACTAGGATTTTATTTTACTTTTGAGTTATTCTCAGTTCACAAATATATCACTTAGCGTGAATGTTTGGTTTCAAATTCGATAGGAGAAGTCTATCTGCGTTTATCCACCGTGATATAAGTGCTATCTGAAAATTTGTATGGAATTATCTAGTTTAACTCCGAAAAGATAAATTTTAGTTTCAATCCAGGGCATTCCGATGTTTACGTTTTTTTAAGACTTTAAAACCAAAACAAAAACATTAGTTTAAGTGTATATTTTGTATACAGTAACACATTTACATAACAACTTTTGAGAAACAATAGACAGTCAAAACGACCAGTATTTATTTTTATGTTGCAATTATTTATTTATTTTTATACCTTAAAATATTTGGTTCATTTCCATTTTTGAAGATTGCAATTTTCTGCTGTATTTAAAGTCTACAAATTTTCATTTCATATTTTAATTTCATATCAGGAGCTTTTTATTTCATAGTTTAGTAGCCTGTCAGCATAACGGTTATACATTTTCAATTATTTATTTAAATCCCTTCTAAGGGCAACATAACACATCATAGATATAGGTATTCTTTGTATTGCAATCTACAATTTATTAAATAAATTACCTAATGGAGTAGAATACACTCCACAAAAATATCGATGATTAACGTTTCTCTGATATGTGTTTTCCTTCAATAAGACCCATGTTTATATTAAATGTGCTGCAGTGTAATGCCGATAAATTAACTGATGCACTAAAGACATGGGACCGCCCTCCAGTGACCACAGCCATAACCACAACTGTGACCACAACCACGCTCAGGGGCTCATGGCTTCCTCCTCCATTATTGACAGCCCCATAGAGAGTAATACTAACGAACAGTCCACAGGGACATTGAACATACATTTACCTTTAATACGCATCCCTTTTCTATATTTATGATTGTCAACTGACTGTTGACATTCATTTTGTTTTTCTTACATAACTTCCTAAATGTTCCAGGAGATATTCCACGGAAATATCTTGATAAAAATTAAAACTCCTAAAACCAAAAAACGTTTCTAACCATCTTTACATGCTTGTGGTTAATATTAAGAACCAACGTAAATAAAAAATGTCTTTTGTAACTATATTACGTGCTTGTGGTTAATAATAATAACTTGAATAAAAAATGTCTTTATTTAACTATATTACATTACATTTAAACAAAATATAGTAATGAACTTGCTATAATTTGCTGCAGTTTTTTACACATGAGTTTTTGTTCTCAGGTAAATAATAATAGGAAAAACTAATAATTTAAATCAAAATGTAAGTTGTTTCGTATAATTTCTCTATAAGAATGTGTTTTACATCCTACATAATGAAATTCCATATTATTATTGAATTTCGTGAAACGTCAAATACATTATTTAAAATAATTGATCTTCTAAGAGGATTTAGATAATCCATGCTAATTTGTATGATTTCAAGTGCATCTTTATTTTGAACTTACAGATATATAAACGAACCTTTTAAGTTTAAAGAGATTATCTTTACAATAATTTTTAACACAGAAACGTATATGTACCTACATAGTTTTCTTTTTATATTTCGATTTTTTTAAATATATTGTCCAAAAATCTTTAGGTCTTCATAACAGACTGGTGTAGAAAATAGAAAAATACTTTAAATACTCCTGAATCGAAAACCTGTTCAGTTAAAAATTAAAAAACATTATTTAGAAATATCTACTTGGTCCAGAGAAAAGTGTTTCTAAAAGGTAGAAAACATAAATCTTGGAAAATTAAATTATTCAATGTTTTCAAAGTACTGGTGAGCTTGATTAATTGTGTAGTTGTGCGTTTGCCTAGTAACGAAAATGTAAATAAAAATACGAATAAAGGTCCGAAGTTCATAAACAAAGTCAAATAAAACAGGATGTTCAGTACAAAAAATGCCCAAATATAAAATAAAACAATCTTTAATTTTCACTATTTATGTCATCTGACCAATTTTCAAAAGTAAACTTAAACAATGTACAAAAACAATAACCTACACCTTTTTGACAATTAAGTCTGTTTTCACAACAGGTTTGTCGACAACTGTTATCACCACGAACGTGTGATGAGATAAGAACGGTCTCACGGGTGACAGCTCCCAATCAGTTTCCAGATAAACTCATAATGTCAGTAGCAACCTGGCATTGTCAAACCCGACGTGTTGGTTTCAATACGTGTTGATATTTAAATCATTCAACGCATCCTTATCTCTCGTTAGCAGTTCAACCAAACATCAGATTTACAAGTTTTTTTAAAGACGGATATAAAATTTTTCAAAATATACACGCAGTTTATTCCCACCCTCCTTGCATTAACCTTTCCTTATAAATTTAGTCATCTTTGCATATTAAAATATTAAAATTTAAAATCGTTTGAAAATCGTTAAAAATGAATATGTTTACGTTAGCAAAAATATTATTAGAACAAGTAAAATTAAAATTCATTTAATTCAAATATATTATAGAACTAGCTGACCCGGCGAACTTCGTAACGCCTGACATGTTCGTAAATACATGTTGACTTTAAGACTGGCCATGTTCTTATGTTGAATAGCATTACGGCTTCATTGTAAAAGATAATATATTCTGGGTTGCAGCATAGTAAATAACAATACTGAAACGATAAGACATATTAATAACATTCCCATAAAACAAATAAATCTGAGTGGATTAATTCACAATTTTCAAATCCAATCCAAACCCAAACGAAACCTAACTGTAATACGGCTTTTATAGGAAAGATATACAACAGCTGATTATTATAATAAACGTAATAATATAAACATTGTAATTATCATATAAACACGTGACTTTAATCAGACAGAAAATAAAAATATAAATACATAATCCCCCAAAACCGTAAACTATTAACGTGGTGAATAAAGCTGTTCATTTTTTACAGTACACATTTACTTCATAGTTTAACATTAATGAATGATTCAGATGGCATTGGATAGTAAAGCATACGGTATTGCTAATGGAAAGTAAACCAATCAGCTGTAGCTAAGAAATCAAATGTTTTCATTGTAGACAATTTGTAAACAAACTTACTCTCCATAAGGTTAACATTAGAAATTTAAAACGCCATAAAATGGAAACTTATGGGGTTTTCGAAAATATTTTTTCACTAAAACCTTCCCGGACACATATAGAGCAACTTCCTAAAATTTCATGGCGATCGGATGAGTAGTTTGGCAACGCATAAAGGACATACATACAGACATACAGACAGACATACATACATTCAATTTTATATATAGAGATTACACGATATATACCGTAAAAACATAGCGGTTTTGGTTTATGATTTTGGTTGTTATGTTGTTAGCTAACCCCATTTTAAAGCATCGCCTAGGAATTGTATAAAATAAATTTTGTATCAAAATAAACGTTAAAATACATAAAAACGACGTGCATATTTACCAAAAATCGTCCAAAAATCATAATATACCGAACTATTAGTCAGAAAGTCGAGATTCCACTGTGACAAGACAGGAATGTACCTGCCAAAAAACTATATGATAGAATTTTAATTACCGAGACTATATGTAAGGTTTTACGTTGGATATTAAAAAATGTGTAAAGGAAATACGACATGACTGTATTTAATATTTAACAGATTTTTTATATTTATAATGACGTTAGTTAGTTAGATACTGAAATTCTGACCTAACCAGGTGGGTATTAAGTTGAGTAATTATGAATGATAAATAAGTGTAAGATAAATGTGGTGCAATCTTTTAGTCTTGTTACTGACTAAGGCTGACATGTTCCTTAGACAGGACTGTTAAATAATAGCCCTACAGTTAATGGTATATCTAAGGGACCCATAGTTAAACGTGGAGTTCAAACAACTGTCTCTGAAATATGAATTGGTCTAATTATGAGGATGGTCTTTGCGGATTAATGTTGTATTCAATCGGGAGAGAACACTACACCCACCGGCTATCGCTCACAACTATCCACAATTTGTGAACTCAAAGTAGCTGGATTACAGGATACACCACAAAATTATAAGTATCCTCCGGTAACTAGTTATGTGTTCTCTTATTGGACTATTCCAATGAGAGTATTTTAACCAAACAGGTGGGGAAATTCCTTCCTTTTTTAATGACAATATACCTATGAATTTACATATTCATTACAGATTGGTAATATCTTTAACCCCTGTTTTTTCTAAAGTCTTAGAATCTGTTATCTACAATCAGGTGTGCAGTTTCATAGAACAACATAAAATCCTATCTAATTTACAGTTCGGATTCAGAAGGGAAAAATCCACTGTGTGTGCAATTGACTGTTTAATTAAGGAGGTCCTTAGTGTGTATGAGGAGAAATGCTTTGCTCGAGCCACTTTCTGTGACCTGAGCAAGGCTTTCGATTGTGTAGAACACAATGCACTTTTAACTAAGCTGGCCTACTATAAAATTGTATGTAACAAATCTGGTAATATTTTTGAGTCATTTCTTAGTAACCGTAAACAAATAGTCTGCATCGGAAAAGATAAATCACAATTAGCTGAAGTTAAGTTTGGGGTGCCTCAAGGCTCAGTTTTAGGACCCTTGTTGTTTATCCTCATGATAAATGATTTGCCATCTGTTATAAATACCAAGTGTATCCTTTATGCAGATGATACAACCTTTTTTAATGTCAGCTCAGATTTTGAAAATCTTCAAACAATGACCAAGAACACAATGGCTAAAGTATCGACCTGGTTTAAAGCAAATGGGTTTTTACTCAATGAGGGTAAAACTCAAGAAAATTTGTTCAGTTTAAGAGAATTGCCAGTAGATTATAGCTTAGGTAGTGTAAAGTTTCTGGGTGTTTTTGTAGATAGTAAATTGTCCTGGGAACCACACATCAAATATGTTAGTGCGAAACTGTCTAGAGTTGTTTACCTGTTGAGAAATTTAAAACATCATGTGCCTATGTCTTATGTTAGATCAGCTTATTTTGCTTTTTTCAGAGTGTCATATACTATGGCCTTTTACTATGGGGTAATAGCACACATATCCATGAAATTTTACTACTGCAGAAAAAAGTTGTAAGAATAATAACAAACTCAGATAGGCTAGCCCACTGTAGACCATTGTTCATAGAGTTGAAGGTATTGACTGTAATAAACTTATATATTTATACTGTTCTATTATATACAAAGAATAACCTTTCTGAATATCAGCTTAGGCAAGATATACACCCTCACTGCACCAGAAATAGTAAACGAATTAATGTACCTTTTTGTAGATTGTCTAAAGCACAAAACAGTTATGAAGTTGTAGGCCTAAAAATGTTTAATAAACTGCCTCTAGAGTGGAGAGCAGCCCCATACAGTTTGTTCAAGAAGAGATTGTACACGTTTTTAGAAGTAACACCCTTTTACACAATAAATGAATTTTTGAATGTCAGAATATAACTTTATAAATGTCTTGATTATTATGTTTGTAGGTACGGTATATTAGAATAAGACATTTAAGTGACCTTGTGATGTATCCTTATATTATGTTGACAATTCAATTATTGTACTGTTGTGTCTCTTGTATCTTTTTTCTTTTTGTATATATTGTATATATGTAACCTGACGTTGTCCATTGCTGCAAAGTTTAACGACAGTAAAATTTTTATTTATTTATTTATATTTTTACTTGAAAATATGAATAGAATATATATAACTAAAACCTTTTAATGAAATGTTGGTTCTCAGGTAATCACTTAAAACTGAAGTAGTTTTCCCTCCCCCAGACAATGTTAAAAATACCAGATTTTATCACATGTTTATCAGATTTTAAAGCTTCAGAAAGCTACGGCGACGCTATCTATAAGGTATGAGATAAACGTAAAACAAACACGTTAAATAAATACATTTTTTAACTTTGTTTAGATAAAATTCAACATTTCATTAAGATACTGTGTTTTTACATTTTAAACGTTCCTTTTGGTTACAAAGGCAAACTCTTGAGCTTACTGTGCGTGGGAAGGTTGCTGCGGGCGTAACTCCAAAACGTTCACCACATATGACCGGATTTTCAAATGCTGCGGACCACGATATACGATTGCTCAGCGCAATTTTTTTTGAAACATCATTTTGGTTATACGGAGACAAACCGATGAGAAAATGCGTTTCGTCGATTCTGACTCGTTATAATAGGAACTCAGTGAAGTTAATATACCATATCCGAATACCATTAAACTTTTAACTGAAATGGCGACCTACCTAGGTAGGTATTTTAAGCCAAGTAAGAGTAAAAAAAGAATGTAAGGGGATTGTGGCGTGATCCTGTAGACTTCTTACTGACTACGGCTGACATGTTCCTTAGACAGTAATTAGATTAATAGCCCAACAACGTAAGGCATCTAAGGGACCTACATTTTAGCGTTGGATCAGAACTTATTTTGCCTCAGAATTATGAACTTGTCTAATTATGTGCATGGTCTTTGAGGAATAACGTAGTATTCAATAGTGCGCACGTTAGTACACACTACATCCACCAACCATCCACAATTCGTGACTTCCAATAGCTGGATTCGTGACACGCCACCGTCCCATTCATTACACATTTGTTACATTATAATTATTACATCACGTTTCCACGTAACGCAATCAAAATTTTCTGGATGGAAGCCAGTGGTTGGCGACTCCTGCAGTCATATCTGGCTAGCCTATGTTCCTAGGTGTGAGAGTGAGAAAAAATGTAAAACATTGTATTGTTAAGAAATTTAATTTATGGCCAGGAACTTAAGTTATGGCGTCCACTAGTCATGCCAGATGCCAACCAACCAGTTAGTAGAGTTTTTTAGACGTATACATTTACTATTTTTACCCTGGCCCCTATTAATTTGATTGAATTGTGTTAATTATTTATATTAGTAGCGCTGCACACTGACTAAGCAAAGGTAAATGAGTACTCTGATATAAATTATACGCATATTGGCATTTATTCATAAATTACATCTATATAAATAAAATTAGAGTTTTGTCTGTACATTGCTCAGAATCATTAATTTTTTAGTGTTTTTTACTTTTCGTGAAGAGTAGAAAGGTCTATCTCAATGAATCTTTTTACGTAGCATTTTACGCTCTTTGATTAAAAAAAATGTTACAATAAAACTTATTTTTGCTCTATTTCATTAAGAATTTTAAAATTTAAATGACAAAAATAAATCAATTAAACCACTACGCTTTAACTATAATTTTAATAATACTGGTAATAATCAGCGCTATATTTAGATTAATGAATAAAAACAAACAGCTGTACCTATTAGTTAGTTTATATTGGTCATTGATTTAAAACATAGAAATCATTTTATTAAAAAATTATGTTTAACGTATAACTAATTATAATGTGGTATAAAGTTCTAATATTTAATTGATAATTAATGACTAAATAATAAAGCTGTATTGATTTATTTTTTTGTATTGATGTTTGGATCATTTCATTTTTATATAATCTTTCTTCTTTTAGAATTAAAAAAGTAAAATGGGTTATGATATTATTATAATAGATCTTTTTATTTATACATATATAATACAATTACAGCATTTAAATAATGAATGCCTAGTGATTAATTTTAAATCTGTTAAAAAGAGTCTGGGTAAATACTTTGTTATATTATAATGTCCAACAGTCTCTAGATATTCCCAATCAAAATTTAAAACTATAATTGTTGTTGTGGTTTTATAACACTGTCAATTTTTACTTATAGTGTCTTACCAATCCTATTTTTCAAGAAAAAAAACCATTTTGTAGATCGTATAATTTTTTAATTAAAATACAGTATGTGTGAAGCCAAAAATATAAAATTTTCAATACAACAATCTAGATAGTATAAAATTATCATTTGATAATTTAAATTAATTACGAAACACCCATAAATAACCTAAAACATTTAATTTTTTAATAGCGAAAAATTTTTATGATATGCACACAGAAAGAATTGTACTATTATACAAGATTTATAGTGACGGCTAATATCATTTACAAAAAAATTTTGATGTTCTCAGTTAATTAATAATATAATAACTTTTGGCTGACAAATGATTTGTCCTAACTAAGTGTTGCTCCAGTGTTGTATTAATAAGAGTTGCTCAGCTGGTTGCAAAATCAATGTCGTACAATTTATTATTAACTAAATCTTCACCGAGCATCTATGGTCACTCAAAGTACATCTGCACCTAACTGTTGCTTGATGTACTAAGAAGTATATAAAAATCAGTTTACATACTGACGACACTACATAATTAACTTTTCCTGAAAACGGCCTGAGGAATAATAATCATGGTGCAATAGTCCAGCAGCGCAGTATTTCGTTAGCCAATTAAAATTAAGAATTCCAAACATTACCATATATGGACCGATAGCGTGATTTAGCTATGAACCCAGAGTTACTGAGTGGCCTTTGGTTCAAACGATTGATTTTGTGTGGTATAAAAATCATTACAAATAAGAAGTGATTATATATTGTCAAAAATAAGTTAAACTTATTTAAGGTTATTTGAATATTTATTTGATTATCTATTACACATATGCTTACTACATGACTCACACCGCTACGGTACCTTACTGTCTTTAAATTACAACACAGGTCCTAGGTCTATGATTATGGATAGTTGAAATTTTTTCAAAAAATTATACTGTAACACCAGAAAGGAATTGGCAAAAAGCTTCTAGAAATCCAGAGCTAATACCTTATATAATAATGACAGCTGAAAAAAATAAAACTTTGAAGATGTCCTTGTTTTTGAGAAATTTCCTCTCATTATCTCACATTAAAATTATTCCGAGTAGCAATAAGTTTATTGTAAGTAAACAATAGGAATTTTTTGTGCCATAAACGCCATGGTTTTTACTTGGTAGGTTATTAGTAAAGTCTATTGGGCTGCAATATAATTTCTTAAGACTTTCTTGGATATAACAACAGCTTCTTTTTCTCTAGATCCTTGTTCAGATTACTTGTAGAAATATTTGTATTTAGTTCCCAGTGGGAAATTGGTTATACCATGGATATGTCTAAAGGTAATTTTTTCACTTCATCTAAACAGCTGTTCTTATTCTTTTATATTAAAAAATCAATAAAATAGCTCTGGTGGTTTCTGTGGAAACCTGGTAAAAATCGCTAACACCCCTCCCCCCAGAGCTAAGACATATCCATGTCAAAATGTCTGGAAGACCAGTAGTTCCTTCGAAACGTATTACCATCGTTAGTTACCATTATATAGTATTTTTGGTCTGAGCCTTCCTTGAATATTGATTCTTCTTGCTATTTTCTATGTACTCTCCAATATACGATTTAATCTTCTCTTAAATTCCTGTTGATATACTTCCTTACTTTTTCGCCGTTAATACTTAGCTTCAGATGAAATTTGTAAATAACTTTTGGCTATAAACATTAATCTATTCTAAATAGTAGTACCAAAGTTCTTGACCCATCAGCCTTTGAGCTATGAACTCTAGTGTTCAACTATTCATAAACCATGAAAAATGTTTATTAAAACTGAGTTATGCAAACTGATGTTGGTCTTCAAAAAACAACGTATTTTCTTAAGATAGTTGTATACACTGAAAATTGTATTTTAAACTATGAATTTAACCAAATTCTATCGGTTTATTTTTTCTTTCTAAGTACTTAAACTTTTTTAAACAGATTATTCCTAGTCTCTCAACTTTCCGTCAGCCAAATCAAGTAGGTTTCACTCGGTAAGAGTGAAGCGGTCGGCGCGGCATACAGAGTTGTGTATTATGGTAATCTGTGTGTCTACAGGCGTCGTGACCTCGCATACTGATAAGGGTTTAGTGATAACATCACCCAGCTTGTTATGACAAGGTTTAAACCAGTGTTGTCTAGAAAATGGTCTTAGAGTATTTACTAAGTAAGTACATATGTTTAAGAATTAATTTACTGAAAGCAATATTGAAGCCAATAATCACACGATTTATAAAAACATATCGATTTAAAAAATAATTTTTAATCAGACTTATGTAGTTTCTAGACGAATCTTTGGAATATTTTTAATAAAACTTTAAAGTTCATCAAAACTTTGTAGTGTGTTTACAGACTACAGCAATAATATTTATTTAGTTTTTAACATTAATTCATAAATTAGACAAATCACTAAAATACAACCATCATATCATACTCCCACTAATACGTTTGCTCTACAATTGCAATCCGCTAGTGACAACATTTGACGCTATCAGTATAACAATACAGACCGGTCAGATATTGCTTGTTTGTCACGAGTTATGTTTACTAGGGCAACACATTTGTGGATTATAATTATTTTCATGCTATACGCTAGCGGTTATCTCGTCCGATTCTTTTAATTATAGTTCAGTCAACAAATTTGTTTTAAAAATTTTTGTTTTATTTTATCACGAGAGGAAATAGAATCGAAAATATATGATATATAATTAGAGGACAAAGTGAAGAGGTTTGAAGCTGTAAAAGTAGCATTTTTGTAATTAAAGACACAAATTCTGCAAAAACCGTCCTTTCAGTTTAAACATTAAAAAATGTAATAATTATTTTTTATATTTTGGTGCATTCGTTAACATGGACAGAATACTCATAAAATGGCATCATATAAATGTGCTGGAGAACATATTTTGTTTAAAAATGTATATACTGTATAGAATAATAATGCGAATGAAAAAAGTATTTTCGTATAAAAATAAATATTTGACAAAATGAAACTGATTCGTCTCCTAGGGCGCACGTGGCGATTTCAAAAGCTACAGCAGCCGTTGATGATCTAGCCTAATGGCCAAACGGGCTTTGTCATTATTTTCTTATGAGACAAAATTCATAATTTTTTTTAAATTTTTAATTTAAAAAATATCTATGTATGGTGATCACATAAACCATCTGATAATAAATATGTGTTACTAAAAGTGAAAATAATTATAGGGTTTTACAAGAAAATGTGTTATACGACCTTTAAACACGCGGTTTTTAATATTATTTTGAATTGATATAATTTTTATATCATTTTTTATGTATGAACATCTAAAGTCACCTTATAATAATTCAAAATCATTTGTGAACAATAAACTCTGACACGAGTATTAAAAATTTTTATTTATTACAAAACTGAATAAATTATGATGAGCAAAATTAGTTTTATCAGGAATTCAAAAAAATACGTTCTTATTGGTAGCAATTAATTGCACATATAAGCCTATACACAAAATAATACATTATATATGAAAAAACAAAAGTACACAACAAAGTAAATATAAAGTAAAATTATAAGCATTCTATCACCCAATACCTTTTTCATTACGAAAATCAATTAACCAATTGCAATTATTAAATTTATTAAATAAACCACCTCGGATATATCCATGAACAAGTATTAAATAGCTCCCATTATAATTGTCACATTCCCAATTAACTGCTCCGACTGGAGGCAACAGAAGTAATTATACCTATTGAGGTTAAGAGGGTATGGCTCGGCAACAACTTGGAACCCAATTACACTCTTGTTCTGACAACAGTTGATAACTGCTTCCGGTAGTAATGAATAGCGCTACCTGGTTCCACTTCCGGTTACTAACTTCAAGAATTTACTTAATTTCTATCTTTTATGACGCGATTTAATTTTTTCAGTCCACGCAATCAAATTTAGAATTGGTATGAACAGGAATTATTACTAATTTAAAATGGACGTTCAATAAAGTAATAACTTTATATTCAACTTTTACTTTATCCCCTTATTCATAGTACTGTATAAGGAGAAAGTATTGTTCAAGTATGTATATATACACACCGTATCTCCAGGTTTCTTTTTTCATTTTTTGAATTTTTGTTTTTAAAGGGTAGTTAACCTGATCTTGTAGTCTTGTTACTGACTAAGACTGACATGTCCTTAGACAGGACTGTTAATTAATAGCCGATAGCAACTAATGGACCTACAGTTTAACGTGGAATCCCAACCATTGCCTCTGAATTTACGAATTAGTCTAATTATGAGGATGGCTTTTGTGGATTTAATAGTGCGTACTTTAATCCACACAAGAGAACACCACACCCACCGACCATCTCTCACAACAATCCACAATTTGTGACCTCCAAGTAGTTGGATTACAGGACGTTGCCATCGTCCTAGTCAATAAAATTAGAAAATTAATACGGAAGAAAGTTGCTACGAGAGCCTGAGTAAGTGTTGAGCAACAGAATATCTAGAAAGAAAACTAAAATAAGGATACGTAAGAATATGAAACAACCGGTAACTCTATATGCTTATGCATATTTGTCCACAAACTAAATCATCACAAAAGCTCACCACCTTCGTTGATAAAATATTCGGAATTATTTCTGGAACATTAGTATAGAGAATAAGAAGAAATAGAAAACTAAAAAAGACGTGTCGTTGGACCTAATTGCCATGAGAGGTCTAAGGAGAGAGGACCGTATATTAAGAAGGGACTCCAATTTATTAAAACTTACATGAACTACCACTAGTAACTTTTGATAACCCAGTGGTAGAGGGATTCTGAGTATAACAGGACTACTGTAGAGAGGCCGAGTCCAAAATCATGTAAGGATATTGACAGAAAGAAAACAAATGACAGAGGATAGAGAAGAATGAAGCAATGACGTTTGTGAAGCCTAAAACCATCTAAGGGCTGTATGGCCATAGGTTCTCTGTATTATGTGGAAAATGAAGTGTGGTTTATTCACTTTTCTCAGACAAAAATCAAGTAGGTTTCACTCGGTAAGAGTGAAGCGGTCGGCGCGGCATACAGAGTTGTGTATTATGGTAATCTGTGTGTCTACAGGCGTCGTGACCTTGCATACTGATAAGGGTTTAGTGATAACATCACTCGGCTTGTTATTCCAAGGCTAAGTAAAATATAAGCTACTAAACTAAAGGTAAAATTGTGACTTTAGAACTAATGTAAAAAGTTCAAAAAAGTATTATTAGAGCACCTGCCAGAAATAAATACTTGAAATTTATCAGTCGTAGTATCACGTTGTTTTAAACAACATTATGTAATGATTTATTTATCATTTTTTATTTCCAATCACAACTACATAGCATACAAAAATATGATAGGGAACTTAAAAAACAACTCATAGTTGTTGTGGGGAGAGTATCAGTCTATTACCTGTGGAACAACACTTCTTAGCCTAAATAAAGTACAATAAAAAAGGGGATTAGTTAAAATGCATAGTAAAAACTATGTAAAATACTAATTAACAAATTAAATTACTTTTAAATACATATATCAAGTAACTCCATCATTACTTAGGCTTCACGCGTATTAAGAGTTTTTATTACTTAAATTATGTTGGGTCTTTGTTTAACCTTATTTAACTAAAGAGCGTTGCCCCGTGACAATAAAGCAACTAGAGATTTGCAGTAATTAAACATGTATTCAGGTCCGGATAGTCATTAATCATCTTCTTCAATATTGTAGCTTCAGATGCGTTGAATATAGTCGGAGGCTAACCCCATTAATATTCCAGTCTTTTGTGCCATCAAAGCTGTATTTTTCATGCATGAATCATCATAATAATGGAAGTTTAATATTAATTTTATTATATACTCTTAAATTTAATTCAACAAAATTTATATCGAGTACATCTTTTCGTAGTTGCCATTCCCCGATTAAAATATTTAATTACGTTTAATTATTAATTCTTTATTACGTCTTGTCTATCACGTGTTTTAGATATTTTTAAATAAACAGCACAACCACATCAATATCTCTTAACATAAACTATGTAAAGTGCTTTAGCTTAATTCAACAAGGTAATGCACCAGGGAATGCAACAGCTGACAGTGGTGCACTCACTGGTTAAACTTGGAAATTTGTTACCTACTAAAATACAAACTAAAAGAGTTTTCTTAGTTTTTATGTATAATACATGCCATGAATTTTTGCCATTGTGACTGGTAGAAAACAAGTGTTTTATATTTATCTAAGATTTAAAACTAAATTATTGCAGAGAATATTCCAACACGAAATAGTTTTTTCCTCATATAAACTAATAAATGTTATGTTAGATTTTACATTTGTATAAACAGGAAACTATTTAACATACCACTAACTTAAAATAACTATAAGTCATTGTTAAAAGAATTGTGTGTAGAAACACACTCACGTTACTGATAACCACCAAAAGCTATTAATTTTCAACTCATGACCTTTAGAAAACACAATTCATTATAACCAATGACTCGTTTTTATTGAATATTCTTCAGGACATAGATCTATTGCCGAATACGTCTTGGCAAGACCTAATAAACACTGTTCTAACCACGTGTCTATCTTGAATTCATTTACTGAGAAATGTAACTTTAATTTAAAGAGATTTTAATAAAGAATCATGATTAATGTTAAATGTTAAGAGTTATCAATACAATAAACGTTGAAAACTGACTATACTCACTTACACTCATGAACATTCACTACTTGTCACTACACTCACTAAGTTCAAAAACAATGTGCAACCTTGAACACTAACTCGTAGGTTTTTGGTATCCTCCGAAATTGATTAATACATAGAATATTTAAGTAACTTACTTGAAGTTTTACCCAATGATATATTGAGGTTGCAGCATTCTGGATATTAATTATCTATGATTCATCAACTATGACATTGGAAAGCACATCGTGTTTTAATAACATGTTTGATTTAAAATGTGTTTCGTTGAGCTTTAAATGCCATCATTTATTTGTGTTTATCGGCTTATTGTAAACCTTTTAGTGCTATTGACCGACTTATTGTCGGTAGTTTACATCCCGAAAATTTCCATGAAGTGTAATCTGTTGACGATTTAGTGGTCAGTCATGCTGCTATCTATGAGCTGATATCGTAACATGAATGTTAATAAAACATTTCAATGCAGTTAGATTTATGATCGATTGGTTTCCATACTTTTATTTTCAGTGGAACACTGTTTTATACTGGTAAAGTTATATTGATAAGTTATCGTGATACAATATATAAGACCGGTGTGATTACCTATTACTGTACTTATCATATGAACTTTAAAATATAACTTAGATAATTTTTTACTCTCAAGGACCATTATGAGGTGAAAAGTTATCAAAGGAAGTTCAAGAAGTTTTAAATAGCTGGAACCCTACAAGGAAGTGCAGATCATAAGAAAGTAGATCACGTGACATGCTAATACCACTTAAATGAATATAAAATAGAGATATGTAGGAACAAAAACATGATCCCATGGTTTTCTATCCCCACACTTCCTTTGTACTCTTTCTCCCGTACTCGATTACCGTACAGAGATATTGCTGTAGCATATTAGGTTTTTAATTTAAATTGAGGTATATAATTTAATTTTAAAAACTCTCTAAATGAGTCAATAGAAGTATTTTTTAAATTCATACACTTATTTATTTTTCATTATTTTTTTGTGTTATTTTCATTATCATTTTCATTATCCGTGAATTAGTAATAGTGGTTGTCGTAAAATAATTTGAAATCGACATTTTCCACATTTTTCAGTGAAAACTGTCAAGAAATTTCTGGAAACGTTATATTGTCGTAGGTTCTAGACTATATTATCCATAATTTTTGTTAGGTTTAAAATTAAAAATATATTTGGCCTGATCATTTTAATATGTTCACATACCCTGTGAAATCAATCATTCAATCAGCACAAAAACTAAAATTTACCTTTTTACATTCAGTCTATGAATAATCAATGGATAGCATTATGCAGTTATTAATAAGTATTAACCAAACTAATTGTAGTTTAAGTTCATATAATAAACCATTTGGGATCGAAGCAAAGTCTTTAGGTGAATTGAAAGTTGAATTTCTTTGCTGAAAAATCCACAGGTGACGTTTTTCTCTGAGACAAGTCTCGGTTTGAACAAATCGGCCAATAAGTGATGTGACACACTCTAAGCTGGCCCGTTTATCACTACGGATTCGATATGAATCTAAGAAAACCATTTCAGCTTTCACTTGAGATTGGTATTGACGTATCTGTTGGAAGTATTTTGAACAATCTTGGAGCACTGTATGTAAAGATTTGAGTGTCCTTAACATGTTTTTAAGAACAATAACTTTTGTGATTATTAGTTCAAAATCAGCCCTATGTTGCAGACTGGTTTCTTACTAGTTCAGAGGTCGAAAAAGGATTACATATGAAATTCTAATTACTAGTAAGCCTTAGATTACATTAAATTATTGAAATGGCCACCATCTACAAGGTATGTATTTTAAGCCAAGTATGAATGAGAATTAGGTGTAAGATGATTGTGCGTGATATTGTAGTCTTGTTACTGATTAAGGCTGACATGTTCCTTAGACAGGACTGTTAATTAATAGCCCAACAGTCAATGGCATATCTAAGGGACCTACAGTTTAACATGGAATCCGAACCACGGCCTCTGAATTACAAATTGGTCAAGTTATGAGGATGGTCTTTGTGGATTAGCGTAGTATTCAATAGTGCGAACGTTAATTCACACAAGAGTGAACTACACCCATCGACCATCACTCACAAATATCCACAATTCGTGTCCTCCAAGTAGACGGATTACAGGACGTCCAGCCCTTTGGGTATCCAGTGTGACGTGCTTATCTACTACCTTGGTTCCTTCTTGGCTCTCCGTGGAGCTTCATTGGCTACAAACTGAGTCTGAACATCCAGTCTGACTATAATTCTCTGGGAGATGTGTATCTCTGTACTGTCCACCTGGAAGAAGTGTCCTGGGGAAGGATGCTTCCTTGGCATGCTCACGTTGTTTGCCCGGAATGGTGTGTACTACTCTAGGTTTCCCCACAAATGACAAGTTAAGGGCTCCTTGGGGTAGACTCCTTCCTTGTCTAGGGCACTTGGGAGTTGTTGATCTGTAGTGCGAACCCACTTATAGAGTCTTGCATACCTCGAGCCTCTATCTAGACTACTTTGAAATTTATTTTTCTCAACCAAACATTTGGTGGACTCGCCATGTTCTATTTTTTCAATCCTTATAAATCTCTTCTTTCCAGTAGATGCACAATTCACGGGGACACTTGCCTAGCTGATTTTGCTATGGATTTCTAATCCTCTAGAATTTAACATCAAACAAAAGCACACTAATTTAATTAGGATTTTAAACTTTCCTTCTATGGTTATACTTTATTGGTAAACTACACTTTTAAAATCAATGCAAATATTTTGGGTGGCCCATTTAATTTTTATATTTTTAATAGTATTGTTGGTCATATTTTGGTTATGTTTTAGTACTATGTTAAATAATATAAAAAATAATTGTTGTAGTTTCCATTGCAAATCCTTAGCTAAACATCGTGAACAATAAAAATTATGAATAACTAAAATTGTGTACTATGTCAGTAATAGGATTTAGAAGACAAACCTAATCAACCTTTTAAATACATTATCTTTAGTCATGAATGATTCTACAGTGTATTAAAACTATACTCCTGTTCAAATATGGTTAAAACCGTCGCACACTGTTGAAATAGAGCTGTTACTTAAATAAGTAAATACCGTATATTACTCCGAAAACTAAAATGTGTACGGCAAAATCTCACCTCGTAGCAATGGTTCAGAGAAACGGGCTGTCACCTTCGCTGAGAGAAATTTAATTAAATGATGACAGAACTAAACGAACTTAGGCATAATGTGTTTAAACCGCTGGTAAATTGATTTGAGCTGGCGCCCCCCCTCTGTTACAAAGGCCCCTCTCCCTGTCGTGTCATGTGCTTGATAACTTATTAAAAAATCCTATTAACTGAGGATTAATCCCTTTAGCCTCGGGAATATTTAATGGGCATTTTTAACTCACATGTCAACATTTAATTTACCTTAAAATTTATTTTTAAGCTAAATTTCATTAAATACCTTTCCATTTTGCAATGTTTATTCACATAATATAAATTGACTTTTCCCAAACCTGTGTTTCAAAAACATAGCAATAGTATTTATTCGCGTATTTTCTGAATCCTCATTGACAAAAGTTAATTCATTTTATAAAGTTTTGTTTCTACTCGCCTCATTTTATTTCCTTTAAGTTATACAGTACAATAGTTTTTAAAGATTCCAAGAGTAGTTGGATCATCTAGTAAATTAATTTTTTTGCTATCATCTGAAGTATTGTAACTATACAGCACAGTATTTCTAGGCAAAATTGATTATTCAAGTATTGTTATATTTGTATGCTCTAAGCTGTAGTCAACTTTACAGTACGGTCACATTAGTTAAGAATATGAATTCAAAAGTTTCTTTCATTTGGTTCCACCTAATTTGAAGTAATAAGTTATATATTTAACCATTTTTCTATTTTAAAATGTCCTTAAAATAACCCCAAAGTTTGCTACAAGGTTCAACTAACGAAGAACCCATTTTTAAGTAGGATAATTGTTGGCATTTGATTTGGTGTGCATTTCGTTAAAGATCATTTTAATTAACATTCTGAACACACACACGCACACAAAAAACACCGAAATTCAATAAGATATATCTTAGAATGTATAATGTTGGTTCAGTAAATATGTGTTTGGTTTAGTAACCTGTTAGATCAGGTACACTGTACTGACCCAATATTATTTAACTGACCACCTTGTAATGCTGACCACCTTTAGTCCCAAAGTGTAGTGCATCAGCCCTCATGTAATTATAATGGCATCAGTCGTGACTCCAATGTGAAACGCAGGTGCCTCGTCGATATTGAAGGATAATTAATAGTTTCGAGAAGCCCGTTACACCAGGGCTTTCTTGCTTTACGGTGAAATGAAGACAAGATCTATGAATATCCCAACTTTTTTTCATTTAAACATCTTTATTTATTAACATACTACATATTTTTACCTCATTCTATATGAATTGCAAGCAAAAATCATCTAAGTGGTTTATTAAAACAGAGAGCGGAGTTTTTTTACTTATTAGAAGAGTTTTATTATTTTATTGAATGCCATAAAGGTAATTAAACACATATTAAATCAGTTTTGGCATACATTATTGTTAGATTTTAAAAACTAATTTTAAATTTAAGACTTCAAGAATATCAGTACGAAAATTTATTGAACATATTGTTATGTTAATTAGACAATACCAATTATTACTGAAAATGTTAAATTAAAGGGTTTAGCTTACCACACCTGTTTAAGCATATATATATTGTCTAATTTTCTATTAAAGAATAACAGTAGAATCTCGGAATCACACAACAATACTGTAACGCTGCAGCACTGTTGAATTGTTCTTGCCGCCAAAACACAACACAATACAACAACGAAAGGACCAAGCGATACATAATCTGTTTGACTATTTGTATTGCTTTGCCTATTTGCCTAATTAAAGAATAACAGTAGGGTATTAGCTTCTAACAATAATAATGTAACACTGCTAACCAACAAAAAAAGGCAACAAAAACCCCCAACAACAAAGTAATATGCCACCATTTGTAACGTGTTTTTTAGTTAAATAACGACAGTTGAATCTCAGCGATAATTATCATTTGAAATTACCTTTTCAAATGGCGGTGTATTCGAGTAGGTGTTAAGCCAAGCTTGAATAAAAAATGAGTTTTGGGTGATTTTTGCGCGACATTGTACTGACTCAGGCTGACATTTTCCTTAGACAGGACTGTGTAATAATAGCCCAACAACTGGATGCATCTAAGGGATCTACCTACGGTTAAACGTGGTATCTGAACCACAGTTTTTCCTTTGAATTACGAAATGGTCTAATTATGAGGATGGTCTTTACTAATACACATAGTAATCAATAGAGCGGATGTTAATACTTACTGGAGAACTGGGATGGTGGCGTCATCCTGTAATCCAGCTACTTGGAGGTCATGAATTGTGGATAGTTGTGAGTGATGGTCGGTGGATGTGGTGTTCTCTTGTGTGGATAAATGTCCGCACTATTGAATGCTACGTTAATCCGCAAATACAATCCTCATAATTAGACCAAATCGTAATTCAGAGGCCGTGGTTCGGATTCCACGTTAAACTGTAGGTCCCTTAGTTGTCATCGACTGTTGGGCTATTAATTAACAGTCCCGTCTAAGGAACATGTCAGCTTTAGTCAGTAACAAGACTACAAGATTGCACCACAATCATCTTACACTCAATGCTCATTTATACTTGGCTTAAAATACCTACCTTGCATGGAGTATGGTCACCTTTTCAATAATCTAATCTAATAACATCATATCCACTGACCACTGCTCAAAACTATCCACATTCATGACCTCCAAGTATCTGGATTACAGGACACACCACCGTCCCATTCCCAGGATAATGTAACACTTCTTTTTGTTTGTGGCCAAAGTATAATAACAACCAAGAAATATAACACCTGTTGAACCACTTATATTGTACTGTATAATTCGAATTCCTACATCAAAAATGTAACTCTAGTGTCTAACCTACAACTACAAGCGACAATACAGAACAACACAATACAACAACGACAAGCAATACACCACCTGTTCGGCCATTTGTATTGTCTAATTTAGGAATGACAGCTGAGTCTCAGAGTCCCACTACAATAACGTAACACCACAGCGCTGCGGTACTCCCTGACAGCTTTCGCTTGGCTTTCTTGTATAAATGAAATGTTAGTGAAATTGGTGCAGTAGGGGCGTGGACAGTAGTTTCGTGGTTCATAATGGCCATAATGGTTTATTTTAGACTTAAAGCATAATTTAAATACCTCTACTACATATTTTAAAACAACACGATAGTATAAAATCCAATTAAAACCACCAATGTAAAAAATGGTCAATAAAACGAACTTGGTAAATTTTGTACTACAATTATAGCGTTAAAAAAGCTTCTGATTTCTAAGGTTGCAAGGATCTAAATAATATATTTTACTAGTATCAAGCCGTTTGAAGAATTAATATCAAATATTTATATTCGTGGATTTTTTATTTTTCACTATTACTACTTTTTCCGAAATCAAACGTGCAGAAGAACGGTAACGGCAAGGGATCGGAGAATTTCCCACGGTTTCACCTCTTTATTGAAGTTTCACGGGCCATAAAACTCGTGATTAGATTTCCAGCCAACCACCTTTTAGCATTCTGACAGGCCTAAATTGAAAACTTAATTAGGGTCTGAATATTTACTTCAACTCTTTTTACAATATTCGCAACCCTTTTACCAGACATTGTGTAATGCTTTCTTACTAACTACAACTTTAGTGTATCTTTCATAAATATCAAATGACTGACAAACCAAATAAAATGACTGTAAGGAATATAGTTTTCTTCACTTTTTTCGGTTCATTTTTGTTCAATGTAACAGTTATAAACGCTTTACTATTAAATACTACGTCCATCGTTCATCCACGAGGACCATTCTCATATATGTTTGTAGCTCGTTATTCAAAGAACAAATTGTGGTTCAGATCTCACATTAACCTGTAGATCCTCTAGCTAATAACTGTTGTGATACTGATTAATAGTTCTGCCTAGGAACATAACAACCCTAGACAGTATCAAGACCAAAACATTTTGAAGCACATATATTAATTTATTTTTTAATATTGTACTGAAAAACATACCAGGGTAGGTCGCCATTGCAGTGAAATTATACAAAGTATAAAAAGTAATTTTTAAGTTGTGTAAGTTTTTTTTATATTAGCTATGCTATTATTATGTTCATGCTTAAATAAGTTTTGTACATTTAAGCAAAGAAAAATAACACTCATTACCGAACTACACACCCATTCCGTATTTATTTAAGTAATAATATATTTATATATGTATCATGAATATTAAATGGCTTGCAATAATTTATCACTATATTCTTACCAATTTCAACAAACGTAAGGATTATAAAATTTACTTTATGGATGGTATATTTTAACCAAAAAATACAAGAACCGATCTGCTTAAAAATTAAACGGTAAACAATTTTTTTAGAGTTGTTTGGGCAAAAGGATTTGCATGCAATGAATATATATGTCAAACGCAAAGGTAGACAGTTTTCCTATTTTCTAATTACATGTCTTCTGTCTTTGATTATTCTTCATTGTTATGCATTTAATTTGAAACCAACTTGCATCTGTGAAAAATCGTTAAATAATTTTGTTGTTCACAGTTAACAAACAGTATTTCAATTTAAAATTTGCATTTATTTTTATACAAATTTACTTCAAATTTAAAGACTGTGAAAAACGTAGTTCCTTCGTGAGTGGGATTTTATGGACGAAATTCAGTTACTAAACAGTTTTAAGGTAAATTCTTAGTGAGGTAAGAAAAATATTTCCTTTTTATGAAGCTGACGTTTTTCCCATTTAGTTTCATCTCTGTTACAGCAAAAAACCTTACACGCTGTACCACAACAAATGTTTAAACCTCCTGGAATTGTGAATACCTGTTGAGTGTGTCTGGTAAACTGTCACGTGTCATGTTTTGGAGCCAAGGCGGATAGAACGTGTCAGGCTTTCTCTCTGCAACACGTGTTTTACTTGAGGTAACACGGAAATAAATATATTCCTATTCCAATGAGAAAAACTTACTTTTCCCTACGATGATTAAATTTAGCACAATAAAAAACTTTCAACAGTTTTTATGATTTTTGTCCCTCGAAATCCTTAAATTCTTAAATTCAATTTAAAAACTTTTCATTAAAACTATCTACAATGTAAGCTAAAATCTGTGATAATCCAATATATTTGGAAAACCTTTATCAAGCTTAAATGCGACTGGAATAATTATTCCATGACCGTTTTCACACGATAACTATTTTTCCAAGAAATACATTACTGAACATGAACTAACATGAATTCTAAATTGCTTTGGTTTTGATGAAAGTCATTTTAATTTATGATTTCAAGAGATTAGTTGAATTTTAAATTTATTACCTTTGTTTCATAAAATAAAAAAGTTAAATAAGGGAAAACAGCTTTCCTTACAACTATCAATTGAATGACTACTATTGTTCACGAAGTGATTATAATTTCAAACGCTCCTCGGATATAACCAACGATCCCTTGGAATCAGAACAATAAATACTGGTTCATTCTTTCTCCTTATGGCAAAATAAAAAAACTAAAACCTTTAATTATCTATCATATTCAACTGTTAGATTCTTTAAAATTTATCTAAATATCATTTCAACATTTATTGTTTCAAAATTAACCATCTTAAACTAACAACCATAGAAAAAATGTAAAACAATTGTTAAAAATGTATTTGGGCATTATACCCCCTCAATTCCAAACCTTTTTGATCGTATTTTTTTGGGTGATGTATACTTACGCCGCATAGCAAGATTCATGGAAAACAGTTGTGAAATAAGGAATAATTGTTTTATTATTCTCAAAGATTAACATTGGGTGTTCTCAGACAACATACTGCTTTTACCACGGACTGTATATTAGTCAGTTTCAACGGTGATAGTCAAATTATTTTATAAAAATAGTGTTTTGCTATAAATTTAAACAAAATTATTTTTTTACATTTTCAAAAGCCCATAACTTTCGAACCATTAGCTTTATAAGTATAAGGTTGGTGTTCTTTTATTTAGGACCGCAATAGCTATAAGCCAATGTATATTTATCAAGATTTTTATATTTTATTTTTACTTATGTGTATTTTTCAAATTTTTAGAGTTAAAAGGGGAAATAATTCTTAAAAGAATTATTTAAAATAAAATATAATATAATCTGGAGATAAAATCATAATACGAATGTGTGGCAAATTAAAAAAAATCCAATGATCAGTTTCGGGGCCTGTACCCGTACGGACAGACAAATAGACAGAGATATGTCACCACATCACAAACCAGTTTTTGGATTCAGGGAGCCTTAAAACGGATGTGTACACTCTGAACAAATAAAAAAATTTTACGAAAAAATAGTTTCTCCACATACTAAGACAAAGTAATAAAGGTTTTTACTCTTTTTTCCAAGCAGTGGGAAACTTAGGACAAAAGGGCAGCTGGTCACATAACTCAACAAACCAGAGCCGCCCACAGACCTCACCCCAACCTAATGACTCAAAGGGCGTCCTCCAGTTTCTGAGGTCATTTTTATTTCAGAGTCATGAGAATACCCCATATGCTGTTTGAAAGTTTGTCACACTTCCCCTATGGTTTTATTTATCTCGGGTCTCTAGTGCGCATTATAAACTTCAGTGTAAATAGCCAATGCTATATTGTAGCATGTTAGAACAATAGACGAACGTTCTGAACCAGAAGTTGGAATTTTCCAAAAGAGAAAAGTTTTAAAATCTATATATTCTTGACTTAAGGATAAAAATTCTAGAAAATTTTTTATTAGAATTTGAACATTTCCCATAAATTTTATGGAGTTCAGATCCAAAATACCTTTGCCTCAATTAAAAATTATTTCATTTGACTTCCGATGTGTAAATAGTCTCAAAAGCCGAAATGGGACTTACTTACGAAATCGTATAGCTTAGTCTTATATTATAGATAGTTATGTTTGAAATGGTAGCTCTAATATTCGAGACCCTGAAATAACCTCTTTGAAAAAATCAATTACTAATGCTTATTTGTAGTCACTGTTGTTGTATTTTTTTAACTATTTTTCTTTGTTTTGTTTCGAAAGTAATTTATTTTTTCTACAGCCATGTAATTTCTAATAGTTTTAAAATATTTTAAATATCATAAATTGTTTTTAATAAAGTGTATCTTTTATAGTTTTTGTATATACATTATCGTTATAGCAAGTTTATTGTTATTTATCATTTTAGTATTGGTTTGTTGGGATTGTTATTTTATGTTCTATTTTTATTATTATAATTTGTCAGTTGGCATGAATAGGCGTAGTATGCTAGTTTTATATGTTATATTAATTTGTATTTATAATTGTATCGATGTTACAATGTGATTGGACTTACTGTATGTCTGTATTTTTGCATTCGAAAATAAATAAATAAGTTTTAATTATTGTCTGCCTGTCTGTAACGCTAAAAAGGTATTTGTGTTAGTCTTCTCCGTGAAAACGAGAGACCCCCCCCCCAGATATGACAACTTCATATCATAACATATTTCCTTTTTCAATGCCTTTTGGGGAAGGGTTTTGTTTCATTTAAACTGTCCCACGTGTTATGAAAATAAAATAGTAAGCTCTCAAAAACCCAGCTATATTAGACTTATATATTTTCACTTAATGAACCTGTGATAAATAGAAGTAATGTACTAGAAAGAATAATAAACAGTATGTCTAATTAAAACCAATACCAGTTTGTTTACATTGATTTTATGCCCATTTCAAAATCATACTACATTAAAATGTTATTTTGACATACAACAAGTTGTAATAATGATACAAATTTTCCAATTTAACCTAATTTTAAAACTGTTGATTGTTATTGCTAAGTAATTAAGCTGAGGATTTATTTTTTCGTTATATTTATTTATTTAAGATTTAAAGTTTATATTTTCTACGATGTTACAACGTTATGATGTTTCAATGTTTGATAGGCTACAATGATCGTTAATTAATTTTAAACCCTATTTCAAGTTTATACTACGATAAAGTGTTACCATGACGTATATGGAATTCTAATATTGATTCAAGTTTAATTTGATTCGTCTAATTGTAAAGTATGTAAACTAATACTAATGAGCTAATCTATGTTCTGAACATAGAATTCTACACGCCGTACAAAGGTCGAGGTCGCAGCAAATATAAGACCGAAATTAGAATAAATCTTTACTTAAAATTATATTTTCAAAACAGAGGTGAACCCAATACAGAGCGACGAGGAGCGGCAATCTAATTTACTGAGGGTTGATGAGAGATTCAACCTCCTAATCGTTCATTTGTGGAGTTTCTTATTTGTCTTATAAAGGTGCTTCAGAAGCATGATACCAAATCCAATATACCTGAACCTTTATCAATATTTTAATGTTAAACTGTTTTTCTTTTGTAACATAGTTTATATATTTATTTAGTCGCAGCATATGCAACTAATATGTGCTATACTATTATAAATAATTATATTCAAATTGCACGATAAAATCTATAACAATACTATTTGCTAAAATCAAAAGATACGTAATACTATACACTGAAATACTATAAATTTTTTATGGGAAAATGTTAAAAATTATAGGATAAACTCTAATACATAAACTAGCCTACACGAGAAGATATTTTAGCAGATATTTGAAACCACTATTTTGAAACCGCCGAGACAGAAAGAAACGTAAATATTTTCATGAAAAGTTCATTTTAAATGCTTATAAAATTTACATTGAATTATTCAATTTATATTTTTGTATTTTTCGGAACAGGAAACAGTGGAACTATCTCTCTTCAAAGTATCAAAGTTTTAATCTTCATAATCGCTCGTTGAGTTAAATGTGAAAATGGTTAGATAGAATAATTTTTATTTCCAAATAAGTAAATTTTTCTTAGTATATTAACGCAATGGGTAACTATATTTACTTAAAAAAATTCATATTGATTGCTATAGGAGTTATCATGCATTAAATCGAGAACTTCCCAGTTTGTTTTATCATTGTCAGAGTTTTAATATTAAAGGGTAATTTTATTTATAAAAAACCCTCTTTTGGCATGAATATGTCTTAGGTCTGAGGGGGTATTGGCAATCTGTGAGCCCAAAATTTGAAACGCGAGTGACGTCATATGGTTATAAGGAAGAGGTATAGAGAAATTAAAAACATTTCCTTCAGACATGTCGACGATTTAAGCTGTTTTCCAAAGAAAAATAAATACATTTTTAACTTTGCTAGTACTATAAATATATTGTTTGTGATATTTCATTTCAATATGTGAAAAGAAAATTTAGAACTCGAATGTAATACTTAAACTTAAACTTAAAGTTTTGCTTTATTTTATTTTTAGAGACAAGCTAATACCTCTAGGAGCGGAATTTCGCTTTTACAGAGAATTTTAAAGTAAAATTAATCAAAAAACGCATAAAACTAAAGACACAGTCGGGGCAATAAATTGATAGCCTACATAAGTTTACTTCAAACAAATATTAACATAATATATTGTATTTAGGATCAGTGTAGTTTAAAGAACAAACAGCACAAATAAATTTATAACGGTAATTCGAAAAAAACCCTGTATAGTCTATACTGCAAACGCCTAACCTTGTGTACACTTACTTCTTCTAAACTCATTAATCTTTACTTCATCATTCAAAAAGCCCTAAATGTCTAAACACATAGCTTTTACAATCAAGTAAATTGAAACAGGTTAGCAATAACTGAGAAGGCAAGTATTATGTGTCCCAGTTTATGAGGGTAAGTCTCCAGTGTAATATAAATGCTAATATTTTATATGGTCCCTTATACACTCTAAATATTCGTAAACTCGTATATATTAATGACTATTTAAGCAATTAAAGAATGATGTACATGAATTAGTACAATGGATAAGACTCTTTCTCAATGCATCTGTAATGCAAATTGACTTGAGTGAAAATTTCTGATTCATTTCACTTAACCGTTAGCTGGCCGTGCGCGAACGTTTGCATAACTTTCATACATGTTTTGCATATATGTTAACGATACTTGTGTTAGCATGGTTCAAACATTGATAGTTTAAACGTTTGTTTTTTAATTACTTAGCCATTTATGCATCTACCATCTTGAAACTTTAATAAACTTATAAAGTACGTTTTAAAAATACTCCGGCAAGATTTCAGCTCCCTAACTCTTTTAGGAACAAAAGGTAGGCATATTGAAAAATGTTACTTTTAAAACATTGTAAATTGTGTTTTAGGCTCAGTTAAATATTTGTATTGTTAATTCTATTTTAAATATTCTTGAGTTTAGTGCATAGAATACTGTAAATGCTTTAAATTCCTAATAAGAAGTTATCAGTGCATCGCTGTGAATGGGTCACAGATTGAATGATTTTGGACTCTCAATTTTAACTTTAGTGGATATTCCTTAGGGGAGAAGCTATGTTCTATTTTCCTCGTTAAAGGCATTATCTCCTTAAATGAGACGATAAAAATATTTAACAAAGCCTAAAAAAAAGGTTTTATGCTTTAAAAGTATAATTTTTCTATATGCCACCATTTTGTTCCAGGGATTGTTGGAACAAGGTTGTTGTTCAAGGATTATGGAACTTAAATTTTACCAGAGTATTTTTAAAACGTACTTTATAAGTTTTTTGAAGTTTCAAGATGGTCGTTGCATTAAATCGCTAAGTGATGAAAAACAAATTTAAACCTCTTCGTGGGACACCGGGTATACTATAACTGGAAGTTTATCCAAGTTTAATCAAACTCGTGAAAATAAAAACTTCAAGTGATCCCTTTCTCTGTTAATATTAATTCCCAATGTTTCGTGTAACTCTCAATAGTGACTAGGGTATTTTCTAGAATTGGGATTTCAGCGCTGGAGAACTAATTCCACGAAAATAATAATCACAACTGAGATACTTGTGTTATTAATATTGATATTTAACATACTCAAAATATATAATATAAATATATATTTTATAATCTAAATTTATTATTTACATCATAGTAGTCGAATAGGACTGAGTATTCAGGTTTGATGCAATAAGGGTTGTTTTACGTGGTAATAAGCTTATATTAAGGCTGCACATCTAGTAAAAACATATTCAACATTTCAAATTAGTCATACATCAAATGTGATCAATAACTAAGCGAGTTATACCAATTTATCTATTCTTTGTAAGAATGAGAATGAATACTAAGTTTTGCTGCCACAAGAAATATTGAATTTGGAGTTGAATTTGGGGTATTGATAAAACTTAACTGGATGAACTTGGATACAGAGTTTTGGAAGAATATTTAAGTTTAAAAAAGACTCACTCATTTACTGTAGGTAATCCAATTGCGTTGCACAAAGAACTCGTCCAAGATGTTACAGAAAGGAACAACACTACCTAATTTAATAATAATCAGACAATAATTGCGGCCATTATCGTGGTGACACATATACTTATATTTATACACCTATATATTTAAAATTTTCAATGACTTCACAAACAGGGGGGTTAAGGGGGTTGAGTTAGGAACTTCTATCACGGTCCCGGGCTTAACTGTCACCTTGCGGGTCATACGATTAGCTAATTTTTCCATAGGAAATTTGATAACTAGCCTTTTATTATTTATTCTCATTGTAAATTAATCCAATGATACGTGATATTTGTTAACATTTTTTTAGCAGAACACAAACGATTTGCCCGTTTCTGAACAGCTAAATTAAAAATACTCCGTTGAAACTGCAAGAATTCCGAACTTCCCAACAATTTCACTCTTTTAATTGAAGTCCACGATACGAACCCCGTAATTAAGTTTCCTGGAGCCAACCTTTCTGCAATCTACTCGGTGGCTTCGAATTCAAATCTTCACTGGTTCTTTTGAAGAATTCTTTTTCAATAAACGAATGCTCTCTAATTCACATTACAGCCAGGTTTAAGTTTGCTCATTACTTACAAATGTTTTTAAACACAGGATATTTACATAAATAAATTACTTAACCTCACTCATTTTTCCTATATGTGAAAAAAATTATAGCATGTACCTTATTTATTGTTCACGAAATTTAGGAGAGGGTTCACAAATTACTTAAATTTGTTTAATTTTTATTTCAGATAAGACGAAGATATGACGGATAGAGAAGTTATACATACTGGGTTTGTCAGAATTGCATTAATGCTGTTAATCTGAAACTATATACTCACGATTAATTTTATTCCTTTTAAACATTTTCATCCACTGAAAATAATACTTTCTATATAAGTTATACTTTCTTGATACTACCGTTAAGAGTAATAAACCTCCAGTAGTCCTTGATGTCCTTTCGCAGTCTAAATACCAATACTGTGGTATAAATAGTGGTATAATGTTTGGCTTAATAGACAGTTCTGTCTAAGTAACCTGTCAGCCTTAGTGAGGAACAAGACTACAAGATCGCGCCACAATCATCTTACACTCATCCGTACTTGGCTACCAAGGTCGGTCGCAATTTCAGAAAGTTAATAATGCAGGGTAATTAAAAAATAATGGTGCAAAAGTAAAGTTAATTCATTTACAAACTTTGAATTTAAAAAAACATGAAAACAGAATTAAACTATGTATTGTATTAACAATTTTTTATTTACATTAAAAAACACATTTGTATACTTAACTAATGCTCAATGTGAGCTTCATTAGAAGTTCTGCAAATATCCAGGAGAAATTCCAACTCATCCCAGATGTTCTGTAGCATTTCCTGGGTTAGGAACTACATGGCTACTGTTATTTGATGTCTTAGTTCTTGTAGGGTTTGGGGCGTAGGAGGATAGTACACTTTATCTTTGATAAACGCTGTACTAAAGTACGGTACTAAATTTCCGCTGTTCACTAACAACAGCGTTAGTACGAACAAACTTTAAGATAGAAATGCTTTTTCTTGTTTTGCAGTGGTCATTTGTGGTTAACATGTTTTATGGCACTCAACCAAGCAACTGGTAAAAAACAAAACATTGTTAAAATAAACTTATAAACACGCTCTTTCCATTGTTGCAACAATCAGCTATTTTAAATCACGGAATCAGACGTACAAATCGTTTAGTTTTGCACCATTCTCTATGAATAATCCTGTAATCATAATATATTTTAAGGGATTTTGACACAAATGGACGCAGTTATATAGCTGCACTCCATGTGAACATTATTTTTTCCATACCAGGGTAGGTTATAGAAGGAGATCCAAGTTCAAAGGATAGGGTTGGAGGCTTGGCTGGGGACTCCATATTCCCAAGGCTGCCTCAAGGGGGCCTCTTGACTTGGTCAACCAACCTAACACGTCCTCACCCAACTAATCTATACGTTGCTATCTTCCTCATAATCCCTTGGGAGACCTTAATCCAATAATAGGAGTGACGGTGGCGTCCTTTAACCAGCTACTTGGTTTTCATGAGTTGTGGATAGTTGTGACCACCGTCCGCAACTATTGAAAACTACGTTCATCCACAAAACCATCCTCATAATTAGACCAGAGTCAAAAGTGGTTCGGATTTCTCGTTAAGCTGTAGGCCCCTGAGTTAGATTTGCTGTTGTGCTATTACCGAAACAACAGTCCTGTCTAGGAACATGTCAACCTTAGCCATGAACAAGACCAAAAAGTTTTATAATACACTTTTTTCTTGTTTATTAATGGCTTAAAATACCTTCTAGAGTTGGTCATCATTTTACTAAACTATCTAAAGTATTCTAAAGGACCTACAATAGCCTGTAGGTCCCTTAGCTATCATCTTACACTTAAATCCTCATTCATACATGGCTTAATTTACCTACCTGGGTAGGTCACCATTTCAGTTTAAAGTATAAATTATAAGTGCTCACTTTCCTTCCAAAGGTTAGCTCAAAAAGTCTTGGTTGACGTAAGCCCTACATCCACAGGATATTACAATGAGTTGGGATATGATTTCGACCATGAAATCACCCTAATCAATAACAACAATATTAAAGAGCTAAAGACAAAGAGCTATAAAGTTAAAATATAAATAGACACATGAAAATTAAGCATTCTGGGCTATACTCAAGTACAGCTTCTTCCCCGTTTGTCCATGTCCGTAAGTTCTGTTAATCACACAAACCCACTAATGTTTGTTGTACGTACAAGACAATCTCGCATCTCTTCTCCAGCAGTGTAATTAGACTTGTACAGATGGCACAGCAGGGAACGGTTGTACATTTACACACCATAAATCTCCTTTCCTCTCTCATATTATAAAGGGATTTTCTCAATTCCGGTCATGTTTCTGAATTATAACTTTTAATCCCATTTTTGAGCTTGCAATTTTTGAAACTCTTCAGACTCATATAAAATTAAAATCAGAGTTAAGTAACTATTTACTTTTATAATAAAACAGAATTGTAACATCAATGTACTCAGAACTTAACACCCCAATCTGAAATTAGGATCCCATTTGATCGTTAACTTAAATTTTTCTGTTGGATATTGTAAATATGTAAAAAAGACATAACAATCCCGAAAACTTTTATATAATTACTTAAATATAAATCAGAATCTGCAAATATGTGAAATGTGTCAAATATATATTTCATTACAAATTCTGTAATAGGCAAGTATTTTTTATGACATAAGTGTTAATATTAACTATGGACGAAGTAGCTATTGTTTTTATTGATCTACCACTTATCCAAGTATATTTTTAGCTGTTCATGTTCATTAATAAATCCACACAAAAAACCATTACGAAGACCTTTATCACTTCACATACGTTCATCTTAAGAAGGACTACGAATTCGTTTAGTTTGTTAATTAATTATTTTTAATTAATAAATTTAAACTACTCTTTGAAGGCGTTAAGTTAAAGGATAAAAGAATGAATTAATATCTTATTTCTTGTTAGACGTATATATGTATTATTATAATACACGATATATAGAGATAAACTGTCTGACCACTTTATCCAGTTGAGTCACAAGTGCAGTGAACTATACTAAATAAATTAATCAATAGTTTCAGGTTATAATTACTTTCAGCACAAAAATATCCTACATAAATTAAGGCCAGCGAGGCAACGTACTGGCATAAGTGATATAGGCTCATGATCTGAAAGGATTTGGGCGCCCCTGGATTCGGACCAGATCACTTAAACTCACTGAGCCATCAGTTACAGTTTCAGTAACATTACTTCACAAAAAATAAAAATCAGTTAAATCACATCTAAAACGTGGCAGTACAAGGCGTTGTCTTAAAAAAATAACCTAGAATTCTAATTAACAAAATTTATGGTTAAAACATGATTTGACTTCCGTTAGCGGCGCATGTGCGTCGCTCCTTATACTCATAATATTAATATTTATGTATATTTTGTAATATGCTGTCTTTTCGTACTCATGGCCAGTGTTAATTGAGATTGAGACTAATATGTTTGTTAGTTTTCTGATGATACAAACAATTTGGCGAAATACGTATCAAATACACCCCAATCTCAAGAACATAGGCAACTAACAAATGTAGTATATAGTTGAGATTGTTCTTTATAAATTTGACTACACAAAATGACGAGGACCTTTAAGGGGAAATGCAACAACCATTAGGAAGAAAAAACGACAAATTCTCGGAGTGTTGGATTTCCGTCCACTAATGCTTTGAAAGAGCCTATTTAAGGTTGAAGCCTCGCGTACGAAGCCAAAACTATTATTACATTATTATTATTACAACTATTATTACAACTATTAAATTACATGTATTTTGTATAGTAGAAGTCCTTGGGTAGTTTAGGTTCTAGTATCTAATAAACTTTCTTTTGAGGGAAGATGGAAGATGGTTATGATCTTCTATTTTCTTTCTCTTGGGGCTAGATTAGCTTTCTTAAATTTTCCGTCAAAGCCGAAATACGCTGCCAGTTTTTAAGAGACTTTATGAGATGGACGAGGTCCTGCCTCCAATTCCTTGGACCGCTCACCATTTTTACAAGAAATGCGTGTGGTTAGGAACATCCTGGAGAGAGTCCTTATAGTGACATGGTCCACTGTCGACTTTGCACATCTTATGGAAGTAGGTACAGAATAGCCGTGCCCAGCGGAGGACTACGTGGTGAGACATTTGACCTCACCGAACCGGAAGTGACCCCCTGGACTCTTCCGGAATAATCTAACGCGTCCAGATGCCTCTCACCTCCTGGTTCCATCTCTCCTGTCAGAGTGTCACAGTGGCCTTCCAGGTAACCTGTGACACCTCCTAGATACCAAGAGCGGATGGATAACTCCCGCTGTAAATAAAGTAACCGGCTAAGAAATAGTCCGATATGCGGACGCTTGGAACCGCCCTTCTCTGGACAAACCTCATTTGCTTACGGTGGAATGCCTACTTAAGAGGATTTACCTAGATCTCGCATCAATAAAGGAGTTTGACGTTTATGTCAGATAGAAGGAGCTTACTCTTGTTAGCTGTGGGACATCCGACTTCCCATAATCGGCTAGGACTTACAAAGGTGTCGGATAGCTCCATGCTTTTTGCTAGTGAACCCTTTCAAGTTCAAACACATGGTAGTTCAAACGTAGATTGGATAATTTTTTATGTACCTGATAATTGTATACCTTATTTTCGTTACATTTGTACCTGAAAAATTATCTTCTACTCTTGCATTGCTGTACATAAAGAAGAAAGATTGAGTAAAAGCCTAATGCGTCAAATTGGCTGACGTATACATGGCAGGTGGGATGCACTTTGTCAGGCATGGTGGGTCTGGGAAACTGTCGATTGCATGCATCATTTCCCCGTAACAGCGTGTCTCTGTCGGCGAGAATGGAAACACTGTTTAACGGAAAACACATCAATTTCACACTTTTTACCAAGCCAATATTGATGTCATAAACTGTAACCTAATAGGTCGCAACGAGTTTAAGTGAAACCAATTTTGATACATATATTTTTTACGTTTTTGCTACTTCTTTAATTTATAAGTGTTACTCATACAAGTAATGTATAACGATTTCTTACATATTTACAAGAAAAAACATTAATAAATTATCTAGTTAAAACTTTAGGTCCATTAATTGTATTGGTTGTTGGGCTATAAATAAACATTCCTGTCTAGTGAACCTGTCAGGCTTTATAACAATAACAGTCAATAACAAGACTGCAAGATCAGCCCACAATCGTCTTAGAATAATTTAAAATGTATAACTTATTAAAATACCTACCTGGGTAGGTCACTATTTCAGAAATAATGTAGTTTAGTTTTTGGATAAACATAAACTAAACACATCTAAAAGGAAATTAAACCTCAACTGTTTGAAAATACCCAATCACATTATACGTCAGTACTGTATGTGAAGTGCTACAAAATATAAATTTATAACGTTTTTTCCTTGTTTACCAGACCATCAATATCATTTTAACAAATGATATTTAAGATCGTCTAGTAGGTTAAAAACAAGTAAATAACATTATAAATTTATATTTTGTAACGCTACACACACAATACTGACGTATAGTTTGATTGGCTATTTTCAAAAAGTTGAGGTGTGTTTTGTTTATGTTTATCTCTAGCATATGTTTTTACAAAAAGGTGTGTATTTCCCTGTGGAAAAAGGTTACATCATAGATATGTTTCAAGAGAATATTTTCAGTTATAAACAGCTGTTCTTATATATTAAAATCCAATACAATAGCTATAGTAGTTTCTATGTAAACCTGTTTCAAATTTTCATCTTACAAATTATCAACACCCCCCAGAGCTAAGCAATCTATGCCAATATACTTATTATTGGAAGTGTTTATTTCAGTTATTAAAATATTTTGAAAGTTTTAAGTATTACTAAATCATTCTAGGGCTCCCTACGTCAAGTTGAGACAAATATTTAAATCGTCCAATTAGATAAGCTACCTTCGCACCAAAGATACAACACGAGTTGCTTTTAAAAGTTGGACTATATATCAATTTGGTCTTCAAAATGAATTTTCTCTAAGGTTCTGCATATTATATTATAAAAAATGTCTGGATAATTTTGAACTTAATTCTGAGACATAGCTTAAAAACGCATTTCCTTATTAAAATTCAACAATTAAAATTAAGTATTTTAAAATGAAATTAAACTCAAAACTTATGTGAGATGGTTTTGGCCCTGATCAGCTGACCAGTGATCATTAGCCTGGATCATTAAGCCTGTTTGACTACGATAAGCGGTAGTCACATGCCTCGGGGGTTGGCCTATGAAAGGGTAATTGGACACCTACCCTTTTGATATCAGCTTCATCCCCTACAGTTACCTGCGTGATTACTGATGACTTAGCTTTCAATGGACATTTCAGTGCTCTATGCTAAAAAAAACTGCATTTTCAAAATCAAATTATCAAAAAAATTGTCAAAAAAATCAAAGAATGCACAATGCCAAAAAGAATTCGAAATTCCTTCCTCTTAAGATCCACCCTTGCAGAAACACTAAAAACATAGCTCGGCAGTCCCTTGCTCTGGAGTAAATATATATTGTTAAAACATGGTTTGTCTTACAGATAAATTTTGATTCTAGGGCCCTCATAACTGACACATCCAAAAAAATATGAATTGTGTAAGTACAAATGAATCTTAAAAGTAACAAAAATTGAGTTACTTTTAAGCATGGCAGAAACTCATTGTTTTCCCATTTTCATTTTATAGAAAAGAAGGCTCTAATATAGCTTATCAACTACATTAATTCTAGGTTCACTTCAAATGTGTCCAGTACACTTATTATAAAGACAGTATTGGGTACTGAGGGACTGGAAACAAAACTGTATTCTTCATAATTGTAATAATCTGTTCCAGCTAGTATGTAGTGAGCAAGTAAAAGTGTGATTTAGGTTATTTCGTCCGGAGCGAAATACGTTAATCTATTTAAATCCTTAGATTTGTTTCATCCTCAACACTAATACTATGTGAAAACTAATAACAAACCTTATAAATGACTGGGAACCTGGCGTGTCCTGTAATCCAGCTACTTGGAGGTCACGAATTAGGATAGTAGTTTATAGCGATGGTCGGTGGATGTAGTGTTGTCTTGTGTGGGGTAACATCCACACTATTGAATAATACGTTAATCAGCAAAGACATCCTAAAAATTAGACCAGTTCATAGCTCAGAGCCAGTGGTTTGGACTTCAGGTTAAACTGTAGGTCATTTAGATATGTCATTGACTATTAATTAACAGTTCTGTCTAAGGAACATGTCAGCCTTAATCAGTAACAAGACTACAAGATCGCACCACAATCATTTTACATTGATTTCTCATTCATAATAGTAAATGTCCCACGTGTAATAATATAAACTGATATATAACAGTAATTATTTCAGTACATATTCGTTATGTACTGAAATATTTAATTTTGAAATGCATGTCCCTTTCTACTATAAATTTTATTTTCTACCAAAGAAGATTATTAGTGGTGGATATAGCGAGAAGAGTAATATAAATGCTAATGTTATTATGTGTTAAATGTGTGTTAGACTCTTCACAACCCTTTAACATTGATTTACAACGTGTTGTACTTTATGTGCTTCAACTTTATTTTATGTGTTACATCTTTTTTAAGATGTTTGCTCTAAAAACTACAGCTATCACTGACGAGGTATTTAAAAAGGTAAATTACCTTTTAAATCTGTTTTTAGATAAAATAGAAACGTAAATATCTCAGGATAAACTATTGGTAGGTAAATTTTTTTCCAATGTTTCAATACAATATTCTCATTAAATATAAAATGAACTATACTTTACTCATAAAATTTTTTGGGGCTTACAGGAAAATAAGCTTAAAATCCCTGTATTAATGCAGGTTAATTGGTAGTACTGATCATTTCCGGTGCCGGTTGATGTCCAGATATTGCCAATATCCGGGTAAATGTACGAACATGGATATTTCAGACTTTCCTATACATAATTTAAAATGTTATTGAGTTCTCTAGTGTGCGATATTCTTGTAATTTGTATTATCTTTCGATTTAAGCATTATAATTCAAAGTCAGCACTGACATAACCTAAACAACCAATCAGGAATCAAGAAAGAACAGCTACAACGTAAGTAACATAATTGCTAATTAGTCTAAAGTGACAAAAATGATAGACAACAACTATTAATGAACATGTAACAGGTTTCCATAGTAACTACCAAAGGTATTGTATTGAATTTTTAAAATAAAAGAATAAGATCAGCTGTTTAGATGAACTGAGACCATTCAATTTAGACATATCCATGATCTAACCTATTTCCCACAGGGAAGTGAATACAAACATTTTAATGTAAAAATGTTGCCAAAGATATTTTTAAGTTTAGAGAATCTAGGTCTTTTGTAGATATAGATGTACTGAAATCTAGCTATTGTGCACATATTCATAGTCATTTGTCGTTTGAAATTATTGTATGAGAACATTAATTTCATTTGACAAAACAATTGATATTACAAAAAAGGGCTATTAATACTATGTTAAATGTTAGGGCTCACTGCAAACTATTATTTAATCAACTTGATATACTAAACGTAACTTCATTGTACATTATATATTAATACTAACATGGATGAGAAATGGTTTAGTACATAACTACTTAACAAGACTGCACACTAATTTCCGTCTAAATCGATGTAATTTTTTGACAACAATTAACGGTTTCAGTGAATTTGGTAAAAGATTGTATAATATATTACCTTGTCACATAACATTTTTGTGTGTTATTATAAGAGGAAAAGCTTTTTAGTATACGCCCAGTAGAATTTAGGACTTAAAGATATCAGATACTGTAGTGTGATTGTTGGATTATCCGGTTTCCACAGAGGTCGGCCGAGACTCTCCTGGGGACAGTCAGCACATTCCAGCCACGTATCTACCTCCAGCATTAGCACCGTTCAATTCCGAACCCCTCATCATTAAAACATGTCGCTAAATACCGGTAATGTGTTCAATAACCCTTCGCTAAAACCTGTAACTGTAAAAGGCTGAAATTTTAATTTTTTTAGTTAAATTGTTTTACTTTTTCTTGCATGAGGAAATGATTAAACTAATAATATTTTATGAAGATAAACTACAAGTTTACGGTATTTTAATATTACAAATATTAAATAGATTATTTATATTATAGACTCCTTTTCTTATTTTAATAATTATTATTTTCTATAGAACGGTAGCACTGATATTTCTTAGCTCTGGGGTGTGTATTGGCAATTCGTTATATCAAAATTTGAAACGGTGACGTCATATGGTTTTAAAGAAAGCTATTTAGAAGAACTGAAAACATTCATTTTTGTAATATCCATGATCTAATCTATTTCCTAAAGGGATAAAAATACATTTTTTCTAATTGTAATTTATGTTTTTACTTATTCACCTACACATAATATTTGGAGAAAGTATTTTTTCTGACAAAAAGTTTTGACTGAATCTGAAAGTTGATTTGTACATTTTGATGCTCCTCAAATCCAAAAAAGTGGTTTACCGATTGATATTTAACTACCCCAAGACCTTTCATATGGCCAGATTTTTAAAAATTTTGGGACAAGGGTACACTTAGGCAATACCGCCCCCCCTTAATTACTAATACAGATACTTCATTTTTCTGTAATTTTCCTATTTGAAGTGTACTTCACCCCTATAAAACGTGAAATATGGAGAATCTTTTTTAAACAGGCCAAACAATTCTGATTACACTTTTATAGTTTATTGTACTTAAGCTTTTAAATAAAATTACACCATCTGCATGTCTTTATAGATAAATAATGGTTCAATATCTAGAATTTTTTAATGTCCAACTTTTTTCAATTTGATAGCAAAACCAAATTTGTCAAATATTTTAACTATTACCATCAAAACTACTTTCAAAAATCCAAACCAATATTGAATATTGTTGAATATTATATTAGTAAACGACTAACGATTATGTGTACACTTAACGGTCAACATGATACGTTTTCTAGGAGTGTATAATGGTATTCTTATGGAGAATATCATCCATGTTTCTTCCTTTTTTATCAACTATTTTTATTGAAACAATATGCGGCGTAAGGTAATATTGCCCACTAAAACGATTCTCACATAGCCTCAGAGGGGGGATGAATCCCCAAAATCTTTCAACTTGTAGTAAGAACGTCTCTGAAATTAATTGTATGACTATTTTTGTTTCATAAAATCTATTATTTAATCATATCATCCTTTTAATAACCATTTTTACTATTTTTAAATATTTCAAACATAGCTTATATTAAATATTCCCATTTACCCTTTAAAAAATAATATGATGAGAAAATAATTAGTTACGTTCTCTATACGCATCAGTTGGTCTAATTTCAGTCTAAGCCGATTAAATATTGCTTTTGTAAGAAAACATTTAAAATTTAATCTTTATCATTTTTAAATGATACACAATAGGCTAATTATCATTAAACGTGACAAAATAGGATGACCTCCTCTGTCAAAAGACTCTGTTTATTATATTTCATCTCTTAGTCAAAAATTAAACAATTATTTGTGAAATTAAAAGGTAATGATTGTAAACCCTCCTAAAAAGGACCCCTTTACAATATAAAATGAACATTAGTATTGTATATAATAAATAGTGAAGGAACAACTAGAGCAACTAGACGTAAACACATTTTTAACCTAACACACACATTATTATTACAAAGAAATCAAACCCTGTATAAGAGGGGTCAACACATCTTATGTTATTTTAATTGTTATGTTAAAAATATGTTGATTTCAGACGTTTTTACGCCTCAAAAAGATCCACAGAGTATAATCCACACTACTAATCATCATCAATTTAAAATAATTATTTTACATACATCACCCCTTAATTTCTAATACGCTGAAGATCGACTAGGGTAGAGATATCAACGCAATGTTTCGGCTCCTTGCATTATAGATTGTCCTGAGGGACTGTTCCGGACAACCGTTCCCAAAGGAACTGCTTGTTACATTTACGTATTATTTAAAATAACAGTGTTTAAGTAACTGTTATAATAATTCAAATAGTTATCTGTAATACTTTGTGATTCCATATGGCAAAACGTGACACAACATTAGAGGTTGTAGAAAAGTCTGTCACTAATTAACGTACAGGAAAGCACTGTTTAAAAACTTTTCAATGTGTCTTTGTTATCGTTCCTATATACCAGTAACTTTTATACCGGTTTTTAAAATACTAAACTGGCATAAAATGTATTTTTCTAAAATTAAATTTAAAAATTTACTTGAAGAACATTGTTGGTTATAGTAAGTAAAGGATAGAATAAACATACAACTTGTGAAATTTCAACAATAATTTAATTTTTTGTGATTGACCCCAGTATCAAAAGGCTTGACTCCCTAAAATCGTGGTTGTACATAAAACACTATTATTGCGTTCCCTTTAGAGGTTTCTTGTACATTCTAAATTTCAGATTATTCTTTGAGCAAAGATTCTTAAACTTTAAAAATACTATCTTTTAAGTAATCAATCCACAGGATAAAGGTTTTTCTGTACATTGATAAAAATTGTGATATTTTTATGTATATTAACCCAAGATAGCCGGAATGGTTCTCATCTCAAATTCCGTCTCACTGTCCACTGAAGAAGGCATTTCTCTTCATCTTCTACGAGAAAAGAAATGCAGCCACTATGATGTACTTTATAACTATCTATTAGTTACTTTATAGCTTTTATAGAAGGTTTTTATATAATTTGACCTGACGTCCACCCTAATCAAATGAAGTAATGAGATCTATAAAACTTCTTTATGTTCAGTAAGTTTTAATCTGGATCTTTTAATCATGTGATTTATCAAAATTATTTAACTGAAACGATGACACATAAAAGTAAATGAAGGAAAGTCAGTTCATGATAGATTTACCCTTAAGTCAGGTATGTGCCTTCCTGTTTCCTTCAACAATCTTCATCTTCCACAACTATCTAAAGGGAAATATCTAGGCATGTATTTATATAGTCTAGAGATAGTAGATATCGTAGATAGAAATCTCACACCTTAAGTAAGCGCCTGAATCTAAACCAGAAAATTATCATGGCTCACCAACAAAAAGTCTAAATTATCAACCAATAGCTAAATTACTTCTGTACAAAGTCATTTTACCCATATGGACTTACGGAATTCAACTGTGGGGAACTTCTGGCAACTCTAACATTCAAATTATAAAACGATTTCAGTCTACATTTATCCGTTTAATTTTTCAAGCACCTTGGTTTTTCAGTAACGCCAATCTCTATACAGATACATCCATCCCCCTTGTTCTGAATTAAATCGAACGTTTTAGTCGAAAATGCATATATCAAAACTAGATCAACGCCAAAATCATCTGGCTCTCAACAATTTGGACAACAGTATAAGACCTAACAGACTGAAACATCACAAATTCCTAGACTTGACGTCTCGTTCCCAAAGATGGTTATTATGTTTCTTGTATGGTTTTAGAATTTTTTGTGAACGTATCTAGCTCATGTGTCTATAAAATGATTATCAGATGTACGTATTGTTTTTTTAAACAAAACAGATTGTACATAAAGCTTATGATAAAAAGAAAAACTAAAATAGTAATCAGGTAAAATTCCAAAAATATTAACTTGGTTACAATGATCGATGTTTTACTCTAAATAATGTCTAAACAAATATATTAAAATTTTGTCATACGAGGCAAATGTTCCTAGTTCCAAATATAATTTAGCAGTAAAACATTTTATCCGATTCAATGAAATTGAATTAGTCTCATTATAAATTATTACCAAAAAACTGGAATAAAGTTTTTTTTAATTTTGTTTACGATTCTAAGCTAAACTATGCTATAAAATGAGAATATTTTATCCTAGCCCGTAATAGGATAGGCTTACACCAAGTTCTAAGTAAAACAGTTTTACAGGATTTATTTGTTGTCTATAAATTTATTTTTCCACCGGAAAGGAAGAACTGTTGCCACAATATTTCACGCTTCCGTTACAAGATACACAACTTCCTACTCCGGAACTACGTGACATCCTTATATGTGCTGAGGAAGCGATACGTATTTCTGAAAAAAGTCAACTTATAGCTTTTTTTACATTTAACAGATAATAGACGTTGGAAAAACACATCAACAACATAGAGTGCTTCATAAATTTAATAATTATGTGTTTTAACATGAGCTGATTGAACGTAATCTATATATATCATTATAAACTGAGAGTCACAGAACATAACTGAAAGATGTATAATACTTTAAAGCAGCCAAAAGACTTATATATCACGTTGTTTTTCTAAGAGTATTATTAAATGTATAGGGTAATACTTCAAATAATATTGGTATGAAAATAAACGGCAACTTTCTAGTCACGGGATCCATCGCTGGGAGGTCCACAAATATTTAATGGGTTTGGACCAAAAGCGCTAGTGTATACTCTTGTAAACATGCCATTGCTTGACAGACCAAAAGGAATTTCAAACTTCATAAATGTAACTATGACACTACCGCAACCAGGTGTGAATTTGTTTCAGTCGAGTTTTAGTGAACAAGGGATGTGATAAGAAAACTTTTAGCTGTCGTAGGTATTTTATTTTATTTTTTATGTATTTCTACGCCAGGGGCATTTTTCAACGTTTTTATGGGGAGGAAGTATCATTAATTAATAGCCCAATGACAAATTGCGACTGGTTCCAGATTCGACACCTGCGGGATTCGATCCGGAGACCTTCAGTTTTGAAGTCGGGTTTCATAACCACTACACCACTCAACCAGTTACATACCAGTCAGTATGATAAGTATTTTGAATTTGAGAGGGTTCGTCTGCGCAACAAAATACCCCCAGAAAATGAGCACAGCAAGGGCAACACGTTTGGCAACACAAACTCCATGACAACGCGGTTGACGCCGAGAAATGAAAAACTTGACGTAGCTGAAAAATGGCGTATGTAAAGTAAAAACGAAAGCTGCAACAGTAATGAAACTTACTTCATTATTTTACATTTTTCATGTTTTTTTTTATTTTAAACAGGCCCAAACAAAATTAATATAATATAATGACCTCTCAAAAATTAATTTTTGAGAAATATTAAACATTTTTGAACAAATGTGTACTGCTAGCCTAACGGTTAGCGGCCTTTGAATGTACGAATTGGTCTAATTATAAGGATGGTCTTGTGTGGATTAACGTAGTATTCAATAGTGAGGACGTTAATCCACACAAGAGAACACTACACCCACCGACCATCGCTCACAACTATCCACAATTCGTTACCTCCAAGTATCTGGATTACAGGACGACGCCACCGTCCCTATCACTAATGAACTACAAGGCTGCATGTTGAGATAAACCTACCGTTGGCAAATAAGATGATAGAAAAAGAAAAAAACCCGTCCAAATAAAACCAATTTTGCTTACGTTTATCAATGATTTTAACCTATTTCAAAATTGTACTATGTTAAAATATTATCTTGACGTTTAACTAATGCCAAATAGTTAGACGGAGAAATAGTTTTTTTATTTTTTGTTAAGGATTTTAAGTTTATATTTTCTCAAGACAATAAGTATATTTCTTCTTAACACTGAATCATACAATCCGTACAAAGGAGTGCTTACTGAAGCTATTAATATTAGGACATTGATCTACACAATGTAACCCGTAATCTACTTAAATTGGTATGGAGCCTTTATGGCAATAGTAAGAGGGTTGTAAAGTAGCAACATGAATATTCTATGGTTATGGTGTAGGCTTAAAGAGTATTACTAAGTACCATTATGTTATGAAACTCTGTCTGGAAACAACTCTGCTATGCATCATGCAGCTACCAGAAACAATTATCATTTAAGTACAAGAGAGGGGGTTTTAATTATCAAGGATATTAATAAATTATTAAATAAGATACACATTCAAATAATTTTTTATCATAATTTCAAAAATCATGGCTTCCCCATGTTTTTAAAACTTGTCAATGATATTCATATGTAGCCTAATCAAACAATAATTAAGTACCTGGTGACCGAGCTTTGCTCGTATAGAATAAGACATGTATTGAACAAATTAATTAGAAAAATTAAAACACATTTCCTTTTCCTTTCTTTTTATTAAATCTTTGTATTTTTTATTTTATCCAACGGTTTTTAAGGATAGAAAAAAAGAAAACACTCTCTTAATATAAATAATATATTTATAGTGTATTTATAGAAAAGAGAAGAGACAGTTCTATTTTTAAAGCATTAAAATATTATATACATTTAAATATCCAGAATAAACATTAATAAACATATTTTATCATCCATTCTTTTTTTATTATATTTGAGAGTGTCGAGATACAATCACAATTAAAATTTGCAGAGTATAGACCAAAGAGTAAATAAATTAACAACATACCCAGCGTAACGAACAGCGGGCAATGCCGAACACATCACTTTCCCACATAAAATGCATCATTTCTTAGTCCCATAAGGTTCTTCACCATATTGGGATTAAAGCGAAACTACACACGTCAAAAGATGGCTAACACATGTTTAATCTATAGATGTTGATGCCAAAAGTGTTTTTGTCGCTTCTGATCTAAGAAGATGACTTCATAATTAAAGTATTTATATACATACGATATTATTCACTTTAGATGTCTTAGTAAAAGTCTAATAGGTTGTCTAATATGCATACTCAACATAGTAGGATTTTAAGTAGATAGGGAACTGTTTGATCACGAGGTGTTTTTAATGGCGGACCAGTTTAGGGTATTGGCGTACACTGTAAGGCATTCCCCATCATTTGTTTGGTATTACCATAAATTTTGAGCTTGTCTTACACGTTTTATAGCGGGGAGACGCCAAATAAGCGGACACACACTAATGAAAAAGCTAAAGTATTATAGAGGCTGCTAGGCCTATAGATTTAGTAAAAAAGTGATACATCACTAAGAAAATCCATCTATTTCCTTAAGGAATAGATCCAAATATAGAACCAAAATAGGTGTTCGCCCTTCCCCACTCTCCCCTACCAACACTTGGCTCACATATCTTTAAAACCTTAGAGTGCCTGGATTACCATCCCCTATGCATGTCGTCCCTATAAACCTATAAACTCAATGGTACTACAAATGCTAGGATATCCTTAGTATTAACCAATATTTTTAATAAGTTATTATGTATTACACATTTTATTAAGTATAAAGTTTTCATTTTTATTAAGTATTATGAATTAACAGACAATCTTATACATTTCAACTAATCAGTGTTTTATCTTAACTGTAATATATTTACAGTTTCGTCTAAAGGAGAAATTCTCCAACTGTCCGGTGAGTTTATTTTCATCATTTAAAACACAGTCTTTAAATAGCAGAGGTAAAAAACTCCTTGTTAATTTTTCACTGCATTATGTGTTGCCCTCTAAAACATTTAATAATTAGAGAAATATTTTTGTCCGTGTGTTTAAAAAAATATATAAAAACAATGACAATGCTAGGTTTAACCTCTTGAAAAATCATTTGTTTAGTACATTGTAGTTCAATATGACCATTTAAAATAGCGATGAGGGTGGAGAGGGCCACAGAAGTTGCAATTTCCATCGAATAATTTTCGAACAGTTTAACTGAAAAATCAAAATAAAACATCTTATTTTTATTAGTTTCCAACTAGATGGTTTAATATGTTTGTCAATAAATATGCTAATAGCTTATGAATCAAACAAGGTACACTTGAAATAATCCTTAAAATAACAGCAAAACCTAGCAGTACTTATGTCTCCTAGTAATAAAAGTGCTTTCCATTTTAAAATTCAAATTTTTAAAGCATTAATATTAAGCAAACTGAATAAATTCCGTTCAAGGAGTATGAATTTTAAATTAAAACATGAAAACGTAACAGGCAAGTTTGACTTTTAACATTGTTACTCATAATATATTCTACTATAACCATAGTTTTTTTAATGATAGTTACGATGGATCTATAAGATGTGCTAGACAATAGTTGGTAATGTTAACAAATAAACACAACCGTTTAACTTTATACAGACTTCAATGTCATTAATGCAATATTATTCACTACTTCCGTGGAGTATGGATTCCTTTTATTCCCAGGTAAACAATTCACCTTTGAGGAATGAAATTATTAGTTTCCAGCGCATCCAAGCGTTTCTCTAATATCTCCAGTATAATATCATCGCTTCACCTCGCTCAAATATGCACATTTATAGACATAAACTTGTATGTGGGTAATGAAACGACTTCATGAATGTACATTACATGCCTTTTATTACATTCGTGATTTATATAGATATAGGAAACATCAAGAGACAGAACCAATAGAAAGGTAGAGAGAAAGAGAGATCACCTAAAAAACTCTAAAAGGATCTAAAAATGGTGAAATGGATATCACCTTAAAATACATTATTTGAATTAATAGCATAGTAAATTCCGCTCCAAAAAATCTTTTTTATTGGTAAAATGTGAATGGTTTACGGCATAGTTTTTTAAAGTATAGTCCGCAGACCCCTAGCGTCCGCAAGCAGTTTTTTTGGGGGTGCACGAAAACATTCTAATCATATTTATTTTTTACTAGCAGTATGCTCGTCCTTTTTAAGAGTTGTAGGATTTTATGTTAAGAGAAAATATTCATAAATATGCAGTCGGTGGTACGTAAAAGCACTGAATCTTTGTTGTTTGTTGACCGATTTTTATAATTTTGATTTCATTGGATAAGGAAATAAATTGTATTCTTAACTTTTTATTCTTGGTTATATTTAAAACAATCAACCATTTTTAGTTTATTTTAGTTTTAAATGTTATATGACCGACATTTTGAATTTAAACATATAATCCCATTAATATTGATGTCTAAATTGTGACTTTACTATTTAAAGACACATGTCAAGTTTCAGAATAATTTATTTAAAATTATTGAGAAATAAAATATTTTAATAAATACGAAATGGTGCACGAAGTAGAAAATGTGTTTCTAGTATATCTAGTCAAGTATTCATTTTAGGACATAGGACATGTCTTGCTTATTTTAGTTCAATGAACCACATCATTTGTGGTTGAAGTTTGGTCATAGACCTAACAGACATCCTTTATGTTTGATATAACCCAAAAATAGGTTTTGAGAGGTTATTATTTTATTTTCATGATGCTTGGGGTCAGTTCAAAGTAAACGAAAACCTTCTCTAAAAACTGTAGACGGAGAAGACTAACACAAATTCCTTGTTTAGCATTACTGGCAGACAGAGAATAATTATATAAGACCTATTTCGGGGTTATAAAACATACAAATAACCAAAAACATTATATAGTTCCAAGCAATGTGCAGACGAAACTCCAATTTTATTCACAATATATATTTATATCACTTATTCCAAAGTCCCATATTTCTGAAATTAACAGTTATCGTTTGTTTTACAAAATGCATACGTAGCAAGCTCAACACATTCCTATGAGCAGGGAGATATTGTTTTGCCTTGTTTTTGTAAGAGGTCATCGGGGAGGGAATAGGTGGTAAGGAGTGGGGGTAGTTGTAGGGGGGGTTCATTAGATACATAATAATGATAGTATTAAACGCTTTTACATTACGCTACAAACAAGATAAAAGATATTCTGTTAATAACTTTTATAAATATATTTAATCTTTTACGATAAGGAATACAAGTGATTAAGTATAGGGCAGAACAAAGTTAGGAATAGCGATAAGCACTAATACATGAATTCTCCAGGAAATTACCGTCGTAAATCGTTCCATTCCTTGTTTTCTACCTTTATATGTATAGGAATTAAAGTTCAATTTACAGCTACTGTAATATTTTATCGTTATATATGCTTTGCCAAGTTGTTTTGCTAAGTATAGTTATATATAGTAGTATTTCTACCCCATCGTAAGCGTTCAACCCAAGAGAAATTAACAGTAGACGAATCTTTTTACGTTTTGAATCCACCGAACGTCGGTGTGTGAATAGAACAAATTTATTTTTTTTGTCAGACTGTTTATTTTTCACATCACTTATGTTTGATGAGGTGGAACACACCAATACACATATGTCTTTCAAAGATAAAGTTTGTATATTACCTTATTAAAAATATCTTTAATCTATGATCAACTTAAAAATTTTGGTGTCACGAAACATTTGAATACTCCTACTATTTTGAACGTTTAAATACAGAAAATATAAAACAGGAAACATAAAATAAGTTCACGGATATTTGAGTTATAGTCGAAGTACAGGGCGGTACCGCCATTTGCTGTAGGCCTATGCTGTGTAGTTAGAAGTTAGAGTCTTGAGTATGGATAGTAGCAGATATCGGTCAGTACTCATCTCACATATTGTGTTGAGACCAGGATCATGACCTGAGGGGTCACATAATGCTGATAGTGATTCAACAACCACTCAACACAATCATTACTAGTACTGGTAGAAGATCTGCGTCCAGTAATCCAGCTACTTGGAGGTCACGAATTGTGGATAGTTACGAGTGATGGTCGGTGGATGGGATATTCTCTGGAATGGATTAAGGTCCACACTATTGGATACTTAGTCCATCCGCAAATAACATCCATATATTTAGATCAATTCGTAATTCAGAGGCAGTGGTTTGAACTTTACGATAAACGTGACCATTGTTTGTAGGGCTATTAATTAACAGTTCTGTCTAAGGAACATGTCAGCCTTAATGTCTTTTCACACTGTATATGGCCAATGTCACAGACGGACGTCTGTAAATTTTCTAAAATTTGGATCCGTGTCTTTCAAACGGTCAATTCACACTTGCGTTGCAGACGTCAGCGATCTGGGGAATAGTTGGCCAAAACCACGAATAATCTACGGCGTACGCTCAGTGAGCGTATGTTTTGAAAACGTCGGCTGACGTTTCTCTTGGCGCATGCGCAGTGTAAAAGGTCGACCGCCTTGCTAAATGTATTGTAGATTAAGAACTGAAAAAGGTCTAAACCTATAAGAAACATAGTAGTTTATACTATAATCGTTATCAAAAGGAGGATGTAATATGCAGGTACAGTGAAGGTGAATAATATTCTTTATTTCTCACATACTGACAACAATGGTGTGGCATTCTTTCAGGCAAACTTTACACTTGGCCCCATTACCAGTCTACGCTGCCTTCTTCTGATTACTGGACAAAATGTTTACGACCATTGTTTGCTTCCCTTTAGACTACTCGTTCATATCAACGGATATGTCCCCAACTGCTGTTGTATGTTTCAAGGATTTTCTCCTGCAAAACACCTTGAAATAAAATTAAGCATTAAACTGAATAGTTGCATGTTAACACTGCTCCGCTGACAGCTCAGTGACAGACTTGTCGGCCGCAGTCTGAATTGTCCGTCTGCGAGGCTATTAAAACGACGTCGACAATGTTCAGCCCAAAAAGGCCTTTCAGTTACACCAAAATCGTCTTACTCTGAATTCTAAATAATACTTGGCTAAAAATGCCTGAAAAATCTGTCATGTATTAATTAACCAAAACTAACTCACTAATAGCAATGAAGTTATAATAGAGTTTGAATAATAACAAATTATTTATCTTCAAGAACAATTATCCTACTAAAGGATCTTTAAAATAGTACCAAACAACAGAAAAAGTTCCAAACACGTTACAAGCCAAACAAAAGCAAAGAAATATGTTTTTAAATTGAGACAGTTGATATGGCCTCTTAAGAACGGTCAACTCACCTTAATGTTTTAATTATTTATTCAAGAATTAATATAATAATTAATATAAATTCAAGTTAAAAACTGGCAAACTCTATCATCAGGTAGCTTACTATGTCTGTACAAGGTGTTTAATTTATTTGTAAATTATATTAATATTTAAATATGCATCATAATATTTTTATTTTAAACAGATACCATTTATAATACTTTAGTGTACTATTTTTAATTGTTACGTAGCATTCATAAAGTAACCAATAACCTAGCGGTAACGAGTGATTTTAAATAGTTGAAACAACTTTAACTGGCCAAAATGTCTACAGTGATCCACTTTTGGGGGACATTACCCTGTAATGGGTAGCTTTATAGTTTTCATAGCATTAGTCGAATGGCTGTTTAGAAACTCCATGAATATTTTATGGTTATTTCAGAGTATTATTAAGTGCCATTATGTCCGGTAATGATTTGAATAGTTCTAAAAGCATAAAACTAGTCCTACTACTTCGAGATAGGTTTGAAGTTGCCGTGATTTAAGTGTCAATAAATTTTCACGCGTTATTGAATATCAGAAATCAGTGTAGAAGTAAAATGCTTTAACAGTAACATTACAAAAAACCCACATCATACAACTTTCAAATTTGAAAATGTATTAAAAATTAAAAGTTCGATAGCAAATTTTGTGAAATGACACCTGAGGAGGGGATTTACTTTAGTCTTAAAACTATAAATTGCCTACCATTTGTGAACAACATGGTTCTCGGATTAAAATAAAGTATTTCTTAATAAAAATATTTAATGTTCCAAAGCTACGCTGTTAATATAAAATAAGAGATCCTAAGAAAAATATCTTCAGATTGTAATTTGATAATTTACTGATAATCCTTTTCGTTTTAGATAATTAATAGGAAGAAAAATAAAGATGAATTTTATTTCCGGGTAAGTGCCATTTATCTAACTCACCCTTTGCTCTTCAGTAATTCTTTCCTTTCATCTTTATTCGCTCGTAAAATATTCCTGGTAAACTCTTTTGACTAATAACTTATCTACAAAAGAAGCTTATTATTATCGGCTTTACCCCTCAGAGATCTATAACTACGCACTATAAATATATTTTCTTACTAATATTATATATAATAATTTATTGAAAGGTTTATTCTTAGTCTTCTTTCATACATCCATCTAGAAGTGATGTACCTTCTACATTAAGAAATAGTTAGGTGGTACCTTTTATGTATTAGTTAGGTAGTTATATAGTACCTTCTAGGAATGCACGAGGTTTTTTGACATATCCATTATGTAACCTATTTCCCACAGGGAAGTAAATTCAAACATTTTTAGACTACTAATTTATTATTTAAAGCCATGCTAAAAAATTATTTTTTTTACTAATAATTCATAATTTAATTAAATATTTGCGTGATCAATCGTTCTATTACAGTGTTTAATATTTTCCATCCTTTAGAGTTAGTATATGAAGGGAACGATATTCTAAATTTAACCCTCCAGGTGGCAACATCTCACTGTGAGATGTTAGCAAGTTGCATTTGTATAGCACTATCGAAGTCAACAATTACCGTCACGGTGCTGCCATCTCCGAGCTAATACATACAACTACTCATGTAGTTCCCTATTCTGACGCTTGAGTTCGTTATTTTGCCGCTAGATTATGCTTTTATAGTTAAATAAGTGCTTTCTCAGACGGTGGTCCTTTGTAGTGTAGTGGTTAGACTGCTGTGCTGACGAGTACAACAGTTGAAGCCATAAGGGGGGGCATGTTTTGTGTTTTTTGTATATGCTTGGTATTTTATGAAGAGTTGCATAAAAAACAAAATTAAAATAGTCATAGCATTTGGAGCACTTTGTAACCTATTTCCCACAGGGAAATACAAACATTTTTTAGACTACTAATTTATTATTTAAAACCATGCTCAAAAATTATTTCTTTTTTACTAATACTTCATAATTTAATTAATTATTTGCGTGATCAATCGTTCTATTAAAGTGTTTAATATTTTCCATCCTTTAGAGGTAATATATGAAGGGAACGATATTCTAAATTTAAAGTACAATTATGTATAGAGTTTATATTATTATTATTAATTAAGTATATATGTACATATATACAACATGAATATATGACTATATACACAATTAATTTTTTTATATATTTATTATCAGAGTGTTAAGACGCTAGCATTAAAATACAAAATTATTTACAAATCTTATTGCAGGATGTGAGGTTTTTACATTCAACTATTAAAATTCCAATAGATTTCCAATAGAAGAGTTAAGTAATATTCCAGCCGAAAACCATTAAAAACAAATATTTTAAATGCACTCAAGGTTACAACTGATGGAAAAACTTTTAATTAAAAGGTAGAAGCCTTTAAACGGAAGGAGGTAGTGAATTATGGCTAGCTCTTCAAAGATCCTGTAAATACAAACTTTATTTGAAAAAGGTAATTTTGTTATTACGGCGTTTGCAATCATTGGATTAATATAGAATTGATTGTAATGAAATTTTATAAATTACAGAAACATGCTTTTGATTTTCACCATCAAATTGTAAATTTTGAATATTCTCAGCTCCTTTGTGAACTAAATAGGTAAAATGTAATTAATTTCCGTCAGGAAATATTTAAGATCACGGATGGATATGACTAAAGGGATTTTTTCATGTATAAAATGATTTTTTTCAGTTCCTCCAAACCACTTTCCTTATGACCATATGACGTCACCTTCGTTTTAATTTTCGCTTGATGTAAATTCTAACACGACACCCAGAGCTTAGACATAAAAATACGACTTACAATAATATTATATTTTGATATTGTACATTTACAGAATCTTGAACACACACAATTGGAGTCACATGTTTCATTAGGAATTCTAAAAAAATTGTCAATAGAAGGCTATTTTATTAAAGGTGTATTTTTTTAATAGACACGAGCTTAATTATTTTTCAGCTCATTCCGCCAAAGGTGTTTTATTTTATTTCGTTCACCACTATTGGAAGTTACAATACTAAGTAAAGGGTCAAAGAAAAACGACCTCAATAAGGCGACAAACCAAACACTGAGAACTGTTGCCAGCCAGATAATGTGCAAAGGGAGTCAGAGTTAGGCTTCTTATTTAACTTGCCCTGTATCACCGAGCAACTAACACTGTTGGTTTATACGTTAACAAAAGTAAGAATATTTTTATTTTTTCCATTGCAAACACAGTACGATAACCAGAAAATGAAACCAAAACGTTAAAATGTCCATAGTTAATTGTCCTTTGTGTCAGACTGACTACTACACTGTAACGCAAAAGGAAAAATCATTAGTCGAGCATTTATTATCACTAGGAAAAAATATAACTAAAATTCATATTTCATAATTCAGATTCTTTTAAAGCAAAAACAAAACTAATAATTTGGGAGATATTATAGCACCCCCAAGGCAGGCCTGTTTGGGGATTCCTTAACTATGAAATAACCAAAATAAAATTACAGACAGTGTTCAGAAAATATATAAAAAATAAACTTAAACAACTAAGATCTTTAATATACTTACATATTGAATTTTTCATACTTTTAACTGAAACGGCAACCTTTCCATGTAGGTATTTTAAGCCAAGTATGAATGAGCAATGAGTGTAGGATGATTATGGCACGATCTTGTAGTTTTGTTACTGACTGACAGGTTCCATAGACTGAACTGTTAATTAATTGCCCAACAGTCAATGGGACATCTATGGGACGTACAGTTTTACGTGGAGCCAGTGTTTTTTATATCTCAGTAACTATTTAACATAGAATGAAGATTCAAAATAAGAAACCTTTTATTTTCTAGCCTATTTCAATAGATCGTTTATTATTAATACGAAAATATATAGCCTAATCTACAACCAGTTTTAAGGGAAATGGAGTAAATTTCACGATCAGTAAACATGTGATATTTATAAAGAAAATCCGTTAGTAGGAGTATTTTGAAGCAAAAGGTTGGAATGAATAGGAACGGATGGAAAATTAAAGATCCCAAAACTGAGAAATGATGGTTCCGGGGGGGGGACACGAGTAAAAATCGTAAAAGTAAAGACGGATGGATGGTGTAAGAGAAGATCTGGAAGGAGAGGAAACCTGGAATAATTGGTGGGAAATAACCAGAAGAAGGACTTGATAGACTTGGTTTTGGTTTCTCGCGGTCTTCTGAAACTAATCGCTGAAATTAAGCAATTAGTAAGGACACATAGGTACACAGAATTATGGGTTTTGTAATACCGTACTAGAATGTCATTATATAGCGAAGTTGCTTTTAAAATAAAAACTAACAATGGTTTAAAACATTAAATAATGACAAAAATGAATTTCTGTTCTGGAACCTATTATAATAGCGTGTCCTTTGATTCGGCTATTTGGAAGATCTCAAACTATGGATAGTTATAAGAAATGGCCGGTGGATGCAGTATTCTCCGGTGTGGATAAGTGTCCGCACTATTGAATATTACGTTCATCCACAAAGACCATAATCATAGCTAGACCGATTCGTAATTCAAAGGCGAAATTGAGGATCGGAAGTTAAATTATGCCATTTCCCTTGATGCCATTGCATGTCAGCTTTACTCAGTAACAAGACTACAAGACTGCGTCACAATCATCTTACACTCATCTGTCATCCATACTTGGCTTTAAATACCTACCTCAGTAGATTGCGATTAAAAGAACTATGTCGAGATTTGTATGGTTTGCGTGCATTTTGAAATTTGTAGTTGTATTAGTTTTCTTGGCGAGAAAGCTTCGTGTACTCAATGCTTTGTCTATAACGATACGGTGATATAATATTACCCAGAGGGAAATGACTGCAGGTTTTACACGGGCGTTATCAGGTGAGAAATGAGGGGATTTGGTAACCGTCAGTTCCCTTATTGATACATTTGTCTTCAGGCCCGTGAATAGCAGATGTATTACCGTTAGGGGGCCGTGCTTTGACAAAAAACATGAATTGGAATTTATTCGTTTTTTGGGTATGTTCATTAAAATAATTACTCTACTAATATTTTTAGGACTAGTTATATTACTCTAGTGAAGTTAAATTTTATTTAAATAAACAGTATCATTGGACTGTTGCACACCTCCTCCCTTAAGTCAAATATAAATAAATTTAACATTTAATGGAACTGCACATGCTTTATTGTTTTATTTAAATATCCTTGAAAGATTCATTACTAGAAAAATAATCATGAAATGTCTTAAATTTACAAAACTATAAAATAAGTTCCAATAATAATTAGACATTTTTTGGGGACTTAGCCACACGCAAGCTGATACCTAACTTTTTTGATTAGGTTTTTTTGTATACATTGCATACCAACTTTCATGGAAAACGGTTTAAAACTACGTAAGAATACCTTATATTTAACTGAAATGGCGAGTAGGTATTTTAAGCCAAGGATGAATGAGAAATGAGTGTAGGATTATTGTGGCGCGATCTTGTAGTATCGTTACAGACTGACTCTAACATGTTCCTTTGACAGAACAGTTAATTAATTTCCTAACAGTCAATGGCATATGTAAGGGACCTACAGTTTAACGTGGAGTCCAAACCACTGCCTCTGAACTACGAACTGGTCTAATAATTAGGATTGTCTTTGTGGATTATCGTAGTATTCAATAGTGTGGACGTTAACCCCCACAAGAGAAGACTACACCCGCCAACAATCGTTCACAACTATCCACAATTCGTGACCTCAAAGTAGCTGGATTACAGGATTACTGGATTGGTATCAGTCAAATATTCTCCATAAGAATAACATAGGACACCCTTAGACTACGTACTACGTCTTAGACTACGTAGGTCGTAGAAAATGATTCAAAATCCTAGACTGTTAAGTATTTTTAAGATGGTATTAATGTAATTAAAAAGGAGTTGACCAATTACTGGTAAGTCCTTTAGTTATCCAGTGTGACGGGATATCTTATCACCTTGGTTCTTTCTTGTCTATCCTGGGGCTTGATTGATACCTGGCTGAGCCTGAACACCTAGTTTGACCAGAAATATTCACTACCAGAGATTTACTACACGGGAAGTGTGCCTGGAGATGTTTAAGAGGCCTGCTAGGGGTCTGCTGGGTAGGGAATGTACTGTGCATTGTGCAAGGGCGTGTATACTCAAATGAAAAGCTGATTATACAGAGGAAGAGTATACAGCTCTGGGTACAATATAACACAGTCCTTGTTTGGGGGGCCTTGGAAGTTGAAGGTATAGACAATTAACCCTTTTAGGGTTGCCGTATGGCCCGAGTTCGTATTCTGGATTGTTTTCCTTTTTATGGACATTCCTTTTTAACTCCTCAGATAATAAGTAGGCACACAATGTCCTTCCTTTACTATCCTTATGAATTTCTTTTTTCCAGTGGCTGTAGAATATTCTGCAAGAATATGCGTCTACAGTATTTGGCTGTACTGGGACACTCCAATCATCCAGAATCTAACATATAGTGTTCTGGTAAACTATGTTTGTACCAGATATTGGTGTTGTCTAACCGAAAATGTCTTAGAGTGAACGTGTCCCTCCACTGTAAATTCCTGGTCCTCACCCTGAAGGTCGATTAGGGCCGGGATATCATCTGCTGTTTCCAGCCCTTATACATTGTCCTGAGGGAGTGTTCTAGACAACTGTTACCAAGGGAACCACACGTTACTGCTAGCTCATAGTTATATTTTTCATATCTTTTATTGAAGTTTTGGCTAAAAAAGCCAAAACTTAAATAAAACATCGTTGTTGTAAAACATGTAGCTATTTATGTACGTATTTTTTTCGTGTCCAAATAAATGTCATATGTTAATAAATTCCATAGTTAAAAATTACATATTATATAGAACAAAGTCGTGTTAGTTACACCATTTATAACTCGAGAAACGGCTGGACCGATTTTAACCATCTTTGATTTGAATATGTCTTATAGTTTCAGTATTGTTATTAACTATACCACGACCCAGAATATCTACTCTTTCACAACGAAGTCGTAACACTATTTGACTTCTGAACATGGCCAATCTTAAAGTTGACACGAATTTACTGTTAGGCGTTACGAAGTTCACCGGGTTAGCCAGTTTCAAATAAATACGCAGTTACTAAAATAAGCCATACTCCATGCATGAGATACACAATTTCACACTCCAGGATCCACTATGCTGACATTTGGTGTCAAAGGAAGGTGAATATTTCCTGTTACAAGAGCCTACCCTTTACGATATGAAATATACATGGCATACGATACCTATACAGTCAATCCTTTCCAGGTTGAAATAATAAAACTACTTTTGTTGAACTATAACAAAACTGCCTGTGGATATGATTAAAATTTGTAACCTCCCTTTTGCCTATTTTGAATTCTTTCTCATTTTCCTTTTTTTTAACTATCGAAGCAATTATAATCCCACAAATATAATCCAACTTATATTATAATTATTTTCATTTATTTTTTTCAATTTTACTCACACTGTACTCCAACTTAATTTGTTAAATTAATTTGAAAACATAATGACTAACTACTCTTGAAGGCAGTTCACAGCTTGAGGTAGAGAAGCTGAGGAATAGGATAAAATGATTGGGGTATGAACAAATCTTATTTACGAAATTCAATAAGTATAAAGTGTTGAGGACGGCTCACCGTGTTCGTAGCACGTGCCTTGGTTGGTGATCTTGGTTCTGAGGAGTGGCTGTAAAATATACATGGAGTGCTCGAATGTTACGGAAGAGTCTATTTGTTTTTAAATTATTGACAAAACTAGAAACTTTGTATCATCAATAGAATCTATTAACTAAATAAAACAATTTAAATCGTATATTTTAAAAATGTTTAATATCAATGATACTGTAAATAAATTAATGTCAATTTTTTTAACAGCTGACTGTTACTGTATGTCGAATTCCCTTATCAGATCTCATACCCAGTTTAACTAGTTCAGAAACATATGTTTAACATTACGTAGTAATGAGTTTTGTAATACATTGTTACGTTATTTTATGATGTTATGAGTCAATAAACAATATAAAAACAACAATAAAAAATCAAATATAAATATAAGTTTCATCTTATCGTGTCACAAATGCCTTCTTTAGCGTTACATACGGACATAAATTTTGATAAGACCGATTTCGATTTTACGGGGAATAAAAAGAAAAAATCTTAACGCCAAGCAATAAACAAACAAAAGTCTTATTTGTTCGAACAGATTTTGTTCCATACTTTTATTTCCTTCTTTTACAGCATAACATTAAAAGATGTCCCATACTTCATTAAATCATATTGAGAGTCCAAAATAGTCCACTTCAAACTTACAAGTTTACAGAAATTTTTATATACACAGGGGTTCAGTAAAGCCGGGAGGAAACTTCGAAGGATGATAGTACTCATCAAAATTAACAAAAAATTCCTATAAACATGTGTCGAAAAATTCTTCGTTTAGCCGCTAGCCGCCATTTTGAATTTTTTACAAAAACGTTATATATCAAGAACTATTTAAGATAAAGAAACCAAACTTTGCACACATATACAGTGACCGAAGGGAAAGATATACTCAAAGTATCATTTAGTTTGCTTTTATGTTTTTAAAATGGCGGCGGTTAAAATCTTTTAATATAAATTTAAAAAAACATTAACTTTATAAAAATTTTACAAAATATAAAACAGATTTCAATTTTAATTAGAAATTCAACGGTACTTTTGTGAACGAAATCCGTTTACGGGTAAGCGAGAAAATGCACTTTTAATATTGGATTACAGGGCCCACACGCCACCGTACAATTATTATAAGCTTATTCGTCACGGCCGTGCCGCGGTGACACAAAATGACACAAAAAATAAAAAAACGTGTTGTCACCACCAAGTCAATGTTAGCAGGTAACCAATTATAGGTTTACTAATATTTTAATATATATGAAATATATACTCTTGTTTCATCAATTTCATTGAAAAACTCGACTGGTATAAAACGGGATAATTCCCCTAATGAATCAATCTATCCTTCTAAGGAGGGGAATAGATTAAACCCCTCCCCATCCTAGAACCCCTTAAGGAGAGGGGATTATAGTTAATCCTTTCCTTCATATTATAATGGTTTAACCAAAACCATTCTACTACAAATGAGACTTTAGCTCCTGTACAAATAGTATGAATAATGGTATAATAAGACCTACAGCTGTAAAAACCTATAGATAATCACGATGGTACAAACAATCTCTCTCTAACCTATACCCTTACGAATTGTTTGTTTTATGGTATTGTGATAGTTCGATCTCTTATTATTTAATAATGTGGGAAAGTGAAATTTTTCCTGGGTAACAGTATGTTATTGAAATTTTCTATTTTAGTTAAGTTTAAAGATGAACTAATACATTCTTTCTTTAATTGTATCATAAGCTTTCCTGTCACAATTTCTATGAATGTGGCTCTACTATTAGCTTACGACTTAAACAACCGTAAAACAATGAAATATTTAGAAAAGAATAATCTTTATTTCAAATGTTATTTTAAATATTTAGCTGTGGTTATGACAAAACAAGACTACACATTATTTAGTAAATACATCTAATTATTAGTAATCCAATTGTAGAACAAGATATTTCCATACACTGCATTGCTCCTAAAATTGTAATAATTTTAAATATATAAAAATAAATATATAGTATAATATATAAATATAATAAAATTATTTATTAGGCTTCATGAATGTTAATTTGTATGATTGTTTGCGGATTTTCTGTTCAAACCACCGAAGATATTAATATAAAATAGAACCAAGAAAACTTTCCCGTTTTTCCATTCCAATACATTATCCTAGATGGCAGATTTTTACGGAACATTTTGGGAACGTTTATTAATACATTATAGAATAAGTATGTATGTTTGTATGTTTTATGTATTGGATATTGCTTTTGTATATTCGTATGTTGCGTATGTTTGTACGTTGCGTTTCTGTTTGTATGCTGTATGTTAAGGTTCTCCGGAACCGCTCAAATGATTGTAATGAATCCTTCAGGCATTATTAATTTGAGGATAGTTTCTGTGAAGTTTGGTGCAAATCCACCCAAAAGGCCGCGCCCCAGAGGGCATTAAAGGGCGGGGTGTCAGGTTATAAAAATTTAGTGTTTACAATATTTAACAGCTGTGATTAAATTATTTGAAAGTTTCTTTAAACTGTCATACGTTCGAATGTAAACAACACAGTGTAAAAAATCTATTGTAGTGTAATCTATAATATTATAAAGAAGAGGTGGTTTCTGTATGTTTGTTTGTGGGTTTGTTTGTGGGTTTGTTGTGGCAAGTAAACGCAAAAAATACTGAACCAAACAGTTTGAAATTTTACACAAAGGTAGATCTTAAACTCATGCAACACATAGGCATACTCATTTCCTTAAAATCCTCTCGGGCTACGCCCTGTGAACGTCCTAAGTTTCAATGTTTACATTTTTAGAGAATGAAAACATAGAATTACTTGAATGTCAACAGCTGTGAACACTAAAATTTGACAGTTCGGGAAGAAGAAGAAGAAAGAGCTGCCGTGACCGTCCTAGGTTTCAATGTTTACTTTTTCTAATGACAACATCCGTTTGCACTATATTTTGACAGTTCGGGAAGAAGAAGAAATAAAGTTGATTTTTCAGATAAACTGCTGGAAAAATTAGTGAATTATTTGAAATAGTGGAATGGTAGATTTTAAGTTTTTTTTCGACGACTGTCTCTATTACATTAATCCTTATCCTCTCCCAATATTTGACAGATGTTACTTTGCAATGTTGTAGACACTCGTGTTTTGTCATTTTGTAAACAATGAAGAATTAATTAACAATAACTTAAATGTATCAGTAGAGCCTACACCTTTCAGCCTTTTTAACCCGTGCGAAGAACGGGTACTTTGGCTAGTGTTACTATAGTTGTTTCAGGCTACTGGCCCTTGAGCAGACGCTTCTCCGGTGAAACGCAAGAGGAAGCGGAGTTTTATTTCGCCACGCTAAATCGCACGAATTCAACACATCTTACTTGTTTTTATAACACAATATTGTATTTAAATGTCAAATAAATTGATACAATACACATTTCCACCGTTAATTTAATTAATTAATTACTAAATTTGAGTAACAAACATAGTAATAAAAATAGTTAGTAATTTTCTAGTATAAGAATGGTGTAACGGGAAAGGGCGTATGCGGAGTGTTAATAAAAATTGAACATCGATGCAGACCAAATATATTAAACGACAGTACCATGAATTAAATTTAAAAAAATTATTTTGGTTCACACACACGTTCATACTTGTATTCCGTTTAGAAATATTGTATTCGACGTAATCTCTCTTTTCTAATAAATCTATGGTGGAATTAGAGTAACATAAAATGGAAACACTAATACCCGTACACTTGAAAACAGTCACAACTAAAATGGTAAGTTATCTCTAACACAGTAGGAACTAAACTCCTCACTAACCACTTACGCGATAGGGCATACGTGAAGAAAGCGTCCACAAATTGACATTGCTTCAGTGCATTGAAACTCACAAGGAGACAAAAGGAGTGTGGGGGTTGTAAATAGTTTCAGGGGATTCCTGGAATGAGGCGTGTGAGGTACGGAGCCTGACTCGGCTACCGACACCCGATATGCGTGTTTATTTTAACAAAAACTACACGTGCTGGGGAAAACTCCGCAAGCGCCCTCTCGAGGGATAGAATTGAGTTGACATGAATATACCAAAGGGCTACAACCCAGGTGGATAAATTGGTGTAGTGTCATTTTTTATTAACAGAACTTTAAATTGTATGCATCCATGTTAGGTGGTACGAGGTTTGCCGAGTAATGCCAGTTCTTAATAAAATTAAAATGTATTTATTTTTTTCCAAAAGTGTTTTTCTTATTACTTCCAATAAATTGATGACAAATGATCAGGTGGATAAATAATTAGTGATTTTTACGATACAATCGTAGAAGTCATCCATAAGTGTACAAAGGGTGTATAGGACATTTTATGTACAACCTTTCAGTATTATACATCCTTTAATAAGGTATTATTAGGAATATAGGGAATACCACAAACTTTATTATTCCTTTAATTAAATATTTCCCAATATATTTATAAGTCTAATTACTTTTTTGAGTAAACTTTTTCTTTCGTGAAAACATATTTTTACATTGTTATAAGAATTTGATAGAAACTTCTTCAAAGAATAATGTAACAAATAAATCATTTCCGGAGAGAGCATCGCCCGTTTCATCACGCATTCCACGTAACACATGCGTCATATAAATGCACTCTTGATGCATGAATCTGTTCACTCAACAACATACGTGTCCGTAATACGTTACTCTTCTTGACTTGTCCATATTTATATTGGTCTGGCTAAATTATATTTGTAAGCTGGATTATTAGACCGTCAAATAAGTCTAAACGTAATTAATAAAATGAGTTTGAATACGGAAAGGTCAATATAGTACAAGTATTGTTTACGTCAAAATTTAAAAAGTTGACTTTACAATGTAGAGTGAACCAAATATATCAAATCAATGATACATACTTACCATCTTACTGTTTTATTTATGTCTAGTAAAGTCAAATGTAAATGTGTCGATGTTCTAGGTGGAGTGGAAGGCAGTGCTCAGTGATTTCAAATAAAAAATAAAAGAAATTTGTTGTTCCTGTAATATTTTTTACTTAATTGTTCTTATTGTTTTAGTATACTATATAAGTTTATGAAATAAGAACTAAAACAGCTTATTAATTCAAAGTTAAAATTTAGAAAGCATCAATCTTTATTGTTTTATAATAGTTAACACTATTTTATTGTATCAAACCTATAAAAACACCATGAATTATGAGTAGTGTGTCAAGTGTTTTTTTGTAAAAACGATTTAAATTAAAAGAATCAAGCCAAAGGAATAATAGTGTGTTTTAATAGGTAATAGGGACTCAGAACCCATTTTAAAACTAAATCAATTACCAATTTTACTGCTTAAGTGATTTTAGGATTTAGGAAGAAAGAACCTGTTTTGATATTTTTTTCAATGAAAAAATTATCCGGAATTCCAGTCACTTTAAAAAGATATGAACTATAAATAAATGCATTAATCCTTTTAAAAACTTAAGAGATTATGTCAGTGTTAAAAAATGTTTGTAATTAATTTTGTTTAAGTTTAGTTTGAGGGAGAAATTAATGTATCAATTCATTAATGCAATTTTTTCTTTAAAATAAGTCTTTTCTTTGCGTTTATGTTTGATAAACCCTACATCCCCTAGTTTTTTTCTAATAAAGAATGAAATAGGCATATGTCTTAATTTATCAGCCTGGCGTGTATTTCTGATCAAAGAAATTTCGCATGAAAGAGATGTTTAAAACTACCACAAGCCAAGGAAACCTTTTGAGATTTATCAAGGATATTTTTTCATTGCCAAGTTGGAAGCTGCCAAACTGGAGACTTTTATTGAGTTCCTTAAGTTTTAGTTTGTTGTCTTATTGTGGACATTTCTCTCCTACTGTAAACTCCATCATTTAATTGGTAGTTGCGGAAAACTGGAAATAAAAAATGCTTTATGTTATCTTAGAATTTTTTTCGTTCCTGCACATACACTTGTTACACCTTTTAATTATTATTATATACCCTATTATATACCCTTATTATATAATACAAAATATCTCTAATTTAATAATATCCAAGACTTAAACCTACTTTAGATGTACTGTATAACTTTCCAGTATCCTAAGTTCGATTAAACATATATTACAATTTTCATTTAAAAAATATAAATTCATAGAATCAAGTGACATACTATGGTTATTTTAAATACAAACATAGAATAACAATGTAAATGAGAGCACACAGAGGATAAATATGATTTGTATTTGACACCATGTTGGCAATCTTGAGTTGTATACGCCGGCAACATTGACTTTGGGTAATTGAAATCACAGTTTGTGTTTACTCTACAACCAGGCGTAGCCAAACAAATCCAAACCACAGTTGTAACCATTTTCAGAATTTCAATTCAATTTAATTTGCAAATAAAAACACGTTTGTAAACAACAGACTAATAATGTTTTTAAAAAATGTAACCTAATGCTTTGCTTATATTTAATTTAAAATTGTATATAGTTTCTATAAAATGTTAACACTTTCACTCATTATTATATATTTTATTTCGAGTCAAATCTAAAATATTGATATGTAAAAGACCTTATGAAAGAAATAATTTTGTTATCACTGCACTGAATTTAATGGTTGAGGTGTCAAAATAATAGTTTTTGCCATATTTTTGATTTGAAAGATATAAGGGACTTATGGTAGTTAGCCCCACTTTATATAGTGCAAAACTGGTTCGATCACCAAACCAATCCGGTCGGCCGTGGCGCAGTTGACACGTCACGGAGTCAAACATCAAGAGCGGCTTCCTTCCGGTAGGAAGTTCCTACTCCGGGCCGGACCGTCGCCCTTCCCGGATGATGGTGGAATCGTTTCGTCCTGGCGTCTTCTTCATTGGGGGGAATGTTGAAGAATAGTAGAAGAACTGGGGGATGTCATCGGATTATTTGGGATATTCCACACGAAATATAAATCAGCTGGCACCCAAGATAAATTTAGATTTCAGAAATAATAATCCATTAGTAGCCGGTATCAAATTTTATAATTACATCCCACAACAGATTTTGACGATTAATATTGATAATAAATTTAGAACAAAGGTTAAATAATATTTGGTCAGTATGCCTTTGTATTCATTTGACGATTTTTTCCATAGGTATAAATATGGTAACAACAGATTAGTTTACTTACAAGATTGTAAGTGTGATATACACAATAGGCTAGTTTGACTCCATTCAAGGATTGTATTATTACATTATGTACAGTTTATGAATAAAGTTTGTTTTGACTTTGTCAGATAGATTTAGAAGGAGTAGACCACTACACAAGGGCTTGTACTAAGTCCATGTGCATCCCACAGACTTCACCAACAACCAATAATAAAAACACCCAACGAACTTTTTTTCTGAAAATAATATAGTAGGTATCCAGAAATCTGGTAGTATGAGCTATGTTTCGCTGAAACAAGTTAAAAATTACGCAGTGCTTTACAAACATAGTCCATAATAATTGATCCTCAAAATACTTAGTTTTAAATAAAATCTATTTGCACGTAACACATTATATTTCGACAACAATAACAGAATCATACAAAGTAACTTTTTTGTATCTCATATTTATTTTGTTAAGTTATTATTTACCACAAAATTAAAAGCGATTTAGATTACTAAGTACAATTGGTAGTATTTGCTATGAAACACCAACAGCATGCAGAACGTTACAAGTAAATGCAGGTATTAATTGAAAAACAAAAACAAAGAAACCCGCAGTGATTTCCTAGTTTGTGGCTGCGCAAACTTTTAATTGGGAAGATAAGGAAATGAGAGTAATAGGATGTTTCTTGCAGCAAAAATACTTTGTTTGGGACAACACTTTTGCAGAGTTATTGATTTTTTTGTTTCAAACAAGCTCGCTTCAATGGTTATATTTGTCCGCTATCTTGTTACCAAACATCATAAATACTTATTCGAATGTCCTTTTTTTATTTTGATAAATTAAAAGTTAAGTTGAATGATAGCGAGCAACCCTAATATTAACAGTGAAATTATGAATGAAAAAATAATACATGGTATTGGATAAGAAGTAGTTTTATAAGAATAGATCTATAATAGTTGATTGTATGATGATGTGATTTTGCTTTTGATCATAGCCACAATAAAATTATTGACTATCGTACACGTGTTTAAAAATTATTTTCATTGCGAAATACAAACATTCTTATCAAATAATTCAGTTTATATTCGTACATGATTTAAGATACTCCAGCGATAACTGTAGTGAATGTCCTCAAATTAAAAGAAACCCCGATATAAATTCATTGGCAAAGGCTTTCTCATCTCTGCATTTGTAGTCACACTAACATATTCCATTTTCATTAAAACTATGGCCAAAGTATTTAAAACTATTTGGTTTAGTAAAATTCTCTAAATGTATTTTGCGAACGTTTTTTTTACAAATGATGTGATTATTTTGGATTGGAGGCTGCCCAAATGGGCTCCCCTAAAGTAGTATTAAAATATTTAAGTAATTCAGCCCAAACATAATCACTACACATGATTTAAAATTTAGTAAAAACCCATTAGCTTTTACAAAAGAGTAAAATTCTTTACTCCCAAATAATACTGTGTTTAAGTCGTTCAGTAATTACAGTTGCTTCACAACAACCAAACTTATCGAAGACTAATAATTTCAAATAAAAAATTACCTTTAAACCATATCTAATAGTGGTAACTAAGTTTACTTCATTATTTTGCGATAAATTAAAAAATATATAAAAAGGCTGATAATTTTTCAACCATTGTATCGTCTAAAGATTTTCATGGTTGTTAAAACCATTACATTCAATTTTAATTTTAATTGCTATTAAAGAGTTTCAATTCAGCTATTTTTTTAGATGTTATAGAGAAAACTACGATTAAAAACAAATAGAAAAACAAAATTAAATTGTTTAGAGATATTGACAATATTTACAGCTTTACCAAGTTTCACACAAATCAGACGGGATCAGTGCACAAACAGGTTCCAGACCCAAAACCACTTTTTGGGGTTTAGAGGATGAAATGAAAGTCTAGATCATCTGACATTATATACTAAGATAAGATTGGAAAGAGAGAGTTCCCAGCACTTAATTATTACGTTTTAAGTAAAGTTTTAATTACTTAAAAACATTTGACCAGTTATATTAAACAGATAGTTTTCTCGTTTCAGATACCGATATACACTCGCAACCATTTAAGTCTTATTCTATCTTTATTTTATTATCTTTTAACCTCACGATGTGGTGAAATATTGACGAGTGCAAAGAACTGACCTCACAATCTTTCTCGACAAAATACAACCGATAGGAGAGTCATTATATTTTACGATTGTGTGGAGAGGTTCTTCACTGGTATTTTATATTTAGAAGAGGGTACTTGCTCAAGTGGAAATTCCCTCTCCTTTGTCGTTTAATATTATATACAAAAATATGTATATTAAAAATGAGGTTTTAATATTGTTTTCTTTAATTTACAATACCCTAGTATAATAATTTAATCGTAGTTAAGAAAATCAATACTTTTATACCCAGGCACTGGAAAATGGTGTACTTATATTTTATAACAAAAAATAGTAGGCCTATTATGTCGATAAAAATTCTATTACACACACACTAGTATATTATTATACAAGTTAATGTTAAATTTATAAACTCTAGATAGAAATCTAGAATTTTGTTAATACAAAATACATTTGATAAAAATATTGTCCCACTTCATTACTTGAAACAGTTTATTTTTACATGAATGTAAGTTTAATTTATTTTATTATATTTTTATAACCTTAGTTCTTCCGGATGTTGAACTTTCGTCTGCGATGCATTTCACCACGTTTATGGATGACATCTTCACCGCAGGACATCGCCCGCAGTAACAAGACGTGCACCCGTGTCCACTATTGATACTTTTTAATACTAAGTTCATCCACAACAACCCTCCTCGTGATTAGACCAGTTTGTAATCAAGAGGAAAAATGTGGTTCTGATTCCACGTTAAACTGTAGATCCCTTAGATGTTAGTGGCTGTTTGGCTAATAATTAACACATGGCCTATAGAAAGAAACGTGTCATCCTTGGTCAGTAACAAGACAAGATCACGCCACAATCACCTTGAACTCGTTGTTTAATAATACTTGGGTATTTTGCTATTCCAGAAAGGAAAGTTAAGGAAAGTTACACTATACTAATATAGTGTAAAACATTAAACCTATTGCAATTTTGTTCCCGAAGATGCTTCAATCGTGTTGAATGCATCGGAGACAAAACATCAACGTCCGCAACAAATAATATTACGGAAAAAGTATTCGATTAAATTAGTATTTAAAATTTTAAAATAAATTAATTTCTTAGAGTGTAGTTTAAAATCAATTTTAGCATTTATTCAATGATATGAGGACACGAGTTTCAGATCAGATCAATAATAATATATTTAATTTTAATAAATATACTCCAAGACACCACCACCACTTGACACATTCCTGGTCCCGAGCCATTGTACGCAACATTCAAGACAAAGCCGTAACTAGCAAGGATGTATTGTAAAGCCACAGTTAGTGAGCAGGGCTTATAATTTCCCAATGGTCTCCATTACAAAAACCCGCTACTCTGGGTGAGGCCTCACTCCCTCTTCAATCATGGCCAACTTTCCAGTATTCTCAAGAATTTATACAACTACGTTTTATTTGTAGCAGTACTGTGTAAGTTGTGGAGTGAAATAAGTAAAAATGTGCTAAAATATGTGTCCTTTTATTGTGTGAAACCAGTTAAGGTTTTGGAAAGGGTTATTTATCTAAGATTTATAGAGTTTGTTACCTTAATTTTATTTATTGTGTTTTAGTGCATTTTCTAATATAAATAAAGCTGTTACCGTAGTCCTCATGGTAAGACCAAGGTCAGGAACAATTTTTTTTGAGACCCCAAATTGTATGCATTACAATTACCAGCTATAGTACACCAGAAAAGCAGAAGAACAAGACTTTGGGTGTATGCCAATATTGTTTATTTCCCCAAAACTGGATTTTTTGGAATCCCGTTGTAATACCTTATTTTAAAAACATTTTTAAACGAGATCGCACGCAACGCGCTGGCGTGAGTATAGCAAATTTTTACACAACTTATATTATTCCCTTTACAGTAATCGAATAGTACTGAGTATGCAGGTTTGCTGCAAGAAAGGTTGTTTTATATGGTAACGTGCTTATACTAAGGCTGATCACTAAGTAAAACACATACAATATTTACTAAATTATGTCATTAACTAATCGAGTTATACCAATTTATCTATTCTCCGTAAGAATTAAAATGAATACGTAGGTTTTCTGCCGTATGAAAATTTAAATTTGAGGTTTTTATGGATATGTTGATAAAAATTATCTATATGGACTCGCATGCTAAATTTTAGAAGAATATTCAAGTAAATCATTGAGTTATTCATTTTTATCTATTCTCCATGAGATTAACACAATACAATGTACTGTGTTAAACATTTTAAATATATCCATAACCAACAAACCTAGAGTCATGGTTCAAAATACCAAATTGTGTGTTTTTTAGATGAATCAGATAGTAAAAAAGAAAATTAGATAGATATTTTAAAAATTATAGATAAATAAATTTTAAACCTATTTTGGGGTACAAACCCCTCCAAAACTTAGTTAACAATAGTGTTCGATTTCATTGGCCAGCGAACTCATCCACGATATTACAGAAAGAAACAACTCCACCGAATTTTATAATGATCAGACAATAATTTTGGCCGTTATCGTGGTGGAACATTCACTTATACTATATATATAATTTTGAATGGCCCTCCCAAACATGTTCAGTGGGTTGAGTTATGAACTTCTATCATGGTCCCGGGCTTAACTGTCACCATGCGTATAATGTGAATAGCTCAATTTTCCAGAGTAATTTTGTTAACAAACCATGAAAATTCAATGCTTTTATTTCAGCTCAGTACCAAGAGGTATAAAAACCTAAAAACCTATTTGAAGTTTCACACTTGAATAATTTAGATAAGTTATTATCAAATATGGAAATTTGCTGAGGATACAGGTATGCTGTGATGGGGGTGTCACTTTATGTAAATCTTGATATATGGGTAAATCTTGGGGGTATTATGTTGATCGTCTTGTTGAAGTCAGGTCTGAAGAGCCCCAACCAAAGCCACGATCAGCGTTTCACCCAGGTACACATCGTTTTGGTAATAAATTATCACCTTTTACCTAACTAAAAGATTCATACCCCTAAATAACGGAATTACCATTCATTGAATCTATTATAGAACCAGGGCGACACTAATCTTTATGTTTTGAAACAAATTAATATTTTTAGTAGCATTGCTTTACTGTATCTTTTCAAAAGATGGTGGTAGATTAGTTTACGTATGTTTTGCCTGATCATAAACTATAAATCTGTGCGTGGCATATCAAACAAAGGGTATAAACAGTACAAGATAGACGTTAACTGAGGGAAATTTTCCAAAATACGCTTAGGAAGATAAGGCATTTCAGGGATAGAGCATACTGGACAAACAGACCAGTTCAGTGGGCGAACAATTTTATGTTCTTGTGAATACAGATTTTCAGGACCAAAAAACTGACATATACTATAAATTCATATAATTCTTCTGATTGTTTTAGGATAGTGAAATAATAATTCATCATATATCTGCCCCTATTTGAGTTAAAATATGCATCCCATGATATGAACCAACTAAGTCAAAGATACTAACTACTAGGTCAACAATCTCTCTAAAGAATCATATTTAATGGTAGACATTCCATCAGAAACAACTAAGCAAATGATGATTGATGTAATCATCGACGTGGGTGGGCTACAGTGTAGGTTAAGCTTATCGCAATGGAGGGAAAGCTTATCATATTGGCGCGTGTAAGCTTATCACAGTGAATGGTAGATTTTTCATATTTATCAACCAAAAGACGTGGACAAATACTAACTGCAAAAACGTAGACGTTTTTCTGCACACAAAGTTAACCTCACAACCAACATCAACTTTAAACTCAAAAATTCGATAATAATTTGAACGTGGTTTCTTACTCTTTTAAAGACGAAAACTATATAATATTGTAGACTTCATTCATTAAGGAAAAGACTTTTGAGGTGTATTTCAAAACCAACCCACTCATGTTTATGAACAACAAAATGCAATACCTCCAAAGGTGAATTTGTGTATTATTATTAAAGGCAAATAATTTTGTATCAATTGGAAGATACTTAATGAGGTTAACCATACCGTGGTCAATTAATGAAAATACGCCTCCGCCTCTCCCAACAACGTATTACTGCCCTGCTCCATTCTAGGTTGTGGTTGTTTAATTATGTACACGTTAATGTTATGCTGAATTTGATCTAGACACTTCTACAAACAGGTAATGTGCCTCGTAAAAAATACATACAATTTCTGAGCTATTTGTTGTATTCTTGAATGTTTTAGAATTCAAATTAATTTTATGGTTAGGCTTACAGAATAGCGTTGTTCACGTAAGATGTGTTACAAACGCCTTACATGTTGCTTAGATTAGCTTGAAGAGAATCTAATGCTTTATGTGTAATTTTTCGTGCATAGTTTTTTGGATATTATATGTTAAAATAATTATTAAAAAGTGTACACGTAAATGCCAAGTAACTGTGAAATACAGAATGTAGTTTTATATTAAGAGGAAAAGTGTGTGATATTCCCCATTAATTTATTCAAGCTATGCAAAATTAGGGATAAAAGCTTTAAATATATAACTTGTGTTCCAAAATTCAAAATAATGTAGTGGCAGGGTGTACTTTTCAAAGAATTAATATCCGTGGTATTGATTTTTTTATAAATGCGTTGTTCTAAACTCTTTTTTGCCTTTATTTTCAAAAGTTCTTTTCTACTTTTCATTAATATTACTCATGAAAAACTATAAAACGGTACGGAAAACTATTTTTTGGAAGGAAAACGGTATTCACGAACTTGAAAGCTGGCGGTATGGGGCTTATGTCGTTTGAGAATAAAGAGTCCATCTCAACATAACATTCTCCAAAATAAACTTCGATACTATAACTTCTCTGAAAATTCAGTTCTGGGACCTTTCCTATTTACAGTCTTTAATAATGATTTCTATCTGGTACCGATGCCAAAGTTATCATTTATGCAGGTGACACAACATTATTTTCATCACACAGAGATCTAAGTCGTCTTCAGGAAAACATGAATCACTGCTTAGAACTGGTTTTCTTTAAATACACTACTGTGCAATATGGAAAACCGCAAGATATGTTGCTTATCTTATGTTGTCATACTGTTGATCATCAATCAGTTAAATTACTTGGATTCTATATTGAAAATAGATTGAATTTAATATCTCACACTGACTTTCTGCAGAAACATTTCAAGGGCATCCTATCTCATGTGGAAGCTTAGAGACGTTGTAAGTTTTTAATTTTTGAAAATGGCGTACTTTGTGGTCTTCCAGTCTCATATTTTCTATGGACTTATCTTTTGGGAACACTCAAGTGCTATATATGACGTACTTTTGTTACAAAAAAATATTAGAACAATTTTGAGGTCAAGTTACACTGATTTCTGTAATCCTTTATTCATCAAGCTCAGAGTCATAAGAGTTATTAAGCTTTGTATATACAACATTCTAACCTACACTAAATTACACGTTATAAATTTTATTGAAAGGAAAACGTATACACTATCACAAGCCGCTACCTTATTGGACTTCATAAACCTTATACCTAACATTTTATATTTATTCATACAAAAGTAGCTTAAGTTTGCTATTTATTTTTACGGAAAAATCAAAAAGCTAAAATACATGAACATTCTTTTTAAATGTTAGATATTTATGGAAACATTTAAGTAGGTCTAGTCCGTCGGTCAGATGAGTCCTGAATAGCCGACATTGTTTGTTTGGTAGAGGTGGGTCCAGCTGCTACACACATACATTAATATGATTGTTTACTCGTGATTAGATTATGTAACTGCTTCGGTTCTAAATAACATGATTAATTTTTACTGTGGGATTTATATTTGCTCCAATGGAAGAAAGAATTTTCTCAACATTATTTTGAATATGAAACTCAGAGTACTAAGTATTTAATCTTCCAAGTTTCAGTCAGATTTTAAATAATGAACAGTATTGAAATGTTCAAACATTTAGGTATAAACAATCCATGAGATTTTGTAACAGGCCACAAACAAGCTTGCATATTTAGCTAGAAGACATACAATTGGATAAACATAGCTCCAGGAAATACGATTAGAAAGACGAAAAACAATTCGAGAAATGAGGAACTCTTAAGTATGGGTAAAATATAAACACTCACACTGTTTAGAAATTATGAGAAGGCAAAGACAAAAGATTTTATAATTTAAGGAGCTTAAAGTAACAAGGATAAGACTTCTTAAATCGATCCCTAAATTTTGTAATGTTCTACTGTCCTAAGGCAGACTTTAGTGCGTTGTTTGGTTTTATATTATTGCCTCCTGAACTCTTATTCGTCCACAAACCGTTATGTTTTCATTCATGTGGCTATGCACAATTTAAAGCTTAAAACTTCATCTTCAGGACACAAACACAGCTTTTGGTCTTTGGTCTTTGGACTTTTGGTCATAAAGACATGTCAAAACGCAAAAATACAAATTTCACAGAGGAAACATTACACATATAATGATTTTTTTACATTCATGAGTCATGTAAATTCATATGGAGTCGGAGTCTATTACCGGCAGTTATATAAATATAAAATATTAGTATTTAAATATGTGTAGCTGCCCCTGTGTGAACTTTATGTTGTTTGTATTTTGAATGCTTTTGACGTGTATTTAAAACGAAAAATTTTACAAATGACCTGATGTGCATAGTTGCATGAGGAAGAACAGAGGTGTTTGGAGGGATAAGATTAGTATCTTAAATAATTTTTAGGGCGTCAAAAAGAACAACAAGCCCGCTAGCTTACAATTACGTTCATAGTCCCCTGATATCTTAATCCGGACCGTAATTTCTACGAAAATCTATAAAGGAAAAATAAAATCATTAGCCTGTCTGGATTATGAATTGGAGACAGCAACCCCTAGCCCCAACTTTCGTTGGGTCACGTCTCAAAACCAATGACTTATATTTATACAGTGAATTCAGTTTTAAAGTACTATCCTCAATTATACCTGAACATATTTATAAAAATAGTTAAAAATATTAACTCAACCATAAGATTTATTGTTCAAAATGATAATAAGATGAAACGAGTAGGATTTTGTCTGAGATGATATCATCATTACGTAAGGTAGGCGTTTCATTGTAAATGTTGTACATCTCCCTGAAACATGCTTATGCTCCCAAATACCACATCATCCCTCGCAGCCTGAGAATCATCCCCTTTGTCACCCTCGTCGTTTATACTGTAAGAATGTGTTCACGTTCATGTGAGAATTGTGACAAATGCAAGACAATATTTCTGCAGTTCCAAGTAATAGGGAAAGCGAGGAAAATTAGTTATTTTTACTTCCTTTCATATATAAGATAGACGATATGGTTAAAAGTGAAAATTGAGGTTTTCAATTAGTTTTACAAGTTATCCTATATTATGAACAATTTTTTGGATATATATTTGCAAAATAATCTCAAGAAAGGTTAATGAAAATGGCAGCTTTTAGAAATAACTAAATTTTACTTTCTCCCCTTATACATAGTATATGTAGAAAATATTGTTTTCGACAAAGTTTTCGAATTCGAGTTGAGATTAGTCATATCAGTTTTGAGTGGACATGTCCGTTTTGAGGATCCAAACTAAAAAGTGGTTTTCGAACTTCGATAATTATCTGTGTAAAAACCCCGAGACCACACTAATCGTCTGATTTTTTATGAAATTTGGTGCACTTTAGCCACAACTCCAGGCAATTTTTTTGATTTTTTTATTTATAAGCAAGATTTACCCCTAAAAATATGAAAATCCGAATTTTTCAAAATTGAACAACATACAATTTATTGTGACCATTTTGTTGTTGACAAAATGGACAGTGGAATAAGTTCTATGAAATTCGCCCTACTCACGCCAGCGTGCTGCGTGCAATCTGGTTTATATTCCGTAAAAAAGGAGAAATAAACTCCTTCATGTGTAAAACAATGCTTTGTAAAGAGGTTAGTGCAAAATTGTATGTGGTCTGATAAAAAAAAGTTAATAGCACGGGTCTAATATCACAACATTGAGCTCTTTCGAAAATCACCACTTTCGATCCTTGAAATGAAATATACTATTTAACTTTTTTAAAGTAAACTGAAGCCTTTCAGATTCAAAATGTTTTTAATTGCAATGTTAAGCTAAACTCCATATCTCTAGTATAAGCTACTGTGTAAGTTTTTTTATAGATCAAGAAAAAAACTTTCGTTCTCGTTGCTAATGTAAACAAGTTTATTTCGTTGATTTTCGCCGTATCAAATTAGTTGCACACTTAAGTCTGTTATGAATGTTTTCACAGATATTTCAACACAACGTTTTCAGTCCATAACTAAACCACTGTTAGACCTAGTAAAAACTTAAAGGTCCGTGCAAGCTCGCCAAAGTCCAGTGTCAGTGTCAGGCCGCACTAGTGCCTCTGACGTGCCCTATTGAATACGTATGTAGCAGAAACCATCGGCTTAACATGCCGTCCAAACCACAGGGGCTGTTTGAGATACACATTCCATCAGTGTAATGATCGGAAATTGAAATGAAAACACAGATATTCTAATTGTAATATTGAATTATTAATGACTGAACGGGTTATTATTGAGCTGGGTTTCACTTAAGCCTATGCGTTTTCGAATCGTCAAACCATGTTAACGACAAACCTAACACTGATGTACATAAAAATATCATACTGTTTCATCTATTGAAACATTTTGTTTCCTTTGTGAAACACACAACATCGACAATTTTGTGAAAACGTTCAAATTTCACCAATAACAACGATTTTTAATAAGATCTCACGCCGTAAGAGGTTGTCATTCGAATTATTCTGTAGACGATATTTAAAGACCACTTGAAAAGGATTTCAAAGAAACGACTTTCATTGTATTAAAGTTAATGTTTTACTTCTGCAATTTTGAAGGTGTATAAGAGGTACGACTGCAATAAGGCGGCGAACAGAACCCAAGAAAAACAATAAAACTTGCCGAACGGGCTTTACGAAATAATGGGAAAAGTGCTTTGTGCATAAAGTCTTAAGAAGCGTAACTTAGCTCGGCCAAAATTAAGATTTTAGATATATATCTTTAGTATTCTAAGTAGTTTACGATTTAAAATTTACAATTTATTTTTTTAACTAGTAAAGAGGAATGATTCAGATAAAAATATCCTACTTGTACTATTGTATATTCACAACCTAAATATTGTGAGAAGAAAAGTAATCTCTAAACTATTATATCAAAAACTGAAACTTATTTTAGAGTCTCCATATTCAATAAAATAGGAGTAATATTTTTTACAATACACCCTACTCTTACCCAACTAGAAAGAAAATTAAATTTAGCATTATTACTCCAAAGTTAATAAATGAGGCCGACCAAACCCCTCCATATCAACAAGCCCATATTATATATCTAGCAACCTACCCAATTATATGTTAGAGAATGGGAATACTACATTACTGGGGTCTTCTGGGGAAGAATGGAAAGGTGGCTACCAGGATATGGATTATGGCGATGCGGAGGTCTTAATCAAAACACAATATATATAACTTGAAAAACGGGCGTAGACTTTACTTTATTTAATTTCTTTTTTGGTACCCATTTTTAGTTGTATTTCGTTTTGCGTTTTGCTTAATCTCATTTTGACATTGATATGTCTTAGCTCTGGGGGAGGGAGGTATTGGAAATTTGCACCGACAAAATTTGAAACAGTGACGTCATTTGGTTAGTGACGTCATAGTTTGGTTATAAGAACAGCTGTTGACATGAACTGAAAACATTCCCTTAAGACATATCCATGATCTAACCTATTTCCCACAATGAAGTAAATACAAACATTTGTTATTCTCCTTTTTCTGCTGCTTTAAATTTTTCAAAACTATCAAAACAATTTTCAAAAATTCTTCTAACTTTACCTTTGATACTGCCTTGTAATATGCGTTTATTCTTTTTTAGGCTAAAATATGTTTTTCCTCGAGTGATTGACTGAGACTCTCCACCCGCAAATGTATAGTCTATGAGGAGATATTTTCTGACTTTTTCCAATTGTTCTACTTTATTATATAGTATTACATAGTATGTCATGTAATTGTAATCGGAAATAAATCATTAAATAAAATTGATGATGGACGAGGTTTAGTTTTTATGTACTACTGTGATATATAAATTTACGATTTTTCTAAGCCAACCAAATACTGTACTTGTCTACAAAGGTATCGCTCAGTAAAAAGGAAATACTAAACACTATCTACAAGCCCACTCTTTTGAGGGTCACATTACGTGGTAAAAGGCAGCAATATACTTTCACTATTGCTAAATACTAATTTAATATCGTAAAAAATGTTTTAATAAAAAAACAAAAACGCAGCATAATCCTTTTACGATTTACTTTTTCATTAATATTTGTCTAAGAAAATCTATATTTTGTCTGCCATAAGTGCTAGGTAATTATTCAGATATTAAAAGCAAAGCGTGATTAAGCCTAAACAACAACTTATCTCTTTCGCCCTGAGAGCTTCCGCAAATGAAAGGGACGCAGTGTTTCTCTTCCTTGAAAATATTTCAATCTCCAGGCACATTTTGTTTTTGAATACTAGGTTAATACACGAAATTTATCTGGTACTGTTTAGGCCTATACTATATTCCGTTGTTACAATATTGTTTAATACATTTTTATTCATCAATGTATTGTAATAACTAAATATTTCAATCAAGGTATAAATGCCCAATAATAATGTCAAGGTAAAAATATAACAGGTCGTAACTGTTATGTTACCATAATAAAATCGTAATACGTGAACTTCATTTTAATAGATAAACATATATATTTAAATGTTATTATTTAATTACTTGCATTCAAAATCCTTAGCTTAAGTGGTCGATTAAGATATTTTAAATGCAAACATTTTCTATGTAAAAATCTGTACTCTACCAGATGCGAGTTTGCAAACTATTAAATCATCTGATCTTACATTTCACGTTAATTGTCAAAACAGACGATAAGCTATACCAGTCCAACTTATAAAAATAGTGTATAACTGGTTAAATTTTCATAGCTCAGCAGAGAGTTTTTCGTTTGATGCAACTAATCATTATTAGACAATATTCTAGAATGGCTAAACTAAATTTTGCTGATTTAAAACTTCCATAACACGAAACCGTTTGGATTAAATACATATAACAAAATTTAAATCTCGTTTCACTAATTGGAATGAAAATTGAATCTTAGTAAACTCGAACATTATCTTAAACTAAATTATGATAACATAGATCATCGTCTTATATACATTATTTAGCATATAAAGTCAGTTAATCACTTATACATCTTATAAGTCATAATATTTCGTTCGTCCAAATATTCATTTTGGGCGACACATTAATTACAAAACATCTGTATTTCTTTATGTATTTTAACCTACATTATTAGAAATATTTTATTATCTCTTTTATTGCCGAAACGTTTTAAACCAATATTTTTCTCCTAAATTTTCTACTTACAATTTTCTTTCTTAGCAACTAATATTAAAAATGCAATGATTATAATATTGTAGCTTGGTATTATATAGTTGTACATGAATAGAAAATTTCAATTCCTTATCTGTTATAGTTCCCAAGAAAAGTGTACCTTTCTTAAAAATTAGTACTTTTAAATAGAACAACAATGAAACTTACAGCGTTAATAGTAATTTTAGTAGGAAAAGTATTTACTTCCCTTTAGGAATAAGGTTATGTCATGGTTATGTCTAAAAGGATTTTTTTCAGTTCATCATAACAGCTGTTCTTATAACCATATGACGGCACTTCCGTTTATCACTTCTGCTACACTTTTTACGTTCCACAAATATGCTATCCCCCCCCCAGATCTTCCACATATCCATGCCAAAAATTTATTAAAATAATACTTTGCTAGGCAACACTACTTTCACTATTTAAAAAACCAATAAACATAAACCACTATTGAAAAAATACAAGAATAAAATTCTTATTTTATTTTGTACTTCAAACGTAAAGATTAGTTAAGATTTTGAAAGAAGTATAGTTTATATGAAAACGGCTCACGCATTATACGATTAATAAAACGATTGTTAATAATATCTCACGCCGTAAGAAGTTGTCATCCGAATTATTTTGTAGACGATATTTATTTGATATTAATTAATACAAGGCCTGCCTAAAATTGTCTCAGCTCGTCTTCGTCAGTAACAGAGCTAGAGGCCATCAAAACCATTACATTTATTACACCAACCCCTGAATCATGTTTACTTTAAAATACCCATCAGTGATGATCAGTCTCTTGTGAATTTAAATGTGAATATTGTTTGACAAATTTACTGATTTTTAAAAATAACTATGGAGTCTTAATGTTAGAGAACAGTCAAATGGGAAGGTGGTTGTGAAATTTGTAGGATATTTTATTTTCCAAAACATTACACAAACATTATTAGAAAGATTGTTGTAAAAATTATCCTAATAAATTATCCTATAAGTTTGTTTCAAAATTATAATATTAATACCTTCAAAATGTTATAAATCCTAAAAATAGTAAAAAAATTAAATTTAAGATTTAAAACCATAATGTGTTTTAAATTGTTCACATTTTCTTTTAAATTTAATTTAATTAAAAAATTACACTACAGATTACAAAGATTAAATTCTTCATTTTTCAACAATTAAAGTGTACTAATCGAAATGTTTAAGTATGAACCACCATTTTTAAATTAAACAAGTATTAACCTATAATTCCAAACTTAATTTCCCTTAACCTTTAACCAAGTTTTGACTTAATGATGATTTAATTATTACTATACAAAGGGAAATTCATACATTGAGGAGCATGTTGCCTTAAATAAACAAGTAAAAAGACAACCTGTACATTAACTATTGGTATATACTAATATGTTTACAATTTTGTAAGTATACTTTAATTTCAATTCTATCTCTAAAGATACTAAGAAAATAAAAACGCATAGCAATCGCGTAAAGCAAAATTTCATTACTATTAGTCTTGATGGATTAATAACGTTTTTAGTTAACCGTTCAACCCATTGTAAACGCAATAAAGGTAAAATGAGCGTCAGTTATAACAGCAACCTCAGACGACCCCCCACCACCACTCCCCCCCCTAAGTCCTCGCCCACGGATAGTGCTCTCCTATAATTCACTACTTTCCTCAATTTTAAGAAAGCCGCTTCTTTAATTAAAAGTTTTCCCATCCCATCTATGGTTCAGTTAATCTTTGCATTTACCAAAGATTGTATTAAACTTAAAATATTTATAAAAATTTTAAACGATTTCATCAAAGAGTTAAAACCAACAAGTTACTGTTTAAAATTACTTTGAAAAGGTAGTTTTCTTTTAAAATGCTTGATGATTTTGATGTGGTAAATCACATAAATGAACTGATTGGGTTTTTTGTACTTCAAAGGACATAATTGGGTACGTTAAAATGAAATTGTCACTATATGAGTATCTTTGTATCTTTGATATTTAAAGTCCTTTGCTCATTTGGTTCATCCTTGTCTCTTAAAGAGCATTAAGCCTTGGAACTTGGAAACCTAGCTTGAATACCAGTATTGGTTGGTTCACCCTGGTATAGATTGGTGTCTGTTTCATGCTTTGGCAACCTGACACTCGGGTCCTGGGGATTCAACGGGCTTGGAGTAGTCGTCTCTCTCTACCTGAGGGATTTTAACCTGATATTTATGAATTATTTCATTCCGGTGGCTGTACAAAAGATCAACTATAGTCGAAATGCCTGGCCAGCTTTTCTGGAACTTCATATTCCTAGACTGACAGTGACAATAGTGGATATAGTTGTAAGACTCTTATATTTTTATATCAACAACGTCGACTGTAGACATAACCCATGTTATGTGAATAGCTCACTTTTCTATAAAAAAATACGCTGGTTAGAAAATGTGAATGATAGTTAAATTTTGTTTACATTAAGCCAAAATGCTAATATAGCAGTGGTGGATCCAGATGGGGCGAAGGGGGTAATCACACCTTGAGGCTTGGATTGGTTTATACATTTTTATAAAAAATATTGTGCATTTCGATTACTCTCTTCAAGTTAAAATTAATCATTTTCAGATCTGTTTATTGACATGGTAAACGTTAACAGTTCATGGGAATGAGTATTTCGTGCTAATGATGTCTAGCAAAACTGTGTTTTGGAGAGGTAATTACTTCATTTTAATAGGTTGTAGGTCATTTTAATGTAAACTAAATATTTTCCAAAGGTATACAACAAGGAAAATTTGTTTCATAACAATGTATGACCCCCATTTTCTCGTAGAAGCACGTTACAAAAGACAGACGGATAGAATTTTGGAAAATTCCCGTTTAGCGTTTTCTGGACAGTAAAACTTCACAAAAAATATCATAAATCTAATAAACTAAATGTAGTTATAAATTTAAAAATATTTATCTATATAAAAGCTACTAATCTTTAATTATTTTCCAGATATACTGAAATAATATAAGCGTAATTGTATAAATAACCTTAGTAAATTAACAGGTGGAAGATAATACCTTCTGTATTGTTTTAGGTTAGGTCAAACTCGTAAATACAAGGTAGTTGTCATAATTAGACTAAATGTAATTAAAATTTAATTAATTTGTTTGACATATCACAAACAAACACAGAACTGTTAAACAGTGGTCTTCTTGAATCCACAGGTATAATTATTGAAAATGACCAATTCTAACTATTCGGGTCAACAAGGCATCAACTGCATTAGCTGCCAACATCTGTTGATCAGGGTATTCATACAATAATCCTCTCTATTGAATTGACATATCCCACTTAATAGTTTGCAAATCAAATTAACGATGTTCTTCCAATAACTTCCGATTACAAGCAGCATAAAAATGAGCAATGATATCTTTTTTATATCGGTGAACAGTTTGATAAATTAATTTTATTCTTTGAAAGTTAACCTCTCTAAAACACAGTTTTGTTAGGCATCATCAGCACGAAATACTCACTCCCATGAACTGTTAACGTTTAAACATGTCAATAAACAGATCTGAAAATGAATACAATTAATTGATGATAAAGAATTAATTTTAACTTGAAGAGAGTAATCGAAATGCACAATATTTTTTAAGTTAATAAGTTGAAAGTTAAAGTAAAGTTAAGTTAATTAAAATTAATATTGGTTTGTTTATATTAGTAATTGATTAAAAATCTATTTAAAATGTATACTATATTAAATACCGATTTACGTATAAAGTTTATTGATACGGATTTTATTATTTAATTTAATTTAATTCTGTTCGTAAATTAATGCCATATAATTGAGCTAAGGGGTCTTTGTACTTATTTGTTTCAGGTATATTCTGTTACGTTTTTAAAGTTGCTTCTAAACATTGTCAAGTCAAGTGATAACTGCTAGTATTAAAATTAATGTGAATGTTATTAAATAAAAGTATTTTCAAGCTTCAGAAGACTGAATAACCACAAGAACTAACGACAGTTTGACAGCTGGGATCCGAGCCTCACGGACTAACGACTAACGAGAATCTCGGCCCGGATGTAGTTTTGATTGGTGGCTTTGAGGTGGCTTCGTGTTGGAGGATTACTTCTGGAACTAACCCTCAACTGGAAACACCTTGGTTTGCATCTACTAGAATCGAGTTTTAGTTGTGACAAACATTGTAAACTTAGATCTTAGTAATCAAACATAACGATAGTTGAACCATCATTATGCCCATGTTGAATTTTATTTTTAAGTTTAGAAAAGCTAGGTCTTTTGTAGATATAGATGTACTGAAAGCTATCTATTGTGCACATATTCACAGCCATTTTCTAATGAGAACATTCATGTCATTTGACAAAACAATTGATTTTTTTGGGCAGGTGGTAACTCTTTATGAGTACCCCCGCTCCTGCGAGGGTTATGTGGTGACTCCATCGTTAAGCGGTGTTTACCCAAACTAAACCCACCTTCCCCCATCCGTCCAGACGTGTATGAGCAACTTACATACGGGCGAAAGGATTTCATTTGGGCGAATCACAGCATTATCGTTTACCGCTGTAGCTGCTGAATTACCTCTTGGAGTGGCTAAAACAATCAAATCAGAACAGAGCCGGAGCAAGTGAAATATCAGATGTTAATCAAGATATATTAAACATAAACTTAAATAAGGAGAGTCGACGCATTGCTGTGTCAGGCTTTGGCTGGGCAGGTCATGCTGTTCACCTACGGTGGATCATCCAGGATGGCGATGGGCCTAGGCCTCCAGAGAATCAGTTGGTGGAATATCAACCTTCAGTGAATTTGGTTAAAGATTGTATAATATATTACCTTGTCATATAAAACTTATTTATTTAAATAATTATAAAATTAATATTAGAAACGTGTTACGTGATTGTTATGCTTAAGAATCTAAAGATTTTCTTGAGCATATGACAGATGTTATAGAGCAATAGGACTATTGTGCTATTTTAGGATTGCAATTCTTCATGCAACTACACTATAAGTTTGTTGAAGGCAATGAATGGGTTTGATTTGATTTGATTTGAACGTTCCTTCTTACTCTCCAATAATTTCACTTCCTTTTCTGATAAAGTACTTCATCCGCAGGGCGATTTCTTCGGGGCGGCGTTGAAGAGTCACATTTTAGGGCGGGGTAGATATGGGTGAGGAGTGTCATTGTCAAGGACAACAGCGATTGAGAGTTGAGAGAATGGAGTACTTTTGCCTCGCATAGGGGGTTTTTAAAAACAGTGTTTGTTAATTTTATTTTATGCTATCATTTACTACTTAAGTTTTTTATATCTTAGTTAATTTAAGTTTTATATGTTAGCAACCTCTACCAAACAAAACTTTCTACCACATAACCAAGTGGTAGAAAATGCGTGTTAGTTTTAATTTCACCTCTTAAATAAAGTCATTTTTCATTCATTTAAACTTTAAAAAGTGAGATCCATTAGTGCTCGATGCTGAAAGACGGTATCAGGAACTAGCTCATACTTATCCCTATTGTATTAATAAAATCATTTTTTTCAGTAGCTTTTCTACACAACCCTTTACTTCGGTATGAAATATTTTTAGAAGATTCTTACAGCCCTCTTCTCTCGGAGTGGTAAGAAATGTTTTTGTGTGGGTTAACCTGAGTTGTAACCTTAAGCTGTATACAGATTTTCATGAAAACGGTTAAGAAATAAGCTGGAAAAGGAGTTTATAAATAGCCTAAAGTTTTTCTAGAAATCAAAATTTGACTTTTATATTTATGAACAGGTAACTTTTCAGCTGTCATTGTAGCATAAACACATTATACGGCTCGTAATATATTATTAGGTGCCTTAATTACTGTAAACTAGGAAACTTTAATCATAATCGTTACAGTAATATTTTATTTAGAACTCTTACTTATTTACACTCTTATTTAGAAATGTTTAGAAGGTTTTACTCTTAAAAATCTAACATTTATAAACATCAGGTAGTTTCGATAAATTTCTCCTTTGTAGCAAATTTTATAAAGGTCAGGCCATCACTGTAGTCTAGGGTTTGTTCGTACAGACAAACCGACATCAAAACCATTTTTATTGAGGCAGCCTTAGTTATTTAGTTACTGACATGGCAACCTGTTCAGTACCAGATATTTTAAGATTGTGGCACGATCTTTTAGTCTTGTTACTAACTAAGGCTGACATGCTCCTTAGACAGAACTGTTAATTAATCGCCCAACAGTCAAAGGCATATAAGGAACATAGTTTAACATCGATTCCGAACCACTGCCTCTGAATCACGGACTGGTTTAATTATGAGGATATTTTAAAACAGACATCTCTACTCTCAACTCTAATTCAAAAGTTTTTACGATAACGATAATTTCTTCATAAATTTTATAGGGAGAAAAAGTAAAACTGGACACAAGGGTTACTATTGCACAAGGGTTGCAATAGATGATGAGATGTTACATAGCATTCCCGGGGGAATGTTTGTATCCCACGTAGCCTATACCAATATCCCTAAAAAAGCAATATACTTGACCAATTCAATGTATGTATACTAATAAATAAATACATAAAGTATAAGCAAATACGTTCCAAAACACATATTGATTAATGACTATTCTGAATTAAACATTATTATTTAAACATCAAAACCTCTCTTCGCCAGGATTATTTCTCATGGATATTCGAAAACAACTAAGGGGTTTTGTAGCTAAACGCTAAAAAACAACACAAAACAGCTAAAACTTCTTCATTTTGCAAGTTTTGCAATACTTTCTGCTAGGTTCGAAATGGAACTTTCTAAATAAAATTTTTATATTTTTGAAGGTTTAAAAACATATATTTATGTATCTGATTGTAAATGACAACTATATAAATAAAATATATTATATTAATATCAGTCAAATATATCAATGTCAAAATATCAAATAATAATTATAATCAAAATATTATCATCCTACCTTTCAAATAAGCCCTTTTCAGGTTTTGAGATAATGTCATGATCTCTGTTGGAAAACAACAAACTACGTAATGTCTGGAAATCTCATCGTCACGAGGAAAAATAAAAAAAACACAAAAGACTGAATAATTGAGTAATATTTTAGTAGCATTTAGCAGACGTCCGACATACTGAACCGTGGTGACGAAAGGGCTTTGTTGCAAAGTATCAGCTGAGCATTCTGTTCCGGCTCCGTTATAGTTCCATTGTCACTTTCACTACAGTGTTGTTATATTGTCAGTGTTATTGTCCTGGTATTAAACTCTTTCCGCAAAAGAATCTTTCTGTTCCGTCCTGGGACGCAGAGAGAAAAACAATTCTTATTTACTCATTACAAAGACATTGTTTACCTAGTCAATATCAACAATTTATACAATTACAATAAAAAAGGAAATTAGGACGATCAATTGTGCTCTTATTTTGATCAATTATTTTCCAAAATTACACTCTCAGTGTTTTAATTTTTAGAGTAGAATCAAAAACAATGTAAAATACAGAGTGTTCCATAAGAATTTTTTAGCTAGCAGCTATGTTAAAAAACTATATTGGAAAATGGCGACCATCTTCAAAAAATTTTTAAGTGTATTCCTAAATCAAACTTAAAATTGAGTAAATTCCTAATTTAAAGTGTCCTGCCAAATCACAATATGAAAATGTTAGCTTCTGGATCAGGTAAAAACCTCATATCAAAGAAATCAAAACTTTAAGTCCTGGTAGCTTCTAAACCACGAAACAGATATATTTAAAAAGACCCAATAATAAACATGTTTTATGTTAGCGTAGTGTAAAAAAATACAGAGTGTTCCATAAGATATTTTTAAGTTGAAAAATGGCAGCCATATTGAAAAAATCTGAAATTGTATTCCTGATTGAATCTTAATATTGAGCTGGTTCCATATTTGAAATGTGGTGCCAAGTCGTTTAGTTAAAAAGTTAGCTATTGGACCACTTTAAAAAGAACTTGCCCGGAATGTATGTATGCACCTATGTATGTGTATGTCAACATGAAATCTCTCGGAAAAATGGTCTGAGCGAGTAAAAATTTGGTAGATATGTGTATTCCTACATTTATACGGACGAGTTCGTAATCCAGACATATCGGTTAATCGGTACGGGTAGTTTGGGAAGTTGTATTTAAAAATGGGGGATCAGTCTATTACCAGTAGTTTTTAAATATTTTAGGTTTTTTCTTTACCTAAAATGGTAGTCTACCCAAATAGGTAGGATGATTGTGGCTCGATCTTGTAACAAGTCACAAGATCGACTTGTGTCTGTGATCGACCTTAGTCAGAAATAATACTTTATTACTGACTAAGGCTGACATGTTCCATTGACAGGACTAATAATTAATAGCCCAACAGCCAATGTCAACTAAGGGACCTACAGTTTAATGTGGAATCCGAACTACTTTTATCCCCTAAATGACGAACTGGTCCAGTTATGAGGATGGTCTTTGTGGATTAATGTAGTATTCAATAGTGCGGGTGTTAATCCACACCAGAGAATATCACAACCACGAACCACTGCTACCACTCGCAATTTGTGACCTAGTAGCAGGATCTCAGGATACACCACTGTACCTGTGATTCAATAAACCACTGGAATCTTAATTATTATTTGGAATGTACCTTTTTAACATATAAACGAACTTCGTAACGCCTCAATAAACACATGTTAACCTTAAGATTGGCCATGTTCTGAATCGAATACAAATACGGCTTCCATTGTGAAAGTTATATATTTTTAAACTGCATATGGATATATATTTTGATAAAACATATTAATAACATTCCCATAAAACAAATAAATCTGAGTGGATTAATTCACAATTTTCAAATCCAATCCAAACACAAACGAAACCTAACTGTAATACGGCTTTTATAGGAAAGATATACAACAGCTGATTATTATAATAAACGTAATATTATAAACATTGTAATTATCATATAAACACGTGACTTTAATCAGACAGAAAATAAAAATACATAATCCCCCAAAACCGTAAACTATTAACGTGGTGAATAAAGCTGTTCATTTTTACAGTACACATTTACTTCATAGTTTAAACATTAATGAATGATTCAGATGGCATTGGATAGTAAAGCATACGGTATTGCTAATGGAAAGTAAACCAATCAGCTGTAGCTAAGAAATCAAATGTTTTCATTGTAGACAATTTGTAAACAAACTTACTCTCCATAAGGTTAACATTAGAAATTTAAAACGCCATAAAATGGAAACTTATGGGGGTTTCGAGAATATTTTTTCACTAAAACCTTCCCGGACACATATAGAGCAACTTCCTAAAATTTCATGGCGATCGGATGAGTAGTTTGGCAACGCATAAAGGACAGAACCAGACAGACAGACGACATACATTTCATTTTTTTTTTAACATATAAACTACTCTTATAAAATATCGATAAATACATTGCATTTAGGTGAAATGACGACTTCCAATACATTAATAGCTTTAATAATTTGGTGGGAAAATTAACCTCCCGCTGTAATAAACTGAGTATATGTATTGGAAATTTATATAATTTTGTGCCCATAATCGAATAAAATCACATTAAGTACATTGAAAAAGCTAAGAATTATTTACTCTTTTCCCAAATAAATATTTTCTAGAACCAATGACAGGAAATATTTATTCGCATCTGGTATTATTTAAAATACTGACATAGCACCTTTAGTTAGTTATTAAAGTGAAATATATTTTGTTACCTAAATTCTAAATCGTATTTTATTCCAAGCTCAGACCAGACTAAACTAGGAGCTCTCATATACTTGATGGCTTCGCTCAAGACGTTACCCAGGTGTACCAACATAACCGAGATTACTATTGACAATTTATGGCAGTTGGTAGCCCTGCTCTCCTTTTAGCCTTCAAGATATTCTCACTGTTCCACAATATGTAACATCGCAAAATCCTTTACGCTAACTAAATATAACTATACAGAAATCCAGCGCGTTAATTTGTTTGTGTACAAAAATATAATTTTGTTCTTAGCTTATATTTGTACTTACTTAAAAGAGTTGTATTTATTTTTACTGTTTTTTATAAAATCAGTTTCGGTTAGCTAAAAATGACATAACTTAGTTCTTCTTCGTATTAGGTTGGTTAATTTAGGAAAATATACTTAAAATATAGATTCTGAAAGTGTGGTACGCGGACACCGAGGAGTCCGCGAGTAGTTTTTTTGGGGATCCACGAAAAACAGTGTGTCAAATTTATTTTTAATTGCTCAGTTTTTGAGTGAATTTGAGTGATTAACTTCTAGTGCTTTTTAATTTTTCTTCTTTCTATTTACCTTATGTAATTTAAGTGCTCAATCACAATATACTAGTGTATAGTTGCTGAAACTAAAAATGTTCTCTTCTTGTTCTTTATAAAATACCTATTTTAAACCCTTTTAAATATTTAATTTATAACAAAAAAATTGTGATCTCATACTTTGCGTTTGCATTCTATGAATCGGTGTTTTATTTAACTATTTATTAATATTTCATCCAGATTCATAAACAGTCTTATTTTATAAAGTCAATCAATAAAAATGATTGACGTTTGACTCTGTGTTGACAATCTCTAGCTGCAGGTTGGCAACATTGACTTAGGTTGATTGAAATCTGAGTTGGTGTGTATTTACTTGACAACCGATTGAAACATAATTATTTTAAATTGTAACTGGTATCTGACATATAGTTACATAAGTTCGTATAACATTGAGGCTTAAATCAACTTATTCTGCAATGACTTACATATAAGAAACAGCTGATTAGTTGAACCGAAAACATTCCCTTTAGACATATGACTGTCATAAAATATGTCCCACAGGGAAGTAGCTGCTAAACATGTTTACAATTTTTACTTTCTCCCCTTATGCATAGTATATGGAGAAAGTATTGTTTTTCGTCCAAAATTTTCGAATTTCAGTTGAGGGTGGATATATCCGTTTTGGGGTCCCCTGAATCCAAAAAAGTGGGTTTTGACGTGATGTCTGTCCGTCCGTGTGTGTGTGTGTGTGTGTGTGTGTGTGTGTGTGTGTGTGTGTGTGTGTGTGTGTGTGTGTGTGTGTGGGTGTGTGTCTGGATGTGTACAGTGCCACAGCCTACCCCGTTGGTCCGATTTAGATGAAATTTGGCATGTATATGTATAGTCACCGTATCTCCAGGTGTTTTTTCATTTTTTTTGAATTTTTGATTTTTAAGGGTAGTTCACCCCTAAAAACCCTTAAAAAACGTGAAAAATCCAATTTTCTCAAAAACGGCTATAACGATTTTGATTAAAATTTAATAGTTTATAATAGTTTTATAGAGCAATAAATAATTTGACACCACCCGCATGTCTGTAAAATGACGGTTCAAAAGTTATGGGCTTTTAAATGTCAAAAAAATCAAATTTTTAAATTTTCAGCGAAAACAATAAAAGTAAAGTATAACTTGACTGGTACCATTGAAACCAGCTTAAAAACTAAACAAATTAGTATTTTGAATTATCTGTCTACGACTAACGGTTCCAGAGAAAAGTTAAATTTACTGTCCACGATAAACGCAGTACGTTGTCTGAAAGCGCCCAATGTTATTCTTATGGAAAATATAAAAAAATCAATTTGTTCCTTACTTTCCACCCGTATTCCATGAAACTTGGTAAGAAGTGTAAGGTCAAATCACCGAACAAAACCAGCTCAAAAAAGCTTGGTATTACCGGGGGGGGGGGTTCCCCCCATACAATTTGAACAATACATTATTAAATGATATTTAGAATTACTTCGTAGAACATGATAGTTTTATTACAGATTGTCTTTTTTAAATTTACTTGAGGGAGAAAGTATGTGTCAGTCCACTGGTACCGTTTATTTTAACTCAAACTTTGTGCTTAACTCATTTAAAGGATTTTATTTTTTATTTTTCTAACACTCATCTAAATCGATGAAACGGATTAAAAATATAAAGTTTAAAAAATTCTGGAGAATATTTTTAAATTAAAATGGGTCATGGTTCTTTCGTAAATAAAGTAATTGACTGTTAAAAGTAGTCAGTATAATATGTTGTGGTATATTCTGTTCAACTAATTTGATTAATTGTTTTCTTAATATTCGATTTACTGACGTTATTTGTTTTTGTTTATGCCCCTACAGTGTGTCTTCTAATAATCTTCCACTCACCCTTCATTCAAATTCACCTTAAATACTCTCGCGGTTTAGGTCAGCGTTTGGAAGGAAAAGAATAAGAATGAGATTATTCTCGACCTTTTGGAGGATTGTAACTCAGGTGATAAAATATTCCTTCCCAGTGAACTTTAAACCACGGACGATTTAGAAGTTATATTAACTTTTCGACTGCATAACTTTCGTGTTGCCTAATCTTATTTAACTTAAATTTCCTTGGCAATAAAATACCCAGGTAAATGTTGGACTATTGTTTTAAAGTGTTTGTTGTTTTCGCATTTTCTCTGAATGGGATGTTTTGAACAACTTTGTTAGGAATTGTCAAAACCTCTGTCTAATCCATTTATATCGGAACTATTGCAATTATTGCAGTATGTAGTCTATGTCACAATAGGACTTCATAGACTACATATTTCTTAAAATGTGGAGAGCATAACAAAAATATTTATTTCACTCTTTCATTTATCCACTAAGAAGTATAAAAACACAAATGAGTTTCAATTTTCAGTCGAGTAAACAAAAACACAAATAACTTTTAATAGAATATTACTGTTTAAAACTTTAAAATATCTAGACTATCGTCAACTGTACATTTTACTGTTTTATAACTAAATAGCAGTTAGATCATTTTTGTATTGATTGTATGACTCTGTGTTTAACAGCTAGATACTTATTTTTATAACAAAATAATAACCTTCACTTGCAAACACATAAATATAAATATAAAGTCTCAAGTAATTTATTTTATTGATCAGCTTAAACAATATTTCAAATACCAATCACATGTTGCCATACACTTTATAGCACGTTCTAAATTCAAGTCTTTGATTTTGTACAGTAAATACAACACCAAAATAACATATTTAAGTAATAATATAGTCTGAGTTATTAATTGAAGGAGAGATTGCAATTCACAAATATTTTAGGACACCCCTTCACTTGGTATTATTATTCTCTCCAAACTTGATTCTCACAATATTATATAATTTGTATCTGTTTAATCTTCTTGGTTTGTCTGATAACCGACGTAAATTAGTATATTTCCTCACTAGGACCAAAAACGGGCGTTTTGATTCGAGCAGACGAAGCTGTTAAATGTGCAAGTATATAATATATAAAAAAAAACAATTTCTGGACCTGTTATGAACTATATTTTTGTCTTACTACTAATAAAATAAAACAAGTCCATAAAACATTATTATCTGATTTAGTAACAATAGTTGTCGACCATTGTTGTCGCTTTAGACTAATCAGCTGTTATGTTACTTCGTTATGGCAGTTCTTTCTTGATTCCTGTCAGGTTGTTCAGGTTATGTCAGTTATTCTTATCAATATTTTCATCTCAACCATTCGATAGTTTGATTTGATAGTCGATTACCAGTTTCACAATCGATATCGCAAACGTTCAAAATACATAAAAAATCAATAGTGATTGTTGCAGTTGCATTATCGATTATTCACAATCGAATGCTGACCTTGAATTAATCGATCATTAATAATGATCTTTTGCGGCCTAGGACTCAAAAAATCATTATAATAAAAGGATATGTCCTAGGAAGAAAAAGGACAACTTTTGCTCTTCAACACGTGTATCTAAAGCAGCTGTTTTTGAATCATTATGACGAAAAAAATGTTTAAAAATGAAAACACTGGAAATCCCGAGTAAACAAACGCACAATGATAACCGGTGAGACTGGTGTGTAGGGATTACCATTTATATTGAGCTCTCTTCTTGTTTACCTTTTGTGTTATTGTTGCTAGCGCAGATATGTTTGCAAATATGTGTTCACTATGATTCAATTATTATAAGTCCGGAGGACGAATATTTTTTTCTGACAATTATTGAACAATCGTTCAGTTTTGTCATATAGAGAACTACATAAACCGTGGTAGCTTCAAGATTTTACAGGTGTGTGTGTGTGTGTGTGTGTGTGTGTGTGTGTGTGTGTGTGGTGTGTGTGTGTGTGTGTGTGTGTGTGTGTGTGTGTGTGTGTGTGTGTGTGTGTGTGTGTGTGTGTGTGTGTGTGTGTGTGTGTGTAAATAAAATTAAAATGTGTAAATGAAAATAATAATTACAATCTATGGCAAGTAATAGCCTAAACAACCAAGTATGAACTTAGCAAATACTTATGGAAAAGCCTCAGTTGAAGCACTAATCATAATATTTATAATGACCGACAGTAATTCATTACGTTTGCACATTAGGAAAAAATCAATATTGAAGTTAACGTTGAACAGAAAAGAACATGATTGCAAAAAAAACAAAAAATTATATTGGATGAAGAAAGAAAAATTATAAATAGACAAACAAAGCAATAAGACTGCACACAAGTCAAGAAAAGAAATTGAAGTAACAAAATTGGACCTGAAACAAAAATCACTAAACAAACTTAATGGATTTGTGTGTGCGTGTGCGTGCGTGTGAAGTATACAGGGTGATTCACGAAGATATGCGGTAACTTTGAGAGCTCATTCTACATGTAGAATAAAAACCTACATACACATAGGTCCGGAAATGCATCGCTAGCGACTTATTGCTAGGGCAAAAATCGCTCAGATTTTGGTACCTTTGGTTGAATAAGGGCTCCCTGATACTCCGGGTAGGTAAACTGAGGGACGAATTCGATTTTTCCATATAGTATTTGATATGACAAAATTAATCAAAACAAGTCTCAGAACTGTAAGTTAAGTATTTTTTTAGAAAACCAGTGTACATGCATTGCATCTAATTTTTATGCATGCATTTATGCATAAAAATGATACCTTGTTGAACGAATTCCGTCCACGGATAAGCGAGATAATGCACTTTTAATGTTAGCTTATAGAGTTCATACACAAACGCCACGTGGTGGAGCGCATAAAAAGAACATTAAAAGTGCATTTTATCGCTTATCCGTGTACGGAATCCGTCAACTAAATATCATTAGGTTTGAAATTAAAATAACAATCTTTTTTATATAACGGTAGTTTTGCTGTTATATAAATTAAAAGATTTTTAACCACTTCCATTTTAAAAGTATTAAAGCATAAGAACTGATACTTCAGGAATATTTTTCTCTTTGGCCAATAAAGATGTGTGCAAATTTTGGTTTTGGTAGCTTAAATAGTTCTTGAGATATAACGAGTTTTGTAACAAATACAAAAATGGCAGCTAGCGGCTAAACAAAGAGTTTTTCGATATATGTTTATTGGATTTTTTTGTTTATTTTGATGGGTGCTGTCATCCCTTGAAGTTTGTCCCTGACTTTATTGAACACTTTGTATATAAATATATACATAAACTGTTAGACACAATAGGCCTACTTTAACTTTTAAAGCTCCTATGTTAATCTTATAGGGGAAAGGTTAAAATTGTTATCCCGCTTATCATTAAAGTTATTGTGATACAACTTTGTTTACAGCTCCACGTAATTGATATCTAATAATGTATACCGAAAATACAAATTTTAAATAACTTCATTATTCTTTACAATAATATGATAAATCTAGTTAAGGTCTGTCTGCCAACCATATTTTTAACTTTCTCAAATGGTGATCTACCCAGGTAGGTATTTGAATGAGTATGAATGAGTGATAATGTGTGTAAAGAGACGATCTTGTAGTCTTGTTGCTAAGACTGACTTAGACCTTAGACAGGTCTGTTAATTAGTAGCCCAACAGCCAATGGCGTTGAACTATTCTTATATTATTAACGCATACAAAATAGTTTTAATTGCTATCTTCCTTATGGACGCAAACGTACTTACTTATATTCTATGTAATTATGTAAATTGATACAAAATCCTCATTTGAAAACACTCTGGTAACATTTGGTGTATGACTTAACAAACGCTTAGTTTCTATCTTCTCAAGTCATCCATAAATGAATGGAAATTCTGTGAGTTCGCAGGTGTGCTGCTACGGGAGTATTTTTGTCAGTAAAAATGACCCGTATTGCGTTCATTATACAAACTTCACTGTTAACTAATTTATAAAATAATACTACAACTGTACGCAACTATAAAATAGGCTATATAAGTATTTTAAACGCAAATAACTAGGTATTTATACCGAGATAACTCTTACATTTGCCATTATACGTTGAATTTTAGTACTTAAATCATTTAACAATTGAGGGAAATATTCGTCGGTTGTAAATGGGAATCCTCTTTCCACCTCATAAAATCTCCAGTCCCATTAAAACTGCATCCAACGTGCGGCGTAGCGGTGGTTTGAGCTCATTTGGACTTTTATAATAATGAATGGATAGGGTACATTTTAACTATATCACTGTATAATATGATTAAACACCGTTGTTGGCTAGTTAGTTTTCAAATAACATGTTATAGAATAATACCTGTTATATAAGTGTATCCAGATTACAGTTTTATACCATCGCGTATTAAACTCTTTTGTTCTCACAAAATTATTTTTTCAACCTTATTTTTTTACCTCGCCAATAGGTAAATATTTCTAAGAGGTTAAAGGCAAATAATAATATTAGTAAAAGTTGTTTTATTTTTCTATGAAAATTTAAATCTTCTAGGTGTTTCTGAAGACACGTATGCTACGAAACTGGTACGGAACGAAACTAGTACTGGTGCGAAACTGGTACGGAACGAAACTAGTACTGGTGCGAAACTGGTACGGAACGAAACTAGTACTGGTGCGAAACTGGTACGGAACGAAACTAGTACTGGTGCGAAACTGGTACGGAACGAAACTAGTACTGGTGCGAAACTGGTACGGAACGAAACTAGTACTGGTGCGAAACTGGTACGGAACGAAACTAGAACTGGTGTGAAACTAATACGGAACGAAACTAGTACTGGTGCGAAACTGGTACGGAACGAAACTAGTACTGGTGCGAAACTGGTACGGAACGAAACTAGTACTGGTGCGAAACTGGTACGGAACGAAACTAGTACTGGTGCGAAACTGGTACGGAACAAAACTAGAACTGGTGTGAAACTAATACGGAACGAAACTAGTACTGGTGCGAAACTGGTACGGAACGAAACTAATACTGGTGTGAAACTGGTACGGAACGAAACTAGAACTGGTGTGAAACTAATACGGAACGAAACTAGTACTGGTGCGAAATTAGTTCGGAACAAAACTAGTAATGGTGTGAAACTAATACGCAACGAAACTATTACTGGTGCGAAACTTGTACAGATCGAAACTCGATGTAACTGAACGGTAATCGTTGCTAATACTTTCTACACTTTGAGTTGGAGTTGGACGAATTCAGAAAAACACATTTTTAATTGTTTGTCAGTTATTTAGTTCAAGTGGTTAAACCTCGGGGCCAAACTGGAGATTTCTAAGAACTCAAGGACCTGGCAGAGTGGGGGACCTACTCATATGGAATGGTCAGCCGACCCAACCCATTCTCACACACCAAACCCACCCATTTCTTCCTATCCTACCCCTATTATTGTAGGTCCCCTGGAAGTATTGCGATAGTGTAAGTGCTTACTTTTCCAGATCAATTATACTCGATTGACAGCTCTTTCTTGTGGGTTAGGATAAGATAGGTCTTTAAACCTCCTTAATCAAAAACAAGAGTGTAGCTTGTAATGGTCAAGATCTCCTCATTCCACCTTTGGAGTCTTTACAAAGGGTCATTACTAGGTTAGTAAGCTACCTAAATTCCATTCGGTATTCATGCACAGAATAGACTTAAAAGTGATTTGTTACTATACTTTGCCCATTAGTGATCAGTATTTGCCTTATTATTGTAATAGCAGAGGTATTACAATCAAGAGATATTGTACAATCAAGTGTATTTGTTTGAGTCGAATCAGATCCTAAGTCTGTAAACAATGCGCCGGTGCCGAGTGCAAGATTAGCATTTATATTGAGCTCTCCGTCTGTTTACCTTTTCAGTTATTTTTGCTAGGGACCATTTACTCTTGTTCAATTTGTTCCTGAAGTACTCTACCAGGAACGCTGAAGTGGTATCGAGGATAGTAAAGTTGCTGTTAAAATGAGCGTATTTTAAAGGAGTTAAGGATATCTTCTCCATACACAACATTTGTTCCAAAAATACAGATGACAAAATAAAAAACTATGATGAGACAATAATTGAGAAAAGACGATAATAGTATATTTTATAACAAGAGTCAAAATTTCGTCATTACATAATCGAGACAATATGTTTCAGGTGCGAGATTTGTCAAGAACTTCAAACACACTCTACTTCACGTTACATCTACTTCACTATCGTAAATCATCACATCTAATTCACAATCGTAACTCACTACCTCTACTTCAAAATCGTAGATTAGATTAGATCATTGAAATGGCAACCATACTACAATCTTCCTTAGATAGGACTGTTAATTAATAGCCCAACAGCCGTTGACAACTATGGAACCTACAGTTTAACGTGAAATACGAACCACGGCCTCTGAATTACGAATTGGTCTAATTATGAGGATGGTCTTTGTGAATTAACGTAGTATTCAATAGTGCGGACGTTAATCCACACAAGAGAACACTACACCCACCGACCATCTCTCACAACTATCCACAATTCGTTACCTCCAAGTAGCTGGATTACAGGACGTCACTACCGTCCCAGTCATCGCAAGGATGCGGTTCGATCTTGAGTAAAATCAGGCCACCGTTTCTGATAGTTCATCATTGAGTCCAGCTGTTTTTTTCATTTAGCTATGGTGACAAATTAATCAGCTGATTTTAGTAATTAATTATTGTTTACTCATACCCACCTTAAAATATTCACTAGAATAGGTCAGTGTTTCTATGAATATGAAATCATATTAATGCCCTACCCGAAAGGTGGGTTGCTTATGGTAACATACCAATTAATTATGTTTCAGATGTAATAAATTTCACCTAAATAAATAAAAAAGTTAATCTAATTTAAGTATTATTTGCCATCCTAAAGGCGTTGATAGTTTTAAATACAGCTGTCATTGTGACTGAATATGACGGTTTTATTTTATTTATTATGCAGGATACTGGAAGTTTTTACATTGACGAGTTGACAATACGTGGGACCACAATACATGTCAAACCCAGGGACTTGTTAGCGATGAGCCGCGATATCACTATACTGCTAACCCCCCCCCATACCGAGCCCAGATAAGACCACATGTAATTCGGTTCTACGAAATATCTCATATTCAAACTCTGAGTGATCCATTTGACATTTTACGGTTATTCATCCTCTTCTTTGAAGTTTTTTTCCACTCACATTTTATCATGGTTTTAAAATTTAGTTATGAAAATTTTAATAAAACATTTATACACGGTGAGTGATTAGGTACATTAAAAGGAGGAAAAAAATTGCAATGGAGGTATGGTCTAAAACGCTTATATTCTCAGATATTCGCTATTTTGTATTTTTTTACAAAATATTATTTTTGTTCAAACACTTTCTAACGGATTGTTTTCAAATTTTGTATGTTATTTCCTCTAGTAGACTACTATCATAAAAAAAACTGATCCAAGCCCAGAATTCAAAATGGCGGCCATTAAAAGTTTTAAAGCTAAAATACTTTGAAAACGGCCAAAAATACAATGGTCGCTGTTTTGGATTTTGAGCTTGCTAGTTATTTTTAGTAGTCTACTAGTGTAAAACACATACAAAATTTGAAAAAAATCCGTTATAAAATGTTTGAAATAAAAAATATTATTTGAAAAAGACAAAATGGCGGATATCTGGGAAAATAATCGTTTTAGGCCATACCTCCATTGGAATTTTTTTCTTCCTTTTAATGTACCTAATCACTCACCGATGTCCTGGAACGTTTTTCATGGACACCCTGTGTAAGGGAACACAGAATAAAACTAAATAAACGGCATTAGTGGTCTGAAACATACTTTCTCCCTTTGTAAATTTTAAAGAATTATAAACATTTGACAAAACTATCGTATTCATTAACGTTTATAAAATACAATTTAAAAATTTATCATTTCAAAAATAATAAACCAGTTTGTTTAACTAGTTTCTTCTCTTCCTACAAGTTAAAAAAATTGTCAGCAATTTTAGGGGATAACCACTCTCCAAAAGTATGCAGGTTTATTATGTGAGGGTTTTATCGGGTGATTTGCCCCAATACCGCATACCAAAAATCATCACAAATTGTTGAGAAAGAAATTCATTTGTTAGTATTCTCTATAATAATGTCGTTCAGGTTTTAGAACATTTATTTCATGTCGAAGAGAAAAGGTAACCTCTCTCAAACCTTTTTAACATGGATATGTCTTAGCTCTGGGGGATGTTAGTAATTTGTAAGACGAAAATTAGAAACATAAGAACAACTGATTAGATGAACTGAAACATTCCCTTTAGTCATATCCATGATCTAACCTATTTTCCACAGGGAAGTAAATACAAATATTTTTATCCGTGCGAAGAACGGGTACTTTGGATAGTACTTGAATTAGGCCTACAATTAAACAGATTTTCATCACTATCATCTACAATTTAATTTTTATTTTATTTAGCATCTTTTGTTTTTCTTCAGTAGTAGTTTTATTGTTTCGTTTTGCAGGTCTGTACTATGTACTTTTTACCTAAAAACATTGTTCCAAATTAAGTATTTAGGTAGGTATTTAAATTCCAGTTGAACACTCTTTATAGTTATTTGTAGTACTTATAGTTGATATAAGATCTAAAACTTACAGACCTGCTAGTCTCACTTGATTACTAAACTTTCATTCACAATACTAGCTGATTACACAACACGTTGTAATGTTAAGGGATGATTTGAACCTGAATTAAAAATTTCTTATCGCAAAACCACAAAAACAGTCGACTTTAGTAATAAAACCCTAGTAGTAGTTATACTTTTATCAGGACGAGTTTCAAGTTAAATACGTTTTACGTGTCTGTTACGCCGTAGAGAAATTCATCCAAGTTAAACTAAACTGTCTGAGGTTAAAAGTTCACCGGAGGGGAAATACTTTAATTCCTGAGTCAAGATACCTTTCCAAGCCTGAGAGAGTTGTGAATTCTTCAACTCGTGTTTAAACTGGAATTAACGACTTTTATTTTGCTTCTGAATTTATAATTTTCACTTTTTTAGACAGTATCGAATATTCATTATGTTTCATTACATTCTACATTGAATTTTTTGTTTTGATATGAAAATCTCCATAAATTGGTTCTGTTTTGAACTGATTCTAAAAGTGCTAAGTTAGCCTGTATCAGTAAAAATCTATAATACACAATTTTAATTGTATTCAAATCCTTCTTTGGATAAACTGATCCTTCATTTTTGAACTCAAATCCACAAATTATTCATAACGCGTATATAACATTTCATTTAGATCAAACTATTCTCACGAGTGTTACATGACTATGAACATATTATACACCCGGGCAAATAATATTTCAAAACGAATCATGAAATCATCACGAATCTTTTTTTAGCGTCTGGGTCCTCAAAACAACAGTATTTCATCACTAGGACCAAAAACGGGCGTTTTTGATACGAGCACAGCTTTAACAGCCGAGGCGTGCTGAGGCTGTTAAATGGTCACCATTTACACATACTTAGCAATAATTTAATATAATATATTAGATTATATTACAATCTATGGGTATGGATTCTATGGGTATGGGTATGGATTCTATCTATGGGGTATCTATGGGGTAAATTCGTTGTTACATTCTTTTTAGGGCTAGGGAATACTCTAGCCCTAATAGTGATAGGGCTATTTCGTATATAGCCCTATCAAAAAGCTAAATTTGAGCCGTGTGATGAACTTTATTTTTCGTCATACTACAAATAAAATGAAACAAACTCGTAAAACATAGATTACTACCTGATTTAGTAAATAATTCACACCGTTAGAATAACAAGGTTCTAATTGACATTTTTTACAAAATGTAGATTATATCATTATTGAGTACTTTCTAAGTATCTAAATCTTGAGTGTATCTTGAGTATCTATACAGGGAACTGAATTAGGATGCGATCTGTTGGAAATAAGGGAGTTAGCGAGTATAACAAGGTTCTATCTGACAATATCAACCAGGTTGTTTTGGAATGACATGGTTCTATCTGCCTTAAAGCAAAGACAATTTATATTTCAATATAAATTATATTAGAATAAAATTGTCTTTGCTCACAGTCAGCTGTGCTGTATTATTGTAGCAGTAGCTGCTAGTCGGTTCGTTATTTTTCCTCCATTATTTGTCCAGTAAGCAGTGCTGAGGTTATTGGATTGAAAAAATAATTATACACTGATTTTATATAAATAATAGCATTTCGCAGTCTGTAAAGGAGCATTTTCAGAATAACTCAGTTCTAAATGCACATACAACCTAATCCAACTAAGACCAAAAAGAGCCACGTCCTGTACTGCTGTTCGATCTGTAGATCGTCATCAAGACTCCTCACGCTGACACCATCAGCCAGTTTTATTTAAGAAAACTAAATATATATAATCTCACAGCATACTTCACTATAACCAAGAAGGTATATTGTGCACTTTGGCCAGAATCACTTTCAGGTCGAGCAGGAAATGACCTAGCGAGTGCCTTTAAAAGGATACTAGACGTTGTCATTTAGGAAAATGAGTTGAAATAACACTCTGGAGTGACTCAAGTAGTCCCAAAATCGTAACTCTATTATGTCAAATTCTATTTTTGATTTCATCAGATCAAATCCTCAGGTAAAAATGTTACTTCGTGAAATATTCATTGCCAGGACACTTCTGTGTTCCGGAGGTAGACAATGTTCGCAGTTAAATCGAAAAAGCCATGAGAACAACGGACTTTTATTCCCCCCTTGGATTAGTTCGCCTTCTAAAAGCAATGTCAATCAGTAGACCCTTATTATTTTTTTTTATTGGAAGGGGCGGATTACTCCCAAGGCACTTCAGCCGTAGCGGCTTTTTGCGCACCCCTGTGTGGGTTGCGGCATTATCACATAGCGAAAAGCCATTGGTGATTGGTGGGATTTGAACCCGGGACCTTGGGCACCAAAGCCCCGCGCTTTACCCCTAGACCAGCGCGCTCCCCTCAGTAGACACTACAAGATTATCCAGATGAAAGAGTCTGATTTTAAGGACTTTTCACTAGCTGCCCAACTGCTAAACTACAAGACAATCCTTTACACATTGGTTTTAGTATTTACTCCGCAGTTTAGTGTCGTGCAATTTGAATCATCCCATGACCCTTGCTAACATTTGACATGAAGAATCACCTTTACGGCACAAAAAAGTCAGAGCCATCTACCACTAATTCTAAAATAAGACCTAGAGTTCAAATAAAAATATCAGAAATATGTGACCTCAAGAAAAAGTACATTCATGTTCCTAAAATATCGGGAATACTATCAAGTTGTTTTGATATTGGAGTGAAGATTCGTCTTATGTAAGCTACCTGTATCAGTTATTAACTACTAGTTCCATGCAAAAAATAAAAAAACAGGATTATTTTGATTTGTTTTGAATACCGGGGTAAACATTCTTTATATATATATTATTTCAAATCATCTTTAATATGCAGAAATAAAGTTAATATTGTTTCACTTATATCTTGCAATTTTTGCACTTTTTTGTTCGGTTTGTTGGATAAGGTTGTATGTGCAGTTAGAACTAAGTTATTCTGAAAATTCTTCTTACAGAATCACTTAGTTCTAACTGCAAAAAGCTATAACTTATATAAAATCAGGAAATCAAGTATCCAAGTTATCCAAGTATTTGAAAATATTACCTTTAATATTAACAACTTAAACAAACAAAAATTGATTGACGTATCGTACTAGCAGCTATTACAAACTTTAACTTCATTTTTCCAAAACTAGTGTTGGTGCAGTAACTTTGTTATTCTAACGGTGCGCATTGTCGAGCATTTTCGTCGCTTTAGACTTATCAGCTGTTATGTTACTTACGTTTTAGTAGTTCTTTCTTGATTCCTGATTGGTTGTTTAGGTTATGTCAGTGTTACATATTATTATCGATAGTTCGATCTCAACCATTCGATAGTTAAGATTTATTAGTTGATTATCGGTTTCACAATCGATCCGGAGTGTTTGAAATATACAAAAATCTGTAGTGATCGTTGCAGTTACTATTTCGATTATTTACAATCGAATGCTGATCTCGAATCGAAAAGTATCATCAACAATGATCTTTTTCTGCCTAGGACTAAAAAAATCATAATAATAAGTTTAGTCCTAGGAAGAAAAAAACAATTTTTGCTATTCAACACATGCATCTAAAACAGCTGTTTTTGAAACAGTGTGACGAAAAAAACTATTCGGTCTCTAATCTAGATTTTATTTTGAGGGCGACTGGAATAGCTCAATTTCCTATAGGAAATTTGTTGAATAGGACTAAATAAAAGAGATAGTAGGAAACCAAAACTTCATTCGCCCTTTATTTCAACATTAATTTCCCTAGGTCACTATAGGTTCAATATAGGAATGAATGGATCTTAATGAATTGCAGATGTTTCAAAAACTTGTAATTAATTAAGTTACATTAATTACAAAGCAAAAACTTTAGAATCAGAAGTATGATTTTGGAATATTTCAATTCATTCTTTAATGAAGATTATTCCTCCATGGTAGCTATGGATTTTCATAACGATGTATAAATCAAAACAAGAAAGTTTACAGACTCCTGATTTTATTACACATGACAAAGGTCACAGGAAAAGTTCAACTGTGGCATTCTTTCACAACATAAAATAATGTATCCAGTTCCAATGTTCGTGATGGTAAGAATGGCTCTGGAAGACACCTAAAGAAGGTTAACTTACTGCAAATTAAAACGCAATGCCACATAAAGTTTTCAAGCCTTAATTAAAGTTCTCTGTGCCCATGGCTTAGAACCAGTTTCATTCCAATTAGCCCCAAGAATTCACCTTTAAAATAATCACTCTGAAGGACTTTTTAAGTATCCAGTTGTCATTTTAGTCATAAAACTCGATATCATATTTGCTTCTAAAGTTTATCGAGGAAACCTTTATTTTAAATATTAAATTTCGAAAAGTATAATTTCAACTCTTACCTTTTAGGCAGAAAGTATAAATACAAAAAAATTCTAAATGATTCGACACTGAACCCTGATGTTTTTTGTAAATTTGCCTGGAAAATGAATCAGTTGGTTTTATCAGTAAAAACATAGATTTTATCCTTTGTACGTATACCACTTTTCAAATAGGTAACGGTAGCGGTTTGTTTTCTGGCGTAACGGAACTGGTGGTTACTTATTGTATAAATATGATATTAACAATATAAAAATATCACTGACCAAGACATAACTGAAGTCCGTAGAGTGCTGTTTGTCGGTGACAAATTCACGTTGTCCGACCATACAGCGCTCTACGGAGTTTAGGTAGTTGGTTTTCGATATTTGTGTATGGTTAATTGTTAATAATATGTTATACTGTAAATAACCTCTAGGAAACAACTTGTTTCTGTTAAACCCATTTTGCTTTATTCAACGTATAACCAAATCTTTGTTTTCTTTCTAAAAAACTATACAATTTCTGAAAATAACAACAAGAGAAACAATATTAAATTGTTTGTTAGGATTTCATGGGGAGAATACCTCCACCCCCCGTCGCAATACCTAGCTTTTTGAGTATTTTTTTATGGTGTGATCTTATGCTGCACACCAAGTTTCATGAAAAACTGTTGGGAAATAAGGAATTCATATTGTGTTAAGACAATTCACAAAATGTTCACATAAGGTGCCTATTTTACCCACAAAAGGATATTTTCAAACCTCTATATTTCAAATGTGAATGTAGCAGTACCATTACTCATTATCAACAATGTCATATGAGTGAACAATTTTTTTAGCATACAACATACAAAATGGTGGCTGAAATTCAAGTTGTATGAAGATTTGAATTGTTGAAGTAAACTATTCTTTGGCCTCACAATGATTCATATTTAAAAATAGAAAATACTTTAATGATTTATTTTCATTATATTTTATTCTCAATGACAATTAAATCCATAGACTTATTACGTGGGATTTATATTTGAACACAAATTAAAAAGCCTTCTATTTAAGTTTAAGCAAAAAGAATTCACAACTCTCTCAGGCTTGGAAAGGTATCTTGACTCAGGAATTAAAGTATTTCCCCTCCGGTGAACTTTTAACCTCAGACAGTTTAGTTTAACTTGGATGAATTTCACGACCGCATAACTTGAGTCACATCAACTTGTTTAACTTGAATTCTTGTGGGAAAGTTTCACACTAGATTAAACAAGGGAAAAGCGGTTGGAAATTATATAAATTGTTTTTACAATATATACTGTACTGTGAAGTATGTTATTTTATAAATTCCACAGCTGAGTGCTAAAGTGATCACCAAGTATATCTGTCTGTTGGGCCTCAAAACCGAAACAAAATGTTTTTGACATGTATGTGCATAATAATTATGAACCAACAAATAAAATAATAATCCATGGCAGCAGACCTGCATGAAAGCGAATTTCATTGATTTAGGATTTACAGTATTTATCATGTACCAACTGTTCAAAACTTATACACCATACAAACTTTGTTTAGTCATAAGCTAAGCTGCATAAGGGAGTTATATAAATTTGCTTATTCCTCCTAAGAATAACATATTGAATAAGTAGATTAGCTGCAGTGAGAAATAAAATTATTTAGATTGTTTATAGTAATACACCTTGACTAAATAAGGCTGAATACCAAGTCTAATAGCAATATTTCAAATAATAAGATAGTTATCAATTTTCTTAGCCTCCTCAAGACTAACATGGAGTTAAAATCAGATTTCCAAAATACATTATTAGAACACAACTACACCATTTATATTAATAATCCAGATACCTATGAATTTCTACATCATTTAAAAGATTACAGTACCAATAAAGCTCCAAAAGACAATGTACTTTGTTTATAATGTAAGTTTCTGTAAAAGTATTTCAGTAACTTTTAGAGGAAGACGAAGATTAAAATTACTTAAGAGCTTGTTTTTTAAGCCCATTCCAATGGTATTAGTAAAAATTTAATTTTTAAATTAATTATATAATTTATAAACACTCCATTTCAGAGTACAAAAAAAATCAATGATGAATAACGATTTATGTTAATATGAACTAGACATATTGGAAGTAAAACATTTACATTTTAGCGAATTTCCCATAGGGAAGAAGCTATTACCGTAGGTCTCATGGTAAGACTTAAGCCCGGGACCATGTTATTTTTTCTTCTTTAGGTGCTTAGAGACCAAAAACAATAGTCGTTAAATTTTTTATAAATATATATATATATGTATATATATACATATAACTATATACATATACTATATGTGTCTGTGAACACGATAACTCTCGTAAAAATGGTCCGATCGAGACCAAATTTGGTAGAGACGTGTATTCCTACAAATGCTCGGACGAGTTCGTAAACCAGACATATCGGTCAATGGGAACGGGTAGTTTAGGGGGGTTTTGTACCCCAAAATGTGGTTTTTTTGCGTTTTTCACATGTAATTTTTAAAAGTTTCTAATTTTATATTTCACCATTGGAATCAGCTTAAAAACTACACAATTAAGGTCCTTAAAGCTTTTTTCTATCTATAACGGTTACCGATATATTAAAAAATCTAAACACAGTACGTTGTATTGTGGGGCTCCAATGTTAATCTTATGGAGGATAGGGAAAAATTAATATTTCCCATATTAATCAATATTTTTGGATAAAACTTGATATTTAGCTTCATTTGGTTGAGATCTATTCATTTATGCTTAAAAATCATAGTTTATGTGTTTATCATGGCAGCAAACCTGCATACTCTTTTCCCATGTTAATCATATAGGGAATAGGCAAAGTCCTTTATTTATGGACAGATGTTGATGAAAGTTGGTATAAATGTTAAAAATAAAAATTGTTTATGGTAGAAATGCCTACTTTCAGTGTTCCTCACAGCAGCGAACCTGCACACTCTTTCCCATGTTAATCTTATGAAGGATAGGCAAATAATTCTCATGTTAATTGACAGATTTTTATAAAACTTGTCAAATTTTATTATTGATATTATTGATTTGGAAATTCGCTGAGTGCGCAGGTCTGCTGCGACGGGGGTATTTATTTTATAGAGATAGACATATTATTTTAATAACATAACGTTTGCTTAGCACTTTAAATAATGTTTGTATCCTGATCACGAATCGAGGATAGTTATGAGTGATGGTCAATAGATGTGATATTCTCTTGTGTGGATTTACATCCACACTATTAAATAGTACGTTCAACCGCAAAAACCATCCTCATTAGTAGACCAGTTAATAATTCAGAGGTAAAAGTGGTTTGGATCCCATGTTGAACTGTGGGTTTCCTAGATGAATTTGGCTGTTGGGCTACTAATTATAATACTGTCTAAGGAACATGTCAGCCTTCATTAACAAGGCTACAAGATCACCGCACAATCATCTTACACTCTGATTCAAACTTGGCTTAAAATACTTACCTGGATAGGTTGTTATTTCAAAAGGTGATACTAATCTAGATACAGACAAGAAAATCCCAGTTTGATGGTTTAATATTACAGTAAAGTATTATTATTCTAGTTAAAAAAATGTTTATATTTACTTCCCTGAGTATACCTAGTATACTAGTAGAGTAGCTATTGCTCGACTTTAGGATAGGATAATGCTGTAGCTGTAGCAATAGCAGGACTCTACTGTTTACATCATTTATAGCAAAAATATTTCATTCATACAATATATCGCCTCATTTAAAAAATTTATGATTATTTCATGTTTTATATTAAAATCCAACATGCTTCTGCGTTCGAAATAAAATCACCAAGTAGTGAGTATAAATGGAATGTTTTTCGGGATAAGGATGGGAAAATGGAAGCAACGCGAAGTCTGGAAGAAAATTTACAGCCACAACTCCCCGTCACCAGATTAAGAGACTTTAATGAGAAAATCAAGAAATTACGAGACAGGAAGATTCTTTCTTTGTTTTGAACTTCCGCGCTTTTCCTGTAAAATTGCTTATCTTTTTCACCTTAACTGAAAGGTATTTTAAACTCCCAGTTCAAGTCCAACAAAAAATCAATCATTGGTATTAAAATAATTACAAAATACTAATCATGACACAATTTTTTTTTAATTCTATTTCAGTTAAGAATAAACTAAAATATTGTGAATTAATGTTCAGTAAAGTAATAAATCTTAAGTTATAAATAATGGTAAAACAATTTGATTTCTTATTAGAATTGCAATTACTGGCTAGAGGGGTTCAGTGATACATTAGCTGTAACTGCTTCATAATCTGAATGTACTGGTTTGATCATGAGCTAAGTCTTCATGTTGTCCAAACTTTGAGTGTTTACTCAATCAGATCCTGTAGTGCTCTCATATCAACCACATTTTACAAAACACCATTAATTAAGATAAAAAAAACAAGAGCTATGATATGAATTTTTGATAACTTTCAAGTTCAAGTTTTTTTTTCTTCGGCAATTTAATGGAATTTACACTAAGTAGAGTCCCATTTAATCAAGTCTTGGTTTGCCAAGGTTTATTTTTCATCAATCATGAATTATGGTCTAATTGCTTAGGGTCAAAAAAAACTTTGCTAGCCAATCAAAAAATAACATAATTCTTCCAAAGAGAGTAATCAGAATTGTAGCCAAAGTTTTATTCAGTGAAAGAATTTTTGGAACTCACGTGTCATTATAAAACAGCACCTCTTTATTTATATTTTGTTAAAACCTTCATTTGTTTAATTTTAGATTTAAGATTATATTGACTTATCACCAGTCATTGTATGATGTTAAGTTATGGTTTAAATATACAAACAAGGTTCTGTTTTAACAGAGCCTATCCCAGGTGCATAAAACATCAAATATTTACCATGAGTAGTATCAATTTGAATTTGTAGCTAGTTAGTTACTATACATTAAATAATTATTATATTGCCCTATGAAATTAATTGTATTCAATGGTCATTACCATATTTGACCTTTAACAACATAAATAAGTTTACTCATACTTTTTTTATCATTTATATCTTATATTCTTATTGGTACCTACCTACCTGGATACCAATACAAATAGTTACGACTATAGGATAGGATAATGCTGTAGCTGTAGCAATAGCAGGACTCTACTGTTTACATCATTTATAACAAAAATATTTCATTCATACAATATATCGCCTAATTAAAAAAATTTATGATTATTTCATGATTTTATACTAAAATCCAACATGCTTCTGCGTTCGAAATAAAATCACCAAGTAGTGAGTATAAATGGAATGTTTTTCGGGATAAGGATGGGAAAATGGAAGCAACGCGAAGTCTGGAAGAAAATTTACAGCCACAACTCCCCGTCACCAGATTAAGAGACTTTAATGAGAAAATCAAGAAATTACGAGACAGGAAGATTCTTTCTTTGTTTTGAACTTCCGCGCTTTTCCTGTAAAATTGCTTATCTTTTTCACCTTAACTGAAAGGTATTTTAAACTCCCAGTTCAAGTCCAACAAAAAATCAATCATTGGTATTAAAATAATTACAAAATACTAATAATGACACAACATTTTTTATTCTATTTTAGTTAAGAATAAACTAAAATATTGTGAATTAATGTTCAGTAAAGTAATAAATCTTAAGTTATAAATAATGGTAAAACAATTTGATTTCTTATGAGAATTGCAATTACTGGCTAGAGGGGTTCAGTGATTACATTACCGGTACCTGCTTCATAATCTGAATGTTACTGGTTTGATCATGAGCTAAGTCTTGAAACAGTTTTGTGAAGGTTCGATGCTGGACCCAACTGTCTGTGTTCATTAGGCATATAATTACTCTGGCAGATGGATCAGATGGTCATAACAGTGGAACCTCTCTATAACAAACCTCAATGTAACGAATTACCCGGTATAACATATTATTTTTCAATCCCCTTGGAAACGTAATCTAACTCATTAGAAAAATTACCCCTTTGTAGCGAACAAAATACGTATAAACCCTCTATATAACGAATATTTAGTGTGTTTGTTAGTAATTTTCTTACCACTGTACAAAAATATTCAAAGTAAGAAAACCATACAAAACAAACATAACATAACCTTTATTTATACGATACATTACCACGGTCCAGACCCCTGTATTACGTCTTTTCTAGCAAGTCTAGACTTGAAAGTTTACATTTCCATTCCTTCCGCGCGCAGCCTGTAATATTCACAGAAGGTGCACATCTATCTCTACCACAGTGTTAAGACTGTGGTACATATTTAGCAGTTTTTTGTATGTGATTGACGAATTGGTGTTTTTTGTGTTGATGCTTCAAGAAAAAACAGAACATTTTGCGAAAAGTAGTAGAAAGGCTCTCGTGTCAAATTCAAACGTAGAGTTTAAAACTCTAGAAGATAACCCACATAAGAAGAAAGTGGTCGTTGCAAAGGAATTTAACATTACACCAACAACTCTTGTAACTATCGTCAAAAATAAAATAATAGTAAATATGAAGACGAAAGTGGACTTTGTGGTCAGTGTAAAAAGCCTAAACGACCCGAATTACAAGGCGTTGAAACTGCTGTCATGTTATGTAGACAATGCAGTAACAAAAAATCCATTTTAGGACCTGTACTGAAAAAGCTCAAAAATTTGCCAAGCATTTGGGCCATAATGATATTATTAACAAATCTGTAGCTGTAAAACATATGCCTACAAATTTACTTTACCTAGAGGTTTGACACATTCAATTTTCTTTATTTGGAGATCATAACTAGCCCCTATATTACGAATTACGGTAGAGTTTAACCTAAATTTAAGAATACTCATTTTTAAGAACATTCCTATATAACAAATATATTTCATAATCCCTTTAAATTTGTTAAATCAAGAGTCTACTGTACCAGTAACATCGCTACAGATCACCAAATCTGTTACTCCTGCCACACTCACCCTTTACTCAAAATCACCCATCAGTGTTGTGGTAAGGTGTCTCAAGAAGAAGAATATGAAACCATCAGTCTATAGTGTTTTGCAATTTTTGATTACTACCCTGTGAAACTCTTTATCACAATGATCAAGTTTTATTATTCGACCATATAAAACACCTACTTTTATAATAAACTTTATATCCATCAAAAATTAATCTCAGTAATAGCAGTATATTGATAAAAAATCTAACAATAAACTATCTGCTCTGCCCAAAAAAATTGGAATAATCATCGTACTTGTCTTTTAACTATATTTAGTTTTCCGAAAAATCAATAACCATGCATTACTTTTAAATAGAAAAACCTATTAGGAATCAGGGAACAAAAAACACTTTAGCAAAACTATTCAACTATATTATTTAAAATAACTTTGAGGTAAACATAATACTATAATACAATTAATTGAGATTCTCTATACAAATATATCACACATTCAATTTGTTCATTATGTCATGGCTTCAAAAGATCACCTTCCTGTATTACTAAAATAATTATGAGGAACAAAAATAAATGCATAGTAGTAAGGTTAGAATTTGGGTCCACATGGAATTGTCCATTTCCTAACCTTACTTATACAGGAGTGATGTAAATACAAAAAAAGAGATTCATTTTCATAAACCTAACAGAAACAATATAAAATATATAATATGCAATAGCTAAATTACGTACCACAATCCTGCTTAACCTCAAATTCAAATTCTAAACCAATACATCACACTTATTTTGACTAATAAATTCATTAACATAAAAACCATACATGTCACATCCATATAATTTAATAAATTTTTTACCATTAGTATTTGAAGTTATCAATATTGTAAATTTGCTTATTTTGCTAATTAATTTTAAATTAATCACAATGAAATTTACAAATAAAATTTTATTACAAGTAACATTTACCAAATTCGTTTAAAATTAATAGTGGTTGGTAAAAATGTAATATTAGACTGCATTATTAGATTATATAGAGTATTAAGGGATTTATTACAAATTCTAACCTTGAATAAAACAAAATTTCATGATTCAACTTTCAATGCTTGATGACTCAAAACTACATTATTGTCGCTTATAACATTGTTCGAGTGGCCCTTCAAATAGAAATAGAATTGAGCAGTTTTTAACATTCAGTATTCTTAACAATGGCATCAACTATTGCCAATTCACATACATACAAAAAATAGAGAGCAAGAACATTTAGTTCAAAGAATTATTTAGACTACATATAACTAACCATAATACGCTGGGGGGACATGAAAATCACAGTACTGTTACATGTATGTTGTTGACAGAGAGCATTAAATAGAATTTACTACACAAAAACCAATCACAAAATTATAAACCATCCACATTTGTACTTTGAAGTCGTACTTTGTACTTTGAATGTACATAAATACTGTTCGAAAATTGACTTACCTGCTTATCACTTTGTCTAAAAACGTATTCGATTTGAATAGTTAAATAAGTACAAGATCAAGAGTTTAAAATAGCAAATATCTGAAATGTATATAGTATAAATGTAATAGTAATAAAATATAATAGTGTTTAGAGTAAGCTAGTGCTTGGAGCGCTTGCCATGACCCTCAATTGATATGGAGCACTTGTCCTCGACATTCTCCTGCACGAAGTTGCCACTGCGTTTGCGAGTGGGCGAGCTCCCAGGTGACTTCTGCTTCAGGATCTCCACGTCGTTCAGGATCACTTGAGCGCCTCCACCGCAAGTAGGTACCACATCACCCTGTCACAAACAGGTCAGCAGCTGGTCAAGATCCATCTTTTGGTTATGTGATGCTTCTATTACAGGATTTGTGGAGTTTAAAACTGGACCTCTCGACCAGTGGACGAGCAAGGGGCTAAGTCTTCCTAGCTGAGATAGTGTGAGATTAAACAATCTTTTCCATGGATAAACTAACTTAAAGGGTGCTCCCCAGCTAGGAAATGATGAGAAATTTACTATATGGTATTATTAAGAAATCATTAAAAGGGAAAGTAAAAAGTGTCTGTGTTGAAAACAGACAAGCGAACTATTTCAAACCGTGGATGTATTGAGAATGTGCTCTATTCACAATATTCTACCAGTGATTTCAATCAGCTGTGAGTGCAACAGACATAGAAACATTGATTACAAACTAAGCAAATTTCTGCTCAGGGGCTCAGTCTTGAATGAATTGATTACTTTCGTTTTACTTTGCGTAATCACAGTTGCTATTTTGTAAAGTGACATTTATTATATTTTAGTTTGAAAATATTTGAGTCGTGTGTAAGTCTACTTAATAGATACTTACATGTTGATGTGTAAGGTTAGGGTTAAGCCGGGTTACTTGGACTGTTGTTTGGTGGTTTTTAAGGAGTATATAATAATATTTAAAAACAAATTTTCTAAAATGATTAAGTTGATATATTGTATAAGATCATAAGATAAAAAACTACTACTGTAGCAGATTCCAGCGGGATTAAAAGACCTACGGCCTAGAAGGGTCAATTGAAAGTACTAATAATATTAGTTGGTACTTCCCAGTTACCTTGTAAATGCAGGTTTCCAGATCACCATCACTGTCTTGCTGCTGAGTGAGCAAACAATACTTCTCCCTGTGTGTGAGGTCGCTAGGGTCTGTGAGCTGTGTAATGCTCTTGCGACGGGGCAAGCGGGGCTGCAGAACAGTGTTGAGTGGCACAGGGGCCTTGGGCCGGTGCTCCAACCATCTCTCTTCACCCACTGACCGTGACCTATGACAACCAGAAATAAGTTAAGAAGTGGAAGCCGGTGGGGCTGAGCGGTAAGGGGAAAGTGGTACTGGTACCGCAACCTAGGTGACCGACCCTAGGCCACCTTCGGGTGGATAGCAACTGTCGCAACTGGAGGAGCAGAGGGAGAATGCCGGTCCGGGTGACATCAATCACTACCAGGGTCAGTCTTAAGATAGCGGCCTTGCGTGGCTAGTGGGTGTGCACACACCCCATCTGTTAAACCTGGTGCTCCCTCTCAAGGGTGGAGGTGAATAGGAAATAAACCCCTTGAAAAATTTACTGTGCGCTAAGATATTCCTGCGCATTGTACATTTCGCACCATACATATGGTGCAGCGACCTTCCCTCCCGACAACCTGTGACAAATCCAGGGCTTAATAAATTTCTTTATCTCATTTGCTGCAATTTAATAAATATTAGCATTCTCAAAAATATTTATGAAAGATATCACAAATCTATGTTTTAATTAAGTTACAGAACATTTTTTACTATTACATTTTTTTGCTGTGGATCAAAATTATAATGAAAACATCTTTGAATCAGATATCAAATCTTAAATACTAAATTAGTGCTAACAACATAAAAATAGAAAAGAATAATCAATGAACTATATTTATTGACTGACCGGCGGAAGCGAGGATTGCTGACAGCAGGAGTGCGGGCGCGGGGAGGTGCTGGAGTGTTATACGCTGCCACCTGTCAAACATTCATTCAATCATTGATTTCATGATTTCACTATATTATTTAAAAACATTTTATCACAATAAACAAATTTGCTTTCTGAGGTTTCAAAGAGCCCTCCTTGCAACGAGTGGCCAAAATTCTAAGGAAGTGTGTGAGGTGGCTTCTGTGTCATCTCTGCTTGGACGGCAAAAGGTGTACCATAAGAATTACAGGCTGGTTTTCTGAATTATCAGGTTATCAAGTTAGAAAGAATACAACTAGCCTTAAGTCTCTTTTTACCTGATTGTGGAACAGACGTAGTTTCAGTTTTGCTCAGTAATTATAATTTACTTTGTCTTAGTAGAGCCACTGGGGTCCATTTCCTGGTCTATTTTTACTTTTTCCCTTGCTGGTTTAACTGACACCGCAGATTGGTTCAGGGCCACAGGTTCTAATATTTTAAAAAGTAGGTAAAACAGTTAGCTTAGATGAGGTCATAGTTACCTCTGCCACTTAACTTGTTCAATTTTTATGATGGGTCTCATTGCTGGTTTCATTCCAAAAAACTATTATCTTTAGAAATGCTTCTCTGACAAGAAGAACAAAAACATCCCCGTCGCAGCAGACCTGCGTACTCAGCGAATTTCCAAATCAATAATATAATAATAATAATATATGACAAGTTTTATAAAAATCTGTTCATAAACATGAGAATTATTAGTCTATTCTCAATAAGATTGACATGGGAAAGAGTGTGCAGGTTTGCTGCTGTGAGGAACACTGAAAGTAGGCATTTCTACCATAAATAATTTTTATTTTTAACATGTATACCAACTTTCATCAACATCTGTCCACAAATAAAGGAGTTTGCCTATTCCCTATATGATTAACATGGGAAAAGAGTATGCAGGTTTGCTGCCATGATAAACACATAAACTATGATTTTTAAGCATAAACGGGTGGGTATCAACAACATGAAGGTAAATACCAAGTTTAATCTAAAAATATTGATTGATATGGGAAATATTAATTTTTTCTTATCCTCCATAAGATTAACATTGAAACTTAATTGTGCAGTTTTTTAAGCTGATTCTAATGGTGAAAGATAAAATTTGAAATTTTTAAAAATTACATGGGAAAAATGCAAAAAACCCATTTTTGGGGTACAAAACCCCCCCAAACTACCCCTTCCCATTGACCGATATGTCTGGATTACGAACTCGTCCGAGCTATTGCAGGAATACATTTATACAGTAATATATTTACTACTCAGGTTTAGTGAAGGCATATTCAATCTTGGGCACCAACATTCCACGACAATACATGCCCAGCAATTATCTCGATTAATTTTTTGTTCTCAGACGTTGAAAACTTAACGTGGCTGGACATAGTGTGGGAAATTACAGAGAAATACGAACACAAACAATATCATTAAAACGTAGTGAAAAACAGACAAAAATAATTCTACCAAAAACACTTCAACCTCGCTGCGTGGTGCGGAAATGACTGCTCTTGGAGCAGTCGCCCGTCCCACAGCCCGCTGTGATGTAGTCGCTGTGGAAACCGGCAGCTAGGGAAACTACTATACCCTTTACCTGTGTATTGAGTCAGTGCCGAACACCAGCAGCTAGGAAACCGGGCCTTAAAACGCACTAAACTGGACATTTTACAAAAGTAACCATAAACATAACAGATCGAATGTTAAGATTTACACCAAACATTTCGCTTATTAGAAGACTAAATAATTAGTTATTTAAATAAAAACCGGTAGATGGCTGTGTTCAGATCATAACCTACAAGGATACAAAAACTGATGAAGAGGACTCACCCGGCGGCGCACAGTGACAGAGGAAGGAGTTGTAATACTTTCCACTGAAGGTGTGCGCAAATTATAGCTGCTGGGAACATCCAGCGATCGTGGTGTCGGTGTACTCAACGTCTCGTCTGACAGTATCCGTTTTACCTGCTGCAACTTACGCTCTTTGCTCTTCATTTCCATCTGCAACAAAAAAAAAAACCCATTTTTGGGGTACAAAACCCCCCCAAACTACCCCTTCCCATTGACCGATATGTCTGGATTACGAACTCGTCCGAGCTATTGCAGGAATACATTTATACAGTAATATATTTACTACTCAGGTTTAGTGAAGGCATATTCAATCTTGGGCACCAACATTCCACGACAATACATGCCCAGCAATTATCTCGATTAATTTTTTGTTCTCAGACGTTGAAAACTTAACGTGGCTGGACATAGTGTGGGAAATTACAGAGAAATACGAACACAAACAATATCATTAAAACGTAGTGAAAAACAGACAAAAATAATTCTACCAAAAACACTTCAACCTCGCTGCGTGGTGCGGAAATGACTGCTCTTGGAGCAGTCGCCCGTCCCACAGCCCGCTGTGATGTAGTCGCTGTGGAAACCGGCAGCTAGGGAAACTACTATACCCTTTACCTGTGTATTGAGTCAGTGCCGAACACCAGCAGCTAGGAAACCGGGCCTTAAAACGCACTAAACTGGACATTTTACAAAAGTAACCATAAACATAACAGATCGAATGTTAAGATTTACACCAAACATTTCGCTTATTAGAAGACTAAATAATTAGTTATTTAAATAAAAACCGGTAGATGGCTGTGTTCAGATCATAACCTACAAGGATACAAAAACTGATGAAGAGGACTCACCCGGCGGCGCACAGTGACAGAGGAAGGAGTTGTAATACTTTCCACTGAGGGTGTGCGCAAATTATAGCTGCTGGGAACATCCAGCGATCGTGGTGTTGGTGTACTCAACGTCTCGTCTGACAGTATCCGTTTTACCTGCTGCAACTTACGCTCTTTGCTCTTCATTTCCATCTGCAACAAAAAAAAACTACTATGATCCCTGCCTTACAAATGTAAGATATAATATTGTGCTTTATTAGTTATCTATTGAAAAAATTCAAAACATTAAGTCAGCTATCATTATTATTGACATGAAACACACTGGTAAAAAACACGATTTTTATTGATTTTCTTTAAAATTGTAATTGCTTTAAACAGATTACATGATGTTTTGATTTAACTATAAAAACTGAATTTATAAGATTATGGATACTGATATTTATGCTACTATACAAAATACAAATAATTTATTTTTTACCAAAGGGTTAAAAACTCAAAGGAATCCCACGACCGTGTATATGCGAGTGGCATCCTGTGTTGCCTACAGCCCATGCGCGCGTATATGCGGGCGTGGGATTCCTTTGAGTTTTTAACCCTTTGGTGAAAAATTAATAAGTAGGACCGCAAGACACGAAGGCAAAGGTACAGTCGACACCGCACGACTACTGTGGTCTACTCAGTAGTGGTCTGGCCTTCGTGTCGTGCGGTCCTACTTATTTTTACGTCCGCTAGCTCGGAGGCGGAGTGCTAGTGTCGTTCGTTTGCAATTTTTCGAATGTACAGAATAAGCTGAGTATAGTGTTTTGTTTACAATTTTTTCTATAGTTATATTTTTTGATGTGTTTTTTGACCGGTTTCTTTTTTATATATAGAAATAACCTTTTGTTTGTACAAATGTAAATATTGTTAGGCACTTGAAAACGGGAGTAGTTTATCCAACTCTCGAAACGTTGTGTAGATTTTAAACACAAGACGCGTTGGAAAAGTCCAACTAATTGTTAATTTAATAATTAATAACCAACGCCATTATGAATTTTCCAAAACTCTGTTTTAGTGTTTTAAATATTTTTTTATGCTCAGTAGTTACTAAAATTTTTAAGTTTTTCTTTTATGTATAAAAGTTTTTTGTACTAATAATGCGCAGTAACATATATATTTTAGACAAATATACATTACATTTATTTTTCTTACTTTGTTCAGTATAACAGTTTTAAAATATTTTATTTTATTGCTATAATTATATGTGTATCGAATATAATGAATTATTTCATGTGTTTTATCGTTACTTATCACAATAAACCAATGTTAAGACAAAAAATAGCTGTTTTATTAATCCCAGACAATAAGACCTTGAGTGAGTCCTCCCAGCTTAACAACAGGTAACAACAGGAGTTTTGACAAATGTCTATAGAGTTTACAAGCATCCAAGATCTTACCTCTAGTTTTCTCTTCTGATCCGTCAACTTGCGGTCCAGCTGTTGGTTCAACTTCTCCGCAGTTTGCGCTATTTTAGACTGGTACCTTTGCTTCTCTCTCTCCCTGTCCTGCATACGCTTGTTAAGAGCCGCCTCTTTATCATGAAGCTGGTTGGTGCAAATCATGCCGTTTGAGTTAGTTTTAAGCAGGGAGACAAGTATAACACAAAAAGCACTAAAGAACATAATCCTAGCTATTAGTTGTAGACAAATTAAATTTGTGATTATTGAGATTATTAATTTCAGAACCTCCAAATTTAGCTTAATGATTATAATCTGCTCTGTAAATAAGTTGCTTGGTCACGATATGATTCATTGAATAATGAAACAGGTGGTTATGCATGAAAACAGGTTTAAAAGCATGAACAAACAAAATTGGCTGTGGTGAGTTATTAGCATGCAGTTGTTTATTTCCACAAAGTTGATGAGCATTGGTCGGTAAATATCACGTCCATTACTAAAAGTAAAAATAAATAAATGAATACCACCAGTGAAGTGAATAAAAATATAATTGTTGCTACTACTTCAATTTTTAGGGTATATAATTCGTTTCATCTGAATAAAAAGCAGTATCTCCATTTTTCCGGACAAGGTAGTTGTAACTTTGTTTTGATGGGAACAAAGACTTGATACTACTAGTTCCCTACAGTTACTACTTAGATTTTTTAAGTGTGTCCCTGTTGATACTTCGTTTTTGGCAGTATCACTTGAACCTCAGTATGGCGATGTTTATGCATGTTCGAGAGTGGAAGAATTAAAGTGAAAGAAGAGAATTACCAAGACCAAAGAACTTTTACGTTTTGATGAAGCTAGTGTGGGCTTTTTAACATCAGAATTTGGTCAAGCCTACTTGCTAGGAGATTCTTGCTATGGATTTTCACATTGGCTAATAACATTTTTTAACCCTCCCAAAAACAGCAGATGAACGGCGCTTCAACATGTTACACGCAGGAGAAAGAGAAGTTATAGAAAGATTTTTGGAAAACTGAAAAAAAGGTGTCCAATGTAATTATCTCTTGTGCTGTGCTACATAATGTGGCTAAGTTTTTAAACGACAATTAAGACTATGAAGAAAACTATCACACATGTGAAGCTAGGTTCGATCATGGTATAAGCGTTAAAAATGAGAAAACAAGGCGCCGAGGTCAAGATAAGCGCAGGCAAATGATGTAAAGGTATTCTCTGAGCTAAAGAATGAATAACTTCACTATTTACTTCTTTTATATTTCGTAGTTAATCAACTTTTACTTTCATTCAGTAATGTATATGCATGAGTAAAACATTCATAATTATTTTGTTGAATGAATTGTTAAAGATTCCTGGCACTAATTTTGCTTCGAAACCCTGTTTATTTATGTACTTTGTTACTTGAGATTAAAATAAATAATATTACAGTAGAACTTGAATAATTCGAACCTCAAGGGACCAGAAAAAATTCGAATTATCCAAAAATTCGAATTAGAAAAGTTTTTGAAAGTGGTTGAAATAAACAGTCAAACACCATATTTTAACATTGTATATTAAAAAAAGTTATGTTAATGAAAATATTATTGATTAAAAATCCTAATTTTTGTTAAATGTCGATAATGTTTGGAAACTTTAGCTATTTCAAACCTTTTAATAAATCCCCTCTCTACCTCCTTCATTGCCGCTATTTATTCTTGCAACGTCGGAGATTTGTAGGTTCGCTTTGACGAAGCGAACCAGTTCATACACACGACGTGTTAACATGAATGCAGACGAAGTCACAAATGCCAACACGAAACAAAGATGACGAATATCGGAACAAACCACCATCAATGATACACACGGTACTGAGCTGCGCCGGCGCCGTGTAGTGACAGACTCAGACTAGAGATGTCAATGTTGTGATTTATGAGCAGTAGTGGACTGTTGAGGGGGAGGGGTATCATGTGACCAGTCAACAGCAGGTGTACGTGCTGTGAGAAGGGTTGGCGGGGGGTTGGGGGTTGATCTACCTAAAAATAGTCTACGGACAGGAAGCCCGTTTCCTGGAAAATTGCATACAATGACTTGTTCTATTTATAGATTTACGCTGCAAAAAATTCGAATTATCCAAAAAACTATTCGAATTAACCAAGATATTTTAACAGTGTTTTTATATAAAATTCTAGGGACTAAGTCAAAACTTCAAACAACAAGAAGTTTTCGAATTACAGAAGTTCAAATTATCCACATTCCACTGTAGTAGTTTTCTCCTGAACTAAACATATAACTAAGAATAATTAAAAACCAATTATTATTAAATAAAGACTGTGACAATGGGGTAATCCCTAAAACACGTGTCAGAATAATAAAAATGGAAAAGAAAAAAAAAGTTCTCTGGCATTATTTATTTCGTAATTATATTAGTAATAAGTGAAGATCAATAAATAAAAAACCTAAGAATAAATATATACAACAATAATAATTTTAAAGGTAAATTTCAAGCAACGGGGACAGAAAAGGGAGTTACCACTACATCGCAGTAGAAACTTGCTTGACTAGATAATCCAGATTTTTTCCTGATATTCCTCCGAGAGGAGGAGTAACAACTACTTGTATGAAGTAATAGCAACAGCTTATTCACCTCCCAATTAAGATGATGCTAATACTACGTAGTGGCACCTACTTAGTAGTTGCTACGTTTTATTCACTTCACTTCATATTTTGTATATAAAAAAATAGAGGAAGTTAGAGCCCCGTCTAACGTATAGCAATTCACTAGAAACAAACTTACTTCCTCTTGAAGTCGTTTGATTACTCGTTCATAACCAGAGCTTTGCTTCTTAAGTGTGGTATTTTCAACTTCTTTCTTCACAAGTTGGGATTCCAAATTTGCAATCTGGAACATATTTGATCTTCTATCGTATCATTGCTCATTACCACCGAAATAAAAATATGAAATGATAATACAAAAATATAACTATTATGAGTTGTGACCAGCCAAAAGCCAAAATTAGTGAAGAAAAATCCATTGAAAGTTTAATTAAGGTAAACATAGCATGAACGTAAACGTTAAAATAATTTACGTAAACAAGAAACTTTTCATGTATAATAGAAATACATAAAGTAAAAGTAGTTTATTCAAATATAATATGAATTTACAAGTAACAAAAGAAACTATGTACTGTGAGGCGTTACGAAGTTCGCCGGGTCAGCTAGTAATCCTATAAAGTAGTTATAAACTACTTTATTAAGAGACAAACTTGAGAAAATTTATTAGTCAATAAAGTTGTTGCTACAAGTCATGTAGTATTAGTTTGAATATCGAAAAGTATATAAAAAAGATCCTAGTATGGAATATAATAAATATTTATAATTATGCAGTTTGTCAAAAATCTGGAAAAAATTTTTTTGATTTTCATAATATATTAAAATAAAAGTGAGTAGTTTTTTTGAGGAAATTTTTACCATAAAATTTATTTTTTTATACCAACTTTTATCAACATCTGTCTGTAAATAAAGGAGTTTGTATCTCCATTTATTAACATGGGAAAAGATTTGCAGGTTTGCTGCCATGATAAACACATAAACTAATTTCAAAAAGTATGGATCTCAACCACATGAAGCATATATCAAGTTTCATAAAAAAAATATTAGATAATAAGTGAAAAATTTTTTTTCTAACTCCATAAGATTAATTAGCTAAAATACAACGTACTGTGTTTAGATTTTTTTATATCTCGGTAACCGTTTTTAGAGAAAAACTTTAAAACTTATTGTGTAGTTTTTTAAGCTGATTCAATGGTGAATATCAATTGAAATAAAAATTACATGTGAAAAAAACGCAAAAAAAATTTTGATTAGGGTACAAAACCAAAAACCCGTTCCATTGATAGTCTGGTTTTCATTAAGTTGTAAATACAGTAAAAATTTTCTCGTATCAATTTTTACGAGGTTATCGTGTAACAGATAAATAAATAAAAATTATAACACACTATATATATTTATATATATTAATTTTAAACAGTTTTTTTTAACCTAAAGAAGAAAAAAAATTTTTTAGTCTTTATCAGTGTATGTAAAATAGTATTTTATATAAAGTTATAAAAAAACTGTAATTATATTTTAAGATGGTGCAAGCAGCGTCGGGGTCAACTGGAATCCGCTAGGTTAGCACTAGTGTCCCTCATGTGATTGTTTCATGCAATCTTCCTGAGTGACCTATTTAATATAACAATTCTGTTTTTGTTTTTTTTTGTAAATTGTTACCTTAAAAATTACACTTTTTATAAGGTTATCAGATCAAAACGTTGATTTGAAAATTTGTTTTTTTCCAAAACTTCAAGTCTTGTGAAAGAGCTTTTTATTCAATCACTTTGCAAAAATATGAGCTCAAAAGCATTAATAGTTTTTCTACACTCCTTTAAGAAAATCCAAATTTCCAAATTAATCACCCTGTAAAAAATTAAGCCAAAGCATATTTATGACACAGTTAACAAATGCACGTTAAAATTGTGTTTTTTAAGATAGCCGATTTTTTTCACTCGCACCACCTTAATTTAACTAAATCAAAATTAATTGTGATTGTGTGTATAAACCAATAACAAAGTCTCTTAAGAGAAAAAAACAAAAATACGTAAAAAGTGGTGGTTATGGGTATGGGGCTCAATTGAGGAAGAAAATGGAGATTTAAAAAATTAATTTTAGAGGAAAGGACACAAAAAATATATCTTACCTAGGGCAGCAGAATAACTTGTGCCGGCCCTGAATTCGAGTACCTTTTCAACGTGTTTTTAAGTTGTATATATAAAAGTATAGTAAATAAAAAAAAGATCGACTAAAAGGTTTCTAAGGCTACAACATGCAATCTTGAATTTTTAGTCCCGTAGGAGTAATTCTAAACACTCTGAAACATGGCCCTCTTCAAATAAGAGAAATGACAGATTAGTTTAAAATCAGAATATGTGTACCATTAAGATATATATCAGCAATATATGTAATTATTAAAAATATTAATTAATTATAACATAGTTATCCATAAATCCAATAAATCCAAAGGGTTGAAAGGGCAGCATAACAAAAATGCCTCCTAAATGCTTTAAGACTCATACAACTATACATCAATCAAATATAGAATTCCTTTAAAAACTAATACTAAATCCTACTTACTTTTTCTTTGTAATTATATATTTCAGAGGAGAGCATGCTGCTTTTATGTCTTAACAACATCAACTCCTCTTCGCTTTTGATGAGGTTCTCACGGAATTCTTTTGCTAAAACAAAATAGTTTCCACAGGTAAGTACAAAGGTTTGCACCATACACACACACACACAGTTGTGATTTCTAGTACATCTCTTTTTTCCATCTGACCGTTTATTTGATATGATATAAAATTACCAGGAAAAGAAAAATGTATAGTTAACATTTGTTTTTATTGTATTACAGTAGAGCATCGATTATACGAACATCAGTTATCCAGATGACCTGTCCGGACGTCTGGTGGGTAAAATAATAATATTGAAAAACATGTACAAGGATTTTATATTTTAAATTTCCCGCGCGGCACGTTCTTGCGTGCCCTGCTTATTGTTTCAAGCCTTAGCCAATTGGAGCGCTTGTTACAGTTCAGGCTTTAGCCGTTGAGCGTGCGTCATCTTTCACATCTAAATGAGCTAAATGAGATACAATTTACCTCTTGTCATTAAAAGACTAAAAGCTTTAACCGCAGAAACCGTGTCAGTGGTCTTAAGCAGAAACAAATATCTGATTTCTTTTGTCAGAATCCTTAATCTTATAGTCCTTGTGTAGTACTGTACAGCTATAATTGACGTAATGAAAGTTTTGTGTAAAATCTAATGGTTTTTAATTGCTTCCTCTGGTTGGTAATACTGTACTGTTTTCTGTTATTAGCTGATTTGTGCTGCTGCCTGTCGGTGAATTGAGCTAGTCTACCTAACCTAATCTGTATTACAAGCGGTTAATTGGTTCGCCGCAATCAAGGTACAGTACGATATTTTAATGAATAAAGGATTTGAGTTACAGTACAAATTTTATTACACAACATAGTGTGAATTTTAACTACAATGTGAATGAATGATAAGTGTAAACAAATCATGTTACATACAAAACATACTACTGAACTCTGTAGGCCTGAATTCAAAGTAATAATAACGTCTCCACTTTTGAGCCAGGTAAAATTAAGTTTAATTTGGTTATCTGGATTATCAGTTATCCGGACACTGTCATGCATCAATTAGTCCGGATATTCGATGCTCTACCGTAGTTTAATTTTTCTTTTACAATGAGGTTGTAGCTGTTAATAACTTTATAAAATAAAAAAGGCAATCAAAAGTTATGTGAGTTTTTTTAATACCTAGTCAAAAGCTTAATTTGACTGCTACAAAATAAACAATATCTAGATGATATGTCTTCTATTTATTCACTTAAACGTATGTACATTATTCCATACGTTTAGTGGTAAAACTAGATTCAGAATCTGCTCAAACATGGCAGCACAGCGGACAACGACGATAATAAACATTTTCACTAAATAGTTGATGGATGCCAGATGTCTTTTTGGGATAGAAACTAATTACCATATAACAGTTCGGTAGCACTGAAAAGGTAAAAGATCCTTAAATAAAAGAGTTAAATGATGATATTACCTTTTGATCCTAAATCGATTTCTATTTTTTTCCTTTTGGCTATTTCAACCTCTAAAAAGGTCATAAGGTTCTTGATGAGCCGGTCATCATCTGGTCCCATCAAGGAGAGATCCGGAAACTGGGAGGCCAAACTGTTCACAAAACAAATCAATAACATTGTAGTAACATACAGATGGCAATATTATTGCCATCTGTATGACAATAATATTGCGACTAATAATATGTAGAGACCAAGCATATATCATATTTTTCATCTATTTCAATATAAAAAATATTGGGCTTAGTAACATACTAGTGATTGGATTTAAGTATCAAAAGTAAGCTACATAAAAATTAATCTTCATTGGGTTTACTTGTACAAAGGACCCGTAGCAAGAAGAAAATTTGTTACTAATATAAATAACTGTACTGTAATAAGTAAAAGAGAAGTAATATTTGTTGGGGGGAAGGATGTTATTCACAAACTGACATACCTGTATACAGCATTCACACCAACTTCAACAGAAATTTTCTCATCCTCCTTCAAATTTGCCATTGCTCGTTTGTAAATCTGAAAAATATTGCATTTTAATTACTGTAATTATAAAAGTTCATAACTCTTACTAATTCTCTGAGAAGTGATATCTGACTGCAACATTTAACCTCAATATGTTTAAAATGTGACATTCAATCTATAATCAATACACCAGAGTCCCGGTAATCTGAACTAATTGGGACCAAACCCTGTTCAGATTATCGAGTTGTTCGAATTATCCAGAGGCGCAGTGTAAAGTTCATTAAAAGTAATAATAGTCCATTATTTTAGATCATAACGGTGTATTTAGAGCACGTATTAACATACGTCTAATCACAGTTCACATATAGGTTTACCCACTACATGTTTTGCCTGAACGGCATCAAGTGTTCCTGCTGAGAGGTTCTATATGTTTTGTACTCGTCAAAAGAAATACTAAACACAACACACACATTGACAGATAAAAACGAACGATGATAAAACAGTTCTGTCTATAGGCCTACTTTTTACGCTATCGCGGTAATTGCTGGAGATGAACTCAAATGTTCGCAAAGTAGTTCGCCAAAAAGCGATGATAAAGAGTCGGACATGAGAACCGAATCTATTGTGATGCACTGTGAGTCTAGCTAGACTTGTCCCTACGCTTACGTTATACCGAGCAACAGTGTATTGCTACATCCGAATGCTTGATGTTTATGTTATGAGAGAATGGGGCGCTTTGTAACTTTGTAATGGCTAACAGGATTTCTTTGTTACGTCAAAAGACGATTATTGAATTCTTATGTTCCAAAAATTAAGTTATTGGATATTATTAACATTGTGTACACGGAAATGAAAAATTAGAGTAACCTTGCATGGATTAAAATGTTATAATTGAGATAACACTTCTTCGTTTTTAATTTAAACTCAGTAACCGTTTTCCCCATCAGGTTGTTCGGATTAGCTCAAAAACTCATAACTCAAAAGAAAATTTACCCCTACTGTATTTAGAGAACAAAATATGTATAAAACCCTCTATATAATGAATATTTAGTGTGTTTATTAGTAATTTTATTACCCCTGTATAACGAATATCCAAAATAAGAAACCCCAACATATAACGAACATAACCTCTATATAACGCATTCCCACGGTCCAGATCCCTGTATTAAATATTTTATTCTTATATAGGTCATCACTTGAGCAAGTCTAGACTTCAAAGTTTTCATTTTCCTTCCTTCCATCCGCTGCCATAATACTCGCAGAAGGTGCATGTACACCGTTATGACCGTGGAAAATATTGTTGCTGGTTTTCGTGTGTAGTTGAAAAGTTGGTGTTTTTTTGCATTGGTGCGTCATGGCGGTAAAAAGTAGTAGAAAGGCTATTAATGTTGAATTAAAATGTAAAGTATAAAAAACCTAGAAGAAAACCTACATAAGAAGAAAGTGGACATTGCAAAGGCATTTAACATTACACCAACAACTCTTACAACAATCGTAAAAAAATAAAATAATGAATAATGAAAACTCAGACGGACTTTCTGGTAAGTGTAAAAAAAGGCTAAACGACCCAAATTATAGGACTTTGAAACTGCCGTTACGTTCATGTTATGGCTTAACAATGCCAAGAAAAAATGTAATAACGTTTCTTATAAACGTACAATAATACTGTAAACATATTTACTTTGCTTCTCCCCAGAATCATTGATTATTCATCCAATTGTTGATAAGAGAAGTTATTTACTTGACCAGTAGGTACACTCAAGATCAAGGAAGACTGAGTCTGGAATTTTCATAGATTCAAATTAAGTTTACAGTCTGTTTACCTGATTGGCCCTTCGCCGGCCTTCTTTGAAGTTGTCTAAATTTCGCAGTGGAGCTGGTTTCACCACCTTGACCTCCTGGCTCATCTCTGAAAACTTCATCACATGCAGATTCTCATCGTAATCATCCGATCTTGGGTTGACACAGACGATAACACGTACAAAGCTCTCTCCGTCAAAAAAGTTCTTGAACAGGTGAGTGAGTTTCGAGTCCCGATATGGAACCAGCTTATTCGTGCCATTGGCTTGATTCTCCCGTAGAACCTCCAAGCACGTTCGCAATGTCATCAAAGAATTGTTAATGTTTCCTGAAAACATTCAATTTATTAAAACCGTATTTTAAAATATACTATATGCATATAAATAAACAGCAAAATTATTTATTCATATATTCTCCACAGCCTACACCATTTTATACTATTGATTATTTAATAATTAAATAATATATGAGTAAATGAAAACACTTGTACAACAGATTGTCACTAGAATCATTGAACTAATTTCATACAGTGCATTACATTTGTTTTCATCAGAGCCAGTTTTAATATGCAACAATATAACTAATTTGTGAGACAAACATGCTGCTACCCTGATTAGTCACTTGTTAAAATGTTGGAATGATTAAATTTAACTAAAATAACTAAAATGCCCTTTTAGCTGCTTTTATACTTATTTTTAAAGACTAGTTCATGCTACAGATTTTAATTTTCATATTTTACATGTCTATTGATTTGGGTTTTCAATTATTTGCACATATAAGAATTGGGTTGTTAACCGAAGCACTGTCTGTTGTCACAACTGGTGAACGAATCCATCCGATCCGAAAACTGGTCAAAGCCAGTTAAAATTAATACCATTGGAAAGCCAATGAAATAACGAACAATTAACTTAGTTATCTTTGCTTCTCCCGTAGTCTGTGTCTAGATGATACAATAATTATTGATTTTCTCGCTATTCATTCGGTGAGCATCTGCTTCGTGTTCGTTGTTTTCAACTGCGGATAAGTTGTGTTTCACAAATACGTTTTGCTATTTTGACATTTTTATAAATGCTTAATGTTTTATATTCATTATGGGTGATCCGTGTAAGTTAATTGACATTAGGGAACTTCTTTTCCCACAGGCCACACCCACCAGCTGATACAAGTGACTCCGAATGAACATGCCGAATTCATCGAATCCTATATAAATATAACGTAAATATTTTAGTGTTTTATAGTTTTGTATATAAATAAAAATATCAATGTGCAGTGTCAACCAGGTGGATCAATTTTGTTTCAACCCACTGGATTTGCTGAATACCAGTTAACTACTTACTAGTACATTTTTCATACTCATATCGATCGTGTTACTATGTGCTAAGTTATGCTCTATTTTTTTAGGTGCAACTAATCCCAATAAAACTGTATATTTTTGGATTCAGAATAAAGTTTAGATGGGAATGGCTTTTTTAATATTGGACAATAGTAAATTCTATTTTGTAAAATAAATGGCAGAACTTCTATTTTCTATAAATAAAAAAGTCACAATTAGGCCTATTATAAAACAAAAATAATTTCCTTTTTTGTTTTTTTACACTGTTCAATATTTGTTCTACCTTTTATTAGAAAGAAAATGGTATAAGGTATGTTTTCCTACTAAAATAATAAGACACTTTCCTTTGACTTTAAAAATTCCTACACTATTGCCTAAAATGCATGATACTGATGAAAAAAATACAGAACTAGGGTTGAAGATGTTTGACCTAAAAATTACTAAACAAATTTTTTTAAGTTTAATTTTTGTACTTACAGTTAACATGAAAATGCTTGACTAATCAAACAGAAATTATTTGAATCTTTTCCTCAGTTTATATTCTATAGATTTTTGCAGCAATAAATCTTTTCATTAGATATTATAGCTATGTTTAAATTATTGTAATGAATATAATACAAACTAACAAAGTTAACCATACACCCACACATGAGTTAGACAAGGAGATGAAACAAACTATTCAATATTGCCATAGAAGAAACTGTGAAAAGGTACCAAAAATATAGAAGCTGGAGTAAACTTCTGATCTAAAGTACATATACTCGCTTTAATTAATCAAAAACAACAATGTTGAAAGAGTACCCGAATTTAAATAGGCCTACCTAAGAGTCTCTGGGTGTCCACAGAAATTTGTCATTTATTTTCCTGATCATTTACCATTGATTTCCCTGACTTGCAAACTTCACCCAAAAACTAATTATGTTATGTAATATACACTGGAAAATATGCCTAAATAAATTATGTCACAGAAAATACTGAAATATGTATTAGCAGATTAGAGAGGAGTAATTAATTTTTCACAGTAAGTTTTTAAACTCATTAGAGAAACTTCTTTATTGAAAGTTCTTGAATCTGGTGTACTTAAGTACTCGGTTCAGGATGTAAAATCTGATAATGCTGGCACAGAATATTTTTTTGTAAAAATGGATATTGAAGGCTAGAAATGTTTAACCTGAATATATTTTAAATGATTAGGTCCTTAAAATGTGATATAGCAGCTTTTTTACTCATGTTACTGAGGCTGAATAACTTGCAACACACTTTACACTACGCTAAAACGCATCACTTAGTATCAAGTCTATCCAACCTCTAAACTCCCAGGAAATAGTTTGATATCAAGCCACAGTTTATTAAATTTGCACTTTTTGTTAACAATTTCACTATGGTACTAATAACTACTTAGAACAAAAAAATCAATAATTAAAAATATTCCAAGCACAAGTGTACAACAATAAGATAAATTGTCGTACATTTGTGAAAAGTGCTGCAATAGTCAGGCTAACGGTAGGCCTAGACTAGAGTATTGAAAAGTTTCCTCAAATCCATCATTGGGGTGTATTTCACTGCTTTGCAGAAATTTTGCCTATTTTCCTGACTTTCCCGGGCCAGAATTTCTCCCCTTGACTTTCCAGAATATGGACACTCTGAACTAACATGATACATAGATTTTCTCACTTTGTTCGTACATAAGTTATACAGTATATTGCACAACTAACCTGCCTCTCGGAGCCGCTGTCCTGTGGTGTTGGTCCGACCCATCCTCTCACTACCAGCCAGGTCGACAAAAGAAAGCTGGCTGATGCTGATCTGCTGCTTGTCTTGCAATACGGTCTCGCCATAAGCGTCCAATGGTGCCTGAACTACACGCACAGTGAACACCGAGTGACTGCGACTTGACTCAGCGTTGAGAGTATTGTGGGCCATTCGCCGCCGCCTTAATCCTTTATTAAAAACCTGGGAAGAAAAACACTCTTCTTAATTTATTCATACACTTCTATTCCTGTTTGGTTTTATATCTCTTAGTGTCAAGGGTAAAAAAAATAGTTTGACAATTTTTACAACATAATACCTAAAATGAACAGATTGCCATAGCTGAAAGATACATTTTACATATTCTAAGTAAAACATGACTGGATGTCGTAAATGTGATATTGTTACAAGATAGTTAGTTGAAAACCTCAAACCAGCAGGACCCGTATAGGTGAAGAGTGAAACAACAAATGACCTACAGTAATTTTGTAGTAAATTACGGCAGGAATTTAGCACGAGTACTTAAGATCAAAATAATCCATTCACTATAAGAAATGATTTTAAAACATGTCAAAACAAGGAGTAGTGACGGATCACCTCTTTTCACACGGAAAGTGACATATGGACACAACGTAGTTTTTTGACAAAAATCTGGTGACGACTGATCTTCATTAGGTACTAAAAGAGCTAAAATAAGGACCTGTAAAACTGTACAACACCACTCTTTGTTCTGTTCTCCAAAGACATATTAGTAATGGCATTTCAATTAGTTTAATATTTCATAATCCTAAAAATAAAACTAACAAAATAAATAATAGGCCTACACACAATACCCTCTCCCCATTGTCACAACTTCCCACATTGTGCCTTCTCTTTCCTTGAAAATGGCAACATATATATGAAGGAATCCTTCAGGTACATAGAACACAGTAGTTATGAGTTCATAGATTTATAGCTTCATTCTAAACAAAAAATAATCATCCTCACTCTTTCTTTAATAAATTAATAATATGTTCTTAAAAAAAAGCATAAAATAAGAATTATTTGTATCTCCATAAGATTTACATAAAATGTCGTTGTGCTTGAAGCATGAAAGAAAATTTTGATGAATAATTTTTATCTTACATTTTAATTTTAACAATTATAAATAAAAATTTGTATTCCCTTTGATTAAAATAAAATATATTATTAAACAATAATGATTTTTAGCAAATGGAAGATTAAACAAACACTAAATATCAAGTTTTACTAAAAAATTTTATATAAATATTAATTTTTTAGTCGTAAGATTCATTCACAATAAACATGTGTTTAATTTTTTAATATTCAACCACATAAAATAACTTTAAAATAATAGATTTAATTTTTTAATTATTATTTTTATTCATGTAAAAATGTCATTTGGGTACTAAACAAATAGTTATTGACTCTGTTACAATAACATTTGTGTACACGTCTCTCCAAATTTGGTAATGACCATTTTTACAGTTATATTTAAAAAATAAAAAAACAAAAAACATAAATAATATAAAATACATAAAATAATTTTAAGACTATTGTTTTTGATCCTAAAGACAAAAAATAACATGGTCCCGGCTTAATCTTCATAGATTTATAGCTTCATTCTAAACAAAAAATAACAAAACTTGCTTACCTCGTAGGCATCATCCGTGCTCTTCACCTCTACCTCGGTAACTCCATGTACGTACATGTTCTTTGCACCGTCTTCTCTCACTAACTTACTTTGAGGTCCCCTGCAAAATAGGAGAAAATAAAAATATTTTGTTTCATCAAAGGCGATGAAATATCATAATTTACATAAAGGTGTCTGTTGTGAAGTATTGGAACAGTAATCCAATGCCTCAGAATCATTAATATATTTTCATAACCCTTTTGATATGAAATGCATAAATGTAAGCTTTGACAATAAATTACAGATTATTACATAAGTTATATCTTTTTTATTTTAATCTCTGTATTTCCGTGTTTTTCAATCCTATATGTGTAATGTTACATAATATGTGTCAAGCTATCCCACTGACAAACATGGGAAGATGGGCACATAATTAGCTTACAAAATTTAAACTAGATTAATTCAATACCTGCCCCTTGATGACAGTTCTTCCAAGTTTTCATCAAGTAGGTCAAACACAGAATTGTTATAAATTTCAATGTATGTCACAAACACAGCATACATATTGTCTTCATGGACACCCTCTACTTTAGCATCTTCTACAACCCTGTTGGCCCATTCACTTTCTTGTCTAAAACACATAAAACAGAATCATTAACCGTCCAACTGCCAGTTTATTGACCCTTAAATGACGGTAAATTATAAAAGCCTTTTTTAAGCTTGTAAATAAAATAACATAAAAGACAGAAAACATATTTACAAGACATGATTTGACGTGGTAAGTTGGATATTTTATAGTCTACAACAAATAAAATGAAACACACAAAATGCAGTCCATGAGGACTACATATATAACATGTAAAATTAATCAGTCATCCAGGTCTAGCCGTCTCTTTCTCCCTGAAACATTCCTCCAATAGTGCTCCAGTTTGCTGGAACTTAGCTTATGCAAACCAGCATTGCTACCAGGGTACCAATAGTCTGACCTGCCCTTCCCTCTTCCAGGTAAGTTACACAACACACTTTTTTCCCCTAACAAATGCTAGAGTCGGTGAACACCGTCACCGCCAAGTCCTGAGGCAGTTTGCGGGGAATTCTGGAGGCCTATCTTAGGTTGACAAGGAGATAGGAATTGATCTGTGGAACTCTCTTCACTCTTCTTGTCTTAGGTCTATCAGTGTTAGGGCAATACAATATTCAGGTATTGAACACACACTAATCAATGAAATTGAAGAAAACATTTTCTTCCAATATTTTGAAGTTTGACGGTTGCAGAGTAAGTGATACACACTTTTGTCACTCAAGTCAACACCCCCCGCCCCCCATTGACTGATTGTAATTATGTGTCAGGAGGGGTTTTCTCCCAACAAGACCTTTCCTGTTCCACTCAATACCATCATCAGCATAGTAAGCTGTAGTGCACACAGGTTTCATTTTATGCACAAACAATCAAATTTTCTTTGCGAAAATATGTACTTTCTCCCTCCCCTAGTTGTGCCTGCTTAACAGTTTTGACTTTTTATTTATTGTATCTGTTAGAAAGGACTTTCTTTCAAATTGGGCTTCCCAAATATACAGAATTAACGGCAGACAATACAACAATTACATTAATCAGCAACAATCTTCTATGTCAGATGTTTGCATATCACTGGAATGTGGTGAATAGTTATCCCCAGATTGGCTCCCAGAGGAGAAATCTAACAGAAAATCTGGATCTGAATCAAGGGGAAAGTTGGGTACATTGACTTTGATGTCATTGCCTTCTCAACAGGAATAAGTCCATCATCATCAGGATTAAAACATCATCTAGGGCAAGCCTGATTTCACTACTTTTCATTTCAAATTGTGTTTAGGAAACAGAATACATACAAAATTACAAAGTAAAAGAAAAGTTTAGATATATGTGAACAGCCTGTCAGATATAAAAAATACTTATTGGTTTACCAGATTAAAACATAAAATTGAACATTCTAAATGAGAGGCTCAAACAAATTGCTTCAGTTAATTTTATAGTTTTAATATCCATCAATTTTTTATTATTTCTTGTTTATCTATGCCAGTGGCATTTTATACATGTTGATGGGGAATGGTCTAAACCCTGGTCATGTTAGTTCCTAACAGTAACCTGTTGTTAAATAGGATGTGATCTCATGGGGTAAATGGGTCTTCTTCATTGGGACTTCAACCTAAATGAGTTTCAAATTATAGTTAGGGCCTACCTTTGATATTTCCTTGGAGTTTTGGATGACAAAACTTGAGAGTGAATTTCATTCAAGCCATCCATTTTAGCATCTTCCTCACTTTGGACCTCAAAGCCGTTCAATCTGTCAGGCTTAAAAACATACTTCTTGGCTTGTAAATGAGTGATACTGTTAAAAACTGCATCTAAAGCTCTTGGTACTATACCAGTATCTTTTGGCGTTCCAGTCATTGTATACGTTTTACCACTACCTGAAATCAGAATTAGGTGGGAGTTTCTAACCGTTTAAAAAAGAAATCAGAGTTAAAATTTCAAGTCTATTTATATAATTTTTCAACATTTCTGTACTGTCTAGTTAATTATGGTTGCAGTTTCCTATATGGGCTACCTTAATATCGAATAAATACCCTCGTCGCAGCAGACATGCTTACTCATCGAATTTCCAAATCAATAATATGGCAATAATAATACAAGTATGTGACAAGATTGATCAATCAATACCTTATGATGAATTCGAATATTTGCCTATTCTCTGTAACATTAACATGGGAAAGAGTATGGAGGTTTGCTGCTTTGAGGAACACTAAAGGTAGGCACTTTTACCATAAACAATTTTATTCTAACCATATACCAAGTTTTATCATTATCAGGACATAAATAAAGGAGTTTGCCTATTCCCCATAAGATTAACATGGGAAAGAGTATGCAGATTTGCTGATGTGAGGAACACATAAACTATGATTTTTTTAGCATTATGGATCCCAACCACATGAAGCTAAATACAAAGTTTCATCCAAAACTATTGGTTAGTAACGGAAATATTAATTTTTCCTCATCCTACATAAGATTATAAAAAAAATCTTAGCATAGCATGCTCTAATGCTATGCTAAGATTTTTTTATCCCTAAATACAATGTACTGTGTTTAGATTTTTTAATATCTCGGTGACCTTTGGAGATAGAGAAAAACTTTAAGGAACTAAATTGTGTAGTTTTTATAACTGATTCTAATGGTGAAAAATGAAATTTTAAAATTTTAATGCAAATGCAAAACTCCCCCAAACTACCTGTTTCAATTGACCGATATGTCTGGATTACGAATTCGTTCAAGCAAATGTAGGAATACGCATTTCTACTACATTTGGTCTCGATCGGACCATTTTTATGAGAGTTATCGTGTTCGCAGACACACACACACACACACACACACACACACACACACATATATATATATATATATATATATATATATATAATATATATATATATATATATATATATATATATATATAAATTTTAACAACTACAGTAGAACTCCAATTATCCGAACTCCGACTATCCGAATCGCCGATTATCCGAATCACTTTCAGAAAAAAATTTGTCCAAAAAAAGTCTAAGTGCGCTATTATTCTTCCCCCCGCGAAGCCAGTGTTTGCGTGTAAAATGTAAGTACATTTTATTTATATTTAAAAAATGTGAAAATATCATGTTTCTTACATTTAATTCAATAAAAAAATAGTGCAATATCAAAACGTAGCTTTTTTTGTCTCTAATGGCAATCTTTTTAAACAACTCCGATTATCCGAATATTTGATTATCCGAATGGGTCCCGGTCCCCATTAATTCGGATAATTGGAGTTCTACTGTATTGTTTTTGGTCTCTGGGCACCTAAAGACAAAAAAATAACATGGTCCCGGGCTTAAGTCTTGCCATTAGGCCTACGGTAATAGCTTCTTCCCGATGGGGAATTCTCTAAAAAGATCGAAAAAACAATCAACTAGGTCCTATATAGATATTTTCCGTTAGTTCACCACCACTAGCAATATAGTTGCAGTATACGGTAAAACATATTGTCATGAGTATTTAGGAGTGATTAGTTATGGTTTAATCTGAAGGGTTGTAGAAAGTCTTTATCGCTTAGCAATAACAGGACTGTGCAGCTGGCAAACCAGCCAGTCTGATTGACAAGACACAACAATTAACTTCTTGCGTCTTATGGATGAATGTAGAAATAGTCGCCGACATACAGCGCTATACGGAGTTAAGTTAGGTTGGTTATTGATATTTTGATCTCGTTAATAATAATTTATACTATCAATAACCAACCTAACTTAAAGTATAAATAGCATTCTTATTGTTTGATTAGGGCCTACGGCCTACATGTAGAAATTGACAAATAAATTACAAATTATATAATCAGATCATAATAGGCTATCAAACAAAATTAATTTTTATTAAAAACTAATTTTAACATGATAACAAATTGTAACTTCATTTCTCCAGTTGAACTGGTTTTACATTTAAAACAAGAAGAAATGGACCCTCATAAAACATTTTGACTTCATGGCGGTAGGCCTACAAAAATTCAACCAGATGGGAAGCTAAATCAATCTGACTTAACCATCGAAATTTGACAGAATTTTCCCCACAACAAAATGTTTTTTTTGGTTATTTTTACACAAATAACTAAAACTCACAAAATAAGAATCACAATTGACTTCCATTTTTATTTACTTAGTTATACATTGATACAGTAATAAACAATTGTTATGAAATATAAAAAAAATTTAATTAGGCCTAATCAATATATTGATTGGTATTTTAATATATCGATGATATATAATTTAAATTTGACATATCAATTTTATCATTCGATAGTAAGGTAGTCCCTGGAGTTAAGAAACTGTACCCCGTAAACTTGCACTCATTTAAACTCAACCATAAGTTAACACTTAAAACGAAACAAAATTAAATTTTTACTTATAGAAATTTATTACATGTAACATACTAAGTAATATTTTATTCATGGATTAATATCAATATACATTTTAATAAAATGTTTGTAAAACGCAACAAACAAAAAAACATGCTAGAAGTATCACATATTACCCACTAAAAACAAATAGGTTAACAATTATTGATTTTTTGACCATTCACTTGAAGCGGATTTGAGTCATTTTTTTTTCTGTCACATCTAGAAAAAATATGAATTGTCATAAAATGTTGAAAACAACATTGTAACTTGATTGCAAATAATTATAAAACAATAATAAACACACTAAACACCAATAAAGCACTGGGACGGTCAAATTGACCGTATGTTTCTCTTAACGTTTTAAAAATTATGTTTCGTTATAAGTGTTAAGCATTTTTTAATTTTTACATTACACAGGTTAATGTGGCCTACTTATTCACTTAACCATACTCAGGAAAAAATAATAAATATATGAAGGGTATACTGAATCAGCATTTAAATATGAATAGATGCTTACCTGTAATACCATAAGTGAACAGTAATCCATTTTTTCCATGCAGCACACCATCAACTAGAGGAAGAGCTACATGATTGAAAACTGTTTTTTGGTTTGCATCACCATCAAAAACATTACTGAATGTATATTGAGTTTCTTTTACGTAGGAATTCTGATAGTTAACAGCAGTTTCAGGAGGTGACATTTGAACGGTAGATGGAGACACAACTTTAATGCATGGGACTTCATTATCGTTTACTGGTCTTAATCTGCAATAAACCTGTATAGGTTCCTTCACTGAAGGCATGATTGGTGAATCCTGATTCCTGTAAATATCAAAATCCACAAAATAATAATGTAACACAAAAAGTAACATTCACCTAACAACTATGTATATGGAAGTACTAAGAACATGAAACGGTTTCTGTTTCAAAATGAATTGAAGAATTAAATGAATTAAGAATAAGGGCACAGGACTAAAAAAACTCAATTTTTAAACAAAATTTGCAATCTAAATGAGTGGGCCTAGCCTATTGGTTTGGTTAGATGACCAGTTTTATTGTTATTCTTATGTAGGCCTTGGCAGCTTAGTCTAGAGACATAAATTTACATTGGTACTGGTAACTCACCATCATGTGAAACAGCAGATGGAAGATTTTAGGTCTAAAAAGGATTTGTGAACTCTTAGTGCCATCCTATTGTCGAAACGTTTTAGTATTTTTATAATATCAGCGATCCAGAGTTTGAAGTAGGAACACTCATTAAACATGAGAAGACCAAAAATAAAATCCATTGATTCACCTTATCAGGACAAGTCATACATATTTTTATGACTGGAAATTTAGGCCTATGAAATTGGAAATCTTTTGTGAACATTTCATTTGTTTCATTGTGTGTTCGTGACATGTCTCGTCATGTTGGTAATTATTACCAACATGATGAGTTGGCCTAACGTTGGTTATAAATCTAGAGATAAATTCATCCTTATGTTAGTAGGTCTTATTTGGTATTGTAAATGTATATTTTTAACCAACTGTAGTTATCTTGCATTTGAATCAGCCTTACCTGTTTTACCTAAAATCACTACAGATCTGAAGACTTTGGAACGGTTTAACTAAAAGTAGAACAAAACAGTAGATACTTTTCTTAAACACAGTCAATAACAACGGATAAATACATTGAATAGTGGAATACATTCAAATAATAAAATACCATACGAACCAACAAAGACTTACAATTCAGTAAATGTTCAAATCCAGTAGGGTACCTAAACAATAGAGATGGCGAACGTCAAAAATAATTTAAATTCAAACGAACGTTTCTTCGAAATTTCCCACCAGCCACCTATCTCACCTACCGCACAGACCAACAAAGAAGATACAAGGCTTTACGGAAATAGCATCATATAAATATGTTACAGACTATATATTTTACTGCAGAATACATATGAATACAATCTTGCATAAATATATTTATATTTGAAGAAATATAAATATTTAACAAAAAACAGATTTCTTATTTTAGCACCGCGTGGCGAGGTGACTGGTGGTTTCATGAACTACCACGCTCCTTCGCCAGATTGGCCACGACCAAACAGCCTAAAGGCTGTATTACAATTTAAGGGGTATTTTTTATTTTCATGGGACAAAACCTTTGGCTAATTACTGCACATCTGCCAATGCTTCGTCAGTATAGAATCCCTCACCCCTTCTGTGGTAGGCACTACCGTTGAATTCTGGCAAAGAAATACTTCCAGTCTATGATTTTAGAAACGTTTGATCAAGGAAAGCAAGGAGTCTACATAAGAACGGAGACGCGATGCTTGGAACTTTGGTGGGTGGCTCTCGTTGTAGCCTCTCCTTTTGGCGTTTATATACAGGGACTTAACTTTACACTGAGATGTTGGAATAGGCACACACAGTTCCATCCGGGCACCTCAGACAAATAATATAAATATTTCTGTTCCACACGGACCAAGCATAGACCATAAAACCTTATCCCCCCTTGAGCGACCGAAACGGAAGATTAAGAAAATGGAATAATTCTCCCTGGCATCTGCAAAATTTGGTTATATTTTTTTGCCCAATCATAGTTAGTTTGGGCTAATCCCCTAATAATAACCCCCTCCCCCAAATAACCCTTGGGGTTAGAAGATGGCTATGTTTTCCAATCAAACTTCCAAACTAAAAGCTTCTTTTAATTAATTATGGTAGGAGAGTATAATTGGTTTAACTATCCATTCGGAGGGGCTGTTTAACAGGATCATTGTCATCATCATGATAATTCATTATTGCATGCCATGTCCCTTCCCAACCATGGCTATGACTTCCTAGAGAACTACTTCCTAGGACTATATTGTCCTAGGAAGTAGTTATTAGTTTAGGAACCCTAGGACAACAACTGAATTTCTTTTAAGGAATAGGCTAGATGGATACTGTAAACGTGAAGCTCATATTTTCAAGTTCTGAGATACATTATGGGAGTTGGACCAACCATGGTAGGCTAATCATTGTCTTGGGACCGTTTTTATTTTTGTTTCCTTTCCTGCTCTAAAGGAAGAGGATAGGGGGTTCAGCTGATATTGGAACTCCGCCCACAAAGTAATAAATTATAGAAAATAAAAAATAAAAAAAACAAAAAACAAAGCAACAAAAAAAACACGAAAAGATGTAAAACAGAAACAATAGAATAGCAATAAAAAAAACACCTAGAGTAGAAAACCGCAGATGATAAATAATTAAATAAAAAATAAAATTAAAAAAAGAGAATTATCCTAAACATCAAAAACAAAAAATATAATGAAAAAATATTATAAATAAAATTAAAATAACAAATATAAATGAACTTATTATACATAAAGGATAATTTATTGAAAGTGTTATAAAATACAAACATTATTAGAGAAAAATAATATTGTAAAAAATGTAAATGAATGATTTAAATAATAAAATAAAAAAATCAACGTTACAAGATCATCCCCATTAATAACAAATTAAGTAAAATAGGTTTTAGGCGCATATTTTATTTTACAATTTTTTGGACTCTGCTCGCAACAACATTACAGTTATGAAAAATATCAAATTGTATTAAATGATTAAAAAATTCTTTATCAACTTATATATTATATATTTTCCAATACAATTAAAAGATATTTCGAACATTTTAATTTTATTAGTATTTGGTATGATAAACTATAAAATAATTTACAAAAAGTGTGAGTTATTTAACGTCACTTGTACTTGTGGGCTTCTTTGTCACATTTAAAGAAAAATATGCTTCAGCTAGCTGAGTATCCAAATGACCTGCATATTTAGCAAATTTTCATTTATTTTTTAATTATTTGAGATTATATAAATTAAGCTTACAAGGTTATAGGTTAAATTACACATCAAATGTTATCACGGTATGTTTATAAATAGAAAACTGAAAATACAGTACATTACTTTAATTAATTAACTTTTGGAAAAAATGATGTCCTACCCGGATAGGTAGGCCTATTTTAAACCGAGTATGAATTAGAAATGTGTATAAATGATTGTGTTGCGATCTTGTTACTGGTACTGAGACTGAATACGGAATACAAGTTCTTTAGGCAAGGCCGTTTGTTGGCCCAACAGCCAACGGCATCTAAACGATCTGAAGTAACGTGGAATTCGAACCACGTATTCCTCATCCTTTAAATTACGAACTGGTCGATTTATGAGGATGATCTTTGCGATGATCTTGATGATGTTTAAAGTTATATTTGATTTCCTTCCTGTTGACTTTGCGACAATCAATGCATTCTCCTGCATGCAGAGAGTTACCAGTTATTTGAGCCTTCTCCTATAATTTTTTATCAAAGCGAAAAGTCCCCACAATCTTCTGGAGAAAATTTCCCTTATGGAGAATTATTATACACAGGAAAGGAGTACACAGGTTTGCTGTCACAAGGATCACTAGAATGACCCATTTTTAATATAAATAATATTGACTTTGATCAGTTGAAGCTATATAACAAGTTTTATAAATATCTGTTGATAAATAGGAGAGTTTGCCTATTCTCCATAAGATTTTTACATGGGAAAGAATATGGAGGTTTTTTGCTGTGAGGATCACTGAAAGTAGACATATTTTTGCATAAAACAATTTTTATTTTTACCACACTGAATACCAAAAGTTTCATCAATATCTGTTCATAAATATAGAGTTTGCCTATTCTCTATGTGATTAGGCTTGTATTATCCAGAATGATCCCATTATTTAATAAAAACATCTGTCACACATCATGGCTTTTGTAAAGGGTAGGTTGATTTCAACAAATTTATCCCCCCAGACTGATATTATTGCAGCTTTAATAAATCACAACCAGGGCGACGCGTTTTACTTTGAATTTTCTAAGACCTCCGTTTATGTCACACTAGCTACTCTTGAAAAAACTGGAGGCATGCGGTATCCATGGCATGCTCCTCCGTTGGTTCAAGACCTACCTTTTCAACCGGCACCTTCCTGAGAGATATGGCTCAGCGACCTCTTGAGTGTTTCAAGCGACCTCTGAAGTTCCGCACAAGGATCCCACTTGGGCCCCATTCTTTTCATTTTTTTTTCAAAATGAATATAATCCCTGACTACTTATTGTGTCCTCAGTTCGTAATTAAGAGGCAAAAGTAGTTCGGATCCCTCATAAAACTGTAGGTCCCTTAGATTCCATTAGCTTGGGCTATTAAGTAAAAATTCTGTCGACAAAATACATGGGTAGTTTTAGAGCTTGCATGCTGGGGGGCACAGAGTTAATTTCCTAGTTTTTGTCACAATATAGGCTAAAAATAGAAAAAAAGAAACATTTACTTAAAACTAATATAAAACTGACACTAAACTAAAACTAGTAAAAAATTATCAAATTTATCTGTGTACTAGCCAAAGTACCGTTCTTCGCACGGGTTAAAAAGGCTGAAAGGTGTAGGCTCTACTGATACATTTAAGTTATTGTTAATTAATTCTTCATTGTTTACAAAATGACAAAACACGAGTGTCTACAACATTTCAAAGTAACATCTATCAAATATTGGGAGAGATAAGGATTTTGCCTATTCTCTATGTGATTTAGGCTTGTATTATCCAGAATGATCCCATTATTTAATAAAAACATCTGTCACACATCATGGCTTTTGTAAAGGGTGGGTTGATTTCAACAAATTTATCCCCCCAGACTGATATTATTGCAGCTTTAATAAATCACAACCAGGGCGACGCGTTTTACTTTGAATTTTCTAAGACCTCCGTTTATGTCACACTAGCTACTCTTGAAAAAACTGGAGGCATGCGGTATCCATGGCATGCTCCTCCGTTGGTTCAAGACCTACCTTTTCAACCGGCACCTTCCTGAGAGATATGGCTCAGCGACCTCTTGAGTGTTTCAAGCGACCTCTGAAGTTCCGCACAAGGATCCCACTTGGGCCCCATTCTTTTCATTTTTTTTCAAAATGAATATAATCCCTGACTACTTATTGTGTCCTCAGTTCGTAATTAAGAGGCAAAAGTAGTTCGGATCCCTCATAAAACTGTAGGTCCCTTAGATTCCATTAGCTTGGGCTATTAAGTAAAAATTCTGTCTACAAAATACATGGGTGGTTTTAGAGCTTGCATGCTGGGGGCACAGAGTTAATTTCCTAGTTTTTGTCACAATATAGGCTAAAAATAGAAAAAAAGAAACATTTACTTAAAACTAATATAAAACTGACACTAAACTAAAACTAGTAAAAAATCATAAAATTTATCTGTGTACTAGCCAAAGTACCCGTTCTTCGCACGGGTTAAAAAGGCTGAAAGGTGTAGGCTCTACTGATACATTTAAGTTATTGTTAATTAATTCTTCATTGTTTACAAAATGACAAAACACGAGTGTCTACAACATTTCAAAGTAACATCTATCAAATATTGGGAGAGGATAAGGATTAATGTAATAGAGACAATCGTCGGAAAAAACTTAAAATCTACCATTCCGCTATTTCAAATAATTCACTAATTTCGATCCAGCAGTTTATCTAAAAAAGCATTGAAACCTAGGACGGTCACGGCAGCTCTTTCTTCTTCTTCTCCTTCTTCTCGAACTGTCAAATTTTAGTATTCACAGCTGTTGACATTCAAGTAATTTTATGTTTTCATTCTCTAAAAATGTAAACATTGAAACTTAAAACGTTCACAGGGCGTAGCCCGAGAGGATTTTAAGGAAATGAGTATGCCTATATGTGTTGCATGAGTTTAAGATCTACCTTTGTGTAAAATTTCAAACCGGTCGGTTCAGTATTTTTCGCATTTACTTGCCACAACAAACCCACAAACAAACATACAGAAACCACCTCTTCTTTATAATATTATAGATAATAAAAAAATTATAATAGAACTGATAAGATTGGTAATAAAAATTCAAAAACTTTTAAGGTGTTTGGGGTGGCATTGAAAACTTTATAGTGTGTGCAGGTATTAACAAATGAATGAACAATGGTAAACCAAGAACAGTTGGCTAGCTATAATGTTGGCTAGCTAAAACGGAAGATGATGAGAGTGTCATCGGTAATGAAGGCCCTGATAAACTTAAAATAGATTGTGTTGTTTAAATAATTATTCCTAGCCATTTTTAAAATAATTCTTCTCTGTAGCAATATTTATTTATGTTATTGTAAAATTTACTAAATTTTCAAGTGTAACAAGTGGGTCTACATTGATCATTTGAAAAGTGTGTGTGTATAATGTGCTAATTAGTTGCATTTGTCAAAGTATGTTGTCATAGTTGGTTTTCAGTTCAATTGCGTTGTATAAAAATTATTCCTAACCATTAAAAAAATAGTTTTTCTATGCACCAATATAGAACCAATAGTTTTTATTGTATAGTAAAATTTTCGGAATAATTGTTTTTGGTCTAAATTATGTGATTTATAACATCACCAATCTTATCTGTTTCAGAGTGTTTCAGTAAACCATGCGAGCACCACTGGAGTGTTAAAAAATGTTTGTATTTACTTCCCTGTGGGAAATAGGATCATGGTTATGTCAAAAGGGAATGTTTTCAGTTCTTCTAGACAGCTGTTCTTATTCTTATATTTTAAAAATTCAATTCAATAGCTCCAGAGTAGTTTTTATGGAAACCTGTTTCAAATTTTCATCTTACAAATTGCCAACAACCCCCCAGAAATATGACATATCCAAGTCAAAAGGTCCTTGAACAATCTTGGACAATGGTACATTTCCTTGAACTTATAATAAAAATCTGATTTTCAGAAGGATAGGGCTATACGTAAAAACATAATATTACATTTAGACCTTCACAAAACCAATCTCATACAATGGATAGCTGGGATATTTCTTATCAGGCCTACATTGTTTTCATTTCAATCAACTATTTATTTGTAATTTATATTTTCTTTTAAATTTCTTAGTTACCATCTTCCACAAGATATCGCCATCTCAAAACTTCAATCTGGGTATAAAAACTCAATAATTCATTTAAAACATTTTAATAAATAAAAGTACAAATGTATACACAAACAAACATTAAACTACAAATTCGTTAACACTTACAAATTAGGTTAATATCACAGACTATCGGCTTTATTACATGACGTATACAGTAAAATAGTTTATACAGTCTTATAACTACGCTGTGTTGATATCTGAGGATTCTTTAGTCTTATCAGTGAGAGTCTCATCTTTTGAGGAGGATATTGGGTCTGTAAATACATAAAACAATTTTTTAGAAAATGTTTATGTTACAAAATCAAACTTTGATTGAATTCACCATTCTAGATGGAAGCATAGACAAACTATGGTATTTATAAAAGACATTATAACTTATAAACTATCAGATTTTACTATAATTCATATCTGGTATGTACGTCCAACATACATATATTACATCTGGCATTAAGATATACATTATATCTGGTGTAGGTGTTGTTGCAGCACAATATGTCAGGTAGTCTAAGGAACATTCTACATACACACAACCTAAATAGTCGTCGAGGCTGGAGGCACAAAAAACTGTATTCATTCCTTACAATAGTATGGTCGTTTACTGGCTACGCCCACTATAGTTTGTCTATGATGTCAGTGAATGAGAAAATATACTTTTCTAAGAATCTTAAACGCCTGTTCCATTAAATGTAGGTTTATTAGATATAAAATTGAATTAAATTAACTTATTTTTACATTAAAAAGAATACTCTGAACACAAAAAAACATACAGGTACTCACCCAAAATGTAATATCAGTGAACATCATAGTCGGGAGGTTTGTTCAGGGGCTGGCAGTAGGAGCATGAGGCAGTGTCTTCACTGCAGGAGCAACTGACACTGCTGTAACTGGCCTCTTCCCAACCTGACACTGCAACAACCCTACCTTTATATCAACTAGCACTGGATGGTCGGAATATATAGACTGTACTGTAAAAAGCTTAGTGAGTCAGGTGTGCAGTTGGCTGTGTGGCAGACTTCGAAGCTGAGTCAGCGACAAAGGCGGCAATAGCACGCCCAATAAAGGGCCTGCCAGCTTGGGGGCAGCAAGCATTGGCCAGGTCTTTTGGAAAATTTTGTAGGGACCTTGGCCTTCAAAGGGCATGTAATGTTCTGAAGAAGGGATGTTCATTCAAGATATGAACCTTTGAAACCCTTTATTGTGGGTGGAATTTAACAATTTCACAATTATGCATAGTATTCCTAAAAATATAGTATTTGGTGACCGAGCTTTGCTCGGATAGAATAAGACATGTTTTTACAAGTAAATTAGCAAAATTAAAACAAATTTACTGCTCAATGAAAACATTTATGTGGTTTAAATAAAACCGTTTTCATACCCCTTAATTAATATGGCATAAATACTGAATCAAATTATAGCCCTCGGGTGGGGATCGATCACGCGACCTTGCGTACGTGAGATTTGAGCCCTACTAACTGAGCTACGGCGTCGGTCAAGTTCGTGTCGTCGTTTAAGAGTTTTTGGCCAACCTCAATTGTTTTAGCTAATCTTATATTTAAATGTCCATACAGTTTGTTATTATTATCCTGTGATCAACTGTTTTTGGTAGAAAAGGAATGAGGATTGAAAAGCAAAAGATGAAATTTAATTTACACCAGTTAATTGGTTTGTTACAGTGGCTTCAAGCAATAGAATGAATACGTTTTCTTTCAAAACACAAAAGATTTTGGAAATAATTTTCTCTGCTTTTATTTTTTTTAGTTTTTACAAATTGTTTAGTAATTTGATAATTTTTCATTTATTACATACATAAAATAAATATTAATGCAAAACCTCTATTCACATATTGTTTGCCACCATCTTCAATCAACAACTGTCAAGGTTATAAACAGCTGTTTTGGTTTGTATTGTTTACATTTTATTCTCCATTAAAAATTTCTTCCATTCTTTTTAAGCGTAATGTTAAATTTTTAGATTTTAAACTTAATATTACAAGAAAACACGAATTTTCCTGGACATTAGACCTATCTAGAACTTATTTTCTTCTCCGAAATTAGTTATTTCCAAAGTTTAAAGAAATTCCTTAGTGCCGTTTTCGAGATGGCTTATACTTTATGTTTATCATTTATTTATTTCAATATTTTATAATAATTTACTTTTATATGAGTCTAGGAACATACTTGTCACATATATTTCCATGTTACTCAATTTACACAGGACAGGTTGGCTCTCAAAGTAAAGCGTTACCATATGGTAACGCGGGGCACTTTCAGTATCCAATGACATATATATACAGAAAATGTTAATTTTTTTCCTTGTAATTTATTATATCTTCATTTTATTTTATAGTATTCTAGGATAACTAATTTGCATTTTAGAACTATTTTCTTGGTTTATAATAGGTTACATCTTATAAATAGGCCTGTAAAGGTGGTTTGACCCAGGTTCTAAAGAGGAGTTGTGTTTTTTTACAATAATTGCAGTATTATAGGCCTATTTCATTTTTTGAAGCTCAAAACAAGTATAGGCTACCTATCATTGTTTGCTACCATAATTTGAACTGGTATTTATTTTGTACAATTGCAAAGTTAGGCCTATTCCAGTGTTTTACAGCACAAAACATGTAGGCCTTTCATAATTTGCTACAATAATTTGAACGTCTTTCAGGTCCTTGAATCTAACCGAAATACTTGAGGAACTTCAAGTACTAGAGGAATCAGAAGGATTAGAAGTCCGTGATATTTTTATAGAGCCTCCAGAACCAAATGCCCTTTCTGATGAAGACTCGGCAAATGAAGATGAAGGAGGGACAATCGACAACCTTAGTAGTAGACAACTAGCAGCCAATGCTGAGGTTGTTTTCGCCAATGAACATCGCATAGGATTTGATATGGACATGAACATAGCTTTTGATGTTTTACCTGAAGAGATGCGTCCATCAACTGCTGATGACAACAGTACTATATGTCTCAGAGAAGACCAAAACAACAATCCTATGGAAGACAAAAATGCTATGCTAGTTTCAGACGAAACCTCGGAAAATAAGCTTGCAGATGACTTATCTTTTGATATTTTATCTAACAAAATGCTTTCATCTACTGCTGGTCTAAGTGTTGCAAAAGAGAAACCCAATTCAAAGGGGGATTATAATGTTATGTTACCTTCAGACAATCTCTCTGATAATCAGCCTACATCTCAGTTGCTCCAGCTTGGTCAATCTATTAGCCAATCAAGCCCGGCAGACTACCAATCAAGTCCGTCTTTCACGATAAAGCCTGATTCAACACCAAACTCACTTCCAAAAATACCATGTAACAAACGTAAACAAAGAGTAAACGAAAGTCCTGCAAACACACCTGATTTGAGTAAAAAGCCAAGAACGAAACCTAAACTAAAAACCAATGAAAGTGTCACAAACAAATCTGATGATTTGAGTAATAAGCCGCAAGCTACTACTTCAAAACGAAAAAATAAAAGTCCTGCTACTAAAAGCCATAATTTTACAACCCAACCTCACATAAGTAATAAGCCAAGTTCTAAAAAAAACAGTCAGACAAAGGTAGCTCCTGCTTTACGTTCATGGAAAAATGCTGATCTCTCTACTCCACTTCCACATGTTTTTCCGGAAAGTGATTTTTCAAGGTATGCTGATTTTTCACCAATTGAACTTTTTGAACTCTTTTTCGACCCTGAACTTTTTCTGATTATGGTACAAGAAATTCGTAACTATGCAGCTTTCAAAAATATTCAAGACCCCTGTGTGTCAGTTGGTGACCTAAAGTGCTTCTTGGGAGTTCTGACTGTTTCAGGTTACAATAAACTGCCAGGTGCTCGTTTCTATTGGCAAACAAGTGATGATATGAGGAATGAACTTATTTACAATAGCATGAGGCGAAACAGATTTTTACAAATAATGAGTCTGTTGCATTTTGCTGATAACAATAACATTGAACGCAATGATAAACTTTGGAAACTTCGCCCACTCATTGAGAAACTTAGAACCAACTTTAGGGAACATTTCGTACCAGTTCAGCAACTCGATTATGATGAATCCATGATTGCCTACTATGGTCGTCACTCTTGTAAACAGTTTATTAGAGGTAAACCAATACGATTTGGCTACAAAGTATGGTGCCTAAATACATTTAGCGGGTATCTTGTAGACTTTGAAGTATATCAAGGCAAGTCAACAAAAAATATAGATGCCAATGACAAAGCTTTTGGAAAAGCTGCTGCTCCAATGGTGCGCATGCTAGAGGAACTAGGGCCCAAAAAACTAGTACCTTACCATATTTACTTCGATAACTTGTTTACAGGAATGAACCTTCTGGTCCATCTCAGACAACAGAACTACCACGGGACCGGCACAATTAGAGCTAATAGGATCCCTAATGAATGTGATATCATATCTGCTAAAGATATTAGGTCTAAGGAAAGGGGATATTTTGAGTATAAAGTTAGTGATGACAACATAATAATTGCTCGCTGGCAAGATAACGCCCCTGTAACTGTGGCTTCAACCATACATGCTGTAAATCCTCTATCAAGTGTTAACAGATACTCAAAGTCTGAGAAAAAAACTGTGTCTGTGAAACGGCCTGCACTTGTTGGTGAATATAACAAGTTTATGGGAGGAACTGACCTAATGGATGAAAACATCAACAGATACAGAGTATCTATTAGAAGCAAAAAATGGTGGTGGTCTATATTTTCTTGGACCCTTGATGTCTGCTACCAGAATGCATGGTACTTACACAATATGTCCCACCAGCCAAAAATGTCACAGCTAGAGTTCAAAAGGGCGGTTGCAGTCAACTACCTCAAGACATATGGAACGCAGCCTCAAGTAGGTGGAAGGCCAGCTTTACGACCTCAGTCTGTTCCAGCCTTTGAAGAGCTGCGTTATGATAGGCTTGACCATTTTATCATCCAGAACGATGGTAACAAAAGAAGAAGATGTGCAGGATCTACTTGCAGCAGCCACGTCCGCACAGGCTGTAAGAAGTGCGATGTAGGACTATGTATCCCTTGCTTCTTACCATATCACCAACGAATGTAACTTGATTTACATATTTTATTAGTAGAACTGTCCTTTGAACATCAGTTTATGTATCAATATTTATAATGCAATAATAAAAGTCAATTGTAATGAAAAAATGTGTAGTATTACTCCCATATCCCATCCATGGTCAATTGATATCACATGAGCCTGGCGTTACCATACGGTAACGTTAGTTTTTTCCATATTTATTGAGTTATAACCTATAAATTGACTTAATTATGGTTTTAAATATCTTAAAAGGATCCAACTTAAACTTTTTTATGAAAGAAACAAAAATTTAAAACTTTTATAAAAACTCGGGCTTTGAAGGGTTAAATTTACTTCTTACCATGATTATTTGAAAAGATAACAAATTAATTGGAATGTTTTAGTTTTATCTCACCAGTGTTTATGTGTCTATGGCTATTTCGTTCTGTCATTTGGCAGCAGCAAGAGCAGTGATTATGTTCATGTCTGTAAAAAATATGCATGTATGATGTTAGGACAAAAGTATGCACACGCACATGCACACACACTCGCGCACGCACACACACACACACACACATACACAGAAATTTTGTCTTAAGAAAATCTGCCTCCTGAGAATGTAGACATGTTTTGAACATCTTTTTGGAAGATCTTTTTGTTTGGTATAGAGCGTTTTGAAGATATTTATCACTAGCGAACCTCTTGAGATGCAAGCCACTGCCTCATGTACAAGACAATGTATTGAAATCACTAGGAGCCAAGTCCAGGCTGTATTGGGGGGTAGGCAAAAACGCCCCCATTTGAATTTTTTCTAAAGTTAAATTTTTCTTTGAGCTGGGTTAGGGTGGGAGTTGTCATTGACAAACACAACATTATTCCGGTCTTTATCGCGCATGTTCGTTGTCCGATTTAAAAAAAAGAACCTATTGACGGTCTACACCTTCGCTCATATGGTTTGGGCTGTACAATTCTCTCAATTCATGATGACTTCCAGTTGCAGTGTAGCTTTTTGACCTCAAAAAGCTTTTAACACCACACATTTCACACTTGACAGGATTTGCTATTGCAGCACTCATGTGTTTAGGTTATAACTCAGGAATGCGATCGTACAATGCTCTCTCTTACCCAGCTAGAAGCCTACTGAACAGCTGCGCTCTGCGCACGCCGATATGAGGCTGGCAGTGCTATCCCCACTACCTATCTCCTCACACCCAAACGGCGGATACTTTGTGGACTGCCCTCGTACATTTACAAACATATCAAATTTCAGAGAATACAACAAGACTTTGTATGAACAAAACTGTTTACTGTAACTCTTATTTCCTTCTTCTACGAATATCACTTCAGCTAGTTAGTACCTGTGTGGATGATCATGATGTCTATTGCAAAGGGAGTTCTCCTGGGACTGACTACGACACACAGCAGAAGCCTGGTGGTGTTTGTAGGAACTGTTGTTGCTACTGCCTGTATGGTAGCCTGAGGGGTAGCTGGGAGCCTGGAAATTTGTTTTATACATTTTTATATCAGTCTATTTGTGTAACAGAAAGTTAATTTATTAGGCTAATTTTTTGTTAAACGTTTTTCACGTTATTTATTTAATACCGGTAGTAAGAAATTCTTGATTCTCGCTTCCCATGAGAACAGTATTATATTAAAACAATCAAAGTCACAGTGCTTTGACCCACAATGACACATATACTTAGTGTCATTTAGAAGGTCATAATAATGTCTGGGAATCAATGATTCACTGTCACAGTCCGAAATTTAATTTCAAATAGACATTTTAAATAACATCGATCACTGTTAAACATCTCTATTATAAACACATTCTTATAAAGATTTTTACTATAAACATATTCTGATTACAATTCAACACACTGAATTTTAGTTTGTAAATCTGTTATTGAAGAGAGGTATGTTTCATAGTGCTTAACACGACTGAAATAGGAATAAAATACAAGATAGTGGAGGTACTGAAGGTTCTTAAGGTATATTCTGTGACCCAATCCCAGACTTGGATCAGTTAAAGGGTGGTTTTCCTTCTTGAGATATAATCAAACTGTTCATTCAAAACGTTCTGATCCCTTTTCCTTCTTTTCTTATCATGTATTCCACTCAGAAAGACATTCCGATACTGGGCCTCTTAATCCTATTACCCGGAGGTCACAAATTGTGGATAGTTATGAGCGATAGTTGGTAAATGTGGTATTCTCTGGTGTGGATTAACATCCACACTATTTAATACTACATTCATCTGCAAAGACCATCATCATAATTAAACCAGTTCCTTCGTAATTTAGAGGCAAAAGTGGTTCGGATTCCACATTAAACTGTAGGTCCTTTAAATGTCGTTGGCTGTTGGGCTATTAATTAACCAACCTGTCTAAGGAACATGTCAGCCTTAGTCAGTAACAAGACAGTGATCGCGCCACAATCATCTTACACTGATTTTTCATTCATACTTGGCTTAAAATACCGACCAGGGCCACCATTTCAAAAGGTAATCTAATTTAATTTGGTGCTGAGTTACAAAGTTTAAGGCCTAGCTGGACACCTTGTCTTTGGGTAAGGGGGACCTACTCCTTGACTATTCTATCACCTGACTGAATCCATCCTCACCCACCTCTTTCACTCTTACTATCATTAGTCCACTGTATGGTATGGTATATTCAATGGCCCTGAGCAGCCATCGGTCATCCATGCCTGAGGAGGCATGGATGCTCGCTTTTCTTCTAGTGACCAGCCAAAAAAACACACACTAAGCAAGCCTTAGCCAAAGCCTGTAGGATTTTCCAAATGTTTTGGGAGAATTCCAGACTTAAAAAAATTCTCTAATCAACAATTTCAACATCCTAATATGGACCAACCTGCTGTTGGTTGGCTGGCCAGCACTGAGCGTAGAGTGCAGATCCGAGGTTGCTGTCTCTCGAGTGATGGCTGCAACTGCCGAGGCTCTTCCTTGACATTGGAGGGCTTCCTCCACACAGACCCTGCAATTGACAAATTACTTCACTCATATAAACGTAGATGGTGAAGCGGCTGTACTGCATTTTTATGAATGAAGCCTCCTAAATGTCAATATGTATTATATAGATCTTTAATTGAGGAATATTATACCCATAATGCAGTGAAGCAAAAACCTTAAAATGTGTAAAATTATAAATTATCTTTTGCTTCCATAATAAATACACCCTTACACCTTGATAACTTACTACATGGGGGATGAAATTATTGTACAACAAATTGTCTGATGAAATGACTGTGTCTCAAAGTTTGGGGAGGAGATCAACCGCTTGTCGATTACAAAATTAGTGAGTTTTTAAATTATGGTAATATCTAAGTAGGACAGAACTGGTCAAAAAAAGTTGTTTGTTAGAGCTATATACAGTACATACATTTTTTAAATCATTTCTTATTATTGTTATCATGTTAAATATTTTATCTACTGTTTTGTCCTCTGCTATTTTATATTTATTGTTACGCTTTGATTTTTATAGTTGACTTTTCTATCATGTTAGTCATAGTTAAGTGAGAAATCCTCAAGAAAAATACAGAGAACATTATATTTTGGAGAGAACATATTTTGGGGAAAATTTAGCAGGAATTGTTTATTTGACAAATGTAAACCTGTACGTTTTGTGCCAATAAAATGGTTTATGTCTTTACACCTTAGCATCTTTACAGATGGGAATAGAATGTCAATATGGCCAAAGGACAGACCTGAAATTGAACATATGACAGCAAAGGAGCAGTAAAGAACAATAAGGAGCAACAAAATGACATCCAGTCTAGACACATCTTATAGACCACATTTCCATACAATGTTTTTGAAACCACCTTAAGAGAAAGCTGGAGTTACTTTGCCAAAATAATTAAAGTTTACTTATTGAATATTTTGTTAACACATCTTTGTTAACAAGGCTTGTTGTTTGTGACCAAGGCTAGCAGGTTCAGTTCATCAAGGAGCATTGGTCCATCCTATTGGAATTGGTATGATAGTTTCCAAATTATATCAAGTCTGTTTTAACTTTTTGGAAGAACCATGCTTTTTAAAATCATATAATACATCATTATAGCTTATATATCATCTTCATATATCACCACATATCATCATTATTTAATATGAAAACTATGGTCTCTGTTTTATTATTATTGATGAAAAAGTCTAGTTTTATTTTACAGTTAACATGTTCGCGACGGAAGTGAAAATGCCGACTTTTTTATTTGGCGGAGCCAATATATATAAAAAATTATCAAAAGCCGTACTTAGGGTTTAAAAAAATTTTGCTTTGTTTTGATAAAAAACATACTTTGTTATTATGGATTTTGTCCAAAATTATTTTTTTAAATATATTTATACATTTTTATTAAATGTAGTGTACCCAATAATTGTGTGTTTTATTTTTTTGTGCCTCAAATGTATGCGAACATGTGCCTGATTGGGTACACAATTACTAAAGACCTTTTGCTAGGATAGGAAACACATTTCAGTTATATTTAGTGTGATCGTGTTGGTTATCAACGGCATTGGAAAACAACAGCGAGTTTACAGGGTAGGGCGCACCACACGCTTTAGTAGTGTATTGAGTGTACTCCATCCCATCGGGTTCACTGCCGCCATTTAAAGAAGCACCCTTGTACCCGATCGAGCGCACTACGTGGCGAACGTGTTAAGGTGTATCTTACCTCATTCAGGTAATTGACAGATGGGAAGATTGGAACTATGTACCTTACCTGGATAGCAATTTTACAGCTATTGCAAACACGAATAAAATGTAAATCTTGATTGTAACTAAACAGTGAATCAAATAAATTACTTAAATACTGTAAAAAAACAACAAAATCGCCCAACTACCTGTGGTCGAGGGGGCGGAGGGTGTTGAGGTGGAGGGGGCAGGAACTCAGTCCAGTTGGTCGTTGCTGTGGTTTCTTTAACCCCCAAACACTGCTGACATTTCTTCTCTGCCTCTGTAAAGCAACTTTATATGTCTACTCCAGAAATAATTAAAATAAAGTATGGACAATATTGGTGTGTCTTGTAGATTAATAAACCATTATTATGCATTATCAAAAATATCCCTCAAGGGAACAGAGCAAAAAATATTTACTAAATAAAAATATAATTCCACCTCCCTTGTCTATATTTTGTATTTCATCTCCATATTTTTTATTTTATGGATTTTCATTGCAGTTGTATTTTTGAACATTTTTATGAATAATTGTTCCAACCCTAGCCTTGTTATTACCAAATATTGACTTATTGCTAACTAGGTTTAATTCATAACCAATTACAAAAAATATGTTTGGTGGTGAGTCGTGGTAAAGTTGGTAGAATGTTGCCCTCTGGTTTGGTTGGTTCCCTGTTTTGTTAATAAAACTGTTCCTAAAAACATTTATTGAAGTACATTATGTAAAAACTGAATTCGTTTACAAAAATAAAACAAAATTAGTTTTTTAAATCGTATGTTCTTACTACAGCATCTCCCTTTCTTTAGGGATAAAACCTATCCGGAGGGTTTAATAATCATGGTGATCTCCTTGTAGTGTTTGCTTCTAATAATAGTATATAAAATATTAGTTTTAGTTTTTAGTTTTTTTGGTAAGTAAAGGAAGTTACCACACCCTTAAAAAAATAGCGACTGGGCCTGAATTTTTGTACAAGTAATCATTGTATAAAGAAGGAGCACCTCTGAACTATTAATACTTCTACTCTGAGATAGCAACCTACCTAGTTAGGTATTTTAAGCCCAGTATGAATGAAAAATAAGTGTAACATGATTGTAGCATGATATTGTTGTCTTGTTACTATCTAAGGCTGACATTTTCTTCTGGCTGGCCTATTAATCAATAGCCCAAAAGCAAATAGCATCTAAGGAAATCAAGCCACCATTTTGCTTTTGAACTATGTACTGGTCTATTTTATAATGATTCAATAGTGTGGATGTTAATATGCACCAGTGAATACCGCACTGAATATCCACAGACTATCGATTGTGTAACACTATCCACAATCCGTGACCTCTAAGTAACGAAACACACCACTGTCCCAGTATAATAAAAATCTACAATAAATTAAAAATAATTGAAACAGTCTACTTATACTACCTCTAATTTCCAGGGTGGACTTATTCTGTTCATGCCTGAGCCAAGAGTCTCCAGATGTTGAAGTCTTCGTCCCAGATGAGGAGCTAGACACTGGCACTATGAGAGGTCCGGTCTCCTGTGGGATTCCCAATTCATCATGTTTGGGTTATTGAGGTGTCTAAATAATTATTTGAGTCAAAGGAAACACATTATAACCTATTTAAATTCCAAAGATAAAATCAAATAAATTATTTGTCAGATTATAAACAAAAAATAAAACATATCTCTGTAACTGTAAACGTGAACCTGCTCATAGAATGAAAATAATTTTAAAATGCATAATTTACTTTTGGGACCCTTAGTAAATATAATTATTCAACCCGCGGTTGATCGAGGTCACATTTGTAACGCGGATGGTCGAGGGGTGAGCACCGAGCTCCCCTTTTTAAATGTCTCGTCAACGGTTTATATTTCACGAATATCAAATAAATTATATCATACTACTTTTGTTTATTATTTTTCTAACCTTTAATTTTAAACAAAACTTAGTTGTCCAAGTCACGAAACAAAGGTGTGAGATGGACTGAAGGTCACTTAACCTCCCCGTGGTATTTCCCCCACTACAGAAACCCCAAACAACGGCTATTCTTCAGGCCGATATAAAACTTCACGTTTTGTAGAAAATGAAAATGAAAAGTGAACCCCTTGATCATCCAGGGGTTAAATATTTAGGGAGACACTGTGATGCAATCTCAACACTGTAGTTCGGCGATTGGTCAAGGAAGAGGTGGAGTATGGGGGTAAACAATTAAACGGACTATGTGCATGGGGGTCACCAATCTCTCCCAGGGGGGTAAAGTCCCCAGGGCCGTGCCTGAATATAACATATTTTAAGGAGTACAAGTGGGGATAAACCAAGATAGATTCCATTCATTTTGGGGTAAAACTACTTCAAGCATCAAAACAACTGGGCTGCAGTAAGTGCAGTGACAAGTGGGTGGCAGATGGTGGTTCTAATCCATCCATTAAATCAATCATTATAAAGATATGAAAGAGGAAGATGGGACATATCCTGCCTTCCTTTGTGTGAAATTCATTACTGGTAATGGTGGGTTTAAATTTATTTAAATTATTAACCTATTGGGGATATTTTTCATCTTAAGTGAAACAAAGTTTCATGAAATTTTGGGATCTGAAACCTGATCCTGTTCTCAAGTGAGCTGGAACTTAGGAAATAACAAAGACTAATACATGATCCAGAGGAAGCTGAAAACCTTAATGAAAAATGTCTGTAGAAATATTTTTAATAATAAGTCCTACCTTAACTGCTTAATACTAATCCCCTTGTATTTTGTGCATGGAAATAAATTATTTTCACTATCTGTTACGTGAGTTTGCCTTTGGAAAACAATAAATCAAATATAACTCGTTGATTGGTAACTCACGCTGCAGCTGTCCTGCCGCGTGTTGGGCACCAGAATGGTCGTGGCATAGGGCGTGGGGCTACAAAGCGAGTCCTGCCTCCCTCCATAAAAGCTACTCAGGTGCTGCGTGTCCACCTCCGCATAGTCGCTGCCCTCCAGTGTCACGTGCTTGCGGGGGTGCTCGTGCGGGACTTCTATCCACAGCGCCTCCTTGACCCCGCCCATCAGCCCAAGGCGCGGCAGGTCTGACACGTTCACAGCTACATTAAACATTAGCTTATAACAGTCGTAACAAGACCTGGGATTGAACATATTCCTATTTTGATAGGAAAAATAAAATTGTAAAAAATAGATAAATAGAATAAAAGATTAGTAAATAAAAATAGATATTTTTGCATAAAAATGCCGCTGACGTTAATAAATTTATAAACACAGAAAGCTCCTTTACCATCCACAAGGTGCACTCAAGTTTAATTGTTTTGGAACTAGAATTGTTTGTTTGAATAGTAATGAATATTCGGTTTGAATAGTCCTATTTCCAACTGAGATAATGAAATAATATATTTTATAATAATGGTTACAGTGGGAAGTGCCTGTTTAAAGAAAGAGATCGAGTTAACAACTTCAGAATTTCAATCAAGGCATAGAATAACACATCTACTTGAGTGATGAGCAATATTTTTCTTCACACTGCAGTTAAACAATAAAATTCAAAATTTATTATTGTAAATAACTTGTTTGTAAATAATGTTTGTACAAAAATGGAATGTCCTAAAAAGCTGATTAACACTTTCTCAAAAGTCTGCTAAAAGTACAACATTTGACAACAAAAGTACAAATAAAAAAAACTATTTTTAATACTGCAGTAATAAAAGAAGAAATGTTTCTTTTATGATTTTTTCCCGTATTGGTATTAAATAAACAAGTAAACAAGTTTTTGTAAACATTGGGTGTTTTAGTTTTCACTTTTAAAGTAATTTTTAGATTTTAAACATTACTCCTCAGGGCAAATCCAAATTGGAAGGTCATATGAAGTACACACTCCTTACAGGATTAGTGATAAAAATATACCCTCAGCGCTATTGTGTCAAGAACAATCACCACATACTAGTTTGGAAAATGAACATCTGATTTCCGACTCTACAGTGGAAAAATGCTATTTTCTACACTCACGCTGATGTCAAAATAGCTGTTATCTTTAATTAGAGTGTGATGAAGATTATCTCCGTGTTAGTTACCAGAGAGATGGGAGATATGCTTTGTGCGTCTACGCAGGTAGAACGCAGCCACCAAAGCAGTGACCAAGACAACTGCAGCTACTGCTGCAGCAAGGACTAGCCATAGCTGCGGAGTCGCAAGACTGCGGTAAGTATCTGGACCTCGCAAGCTCTGTACCTGAAAAAGTATTAAGAGGAATTAAGTAAAAATGTGTATAGGCCTATACAGTAATGTAAATTATAAGTGGTGAAAAACAGGCCTTTGTCCACTTAGCAGTTTTGCTTCTTGTTTACACACACTTTTCAACAGATCACTTCAATGGTAGTATTTAACTAACCAGATGCATATGTATATGTTTCAATATTAGATTCAGCTGAATCTACATTATAACAGTACCTATTATTGGGGTGTCAGTAGTGGGGGAGCTGAAGTGAACTTCAGTCGGTCTCGCACCTTTGTTTTGTGACGAGTTACAGTGTCTTTCAGTGTCTTTTGACCAAATTTTATTATGATCAGAACATTTTTACTAGAGTTATGATCACAGACACACATTTTAACCCAATTCAACTCAAGTTTAAGAAGCTAACCACTAGGCTAGCAAGACACCCAGTTTTGAACTATATTGTATCCTGTATCCAAAGCATAAAAGTTATGATCCCTAGCCTAGCAGGTCTTACGGTAATAGCTATTTCCTAAGGAAATTCGCTAAAACAAGTAAGTCACCCAAATACAGCTAAAAATGCCTTGAGGGAATTCCACGGTATGGCACCAGACCGTTGAAGAACTCTACTGAGCCGCTCCCCGACGGTTCATCCCTGGACTGCCCTGGCTTACCTGAGCTGCAGGACCCGGACCCATGCGAGTGAAGGCCTTGAGGTTGACTGTGTAGATGTGGCCCTGCGTCAGGTTGTTGACCAGCACCGACATCGCCGATGCGTTCAGCCGCAGAGTCCTTACAGGCCGGTGCTTGCTGTTCTGCACCAGCAGCTGAAACATTGTTTGAGTCTCAGATACACGGATCATATACATTCACCAGAAACATTTTTTGAATGAAAATTGGAATAACTTGATATTCAATGAACAATGTCTTTTAAAATGAAGATTGACATAAATATTATAAATTCCTCTCTACCAATTTTTTAACATCTGGTAAAACATGAAATGAATCACCACTGTAGCAGCAGAAATACTTTGTACTAAGAGAATTTCCATTAATTGTCACATAATAATTAAGTTTATGAAGCTATTTTATAATGAAAATCGTCCTGCTAACCCCCTGTAATGTAAAAGACCCCATGCATTTTCAAACAGATGAAAAAATGTAAAAAACATTAGACATCACTGGAACAACTGTAATAGATGGAGGACAGTCATAAATGTGCTCATTTTTTATTCAACTTATTTAGAAATTACTGTTTTGTAATGCATGAAAGGGCTCTAAAACTAACCAACAACAAATCAGGTGGCTGATTCATTTACTACATTTATGTTTTCATTGTTCTTGGCAACCAACATTCATTCCACTGTTAACTTGCCGCTACTTTGATAGTAAAGAAACTTATTATATTTCGACTGACTATTACAGTATATCAATAACTTACATGTAAAACCCTGGCCCAATAAGTCAAAGGTTACTGGATCGAAACCAGTGGCCAGCGACTCCTGTCAGATTATGAGCTGTGACCTTTGGCTAGTCTATGTGACTCACCCTGCTACGTTACTTCAATGGCCATAGTCCCAAAGCCCCAAAACCTGAACCCCAAAAACCATACAATACAAAAATCTTACTGCAGGTAACATATTTTACTGTATCAATTTGCATTTGATTGTTACAAGTTTAAATTAACAGTTTGAATGTAATTACTCAAAAAGTACTGTATCTGAAACAATGGTTAGTAAAACATCTGGTCATGAGGTGAAATTAGTAAGGAATGCTGACTGTTTATATGTAGTGTGGTACCTCATATCCCAGCAAAAGGCCATTGCAGTGCTGAAGAGGGGGTGGAGACCAGTGGATGAAAGCGGAGGAAGCATTCACCCAAGCGATTTCCAAATGTTCTGGTGGAGCTGAGGGTACTGTCAGGATAAAACATAATAATTATTTTTCAGAATTTTACCTTTGTTCTGAGAGGTCAAATTATTTAAAGAGAGGGGAAATCTCTTGTACCAATAATTCAGTTAATATTTTAAAATGAAAATATAATTGATTTCACAAAATATAAATAAACAAAGGGTTGGTATAAAAAAAACTAACCAGAGAAAACATACTAATTTTAATAATTACTTTACAGTTCACACAAACTTTTTTCCACTACATGTTTCTCTTGAACAGCATTCTCTAGTGTGGATGCAGGGGCGTTTTATGCATTATAGACCTGTCATAAGTTTATATAAACAAATTTATACTCAAATTTATAAAAAAATCTACATGATAAAACAGTTCCTTGTGTGGTTTTGTCTGCAACTTTGTTTCCATAATAGTAACCCAAGCACATTAGTAAAATTGTCCAGGTCCTTGTCATGTGTCCGGTACACCATCAGTAGGCTGGATGCATATCACGATAAGCAAAGCCCAGGGTCAGTTTTTGTATGCCGCCAACAGCTGACTCCTTCAGTACTAGCTGTATGGCACTGACAAAAGCTTTGGGAATATTGGATCCTCAATCAGCAAAATTCTTGTTTCAAGCTTGAGTGATAACACTACCAACTGAGAAAGTTACTTCTTTAACATTTTTTTTAATCCTATATGCAGTTATATTCACAAATCTTTTTGGATCCACCACATTTGAGATTTATCTGAACCTTTAACTCTTATGCTAATGTTCTCTGACTATATTTCTATAGGGTGTTTCAGTGTTATTTATAGATAGTATTCAAGATAGTGTTACATAGTGACTATGGTTCTAGATAGTGTAGATTTCTGGGGTACCTTTAACAGTACATGAGTTTTATTTGTAACATAATTACAATCTCGGAAATTTAGGAAACCATTTCAAATTTAGGAATGCATCTAAAAAATAAACGCTTCTGAGGACAGAAATATTTTTTCAAGTATAAATTTCAAGTACCATTCCTAAATATATACGAATGGTGATTTGTCATAGTGACTTTTCAACTAGAGGATTGTGGCCATCTAATATTGTATGTAATAAAGATATCTAGAGGCTTACCGTCCTCCAAGGTCTGCACTTGCATGGAGTTGGAAGGGAATCCCTCGACAGACTTGTAGAAAGGCACCAAAAACACCTGGTAGGTGGTGTACTTCCGCAGTCTCATGAGTGTGTGTGACGTAGCATCCATATTGAGCAAGGTAGACACATGAAAGTCCTGGAAGCTACTAGCCTCGTCCCTGTACCTGATGTACAGTCCTTCCACCAACTCTGATTCATGGATCTGGAAATTTATTGTGTGATGAACTAAAACAAAAACTCATCACATATTTGACTGAGACGGTGGCGACGTCCTGTAATCTAGCTCCTTGAAGGTCACGAACTATGGATAGTTGTGAGCGATGGTCGGTGGATGTAGTGTTCTCTTGTGTGGATTAACATCCGCAATGTTGAATACTATGTTAATCCGCAAAGACTATCCTCATAATCAGACCAATTCGTAATTCAGAGGCCCTTGTTCGGATTCCATGTTAAACTGTAGGTCCATTAGTTGCCATTGGCTGTTGGGCTATTAATTTAGAGTCCTGTTTAAGGAACATGACAGCCTTAGTCAATAATTTTTGCTTTCAAGAGTATGAAAAAAATAAAAATAACCTTAAATTCCATAGCTCTCAGCAATGTAGAGACAAAAAAACTCTAATTTTATTTACAACAGATGTAATTTAACCCTTGAACACTACTCTTTCGTAAAATTTACTACCCTACCTTTATGAAATTCAGAGAACTCATAGACAATGGGCCGGGACGCTCTGTGGGCTTGTATACCTTTCTGCTATTGTGTGTAGAGGCCAGTGTCACGTCGGCTATGCTCAATTTTTTATAAATTTTTAATAATAATCTTTGAGTAATTTTAATAGGTACAGTAATACTTTTTAATACTTAAAAAACTAATAAAAAATTAGTTTGAATTAGTATAGTTTGAATCATTACTACTCTACAACTAACAGTTCCAGATAAAAGTTAAATTTACAATTCACGTTAAAGGCAGTTCCTTGTCTGGAGCCAATATTATTCTTACGGAGAATGTTAAAAAATCAATTCCTTATTTCAAATTTCCTTGATCAAAATTCCTTTTTTCTCAACCGATGAAATTTGGTATGCAGTGTAGGGTCACATTATTAAAAAAAATCCACTCAATAAAGTTTTGGTGTTATAGGGGGGAGGGGGTTTTCTTGTTTTAGAATAGATTTAGATTATTGAAATGGCAACCTACCCAGGTAGGTATTTTAAGCCAAGTATGAATGAGAAATGAGTGTAGGATGATTTTGGCGCGATCTTGTAGTCTTGTTACTGACTAAGGCTGACATGTTCCTTAGACAGGACTGTTAATTAATAGCCCAACAGCCGATGGCAACTAAGAGACCTACAGTTTAACGTGGAATCCGAACCACGGCCTCTGAATTACGAACTGGTCTAATTATGAGGATGGCCTTTGTGGATTAACGTAGTATTCAATAGTGCGGACGTTAATCCACACAAGAGAACACCACACCCACCGACCATCGCTCATAACTATCCACAATTCGTGACCTCCAAGTAGCTGGATCACAGGATGACGCCACCATGTTATTAGTTAAAGACATCGAATGATATTCATAAATCCAATAAAAGAAAAAAATATATTTTTAAATGATATCCAAATAAACATTAATGAATATGATAGTTTATTAAAGGGTTTGAATTAAATTTTTTAATTTACTTAAGGAAGAAAGAATGTGTCAGTGCATCGATAGGCCTACCATTTATCTTATTAACGTTATTCATATTCTTCTAACCTGCCAAAACAACGAGATGGAGGTAGAGGTGACAGCTTCAAGGTGCTTGAGAGAGACCACAGGCCTGGATGACAGCTGAGCTCTGGCGAGTTGCAACTGAGGCGAGTTCTCAGAGCTCAGGGTACGGGCCACGGGAGAAAACTCACTTGGCAGTGATAAAACATCTCCACTCTCGGCTCTCACAATGAACACATAACTCGTGCCCGGTCGCAGATCTGATACCTGACAAAAAACAACACTTACACTTTATCAGAAGCTTTTGTGGCATTGTTTGAAATTTTATTTTTGAAAGTCATGGTTTCTTGGTGAGGTGTGAGGTCTAGTGCGGGAGATATGTTAAAGGAATGCTACCTGAGCAGGCAGGATATTGGTGTGTTGTTTTAATAGTGTGTTAATTTAATTGTACAAGTAGTATGCATAAAAAAGGATAGTTCAACGTTTATTTTTAAAAAATCAGTCTAAAAATGTGGAGTCAGCATACACTGAACTGTAACTTGAACTGTAAAGTTCAAGGCCTCCTGTCTTACAGCCAACTAAAGCTAGAAAAAAATAATTTTGCCATAATAATTAAGTCGAGGAAGGTAAGGAGGGAAGGTATGTCGACGCTCAGATACTAAATACACAGACTTCATCTCTACCATTCCAAAAAAATGTGGACTCTCGTGTACTGGAGGGTTAACGTTTTGATAGGCGCTGGTCAAAACCCTGGTCTTGTTATGACCTAACCTCAACCTGTTGGGAGGAAGCATCATTAAGTAATAGGCCAAATATTAAGTAGCAACTGGGTCCAGATTCGACCCTTACTAAAGGATTAGATCTGGTGCATTATAACCTCAGTTATTCAGTCAGTTAAATAGTGTTATTAACTAACTTAAATAGAATTCCAGTCCATAGAATATTTATGCAATAATGACATACAGGAGCTTGGCATCCAAGGTTTACACTTTCATGGACCTCAAAGGGGAACCTTTCAACAGACCTTTGGAACGACTCTATGAACACCTGTTATAGTGACTCAAGGTACTAAGGTTACTCTAAAGTCCATTTTATTTAATCTTTTTGTACAAATACAACACAGGATATATATTTTTACCTCAAGAGTAGTTGAATTCCATCCTCTTGCCACCAGTACCCATCCTGTTTGAAGATTTGGACTGTAGTACTCCACCGTGTAGCCGGTTATAGGTGCCTGGTGAGAACTGACTGGCTTCCAAGTCAATGTCAGACTGTTCAGGCTGCTGTTGACGACGAGGGGGGCAACCGGAGAAGGGGGAGGGGGGATAATCAGATCAACAGTGTCGTTTAGAAGTTCCAGCTGAGCATCAACAGCCACAGACGCTGACCAAGAACTTTCTCCGCTGTCAGTGCTCGCTGTACAAGTATATAGGCCAGAGTCGCTCTGTTGTAAATCTGAAAATAATTTTTAATTAGGTGGATGGATTCACAAAGTGTATAGCAAACTAACTTTTCAAAAGTTTTACTTTAAACTCAGTGCTGGGAATACTAGTGATCTTTGGCAACATTTAAGTGAGACAGAACTAAAAATAATTGGATAAAGAATTACAACTATAGTACACATTTAGGGTTTGTTTGTTTGTACAGATTTATATAATTAAGCTGGAACTTTAACTAGTTATATGAAGATTTTTCAGCATACATTACCGTACTTGAATAATGTGTGCTAAAAAATATAAACTCTGGTTACTCGTGACAGCAAACCTACTTAACCTTTGCCATATTATTCTTATTCAGAATAAGCGAACTTTTACACCTTCCTTCTTTAACTATAGTTTTAATCATCAAAATAAATTCCTAGATCAATGGCAATTCCCTTAGTATGAAGGTTTCCTGCTGCAGGGTATTTAGTATATAGGACATTGTTTAGATTATTTAGTTAGCATTTAGTTGACTGGTTGATCAAAATTAAAATACATGCAATTTCTTAACTTAGACAAAGACAGACACAATAGAGAAACAAAAAAATGTGTTGCTAGCATTCTCTGATGATAAACAAGCATTTGTCCGGTTTAATCTTATTGGTATTGTTACGTCTTCATTTCCCAAAACATTTATGTATTCCTTTTGTAGTTAGTAGGAGAAACCTGTTATTGATAGTGAAGAATGCTCACCGTAATGTACAGTTGAAAATTTTCAAGTTTAGATGTGAGTTTCCAGACTGTCTTTTTAATCATTGGACTGTTCTGGTATGAGTGTAAACCGAGCAGACATTTTTCATTTACTAAAAAAATTCCATTGCCTGTAATTCATTTTTTGTAAATCCATGTCTTAAAGAAAATTTTTAATACTCCACAAACATTATAGAAATCTTATAACTATTCTCACCATCAGGCAATAGCAATCAATAATTTGAGTCCTCTTCTATCATTCTAGGAGTCGTCCTTAAAATATTTTGTTAGGAAATATTTACAAATTTAATTAAATATATAAGTTTCAAAGAGATCTTGATAAAATACCTTCCATGAAGAGTGTGCCATTTGGCAGCAAAGTAGTCCTGAGGCTTCCCTTGCCTACAGGTGAACCATCCTTATACCACTGCACGTCAGGGGTTGGGAGATCCTTGGGGCCTCTGACCTGGCATGGCAGTACCAGACGGGAGTGTGGCGGTAGAGTGTGATTGGTAGGACCGACTTCAACAAGGGGTGGCGGTAAGTCTTCCTTGAGTAAAACCTGTGTCACATTAATCTACATTTATAACAGTCAGAAGAAGAAGTAGTGGCCTTTTAAAAGGCAGTTGATAAACAAATCTTGTCCTTCAATTTCCACATCTACTATATCCTATTATTTTTGGAGACATGCCTATCTACCACCAATAAGGACAAGAATAAGGCTCAAAGAGAAAAGAATTTAAATTTAATACTTAACATGAACATGATCTTAGGTGATAATGAACAAATAGCTTTAAATAGCTAAATTAAAAATTATCTTCAACTTATATGGTTAATAGTTTTGATTCTAAAACTGAAACTATTTACTCGTTTAGGTGATAAGTTGGATGTACTTGAACTTGAGTACAGTGAAAGCTCTTAACCGACCGTGGATCAACCGCCTGTCGGATTAACCGACTACTTCCCAGAATTGAATAAACTTCCACTGCAGCAGCTGAAGTTGCGATGATGATTCAAAAAACTTTATTACCACCATAATTATTAGTGCAAACAGTAATGTTTTAGTGTAATGTAAACAGTTGGGCAATATTCAAGACATGAAGATGTGTTCCAGCATCACAAAAAAACCATAGTCACAAAAACTACACCAGGATTTACTGACAGAAACAGGGGGATGTTTGCACTCCAAAATTGGGTTTTAATGAATTTTTATAGATAATTAAATTTTTTACATGTGGGTTTGCTGAGCACCATTAGAATCAGCTTAAAAGATACCTTTGGATAATTTGATACAGCATTTGAATCTTTGCTCAGACGGTTACTGAGATATTCAGGGTTAGTCAAAAGTTTAGATACATAATCTCTACAGCTGAATGGGTTTATTGATACTGACCAAACATAGTATAACTACAAAATAATGAAAACAGACTCTTAGGTTTGTGTTACTATTTTGCACGTACCCCAAAAATGAGGGATTTTTGGGGCAAATCAAAGCCCCATCAAGTGATCTGGTTTTAAAGATCTTTTGAAAAGAAAATTAGTGAATAATTTTGCACTCAAGAGAAATATATTTAAAATAGGCCTTGAATGGTATAGATAGATAGGTTATTATTAAAGTGGAAGATGAGGATGTAGGTACCTATTTAATAGCTATATATTTATTAACTATATAAACCTGCAAGTAAGCTCTGGAGGAGGTTGATCCAGCAAGACTGACAGCAGAGCAGATGAAATATCCTGCATCTTCCCTCAGAACCTCCTGGATAACGAGATTCCCAGACTCTTCAACTGTGATGTGTCCGTAGCTCTCCCCCGGGAACATCAGAGTTTGGCTGCCTTCCTTGGTCCAGAACATAGTAGGGGTGGGGTTACCCGTTACGGCACAGTCTAGTATAGCTTCTGCATTGGGGAGGACTTTCAAATCTTCTGGACGCCTCACAAATTCTGGGGGCGCTAAAACAATTAATATGTATGATTCAAACTCTTCAAATTTCTCAGAAAAAACAGATATAATGTTAGGTATAAAGTAATTGATGTTTAATAAATACTATTTTTCAGTTATGGTAAATTCAGACCAGTTATATGGAACTTCTGAATATTTTCCTAATCAGAGCCTTCATATTTATATGTTTTCAAACTTACGATGAAAATCGCACAGTAAATTTGGTGCCATATGTTTCAATTTTTTAATTTCCCATCGTGTGTTTACAAAAGATGAAGGGTGGGGGTGGCAGTGCTACCTAACTAGTTTGATATTCAAAAATAATAACCAAACCTAACTCTTGCTGACCACTTGTTCAAACAATGCAAAAAACTACAAAGACTATAACTAACACAGAAAAACTGTTTTTATTTAGAGATAATTCATATCTGGGCCTAATGTTTAGAATCTTGACATAGTTAGGGAAATAAAATCTCTATTTGTGTTTGAATAACTTTCCTAATGTGTTCACACGATCTAAGAATCTGATGGTTCCTAGTAATTGTTCCCAGATAAAACTCATCTATTGGTTGACTTAATTTCTTTTGCCCTACCTGGCTATTACTAAAACATGTTACTTCCCGGTGGCTCATAGGAATACTCATTGAAGGGAGATGTATCTATTTGATTCTTTAGTCTCCTTATCCAACAAACTAATCTGATAAAAGTGTTAAATGCAGATTAACAATATAGTTCAGTGTAGCTGGCTTTTGTCAGTCTATAAATCCATACTGAGATAAATCTAAGAATGTTGACTCACTCAGAGACAGTTATATATCTGTAATACTGTAAGTGGATATTATTTTGTTTTCCACCAGTAAAGTACCAAGTTCAAGTAGTGGTTATAGGATTCGATACCTAGATGGAAACTCTAGACTTCCTAATTATCAAGGTTCTGGCAGGGCTAGGGTCTTACTTCTCTACTTTGGTGACTGACTCTGTTCTCACACACTTGACCAATCCTTTATTTTCTATCATTCTAATAGCTACTATGTTACTACTTTGTAGACGTTGTGATATATGAAATAAAAACAGTGCTTTATTTGGTCTTTGTAATGAGAAAACATACTTTGAACAAAAAAAACTGTTCCTATAAGGGCTATCGGTTTAGTTGGCACAAAAAGATTACAGATTGTTTTGGACTAATACTATTATTTTCTAAACCACATGTAGCAGTAGGATTCAAAATACATAGGGTTTAAATCCAAACTAGTACAAAAACATACACATATATTGTGACCTATAATTAGTATAAAATAAATAAATAATACGTTTTGTATATTGCCATATGATGTCAATAAGGTAGTGTATGCCTACTTAGGGCCCAGGTGAACTTAAATTATGATACAATATCCGATCTATATAAAGCATCACGGTTTTTAAGTAGTTTGCCAAGTTGTGACAATTCCCACCACGTAAAAGATGTTTAAAAATTGAACTTTAGCTCATCCAGATTGTCCTTTCCCACTATCCTTATTATCTCTGACAATATAAGAGAAACTGACATAAAATGAAACATATTACCATCTACATTTTGATTTTACAGATTGGAGACATGGCAATGGGAATACCCACTTTCCTTGGGGATTAAACGTCGGTTTATGTGTACCTACTGGAAAAATGTTCCTATGGGTTAGGACAAAATCCTGGACTCAAAATCCCACTTATCAACAACAAAAACGACATCAAATTTAGACTAACCATGGACTGTAAGAGTCGCCCGGGCAGTGATCGCTCCCACATCATTTTCCGCATCGCAGATGTACTCTCCCTCGTCTCCCGGCTGGGTCTGCTCGATCCTCAGTGTTCTGTCGTCCAGGACATGTGCTCGCCCCACAGGCATGCGGCCATCATGACGACGCCACAACACTCTGGGCAGAGGATCGCCCGCAACACCGCACTCAAACTCTACACTCTCCCCAGCCACTGTGACCACGTCCCTGGGCGCCGATACCAGATGGGGCTTCTCTGGGGGATGAAAACAGCAATTCAAAATGTTAAAACTTTTGGTAGGTATTGATATTGTAGACAGTCAATGTAAAAATATCATTTTGGGTGTAGTCAAGGGAGAAAAGGGAAGTTTTTAGAGAATACTTATAGATACAAAGAGTTACAGGAACATTATTTTTTGTTATTAACCTGAGTTATACTCCATTAAAGACGTTTTTACAAGAAAATATATATTTCCCTTTAGGGGATAGCTTTAGGGAATAGAAATATGACGTCATCGGCTAACCCCCCAAGCTTAGACATACCCATGTCTATACTAATAATTAAAAATATATGTTTTTATCTCAACCCAGTGGAATTTTCACACTTTAGTAACACATTTTTAAAATAAGCATTGAATGATTTAGAAATATGTTATTATTTGATGAGGAAATTAACTCTGAATGCGGGTCTGCTGTGACGGGGGTATTTCAGTATTGTCCACCTTGTAAATGTATGAGCAATTCCTTATCTTTCCTTGATGTTCCACGTATTAGATCTGTAGCCTTCGTAAGTTGGCAAAGTATAGGTAAAATGTACAATATTTACTTCCCTGTGGGAAATAGGTTAGATCATGGATATGTCTAAAGGGAATGGTTTCTGTTCATCTAAACAGCTGTTATTATTTTTTTATTGAAAATTCAATACAATAACTTTGGTAGTTACTATGGAAATCTGTTACATGTTTTCCATCTTAAAAATCGCCAACACCCCCCAGAGTTAAGACATATCCATGTCAAAATGTACAATATTTAGTACCCTGTGGGAAGTAGGTTAGATCATAGATATATCTGAAGGGAATGTTATCAGTTCCTGTAAACAGCTGATGACCATTTGACGTCACTTCCGTGGTAATATTGCGAACCCAGATTGCTACCAGAGTTTAACATATTCCTGCATGTCCCATTTCAAAATTGGTTGTTGACTACAGCGACCATGGTCTCGATAGAATCAGTTTCACAATTATTTCACAAGGAATCAGTTTATTTGACTCCGCCATGGTTCAAAATTGTAAAACTGATTCTCTCGATTTTGATTGCCTACGTGAACATGAGGCGTTGAAACCGCGATTGAAGTTAACAAACAATTTTGAACTTGACCACTTCAGGGGCTTACTATAACAATGAGCTCTTTGTTGAGTATAGTTACTGACTGTGTACTGTGAGGGTGACTATGTCACTGTAGCGGGTGCCGACCAGGTTCTGCGCCACACACTGGTAACGTCCAGCGTCGCTTGTCTGCACGTTGGAGATCTGCAAGTTCCATCCATCAGTGATCCTCATCCTGCAATGAGAAAAGTATTGCTTGTACACTTCTTACTCTTTGACTTTCTAATCTTATCTTTGTAATTTAGATATATGTAGGGTTGATAGCTTAGTCATTGTAGAGTAGAGTGGGGTAAAAGTTCGCATGAGGGTGATAATTTTTGTAAGAGAGAGTTGGCACTACTGAGAATCACAATACTGATAAAAGGATACGAAACTACGAAACCACTGAACAAAGTACCACGGATTTTGGCTCATTACACCATATATTTTACGGTAGATTCTGTTTTCTAATAAAATGAAGTAAAATCTATGTTTATCAAAAATTGATTTAATGTATTCAAGTGTTGGAGTAACATTTATAATTGAATATTTCTTTGGGTAGCCTTAAAACTCTTCGTTTACTAGACCTAGTTTGATTATTCCAGAATTAATCAAATACGAAATTAGTGTAGTCTGGAGCAAAAAATCGCACACGACGACGGAGTAAGAGTTTGCACTCTCTTATGTTTTTTAATGCACATACGTATTGATAGACATGTGTTTCACATTAAAAATATTCTTTTAACTTAAAAATGTACCACTACATCAAGCTATCCGGAATGCTCACTGTATCTTCACTCAAAACAAAGATTAAGAAGGGAAATGAAAAATTAGAAATTAAAAACGAACTGTATAATATTATTAATTGACAAAATTGTCGAACTGAAACCACAAAAAATAGTATTCTTTTAAATATAGTTAAAATTCACATGGAAAACTTTTGTCCTACACCATTTGAACTTTTACCTTATCTATGAAACAAATGTTCATTTTTGCATAAGATACTACTGTTTTTTTCTAAGTTTCTGTGAAACGGACGATCATAGCTTAAGAATTGAATTAAAATGTAAATGTCTAGTAGTCGTTCTAAGAAAAATAAAAAAGTTTACGTCTATTACTTTTTATTATTTGTATTTAAACCTTAAGAGTCTTCTTCACGCTTGCAGAAACACAAAAAACATGCCTCGGCTGTCTTAAGCTCCGGATGAAATGAGTAAAGATGCAATATAAAAACCTTTTTTATTGTGGTAAATGTTGGTTCTAGGGCTCTCATACCTGATATATCCGAAAAAATCAATTGTATAAGTAAAAATAAATTTTAAAAGTAAAGAAAATTGAGTTAATTTTAAACATTGCTGAAACTAATTGTTTTCTCATTTTCAATTTGTTTGAGGTAGGAGGGTTCTAATATAGCTATTCAACTACATTGTTCCCAAGTTTCAAGAAAATCTGATGAAAAACGGCGTTTGGGGGAGGGAGGTTATCATTTTGTTTCGTCTCAAAAGTTGGTGGAAGGTTACTGCACTACTAGCCTTTTTGCAACAAAGGCGAAGAAGACTCTTAAGTGCGCAGTCTTACCCCATTCTCCTATATAGTTCAAATCCAATCTGTCCCACCTGTCGAACATCTCCAGGTTGATCTGTTCCCCGTTCCGCCTCCAGTGCACCACAGGGTCCGGAGTTCCCCTGGGTGGCGCGCACTGCAGCTGGACCTTCTCCCCCATCGCCGCTCTCGTGTCCTTTGGCTCAACTCGGAACTCGTCCCTCAGAACTGCAACAGAGAGCGCCACCAGAGTTATTAGTGGTGTTGCCGATTCGTAAAATACCCTCACTGTTAAAACAGCACACATAATTGTTACTGTATAAAAACTATTATTGATGGTTTTAAAGATTTACATCTATGTAGGGAACTTATATGTTCATCTTAAAATTAGTGTATTTAATATAACACTCTTCAGCCTTACACTTCGTCCTTTCGCAGTAAATGTCCCAACCAACCTAGTATTTTCGCTTTCATCACAGCTACTACATCAAGTTCCAGGTATAAGTATTGTACCTCTCTGTATTTTTTTTCTAATCCACCTTTATTCTTCATCATTTACTGGGCCGAATATTTTGCGTAGGACATAAAAATTAAGCGTCCTTCATTTTTCTTGGATAGAACCCACGTCGCTATAATTTTGGTCTTATACATTTTTTTTAACTTTGCACAAGTTGATTTTGACAAGACTGAAGGAGGTATACAGGGTTCTACCAGCTGGAAAACGTCCACTGGGGAGACCCAAAATGAGATGGTATGACCAAGTAAGAAAATATGTGAGCCAGTGTGCAGGGACATTGGAGATGGCAACAGACCATTGGAGAGGTGTGGAAGAGGCTGATCTGTGATGAAAGAAAATCGACTGAGATTTTGTAGCACCTCAGCAGTAAGAGTAAGTAAGTATTCTAATACTCTAAAACAAGCACTGTCCAGACAATTTTTTTCTGCCAAAGGATTTATAATTTGTATGTGTAGCACGCGGTATTTGGCCACGATAAATCTATTGGAGCACGCCTCAAGGCTGGGAACAATCCTGGATTCGTCCTACAGCCCTTCAAAGTGTCCATGCTATCGTTATGGACGATTCTTATATGGATATGTCAGCTCTGTGAAGGTATTGGAATTCTGTCAGACCAAAATTTGAAATGGAAATGACGTCAAGTGGTTAAAAGAACAGCTGTTTAGAGGAACTGAAATCACTTTATACATGTCCATGATCTGAGCTATTTCTCAAAGGGAAGTAAATACAACATTATTGACATGGATATGTCTAAGCTCTTGAGGGGGTGTTGGTGATTTTTAAGAAGGAAAACAGGTAACAGGTTTCCATAGAAACTACCAGAACTATTGTATTGAATCTCTATATATAAAATTGAATGTATGTCTGTCTGTCTGTATGTATGTATGTATGTATGTCCTTTATGCGTTGCCAAACTACTCATCCGATCGCCATGAAATTTTAGGAAGTTGCTCTATATGTGTCCGGGAAGGTTTTAGTGAAAAAATATTTTCGAAAACCCCATAAGTTTCCATTTTATGGCGTTTTAAATTTCTAATGTTAACCTTATGGAGAGTAAGTTTGTTTACAAATTGTCTACAATGAAAACATTTGATTTCTTAGCTACAGCTGATTGATTTACTTTCCATTAGCAATACCGTATGCTTTACTATCCAATGCCATCTGAATCATTCATTAATGTTAAACTATGAAGTAAATGTGTACTGTAAAAAATGAACAGCTTTATTCACCACGTTAATAGTTAACGGTTTTGGGGGATTATGTATTTATATTTTTATTTTCTGTTTGAAAATTGTGAATTAATCCACTCAGATTTATTTGTTTTATGGGAATGATATTAATATGTTTTATCGTTTCATTATTGTTATTCACTATGCAGCGACCCAGAATATATAGCCTTTCACAATGAAGCCGTATTGCTATTCGACTTCAGAACATGGCCAATCTTAAAGTTAACATGTGTTTACTGTGAGGCGTTACGAAGTTCGCCGGGTCAGCTAGTTTTAAATATAAAATAATAAGAACAGCTGTTTAGATGAACTTAAAACATTCCCTTTAGACATATCCATGATCTAACCTATTTCCCACAGGGAAGTAAATACAAACATTTTTATAGCTGCAGTTAACCAAAACAGCTGATACAGTTTTTTTTATTTTTCATAGTAAAATGAGTTAACAATCAATGTTTTATTTTTAGGTCAGCTTGCAAGGTTAGCTTGAGACGTTATAATAACATTTTATTTAACACTAATACTACCAATAAAATCATTCTAGTGTCAATAGAAAGGAAAAAAGTATAACTACATTTTAAGACAAATGTTTTCAAACAAAGAACGAGATGTTTTAAAAACGGAGAGTGATAAAAATTACAGCAAAACTAACTTAAATAAAAAAGTAAAGTATAAATGTGTTAAACCAATGGCTATTTTAATATTCGCTTAAAGCTTTTTGAGCCAGTCACTGCACCGACATCCTGTGGTTGTAAATGGTTGGACAACTTTTACAAACTCAAATTGCGTTTAGCTTAAAAGCTTTTTAAATGAACGAAGCTTTTATTCTGTCTTCTGTGTTTGCATAAATAACCTAATCTCATATAAAAATTAGACCTATCAATTTAATTCTTTAATTTTGTTACTGAAGAGTTGTTAGGGTTGTTTACTTGTATTTTCCTATTTATGCCACACACTTGAAGCTTTATATATAGTAATATAAAATTATTCATTTATATAAAATGATGATTTAGTAGTTTGAATTCAATATTGTTGATGCAAATAAACAAATTGTAAATGCTTTTGTTAGAGAGGCTTCAAATAGATGGGTTATAATATTGAGCATCAGAATTATTCACTGAATTTATACATACATTGTACGCACATGTGAGTATATGTTTATAACACATTGACTATTTAATTTAACATTTATTTACTGAGTATGCTAATTACAATCTTTACGCTTTGTTTAACTGTAAAACATTCAAAAATACATTTTGGGAGTTCAAATATACTTCGGATTCCACGTTAAATTGTAGGTACATTAGTTGCCATCGGCTGTTGGGCTATAATTACCAGTCCTGTCTAAGGAACATGTCAGCCTTAGTCAGTAACAAGACTACAAGATCGCGCCACAATCATCTTACACTCAATCCTCATTCATACTTGGCTTAAAATACGTACATTGTAGTATGGCTGCCATTTCGATGATCTAATCTAATCTATATATTTAATTTTTTAATACTTAATTTGCAGAAAGCCAATAATCTAATAATATTGAAAATACAAGAAATCTGTAATTATATTATCACTGTTAGTAAGCACCAACATTTTTATCCACTTATTGTCAACGGTTCTCTCTATATCAATTTGAAGTTCTGAAACCATAAAAAAATCAACTTTCGGATAATCGACAGCTGTTAGATCAGGTGAATGTGATTTGTAAAGGTTTGTGAAAACTTGAAATAACATCACTAAATAATAAAGCGTCATAGTTGAAGTGAATATTTTCATATTTAGAATAAAATAAAGTGTATTTTAGTGTAGAAGAATTTTGTTTTATATTTTTTTCCATTTACGAGTAGCTTAAAGAAAGGTTGAAGGAAAAATTACTAAATCATTTTTATTTCTTCCACGTAGTATATAAGCTGTAACATTGATATTTCAAATTCTTATTGAAAGACGGAGTCTAAATTAATGAGGAGGGAGTTTGAAAGGGTGCAGAGTTGGGGTCGCTCACAATGACGTGGGGCTTAGCCTTTTAACCGCTTCAACAGCTGACTCCCTCGGCACGCATTGTCAGTCAGCTGTTTACCGGGGGTCACTTCAGCGGGAGTGAAGATCTGTCTTATAGAACTGAAATTACGATTTGAACTCCCCTAAATGTCCTTTAGTAAAGAATTTAAATATTCAACTATTTACATATTATTTTACAAATTTTATGTGCCAATAAATACTTTTTCTTCGGTATGTGCTAATATTACAATGTTACAAAAAACTAATGTGTTACACTATTACTTAAACCATATTTCAGTTTTTGGATTATTACTATGTAAAATAACTGGCTATAAGTTAAAGTTAGTTAGTTATGTTAAACCCTTTGAGATTTTAGAAAAATAACTTTAATCCAATCATTTTTAGTGATAATTATTACAAATGAATGTCTGATTAAAAAATCATTATTGTTTGATAGACTAATTAAATCTAAAACAGTTGCTTCCTGCTACAACTTATTTTTTATTCATACTTGGCTTAAAATACCTACCTGGGTAGATCGTTATTTCCATAGGTAATCTAATCAGGTATTAGGTAATGGATAATTTATATGTATTTCAGTCAAGATTGCTACCGTATATGAAAAATAAGTATAGGTTAAAAATATTATTACATTAACAATACCACCACATTAGAGGTTAAAATTACTTTTGACATAGTCATACAACACATATATAGATTAACATTTGGTAGTACTGTATGATTGTAATCAAAAGGTTTAAAAAAATTGAAGGTTATGTGGATTCAATATTTTATTTATAAATATACTGAATAATTTTTCTGTATAACAGAATTCTAATAATAAAATAAAATAAGCAAGAAAATAAAATTCCACGTATGTCAATCCAACGTTATTTTCCAATAAAGGGACACATGTTTTGCATAAGGAAAACAAAATTTATCTTTGATATATACAAATAAAAAAATGGATCAAACGGCTTTGAGAGGTAACGTTTTTATTAACCTGTCGACTACAACAAAATCTCCTTTCCCATGAAAATCAAATATTCTCTTTGACCTTTGCAAGAATATTTCTCTTAGAACATGACTTTAACTGTCTTTGACATCGGAATATCGTTGAACATGCCTCGTGAATGTGCGATTATGTTGACCTTAGTTGTATCATTTTCATTGTTTTAGCGAATTTCCCAGGGAAAAAGCTATTACCGTAGGTCTCACAGCAAGACTTGATTGCCTGGGACCATGTTACTTTTTCGTTTCTTTATGATTTTTTTACTCTTTCCCCTTATACATAGTATATGGAGAAAGTATTGTCTTCGTCAAAATTTTCGAATTTGAGCTGAGAATGGATAAATCCGTTTTGGGGTCCCCTGAATCCAAAAAAATTGGTTTCGAAGTGATGTCTGTCTATACGTTTGTGTGTCTGGATGTGTACAGAGCAACGACCCATTAGTCCGATGTGTATAAAATTTGGTATGTACATATATATTCATCGTATCTTCAAGAATTTTTGATTTGTAATGGTAAATTACCCCTAAAAACCTTAAGAAATCGTAAGAAATCCAAATTTCTCAAAATTTCCTTAAACGATTTCGATTAAAATTTAGTAGTTTATAGTGCATAGAACTAAATAATTTGACTTCACCCGCATGTCTGTAAAAATGACGGTTCAATAGTTATGGGCTTATAAATATTAACTTGTCTGCGACTAGTGGCTCAAGAGAAAAGTTAAATATGCTGTCCATGGTAAACGCAGTACGTTGTCTGAGAGCGCCCAATGTTATTCTGTTGGAGAATATGAAAAAACAAATTTCTTCTTTATTTCCCAACCGTTTTCCATGAAATTTGGTACACAGCATAAAGTCACATCACCCAAAAAAATGCATTCAAAAAAGCCTGGTATTACCAGGTAGGGGGGTAGTCCCCCTCTCAAATTCTAACAATTAATTTAACTTTGTTTCTCTATTGTTATTTTCATAAATTGGATGATTATTTTGAAACAATAAATAACTAAATGACATTTAGATCAACTTTAAAGAAAATGATAGTTTTATTAAAAATTGTCGTGTTTGAATTTACTTAACGTAGAAAGTATATGTCAGTCCACTGATAAGGTTTATTTAGATAAAAAACATCCTATTTAAAAAGAACCAGCAAGCTCAACTTTTTGAGCCTTCGAGATCAAATGTATATTACTTTATATTACTTTTACTTTACTTTTACTTTTAACTGAAATGGCGACCTACCCAGGTAGGTATTTTAAGCCAGTATGAATGAGGAATGAATGTAGGATGATTGTGGCGCGATCCTGTAGTCTTGTTATTGACTAAGGCTGACATGTTCCTTAGACAAGACCGTTAATTAATAGCCCAATAGCCGATGGCAACTAATGGACCTACAGTTTAACGTGGAATCCGAACCACGACCTCTGAATTACGAATTGGTCTAATTATGAGGATGGTCTTTGTGGATTAACGTAGTATTCAATAGTGCGGACGTTAATCCACACAAGAGAACACTACATCCACTGACCATATCTCACAACTATCCACAATTCGTGACCTCCAAGTAGCTGGATTACAGCACGTCGCCACCGTCCCAGTCAAATAATTAATTACATAATTTATTAACATTCTCTTTGACCTCAACAGCATTATTCCCATGCTAATTATAAATAAAAGTTTCTTTTGCACATTTCCCTTAAGGTCGTTTATTTCTGTTTCACTGTTATTTCTGTCGTCACACGTGGGCGAGGTGACAGTTGCTGTGGCTACAAGACCAAGCTGTCCCCTCGTCATTGTCTGTCCCGACTGAGCAACCTTTTAAACCCCTCTCATTAAGGGTTATTTCTCTCCTACAACTGCCTGGAAGTCTCAGATTTTCTAAAAAAACATTTAACAGCAAAAAGCGTAAAATAAAGTTTTTTCCAACCGGGGTTGTACTTCATTTATCGCTTTACCTCCTGAACTGTTTTTTAAAGAATTATCTAAGTTCATACCTTATACAGTGTTGTCAGTTCTGTTTATCTTCTTATAGGACGACGCGAATTTCAGAGTTTTAGCTCCATCTTCTGGTCTATGAATACATTTAATTTATCTTACTAATTTATCAAACATAAAATTAAACATTAAAACTCACATACACTAATTTACATGTACTCACAGGCGATGGACTGTTATCTTTGGTCTATTCATAGTTTGGATGTTGTATTTTAATTGTTCAGTCAATAATGACTCTAGACTAATGACTCTTAAACGTAGTTGGCAAAAACTCTCCAATATTGAATACCAGTGGCTATCAACATTTGTCAGTTTATGATGTTGAAGAGGGTTGCAGTTAGCATGAGAGCCAGGTGAATCGCTGATTGCTACCAACAAAGGTCGTGAGGACAATACCAGGTGAACCTGAATGCTGACGTCACTCTACTCTAATTTTGTTGTTTCGACGAGTAAGCTTTGGTCACTGTTTATTTCTGGTTTAACAATTCTTTTAGTTGGAAAACAATGGTTAATATATATTAAAAGCTATATATTATTAAACGAAAATACTGTTTAATTATAGTTATGGATTCTTAATTTTAAGTATATACAGCACCGCCGCTATTTTAGATTCTAAGGACCGAATGAGCACTATAAAAAATTCTGAAACTTGCCTCCCTGAAGCCTTAAAATGTCTCGTACATAAGATTTATTAGAAACCAGAATATGTTTAATATAAATAAATGTAACAGCTAACTATTTTATTAAAATGCCAATAAGTCATTTTGATTGAGGTAATAATATTTTTGTGGAGTTGATTTTTTTAGAATCAAATTTTTATTAGTCCAGCGTATGACGGTAAAAATATTTAAACTATATATTTATTCCATAGAGCACCGATTTTTTATAAAAATTTGGATTTTTCTACTTAGTCTCTATTTTAAAATATACCCTGTGCCGGGGTTGTTTTATCACCCCTTCTTGGGGGTGAAAACCTTTTAATTAAAAAGATTTAGAAATCTAAAAATTTTGTTTAGTGCCGCTTTTTCTTAAACTCAAATCTTTCTGACTTTTTCGCAAGTGAATTTGTCGGGTTTCAGGCAAAAACACGCTTTTAGATAGGGTTATTGTAAATAAATTGACAAATATACAATTATTCGAAAAACTTGTAGAGATCAAAATTGTTGACTAGAAAAATGCAAAAATAATAGTGTATTTATTGCTTCAAAAAATTAAATTTTAACGAGTTAAAAAATTAAAGTATCATCACATAGGTCAATAGACATTATCATCTCATTTTAAATGACAGAAGTTGTTTGAATTTAACATTATTTTTATTCTAAGGAAGTCAAAAGGCGCAGATTTTTCAGATTCTTAGCAACATAAAGCAAATTACTATGTATATAACTTTTACATAAAAATATGCAGTTTATTTATAGACCCACACCAGTATACGTAAGCTAATTAACAAGTTAATAGTTTAAACATTTAACTTAATTTATGTTGTTTATACTCCTTCTAGTTGTCTAATTTGTTGACGATTAGTTCAATATAATAACAGAACAAGAAGGTTAACATAATACCAGTACGTTCTCGCTGGCAATACCTATTGTAATTTATATGAGTTTTGAAAAATATAATAACTTTAGGACAAAATCGCTGTTTATGAACACATAATATGTATTATTTTAGTAATTTATCTCTAAAAAATTAGAAAATGATTGCAAAATATTTTAGTAATAATGTTAGTGCACATTATGATAATGTATTTGATTCTCCCTCTAACATTTTTAGGTTCAATTCAATCATATATGGGCCTGCCTTCCCTTAACAGTAACTCCGGTCCTCGGTTCAATCTATTCAACATCCCATTTCATTCACTATAAATAAATATTTCCTAATCTTATAATGCATTTCATACCCACCATCTTGGAAATGCATTTCGTAAAATAGATTTCTAAAGACGATTTATGATATATTAAAAAAAATTGACGATTAGATGTAATTTGAATTCTATGAGAAATTCTACTGATAAACAAAAACAAAATTCTGAAAATGTTAAAATGTAAAAGGAACGTAAAAAGATATAACAAAGAGTAATGAGTTGGATTCCGGATTTTTTTGGAATTAAGGACACTGGTGAAACCATATATTGATCAAAATATTCGGTTTAACGTGGAACGTGGAGCGGCGATCAGTTTAAGCTCTTTGTTTACTCAACTGTGGAGATTATTTTTGTCAGTACTTGTATCTGTTTGAATAAAATACCCAATTTAATAAAAGTACGTATTTAAAAGTATTTTAAAATTTTAGAAATCTATTTGTTAAACTTTGAAAGAGAATAACTCATTGTTTTTGTATCAATCAAAGTTTTTCCTTTCACCATCATTTAAAAATTGGAGGATTGCATAGACGTATTTTATGAATAAAATCGTATATAAATAATATACATACAAAGGCTGCTTTAAATGCTACGCAGAATGTGTGTTAAGTGTCACACGAATTATAATATGACTATTTTCTCCAGTTTATTCATAATGTTAGCTTCCTAAAATGATATAAATGAACGATAAGAAATGCTGCAATTATATGAAACTAGATATTAACAATCACACAGAAAATAATATGAAATCATGTGTGTAAAACTCTTCTCAGACAGAAAGGGAAATAATTTTAAAGACATATGGGTTTACTTTTAGTACTTAGATGAAACTTACTAGTCAAGCTCCCCTCAAACAAAGAGATTGTGACTTTTCAAGATAAAGAAAACACTCCGCAAGTTCTGAGTATGATATAAATATTTGTTATCTTTCATCAATCTTCCACGTCATATTGTTTATTGTTCTCTCGTGAAAGTTTACTCAGGAAGTATGAGTCTCGGACCAGATTCTAAGTGAAGTTTAGACTCTTACCTTTACACAATGATATTAAAGGTAAGATTTTTTGTTTGGTAAAATGAAAGCAGAAAAATGTTTTTATACTTCCCTGTGGGAAATAGGTTGGATCATGAACATGTCTAAAGGGAATGGTTACAGTTCAACTAAACAGCTGTTCTTATTATTTTATATTAAAAATTCAATAAAAGAGCTCTGGTAGTTTCTATGGAAACCTGTTACATGTTTTCCATCTTAAAAATCGCCAACACCCACCCAGAACTAAAACATATCCATGTAAAAAACCTTAGTATGAAAAAAGATATGAGGAAAACTATGGAAATATAGGCTTCATTATTGTTAAAATATTTACGCAAATATCAATTAATACACGTATTTTAATATATCAAACAGGGAGTATATTGTAAGTATGTTGCCTATAGTCTCTGGAACCATTTGGAAGATTGTAATGAAACTTTAGTGCATTATTCGAGAATGTTTTCTGTGACATTCGGTGAAAATACATCCAAAGGGTTCCATATCAGAGGGCATAAAAGGGTGCAGTGTCAGGTTTTATAAATTTAGTGTTTAAAAAATTAGCAGCAGTGATTAAATAATTTTAAAGATTCTTGAAACTGTACGCATGGGCAGTACGAAGTTCGCCTGGCAACGTTAGATGTTGATATAAATTAAAACACACGTAGTGGATCTAATGTTCGCCAAGAGGTAGAAACTATTGATCAATAGTATCACTAAATTAACTCCCTTGAAATGTTACCAATCGAGCGTTAAATTGAACTTTGATCGCAATCAAAGGAAGTCGACCATTACACTAAGCTACTTCATGTAAAGCGTACCAATTATGTATTTGATGGGCGATATGGCAATAAATTAAAAATTATTACAACTAAATTTAAAACTTAAGTTTTGACGAAATTCACAGTTATACTTTGGATTTTATGGTTGATTAAATAAAATAATTTTAATCTCCCCATACACGATAGTACAAAGAGCAAGTATTGTTTTCGTCAGCATTTTCAAATTTGAGTTTATGGTGGATTCACCATAAAAATGTATCCCCCTCAATAAAATTAAAAGAAGTGTTTTTAGAGTGGTGTCTATCCGAGTGTCTATGTACGTGTGTGTGGGGGGGGATAAGCAGACGCCTAGATTTTAGAGCTCCCTGAATCGAAAAAAGGGGTTTTGTAGTGATGTCTGTGTGTGTGTGACGGGGATATATGGAAGCCTAGAGACGAGACTATTGGTCAAATGTTCATGAAATTCGGCGTGTAGGTAATAATCCACGGTATATCTAACGGGTTTTTTTTATATCTTCGAATATTTGATTTTAAGGATAATTTACCCCTAAAACCCCCCAAAAATACGTAAAATGAATATTTCTCAAAAACGGCTCAAAATCGGATTTCGATTAAAATTAAATGTTTTATAGTCCTTTATGAGATAAACTAAATGACACCACCCGTATTTCTCAAAACATCGGTTTTCAAAAGTAATGGGTTGTTAAAAATGTCAAAAAATATATTTTTATTTTTCCGTGGAAACAATCAATGTAAAGTATAATTTGACTACGACCATTCCATAAAACTTGGTATGCAGCGTTAGGTCACATAACCCAACAAAATCACTCACTCACGTGGTATTACAATGAGGGGGTAGTCCCCCCATGAAATTCTAACAAACAATTTAATGTTGTTTCTCTTGTTGTTGTTTTTAGAAATCGAATGATTAAGTTAGAGAAAAGAAAATATTAAAATTCAAACTATTAAATAGTTTTTAGATAAAATTTAAAGAATATGTTGGTTTTATTAAAGATTGTTGATTAAATTAACTTATGGGAGAAAGTATGCGTCAGTTTCCTGATACCGTTTATTTATTCCTTCATAGGTATTAAAATAGTCTAAACTGGAGATAATCGAGGAATATTAAGAAGCTCCATTTGTAGAGTTAAGACATTTTTGAGGTCACAAATATCTACTACGATCAAAGGAGAAATAAAATTCTAAGCAATGCAGAATTCTCAAAGTAATATATATGCACGAAATATGCTTGACTTATTCCTATAAATCCTCGGAGATATACTCAAGGAATGACCTCAATATCATACAAAAGTGCTTTGAAGTCGGACCAATGATGGCTTTTCAATATTCTACGAAACAAGACCGATGCATCCCAGTTTGATCATGGTTCAAAAGTGCACATTTATTTACCTTTATTCAGTTTTACTAAGACAAAAACGTATTTTTATGGAAATTTTTGCCGAGTAAGTAAATAATCTACTTAACGTAAACAGCTACGCTACTGAAATCATCGTCAAGAATAATAATTATAGATGATTTTAAAACAATATTAGTATGCTTATGACAATGAAACTAAATTTATGTAGTTTTACGTACATTATACGAACATAGTTTTACGTCTCAGTATTGCAATGTTTTATATTATTTGCTTATAAATTTTTTCAATTTACAAACGTCTTCCATGTTTCTCTGAATCCCTAGAAAATCTTTTCTCACTGTGTAGGTTTCGAAAAGTTTTCCTTGTTGAAGGATTTCTTAAAGGGAAGCACTTTTATTTAGTTTAAAAGGTTTAAGATCAGTTATATTTACGTAAACGGACGGTGACTATAAATGTATGATTATACCAATATTTATACATAATTATACATTCGTTTGATTTTGATCGCAAATATTCGCATTTGTTTGAAAGGTAACTACAAAATATCACGATGCTGAAGATGTAAAATAACCTGTAAAACAGAGGCAAACTCATATTCAGTAATATGCATGCAAAGAGGTTAATATGTAAATAAACGTATAGAATCTACGAAGAAACTATTTCACAGAAATGTTTATAATTTTCAAAAAATTAAGTGTTGTTAAGTATGTTATTTTGTTTAAGATAATTTTCTTTAAATATTTGTATAAATTTTAATTACATATACAGTGTATAAAGTATTTTATTCCAGTGCGCAATTTTCTCTCTTTATAAATTAGATAACAAACACATTTAAATTATTGGTACACAAAAAATAAAATAAAGTATTCAAAGCGAAAACTTTTGTTGTACAAAAGTAATAGATTGTCAATTTCTAAACGTTCGTATTAATTCGGGAGCGTCTAAACGGATTGGTGACGTAATTGCCTTACATCGGATAGTCGTCTACTGCATATTGATAGGAGCTGTATTGATTGAGCTAGGATGCTGACAGGTTAAATGGTGTTACTAAACCGAGTGTTTCACCATGTAATACATCAAGTGCTCCAACAAGTGCTATATCAAGTGCTTTACTAAGTATTACATAAAGTGCTGTATCAAGTGCCCCACCGTGTTACATCAAGTGGTGTACTAAATACTACATCAAGTGTTGAATCAAGTAGTATACTAAGAGTAATTTATTATTTATTTATTTCAATAATAACTATACATGTAGTACAATACTATATCGGCATGAAACACAGTGGATTACATAACGACTACAGGAAAATCCCAACAGCTAGCTGGACAAGAGTATCTCTTATATATTCAGTAGTTGGAAGTAGTAATAATACTTACTGATACTTAAATACTGAAAAGAGAGAAAACATGCTATGATACGTTAATTAATTAAGCATTCAGAAGAAGATTGGGTACAATTATTGGTGTAGTTCGCTATGTGTCAGCAAACAAGTCAAGAAATGCAATATTAATGTTTTCGATTCTAAGTATTCTAATGGAATGAAGCCGACAGTATTACATTGTGGAGTAACAAAACAATTAAAAGCTCAAAAATTACTGCCAGGAACATGGAAATTTAATTGAGTAATACATGATGGAGCTAAGTATTACACTAAGTGTCACATCAGGTGATCTACTATTTGCTATACTGTGGATCAAACATACATCAAGTTGCCTTTTGGCTTCTAGAATGGGTGGAAAAAGTATTCGAATGGGAATTTATTTTGATTAACTATTGTTATGAGGCACCAAAATAAAAAGGCAAAGCTCTCGAATGAAACCGTTTAGATATTGCAAAGAGTTTCAACGGTATTTCCCATAAGCATGCACCATAAAATAAGACTATTTTTTATTAAATAACAGAGAAAAGATGTTGGTTGATTGAGAAGTTTATTTTTGTCTCACTGAAGCACAAGAAAAATACTTTTTGGCAATAGATAATAGAAATAGTAAAGGTTTGACCCTAATGTTATATTTGGATTTATATAGGTTCGGTCGGTTATAACTTCTTAAATATTACAGTTATATACACAAAACAATCCCGACAACCAATTACTATAGATAAACAAATTTACATTGATTTACAATGATATAAAGTGCATATTGTCTTTATCAATATGTGGAGTAAGTATATAAATCTTAAATTTTAACGTAACTTGTTTTAATGAGCCACGCTACAAACTAAAATTAGAGAAAATAATATTATCAAATAACATTCAACCACTCTCAAATTCAACGTGTTACGACTGTAATGTTTGTTGAATTAGAGTTTCGAGTGGTTGCCTAAACCGAGCATCGAGGATGCGAATATGCGGAGGCGCTCTTACCAACGTTGTTCGAATCATTACTCCAACGAGGGCGTGAGTTGTGAACGCTTTGGACTGTTCCCTCAACATTCATTTGTATTATGTTTAGTCACTGAACGAAAACAAAATCGCTGACGGTTTTCTGTCATTAAAACTTCCCTATGTATCCCACAACGTGTGAGGGTGAGGGGAAGTTTTCCACCCTTCTATAGAGAGTAGCTGCTTGGGACTTTTTATTTGAACTGGGATTATATTTTTGATATTTCTGTTCATACAGTAAAATTACTTCAAGACAAATGGATAGCAATCAAAATGTTAAACTAATTTAATTTGTTAAGATTAAACTCTTTATCTATAGCGCGGCGTAGTTCACTTTACTGAGTCGTTTCAGTTAGTTTAGTTTAAGTTAAAAAACATTGACTTTAGAACTAAGCCATTTGAAATAAATTATAATATTAAAGAAAATAAATAAGAAGAGTTGTTTGAGGGTTGTAAGAAAACCATTCGGCAACGCAAGGACCAAAGAAAATCCAATAACTAGATTGGTTAGGAGGTTGGCAGACCGCGAGAAAAACGAAACGAGAAGTTACAAAGGTCTAGTTTGAAAAATGGTATTACAAGTCTATATAAGAGAGGAAAGAATATATATTGGTGTGAATGTAATATGGAATAAGAAATTTAAATTGAATCAAAGAAATGAAAAAGTATTTTTAGACTATATAACGCTTTTAAATTAGACTACTTCTGTGTATTCTACTCTCGTGGAAGATGCTTTCAAGTAGCCTATACTAAATCATATAAGACGCTAATTGTGTGTTATTAAGTAATGGACATGCAATTAGTTTTATTACAGTACTCATAACAGTTTTTTAGTTAAACTAATGAATATTTTAATTTTGAAAAATTATATTTCAGATGCATCCAATCAAAGTATTGGACATCATTGGTGATGCATTGTTGACAGAACGAATCATGTTTGCCCTAGTCTTTGATAAACATGAAATGTGCATTCGCTGGTGCAGCTTACGCTCTTTTTGGATTGTAAAAACCCACGCAAAATACAAAATGTATGGTTCGTTTTGGTTTTAGGCAAGGTTAGTTAAGTTGTTTTCTATGATTCTTGTTGGAATCTTCTTAAAAATATCAGCAGTTTAACCAAAAAATTGAAAAATCTTACCACTATAATATTATTATTAGTTTTGTGAAACAAAATCTGCTCAGGTAGATACCCAGTCACCCAGTTAGCCAAGATGAATGAGAAATGAGGGTAAGATACTTGAGACGCGATCTTGTAGACTTATTACTGACAAAGGCTGACATGTTACTTGGACATAACTGTAAAATAATAGCCCAACAGCCAATGGGATATCTATGGGACATTCAGTTTAACGTGGAGTCCGAACCACTGTCTCTGAATTACGATCTAGTCTAATTATGAAAATGGTCTTTGCGGATTAACGTAGTTTAAATAGTAAGGACGTTAATACCACAGAGTTATACGTTACACTACAGAATATCACTTCCAAAAACCTCAATTTCTGGTAAAATTGGTGTACCATCCCTCATAACTAGGTCCACCCACAATTTATGATCTCCAAGTAGGTGGATTACAGGACACGCTACCGTCCCTGTCTAAAAATGACTGGACGATGCCGAAAGGTGAGAATTATTTTTACTTTGATACTTTATCAGACAAAAATTGGTGAAAATCAAGAAGAATCGAACAATAAAGTAGAAGTGTACTTTTTTTAAGAGCTGGACTGAGTAAAACTAGAAGTAAGAGAGTATGGAAAAATCTTGAAATGGAGAGTTGAAGAAAGTTTAGTTAAGAAATTGAACAATTAATCCTAGAAGTAGATATAAAACAAGCTATTAAATATCTAACAACACTACGTTAAGTAGTAACATAGGGTTTAGACGGCTCCCTATCAAAACGTTCAAAATGTCACTTGCGGTGATAAACACAAAATAAAAATGAGGCTAAGCTGTAGATGTGGAGGGGCTTTAGAGAGATGTAAAGTAAGGGAGATCTCAGGAAACGGATCTCTACTGTCGATTAATATTTCCTCAGGTACAGGGTTGAATTTTTATTTCAGGTTAGGTCTGAGGTTTAAGTGAAGGTATTATCAACATGCAATACTAAAGAAAAACTTCAATAACCTTTCAAAGTAAACTGTCTGCCAACGTTAGCTTATAATAAGTTGTTATTTGTGTTCCATTTTGAATTTTCACCTACACGAAGTGACAAAGCCTTGGCTATCGAGGAGCAAATATCCGACGATGATTTACCGTTTGTAAATATCAAAGCTTCAATAACGAAATTCGTTTACACATAACAAACGTGACTTTTTCGTTGACAGTGTAAGCCGTCTGGTGAATGTTCACACTCTTTATTTGTTGAAATAAATTCTTCATTCTGTTGTCATTCTGTGCTTATCCATGCCTTTTGGCACTTTTAACGCTTTGTTGGGGAACGGTCAAACCTATGATTTTGTTACTACCTTATATTGAGCTTCATTATTTTAATATCACAATGCTGAAGTGTCTCATAAACTGATAACGCAGCCAGAACCTAATTTTGTATTCTAATTGTTTAAAGCACGAGTACAACATTTGAGTTCGAATGGCAATTAAAGTTTTAAGAGGTTGTGTTCACTGCTGAATCGCCACATTAAATGAATGAACTTTGGTTAGCAAAGTTGAATGTCATTTTTCGAGTCAATTTCAACAGAAAAATCTGATATAGGTCGTAGTACATCAGGTTTCCTGATAAAATTCTTATTACTACCTTACTAGCATTGATAAAATAGTGAACTACCCAGGTAGGTATTATAAACCAAGTATTAATGAGAAATGAGTGTAAGATGAATGTGGCATGATATTGTAGTCATGTTAGTGGCATGTTCCTTAGACATAATTGATCATTAATAGCCCAACAGCCAAAGGCACCTAAGAGACCTACAGTTTAACGAGGGATCCGAACCAGAGCCTCTGAATTACGAACTGGTCAAATTATATGGATGGTATTTGTGGATAAAAGTAGTATTCAATAATGCGGACGTTTATCAACACCAGAGAATATCACATCCACTCATAACCATCACTCATAACTATCCACAAATCGTGACTTCCAAGTAGCTGGATTACAGTGGGCACCACCGTCCAACGCAATTTTTAATGCTTACACCCAATAAATTTCATACTGAAGAAATTATAATTCAGTATAAAAATATGATAATTATAATTTGAAATTCAAAATTCAAATAATATTTTCGCAATATGATTTTGTTATATTAAACAAACTATTAGTCATTAATTAATATTCAATTAGGATATTTCGATGTTAAAAACCCAGGCTTCATGAAGACGTCACCGACCTGGAAGATCGTCCTTGTTAGAGTTATACCGCAGAACACTTTATTTCTGTTATTTTAGTGCTGATGTGTTTTTATTTTATTAATTTTTAATTATTTAGTTAGCTTTTTGTAATTTACGATCTTAGGGTATCTCTGAATAGAGGGAACCCGCCAAAGTTCTCTGTCATTTCGGTACATTCAAAGTCTAATAGTTCTCCGTCATTTATTCTGTGCATAATGTGTCTGGAACATTGATTCAGATATAACACTTTATTCTATTTTCTCAGAATTATTTCCTGAGGATCGTCTGTAGCTCCTCTCCCTTGTCTGTAGCAGATTCTGAATATTAATCATAAAAAATATTCTTGAAAAAATTAACATTAAAACATTTTTTTAATAAAATAAACTAAATTTAACTGTTTTAACACGTTTACTCTGAAAAAATGTTGCCCAGACGATTCTATATAATAAATTTAATGAAATATAAATGGTCTTTTGAATAATTAAATTGTTACGTAATACAGTACATGAAAATCAATAAATTATTTATAAATAATTATTATAATAATTAATTTATAATTATTAATAAATAACCAATTATAAATTAACGATAACATAAAACTGGATGGATACCAATTTAAAATGAATAAAACCCCAACACTATTGCTTTAATATATTACTTAATGTATAATTTAATTTAGACAGAGGCAAGGAGAAGTTTCGCAGTGATGATATCTCGCAGACGTGATAAAGGGACCGAAGCCATGCATACAAGATGACAAAGTAAGAATGCATTAGTCGACGACACGTGGAGGAAATGCAATTTGGAAAAGTACCTCGAGTGTTGGTAAGGTTTAAAAATAAAATAGATTGAATTAACTTTTTTAAGAAATTTAGCGGATTTTAAAATACACAGTTTTACCTTTGAATACTACGTTCTTCCGCAAAGACCATCCTCACAATTAATTAGACCAGTTCGTAATACAGAGGCAAGATTAGGCAAGAAGGAACGGTTACCAGACCGTACCATTTGGAACGGATAAGTAAAGTAATTGTTATTAATTGAGTACGACCGAAGAAAGGATAGGTGGAAAAAGTAATATGAGATCTACAAGTCAGCGATGTATTGGTCCTCTTGTAGTGACCTCTTGCAGGACATGAGGAGAGAGGTTTTCAAGTTGCACGGCTACTGGGCTTCATAACGTGATGATGTAGCACGCCTACTATACAATAAGTGTTTGTATTTTTAATAACGTGAAACTAAATCGAATTAGCGAAAAAGAATTATCATATAGTATATCTCATAACTACGACCAAAAACTGGAGTTTTTGATACGATCACAAGTTCAACAGCCGAGGCTGTTAAGTGCGAGTATATGAAAAAGCCAATTTTGGTCCGTGTGATAATGAACTATATTTTTCGTCATACTGCAAATAACATAAATAAACTCGTAAAACATAAATTATTATCTGATTTGGTATCAAGAGTTGTCCACCATTTTTTCACTCTTGACTAAGCTGTTAGTTAGATAGTTCGATTAACAGTTTCACATTAATACTATGAAAAATTAATAGTGATTGTTGCAGTTACTCTATCGATTATTTACAATCGAATGCTGACCTCGAATCCAAAGTATCATTAACATGATCTTTTGCAGCCTAGGACTCCAAAAATCATCATAATATTAGGTTTAGTCCTAGGGAGAAAAATATCAACTTTTTCTCTTCCACAAGTTTATCTAAAACAGCTGTTTTTAAAGGTATTTTTACATAATCTATAGTTTTAGAAAGTTATGACATAGTTAACAGCTGGGTAGCTCAAAAGTAATTTGTTCTCCTCATAATCCGAGGGTTTTTGGTTCAAACCTGACCCCAGGCACCATTTATAATTGTGATTTCATTTAAAACCTCAACAGCCCACCACCACAGGTCGAGGCATGTACGATGTGCGGTGACAGCAGGGGGGTACCGTAGCGGTATTAGTCACATGGGCATTGGGCAAGCCAGAGGTGACCGCTCATGATCTGACAGGAGTCGCCGGCCGCTGGTTTTGATCCACCAACCTTTATTCTGGCTAGAGTGTTACCCCTGAGCTACCATGCTGGTTAATTAATTAATTATCCCCTGAGTTACCACACTGGTTAATTAATTAATTATCTAATTTCAAAATCTGGATGGTAGATGAGATGGTTGAAGTTCAGGGTCTTTACAGTTTTATATTAGAACGTAAAAAATATCACTTGTATTGATAAAAAACAAAAGTTATTCTCAAACATAACAGTTTAAGACGAAGAATAAATTATCTATCTAGAGAAATATGGTTCGAAACGGTTCCAGGACTGAGCTAAGGTCCTTCTAGAGCAAAGTTATGACATCAGGTTCCTCTTGAACAACTTCTTCCTCTGATGAATATTAATGATCATCCTATTAGATAAGAAAAGCACCCAATGCTGTGTCATTAGTGTAGGAAAAAAGTGTTAAAGGTCTTGTGAGTCTTTCTAATTGTGTTTTTATTTTGAGAACTTTCTAAAATAGTTTAATATTATAAAACTATTCAATATCATAACAATGTACTTTTAAGTGCACTCTTAAAACCTTGTTAAGGTTTTTTCTATTATTTATAAACCCTATCAAAAAACTTTTACAAATCCTCTCAAATTTTCAAATTTATACCCTGCAGATAAAATTCTTTGTTTCTCGTTACGTGAAAACCCTCCAAATAATCTTTATTTAGTTTCATAATTATTGAATTATTGAACTGTGAACCAAAATTTCGTTAATTTTCTTCTAGTAAATAGTGCACAACTAAAATTTGTATTTAAGAAATAAAATGACTGCTTGGCTATGTAAGAATTTTGAAATAACGTAGTTTATAAACAAATAAATAAGATGAAAACATATTATTAGCACTGTGGTAACATATTTTTCTAAGAATTGTATTATATAATTTAGATAATACGAGATGTGGTACAGTGCTACAATTATTGGGTAGAATTTTAATTTTAACACAAAACATTATTTTGATCTGTGATATTAAAATTAGTAACAAAAAACTTGCTTCTTTTATTTGTTAAGCGTGTCATGTTGAGCTTCACCTAAAAATCATGTGGATTAATGACCAAAGTCAGACTGACAAGACCCTGACCGTCCCTTGGGAGCAGTCCGCCTTCCAACTAATTTCTTTGTTAAGGTGAATCTTATATTTTATTTAAATTTCCTTATTCTTGTTTGATTATAATTAATTGTTACTTTTTTAATCTTTTTTGATTTATTTAAATTACATTTTTTGGAGAGTTGGCTTTATTAAACTTTAACTGTTGTTTTGATTTCTAAATGACTGTGTAACTTATTTTTTGTTCATTACTTCAATAAAGTTTTTGATTGAGTTTTTTTAACGTTTTATACGCATATAAGGTTAAAATTAGGGGTTATAACTATTATTGCGTTCATATAAGGTATGAATTTCTCTCACTGTTGATTGTTGGTCTTTATTTCCGCTTTATTCGAATTTTTCTTAATAAAATGGTAAATAATTAATTCAACTCTTTGTTTCCTTATTATATAGACAAAATATTTATACACCCCACCGAAAATTCGGTCCACTCCAAATCCCAGAAGCATCTTACTTACAGAAGAACACGGCTGTTCAGTTTTTGCTACAAAAATCTGTTTTTACTTACCTTTGGAGGCTTAATAGCATAATAGCTTAGATCGTTGATATGTCAAAAAGGAATGCTTGTTATTCCTCTTAACATCCTTATAAACATTTGACGTCACTCCTGTTTCAAATTTTGTTCTGATGGATTGCCAACCCCTCTAGAGCTAAGACTAAGAGCTAATATGCATGTCAAAAGTTAAACCGGATAAAAGATGTACATAGAAAACATTTTTAATTCATGGAATTTTAATTTGAGCTATACATCCGAATGTATATATGTGTTTATTGTATGTTTCTAAATGTATAAAATACTATACGCATGGTTTTAACATAAATTAATGCATGTTATGTAGAATACATGATTGAAAAGTAATTTAGCTAAAATGGCTCTATCGTGGATAAAGTAAATTTGTTGAAGGTCTAGAGGGAATAGATCCAGAGTTGATCAATTCTCATTACAAAGATCACACGGAACTGGAGTCGTTGTGGACCTATGAATGTATTGTTGATTGCGATGGCCTTTGGTTCAGATCAAAGTTCAATTTAGCACTTCTCGTGAAACTGTTTGGTAAAAGAACCCATTTAATTTACTCTCTAGAGGAAAATAATTTAATTTTTAAAACGTTTAACTTGTTGTAAAATTTTAATCATTCGCCCTTTTCTGTCAAAGATTCGTGGAAAACGTGCTTTAAGTTTAGGGTAAAGCGATCAATAATAAGTTAAACATATTAAAATTTCTTGAAATTGTTTCATTAAACCGTTGCACATATTACACGTTAATGTATATGATTTTTTCATTTTACTGAGCATGAAGTAGATGTAAAAATTATCTGGGATCACAACAATTTTAATTATTCCCCAAATACTGTTAAGCTAAATCATGAATTAGTTCACTACATTTGTTCTGGAATTGTAATATGTGACACTAATAGGGTTGAATTTTTAATGATGTTTAATGCATATTTAAACCCGTCTCTACAGTTTACATTGACAGTTCAGCTTTGTCATATCTGCAGAATAATTTATGAATTATAACTGTAACTACCATAGCTACTATCAATTATAGCATAAATTACTATATAAAATTATTAAATACTGCTTATTTGTGACACCTCAGGTGAAATTAATCAAGATTAATCAATAATCGTATACATGTAAATAAAAAAATGATAAAATATTTCTATTTTTAACGCGCATTAGTGATAACTTAATCAGTAAACACACACTTATTACACTAGGAAATTATTTGCATCAACCCTGGTCTACTTCGTCTTGGAAATGACATATAAAAATATCTTATCATAAAAAATTTCTATATATCATTATTTTCCTGTGATGAAGTTATAGATGGAATTTAAATACAAACTGTCCATAGAAAAATCGCATTGGAGATAGTACAATTTTACAGTTTAACTATTAATTCTCATTCGGAATAAAAAATAATATTATTTTAGGATCTATCCGTTAGTTCACCACCACCAGCTTTTTACCTTAGCATTCCCACCAATACTATTTATACATAAAGTAGGTTTAATATGAAACATTTTGGAGTATAAATTATTTGAGGACTATAAGAAAAATTAAAATTAATAGGGAAATACATAACGAAAGTTACCACATCTAACTTAACCTAACCTAACCTTTGTTTGAAATTCATTATTGGTGATGGCGGGTTTATGTTATTTAGATTTTTATTGCGGACTTTTTCCATCACGATTTTAAGTCTTGGGTTCTTGTTGTTGTTGTTTTTAAGTCTCCGTGACGAGTGGACGTGTTATGTTTCTTATGTGTGTAATGGTTAGTGAATGATTTGTTTGTAAGGGTTTTTGACTGCTGTAAACCTTTTTGTTCTTAGCTTTATACCGGCTTATGTATTAATTTATATGTTTTAGATATTAGTTCACCTGAAGACGGGATCAGATTCCAGAACCCGAAACGTCGTGAAACTTTGTTCTACTTAAAATTTTGATGGGCAATAAAAAAATTAAAAATAAAAATCTAAATAACCTAACCTATCCTATCCTGGTATTACTATGCGATAAGATTTTCTACTATCCTGCCGATAAAACCTGGACAAATCACTCCTAAATACTCATGACGATATGTTTTCCTGTATGTGAAATTGCAAGCGGTGGTGAACTAACGGAATCAGCCAAAAAAGTAGGTGGTAGCGAATTAAGAGTCTGCATCAGTGGTAGCCATCTTGGATTTTAGTCCCGTGAGAGCAATGCTAAATTCTGGCGCCTATATCTCCTTGACCTATTGTCATAAATTAACGGAAGAGGTGTCAAATTAAAGGTATTACAATCCTCCAGGATACCACCTTACAGAACTTCTTATTTTTGCTCTCAATAAAAAATAATAATGATTTATTTTGTAAAATATTCCTGGATTTTTGTTTTTATATCAAGTTAAATTTTTGAACATATTAAAAGGTCATGCCCTTGAGCCACATCTCATCAATGTACTTCCAAAGTTTTACATTGATACGTTGATAATTAACGCCACTACAGACGCCAAAGTGAAGGTATGTTTTAGAACATACCTACCGTAACCTAAACCTAAACATACCGCCAGAATTTAACATTGCTCTTACGGGACTAAAATTCAAGATGGCTACCACTGATGCAGACTCTTAATGGAAAAGGCCCTTATTTGAAGCTTAAGATTTTTTTAAATACGTAGTAATACAACTCTAATGTTTTGAAATACATCAGACCTATATTTGGAATACATAGTTCGTAGAGTGGGTTAAATTTATCAGAAAATCTGTTAATTAACTCTTTTGAATCTTTGCAGTGAAGGCCTTAATTGAACGTTGATCACATCCAAAAGGCAATCACTTCAACAATGAAATCGTTGGTACACAATGACCCTAGCGGCCGTTTTGTGAACTGTGATGGGAATTTATTTATTCGAAACGCTTTTAACTGAAAGTTAATATCTATTGATAATTAATCTAAAAGCATTTTAAAGTATTATCTCTTACAGGTTAACTTTTTTTAGGTTTTGGAAGAAGCATTTTAATAATATAAAATGTAGTTTGTTACTTAAATGTATATTATTGACTTAATAAAACAGTAAAAATAAAACACTGACTTGTTATAGTACAAAATACGTATTATTTTTACCTAAAGCTACCCAATAATGTGCCATTTACCTCAATGATTTGAGAATGCAAAACTATATTCACAGAGGAACAGACTATAAGGAGAGAAGGCACCTTATGGGAATTAGTGAAGACGATAAAATCTCAGGACAAGTGTTGCCATCTGTCGGATCTAGCGGTGAACTAGGCCTCTGTGACGCCGTCAGGTGTGTCATTTGTCATTAGTGTCATTTGCGACACTAGCGCTATCTGAGGATGGCAGTACCTACTACGTCAATTGGCGGTACGATGTACCGTCTAAATCCTTAACATGGGCGTGCACTATCTACTTTACTATCCGTTCATCTATGCTATACTTTAGTACCTCACTCCAAATTTGCAAAATGAAAGCACGAAAAATAGTAAGCGCGTAACATGAAGACAAAGCCATTTGCGTGCGGAATAAGTTGGCAGAACTGGCTCTAAATCAGCTGACCAGCTGTTGTTTTACGCTTCGGTCGAGACCGGATGTTTCTATTTTATTGATTTGACATTTTATTATGAAAGTATTTGTGTTCTATTCAAATGGATGTCGATATTAATGGTTATTCTTCTACACCAGAATAATTGAAATAATTAGCAAGTGATCTTTAAATCTTTTACAAGATAAATCTAAACTCGAATATACAAAAAAGGTATGAAAGGTATTCTGTTTCCGAGAGGTGTAGAAATAATCTTCAACTGTATTCTGTCGAAATGTAATAAAGTTACAAAGCATATTTTAAATTATACGTTGTTTACGTAATTTAATCATCGAGAATAAAACTGCTCAGCATACTGAAATGCAAGCAGTTTGACCAGGAAAAAGCTTTCACGAAACTATCTATTTTAACTTTCAGTAGAGTTAATTTAAGAAATTAATTAATTCTTGTTTGAACAGTTAGAGTCAAGACTGTTGAGTTCAAAGGTTCTATGTTATTCGTGAATGTTCGTTATGCTTAGTTATTCAATAAATATGAAACTCTGAACATTACAAGTTGTCTTTGAGTTACAGAGAAGTCATTTAGAGGATTTATGAGTTTACCTGTTGATATATTGGAATGAAACTTTGCTTTTCAATTTGCTTACTCCAGAGACATAATGCTCTGCGTTTTGAACTGAGAGAAATCTCTTTGCTTTCGTCTCATTACGATTAATTTACTTTATATAATTTACTATAAATTGTGAAAGTACATAATCCTCGGAGAGGTTTAGTAAATACGTTATTTGTAAAACTGTTTATAATACTACGATAATTACTCTAAACTATCATTCTAAGACTTTAATTCTCTGTTTGACTTATAATAACAGATGATTACGGTTATAAAATTATCCCTTGAAAATTTAATACCGTGTTTTAAACTTTATTACCAATTGGATTAAAAAAATTATTTCCAGGTATCACATGATAGTGATAAACTTCTTCATATGTTAACCGGAGGAAAGTACAAGCGTTTATCTGGTTCTAAAAAACTTATTCACTACCACCACTTGACTTATAAATTATTCACAAACTTTTTTAACTATTTCTTCGGAATTTAAATGAATTTTTACAAAGAGAGTAACACACAAATTCTTTTTGAGAAAGTGGTCCAAACCCAAATGGGCATCCCGAGATTTGAACCCGAGACCCCGTCCTCCAAAGTCCTAAACGATAAACATTAAGCTAGCAAAACATATTTGTCTTCCTACACTATGCTATTACAATATGTTGTTTTTCATATGTTACACTATGAAAAAATGTATTTCATCAACATATAAATCATATAGCATACACTCACGAACATGGAAATTTAATTGTTTAGCTGGGAGAGCCTAAACCTAAAATTAATGCGGGATTGGGTTTCAAAAAAAATGTCGTTAAATGGTTAAGGAATTAATACTTACAAAAACTAATGTTTATAAAAAATTGATAAAGTTTACATCTCTTTGATGCAAATAGGAAGGTTAAATAATTTAAATACTACAAATCGTCTTTCGTAATACAAAATTGGTATCCAGTGGCGTTGTTTGTTAAGTTTACCGGATCCCATAACAGACTTCCTGCCTCCGTCCTTTTATTGCTTCCTCTACAACTTTCCCTCTCTTGGTAAATTCGTATAAAAAATAATTTATCTCAAAAACTCTAACCTATATAAATTAAATTAGAGTTTTATCTGTATATTGTTTTTTTCGGTACATTGTAATTTTCCGTTATTTTTACGTTTTTTAACACAGAAAAGCCAAAAGGGGGGTTTTCTCAATTGTCTGTCCATTTTTGATGTATAAAGTAATTCATACTAAACTTCCAACGTACCGGGCACAAAATTTCACTTTTCCAAAATACATTAGTGGACGAGGTACCAGAAAATGAGACATGAAACTTTCGATCAAACTCCATAGGAAAATTATGTACATTATTTTTTTGTGTCACTGGTTGTCAAGAATGGAATTCCCTCTCAGAACCAATAAGAATTGAAACAAATTAGTACAAACTTTTTGTGAGTTATTAAATAGGCAAACAATTTAATCGTTTTAGATGAAGATATAAATTTAATTGAATTTGAACGTAAAAATGTCATTTGAATAATTGAAATTAGCCTTCAAAATTCGTTTAATTCGTTTTAATTTTATCTTTATATTTTCTAAAATGTGATTGTTAAAAATCCATTTTACAATGATACGAGTTGATTAATTTAATCTAATGTATAAAATTAAATATGTATACTAAATTTCTTTATTTTACCTTTTTGTTTACTTTTTACGTATTTAGATTCAATGTAAATATTTATTCATAATAGTAAGTTTTTGCTGCTTAATACTGTCATACTGTACTACCCACACATAAGATGGACTAACAGCTATATTAACTTAAATAACGTGTTTAACTTTAGGATTTTTATCCTTATTTTGCAAATGAAATTTCTTAAAACAGTCGTAAATATAATTTTAATTCGTAAATTTAGTTTACAGCATTTCAAAAATAATAGTTACGTCAATGTTTTTTATACACACAGGCAAGCCAATGAATAAATAGTGACTATTTCAATCCTTCATTTATTTTAACAGTCCTTGTATTAACAACGTATATGTACAAAAATAACTCAAATTGTGGTGGTTGTTTTGTGCTGTGACTAAGTATATATTTTCAACCAACGTAGGGGAATGTGGGATATAAATTGAGTTGTAGGAAATTATTAACTTACAGTTTTTAGTTATAATTCAACAAAAGTTTAGTTTAATTTTTTACGTTGTTAATTAATTAATCACTAATAATTTTAGTTTTTTTACAAAAACCTGAAACATATAGTTTTGTGAAAACATATTAACAACCATTTGTTCATGAATATTCACCATATATATTCATTCTATTTTAAGTATTACTAAGTGATTACGCTTCATTGAAATTTTTGAAACACAATAAACTACTAAATAAAGATTTTCACGAAACAGTGTCAGGTTTGTGATAGCTATATAAAATATAGCTTTTCCAGTATATAATTTACTTAACGTATTTTTTATTTCGGATGGATTGGAATAAATATAATATTTATTCAAACAACCTTTTATAAATAAATATGAGTGGTTGGAACCGCTTTCTCAAAGCATTCGAACAGCGACAGATCTCAGTAACGAGATTGTTAACCGAGTTGAATTCACGAAGTCTCCCCAAGATGTTAACATAGCTATTAACATTATATTACAAGGTGGGCTCCATGACACATTAACTCACTTGGCTTAGTCATTATTATAAAATTAATCGGTTGTAGTGGTTAGTGAGTCGGTATGTCAATTGGAAGCGTAAATGAGTTCAAATCTAAGGCGGTAAAGTCCCTGGTTCGAATCCAGATATGACAGTTAGCTTTTATCAGTTTCTTCATCATTCTTATACTAACGTGTAATGAGTTGGATTGCCTCTTTTTTCTTGATGTTGCTGATCTAGAGTCTATTTGGGTGTGAAATATACACATAAGAGGCTTCCACCCTCGTCAGAAACATAACTATACAGTATTTGGTATACGGCCTACATCTCACAGTTAAATGCTCAATTTGTAGGCCAAGCATTGTCGATTCAATTTCGTACCCAAACACCATTTTGATTGGGCTATTAATTAGTTACCAATATAACATCAAGTCAACGTTAGGTTGTGTGTAACAAGACCAGGGTTTGGACTAGTCTCTTTGGAAGCGTTAAACCCGTTAAAGCGTTAAGCCACTGGTGTTAGTAAAAACAAAATAAAATAAACAAAAAACTATTTCTAAACACTACCAAAAACCATAATAATAGAAAAGTCCATAATGCAGCCGTTAAGACTAATTTATAGTATAGGCTGTTGAGGTAAATACAGGAAATATTTGAAACAGCTCCATATTCTTCCACTTTTATCTTTATGCATTCTTCAACGCCTTCTTTTTTCTAAAATCGAATCCCCATTTTTAGTATCAGGAATAATGTTCCTCAACATAACATTAGAAATACTCATTATTTTAGCACCCAATTCATAAAAAAACGTTTTTCGAGAACACTCTCTATTTCAGGTTGTTTTTGTTTTTCATAGTAAAATTCGTAAACAATAAATGTATAATTTCTAGGTTAATTTGTAGGAAATATTTTTTATTAAAATGGATTCTAAAAACCCAAATTTGCACGTTACCAAGCTGTATACCATAAACACTGAAAAAAGTTCAAATATAAAACATCTATTTATTCGGATGTATTATAACGTTTTTATTTAAACCATGTTTACATTGCGTACATAAATGTATTTAATTTAGATATTTAACTTATCTAATACAAGTTTAATTCTATCCGAGCAAAGCTCGGTCTCCCGGTACTAGAATTTTAAAGTGAATTTCAGGGGGCGAGTACTGAGAGTGTGAAGGATACCTTTATTACAGACAAAGGCTGCCAGCTGATTCATTAATGCTAAATCGGTAGCAATTTCCAATATTTACCAGACCAAGTATCACAAGCGTTTAGCATAAAAGGAGGACCACAAATTCAGGATGTCGAATGCCCATTTCGTGTTGGTCAAACACCAGAGCAAACACGGTTTGTCGTGTCAACAATGCAAACACCCTCTATCTGTCCGGGACTTCGATTGGATGTATTTGGAAAGGTGTAATTAATTCAGCTTTTCGGTGACTGAACTGGTTGTTTTTATTTTTAATTAAAAAATTGATAAATACAAACACTTTTCAAGTAGTTGTAGTATGAACTAATTTGAAAATTGATAGATCTAATTGATGGATTTCAATTTCAACTGTATTTTTGATTGATATTAGAAAACCTAAGAATATAAAAATAAATAAAAACGTAATGAAAATGAGAAGAGTTGTGATACTTTAATACTTTTTTAATACTTTTTAACTGAAATGTCGAAATAATAAAAATATAATGATAAAATGTAGGATGATTGAATTGTAGTCTTACAAAAAATGACATGTTCCTTAGACAATGTTAATAATAACATGTGGCAACTAATATACAGTTTATAAATAAAAAATAATACGAATTGGTTTTATGAGGATGGTCTTTATATTGTTCAATAGTGACGTTAATCTAACACAAGAGAACTACATAAATTAAAATAAATTTATAAGTATGGATTACAATACCGTATGATGTTGTTTAAGATATATAAGATAAAAACGAGATTAATAATAATTAAAGTTATGAAATATCAATATACATAAAAAAAAAAAAAGAGTTGAATGTCAATGCTTATAAGTCGTTATGAAATGGTTTTGTGATGAATATTTGGATTTGATCAATTCTTAGTGAGCCAACTTACACTAAGTTTATAATTTAAAAAAATAAAATCCACGCACAAGGATAAGGGAATATACATAATTTGAATTATTAGTTAAATAGGCTAAATATTAAAAACACAACAGAGGAAACATGTGACTTTAATTTTATAAGGTTTCATATTCTTCTTGCAATCTTGGCCTCATTTAAGGTTTGAAAACATGAACCACCAAAAAATATTATTATTGACAAATATATTCAACTGCAGTGAACTCAAAGATAAAATTACTTTATATTTTTTTGATGTGTAGACATGTTTCTCGTATACCTTAAAAAATAAAGTCGTACGTATCAAAGAATATGTTGTGGACGAGGAAAGTGTCAAAGTGTTACAAGTTATTGGTCGCCCGAGGCAAGAACAACTCAACAGCTGTCTGTCGTAGCCGACTATACGACATAACCTCGTCAACATGGTGGAATGGGTTTGACATCAAAATATAAAATATCACACCCACCTGTGTTCATTTCGTTTGTAGTAAGGTACAAGCGTCATGCTTTCTGGTGATGTAAAAGGATTCATATGAATACTTAAAAGTTTTCATGCATTTAAGGAAAAAACATTTTACAATGCAATATCAAAATCTTGACGAGAAATTTTTTTTGTTTTCATTGAAAAAATAAACGTATTTGACTTGATTACACTTACTTATTACACGTTTAAACGTCATATTTTTTATCGAAGTTTCCCAAGATTTATAAGAAAATTGTATAAATAACATTAAAACTAATTTATATTCTAGCTGAATCCTTCTGAAAATTAGTGAAATTCTGAAGGAACATTAAGTTTAATCTAAAACTTAGGAAAAGTCATTTCGAAGATATATGGCCTTACCTGCAGCGATCCTGTACCGGAACTAAGTTTTTGAGTTCTTCTCAAACAAAGAGTTCGAGAATAGCAAGATAAGCAAATACTAAAAACTTTTTAGCATTCAATCTTTTATCTAATTATTTGCTTATATTTTTCATAATAACGGATCAAATACTTTAAAATACCATTACGTAGAGGCTTAAAAATGTTTAACTTATTTTTTAACATGGTAAAATATTATTTTAAAAGTACACCAATGTATATACAATATAACTGGATGATGTTTATAAATATTTTTAAACGGTGATGCATTAATATTACTCATCCAAATAAGTAACTTTTGACTACTACATACTTATATTATAGGAATAGGCTTTAATTTTACATTTGTTAAATGAAACATCTTGACTCAAAGTTGGCTAGATTTACCAGTTGTTATCTACGAAATAAAAATTATTACGATGCACTTAATCACTCTAGGAAAAGAAGGTTGTATATGCCTCAATATTTAATCTTATTATTAAGAGTCTGCATCAGTGGTAGCCATCTTGAATTTTAGTCCCGTAAGAGCAATGTTAAATTCTTGCACCTATATCTCCTTGACCTATTATCATAAATTAACCGAAGAGGTGTCAAATTAAAGGTATTACAGTCCTCCAGGGCACCACCTTACAGAACTTCTTATTTTCACTTGTACGGTGGAGGGGGCAGTAGTGCTCCAACTTTTGTTCTGAGCGCAGGTTTTCTTGTGACGCCCCGCTATCTCGGAATTGGAGTGTTATGGTTATTTTTTGCGTTATCAATATAGTTTTTGTATTGTGCATGATAGATAAATACACTATTATTGACAAAACGATATGACTAATATCTGTAACTTAAACGTTCAATTTATATTGTTAATTATTAGGTAATCGCTTGAAAACGGGAGGAGTTTTTCCGTCACCAGAAACGTTGTGTAGTTAAAAAAACAAAGACGCGTTCATAAAGTCCAATTAAAGATATTGATTGAGTAACATGTTAGATAAGGAAGTCAATGGTTGATGAGATATTGAGCGGTCACCCATGAGCCTACAGCATTTGTAACTTACAGACATACAAACATTCTCTAAGGCAACTCCCTATCTTTAATTCACCGCACAAACTCTAAATCCATGGTGTTGAATTTTTAAGGTATGAAAAATAAAACAATATCCAGTCAACAAAATTGTCCTGTATTTTGATCCTTCGATAAATAAATGATTGATAATTTGTTAACGGATGAGAACCTTCGATAAACAAAAAGTTTGTTTTACAATTAAAACATTTTCCAATAGTTTATAAATACATGTTTAAGGTCAGTTAGACGTTACTACATATACAAGAAAAATTCTACTGTCAATTTTGTAATGGCTTTAAGTTGTTTACGTCAAAAAAATTTATTTCAACTTGTGATTGTGCTTTGAATTTTATAGTCTTCTACACTAAAAGTTAAAAAAGTTCGAGAATATATGAAAGGAAATTTATACAAACAGAAGCGCAAAGAACAAATGCAACTTATTGATCAGGACAACAACAATGACCAAATCCACCGCCAACATTATGGCTGGTTGTACAGAACATCGCCGCAGAAGCGACATAAAGGATCAAACCCGTAAACAACGTTCGCTTTCCCCATGATGTTTACATTGTGCTAATGGTAACTGATGCAATGTTGCCTGCTGGACCACTTGTGACCTGCATAGAGCTGCACAAAATCGAACAAATTTTACACTATCACATATTCAAGTAAACCTGTACACTGAAATGGGGCACTTTTAAGTTTGTAATTTATTTGAGATTACATTTATAATTGTGATATTTGTTTAAAAGTTAAAAATGGTTTTACCCAAATGGTATTTTACTCGAAAAAGGATTTTATGGTCTGGAGGAGAGACCAAGATGTTATCTATTAAGATACAAAATGCTGTCAGTTTTAATTTCATAATTGGTGGAGATTTTTACTACCTATTCCTCCAACAGTAATTTCTGCCAAAGCACTTATTTATACTATCCAACTAAACAACAATTCGTCAACATTGTTTACATTGTTAAACAGCTTCCTAAAATTAAATGAAACAAATAATAACAACTAAACAAAAAAGTACTTCCTAATGTCAGTTGAAACTTATGTAAATATGTTAATTTATTTACTAATTAAATTAAACCGTTTTAGAATGCACACTGAAAAGTAAAACATGTTAAACTATTGGGAACTTAGTAAGTATAAAGTAATAGTGAAATAAATCGGATCAAATTTTCACAGATGAAAGTTTTGTGAATAAATAAAGAAATAGATAATATTTACTAACATTACAGGAGATTTTCATAAGCACTGTGTCACGTAATGCCAAAACAATTTATTTTCGTATAATCATGTTTATAACAATTAGCATGGTTTTAATACATTTTTGCATGATAGTTTCATTAAACTAACGACAATTTTGGTTTTATTGTGCACAGACTAGGGGTGTATACAGTTAAAGGTTGTGTTGTATGAATCAATACCGGAAACGTCAACTGTCGGAAGTACCGAAGTCATATCCGGTTTCATCGCCGTATCTGCCCGTGGCTGTGGATTTAACATTTATCTTTCCATTTTAGCCAGGTTTTCATTAAATCTGCGAAAATCCTTTTATATTTCAACAGATTTATATACTATTACTGTTGATATTCTGAGACGAGTTTTTAAACTAGAAAATGTGTGAAAATATAATGAGTTATCTTTTTAATCGCTATATTCTTTCGTATACTCTAAAGGTTATACTACTTCAATGTCACATCATCGTAATTAGATAAATCATTATTCTATTACTCAAAATGTTTTCGAACAAAAAAAGTAAAAGTATTTAATTTCCCAATGAATAGTGAACACTGAGAAATATACCCTTTTAGTTTCGGTATACCTTATGATATACTTTATATAAAAATATTATAGCTCCTGTTGTACAATGGGAAACTAAAATTTCTATCAAATGTTTGTTGTAGACATAATACCTTCGTCATAATGTAACAAAAAGACAATTTTCAACATACGCTTCAGCTATTGAGAATACTCCATTCTCACCCTAGGGAAAGAAAGAGTTTGTCATTTTGATGTAGAGTATTGACTGATTAACTTTCAAACAGCTTATAGTTTTACAATTAATTACGAGAACAATTTATGGAAGTAACACTTTATTCTGTAAAATCTTTGGTTTATGCAGTAGTTAGTCCAAAATTTTATGCAGCCTGACGAAAAAATATAGTTTATGATATGACTCAGATTACAACTTATTGATATAAAATATACTTATCGCTAGGTTTGAGTGTAAAAATAACTCATCTGAAAATTTATATGGAAACTAAGTATACAGGCCTATATGCCTTTTGTGAAAAAGGCATATAGGCTTCAAAATCAGATGCAAAACATCTAACGTTTGAAACATGTTTAATCTTCGGATGTAATATTATAATAATATTAGAATAAGAATATTAAGCCTTTTTGAAATGCAGCCTCGTTATAGATATGCTGCAAACATGTCGAGGTAACAAGCCTGCAGGAGACTGACAGATGACAAAACCAAATGATGTCAACAGATCATGTGACGGTATCTTTTAGAACTTTTTTAAATTTTTTTTAATTTGTGGAAAAATTACATTTGATACGTATAAAGTATAGCAGAACGTGCTTATAAATTTATATTTTTACATTAAGGCTGTTAACTAAGTTAAAAGCAACAATTAATTAAGCGAGTTATACAAATTTTTACTCTCCATAAAAACTATTTGGGAAACGAGTACGTAGGTTTGCTGACATAAAAACATTAAATGTGGGGGTTTAATAAATGTATGGATAAAACCCAATTAGATGGACTTGCATATCAACGTTTGGAAGAATAGTTAAGTAAATAAGTGAGTTATTGGTTTTTAGTTATTCTCCATCGGATTAACACTAGACAACGTACTGTATTTACTATTTTGAATATATCAGTGACCGATTTACTTTTGAGTCATGATTCAAAATACTAAATTCTTTATTTGAAATTAACCAAATTTTATAAAGATAAATAATATTTTTCAAAGATTATACATGAAAAAAATGAAAACCCCATTTTGGGGTTCAAAACCCCCCAAAAGTGTAGTCTCCCAGCAAACCTGTCCAAGATATTACAGAAAGGGATAGCTCCAACAAGTTTTAAAATAATTGAACAACAATTGCGGCCATTATCGTCGTTATTATGGTCCCAGGATGAACTGTGACCATGCGGGTCGAGTGAATAATTCGCTAAAAATTACCCTAATAGTGTAAACATCATAAACAATTTTAACCTTGGAAGGCAATAAATTTCATCGTATAGTTTACGTCTTAAACTATGATATTGTGATTTCACTTTCATATACGTAAGTTTTTTAATCCCAAGTTTTCTACAGACATGAATCTATGAACAAGACGGCTTGTCTGTAAGTTTTGTCACTAGAATGATTCATGAGTGTACCTGCCGAGTTATTGAAATGCAACTTTGCTTTCTCTAGAACAAGAGTCAAAACTCGAAAGCTTATCGTTGCACAGTATTTATTTTATTTATTTTGTACATCCTTAAACTTACAAAAAGTTTGAATTTAGTTTTCATGAATAGAGTATGGAAAACATGATTGTATAGGTGCTGTAATTTTAAATATATATAAAATTGAATGTATGTCTGTCTGTATGTATGTATGTATGTATGTATGTATGTATGTCCTTTATGCGTTGCCAAACTACTCATCCGATCGCCATGAAATTTTAGGAAGTTGCTCTATATGTGTCCGGGAAGGTTTTAGTGAAAAAATATTTTCGAAAACCCATAAGTTTCCATTTTATGGCGTTTTAAATTTCTAATGTTAACCTTATGGAGAGTAAGTTTGTTTACAAATTGTCTACAATGAAAACATTTGATTTCTTAGCTACAGCTGATTGGTTTACTTTCCATTAGCAATACCGTATGCTTTACTATCCAATGCCATCTGAATCATTCATTAATGTTAAACTATGAAGTAAATGAGTACTGTAAAAAATGAACAGCTTTATTCACCACGTTAATAGTTAACGGTTTTGGGGGATTATGTATTTATATTTTTATTTTCTGTCTGATTAAAGTCACGTGTTTATATGATAATTACAATGTTTATATTATTACGTTTATTATAATAATCAGCTGTTGTATATCTTTCCTATAAAAGCCGTATGACAGTTAGGGTTCGTTTGGGTTTGGATTGGATTTGAAAATTGTGAATTAGTCCACTCAGATTTATTTGTTTTATGGTTATGTATGGTAATATGTGGTATGGTGGTTTATGGTAATATGTTTTATCGTTTCAGTATTGTTATTCACTATGCAGCGACCCAGAATATATAACCTTTCACAATGAAGCCGTATTGCTATTCGACTTCAGAACATGGCCAATCTTAAAGTTAACATGTGTTTACTGTGAGGCGTTACGAAGTTCGCCGGGTCAGCTAGTTTTAAATAAAAACTAATTGACTAAATTTATGCTGTGAAGCTTTACAAGTAGGGTAGATATACATTTTTGGTATAAACATGTTTTGAACGCTTGTAGCTTTTATATGTAACAAATAGTCATAGAAGTATTTTCAAAATCATACACACTTTATTTTAGAGGAAATCTTTATTATATTAAAAATAGACTAAATATTCAAGATCCAACCCCCAAATATACAAATATTTGACTACCACCATTAAAACCAACTTAAGAAACTAAATAATTTAGTGTTTTTAGTTATTTGTCTACGACTAACGCTTCCAGATAAAAGTGAAATTTGCTGTCCGTGTTAAACTCAGTACGTTGACTGAGAGCGCCCAATGTTATTCTAATAGACGACCGTTTTCCATGAAACTTGGTATGCAGAGTAAGGTCACATTACCCAACAAAACCACTAAAAAAGCTTAATATTACCGGGGGGTGGGGTGGTTCCCCCCTTAATATTCTAACAATTAATTTAACTTTGTTTCTCTTGTTGTTATTTGCAGAAATTAATTGGATGATTATTTTTTAAGCAACAAAATTTTAAATGATATTTAGATTAACTTCAAAGAATATGATAATTTTGTTATACATTGTCATTTTTAAATTTACTTAAAGGAGAATGTATGTGTCAGTCCACTGATATCGTTTATTTTAATTTTTATGATTCAAAGTTTAAATTTCATCATAAAAATAAGTATCCAACTTCCTGACACTAAATCATACAATCGTACAATGGACGGGCTCACTGCTTATTGAATAGCCTACTAATAAGTTATTTGCTCGTTTATTGAAGCTATTATAGAATACCGAGTAGAAGAAACACAGTGAAGCCACGTGGAAAATAGTATGTTATTAAGAATGAAAAACCAATGGTTGGAACAACGAATCATTGGGTTGGAAACCTTTTACGCTCTGTAGATGTGTTAACGTGTTTGGTTCACCAATGCGAACATATGGGTGGACGATCCCATTTATAAAACTATGTGATCAGCGAGTGCGAAAACACATTCGCTTTGAGTTTTAAAACCAAAATACGTCTAAAACCGTAATCTACAAAAAAAATTATTTTAACATTTTAAGACCTATCTGTACTTACATGTACTATTGTACGATCTAAATTTTTATAAGGCCACTTTTATCATAAGAACTCTTTAGTTTTCAATAGTTTAATAAATTTATTTGATTTTTGGCCAGAAGTACTTTTTTGGTTTTTGAAATGGTTAGCACTTAGGTTTAATTACTTTCGACCATAAGTGAGTCGATATGTTTAGTTAACCATTTTAAAATTTATTGAAAAGTGAATTTCATATAGTTACTACTGTACTGTATTCACTTTTGGTGAATAAAGAAACATTATTACTATAATTTGTCAGTAAAATTATCATTTGAATAGATTTTAGAGTTAAAAAAGCTATGTTTTGTTCACAGTTCGCAAGCAATCCTATAGAATTTTCATGAAAAGCAAAATTAACCATGTGATGTTGTGAATTAGTTTGTTTACTAACAGTTTATCTGATTATACTGTAAATTTGTTTTTAATCTATAATAATCATAATAAATTTTTATACTATTTGAACCCAAGTTTGCTTGTTTTTATTAGCAATTTTGGTCAATAGTAAAAACTCGTTTACAATAAATTAAAGGCTTAAAACTTAATTTTAACAATCGTAAATAATTCTACCACTTCGATGTTCACTGTTTATAGCATGTATTAAGCAATAATAATAAAATAACTATATAGTGTACCGTACTTTAATAAATTGATTATTATTGTTGATTAATAATGGCTTTTAATCAGAAACTTTAGTCGTATTTCACTTACAAACAGGAATACTGAACGATCTGGGCTGTTCTATAGCTTAAAAAGGCTACAAGGAAAGAATAAATTTAAAATATTCTGCTGAAGACGAACATAGAATGGAACATAACAAAGATTCATTAAAACGTACATGAAAACAAGTTGCGGAGCTCATTAAGTTGCTAGAGAAGACGTCTTAGGCTGAACACAAAACAAGATGTTTTCAAGCCAGCCAGTAAAATATAGTGGAGCTTATGACAGCAGTATACTGCTATTTAATAATGCCTGGTATAAAACGTATCCAACCTGCAGAAAGAAATATGTTTTTAAAATCTATTGACGAAAATTGTGTTTTTGCTTTCGTTACCATTTTTTGTTAGGACTATAAATTAATTAATGATAGGCCTACTCTCTAACATTATGCCGTCATTAAGTAACAAGACTGGGGCTTGGACAGTTCCCCGAAAAAAACGTTAAAGATGCTAAAAGGCGTATGAAACACCACAAATACATTAAAGACAAAACGTGAATACATTCTTCAGTTTAAAGGAAACTTCAAAAATATAATAGATCAAAAATACCATTTCGCGCTGAAAGAGTCTTTTACTTGATAAAATTGCAAAGTAATATAGTTTTGTTTAAGATAAAACAAACATAAGTTAAATTATCAATGCCCCCTATACATTTTTATTTATTTTCTTCTTTTGCCTTTAAAATGGCGGCCGTTAAAGCATGAGGTCACGTTGTACTCTGTGTTGGTACCTTTAATTTTTTTGATTGGATGAGGTGCTGTTAATATTCTCATTTTGGCTTGTGTGATTAAGATTAGTATCACATTTATTAAAAAAATTTAAATTAAAATAGAATTTAACATATAAAATCAATAACAAAAGATTAAAATTAAATTTTTTTCTTGGATTAATCAATTGAATGTCACATGATTTAAGAATTTTTAAAACACATTACTTTTATTTTCTTTGCAAAAGGAGAAAGTAAACAGCACAATGGATAATGAGATCGAAAAAGAGATTGACAGTGAACACAAATACACGATATCAAAGGAGATTGTCAAAGGTTTTGGTAAAATGTAGTAATGACACGACTTCTTTTGGTTATGATCGCATTGAAGCACTTTGCGAAAATCAAATACCATTCGTATATAAAGTGAATAAAAAGACTGATAATCTATTCCAAGAAGTGTATACCTCTAATTATTATAATTGAAAATATTTTGTATAAATACAGTACTAAATTCCATTAACCCACTAGTCAATGAACTCATTTATATACGCATTGAAAGTAGAAATTAACACTTCTGTGAATGTAATTCTTTTATAAAACTCAATTAGACTATGTATTGAATAGTCCAAGTGTACGTGTTGTGAAAACATACCTAATTCAAAATAATTTTCATTTAAATACGGGTTTTGCTTTTTGGTCGTGTATAAAAATTCATCCCCGCTGTGAAATGTGGGAAAACACAGCTGTCAGAGGATTGGTTCCTGGGTGACAATGGGGGAGAGATTTATTTAAGTATTAAGGATCAAGAATAACGTGGAAAAGATACACCTGATCGATTCTCTTATCAGATTCGACCACGTGCTTCATACATTCAACATCGCCTTAAAATATATCTGCGGTTCTTATCTATCTGTTTAAAATCATAATATGGATCAGGGTTGTTTCAAAGAATGGGAAATAAATTCATTTCTAACAATAAAATGTGGTACAAGCGGATGGATCCATCGCATATACAACACAAATACACTCATATATACCACATGTACAGTGTGTTATAATTATGTCCATTTGCCTTTTCTAGAGATTTATTGTTAAAATAGATAAATATTTGCACTTTTAGTTGCACCCATTACAGTTTTTTACGCCAAACGACCTAATTATTTTACATTACATACATTATTTCACTACATTGTTTTAATGTTTCTGATCAATTTATTTTAGTAAAAAGTTAAAACTTTATTTTACGCTTTTATGGAAATTCTAACCATCGCATAAACAGAAAGATTAAATCCAGTAATCATTCAGACTCATTTTGAGTCGTATTATTGAAATATTCATCTTGAGTTATTATTGAATATTCATCTTGTAAAATTTAAAGTTAGATGAGAAAATACTTTTACTTGTTTATTGACTCTAACACACACCAATACACATTGGTACATTTGGTATATTGGGCTCTATTATACTCCTTCTGTTGGGAAATGATGAGATGAAATATGGAGTAGGGAGTAAATATGGAGTAGTTTAATCGAAAAATTCTCTAAAATACAACCAACGACAGGATATAGTCAAACAAGTAAATAACAAGCAATTTTAAGTAAGGAGGCGAGCGAGTGAGTAGGTACTTGACTGATTTACTTTTTTTACACAATCGGTATTACCTCCTTTAAAAAGAATGTACAGCTTAAGGTAAGATATTTTAAATAAACGTTTACATGGTTTTTATCGGTTGTGAAACTATTTTACGACTTTATTGTTACGATAAATAAAAGTAGAAAGGTATAGCTAAAAGGTTCAAAAACTGTTGACTACAATAAAGTTTGATTACGAATTATTTTATATGTTGAATGTGTTTTATATGTGACTCACAATTATCACAACAATAACATAAACAAGTTAAAAAATTAGCTAGAAATATAGTCATTTTGGGAAGTATGTTGGTACTATTCAATCCCACATAATTGATATAAAGCATTCCAAAATAATACAAGAACGGATATATGACACGCAAATCTAAAAATACTGGTATTCATGTTTTAGAATGCAAAACATTATTAGTGTAAATTACGCATCAGTAGTTTAAAATAAGGAAATTAACGAAATAGACATTTTGAAATATGTCAAAAACATAACGTCTTAAGAGTGACAAACATTTACTGAAATCGTTCAAAGTGTAGCCATCCGTAATGGCTGTCGGGGCGGCAAGTGTCTCTGTCAACAGCTATCCGCTTTTAGGATTTTTATTAATTTTGACTCAGATGCTCATCCTAATTTCATTTCATAATTTACCCATTTAATTTCTCATCAAAACTACTTCCCTTTCTTTTAAAACTAAAGTGTTAGCTATGCATCTTTGCCCATTGCTAAAAAAGTGTTATTAAAATACTGAAATGACCAAAGAAGACATCACTCTATAACACTTTCTAAAAATCTAGTCATTTAAAAATAAGTAACACGTAAAAAAGTAAACACTAGTTTTAAATTAAAATTTTCGACTAGCATTTTTATTAAGGTTTTAAACTTAGAGGTGGATATCCTCAAAAGACATGTTCAAGTAAAATTATAACTAAATTAATTTATTTTTCTAACTGTTCACATCCAGAAATGTGGGGTCCAATGCAGTCGTAGTCTCTCTCACAAGTTAATAAGGAGTCATACAGTCTATGATGATAGACAATTAAATGTATTTATATCTCATACTATAATTAAAAATAAACAAACAATCAAATGTTTGAGAAATAAACCTGTCCCCTCTATTAAGTAATGTAACCAGACAAAAAATAAATTAATTACAAAAATTCCTGGAAGTTCAAACCCCAGGATCTCTCCATGAGATTATTATAGTAATGTTTACATAGTATTCAAATAATAGGGAAGAGTATAAGTAGCTTAACATGTTTAGTAGATAAGATTCTGAAGGATTAGGGAGCCCAAGCATATACATCTCTTCCATCTTCTTGTGGAATATTGAACAACCACCGGAAGAAGGGATTCGTAAGGATGGCAAAGATACGTCATTCTCAGAAAAATAATAACTTGGAAACCAATCCAAATTCGGGCTGCAATACATAAGAGGATTTATTCTCCAACTCAACAACTTCCGTCTACCCCAGACACAGAGAGGTCTACCCCAAGGAGCTATTATATCAACTTTCATTCGAGGGTACACGTCGTAAGGCAGAACAACCCCCCTTCCCGGAAACCCTGAGAGGATATCAAACATCCTTCCTTTAAGGCATCCCTCCCAGGTGGATACAGCAATCTCTGAGAGTTCTGGCCACACTGAATGTGTATTCAGGCATATTTTAGGAACAAAGCTACATGTAAAAAACTCATGACATGCATCATACCCACCCCATAATTCTATTCAACTTAAAATATCCACTTAGTTTGTGTCGTCATCTTAATTATAAGAACAGGAACTGTGTACAGGAACGGGAACGGGAACGAGAATGGGAACGGGAACGGGAACGGGAACGAGAACGGGAACGAGAACGAGAACGGTGAACGAGAACGGTGACTGGAACGGGAACGGGAACGGGAACGGGAACGGGAACGGAAACGGGAACGGGAACGGGAACGAGAACTAGAACAAGAACGAAAACGAGAACGAGAACGAGAACGGGAACGGGAACGGGAACGGGAACGGGAACGGGAACGGGAACGGGAACGGGAACGGGAACGGGAACGGGAACGGGAACGGGAACGGGAACGGGAACGGGAACGGGAACGGGAACGGGAACGGGAACGAGAACGAGGAGGGGCACATTAAATTGAGAAAAGAGCTACTAGGAAAATTAATAGGTTACTTTTAATCTACCCAATTTCTAACTCTGAACTAGTAATAACCAGCCTCAGAATCGACTAGGGCTTCATAGTTTTGTAAGTTTATACAATATTTCACATAAACAATGCATGTCCTCTGGACGCCTGATCCGACACAACGTTAGAATAGTATTCAAGATGTAAATCTACATCAGTCACACCCGGTGTTTCCAGGAACTCACAAAGCGAGGCAGTGGTGGTTCCACCCACGGGAGTGGCAGGTGTCGTGTGGTCGAGCTGTGACCTCGCCGCTTACGGTGATTCGACACGACGCGAAACACTAATCTTACAGGCAACAGGCATAAAGAGACTAACATATACACAGAGGTGTAATATAATACGGGCTTCAGGGAAACTGCTTTCTGATCGAGGGAATAATGTGGAACCTTTAAGTAAATGTTTGAATATGCGATAACTACCCGCTAAAGCTCATTTGAAGTCAAGTAGATCCAAGCCGGAACTCTGATCGTTTTGTTGTTGTCCATGATCATAAGAAGTTAAAGATTGAAAAAATTGATCATGTAAAATTATTTGTCAAAAGCAAAGACAATCTATTAGATAGATTGTCTTTGGTCAAAAGTATTGTCTACCTTCTGCCGAATGTACTAACGTACAATAGGCAATTAAATTTCACACTTTCTTACTCGTTTCATTGCTTCTATCTTAGAATCGAGTCGCTTTATTCAGTGACCTTTACTCAGACTTCTTTTTTCAGCTAAGTGTCGATACACAGAAGTATGACGAATACCATCCGCTTTATCTAGTCAGCACTTGCTTTGAGATAACCTTAACTTGCCTGTACGTTTAATGTTGTAATAAAACCTTAAATATCTGATGAAAACAAAAATAACACGTTCAATATGTTCTTCCTAGGAAATTACTACCAAATGTTACCTAAATATATGAGTACATGAACATATCCTTTGTATATTAAAATAGTTAAACCAAAAATATATAAATCATATCGAATGGAAACGACACATCATAATGAGGTTACTAACGTAGTATTGTGAAGTTACATACAGTATATTATCTTATAGATATTTAATTTATTTTAAATATGGTTCTAATTTCCATTTATTATTCACAAACTTTAATTTATCTATGTTCTGCGTTGTACACAAGATTAAAACATCTTATCCGGTTTTAAATTTTGTAACGATTAACAACGTTCACTGATGTCATGCCAAAATGTTCTAAAAGGTCTGTAATTTTAAATTGGAAGAAAAATATTACTGGACAAATAAAATTTGTCATCCTGTATTTTTAACTCCACGGGTACAAAATATAAGTTTAAAAGCATCCAATTAACTTTGTATACTCTAAAAAAACTAACTGGGGATATTCTGAACACGCGCGCGCCTTGTTGGGATGAATGGGAAATATCAGTGAACGGTCTCTGGGCGGCAACGAGTCGGTAAATTGACCCTTGATCACAGGCGAAAGGCGATGAAATCAACGCTAACAATACATTCGTTAAATGCCGCTCCTGGCTGCAGGCTTTGGATGTTTCCATGTCATGTGTTTTTATTCTACACATTTTGTCTAGTGCAACAAAAACTAAGAGAAATACTAGTTTCTCTTCGAAATTGAAGGTTAGGTATATTGGACGGTGGGTAGTCTTTACAGAACACAGAGAAAATAAACTGTAAACACATTATTTTACTTACAAAGAGTAAGTCAATTATGAAAATAATAACTACTGATGTTTGGTCATGAATGCCACTTAAAAATTATTACTTAATTAAAACAACAATTTTGAAATTTTATTAGAAAACTAGCAGTAAGCCCGTCCTTTGTGCGGATTGTAGGATTAATGAAGAAAGATTATAATACCAAAATGTAAACCTGAAATCCTAAAAAATCAATACAAAGAAAATAAATCAATACCCAGCGTTATTATTCAGCATTACTTTACCATTAAGTAGATTAGAACATTTATACCACTATTATAATTAGTTATACGTTAAAATAACTTTTTAATATAGTATGATTTCGAATTGGGTTACCAATGAACAATATAAACTAACTAATATTGATTTGACAGCTGTTTGTTTTTATATCTATTAAATCTTTAAACTACAAAGACAGTTGATTATTATCAGTAGGTTATTCATTGAAAACTGAATCAAATGCGAGTAATATCGCGTAAAAATGGGTTTTTAAGGGGCGGTGGGCGATTTCAAGCATTTACAAACCTTGTCTGGAATGTAGAGAACACATGAAATAAGTTTCATTGTAATCAGTTCTCCCGTTTTTTTCGGAGAAGACGGCGTAAAATGCCTCCTAGAGCGTCACAGACAAACAAACAAAAATTGAGATAAGATCGGTTCAGCTTCTCTAACGAACGAAAAGTAAAAAATGAATAATTCTGAGCAACGTACAGACAAAACTCTCATTTTATTTATTGTAGAGCTTTCCAGTGATTGAGAAAAAAATTGCGTACATTTGAGAAAGTGAGGAACGATTTCAATGTGATATTTGGATTTTACACCTTCTCAAACAAATGCCTCAAAAGTTCTGAAATACCCAGAAAAAATGAATCGTTGAAGTATTAAAATTTATCTCAAACGTTTAGTCTTTAAACATAGTTATACTGTAGTTCAGAAGTGTTAATGACCACTTTGCCCGTCGTAACTAGTAATCTCTCCTCGCGGACATTAGTCTTCTGTCGAGTAATCCCTCAACGGAAAGTTTAAAACACAAATAAATCATTAACGATCCTGCGTTGAAATCCTCGAGGATTATCTCAAACTAAACAAAGTCCGTGTAAAAACGCTCGCACTTTCAAAACACCAGTGTTTACGTTCCTTTTAAACCTTTTATCCTCACTGCCTCATTCATCCTGTGAAAAGGTATTCCATACACTGTTTGTTTTGCGTATTCCACTAATCTGCATCAATCTGGGTACAATTATTAGAATGGTTGCGATTAAATGTTGGGTGTTTCAAAATTATTATTTAGAAAATTTCAAATAGTTCTCTTTGATAATTATAAGGGGATTAAGTAATAAAAATTTTTATAAGATGGTGCACAAAGATCTATACTGATCTATTGTGTTCATCCCTGTGTTTATCAACGCAGTGAAACCTTTTAAGGATTTAATAAGGAACAGTCTGACCCTAATTTTGAAATCCCCAAATACTTCTGGGCTTTTGTTGTCACTGCCTGTCGCCTTCGGAATAACCTACCTCTACAAATAAGACCCTTTGATATCCGTTCTTAAAACTGTGTTCAACAGTTTGTGGCGGTACTGAAAACTTTGTATTTTGAGTGGAAGGTCTAAGCTGGCGTGTCCTACGGCTCCTGTGATGGCGGGGTCGTTGATGTGGGTGTATATGCTTGTGTATGAGTTTGTATTAAAAATAATCTATTTATTTCCTATTTTCTAAAATTTATATTTTATTATGTATATGTTTAGTATTCAGAAAAAGGAGCTCTGAACTTTAAATTAAGTATTTTGTTTAATAAGACAGAAGAACATTTATTTTATTTTAAAAACGGTAGGTAATGCCAAACACTACAGCCACAGAATTCATGTCCACTTATCTCCAGACATCATTTTTTCGATGTCCTATTGTTCACTGTTTCTTATCACTCACAACGGAAAGGCTACATGGGCGAGTATCCACTCTGTCCAAGTCCACGGCCCACGTATGGTCTTAGTACCGGCCACCTCATTTATTCCTCATTACCTCAAGTAAACATTTTAGTTATTTTCTCATACATTCAATATTTTAACTAGTGTCCAGTCTCTTTTAATTTAACCAAGTTCAAGTATTATTTTATTTGCATTCTTAAACTAAAAAACCCTAATCAAGAAGCTAGTGTCATGTGCGGTATCGCGACTTCCGCGTACCTTCGAAGTGGCCACAACTATTAAAAGACTTTGCGTGCGAACATCAAAAGAGAAGAAAATTTCAACACCAAGGACCATGCCTGAAGTGAGATGCCAGCGTCATTCTTGTGTTGGGATCCATTGCGTCCTTGTCCACTCACGTCCGAACTGGAGTTTGTAAGGTATATATTTAAATATCAAACAGTTCATTCTACACATTCATTACTGTCCTTGCGGACTGGTCCTTCCCTATAGATATTTCACTTCTGATTAAAATTTAATATTAACTCCCCAACAGTATATATTGTTTATAATTTACGATACGTTTATGTTTTTGATCATATTTACGTTTACAGACAGGTTAAGTGAAGTGTAAGAAACAGCCATGTGGCCACCATAGCTTTGCCTGTTAAAAATAAAGGATTTTTCATTTCATTTCACTTCATTTCAAATAATGACCTGTTTTTGTTTTTTTTGTTTTTTTTTAACTCAACCGTTGCTCTCTAAGGGTCTAGAGTCTTATGAGTTAAACACAGTGATGTGCCGTAAAGCTGCCAGTCACAAGGCTAGCCAGAACTGACCATTAAAAACCTTTGAATTACTGTACCAGTACATTATTCCTAGTTTTTACCAAAACAACATGATCTAACTCCTATATATAATAATTTTTATTCAATTTTTCCAACTTAAACCATTGTCAAAATTAAATATAGTGATTTCCTCTAAAAGCATCATGACCTGAAAACACAAATCCACGTGTCGACAGTAAATAGGCTAAGATTGTAAAACCATAAAATATTTTACCTCTAAACCAACAACATATAAACTAATTAGTTCGTAGATAATTAATTCGGACCAGTTACTGTGGGTTCAGAGCCATGTATAATAACAGGAAACAAACAACAGGAACCACATTCACCGCAACCACCGGGCAACATATTGGCTCCTCCCGCATCCTCGTCCTAACAAACCCTTTATTACCTACAGTTAAATATCGTAAACATACAAATCAATAATTATATTTACGCTCTCCCCTTATACAAAGTATAATGAGGAAGTATCGTTTTCGTCAAAACTGTTGAACTTGTGTTGAGGGTGGATATACGTTTTGATGCCCTCTCACGTCTGATTTTTACGGAATTAGGTACACGGGTGCACTTTGGCCCTATCTCCAGACTATTTTTTTTAATTTTTCTGGTATTTTACCCCTAAAAACCCTTTGAACTAATCTTTTCATGTTCTAAGTTCCAGCTCATCCAACTGGGTCAGACCCAGGTACATAAACAAACCATCACCAACAATGAATTTCAATCAAAGAATTCCTACTGTATTACCACAGTGTCTACTTTTAACTTAGAGAAATAAACTATTTGTGGCATAAAATAACAGACCAAGGGATTGTATCAGCTTGACGTAGTTATAGTCATTAAATAAATAAACTGTTTTATTAATGTTGACTTTAATATTCAACTAGTGTAATCAAGCAGATGTGACAAGTGTTTATTCCAATTAGACCCAGACTTGACGTTTGTCTAGACTCTGATTAGTCTAGACTAATCCTCGGGCGATCACTCAATGTTGTTCCTGTAAATTGATCCAGTTAGACTAAACAAACAAGGTTGTCTCCGCATCCACATTATTATAGCTAATGAATTGACATAATCAAATGAAAAATTCCAGAATATATTGTGTATTGTATAAAGAAGGCGTAAATATTAAATTGTTTTTTGTTATTTAAACTATCTCTCAGGGTGTCAATCTAAAACATTACCCGTTTTCCTGTTTATCGTATGCACAGCTGAAGTGGATTGTTAATAACCTTCAATGATGTACAATATGCCTTTTTAGAAGGATAACCCATACTTTGCTCGCCCACATATATTAGAGATCTGTATGTGGGATGTATTCGTATGAATAAAAAATAGGGGTGAACGAGAGGGGATAAGGTCTATGTAAATGGTATGGATTAAAAATTGTTGAAAACCTGGTTCCAAAACAATGTCATTACTGACTAAGATTCAGAGTTCCTCGTGATTCCAACTGTACCACGGACTCATGATTTTTTTCAAATTATTAAAAATTGTTTGTATTTATTTTAAGAATTTGCTCAAGATTAGATAATAGATAATTTTGTACAAGGAGTATTTCTATTTTAACTAACTCAAAACGTCTGTCTTCTGCCAGCGAAATATACACTAAAGTATAATGAATACAATTCACGTTATCTGGCATACAACTGCACTTTGTCTTTACAGTCAAAGTATTCCGTAAGTTAGCGGAAATCGTTAAAAATTGACCAAAAAATTAGAGTCTTTAATGCTGTCTCAGGAAAGAAAATGAAGGTGTGACAAGCACGAAAAAAACGCAAAACTATTTTACAATATAAAACCATGTTTAAAATACGTTGTATTGTTTGAAAATTTTATAGAAAACTTTAGAATAAAAAAATATTTGTTTTAACTTTGGTTTAAACGGTGGAAATTACTAAACAAAGTTGATGGCCAGCCTAGGAATACTCGCCTCAACCTCCTCCCTTATCAATGTTGGTTAGCTTTGAAAGCTCGTACAAAACACATTACCGCGACATAAGGCACGAGTGCAAAACAGAAAGAGCAAAACACATTTGTTCACATTCACGTCACGTAACAACGATGACGTCACGTAGCGCTCGGCGAGTGGAATGCACTTTGGTTTACCCAGCTTTACAAGAGTTCTGTCATTCAGCTAATTTTGTACTGTGAAATTTAACTAACATAAATAGATACTGTACCATAACTACAGCTTATAACCTTAATTAAATAAAATCAGGATTGTTGTTTACGATTTTAAAATGAATTATCCTCATTTATATAGATTTGACACTGAGAAAAATGGTGACACAAATTTGTGATTGTTTGACACTAGACCCAGCTGACTTTTATTTTGTTATCAATGCATTAATGATCCTCACAAATTAATACGCTAGTCTTTACCAGTAACAGCTTAATTTTTTCACAAAATCCATTACAATTATTACACTCACCCTTCATAAACACGCCGTAAAATACCCACCAGATTGGGACGGTTTTCTAATACTGTAAAAATAAATAATTCACGTTTTTTTTCAAAAATGTTACAGCAAAGATCAAGTATTATTAACACAATCAACATCGGAGCAGGATACAAATGCTGTGTATGCATTTAATTGATCAACAGTACTTTAAGGAAGCTAAACGAAATCTATTACCCTAATTTTGTCGTAGATAAAATAGATTTCACTGCCATAGTAAACATGAACAATCTCACACTGCGTTGCAAATGTCAACATGGCCGACTGCTTTGACTGTTTATTTTATACTTTTAACCGAAATGGTGACCTACCCAAGTAGTTATTTTAAGAAAGTATGAACAAGAAATGAGTGTAAGATGATTGGGCACGATCTTGTAGCCTTGTTACAGAATATAATAATTAATAGACCAACAGCCAATGATATTTAAGAGGCTTGCAGTTTAACGTCGTATCCGAACCACAATTACTAACTTATTTCTCAACCTAATTCGATTAGTTTGACAGCTGTTAGTTATTTCTTTTTATAAAATCAATTATATACATTTCATGTCCTGTAAGTCTCATAAAAATAGATTAGATTAGATTACCTTTTCAAATATTGCTAAAAAAAGGGTTTCTGAGAGCTTATTATTTTATTTTTACAGTGCGTGGGTAAGTTTAAAGTAAACAGAAACTTCCCCCAAAAAGTTCTTCCTCCCGAATTCCTTGTTTATTGTCACAGGAGGACAGACGGACAGACAGACAATAGATTAGATGAGACTCATTTCGGCTTTCGGGGCTATAAAATATATAAATAACAAAAAGTGTCATAATTCCAAGTGATATACAAACAAAACTCTAATTTTTTAAAGTAGACTAAAATTTACGTTAATTAGCTAGATGTAACAGCAAGGCCTATATCTCTAACGAAACTAATTAATTCCCACAGAAAGTTCACCGACAGAAATTGCTGGTGCAGATCAAAGTGATCACTGTCAAATGCGTCTATTGTTGTGACGGCTCCATACTTGTAACAAGCTCCCCCTGACTTTGCTCTCTACTGAATGATTTCCAACTTGATTGAACGTTTGATTGTACAGTGATACTAATGCAACTCAGACCAGAACGTTTGCAATGACCTGTTTGGGATGATCGTAGTTACATGGTGGATCAGCAAAGTTCACCGTCGGCTCAGATTGTTTACACGATTCAAAGCGTCTAAAGCAACAACTTGTAATGAGGCGCTGACTCATAACTGTATTGAGCTGGCAAACAAATAGTTTGTATTACGTGAAATGAATTGAGTTATAGCGGAATTAAAATACAAACAATTTACAATTTGTTTTTTCAATTATATTTTTGTTGACTTGTATGTTAGTACAAATTTTAATTCTAATTCGGGAAAACATAACAACAATAATTACAGTATACAGGTTTCGGTATTCAGTTGGTTTGTCAGAAAAAATGAAAAATGAAAATGAAAAGTTTTGTGAATTTTCGTTTAATACATATACGTTTCCAAGATGTGAAGAGAAGAGAAATGAATGAATAACAGTGACTATAATATTAAATTGATATTTGATACAAAAATATCATATATTGATATTATATGATATTTTTGGACAGTAAACTTTCAATATTGAACATAATCTAAAATAATATTATAAAGAAGAGGTGGTTTCTGTATGTTTGTTTGTGGGTTTGTGTGTTTGTGTGTTTGTTGTGGCAAGTGAATGCGAAAAATACTGAACCGACCGGTTTGAAATTTTACACAAAGGTAGATCTTAAACTCATGCAACACATAGGCATACTCATTTCCTTAAAATCCTCTCGGGCTACGCCCTGTGAACGTCAAGTTTCAATGTTTACATTTTTAGAGAATGAAAACATAAAATTACTTGAATGTCAACAGCTGTGAATACTAAAATTTGACAGTTCGAGAAGAGAAGAAAGAGCTGCCGTAACCGTCCTAGGTTTCAATGTTTACATTTTCTAATGACAACATCCGTTTGCACTATATTTTGACAGTTCGGGAAGAAGAAGAAATAAAGTTGATTTTTCAGATAAACTGCTGGATCGAAATTAGTGAATTATTTGAAATAGCGGAATGGTAGATTTTAAGTTTTTTCCGACGACTGACTCTATTACATTAATCCTTATCCTCTCCCAATATTTGACATATGTTACTTTGAAATGTTGTAAACACTCCTGTTTTGTTATTTTGTAAACAATGAAGAATTAATTAACAATATCTTAAATGTATCAGTAGAGCCTACACCTTTCAGCCTTTTTAGCCCGTACGAAGAACGGGTACTTTGGCTAGTATGATCTAATAAATGTTACCTAAACGACTTTTCAAATTAATATCGAAGGTTGTACATGCAATTTTATATTTCCAATCGAGTTAAACCGTTTTGTATAATTTCTTCTCAAGTTTAAACCAGAGGGAAATTTTGATTTTGCCATATAGTAAATACAATTTTATATACTGTTATATACAATACGACTGTAAAGCTACAATTTACTCGTGTATAGTATAAAATATGAAGATCAGTCTCCGACATTTCAGTTTGAAGTTATTTAAGCTATTCTTATTATTTATGGCCATGCTGAGTATCAAATTTCCGAGAAAATTTTATATATCAAACTGTCAAAAATTACATACATGTAAACACGTTATGCACATTAAACATGTGACGTAAAAACATTTTACTGGATGTAATGCCTAGGGCTGTAATAAAAAATAGAATTAATCAATTGAAATTGAGTTTTCAACACTTTGTCATCGCTATTTGACAGATCTATTTCTTCTGAAAACTGAAAACGGTTAGCTAGCATGAAACATGTCTAGAAAAACTACCTACAAACTAAAAAACCATTAAAACCTATAATGTCAGGCTAAGGTATTTAGCAATTATTATCACCACTCTTAAAAGTTTGATTGCCTGAAAAAATCCATAAGTTTTCCATTTTATAAGTTTGGCCAAATCTAAAAGTCAATGTTTTTGCAGTTTACATTCACACAGTAGGCTATTAGAATACAAAAAATATTAATTTCTTTACACTCCAAAAACAGTCAGCTCTTTAGTTAATGCAAATTTAAAATCATTTTCGTTTTTTTTTGGAAATAGATTAAAAACAAACGCTACCACGTAAAAAAATATTCATGAGCACGGATAAAAATTGTTGAAGAAACACCGTTGTGAATTCCTGACAAACTCTGGAAGTAAATTTCAGCTTACTTTTACCTCAAGAGACACTTGTTGATGTTTGCTCGGAATACGAGAGTGTTGCCATCCTGACTGGGGGATAAACTTGTACGTACAGCGTGTCCCGTAACAGGTGCCTATATATTTATATATATATATATATTATATATATAGAGCCAATTGCTTTTGCCTCAAGAGCATTAAACCAAGGAGTGAAAGAAAACTATAGCCAAATTGACAAAGAGGCAACAGCACAATTTTCTGGGGTATCAAGAAGTTCTACCTATATATATATATATATATATATATTCTTATATATTAGTCTGTTGCATCGTGTTGCACTTATTGCACTGTTGCATTGTATGAGTGACCTAGGACGAGCTATTTTGTCTGAATAACGTAAGAAGATTCTCTATACCTTGAATAAATTTAAAATTTAATTTAATGAAAAATAATTAAATTATCAAACTATTAAGACTCTGACAAATGTATGGTGATAGTTGTTTAATGTCTCAATAACTTCAAGTGAGCCTATTGAAAAACAGTAAATTAATTTAAACGAATTGAAAAATGTTAGATGAATATTTTTTACTGCTGTATGAAATACACATTTTTACAAATATCATGAATAGGTTAGTTTACGAATTTTAAAGTAAAACGATATGTTTGGGTATTTTGATATATGAGCACAGTTTTTTTGACAAGGGCTTGACCAAAATTTGAAAAAGTGACACTTACTGACGTCAATTGGCTATAATAGCTGTATATAGGAAATAAAAACTTTCTCTTTAAACATATCCATGATCTAACCTATTTTCCACAAAAAGTAAAATTCGTAAGAAAGTTACTATATAAGTTAATTTCATTATTGAACCAAACTTTAATATTTCATCTATATATTCAAACCTCGATGAGTTGTACATAAACGTTGTCAATGCCCTCCATTTCATAAATTTATAAATTCATTTCGGACTACATAAATACTTTTTATTGAATTGAATCCTTGATGAGTTATCATTGGACAATAGGTTTAGTAAGTAAGTAATTAATTGACTTTTATAATGGATAAGAAATTGTAATAACATACTGAGCGAAAAAGTTAAACAACAACCAGTTAATTATCCGTCTTCACGGCAGATGGCGCTGGCAGTCCTGCCCTGAGGCCGTCTCAAGATGGCGGCTCTGATTGGAACTTTGTACTTGACAAGCTTCGTCTTTCAGCCTCAAACACAATTGGCTTTAGTTTGTTTATTCGAGCCAGTTAACAAGGGGCTGTTGTTTTATTTTATGCACAAATTGGAATCGACGTCTTTCCGATAATTGGAAATATTTGTATCGAAATGAGTACTGTCGAAACATTGTAAGAACTTAGCAGGGGATTTTTATCTACACTTTTGCAGAATATTTTCAGTTGTAAGTTGAAAAAACAAATATATTTAAAATTCTGCGGCAGCTGGATAAGTTATGTGTTGTACAATTGACTTTTATAGGGGTTAATCAGTTATTTACGCAACGCTTAAACGGTGTGGAGAACCAGAAAATGTTTATAATTATAAATAACATACAATATTAATTTTCATATGTAAGATTTTAGTAAGAAAAAACAGACGGACTATCACCATTGTAGGTTTTTGGAAAGGAAATCCATTCATGAACAAAAGAGAAGTAACTGGGTGATTTCCAGGGACGGTGGAATGAAATTCTGCGATCAAAATATTTTTTTGTCCATTACGACTTGTATTTTCCTGGGTTTATTGACGTATCCAACATGATGACATCATGGTCAGAAACGTCATCCATTTTTTGGTCTGATATAGGCTATTAATTTGTTTTTGTACATTTTTATTGGTTTTCCCACATTCACCATTTTTAAAGAGTACGTAATATTTTCCCTTTGTCCCCGTATTTATATAAAATTAATTCATTGGGTTTTATATATTTGATCTTTTATTCATTGATACTATGAGGTTTGATTAGCCAGGCCGCATTATGCCCGCATCAGCTGTTACATGTCACGTGATCCACTTTCAACTGGAGGACGTTTGTTTTACAGCTGTTAAGCGACCAGCTGTTCCAGGAGATCACGTGACATGCATTTCGTTCAGTTATACCATAATGTTAATCAGGAGTGTCCGGTTTATAATTATAAAAAAATATTCGATGAGAGAAATAATGGTAAATTTTAATCCAGGAAATCGGTTATATTTAAATGTAAAAAATATCAGTGTGGAGTTTGAAATATATATAATTTAACCTCTTTTAATCTTCCAAAACCATTAAAATCCCATAACGTACATATTTAATTAAGATTATAAAAATTCATTAAACAGCCACAAATTATGTCTTCCAAAGTATCTTTAGTCCTTATCACCATAAATAACTTGAAAAGTTACAGTTAAAATATCTTAAAGCTGTTATACTGTACTTATATTCGAATACATCCTGATTGATAGAGTGAACTCTTATGAACTATATTTTTTGATTTCTAGTATTCCCTAATCTTGTCCTATCCGTGGACTCCAGATTTTCTAGACAAAATTTTCTAGATTTTCTTTTATTGCTTTTATAAAAGTGTATCTGGAACTAAAACGTACCTTAATACTGTCCATATTTTGAATCTCTCACAATTTTCCAACAAGCTTACCTGAAACATGAAAAAACAATATTAATTTTTGGAGAAAATAGATAGTAAAACACATGTGAAAAATCGCTCTACACCGAAATGGGTCTTTAAGAGCCTTCTTCACATTTGGTAGTAGTGCAGTAGCCTCGGCTTTAGAGACGAAAAATGTTATTTTTCCCTGGCTTCGGACGCCATTTTTCATCAGCATTTTCCAGAAACTTGGTATCAAAGTAGATGAATAGTTATATTAGAGCCCTCATACCTAAAAAAATTGAAAATGAGGAAACAATAGTTTTAGTGATGTTTAAAAGTAACTCAATTTTCGTAACTTTTAATATTTATTTGAACTTACCCAATTGATTTTTTCGGATATATCAGGTATGAGGACCCTAGAGCTAACATTTATCTTCACTCATTTCAACCAGAGCAAGGGACTACTGAGGTATGTTTTCGTGTTTCTGCAGGGGTGAGGAAGACTTAAGGATTTAACCCATGATGCCTTTAATCGACATCCAAAGTACAAATAATTACTGACCACTATTTCCATACTTAATAATCTCCTATACATTTTCAATAATAATTTTTAAACTTACCTTTTCTATCATAGTATTAGTTAATATAACGCTTACTCTTCACAACTGGTTATTCAGAATAACATAAACCAGTCCTTTAATTATTTATCCTACTAAATCATAAAATGAAACTACTGTATATGAAACATGTAACTATAAAACCCAATTTAATTCCTTGGCTCGCCACAGACAGCGCTGCCAGTCAAGCATAAAGCAACTGGATCATTAAAACGTTCATATTAGCATAACGGTTGTTTCCAATTGGCTATTAGGCCGGCTATTGCTGTTTACAAATGATTGTTTTGCAACTGATGTGATGTTTGATGCAAGCTGGCGATGCAGTTGGTTTATAATTATGATTTCAAGTTTCAATGTGATTTTGAATGTTCTAACAAAGTTATAGTTAAATTATAACGAGTATTATTAACAATTTTGAGTTTTTACTTTCTGCCTTAATACATAGTATACCTATGAAAAAGTATAGTTTTCGTAAAGATTTTAAAATTTGAGTTTAAGACTTTTAGAGTTAAAAAATAAACTCTCAACCTCATATCGGATATATCCGTTTTGAGGCTCATTGAATAAAAAAAATGTTTTAGACTGTTTTCTGTCTGTTTGTGTAAATATCCCGAGACTAAATAGATCGTCAGACTTTTATGAAATTTTGTACACGGGTCTATTTTTGCTATACCTCCAGACCATTTTCAATTTTATGGAGTTTTGGTTTTTGAGGGTAGTTTACCCCTAAAAATCCTTAAAAATGTAATATGCAAATGTTTCAAAGTCCACTCTAACGATTTTGATTTTATGGGTTATAGCTATTAGGGTCCTAAATAAAATTACACCACATTACAATCACACATTTATTTGTCTGTACAATTCATGGCTCAAAAGTTATATGTCAACATAATAATAATAATAATAATAATACCTTTATTGCCATAAAAATTACAATACAAAATTGCATAGCAAACGTCAATAATTTAATATACATAAAAATAAAAATAATTTAAAGCTAAAGTTAACATTTATAATATTAATTAAATCTCTTAAGTGGGAAAGGACGTTAAAGGACGCCCCCAGGAGAACTGCCTCTACCATGAGTGGGCCATAAACTCGCCCACCGTGTAAAATTCACCGCGAATGAGCAGGCGTTTTGTCAGCCTTCTGAATTTGTTCCAATCTCCCTCCCGCCGTATCTCCTCAGGAAGGTGGTTCAGGAATCTAACGCCAGCTTGGGCAGGAAGATTCAAAGCAGTCCTAGATCTGTTTTGTGCCATCCTGTACAATTCTCTACCCCTTGTGGGGTAGTCATGAACTTGTGCACCTTGAAGAGGTACACTTTTAAATTTGCAAAAGAGCATGGTCTCAAGTATGTACAGGCTGGCCAGAGTCAGAACTCCCACCTCCCTGAAGATATTCCTACAAGACTCTCTAAACTGCAGCTTTGCCACTATCCGAATGGCTTTCTTTTGAAGTCGGAATAACCTGAGGAAGTCCGCTTCTGAACATCCACCCCAAATGGCGATGCCATAAGACAAGTGGGGATGAACCATACCGAAAATACATAGAAATCTGTATTTTGTTACTGCACAAGCTGTAGGAAATCGTGCTGCCTCTACACGTGCCAACTGTTTCAAACACCTCGTGGCTAGAAATGGTGCCACTGGCTGTACCGTATGTAAGACTTTTCAGTTTATACACTTCTATTTGTTCACTTGTTCTTTCCCTCCACAAAGTTCGTTGAAATTTACAATCCTCGTCATCTGCCAATATTTGAAGATCCATTTTCTCACAATCTGCAATCATAACAATCGCATGCAATGTAAAACGAACTGCGATAGAAAATAATTCCTGTTGTACACTAGGTCCTATCATAATTGTATTTTAACGATACTCAGATTGTTGTCGGTCAAGACGCATTAAAACTCTCAACTTGATTGCAGAACTAGTCTCTTTGATAACCTCATGATGACGTAAGAAACGCTCATTTTTACTTTATTTTGATGCATAATCACTCAATTTGCTCACATACGCCATATGACCGAGGTCAACATACTCATTGAGAGACTTGTTGTACTGCTCTTTTCTCTCACAACTCAATGATAATAAACGCTCTACTGTTTTGGGACTATTCAGTGCTATCTGTTGGGACTATCCTAACTCATTCAAACGATCATTGAATGGTAGTTTTACAATAAATCGTCCAGATCCATCTCTCCTGATATTCTCTTGAAAATTCTCTTCTTACTAGAGAAGAGCAAGCAAGCGAATAAATTTTTCAATTTATTATTCTATCCTCTGAATTTTTAGATTATAAAAGTTAAACACCGAGAGTGTTGTAAATTAATACATTTCCTTCTAACTATTTTTACAGCTGCATTTGAATATCACAGTCTCTATCCGTCCATATATTTTTGCAGCCCCATATTTTAAAATTTTGCGGGAGATTATTAAAATTTATAACCTTTATTAAGTTACAACCTATCCAAGAAGGTATTTTAAGCTATGAGTAAAATATTAGTGAAAGAAGATTGTGGCACAATCTTATAGTCTTGTTACTGACTGAAATGTTCCTTAGACAAGACTGTTAATTATAGCCCAACAGCCAAAAGCATTTAAGGGACCGACATTTTAACGAGGGATCCAAGCCACATTTTCGACTCTGATTTATGAGCTAGTCTAGTTATGAGGATGGTCTTTGCGGATGAACGTATTATTGATAAGTGCGGTGTTTACGTCACCTTTTCTGGATTTGCTTATGTGATTCGCGAAACCAGTTGCTAATGTACAGCCAATGACAAACTACCAAATATAGATTAGACTCACTACAGGAGCCATATAATGATTCGTTATTTCCTTGTTTATTTGAACTATTTTTTTCAAACTTTACCATTGACTGGTGTAGAATTCTTGTGTGTCAAATACTACACATTTATTGTATTCTAACGTCTATGTTGCCTTATAAATCTCTTTGTTTGTCAAATCTATCTTCTTAGAATTTAAAATTCGAACAAACTCAAAAACGCCTCTTCTTAGTCACGTGCGTATTGCTGAAAATTCAGAACTTCATAACAACAAAGCTCCGTGGCACAAATCAGACTCAAGTTGTTGAGATGTATTTGACGTCGAAGTAAGTCGCATTTGTCTTAATAACTTTATAAGCACACATCACCAACTTTGGGATGAGTTTCGACGCACTTCTAAAACGTGATATGTAGGTTAAATAGTCATTCTATTTCAAAATGAAGAAGTGGAATATATTATTTTATTTTAGGATAAACAAAAACTATATATTGAACTTATTTCCTAAAAAATAATCAATCATGTGGTAATTTTGAAAAGCCTAACGGTGAAGTGGCGTCTCAAGAGATTTAGGCTTGGACCGATTTCCAGTAAAAATATGTATGATCATGACATAAAAATGTCTTTCACGTTTATATAAAAAAATATTATTAAGTAATTATAGCTACCTGAAGGTGAAAAGTATTTACGCGTTTCTGAAAGTCTCAATCCAAGAATAAGGTTTGGGAAATTTTCGGAGTCCAATAATTAACTTCCGTTCTTGATTTTTAATGCTTCCTCTCATGGACTCTCTATATGATGACTTCGTTTGCTAAATTACATTTTTTCTGCAGAGTATACTTTTAGTTAGCACTTGAAGCAAATGTAACTATTTTAATTTAGTAGGTAGCTAAAGCTGAGGTAAAACTCCGTTTTCGACACTGTTGTTCTGTACTGTTCAGTAATTATAAAATTGTTAATGGTAAGTTTAAAATATGAATACTATTTTTAATTTACAATTGGAGAATTGTAGAATTTTTTCGCTGAAGCAACTTCTTACAAGTTTTTAGATACGCTTTCTTGTTGTCAAAACTTACCAATACGTTATTGAAACATTGGATTAGTACTGTAAAATGTTAACAGGAATTTGAAGAACATGTGTATACATTTACGAAATAATTTTCATAATTTTCCGAGTAAAATGTTTTTAAAACTTCGGGTGTATTACAAAACAAAAAAGTTAACATTCACAATAAACACGGTATTATAAATGAGCAAACATATAAATGTCCACCAAGTAGTTCTTAATTATATTTATTATTTTATATCACTTGATCGGAAAGCAAACATGTTTGGATCTAAAAATGAATATATTTATCTATACTTCACATTTAATGTCTATCCTGATGAAAATGTGATCACTACGGTAAAATTATCTAAAAGTTTTAATGATCCTACACAAAAGAAAACTAAAATTGAATCACAAAAATCTGACTCAGCAATCCTTTAACAGATTATTTACAAAAACAGAATTAGTAATTCTGTTACGGACTCAGTGGGATTGGCTCTAACCAAACAACTCCCCAAAACCATCACACTATACAAACGTAAATGTTTGCGTTTCTTTTGAATCCAAAATGCGTTGCTCTTTATTTAGAGATAAAAGCACACCTCTGTACCGATTAGATTTTTAGTTTTTAATTTAATAGCATACTAACTTCAGCTTTTTTAAGTCTACTATGGTTTTGGTTATTAATTATTTCAATATTGTTTTTTTTAACTTTTCAAACACGAATGCAATTTTAACTGCAAAGTTTCCGGAGGTAGTGAAACTCCACTAGTTTTTAGGTTCATTTACTTTAGTGTCTTTATTTTGTGTTTTTTTGATTCCATAATATACGTAAATTTTACCAACCGCAAATATTTTATTATGTTAATACCTTATGCTATATAATGGTAATTTTTTTATATGTTATTTGATATTATTTTGTTAATAAATGTAGATTCTTAAGCAATCACTTAAAAACGGAAGTGGTTTTACTACCACCAGAAAATTTGTGTAATTAAAAACATAGTCTCGTTGGAAAAGTTCAGTAAAATAATATTAGAATATACAAATTTGAAAATAATAGGAGTATATATTTTTTTATAATACGGCCTACAATAAACTATTGGCTATTTTAGTGTTTTTTACCATTAATACTTACAATATGAATTTTTTATTGAGTACAAATTTTTCTTCTGTTGTATATCTTAGTTTAAATTGACAATACCCCCAGAGCTAAGATATATCCATGCCAAAATTAATATTGTATTAGTAAAATATCACCTACAATTACTGTATAAACTTTTGAATGTATTTCCTTAACAACGCATTAGATGTAATATTTGTTAGGCATTGTGTTTTTTTAATAAAATCGTCTTAAAATGGTATAATTAAAATTAAAAGATTAATTGAATGTAGGAAAACTTCTATCTCATACAAAGTTGAAAGAGTACACATATTTTTGTTACTATTCAAGTCGTGTACATGGAAACGTGATGTGGCATTAATTCTTTCCTACTCTGTAAGTTTTTACAATTTAGAACTTAACCATGTCCCTACTCTAACTAAATATATTCGTACGATCTTCTAGTGCAACCAGAATATGTGAATATAACTTTAGAATTTATTTTATAGTTTGCATGCTAAAATTTATTTTGGTTGCATTTCAAATAACTAACATAAATTTCTATTTCTATTAATATTAATGTAAGTAGTAGTGTTAATATTTTTTACAAGTAACAATTTGTTTGAAAATTTTTATATCCTCGTATTTAATGATAAAAAGGTTACACTTCTTCTCAACTTACTTTCTTGATATTTCTTTCAAAATAAGCTTGTAGAATTTATTTATACTTAGTATAAACTACTTTTTATACTAGAATATTCTATTTCAAAATCTATGCATTTCCAATATTTTACTTGAAAACCCTAAAGAGATAATGTATCCTAAAGAACAAAACAAAAAAAACAATACAAAAGTGACAACAGTAGTATGCCATTTATAAACCAAATCATCAAGTTCCAAAGTTAACCTAAACATATATTTTAAATATTCTTTACATTAACCATACAATATTTTATGTTAATGTCAATGTTTTAAAAGATTCTTTGGTTTTCCGTTCGTATCAGTTCGCATCAGTTGATTCCACGATGATGGAAAGTTTGCCACCGCCAGAGATTGTTCGAGTCATCACACGACCCCATCTGTTGTTGTAACAGCTCTATGTTAATCAATTTGAAACAAGCCCTCCATGACTTTATGCAAGACAGAATGGTTATTTGGAATGTTTCATTCTGGTATGTTAAACTATGTTTGACACACTATCCGTTCACAATTGTAACTTGATTAATGGCATTCTCTGTCATTTTAGAAAATCAGGTCTGCGTTTTGAATAATATAGTTTTCTTTCCTCAATAAAATAATTGGAAATAGTATATTTCATGACAAGAGTGAAAAGCAGGTTATCGCATATTCAGGACCATATAATATTAATATTAATATGTTCGAAGTGTGAGATTTTAAACACTTAAACTTTAACACTTTAAACATGATCAAGAATATGCGAACCTACTTTCCACTCGTGTTTTGAACGATACTTTCCGCTACACTACAAAGAATAACAAGGTTTTTAATGAAAAAAAACATTGGAATATTTTTATTAAAATTACAACAAACAAACGAAACAATTCAAAATAAAACATTTCTACACTCCTATCAGTTTTAGGTTACACCTCCTCTATTTTAAGTTATTTTAAGTACACTTATTAATTCATCGGTTCTATTATTTAATGCAGTTAGACATAGTATTTCCATTTTGGCTCATGACAATAGTAAACATTATTTTGCCGTAGTAAATATTCTCTTTAGATTTTCGTAGGGGATCAACATGTATATTACACGGTAGTGTGGCGAAAACAAAATTAGCGTCATTATTTATCATACCAAACTTAAATGTATTATTTTAACTTTATTTAAGATGTTTGTGATAAAATAATACTGCGAAAGTTTTGTTTTGGATTTAGTGTTCAAAAATATTAAATAACCTTATTGAAATCTCTTCAACATTTAAATAGCAAAATGTTAGATTAGAATTTCTTTTGAAATAGTGACCCACCCAGGTAGGTATTTTAAGCCAAGCATGACTGAGAACTGAGTGTAAGATGATTGTGGCGCGATCTTGTAGTCTTGTTGCTGGCCAAGGCTGACATGTTCCTTAGACAGAACCGTTAAATGAAAGCCCAACAGCCAATGACATCTCAGAGACCTTCAGTTTGAAGTGGAATCTAAACCACTTTTCCCTCAAATAAAACTATTACCTAATTGATCCTCAAGTTCACGTTAATATTAGTATGTTTTACTAATAATATAAACCGATATTTGATTCATATGTTTTTAATCATAAAAATGTTATGTTACGATGTTTTTTTACAATCTAAAAATATAAATTGTTAAGTTGTACAATTAACTTGTACAACTAAAAATTACTAAATATGCTACAAAATCTTTTTCCAGTCGATAGGATACTCCGTAAAATAATTACAAACACGCAACAGCTAGTGGTAAAAAGCTTGCAACACAATGGTTAGCATTGAAGTCACGTATTAAAATTGCGATGTTCCGATATCGTCTGGTGAATGCTGATTACTTCAGTTTTAAACTTTACAATATTGCCAGTTCACAATGTTTTTCATGTATTTCTGTCGGTACAAATCATTCTCCGGATTTTATAAAACACCTCTAATTGCTATTATGTTGATTATGCGGGTTTTCACCCTATTAAAGTTACGATAAAAGTTTGTTTAACGAAGGTCATGTTTCCAGTACAAATTTTAATTGTTTTAGGACTATTTTTTTCAATAATAAATCTCTTTATACTCATACCATAAGTTCTTTGTGTTTGTATATATCATTATAGTCATAGAAAGATATATCACAGTGGATAGTCAATTTATCTATAATAATGTCTGTAATATATGTCAACAGCTGTGGACACTAAAATTTGAAATTCCGGGGAGCAGAAGACACAGTTGGTGTAAATGTCCTAGGTTTCAATGTCTACAGTTTCTAAATTCACTACCTGTTTACACTAATTTTACAGGCCAGGAAGAAGGAGAAAGAAAGTTCATTATTACAGCTAAACTTCTGGATCAAAATATAATATTATAATAATATAATATTGACGAAAATGATATATTTTCCCGATGCTTGTCTCTATTACGTGATTCCTTATCCTTTCTCAATATTACTTAGCATGTGGGTAACTTTGTCATGCTGTAGACACGCATGTTTATAAATTTTTGAGATTGTTTGGTATAAAATACTTTTAGTAAATACCTCATATAATGTAATGTGAATAGTATTTTACTCCAAATAAAACATTTTTCTGAATCAAATTTTCATGTTTTAAAATATGTATTTTATGCCGAAGAAAAAAGGTATCCTCTCTCAACCCTTTTCTACTCGTACGAAGGACGGCTACTGTAGCTAGTATAAACCTTTAAGGGCCATGGGTGTTTCGGATAGCCATATATGTTAACTTTTAAAACCCCAAATAAAGTGTACCTAGAAAATATAATTGAGAACGTAAATGACTTGGGTATTTACTCTGTAACTAGAACAAGTACGTTGAAAAAGGCCTCATTAGAAAATTAATATAATAAAACCTATGAATAAATATGCTTTACAGTATTACAATATTAGTGGTACAACATAAAAACATTATTATGTAGCCAACTTAAAAATGAAATAATATAAACTGCATCATTCATTGGAAGTCCTCTTTATGTGGATAATTAAGTACTAATTTTGCACTAATTATTTACTGTATTGTTATTGTATTTATTGTCGTTCTTAGATTTTAACAAATATTCTACGAAGAAACAAAAATTATCCTTTGCACGTGTTAACTTTTATGTCCAAAGTACTAAAGTTCATGAAGATTGGACCATTTTTGTGGAGTTGACGTATATTTACACATGTACACAAAACATGATGAATCTATTTAGACAGATACAGAGTTTCAATCGGAAAGTGTTTTGGGAATCTTGAGACCTCAAAATGAAACAAAATTGGTTACAAAAAGGTTACCAAGAGGACATCCGTAATAACTCTATTTCCTCTAGGATACTCAGAACTCACTCCTATTCACATTAAAATCTAAGTAAAAACATAAGACGTTATAAAAATGTGTTTTTAAATCAATGTATAGCCCAAGGAACGACATTAGTGATCACAGCTTGCGGAGCCTGGAGGGTTTTGCTATGAGACATTATCATAGTAAAATATTCCATCTTGATACAAAACGCGGAGCGGTTACGTTTGAATATTATACCCTTGAGGGATTCTATCAGATAAATAGTAGTCAAAGCTGCAACTATTCTGGTGTGCAAAAAATACATGATTTAAAAGATATCGTTCAATAAAAACAACGTAGCCAGCAATCGGAAATTTGAATTGCACTAAAGTAGAGCTCCACTATTTTATTCTAAAGAGTATTAAGTTTTAAGTTCATTCAGGCTATTACGTCCGAAGGTGGTTTGGGTGATAAAACCGAATATTAAAAAAATAATAATTTTAACTTTTATTTGTTAATTGCATCATAAATACTTTGGCATAATATTTTCCAATTTTGCGTGAATATTTGTCAAGTTAACGGGTGATTAGTTCTACAATTTTGCGGTATTAAAGAAAGGAGTGTAGGAAAACCACCTATGCTTATGAACTGAAATTTGGTAACATGTATGAATACCAAACCTTTCTATGTGACATATGTGAAATTTTTGAAAAAAAAGAAAAATGATATACTATACAAAATGTAATCCGATTAATCTTTTTTGTGTTGTCATTTTGAAGGCCTAAGAACGTTTAACAATTTACAAAAAACTAGTCTCTTATCTTAATCACGTTACTCATGAAATTTGTGTGAAATAATTACATACGTGTGACGAATAAGTGACACTAGCGATGCCCTAGGGGATTTTAGTTTACCCTAATACCTTAAGAAACATGTGTTTTACGTGATGGGTGTTTAGTAGGGCTAGTTGTAACTGAACTCTACGGTCACGGTTGCTACAGCTGCAGCGCCACACAGATTCAGTTACACCCTGTACACAGTTGTGACAAGAGCCAACCAGGATTTTGGAACGATTTACAAACTATACAACCATATTAAACGTTATTTAGTTTGTTATTCCATATATTTTCCACCAAAAATGGTAAAACAAAGTTTCACGACGTTTCAGGAACTAGTATCTGATCCGGTTCTCAGGTGAGTTGGAAACTAGAAAATGACAAGATTAGTACTCAATTCGAGTTACGCAAGATTGAACTCCTTGCGCCTTGTGACATGTGGACGTACTTTTATTTTGTTGTTTTTCTACTAATTTAAACCTTATCAACTATATATTGGCTTAGACCGAATTATGTACTAGTTGTCTTTTTGGTCTAGGCTCCAGCTGATCTTAGGAAGAACCTGTTTCCAGATTTAACACACCGTGAAACATTTTGTTACTAATCCTGATGTAAAATATTTACAATAACAATCCAAATAACATAGACCAACAATACATTAAAAACATATCTAACGTATATTAATTGTTCATTACCATTTTTTTATTATTTTCTAATTATTTCACTACTAATATAGAAGGTGCATATGATACCACTCCACATGTCTTGTACTAGGCTAATTTATGTTCTCTTTTAAGACCAGCGAAATGAATAAATCCTTTCGTAAACTACGCATAGTAAAGGTTTGTAGTATTTTTTGTATTTTAGGAACTCATGACAAATTCAGTTGGAATAATTTTATGTACATCACTCATTGATTATTTCGTAAAGACTTCTACCATATAGAATCGTTAAAATATAATTTAGGGAAAATCCGTATCCATGCAATGAAACTATTCATGTGTTGTTTGTTGGCTAAGAATGTTTCGAAACCAAAATGTTTGAAAATATCATACTTTCCTCTCATAGTACAAGAAAGAATGGTTTTCAAAGTCTCCAATAGGATTTGAAAGTAAGTGATTTTATATTTAATATGATAAAAATCCAGATTTATTGAAGGAAATATTAATAAAATAAGGACACGACTCAATTTCTCTATCAATTTAAATTTTAAGATACGTAGTGAAATTAATTTATGTCAAAATGTAATTTGGATATTAGAAACACAGTAAGATCTATTCAAACTTTCAGACTAACCGTATCTCTGAGAGCCTAGACCTTCCCTTATCAATAATTTATGGAGGGTCCATGCAAACTTTGCTGGGTTTACGAGGAAATGGGGTTGCATTTCTAACAATTTGCCAGCCTAGAAATTCTTCAGAATGTGTACTTTCTGTTTTAGATTTAATAAACATAACCAACATAAATATGAGAGATTTATATCAAAATTTTAATGCTTTGTGGATCTAACTATTTTTATTATTTGAATTTAAGATGGCAGTTGACTAAAAACCATTGTCTCTATGGTTAATAATTCCTAAAGGATACCATAATCAAAATACTATATAAATTTGTATACATAAAAACGTTATAACAGCGTTTATACAGGGTGTCCATGAAAAATTATTCAAGACTTCGGTGAGTAATTAGGTACATTAAAAGGAAGAAAAAGTTCCAATAGAGGTATATGGCCTAAAACGCTCATTTTCTCAGATATCTGCCATTTTGCATTTTTTACAAAATATTTTTGATTTCAAACTTTTTTAACGGATTATTTTTAAATTTAGTATATGTTTTAAACTAGTAGACTACTATTAGTAAAATATAACTAGAATGATCCAAGTTCAAAATAGTCAAAATTCAAAATGGCGGCCATTTAAAATTTAAAACTTCAATACTTTGTTAACGGTAAAATTTAAAATGGCCGCTATTTTGGATTTTGAGCTTCGATTATGCTAGTTATTTTTTACTAACAGTAGTCTACTAGTTTAAAACACGTACCAAATTTGAAAATAATCCGTTAAAAATGTTTGAAATCAAAAATATTTTGTGAAAAATACAAAATGGCAGATATCTGAGAAAATAAGAGTTTTATGCCATACCTCTATTGGAACATTTTTCTTCCTTTTAATGTACCTAACTACTCACCGAACTTCTGAAACGTTTTTTATGGACACCCTATATATAATTAACTTGATTATGGCCATCATCTATTTCTCTACAAGTCTGTAGAGTCTGTCCAATTACTCTCGTCATAGGGGAACCTTTTCTTGATTGAAGAATATATTTGTAAAAATTCACAACTTGAGTTTTATTTAATAGAATAATGAGGTTATCGGTTATCTTAACAATCAACATGGCTGGTTTAATTAATCTAAAAGACCATTTGAGCCAGCGAATGCAGGTGGGCGAATAAAAAAAGGAATTCGTATTTAACAATATTTTAAGGGCAGTTGGGGTTGTAAGCTTATTAACACCTCTCAAATTTAGTACCCATGCAAAGAACGGATACTTTGGATAGTTCGATGATAAATTTTATACTGCTCAAATAATATGTTTATGAAACATATGTACATTTGAATCTACTCTAGAGCCACATATATGGTTCCCTAACCCGCACAACAGCTTTCCAATTACCCTACTACAGTAACATAACACTTCGGGTCTAGTCGCTTCTTGTTGTCTCAGTGAATTGGTCTCATCAAACCAAACAAACATGATCTTGTCATAATAATGTTGAAGAGACGTTCATGGCAAAGTGAAACATTTTAAAAACTAAACGATTACCATACCTTAAACGAATGTTATTGCCCAAAGGTACATTATTGTGAACGCATATTAAATTTGTCAAGCAGTGGTAAAAGTCGTGGAAAATCCCATTCGCCCAATTTCAATTATATATTTTATTTCTGAGTTTTAAAACTAGCTGATCATCATGATTATATTTTTCCACGAGTTTCATAATAAAAATATAGTTCTACAAAAAATTCACTCACGAATTTAATTGCTAATTTGTCCTCGAACTGCTGCGAAAACAGCTGTTTTCAATATGCTTTGCAGGTCAAAAGTAATCTTTTCCCAGCCCAAGAAGTCAGCTGATGTGGAAGTCGTCAGCTGTTTTTGTTACAATGTAGAACAAATAAAACAAGTGCAAGTCAATGGTAAGTTTATGACAGTATTGAAAACAATAATCAACTAAATAGTATTGACAGACAATCAGATGATTGTTTACAATTTCAAGAACAAAATGGAATCAACTCTTTCGTCTTTAAAGTAGTTGTCCTCTGGTTAGCTTAGTAAAAAAAATAGTTCATAAAACGGGTCTTAGATGTTTTTTTACGTTACTCACTCAATTTCAAAACCTGAGCTCGTACGAAAAGCATTAATTTCGACCTTTGTGAAAAATACATACATAAAAAAGAAAATACATAAATAAATGAAAATACTTTTTTCGTGGGTTAAAATGAACTAGATCTGTTTGGCATTGAAGGTAAATCATTTGAAATTAAAATGTTGGTTACATTTTAAATATTTTTAAAGATGAAACATACCAAAACTAATTCGCAGATCATTATTTCAATTGAAAGTATTCATAATTTTAAGCTGCTCTCGGCTTTGCAGCTACGATTCGTTGAAAGTTCTCCGAGTTTTGTAAATGAACAGTCATTGTTTGAAATCACCTTGTGAAAATTTCAAGAACGATTTTGATCTTTAAGTCGGAGTAATGAACTTCTCCTTTTTTAATTTTTTCTTATTATATTAGAAATAATATGATAAAATCCTAAAAATAGAATAAATAAGTTCCAAGATATTATCATTACGATTTGCAAATCTTCTATATTTATTTTAACCAATAAGGAAGTTTTACTATGTTTTTACTTTGTTGCAGTTTTACTTTTTGTCGTATAATTTTTCCATGAGGCATAGTCTCATGTAAACCTAATAAAACCTAAATAATATAAACAGAATTTTTCGAACATGCCTTACAAATAAGTAGTTATAACATGTATGAAATATCTCGCAAATTAACCAAGATAGGAGAGAAACACATGGTAAAATGTGTGGTATGCTATTGTATAAAAATGCTTGAATAAATTAAAATAAAACAGTTTAATCACTTAAAAATGCGGTGGCCATAGGGATGAGGGTGAGAATAAAAATACTCAATATACTAATAAAAAGATTACTCCCTAAATAATAAAAAAATATATTAGTTGGTAGGTGTAATTGCAACCACTAATTATCTACCAATGAAATAATATAGCGGCGTGAGTCATTTGGCTTATCCAGAGGTGACCGCTCATGATCTGACAGGGAGGTGTCGTAGCAAGGTATAGACTATGTTAAAATGTAAAATTAGTGAAAAAATTACATTTTTAAATTATGGAGCTAAAGAATTGGTAACGGTCCTGTTTTGGGAACACGAAATTATCCAAAATGACATAATGAGCCGTATAAATTTATCTCAGAATAAAATTAAATTTGTAAAGTAACTTTGTGATCTATGAGCGTCACGGCGGCTATAAGTGACGTCAGCCGTGACATGACGTAAGTTGTGACGTCGACGGCAATTCAGTTTCACAGATGTTGCAAACTTGGCCGCCGCTGGCACGGAGTGTTTACACTGGGGGTAATTATTACACAGCCAGACTGATGGCTTAATGACTTGTCTAAAGCTAACTTCAATCCAGCAAATAATTGTTTTCCAAACATCTGCGCAGTTACCTACACTGATTTACGTCTATTTTTCAACAATGGAAACGATTTGAAATGATTTGGAAAAAAACTTTATCTAATTAGTTAATTCCAGTGAGTGAATAATGTTAAAATATTTATTTACCTTTTATTTAAATTCAAATTTCTTTATTTAAAGAAGGGTACATTGTGTTGTAATGCGAATATGGGTTATTATACTTGTGCATCCAAAATTTGCATTTATCAACATTTACAAACAAAATCTACAAAATTAAAACAAAAGAAATCTAATAGTACTCTTAATACACCTTTATTTAGGAGTGTCTCTAAAAACTTCCTCAACTCCACCCTAAACTGAACTTTTGACAGACACCCTTAGATTTTCGGGCAAATAATTTAAAAAAAACCTTCATTCAAATGTAATATTCTCCTTTTTCAACTTTTGCAGCCTTGTGTTTTAGATGAAAAAGAAGTTATCAGTTCCGATGGATCTGCATTATTAATTGTTTTTGTGACCAAATGTAACAATTTTTTTGCTAAGATCAATGAAACAACGGCATTGATATAACTAAAGGTAGCCTACAATGAGAAATTGATGACGAAGGCTCCATGATTTCGTAAGAAAATTTAAGAATGCATTGAACTAATATAAATAAAACACGAAACAACAAACTTTTTAAGAATATTTGCAATAATAAACATTCTAAATTGCTATTTTAATGAGCTCTCTTCAGATTTACATCCACAGTCATAGACACACATAAATAATTCGTTCAAACTAATAAAAACCGAGTAATTATTTGTTATAATCAAGTTGTAGGGTAAAATACAGCGTAATAGCAACATAGTCTAAACTACTACAGTAATGTGGATAAAGAAGATCCATTCGTCTAACCAGTTGTTTGAGATGATGAACAAGGCGTAGTTTGCATGCACGTGCTGCTTTGCCGACGGCTTTAAATATAAGCACCAGCTTGGCTTTGACACATTTTCTGTTACTGTCGGATAATTTGTGTTAAAACTTCACAAACTGTGATATATTTGAAACATTTAGAACATTTTACAAGCAACCTTATGGGCCGTTTTCTGTACAATGTATTACTGTTCTCTTCATACTAAGCATAAAATACATTATTAAATTTTATATTTTAAAAACTGCACTTCCCCATGGGCCTAGGATATGTGCGGTGAATTAAAAGCAGCAAATATTGGTCCAATATTGAAAGGTAAAATTAATGTTTTCTATTAATTATACACGAACTATTATTTACACTTATTTTTAACTAAAATTATTAAGTTTGGAACAGCTACCAAGATTATAATCATACATTGCCATTTCTAAAGATATAAAATATGAATATACTACAGTATCAAAATATAAATGTAAACTAGAAAATAATATTGATAGAAAACAAAGATCACCTAGTAATTATTTTATGGGTTCTCGTTGGATAGTCAGTTTTCATTTCTAAAAAGGATAATAATTATAATGCCATATATTTTATGAGTATAATTTACCTTTTACCTTTTTTTTGTAACCTTTTCAAATGTAAATCATTACTCATAAGGATTTCTGTCTCTTCCATGTCTAAACTCTAACTTAAAAGTGTATTTATTTTTTATGTAAAAAAATCTTTCGGTAGTAACACCATGGTTGTACAGGAAACCTTAACTACATTGGCAGAGTATAATTTAGCATACACAAAATACCCCCGTTAGTTGATAATCTAACTTTTAATATTCGCATCATTTTTAGCTTACGAAACGTCAATAGTGTAAAAAAAAACTAAAATACCAGAGAAGGGAGCCACAGCAAACATAAATTCCTCACCAACTCTCAAAGTACATTTCAGGCCTCTTCTGCCTCATGAGACTCTAGTTGATGCCAGCTCAGAATACGTTAGTGGTTTAACCTCAACAGCAACCTTTTATAATACGCTAATTATGTTCTAATAGTATATTCGTGATAGTAAAAACGTAATAATTATTCAAAAATATCTCATGTATAGCAACGTCTTTCTGTAAAACTTAACTTCTCAATGTGTTGTGTAAAGACTGCACATCTCTTCTCTTCTTAATCTCATCTCTTCATACTAAGCATAAAATACATTATTAAATTTTATATTTTAAAAACTGCACTTCCCCACGGGCCTAGGACATGTGCGCTGAATTAAAAACAGCAAATATTGGCCCAATATTGAAAGGTAAAATTAATGTTTTTTATGAATTATACACACAATGATTTGTAATGCATTTTGAAATCGTACATGAAGCATAACTGAGAAATATCACTTTTAAATGTGGAGAATGTGACTTTTGCTAGCAACTGATGGAGAGCAACTTCAACTGGGCTCTCTTCCATTTATCTGGAGTGACGACACGCTTTCTAGCTTTTTCCCCTAAACTTTTATCAATAGGTTTAACATTTAAATCCATTTTAAAAATGATTAAAAACTCTTCATAACGCCACAACACCTCATTCGATTCAACCAAACATAACCTAAAACGTGACAATGCCATGCGCATTTGTGCAAGTCATGTGACCACAACAGAGCTTCTTCATTGGCTGGGAGGAGAGAATGTGAGTTTTCTAAATTTCATTAAATAAAATACATAAATAAATAGTTGAATCCATTAACTATTTTACATACAAATTCTGTTTTCTTTGGTTAAATCCAAAATTTATTATTGGAAATTGTCGTAAATGTTCATCAAAGTTTTTAAACTGAAAATCAAACAACCCAAATCAGATACTAAAATTCTTATTGCGGAAAAGTTCTCGTTGGGAGACTTGTTATATCTTATTTTAAAAAATAATTATAGCAGAAGTAAAGACTAAATTCTGATTCTGAATTTTAATTTTTAGCTGATTTCTCTTTTAGCTATTACAGTAGGTGGTTTGGTCAGACTTAAGTCGGAGACTTCAATAAATTTTCAATCTTAGAGGTGTGTGGTTGTGTGTGTGTGTGTGCATGCGTGCGTGCGTGTCCCTAAATACAATAACTCTCGTACAAATGGTGTAATAGACGCAGGTTTTGGCAAAATTTGGCGGGATTCAACATGTATTTGAAAAAAAATCGTTATCACAAAAATCAAACAATTTAGTACTTTGAATCTTGGGTCTATGATCAACGGTTTCCGATTTATCGAAACTTGTCGTAAATACGTTGTCTCTTGGAACCCCAATGTTACAGAGAAAAGCTAAATATTGATATCTTGCTTATTATTTGATATATTGCAATTTTTATACGGCTTCATACAATGAGATTCTAACAATACATGTTGGAAAATAGAATTTTTTTATTCCTTGCAACAATAAACTTACTAAATTTCCTAAATCCCAAGGGTTTTCTTAAGTAGATAAACAAATTGATACAAAGTATTTAAACTGTGAATCTTCATCTAGTGAATATCTGCTGCATGTTGAGAAATCTAAATTATTTTGTTCGTCGCAGCAGCTAACCTACTTACTCTTTTTTTATTTTATGCTTATGTAAAAGTAAATATAACTTCCTTATTTGACCTATTATTAGCTTGGCTACAATCTTCACAATGAATTCCTAAATCAATGGAAATTCACTTCAGTATGCAGGTTTGCTGCTACGAGGCCCTCCTCATCGCTCGTGTGTCTTGGAGTAAGCGATCTTCACTCCACGCGTCGCGCCGGCGCCATCTCCATATCCGTATCCGATGCCCGCGGTCATGGTTCACCCGCTCTCCGGTAGATAGAGTTTCAGTTCTAACCAGTCCATGACCACTAGAGAGCGTTCTCACCAATATATTTTTCCTAATATTTTATGTATTATAATCTTAGATTGTAGTGATTTTCACAACTGTAAAAAAACGGTAAACCGTTATATTTACTTGACTAGACTTATATTAATGGACTATTTATAAAATTATTTCCACCAAAAACAAATAAACTGAGTCCCGCCAAGTTTACAAAACTTGTCGTTGGAATCCAATTGTTTTTGAAACAGTTTTCATCATTTACAATTAATTTATATTTTCGTTTTTAAGGCTTTAATTTTTCGCCCAAACCTGTTGGATAAAATATTAATTTAAGATGTATTTTTGACTTCTTTGTGTCTACATTATTCTGAACAAAATAATTTAAGAAGATCTAGTCTCCGTTTTATTGATTATGTTTTCTCATTCTCATCTGGCATTTTCCTATTTAATTTAAAATAACATTTTTACTATAAAATAACTTTTCTTGTGCTATTATTATGAATGAATATAGCTAACAGCTTAAAAAATAACTACAAAATTAGCAAAAACACATTATTTATTGTAATTTATATAAAAAAAAACTTAGCAAACTATTAAAACTTTGGGTGCAACCGGCCTCTGCCTTATCAATTATTTATGGAGGGTCCATGCAAAAACTTCGTTCTGCCCACGATATCAAAAGGTCTCTCTGGGGAAGCTTAATTTAATTAACTATGTTATCCTAGATTACCCATACAGTAAAATACACATCTCAGTAAATAAAATATAATAAATACAAATTCCAAACAATTAAAACAAGGCTAAACCATTTATATTTATAGTTCAAATATCCTGGTCAAACTAAAATGTCAGTGTTTTAGTACTTTCGTCTATGAACGATTTATAAAGGATACAGCAGCTTGCTATAGCTTACTGACTTGAATGTATGAAGCATTTCAATATTCGCTAAAAATGTCACGTAAACAGTAAACCATTAGTTACTTTTTACCAAAACTTAACTGTTTTGTTAGTCTGTTGTGATGGTGAAAACTAATTTTATTATTTTAACTAATTGTTTTTAGTATTAACAACATTCTGTTGATTTGACTAACAACAAAACCCGGTTCAAACCAAAACTAATGCACTGCCGCACCTGTGTGGTTATGGCATACAGCAAGTGAAATAGTGCGTGGTTAGCCCAATACAACATAAAGGTGTTCAAACAATGTTTTCAACTGCGCATTTAGAGGTCGTTTTTGCGGTAAAGGGGTTCAGGGACTAAAACAACAGTTGTCTCTAATAGTTATAGCAGTTTTTGCATACAATAACGGGTTTTTATAATAGCGGCGTTTCTAGTTCAGTTAGTGAGAGCAAGAGCTATAACTCAATTTTATTTCTTCTGAATGCACATATATTCTATGTTTACGCTCGATAAAAGGATATGAAAAACAGTATATTTCATCACTAGGACCAAAAACGGATATTTTTGATATGAGAACAAGTTTAAGATCCGAGACGTGCCGAAGCTGTTAAATGTGCGAGTATATATATAAAAAACAATTTTGGGCTTTGTGAACTACATTTTTCATCATACTGTAAATAAAATTGAACAAACTCGTAAAATATAAATTATTACCTGATTTTATATCAGTAGTTGTCGACCATTTTTTTGATTCAGACTAATCAGCTGTTATGTTACAACGTACGTAATATACAGCAGTTCTTTCTTGATTACTGATTGGTTGTTTAGGTTATGTCAGTGTTAGTTACATCCAACTATTCAATGTTTCGATTAGATTAGTCTATTAACAGTTTCACAAATACACAACAAATCGATAGTAATTGTTTCAGTTACTTGACCGATTATTTATAATCCAATGCTGACCTCGACTCAAAATTATCAAGGATGAAGTAAAAACTCACGTTTTCCAACACTGCTTAATCTATTTACACGTAGATTGCAATTATACACAATCGGTAAATAATACAAAATTGTTAAATTGGCGATCGATTTTGTCCAATCACCGGACATCAGGCCCAAATGGGGACTGAAAGAAACAAAATGGCGTCCCCGCTTCAATACTATTGGCTACCGGAAGTTAATGCCATGGCGTCGGATGTAGCGTTTATTGGGTGGCTGAGTTCCGGAAACAGATATCTATACGTTCAAAATTATCATCAACAACGATCTTTTGCGGCATAGAACTCAAAATATTACAAAAATAGGTTTAATATTAGGAAGAAAAGAACAACTTTTGCTCTTCAACAGATGTATCTAAAACAGCAGTTTTTGAAGCAGTGTGGCGAAAAAGTTTTTTTTAATGAAAATTGACACATCGAGGCTTAACTATCGACCCCTTAAGTTAGAGTATATTGATTTTTGAACCCTTCAAGATTAGTGACTTCAACATGCATCTGGTTTAGAATAAAATAAAATACGATTCATTTAATTATCCACCCTCACGGCAGATGGCGCTGGCAGTCTCGCCCTGGGGTCGTCTCAAGATGGAGGCCCTGATTGGAACTTTGGAATTGACAAGTTCACTTAGCGTTTATTTCTTCACAGATAAAGTTAACTTGAAATTTTTCATGTTATATCCTCCTCAAATTAGTTCAGAAGTGTCATAAATTGTTACTATGTATATTCAGGGTATTTTTTACACTGTATCAACATTGGGATCTTATAAACATTAAGTGAGGATAAATATTAAATTAATTTCTTGTAAATGGCTGCCACTAAAAAAATAGTACACAAAAACAAAAATAAATAAAAGAAAAAGATTAAGTTACCTAGCATATTGAAAAATGGATGTATCAAATAGTAACATAATCTTCATCTAAAAAAATGATGTTCCTCATTTCAGGTTTACCGTCAAATGGATTATTTAAAAGATACATATGGTGACAGTTGAGTTCGTAGAATTTTGATCACATTTAATAAGTTTTTATTATCAGTCCATAGCATGAAGTCCTTGACAATAACCTTTCGTAGATTTTGTTGATATAAACATAAATATATATAATTTAACGTTCATTATTCGTTATTTATAAGTATTTTTAATTAATACATTATTAATTATTGTATCATAAACTATTTAGCTATAAATTAATGACGTTTCGGCCCATTTCATTTACGAATTAATGTAAAAGACTCAGATTGCAACATATTTATTTTGACAGTTTACAAAAACTGCATAACAGTGTCAATACATTAATAAAGTAGTCGGTTAGCTAACTATATATAGTAATGAAACAATATTTTTCTATAGTCTCATTAGGTTTCATAGGTTTCTCATTACAACAAATGAAATCCCTAACTATATAAAAACATTTTTCAATTAAAAAATTCTTAATCATGTTTACAAACCTTCTGAGGCAGCTTGTTTTTGACTTATTGGAGTTTGGAAGAGCATTAAAAAATGAAACTCGATTATAGGAGGAATGGTTTTGAAAAAAAACTGATTTTATGTTTACCTACTGTTGCATTGAAAGTTTGTCTAAAATCATAGTTTTTAGCTGGTTGTGACGAAAAGATGTAATGTTTGCTAAGAAATAAGTTATTGTATTTAAGATATAAATTTAAGGAGGAATTACTATTCTATTTGCTTTGATAAGCGACTTGCAGTAGTACCTGTGTGGTCTTCTGAAAATTGCTGAAATGTTTTTTTGTAATTAAAATACATCTTTTTTCTTTAAGACTCATGCCCCCAGATAGCATCGGCATAATTTAAGAAAGAATAAATAATGTCATAGTACGTTGTGAGCAACACTTGAGTCTCATAAGATTTAGGAAGTGTTTTTAAAACAAAAATTACAGAAGAGAGCTTCTGACAGACAAAATCAACATGAGCATGAAATTGTAGACCATTTTCAATTTGGACACCCAAGAATACAATTTTCATTTTACTTGTGTTTAAAAATAATTTGTTTTTGTTGTTACCCACTGCACCACAGCGTTACCCTCAATGGAACTTTTGATCTCCAGGCTAGAACTGTTATTAGCATCTATAACGAGTCGTCGGCATAAACGAGGGGTTTTTGTATTACGATTAAACCAAATTGGAGATTAACTAAAAAATGATATTGATTAACAAATTTCAAAATGGTATTTAATACAATTTTGAGATTAACGTCTTTTATAGCCTTAGAAAATTTAATAGCAACTATAATCAACGTTTAAATTTTATTAGGGTTTTCAAAATGGTACGGTACGTATATTTATTTAGCAAACTGCAGCAGCAGTCCGTTCGTCACCACTTTTTATTTTTATCCATCACAACGAAACTGAACATGGACACTGGGTTCTCTAGGGAGCGATATTTTATCTCATCGATTTCTGGAAAGTTTCCATTTCCCCGTGTAAAATATCGAGAAGCCGCAACCAGCCAGGATGGGTATGAATCATATCCCGTCAAGAAAAAGCGTGACGTAAGTTTGGTTCTATCTTTTACCTCAAGGTTCATAACGTGAATTTCTTTAAATATTTATCTGTGTCCCAACTGGTAATACATTGTTGTGATCGGTGTGAGTAGTTTGACAATAATTGGTTCAGATTAAGAGCTCAAGATGATAGAGGTTAAATATATTCATATTCTAAGCTTGTTCTTAATCATTATTATCTTGATAATTAATAACCATTATTAGGTTAGGTTTTTTTGAATTAACTTCTTTATTTTGTCGAAAATTTGAAATTAAGTTAAAGTATAGATTAAAAAATTACAGATATTGGATTTTAAAAGCGCTAAACATTTATAATATATTAAATGGTGCTTCTTTAAACAGTTTCTATCTAATAAATTTATTTCATTTAAAATAACGAAAGAATCTAAGTTTAATAGATACGAACTAACGGAGCTATCAGTAGTTAAGAGATAGAGAGAATGAAGTGTGTTTCTAGTGAATATCTACGATGTTAATTTATTTTATCTTAATTATCTATAGTTCAATTTTTCGTTTAATATTTCGACTTGAACAAATACGGTTTTTCTTAAACTAACTTACAGTTCCATACATTTTACTGAAATGGCAACTTTTTACGATGAGTGAATGAGAAATGAGTATAAGATTTTTTTTATATGTACCGATTAAGGTTAGCATGTTCCTTAGAATTAACTGTTAATTAACCATCAAGCGTTACCATAAAGAGACAGAAAGTTTGACGTGGAATCCAAACCATAATTTTTCCTCTGATTTATCATGAAGGTCTTTGTGAATTAACGTAGTACTCAGTAGTGCGGACGTTAATCCATGGGAAATATCACATATAATATTACTATAGTTTAAAAACCACATTTTGAATTACGAAAAGTTTGTTTAAAGGATTTCACCCGTGAAAGGTTGAAAAGGAATTACGGAGAAAGTAAAACTGCGAACAAAAGTGCTGAATCCCTTGACATATCTAGAATGTGTTTGTCACCGGAGTGGAAGTAGTCCTTATCTAGGGAGTAGGGCAGGACGGTTCCTGGATGGTTTCCAGCTGGAAGTGTTATATAGAGGTCCACGACCAGGTCGTCGTATCTTCACCTGCTGTCGCCGACGTTGGGGAGCTGTGAGTTGTGAGGAAACTGTTCCTCGGATATTGCCTTTCCACTGAATTTTGATTTGAAATCGTAAAAAAATAAAAATTCGTAATAAAATAAACTATTTTACACTATTGGTTAAAACTATCTAAACTTTCTAAATACCTACTTTTAATTTATCCCCCTCATCCATCATGGAGAAAGTATTGTTTTCTTCAAAACATTAGAATTTAAGGTGAGAAAAAAATTCCGTTTTCAAACTTCCTTAGCCCAAATAAGTGACATTTTGATTAACTTTTGCCTGTGTAAAAACCTCAAGACCACACTGATGGTCCGATTTCTATAAATTTCGGTATAAACGAATTCAATTTTTGAGTTTAAGGGTAATTAATACTACCGAATCTTTAAAAATTATTATTTTATTTTTAGAAAAAAAATAAGTACCGACCAATCACACATGAAAAAATAAATATTAGATGTATGTCGTGTTATATCGTATAAACAAATTAAACAATACAATTACAGTTACCTTGTGGTCAGTACTGCTTCCCAAAAAGTAACGTAGTACTAAAATCCAAGATGGTAGAGGTGATACAAGCTCTTAAGTTGAAATTTAATAAACAATCATTTATACAAAAACTAAACGTTACACGTCACGTTTTTTCTAAGCTTTTGGTATAGCATTACGTTTACGGTTAATTTATTCACACAATCTAGTGGAGTCGGTGTCAGACAGTGTTATCGGTACCAGGAGGCAGGAATTTGTTACGTGGCGGTGCTGCCGTCTAGCGGTCGGATCGGGAGACCGAGTCAATGCTATCAGGAGCCGAGGAATCTGATGGAGACGCCCTCAGCTTCTCGCGTTCTGATAAACTGAGAAACAGGTGGTTATAGACTATCTCTCGGTGTTATCTAGAACGGGAAAATATGTAAAACAAACTTCCTCGAGCCTTTCTGGATTCTTTCGTATTTATTCTAGACCGTTTGAACAATCTTCGTTAATTGTTATCTTATTAGACTTTATACGTTAGGAATTTGGCGTATTTTGTGTATGTTGGGTACGTATTAGGGTATCATAAATTTTGGTAACTATAATTTTATTTCGTTTGATATATGTTTACGCATTTTTGCAATTTTCGTTGTGTTTCCTAACTAAGTTAAGGAGTATAATAATCAAGAATACTTTTATGAAAACAATTTTTGAAACAAGTTTAGACTAATGAAGATGGATTATAAACATTCCCACTACATCAATTAAGCCTAGATCTGGCAATCTTCTCTCAAAGACAAATTTTACAAGCCCCAACTAAAATCACCACTCATGGTACCTCCAGAACCGTTATTAACTAATAAAATAAAACTATATAAAACCCCTTTCAGTCTCTGCTCTCAGAAATATCAGGTAATTTATATTACATGTTTCTGAGTTTATTACTCCGTCATCACGACATAAAATCCAAATGGCAATAAACATTAACTGCACTTTTATTAAAAAATAATTGATTTAAACTTGCGGTTTATAACTGCAGTTTTAGGAACTGTAACTGTAAGGTATGTAGCCTTCTTTCATTTATTAAACTCATTATACTAACATTTTTACCTTAAAAAGTATTTTTTACCTTTTAAAAAGGTTTACTTTACTTTTACGAAATTTACGGTTGATCGCGACTGCACACCAAAATACAATGAAAGTCATATAATCTTCAGTATTCTCAAATTTTCCTAGATGGAGTTTTAACTTTCAAACTGTTTACATTCAAAACTAGTTTTCTGTAATCAAAATAGTTTTGACTAATTTCTTGTTCTGAGAGTTAAGATAGACGCCAAAAATATTTATATTATACACATAACAGTTCCTTGGTACAGAGTTTATATATGGTTTAGTGATGTTTGTTCAAAATAAAGTGTTATTCGCTATTCATTGAACCACAGCAGAATCAGTGGTAAATCTCTGCCATTTAATAGATGAATCTGGTCAACCGGAGATCTAGGGCTACAGTCGTAAAACCCAACTAAGAAACTCGTATTTAATCATAAAAGTTAATACTCACGATTACGATAGTAAATTTGAAAGTATTCACTTCTTATTTAACGTGTAACGTAACACATACTTAATTAATTATTAGGCATGTTAATAAAAAATTACTTTGTTAATTTTACTTTCTCCCCTTACACATAATATATAGAGAAAGTATTGTTTTTGTCAAAATTTTCGAATTTGAGTTGAAAGTGTATATATCCGTTTTGAGGTCCCCTGAATCCAAAAGTGGGTTTCGACGTGATGTCCGTCCGTCCATCCGTCCGTGTGTGCGCGTGTGCGCGTGCGTGCGTGCATGCGTGTGTCTGGATGTGTACAGAGCCACAGCCTACCTTGTTGGTCCGATTTAGATGAAATTCGGCTTGTATGTGTATATTCACCGTATCTCCAGGTGTTTTTTTTATATTTTTGAATTTTTTATTTTAAGGGTAGTTCACCCCTAAAAACTCTCAAAAAACGTTAAAAATCTAACTGTTTTGATTAAAATTTAATAGTTTACAGTGCACAGAGTACTAAATAATTTGACACCACCCGCATATCTATAAAAATGACGGTTCAAAATTTATGGGCTTTTAAATGTCAAAAAATCATTTTCCAAATTTTCAGCGAAAATAATACAATTAAAGTATAACTTGATGGGCGCCATTAAAACCAGCTTAAAAAATTAAACTAGTATTTTGAATGATTTGTCTACGACTAACTGTTCCAGAGAAAATTTAAGTTTACTGTCCATGATAAACGGAGTACGTTGTCTGATAGCGCCTAATGTTATTCTTATGGAGAATTATAAAAAAATCATTTTCATCCTTATTTTCCAACCGTTTTCCATGAAACTTGGTATGAAGTGTAAGGTCAAATCACCCAACAAAACCAACTCAAAAAGCTCGGTATTACCGGGGAGGAGGGGTTTCCCCCATACAATTCGAACAATTAATTTAACTTTGTCTCTCTTGTTTTTATTTTCAGAAATGGGATGACTATTTTTGAAACAATAAATTATTAAATTGATATTTAGATAAACTTTGAAGAACATGACACATAAGACAATTTACTTAAGGGAGAAAGTATAAGTCAGTCCACTGATACCATTTATTAACTATCTAGGCCTAAGTACATGTTTTCCTTTTAAACTTCTATGTCTACTACTAATAACTTTTCTCTAATATCAAAACCGATAACTAAACTACAGTTGAAAGTTTAAATCAATGGAAGCTGTAGTAATTAGTCCCCACAAAACGAGAGGTGACAGCAGCGTACAGGGTGTGCAGTAATTTAATTCCAATGTGCTAGAATTAGCTGTCATTTTGGCGCCGGCCGCAGATCCGGTGCCTCCTGAACTCTGCTAACTTTCCTGCGTCATTAAATTATAACTCCCAATTGATTTTGCTCGCACTTTCCTTTGTAGTTCCATTCATCGACGATAGTTTTATTTAATTAGACATATCTTACAAACATTAACTTATGCATTTAAAAGCAGTATTTACCATACATGAAGTATTTTAAACCCTTATTTGTAACCATAAAATTTATTTTAATTATGTTAACCGGTTTATATAACCGTCTCAATATTAAATGGACTTCTTATTTTAATATCATAAAGCATGATTTAAACAACTTTCAAACAATGATAAGGTGAAAAGGCGTACTGGTGCCATTTAACCATGCATACAATTTGAAGGAGAAATCCAAAAGAACATAAGCAAAATGAAATATGGCTTTGTTTTTTTTAGAAACTATGTTATAGATTTTTAAATACACGTTTCTATGTAAATGTAAAAATTGTATAACTATTTTATTTCAAAATGGATTGTAAAAATCAGTGTAGTAGCCTATGATCAGAATCCGAAGTTAAAATACTTTAAAACGTGTTTCTACGGTTAGACTGTACATTGAGCCAATTAATAACCATGGAAAATAAATCACTATGAATTTGTTATTGAAAATCATTGATAATATAATTACTAAAAAATACGACTTTATTAGATGAGATGTCGATGTGGGATACACTCGGCCAAAATAATTGGTTGAAAAGTGGTCTGACGTATCCTAATATATATATTTTTTTCAAAAACAACACATAAATTGGCCAGATCACTTCCAGTCAACGTTTCGTCACATTAAGCCTCCAACAAATTTGAAACAACTCAGATAAGTTATTTACTCATAATAATTTTGAAAGCGATTATTAGCGTCTATGTATCACAATGCTATTCGGCAAAGTTTAGTCAACGATTACCGCCACGGTGCTGCCATCTGCGAGCTAATGTATGAACTAATGCCTCGTGATGTTCACTGTTGTGCCGCTAGAGTATGCTTTTTAGCCTATAGCCAAATAAGCGCTCTCTCAGATGGTAGTCCTTTGCGCAGCGGTTAAAACCAATCGGAAGGACGAGGGTTCGAGTCCCGACCAAGAGTAATCCCAATTCGGCATTGAAATGTGTGGTACAGTGGTGGAATTTCAGTAGACAACTGTTTGGTTTCTTCTACGACTGTATAATTAAGTTGGGCGTGTTTATGGTATTTTGTTTATAATTAGTATTTTTAGAAGAGCTGCAAAGTTTGGATTAGATTAGATTATTGAAATGGCGACCATACCACAAGGTAGGTATTTTAAGCCAAGTATGAATGAGGATTGAGTATAAGATGATTGTGGCGCGATCTTGTAGTCTTGTTACTGACTAAGGCTGACATGTTCCTTAGACAGGACTGTTAATTAATAGCCCAACAGCCGATGGCAATTAAGGGACCTACAGTTTAACGTGGAATCCGAACCACGACCTCTGAATTACGAATTGGTCTAATTATGAGGATGGTATTTGCGGATTAACTTAGCTTTCAATAGTGCGGACGTTAATCCACACAACAGAACACTACACCCACCGACCATCGCTCACAACTATCCACAATGTGTGACCTCCAAGTAGCTGGATTACAGGATGACGCCACCATCCCAGTCCATTCCCAGTGAAAGTAAAAATAAAAAATACAAATTAAGTTCAAAATCTCCACCGTTCGGAGTTTTAACAAATGAGCGAGCTGCATTTTTAAGGTCATCAGTGTGTATGTGACGGGTGAGAGTAGGCAATATAATAAAAGTAAAATAAAACCAAATGTCATCAAAACTATTATACACCCTACCCTCTCCTCTCTAATCCTCCACCTTCACCATCATTTACCCCACCCATTTTACTCCTCCTCTTATATTACCAATTGGGTGGATATACTTAGCTCTTGTGGGAGAGGGAATATTGGCAATCCGTCGGACCAAAATGTAAACGGAAGTGACGTCATATGTTTATAAGAACAGCTGTTTAGAGGGACTGAAAGCATTCCCTTTACACATATAGGGAAGTAAATACATTCTTTTAATCGGCAAATAACAGTGGTAAATAGATGGAATGATAACCAATATGCCTAACCGTTACTAGAACGTGTGCGAGCTTGAACCGCTAACCGGAACATCAACATCGGCAACTTGTGCTATAATTCAATCCTAATATACGCTCAGATTAGCTGTCGTTTACTTCCGGATCCGGTTGTAGAACTTCGGCTAACGTAGTTTCACTCCAAAATACCAACTAGAATAGGCAGCTGTACATTTCGATAAATATGTATTGATGAAAACAGAATAACTTTCAAACTTACTAGCAGCAAGTCCGTCCTTTGCAAAAAATATTAATATTAAAATTGAACAATAATAAACAAAAATTAAAAACCTCAGGTGAGTAACGTTTTCATATTTTTGAATAAAGTAGTAAATATACTAGATTAATGTGATTGATAATTTCTCTGAAGTTGTAATAAAAAAATAATAAACATAAAAATTGTTTCAAACCCTTTATTATGGCATTTAAAAGTAGTTTCAACTAAGGTAGGCCACCAACAAAATATACGAAGACCGTTTTAACACTATGAAAGTGATTTATAATGTGAATTAAAGATTAAATTACCTTTTGAAATGACTACCTATCCACTTAGGTATTTCAAGCCAAGTATGAATGAGAAATAAGTGTAAGATGATTGTGCTGCAATCTTGTTATCTTGTTACTGACTAAGGCTGACATGTTCCTTATAAAAAACTGTTAATTAATAGCCCAATAGCCAATAGTATATCTAAGGGACCTACAGTTTAACGTGGAATCCGAACAGCTATTTCTTCTAAATTACAAACTGGTCTAATTATGACGATGGTCTTTTCCGATGAATGTAACATTATTTGGCATTAAAGAAATACATTTCAGCTGTTTTAGGGTTTTAAAAGTAAAACTAAATAAACATGCTGCTAATGTATGGACAAAATTCTATTTATATATACCCCTCCATAATATCAATATTAATAGATTTTGCTAACTTCCCTAAGACTAAATTGTAAAAGTTCTACATTATTTTTTAAACGTTTAAGTCCTTATTCCTATACAGGTTATGGTAAAGTAAATCAAATAAACAAATCCATAGGTATGTTAGTAAAGGATGCTAAATAATTAAGATATACTCCAGAACAACTGTGAGTAAAAAAATACTGTAATGAAACATTATTATTCTATTGTGTCGTAATTCACCGATTATTATCAGTATCATGACATGAACCTAACAAAATGAAGATATTAGTAATGAGTGTGGTATTTACCGCTGTTGGGAGAAATAAGGACTCTTTAACAGAATTCATTAATGAACTTTGCAATGGATTATGCAATGAAAGCTTCAACGAATTACAATGAACAATTTAAGTAATATAACAATTATTTTTCGATTCGATGTTAAAATTATTGGAACTAACTATCCAAATTTATATTATTAATACGATGTTATTATTAGTACATTGTTTATATAAATCATAAAAATAGTGTAATTCAAAGTATGCATTGAAATTTAGTATACATTTATCGCGTTAAGCTGTTAGTGGTGTAAAATATTACATGGTAAAGTTGTAAACCTTTTTCATCTGCTTTGCAATTAGAGTCCCAATTATTTTTTCATGATCAGTTTATAGATGTAGTTATTATTATAGATGTACGCATCAGACGTATTTAGGTAAACAATGAACACACTCTAGAGTCATAAATTCTTCTAGGAATACAGCAAAGATCTAACAATGTATGGGGTAAAGAATTGAAGAATAAATAAATACATTTTGATTTCAATAGATGCTACATATATTTCGTTACATATTATTTTGTTTAAAGCTAATTTAATTCTAAGCATACTTTTACCTCGTCAAAATATCCTTTTAAACAACCATACCAACATTACAAGACGAATTTCCAATAATAAACTTATTGAGGTGGAAAGACAGTAGATACAGCTAATTGAAATACTTACGAAACAATGTATTGCTTTATTGTTAGGGGAAGAGAATCATTAAAACTTCTCAGACAGAATATTACAAACTCTTCGGTTTATCTGGCTCGTTATGAAGCGGGCTTTTATTCAGTAAAAATTGAAGTCTGGGAATTGACAAGGCAATTAGACGACCTGGAATTAAATATAAATTATGCTCAGCTCAACTTATGTCGTAATTCCCAAATACATATTACGAATATAATTAATTATTTATTGTAATTTTGAGTGGTAATAATGTAGTAATGAATAACTTTGTTAACAGCAAATGTATAACATAGCCATGGATGTTTATGACTTCAAGCAATTGTTTTAGAAGAGATGGTATTATGTATTATGAGGGAGGAAAAACGGCACACACCCCGGAGTGTGAGACCTGCACCCATTAACACCCTTAGGTTGTATCCCACCATGGAAGAACCTGTTTAGGTAAAGCCTCGTATGTAGTTGTATGGTTGTTTTAATTATGTTAGCCTTAAATAAACTTCTATTAAATAAAACAAAAATCGTTTAGTACTCCAGTTAAACTCAAATCTGACATGCGTATAAAGTTTCTAAGAAAGCTCAAGTGACAAAAGCGATGACTAAAATATAGAACGAAAAATATAGAGACAAGATAGCAGTAGATACTCCTGCAAAGAAACTGCTTAGAATAAACAAGCATTAGACAGCTACGTGTGACACTTTATTCGTCACGTGACTCCTAGGCACGTCACAATCAGCTGACGCCTCGCATACACAGCTGGTACAGCTGGTACTGCTGTAACAGTTCAACCAATCATATGAAACCTTATTTCATCCAACCAAATTCTTGTGCTGTTCGTATCATTTTACAACTTACTGCACTAGATTCAATGTAAAACGTTCAATGGCTGGATAAAATGCAAATCCATACTTGAAATTTTGAGGTTAATAAATATGTCCTGTGTAATACATTATTAATAATAATAATAATAAACTCTTTATTGCTGTAGACAATACAAATATTACGTAGCATGCGTCAAACAATGAAAAGTAACTCTCTAAATTTGAGTTTTATAAAACACAATTTGGTAAAAGATCAAGTAAAAATAGGCACAGCCAGGTAAGAGTAAAATTTCAAGTGACATTAAATTTTAGTGACATTAAAACTGAAAACTCAAGCCAGTGATTCCCTTGATGTGTGATCTATGAACTCACCCACGGAGTAAAACACGTTCAACACTAACATTAGTTTATATATATTTACTTTACTAAAATGTGCAGTGTTTTTTTTCAAAAACAAAAAATATACTGGTGGTTTTACTACAATAAATAAACTCTATTCATATTTGAAAAACCTACAATTTTGACCTTTAAAATTTTATATATTTTTATTTAAAGTTTTTTCTAAACGAAACCATAAATTTGTCATATCGTAATAGTATTAAGAAATTTGAAAACTCTTTTGAAAAAGTAGTCAAATATGATTCAAATTTATAATTTTCAGCTGAATAAAACTTGTAAAACTATTTTGTCTGTTTATTCCATACTTATGCGCAATAGTTAACCTATGAGTTTAAGTTTAGTCAATAACAACTTCATAAATATAAATAATTCTTCAGTGCAATTTTTTTTGTGTACTTGCACAAATACCGAGGCGTTCACAAAGAGTTGTAACAGTGACAGGTTCAAACAACGTTAACATGACATCCGATAACCGATTGACAACTTGTTACGCCATTTTACATAATACATAAAACGATATATAAAATGTCTCGAGTCATCTTCCTCTCTATATTAGCGGTACACCATGCGGCTTGTGAATGTCTTCCTCCTTATCTCTCTACTGGTAACGTACATGACACTTACATTGTTTCTTAGTTTAGTAAGCTATGTATTGTCATTAAGAGAAGCTATTTAGATTTCAAATTAATAAATTTAAATTTTGAGATTTTTGGTTCACATTATATGTTTAGTTTTAAAATTTAATACAACATATTTAAGATATTGTTTACTCTTATTTTTAGGTTTAAATTAAACTTGCTGTCACCCCTTCCATTGTTTGGGTTGTATAACCCAGTGTAGAGAAGAGAGATACTTATAACTATGAATAAAAATGTAAAATTTAAATAAAAAAAGTAAGAAATAAAACAAAATGTTTGTATTTACTTCCCTGTAGGAAATAGGTTAGAAAATGGATATGTCTAAATGGAACGTTTTCAGTTCATATATCAAATAGCTGTTCTTATTCTTTTATATTAAAAATTCAATACAATAGCTCCGTTAGTTTCTATGGAAACCTGTTCCATATTTTTCATCTTACAAATCTCAAACCCCCCGCCAGAGCAAAGACATATCAATGTAAAAAATGTTTGTATTGTATTTACTCCCCTATGGGAAATAGGCTAGATCGTGGATACGTCTAAAGGAAATGTTTTGGGTTCATCTAAACAGCTGTTCTTATAACCATACTATGACGTTAACTATATGCAGTGACGAATCAAATGTCGTGACTGTTTCAAATTTTGGTCGCACAAATTGCTAACACCCCCAGAGCTAAGACATATCCATGTCAAAAAGAAAAAATCTCATCTCAATAACTTGGTGTTAAATTACATTAAACTACACAATTTTTGTAATTAATAAAATTTAGTTTACGTAAAGATTAAATAATATTAATGTATTTAGTATGATTTTAAAGTAGGTTTGAAATATATGATAAATGTCATCATTCTGATACTGATTTCAATTTGACAGCTTTTTATTTTTCAGTTAAATGGTTTTGAGCGATCACATTTTCGGAAAAACTTTTAAAAATATTGTTAATATTACTGAAAACTAAGTTTTTGAGACATAATTACTTTACCTATACATGTTTTGTGGGTCAGTTTAAAGTAATGAAATCCTTTTCCGAAAGGTATAGAATAATTAAAATAAGTGGGTACTCTTGTTTTATGGAGACATGTTACAAACAAACCTTGTTTAGCGTTACAAAAATACATATTTTGGTTGTATAAAATGCAAAAATAAACAAAAATCTCACCAATTCTGGCATTTTACAGAGAAAACTCTAGTTTTATTTTTTATAGAATATGAACGCTTTATTCTTTAATTATTATTCACTATTTGAGCTAACTCAAAGCACGATTCAAGAGAAATGATTTAAAACCTGTTTACTAGCCTGAAATGACAAAAAACTAACCTCAGTAAAATTGTTTCAGATTTTGGCAGGGTACGCTGCTGATTCAGGTAAGGTCAATAGGTTCTAGAGGTATCTTGCAACAAATTATTGGAAGGCAACAGACATTTTTTACGAGCACGTCATACCAAAATATCCAATCATTTATGATTGGTGGTCTTTGGAATGAAAACTTCACAGTAATTTATTATTTGAGAGAAATTGGATATACTTTAAAATCATTAATTAAATAAATTATTACGTTTGAAGGTACAAACAGATTAAAATAGATGTACTTAAATATAAAAATTTATTTGATATTATCTGTATCATATTTTACAATATTATTATTTACTAGCCAAATTACCCATTCGCACGGATATAAAAGGCTGAGAGGCGTACTGGTACATTTAAAATGTTGATTAATTGTTTGTTGTTTACAAAATATTTCCAAAACAGGAGTATCTACAACATGACAAAGTAACACCTGATAATTAATATTGGGAAAAGATTAGGATTAACGTAATAGAGGCAGACAGAAAAATTAAAATCTACCATTCCAGTATTTCTATCTAATAATTCGATCACTAATTTGGACCCAACATATTATCTGTAAAAATGAACTTTCTTCTTCTTCCTGAACTGTCAAAATGTAGTGTAATCACATGTTAACTTTAGAAAATGTAAACATTGAAACCTATGACAGTCACGGAAGCTCTTTCTTCTTCTTTCCGAAGTGTCAAATTTTAGAGTACAAAGCTGTTGACATTTACGTAATTTTATGTTGATATCCTTTGAAAATTTAAATATCAAAACGTTCATGGGGCGTAGCCCGAGGGGATTTTAAGGAAACGCATATGCTTATGAGTGCATGAGTTTAAGATCTACCTTTATCTAAATTTCAAACTGATCGATCAGTATTTTTCGTGTTAACTAAAATATTTAATTATAAAAAATATTTTTACAGATGATAATGAAAACGAGTTCCTAGAGATCACAGGACCCGACAACGGACAAAATGTATTGTTGCTGTTATTTGGCCATAGTATTATAGTCAATTATCGTCATAGTAAATAAAGTAAAAATTATAATATTCTTTTATATTTTATACATTTTAAGTTTTATAACTAAAAATCTCTACTCAAGACCCTACTTTATGTCTCCATGGCTACAAAGAAAGCTTGAACAACGTGTAAAGCGTTTTTACAAGGTAAGAAACGTTTTATGTTATTAGTACTTAACAATAAGTACTATTGTACCAATTGACCAATTGGTACAAGTACCAATTAACCATAAACCAACGTGAGTAATTTCATATATCTAACGGTTTTATCAGAGAGATCAGCCTTTAACCTTGAAAGACCTAGAGGAACATTTCCTGCGAATGAATTGTCCTGTGAATGAATCCTGTATGAATCGTATTCAAAAAACTTGTTTGTTAGCATAATAATTTTTGCTGTTAAAATATTTACCTTGCTGTAAGCCCTTCCATTGCATTGACTCAGTTTAAAAAAACGTAGTTTATTATAATGACAATTATTAAACTTAATTACTAATAAATAAAAAAAGTTCCAGCGGTATTTCAGTATATCATATATTTCAGTTTATCTAGTATTTCAATATATTTATTTTTATGTTGAACTAGCTGACCCGGCGAACATCGTAACGCCTCACAGTAAACACATGGTAACTTTAAGATTGGTCATGTTCTGAAGTCGAATAGCAATACGGCTTCATTGTGAAAGGTTATATATTCTGGGTCGCTGCATAGTGAATAACAATACTGAAACGATAAAACATATTAATAACATCCCCATAAAACAGATAAATCTGAGTGGATTAATTCACAATTTTCAAATCCAATCCAAACCCAAACGAAACCTAACTGTAATACGGCTTTTATAGGAAAGATATACAACAGCTGATTATTGTAATAAACGTAATAATTAATAATAATATTAATAATAGTAATATAAACACATGACTTTAATCAGACAGAAAATAAAAATATAAATACATAATCCCCCAAAACCGTAAACTATTAACGTGGTGAATAAAGCTGTTCATTTTTTACAGTACACATTTACTTCATAGTTTAACATTAATGAATGATTCAGATGGCATTGGATAGTAAAGCTAATGGAAAGTAAACCAATCAGCTGTAGCTAAGAAATCAAATGTTTTCATTGTAGACATTTTGTAAACAAACTTACTCTCCATAAGGTTAAAATTAGAAATTTAAAACGTCATAAAATGGAAACTTATGGGGTTTTCAAAAATATTTTTTCACTAAAACCTTCCCGGACACATGTAGAGCAACTTCCTAAAATTTCATGGCGATCGGATGAGTAGTTTGGCAACGCATAAAGGACATACATACATACAGATATACATTCAATTTTATATATAGAGATAATCCTCAATAGTTTAGTAAAATTATATACAAATTTTATATTTAGTGTAATTTTAGAATGAAGAAGATTACGGCGAAGAATATTACGACGATAACGAAGGAGGATATTCCGACGGTGAGTCTTGTCGTATTTTATTCTGTGAGATTTTATTCTTTGACCTATAAATAAACAACAAACATTCGTTTATCAAAGTACAAGTGGATTAAGGAATTCAAAGGTATTTCCCTTCCATTGTGTGGCCATAGGATTGGAAAAACGTTTGATTCAAGTAACAAAGATCGTCAAATATGGGTGGAAATATATAAGGCTAATTTTATCGACTAGAGAAAATTAAAGAACTTATTTTACATGAACAAATATTTATAATTTGTTGTTCTAATTAACTATAATGTTATGAGTATTGGTGTTATTTGTTATTTAAACATTTTAAAATGTGTAAACGTTTTAATTAAATAAAAAACACAATTATATCGTACCGAATAAAAATAAAAGTTAGGAAGAGACTTATCAATTTTAATTAAAATTATTTTAATTTTAATAATTGTAAAAACCCTTACAATTGTATACAAAAGAATCAAGGCTGAACAGCTGATGTTCCAGATGGGGCAACAGGATACTCAGCTTCTGTCTCGGAGTTCCAATGGAGGAACAACCTATGCTATAGAGAGGTCACCGTGAGTGGACCTGGCTTTGATGACGTCATACCTATAGACTGTTACGCCGACGATTTTGTACTGGCCAACAACACTATGCTGGTGAGGTCATACCATTCTTATATTCACAAACTAAATTGGGAAATTCGCTGAACTCAAAATAAAATAGACAGTAAACCTTAAGAAGTCCAATAGCGGACTTTAGGAGTTTAGAAGAATTAAAATATCACACAACCTGGAATATATGAAGAATTATTTTTAGGGTTATAAATTTCAGTTTTAGTTCTATCCACCTGTTCATCAAAATCGACCAACGCTGAAATATAATTCGTTACATAATCTTTAAATGTTTTCAAACTTCATAAAGTTGCAAACTTAAATTATTCCTGACGTACCCAAAACACAAACATCACCACTTTTAAACAAATAGTGCCAACATTACAGAGGAATAAACTCTAGGAGGGGGTGGATATGAAACATTAAAACAGTTTTCATATCGAAAATGTTCCAGGAAAACAAACCTTTGGTAGGCGACCACTGACTAGGCATACTGGAAATATCAGTCACTTCATCATGTTTAAAGTGTAGGCTGGACCAGTGTCGAAGTTTCGATAAGAGGCTCAGATAGATGTGGACGTAACAAAGCTGCCCACACCTAACAAACCTCCGCAACCAGAAGTTCGTTTTCCGCCCGTCAGGTCAAAGCAAATTCGAAACTTTCCCCTCCCCTAAGCAAAATATCTAAGAGAGCTTAATTTTTAGTTCCATAATTTAGTTTTAAAATAGATTATGCTACCTTAGATTCCCGTTAACCACAGAAAAGGCTATTGAGGTAATCGGTTTGGGTATTGAGGTATTCGGTATGGGAATACCGATATACATCTTAATAGCACAAAAAATAAGAATAAAAAAAGAACCGAAAAATATAATTATATAATTTTCAATTGTTTAATAGTGGAACACTATTCAATATTGGCTGTAAAAGAAGTTTGGACTGTAATCCAGTTACTTTTAGGTCATAGTTTGGAAAAAGGTGTTTATGTTGTGTATAGTTAGGAATGTTTAGGGGATTTTTTAAGTGGTAAATAAACGAATTGTTTTGTTTAAATGATAATTTTTTAGGTAACCGCTGGAAATACATAGGATTTCCCCACCTCTATAAACACTGCCTTCTTAATAAAAGAGTAATAGGAAAAGTCAAGTAAAATAATGTAACAATGTTAAAAAAACTGTCTTAGGAAACGTTCATTTTAAGCATTTGAAGATTTTTTTACAAAAAATTATTTCTTATTGCTGGAATATTTTGACTAGCTCATTACGACTGCTAGGGTATTTTATAGAATCATTATTACTATCGATCATTCTTTGGTGGAAAAATGTTCACATATTTTCCTTGTTATTTCTTTCGTTCTACCAAAGTTCATCCTTTGACTGATCTGTATTCATGGTCTTAAGTTAATCTAGGTATTTCTCTTCTTCTTCATCTCTGGAGTATGAACATGTTTGTGTATTTTCATCCTCAACATCTCTATTTTGCATGTCTGAATCTGTTATGTTCACATTTTGAATATATTTCAGTGTATTTAGTCCAGTATATTATGTAGCATATGTATATGTAGTAGTGTATTTAGTTGTTGATTTTAGTCAATTTTTACTGTTTTTAATTAAATTTACATATATTTTATTGAAATGTATAATTTATATGTAGTGTAAAATGATGTAGGTGGTCGGATCGTCCCTGTACAGTGACAGCCCGAACACTCTGGTCGTTGTGAGAGGGACGTGGTGTGAACAGAGGACTTACTCAGACGACGAGGATCCTCCAGCCAGGACAAGGTTGAGCCTGGAGGAGTGCGCGGCCGTCAGCAGGACCATGTTGGCGGCGTGGGCGGAGGGTGTCCTAGGGACACATCTGCAAGGACCGCCTGGCGAGGATGCTATCACGAGTAGCGTTCACTTCGGATATTGAGAAACATAATGCAGAGAGTACCGCTTTAATCATAACTACAGCTTGGAAGGTTTGGCGAGGTCGGTGACTTTATTCGGTTACGAGTGGTATCGAATGACTTAGACGCAACCGAACATCTTGCGGTAACCGGTTATGCTATAAAAATTAGTTGTACGAATTAGCTAATCAATTGTAAAATTAAATATTTATAATAACAATTTGTCTATTTATTTTAGTTATTCTTTTAAAATCCATCACCAAAGTTATCCGCTACCCAGAATGTCGCACATCACTTTAGGCACAACCACTAAGTAGACAGAAAGACATGTGTAGTTTAGTTAAGAAAAGTGTATATAATGAAAAGTCCGTTTAGTATACAATATGATAGACAGTTAAATAAGTAATAAGCCCTTGCTAAAAAGAATTAAGATGAATTAAAAACTCACGTCTTCCAACACTACTTAATATATTTACACTTATATCGTAATTATATACAAACGGTTAATATATACAAAAGCTGTTAAATTGGCGATCGATTTCGTCCAGTTACACCGAACATCATCAGGTCCAAACGGAGACTAAAAGGCGTCCCTGTTTGATACTATTGGCTACTGCAAGTTCCTGTCATGGCGTCGTATCTCCTTCTTATGGTTTATCTCGTACAAGGGAATTTTAAATGCTCTATATAACATTGCCTGGAAAGATGCATTCTTGTGGTTTGATGGATGGGGATGGGTTGATTTTCTGTTAATGGTGGAGTCCGTCTGTATAGGTTTTCTGTATAATATCGAATTCTAGATGATTTTGTTCTGTTTATTGTTGAATCAAGGAAGTTTATTTTGCCTTATTCTTCCATTTAGCTCTTGAACGTCAGTTTCCTGTGGTGGTTGCAAAATATTTTTAACATTTCTTTTGATTCTTCTTTAACGTCAGTTTCCTGTGGTGGTTGCAAAATATTTTTAACATTTCTTTTGATTCTTCTTTTACTTTGAATCAAGGAAGTTTATTTTGCCTTATTCTTCCATTTAGCTCTTGAACGTCAGTTTCCTGTGGTGGTTGCAAAATATTTTTAACATTTCTTTTGATTACTTTCTCCCCTTATACATAGTATATGGAGAAAGTATTGTTTTCGTCAAAATTTTCGAATTTGGGTTGATATATATCTGTTTTCCCCTGAATAAAAATTTGGTTTTTCTATGTCTGTCCGTCCGTGTGTCCGTGTGTCCGTGTGTGTGTGTGTGTGTGTGTGTTTGGATGTGTACAGTGCCTCAGTATTGTGATTTAAAAAAATTTGGCATGTAATTTAGTCATATCTGGCGTTTTTTTCATTTTTTGAATTTAATTTTTAATTAGTCACCCCTAAAAACTCTTAAAAAACGTGAAAAATCAATTTTGAAAACGGCTCTAACGATTTTGATTAAAATTTTATAGTTTTTATAGTGCACAATAAATATTTGACACCACCCTATGTCTGTAAAAATTAGTTCAAAAGTTATGGGCTTTTAAATGACAAAAAAATCTATATTTTAAATTTTCAGCAAAAACAATAAAAGTAAAGTATAACTTGACTGGCACCATTGAAACCAGCTTAAAAATAAACAAATTAGTATTTTGAATTATTTTTTCTAACGATACGGTTAGAGAAAAGTTAAATTTATGTCCACATAAAAGTACGTTTTGAAAGCGAAAGTTATCTTATGGAAAATAAAAAAAATCAATTTCTTCCTTACTTTGTTTCATAAAATTGGTATGAAGTGTAAGGTCAAATCACCGAACAAAACAGCTCAAAAAGCTTGTATACCTATGTTATACAATTTGAACAATAACTTATTAAATGATATTTAGAAATACTTTGTAGAACATGATAGTTTTATTACAGATTGTCTTTTTTAAATTTACTTACGGGAGAAAGTATGTGTCAGTCCACTGGTACCGTTTATTTTATTCTTGTTTTATATTGTTAAATCAGTTATCAATAAATATGTGTTGATAGTTAAAATAACGAACAGTCCATAACCCCATATATCATATACATAATTATATCACAAAATACAAATATTTAAATAAAATCCACTCTAACGATTCTCATTCAAATGTTATGGTTTATGGTTATTAAGGTCCAAAGCTATATGATGCTAACTGTATGACTGTAAAACTAATTATTCGGCCGTTGTGAGCTTTTAAAATGTCAAACAATTATTTTGATTTACTGGCAAAGTAATAGTTTTATAAAATAATTTGACTGTTACCATTTAAATTGGCTTAAAACTAAACAGATTAGTATTTTGAATTATTTGATTACACCTAATGGTTACAGAGAAAAGTTAAATATACTGTTCATACTAAGAATATACCGTTATTTGAGAGCATCCTATGTCATTCTTATGGAGAATATTAAAAAATAAAAGTCGTATTTATATCCTAATCATTTTTCACGAATCTTGGAATGCAGTGTAAGGTCACCCAACAAAATTCTCTCAGTAAACTTTTTATTACGGTATGGGGCTATGTCCCCCCAAAAATATCTAACAATTAATTCAACTAGGTTTCTCTTCTTGGTTTCAGAAATTGGATAGTTGTTTTTGAAACATAAATTTTTAAATGATAATCAACTAAACTTTAAGAATATGATTTATTGTGTATTAAAAGTTTTGTTTTAAAATTTATTTTAAGAGAAAGTACATGTCAGTCCACTGAAACCGTTTATTTGTTTGAGTTTAATCATGCTATTAGCTCTCAATATAAACATTGCTCATTTCCTCAACCAGCTTGGGAACAAAGTGAAGTTTACTTGACTCAGTGACTTTAACTACAATAAGTTGACTTAAACTAGCTATATGTCACTTTAGACTTGTTGTAAAAACGCCGAATAATCTACCAACTGTAAACATCTCAAAAAGGTTCTGAAGAGCTTTTAGGATTTATTATTAAAAATGAATACAGCAAAATCGGAGCTTTACTGTTTTTTTTACAGAGAATGTCCAGACCGTTGTGCTTTGTCCGGTACCAGATGCTGTTTAAATAAGGACTTGAACACGTGAACAGTCGTCTGCAGCCCGCACCAGATCTACGAAGAAGGATTTTCGTCCTCTATAGTTTGCCTGATATTAACACACGAGGTTTCAGGTAGAACCTGAAAATACAGTTTGTATTTTAGAATTGATTTAGTGGATCTTGCCTAGAGCACATTAGGGTGTGGGGAGAGATAGAGAGGTATGGAGATCGATTTATTTATTTAGAGTTACAATATTATCTCTTACCTAATGTAACTATGTAAATGCATTGTCTTTTTAACAATCAAATTCAAGGAAATATAAGAATAAAATCCAAATACAACAAATGTTGAAGCGTAATTTAAATAATTGTTCTAATTGCATTTTTCCATAAATTCACATTTTCAACACTAATCTTAACCAATTTACATATTCATCTAAAATTATTCGATTGTAGAGTAAAAATTCTTTTAATAATTAACAAAATTCGTGGTAGTTTTTTCTATTATGATTAGTTTTGGAATGACATTCCACTCTCACCAGGGACACAAAACGATTTATTATACATAGCTGTCCTGTGGAGTGGAATCGAAAGTTTCATGTCTCCTTCTCTAGTACTTCTTTCACTTTTATAATTTTGAAAAAAAAAATTTGTGCCAGGTAGGTTGGAAGTTTAGTATGAGTTATTCTATGCATCAGAGTTACGAGTAACAGTTTAAATGTTCTAATTTCATTTAGTTACAACCAATTTAAATGATGATAAGTAAAAAGTGATAAAGTAAGACAAACTTTATTGATTAGCCTCTCTTTTTATTGATTAGAACACAGCAGATCAGGGAAAAGCGTGAGGTATCCCATAAGGTAAATTGTTGCATAAAGTTGGAGGAGTTCCACAAGCGAGCTGTTTGGACCCTATTATTTTTTAAATACACTGCTAATCTATAACACCAGCTCCATTTCTGTTCCATGCATTCCTATGCCAATGATTACTTCATTTCCATCTTCGTGCATTCCTGTGGTTATTGAACAAATTAACCTTGATTTACAATAGGTTTAGCATTGGACTGATGATCATGGGTTAAAGCTTGATTCTGATAGGTGCTCAGTCATTAATTGGCAATTTATATCCTAATAGCAATGGTTTGAATGACACACCCCTGTAAATTACCCTTCCCTTCTACATGAATCCATTCTACATCAAAAAGTCTTAGAGTGTTTGTGGACGATATGCTCAAATTTTCCGAGTAGATCAGACTGATATGTGGAACTATCGTTAGAAAATTGAGGTGAATATAATATAGATTGACCTATTAGTATTAGTAAAGACCTTTATAATTAAACATAACATAAATATTTTCTTCACAAATTACTTTTAAAACATATTCCCTTTAAACATTATTTTGACTGTCTGATTACATAGCTTTGACTAACAATGAAGAAAAACAAATCCTATTCAGATATGAATGAAATATATATTTCATTGGTAAGTTGAATTCAACTAAGTAAAACTCAGTGTACCAAAATTTAATTTAAATATGGAATTTCCAATATCAGCATTTTCCTATTGTCTCCGAATGAAATTTTGAGAGGGTTTCCAGGAAATATTTTAAATATAAAGGCAAAATTTTATTTGAATATAATAAAAAATTTGACTGAAAATAAAGGTGGCCCCATAACCAATAGAAAATTGCAGCGTTTTTCGAAAATTAATTTAGTTATGGTGTGATACACGCAGTATTTTCTTAACGTTACATGCTCATCACCAATAGCGAAAGTTAATAATTTTCGTACTAAATCTTTACCTACCTCATTTTGAGGGTAGGAAATATTATGTAATATTCATATAAAATATCGCTTTTCCATACAATCTAGGTTTGTAAGAGAGTTCAGATAAGTCTTATCTGAAAAACTCCGTTAAAAGTTGGAATATGGTATACTCATATAATCTATGTTAACTGTAGTGTAGATGGGCTTAAAAATGTAATGTTGATTTATTTACCTTTGGGCTTTTAATTTCACCGCCTTCAATTTTGTACCACGAGCATTTATTTTGAGGGCTTACGATGACGATGCTTTTCAGCTCCTCATTGTAAACAATGGCGCCTGGGTCATAGCGCCCGCGGGAGGTGTCCACGCCAGAGCTAAAAATTAGAATAACCTCAAAATACCTGCGGCTAAGCCGAAAGCCTATTTTACCTTAAATATCATTTTGTGGCCTAACACATTCTAAATAAACCATGAATGGACTTATTTGAATTTATTTTAAAACGTTTTCAAAGGTTAGACTGGTTTTGTGTCTTAAACATATTCGATTTTTATCAGGTGCTCATTAACACATGAAAAGAAATGTTTGTACTTACTCCCCTATGGGAAATAGGTTAGATCATGGATATGTCCAAGCGGAATCTTTTGGGTTCATCTAAACAACTGTTCTTATAACAGAAAATTCAACACATTAGCTGTGTTAGTATTAATGGAAACGGGATCTAGACACTTCCGTTGCAATTTTTGCGTTATAACTTACACTGCGTTAAATAAATTTTCTAGCACCCTCCCCCAAAGAGCTTAGACATATCCATGGCAAAAAACAATGTACTAACTTACAGAATATAACTGTTATAAAACCTTGCTATATACTTATGTTGGTAATGCGCATGAGTATTTTAAATACACTTGTTTAGATGGGTGAACTGTTTTGTAGTCCTCGGAGGAGTGAAATGACTTTTAATCACGATTTGGATAAGAGAAGATTGAATGTCTCGTAATTAAATTAATTCATAGACGTACTTGAACTTGCAGCAGTTGCTAAATCCAATAAAGGTATAGTATTGTTAAAAAATCAATATCTTTAGACAAAAAGATTTCAATATACAGAGTGAGTCTCTACTCACTACATTAATTTTACCTGTTGGTTGTACTTACAAATACCCCTGTCGTAGCAGACCTGCGTACTCAACAAATTTACAAATCAATAATATAATAATAATAATAATAATATATGACAAGTTTGGTCAAAATCTGTCGATAAACATAAAAATTATCTGCCTATTCTCCTTAAGATTAACATGGGAAAGAGTGTGCAGGTTTGCTGCTGTAAGGAACACTGAGAGTAGGCATTTATACCATTAAACATTTTTATTTTTAACTTTTATTCCAACTTTCATCAACATCTATCCATAAATAAAGGAGTTTGCCTATTCTCCGTATGATTTATATGGGAAAAGAGTTTGCAGGTTCGCTGCCATTATAAACGCATAAAATATGATTTTTATACATAAATGGATGAACCTCAACCATTTTAATGAAACTAAATATGAAGCTAAGTTTTATCCAAAAATATTGGTTAATAAGTGAAATATTAATATATAACAATTTTTCCTAATCCTCCATAAGATTAACATTGCAGCCTCAAAATACAACGTACTGTTTTTAGATTTTTTAATATCTCGGTAACCGTTGGAGATAGAGTAAAACTTTAGTGTACTAAATTGTGTAGTTTTTTTAGCTGATTCTAATGGTGATAGACAAAATGGAAAAAATTTTAACAATTTTTTGTTAGATAACATATGAAAAACGCAAAAAGGTATTTTAGGCCAAGTAAGAAAGATATATGAGTGTAAGATGATTGTGGCGCGATCTTTTAGTCTTGTTACTCACTAAGGTTAACATATTCCTTAGCCAGAACTGTTAATTAATAATGGCATATTTAAGGGACCTACAGTTTAATGTGGAGTTCAAACCACTGTTTTTCAATTATGAATTGCCCAATTATGAGAGGAACGTTTGCGGACGTTAATCCCCACCAGACAATATCCCATACACCAACGATGGCTCATAAGTCGTGACCTCCAAGTAGCTGGATTACAGGACACGCCACCGTCTCAGTCATATTTTATATCTATATTTATCGGAACTTTCTAGATATTCTTTGAAAATTTTGATATAGATAAAATAGTTTTTTTATTGGAAGGGGAGGATTACTCCCAAGGCAGTTCAGCCGTAGCGGCTTTTTGCGCACCCCTGTGTGGGTTGCGACATTATCACATAGCGAAAAGCCATTGGTGATTGACGGGATTTGAACCCGGGACATTAGGCACAAAAGTACCGCGCTCTACCTCTAGACCAGCGCGCTCCCCCGATAAAATAAAATCGATAAAATCGTTACCTGCGAATACACTTGGTGGATATGTCATCAAACACAACTACTCCAGACATCAACAGTCGGACCTTCTGGTTGCACACAGCATCCGTTCCTGTCTGACGGTCCAGGTACTCGACAGTCACTCTTGATCCACCCAACGCCATTCCTCCTTCCTTGGAGTCTATGATAGTATTGAATTATACACAATGTTTATATAGTTGAACTTCACTGTTCAGCTTAAATTAAGGAGACCTGGTAAGAAATGTTTGAACATTTTTTTAAATGTGTTATCCGTCTATTTTGTAGTGCATTATTTTACGAACATTTAGACATACGATACATGATGTCATTTTCGAGGTCTAAAAATGTTTTAAAATGTACAAAATAGAATTTTTATCTTAAACCGCCCTAATCACATATTTAGTAATAAATGTTGTTAGAATCATTAACGAATTGGGAGTTTGAGAGCTCATGACTGTATATCAACAGTTTTAGTAAATAAACGCTTTCTGAAAAAGCTATAAAATAATTAAAATACGTATCTTATTATGAGTGCTCTTTTTTCACGAAAAGGACCAACAAAAATGCCTTATAGGGCAGACATAAATTGAGATAAGAGAAAATTTAGCTTTTACAGTTCATACAAAATAAAAATAACCAAAATAATCATAATCCCAAGCAATTTACAGATAAACCCATAAACTTATTTGCATAGAACAAGATATAAATAAATATGTATTTATTCACTGTATTTATATTTATTATTTACGTTCGGAAAGTAGTTTTAATTCCAAAAATATGATGTCAATCGTTTTCTTCAGGCATAAAGATTCTGGAATTATAACTTATAGCTGGTTATACATTTTAAAATTGATATTAATTGGGTATTTTTCACTTACTAATTATTTAATTTTACATACATACCTTCCCCTGGGGCTGAAGCTATCTCATTCAATGATATTAAGAATATCTGGAAAATTATTATAGTTAAAAATAATCAGGTTTAATTGTAACAAGCCTACAGGTAAAGTAAGGCAAATAGAAGTGATTCAAAATAATTTATTTGGTTTATTATCTTCATATATAGCTAATTCATGAATTTTGTAGAAACCCTATTTTTATTGATCTAAATTGTCATACTTTAACTAGTTTAGTGGTAATTTTTTATTAAAAATTACATTTTGCATGCAAGATAAAATCAAGTTTGAAAAAACGAAAAACACACTTTCCTTTGATGGATGAGCGATTTTTCTAAGATACTGTAAACAAAATCATGTTAACAACACAAAATAAAAGTTTAAAGCTGAATATTTTCTTAAATGAGACCGTTACGTTTAACTTTAATTTACCTTTTAAGCGAACAACTGTTATATACAGATATTAAATCCAAATTTCATTGTAAACAGCTGTACTTACAAACATATGACGTCACTAAGCATATGACGTTACTGATTAAAATTTTTGTCCGACAAGTTTTCAATACCCCTATCAAGAGCTAAGACATATTCATACCAAAAAATTACGAATACAGATTATGATATATATTTACGATGTTTTTGTTTATTACGTAAAAAGATATCCAAAACTTACCATCAAAACCACAGTTAGACATGAAAAATCCGCCATGGTGATAATATTCAATACTTTACGCTAAAAGCAGATTTCGACTTACATAAGTTTAAAAAACACGTGTGAGTAATGCAATATTTGCTTACGTGCAGCTGTGAGTGAATCAGCTGCTACGTAATTCAAACATCTGATCAGACCAAACTGTAAAGCTGCAAATGTAGAAAACACTTTACCATTAAAATGCCATAATATCTTTTACAACATTGAAATGGTGTGCTAAGTTACAACTTCACAGTAATTTTTCAATAGAAAATTTTTTCAAAATTATTATAACAAAAAATTTTTTTACGGCCACACATTTTAAAACAAGTTAAAAGTAAAGATAAAATTTACGATTTCAACAAAATAAACAGTTGTACAAAAACAATCCAGTAATCCGGTTTATTTTAGTGACGCTGCACCCCCTCCAAATATTTTCAGCAGCTACATACAGCACTCCTATAACACGTAAAACACGCCGTAATCATATCTGCGTTGAAACATTTTATCTGCTACTAGTTTATCTGCTATTAGTTTTGAGTCTTATTTATAACGAAATGTTTATTGTGTTGCCCACTCTAGCGTGTCTCCTATAAGAATTTGGGTAGATATTCTATACAAATTACGTTCAAATTTAAAATGCTCAAAAAAAGTTTTTAAATTGCCAAACCAAAAAAGTAATGTGTTTTTTCAGTTCCATATTTGAAGAGGCCCGAAAAAGATGATTTTGTGGGCGATTTAAAGGACTGAAAACTGCTTATTTCTGGACAGTAGGATGAGAACATAATTTCAGCAACTTGAGACTTGAAAACAAAGCAAATTTGTTAAATTTGTCAAATTAAAATTTGACCCCTCATACTTGGATGTCACAAATTAGATATGCCATCGGCTGTCAAGCAATTAATTAACAGTCCTGTCTAAGGTACCTGTCAGCCTTAGTCAGTAACAAGACTACAAGATCGCATCACAATCATCCTACACCCAATCCTCATTTATACTCGGTTTAAAATACCTACATTTTCACCATTTAAATTTTCAAACGTAATCTATTGTGTCTTGTGATTACAGCTAAGATATTTCACAACCTCTGGATATGTTTCCGTATACATCAAAATAGCTCTATATTTTATAGGGAACTTATTAAAATTAGTAATAACAACACATTTTGTAGATTCCACGAAGTATATTATCTACAAGAACATTAAGCATTTCCGGTTGTCTGTTGTTTCACCTCCGATGAAGTGGATTTTTCATTTTTTCCATGTTTCCCTTTTTCCTTTTTTTCCGCTTTTTCCGCCTTTTCCATTTTCTTTTTCGCTTTTTGCTCTTTCGTCGCGGAGGAGCCCGATGACGAAGTGCCGCCCGATGAGGATGACGACCCTGACCAGTTGGCGGGGTTCACGGCATGTTTCACCCAGTGGATCGTTTTTCCTATCCATCCGACCGGCCCATGAGACGCCGCTAACTTGGACTTGATTTCTTTACATTTTTTCTCGTCCACAACCTGTGAGTTTACAAATTAAAAATAGCAGTATGAACCAACTTACTCATTTGTTAGAATCGTCAGTCTACAGACAAACTGGTCGTGACATGTAACGTTAAGCACTTTAAACTATAAATGTATAAGCAAACCTTTAACTTTCAAACTTTGGTTTTTTTAATCAAAATGTAGGATAAAGTAAAAACTCACGTCTTCCAACATTATTTAATATATTTACACTTATATTGTAATTATATACAACGGTAAATATATACAAAAGGTGATAAATGGCGATTTCGTCCAATTACACCGAACATCATCAGGCCCAAATGGAGACTCTCTCATCATCAATCATTAATAAGTCTCCTTTTGGCCTGATGATTTTTGGTGTAACTGGACGAAATCGATCGCCAATTCAATAACTTTTGTATATATTTACCGTTGTATATGATTATAAGTGTAAATATATTAAATAGGATTGGAAGACGTGAGTTTATACTTTATCCTATAGTAAAACCAACACGTGTAATACTAATCAAGAAGTTATTCATTGAATCAAAATGAGCAAAAGGTTTTCATGCTGGGTTATGTCCTAAAACACATACTAACAAAGATGTCCACCATTTTGTATTTTTCCCAGTCATTTTCCAATCGATTCTTTTTTAACTTAGCACATCCCTTTAAATAATAAACCCGAGTAGAAAAATATATGTTGAGTTTTAAAATGGTGGCAATTTAAGTGTTTGAAATTAAAATATTTTAAAATGGTTTATTATGTTATTCTTATTAATTAAAACAATTATATATCAGCAGTTTTAAATATTAAAATTTATATTCACGATGATATTTTTAATAGATTGAGCTATTTAAAACCCATGCCAAAATTCAAAACAATTAATTGAAAAATTAATTGAAAAATAATTTATATATAAGCGTTTTGTAAAAATTACGAAACGGTGGACATCTGGGTAAGTATGCATATTAGAACAAAGAAACTTTCTTTACTTAATTTGGTCCCAATAAACTAACACTTAACAGACATCTTATACAAAATACTAAATTTTACCTAAATCGAACGGATGGGGAAGGTTTTGGTTTTGTACTCAAATACACAAACACACACAAACAGACAGACATCACTTCGAAAAACCACTTTGTTTAGTTCAAGGAATCCTAAAACAGATATATCCACTAAAAACTCAAATTCTAAAAGTTTGTCGAAAGCAATTTTTCTACCCCCCCCTCTATGTGATACCAAACTTTTTGAGTGGGTAATTTTGTTTGGTAATGTGACTTTACACTGCATACCAAGTTTAAATGAAAACAGTAGGGGTAAACTACCCCTAAAAATAAGAAATTCAACACACTTTTACAATATTATTAGGAAATAAAAATTGGGCGATAAGTGTGATCTTAGGGTTTGTACCAAGACAGACAGACTTCCAAAAACTACTTTTTTGGATTCAGGGAGCCTCAAAACTGATATATTCACTTTCAAGTCCAATTTGAAAATGTTTTCGAAAACGATTATGTTATTCTATCATAATTGAAAAAATAATGCTTGTATTTACTTTCCTGTGGGAAATAGGTTAGATCATGGATATGTCTAAAGGTAATGTTTTCACTTCAACTAAACAAACTGTTCTTATTCAATGTAAAGAATTCAAAACAATAGCTCTGGTGGTTATTATGGAAACCTGTTACATATTTTCCATCTTACAAATCGCTAACAGCCACCCCCCCCCTAGAGCCAAGGCCAGAGCCAATTTCAAAAATTAAAATGATGAACATAGCAAGTAAAAAGTATTTTCAATGACCTAAAAATACAAAACGTTTAACATGTTTGCAAACCAAATAAATAAACAAATTAAAAATTCCTTTCTAAAAAGTTTTTTGTCTTATACATTACTTAGTACCTGATAGGTTATCTTTATGAAACACACTTACTAATAACTATAAAAAATCGTTTACAGATTTTTTCTTAGAAAACTTTTAGTTATATTCTAGGTTTTTATTCATTCATAATTACTTGATTGTATCTGAAGTAAACTTACGTCTGGACCTCCTATGATGCCGTTGTTATTGAAATACAACCTGCATTCATTATCCGGAGTGATGATGAACATGGACTCAGGATTCTCACTTAGCATAACCCCGCCCACTATATACGTGTTTCCGTCGTCTTTTTCATCTTTGCTAAAATTAGAACAAATTTGGTTTCAGTACCTTTTTTGTGTTACTGTTGTAAATGATTAATAATGATAAGGAAAGGTAGGATATTGTCAATCTACCTCTAGATAAAACCAATCTAGATCCAGGGGTGGGCCACGCCAAGGATAGGGTCGAGGAGAGATGCGAGGAGAGTGGGTACAGAGGGTTCACCCTACGCACCTGCACGTGGGCAAGCAACCACATATGCAGAAACCACTAAACTCGTCAAAGTTGCTGTACTCCCAAAGGAGTACCCTAAATTGAGGCTGGGGAAGGAGGAGCTTTCACAGCTAGAGGACGCTATCATCAGAGAGATAGCGAGAGGTACCTCGTGCAAGGTTAAGTTTGCGGGCGTGCACTTCAGGCCTGGGTATATGCTGGTGGAGTGCATCAACCAAGAAACTGCTGACTGGTTGAGGAGTAAGGCCACCCAGCTGCAGAAGTGGAAGGGGGTAGAGTTGATGGCGTGCCTTGGGGACGATATACCCAAGGCTCATAACGTCACGATCTTCTTCCCAAGAAGCAAAGGCGAGGACGACAAGTTCATCCTGTCCCTGGTTGAAAGCCAGAACGAGGGGCTTGGTACCCAGACGTGGCAGGTTCTGAGGAGTAAAGAGGAGGGACAGGGAAAGCTCCTGCACATTGGGATTGATGACCAGGCATGGGAGCAAATCAAGAAGGAGGAATTCCAAATTTTCTACCGATTTGGGAGGATCCCTGTGCATGCGCGCAAGCCCACGGAGAAGGAGGCAGGCGAGAAGTCGGGAGACTCCAACCAGGAGGAGACCAACCAGCCAGGGGGAGCTGAGGGAAGCGATGTACAGGGCAATGACCTGGACCTCTCTAGCCTCAATATAGCAACCCCCAAGATGGCAGAGAGTATGGAGGGAGAGGAGGAGCAGGCACTGCTAGATGGCGAGGAGGATGCCCTCCCTCAAGAAAAAGTTGGGAAGGGATCTCCTCAACTTTAGGATAGCCCAGGTAAACCTTCATCATGCCAAGGGAGCCTCGGCCTTGGTCTTGAGAAGATTTTCCCGGGAGGGACAGATGGTGGTGCTGATCCAGGAACCCTGGGTCCTCAGAAAGAAGATTATGGGCCTCCAGAGCAAGGATGCAAAGGTAATTTGGGACACTAGGGAGGGTAAACCTAGGGCTTGCATTCTGGTAAGGAATTATACGAGGTGTATGTGTGTCACAGAGTACCTATCACGGGACCTAGTGCCAATTAGAACCTGTCTAAGCATAGGGGGCACCGACCGTGATGTGATCCTGGCCTCTGGATATTTTGATGCTGAGAGGGAATGCCCTCCTCCAGAAGTCCAGGGCCTGGTAGAGTACTGCGACAGGATGGGACTGCCGCTGATCTTGGGATGTGACGCAAATGCGCACCACACTGTGTGGGCCAGCAGCAACATCAACAGGAGAGGTGAGAATCTTCTGGAATTTATTGTAAGATCTAATCTAGAGATTATGAATGTAGGGAGTAAACCTACATTCGTAACAAAGAACAGAAGGGAGGTGCTAGACCTCACACTGGCTAGTAACAGTGTGAGGGGTAACATCGAAAGGTGGAGGGTGTCTGATGAGCCCTCTCTTTCTGATCATAGGATTATAGAATTTAGTCTGGTGGGGACGATCACGGGTACTACCCATGGCAGAAACCCCAGAAATACGGACTGGGAGAAGTATAGGTCGATATTAGGCTGCAATATGGACCAATTGAGCTCTCAGGTTTCTAGCAACTTTGAGGTGGAAGAGGCTGTGGAGAATCTGAACACAGCCATTATGGACGCATATGTCTCTAGCTGTCGGGTCAAAAAGGAACCAGCCAGTCGGGATGTCCCCTGGTGGAACAACCGACTATCAGAACTAAGGGTGGAAACTAGAAGGCTGTTCAATAGGGCAAAAACAGATGGAGGGTGGCAAAGGTACTCCAAGGCCCTTACTCTGTACAACAAAGAGATAAGGCGAGCAAAAAGGGACAGCTTCAGGAGGTTTTGTGGGCAAATTACCTCTATTCCAGAGGGGGCCAGATTGCACAAGACCTTGGTTAGGGACTGTACTTATGGGACAATGTCACTAAAAACCCCGGCGGGGGGCTATACAGAGGATGAGGCTCAACGCACTCTCCTTCTCCTGGAGACGCATTTTCCAGGGTGCAGACCGCTGGGGGGGGTGACAACAGAACCAAGAGCAGTTAGATCTCAAAAGGATGACTGGAAAGTGGCTAAAGCAGTCATTTCACCAGGTAGGTTAGAATGGGCCATCAACTCTTTCGAGCCCTTCAAGTCGCCGGGAATAGATAGCATTCTCCCGGCACTACTCCAAGAGGGGAAAAGGGAGATACTGCCCTACCTCTTAGGGGTGATGAGATGTAGTTTAGCAACGGGGTACATACCCTCGAAATGGAGGAGGGCAAGGGTAACCTTCATTCCAAAAGCAGGCAAAAAGGACAATAGTCAACCTAAGTCCTACCGTCCCATAAGTCTAACCTCTTTTCTGTTGAAAACAATGGAAAAGATGGTGGACAACCACATAAGGTCAGAAGTGCTGAGGAATTACCCTCTACATCAGCAACAGCACGCATATCGGGCGGGAAGATCAACAGATACTGCCCTATATGAGCTGACAAAAGTGATCAGGCTAGCACTGGACGGGAAAGAGACCGTTCTATGTGCCTTCCTGGACATAACAGGAGCCTTTGATAACACCTCTCATTTATCAATAGAGGGGGTACTGGAAGGTAGAGGGGTTGACAAGACCACAACCCGTTGGATTAGGAATATGCTGTCCACAAGAACGGTGGAAACACACGTAGGAAATAGAATTATTCAAATGGGTACAGTGAGGGGGTGCCCTCAGGGCGGGGTATTATCACCCCTCCTTTGGAGTCTGGTAGTCGATGAGCTTCTTGGGAAACTAACCAGGAAGGGCTTGCGATGCATCGGATATGCAGATGATGTGGTCATCATCGCAAGAGGGAGGTTTGAAAACACTCTCTGCGATCTCATTCAGGGGGGGCTTGACTGTACAGAGGCTTGGTGTGAGTCTGTGGGGCTGTCAGTCAACCATAAGAAGACATCACTTGTGCATTTCACAAGAAAGAGGAGACTTGAGCATCTGAAGACCATCAGGCTTGGGGGGGAGGAGCTTGAGTGGAAATCAGAAGTGAAATTTCTAGGGTTAATACTAGATAAGAAACTTATGTGGAATAGACACATAGAGGAGGTGACCAACAGGGCTAGTAATAACCTGATGACATGCAGGAGGTATGCGGGGAAGATGTGGGGTTGTAACCCATATATACTAAGAAGTATGTATACCCTGTTAGTGAGGCCTATCATTACATATGGGTGCGTGGTCTGGGCTGGTAGAACCAAAGTTGAAGCAACAAAGAAAGCCCTGGAGAAAGTACAGAGGCTGGCATGCGTTATTATTACAGGAGCCATGAGATCCTGTCCTACTGCTGCCCTGGAGGTGATCTTGAATCTGACACCCCTACACTTTGTGGTAGAGAGAACAGCAAGGGAGACCTTGCTTAGAATGGAGAAGAGTGGCTTTGACACTTCCTCCACAATTTGCGGGGAGCTACTTCCGCCAGGCCTAAGGGACCTGATGAAACGACCAAGGGATTCCATGGTAAGAAAGTATAACTTTGAAAGGAAATTCCATGTGGAGCTAGGAAATAAACTTAGCTGGGACGGGAAAACCCTAAATTCCCTCGGGAATCAGGTCATCAGGTGGTATACTGATGGCTCCAAGACCGAGGAGGGGACTGGTGTAGGGGTATTTGGTCCCAGGATCAAATACAACGAATCACTGGGGCGTTCCCCCAGCATATTCCAAGCAGAGGTCAAGGCCATAGAAAGGTGTGCACACTTCAACCTAAGCAGAGGATACATGAAAAGGGAGATTGTGATCCTCTCAGATAGCCAGGCTGCCATTGGAGCCTTGAGCTCAGCAGCCTTCAGATCCAAGATGGTCTGGGACTGTCGGAGCAGTCTAGATCAATTGGGGAAGAGCAACAAGTTGTCACTACTTTGGGTACCTGGGCACCAAGGTGTCCAGGGGAATGAAGTAGCAGACAAACTGGCTAGGGTAGGGGCAGCCACCCCCTTTGTTGGACCGGAGCCAGGTTGTGCACTGGAGGACTCCTTTTTCAAAAAGAAATTAAAGGAGGAAGAGAAGGAAGCCAGAGGGAAAGCCTGGACTGTTCATTCAGGATGCCGACAGGCTAAGGAAATGCTTGGAGTGCATAATATAAGAAGGTCTGAGACCATCATCAGGCTTAAGAAAAACGATCTAAGGATACTGACGGGATTTCTAACCGGACACTGTAGGCTCAGGGGTCATCTGAGCAAGATGGGCATTGTCCAAGAGGGTGAATGCCGCTTCTGCCAATCTGGGGAGGAAACACCTAGACACCTATTGGCTGAGTGTGACGCGATAGGTCAGAAGAGAGCCAGAAGTTTGGGAACACACCAGGTGGCGGTGGAGGATTTTCCAAAGGTAGAACCCCTCGTTATACTAAACTTTATTAAGGCATTAGGACTAGAGGGGGTTCTCTAGGCAAGAACTAGAGACTAGTCTGGGGGGCACAATAGATCTCAGGTCGCAGTGCAATCTTTCCCCTAGATTTTATCAAGTATCAAGTATCAAGTAAGTTCCCCCAGGACGCTTCTTCCGGGTAGATTATTTAAGTATCCATACAGGATGTTCAGGATCAGGAGAGACAAGAGGGGCCAACGTGTTTGAGAAGACTCTAGCACTGGATGGTCAAAAGAGTGAATGGAAAATGTCCTTCTAACTCATATCCACCCAATTGAGATAAAATGCAGAGTGCGGCAAAACACCGACCTATTTTCTTCCGCGCACCACTCAGCGGCGGAACGTCCGGGGGAAGTGGGAAAAGTAGTTGCAACGTCAACAACAGTTTTATGCATAAATGTGTTTTTTATTGAAGCATATTTTAAAAATTCAACCATCACTACACAGTGGAAGCTTCGTGCAAACTTTCAGTTAGGTCGACATCGGAAAGTTCAATCGCGTAACATGCGGTGGGTTACTAAGTTACAACGGATTCTGCTTAAGAAAGCCAATCAAGTTCACCTCGGACGCCATAGAAAATCAACAAAGTTCGTGTACCTGTGGAAAATAGTTTTCTTAGCACCGCCCGTGGCTGGTGCATTGAATATGTCTGATCGCTCGGTAAGGTGAATTTTGAATAAAGATATGAATTTCCATCCATACAAGTTGTCTATTGTTCAGCAATTAAAGGTTATTATGCAGTTTTTCGTCAATGACAACTAACAAAAGTCTGTAATTTTTGATCCTCTTTTTAGCTAAACTAATTTTTAGGTGAATGAGTATTTAAAAAAAACATACTTAAGATGTCGTTATGGATTTCGTTACTGTGAAATATAACATACTTATATAAAACTTCATTCCTGAACCAAAATTACTGACCTATTTAAAATGACAGAGAGGAGTAGTAACATATAAAAGTATGTTTGAAGTTGTAATAACTACTACTTGAAATGAAATATAGAAATTATTGCCGTATTTCATTCTCGCTCGTTCATGGTGTTTTCAATTTTATTCCATACTTGAGGAAAGTAGCTTAAACCATTTACTCCTATTTAGATTTATGGAAACATTATATTTTAATGGAATTAAATTTATTTAAATTTAGTTTTAATTATTAAATTTATTTTTAAGTTAAGTTAGTTTCAAGTATTATTTTCATTTCTGATTTAGTACTCAGAAATAGATAAAAATGTATTCTAATTAAAGAAATATAAAATACAACTAAGGTACTGAATTTTTAGTGGCGTATTTTAAGTTTTCCCAAGTATTTACATTTCATATCCAGTCTCACGGGGTTAAGTGTCAATTACCCGGAAGTTGATTTCTTTTTATGTTTTCAGGACTTCAAATTGATATTCCGAGAGATCTGTTGAAGCTAGGTGAAAAATACTTTTGGAGCTTATTAATAGGATATATTAAAAGATTTCTTGTATTTTAAACGTTATTAGTTTACCTAAATACCTACAATTTGATACCCAAATAATCAATATGAGTTAGTATTTTTTACAAAATATCACTTAAAAACCATTTTTGAGAAAAATAAAAATCTTTTGTTATTTTGTTTTTTTTGTCATCAAACATTTAAAAATATATAATTGTTAGGTTTTTAGGGATACAAAACTGCTAATGATTTTCAGAAAATAAAAGACATAAAAAATGTTTTACGGGTAGCGAATGCCCTTTCCATAATTGCCGGAAATAATAATATTCTCACGTGTGAAGACATTTGACGGCCACGTCACCAACTGTGAGGCCTTTAGCGAACGTGAATCTGGTCATCTGGTGACATTTCTCATCAACGACCTTCTGCTCCATGAAGAACACCCTCACATCGTTGGTGCTCCTGAATTGGATCTCATTACCAGCATCAACTAAAATATATGCAATTTGTAAGTCTAACGTAGCACGAAACACGATAAACAGTAACTAATATTTTGCGAACCTCCCATAAATAAACGGTATCTTCAAAGTTTATCCAAATATCATTTAATAATTTATTGTTTCAAAAATAATCATCCCATTTCTGAAAATAACAACAAGAGAGACAAAGTTAAATTAATTGTTCGAATTGAATGTGGGACCACCCCCGGGGTATACCAAGCTTTTTTGAGTTGGTTTTGTTAGGTGATTTGACCTTACGCTTCATGCCAACTTTCATGGAAACGGCTGAAAAATACGGCCTTGAGATACGGTAAATATACATACTCGTACATACCAAAATTCATCTAAATCAGACCAACGGGGTAGGCTGTGTCTCTGTACACATCCAGTCACACGTACACACACACACACACACACACACACACACACACACACACGCACACAGGCACAAGGACATTCAGGCATCACGTCGAAACCCATTTTTTTATTCACGGGACCCCAAAACGGATATATCCACTCTCAACTCAAATTTGATATATTTGACGAGAACAATACTTTCTCTATATACAATGTATAAGGGGAGAATGCAATGGCTATTACTTTAGTTCTCATGGTAAGGCTTAGACTCGGGACAGATTTTTTGACATAGATATGTTAGCTCTAGAGGGGGGTGCTGGAAATCCGTTATATCAGGAAAATAAGAACAGCTGTTTAGAGGAACTGATACCATTCCCTTTAGTAAACTCTAGACTAGTTACTAAAGGCTAAGTAGCAGTGTTCTTTTTGTTTTTTCCAAATAATATTAGGGGTTTTTTGTAAGTTGGTGTTAGTAATTGATTGCCTAGTGTTACTCGTGGGTTTAATATCCATTATCCATGCTGTTTTCCAAAGGAAAGTAAAATATATTATAAATAACGGAGACTGTTTCTTCCAGTCTCCGTTTAGCCTGATTATTGCCGGTGTGACTGAACAAAATCGATCACCAATTTAACAACCTTTGTTTATATTTATCGTTTGTATATAATTACAATATAAGTGAAAATATGTTAAGTAGTGTCGGAAGACGTGAGTTTCCAATTAATCCTATCATAGATGTGTCTAAAGGGAATATTTTCAGTTCATTAAAACATTATCATCATTCATTATTTTCATTATTCATTATTCATTATCTATCAATAAAACAGCTGTAAAACCTAACTATTACGTTACTAACCATATGACGTCAATGTTTAAAATTTTGCCAACCCCCCCTCAGAGCTAAGATATATCCATGTCAAAAAATGTTCTAAAACTTGGAGGCATTATCAAAGGGAGCGTTGGAAGCATCCTAATAGCTATAATACTTTTATACTGAAGTTTTAGCAACGTGAAAGAATGACAAAGCTTTTTTTCACATGACGTGAAATTTAAAAAAAGGATAAATATTTCATAAACTACAAACTTTGTTTTTCAAATGTAGATTTTTGATCCGTCATCTTATAAAATGTTTCATTTTGAACGTCTAAAAATTTTTAACAATGTGCAAATAATAATGCGCATTGTGATCTTAATCAGGCCCTAAACAGTCAGAAACGTAAATTATAAACTATGATCGAATAAAATGTAAGATAATATTATTAAGTATTCTTCTATACACACCTTTTGTAGATATTGTCTCTTTTACTGAAATTATGGCTACCTAGAATACAAGAAATACATTAGATTAGAGAATACGATTATTCAACTTAGTTTAGTTTATCAAAACTTTTATTTAAACTGCTCGTAAAATCAAGAAATTTTATCATAGTATAAATTTATTTAATATTCATTTATATTAGTTTTATCATATATTTGTTACTAAAAAATACGACAAAATCATCTGAAAGTAAAATTGAAAGAAATTGAATATATATTATTATTTAGAAATCAAATGAATGACAAAAAATTAAAATTTTTTTATAATCTATTATTTAAATATTACCAGGGTTGAAGAGATCAAAGCAAACGATAAGAGTGCCATGGTCTTCAACTGGAGCTAGCAGATGGAACGAGTTTGTAACGTAAAGGGACGAAAATCGCTTGGGTGGTGTTAGGTAACAGCATACGTCGGCATTACACAATCAATAATTACTGCCTAATTTTAACTGAAAGACCAACTAAAGCTGTTTTAGAACAATCCATTCCCACCGTTTTATGGTAGCTTCCAACTCTAAAAATTAAATTTTTATCTGACAAAATTTCAACGAAGTTATTTTTAGCAATTATACAGGGTGTTTCAGAATTCCCTACCAATACTCTAGGGCATTGTTCCTGGGTAAGAAACATATCTAAATATCGAATTTCAATTGTCCGGAAGTCCTTAGATGCTCACACAGCCTCCATTTTGTTTTTTCACTAATAAATTTTTTTCTGAATAATGGCTATACGTACGTAACTAAAACTTTGCACAAACATTTATGACAAATAGACAAAGCTACAAAAAAATTATGACAATTACTAAAATTCATCAAACAAAATGGCAACCATTTAAAATTTTGTTTCTCAAATAACTCGTGAACCGTTGATTTAACAGAAAATATACAAGGATAACTTTTAAAGTAATGTAATTACCGTGTTAAATTAGACAAATATTAACTGATATGTGTCAGATTTAGTGATAGGAGACTGCTAGAGCTTAGTTGCAGTGCATGTCAAGTCATGCGACTAAAGTCTGCCACAACAATGCAACAGCCTCCAACAATTTGTTAATCGATTTGTAATTACATTACCTAAAAAAATTACTCTTGTATATTTTCTGTTAAATCAACGGTTCACGAGTTATTTGAGAAACAAAATTTTAAATGGCTGCCATTTTGTTTTTTGAATTTGAGAAATTGCCATGATTTTTTTTGTAGTTTTGTCTAGTTGTCATAAATGTTTGTGCAAAGTTTAAATTCCGTACGTTTAACCATCATTCAGAAAAAAATTATAAGTGAAAAAACAAAATGGAGGCTGTGTGAGTAACTAAGGACTTCCGGACAATTTAAATGTGATTTTTAGATATGTTTCTTACCCAGGAACAATGCCCTAGAGTATTGGTAGGGAATTCTGAAACACCCTAAGATTTAGGTACCTAGTTCAATACCTACTACCAGTAGGTACTACAAGCAATACAATGAATTTGATTATTTTTATACAAGCTATATCCATAACAAATATTAAATGGCTTCGTAGACACAAAGATTTGTTGATATCTTTCGGAACACATCAATTAGCAACTCACAATTCCTTTGGTAAATGTAACACACTGGAAATCATTGTACCTTTTGTCCGTATCGCTGCCGAAAGCGCTTTGTTGCAGACGTGAAGCTTAATTAATCAATTGTACGTATCCCACTAAGTTAATCGTTTCTCGGACCTAAATTAATTAACCTGGGTAGCAATAAATAAGACTTCAAACCCATTTATTACATAACCACCTTAAACAGGTAAGACGTTCCAACAGGATGATTTTGTTGATAAGTTAGTAAGCGAGTTATATTGTGTAAGTCATAGTTTGGCAGTTGTTGTTGTTGTGATAGTACTAACAATTAATCATTTAACAGTTTTGATACCTATTAATATGATTCAAAGCTATTTACCTTTGTAAACTGCCTTGAGGTGTCGATTATTTACGCTTTTATGCTCTACGTGTTTCAGTTATATGACGGTTATTTTGAGCAGCTTAGTTAAGCTTTTATTCAATAGTTGTCATGATTATAGTAACTTGTGATCAGGTAGTTAGTTTGGCGCGCACAACTTTCATTTTTAAATTGAAGTAGTGATATTACTCATCAAAATAAACAAAAAAATTCCTATAATCATATATCAAAAAATCCTTCGTTTAGTCACTAGACTAGTTATATATTAATAATATTTAGAATACAGAAACCAAACTTTGGCCACGTACGTAGTGGCCAAAGAGTAACATATACTCAAAGTATCATTTAGTTGGCTTTTATACATTCAAAATGGCGGCGGTTAAAAATCTTTAAAATTAAATAACAACAAAGAAATTAACTTTATAAAAAAGATTTGCAATTTTAATTTACTTCGTTGAACGAAATCCGTCCATGGATAAGTGAGAATATGCACTTTTAATGTTATATTACATGGCCCATGCTCCACCGCTGCGTGGCCGTGGCGAAGAAGCCGCTTTTTGCCAACTGAACTCTGCTTCTTCGCCACGGCCGCTCCACGGTGACGCGTGGGCCTTGTAATCTAACATTTAAATTGTATTTTCTTGCATATCTGTGGACGGATTTTGTTCAAAAAATGTTATATGTCGATTTTAAATTAAATTTCAATCTTTTTATAAAGTTAAAGTTTTTTCTTTATTTTAATTTCGATTTTTAACCACCGTTATTTTGAAAATATAAAAGAAAACTAAATGATACTTTGAGTATATTTTTCTCTTTGGCCAATAAACAGGAATGCAAAGTTTGGTTTCTGTACCTAAAATAGTTCTTGATATATAACGGTTTTTGTATGAAATACAAAATGGCGGCTAGCAGCTACACGAAGGATTTTTCGACATATGTTTATTGGAAATTGTTGTTTATTTTGATGAGTACTATCACCCCCTGAAGTTTGCCCCAACATTAATGAACATCCTGTATATAGAGATTGAAAAAAGTACCTTTAAAACAAGTAAAAAGCTAGTTACTAAAAATCGAAATTTTTTTAACTTAGACTGCAAAGATACGTGACGTCATTTTGTTGTCAACAACAGTTCCGGCGCATATCACAATGAGTAAATTTGCATGTGGTGTCGTTTTTGTTGACAATACTAAATGAAATTCAATTCAGTCCATTTTCGGGCATGGTAGCTCAGGGGTAATGTGTTGTAAACATCGACCTGCGACTCTTGTCTTTAAAAAAATCTAATTATATCTTTCCCATTAGAATCAGCTTAAAAAACTGCACGAGTAAGTTTATTAAATGTTTTCTCTATCTCCAATGGTAACCGTGATATTAAAAAATCTAAACACAGTACGTTGTATTTTGGGGCTGCAATGTTAATCTTATGGAGGATAAGGAAAAATTAATATTTCCTATATCACTCAATATTTTTGGATTAAACTTGGTATTTACCTTCATATTGTTGATATCCACCCGTTTATGCTTAAAAATCATAGTTTATGTGTTTATCATGGCAGCAAACCTGCATACTCTTTTTCCATGTTAATCATATAAGGGAATAGGCAAACTCCTTTATTTATGGACAGATATAAAAATAAAAACTGTATACGGTAGAAATGCCTACTTTCAGTGTTCCTCACAGCAGCAAACCTGCACACACTTTCCCATGTTAATCTTATGGAGAATAGGCAAATAAGTCTCATGTTTATGGACAGATATTTATAAAAGTTGTCTTATATTATTATTATATTATTGATTTGGAAATTCGCTGAGTACGCGGGTCTGCTGAGACGGGGTATTTTCCTCTTACCGGAGGGTTTAATCTTTAAATTTATTAATTTTGTCTATAATGAATGACCAGTCTGACCATACAAGCACAGTAACCATAATTTGTAACCAGATTGTAACCATAATACTAAAGAAATTAAACTACTAGAATGCACAACAAAATAAATAGTTGTTGATGTATGGAATATATTCTTTCCAGACACTTTTTACACTGTTTCAATTATATTTAAGATAAAAACTTCAATAGCATAAAGTAATCCATACTATATTATCTCACTCTGAACTATGTTGCTATCTTACGTCACAACAATTATTCAACAGGTATCACACCGGGAACATATGGCTAGAGATAAAAGTTTAATATAGAATTCTGGCTTACACGTTTTTAAATACAAATTTTTCCTGAATTCACATTCAACTTATGGAAAATTATTAATTTCATACAAGAGATAACAATTTTTAAATCTAAAACCTTATGGCAAAATGACAATCCGTGATGAAATTGTAGTTAACCTCAAATAGTAAATTGGTTAACATTTAAAGGAACATAAAGGTTAAAAATATTCCACAAATGTTTTGTTATAGGATATTTTTGGTACAATCATAATTTAAAATTAACTGAACGAAGCTAGTAATTTTTATTAGATCTTCATAAAATCACAATGAGTAATGAATAATCATCATATGCAATATCAAAGTCAATTTTTAAACCTTTTTCGGCAAATACCGCCGAAACCCAAAACCATTCTCCTGCAAACAACACAAACTAATGTTTTTAATTATTTTAGCCTAATTTACAAAATAAAACACTACTCTCTTCAGCACTTGAACAGTGATTGTGTGGATTACAAGGAAGTAGGATTAGTGGATTATTAGTGACTGGGATGGTGGCGTCATCATGTAATCCAGCTACTTGGAGGTCACGAATTGTGGATAGTTATAAGCGATGGTCGGTGGGTGTAGTGTTCTCTTGTGTGGATTAACGTCCGCACTATTGAATACTACGTTAATCCGTAAAGACCATCCTCATCATTAGACCAATTCGTAATTCAGAGGCAGTGGTTCGGATTCCACGTTAAACTGTAGGTCCATTAATTACCATCGGCTGTTGGGCTATTAATTAACAGTCCTGTCTAACGAACATGTCAGCCTTAGTCAGTAACAAGACTACAAGATCGCGCCACAATCATCTTATACTCAATCCTTATTCAAAACTTGGCTTAAAATACCTACCTTGTAGTATGGTCACCATTTCAAATAGTCTAATGTAATCTAAAGGCTCATACAGTATTAAAAAAAACTTACCATGGCCGAATTTAAGTGTGTATGAAGTCATTTCTTAGTCCGTACCTGCAAACATATATATGATTATTGTATCACATTAATCAATGACGTTTCCCTAGCTAATATTTTTTAAATGACAAAATATTTATAATACTGACGTATAGGCTACTTTATTAAATTAATAGTTACCTGTAACTGGTTTTGCAGGACGAGTGAGCCGTCAAGTTACTGGTTAGGTTATATTCCGTGTGATGGATTTCTAGCATTGCCTACGTCTTCTGACCCCTTAATTCCCGGCTTATCCAGACTACTATACACCGGTCTGACTTGAATCCTCGGGAGTGGAGCGTCTCCATACTATTCACCTGAGGCAGGTGCCAAGGAGAAAGTTGCTCACTTGTGTTCTAGGAGTATGAGCGGTGATGCACTATCCTAGAGCGTGAATCCTTATTTACAAATTTTTAGGCTCATTTTAGTCCTGTTGACAAGGGAAGATGTCTGATGAGTTGGACCACGTATTCTCTAAGGGTATTCGGGCCAGGTCGGCTCGGGCCTGGATTGGTTTTGAGGATTTTTACTCCGAGAACTAGTTAAAATGTCCTATCCTTTTCCATCCTTATGAATCCTTTCTTTCCTGTGTCTGTTCAATGTTCAAAATGAAGACGTACCTTCCAATATTTTCCGGGGCCTCATGATCCTCCAACATATAAAAGCTAATAAAACTAGAATAATCTAGTGTGTTAAATCAGTACACTCTAATCTATATAAATAGATTAGAGATTACCTTATCATTGTAAGCATTTCAGGATTCTGGGTCTGGGCTCTAGTAAGGGTGCAAGAATCAGGATAAAGCTTGAATAATAATTCCTTATAAATACCAAAGGAATTCACCGCTTTGTGCGAGGGGGTACCATAGAATTCATATGACCTGTGGCGAATTAAACTTTAACCCTGAGCTTTAGGAAAGGGCACGTTTTGTTCTGTCCCCTGTTCCACAACCTCGTGTAAGCTGAATAATGTCAGGGTTTATAGTTTATATGGTGTTTTTCTTAAAATATCGTTCTAATTTTTTTAAACCGAGAGTTATATGGTTTTAAGCGATATTTAGCATTGGTTACAAAATCTGTTTTCAGTTAATTGTTTCACTGACAAATTAAAGTTGTATGTATGCGTATAATAACGTAAAATAGGTTACAACCTAAATAACACCTGATAGGAACTATTCTGTATTATTCTTTCAACTTTAAAACAAACTCTGTGTTAAGATAAGTGACCTATTTACTCCAAACCTTTTTATTTACTTTTATACTATATTAAAATGAATTATTGGATTCAGAAACGTTTTATCATAAGTTTAAGTAATTCATTTCAGAAACACACAAGGTAGAGTTACGAAGGTAGAATAACTTTATCTAAGCTCATAGATATTTTCAAATAGTTTAACTAATTTACGTTAAACTTTGTGTTACATTTACAGGCTACGTAATGATTTAAAGTTTTTTCAATCCACGAGCAAAATTAGTAAATATAGTTAAAATCCAATAACCTTTACGAGGAATATAATTTACACTGTCACAGTAGGGTTTATGAATATAAGCAGGGACTCGAATGAAATAAATTTAATCTAGGCCAGTAATCAAGTAATTAGTGGCCTCATTAATCATATTCAGGATCATTACGTGCATTATGTTCCTGATCACAACCGGTTTACAGGATTCATTTCGGTAATGGGCAAAGCCAATTTAAGGGGATTCGCTACCCGTAATTTTTTTTATTAATTTTATTTTCTGATAACTTTTGGCAGTTTGTGTATCCCTAGAGACTTAAAAATGATAAACAATTTAATTATATTTTTGACATGAATATGTCAGAGTTTATTGTATTGAATTTATAGTATATAAAAGAATAAGAACAGCTGTTTATTTGAACTTAAAACATTCCCTTTAGACATATCCATGATCTAACCTATTTCCTACAGGGAAGTAAATACAAAGATATTTCTTTCATGTTTGATAACAACAATTCCTATGTATTTTCCCCAAATATTGAAATTGATATTTTTTAAACTACTCGCTCAAAATTGATCATTTTAGTTTAAAATAGTAGGTATTTGGATAAACTAAAAATGCGGCTAAAATGCATGTATTTTCATAATCGTGTTTTTAAAGACTCTTAAAAAGCCCACTACCATAGGTCTAGGGCCATTCATAAGCCCTCTGTGGTGTATTGAAGACAGGTACCGTTGTGGCATTAGTCACATAGGCTGGCCAGAGGTGACCGCTCATGATCTGACAGGAGTCGCCGATTATTAGGTTCAATCCAGTAACCTCTTACTTGCTGGGCCAGAACGTTACGCCTAAGCTACCGTATCGGTACTCTCCATAAGAATAACATTTTGGGGGGGAGGTCTTGTCAGGTCTAAACCACTAACACAACATAAACAAACACAAAAGTGTCCCCAAAATTGTTTCATAATAAAATCAACATGCGAAAACTTTGTTTGTGTTGAAAAGTGGTATTTATAAACCACATTATTGGTGATGAAATGACAACAATCACCTTGATGGAGGCACATTCAGGAATACCCTGTACATGTATCCGGCCGGTCCTGTGTGGTTCATTTGTCTCTCTACTGATTCATAATCATTTCATCCCTCAAACTCAACTCCAAATCAAATATTTTTTGTTTGTTCTCACAAAGAGCTCAGGTAATTTCATTGATCCTACTCATATTTTTGTACATATATTTAACACGCAATATAAATATCAATGAAACTAAAAAAATTATAATAAAATAATAATTTTTAAATAAAATATTTAAAAAAATGATAATAAATATTAAAATAAAAAATTAAAAATTTTTCAATTTTTTTTAAATAATAGTAATCTAATTTTTATTTATTTTATTATAAATTTACATCATAGTGGATTAAATTTAGAGTACCATAGTCTTAGTCAATATGATCAATACAAGTTCTTAATAACACAATTTTTGTTTGTCAAATTTTTTGTTTGTAAAAGACTGTATTTTAGATTTCATATTTTTGTAAAATATTAACAACATGATATTTTTTTAAGACTTTTACTTTTAAATTACTTGTATAATTATAATAATAATTTACCATAATAATCCTTTTTTAATATATTATAACGCCAATGTATTTCCAATATATGAAAATTTATTTTAATAAAAATCCAAAAGTTGGGTTAGTTTTAATTAAAGACAAAGACCATAGTATTTGTCACCTAGTCAATGATCACTCATACAAGTTTTCGTTCTTATAACAGTTGTTTTGCTCAGTCGAAAGTCTTGTAAATTATGAATCTTAAAATATAATTGATTTTCATATTTCAACAATAAAATAAATTGTATTTTTGAGCCCCTTCTTCCACAGTTTAAATACTGTCTTATAATTGCCACCAAATTAAATATTCCTGCCCATCATACTTCCTTTTTTAAGAACCACACATATTATAACGCCAATACTTTGTATAATTCTCCCCCTGATAATTTACCAGGTGAAAATGATTTCAAATAAAACTCAAAATCGTTGTGATTCAAAGTGTTTCTATTCTATTAAAGAATCTACCGAGTATGAGCAATTGTAGTGTAATGATCTGATCAACTTTGTGAGAAATTGTTTTGACGCAAGCCGATGTGTATTTTATGGCAATGAAGTATATTTAATTTGATTTGATTCATCATCTGACACCAGTCCCCGGCACCGGTTTTGAACCAGAAACCTTTGACTTATTGGGTCAGAGTGTTATACCTGTGCTGTCGCATTGGTTAACAACAAAATAATAGATAAATAAAATAATACTCTAGAACCATACAGTGAGTGGAAATTATAAATATTAATTAAATGAATTTATTGACGTTTAACCCCTTAACGGGGTTTTCCGTAATATTAGGTCGTCACAAAAGTGCGAAAAAGGGACCAATACTTCGTAATAATATTCAACGTTAAATATTTAATCTAAACGACCGATTCGCAAATTAATGTCAAAAAGGTAAATAAACAATTAAGCAGCAAAAGTGTGAAGCGTAGAGCCAGGGGACCGATGTGTATCCATGTGCAAGTTTTGATGGCCGGTCTCACCGGAGGTCGTGTTCCATACTTCAATGGGTTCCCCAGGGACTACTACGTTAGTGATTCATAAACCTTTAAAATGTTGCCCATGACAACAACACGCCAGAAATGATTTGTTTCTCTATTTTAATTATAAATTAGATATTTTCAAAAATCAAAAACTGAACTAATAGTTTGGTAGTTAACATGGACGAAAAACACACTACAGTAATCGGACTATGGTATTAATGACTTTTAAACTCTTTCCAAATTTAATTAAAGGATATGAATTAGTCAAAATAAATTTAATTTATTCATGCGACTTGATAAATAGATTTGGTTACGATTTAATAGGTGGGTTACGATTTATTTATTTTTTGAATAATAAAAAACACTTGGGTTATATAAATTTGTGATTTGGCCAAGGGAAGAACTTATAGGCTTAAACATTATTTTTGTAAACAATAGATTTATTATTTTTAATATCAGATACTGTATTTCTACAATATATACTCAATCACCTAAATTCTCCAGAGTAACCCAAAGAAGTACTCTAATAATTTGTTTAAAATAATTTACTTACAAATTATATCTATATTTATTAATATTTTATGAATAATTACAAATCACATCATATTCCTTAAAGTGTGTATGAATAAAAGACAAAATCAAGGTCAAATAATAATCGTACATTGTTCAACATAAGCTTGCGCGTAAAATTGTCCAGTAAAAAAAGAAGGAAAAACAAACAAAATAAATCTGGAATATATACAAAAGATTACTTGTTCATCCAAATTAACATTTTTAAGGTCTATAAATACTAATAAAGTTTGAAAATAGGTTTAAAATTAATTTATTAAGTTATTTCTAAAAATTGGTTTGTTTATTGAAACTCTCCGAGTTTGCGTAATTAAATGACGTCACTGCCCATTTGTGGCTCAATCTAACGAGATTTTTATTCCAAATCCAATATGGCGACTAACGAGTTTCCAGTCAATTTGCTGATCTCTGCAAAACGATCAAGAGACTCTCCTGCGTGGGCTTATTGCTAATGGTGCTGATGATGATTGACAGTTGATAATAAGGCTTTGAGGATAGAGAAAGGTATAACACGTTGAACAGTTAAGACACTTTACAGGGAAAATTCAGAATAATACATTTATATCTATTGGGTAGAAAATATATTTAATTATCATTTAAAATTTATTGTTTCACAAATGATCATCCAATATCTTAAACTTACAACAAATGAAAACAAGTTAATTTTTAGTAATATACTACTCTATATACTACTATTGTAGTATATGGAGAAACTATAAACTATAAAGCATGGGGAAGGGACTTTAAACACACTCTAAATATTAAGTAATAAAAACATGAAAATAAATTCATTATTATTTGAATATAATGGGGATGGGGATAGCTCCCCATAGAATTTATAACAATTAACTCGTTTTCGCTTGCTGTTATTTTTAGATATTGGATGATTATTTTTGAAACAATAAATTTTAAATGATATCTAAATACATTTTAAAGAAGGTTGTAGTTTTTATTGAAAAACTACTAAAAACCTTTACCATCCCCTACATTGGGAAGGGAGAAGTATACAGTGTCAGCACACTGATACCGTTTATTTTAACAAATTATAATTAAAGCACTTTAAATTACGTAAATGATTTTACAGGTACATACACTAACCTTTGCGTATTTTAAAATATTGGAAGATACATAAGGACTAAGAGGTATAGGTCAACTTTCAGATTGCCTACGTGAAGCTAGACTTGTGACATTCATATAACATTGGCTTTCCATCAGATACAGTAATCGAAATACAAAAAGGTAAGGTATTAATATGATACCCGTTTACAAGATATCAGTAGGTTTTTAATTTTCAAGCGTCGAATTAAAAGTTTTTATGCGAATTCGGTCATATTAGTCTATTATTGTGTATGGCTATGTGTGTACCCAATGAATCCATTTATTTGAATTACATAAAATATAAATCTAAGAAAGAACTAGGTGGAAAGGGACTTCATAAGCACTCTGTATGTATACTTACACTGCATTTGTACAAAAAACGATAAATTAAAAAAATAAAGTTCCGATTTATTTTAATCGGTAATTAGACCTGCTAATGGTAGACGTATTAGAAAAACAGTTTGGGAAAAAGAGATAGAAATATATTTGAACTTTTTTATACAGACGTTTGACATACTGGGCCATAGTCACTCTTGAGCACCTACGTCAGCAAAACTTAATCTATGCTTATTTTGAATTCTTTGATTATATAAAGTCAAGTATAGAATGAACTCTTGGAAATAGATAATACTGTGCTTTAGAGGTAATACCATTATTTTAGTACAGTAAATTTCGTATGGATTCTTTGTAACATAAATATTTGCTAACTAACTGTATTAAATGAAAAATATAAATAGTTTTTTTTTAATATGGTGGTTTATTTCTTCTATTCCATGCATTAATAGGTTGAGTAATAACATCATAACTTTTAACTGAGTGCTAAGTCAAAATTAATATAATTATCATCCCATTTATAAACCTCTCTTTAGTAATGCTATATAAGAAAACGTCAGCATACAGTTGGAAAACCTTCTTTTGAGATTATAAAACAATATAATCTTTATTGAAGAAGAAAAGAAGAATAAATGTGACATTTCGAGCCGGAGGTGGACAGATGTACTGCTGACATTGCAAAGGGTTTCAACACCTGACATATAGAGATTGATTCTCTCCATTCTTTTAACCTCAACTAGATCTTCCGCAAACATTTACCTTCATACTTGTCAGGATATTCATTTTGTTAATAGGACTTTATCCTTTATACACATTGAGTTAAATACATTATTAAAATTATTTTAGCCATAAATATAATTTTACTCAATTTTAGACTAATGAAAGTTTTCTTTGCGAACTGAAACGTCGTGAAACTTTGTTTTACATTAATCGTCCGCAATAAAATCTATCCACTATTATCAATAATGAATTTTAAACAAAGGATTTGTGAATTTTATGAATATTGTTTTATCTACATTTAAGTGACATGTTAAAATGTAAATTTATAATAAGGGTGTATTGGTTTTTTATTTTAGTTATTTAGGAACTATATTGGTGCAATAAAATATATATAAGTAAAAATTAGCAAATATCGACCGGCGAGGGTTACTGTTTAGGACTGATTAGGACACCATGTTATTCTTATGTGAAAAACTCGCAAATTTTGATAATTCTTCCTAGTTTTCCCTCTACTGAGTCATCTCGTAACCCGAGGTTCACCGTTCAATCCCCTCTACTGAGCACGTTATCTTTGAGATATTTTGCAGTAAAGTGATGCCCATACTATAATTTTGCATCATTACCGGTTTTTCCCATCGAGTAAGTTCTTCTAAAACCACCATACAATAGAAACAAACCTGAGATAAATTATTTGACACAATATAGATATAAATATGGAATAGTGAATTTTGATTAAGTTTTAAAAGGTATTATAATGCCCTGTCTCTCGTTTGCGAACTAATAGTTTTTTTTAACTTTTAATGTTCATATTTGTGACTAAGCGATAACAGCTTATGGTCTTATGGCTATTTAAAATTCATTTTGGTATTACAAAGGTGACTGATCTTATAATATCAATAAAAGTTTATACTTGACTTAAAGTTTAATACTTATATACTGAAATAAAATTTGTAATTCCAAACGAAAAGTCCATATTCACTAAACTTGTTTATTTTACTCGTATTTAAGTTGCCTAAAGATGAAATGCTTAAACCCACGTTTCCGGACCGCCAACAAAAAGAAATAAAATTTACCTGACTCATTTTTTTCTCTTACCTCATTGCCTAGTTGTTTAATATTTATATTTATTACTATTTAAAGTTTATAAATTTGTTTTGAAACTATTTAGTTGTTGTTGTCTATTTTTACTGTATGTAAAAATATCAATGTTTTATGAATTATTGTTCCATTTGCTTAAAACCACCTGTTACTGTTATATGTTTATGGTATCTGTTACTTGTAGTTGTTTGGTACGTTGTACTATGGTTTTCTAATATATGTGTAATGTAGTTACTAAATTAAAGTTAATATTTAGGTACCTGCCCTGAAAACTGTTGCATGTTGGTTGCACTTTGGTTTATTACAAGAATATTTGACTCGTGAAAATTATGAATCTCGGGATATGAACATGTAAAATCGTAATCATGAAATAAATAAATAGAAAATCTCGAGTTGTCTCAAGATGTTTGAGAGAGGGTTTGAGTGGGGGCTGTGATATTAGGCCCCCATAAGGGACGGATCGGTAACCACATGCAGGGTTGACTGTGGCGGCCGTTATTTGATCTGTACATCTGACATCACGCAAATACAGACCACTCTCATTATAGATATAAGCAGAGAGGAACGGATTATACCGGATTATACGGAGGCACCTTATGGGACTTAGTGAAGATGATAAAATCTCAGGACAAGTGTTGCCACCTGTCGGATCTAGCGGTGAACTAGGCCTCTGTGACGCCGTCAGGTGTGTCATTGTCATTAGTGTCATTTGCGACACTAGCGCTATCTGAGGATGGCAGTACCTACTACGTCAATTGGCGGTACGATGTACCGTCTTCATCCTTAACATGGGCGTGCACTATCTACTTTACTATCCGTTCATCTATGCTAGTAGCGCTCAACTACCAGTGAAGGTTGTAACAAGTGAAATCAGCTGTAAAACCTATATTACTGTTGCCATTGTACCGGTACTGGGGGAATCAAATGGGCAACCAACGGTCAGTTTGAAAAATAATATTACTTAATAAGTTCTCTTATATGAATACAATGTAAAATGAATTAAAAGTATCCTTCATAACTCGGATTAAAAGTGTTATTCCGTGCCTTGATCGAATTCCACGCTCGGCTAAACGCCTCGTGTGTAAACTCGATCGTGACCCGGAAACAAACACTTTCCATCCTTGTTATGAAATATACAATATCGGTACAGTACCTATGTCTGGGAATCGTGTTTGTAAAAGAGGCTGTCACAATCATAGATAAAAATACTGATACATACTTTACTTCCTAGCTTAATATACTTAAAATACCACACGTCTTTACTATCGTATTCTATATTGTTTTTAAATACCATATTTTAAATTATTTAAAATCACGTTTTAAACGCAATGTTTACTTAAAATATATTTCAATGGTTTTGAGTTTCAAATCTAAATAAGAGCTACCAGATAGAATAACATTATTTTTGAATAATACATTACGCAATTAGAGGACCAGTGAAACCGGGACTCTAAAATAACATAAATCAACAAAACACAACATTTATCAGAAAAGACCATTTCGTTTTCTAAAATTTAAAAACATAACAGTAAAGTATTTTATTTTATTTCTTTCAAAAAGTTCCCTCACAAAAGTTTCCCAAAAAGTGACCTATTCACTATACCTATTATGAAGAGGTCTTTAGAAAAGTTGAGCGGATAAGTAGAATGAGGACGTAGGGCGTGCTGGCAAGTCAAAATAATGCCTCATAAATGCCAAAAGGGTCGAGCTTCTCTTTGTGAGAAATAACCAATTCATTCTGGAAGACCTTTACGTAGCCTTTACTCGACATTACAAAAATTTGAGGGAAACGTATTTTATTAGATTAGTTATCATTTATTTTATAAGCTAAATAAGATAACTACGAAGTTTTCTTAAGATATCTAAAAATTATTGCAAGTGACTTGAGAGCAAAATGATACCGTTATTGTAGTTCAGAGACTGAAACCCGTGGTTTACTGTAATTTTATTGTTAATAATTGTCAATTAAGTAATTGGATTGCGTTAAATCATTTATTCAACTGAAAATTATTGGTAGTTCGAACCGTAATCATTATGCAAAACCAGCCTTTTTTGTAAGTTACAAATTAAAACCATCTGGACAATCTCACAGATTAAATTTATTATTAAATTAATCACCCCATTTTGACGTATGATTTTAAAATTAATAATTCAAAAAAATATTATTACAAAATCAAACAGCACCATTAAGATTATCATGATAATAGAATATTATTGAGATATTACTAAGAGATTAAACATACATATGTTGCCAGGGTTGAATTTTTAGACGCTTTAAACAGGTTTTACCTAAAAATAAATAAATGTATTTTTGTAATGAGTATGGGAATATGGGATGTTGATATTAATTTGTGTAGCTATAAATTGAAGGATAGATTCAGATAGCTATTTTATTAAAGGATTTCTGTTTAACAAAGTTAATCTTTAACACCACTTAGTGTTAATATTGTCTAACCTATTTTCAATATGTTAACACCAATGCCATTACTGTACATGGAATTTTATGGTCATAACAAAAATAAGTTATAAGGAAGATATATGCAACAAAGGCCGTATTTCACACAAAAACGTAATAACACACAGATTTTCAGTTATAATCTTTTTAGGGGCATGCAGATGAACCCGAGGGACCCCCAGTTCTCATTTCGTGTTTCAGACCCTCCTCTACTCTTGGGGTTTGCGAGTTCTCATTTTTCGTATAGACTAATCAAAATTTAAAATTATATATATATATATTTGTACAATCAATCATCAATCCTAAAACCTTTAGTTTTTATAGTGTAAAGGTATTTCTTATTTGGAAAAGGAATTTTGAATTTATAATATTTTTGACTTTTTCAGATTACATTAGCCTTATGTAAAAGATTAATTACTTTAGAAAAGATATCAAATATCACTAGCATTTTCAGATTTTTTAAGAATAATAATATTTCTCCTGAACCTTTTTTTGTAACTGTCAGTATATAATTTATTTAACCAGCTTAACCATCTCCATATACTATGTATAAGGGGAGAAAGTAAAAGATAAAATTCAATAACTACACTAACAATAATTGAAAAATTCAATTCGTTTGAAGTATGTTGAATTTATAACCAAACTCCCGGTGTAGTATTTTTCATCTATTCCATCCAACATAGTGGTTAAATTAAAAAGTGTGCTAATTTGTTTCTAACGTATCTCTTTTAACTCCGATTCCATGTTCATATATTCTAATATGTACTACATAGATGTTTCATGTATGTAGCGAAGAGGTTTTAGAGACACGGTAGCACAGTGGTGACCCCCTAGTAAGCGAAAAGTTACTGGATCAAAACTAGTGGACACTACCAGACTCTTATCAGATCATGAGCAGAGATCTGGCTAGCCCATGTGACTTCTGCCATCACAGTACTTTGATGTCTATTCACCACACAGGCAACAGACCAATTTACGGACTGATTAAGTTCAAAAATACAAAAACAGTTTCAAAAATGATGTGGTTTTGTCCCCTCAAAAAACTACTTACCTCTAATATGAAATTCACCTCTTTGATCAACCCTTATATGGACAAACAGTAAACGGTCATTAAGTGAAGTGGTTTTGGAAAACATCCCCAGATCATTAGTGATAGCCCGAAGTTGTCATCAACCCTCAACCCTTCCCTACGATAAGCATCCAGGACCTGCCAAGTGTTTATCGTACACTCACTGGCGTGTCGTGGAACTACCCCTCTGCAAGGGTTGCTATGACGATGTGTCTCTATCGTTCCAGGATTATCACCCCCGTAACCGTGGTTTTGTGTTTAGCTTCTGTCAGAGTTTCTGAATTACTACCTCGTAATAAATTATCGAACTTTATGTTTAACCAACCTCTCCACACCACCGTGTAAATTCGCTAAGTTAATGTGTCTTAATTTATATAGTAATATATGCTTTTGTGATACGTTATAATCAAAAACTCATGAAAGTAAGCTATTTGTTACAATTAATTAAGCATAAATAACACACTTTTATATGTAACTACACATAGTACCTTTCCTGAATAAAATCTGCTGACCACAATACTTTACATAATTAGAGGTTGTTTTAGTTTTAATAATTTCGTGCGTTTAAGATTTAAATCAGGAACACCGGTCAACCCGAAGGTTTTTTATCCCAAACTGCGGTTTTCTGCGGTAGTTTTCCAGCGTAGTGACTTAAGAATCAATTACATTTAATCAAATTCTTGAATTTCTAAGAATTTTATCTCAAACGTGTACTATTGTATATCAGATCTATAAAAGTCATAGAGAAATGATATTAAAACAAAACAAAATGACACAAAATGAATAACTTTAAAATCAGAATTATGTCTGACGATCAGGAAATAAAATACCTACACTACACATGACATAATCGTTCGTATTACCACTCACGAGTTTTGTTGAAATATATTTCCCTCTTACCTTTTAAGCCTTATGGTATATTCATACAGAAATGTATAACATTTTAACATTTGAATTCACAGCACAACCTGTCGGAGGATTAGGAATCCAGTTTTTGTTGTAAATTGTTAAGAGGCTTTTCCTGAAATGAAGGCTTGAAACATAAATATGGCCCTGAAATATTGAAAGTACATCCCCGTAGGTAGAAAAGCACCCTCATAACAACCAAACGCCACCCGTCTAAGCTCCGCAGCCCCGGTTTTACATATACTCTAAAATATTAATAACGTTAAATATTACCGTTTAACATTTTAATTTGCAATTCAATATAAATGTCAATATTAATTACGTTTATGTTACAATAATTCACACATTAATGATTTTTAAATCTCATGATATCAAATTAACACTCAAGTTAAATGTTGAATGAAATAATCCTGTTGTCATCTGTTGATTATAGTTTTCTTTTCATTTAAACTAAAATATGATCGTTTTTATGACTCCAAAGCTTTTCATTTTGTATGCAACTAATAAATATGGAAACAAGTTCGTAAATTACGATGGTTTAAGATTCAAAACAGAACTTTGATCAAGATTGAAGTAGAGTTTAAATTTTAGGCTTGGAAAAAAAGAGTTGGAGTGATATTTTATTAACTTTTTAACAACTGTCCATAACCATGGATCAAGTGACTATTTAGGTAAAGGAAGAGAGGTACCGTAGTGGCGTGAGTGACATAGTGGGGCGCGGCAGTGTGTACGTAAAATGTTGAAACATCTGTGGTTGGATACACGTCAAACCACCCAAATCTTATGAATTTTCGTTTGGGCGATTTGATGGGGTCGAGAGCATCGGCAGTTTGTCGAGCGTGTTCCCGTCAAACTGCCCAAATCTTGTATAGCATCGGTGGTTTGTCGTTTGGGCGATCTGACGGGAGCGCGCCAGACAGATCACCGATATTTTAGCATTGGTGTCAACCCACAACATCGGCGGGTTGACACCAATTTAAATTGTCACTAATTGGCACTTTGACAGCAACCCGACATAGTCCTCAAAATTATAGTGACATAGGCTTCCTAAAGGTCATGATCTGACAGGAGTCACTAGCCAATGGTTTCGACCCAAAAACCTTTGATTTATTAGGGCAGAGTGTTACCTTTGAGCTATTGTAGCCGTGATAAATAGTTATTCTAAATTTAGAATATTTTTAATCGTGTTTTATATTTTTTGAAAATACTTTAGTCAATAGCATAAGCATTGCCTTTTTAAAATGACATGTTTGGTAGAAACAAAACTTACACAGAGAACTCTGTGTATCTACACCAAGAAATTAGACGTCTGAGGATAATATGTTGCATACGATTCTGAGTAAGAAACATATTTTAGTCCGAACAAAAATATAAAAACGTCTGCCCCTTCTTGGTGAGGCATTTCTTACACAGCTTCGAAAAATATTTGTTAGGTCCTTATATTTAATAAAAATTTAAAACTAAATAACGGTCACAAATAATAGAGTATAAGCTAATTAAACGCATTTTTATCTTAAATTTTGATCTAAGTTTTTTTTAACAGCTATTGTTCAGTTTTTTGCCTTTAGAAACCTATTAAAGTAACGATTTCGCTCAGCCATCTAGAGTTACTCATTATTGCTTCCCTCAGCGTGATTCATATCAGGTTAAAAACGCCGTGATACGGTTATTGTTTATCGGTTCACGGAAGCCGTGGGCGAGGAGGGGATGGAGCGGGAGGGGGGAGGGGGTTGCTATGGTAATAAGTCTCAACCGCCTGCACAGCTGATCGCTCCCCAAATGCCTTGTCAACGCGAAACGAAAGCATCTTCCATTGTAGACTGCGTGGTCTTTGAATATTTTTACTTTGTCTCCTATATATTGTACATGAAGAAAGTATTGTTTCCTTAAAAAATGTTCTAATAAATTTAAAATTAGAAATGTGTAACTTTGAGGCTCCTGAATCCAAAGAAATGGTTTTGGACTGTTTTAAGTCTGTCTGCGTAAAAACCCCAAGACCGTACTAATGGCTCACTGATGTTCACGAAATTTGGTACAAGGGTGTATTTTGGCAAAATGTCCAAGAAATCTTTTCATTATTCTAAAATGTGTTTTTAATACGATTAAAAATCGAAAATTTCAAAAAATCCTTGAACACCATAAAAAGTATTTAAATCAAATTTCTTTAATCAAAGCTTAATTTTTATTATTTAATTTAGTGATTTAAATAAATCCATGATAATATAACGTCACCTTTAAGAAAGTCTTTAAAAGTACCAATTCAAAAGCTACGTGATCAAAAAATCTATTTTTGAGTTTTGAAGTAAAAGAAGAAGTTTATAACATAATTTGACAACATTATCAAAAATAATTAATAACTAAATGAATTTGCATTTTGGATTTTTAGTTTACGACTAATGATTCCAGAGAAAAAGTAAAATTTACAGTCTGTGTTAAACGCAGACTGTTCTCTAGGATCGCTTAAAATGTTTCTTATGGAGAACACTATAAAATCAATGACTTTCTTTATCATTTGTTAATTTGAAGTTGGTACGCGGGTTTAAGGTTACATCATTGAATGAAACCCCCCAAAAAGCGGATAAACACTTAAAACTTAACTCAACAATTTTTGGAGATAAATATTTCAAAACTTTAAAAAAATATATATTATATATCCTACAAACATTCGCATCTATTAATGGTTTTTTAATATTTTTTTACACAGTCATGAGAGGATAAACATGCAGAGGTGCAAGCAAAGAAAACAGATTTATCGCTCAACATTTTCGCTATCCATTCCGGACGAGCGACAAAAGTTATTATTTTCAACATGGGAATGGATGTAAGGGAATCGATTTGAATTCAATTTGCGGACTGACGGTTGGCTGATAAGCCTGTTAATCCCATAACTCACAACGGCTATCAGGCCAACACGATACACTGCCGCGTCATAGGCTCTACACGTGTCCTAACCCCGAGATGCATGTACCAGGGATATGGTCCGAGTTAATTATATCATCCCTGTCATTTATACAGGGTATTTAAGTTAGTTAGTTAAAATCCCTTTTTTATTCAAGTATTTAATTCATTTCACTAAACTCCTACCCTTATACCAAAACCACAACCACTAGGGCAACTTATACCGTTGTTGCAAGCTTATTATAAAAGCCTTTAAGTTAACTCCAACATCTTTGACCTACTCGTATCTTGATAACAGTATAATTATTTTGAATGTTCATTGTACCATAGGTTTAAGGGGGAAGACAGTGTTATTTGATATATCGTATCAGCTTCCCATGAGTACCTTTAAGCTAACTGTAAGACTTACTGAATACTGTCTTGAATAAGTCTTGAAAACGGTACAACCTTTGTAAATTTCAATTGCATTAGTTTTTAGAGTGGGGGAAGGCATCGTCAATTATTGATGTGTCAATAAAGTCGGGTACGAACTTCAAGAGATGGTATTACTTATCAAAATAAACAAAAATATCCAATAAACATGTGTCGAAAATTCTTTCGTTTGGATGGTAGCCGCCATTTTGTTTTGATTAGAAAAATCATTATATCTCAAGAACTGTTTCAGCTACAGGAATAAAACCTTGCACACATATTTATTGGCCAAAGAGAAAAAAATTTAAAGTATATTTTATTTTGCTTTTATATTTTCATAATGGCGGCGGTTAAAAATATTTTAATTTAAATAACAAACAAACCATTAACTTCATAAAAGATTTTACAGGACTTAAATATTTTAATTTTAATTTCAAATCTAACGACATTTTGTAGAACGAAATCCGTTTACGAATAAGTGAGATGATGCATTTTTAATGTTAGCTTGCAGAGCCCAACGCGCCTCCGACGCGCGGCAATGCGCATAAAAGTTGCATTAAAAGTGCATTTTTTCATTTATGCGTGGACGGATTGCGTTTAAAAGAATGTCATTAGATTTGAAATTAAAATTATGATATTTTTATGTCTTGTAAAATATTTTAAAATTAATGTTTTTTTATTGAAATGAAAAGTCTTTTAACCGACGCCATTTTTAAAATATAAAAGCGAACTAAATGGTTTTTAAGATGTAATGCTTTTTGTAACAAATACAAAATGGTGGCTAGTGGATTATTGAAGTATTTTTCAATACATGCTTATTGGATATTTTTTGTTTATTTTGATGTGTACTATCATCCCTTGAAGTTTTTCCCCGACTTAAATGAAAACCCTGAGCTAACCCGGCGAACTTCGTAACGCCTAACAGAAAATACATGTTAACCTTAAGATTGGCCATTTTCTGAAGTCAAATAGCATTGCGGCTTCGTTGTGAAAGCATTAAATATTCAACAGCTGATTATTATAATAAACCTAATATGTATAAACATTGTAATTATTTCATATGGCAAACATATAAACACGTGACTTTTGATCATACAGAAAATAAATATAAATGCATAAATACAGTATATAATTCCCAAAAACCATAACCTATTAACGTGGTGAATAAATCTGTTCATTTTGTACAGTACACATTTACTCCATAGTCTTACATTAATGAATGATTAAGATGGCATTGGATAGTAAAGCGTATTGCTAATGGAAAGTAAAACAGCTGTAGCTTAAGAAATCAAATGTTTTTATTGTAGAACATTTGTAAACATACTTAGTCCCCATAAGGTTAACATTAGAAATTTAAAACGCTATAAAATGGAAACTAATTGAATTTATGGAAACTGAATATGCCTAAAGCATGACCGGAGCAGAGACGAATCCAAAAAAATCAAAGATCATTAAAATCGGTCCAGCCGTTCTCGAGTTATAATGCGTGTAACTAACACGACTTTGTTTTATATATTTAGATATATAGGGTTTGGGTTCATATTGATATCTGGTGGTTTTCTAAAATAATGAGTGTATAAAATTATATCTACAACTTTTTTATATGGTATACTTATTAAAAGTATTTAAAGGAAATATTAAAACAACTTCAAATCAAACTTTTGTTTTTTATATTCTTCCAATCAGCTAGTGTTTATTCATTTATTGTTTCCTATCATGCTCTATTGTTTATTTTTGGAATGGAGAGTCTAAGCAGGTTTAGTGATGTGGGTATGTTAGTATTTTTGCACATGCTTGCAAACAGCGTTATTGATGGTTTTAGCTGTCGCGACTCTGCTGTCTTGTACCCCAGCCCATGTCCAGAGTTCGGTATCTTTTTGGTTCTCATTTTGGTTATAAAAAAACCTTGTAACTCAGTCACCAATAAATGTTGTTACGCGTTTCTACTATTCATTGCCAAGTAGTAAGGATATTTTTCCATCGCCCTTAACCTCTTTTAAAATTACTTATTTATTTTTCTTTGCTGTTTATAACTGTTATTGATATTTATTTCTTAATCTTAATAATTTTGCTTATACAATAATGAATGGCTTGCCATAGCAATTGAATTTCAACAGTATCTTTAAGTTTTATATCATATATTTATTATCATAAACTACATTTAATTAAAGTTTATAGTTGTGTATACATCTTTATTATGACGAGTATATTATTATTTATTATTTTAGTATTGATTTTTTAGAGAGTATTTTTTATTACTCTTTATCAGTTAATACCAATAGTAGTAGTATGCTACATGTGTATTCATTTACTTTATAATTTTATATTGCTTTACAATTTTATTGGACAAAGGTGTGATTTGTTGCATTTAAAAATAAATAAATATTGGACTTCAGGGGTCTCCACCAGTTTTTAAATTACTAATAATTTTAGGCTATACACATATACAATGAATTCCATGAGTAAAACAACACTAAATGTAAATTTAAAAAAGGGACTTTATAACCATCCTTAATACTTAATACTTATAGTCATAGATTTTTTTCTAAGTCGATTTAATACACTTCTATTTATAAGTTGTCTAATTATCAAATTTATGTCCTTATCAGCTGTTTAACCGGTGTTTATAATTTTAGAGTTTGGAATATACAATAGACCCCTTTATTAAAAAAGATGCTTACAAATCACTGGTAAGTCATTTGGTGATTCAGTGTTCTGCCATCATTAATACTAGTAGTTAGTTACTTACTTGTGTACATGGTGATCGGATGTCAACTATGGAGACAATCCATTGGGAGTAAGTTTAAAATATCAATGATAAGTATTGGTTTGTTTGTACAGCAAATTAAAGGTCCTGCTAATTAAAATCAATGTCATAAAATTGACCTTAAAGTATTGATGGAAAATGAAATTGTGGTGGTAAAATGGAAAGTTATGAACTTCAAACCGCCGCCATTTTGTTTGGGATCGACCTTTGGAGATCCGGTTTCAGGCGTTGTATGATTGAAGTATCTACATATGTATACCAGGTCTGATTTATGCTACACATACAATTTTTTGTACTGTCTTGTGGGCCGATCTAAAAAAACTTTTAGGTATTTTAAATTGGAATACAATATCTCAAAAGGTTGATAAAAAAATGTGACCGGTATGAAATTCATAATCCTCAATTTTTAAACCACCTCTCTATTTTTTATCTACCTTTTAAGATCTAGTTGTGGTGTTGTTTTCTACTAATTAAGACTTTTAATGTAATGTCCATATCGACCTATTTACTTCCTATGGATCGTTCTCTGTATGTACATTAGAATACTATGTACATGAAAAAATAGCTTACTATTACCAGTGAATATAAGTCAAATTTTGTTGTAATATCTCTTGTTTCAGAGTTTCAAAATCGTACTGAGACTAAATTGTTACCTTGCATGTTGAAACACGTATTAAACATAACAAATACACAAACCTTTAATTACAAAAATAGATTTAAAAAATCAAACTAGTGATTTTACTTAAACTGCACAATCGTAACGATTTATTCACAATATTTGTCAGGGTGAAACCTCTCTCTGGTGGCAAACAGCATAAAAACACCCTCGCTTATAAAATCTACCTGGCTGGAGTCCGATAAGCAGTAATGGTGATGAAGGTTGATGTGTTATTGTTTATGACGCTGGAACTCAGATAATGATTATAAGATGGGAGGGGGCCCGATACTGATGAGTCTTATCACTGTTATCACTGGCTGTTTCGGCCCTCCTAATAAACTCGACCTTTCAATCACGAAAAGCTTTTTGAGGAGAAACAATTTGACAATCAGTTTTAGGAGACAGTTTTAAATTAACGTGTAGCCTTAACGTTCAATTTTCTTTAAGTTTGGACTAATAATAATATAAGGACAATATATTCAGTTAAACTATTTTTTGTTGAAAACCTTATATTTTATTTTATTTTGTGGACTAGATGAAATATATTTTGATTTAATAAGGATTAATGTAATGGTTTCATAAATGAAAGTATATGTCTATTTACAAAATCGACAATAAATTTAAGTAGGCCTATACCTATGTATGAACTAATTTATGAAATATATAAATCCATCATATTTTGTGATATATATTGGCCATATTATATGTTTTCCCCATTCACCTCAAAGCAATGATCATTACCTTTGTCGAAAGTTTGTGTACTCATGCTTAAGTTAGATTAGCGTACAAAGTAAAATGCTTCAACAAGCTAGCTTGTGTGTCTTGCTAGCCTAGTGGTTAGCGTCTTGGACTTCGGTGCAAGAGGTCACGGGTTCAAATCCTGGGATGCCCATTTGGGTTTGGACCGCTTAAAAAAGCGTTTATGTGATATATGACTCCTTGATTGGTTTAAAATGTCTTTGGCTTGGATGCAAGCAAACTAAAAAGCGGTATCTGATTGGATAACTATATGGTCTGTGATTATAAGTGACTAATGTTTAGCATGTTACACATTATGATAATCATGTTAAAATATACAATACATACGACGTACATACACGCACGCGCGCTAGATGTGAACGTGAAAGGAGACCTACATGGAGTTCACATACAGGAAAATGTGCGGAAGTGAGGAGGTGGAAAAAATTTTGAGATATCTTACAATGTCTATGAGAATCGATGTGTGGTTGTAGTGTTCACCTTCAAAACTTAAGACGACCTTTAACTTCATTGGGCGATTAATTTATGATACTTTCTAAACACTGGTTGATATTTTGTAGTAACAAGACTGGAATTTAGACGGATTAAAAATGCCATTGGGTGGACTAAACAGAATACCATGGAACTTTTAAAATGGTGAAAACCACAAGAGACAAAGATAATATGTTAGTGAGACCAAACATACTCTAGAGTTTCAATGCTCACGGGAATTACCTTGGATATTCTCTAATGAATACTTAGGAGTAAGTGTGTGTGTGTGTGTGTGTGTGTGTGTGTGTGTGTGTGTGTGTGTGTGTGTAAAAATTTACCAATTCTACCTTCACAGCGACTTGTTTTAAAATTTTTCGATGAGATGAAATAACTCGGAATCGGCAGGGACACAAATATTTCATCGCTGATTGCTGATAAGAGTTTTCTAATAATCTGCGCCTGCTGCCGGCGATGATCGTAAAGGATCGTTCAAAATTCAATTTCTCGCGGATGCGCGGCTGATGAGGTAAGGCTAATCCGATAGGCTGACAAAGCGATACGGTACGAGTGATGACATCCACTCCTCCACTTCCGGCCGTTTTACATTAAGTTCTAACTAAATAAATACCTCATACAATAACTTCTTGCTTACGTCACATTTTAGCGAATTTCCCATAGGGAAGAAGCTATTACCATAGGTCTCATGGTAAGACTTAAGCCCGGAACTATGTTTTTTTTCGTCTTTAGGTGCCCAAAGTCCAAAAACAACAGTCGTTAAAATATATATACATATATAACAATTTTACATAGAGACGTGTATTCCTACATTTGCTTGGACGAGTTCGTAAACCAGACATATCGGTCAATAGGAACGGGTAGTTTGGGGGGGCTTTGTACCCCAAAAATGGGTTTTTGCGTTTTCCTATGTAGTTTTCAATAGAAGTAAAAATTTCAAATTTTATTTTTTACCATTAGAATAAGCTCAAAAAACTACACAATTTAGTTCCTTAAAGTTTTTCTCTATATCCAACGGTTACCGAGATATTAAAAAATCTAAACACAGTACATTGTATTTAGGGTCTCCAATGCTATTCTTCAGTAGGGTCAAGAAAAATTAATTTTTCCCTTATTAACCAATAGTTTTGGATTAAACTTGGTATGTAGCTTCATGTGGTTAGGATCAATACGTTTATGCTAAAAATCATAGTTTATGTGTTCCTCACAGCAGCAAACCTGCATACTCTTTCCCATGTTAATCTTATGGAGAATAGGCAAACTCCTTTATTTATGATAAAACTTGGTATATGGTCAAAATAAAAATAGTTTATAGTAAAAATGCCTACTTTCAGTGTTCCTCAAAGCAGCAAACCTGCATACTCTTTCTCGTGTTAATGCTATGGAGAATAGGCAAATACTCTAATTTATCAAAAGGTATTGATTGATTAATATTGTCATATACTTGTATTATTATTGCCATATTATTATTATTGAGGTGGAAATTCGCTGAGTACACAGGTCTGCTGTGACAGGGGTATTAAAACTTATTACATCTTTACCACTTGTAATCTGTGATAAATGTAAACTCAGACAAATTGATTTTCTATGAGTTACTTATGTTTTGAAAAAATTATTTTAAATAATCTCCCATAAAAAAGTGATAACACCTAAGTATGAATCTCTAAATCATGAGTCCTCTGAGTTCCCTGTAATTCATTCGTACCTACGTGTCAAAGTAAAATAACCTGCTGTTTAATCCTTGTCTGTTGAATATATTACTTTTATATACAACATTATGCAATGAAGTAGCATAATATTTAACATATCACTACATTAATTCACATTAAGGTTAGGTTTGATTTAAAACATGGATATAAATCAATTAATTTCATTAGATTTGATATTATTTTCTATGAACGAAATGACAATGCGATGGGTAAAACAGAAAAACTCTTCTTATCGATTACTATAGTATATTTTTACGTCTATTTCGTTGAATATCTTTTAAATATCTTTTTTCATACTTCTGCGAAAAGTTATTTCTAGAGTAACCCTTTTCCATCCTAGAGTGGGAAAGAGTCAGCTGTTGTAGAGGACAATAACTTTTCATATTTTACAGTGTAGAGCAGATTAAGTTTCATATACGTCAATAAGTTAATCGATGGTAGGTTATCGATAGAATCGAAAGCGATAACTAACTTAGAAACTACCAGAGACTTTGTATTGATTTTTTAATACAAAACAATAAGAACAGCTGTTTATATGAACTAAAAACATTCCCTTTATACATAACCTATTTTCCACAGGGAAGTAAATACAAGAATTTTTTCTATTGGTTTACTGATTGTCAATGCAGTACTAATAATCTTCTTTAGTACACTTCTAAATCTTCTTTTATTCACTTCTTTAGTACTGAATTGCCAGACAATAAACCAATAAAAAAATTGTTGTATTTACTTCCCAGTGGAAAATAGGTTAGATCACGGTTATGTCTAAAGGGAATGTTTTCAGTTCAAATAAACAGCTTTTCTTATTCTGTTGTATTAAAAATTCAATACAATATCTCTGTTAATTCATATGGAATCCTGTTACATATTTTTCATCTTAATTTCAATTTCAATAACAATTCAATATTGTTTTTGTAATTTCAATATGTTTGGTGAACAAATATTTAGAACGGCTCTATTCGCCTCTAGAAATTCAAAATAACAAACGGAGATTAATAACAGTAAATACTCATCAATTGCATGGCCTCCATGATTAATATTACGGGAGGTTTTAATAGTAACTCGGTCGTTGTTAAATAATTTTGAAAACGGTGATTAATTTCAGTTTTACTTCAATAGTAATATCGAATAATATTGGATGATTCTGTATTGAAGGAGTGAAATGCAGGGCTTGAACACGAAATTCCTATAAAATCAAATATCCAATAATAAATAATGATGGGTTGAAAATTTGTATTTGTATGAATGAAAACGGATTATTTATTTTGGCTTTTTCCCAGAGGCTTGTTTGTTTTTTGGCAATGTTACCTGCTATGATTTATTTGCTTACGGTTATTGCTTCAGGTCTATTCGCTGTATTAAAAACAAGAAAAATAAAGAAAATAATTAAAATGAAGGATTAGTAAACAATGTATTGTTTCTATTTTGAATAAATATTTTATTTTATTTAAAAAAGTAACCTTCACCTACCAATATTTGCAATACAAACTAAGTAAAATAAGTTTCAAACATTACCTAAAATAGTGTTTAAATAGTATAAATTAAATTTAACACACTTCTTTTACGCAAGTTGCTATGCTAATAATTCTACTTGAACAAAATTTATTTTACACTTTTACATGCTAAAGCTGTATAAATCCGCAAGTTGATTAAATCTGTTTACTCATCACATAAATGTTAATTTACTATGTTAATGTTTTTGGTTGTTTTTAAGTGTGAAGGATGGTTGTTATGAAGTTTACTATATGGAGTGGTTTACTAGAACATGGCAAATACCAGTATTTTACTTTTACAGATAATTAGTTCATAGTTAGGCAGTTGGACCCAGTCTTGCAGCTTTTATAACCACAGCCATATAACCAATTTCAATTCAAATGACGAAAAAAAGTGAATTTGATTGAAAAGCTAAGAGAAGATCATCTACAACTAAATAAAAGATTTTCAACCCTTAAACTAGGGATCTCCTATTTTTTCTTCGCTTAATTGATCTCATTTGCGCATTGTAAGCATGCTGGACTCATAATCCAGTGGTTGGAATCATAAAAACTCTCTGATACCAATTTTTTGTGAATCCTAAAAGATAATAATTGGGCCTATTCTCTCTCATTTTTATATCCGTCCACCCACAACAGGAAGCTGCTGGATTGATCTTAATCATGTATATGTTTTGCTATTTAATTTGGTAGTTTACGTACTATAAACTCCTATGCCAATGAATAGGGTACTTTTATTGTATTTTAGTATTTCCCTGTTGGAAATAGGTTAGATCGTGGATATGTCTAAAGGGAATGTGTTCAGTCATCTTAAACAGCTATCCTTAGAACCAAATAACGTCACTAACCGTATTACGTCACTGTTTAAAATTTTGGACTTGGAGCTTAGATATAACCAACCATCTTTAGGTTATTTCTTAGCTCTGGCGGGGATGGCGGGAAACAGTGACATCATTTGGTTAGTGACGTAATATGGCTAGTGACATCATAGTGTAGTTATAAGAACAGCTGTTTAGATGAACTGAAAGCATTCCCTTTAGACATGTCCATGATCTAACCTATTTCCCGCAGTGAAGTAAATACAAACATGTAAATATTTAATTGTTACTTTACCCATTTCACCAGGCAATGTTTCTAACTAACGTCAGTAATTACAATTTTACAATGAACCTGTCAGACGAGACCTCCACATTCTTACTCTGTTAGTGGTTCTGATTACTGCCAGCTCTTGATAAATCGCTCTCCACACCGCAAATATCCTGTGCCTGCCTTTGGTCGCACAAGGCCTGCCTGCCTCTAATTTACTTTTAATACCTGAAGACGTTTTAAGCACGTGGTTTTTAATATGTTATAGATACACTTAAATTTTCAACATTTTTTTTGTTTCTTTTATTTATATAGTGTCTTTTTTACGTAACAATTCAATAAGAGACCTTTACGTAAAAGATTATGTTTATACATTTTTATTTTCTTTATTATATGCGTTTTGAAAAAAAACTAGCTTGGAAAAGAGAGGTTACCTGTTAATTTTTTTGGTTAAGTAAATAAGTTGGTGAAATGTCTTTTTTACGGTTAGTTAATATATATATAGTTAAGATTTTGTTATTTAAAAGGGAATATTGAGTAGCTAATTAAAATAATTTTGTTTTGTAATGGGAAATTCCATCTTTTAAGCGTCATGCCAAACCAATGAAAATGTAATCGTGTTAGCACGTAAGCTTAATTTATTTGCACTGTTTTTTATGTTCTGAATGTACATATTTTGAAATAAAGCACTATTTATTATTGTTTTAATATTACAAATATTTAAAAATTATCTTTACGACAAAAAAGGTTTAGTAATGAGTTAGATGAGTTAATATGGCATTGACTAAAACCCTCAACAAACCGCCAAACTGGATTAGTAAGGGGTTTTAGCCCTGTCTTAATGTGATAACGTTATCTCAGTGATGATAATGGTGATATAAAAAATGTCTCCAGTCATTCATCAACTGAGGACGTAACATCATGAAACTCCATCAAGCAAGGTGATTTATCAGGTCAATGTCTAACCCCAATGAGAAATGCCTTCAACTCGACATTTCATATAGTAAATTTGGTTATTAGGACAGTTTTATACGATTTGATAACTCACTTTTATTAACTTAAAAAATTTTCTTTATTGGAGAGTTTTCCTGATTTTTATTTACTTAAAAATCGCATTTAATTTTCATATGCCTAGTAGTAATTCTTATAAACTGTATTTAAAAACTGTTTAAAAATAACAATACAATAATTTTTCTGAAAATAAAAATATTTTTCGTGTATTTACATTTAACAATAATGTGTAATGTATATAATGTTTTTCTTTATTGAAGTGTACGTGTATATTTAGTAAGGTTTCCTCAAAAAACTTTAAAAAGGTTCCTGTATGAAAATATTTAAAAGTTATAAACATCTTTAAATACTCATTTCTAAAGGATCTTTTAAGAAATTCTTTACGTAATTAAGTTAGATTTAACTCTCTACGTTCAATTTAAAGTGGAAACCTATGATGATCTAAATAGATACAAAATCAAACTGCTAGGTTTGTAAACTTATATAATTTGAAATGCATTGAGTAAAAATACTATAAGTAATTTTTGCATAACAATATTTATTTGTTTATATTTAAACATATCAATTTTATATAACATCCATCTGATAGAGTTTAATGTATACATCCTGTAGGATGTTATGGTTCATAACAGAAATTCTTCGAATATTAGAAAAAATCTGAAAATTATTTTTTTATTCGGTGTGTTTACTCAAAGTTAAGTAAAACATCTTAAACTCTTACATATTTTAATAAATAATTTAACATTTCTTGTGAGTGAATTTAAAAGACATTCCAATGTTATTGTAAAATGGTTCAGGATTGGGATTGGACACATCGTTAAAAATACAGGTAACAAGTCAGGCTGTGTCAATTATATCTGCACTAATGATTCGCAAATATGGCGACGGTTTGACGTTGGTAATTTTAATGGCATACGAGTATAACCGTTTTCGAAGATTAATTTTTTTAATTGTGTAGGATTATATATTATATTTGTATAGGCAATTTAAATGTCACAATAGGGATGGGAGGCTTTTGAAAAGCTGAGCAGACATAGTTGGGCTTTTTCAGCCACCAAAACGAAAGAAGTCTTGAGGATCGGAAAGGCAGGAATGATCAGTCTGTTTCACCGGGGATGGAGAGGCAACTCTAAATTTATCCAGTTTCCAGGACTGTGTAATACCTGAGTGATGAAGCCTACCTGGAGAAACTTTCACTAATGGACATCAGACTGTGTATCAAAGTTCAAAGGTTAATTTTTATAATATAAAGTTTTTAATTCTAAAGACGGATTTTTCAGAAAGCTATTTAAACCCTTAACTGTATCCTTCAACAAACTTATTTTGACGTCATTTAATTTCATGAACAACAATTTTAGAATGAATTAAATTTCTTTATGTACAATAAATTGTATAGCTTCATGATCTCAACATTTATTAGCTGGTATTGGTCAATAGCAGAGCTATAACTATAAATAAACTAGATTAAAGGAAATAAACAAAGTGTAGTATGGATTAAAATTATTTAAACAATTTCAAAATGATTCAACAAACATTTGAACCAGATACAGATTTTTTTACGTAACATTGTACGAGAGATGTTAAAAGCTTTGAAGTATCACCGACCCATTTCAGAGTGATCAAATATCCACGGACGCTTTAAAACATAAATATCGCAGGATTATTTGTTTTCCGAGAAAACAATTGTTAGCTCCATTTTTGGCCTCGTTCCAGCCCGAATGTTTGTTTTTTGTGTGATAACTCTCAGCTACATATTTATATACATTTTTGAAGATTTAGTTAGTAATTTTCTCTAGTAAATTTCCTATATCATTCCGAGTACTCTAATGGAAGCTAAATTCACAATTGAAAATTATTACCCTCTTTCGTTTAACTATACAAATACATTAACATTCCAATTTAATATTTTATTGTTTAACCCACTGCCCGGACACAGCATTTCTAAGTAAAGGCGCAAAAAAGTTTGTTCAAAAAATAAAAAACAGTTAATATGAAACAAAAAGTAAATAAAAATACTTACAGGTAGTTCCGCTTGAAATCATTAATTACAGGGTATAAAACTGGCAAAAACAAACAATTCTCAAACTATGAAGTTTGTGATTCGTTATGAATAATTTATGAAGTTTTTTCACAAACTCTCTATTTTCTAGTGACTCATTCTACAAAAATAACATCACAAAACTACAGACACGTATCTTGCTATTTGATGACGTGATGTAGATCTTGTATTGTTTTGTTTCTTGTTGTATTTTTAAATATATTTTCTGCTTCTTATAGGACGAGTTAGATATTTAAGTACGATATGATTTTACTCTTCCTATTGATGAAAATAAAACAAATCAGTGAACGTTAGTAGTATTTTTATGCAACGATTGTGTTATGAATGTTTAAAGCCACGAGTTAGATGTAAGCTAGATCACGAGCGAAGCGAGTGCTCTAAATATATTGTATATATATTATATAGAAAGCAGCTTGCTATTTACAACATAAGCTTTTGCATTCATCCCTTCCGGTGTTAAATTGAACTCCTCACTGGTTAAATCACTCATTTTTGTGAATGTTTCAAAACTCACATTTGAGGTTAGCCACTAAAACGCACTTTCTTTATATTTACATCAGCTGATTTTGTATTTCATTATGTCCATAATGACATTACTTTCGTCAAATGCTAAGCTCTGATTGGTCTAGAACCGTTGCATTATGAACTCACACTGCAACGGTTTTCAATTTCCGTTTAATAATGCGCCTCCTAATACATAATGAGGTTACTTTCAGTATCTTTATTGGTACTTTTTGCAATGGTCGAAGATAAAATAACCTCGATCAAGTAACAGTATTTTTCAACATATTTCATAAACGGCGTGATTTAGTAATTGTTTTGTATTGTTTTTATGTACTTTTATATAAACTATCGGCTTATTATTGGACGGGTGAGATACTGTTGAAAAATATAAAAAAAACTTCCTCTTTCTATTTATAAAAATAAAACAAATCAGTCAACGATAAAATAATCACATAAAGGCATTTCGATAGCTATCAGTATTTTTCAACATACTGTATTTCTTAATACCGTACTAATTTGTATATGCGAAGTAACAGGATGAAACAAAACACTGTAATCTTTAGATAAAATGAAATTTTACAGTGATATATTGCCTAATACATTTATAGGAGGAATGATAAATTTAGTTAACACTTGGTGACCAGCTATACATCAACTGTGGCACACAATCAGGAAACCCCATCAGAAGATGTGATTTATCAGGTTTTCACCTAACCTAATGGAAATACCTCTCTCTGTAGGCCTGCGCTATCTCTTTGCACAACTTCTGGTTATAAGGTATTAAATTAAATCAATTTTATGTATATTCTTTGCAGCTTTAAAACACTGTAGTTTTTTTTTTTATAGCAATATATATTTACTTTATTATATTATTCTCTTACATCACGTCTATGATCGGTGTGTGTGTTCTCTTCTGTGGAATAACGTCCGCACAATTGAATACTACGTTAATCCGCAAAGACCATACTCATAATTAGACCAATTCATAATTCAGAGGCCGTGGTTCGGATTCCACGTTAAACTGTTGGTCTCTTAGTTGCCATCCGCTGTTGGGCTATTAATTAACCGTTCTGTCTAAGGAACATGTCAGCCTTAGTCAGTAACAAGACTACAAGATCGTGTCACAATCATCTTACACTTAATCCTCATTCATACTTGGCTTAAAATGCCTAACTTAATATTAAAATATAAAAAATATAATAAATTAAATCTGTTTCATTTGATTAAAAATTACTTTAGCTCAGGAGCAACGTTCTGGCCCAAAAAGTCAAAAGTTACAGGGTTGCAAATAGTGGCTGGCGACTCCTGTCAGATCATGAGCGGTCAACTCTGGCTGCTACGGTAGGTAGTTCGCTGTCTTTAATCCACCGTACGAGCACTAGGCCCACGGACAGCTGAGCTTAAAAAATAATTTAAATCAATATAATTGAACAGTGCTCTGTGTAGATTAATCGCTAAATTTTAACAACAACTATTGATATGGAATGAAACCATAAAACTGTTATTGTAATAATACAGTAAATTCCTCTAGGTATTTAAAACAACAACAATATTATGTTGAATTGTATTGGTATAGTAATTCAAACAAATTAATATAGGTTTTCAAGTGAAATATGAAACTGTAACTGTATTCACCAACATTGGAACACAGACCGCAGTAAATTTCCGGCAGTTAATAATTTGGAATTGAATTTCACGCGATATAATTGAACTCAGTTCCGAGTAATTTCCAAGTCATTAATTTAAATAATAAACAAGCAACTTTAGATTGGCTTTCTTATTTTTAAAGCTCATAAAGTATCATTGCGTATTTAATAATGAATAAATGTATGTATTACAGAAAGTCATTTGATAACTTTATTGAATATGTATCCGGTTTAAATTCCTTTCAGTTGTCTTTATACAACGCGTGTGTAAATTATGGCGTTTGAATGACTGCTTTAAAATTGCAGCTTTATACTCAGTTTCCGAGTATTCCAAGTCATTAGATATTATTTCCAAACCCCCAATAAAAAACCTAAACTTGTTTTCTTTTATAACCAGCTCATAAAATATCATTGCGTATTTATCATCCACTTGATGAATAAATGAGATGGAATTACAGACTTCAGTTGTTAAGCCGACGAGTTAAATATTCATAACGGTTCATATATAGCGTATAAGTAGATAAGTACATGATGTTAATAACGTAAATAAATACGTACCTACCAACCAAATGTAATTGGTCAATTTAGTACAAAAATATATCTAACAAAATATCGGCGTTATGTAGTAACAATGCAAAGAATTGAACCTGTAAAACGTTAAACTATTTAAAAACCTGTATTCATTAATAAAATGGATTGTGCAATAAGTTATACTACAGTAAATGAAAAATAAATTGAAACTATTGGAGATTGAATTGAATTAATTGTAGAGGCAATTGGGCGTAAAGTATAAGCTTCGCTCGATTTATATGAATCGGACCACAGTCTATAAACTATTAACACGTACTTTTCTTGTTAAATACTTGTACAGATGTTTTATGGATAAAAAACGTGCACGATTATCGTACTTACAACCTTTTATAAAGGGAAATGCATTGAAACCCATGCATTTAGAAGAAATGAATAATGAGCATGTGTATGTGAAAGAAAACTTTTTTTGGTAAAAAAACTCATGAAAATAATGTAAAAACTTGTTTAGTGTAAATTTATTTATTGTGATTTGTTATCAGTTTAATGCTGATACAAACGCCATTGGGCTACCCAAAAGGGTAGCGCCTTTCCTTTAAATTGGTTTAAACTTCATCGGTGAAAAAGGCATTGGGCATGAAATAGGCCTAGTAAAAACTATATTACGTACGTGTACAGATTAAAAGATACGGATTATACGATTCCACCTAAGGGGCTTTGTGGGGTTCTCAATTCCCCATTCAAGAGGATGAATCCAGTTTTTTTGGGAAGAGTTTTTGGAAAATCCTTTGAGAAAATACTAAATTGTAATTTTATAAGAGATATGTTTTTAACAGCTTAGCAGACTCTTTTAACTATACTTTTCCGGCCCATATAGACCGAACAGCTGTAAGTGATACGTAGACTAAACACATATAGGGTTGAGTTAAAAAAAGGTACAATGTAGACAGTACTAGTACTGACAAAACCCCATTGCCAACTCCGAGTTTCAAACCAAGGCCATCGCTGACTAAGGCTCGGATTACGTCACGCTAGCAACTAAGCCACTGACTTCCCAAAGATATGTAGAATAGCATTTAACCCTTACCGGGCGGCTAGCGCCTTGAAGCGCAATCAGTCATTTCGTCAAATTTAATTCGTTGTAGTTCGCGAAACAACCGATAGAGTGCATGGTGATGTTGTTTTAGCCTCTATGCACTCACAAAACCAATATGGCGGATTTGTTCAAATATCTAGTGACTGAAATTAGCTGTTTTGCAACTTCGGCCAGTATTCGTTCGCCCCCGTACTGCGACTTACGCCTGTAGGCACGAGTCATTACGGCCAGCTGTTTTCACTTTAGCTAACTTTGTTTGTTGACATTTTTGTCGATGAGTGATAATTTTCATTGTGCTTTAGCAGTAAAATGGCTCATCCAGACGATCCTAAAAATTGTCTTAAAATCTTCTATGAATAAAAATGAAGCAAATTTCATACTTCATTAAAGCTACCTAAATCCAAAAAGAACATTGGGCAAATAATATTTTGATTTTTTACACTAAATGAGCAGGGACCATGATTTTCAGTAGCGCTTTAAGGGTTAAGTATATTCAAAGGTGTCACTGAAAATCCTAGGATATGTAAGGACGCTGTACATTAGTGGAGGATATTACATAACTATTGGAATGTTCGGAAAACTTTGTAGAACATCAAATATGTGTATGTGTGTTACTGACCTGCCACTTGTAGCGAAGCGTTCCTGCTGACCACTGTACCAGCGACGTTGGACGCGACGCACCAGTACACGCCACTGTCCGAGTCCTTCTTGCCGTGCAGTACCCGCAGGAAGAACAGCGAGCCCGCGGGCAGGATGACGCGGTGGGTCCTGGCCTCGTCCACGGGGGCGCCGTCCTTGTACCACGTGACCCGGGGCTCAGGCCGGCCCTCGGCCTTACAGCCACCACCCCCCCCCCCCCCCCCCCCCCCCCCCCCCCCCCCCCCCCCCCCCCCCCCCCCCCCCCCCCCCCCCCCCCCCCCCCCCCCCCCCCCCGGCCCCCCCCCCCCCCCCCCCCCTCCCCCCCCCCTCCCCCCCCCCCCCCCCCCCCCCCCCCCCCCCCCCCCGCGCGTCACGGGTTCGTTCCTGGGTACCACCACGTCGGACGGATGCTCCGTTATGCGTGGCGAGCGATACTGTCCTGCAACAAGGAGAAATACCTCTTGAACTTGGGTCTTAGAAAACACCCAGCAAAGCCGGTGAGACTTGTTGAGTGGAAATGCTGTACAGTAAATTTGTACAAGCACCAAAAATAATATATATCACAAAATATTGGAAATGTCTAATTAAAAACCAAAACACAAAACTATCTCTTAAGGTCGTTTGTAGTACATGAGTATTTTTTGTTAATTTTCCACAAGAAACGTGTTGAATTCAAACAATTTCATGGACATAGTTTTGATCTAGAAAATCTTGCACTTGGTACCATTTAAAAGATAATTTTACTGTCTAGTGATCTATATAATACGATTTTTGATTATTTTATTGGATACATCATGAACTATTGCTATAAATCTATACAATTTTTGTGACGACTTATTTTAAATGTACCAAATGTACTTGAGAATTTTAAAATGCTAGTTATCCGTCTCTATGTTAAACCTCATTTATCATTTGGAAACCAACCATTAGGTGTCATATGTATCAAGTGTAGATATATATATATCCTTTACGTCTTTTCCAGATAAGGACAAGACTCACTTATAATTTTGATTATATTCTGGTAAGTTTAGTTAAGTAAATTTACATTTTATGTGAAATCATTCTTATTTGTATCTCAATTCATCCAACGATTAAAATATCCTTCAGCTAAACGTTCTTCAAAACTAACCAAGGGAAATAAATAGATTGAGGAAAATTTCAATGCTAGCTGGTTGTGTGTCGACGACATTGTATAATATACATGCGGAACATTAACGCCCAGCCAGATATCTATTTTACTTTCTATGACGTTTCTCAGAAAAATGGTAAAGACCGTACAATATAATGTTCCTCTGTGATAATTGTTAAAGTATTAAAAGCGTAAAACATTTTAATACTTTACATTTACAAATGTTTCAAGTAACTTGAGTACTCAAAAACACAACTTAACCTCTAAGTTTTTCAACTATGACGTATTAATGAATTTACATGCGTTTAAAAAATAAAGATGGAAGTTTAGGTGAAATATATTTGTTGATTACAACACCAAGTTCAGTTAAGAACTCGGAACGAAGGAGAGTTCTTGATTAATAAAACTTTCAAAGCCACTTGAAGAACAATCGCTCGTTAAATATTACACTTTGCGAGGGGAATAAAGAATTGAAGGGAAGGCCTCAAGAGCTTGCTAAACACTCTGGCATAATGAGACTGATTGCTCCAGCTTCAGCTGTAGAGCCGTCTCAGTATCAAGTGTTCCAGCGATTTTCTTTTTGTAACGCGATATTTTTTATTAAAAAAAGCACAACGTATTAAATTACCTGCTTATCCCCTTACTAAATCCAAATTTGAGTTCTAAAAGGGATTCACTACCCATAAAAATATGTTTTTAATTCTTTTATTTTCTTTTATACTTTGGGAATTTTATTCCAAGAGATCTAACAATGATAATTAATATTTTTTATAAAAAATGTGTATTGTTCTCAAAAAATGTAATTTTTTAAATTGATGTTTCGTAAAAAATACTTACTCAAAATTTATTTTGTTATTTAGGTAAACTAGAAATTTGTGTATTTTCATCAATGTGTTCTTAAAGAAAGTAAGAGAAAATGAAGTATGAAAAAAATAAAAAACATAATTTTGATTTTCAGTCCAAATACATTTAATAGTCCAATAACATTCAAAATACAATAAATAGTTCAATATATTACTTTTAACAAGCAACTACATTTTTATTCACCTAAATTCAACGGTACTCTCGGAATGCCAAATTAAAGTCCTCAAAACATTTAAAAAACCAACTTTCGGATATTTGACCCTTCGCGCTATGAGATTAGGTGGATATGATATGTAATGGTTTTGGAAAACTTACATTATGCTACTATAAAATTAAGAAGCTGTACATTTTCTTATTCAGAATAAATTAAAGGATATATTATTAGAATAATTTTTTATCCATGTTCGAGTAGCAAAGTCCCTTAACATAATAATTTGTTTAAACATAAAATATTGTAATATTATTAACTGGAGTAACTATTTCAGTTTAACCCTTTGAATACTTTGGTACGATATATCGACGTTAGTTTCCATCCCAAAAATTTGGCTTCTTCTTTTCCTGTTTTGATTCTTTTACGATTTGGTTATGGTTAAGGGGGTGCACCTTTTTGTCTTTATTTTGTGATGAGTAATAGTCGAATTACATAAATAGGATGAAAAATGGCAAAGCGCAAAGGGTTGAGTGGGGTTTTATTCTTTTGAAAAACATAACCATAAAAGGAAAATTCTGTATATTTAAGATTCAATATTTACTTAACGAGAACATTTACTTTAACATTTCATCACGAGAAATTAATTGGTGGGAAAGGACCAAAGAGATTAACCTTTTGTGTTGACTTTTATACTTTTAATAATTAACAATATACTGTGACAATAAACATAAAGCTTGAAGCCTGTGAGAATTTTTTTGTAATTATTTAGTACATATACTTACATAAAAATCCTGTTATAAAATTTACATTCTTTTCCAGTGGAAAAAATTGGATTAATATAATTTTAACCATAAACGGTAAATGACTGTTTATCGTAAATGCATATAAATCTCAGGTTTAATGGAACTTTACATTAAAAACGTATAAAATGACGGACGCGACCGGAAGTTCCTCAGCAGCCAGAAAGTATTTATTACCGGGAAACAAACCCAGCGTTCTCTTATCTTTCACAATTCTTCTTCCTGCCCAAGATAAACGCCTTGGAGCACCCGGTAAGCCGCGACCTGGGGTTTTTGTAGAATTATTGCCCCCCTTCCGCTCCTCTCCCCCTTATCCTTCAGCACTCCCCAGCCAATACCACTTCCATAGCTATTTAACCATTGAGGACTTTATTTTTATTCAGGGATTTTTTATGAGATTACATTATATTATTTAAATGTTATAATAAAAAAAATTAAAATTATGAAAATATTACCTATATTAAAAACTCATAAATTTTAAGTTTATTTGATGATTGTATCATAAATATGCTTTTTAAAAATTTGTACTGAAAACTTTTTGAGTAACAGGGTATTTAATTCGGAAATTTGGTGTTTTTAGTGCAAGGAGTGTGGGAAAACTGCTTATGTTTTTGAGCTGAAATTTTGAGAATATGGATTAATTACAGACCTTTTTCACGTAAACTATGAGAAATTTAAAAATTATAAAAAAATCACATACTGCAGGAAATTATTTTAACGCCTCATTTTTTATCCAATAATCTTAAAAAATTGTCATTTTGGAGGTCTAAATTTTTTTGAAATGCACACAAAAACTGAATTGTTGCCTTAAACAAGTCACTCAGGAACCTTGTACGGAATAATCACATATGTATTACGAATAAACGTCACTAGCACTGCCCTAGCGGATTTTAGTTGTCTCTAACACCGCTCGCACTGCCTTAAAACGTTTTTTGATCAGCCTAGTTATCACTTCTGACTTTGGATTAATTTAATTCTGATGTTTAGCAACAAAAATAACTGCCAAACTGACACAATTTTATCACCACTGTTTATGATTGTCAATTTATTTTTAAATTGTATTAAAATTAATTACACTTAAATAAAATAATCGTAACATTTGAACTTTTTCCTTACAGTCAACTAATAAACCTTACACTGTAACAATTCTAGATCAAGAATAATTTGTAAATATATATTTTACAAAGGAGATTCAATAAGTGAATATATAATTAGCTTGTTGATATGCCAGAGTAAGTAATTACAGCGTGGATGTGATAGGTCTCAGTATTTGTGGATGTTATTTGCGGTTGTGGCCCAGACTGCGGTCCAACCACAATCCAGTTCCACCAGTGTATCCTGGCAACCGCTCCGGTTGTTCCGTTGGCTTTGTGGTTGTATGAAGGCAAGTATTACTCCTATACTACACTATGAGTGAGGCATGTAAGTTTCCGCATTGACGATAAGAACCGTTCCACAGAATTACTTAAAATTTAAGATCCAATATCTGAGTTAAAAATGTGTGTATTTCTCTCCCTGTGGAAATAGCTTAAATCATGGATATTTCAAAGGGAACGTTTTCCAGTTCCTCTTAACGGGTTTTGCTATAGCCACATGACGTCACTAAGCATATGACGTCACAGTTTGAAATGTTAGTCTCGCAAATTGCCAACAGCCTCCCCTCAAAGCTAAGACATATCCATATAAAATTTAGTTACAGACAGGTTTCATATCCAGAACACTAATCCATAAACTTCTTGTAAAAGGTATAAACCAATATTCAAACATTTTAAAAATGTTTAGATATATTTGGTTGGTATAATATGGATTAAAAATAGGGAATAATGGTTCATGTGTTAAATGGCTAAAGGTTTATAAAAGTAAATTAACTGTAAACAGAAAATTTATGTAAATAACCTATTATATTGTTTATATCAACAGTTTAGTGAAAATTTTCTTAGTACATAGCATAAAATTCTTTTTTATCCAAAAGTCATTTAAGCACTATCAGGCTTGGTTGTTGAGTTACTTTTAATACAAGTTTACATGTTTGCCCAAAGGTTGTTTAGTTTTCTAGTAAATATTTATAGTAAAACTTTTATCAACATTGGAGATTTTGTAAATTTTGCATTCAGTCTTTATTGTAGCAAGGATGTTTGAAAATCTGACGTCTTAAACAAACATTCGTGTATTACAAGGTAATAAAACACAGCTGTTTGTTTACAACGTTCAGAACATAAATCCACTTACAGCAACCTTAAGTTAAATAATTATAAAAAATGTATATCTGATTAAATTTCCAGACTGATTATTCGTTTGGCCTAAAGAATAACGACGGAGGCCCGTTGTTTATATATCACTAAATTGTATGTGGCAGTCATAGCTGCATAGGTAAAATACTGGCTAACCACCCAAAAGACTTCAATTCAAGAGTTCAATTCCTGGTCGACTGATTTTTAATTTTTATCTTAGACTGCCACCATGAATCGGAAGGATTTAGACTCAATTATCATTTAGAACTGCGTCTTTTACTCTTGTTTTACAAGTCATTGGTTCAATTCTAGAGGTGTTCTCATAATTTAGAGGGTTCTCCTTTAAAATGTTTCTGAATTTATAATGAAAATACAAGTAGAAACTACTTACTACTTTTTTTTTTTTTACTGAAAGGGGCGGATTTCTCCCAAGGCACTTCAGCCGTAGCGGCTTTTTGCGCACCCCTGTGTGGGTTGCGGCATTATCACATAGCGAAAAGCCATTGGTGATTGGCGGGATTTGAACCCGGGACCTTGGGCACCAAAGCCCCGCGCTCTACCCCTAGACCAGCGCGCTCCCAAGTAGAAACTATCAATGTAAACTATTACTATAAGCCGTTGGTTTCGGCTACTTAAATAGTCTTTTGGCCACGTGAGAGGAGATATTGCGACCGGATAACTCTAACACTAGACATTGGCCAGAAAGTTACACGAAACTCACTCCTTAAGCTCTGAAATAAAACCACTAGCTTATGAAGCTGTTAATATCACAACGTTGTTTGTCCTGATTGTACGTCCTCCAAATAAAATAAATCAGTACCCAGCTTTATTATTTAGCATTACTTTACAATTAATAAGAAATTAATGGATTAGAACATTTATGCCATTATTATAATTACTTATACGTTAAAATAACTTTTTAATATAGTATGATTTAGAAATGGGTTTAAAATCAATGGCCAATATAAACTAACTAATATTGATTTGACAGCTGTTTGTTTTTCTTTCAATTAAATCTTTAAACTACAAAGACAGCTGATTACCAGTAGGTGATTCATTGATAATTGAAAGCAAAATGCGACTAATATCGCGTAAAATGTGGAGTTTTAAATGCGTGATTTACCTTTTGGACAATTTCAAGCACTGGAAAACCTCTGGAATTTAGAGAATGCATGAAATAAGTTTCATTGTTATCGGTTCTTCCGTTTTTGGGAGAAGACGACGTAAAATGCCTCTTGGAATGTCACAGACAAACAGACACAAATTAGGATAAGACTTGATTTGGCTTCTCTAACGCACGAAACGTAAAAATAACTAAAAAAGGAATAACTTTGAGCAATGTACAGACAAAACTCTAATTTTATTCATATAGATAAATTCAGAAACCTCTCAAAGGAGAACCCCCTAAATTATGAGAACACCTCTAGAATTGAACCAATGACTTGTAAAACAAGAGTAAAAGACGCAGTTCTAAATGATAATTCAGTCTGATTCCAAACGTTGGTGGTAGTCTTAATTTTAATTAAACTCTGTACACAGCTCTCTGGCTGATGCGATTGTAACAGTTTGTTATAAGACCTCTCCGTCTGTTCAAGAGCTGAACTCTGTAACTGTCATATCCAGCTGCTGGATTTTATAGCCCAACATGTTGTGTTCCAAACATGCCTCAACTGCTGTGTTGAAACTGAGATACCCCGTGACAAATAATTACGATAAGAAGGAACATTTAACATAATTTATGTATACTAAAATGAGTAAACTTAAAAGATAAGTAAGTTAACTACTACTACTTATTATAAGTAATTGGTAAATAATTTACTACTTTTACTAATATTTACTGTAAGAAGTAAATTTTAAAAGTTTAAGCATTGATTTACCGTCAGTAAAGGGTGGTTGTACACAATTTAAATGTATTAATATTTTAAGACTAATACTCTTTTTATGACATGTAAACATTGTTTAACTTATGGATTTAATTTCAGTTTAAAAGAATATTTATGGCATAAAATCATATACATTTATAATGGACATATTATGGAATTTACAATAACTTTGAATTATTTGTATACAAAACTGTTTATACAGAGTGTCCAAAAAAACGTTTCAGGAATGCGGTGAATGATTAGGTACATTAAAAGGAAGAAAAAAGTTTCAGTGGAGGTATGGCCTAAAACGCTTATTTTCTCAGATATCCGCCATTTTGTATTTTACACAAAATATTTTATATTTCAAACAATTGTTAACGAATATTTTTCAAATTTGGTATGTGTTTTACACTAGTAGATTAGTATTATTAAAAAATAGCTAGAATGATCCAAGCTCAAGATCCAAAATGGCGGCCATTTAAAATGTTAAAACTTAAATACTTTATTAACGGTAAATTATTTTCAGCTTAGATTATTTTTTAATAATACTAATCTAATAGTGTAAAACACATACTAAATTTCAATATTATCCGTTAAAAAATGTTTAAATTAAAAAACAACTTGTGAAAAATACAAAATGGCGGATATCTGAGAAAATAAGCGTTTTAGGCCCTACATCTATTGGAACTTTTTTCTTCCTTTTCATATACCCAATCATTAATCGAAGTCATAAAACGTTTTTTATGGACACCCTGTATAAGATGTTTTGAAACTTTGAATTTGGAATAATAAGAGCATTAATATTTTTGTAGATTATAACTATAATTTTCTTCTTCTTCTTCTACTACTAATAGTGTATATAGAATATCTATTAAATTTAAAAATATAAAAATCTTTCAAAATAACGCTGTAAACTAAAAAAATCATTCACATACACACATTTAAGATATTGATAAATGTATATGAAACGATTACACACCAACTATTATATAGCACAGTGCAGTTAATTTACATAATCTTAAAGTACCTTAAATCATATTAATACATAATATACATGAAATAAAGACTACATTTTAATCAAAAATATTTAATTTTGCTCGTTGTTAGAATTATAAACTATCGTAATTATATCGTGTCATGGTTTAATTTCTTATTCAACAAATCTGGGTTTTATCGACACATGACAAAAGAGGCAATATGACGATGTCGACTCTGCACTTTCATAAAATATTGCGAAAAGATTACTTCTGCTCTGAACAGGGGTTTATCAGGGATTTATGACCAATGTGAACAGGTATTAAATAATTCTTTAAGCAATCTCTAAAATCAGTATTTTATTAAGCTTTGTTTCATCAAACCAATTATAACAAATGTAAAATGTATAATTATGTTTTTTCATATATGAATCGTGTAGTACAAGAGTGGTAGTTTGGATATAGGAATACATTTGACAATAATATTAATTTTTACTGTAGTAAAAAATAAAAAGGATTTAAAGCCCCCAAATAGTTCAGTTTTAACTGTCATATCGAACAACAGTTCGAACTGAAGGATATAATCGCATTCACACGGTCAATTTGTTCTGATATGAGTCAATTTAAGCAATTAATTTCATCGATCCATTTTTCCCCTGAGCGTTTTAAACTGTTTCATCCTACCACAACATCAAACCACGCCACCTTCCAAGCAAGCGTACCAAGGCCTTCAAGGCAGCACTGGTCAGGTGGGTGTAGACGAGTTGAGACAATTGTTCAAAAAAGCGGAATCCACGTTAAACTGTAGGTCCCTTGGTTGCCATCGGCTGGTGGGATATTAATTAACAGTCATGTCTAAGGAAAATGTCAGCCTTAGACAGTAACAAGACTACAAGATCGCACCACAATCAACCTACACTCATTTCTCATTCATACTTGGTTTAAAGTACCTACCTTGTGGTAGAGTTGCAATTTCAATGATCTAATCTAATCTAATAAAAAAAGGAAATTTCTCATGGAAAAGTCAGACTGATCAACTCCAACTCAAATGCTGCAAAATCTATTTTACAACTATAATAGCCTACCGTATTCTAAAAGAATATTAATAGTATACTATAATTGATTACAGTATTACCTATTATTCTTCACTTCACGGTTTATAGAATTTCCCATTAAGTAGTATTCTGTTGGAATCTTTGACTAATTCTAAATTATTATCATTAAAACTAGAGCACATGAAAATACATCATATTAATTCCAGCAAAAATTGCAATTTTTCAATATATGTTGATGAGTTTTACCTCTCAAGTTTGATGAAAAAAGTTTGTTACACTTGTTTCATGACTCAATATAAGTTTTTTAATAATAATGCAGCAAAAATAATTTAAATATTTTTTCATATCCAATTCTCCCCTTCTCGCTCAAGTGTTGCCTTTATTTCCCAACTGTCTAATGGAGTCAAAGCGTTCCTGTAGAGAGGTTTTCAAACACTTCACTGTAATGAAGCTACTTTCCTCCTCGATATTTAATCATCAAAACTTCCAAATTTTATACTTTACAGCCCTTAGCAAAGAATAAAGAAATCGAAGATTTTGGGGCGAACATTTCGTAAGTTTCTGATAGGTGTAGTTCGTCAACATAACTGAGGAAAATAATGTTGAATCGTTTATGTAAAGTTAGCAACTAAAACAAAATTTGCAAAAATAATATATAGATTCTAGAGTAAAATTTAACATGAAAAAAAGAATATTCAAACATTTGACCTAATGAAATTTTTTTACATTGTAAAATCTGATGCTTCTACATGACAACTCAATGAATAACAATATTTAACAAGAATTTATATATATTGAAATATTGAATCAAAAGATTCATCTAAAGAATACCATGTTTTTTCTGCAGCCAATTATAAAGTTTGGCAAAAAAAACTTTTCAGACACAATACTGACCAGGGAGTTTGGTAATTTGTTGCACACTTTCACAGCCAAAAGAAATATGATGTGTTTAGTAACTCTAGACTGTTATATTCAAATTAACAATTCTACCAAGTTTATGAAACTAGTTGGCTTACTTAGACTAGCAACGTGATAGCAAGGAGAGATAACACAGTAGGTTGGAATAACAAGCCAAGTGTGGATGTTGTATTTCAACACTTGAGATAATCATATTGTCAAACGTCGGTAACGTTTTCCTTACAATTTCAATGTAATTCATAATACAAATGACAATAAACATACATACTCTATGTACCATTTGAGGGTGATATAAAATAATAATAAGATTAGCTGTTGGTAAACTTACTTTCTGACAATCTCACTTCATTGTTTAACCTAAATTTTAATGTTACTTTACTATGAATTGTGTTTACTTTTAACGACAGTAAATCATAAACATAAATGGTTTGTTAATTTTAATGATATGGAAAAAATGTACCTAAGTCTTATACGATTTAGTTAAAACAAACTTCAAGGTAATTTCTATTAAAGGGCGTAAATTATTATAATTAGTCTAATATTTTAACAGTAGTTCCGTTCAAAAAAATGTTGTCATATGTGTATGTACATGTAACAATAACATGTGAATACATTTTTAAAATACTTTACTCAATTTAATTTGTGGTAATGAGTTATTTAAAGTAGTTTACTAAAGAGGGAGGTCACTCACTAAATTGTGAGTGACCATAATTGTGAGTAGATCATAATTTTTCGTTTGAAAAAGTGAGCTATCTCTACGAATAAAGTGCCACATACGCCACCTTTTCAGTTGTTGTATTGTTATATTCTTTAAATAGAAATACTTCCGTTCGGTACATATATGCAGCTCCATTCCAAGATGTTAATATTAAGTATCCTTCAAAATTAGTAACATTACTAAATTTTAGAATTAATTTATTTTCTTCTTTTCACTCGAAAATTATTATAAACACATAAACAAATAAATTAGATTTTTAAAAAATTTAATAGTTACATGATTCGCCACCAAGGATGTAATTTGAGCGAATTACGAAAAGACACTTTAGACCCGTGTTAGGAACTACGTTATATTTTTTTCATTGTTTGCTTCCTGCACTGTTTTATGAAATTAATTAAGTTACATACTTTATTTTTCATCGATGGTTCGTTTATTTCATTCGTCTTCACCTGTTTCAAAACATGGTTTCATCATTAGGACATTCAAAAACGTTTTTTCTACAAATTTCGATTTGCCATATATTACACAAATAAAAGACAATAAATTTCAGCATGTGTGAACTGTCTAAATGTTGAACTTTATTTTTGACATGGATATGTCTTAGCTGTGGGGGGGAGTATTTGGCAATTCGTGAGTCTAAAATTTAAAACAGTGACGCCATACGTTAATGAGGACATATGGTCATAAGGACAGCTGTTTAGAGGAACTGAAAACATTCGCCTATACATGACACATATACATTATGTGTGTAACAAAAAAATAAATGACGATTCGAGATTTGAAGAAAAAATCTTTATTGAACGGCCTGATGATGAAACTATAAGATTTTAAAATACCTGTATGGATGTATAGATGTATAAAATAATCGTACCGCGACGAAAATAAGGTATTTTTTCGTAAGCCTTCATAACCTATGAAGCTAACTATTGTACAAGTGGAATACCCAAAAGTTGTACAGACGAGAGACTTGCTTCTATCTTGTTCTTGCAATAATTGTAAACAACCAGCTGATTGTCTGTCAATACTAATAGTCAATAATAATTTTGAATACAATCGATAACCTACTATTAAAATGCACGTATTTCAATATGTTGTTCGTTGTAGTAAGAACCGGTTGATGACCTCGACATCAGCTGACTCCCCAAAAATGGAAAGGATATATTAAAAACCATAGTTTTCGGAGCAGAATGCCGAAAAGAATTTGAAAGAGGGTTAATTGTAACTAAGTAGAGGTTGTAAAGTACTATAGTAATTGACGAGAAGAGTTTTACTGTTGATTGTTACCCCTAGCATTGTCGAGAACGGAATAGAAAGCCATCAGGCAGCAAGCCAGACGCAGGCGAGCAATCTCACTAAACCTGAGCCATGAGCTCTGCTTAAACATTCCTTATGGGATTAAGTCCTTGACTTACTTTCATTTATAAAAAAAGTACCGAAGTAAAAGATTGTTAATATATTAATACTACACATAACTCAAATTATACTCAAGGGAGTTCACTACACTCTATCTTATTCTATGTTAATTTATGCACCTTTTTCTTGAGAATAGATATCTCACTTTTGTGTGCATGTGTGTTTCTAAAGAAGGTTCTGAATTTTTATGCATAGCGTATTTAGAATCTCCTAAAAATTTACAATTTGACTACTATCACTACCGGAATTTTCAGCCTCAACTGCCCATCACCAAAAAACTAGGGTCATTGCAGTGAATTTATCAAAGACAGCGATGTATTGTAGCAGCGTGAGATGAAAGTAAGAGGAGACCGCTCATGATCTGACCGGATTCGCTCCAGATACCTTTGACTTACCGATCCATTGTGCTACCTTGCCGGTTACTTTAAAAAGATAAAAAAGCGTAAAAAATTGTAATTTTGGAAATTGCAAAATGAATTAAAAAAATTATCTCATTATACTTTATAATCAATAATATTTTTGACTTTTTAATGTTTGGTAATTATATTAACTACATCTATAATATTATAAAGAAGAGGTGGTAACTGTATGTTTGTTTGTGGGTTTGTGTGTTTGTGGGTTTGTGGGTTTGTTGTGGCAAGTGAATGCAAAAAATACTGAACCGACCGGTTTGAAATTTTAGGCAAAGGTAGATCTTAAACTCATGCAACACATAGGCATACTCATTTCCTTAAAATCCTCTCGGGCTACGCCCTGTGAACGTCTTAAGTTTCAATGTTTACATTTTTAGAGAATGAAAACATAAAATTACTTGAATGTCAACAGCTGTGAATACTAAAATTTGACAGTTCAAGAAGAAGGAGAAGAAGAAGAAAGAGCTGCCGTGACCGTCCTAGGTTTCAATGTTTACATTTTCTAATGACAACATCCGTTTGCACTATATTTTGACAGTTCAGGAAGAAGAAGAAATAAAGTTGATTTTCACATAAACTGCTGGATCGAAATTAGTGAATTATTTGAAATAGCGGAATGGTAGATTTTAAGTTTTTTTTCCGACGACTGTCTCTATTACATTAATCCTTATCCTCTCCCAATATTTGACATATGTTACTTTGAAATGTTGTAGACTCCTGTTTTGTCATTTTGTAAACAATGAAGAATTAATTAACAATACCTTAAATGTATCGGTAGAGCCTACACCTTTCAGCATTTTTAGCCTGTGCGAAGAACGGGTACTTTGGCTAGTATGAATATAAAAGCCTTACAAATACAGATATTAAGGCAACACCTAAAAAGTAGGGAATGCTAGAAGGTATCAATTAATGGGTGTAGAAATCATCAGTTTTAGTTAAATTTTGCAGATCACGTTTAGTGAAAACTTAAAAATTCATACATTTTCCTTGAGGATATAACTTGGATTTTTATCAGAAAACAAAGTATCGCTGTAACATTTAAGAGTATTCATGTTTAAAGTCAAATTCAACGTACCGAGAGGCCCTCCACGAAACTACTGAGATACATTCCAGGCTAATCGGAGTCTCTCCATTTCCCGTACAGGAAGTGGACCAGAGGGAAACGGGAACTTCCGGTCGCTTTGTTATCGCTGTGCTAATGTGTTTCGACCGACATCAGCTGTTGAACGGCGATATTCAAAATTAAAATTAATTTTTTACGATGGACAATTTATATTTTTAAATTTGTTTTTCTCGTAACGTTTAAAACTTTATTTCACAATAAGCGAAACCATATATTAGAATCTTAAGACCATACTATTATCATAATATTTAAAAGACACCGTTGCTGTATTAGTGATCAATTATGAATTTGTATTTAGTTTTATCAATAACGTTTTATTTTATTTTAACCCTTTTGGTTAAAATTTAATTTAATTTTTTAAACTTATGTTATCTAAATGTTGATTCCTCCCAAGGAGTCTATATCTATAAGCGGACGTAGTTTATGTTACTAATGAATGCTCCTTTTTACTGTACCTCCTAATTCTATTTCTACTCTTCCACGCATTATATATTTTCCTGAACATTTTAATATGGTTGTTTATTTTAAATGATTTATTATGAATTGAAAAACGCCAACTTTTTAAGATTAACTTAATTCCTAGGTAAAAATAATCGTAAAAAGTATTACACAAACGCTTTTCAATACTTTAAAAAATGGGATTTGTGAAAATTTGTATTTAAAGATAACAATGCCTAATGTAATATTTTAGGGCATATTTATTCATATCTGTCTCAGTGGCGTTTGAATTTAATTTATCAATTTTAAATCTGGGACACATGGTTACAAACTAAACACAAGATTGATGAGATTAAAAACAAAATGGTATCCTCTGCGTTGCAAAAATTATAGGATTAATTTACATAGGTATCCTACACTACTCACGTAGCCAAGTACATTTCCCAGGAATCTTTATTACAAGTCATCTTTTATCTAAAGGATCTTTCTTGTTTCAACCGAGCTCAAATTTGAATCATAATAAATACATTAGTGGTGTTTAGCCATATCACTAAAGATAATTTAGATTTAAAACTAAGGAAGAACCAACCTAACATGAAATTTGTTGGGAATCACAAAAGGCGTGCGGGGTTAGGAAATAATTTTCAAATTTTGATAATTTAAGTTTTCTTTTCAAAAATACCAATCTCTATGAACATCATAGGTATGGTCATAATGGCATGTAATGGCCTCATAGAGATCATACATGGTCCATCAGGTGGTATTAAGCCGTTCAATTGACAACTGATTGGAACAGTCGGATCACTTTGCTCGATTAATATAGAACGCTTTCGAATATTGTATTGTTATAACTCGTCCAGTTTAGTGAAACTGATTGCTTCTAAAACATCAGTCCAGAGTGAAATGTAGTAGAGGTGGCTTTTATTCACAACTACCAGTGGGAGCGTCATTTGCGTGCAGAATGAGTGTTTATCAAGATACCATGCGTATTATTTATGTTTGCCAAGTTTCAAGCACAGTAATTATATTTTACCTTTGATAGTTGCCTATGTTCTTGAGTAGTTGGATGTTTTAATGTACATTTCGCTACTCTTGTGACATCATCAGAATATTTAAAATTTAAAAAGATAAACACATATGGCATATTAGTTAATTTTTATCAATTAATTAACTAATGTGCCATATGTGTATATCTTTTTTAAATTTTAAATATTTTAACATGTTTAGTAAATCTTAAACATTTTTTTCTTCTATTGCTTAGAAAATGGTTTTGTAAGCTTTATTTTGATTGGTCGAACTAGTCTTGGATGTCTGTCTGTGTGTGTGTGTGTGTGTGTGTGTGTGTGTGTGTGTCTGGAAATGTACACAGCCAGAGGTTACGCCGTTGGCCCGATTTAGATGAAATTCGGTATGTATGTATATATTCACTGTATAATTATTTTTAAGGGTAGTTCACCCCTAAAACCTCAAAAAAACAAAAAACCCAAATTTCTCAAATATAGATTGAATGATTTTGATTAATATTTAGTAGTTTATTGTGTATTGGGTTTAGAGTAGTATTATGATATATCACTACCCGCATGTGTGTAAAAATTACGGTTCAAAAGTTATGGACTTTTAATTGTCAAAAGTTAATTTATTGTTGTGAGTTTTTTGAGAACACAATAAAAAAAGTATAATTTGACTTTCATCATTAAAACCAACTTAAATAACTAAACAAGTTATTAGTTTGAATTATTTATCTACTACTAATGGTTTCAGATAAAATTAAATTAACTGTCCATAATAAAGACAGTACGATATCTGAGAGTGTCCAATGTTATTTTAAGGAGAGTATAAAAAATCAGTTTCTTCCTAATCTCCCAATCGTTTTCCGCGAAACTTGGAATGCAGCAAAGGTCACATCACCCAACGAAAAGTCTGGTATTAGGGGGGGAATGGATTGCCCCTCCCCAAAATATATAACAATTAATTTAACTTGTTTTAGGGAGAAGGTATGTGTTAGTCCACTGATATCGTTTATTATATTTAACCTAGCGAAAACAAATTAGAGAGCTACCCAGATCTTTTCATTTATTTACTCCTTACTGACAATGATTCAAGTAATAAGAAGTACATTATTTCATATAATTTTAAAAAGAATAAATCTATTACTGAACGTTTTTGACTTTTTCCTTTAATAACAAAAATTGTTCTATCCACTTTTGTTTAGTATTTAACAATTCCGTAATTTCTTTAATCACGATTGATTGATAACATTTAAATTCATTCCTTCACTTGATTGAAAATTTTTGAAATAAAGTTCTTTAAAAAAATTATCTCATTGAAATTAATTTTAATGACACCGTTGAATTGCTGCGGAAAGGTTACTATTGAAATGCGTAATAACAGCGCAAGAAGCCGCATCGGAACTTTTTTCATTTAGAACTGGCAAAACATCAACTGGTAAATATAATTAAATGTTTAAGCAATAGGGTTGAATCGGAATAGGCCTTACGATTCGTTTCAGAGGGATAATAAAAGTTTTTATCTCCTACCGTAAATCAATTTAAAGAAGTAATTATCTTCAATTTTTAATTTTTCGATTTTTTGACACTTTGGACGTTTTTACACTTATTATTACCAAAAACAGTCTTTTAAATCATCAAAAATGTTTAATAGCTATGTTTCAGAGTTAATTGGTGTTGTTATTGATATTAACTATTCGGTCATTTATATGTTTTCCTTGGTTTCCCAGGTTAAATATTTTTATAAAATTACTAATTTCATTTCGGCACTTCTTAACAGTGACTGTATCACAATTAGCTACGATATATTTAGGAGCGAGCATTACATTTATTTGTTTTTGCTAAATTATTTTGACATTGATATGTCTGATCTCCGGAGGAGGTTTTGACAATTTACGAGACGAAAAAGTATATCGGAAGTGACGTCACATGGCCATGATAAACACTGTTCAAAGGAATTGAAAAATCCCCTTCATGTATATCCATGATCTAAACATTTTCCTACATGGGAGTAAATACAACTTTGTTAAACGATTTTAGCATTGAAATTAAAATTTTTGAGGTGAGTTACCTTACTATATTTTTAAGTTAATCCATAACAGGAAGTAATTTGATTTACCAGATTCCTTTAGTTAGATGGTTGAGGTGTAAAGTCCAACCTCCTCAACCATCAGATAAGAAGCAATCAAACCTGTGCCAGGGCGTGATACAGCTAGCTCCACGTCAGCCATAAACCTCGTCCCGCTGGCACGTTTAAAGCCCTTAGGTTCTAAACTTTAAAGAGTAAATTGAAACATTAATGGGCTGCTTCGTAGTCAAATTTGTCCCACTTTTAATTGAAACTAGAGAATAGAGAAATAAACAATAGCAGAAATATAATTGACTGAAAGAAGAATTTGACTCACAAATTTCAGGTAATTTTTGGTTTTTGTAGGTTATCACCATAAAAATGTATTTACTTCCCTGTGGGAAATGGGTTACATCATGGATATGTCTGAAAAGAATGTTCTCAGTTCATCTAAACAGCTGTTCTTATGTTTCAAATTTTGATCGTTCAAATTATACACCCACCCCCAGAGCTAAGACGTATCCATTTAAAAATTGTTTATTTCTCAAAAATAAATAATGGTTACTTACAAACTTTGTGATCAACTACAAAACATATGAATTCCGTGAGTTGACAGTCGGTGCATGTTGAAAACACGTTGTATTAAACATAACAAATACACTAATTTTATATATTTTAACTTTATTTTCACATTTTTAAATACAGTAATTTCAATTTTTACGAAATTTATGAATAAAAGTTCAAAATAATTGAAGATGATTTACAGTCACATTGAAATTTTCGTTTGTCCTCGATATAAGCAAACGTAGTTTTTTTCAGTTTAAATCAAGCTGTTAAATCCATATCATTTAAACTTTTCAAAGTATTTCGATTATCGATGTAGTCACGAATTTAAGAGACGAATGAAAGTAATCGTCTTCGTTTCTAAACGCTAAATCATTAGGACTACGTCTAGAATTTAACATTTCAACATTCTAAAAGAATCAATAATAAATTAAATATCAAAATAAAACATCGAAAAATGAAAAATACTAGTTTTAGTAATTATTGCGTACAGAAATCATATGACGCCGGTTTAAGAGTCCAAAATGTGGATGATAGGATGTTAATGGAATTTGACGGAAGACTAGAAAATTTGTTAAATCCAACCTAAGCTAAGAAAAAAATTAACTTCTTACTAGGATTTTGGTGATTTTCACAAATAAAAAGTACATAACATTTTCATTCAATATCAAACAATACAGCTTTGATAATACATAACTAATCCAGACCTACACGGTGTAATGCACAGACATATGATTGAGAGACTACAGGGAGAGGATTATGTGTCATATTGATTAGTAATAGACCATCAAGATCAATCACCAGCTGTCATCAACAAACAGCTGATACAAATGTCAGCTGACTGACGGCGTTGCGTTGGCGGGTTGGTTAAGACTTTGATTATAAACCGTAATAAATTTAACAATAGATCTAAATTTGAGTTTTGAGCCAAAACAATTTTTATCAAATGAAAACCCGTTTATATCGAAGAATTTTTTATTTCTTACTTTAATTAGAATTTTTGAAATGAACGAAATCTTTTAAAACTTTATAGGAAATTTCACAAAAACATTCCTACTATTCTTTTTCTCATTTTTAATCGAATAATATTTCAATAATAATCAGTACATCTCTCTATATTCGAATAACTCTGGAAAATGTTCCATCTGCTTCCCCCTATCCCTAAATATCAAATTCAAAACATTACAAAATCAAAATGTCTTTATTTTAAGTCCATCTTTCAGACTAGTGTAGAGCTTTGGTATGATTTCCTGCATAAATGCACCTTTTTGACATCATATACCATTAGTTTTGTTTAAAAATAAAAACATTAAAACTAAAACCCACCTCTTATGTACAGATAATACATAGTAAAACTCAGCTTGTTCAAGTATATTAATCTTCAATAATATTTGAATATAATAATATAATCAAATAGGATTGTTGAAACATGTAATATCCCGGTTAGACAAGTGTAATTTCAATAGAATATTTTAGAGGAGTTACATTGAATTTTAAGCCGATAAATACACATATATAATTTACCGATCGTTTTTATGTGGGATTAACATTTATGATTTATATCTGTTTTTCGCTTCATTTACATAGCAGTAAACTATAGTTGATTTATAATTTAAACGGAAAGGATTCACTATGATAATTTAAGATGCTTCAACAAGCTAGCTTGTGTGTCTTGCTAGCCTAGTGGTTAGCATCTTGGACTTCGGTGTTTGGCTTGGATGCAAGCAAACTAAAAAGCGGTATCTGATGAAAATATAATAGACGAAATAAGAACAACGGTCAAGGGTGTCTCAATATTTTTCTTAACTGTCTTATGAAAATAGCCTTACTAGAAAGTCATTTTGATATATTAAACTGGGAAAGTGTCAATATATCATATAAAATGTATTTTAGAGATGGTTAATTTATTGGCAAAATTTATGGGTCAGTTTAACGCAAAAACTGTGACCAAGTTGTATGGAATACTAAAAAAACGATTCATAATAGTTATGTTTTACGTGAAGACAAAACGATAATTTGATGTATTCAGATTCAAATGATTGTAGTTCATTATTATGACATGACTTCACTACAATGATATCGAATCTGGCAGCAACATCTCTGCTATAAGTGGCCATAAAACACAGAAGACTGCCCTGGACGGATACAACGGTTAGATTTATGGCTGACGTAGCTTGTATTTGAAAATATACATCAGTCATACTATGAAATGTAAAAAAACTTCTAATAAGACTAATAGAATGAAAATGATTTGTGTCCATTTTATATTATCAATTTTCAATTAGTTTTGTTGATCGATATGTCGAAAGTTTGTGTTCTCGTACTTTAAGTTAGATTAGCGTACAAAGTAAGATGCTTCAACAAGCTAGCTTGTGTGTCTTGCTGCCTAGTGGTTAGCGTCTCGGACTTTCGTGCAAGAGGTCACGGGTTCAAATCCCGGGATGCTCATTTGGTTAGTTGGGACCCGCTTAAAAAAAGCCGTTTATGTGAATATATGACTCCTTGATTGGTTTAAAATGTCTTTCGCTTGGATACAAGAAACTAAAAAAGCGGTATCTGGATTGGATAACTATATGATGGTCTGTGATTATAAGTGACTAATGTTTAGCATGTTACACATTATGCTAATTAAAATCAAATACATATTTTTGACATATTTATACTTACACCTGACATATATTTTGTAATGTTTTACGTTAAGAAACAGCATTTTTTTCAGTAGAGTGGTAAAATTGTTTTTATGGAGTAATACGAAAAAAATTAAAATACAGAAAAAAACAAAGAAATGTAATAAGATATTTGGCAACGATAGAGCTGCTAGGCTACAATCGTAGGAAAATGTGCCTGCTCTAGTCATTATAGTCTTTAGCAAGTACACAAATCAAACTTAAAAAGAAAATAAATTTAAAAAATATATAATTTAGACTGGTTTATTGGTTTGGCGTTTTAAAGTGGTGTATGGACCTTAATTATTGACAATAATTAATAAGTTATCAGACTACTTTTATTATTATTGTGGATTAACCTTTTTAGTTAGTTATGATTTTGCAAAAAAGTTAGCAAGTTATTATTAGTTTTTATAGCTATAAAAACTAGCAAATATGTTTATTGGAGAACAAATTATAAACTAACAAGATAGTAAGTTTGCAGTTCAAAGATAAAATATTAGGTCATAGGACATGAATTTGGAAACCTTTTTCCAACAAGGCTTTTCCCTTTTTTTGGACTAATATATTTCACTATTCAAGTAGACTATTTAAAATAATGATATTACATAATATATCTAAAAGAAAAATTACACTTATAATGTCAAGTGAGAAGTCATAAATTATGATTGAAAATGTTTTTGATACGATTTTTTTTGGTTACAAAGATAATATGTTAATGAGACCATACATTGCTCACGGAAGTGACCTTGGACATTTTCTATTAAATGTTTAGAAAAATAAGTGTGTGAGTGTATAAAACCTTTACAGTGACTTTAAAATAACACTTGTTTTCCTTTATTCATGTATATTTTAGTTTTTAAAATGAGTTATTGTAAAACTAACGTGTGCATGAAAGATTGCCCGGCATTATATATTGCATGCTGCAAACTATGTAGGCCTATACTCTTTATAACACAATCAGTGCACAATAATATGTAGTTTTGTATAGAGAGGTTCCACGTTTGGATAATCGAGAACTAATTGCTACACAAGAGCTATTCAGTTGCGTAATTGTATTTGGTACTCTGGTTGTAATAATTCCTACTTAAACAGGAATGCAATTATGTTTTCAAATAATAGAATATGATTTAAATAAACTCAACGTATTGCATTAGTCTTTCAAACTCTATACCTGGAACTGACGAACTTAAATAAACTTTTGATCTTAATATTCAAAGTACACCCGTTGCAGCCAACTCAGAGAAATTCCAATGAATATATTAAGTTGTATTATTAAGACATTAGAATGCTATGCAGAATATTGTATGAGCAAAATTAGATTACCCTAGCGTGGGGGCGTTAAATGTACCTCGTGTTGATTTTCAATCGGTAATAACTAAGTATTTTGTTGGTTAAATAACAGAACTAAGTTTACTCAGTTAAGTAAGTAGAACTAAATAACAGACATGTTGGTGATACTTATGAGATAGAGGGTAAAAATAAAATACACAGGTCCCAAACATTTGGATGTCTGGGAAAACTCGATATGCTTTAATTGAGTGATAACTATTTTATTCAAATAACTAAGTTTTATCATATTGAAAAAGGTTAAACATTAATTTATGTCGTTTCTAAGATGTAAAACGTAATATTAAATATTGGTTGAAGGAGAGAAACAAGGAAAATAACAATAAATAAAAACACAAGCCCGGGAAGGCTTAAGATTGACTTGTTGACAAGTCCAACCCTCCTTGTCAGACTGCGGACATGAGACAAGGCTTTATTCTCTTCCTAACACTTTTCCTTTCAATTTTTCTAGGGAATTCTAGATTCAATATTTAGAAGCTTTAATAAAATAATTCCTCAATATTTCAATTAGGCATAATTAGATTAGATAGCATTTGAAAAATGGTGACCCACGTAGGTATTTTAAGTATGAATGAGAAATGAGTGTAAGATGATTGTGGCACTATCTTGTCGTCTTGTTACTGACTAAGGCTGACATTTTCCTTAGACAATGCTGTTAATTAATAGCCAACAGCCAATGGGATTTAAAGGACCTATAGTTTAACATGGAGTCCGTGGGTTCTGAACCAGTTTTGCCTAATTACGAACTAGTCTTATTACGAGGACGGTATTTGAAGAGTGTGGACGTTAATTTACATCAGAGAATATCACATTCATCGCTCAAAACTATCCACAATTCGTGACATCTAAGTAGCTGGATTACAGAACACCGTAATTTAATATTTCATTCATTCTGTTTTAAATAACTCGTCAAATAAGATTCATAACAAGGTTTCATAAGTTAATTTTAATTAATGAACCTTTTCCGGTTATGCATAATCATTCTAGTTAGCATAACATGGGCATAACTTATTAAAACATAAACTGCAAAGAATAAAATAAAATTTAGAATATATATTTTTTGTAAAAAATCTAAAAAGTACGACCATTATAAAAGTAATTCCAAAGTTAGAAAAATCTTTCTTATTACATTGTAATAGGTGACGTAGTTATTTTGTTAGAATACGTTTTATTAAGAAGTCTGTGCTACATTTATTGTTTAAAATACATTGTAAGGGTGGATTTAGTTTTTAAATTGATATTTCGGACATTTTCCATAATAATTATTATAAAAAGTTTCAGGACGTTTCGAAATTTGTAATCTAATACCGTTCTCAGGTGAGCTGGACCTTCACCAAGATTATGACTACAAGATGACACCATTAGGCATAATCCAGACTAAGACGGTACGAAGCTGAGAACTAAACTGTTTAATGCATTTTAATTTCCCAAGTTATGATTATTAAACTTAAAATATAACTAACTATAATGAATATAAATCAAAGCTGTCGTAACTTTGAATAATTTTCGGGATAAAACATTTAAGAAATGTATTTTTTCATTCGATATACAATTCAATTCTGGTTCCGTATTTGGAACTCATGTATCAGAGGGTGTGCTACGAACTACTTCTGGATTTATTTGTGTTTACTGAAGTAAAATCAAAAATACCTTTCGCGGGGGATTGCGGCCGGGTTTACTCGAGAGGAGAAATGCAGCCAAGAGGAAGCGGCCGGATCAATGGTCCCATTGGAGCCAATCTAACCTCTTCATTCCTGATAAATAAACCCTTACCGCCTAAACTATTTCATTTTTTCGTATTTTTATTATTCGTAATTAAAATCTATAGCATTGCTAAAAAATAAAAGTTATAGGTAAACTCCCAAACTATCGTATGTTTACATAAAGTAAAATTCCTTCTTGGATAAAACACTTTGATGTCAATTAGTTTTACTAAGCAAGACGATTAATATTATATTTAATTATTAAATAAGTCTAATGATTGCATATACTTAAGTTAATTCTTATTAAAATGAACCCTGTTCCTGTGCTCTTGATACATGTATGTACTCGTACATGTGTCAAGGACATGGAGGAAGTTTATCTCTAATTGGTGGATTTGGACAAACTAAAATACAACACGATCCAACATTCTCCTATTCTTGTCTTGCTTAATCTTGTTTATTGTATTCTACATTGACAAATTGTCAAAATAAGTTCTGCATAAAAAAATAATACATTTGTGAGAACGAAATGGAATATAACAACTAGTTGTTATCGTTTTAAAACGTTTGTTCTCCTTGTATTACGTTATGTTACACAATTTTCAAGAGTATTGAAATCCTTTATGGGTTCGTCATAATATTGAAGACAATTTTTATATCGTACTGTAAAACACAATAAATCAATCGTCTTACTTAAATAATCATCCTGACTAGGTTTAAATTTGAGCTAGTAACGAAAAGACCATTTAGATTTGTGTTATGTTATATTTTTCGTCAAACTGCATACGATCTCAGCTCACTACTATAAATACCACAGATTTACAGACGAAAGAGTTGCTTTAATCTTGTTCTTACAAAATATAAGCCATCACCTGACTGTTAATAATCACCGTCGATTCTACCAATAACTTTGCATTGACATGCACGTATTTTCATCGTTTCTACATTGTTATCACGAACAGCTGATGATTTCAACATCAGCTGACTGTTTCCTTTTAAAGGATTACAAAGGGATTGCAAAAGGATTACTTTTGACGAACAAAGCATATTACAAACAGTCGATTCCGCAAAAGTATGACGAGAAAACTTTTTCTGCCTTTGTCAGTCCTATGATCTGTATAACTATTGAAGTAAGCTTCTAAGATAAATCATATATTGGTTAAATTATTTTAGCCGTTTGAACAGGTATTTTACCCTATTTCAATAACTATTCTAAGCCACACATCACCAGTTCACTTTACATCAAACCTTTCACACTAAACATTAGTAATTTTTTGAGTAAAAAATTGGAGCTTTTCAAGAAAAAAAATGCAATTCATATACGTTATGCACCTGTTGTTAGTATACATAAATTTAAATAATACCACAGTTTTGAAGTTTTTACTGTATTTAAAAGGATTTGCGTTGAAAGAACAGAAAAAATCAAATTTCCTAAATGTTTCCAATGTTTTCCTCAATGTTTCATTATATAGGAAATATTTGATTAGACGTTTTAACAATAAAACTATTTTTAAATATTTAGATGATTAAATTGAGCTTTTCAATATCAATATCATAATGAAGCTAAATTGAAATGAAGCCTGAATCATTTATCCTTTGTTTGTGAGATTATGGTTGTGTTATTTTTTTATATTATTCAAATTTAAATTTGAAAATTTTTTAACAACCTCTGATTGTTTTTACTGTAGTTTATTACGATTTTACTAGTTTCTGAAACAAGTTGTTTCAACTGGTAAATTTTATTTTAGATAGACCATTCATTTTACTCACAATTGTATCTATTTTCCCACTAATAGTGGTGTACAGTGTATAAGTTAATAATCCGTCTCTAACTCAACCCAAGTCAAAGTTGTTTTAATCCTGCTTTAGGTCAGTTTATCTAAGCTGGTTTGATTACAATGGGGTGTAACCCAAAATTTAGATTATCACTGCACTCTCATCATGTTTTTAGCAAAATTATAGACGTGATTAAATAAACTCGAACAGCATGATAATTTATTTTTTGATGGTAAGTATTATACGGGTTTTAAATCATCTCTAAAAATTCAGACAAACTTTTCCTAATTTAAACGTTTGCGTAATATGTGACAGTAATAAAGCAAATAAGCATAAATCCAACCATCGTATGAATATAGAGTTCAAATCAAATAATAATTGACGATTTAGTAGAGCATTATGTAGGTAATGTATGGTATAATTTGTTAAATGTTTCACACTCAACTTAGGACTTACACTTGTTGTTGCTATATCTAGCTTTTTATGTCAGCTTACTTCATTCAGCCTTGTAATCTTATCATCATAGACTCAAAATACGTCTATTTAAAAAATTAAAAACCCCTGGAATATTTTTTTCTTGGATTTAAATTCTGCATATATTAATATTTTTGTGACAGAAGGTACTATTATTCATCAAATTGTGAATATAAAGGTTGAAAATCAATTCTTCTTCTTAAACTTTCCATGACATTTAACATAAAAGAAAAACATACAGAGTACAAATGAGAAATAATTAAGTCATGAAAATATAAGTATGTTTAGGTAATTTATTTAGTTATATTATCATAATTTAAACAGTTTTGGTATTAAATAACAAGATTAACATAATGAACACTGTAGGAATATAGATTTTAATAGGAATAATAATAATTAATGATAATTTGGAGACTTTTTTTGAAAAAATGATCTTATCTCTCAGTTCATAAAAATATTTTAGAGCTTCTCAATTCCCTGGAATGTGTAAGTTCGTTCTCAGTGATAAGTTCAAACAAGATTATGCAAGGGTCTTGAATCTCTTCTCCCTTACCCCATCGATCACTGACGGGTTCTTTATCTTCCATTATTGATGGGTTTGAATTAACAGAATAGTTTTAAGATGTCATCTAGAAGAAAATATATTTTTAAAGATTGGCTAATTATGGGAACAAAACTTAACGGGAGATTAAACTTGGAAGGTAGGTAGTTAAAAATTGTATTTTAAGGAAATATATATTTAATGACAAACTAGTACTCGATATAAAGTATTTCAGCACCAAATTAGTGATTTAATTCAACCTGTGTTACGTAAAACATCGATTTCATTTCTATATTTATAAAATTGCAGTTGGAAATTTAAATAGATAAACAAATGATATTTTTGTGATTACAATAACTTCGATTAATAACTAGTTATTAACAAGTAATAAACAAGATTAAATATAAATAATAGCACAGTATACAAATAATCTGAATGTCACCAGTTTAAACCTGATACAAATCTTGCCTCAATTATGTCATGGTTCCATACTGGGCTCAGTTATCTTTATCATTAGGGTTTTAATATGTAAATTCGATTCGTAAAATTAATTAGCTGATTTTTTGACAGTAACAGAGCTACATGTCATAAAACCCACTACATTCCTCTCACTCACTTATATTTGCTTCAAAATGCCCACGTATGTACTTTATATAATGAGGTCGGTATCTCAAAACAAGAATTTCTAAAAATAAAAAGTAGTATACGAGGATAAAAGCTTATCTTTCACCAAATAAGATATGTAGAAACTATGAATTCCCTTAAATATTTGTTTTTATTCAATTTTAAAGTATACTAATGCACTCCCACAGTTTGTTTCTTACCACAGGACACCTATCTCTATATTTCTAGTTCATTTATACCAAACCCTATCTCGCAAATTGATTCTGAATGCCGTAGGGGGTAGGAGGGAGGGTCTAACGAAAACAATAGCTGGCACTAAATCACTATAACGACCGGAGCTTTACACAAGTGTTTAATATATCTTAACAAAAACATTAGCTGATATAAATGACTGTGGATAGTAAACTATAAAAACATCTTTTAAATGTAACTCACATTATGTATATAAATAACAAGCACAGTTATTTTACATGCCAAAAAATCTATTGAAAATTGTATATAAATATAGTTTTTTTTCAAAAGCTTGCTACCACTTGTTATTTTATAATATATTAGTTTACCCATCGCAAGTTGCTGCGATTTCATGAGACAATTTAATGACTTTTAATGAGACAGAAAACAAAAAATATAGATACATAGTCCCCAAAACCGTAAACTATTAACAAGTTGAATAAAGGTGTTCATTTTTTACATCAACATTTAGTTAATAGTTTTACATTAATGAATGATTCAGATGACATTGGAAAGTAAAGCCTATTGCTAATGGAAAGTAAACCAACAGCTGTACCTTAAGAAGTCAAATGTTTTGATTGTAGACAATTTGTAAACATTCTTATTCCTCATAAGGTTAACATTAGAAATTTAAAACTCCATAAAATGGAAAACTATGGAGTTTTGGACAAATTTTCACTAAAAACTTCCCGGACACATACAGAGCTTCTTGCTATAATTTCGTGGCTATCTGATGAATAGATTAACAACACATAAAGGACATACATACATCCTTTTTTATACAGAGAGATACGTTTGAGTTCGGTTTTATATATTTTTGATATTTAGCAGTTTAGGGTGAAAATGTATCTTTTGGACGACTGATTCTGCTTTGAATTTTTTGTGATGATTCCAAAAAACTTAGTTGTTTAAAACTGAACAATTATTATTCGAAATCGTAGCAGGTTTGAGAGTTAATTCATTGAAAAAAAATTAAAAATGGATTTAAGTCGAACATTTTTAAACACGATAAATATCTGGCCAAACCAACTGAGTATAAAAAGTTTGTCTGAGGAAATCTTTTCAATATTTGTTTAAGGAATCATTCATTTTTTCTGGTTTCGTAAAAATCAGACGATTTTTTTGGATTGTACACAGACGGACAGACAGACACCAATTCGTAAACCAATTTTTCGGAATCAGGGAGCCTCTAAACGAATACACACACTCTCTGAAATTTAGACGAAAACAATACTTCCCCATATACTATATAAGGGGATAAAGTAAATTCTCTGCGATGTAAGCTACAGAATTTGACAGCGAGTGATAATATCCAGACATAATCTTTCACCGACGGGCTCCATCACTGTCAAGTTAGTTTTAATCTGCTGCCGGGTCAGTTGTGCCTGAGCCAGTTAGACTAAGAGAGATTATAAACTCTAGTTGAGGGAACCTCGAGGATTTATAATAACCCTCAAGACCAACTACTCTCTTAACGCGTTGTTAATGTGGGCTCATGTATCAAGCTACACAATCAATGAAACACTTAGTATGTGTTATCTAGATTTTTTATTGCGGACATTTTCCATCACGATTTTATGTAAAACAAAAAACGTTAGAATAAGTAGCACAGAGAATATACGAGAAAGAGCTTAGTTGAAAAGTCAAAAGTTGCCCATCATTGCTGGTCTGAAAATCACCAAATTAATTTAGAAGAAGCTAAGATAATACACCGGGAACCTCATTTTTTCAAAATAAAACTAATAGAAGCTTCCTACATGAAACTAGCAGACCAACCAATTAGTCAATCTTCATTTGAGATCCGGCCATTGTGGCTACCAATTCTTAGCAAAGGATAGGGAAAATAAAGTATCTGTAAATGATATTCATATAAATCCCATGGTATGCTAACTCGAAGTAAAGCTCGTAAGGGACATTGGATTTTTGTTTTAAGTATAAAATTGTAAAAACAATGTGTTTTTTTCTCTGTGAAGTTAACTTTGTACTGCAATAGTAATTTGTTAGACATATTTCTCCTGGATTTTAGGTTTTTTGCGGCAGCCATTTTGTTTCCGGTTCTGGTGGGACACGCCCACTCATTTCAGTTGTCTTTGAGTCTCCGTGACGAGTGGACTTGTTTGGTTTATTATGTGTGTAATGTTAGTGAATGGTTTGTTTGTAAGTTTTTTGACTGCCTTAAACTTTTATGCTTTTTATGTTTTCAGCTTTATACGGGTTTGGTCCAGATTATGTGTTAATTGTGTTATGTTTTAGGTATTAGTTCACCTGAGGACCTGATCAGATTCCAGATCCCGAAACGTCGTAAAACTTTGTTTTACATAAAATCGTGATAAAAATGTCCGAAATAAAAATCTAAATAACATAAATCCACCATCACCAATAATGAATTTCAAACAAAGGACTTAGTAGATGATAGTAAAAATCAAAACTTCACAGTATTATGCATTTACTTTAAAATATATACAGCTCACTATTAAGAGGAGAGATTTTAAACAGAGTGTGGTAAATATTGATACTATTGAGTTATTCAAGTTACGAGTTCATGTTAACTAATGATCAAGTTTATCGGCATATTGTAATTTTTTATTACTAATGGAATTTTAATTTGAAAAAGTACTCAAATTCAAATAAGTTATTATTATGTTTTAAAATACCCCCGTCACAGCAGACCTGCGTACTCAGCGAATTTCTAAATCAATAATATGACAATAGTAACATATGAAAGGTAGGTCAATATATGTTAATAAATAAGAGCGTTTCCCTATTCTCCATAGATAAACATGGGAAAGAGTATGCAGTTTTGCTGTTTTTGAGGCGTTTTTCTATGAAAAAGTTTTATTTTTACAATATACCACTTGACAATATAACGCACTTTGTTTAGTTTTTTTAATATCTCGGTAACCATTGGAGATAAAACAAAACTTTAAGGTATTAAATTGTGTACCTTATTGAGCTTATTCTAATGGTAAAATAAAACTATACAGTATTTATAAATACCACAAGACAAATGCAAAAAAATACTATTTTAGTGTACAAACCCCCCCCCTCAACTACCCGTTCCGATTGACCGATATTTTTGGGTTATGAACTCGACCAAGTAAATATAGCAATATACATCCCGGTAAAGTTTTAATATTTTAGTAGTTTATATTCTTAAAATATACTCTTAAAACGTCCTTTGAAGGTCACCAAGCATAGCATACATTTATATATATATAGTATGTCTGTCACCTCGAATGTATAGTAAAAAATGAACAGTCAAAAAAACAAAGGAAAACAAATGATATGTAGTCTAAGTACTAAAAGGTCGATATTTTGATTTTAATTAAGTTACTAGGAAAGGTAATCAATACAACGAATTAAAATTTTCTCTTGGGAAATGACTCAAATCATGGATATTTATGAAAGGAATTTTCCCCCAAAACAGCTTTGACTTCAATTCAGATATAATTTTTACGTGACGCGAATTCCTAACACCTTCCCTATAACTTAGACGTATCCATGTCAGTAAAATTGTATAGAATGTGTAAAGATAATTCCAAACACATGTAGTTTGATTAAGTATATTTCCAAAATCTTTATTTATAATTTTATGTCTATTATAATTATTATATCTGGTATAATTATCTTTATTTTTTCCTTTGTTTGCATTGTATTGTTTCTACGTAGACATTTATTCTCATCATTGTTATTTCTTTGTTAATTTGTTGTTAATTGTTATTGTTTATCTATTAACATATTTGTTAATTTATTCATGGAGGCTATGGATGAATGTTTCAAAATAATAAATAGTATAGTGATATGTTATATATTTTCAAGTGATTATGTTTAAGAGAAAGGCGTCTTTATTTATCAATATGAAGTTGAACGCTATCAAATTGAATGATCAATTATAATTATAATTATAATTAAATCAATTATATATGTTGCATGTCAGTTGTATGATACTATATCCTTTGTAGGAAAATCAATAAATAAATTGAATTGAATTTTGATATTTAATAGGATTCTAAAAGGTTTCAAGTATAAAAATTCTGGTGTTTAAACATTTGTTGTCGCCTAAGTGAGCTGAGAAGAACAGCTGTCATGATCACTGCAGACGACAGAGTTGAGCACGTCTGCTGAGACTACTTCAATCCAGCGCAAACTTCAAACTTGTATCTTAGTCTTCAAAACTAGTACTGTAGTTGTGAAACCACTTAACATTTTTAAACCATAGCTGTTTCTTAAATGAAAATATTTTATTGGAGACGATTGTACTTATCATATATTTTTTTAATAATCTATGAAAAAGACATTGTACATTATAAAATTGATACATATGATTTATTAGTTTTGTCAAATTCCTGTGTTAATCTGTATGGGTTCTAGTTACTATGATATCTGTCAAACTCATTATGAGTTTATAAGCTGTTTGCTATGTTATTCAATAGTTTGGTAGATATAGTCAAATCAATACGCAATGAATATTGTAATTATTTCACAATTTTATTAGTTTAGTAATTTATGAAAAATCATTGTCATATTTAAAAATCTATATATTTAATGGATGTATCATAAATCGATATAGGCCACTTTTGAAGATAACTGTCCGTTATTTATTACATACTAATCCTACATTTTCTGTAAGTGTATTTACATTGTCATACAAATTATAGTTGATTTTTAATTAATTAAGGTTAAGAATTTCACTAGTGGCATAAATTATTTAAAAAGAAAAACTAACTTATACTTAAACTATCAAATTTATCATACAGTATTGTATGTGGTATTTAATAAGCAGTGTAAATTAAATATAGTTTTACCAATTTTGTACTTAAATTTACTTTGGAATAATTGAAATTCGTACTCCTGTTGAAACATTTTTTTAATGTGTAGGACTAATGAATACAAAAACACACATACGTACACGCACATATTATTTTTTTAATATTATCATCGCAATAATAATATTTTATTTCAAATCAAGCTAAAATAGTAATTATTTAACTTAACATTCATGAACTGGCTTCAATTTAATCGGTATGGCTAAGGGCTCCCAAACAATAGACCTCGGTAAATCAGCCCAACGACCACTACCAACGCTGGGACTACTGCTTATATAACGCGATGGAGGAAATAGTTATAAAAAGTTTGCAAATTTTAACATAAATATATTTTCATCTAGTATATTCTGTTATTATGCTTAAGAATAAAGAGTAACAAACATTTTCTGGGATTAAAAAAATAGTTTAGTAAAAGTAATAAATTATATATTTTTATAATATTACGTTTTTGACTTACTTAGAAAGTCCACACTTTGAACGGGGTATACTATCATAACAAATATTATAATTTAATTGTTAGCAAATAAATAAACTAAAATACAGTTATTTTACTTAGTAATAATTTTAAAATTTGATTCAATTACATTCTATTTCAACAAGACTTCCTCTATCATAAGTAAAATTCGTCAAGGATTAGAATTTAATATGTGATATAGTTTTAGAATTGAGTAGCATTAAGATTATTTTATATCAATGATAATTGTAAACAAATTATTAACCAATATTTCATAGTAACCTATGATAAAACAACATCTGATTATTTATCAACATAGTTTTATTACCTGAGAGCAAGCTGAATTTCAAATTTTGATTAAGTATGCAGTTAGAACTAAGAGTTTAAACTGATCTTTTGTAGGGTACTTAAAATGAAAAAAGAAATAAATATTTCCAATCAGTTTACATACAAAACTTCAAGATAGTTTATAAAGATTATTAATTTTAATTTCATAAACAATTGTATCTTGGATATTAGAGAGGCCATTAAAAATCATTTACTTGTCGTCTTTCTTGTAAAGATAAACCCTAAAAGGTTTTGAAGTTAAAAAAATACTTTCATTTTCGTTTACTACTTAAAGAAATGAGTTTAAATAACGTTAAAACATATTTTGAAAGAATCCTTCCTAATAAAAGAATAATAAGGAAGGTTTTTCTTGGAATGTCTCGTTCAAAGAACCACCCAATTCAATTATTTGTCAACTGAAAATAAGACAAGGCGCTGAGAGTTTAATCTCGAGATTAATTCTGTGACGGATACTTGTTCCAAGGAAAGCTCTACTTAATTATCTCCATTTTCCAATCTCTATGCATAAAGTCTCTTACTTTATAGACAGATTTAACATTAATCAACTACGACTTTCAGTAGAAAACTAAGCTACAAAATATTAAGATTATTCTTAATTATCTTAAATACCATCAACATTTTCTTAGAAGAAAGTGTTACATAATTTACGAGTACCGGTAACTGTAATTGCCGTATTTTAAAGTTACAAGTTTCGTTTTTATCAACAAAAGGATAAAAAATTTTATATCATTAAAATATTGAAAGGACGTAAAAGACTTATAATTCACTTTGTATTTCAATAAAAATAATCTAACATAGTTAAAAGCACAGACAATAAAAATAAGGGCTGTCTAAAATGTTAAAAGCTAAATTATTTAAAACATTCGCAGCCCGCATAATCAAAATGAGTCTACACACCCTCATGACTTTTGGTTCACTTCTTTTGTATTGAAATAACGACTTTTTGTTTCATGTACAGACTTGCATATCGGTAGTGCAGACATTTTGTTAATTACCATAATTAATAATTAATTAATCAAATTAACTAAAATTATAAGTGAACAGAAATAGTAGTAACTACGAAATTGTAAGAATAATATTGGATTTCAACTATAAGAGCTTTATTTCTCACTAGTAATAAGACCGTCCGTTGTACGGGTTTCATGGTTCAATGTTTACAAACAAGATACTTTAATCATGACAAAATATTAACTTACAATCTTCAAATCAATTAAATTCTCTGCTAAATTATTTAAGATTATTTTCAATTAGATAAAATAGAGCATTTTTATCAATTAAAGTTCGTTACGCGTTAAATAACGTTTTTATATACAATACTTTTGAAATGGGTATAAAGCAATGATTAATGTAAAAACACTAAGATTAATTTTAGTTTGACATCTGAGGTTCATGTTCTATTGAAACACTAAAAGGTCACACTTTGTGTAAAACCTTAAAAAATATGTCTAATACTACTCAAAACTGGGGTTTTGAGAGCTCAATATTTCATTTTTGTATTGCGTGGGTCAGTTTAAAATAAACAAAACCTTCTTCAAAAGGCGTAGAACAGTGAAAATAAGTTCCATAACTGTGAGTAATCCCGTTTTCAAGAATAAGCACTATTGTGTTACAGAAAAAGATATAGTCAGCAATTGAGATAAGATCTATTTTGGCTTTTCCGATGTATACAACGAAACACTACCAAAAAATGTCAAAGTTTGAAGTAATTCACAGAAAATATAATATTTGTTTTGTTTATACAAATACCAATAACCAAATTAAGAACTAGAGATTACACATAAATTACAATTTTTTACTAATACTTTAATATAAATCGTACCTAAATACAAAAATTTTGTATGAAATAGCTTTATAACTACTGTACTTTCAAAATTGATTTTTAAATATAAATTTTTGATAAATTATATAAATGTAATTATTAAACTAGTTGAAATATTTTATTATTCCATAAATAATTAAAACTGAAACAAAAAGTAAAAGATCTATCATTCATGTCAATATAAGGAAAAGATTATATTTTTGTGTTAAATGATGCTAGACAGGATTCGTATGAAGTTTATAGGTTATTAATTGATTTCTAATTAGTAACGAAATTTACCTAGCCACCGTTTTGGTTCCGTATTTTAGTTTGATTATTTGAATTAAAATAAAAAGGTTAAGGGTTAATAATAAGGAATTTACTGGAGTAGTGCTCATAAATCCCGCTAGGGTGCCGAAGTCATCCTCATTGTACGTAGTGAAGATAAGGGGCTTCTAAAACAATAGACCTCCTGTAAATCAGCTTTACTGTCTGTACTAAGGCTGCGATTGTCGGGTTTTTATGTAATACGTATTAATGTACGTAATACGTTTCTGTAATATGTATTAATAGCTATCGTAAGGCGATTAAATATTTCAATACCATACATAAGTAAGTTATAAGAACATATTCAATCTCTAAAAATCAAAACGTTTAAGGTTCCATGTGTAATTTTTTTATTTTTTTAATGTAAAATTAAGTTTAATTATTTATCAAAAACATTTTTATTTATTTTATATTACATATTATGATCAATTAAAATAAATAATGAATTAATAATTATTTATGATTAATAAATAATTATACCAATATATTAATTCGTTACATTTTACGATGATATCGTTCGCCATTACAGTATTTTTCCAATTTTAATTCATCATTGTTCTTTCGTGGACAGGTTGACGTATATTTTCCTATTTTAAATAACAAGCATTATTAATTTTACTTATACTCTTAGAGATACCTTTAGCTCACTCATTGATATTCAATGAGTGAGCTACTCATTGTATCACTTTGATACAAAAATTAACCGATTTGTATTAATTTTTGCTTCATACTTTGTTCAAATAAAATACATAGCACCAAAAGATAATTTATTACCTTTAGGTTTTACCGTGTTATATAATTTTTATCGAATTTCAACTTATGAAAAGCTTATCCAGGCTGAAAATAATTATTCAGATATTATTTTTAAATGTTATGTATTTTCTGGTTGTTTAGTTGGAATAAATCAATTCGCTTTTGAGTTTAAAAAATGTTTCAACAAATATCCACAATATAGCTATTCTGAACACCTGAAATTTGGAATCAATGAAAGTTGTTTTGGGAGAGTTCACTTTGTCAAAATAAAACACAACAAGATAAGATCAACAACTAAATTTTAAATTAGTTATCATTTTTTATGTTCTAATTATTTTAATTTCGTTTAACGTAACTTTTCCCTCGTATGATAATTCATACTGTGGATATAGTGATTGTTGTTTCAACAACAAAGTTAAAAAGAAGTGAGAACTGTCTCCTGTGCACCGTTTGTGTGAGCGCGCTCCAAGCGGCAGTTAAAGGAAATTGCTTTCATAAACTACGGCCCTGTGATGTCACAAAGCCTCACCTGAGCTACGTTTTCCCACACTCGTTTTCAAGTTCGATTTTAAAATTGTCTATATTTTTACATAAATTAGAAACTATTTAGGTGTAGTAAAAACTATATGTAAGACATCACATACCCATTTTTGCTATATCTAAAAATATTGTTCACTCTTTCTACATTTCGGTTTTACGTTTTTAACAAGCTTTAATCAGAGATTACTGAAGTGTCTTGAAACGTACTTAATATCAAGTGAAATTATAAATATTCATGAATCTTATTTCGTATTCGTAATATTATGGAAACAAAAACATTATATCTACTCGTATGAAACTTAACTTTCTTAACCTTGTTTAACTTCATCTACAAACACACCATCAAAATATATATAGCACACGACTAAGAATCGTTAAATATTAATTTTGCATAGTAAAAAAAATAAATTTAACGATTTTTTTTGTGTAGTAATTAGTAGAGTAAAAGTGATAAACACTTTGACTTTGACTTTGAGCTAACTTGACAGTAAGCTTACGTGGGAATTGTCAATTTCAATAGTTTTAAGTTAAACTGTATTTATACCAAAGATTTATTTTGTTTTAATTGTTACTAAACGCCATAAACCAAATTTGTTATGTATTATTTTCCGCAGAACTTACATTTAGTATAGTATAGAAATTAAAAAATAAAAATCCTAATCAAGAGAAAATAAAGGTCTTCTATAATATAATAGGAAAATGTCAAACAGAAACAAGAATGATACCCGTTCTAGACACCAGATGACGTTCATTTCAAAGTTTTGTATCTCTTTTTCTTATTTAAATCCTTGTAACAATACTGAATTGTTTCCTATAATTATTCACTCTAGATACTGACTTGAATATGAAAAGAAAAAGAGTTTATAAATAAATTCTTTATTAAGTATGCAAAATTTATGAAACAAATCCTGAACATCTAATACATAAACTTATTCAAACCACTGATATATGAATCTTTACTTATCCAGTAAAACATCTTGTGTGACATTTATATGATCTGTGAAGCACTGAGAAAAGACATTTATGAGTGGTATTATCTGTAAGCACCTCTTCAGCTGGAATCAAGAGTTCTTTTAAAATGCCCTTAAGAGCCGAGCCTTGAACGTAAATATTTGCCTTTTGAACGTAAACCCATACGTTAATTTTTATCTGGAACATTACTTCCTAAATTATGGCCTACATGGATGCATTTATTTCAGAATTATTGATTTGTCTTACATTCCGTAAAATGTAAAATAAAAAATCTATAGATTATTACAGATATGGTGTAAGTTATACAGGGTGTTTCAAAACTCTATTTTGCTCTATTTGAGGTTACTAGGATTTTATGAAACGTAATTATCACATAAATCTTGTTTGTAAACCTTGTTCTCAGAAACTATTATTTAATTTGCCATATATTGTATTAACTACATGATACTAAATTGTAATTATTTACAAGTAGAATTTTTTTAAGACTTTTACAAGAATAATTAAATTGATTATAGGCTAGCCTATTTACTTACCAAAGTGAAATCTAACGATATATCACTTTAAAAATTATAAAAATAAACAAGATATGAGAATTTTTAAGGTTCAAATTTTTTGGAGTATGTCCCGTATAGAAGATTTTCCACTGTTGAAGTATATTGCGGAAAACTTCACTTACATTGGACGTTACAGTAGAAGTTATGACATTTTTAAAATTCCCAAAAAATGTCAAATTTCATTAAACTAATATGAATAACTATATTATTGTTATTATATTCTAGTAAAATATTTTACATTCATTAACTTTTTGTACCATGAACTTATATTATTATATCAACCACGTATTCATACTTACATAACATTATTCTACAGCAAGTGTTGCAATGGTGGGAATTAAAGTGAATTGGTAAAGTTTTTTTGTAATAAACAATTAGATAATAGGTTATGAATTAATTAACAATTTGACAACATTGCATATAGTGATTTTTTTAAATCAAAATAATTATGGTGAATAAAACAATTTTGATATCTAGTTTATTCAACAGTACTTTTACCACTCCAATGTCACTTACTGCTACTTAATCTGTAGGTTTATATCTTTGATTCCAACACTACCTTCAATTTATTTGAACTGTTAAACTGGGTGGATAAAAGAGGCTATATTTTAAGGTAATCCCAAAACGATAAGATACATTCAGTTTAAAATAGAAAAGGAATTTGTTCGAGATTTCACAGTTTCAATCCAACGGGAAATTGATCCAATAGGGTTTACGTGCCATTGCTGAAGCCCTGCAGGAAATCAGTTCAATTTCTTATCCACTTTATAAAGAAACCCTATTATCTGTTCCTTCATTATATAGAAAGGTAATATTCAAAGAAAATATATGAAATGACCTAATTAAACTACGTAACTCAAGATCAGCACAAGTTAGAGTTAATATGTAAACTTGTTGGTAAACAATGTCAAACTAGAATTACGTTCCATAAATTTCAACATTATCTCCTTTAATAGAATATGTTAGTCGTAGTTGATAAGTAAAATAAAATTCTTCAATTAGTTTTTGCGTCAACTTGCAATCAAGGAGTATGTAGGATAAGACGAACATAAATCTACAAAACGATCCTGATAGATTTAATCAATAGTACAAGATTGAGATGTGATGGCCATGTAAATAGAAGGGAGTGGGAGCGCGCTGGTCTAGGTGTAGAGCGCGGGGCTTTGGTGCCCAAGGTCCCAGGTTCAAATCCCGCCAATCACCAATGGCTTTTCGCTATGTGATAATGCCGCAACCCACACAGGGGTGCGCAAAAAGCCGCTATGGCTGAAGTGCCTTGGGAGTAATCCGCCCCTTCCAATAAAATAAAAAAAATAGAAGGGAGCTGAACTGTAAAAAGTCATCCAGAAGGCAGAACACCACTGGAGCGCCCAAGGCTACGATAGGCTACGATCAGTGTAGGACATACGGTGGCTCAACCTCATCCAAGACAGAGAAAGAAGGCAAGAGGCTGTTGGTGATGCCAAAAACCTTTTAGAGCTTGACCAGCCACATGGGTAAGCTAAGGTAGTTTTGGTAAAAGCATATTTCAGATCAAAGTTTTTTTTAAATCAACTAACATAGTTCTATCATATTGTATATATCAATCAATAAAAACTGAAATTATGATTGACTATATCATGCATACGTCAGGAATTTGTTAAGTTTTAAAACGAAAACAAACTAATTGTTTCAGGAATCAAATTTTCTAGAAACCTTTTTGAAATTTCATTAATTTTCCAATCGCCAGAGAGTCAAGTAAAATAGTCTACCTCCCACCACTTTGGGACTTTTAAAACTCTATATATTTTGTAAAATCGATATTATGTATTTTAAGCTATATATTGTAAAATTGTATATTATATGTGATAAAATATGTTAAACTGTTTTAAAAATGAAATAAAATAGTGAACTCTGTGAGATTCAAGTTCAGTTCCGAGATTAAATCATATGGTGCACTTCGGAGATGAGTTGAGGTAGTCGTCAAGGGAGCTGGTTATTTTATAGAAACATTAGATAAAAAATGGACCTGAATGGGTTAAATATGTGGTAAAATATGTTTAATATCATGAAAAAAAGTAATTTACATTTGACACCTACCTTTTTAGCTGTACACAATGTTACAAAATAGTGTAAAAATTGTTTTCCCGAACCCACATCGATGATTTGTAGCCAGATTTACCTCCCCCTTTTATTTAACCCTCAGTGGGGAACAATCAGAGGTAAATCAAAGGGTTTATGGTCTCTAATCCACAGGGTCATTCCAAACACCTGGCTCTTCGCGCGAGGGTTCGCAGTGTGTGGACGAATACGTGGTACACCAAGGTTGTAACTTGGGTACTATCTTATTTCCGTTAAAGTAATTTAAAAACTATATAAAATTAAGCTTATTATAAATAATATTATTGTAATTGTAACTTTAAATAAAATATCGGTTTGTAAACAGGTGCGTCTGTTTCTGCTCGTTAAAGACTATTTTTAATAAATAATAAAGCTAATAGAACATAAGAAGTTTTGTCTATAAATGTTTAAATTTTTAGTTTCAATAATAATTCAGATTCAGATTGTATATATCGAAATAACTATGAGGCAGATAACATAGCTTACCCAACCTTAAACTATTCCTCATTTCTGACTTATTGAATTACTTCTATTTCTCAAATTCTTTCATCGTCATACTATGTTGCATACATTAAGCAAATACTCGTATATCGATAATATCGTAATAAAATAAAAATACGTTTTGCTTGTTGAAAGCCCTGTTGACGCAATTTTCTTTAAATATTATGCTTAACTGATTAAATTCTTTTAACATTTTACTAATACTTTAATTTTTGACAGGATTTGGAAACTACTAAGCTAAATAACGATTTTCAATTCAAACATTTATTCAGGTAAAACACTTCTCATATACATCTTGTAGATACTAACTCAAACAATTCATATCTATTTATTTGGATTTCCACTATGGTATGATTTGATGTTAGAAGTTGAATTTATATAAAATTTTACTGTCAAACTAGTAGAGTAGAAAATATTCAGAAGCAATAAATAGTATGACATACATTTATATTTTGTAGTTTATGTATTTTACGTATTATGTGGCGAGTGAAGTGTTTAAACGTAGGTGTAAATGACCTAGCCAGGTAACTCACTGGGGTTGAAGTAGCATTAGTGCTAGCTGGAATTACACGAAATGGGCGGGCCTTGGCTTCCACAGATGTGACAGCTAAGCATCCCACCTACAATGTTCTTTTTCTCTTAAATTTACGTTTTCAAGTGTAACCAAGCTTCTTTTTCTCCGAGACCTATTATATATTTGTTGAAATACGTCTCTTCTGCTTTCATCATCATTTACAATAATTACCGCATTAATTAAGGAATATCTACAGAAAAATCCTATCAGAGGTGGTAACACTGTAGTAGCAACATGGGCCAAAAAATATCGACACAGAAAAATAATAATCTGGTGGAAAAACGATAATAAAATACAAAATTCAAATTTTCGATGAAAAACATTTTAAATTGCGCATAGCAAACGCCATTACTAAAGATTCTATTGGAAACTTACAAACCCCTAATCTTTCTACTTTTTACTTGTAGCTTAATAGATACATTAATTATTTAATACGTAATTTTTATCGTCTGTTATTGATTGATAATAGAATACCTCAATGAATGTTATGTTTTTCAGGTAATCTTATGATTTGGTAATTAATTATATAGTAGGTAATTAATAACTAAGTAGTAACCTAATTTTGTTTAAACTATCACACTCATTTTATATCTTTTAACATAATATAATTTATTGATTACAAATTTTTTAAATACTGCCTGTACAAAAACAATTAGGATTATCTTATTTGCCCTTTATATAGAACTTATTAGGCTGGAAACCTACTTTCTTTGGTCAATTTTTAAAAACTAGTTAAGAAATTATTTGGTTGCATAGCTGTGAATGAATATTTTAGCAAATTAACAAAAAAATATCTGTTGTCTGCAAACATAAAGAGTTTAGTACGTTTAAAAACTATCTTTCAGCTCTTAAATTGTAAAAAGGTTAATACCTTTTTGAATTGAATTTTATAGTGTTATGGTTTACAAAATCAGTTTAATGATGGAAATTTAAAACGAAATTGTGCTTAGAAGGCATTTATTAGCATGGATTTTCTACGGACTGATCAGAACCGGAGCCCAGGGGAGTAATCTGGCCGCAAGTTAGGCAATCAAGCTGCCTCAGCTGTTCCTCCCTTCACCGATGTTAATCACCTGCATTTTGTTCAGAACTAGCTACATATATTTATTTTCAAAAAATGTAATTAAGATTCGAAAAATGTATGCTTAAACCGGTTCATCTTATTAACTCCAACCACTAAGCGAAAAGGTATATGTAAATACTATGTCTTTTTCGTTTCTATATAAAATATACATATTTGTTTCTGTACATTTCGTGATTTTTGGTTTATTTTTACGTTTCATACTCAAAGAAGTTTATGTCTGTCTATCCGTGGGTATCACTGTAACACTGATCAATTTATTTTTGTAACACTTTTCTCCGTGAAAACAAGAAAAACCACTATTATAAAACTTTCGTCATTATTCTACACCACTTGGAGAAGGTTATTGTATACTTTAAGCCGACTCACAATATTTTAATTAAAATAATGATCCCTCAAAAACCCATTCTTCAGAGACATTATACACATTATTCTTCAGATTTTCTGGTCCTTAAAAGTAACTAACCAATGATCAACCAGCTGTAAAAGTATAAATCAATATTGTTTTATTACATTTATCATTGATTTAAAAATCATTTCACTGTATTAAAATTTGTATCTCAACGTAAACCAAACTTTACTAATGATACACATTTTCTAATTCAGCTAATTTAAAACTAATACTTTATACCTTATGTAAGATTGTTTATATCCATTGTTTGGATTTCATTATTGGTGATGGTAGATTTATGTTATTTAGATTTTTACTATGGATATTATCCATCACGATTATAAGTAAAACAAAGTTTCACGACGCTTCGGGATCTGGAATCTGATCCCGTCCTCTGGTGAGCTAGAATCTAAAACATAACCCGATTAATACATAATCCGGACTAAGCCGGTATGAGGCTGAAAACAAAAAAAGTTTAAAGCAGTCAAAAGGTACAAACAATAAAATTCACTAACAATTACGTAAACAAAAACAAAACACGCCCAAACGGCATAAAGATTTAAATACAACTCAATGTATGGTATACTCTTGTGTGGTTGTGTTTGAGTATTCGTAACGAATGGACGTGTTTGGTTTTTTTGTGTGCTTAATCGTTACTGAATGGTATTGTTCCGCTGCTTTAAACTTTTTTGTTTCAGCTTTATACCGGCCTAGTCAGGATCATGTATTAATCATGTAATGTTTTAGGTACTGGATCACCTGAGGACTAGCTCGTCTGGAATCTGAAATCTCATCCTAAAACGTCGTGATCTTTTTACTTAAAAAGTCTTAATAGAAAACGTCCGAAATAAAAATCTAAAAAAGATTTTATAAGTTTACGGTTTCAGGATAGTGATCTTGACGTGGTAGAAAGTATTCTTCTTAATACTGAGTCCAACAACCTACAGCAAGAACTGGCTTACAGGTGACTTTCAATATGGCTTACAAGAGAATGGCTTACAGGTGACTTTCAATATGGCTTACAAGAGAATGGCTTACAGGTGACTTACAATATTGGGCCTACATAGAGAATGGCTTACAGGTGACTTACAATATGTGGCTTACAAGAGAATGGCTTACAGGTGACTTACAATATGTGGCTTACAAGAGAATGGCTTACAGGTGACTTACAATATTGGGCCTACATAGAGAATGGCTTACAGGTGACTTACAATATGTGGCTTACAAGAGAATGGCTTACAGGTGACTTACAATATTGGGCCTACATAGAGAATGGCTTACAGGTGACTTACAATATGTGGCTTACAAGAGAATGGCTTACAGGTGACTTACAATATGTGGCTTACAAGGGGCTAGATTACAGGTGACACGATATGTGGCTTACAAGGGGCTAGCCCACAGCTGACTCCCGCCCACTCTCTTTGATATTATGTACGTGTATAACTGGACAGTATGAGTGGTGTGTGACTGTGATGAGTGTAATGAATTAGACGGAATGTGTGGCTTTGATCCACAAAGACCAGCTGATTAATTTTCCGGATCATGAATTAATACTCCGATGAACAAAGGAAGCTGAGAGCCCTGAAATAGTATCGTCCCTATATTAAAAATGTTGAACCTGATAGGATTTTAGATGGGATTTGTACATTTTCTTTTATTAATCACATCTAGATTACACTTTCAAAATAATTTCTTATATATTTTTTTTTATTTTGTGGACAAGTAAAAAATATTTTATATGATTATAACTTTATTTCAATAGCTTTAGGATTTCAATAAAAATTATACATTTATTTTGGCACGAATACATTTAAATACATCTAAACTCTGAGAGAAGTTGAAGCAGATTCGTGAAACGCTAAAAATTGCAGCGGAAGTAGATCCCGTTTCTGTATTAATTTTTTTGACATGGATATTATAGATACATCCATGATCACCTATTCCCCACAGGGAATATTTTCATAACTACCATCAATAATAAATTCTATAACCTAATAAATTATACAGCAACACAAAACCTTCAAAAATTTAAAACACTTTATCACTGGAAACGTAACTATATAAAATACTATATTGGTATGATTGGCATAACAGTTATCCCAAATTGATAAATAATTAATTGATAAATTTTATTATCATGTAATTATGTAGTAAATAATATACTCGTACAAGTGATTTCCTCGTGACTTTGTTCACCAAAATAACTACTAAAAAAAAGAAAATAAAATACCAAACTCAACTGACGTGAATGGCATAGCATTTATGCTGAACAAGTTATGATCAAATAACAAATGATTCCAAGTTTTAGGGAGCAAACTTATCGGGGCAAATTCCACAAGTTTGGAATCAATAGCTGAACTTGATCGAAGTTAGCACTTAGCTAGTTTAGACATTCTTGAGAAACGTCTCTTCTAATATAAACTGAGGAATGTACCAGAAGTGGCTTTAAAGTTCTAAACAAAGACGTTAAATGTTCGGTTTGACGTGGGTATCACACCTAAAGTAGAAATTTTGGTTATTTTCAAAACTTATTGAATAAATTATATTTTGTCTTAATAATGTCAATATATAACTAAACTTAATTTTGATTCTATTCAATAAGGAATCAAGATTTTTTTACTGATAAACATTGTACTTTTAAATTATACCAAGGAAAAGTATTCAAATACATCTTGAAAAACTCTTCAATGATTTTTTAATAAAAAATGTGAACCCAATGAACTAAATTTTTGGTCACTATTTTTAAAGGAAAATGTACGTTTACTTTTGACGCCTGATAAAATTATCAGATAAAAATGAACTCTTGTAGGTTAAATATTAAAAATACCATTAATTAATATGAGTAGTTTCATATTTTAAGTTTTCTATGAATTAAGTTGGTATTTTTTATTAAACTAGCAATGGTAAAATAATTTATAATTATCAAGCAAAGCCAATGATAATATAATTTATAAACTTTTCCATTACATTACATATAGTTTTTAGGTATATGAGTTGGTGCTTTCATAATCAGAATAACAAATTAAATCAAATGACAAAAGCAACAAAAGATTCTATTAAGATTATTTCCAATGGAACGTCCTCCTTTTCTTCGGTCCAAAAACCTATTCCAATAAACTTTTCGTTTCATTGGTTCTATCTGCCCTTAGAAACTTTATTCTCCTTACATGACATTCCTAGATAATACAGTAATACTCCTTATTTTCTACTACATTATATCAGACTGGTAAACCATTATATTGCTTAGGTCAAAATAGTTTTAATTTTATATAGACCCATAAATGTACACGTTAATATGATGTAGCCAGATATCATCCAATTTTAAATACATATTTTTATAACTGATTTCAACCATTTCAAACTTTTTATATTTAGCCTTTAATATTATAATTCCAAATAAAACGTAAATTTACTTATTTAACCCAATTGAGAAGAAGATTGGACGATATTTTCCTTCATCTGAGTACAGCGACCAATCGATTACCTGCGCCTATAATTTTACAAAATCCTTTAGTAGAAGCTTTTGTGTTAAATTTTAAGCTATATTTCACAGTTTTGAACGCACTGAACTTGTAAGGGGGTTTGTGCCCAAAAATAGTTTTTTTTAATTCATTATAAATAATTTTAGAAAAATACAATTTTCCTGTTTACTATAGAATTCTGATAAAATATACACACAATTTAATATTTTGAATCGTAAATCAAGGCCCATTTTTTACTGAAATATTAAAAATGGTAAACACAGTATATTGTGCAATGTTAATCTTATGGGGAATAGCTGAAAATCAATAACTCACTTATTTACTAAAATATTCTTCCAAAATTTTGTATGCAAGTCCATCAAATTAAGTTTTATTATCCATAAAACCCCAAATTTAATATTTCTCACGGCATAAAAACTACGGGTTTATTGTAATTCTTACGTAGAATAGTTAAATTGGTATAACTCGATTTGTTATTGACATAATTTGATAAAATGCTGTATGTGTTTTTACTTACAGCCCTAATATTAGGGCATTACCATGTAAGACAACCCTTATTGCAGCAAACCTTTATACCCAGCACTATTCGATTACTATTGTATGAATAATATAAGTTCTGTGAAATTATTTCTACTAACACTATTGGCCATTATGACTGCCAATTCTTAGCAAAGAGCTTAAGAATAGGGAAAATAAAGAATCTGTTAATTATATTCACATAAATCCGGAACCAAATTCTCATACTAACTCGTAGTAAAGCTCGTAAGGGGCATTAGGTTTTTGTTTTAAGTATAAAATTGTAAAAATAATGTGTTTTTTTGCTCTGTAAAGTTAATCTTGTACTGCAATATTTCATGTATATTAGGAAGAATTTGTATTTGAATTAAAAGTATTAGTCATCAAATAAATCTGTTAGACATATTTCGCCTGGATTTCAGATTTTGGGGACGGCCATTTTGTTTCCGGTTCCGGTGGGACACGCCCACTTCTTTCAGTTGTCTTTGAGTTGACGAGTGGACGCGTTAGGTTTCTTATGTGTGTAATGGTTAGTGAATGGTTTGTTTTTAAGTTTGTCGACTGCTTTAAACTTTTATGTTTTCAGCTTTTTACAGGCTTAGTCAGGATTATGTGTTAATTGCGTTATGTTTTAGATATTAGTTCTGAGGACGGGATCGGATTCCAGATCCCGAAACGTCGTGAAAATTTTTACATAAAACCGTGATGGAAAATGTCCGCAATAAAAATATAAATAGCACACCAGTGGGCTGCGTGCGACCTCGTTTATTAAATCGTATTTTTTGCTCTAGTGAAAACAATGAATCCTATTCAAAACTTTAATCCAATGAATAGATCAAGAGAAGTAAAATATTAGGACGAGCACAATGTACAGTTAACAACTCCAGGTTTGTATAAATGTATAGGCTACACCGTCGTGGTAGCTCAGAAGTAACGCGTCGGTCCAGTAAGTCTAAGATTGGAGAATCGAAACCAGTGTGGGTGACTCCTGTCAGATCATAAGTGGTCACCTCTAATTGACCTGTGTGACTCACGTCATTATAGTCTTTAATATTATTACTGTCGAAATTGTGACCTATCTAGTATTTTAAGCCAAGAGGGATTGAGAAATGAGTGTAAGATGATTGTGACGTGATCTTGGAGTCTTGTTTTGAACAAGGCTGACATGTTCCTTAGACAGGACTGAATTTAATAGCCCAATAGCCAATGACATCCAAGGGGGCTACGGTTTAATGTGGATTCTGAACCAATTTTGTCTCTGAATTAGGAACTGATCCAATTATGACGAGTTTTTTTGTAGATGGACGTAGTATTCAATATTGCGGACGTTAATGCACACCAGGGAATTTCGCATCCACCGACCACCACTCATATCTATCCATAATTCGTGACTTCGTAGCTGGATTAAAGAACACACCACCATCCCAGTCCTGTTATATTAAATAACCGTATATGGCCTAAAAAAGACACATTCAATGAAAGATTACAATTTTGTTAGTAATGGAACACTCCAGGAGGTGTGGGAGAGCAGTGAGAGGCCAGGTGTGCAAGCCGACCGGTGGACCGGAAGGAGACGAGCCGAGGGAGCCTGGTCAACCGGAACTGATACTTTACCTTCTAAATCCCCGGGACTTACATCCTCTAATAATATTTGACCAAGGAAAACGTATACCGGGTGTCCACAAAAGATATTAAAACATTTTATCGAGCTTATGGTTACATAAATACTGTTCTGAACTATTGGAAAGAAAAAGTCTTAAAGTGTCCTTTGAACTCCTAAAATTGTTCAAGTACACTTCCTGTTGCTTTGTGTTGGAGATAGGTCTACTAACGCAGCCAGCTGTGTGACATTTGTATAAGTTATCAATCATTTCGATCGTATTTTGAAACATAGGCGTGAATATAAACTAAATATTAGCTACTAAAACCTGATAAACCTTTTGTGGACACCTGGTATTTTAAAATTATTAAACTAAAAATAGTTGTATTAAAATCAAACGAAAATAAACTTTTCAAAGTCAAATAAGAATTTTTCGAACCAAATTTGGAAATATATTGTTTCCATCGCCCAATATTAGCTGGCTTGTTGAATTTAACTAAAGTAAAGATTTTCTAGAGCTTGTAATGAATTCGCCTTCTCTATAATTATAATCCTTTTTTCGTTTTCCCTAAAGACTGACACCCAAATGAGTTAAAACCCATAGCTGATGAATTTTTGGAGATAGGTGTGCCTCTTTAACTCCCTTGATGTACAAACAGCGGAAAGTAGGGATTTCATTTTTATTGTCCTCCAAAGGATTTTCCCCAGGATGTCACTATAAGAACGTGAATTCTCTTAGTGTATTCTGTTTCGAGCTATGGTTTCTATTCGATTAATTTAGAAATATATTTAGTGTTATCTTTCAGGCAAAAAATAATATTAAGATTACAATTCATAATATATTGGTATTTTTCATAAATATTGTCAAATTTAATTATGATTTAATTATTTTTCGCAAAAATAAATAACTGTTAACGGGTACTTAAAAGTGATTTATACCAACAAGTGGCATACAACGTGTGATATTTAATTAAATAACAGGTTTAAATTGTTAATTTTAACAAAAAATACCAACACAAGGATTTCTTCCTACTTTTTGTTGAGAGTGAATCAAAGCTAGTCTAACAGATGAGGGCAGTTTCAGGTTGAGAGGGGTACATGAAAAGGGCGGGATTTTCAGCCTTTCTGCCGACTTTGAGTATTTTAAGCTTAATGTTAAGACACAAACTTTCCTGCCCTCAACCTCATTGAAATGTTCTTTCTGTTGTACTTTGTATTTCTCTCAAGTAAATTAAAATAATATTTTATCAATGATTTAAGTTTATAAATATAAATATTACAATTATTTATAGAGTATCCTAATAAATCTTACATTTCATATCAGCAAAATCAGATTTAAGTAAATTTTGTTACTTCATGGAACAATTAAGATAGAAAAATAAGATGTTATTTTTATATTAAGTAATACCTAAAGAGGAGTGGGAAGGGTAAATTTTTTAAATTTCCTGTTTTTTTATGTCGTTTTAAAGAAGAAATCTTGCTTTGCCAGGAACTGGTCTTAAAATCTTTGTATGATGATCCTATTTATATTTTTTAAATAATTTAATATAGTATGTGTCGAGTTTAATGTTCGATAGTAGTAGCGCTGAATGGACCATTAACAGATGATTGTTTTTTTTAAAGGTACACTTTTCTCAGGAACTGTAAAATATAGAGAATTTAAATTGTTTATGCATGTACAACTATATAATACCAATCTACATTTTTATCTTATATTTTTATTGCATTACAAATATTATTTTCCAAGAAAAAAATGTTGAATATAGAAAAATCTGAAGAAGAATAATGGTTCCAAAAAAATTATTTCAACAATTAAAAATTATAATAAAACAATTCAAGTGATGTAGGTTTACAATACATAAAGAAATACAGATACAAAATGTCAACTCTATATCTTTTATAGTTTCTGAAACAAATGTATTTAAGGTTCGCAAATTTAACATGGTGGAGATAGGGCCTTCCCTAATGAAATTCATGATTATATCAGAATGTTGGTGAAATACTACTTTTTCTATATACCAGTGGGAGAAATTAATAAAGTTAAAAACATTTGCTCCTTTAAGCTATTAGAATGCTACACAGGATGAATAAACAAATGCAATATTCTCCTTCTTAAACTTTTCCTTCTGTAATATGTTGTTGGATTTACCTTCCTTTTGCTTGACCCTCTGTAGGGAGTAATCAGAGTAAATCAAAGGGTTTATGGACCCTAATCCACAGAGTCATTCCACACACCTGACCCTTCACCCCCTATGGTGTAGGGGAGGTGTGCGACGATGAGGGTGTTCATAAATACAAAGTGATAAGTCATGCGTTATAAATACAGACTCGTGCGTAATCTAATCCTCATGGGAAACATTTTTGCATGAATCCAACTCCAAGAAAAACAATCTTTACCTCCTGACATTTTTCTTTTCAAAAGGATGATAAAAAGGCTTGTATTTATTCTACTGCGAGAAATAGGTTAGATCATGTAAGATATGACGAAAGGGAATGTTTTCAATTCATCTACACAGCTGTTCTTGTAACCAAACTATGCCTGGACCATATGACGTCATTAACTAAATGACAATCACTGTTTCAAATTTTGGTCATGCATATTGGCTGAACCCCCAACCCCACCCCCTCCCCCAGAGCTAAGAAATATCCATGTCAAATGTTTTGGGGTCATATGACACATTAAACACAAAATATTTGGGGTTCATCCATATTTATTTAACAACTGGTTGTCAATTAACCAGGTGGTTATAATCCACCTAGGTTTTCCTAACTTTACACTGGAAAAGGTTCAATTAGAGGTAGTTAACATACTCGTTATAAAACTACTTTATTTTAGACTAGCAGTAAGCCTGTCCTTTGTATGGGTTGTGGGATTTCGTTTCATGAAGAAAGATTATCAAACCAAAATGTAAACCTGAAATCCTAAACAAATCAGTACAATGAAAATAAATCAACATCCAGCTTTATTATTTAGCATTACTTTACAATTAAATATATTAGAACATTTATACCATTATTATAATTAGTTATACGTTAAAATAACTTTTAAGTATAGTATGATTTCGAAATGGGTTTAAAATAATGTCCAATACAAACTAACTAATATTGATTTGATCTAATAAGCAGTTTGTTTTTCTACAATCTTTAAACTACAAAAACAGCTGATTATTACCAGTAGGTGGTCTATTGATAATTGAAAGCGAAATGCGACTATTATCGCGTAAGAAGTGGGTTTTTAAATGCTCGTGATTTACTTTTTAACAGTCAGCGGACAATTTTAAACATCTAAAACCCTTCTCTGAGATGTATAAAATGCATTAAATTAGTTTCATTGTTATCGGTTTTCCCGTTTTCTTTTTGTAGAAGATTCCTGCTAGAGCGTCCTAGACAAACAGACACAAATTGAGGTAAGACTTGTTCGGCTTCTCTAACGCATGAAACGTAAAAATATATAAAAAATAAATAACTCTGAGCAATGTACAAATAAATATTAAGAGTCTTCGCCCCTTCAGAAATACTAAAAGTATGTCTCTGTAGTCCCTTGCTCCGGATGAAATGAGTAAAATGCAATGTTAAAACCTTTTTTATCTTACAAATAAATGTTGGTTCTAGGGCCTCATATCTGATATATAAAAAATAAACTGTGTAAGTACGAATAAATCTTAAAAGTAACGAATATCGAGTTACTTTTAAACATAGCTGAACCTAATTACTTTATCATTTTAAATTTTTTAGTTATGAGGGCTCTAATATAGCTATTCAAAGACATTGTTCCCAAGTTTGAAGAAAATCTGATGAAAAACTGCGTCCGAAGCGGGGGACAAAAATAACATTTTTCGTATTAAATGTCGGCAGACTGACGGGAGGCTACTGCATAACTATCCTTTTTACAAAATAGGCGAAGAAGACTCTTAAACTTTTTAAATGTCACTAAATAGTTATAAAACATAGTAATTAGCAGGATATTAAGGAAATTTTTCACTTTTGTGACTTTAAAACAGTAGTATTTGATGTTTCCATTGCCAAAAATCCTTTAATCGGCTTTTTAATCTGTTCTATTACTTGTTGATGTTTAGCTATACTTTTCCTGTCCCGATACATGTTTGATCTGTGCGTGGGACCTTCCCCAATACAGTTAGATTCGGAGTGCGCTACCATCTACGCCACGGAATTACGCAAAACGACGAATCATTCAGAAAATAATAATGCGTCCTAAACAAAGCTTTATATAATCATATTGCTGATATAAAAATCAGCTTTTGTTCGTTTGGGTAACTAAAGAAATAATATACAACTACTTGTTGAATGGAGTTTGAATTTATACGAGACAGGGCTGTTTGCGGGACAGAGGCACCCTCTGGGAGCGCTTAATTTTGCAAAGCCTTCGCGGAACAGGTCTGTGCAAGGTGTAGCCATCCTTAACAACCAGTTAATATCTACACCTTAACATTCCCGTTGTCTTACACCTGTAAGTCATTTTGTATATTTAAATTTGTCAAACAACACCAAAAATATTTTTCATCCCAAATGTTAAGTACTCTGTGAGGTCCTGATGAATGAATTTCACCTATCTGTATTTAATTTTGTAATCATTAAATATTTTAGTAGTAATTTGGATTTACACCAAAAATAAAAATTTTATACATTCAGATCCTATATACTCCGATTTATCTTATAAACACCTAATCATCCTAACCTAACAGCTAATTTTATGACGGTAAACTCTGAAAAATTCCAAAGGTTTTGTACAGGTTTAAAAAATATTTATGATAAAAACAATGACTGCGTGTACTATTCACTACGTCATAGTAATCAAACTCTTTCCCAATTTCAACTTTAAGAAAGGTTTACGTCCAGAAAAAATGTTTAAGATTTTTAAATTTTATTGCATAACTATAAACCAAAACACGTTAAAATCTGTTAGCTTCGGTTAACAAGCTTTTTTTCAAATACCACTTTACGCAATATCTAGAAGTGTGTTCCATTGGAGAGAACTTCAACTTATTAAAGTCTTACCTAGTTTAATATCCTCAAAGTAGCTACTTCACCGACGGTGGAAGTTTAGTGTCACCTTAGTTAAGCCTCCTACGGTCTGTGATTGGCTGATCTCGTGAGACATAGGTTGTCAATTAGACGCTCTCAGTGGAGGCTGTGACTGTGCATTGTACACATTTGCATATCGTGGGACTGAGTATTTGTGGGTCCCACCAAACAGCTTCCATTAAACTATCAGATTTTATCTTAATAGAGTAATCTTAATATATAACCTTGAGGTGTATTACTATTTTTGTGATTAGCACTTTTAACTTTAGTACAAAAATTCATGAGTTTAAATTCCGAGATACACATTTTCAGTTTGGACCGTTTTCGTAAAAACGTTTTTGTGTATTTATAACACTACGCACCTAAAATGCTTTTGAAGTGGAAAGCAAAACCCTGAAGTACTTCTTCCCCAAAATTAAAACAATTTATTTGGTTAAACTAATGCTGTAAAATATTTTCATTCACTTTATATTAAAATCAGTATTCAGCTTTAATATCATTAAATTTTTAAAATCATAACCAAGTCCAAATAGAAACAAAATTACGAAATTCAACAACAGTAAATGGTTTGTAAGGATATTGAAAGATTAAACCTTTTCAGTTAGGAGCTTGATTCATAAAATTTATTGTAAGAAAACAGCAATGAGATTTAAAATAAATTAAGCAAATCCTCAGATTTCTCCCCCCCTCCGTCGTTCTTGGAGAAGGGTATAATCCTCCAGGCTTCAGTCATTACAATCTCAAGTGCCAATACGAACTTAAATCAAGCCTCTTTGGTATATATATTTCAATTGATAATCTATGTGAAATATTGGATATTTGATGCAAGAAATTTGTTTAGGTTACCTTTTGAAATGGCGACCTACCCATGTAGCTAATTTAAGCCAAGTATGAATGAGGATTGAGTGTAAGATGATTGTGGCGCTATCCTGTAGTCTTGTTACTGACGAAGGCTGACATGTTCCTTAGATAGGACTGTTAATTAATAGCCCAACAGTCAATGGCATATCTAAGGGAACTACAGTTTAACGTAGAATCCGATTCACTTTTGCCTCTAAATTACGAACTGGTCTAATTATGAGGACGGTCTTTGAGGATAAATGTGTTAATCCACACCAGTAATATATTGATTGTGGAAAAGGGAGGAATGTTTATATTAGCAACATCTCAAACCACTACGACGCTGAACACGTCATGCAACAAATTCCAATAGTTAAGCCTCCAAGTATGAGATTAATTAATCTGGGTGAAAGATGTTACATGCTTTACATGATTTCTATCATACATGAAGGTAATTAGTTGTCGTCACTCTTTACACTAAATCAATGAATGTATTTATCATGTCAAGCTATTACACAACTGCGTCACATTGCTCATCGTGTTAAAAATATTCCGTTTAAATTACACAATGTTTCACAATTTTGTTAACATTAAACTGCTTCAAAGGTTGATTCGTAACCAAACCATATACTACAGTATTTTACTAAAATTAAAGGTTAAAATACCTGCAGTACTGTCGGTGATCTTCAATAGTTATGGTGCTGACGACCAATGGTTTCGGACATAAAAGTCCATTATCAAGTCAGAATACCATTATTAAGTACAGTAATAAAATTTAAAATTTATCCTCAACACTGACGTAGTGATGAGTCGTCTTCAAAAACACTTACACACACGGAAACATCGATACTATTTTGTGTTTCGATACACAAAACATCGAAGCATCGATACAAAAAGAGTCTCGATATTTCCGACGGTGAGTCATGCCTGGTCCAGTCATGACTCACTGTTGAGTTGATTACAACGGAGTGATGGGTATACAAATTATATTTTATTACAAGGATTGTAATTAATGCGTTTCTTAAGAGCTTAAGGTTATAATTTGAAAGAGAAACGAAAAGATACTTTAGACTCGTGTTATGAACTATATTGTTCGTCGGATATAAAATATTGAGCTAAACAATACACAAACTAGTGATTCTACAGGTAAAATACTGGTTTCCATCTTGTTCTTGCAATTTTAAATGATCAGCTGATGCCTGCTGATACTAGTAATCGATTATATCTTTCGATAGTATCGATAACTAAACATTGACATGTACGGATTTTCATCTAATCTACATTATAATAATTACGAACGATTGATGATCTCAGCATCAGCTGACTTGGTGATTTGACCTCACCAGGGTGATCAGCTGACTCTTTACCTTGCTAGGGTGAAATGGATTACTTTCGATCCGCAACAGATATGTTAAAAACGATATGTTTCGCAGTGACGAAATCTTCGTTTCTTGTGTTAAATTGGTATATAAGTACAAGGCGCTGTGGATGCAAAACCCGCAACACACGAATGTAGTCATATTGCGTCCTAGCACCGCGTAATCTGGGGTGGTCTGGTATGGCCATACGGTTTAACTTTGGACTAGCTTAAAACTTAGTTTGAATGAATGAATTTTATTCTAGTTTAAGACAGTCTTGTCGGATACGTAAAATATATAATTTGCCTTTATAACCACCTTACATGACCTTATTTTACCATACGTTTAATTAACCTAACCTTTAGATAATCATGTAATGATTTATTAATGAACTAGAATCTACAATCAAGTAAATATAATTGATAAAAACTGGCTTTAATTTTATTATTCTCTCTATACAATTAATGTTTGATTAATTGGTTTATCTCAATATTTAGATGCCATAGAACAGGTTTCATTTCTTTTCATTTCTAATAAGATTATTATTTCTTCATCTAAGTAGACTATATTAGGTTGTACCAGAACCAGACATTAGACTGATTTTTACCAAAACTGTATACTGTTCAATGTACGTTGAAATAAAAAGAGAAAATACAAAATAGTAATCATAACTCATAATGGTATGTTTCCCGTTAATTTAACAAAAAAATTCTTATTTAATTTAACGTTACGGGAGATAAAAATTAAAGTTTCCACATAGGTAAATGACTCAGGAAGCTCTCTGACGCGTGTGCTTAAAAACATGGAAAAAATTACGAAAAACCTTCAGAAACCTGTGTGTGTAAGAGGGGAATATTAAGGAATATATATTACTACAATAGCGCTACAATACCTCAAAAAGTCATACTTGCTACTATTACTCCTGTGGTCTTTGAAAACATACTAAGTCTTTAGCCTCTTCCGCCTTACCAAACTCAGCTCCCACCTCTACCTTCTGGTTTCCCTTCCATAGCTTGTTTTACCATTATCACCCCACTTCTTCTTTGCACATGACTTGCCCCCTTAATCTCCTGATTTTAACAACTGCAATATTTGACTCTTTATACAATTCACTTAATTCTCTGTTTCCCTTATCCTTCATGTTTCTCCATCTTAAATTGAGCCAAACGTCCTCTGCGAATTCTTTATTTTCAATTGTCATAAGCATTTTTGTTTTTTTAAGCCCAAACTATTTGTTCATACTGTGATATTGGCATCAGTGTTATTATAAAACCTAATTTTTGTTATTTGTGACAAGAGCGTATTTTCAAATTTAAAAAAACTTGTATATAGCTAAAACTAATCAAGTCTATTTTTCAACCATGGTTTCGAAACGTGTAGAGCTTAAAGAACATTTAATTGGACAATACTAAATGTACGACAATGTACGACAATCTTAAATAAAAAAATTAAAAAGTTCATTGAAATATATATATGCACTTTAGTTTAGAAGACATAGCTTTCTACTTCAGTTTGTAAAAACCTTTTTAAAAGGTCGTCAGAGAAATAAATATATCTTTAAAATAAAAAGCATTGGTTTCTTTGTAAAAATTTACTCATGGACAATTTTTATAAAAAAATAAACCTACCCACGGTAAAGCCAAACAGCATTTATTCTTGTAGGGCAAGAAGATTTATCTGTGAGACAGGTTAAAGTCAGGTAATAATTTATGCCTTCGAAACCTTTAGCGGCCTCTTGTTAAATCTACAAACACCAGAAGTGAAATTGTGAATTTTTGCTCTGATAATAATTTTATTCTGAAAGGTTATTTTATTTTTATTTAAAATTAATACACTTAAATTTATTATTTAATTTTGTTGTGAATAATTTTCAAATGTATGGTTCAATCATAGCAGTTTATTAAAAAAAATTAAGAAATGTATTCCCAAAATCAATAGTAATATTCAGAATATTTTTTTCAAAACTCCCTATTACATTAGGTAATTTCCCTATTCTAATCAGATGGAGTCATTATTGTTATATATACGAGTAAAGTTATAAGAAAAAACGATGTCTGTATACTAGCTCACTGTATCAATAGTATCTGATCATTATTCTCCACCTTAAAATTAAATGTTCCATTTTATATCTATAATCCATAATTTATTCAAATGGTAACTCATGGATAAACTAAATATACTTTTATATTTTCATTCACAATATGAACAAATACGTAGTATACGTTTCGTCATATTGCCACGAAAACAACAAATTTAATACTTGCTTTGCGGTTTGAAAGAAATCCCTCCCCACCCTAGGGAAGGGCTTTCCCTTCCCTAGGAACTCAGCTGATTGTTCAGCTGATAGGAGTGTATCAGCTGGCTCTCCAGTCAGCTGATGTCAAGGTCATCAGTTGTTCGTTATTTCAAAGTAAAGAGGATAAGATACATGATTGTCGATAAAATTTATCGATGGTATTGGAAGCGTAATTCATTTTTATAACATCAAGACAACAGACAAAAAATCAGCTGATTGTTTACAATTACAAGAGCAAAATGAAAGCAACTCGTTCGTCTATAAAATCTTTGGTTTGTACAGTAGTTAGTATTTTATGCAGCCTGACGAAAAATATAGTTCTCAACATGGCTCTAAACTATCTTTTCATAGCTCGCTCAAATTGAATCTTGTAATGAAATATACTTTCAGGTGTTTAACTAGTATTAATTATTTAAGTAGAGGATATTTCTGAAACTAATTTTAGATTATATTTCTGTTTATTTTAACAGAAGTATTTTTTACTCTGAAACAAAAGTAAATGTTAAAAAAATTATATTTTAGTAATTATAAAGTAAATAAAGAAGATTGCTGTTCATGCTTCATAGTGTGGAAAACATAATTACACAGTAAAATAAGCTTGCAGTTTCTGCCACAACTTACTAGTCTATTATGAACCGGACCTACACAGACTCCGCGCTGGGAGGTCGGGTTTACGACTCCAGACGAGGTCCAGACGACGGATGGGACGATACGTCCGCGGATATGCGTATTTTTATCCGCCGGGCGTGTTCTAAATGCTACTCTACTATACATCGTTGTTGTGAAACGAATTACACACCGCTAGGACAGTCGTTACCAAGAGAACAATGGCAGCTTTGGTTTTAATGTATTACCTCAATCAACTACAAAACATGCGCACCTAAATTGTTGAAACCCTTAATAAAGGAGACGATCCACCACATCTGCGATAGCATTAACTAATATTTCGAAAAATTATTTTTTTAAATTCATTAACCATATTAAATATGGAAAAAATGTATTATACAGAAAATAGAAAACTGCAATCACGCTGAGTGTTGCGTTATGATATTATATTCAAAAGTTTTTTAAGCATTCAATTGTTGATAATGTGGTGTTTATTTTGTCTTGTAGACTTAAATCAAATGTTTGATAGAAACGGATCATACAAAGCATGAACATAAATTTATCTTTTATCTTTTCCACTCCATTTACTGTACATTTGTTAAAATGCAGCCAAACATAAGATTATTTATCTATTTAGAACCTGCAACGGTCGTTTTTGCTATTTTAAATGTTATTTTTTTAAACAAGGCGAATATTAACGTGGGTAGATCACAAACATAAGACGTGAATTTCATTTTTTTTAATGATGTGATAGTTTAATTTGACGAGTACACTCTCAAAAGTTGAAGAATAAATTCATCATAAAAGTGTTATTTTTAAGAATCACCTTACAGGCATTAATTTTCTCAAGAATTTAAATTACCACGCGTCAACATGTTTATTAAATTCTTTTGAAAAGACATTCTTCAAGAAATTCTTGAGAGAATTAATTTTTATGAAAGGCTTGACAATTTTGTGATTTAATTAAATCATTCCAAGATCTTCTTTTCTACGAAAATAAATAACTCACAATATTGCTATATTTCTACAGTTTTATAAGCCCCATTATCATCTCTAGGTGTTCATCAGGTGATCAGATATATTATGCAAATTTTTAGATAAATATTACTCGTTATTTTTTCATAGCATAGGTAACCATTCGGTAGGATTATATTAATTTTTATTCGCTTTAAAAATAAAAACATTACATAATTACAAATACAAAAACTATGATTAATAATGATACGGTGGTGATACTACACTTTACATTATAAACTATTTAACACTTCGTGTGAACAAGGCTTGTCATGTTATTGTCTTTACATACATTATTAATTAACGGCTTAACCATTACACCAATCATTACAACACTTAACAATACTTAACAATTCATTACAAATGTGTAAAACAATTTTATTAGCTTTACTATTATTTTGTTTATTATTTATTTCATTAACTATGAGATACAAAAAAGTTGACATTTTAATGAAGAGTAACAAACCTTTAAGAAATATTCTATAAGATTGGTAATAATTAATTTTTTATTACGTGATAAGCTAAAATAACACGCAATGGACACATACAGTACAATGCACAATTTTATTTGTTAGCCTTTATTTTAAAAACTTAAATACCTCAAAAGAGAATTTAATTCAGAGCTAACTGTTTGCAAGCTTAGCTATGATTTTTTTCTTTCAACGATTTTCATTATTTTTAATATATATTCTGTGAAAAGTCTAATGATTTTTCTCCAACAGCTACAGCTGTATGACACAAATAGTAAGATTATGGAAAAGTTATGATGGTAATATTCTTAGAATTATTCCTGGGAACTATTTTAAAATAATAAAAGAATACAATTAAAAAGTTTTGTCTTGAACTTTAAAGCAACGAACAGTCTATTTTAAACTCCATCGTTGTAAGTTGCAATGTATAACGTTTTCCTTTCTAAAACACCAATCAAGTAGCTCATGTTCAGTATAATACAGTTCCACGTAAAATAGGTCAACATCTCAATATGATCCATTGTTATTTTATGCCAATAGATTTGCTCAGTCTGAATAGCAACTCCATCAAACTAAGCGGATCATGCTATAAGCTCTTGAGTCCGAGTTGGTGGCGATCAATTTGCTTTCATTGTATGCAAAAACAGAAATGCGTATTGAGTAAATTTAACTGTACATTGTAAATTATTTAACACTTCGTGTAAACAAGACTTGTCATGTTAATGTCTTTACAGTTTTGTTACTGAAAAGCTTTTTTTCATATCTGCTACTGTACTCAGAAATTTTATTGTCACCTAAGATTATGTTTTTAGGTCTATTATGTATACAAACGGATGAATATAAAACTTTAATTCTTTTGATGGTTAAACCCTATTCCAAGATAAACAAACTAATTTACGAGAGATAAAAGAATCCGTCGTTGGTTAGAATTTTTAATTTGTCCTTGATGATTTCAAAAATGCAAATCGACTTTTAATGAACTGCCTGGTTTACCTTTCACATATATTGCTTTATGAGTTCATGAGCTAAGTATTAATTTTCGGATGTTTTCTATGAGTGGATATCCTATAATTTTGACTGGAAATAGGTCTAAACCTACTTATTATCCATTACAATTTTTTTTATAATATATTAAAATGTTGTTGACGTCCGTAATGGTAAATAAAATAACTATTACAGTAAATAAATTATATTTCTTACTCTTTGGGTTTATTCTGTTGTTATACATGAAAATAAATGTGTATAAAAATATTTATAGTTCTTCTTATAAAGAAGTTATAAAATTGTGAAGTTGTACAATATTTCAACTCCGTAGCTATTTTTCTGTCTCACAATATTTATCAATAGACACTATTCAGTTTGAATAACTTTTTCTTCCCGAAGCTGAGCTCTTTATTAGAATTATGTTTTATTGATTTCCTCCAAAAAACACATGGTATTAATAAATTAACACCTACTTTCTTCAATTAAAAAAATGAACTCGTATATAAATAACATACTTGAATAAAACAATGCCAATATTTAATGCTTAATAAAATTGTATTTATACAAATTTCCTGTTTCAAAAATGGCCATAAAATTTTTTTTACATACTTTCATCCTACATGTTGAAAAATATTGGGGAATATTAATACCCCACTCAGGTTTTTGAAAAATGTTTTAGCCTAAGTAGATTTTATTAGGTGTTGTGACCTAATACCAAATCTCATGAAAAAGGGTTGTGAAATGAGAACGGTATGGGTTTTTAATAATCTCTAAGAAAAAAAGAATTGGGATAAAATCGGGCGCTTCTAGACGATGTGTGTGTATACCATAGACAGTAAATTTAACGTTTCTCTGGAACCATTATTTATAGACTATAATTTGAAAATTCTTATTTGTTTAAACTTTTGAGCTGCTTTTTAAGGTGATGGTTAAATTATGTTATAAAAACATTAGACAATTATTTGTGTTGTTATCATTGAGTAGCGAAAATTATAAACCAATTTATTTGATATTTAAAGCACATAAATGTTGAAACGTCATTTTCACAGACATTCTGGTGGTGTAACATTTTTGAGACCGTAAACCCATGAAAATTCTAAACCATTACAGCTATTTTTTATAGATTTGGATTTTAATAGTCTTTAGCCATAAACTAAATAGAGTAAAAAAGATTGGTATTGCTGAAAAATCTAAAACATTGAATCACAACAATAAAAGAACAACTAGGAATGTTTTATGGTCGATACGGGGTCTTTACAAAGACGTCTGTCTGAGAACCACTTTTTTGTTACAGGAAGCCTTAATAACAAAAATGTTTGTATTTACTTCCCTGTGGGAAATAAGTTAGATCGTGGATATGTCTAAAGGCAATGTTTCTAGTTTATCTAAACAGCTGTTCTTATTCTTTTTTATTAAAAATCCAATACAATATCACTGGTATCTATGGAAACAAGTTTCATATTTTCCATCTTAAAAATCACCAACCCCCCCCCAGAGCTAAGACATATCCATGTCAAAAACAATACTGTAATTCATCAATATTTTATGTATAGGGATAATTTAAAAATATCATTGACGTTCAAAATGAATAAAAACAAAAAAATAGTATGAATTATATTAAAACCTTGAGTGAAAATTTCCTTATTTATATTATCCTTGCTAAAGCGATAACGGCTCCGTCACGGATTGATTCAATCTAGATCGTTCCTTCAAAAGGTATCAATTTCCTTTCAGTCCAAAAGTTATTTCAATGAAGTTCACCTTCGGCTCGCAAACTTCAACGATCTCCGAAATATAATCAGCTATCCGTGACATCTTGGGAGTGGATTAAAAAAATGTCTTTCAATCTTTAGTTCACTGAAATTGGATTGACTTTTTAATTTATTTTTTTAATTAGTATTTTGTTTTTCATTTATTACGTAATAAATACGCCTTGCAGAGAAATCTATCTCTACAAGGATAAATGTCTGCAAGGATTTTTAAAAATGTCTTTAACATATAAGTTGTTATATTTCCAATTCATAGTTCATAATAAAAACATTGTATACTAAGTCCCAATATTTCCAATTCAGAGTTCATAATACAAACATTATATACTAAGTCCCTCATTAAATCTGTAATTCTTTAAAAATAGTTTCTGATTTCATAAAAACATATTTTTAGTTTATAAATTCTTTTGCATTAAATGTGTATCTTAAAAGGTTTGTAATATTATAGGATTTTAAATACCTTACAAAAAGTGGTAGATAAAGGAATAAAAGCTATGTTTTTTCTTCTTCAAAAATTCAATATAATTTTCAAACCTAATGGTTTTTTGGCGACAATGCAATATTAAAATTTCCGTTACTAAATAATCAACTAAACATATTAATGGATGTTCAAAAATTTATCTTTTAAATATCACAAGCTTGTAAATGTTGCATTGTAAATATTTGGAGGCACATACTTTTGTGTTTCATTGCAACTAGTGTAATTAAATCATATATCAAATTACGAACCTGAAATAATTAATCATTAATAAATAGATACAGAATTAATTTGTACTTAAAGCAGACTCACCAGTATGAAGACCTTACAATCATAATTTCTCATTTAAAATAGTGATAATTTTCAAAATATCAAATAAACACTATCAATATTTATTAGGATCGATCCTTATCGATACTTACTATCGATTTTAAATCTCACAAAAAATTAGTCATAAATCAAAAATTCATTTTCTCCCTCTCTGTCGACACAAGTTCAAGTTGAGAAAATTTAAATAGTATAATTTTACCTAAGCTTAATAATAACACGATTCCAACAATTTTTAATCACACAAAATTAGGTTTCCGAAAGAGTATAACTTAAAGAAATGTCATAAAACTGTTATAAGTCACTAAATAAGTATGGACTATGAACTGTAAAATTATCATTAACTACACTGTGTAAAAACAATAATTAGTGATGTATAAAGTCACTATTTTAAACTAAATTTTATGTAAACACAAAATTACAAAATGAAATGACAAAGAAATTAAGCTATCAACACAGCGTCGTGTTGAGCATACACACACGTATACACAGTATATCTTCTTGACACGAACAACCCTGACCTGCCACATATACTAGACGGCTCCGTGTACAAGGTGTCCAGATGTCCACTCACTGCATAGAAATAGAGAATTATCTTCCCTGTTGAATGAACAATCCTCAATTGGGAACTTTAGTACAAATCTTATCTTGCTATTATTTGTTCATAATATGTACATACAAAAGAATTTTCTTAGCTCACTAATAGTGTTATTTAGATTTTTATTGCGGACATTTTTCATCACAATTGTATGTAAAACAAAATTTCACAACGTTTCGGGATCTGGAATCTGAGCCCGTCCTCAAGTGAAATAATATCTAAAACATAACACAGTCAACACATAATTCGGACTAATCCGGTATAAAGCTGAAAATATAAAAGTTGAAAGCAATATGTTTTAGATATCGGTTCCCCTGAGGACGGGATCAGATTCCAGATCGCGAAACGTAGTGAAACTTTGTTTTACATAAAATCGTGATGGAAAATGTCCGCAATGAAATATAAATATCATAAATCTACTATCACCAATAATTAATTTTAATCACTGATACTCTCCAGCATGCTTTACATTATTATTACGTAGTTTTTGTACGTACAGAGTTTAAGTACACAGTTTATAATGTATGTATTTACTTCCCTGTGGGAAATTGATCATGTTGTGTCACTAAATTATGGATGTGGGAATGTTTTCAGTTCATGTAAACAGCTGTTCTAAAACAAAAAAATTAAAATACTATAGCTGTGGTAGTTTCTATGGAATCGGGATCTTATCACTTACGCCGCACTTTTCATCAAAAATTGAACAAAATCCGCTAACACCCCCCTCCCAGAGCTTAGACATCTCCAAGTCAAAAATCTGTTTTTACTTCAATTAATAATACTAAAATAATATAATCTTTGACATAAATATTGTTATAATAAAACTGTACGTTAAATTATTTATTATAAACCTTTACCCAATATGCCCTATTCAAGCGTTCAAAATATTTTGATGATTTGTTTGTTATTTTCTTTTCTGACAAAGTTGCTTTAAAAATTTTTTAGGTACCCATAAAATGTGTAACGACTATGGTTTGTAATAAAACATATTAATAACTCATTATTATATAAGGTAAATACCATCAATTAGGTGAAGCAAAAAATTACCCATCATCATTTTACACATCAGTAAGTGCTGGTTTTTTAGGTATTCACAGGTACATGTGTGAGGGTGAGGAGGGAGGGATATTATAGGTGGCAGTGGTACTGAGATAGAGGTGAAGTTATGAATATTTGCGGACTTAGAAGCGTAAAACACCTAATTAAAACACATCCGGTTGTCAGGAGCATCCGTTGTTAGCGAGAGGAGAGAGTAACCGTTTATACCCATCCGTGTCTCTTGTAAATTATATTTAGCCATGTTCTGAGTTTTACCCTTTTAAGTTCACCTTTTTCAGGTTTGCGAAACCTACGAATGCGATATAAATGTACAATAATTATTTATTAGTCTTAAATTTACCCTCTGGTATTTAAACTTTTACCAATTTAAAGAAAAGGACAGTTTCGGTAATCAAAATTAGTAAAATATATTTTCACGACGTTTCGGAATCTGGAATCTAATCCCGTCCTCAGGTGACCTGGAACCTAAAAACATTACGAAAAACGTGCAAAAATGTAGATTGCATGTGTGTTCTGAGTCGTACTTTGTTCATTTATTTAATTATCAATGATATCACAATTTTTGTTAGATTTTTACATGACAGAAAGTAGTAGTTCAGCACAAAATAGTGATAGACTAATAGACATATTATAACAATATAACAAAGGCAGATCACATAAGATACAGAAAAATAAATAAAAAATACAACACGAAAAACAGAACAATTGTTTCAAATAAACAGTATAGGGGTCTACAACGGAGCCATTTGAACCTAAACTAGAGGCAATAGGTAATAATAATACAGTATAACAACAGCAATAACTACTATAAACATGACGAATAAAATAAACGTACTGAGGAATACATGACTTTTATACTTGGATTTTTTGTTTTCTTAATTAATAAGTTTCTTAATTGTTTTACTTTTTTCAGATTTATAACAGGTTATTACGGACTTTGTACTAATGTTCTGGGTTTCAGGTCACACCTGAGGATGGGGTCATATTCAGAATCCAGGAATGTAGTGAACTTTGTGTTACTGATTGTGTTAGTCCGTAATAATAATTAAAATAACAAAAAACCCATCACCAACAATGAATTTGAAACTGATAATTTACCCTGTTTATCTAAAACTACGAATAATTATTGATTATTATTTATTGTAATTGAGTTGTTTACATTTTTTGCGTAGAATTTTTCAATTATTAACTTCTAGCTGCAATAAATTTAAACACACACATAAAATTAAAATATTGTATAAATATGACAAGTTTAAAAAAATCTGTCAATTAAAATGAGAATTAGTCCTATTCTCCATTTAAACAAAGAGTCAGGTTCGCTGCTGTTAACACAAATAGGCATTTCTAGCATAAAATTTTTATTTTTACATTTATAAACTTTCATCAACATCTGTCCATAAATAAAGACTTTCTACTATATTTAACATAAAAGGAGTACAGGTTTGCTGCCATGATAAACACATAAACTATGATTTTAAGCATAAATAATAATCTCACATATTACAAAATACAGTTTACATAAAAATATACATTGATAAAATATAATTTTTCCTATCTAATAAGATTAACATGAGATAAATAACGTACTTTTTAGATTTTTTTTTCTTAAAGATAAAAAACTAAGACTTAATTGTGTAGTTTTTTAAGCTGATTCCAGATGAAATATAAAATTCAAAAATTTTAAAAATTACATGTGAAAACTTAAAATTTTGGGGTTAAAAAATTAAACTAGTTATGACCAATATGTCTGGTTTACGAACTGTTAGATTTGTAAATAACGTCTCTAACAAAATTGTTGATCGGACTTTTTACAATTTAAACACATATAATAAAACTATATTTATATATTATATAATATATATTATATATAAAAAATTTTACGAATATTGTTTTTACTTGTAGAAGAATATAACTTTTTAGTTAAAGACATAATACTTCTTAAAATTTAAACACACAACGATAACTAAAATATTGCATGTAACTATTGATTTATGAAGGATTTAAAGAAGCAATTTCACTAAGGAAAGAAGGGAATCACAGCAAACTAATTTAAACGAACACACCCAGGTTACAAAACGTGAAGAACAGTGTTAACTAAAAAAATTATAAGAGATTATTTGCATTTAAACTATTCATATGACTGGTCACAAAGACAAGATCAAACAAAATATTTTCAGGGCAAGCAAGGTGACAAAAACATCCCTTCACCGCTAAAATTATCTTTATAAAAATATACTAATACATCCAATACGTAATATACACTTGCTAAAAACTTACTTTATCCAACAAAATGAGATTTTAAATATAAAAAAAAACTGAAAATAATTTGATCTCTTTACTAAAGAGACGTCTTTTTCTCGTAAAAAGCAAAGATCGTCAATCACAGACTCATCGCGACTCCGCCTAAACGGTTTCCCCTTCAAAAGCCATTACCAGTAATTGAGGGTCGCGTATAAAATAATTCAACTTACTACAAAATCAGTCTGTTAAAACTTAAATGTGATCAGCCCCCTACTTATAATTATACTTAGGTTTGTTAAATAGTTTTAATATCACAGTATGATCACCCCTAATAATAATTATGCAAGTACAACATATGTATATTTTAAACACATCTAAAAGGAAAACGTTTAAGTTTTAAATTATTATTTAAAATTACTAAATTACTAATTTCTAAATTAAAAATTAATTCAGAAATGATTGGAACACTATAATAGGTAATCATCCATGAAGATTGTATAGAATGTACTATTGAACCTCATGAGAAATCCGGATGTGGAACAATATTGCCAACACACAACACCGACCGGATGTAAAGCAGTATCGCCAACACAACCACACAGACATCGCCGTCCGCTAGGGATGATTACTGCTCTTTTTCTTTGTCCAAACCCTTGCAAGTTCTATATCTTTCATCTAAGCCTGGTAATGAATCCCTTTGTACTTTTTAAATTTCTTGTTCCGGACGTATCTCGGGAGGGTTTTCAACTATACGGGATGATTATATATTGTTTAAGTTTAGTAAAACATGTGCTTTATTTAAAACATTTGGTTGAAAACGGAATATAAAACTACAACGAAAGATTTTGTAAAAATTACATTATACTGTAGCAGTTATTTAAAAACAAAAAACTAAAAGACTACAAAATACGTAGAGATATGTATGATAATTTATTTTTGTTACACATATACTTCATAAGATTTCTCATAACTCTTTTCATTAGATCTACTTTTTTGAACGTAGTAAATTAATAAAACCACCTTACATTATACCATCGGAGTAACCTATTACGGCTTTGATGCTCTACACATTCATACATTATTAATTAACAGCTTAAGCTTCATTGATTTTAATTTTATACAAGTTTTATTAACTTTACTATTATTTTGTCTATTATTTATTATATTGAAATAAATTTATAAAACGATTAATTTTATTTTACTTTTGAAGTTAAAATAATTATGGTTGGTGTGAGTCACACTGAAAAGCAAACGTGCAATTTGCTTTTCAGTGTAATTTTTATACTCAATTATAAAGTAGGATACATTGCAATAAATGCATTTTATTTGTTAGTGTACTTCTTTTAATGTAAATATCATAAAGGAGATTCAAATTAAGAGTTAACTGGAGTCTAGCTATGATTTTGTTATAACTTAACTATTTTCGTTATTTTAAACAAATACTCTTTGAAAAGGTTTAATGCTTTTCTCTAACAGCTACAGCTTTTAACACATGGTGAGATTACAAAAATTCTGTAAAGATAGTATTATTAGAATTATTTCTGGGAACTATTTCAAAATAATAAAATAATAGTAATAACAATTTATTTATTTTTATTTAAAGCAATGAACAATCTCAAACGCCATCATTGTAAGTTGCAAGCTATAACGTATTCCCTCTAAAACACCAGTCAAGTAACTCGCATTCAGTATAACACAGTTCCAAGTAAAGTAGGTCAACATTTCAATACGACCCATTGTTATTTTACGCCAATAGATTTGCTAACCATCCAATCAAACGGTCTGAAAAGCAACTCCATTGAACTAAGCGGATCATGCTATAAGCTCTTGAGTCCGAGTTGGTGGCGATCAATATGTTTCATTGTATGCGAAAAATAGAAATGCATATTGAGTAACGCAGAAAATATTGAATTTTTATAAAACGTATTTTGATCAAATATCCAAACAACGTTTATAACTTATTTCAATTTTGTAATAAATGGTTTCTTAGGAAAGATACTTCATTAAATAGCCAAACTTTTTATTTATTCATAGTATGTTTCCTGGATCGATTACTTTACTAAAATATGTATATAGGTTACTAACCTTTGGTCTGGTCAATCAATTCTAGAATATTTTTAGTAATTATGACCCTTCTATAGTTTCAGGTCTTTAGCCATATTGTCAAATCCTCTTTAAAATGGATTAGAATGAAAATGGACTTGAAAATTGAGGATTTGAAAATTGGGCTATAGCTCTAAAACCTTAGTGGTCCATAAAATAATATTCAAGGATTTAATGACGATAAGTTAGTAGCCTGGATATATTTCAGTAAATTTATTAACTTCTTGAAACGGCGAACTACCCAGATACGTATTTTAAATTAAGTATGAATTAGAAATTAGTATAAAATGATTCAAGGCTGATATGTTCCTTAGACAGGACTGTTGATTGCCAACAGTCACTTGAATCTAAGGGATCTACATTTTAACGTGAGATCCGAACCACAATTTTACCTCTGAATTACGAAATGAATTACGAATTATGAGGATGTCCTAAGTAGTATTCAGTAGTGCGGATGTTAATCCACACAAGAGAATATCACATTTACCGACCATCACTCACAACTATCCACAACGCACGACCTCCAAGTAGCTGGATTACAGGACTCGTCATCGTCCCAGACTTTGTAATAAATCTTCCATTATAATTTATCATAAATGTTTGAAGGAAAATGCTAGGAAATACTGTAACGTCAAACTTCCCATATTTTAGACTTGCACCCACTTCCCTCTTCACCTCAGGCCTAGTACTTGGAAGAACTTCTGGTATTACGTCAAGGTGGAGTCTTTGATGTGAATCCAAAAAGGCTAAAGCCCCTTCTTATTCACTTTCTGATGAAGGATCAAATATGGTCACGATCTTACATTTTCTTTCTCTTGATAAAGTTCTCTGCAAAATTAGAGATACAACGGCAATTTTTCGAGAGACGTCTTCATAAGAGAGAAAAGGTCGTCGACAAAATGGGCTCTACCTCCGACTAAAAATGTTCTTCTCCGGGTGGCCTAGCTAATTTAATACAACCTATAGCAATATGTCTCTTGCAATAGCAATAGAATAGTAGTCATTAGTAGCAGATACCGGTATCAAGTTTCAGTACACATGACGTAAGCAACCTGGCAGATAGCAATCTGTTAACAATTACCTGGCTAGCGTTGGCCTGATTACATGTGCGACGTACGTGTCCTGTATCACTGTATTGTATCTGTTGTACTGCCAACTAATCATCATTTATTTCTGACTTTACAGTCAGTTAAAACCAACTTAACCAGAACTAGACGTTTACATTAATAAATCGAAAGTAAGTAATAAGCATGAGTGAATAACAGCTAATTATGTTGGATAAAAAAACTGGACATATGTTAGGAACTACTGCAAACATGTAAGCTAAAATATTTGTCAAATATCCCATATCCCTCGTAACATTTGTAAATTTTTTTCTCGATATAATTATATTATATCAAGAGAGCATAATCTATATATGTTATCTTATTTTTGCTGAATTACATAGCTTATTGGTCTTTCAGACTATGAATGAAAAATAATTTGAATCTGTTTTCCTTAACTTCCCTAAATTTAATATTAACTCACAATCATTTGAAATATTCCATATTTTGGATAAAATGATTTTAAATTATTTGCCTTAGGACATAATCCATTTTAAATCCATTAATTAGTCCAACGGTTCAGAATAAAGTTACAAGAGGTGAAAATCATTGTATTTTGGATACATATATTACATTCAAACCACTGGTTAATGTAAATACTCGTGTAAAAAACTATAAAATACACTTTTCGTTGTAAAAACGCTCCATACACTCTCTATGCCGTCCAGTTTGTTTACATGTACCTTGGAGTGTCAGAGTTTTATCGATAAATTCATACAAATAATTAATTTAAGCTATAAAATAGTTTTCTATCACACATAATTTTATCGTCAGAGAGTCAACAGGATCAGTCAAACTTAGAAACATTTAAAAGACATTGTACACCTAATTAAATGTTTGGGAATGATTTGAATAGTTATATTACATAATTTCGTGTAAATAATGTCCATCAACGAAATGCATAGGGTACCCGAAGAGGTATTTAAATAATCTGTTTTATACGTATTTTCCTAATGATTATTAGCTTATTTGTAATAAATATGGATGCGAATTATTGACCGTTTTATGGGGTTCCATGTTCACTGTACCACTATTTCAGAAATGTTAGCTTTTTGAAAGGTAAACTGTTGAATATAAATGTATAAAGTTTCAACATCCAATACTTTGAAAGCAATGAATAGGGTTACAGTGATCTTATCAAATAATGTTTTTTAGAGAATGAGATGGACTAGTTTAAAATCACATTAATGTTATTGACAAAGAATACTTTGTAGGTAGTTGAGTTTTCTTTCTCTTCCGCTTGTGGTTACACGATCTCTTCTGAACCAAGTCCGCTGCTTTATAGAAACAGTCTGAATCTACTGTCTATATTTACCTAATCAGGTGTAACAACATGTCAATCCAAACTGTCGTAGCATCTGTCCCTGTGGCCAGCGGTGCTTTAGCATGCGAAATTAGCGTAGCGTTGGTTCCAACAACTTATTATCAATATGTGGGTGGTATATTGTTACGCCTCATAAGGTATAGATAGACAGCAGATTCCAGCTGTCACTATAATACAGCGAACTCAGATGAGTTCCGGTTACGACAAGCGTAGAAGATGGAAACTCAACTACGAAGATCGTATACTTTTTCAAACTTGGTTCAAGATTGTATTATAATTTCCTCATAAGTATCGGATGTATTTATTTTTCCCCATAATTCCCCCAATGATGAATATAAGTAGCTCCAAACCAAATGTAAAACATTGATTAAATGTTTTTTTTTGAAATTTAAATTATATGTAACCTTATTTTATTCATAAATAATACAGTTCCTGAAAACAAATCATAGCTACCAGCGGTATTGGCTATTCTAAAAACTTTGGTTCTCGCTTGAGGAGTTCCTTAAGGATACATCACGCAATTTTTTAAAATATTTTAAATCATCTTTTGCATTTTTAGGTCCAAAATAATTAAATCACCTATCATATTTCATAAGTATGGTAAGAGAATTCTTTGCTTTAAGTACGTGAATTATACTTGTCAATTATTCAGTGTAAGTTCGATGTATAAAACAATTGATCATTAAGTTTTGGTATTTGATACTTTGGAGGATGAGAGGCTGGTAAACAGAAACTATGGAAGTGATACAAGTTTTAAAGAGGTTATCTTTTAAACTAATTTTCATGTATGTTTTTTATCGCTCATCGCGATGCTGGATAATTTAAAATTAGAAGATTTGTTCAGTCTTTTTTACTGGGGAAGAGTTTTGCAGGATATAATAAATCCGTTTGTTTCAAGCCGCAGCAGTGATGGGGTGACATGTCTAAGAACGTCGGTCCATATACCATCACCGCCGCTGTTGATTGTCGTGGGGGGAGGTGGTGTAGCCCCCCCACAGGAAGTCGGGTGTCGCGAAGCTGTAAACATCAGGGATCGTTATATGCAAGATCAAAGTCAGAGGTTGAATGGCAACCCGGGGAGTTGTCAGGGAGACAGCTTGATGACGTGGACGTGGTCACATCTGCTTGTCCTTTTGCTTTAAACTCAATACTGTTACGTCAAAATTTGACGAAATACACTTACTTCTATTTCTAACTCAGGGTGTCCTGTAAGTAACCAATTTAAACTCTGGTAAAATGTGTTATGGGTCAAATGAAGATAATTTCATGTAAAATTTTTCCCAAAAATGTTTCGTTTATTAAATATTCAAAATTTTGTATGTTTGACAAAATTACTGTTATGCTTAAAATTATTTCTACCGATCTTTATTAAACTCAGTAAGTATTTATGGATAAAAGAGACTTACCGTAAGAAAAATATTCAACTTAGTCCAATTTAAAATTTCAAAATGACGGCCATTTTAAACTTTTAATCTAAAATGACGGAAACGGTAAAGTGTATATTAAAAAAATTTACAATCTATCAACATCTGTGTAAATCAAATTGAGCACAATAAAAATACATACGACATAACGAGACTATAGTATGTACAACTTATTTAATTTTCACTAACTCTTGACTCATATTTCAATGTATCAAAAGTACAATTAAAATGACGACCGTTTTTAAATTTTAAATTAAACCTAGTTGAATTTTTTCTTCAGTAGGTCGCTTTTATTGAAACACACATACCCATATAACCTTTTCCTAGAGTTTCACACTTTGCTTATGGGACATCCTGAATGTTAACCTTCCAGGTATTATGAAGTTATTAATTAATGCTTTAAAATACATGGTACTCAATAAAAACCCCAATAATTAGGTACAACAAATTTCGGCTTCGTGAAGTCATCAAGTGAGGTAAAATATTTGGTTAGATCTCTTCACATAAAAATCGTCAATTAAATTAAAAGTAAAAGTTTGATCTACGATTCCAAGTTTTTTTCGTATTGACGTTTTTTATGTAATTAAATATTATTTGTCAAACTCCTCAAGAAAATAGGTTTAGCAGAAGTCACACACGTTCTTCCAGAAAATTTCGAAATGTTTATGATATCTCTTAAATAGCATTTCAAAGTACAAAAAACTATCTTTTAAACCGTTTCCACGTTCATAGAAATCAATAGTTTGGCCTGTTGATCTACAAGCTGTCTCAATGGAGCTGAGATGAATAAACAATGAGAGTTCCCTGACGTCTATTAGGCTTAGTCTGTTGATCTGTTAGTCTGTCGACCACTCTGGGTGGATACAGTCTACATCAATAGTAGACACAGCTAGCCAACCACTGTCTACCACTCTGGGTGGGTACAGTCTACATCAATAGTAGACACAGCTAGCCAACCACTGTCTACCACTCTGGGTGGGTACAGTCTACATCAATAGTAGACACAGCTAGCCAACCACTGTCTACCACTCTGGGTGGGTACAGTCTACATCAATAGTAGACACAGCTAGCCAACCACTGTCTACCACTCTGGGTGGGTACAGTCTACATCAATAGTAGACACAGCTAGCCAACCACTGTCTACCACTCTGGGTGGGTACAGTCTACATCAATAGTAGACACAGCTAGCCAACCACTGTCGACCACTCTGGGTGGGTACAGTCTACATCAATAGTAGACACAGCTAGCCAACCACTGTCTACCACTCTGGGTGGGTACAGTCTACATCAATAGTAGACACAGCTAGCCAACCACTGTCTACCACTCTGGGTGGGTACAGTCTACATCAGCTACAACCACTGTCACAGACAACCACTTTCTACCACTACTAGACAAATATATACGTAGGTCTGCATGAAATAGACTTGTTAGTTTAAAAATTGCTATACAAAATATAAACTCATGCCTAATTTGAATAAAGATTTAAATCCACTATTTTAGTGTGCCTTTTTCATAAACCTCAACCGTATATCAGGCCTAGGGCATGTAAAGAAAGTCATAACAGTGAGGTGTCGTAGCGGCATGAGTGACATAGGCTGACCAGAGGTGACCGCTCATGATCTGACAGGAGTCTCTTATCCCTGGTTTCGAACCAGGGAACCAGGAACTAGTGCTAGTGTGTTACTTCTGAACTGCCGCGTCGCTAAGTTAGTTCTAAAACTGATACGAACATTACAAAGACATTGTAATTATATAAAACTAACATGTGAATAAATTATCGAAAACAGGGAAAAGATTTCTCAAGGTGAAGATATCACGTCCGTCGCCACAAGTCAAGACTGCTCGGAGGACATTCCAGACGTACAGAATTACGGCGGCACAGCCGCAGGTGAAATCTAATTTTTTTAATGATCCTCTCCCACGTGGATAACCTAGAGGTGACCGCGGTTTTACTTATGGTCAGACCACACCCTTACACGGGAATCGAAGACCCCAGCGGAAGGGGTAGTACCAATGGGGCTTGGATCTCCAAGACCAGGATCGGGATTGGTAGAGAGGCGTGGCCGGGGCAGCTGACGGGGACAAGGGAATTGGAAGATGGAGAGAAGTCTGGGAAGAGAATCAAGGGAGATAGGTCTTGGGGAGAGTGTCTGCTGGGAGGCCCTGGATCGAGCAGGGGCGGTATGGCACCTGTTGAAGCCCAACAACCTCAAGAAGAAGACCCAGCTCCTACCACATCCCAAGGACACCACTCCAACGTCGGCCCTGACGACAGCGAGGAGAGACGACCCTAACGGCTCGAGGATCAGATTTTAAAATTTTACCCAGTAATAAATATCCCGTTTACCTTGTATTCAATTGTTATATTATATAATAATAAAGTGTTAGATTTCCTCCTATTAGTGTCCATTTGATTTACGATCCGGAGGTATCTACACAGCCTAGCGAGTGTCTCATTACTAAGATGTTTTTAAAATTTAAAGTAACCAGAACAAAGTTTACACACATCATTGAAACGGGTTCAATAGTTTATTTCCAAATCAATAAGAGCGATTAATACTATCCTCTGCACATACAAAATCAGGTTTCCTTATTTTTATACTAAGTATAAAATCTATTGAAGTCTAAAACACAGACAGAGCATGTTTTAATTCAAAATAAAAAAATGTTTATAAATATTTTTAGCAATTTTAGTATACTTAGTAGGTCCAGTGACAATTAACTATTATATTCATTATAGCGCATACATCTGCATGAAGTCATATGAAAATATTAAATACTTATAAAGATACTTATGTGTCTAACCTATTTATTATTTGTATACTCTGGAGTTAGTTTTTATAAAATTAGTTAAAACAAAACTACTTAATATTCAGAGAAGTAATCACAGAATGGCTAATATAAAAGTATTAACAGAGTAATCTCAAGATGCTGGGAGCAATGTCTGGGTGATAAATGAGGGCACATTATCATCAGCAATCAACGCTTAGGGCTACTGCTTTTTGTTGATGGGTTCCTTTTTCACTTGAAAAAATTAGTGTAATCAATGTAACGTCATCATACTCGTTAATCTAATCCAGGGGAAATATAATATTGTAAAGAAATAAGTGCAGTTCAAAATACAACAAGTGGAGTCGTTTATTTGGTGACCTTTATCTGAAGAACCATAAGTAATATCTACATATTAAAAAAAATGTTTATTTCTTCAGTAAAATAATTTTAAGCTGAGGGTTTCTTGGAATAATTTAAACTTTTCTGAATATATCTTTTTTTCAAATGTTGAAATTTAGTTTCGAATTTTAGAATAATATGTTATAATTCAAAAACTAATCACTTTCTTCAATTTACTCTGTTTATAACGAAGTACTAAATCTAATGGAAAAAAACAAAAAAAGAATTACGTAGATATGTTTTTTACTTCTTGAGATATAGAATTTCAGAATTATATTTTTAATAAATAAAAAACTAATCGTCGTTTTGCAATTTCATCTTTTAAAAACAAAGTACTAGATTTAATTAAATAAACCAAAAAAATTAGATTTATACTTTTTTACTTCCTGAGATAATATAGGCACCAAAATCTTAAAAACGTTTATTTTGGGTATCGCGAATCGATATTGATCTAAAAATTGATCTATTGATTGAAATTCAAAAATTTCATTATGAAAAGAAAGTTCTGACTGATAATACAATTTTAATGCTACAAACCATTACTTAAAAAATGAAAACAACGTTTGACATTTTCTTCTAGTATTTTCAAAGTAGAGTTAAGTGGAAATTGTTTTATAATTATCTAAAAAGATATTCTTGATACGAATATGTAAGTAAACAAATTTTGTTATTTGATATGTTAACTTAAATCGTTGAGGTGAACTAACCATGTTGTCCTTCACTATGTTGAAACTGCACCACGGGCAATATGCATATTAGATCAATATATTATGCAAATAATGGCAGCTTTATTGCTATTTTCCAAACCAGTGATCAGAACGTTAACCGATGGTGATAAATCGATGCATGAACCTCGCGCTGGTCCACTACTGTATAATCTGAGCGAAATTGTTTAATAAATATACAGGAGCTGGTGAAAGATTATCTGTCTGATGAACCCTTATTATAAACAAATTATTGGAACCGAATAGTGTTTGATGGTGTCATAAAAGTTGTTTCATTAGAAAATAACTGGTCATTATATTTAAAATTTCAATTTAATTTATTTAATTTTGTAATAGCTCAAATTTAAGAATGAAAATTCGTCTTTTATTGTCAAAATATATGGAATAAATATAAACTTAAAATATCTATGCATTTATGCCTTACTGCTAGATGGATTAATAATTTTATACTGAATAAAATGAGTTAGAAAAGCTCGTGTATTGATTAGTGAATTTATGAATTATAGATGAATCACATTTATATTTGTATGATTCATATTTTATGTTTTATCACTATCACTTCAATATACCTCCACCAAATTCTTGGCAACTTAAAGTCCATAGAACATCGTTCAAGTTCATTTTGAAATCTGCGGAATACATATTGTTAGGTTATTATAGGCCTTAATCTTAAGATTTGATAAAACTAGATAAATAGTTTTTAAAACCTTATGACGAAATAAGAATTGTGTTTTAGGTTAAAGTTCCATAATGGGTTAGTATTTTTACAGAAATTCTTTTGAAAACATCAATATTTTAAAGACACTACCACACTCTTATTGGTCAAACCATCGTTCAAAATCTGTGACGGGCGACTTCTCAGTCAGATAACGAGATCACCTTTGTACATCTTCCTCTAGCTAGCCTATGCAGTCTTAACTTTATCACACAGATCCTACGATCTTCGCAGTTATGGCAGTCACGTTTGTATACCACATGTATAATGCAAGATTATGCAAAGATTGGTGTGAGTAGTAAAACACCCATAAGGGTGTGAATGGATAACACAACCAGTGGACCGGAAGATCCACATTCCAAATCCGCAGTTCCAGTCTGCAAAACTTTAACGAATTTTTTATATTGTAACGAGCACTGAGTCTGATTGCATTAAAATAAGCTAGCTTCTTGTAGGCTTAGTTAGATTAAAACGCACGAAAATGGTCCAATGAGTCAGTGCGGTGTTGCCAAATCGCCATATTTTATTATAGCATATGGTTACAACAGCTGATAGGCTAAATGAAAAATGACAACACTGCTGGGCAGAAGGGGGTGATGGGGGAACCAGCTGTCCAAGACATCGGCCCATTTTTGTGCAGTTTACTCCAACAAACTTTACACCTTATAGTAAGTAGCCTGAAAATATAAAGAAATTTCAAATTTGAAATACCTACATACGTGAGCCCTAGACTTTTACTTTGGGCACTCGGTTCTGCCTAATTGTACCTCGGAACTTGACTCCAAAACTCATAGACGCCTTTCCTACTTTTTTTCTGACCTAATAGAATGGGACGGTGGCGTGTCCTATAGTTGATCTACTTGGAGGTTACAAATTATGGAAATTAATAAACGGAACGTCCACACTATTGAATACTACGTTCATCCCCAAAGACCATCATAATTAGACAGTTAGTAATTCAGAGGCAAAAGTGAATCGGATTCCACGTAAAACTATAGTGACCTTAAATGCCATTGACTGTTGGGCTATTAATTAACAGCCGTGTCTAAGGGACATGTTAGTCTTAGTCAGTAACTAAACTACAAAATCACACCACAATCTTCTAACACTCATTTCTCTTTCATACTTGGCTTAAAATACCTGCTTGGATAGGTCACAATTTCAAAAGGTAATAGTAATAGTATAGTGTTCATCCTTCAGAAGTCACAAAAGAGAGTTATTGTTTGACAAACAATTTCTATTCATAAAACATGAACAAATACTTTCTCTTTACAAGGTTCCTGTTTAAAAAATTCGTGACAACCAAAAATCACCTCTCGTTTAGAAATTACTCTTCAGACTTAAAGCCCCGCAGTTCTCATGGTTGAACAATATAAAGTCTGCATTTATGCTTGGCGCACGATGGTTGTAAGACAATGATGAGTAACGCGTTGAATATGCAGCAGGTATAAACCTAAGCGCCACAGGAGCCTGGCGCATTCACAGCTGTCTATTGGTGAATACCCGTACAGGTGATTGTCTAATGTTTCGTGTACTGAATACTCTTAGGATACCAAACATTAATTCTAGGAACTGTGGTTGAAGTCTTTATGAATAAAATTAGTATTCTCTGTTCATTGTTTTGAATTGTATGTTTGGGGTGTTTACGTTTTGTACCCTTGAAACTCGATATAGGACGTATCTCTAATTCTGTAATGCTGAACAATGTAACACTTCCCCGTGAAAACGGAACAGCCCATTATGATGAAACTTATTTTCATTATTATATACATTTTGTAGGAGGTTTATGAATATTTTAAACTGACCCAACTATTAAAATAAAGTAATGAGATATAAAAACCCCAGTATTTAATGATATAATATTTTTATTAGTTTTACTAAACACACGATCCAAAAAAGTGATTTCACAGAAAGAAAAAAACAGCTTTAGAATAAAAATTAATATTAGAATATTTACATTGAAAATTTATTTAAGTTATTTTAAATTATACCAGGTATATTAAAATACCATCCAAATTTAAAGAAGATTTCTAATGATATACCTTTTCCGATTTCATCTAACTTAAAATTGATACTAAACAATTAAGATGTTTTTTCTCTTTTTATTTGTTTGTATTTCCTTGTTTTTGACATGGGTATGACTTAACTCTGGGGGGGGTGTTGGCAATTTTCACGAGCAAAATTTGAAACAGTGACGTAATTTGGTTAGTGACATCATATTGGTTATAAGAACAACCGTTTATATGAACTGAAAACATACTTTTTAGACATATCTATAATCTAACCTATTTTCCACAAAAAGTAAATACAATATTTTTACCTATTTGGATTTCGGGTAGGTATTTTGTCATAATAAGTATCTCGCTTTCTAGCACTGATAATAAACTTACACTTAAAAGTAAACAACTTAAACATACAATCCGTACAAAGGACAGCCTAACTGTTAGTAAATCCTAAAAAACTTCTACTTTAAAGTGACATTTCCTTCAATATTTTCTAGTGAACATCAGACGGGATGTTGCCTTAAGAAAGTCACTTAAAATAATAAGTGTCATAACACAAAACTCGTTATATTTTTCCACGAAAATGTTAATAACTTTAAAATTGTAATATAAAAACGTTTTTGCTTACAATATTTATGTATAGAAAATTTATTCTATCATACATTTTCATTGCTTATTCTTTTGTTGATTGCTCTTACTTATTTTCACAAAAGTACACGTTACAGTTGGTGATATTATACTATTAATTCTATTTTCCCATAAAATCTAAATAGTTTAACTACTTTAGATATAGGTGTTAAATATATTTTCAAACACTTTATGTAAAATGATCTCCCTAAATAATATCCATTACAGAATCTAATTTATTTCCTCGCTGAATGAGTCAGTGAAACGAAAACGTTATTAAAAACCCTTCGGCAAAGAAGATAATCAATTTCTTAGCAAAGTTTTACCTTCCACGGACTTACATTACACTTACAGTTGCGTTGATTATTTTTACAGGAATTTTCTCAGACTTATTCTTATTTCAGAGTAAATCCTAATTTCAAACCTTTGTGGAAAAAATTCTTAATTAATGCTGTGGATTTTGACATTAATAGTGAAAACCTAAATTGTCTAAGATATTAACCCAAATTATAAGTTGGATGTTCAACATTACATTCGTAGTCTAAAAAAAGATGATCACTAAAACATGTTTTTATACTTGAAGATAATTATAACTATACAGGCAATCTAAGGGTCCGTAGCATATAATTCACCAAGTTCTCTTATCTTACGACTTCTCGAGCCATAATTTTGAACATACATGCTCTATATATATTAAATTATATGCATAACTATACTCTTAATTTTTGCAAACACTTTAAAAAATAAGAGATATATCAAATATATACTGCTAGATTTCTTATTTAAAACATTTTTTTTACTAAGAAGTTTTTTTTAAAATCACAATTACGAAAGGATTAAATTCTGTATTTTTGTAGCTTTATTATTTCATTCGTTTACTCATACTTGTATTTTTATGTTTTATGTTAGCTATCCACTGTTATGTTCGGAAAATAATGATTCAGTAAACTCTAGATAATCCTTATTTTGCAATTAATGAAATTAATACGTGTATTAAACAGAAATTTACATTGATTATATCCACAAAATAAACTACAACCTATAACATTTAGTCTAAAAAAAAATCCGTTTTGACTAACCATGTTTTTTTACATAAATCTAATACAAGAATATTTAAGTACAGAAAATCCAAAATGCACACATATGTAATTTTCAAAGTGTAAAATATTTCTAATTTCAATTATTGATTTATACTAAAATTAAAAATATTTAATTAAAATACAACTTAATTTATAAAATTTTTACATATAAAAGATTGCAATTTTAATTTATCATGTATACAATACTTAAAGAAAATATTTTTGTTTATTTATTATACTTATAATTTTTTTAAAATTGATTCAGTAAATTTTTTGTTTATTTTGAAGTACTAATGAAATTTTATAATAAATATATATTAACGTCAAACTTAAAAAGAATATTTACAAAAATATGGCTTGGTTCATAAAATATAACACGTAAATATTACAGAAATTATGTCATATTTTTGTGTAGGAAAATTTTTGTTCCTTGCCAGATGTTTGAAAATACCACAATCTAAATTACCTTATTTAACAATAAAACTTACATTTAATTATGTACAGCTTATGTATTTAATCAATTTGAATAAAGACTTCTAAAAATATCATTTTAAAACATTGTTTGTTCAAAAACAATGAACTGCATAGGGCAAGAAATATATTTTAAATTGTTCTCACAAAAACTATATACGCATAAATACCGTAAATTAATTTCCTTCAAATTATGTTCAGGTGTCAATTAAAACACGTAATTTCATGTCCTTTGAACAGTCTTCAACGTGTCTAAGTAAAGCTACACGAGTTTGGCTGATGGGAAGACATTTACAAGTCACGTACATATTCTGCCTTCAAGGTGTAAAGCGCCTGATTAAAACAGTCGTTCCAAGAGTTCACATAAAGGTGTATTGGTAGAGCTTCTAACACACGTTGACAACCCTTGGAGACACGCTGTTTTGAACGCTTTCCGAAATTATCACTGTATTTCAATTATGGATCTAAATCCCAGACCTAAATTTCAATCCGCGGATTTCTGGATCGAATAAAATCGATCCCGAGATCCCGGGATTAGTCCCAGGATGCCTTTTTTTAGAAATTTCAGAAATATTAGAGGTTGTTTTGTTTTGTGAAGACACCCCTAAAAGAATTTGATTTAAAGCTGTAAATTATCAACAGTTTCATCTTATAAAATCTTAAAATCTGCTAGCTTTAGGCGTCTTGAACAGATCACGAATGGTCATTATTAAAATTTAAAAAAACGTCACATACTACTCACTCTCACTACACAAATCTCTCCCGACTCGCACAGCTGTTGGCTAAACGAAAGCCTGATAGCAATTAAAATTTTTGATGAAGCAAATATATTAAAATAAAGCCACCAATGCAGCCTGGGGTACCTCAATTCGTGGGAATTATCTGCAACCTAAGTTCGGAGCGATAAAAAAAACTACTCAGTGCTGTATCAGTATCCAAAAATAAGTTGTCATTGTTCAATTGTGCTTCGGTTTTAAGGAAAAATTGAACATAATAAAACAAATGAAAAATGTATTTATATTATATTATTATTATTTAATATTATTATATTCAAACATTAACGAGGACGTTTGAAATGTACACAAAAATGTATGTTTGTAAAGACGACCTTTGTAGTAGTTTAAACATTCAAATCACGAAAAAATTTTAAAATCCCGTAAGACCTGCGTACTCAGCGAATTTCAATATCAATATTTAATTATAATATATTCAGTTTGGAAATTTGTCGATGTAAAATTAATTTTTGTATTCTCCATAAGATTAAAATAAAGAGGTGAGTAGGTTTGCTGCTGTGAGAACACTGAAGTTACCATAAAAAATTTTATTTTTAACATTTATACCAACTTTCATCAACATCTGAATAAATATTGGATGGCCTAATCTCCATATGAAACATGGGAAAAGAGTATGCAGGTTTGCTGCCATGATAAACACATAAATTATGATTTTTTAGCACAAATGTATGGATCACTACCACATGAACCTAAATATCAAGTTTCATCCAAAAATATTAGATAATAAGTGAAAAATTAATTTTTCCTAACCTTCCATAAGATTAACATTGGAGCCTCAAAATACAACGTACTGTGTTTAGATTTTTTTATATCTCGGTAACCGTTGATAGAGGAAAAACTTTTTAAGGACTTTATTGTGTAGTTTTTTAAGCTGATTCCAATGGTGAAATATAAAATTAGAATTTTTAAAAATTACATGTGAAAAACGCAAAAAAACCCCATTTTGGGGTACAAAACCCCCCCAAACTACCCGTTCCCATTGACCGATATGTCTGGTTTACGAACTCGTCCGAGCATTTGTAGGAATACACGTCTCTACCAAATTTGGTCTCGATCGGACCTTTTTACGGTTATTTCACAGACACATATATAATATACTAATTTAATACATATATTATATATATATGTTATATATTTATTGTGACTATTGTTTTTGGTCTCTGTGTGGTGGTGTAACTGGTTTCGTTAACTTTGTGAGAATACGGTTGTTAAAATTCGCTGTGTTTTTTTAATCCCGTCATTCCCGGAATTAAGAACCCTAATTTCAATATCATCTTTAATTGGTTCAAGTGTTTTTGAAGATCATCCAGGGCATAACAAAATATTTTTTCCATACGTTACATTTTTATTTAAAAAATCTAAAAATACGATGCTTGTTTTTTAAGTAGGTTTCGTTTTGTTCACTCGTTTGTACGCGTACCACAAGTTAGCGCATTTGTCGTGTATTGACATGCTTCGGGAACAATTGGGCTCAATTGAAGCTCTGTAGCTAACCTGCACGGTTCTGTTCTGTGCTTTCAAAATGTTTAATATTATCAACTCCCCAACGCGTGTGAGATTCACTCAGTGGTACGGTTTCTGTCAGTAAGAAGCTGCAGATATTAACAGATTTAGGAAGATTATGGTAAACTGTCAATAGTAACAGCAAAGTTGGTACGTGGGTTGCGTTCTGATATGTGGGCGAACCGCTAGTGTCTACAAAAAACTGAACTTACTCACCTCTTAAAGCCTCTTACTCACTTCATCCAAGTTGTTTGAAATCTACATGGTTTTCGTTTATTCTACATTTATTTGTTCACTCATTCTACATAGCTGAATGTAATTATTATTCAGCTTCATTGTTTCGCTTTAGTGAATCGGTTGACTTTAATGACTAAAAAAGCAATAATGTGAAATACTTATTGATTGAACAAGACTGTTATAGTTTTTGTTAAATTGTTTCTTTACTGGATATAACTCTTTCAAGTGGTCTGTCAAATTTTTCATGAAAATACTTTTTTTTATTTAACGTTAAACTACAAGAAATATTTAACTGAACTGATACTATGCAGTAATTTTTTTAAATATTTATATTATACGAAACATTTAAACGTTTTAGTACAATTTTAAGCCACCTTTCTAGTAAATCAATTATAAGTAGGCATACATTGGTAAGTAAGTTAGCAAACTATTACACTTTAATCAATGAAGATTTAGTTTTGACCCTAGATAAAAATTTTCATCGGTAAAATTATCTCTTGATATGTAATACAAAAAATATGCGTTAAATTTTAATTCGTTTAGAAAATAAGAAATTATATTAGTATTCGACACAAAAATATTAACAATATATTAGAGATAACGCCTTATTGTTAGTTTTTTTCTAGTATGTTCAAATTTTTCAATGATATGTATAAGTACTATTGTTAGTGTGAGTGTGAGTTTGTTAAGCATGAATAGCGCCCTGTTTAGCAAAGCGTGTGAAGCGAGAGGGGAGTTCAACTTGTACAAGTGTATAACACCAACTTGCCGCGGCTGTGATCTGACTACGACTGAATCAACAAATCGATAAATGTGCTCTGCGTAGAAATTGGTTATTTCACCCCTCTGTTTTGGCACGGTCCGCACTAAGTTAACTCAAAATTTCTTTTTATGATAGATTTTTAATCACGCGTTTATACAGGTTGTCCCTAAACTCTTTACCAAGCTTTCCAGATATTATTCCTTGAACATAAACAAACCGAAATATCATTTTCAAGACTTCAAAATCTCAAAATTTGCCAGGATTACCACCCTTTTTCACAACTAAATTTGATAACGACTCATTATATTGAAATTAAAAATTGTATTTAGCTTTATCACCTAACTACAGAAAAAATATGTTTCAATTATCATTTTCTAAATGGTATACTTTAAATGTATGTAACTAAAGTATATTAGCTTGATTTACTTGTTAATGTTCCAGGTCAATTCAGGGACTCCCAGTATAAATCATGAACCTTTAGTAAAACCACTGAAAGAATATACTAATTTATAGAAGCGATTCCGTATAAGATCAGTTGTAAAACACGTTGACCTTAATGCAGTATTCATCATAAACCGGTCTTTTTCGTCATAATTTAATTCAATTTTTCATTCTTGTAAACAGGCGTTTTTCTCTTAGAATGCATTTAATACTACAGAACAAAATTATAATAACGATAAGTCTGTCTTCTAACTACTCTAGTAATCTTGTCGATTGAAATTACTTTGGAGTGTAACGCATGTCAGGAAAAAATATTATTTTGGAAAGCTACAACTTAATTGCAAAACTATAAAAAAACTAGTTGAATTATTAATCCCTAAAAAGTTAAAAGTAGTTGAGCAATGAAGGAGGAATTCTTTTTCCAAAATAATTGTTAAATTTTTCGTCCACTTTTTCACGTGCGTGTATAAGCAAATTATTACCAATTACTTTATGTCACATGTCAATTAAAACTTTCTAAAAAAATTAACATGACGTAATTTTTAATCTCAGTTCTTTGGTAAGTAAGCTTGCACAATCCTAACCACATTGCACATTTTCTTTAAATAAAATATCTCGTTTTAAAAGCTACTAAAATAAGACAACAGACACCAAGAAAAGAAAAACAAAGGAAAAAGAGTGTCATTAAGACATTTTACAGAGGAAAAGATCTCAGTCGCATTTTAAAGAAACAAGATAGTTTAAATTATGAAAACGTTTTAAAATTAAACCGAGCCAAACGGAGTGAAAGCATTTCTCGTCGGGAACATTATAAATCACTTTTGAGTCACAAACTGGAAACATCTAACATGAGAGCAGTGAGAACGATCAATGGCAATCTGTTCTCGCGACATTTTAACTTTAAATTTTAATTTAATAAACGTGACATTTGGAGAAAGATGCCATTTTATTTACTCAACATTTACTCTCTGAAAATGACATAACAAAATATTTGGCTTAGTCAAAATTGAAATACTAATGATTTATTTTTGACATGGTTATCTCTAAGCTCGAGGGGAGGGTGTTGGAGATTTGTGAGACGCAAAAAGGGTAACGGAAGTAACGTCATATGGCTATGAGAACAGCTGTTTAGATGAGCTGAAAATATTCCCATAGACATATCCATAAGCTAAAACATTTCTCACAATGATGTAAATACAAATTTTAGTTTGGTAATTATGACTATCGAATCATCCATAACAATATGCAAAAACAGACAAGTTACAAGATATATTTGCTAGATTAGTTCCAGCTTTTCTAAATAGGTTTCTGGAAGGATTAAGAATAGTATGACTATGAGAATAGATACCATTTTAAGTAATTTCTCTTATCGCAGTTTCTTTCAGAAATGTTTTAGGATAAACTTCTCTTAAAATCTACAAATAAAAACATCTGTAAATATTTTCAAAGGCACAATTGTACGGAATTTCTAAAAAAAACTTAAACATCGGCATAGTCTTGCGATCTGTAGGCTATACAGACAGACATCAGTCCACAAACCTCCTATTTGGCTTCAGGGGGATACTTCCACCCTCAAATCAAATTCGTATATATTTATGAGCCCAGTACTTTCACGTTATTAAGATTTTTATAACGGTCATTTTCCACAACGGGAGTAAAACAAAGTTTCACGACGTTTCGGGATCTGAAATCTAATCCCGTCTTCAGGTGAGAACATTTCAAGATTGTTAGATAATCCGGACTAATCCGGTATGAGCCTGAAAACTAAAAGATTTAAAGACACACAAGAAACTAAACACGCCCACTCGTCACAAAGACTTGAGAAGATAAACAAACCCACCATCAGCAATAATGAATTTCAAAAAAATAATATTTTCACCATATATAGGGGAGAAAGTGAAAGGAATTTGTTACAGAGATTCACAAAAAAACAAATTGATGAGTTTAATTCCGTCCTGGGGGACTCATAACCGTTGAAGGATGAGGAAACAAACAAGTGTTCACTGAGGAGCTGCTAAGTATAGCGGCGGCGTGGTGCTGTGAGTCGTGGAGGGCTGAGGACAGGAAGTATTTGTCAGCCTCTTGTCCCTAATTGGCAGCTGTTATTGTTGACTGCTATAAGTATTAAGTAGGACCCACGAGTCCTGGAGAGTGTAGCCCTTTAAGCTACTCAACGCTGGAGTTAAGAGCTCATGAGTTTTAAACTGTTGTAATAAAATACCGTATTGAATCAACAATACAAAATAATTACCATGCAAGCATGTTATGAAATATCCTTACCATCTTGTAAAAAACAAAAACTAGATACACTTTCCCTCAAAGTGTTTTAAGTGTACGTTTCTAGTTCATTGTAGCAGGAAGAAGAATATGTACCCTTTGAACAGGTGTTGAGACACAACAAGATACTAATTATCATGAAAAATATTCATCTGAAATCTTAAACAATTAACAATGAAAAAGTGAACTCTTAGCTTATTTCTGTAATATTAATTTTAATTTAGATAAATTGTATAAAATAGAGTAAAAATAAAACTGATATCATTAGTACAGTCAGTTTATACTTTAAGTACCTAAAACTTTCATTTCTATAGATTCCTACCCAATTTTACATTTAAACTATATACAACATACCTACACACACTTATAACATAATGTACTTTAACGACACATTACAAATATAAATACAATGCATGATTTTTTAAAAGATAATATTTTATATTCTATTATTATCCGCTACTAACGTAATATTTCTGTTTTAACATTTATCTAAATTAATGAAATCGAACCTTTTGGATAAAAAACAAATGGTTAACCTGTAGTCGTTGTATTTCCAAATGTAGAGTAATATTTGTAATTATGGCTTCAAGCTGAATAAAAAATACTAAACAAACTTTTTCCATATATTGTTTCCAAAATGCAACTCCAGGAAAAATATTTACCTCAAAAATCAAAATTTATCGATTTTTTATAAATAATTCAAAATTTTCCAGATTTCGTTCAATAACGATAAAAGATAAATAGTTAAATAGATAAATTTCTCTCGAAAGAAAGTTCTAGTTCGAAAAATTCCGTATGAGAATACACAATTTATTAAGATATTCGATTTTTAAAATTTAATTTACGATAAGTTGAAAATTAAAATGTAAAACGTAACGTGACATAACTGTAGGTTAATATTTCGTCCCCCCTGACCGTGCCTCTGATCCCACAGTAATTGACGTGCCCTCTAATCCCTGGACATGTCGGCTGCGCGGTTATTTAGCCATTCGGTTAACTCAGCGTTCAGAGACTACAAGCGTCAAATGTAATTGTAGCTCTGTCCCTGTCTAATTGATTATCAACCGGTTCCATACGTTAATTTTGACACAACTGTTTCCCTTTCACGTTTTATGTCACGTGATCGACTCAACGATAGTTGAGTTTGTTGAAAAATTAAACATGTACAATTTGAGCAAATATAAATAATATTTAGAGGTCCAGTAAGTCAAACGATTCTGACTCGAAACCACTTGTAGGCGAATTCTGTCAGATCATGAACGGTTAGCCTATGCCACTACTGTAGGTATATCACACCATGGTGATGGAGGGAGTTAAACGTTTTTGAAAATAGGTTTATGAATGAAATAAAAACTTTTTCCATTACCTACTACATAAAGCCATACATTACTCACTGGAATAGAGGACTAAAGTAATACTTTTAATCCCAAGGGAGGAAAAGTATGTAGTTTTTAGTCCTAAGGATGAAAAAGTAGTAATTTGATTCTTGGACAGTCAGCTGATCGTTTGCATTGATTGCTTTGAGGTTATGTTAGCCAACTTAGACTATTTAAGTGATTCAGGTTAGTTAATAGTGGGTCATTTATAGCTTTTGTTACTTTTATGTGTAGGTGGAGGAAAGGTTTTGTCAGTCTCATAAAGTCCAAAAAGTTTCCTTCGTGGACAAAAAGTTTCACTTATATCTTTTGTTACACAAATAACTTTATTCTTTTCAATGCTTAAGGGAGTCCTACCCTGAAATGGCATTGACCTTATCCTTCATCAGATCCGTTTATTTCATCCGATAAAGGGACAATTTATTCCAGCATTAAAAATAATGATCAAATAAATAATTGCATATCAATTGAACATGCCTTACGAAATTAAAAAAAACAAATAAATGAGTTTCCTTTTCAAACCCCCTGGTGGACATAATTAGTGTCTTCGTATCTGCATAAATAATTTTGTTGTGATGTAATGTTCTATATATAATTTCTTTACTAAAGATGTTTTTTTAATATTGTTATTTTGACTGAGATTCACAATTTTAAATATTGTGTCTTATTCAGATAATAAACAGCTGTGAATATGAGTAATCACTGTTGACAGGTATCTGGTTCCTAACCTGAGGCATCCATTATGCTTATTTGGACTCATGAGTCCTTCTTGATTTTTATATGTGCTTTCCACAATCACTTACCCTTGTATTTTCTTGACACGTCTCAACCAACTCACTTACAAATCTTAAGACCATGTGAGTAAGTAAAATTTAAATAGTATAGGCTATAAACACTCTTTCCCGAAAACGTAATTATCCGCGATTGAGATATCGACTACGTACAGTGTCTTGGGTTAGGTAATTATCTTATAGTTTCACTTTACGTCTATGTTTCACTCAATTGTGTCAAAATATAAAAACATACAAATAATAAAAACCACATAAATTTTAGCAAATACAGTTTGAAAAGTATAATCTATAAAAGGTTTTCCTTAATATATCTTGTATATATTAATATTAGGGGAGTCGGACGAGGAAAATTCTTTTTATTTTTATGTTATGCACTTCATTATTAGCTTCAATTTAAGACATTATTTATTAAATTTTAACTTCTGAAAATATTTTATGGCCATTTTTGTAAAGCACTGTTCAGTCATTTTTCCTACTTGAGCGCTACATCAATCATCGTAAATTTTGTTTTCTAAAAAATTGAGTTTTTTTCTACTAATGTACCTTTTTCTCAAAAACCATAAAAGATATCTCAATATTTTTTTTTATTTTGTACCACATACATCGGTCTTTAATGTGATTGTAGAAATTTTATGTATATGTGTTTTTTTTCTACATAGAATTTTATAAAAATAAAAACTTCATAAAAAGTTAAAAATTTCAAAAACAAAAAAATACTAACTAAATGTATTTTTTAGAAACATACACTCAGATTAAAGATAAAACTAATCACTTCAAATGAAAAAATTAAGTCTTTAGCTTTTATGGTTCTTCAGAAAAAGGTACATGAGGTTTTAACATTTTACATGGGCGATATAGCCCCGTCCGACTCCCTTAATATATACGATGATTGAAAAAGGGTTTTTTCAAAATAAAAACTATCTTCGAAAATTATGATAAAAAGCCTGGTTGAACAATTCACTCTATTTAAAGAAAACACTTAGCCTATCCTCCAAGTATAATTATAGTGCTCTTGGAGAATCAGAACTCCTCTGAGAACAATTTCTTCGGCCTTCCGCTGCCGCCTCCCAACCCAGACGTATTTCACTTGTAACTGCTTCTTTATGCTAACTGTTTAATTTACTAGAACATCAGAATTTGAGGACTTACTTTAACTACATTAATGTCTCTGGAAATTTCTAATTTCCAAGTAAATCTGTTACGAGCTTAGTTTAAATGCTGCAACTAAAGTTTAATTAACTTTTAAATATATATTTAGCTTCCTGTAGTATCTGTTAATGCTTTAAACAAATTGACTCATGAAATAACAATTGTTTTAATAGAATACATATACTATTAAGAGGTTTCTAAAAACTCAAACAGACCCCTTTTTTAGCTTATTGTATTACTGAAAAATTATAAACCAATTAAAATGTAAATGTGGGGTTTTAAATTACAAAGAAATCTAACCTAATAGAAATATCATCTTTTATATCCACTAAAATTTTTCATAATTGAATTTGGAATTAAAATATCATCTCCAGAAACGCATAATCAGCAAATTAGGCTTTGTTGACACCAAAAACACATTTATGTAAAAATATTAAACCAGGTACATCAACATTCCTGTCTCGTATATTCCTGTAGAAGGTATTTCAATGCTGAAACTGCCTACTTAACTAGATCACTACTAATTTTAGCTAATTGAAGATAATAAATGCATTTGATTAGTCTTTAAACATCTAGTTTAAAAATAGTTTCCATTCTTTTAAATCCTATACATCAGTTTTCCAACGTAACTGTCGAAATGTTTTGTACAACCAAAAGTTCTTTATTGTTTAGGCTATTTATGTTACAATTTAAAATAAAAATACCCCCGTCGCAGCAGACCTGCGTACTCAGCGAATTTCCGAATCAATAATATATAAAAAATTTTATCAATATCTATCACTAAAGAATGACATTTATTTGCCTATTCTCCTTAGATTACCATGGGAAAGAGTATGCAGTTATGCTGCTGTGAGTAACACTGAAAGTAGGCATTTCTGACATAAAGTTTTTATTTTGTCCATCTATATTATAGCAAGTTTCATCAGCATTGTCTATAAATTAAGGAGTTTGCCTATTCTCTATAGCATTAACGTTAGAAAAGAATATGCAGGTTAGCTGCAATGAAAAACACATAAACTATGATTTTTAAGCATAAATGGATGGATCCCAATCACGTTAGGTTAAATACCAATTTTCATAAAAAATATTAAAGAGTGAATTATTAATTTTTTCATATCATCCGTAAGATTGAGCACCAAAATACAACGTACTGTGTTTATAGTTTTAATATCTCGGTAACCGTTGATGATAGAGCAAAAGTTTTATGTATCTAATTATTAAAATATTTTGAGTTAAATTACGTATGAAAAACGAAAAAATACCCATTTTTGGGGTGCAAACCCCCCTAACTACCCGTCCGCTTGATCGATATGTCTGGATCACGATCTCGGACTCGGTCGGACTATTTTTACGAGAGTTATCGCGTTCACAGAAAGATTAAATCCTAGGTTAAAAGTGATCAGCAGTAATTATTTTAGCATCAAACTCATAAACCGCACTCCCTGCTGTGGTGGTGACGTCACCCTGGTAGAGTATAACCAACCTTTGATCTGCCACCAACATTGGTTGGTGACAGACACCTTTGAGGCAACCCTTGTCCCTTGTTGACACCAGCTACAATACAAGGTCGTTCTGAGCTTCAAACGTGCTGCAATATTATTAACATGTTTTCGAAAGGGGATAACGTGTTCTACGAAACATATTTTTAATAAAGTAAAGTTTGTTAGTGCAATTATGTCACTTAGTTGCCTTTATTTTTATATGTAGATTTATTTTTTAAGATATAGGCTTTTTGTACGAAATACAAAAATAATGCATAAACTATTTTAGATCCACGATTTAAGGGGTTGGTTACTTTTCGTAAAGTGACTTTGGGGTTTCTCATTGCATCAGAAACCTGGTTCAATGTTCCAATTTAAATTTCGATAAGGAAGAGTCACTTTCCTCTTGAACTTGTCAGTTTAAAATCCTTAAAAAATACTTCCAGGTAAATTATAACAAAAATGAACTATTAATGCACTTTTTATGCGCACCGCCGCGCAGCGCTGACGCATGGGCTCTGTAAGCTAACGTTTGAAGTGCATTATCTCGCTTATCCGTGGACGGATTTCGTTTGACAAAGGATCGTTTGATTACAAATTAAAAGTAAATGTTTTTTGTTATTTAAGTTAAAAGATTTTTAACCGCCGTCATTATGAAAATATAAAAGCAAAATAAATTACACTTAAAAAATATTTTTCTCTTTGCCCAAATAAATATGTGTGCAAAGTTTTATTTCTATAGCTTAAATGGTTCTTGAGGTATAACGGCAAATACAAAATGGCGGCTAGTGTCTAAACGGAGGATTTCTCGACATGTTTATTGGATATTTTTTTATTATTTTGATGAGTACTACCATCCCTTGAATTTTGTCCCTGAACACCCTGTATATTTCGTTCTCCCACATACGCTAATAAAGCTAAGATATGAGTAACCCACCAGTGCCATTTCCTTATCATCCTCAGATCATTTTAAGGTTTAATACATACAAATTGAAAAAGCTAGCTTATTTCTGGAAAACTGATATGCAAATAGTTGCCATACCCTAAGGAAACAAGTTTCTGGTATAGCTACACGGGTATTGTTATCAGATTCAGAACCCGCTCAAGCGTCAAGTTGTTGGCAGTTTGCTCACTTCATAGGAACTCCGAGGCCATTGAGCACAAAATACTTCCCCACTTAGCTGTTCCAGGAACCCCGGCTCAGGGCAATGCTGAGCATATAAACTTTCACTTTTACTCTTTCAATTTATTATAAACGATGTGTTACACAAGAAGATTTTTTAATCTATTATTTAAGTCGCCTAAATTGAAATCAGATCAACATGGTTGGTCAAATTAACATTAGTTTTGTGTGAAAATATTTAAAAATCTATAAAGTCGGATGAAATAAATAGCATAATAGTGCTACCGTTGTACAATTTTAGAGTATACGTGTTCATATTTTTGGTTGTCTTCTCCTAGCGGATAGTGTCTTGGATGTCGGTGTTGGACATAATGAAATCGAATCCCAGGTTGCCCAACCGGATTTTGTACTTTTTTCAAAAATTGTGTTTAAAAGTGCTCTAAAGTATCTTAAATGAGAAATCCTCTGAAAAAATCGTCATTAAACTATTGGTTACTTCAACTATAATAACTGAACTCACTGTCACAAATACCCACCTAATTATAAATAGTTTATTATTTTATTTTAGCCTTCACTAATTTTGTAGCCTCATTTTATTATTAGATAAACATGATTATAGGCAAAAATAGGTTTGAACTGATTTAAAACGGTCACCTATATAGACAACCCATTCTGACATGGATTTAGCTCTAGGGAGAGGGGTGTTGGCAATTTGCGAGACCAAAATTTGAAACGGTAATGTGTTATGGCTATAACGACGACAGCTGTTTAGAAGAACTGAAAACATTCCCTTTGACATATCCATGGTCTAGCCTATTTTCCACAGGTAAATAGACTTAGATAAGTAAATCAAATAATTTTTACTTTGGAGATTAGTATTTATTATTGTGTATTAATGTTTTACACCTAGAAAGTAAAAAATATTTGTTAATGTTATTTGCTTTGATAATACAAAGTATACTAAATTTGCAACTAAATTTTACCAAAATATAGCCTTTATCTATCTAATTTTGATTCGGGTCGTCATTAAAAAAGTCTCCCCAATTACAGTATCTGGAGTTTTACGTTAAACAATTTTGAATTTTTTATCACCCAAAAGCTGGAAAACGTTTGAAAGTGTTTCTACTTTTCTGTGTACGTTGGGGTGAGAAATTTTAAAATTGAAACGTTTTAATCTTCTCAAAGTTTTAGTTCATTTAAGTGCATTCAATATTTGGTCACCTCTTGGAAATTATAATGTTTTAAGAGTGTAAGAATACTTTTAAATTTAACCTTTTTACTTTTTATGAAAAACGTTTTGCAGGAATAATCCTAAGGAGTTACTAAAAAAATTTTTTAACTTTCTTCTGTAACTTAAACATTTTTAACGTTTTAAAATTTAAATCAAATTTTAGGATAGACGAATTTATAAATAAACCATTTAAGGGTTGTAACAGTTTTAGCAGGGGCGTGGCCCAGAGTATAAATAACGAGTTGGTTCAACCGGGAGGTGGATAAAGGGAGGGCGAAGGGTGAAGTTATGAATATTTGTGGGCCCAGAGGCGTAAAATACTAATTAAAACACATCCCACCGTCAGCAGCCTGGAGGTTATGAGCGAGATAGATAGGTGAGTGAGCTCGTCTACAATGGAACACCGCGTTCCACAGCGCTCTACTCAAGTGCTCGATCGTTCTCAAATTGAAAATTAATCTATTTTCTGACACGAGATCTTAATAGTGAAACGATTAATTTATTCAGGTTAAGTTGAAAGGTAAAATTAGTAGAAACTTAAACAATATTGAACTACTTGGAACGAGCACGAATATGTATTTAAAAACAATTTCTCAATTAACTCAATTAATATATACTTGAAATACTATGAAATAATACTTCACTCGGCAAAGACTAAAGATTAGTAATTGTTTGACTTCGTTTGGCAATTAACCTACAAACAATTCAAAGTACAGTAGCTACTGTGCTTGGAGGTCACCAATTATCAATAACAGTTTATAGTTAATTAACTTAAGAACTAAAACATATTATGCATTAACATACTATGAAAAAATCTAACAAAACTATTGGTAACTATGATTACAGGATGGCTGGGATGGTGGCGTTAACCTGTAATCCAGCTACTTGGAGGTCACGGATTGTCGATAGTTGTGATCGATGGTCGGTGGATGTAGTGTTCTCTTGTGTAGATTAACGTCCGCACTATTGAATACTACGTTAATCCGCAAAGACCATTCTCATGGCTAGACGAATTCGTAATTCAGAGACCGTGGTTCGGATTCCACGTTAAATTGTAGGTCCCTTAGTTGTCATCGGCTGTTGGGCTATTAAATGTCAGCCTTAGTCAGTAACAAGACTACAAGATCGCGCCACAATCATCTTAAACTTGTTTCTAATTTATACTTGGTTGAAAATACCTACCTTGTGGTAAGGTGGCCATTTCAATAATCTAATACAATCTATTTGTATATTTTCACCAGGAATACATACAACATACGTTTAAATCCCCCTTACCTATCACCGAACTACATAGCCTAGGGTAGGGATAATGACTATCATTTAAACTTGGAACGCGTTTGTTATCAGATAAACGTCCAGGGTGAGGAATTTAAAGAGTACAAAGAGATTCATTAACGAAAGAGATGAAAGATGGCGGGCTTCCAAAGACAGGGACAAAGGGAAAGAGCATGTAATCATCCTCAAGCCATGCGCGCGTCTGTGTGGAAATGTCCTGGAGAATCTCAGCTCAGTTGAGGTTACCAGGTGATTTGCTGATTATCTGCAAAAATAATTATGCAAAGTTTCACGTAATTATTAATTTTGAATCTTAAAAATCATTTTTAATAATTGAAATAAACCGATCTTTATTGTATCGTGCTAAAATAATCAGCACTATAAAATTCAATAATATTTTTTATGTTAATATTTCCAGTAGATGTGGATTATTCAATGGTTATAATCCCAAAATTCAGTTAAGCTGTAGCTATTTTCAACTCCAGAAATAAAGAAGCTTAATTTCCCTACACCACTTAGTAACCCCATCTTAATACTAACACTACTTAGCAAAGACTACAGGTTAAGAATTATTTGACGTTTGTAAATTAGCTCTAATATAATCTACAGGAAATTAGCTCAAACTACAGAAGTAGCTAATGTACTTGTAGGTCACGAATATGTATAGTCATAAGGAATGATCCTTGGATGTGATATTCCCTGGTGTGTATTTCCGTTTACGCCATTGAATACTAAGTTAATCCGCAAAGACAATCCTCATAATTAGACCAGTTCGTAATTCAGAGGTAAACTTGTGGCTCGTATCTCATGTTAAACTGTAGGTCCCTTATATGCCAATTCATTTGGGTTATTAATTAATAGCACTGGGTAGGGAATATGTAAACCTTAGTCAGTAATAAGGTTACAAGATCGCACCACAATGATCTTACACAATCATCTCGTATGATGAATTAATAAGACTCAGGTCTCCGTGGCGCTCTGGACAGGACTTCCGGCTGAAATGCCCGGGTCCAATTCCCGTGTTAGACACGTTTTTTCTTACCAGTTTAAGTAAAAATTTTTTTACGTTAGCTGTTTAATGTAAGGTTAAAATTAGTCTCGACCCTGAGTACTTAAGTTTTAAAGCTATATTTACATTTTTATCACAAGTAAACCTCCACTTCTCGGTACATACTTGGTATTCAATTCACCAACACATGAAGATTAAATCACCAAAGTGATTGTTTACAACGCTTTATGCTGTCATTAAATCAAACGCCATAAACTGAATAGTGGTATGAAAGTTATTGGTCGTAACGTGTTGGAATTGCACAGAGCGATCGCCTCCGTGATGAATAGTCCTTGATAGAGGGTGATTGCTGAACGTGCATCCGTCTAAACTAATATTCCGCTAAACTTGAGTTTAAATCATTATTTTGAGAGCTAAACTAACTAATTTAATACAGACCAAACAACCTGTTAAAAGGATTAACAGATTACAGAAGGTGTGGATCGTGGTGCTTTATTTTAAATTTAATTCTAAAAGAAATTACGTTAGCGTTTACAAAACGCTACGTTCTGGCATTTTTATTGAGAAATTTAGCCACCTTTTTGGATTCAGAACTATGAAATGGTTTTCCCTTACCTTTCATACGCTGTTGCAATCTGGGGTTTCGAATGTGAAAATTCAAAACGCGTTTTTAAGTTACAAAAGAAAGCGATTCCAACATTTTTATGAATCATCGCACCTTTTCTTGTAAACCATTTTTGTCAACAATAGAATTCTCACTTTCCCATCTTTATATATCTTGAACTGCGTAGTATTTTTCAGGAAACATTTTGACGTTCTTCAAAATTCAACCCACTTCCTCTGTTACGGTTTGAGAAGCCGGCTGGATATAGATATCCCGAAGCACAAAACTTCTTTTTTTGAAAACCACCATTGGCCTGCCAGCCACCTTAAAAGTTGAAACAGACGTGGACAAATTTGGAAAAGGAGTAGGAATCTTCTTTAGTCACGCTGTTACTACAGCATTAAAGACCTTTTAGTCTAATTTCTGACTATCTCTGTCGAACAATTTTTGTGATGATATTATAATTTTAATAATTATTTCTGAAAGGAACACTTCTGTTATGACGCTATTATGCAGTTTGTAACTGTCTTAAATAAAGAGATTTGAGTTTGAGTTTTCAGGAATTTTTTACACACGTTAAACATATTATAACTACCACAAAGAAAAAATGTCTGGCCAAATGATGACTGACGCCACGTTTTACGCTTTTACTTTTTTGCGTCTCGTATATCCGTTTCGTTTTGCGTGATATATCCGTGTCAATAAGGTTTAATGGTTCTACTAAATCCCATAAGGTTTATCGTAAATGAACTACGAAGTATCTAATAGGTATCCTTTGGTCCTTACCTTTTTTATCAGTGGATTTCTGCGAAGCGCACTCTGTCATCAGGAGAAAGATAAACACATTGAGGAGCAAGAGAGACCCGCGAACCGGCATTGTCATCATCAGTCAGTCACTCATCACAACACCACACACGTCACCGGCCTGCAACAAAACATGTCAAAGTATTAACAGCTACTTTCAGCGAACATAATGATGTAATAGTAACAAGAACACTGCCTTACTCGTACCTTCCAGGAGCAAAGAATGTCACTCTAAAAATATACTATACTTTCCTACAAAAATCTATCCAGCAAAATAAAATTTAACTTATTACTTCTCAAAAACCATATCTTCATGCCGATTGAACGTTATGTTTTCCTGGTAGGGGAGGTTAGTGTAGAATTATTATCTAACAAAATATGGTTACTTGTATAATAGCCCTAGTCAGCTCTGTGATTGGTTTTTATTAGTTCAGAGATCGAAATTGGGTACATTTAAAAGAAACTGTCCAATTACTGAAAGTGGCTTTCCAGCGTGACGGACTTCCCTGACATGTTGGTTTCTCCTTGTCTCTCCTGGGGCTTGATTAGTCCACATCTAATCTGAACATCCAGTTTACAGGAATTATAAGGGAGTGTTGTGTCTCCTAACTGTCCACCAGGGAAGGACACGCTGGAGAAGGGATGTTTACTCTGCATGTTCTCGTGGTCTCCAGGGCAAGGGATGTACTACCAAAGGGCGTGTACCCTCAAATGAAAAGTTGAGGGCTCCCTGGAGTAGACCCTTTTTCCCTTTACCATCTAAAGGTACTGTTTGGCACGAGCCTGGGTCTGTATTGGTTTGAGGGATTTTTTACTTTTCTGAGGATTAGGTTGACTGACTTTATCCTACCTCTCTTATCCTTATGCATCCCTTCTTTCCGGTGGATGAAAACGTGTTTAGCCGGTTTTTTGGACTCTGTCTAATTCTCGGGAATCTAACATAATTTTAACACAATTTTTTCAAGTCTCTAGTGAATACTTTTTAAGTTACAGAGTGATCAATTCAGAAATTTTGCGTTTTTCATGCAAGATGTGGGAGAACTAGTTTTGCTTTTCTGCTGAAACTTTGGGAACGTGGATGAATAACACACCTTTTTCACGTAACCTATGTGAAATTTTGAAATCAAAAAATCAATTCGTATACTATACAATGTGATTTTTAAAGCCAGATTTTTAATCCGATAATCTTAAAAAATACGTCATTTTGGAGGTCTACAATTGTTTAAAAATGTACAAAAACAGAATTTGTATCTTGTTATCTATGAAAATATGCGTAATGTATAAGCAACACTAGCACCGACCTAGCAAAATTTCAGTTGTCCCTAACACAGATCGCACCTTCTAAATACACTAAATATTCAAATCTATTTACGACTCATATTTTATAGCTCTACAGCTTTGGAATCGATATTCGCAACGTAAAGAAAATGTTCACGCTAATTCCAAATAATAAAATTATTACCTTTCACTTCCTATTTGTGCTAATTAAAAAAAATCCAAAGTAAATTCAACCAAAAGGGCCGAAATGAAATAACGTCAATTATAGGGCTTAAACGGAACTCGACAGCGAAGCAGTGATCAGTGAATCGGTCCTCGCTGGCCAGTAATGAGCTTGTTAATGACCGCGGCGCTTGATCGCGCTTTGACGGTTCAAGTGCTGAAGTGCTGAACGGCACTTGATTTGATCTGATTGATCGCGAAACTGATTTACCTAAATGCTGCGATATATGCTTGGTCAACCGATCATGTTGAATCGTTGAAAACTATAATGTTAATTTATACAATAGTTAATTAACTGTCTGGGTGGCTGAGTGGTTATAACGCCTACCTTCAAAACTATGGTCACCGGATCGAATCCAGCAAGGGTCGAATCTGGAACCAGTTGCCATTTCGTCAATGGGCTATTAATTAATGATGCTCCTAACAATAGGTTGACGACGTTAGGTAGTAACAAGACCGGGGTTTGGAGGCGTAGAAAGACACAAAACGAAACAAAACATTGTGAAATATTATGTGCCTTGGACAGTTTTGACAATAAAACTGGATGTACAGGCTCATTCAAAAACTACAAGTTGTTACGTCTAATTCCGTTATTTAAAATAGCCGATTGTTACAACAATGGAAAGGGCGTGTTTATAAGTTTGTTTGGACAAGGTTATGTTTGTTTTTTTTCAGTTGCTTGGCTGAGTGCCATGAAGCCTGTCAACAAATGACTACTACAAAACGAGAAAAAGCGTTTTGTGTCTTAAGATTTTGCTCTTACTAATGCTATCGTTAGTTTTCTGTGGAACTTTCATACTGTACTTTAGTATAGGGTTTATCAAGAACAAAATGTACTTCCCTTCCATGCCCCAAACCCTACAAGAACTAAGATATCGAATGACAGTAGCCGCGCAGTCCGAAACTATACATAAATTGTGTTTTTTTAATTTAAACTAAAACTGGTTAGTATAAGAAACGGTTTTATTCTATTTTCATGGTCTTCTAATGCAAAGTTTGCTTAAACTCAAAATTTGCAAATGACTTTTGCACCATTCCTTTTATCAGCTTTTTGTCATTTTTCCTTTTTTCTTTTTTTCGCAGTACTTGCACATTTTTTCACTCACTTTGCATAAAAAATGTAAAATTCCAACAGTTCATAATGTTGTTTTGTACCAGGAAACTTTGTATTTAGTGTAACTTTAAAGGTCATTGTAATTACTGGCGAGTTACCGATTATTATTTCAATTTACTCATTTACTCAGAGGTAAAATGATAAACTACTGTATTTATAAAAAATAAGCTTTTCAAAATTTTCGATTTGATACCAAATTTGACTTATTCCGCAGCTAAAAAAAATCCCTCCAACTCCCAATAGATCAACCTGCAAGAATTTTCAGAGTTATTTTAGTTTTTTGTGATTTTCCGTAAATTTTGTTTTTCAAATTTCGAAGACACATATCTCAGGAACCGTTACACTAACAACTACAAAACTTTAATAGTATACTAACAGTGCACATATCTAGCTCCTTAGAGAGTTTCACTTCAATTTCTTTAAAATAAAAAGTTAAAACTTGAAAACATAAATTTGTGTGTTTTTTAAATGAAACAAATTTTAGATCTTTATGTTGTTTTTACAAGAGATATGTGGAATAAATTAAACATTACAGTACCGTTAAATAGGACTCAGGATTCACTTTTAATCAGAAGATATCCCTATTTCATACTAATCAGATATACTTGTTGTAAAATTCGTGTTCGTAGTGAGGTATGGTGTAGAGTCTGCCAAATTCTTCTTGCGGGAGTTAAAAATCTAAGATGGCTTACGGTACGTTTTTGAAGTCGGATACTCCTGTATTCAAAGTGAGCATGAGTTGTTTCCTGGGGAGGTTTGTGTAGAGATACGAAGTTCAAGTGGTTTAGGTTTGAGGCCTCTAGTTGGAGACCACAAATTCCCTAGAAATCAATGACCTGACAGGGCAGAAGGGCCCTGAATTACTTATAAGCGATGGCCGGTGCATGTGATATTCCCTGGTGTGGATTAACGTCCGCACTATTGAATACTAGGTTCGTCCGCAAAGACTATCCTCAACAATTAGACCAGTGCGTAATTCTGAGGCAACATTGTGGTTCTGACTCCACTTTAAAGTGTAGTTTTAGTAGATGTCATTGTTCGTTGCGCTGTTAATTAATTAACAGTTCTATCTAAGAAACATGTCAACCTTAGTCAGTAGAAGACTACAAGATCGCCCTACAATCATCCTACACTCATTCCCCAATCATACTAAGCGTAAAATACTTATTTTCTTAGGTCGTCATTTCAGTTAAAAGTTTAAAAAGTATCTCTCAACTTTATATGGTGCTGTCATAAACCATTCTCACCGGCTTAATCCATATTTTTTCTATTCCACTCCTACTTTTGCACACTAGAGCCATGAGGATGGATAATGAAAGTCCACATTCCTTCAACAGAAAATGTTCCATGGACTGGGATAAGATTCCTGCCTTCAAATTTCCCTATCACTAATAAATTCAGGCAGTTAAAACGTTCATCAATCAAATGTTAGGAGAGCGAAGTTAAGGAAATATGTTGAAACACATGTGAGTGCAGACAGCTTGAAATAGAAAATTAAAAAATTATAAATCAATTTTTTTTATTTATTTATTAGACCGCCCAGATCCAAATTATCTATATACCCTGAAGGTTGAAATTAGTATGAACTATTTTGGCAGTAAATTATTTTATGCAAGCATTTGAACATAATTTATACTACTTAAAATGCTCTGATAATTGTTAAGTTTTATTTCTCTAAAAACATAATTTGGCGTATCTGGATATCTTTCAAGTAATGGCTCAAAATTTTAACTGAGAAAATGTTATACGGGCATACTAAGAAATTTCTTAAAAGTGTTTTGCCTTCATTCAAATAATCCAACGGCTATGGTCTTTTAAACTGGTCACTTAACCGGACGGACAGTTTAAATGCGTAGATGGGAATAAGTAGTTATTGTTCAAAGTATTTATTTAAACTATGCCATACTTAATAAGGTAACACGTATTTTTTAACAGTGGCGATCTTCAAATGAAGAGAACACATTTTTGAGAGGTCTGATGATGGCTCCATGAGAACTAATATTAGCTGACATTAGTTACAAATTGGACTACACGAGAGCAGGTTTAAACTACCTTTAGCTCGTAAATGACTAAAAGCTAGCCCAACCTTTATATGGGCTATTTAACTCATTGTTGAAAATAAATATGATTCTTATTATGAACAAATATTTATTACAGTACCTGAAATTGACATAAGAAGAAACAAATCAATTAAAACAGAAAATAAATTCTCAGATAAATTATATGGTATCTATTTTAAATTTGATTAAATTAAAAATATAATTAAATAGTAACATTTGGGTTACATTAAGATACAATTTTACTGTAGAGTAATATTTATTTCATTTCTGTTCAAAATATTCCATTATTTATATAATATTTTGAACAGAAATGAAATGAATTCAAAATATGGATATTAACATAAAACAAACCCACAAACCTATAATTAGTGCCTTAATTACTTATGGAGCTGTGTTCACCACAGAGATGATTAAATAGTCCTTTATAAAGTAAGGTGATTCTATTTATACGCAGCGCGTGCTAAGAGCCAGGAAGTGAGTGGGCTCGAACGTGGGACCTCCAGACAGGAGTGGCGCTTGCCGGCCAGGAGGCTTAGCCCACAAGCCGCCCTGCCCCTCGCCTTTGCCATTATAATACATAACTGCACAACTAGGCTACATGTTATCATCCCAGCAGGGTTCTAATTACTGCGTGTCACTTTAGGGCCTACGTAGCGATAAAGCACAAGGATGTTGGCATATAACTGAGACAGGACAAGTAAGAGGTTGAACCCAATACGAGCTGGTTAACAGACGGTGGCGACGTCCTGTAATCCAGCTACTTGGAGGTCACGAATTGTGGATAGTTGTGAGAGATGGTCGGTGGATGTGGTGTTCTCTTGTGTGGATTAACGTCCGCACTATTGAATACTACGTTAATCCGCAAAACCTATCCTCATAATTAGACCAATTCGTAATTCAGAGGCCGTGGTTCGGATTCCACGTTAAACTGTAGGTACATTAGTTGCCATCGGCTATTGGGCTATTAATTAACAGTTCTGTCTAAGGAAAATGTCAGCCTTAGTCAGAAACAAGACTACAAGATCGTGCCACAATCATCCTACACTCAATCCTGATTCATACTTGGCTTAAAAATACCTACACTGTAGTACGGTTGCCATTTCAATGATCTAATCTAATTTAAGTACAGTGCAAAAGCAGGTAATATAATGCAACACTAAATACAACAACCAAAATAATTAAACACGAGGACAACATTAGGGTTAAGAACTGGGAATTTTATATGGATCTCCCTCTGGTAGAAATTGGATAAGGGTATCGTTTTCGTTTACAGATGAAGTATGGATTATATTTTATACAGTTTCAATAAAAAAATCAATAATTTCATGAAGGAGGTAGTAAAAAGGGTATATAAAACTTCAAAAGTCAAGGTTGGGGGTTTTGAAGTTTTAATGAAAGTATAGGGTTGGTTTGAGGCCGATGGAATTTTCATGATGGTAGAATTAATATGGAAGTAGTTCAAGTAAAGGTAATGACTTGGAAGAAAGAAGTTTTTGGAAGAAACTTTGGACAGAGTATAGAATTTGGGTGACGATTGGACTGGTACACGTTGAACGAAAGAAGTGTTTGGAAGAAACTTTGATAGTTTATGTAGAGTATAGAGTTTGGGTGAAGATAGGACTTGGACGAATGTATGGGTTTTATTTCATGAAATATATTTAGATTGTATAGGTGGTCTCATTCAGTCCACAGGCGTTTGGTCCACCGCCTCCCCACTTTATTCTTATGGGGAAGTGAGGGGGAGACGCCCCAGACAGCGCTTTGTGGAGTTGGGTTAGGTTGGTTATTGATAAAATAAATATATAAACATATTTAGCGCGATTGTTAGAGAATGATATCAAAGCAGAATAACGCGAGACACATTTCAAACACGTTGAATTCATTGCACCTTGGGCCAGTCGCATGGCTCCCGTTTGAATAGATGTTAGGAAAATTATGAAAGTAGTTTGGATGAAAAATGGAGCGGGAGGTGTAAGACAGGTGGTACAGTTTGGATGAAGCGTTGTGGTTTGTGCAGTAAATATTTTCGTAGTGTTTGGATAGAGAGATGAGGAAGATTAACGGTACGGGTTCCATTTTTATGAAATATGTATAATTTGGATAGGTGGTACAATAATTATGAACGTAATTAGAGCTGGTCATAGAAAGGAAGCGGTAGAGTGTGGATGAAGATTAGAAATATAGTTAGTAAATTTTAGATTTTTTGTAGAGTTTAAATAAAGGGTTGGATATTTTTGATACACCAATCCAAAAAATGCCTCCTTAGGTAGAAAAAGTAGACACTCAAGAAGCTGAGAACGCACTCGGATTGGTGTGGTACAGCCCTAATTAACCCTTTGGCCCGTAACAGCAAGTCTGCCAATTACCGAATTGACGCTCAATTCCTGGAACATAGCCAATCATCTCCCACTGAGGTGGTCTAATAAAAGTCCTCATTGTCACCAGCGCCTCGCTTTTCTTCGCTCCAGTCGTTGTCGTCGGCCGCGTAACGACGCACAAGCATTTTGAAGCGAAGATACATCGATAAAACACGACGTTAAACTAACGTTCATCAAATTTAAATATTAACCGAAGTGTCAATTAGCACGTCCAATTGTACATACTGATACTGGGTTAGGTTGGGTAAGGTTCTTTGTATAACTATAAAAGATACTATCTAACATTTCGGTAAACGATGATCCTCCACTATTCCTGGATACTAGTTTTCTAAGAAAGGGTTGCATAATATCCCGGCATACTCTGCGCATTTTCACTCATTGAATTATTTAAGATAATAGAAACTAAGTTTGGTCATAGATTAAGCCTCATACAAACTGTTATGACAGTATGTTTATGAATAAGATAAACAATAATGATAATACCGATTTGCATATACTGTACTCCTTAAGAAAAACACGGGAAATAAGTAAGTAGGTTTGCTGTTAAGAGAAAATATTCAAAGGAGGATTTTTATATTCATTAGTATACCTTGACTAAATAAATATGTACAACAAGTTTTATCAGAATATTACAAAAAATAAGGATGTTATATCAGTTTTCTTACTCCTCCTAACAATAATTTGGCATATGAGTTACTGTAATTAGATTTTCTGCCACTAGGAACTAATATGTTTAGATTTCTCGGCATATATCTTAACTATATGAAACTTTATACCAAGTTATATTACAAGATATCATATAATAGGCGAGATATAATTTTTAACCTTTCCTCCATTAGATTAACACTGGAGCTCTAAAAGACAACGTACTGCTTTTACCAGTTAATATATCATCGTAACCGCTTATCATTGAGCGAAGATTCAAAATACTATATAGTTTGTTTTTAAACTGATGATTCTGATGGTGCTAAGCAAATTATATTTCTTCATAAATTATATATAAAACCAAAAGTTCCAAAACTTCATTTCTGTGTATAAAACCTAACCGAAACACTCCGTCAGATAGAGTAATTTGAACATAACTAAAGTAGCCCAATTTTGCTGAATTTCGAACGTCATCAAATAAATTGCGAATTTATATATCTGTACAAAATTTCATCGAAATTAGAGATTTTTACACGAGCTATCTTGTTCACGGAAACTTCGTTTACACTCAATTGAAATCGCTTTACAACTTTCATATATTTTAAAATTATAATGCTATATTTTAATCAATAATTCACCTTAGTCATAATACTAGTTAAAACAAACATGAGTAAGCTTATTTACAATCTTATTATTACAGCTAGATTGAATAATTAAAATAGAAAAGGTTTTATTGTGTAAGAAGTGAATTGTCACACTTTAATGTATGACAACTACTCAGTGTTAAATAAAAAAGATTTTACGTTTAATTTTCTCTACAATAATGCATTATGCACGGCAACCCTATATTTCAAGAAACATGATTAACCCAAATATTTCAATCTAATATTATGAAACCATATTTGTAAATCAACTTGAAAATTATATTTAGTTAAACTCTGCCAGTACCTAATGTTTTCACTGATGTATTTTTTGAAAACTTAAATACTTCTTCCAACAATCGACAAGTAAGAGTATTTTCATAATAAAAATATAATTTGCACACAGTAAATTAATTTTACTTCAACGATATTTAAATAATCGATAATTAGGACCCAACAATAAAGAATTCATAGCATTTTATTATTTGTTTATTCGTTCACCGTTACGATCAATCAGAAATAATTTAGCAATAGTATTTCGTAGATTACTTATCCACTTCTTACCTGACAACACGAGAGTCCAAGATATCCAAGTCTCGGAGCCGCGTGCGTAAGGATATACGAACCGACGTCACACGAGGATATACCAAACACAACCGCGGCGACGGACGTACTGAGACGCGAGCCGCCAGTCACAGGACACCAGCCGACCTGTCTCCAGCTGTTCCGAGACCAGCCGAACACGGCCGATAGTACCCGAGTAAACCTGCGCAGCACGCTGGCTGAGTAGAGGGAATTTCATAGAACTTTCCCATCACAGTAATCGTGTACTGAGTATGCAAGTTTGCTACAATAAGGGTTGTTTTATTTGGTATGCATGTACTGTTAACTAAGGAAAACACATCAATTCTTTTTTAAAGTATGTCGACAGTTAAGCGAGTTATACCAATATATTTATTCTCCATAATAATTACATGGGTAATGAGTACGTAGCTTTGCTGCCAGAAACATTAAATTGGGTGGTTTTATGCATTTAAGGATAAAACTTTACTACATGGACTTGCATACCAAATTTTAGAAGAATATTTAAGTAAATAAGTGAGTTATTGATTTTTAGTTATTCTCCATAAGATAAGTTAACATTATACAACGTACTGTGTTTAGCATGTGGAATATATCAGTAACCAAGTGCTCTAGAGTCATAATTCAAAATACTAAATTGTGTGTTTTTTAGCTGAATCCAATTGTAAAATTAATAATTTGATTATTTAAAAATTATACATAAATAAATTGAAACCCCCATTTTGGGGTATAAAACTTTTATTGACCCCCAAAACGTGTTTAAGGGGTAGAGTTATGAACTTCTATCATGGCCCCAAGCTTAACTGTCACCGTGCGGTTCATGTGAATAGTTACTTTTCCATAGGAAATTCTAATGACCAAACCATTGTCATTCTAGGACACCATGTACTCGTAAATTTTCTCTCATATCACCAACTGAACCTCTCCAGTAATAATACACAATAAAACATTCAACACTACAAATAGTATACAGTCACACACTAACATTTCGCAGAACCAAATCAATCGATTTGATTGATTTAGTACATCTACCATCCTCATTCAATACATTCTGGTGCTGCCTTTCCTGGGATATCTAACCCTCCACAATCATCTAATATCAAACATCTTACTACGTCTTATGATTCTATTTAAAACAATATTTTATTAGTTACTCGAAAAAATTATCACTTAGGTGTATTAAAATTAATTTTCACATTGAGACGTTTGGTTTACCAAGACTATTGTACTCAAGTAGGAAATTGTCCATTGCAGAGTTACAAACCACAATGCGGTCGTGAAGCACAATAGGCTATGAATCACAATCCGAACAAATTCTGATCCGAATAAACCAGAACGGAAAGTAAATTTGCACACGGACGAGACAAAAGGATTCCTAATATGAAGCGACAAAGGACTGGTGTTTGTTTCTCTTTGTTAATGGTCTCGCTTACAAATTCGCCCTCATTGTGTAAACTGCACCAACGCCTCGGGCAACGTCGTTATCTTGGCTTCAAACACCACTTCTCAATTTTTCTGTGAACAATACAAATAGCAAATTGATATTTAACCACTTTTCCTTTTGGGGGATTAATACGCCTTTGAGTTGTAGCAATTTTGAACCTCTACCACTAAGCTATACAATTAGTCTACCTCCCTGCAGTGAGGAAAGGAGGGTGAGTACTATATTGGATAGGATCGGTCTTATAGACTTGAAAAGCTGAAATTTTCCAGCCTGTTCGGGGTGGCAGCTGTTTTGATATAAAATATCTAAATGATTTTCTAGCAGTTTAGCTACGTTTCAGATGCCACAGTGGGTGGAACACAATTAATTAAGTTGCCACAGTGTTGGTAAATATTTTGGCAGTTTCGTTAGTAAACAGCTTCCCTTACAACGTTGGTTTTCTTTTTTTGCATGAAACTTTAAAACTTGGATACAGGGGAACCAGTATTGGTTGGTTCACTCTGGGATGGATGGAAGCTACTCCATGCTTCATGCTTGTTTGGTCAACTCACACTCGGACATGACACCGGGGGAGGGGGTCCTGGAATCTGGGTGGGTTTGGAGTTGTTATCTCTCCCACCCCGAGTGACCTGTCCTGTCTTACCGATCCTCACGGATCCTGTCTTTCAGGCGGGTTTACAAAATATCAACTAAAGTCGCAATAGCCAGCTTGACTAGTCCCTTATTCATATTCTGACAAAGACAATGAAAAAATTTCCAAGCAAAATTTACAGTGCCGCTTAGCGTTACTTAGTTTCATTTCAAGCATCATAATATAGATATTTTAAGGTGGTAATACTGTTACATATTCCTCCTGCTCCTTATAGGTGTGTTGGGAGGTTGGGCTCTATCTTTAAGTGGTGCCTACCCACTAAGTCCACTTTCCCCACTCATTTACAGCATATAAAGTCGTGTAGTACATGACAAAATGCACGTAAAATTTAAAAGTATATCGATGATAATAGTTAGAGTTACTTTACGGAAACATCCGTTTCAGTCATAACGAATAAATAATCATGTTAACCAGGTATTTTATACAGTAACGTATTGTAGCACTTCATAAATCTTCAGGAGTGGTGAAATATTTCATTTTTGCTCCATGACTACAATGTTCATCACTACAATGACTCCATCCTACATTCATTCCTCATTCATACTTGGCTTAAAATACCTACCTGGGTAGGTCGCCATTTCAGTTAAAAGTAAAGTAAGTAAAGTGTTAATTTTTTTGTGCTAGAATAATGTTTATTTTCTCTTGGAAATAATTAGCTAAAAGACTGCACGGCTCATTCTCACACAGAGATGTATAGTCTTGTGATGATTTTTTCATTTTTATTTATTTGTTTAGAATAAATAATTGAATATCTTTATGGAAAATAAATATTTTCCATAAAGAATCTCAAACTAGTTAGCCACTTTACCAACAATTTGACACCTCAAGGTTTTTAGACTATCGTGTGTTAAAGCTGTCACAAAATTAAAATTACTCTTATGGAGCTAAAACGAAATATTTCATCACTCTTGAAGTCTCTTAAAAGGAATGAGCTGAAATAAGTTAGCTAATAACAGTTATGGAGAGCTCTGAGTTCCGACTTCCGCTCCGGTCGGTTACCTATCGACTTGTTTGAAAACTCAGTTCAAGTCAAATGGGTGGAATTGGATCCGTTCCAAATGATAATAGTTATTTTATGAAACCTAATTAAATTGTGTGGATTACATAAAATGTACAATAAATTTACATCTGAAGAAGGCAAACGTATACAATCCATACTATAACACAATTAATTGCAAATGTATTAATAAATAAACTGAGAATTAAATCCAGTTAAAAAAAAGAAACTTTTTACTTATTCCGAGCTTCTAACTTATTTTTTCTCATTACCTCCAACCTTTCTATATAGGTAATAACCAATCATAAGGAATGCTTCTATGTTTTGTTATTTTTTATTATAATTTACATTAAAATTATTAGTGAAAAGCTACAAAGACCATATCGTATCCTTTATTGATGTTTAAATGGTGTTTTTTAAATGCTCATTAAAAAAACATGATTAAGATCAAACTAATGTTTAATAAGTTTGAGGAAATGCTAATAATGTTAATTTCACAACAATTGTTAGAGTTATATCAGTAGGAGTTTCCACTGGAATATTATATACTGTATCTTCATTATAAACTATTTTATACGACTATTTGATAACAATTATATGATTTAGTATTATTTTATACCACAAAAATACATTTTCTTCGTTAGCATCGTATTCGACTGTATACTACTGAAACCAGAATAAATTGTTTAAAATCGTAAAATACCTGATTTATTACTCACGCATCACTTCCGTCTATTTGTTCATAAGGAATAAGTTTATCCTTAGAGTATATCCTGAGTCCTTATTACACCAGGTAGAATATTCGAAGAGTGTGTTCTAAAAGACATATGACTCAATCAAGAGAAGAGAGAGGAGTCAGCCAAGCAGCTGTATTGCTGTATTGGACTTCTCCCAGTCTCGACAAACGAACCTCTGTTTTGGTCTTCTCAATTCATTTTTATCTCGTCATATTCTTTACGATACGGTATTTTTATTGGAAAAATATTATATTTATTGGTTAAATAATCTTTTTAAGCTCTTGTCAATGTAGAGTAATTCTGTATTTTACAGAACATTCTAACATTATCGTAAATATGTTAAATTTTGGTATTCTTATAAATGTGTGATAATATAAACCAGAATAGGTGATTAACATGCTTAAATAAACAATAGCACAATAAAATAACAAAGATTTTGTCAATGAATATGACATAGAAAAATAAATTTTTAATTAATTTAAATCAAAAAATAAATTAAATTAAAAATTAACATATATTCCACATCACTTAGTGAATTAGTTAATAAGATAAATTTAAATCAATTCCAAAAGTGTCTTTCAAGGACTAACTAATTTGGGTTCGTAAAAAAATATATCGAGTTCCTAGTGATTTTATTTTTTCAGAAATAATAAACAGAATCAGAACTGACACTTAATTTCTTCCAGAAGTAACAAAAATAAAAATTTTATATTAGATATATATTTAAATGCCTATAAATAGGTAATTAATGTAAGGTAATCAACATAATTAATCATCCTTTTCTTTTGCGTACACGCTTTAAAAAAGCATAAACTTGAATTTAACTTAGGTGAACTTTAATTTAAGTCTGTTACTCGCCTCAAGGCTGTAGCTCTGAATCTGAAGTCTCAAATCTATAACTTTATCCATATACAAACAGAAACCACTTTTAACATGACATTATTGGTTTCATAATACTGCAAAAATGGATTGATCCACGAAAAGCTGAAACATTCTTTCTATTCTATGGTAGAGGTCGGGAAATAAAAAGTAAACCACATATACTCGTGTTTAAGTGATTTACGCAGTTGATGCAATTAAACGAAGTAATCCAGACAATGAGCAACGTTTCGCAGTATTATTCTCTGGAGACGCAACTCAATTCCGTTGATTGTTCTTTGTTAACAAAGCCAGTAATAATGTTAAGTGTTCTGCTTTTTCGGGACAATCCTCTACATCAGTTAAGCCTGTTATCTTTGTTCTGATACGTCAAGATTAACAGTAATAAATTGCAACATTTACTCTTTTACTTTTAAGAAACTTAAAGGCTTGAAAAGATACGGAACCGGGGATTTGTTAAATAATAATTGGTTGACTCTGAGTTGATCTATGTTAAAAGGAAGAAATGGTTCAAGTACTTGCTAGTTAACTATCCTTTATTAATTGCTTGAACTAACTATTCGGCTCCAAGGAGCCATCGTCAGGCGAGACAAAAGTGTATTCCTTTTGACTTCATTTAAAGATTGTTATATTTATGTTAATCTTTAATTGAAGTCAAAGGAAATACACCTTTGTCTCCCTTAACGATGGCTCCCTGGATCCGAAACTAGTGCAATAAAGGATTATTAATTAGTAGTTTATTTTAATCATATCTATATTGTTACATACTAATCCGGAAGCTAGCTCATCAAAAATTACCTATGCTATTTACTAATACTATTCAGCTATATTGTATTTCATTTTGTTGTATTCAGCTAGATAATTTATTTTCAATATTTTAAAACATTAACACAAATTTGCGTTACGTGAGTGAGTTACAAACTTTAAAAATATTAGTTACTCTACAAAATGTTGAACGTAATTTACATTTTTCTTTTGCGAGATCAAACTATTTTTTCTGAGACAGAAGTTAATAAAATACATAAATGTGAATTTAGGGGCATTAAATATCAGTTTCTTAAAAAGGGAACTTGAAAAACACACCGTTACAGGAAGTAGGTTGTAAGGGGGTAAAATTACAACCCCTTTAAGTGACCATAAATATGACGGTGCCAATGATCTTCCCTAGATCTACCAATCCATTACAGCGTACCCCCTCTAGCATCTCTTCATTACACATTTTCACGAAAAGTTAACGCAATAATTATTTTTATTTTTGAACTAGGTTTAATCTATCTGTTTCGAGATGCATTATTTTTGTATTTAGTCTAAATTTATTTTAACTAGTTATTTCACCAATCCTGTTAGCTATTTTCTATCCATAAATTAGTGTATTTTAAGTACCAAAGAAATTTAAAAATTTTTACGTAGATAGCTTGTAATCCCATGTTCCATTGAGACAGCTAAAAATTTCTTACATTAAAATAGAAGGTTTATAATTGAAGAGACAAGATAATAAAGATAGTATGGCTTAGGATAGCTTCGATAGAAATAGATAAAAATATAATTGTATCATAACATCCGATTGATTTTTATTAAAAGTGTGTTTGATTTCATTACACTCATTTATCATTCATACTTGGCTTAAAATACCTACCTTGTGGTATGGTCGCCATTTCAATAATCTAATCTAATCTAACCTTTCTAAATTAAGTTAAATTGAGATTTACAGTATAATTTTTCTTAAAAGTTAAAAAAACATAAAAAGGAATTTTATGTTAAATTCAAAATTTTATATTCATTACTAAAACAAAGTTAAGAGTTACAACAATCCAATCTATTAAACATAAATGTATTGGTAAAAACTAACAGAACCACAGTAGCCATGCAAATAATTCACAATAGAAGACGAATATGATCAAATGACAAGAAAAATCCCGAACCGATTTACATCGAAATTGAATAGATCGTGTGGTAGGAAATATAACTCATTTTCTGATTCAAAAATACTGTCGTGTATTTCATTACAAGGGCGAAACTGGTGCTTGCTTGAGCTCAAGGCTGTGATCCAAGTGAGTACCAAAAATACACTCTGAACCCATATAATGAACTATATTTTTCAACAGACTGCCCAAATATTGATTGGGCTAACTATTGTACAAACCAATAAATTAGACAAATGAAGGAGTTGCTTCTATTTTTTCTTGAAATTTAAAACTCCTAACTGAATACTAGTAACCGATTATCGCATTCGATATAAAACTATCACCTGAATACTAATGACCGATTATCGCATTCGATATAAAAATCAACTGAATACTAATGATCGATTATCGCATTCGATATAAAACTATCACCTGAATACTATTAACCAATTATCACATACGATATAAAACTACCATCCGTCCCTATAGTGGAAAATGATTACACGCGCAAAGAGTATATTAATAAACGGTATCAGTGGGCTGACACATACCCCCTTAAGTCAATTTAAGTCAATTTCCCCCCCAATTTCTCCTTTAAGTCAATATAAACGACAATCTTTAAAAAACCTCATATTCTTTAACGTTTATCTAAATATAATTTAATAATTTTAATTTCAATAACATTTTGTGTCAAACATAATCATCCAATTTCTGAAAATAACAGCAGGAGAAACAAAATTAAATTTATTGCTAGAATATCCTTGGTGAGACTACCCCCTCCTTAAAAGAAGATTTTTTTAAGTAATTTTGTTTGGTGATATGACGTTATGCTGCATACCAAGTTTCATGGAAAACGGCTGGGAAATAAAGAATAAATTGATTTTTAAATATTCTCCATAAGAATAACATTGGGCGCTCTCAGACAACTGAGTTTACCACGGACATTAAATTTCACTTTTCTTTGAAATCATAAGTCTACGACTAATGATTAAAATTTTTAATTTTTAAAATTTTTAAGCTGGATTCAATGGTCAAATTGTACTTTACATTTATTGTTTCTGTGGAAAAATTAAAAAAATTATTTTTTTACATTTAAAAGCTCATATCTCTAAAACCCCCCAATGTTTTGATGAATGCGGGGAAGGTTTTATTTTGTTTACCTCATATAGAACTATAAACCAAAAAACTTTCATCAAAAGTGTCATAGTCGTTTTGAGAAATTTTCATTTTACGTGTTTTTGGGGGGTTTTTAGGGGTAAAATACCCTTAAAATTCAAAAATCAAAAAAACAAAACCGGATACAGTGGATTATTACCTACATGCCGAATTTCATGAAAATTGAACCAATAGTCTCGTCTCTAGGCTTCGTTACTTCCCTATATACACATACATCACTAAAAACCCTTTTTCGATTGAGGGGGCACTAATATCCAAGCTTCTGCACATTCCCACACACACATACACAGACACACGGACAGACATCACTCTAAATCTACTTTTTTATTTAGGGGCACTATAGTGGATATATCCACCAGAAACTCAAATCCAAAAATGCTGACGAAAACAATACTTTCTCCTTGTACTATCGTATAGAGGGAGAAAGTAAAAAAGGTAATTTTCGCATTAGTATGGCGAAAACACATTATTCTAAGTTTTATTATTTTACTTCACTTTATTATCATCTGTATAATGTTGAAAATGTCACCATATTAGTTTAATACAAAACTTGCCATATAAATCACAACACCTAGTACCAAATTATGCAGGATAAAATTGTATTAACTTCCTTTGGGAAATAACTTAGATCAATGGATATGTCTAAAATAAATGTTTCCAGTTTCTTTAAACAGCTGTTCTCATAATCATATGACGTCACTTCCTTAGACATATTCATGTCAAAATTTCCTATTACTGACTGTGCTAACTCGTACCTGCGTACCTGATGTAATGAGAAACATTTATTTCTAAACGTTAATCTTATAATAGGGAATAAACTTTGGGACCATCTTACGTGCAGTAGAAAACATTAATCTAAAAATGTATTACAAAAAGAGTACATTTTTTACTTCTCAAACTTTTAGATCGGTTGATAAAAGTAAAGGAGGGTATGGAGTTTTTCCCAAAAAAAGATTAATGTATAAGAATTAAACTGTTCTTTATTTATAATCACCACATTATACTCCACGGATTTTACTAATGAGAACACACCAGTTTGTAACAGCATCATGGGATGGGGTATTTATAATTCCATCCAAGCAAGGACTGCGGCCCGTCTGGGGAGGGGGGAGGGCAGTCACCGTGAAAATAATGACCCCGCTATTGGACCAATATTGGAAATTGGAATCAGACATCCCTGGACTCTGTGTTTTTATCCATTAAAACTATTTTTATTCATATTCTCAAACATTGTGAAATGTGATAAATGAGTAGCAAAGTATTTAGTATTTTAATTAATACTAATACTAAAAATCTGTATATTGACCTACATGAGTTCGAGTTTTTAAATATTAAATCTGAATAAAAAGTAAAAATTCGTATCAACCTTTGATTTAGTAAAACCAATTTTGAAAAAAGGATAACATGTTATTAATCACATCCAAACTTTGTTAACAAGTATCGTTTCCGTTATACTTATACAAATGGTATTCTGATATAATAATTCGATAGGTTATATATTTTAGTTTAATTTTAAGTTTATTTCACGCATAAATTCCCGAAATAGCTGAACTATGTAAATTTACGAAACTTTAGAAAAAAATTGTTTTGGTACCGCAAAGATACAGGTGTAACAGAAACCCAGTGGTTTAGTGGGTTTCTTTTGGTTATATACAGTATAAACATATTATTAACGATATAAAAATATCAATAACCAATCTAATTAACTCCGCAGAGCACTGTATGTCGGCAATATCTCGTGTATCATGATGTTGCCCAACGCGTATTGGTGGAGGTTGGTTATTTTATAATATTTTTATACTGCCAATAATCATCAGAAAACCAATAAACCATTAGTTTTCCGTAAACAGCTATCAAAAAAGTGGTATAAGTATAACGGAAAAGATCTAAAGATAATATATAACTACACGAATTATTTGTGATAATCTAAGGAATAAAAAATAACTGTGAATAATTTCACCGGTTTTCTTACATAATGCTGCCAATTTACGTGTCTTGCATTTTTTTCTCAAATTTGTCTTTTTGGCCGGATGTGTTTTAAAGGGCTTCATACATCTGAGGTCCCAAGAGGCTACTCTCGGTGACCGAAGCCAAACCCTCCCCTAGGACTGTAGGTTGGGAACTCCCTAATAACGGTTTCCATCAACCGATCCCTTCTACCTTTCTCTAGTTCATTCAATCATGCTAGTCGAGTTTACCCGATATAATTATATTTACTCTAAATAATAAATACTAAATTGTGTATTCTTTAAGCTAAATCCAATAGTAAAAAATATAGGTTTACAAAAGTTATACATAAATAAATTGAAAACACAAATTTTGGAGTTCGAAACCCCTCTATAAGTGTAGTTCATGTAGTCCAATTGCGTTTCCCAACAAACCTGTCCAAGATATCACACAAAGGAATAACCCAACCGAATTTTATAATTATCAGACAATAATTATGGTCGTTATCATATCGACACATATATATACTTATGTACACCTATATACTGTATATAATTTTGAACAACCTCCCAAGATTGGTTCAAGAGTTGAGTTATGAAATTCTATCATTGTTCCGGGCTCAACTGTCACCATGTGGGTCGTCTGAATAGCGCACTTTTCCATAGGAAATTCGCTAATTATAATTAAGAGCTCAGACATACCCATGTCAAAATTTAATCTTATTCCCTTTCTTATGATTTTTCCCAGGTTTCTTATTCATGCCCAGTGAACAACCAGCTGGACACAATATCGAACCAAAATAAATTAATTTTAAAATTATTTTTCTCTTTTCCTACGTATCTGAATTTTTATCTACGCAACGTTTCTAGAGGAGGCGAAACACCTCGCGTTTTCAAGTGATAACCTAAGAATTTACAAAATGCTTTCACTCCGTTTCGTGTGCACGCTTACTGTTTCCCACCCTACTCGGATGTGTTGTGGATTCACTTTGTGGATTTACCTTTGTATTTTGATGCATGACGAATAAGTAAAATTTTACTAAGTTCATGTACTCCATTGAAAGTTATTTAGATTTATTTAGTCATTAAATCTAAACTAATCACTTGAAAATAGGAGTTTAGCCACGTCCAGAAAGGTGTTGTTAAAAACACAGTAGCGTTGGAAAAGTGCGACTAAATAATATTAAAACTAAATAATAAGTTCTAAACCTTTGTTTAGCATCAACCAGAACCGATAACCTTCACATTATGAAGCGAATACTATCTCCACAAAACCACCAACCCAGTCTGTTCAACGTGTATATTAAATGAAAACAATATTCAGAGATGCACATAATATCGGGAGTTTTGCCAGGATATATTCAATAATGGTAATTTATCACAGGAAGCTTTTCATCAAATGACCACTACCGCAAGAGGGTGCTCTGATAAGTGGGGTCCAGATGCAAACAATCGGAACTAGGTGCTCAATGAATAGCAGCTTTGAATTCTGAATCATTAATTGATTTAAGAGAAACTAAATCATAACATTGTTTCCTCGTCTTGTACAACAGTATAATGACATAAGTGCACGGTTTGTTACGTAATACTTCATAGCTTTAATTCATATAATTAGCAATTTAATTAAATGTGTGACTTTTTAAACTCTGTGTAGATCATATGAATTGACTGAGTATTTATCAGAATGAACAAGAAGAATCAAAAAGATAAAAGGATAATTTTTTTTAAATAAACTATTTTAGGAAATATTTTATGATCAATGAAAATTCTCTTGTAAAATTATACTATACTAATAAAAAGGTTTCTTATGTCAAGGTTTGATTTAATTTATTTTAAGATAAAAAAATAAAATTGTAGATTCGATCAACTTGAGATTTTATTCAGAAAGACCTACCTGACTGGGACGGTGGCGACGTCCTGAAATCCAGCTGCTTGAAGGTCACGCATTGTGGATAGTTGTGAGCGATGGTCGATGAATTTAGTGTTCTCTTGTGAAGATTACCTTCCGCACTATTGAATACTACGTTAATCCGCAAAGATCATCCTCATAATTAGACCAATTCGTAAAGGCCGTGGTTCGGATTCCACGTTACCGTAGGTCAATTAGTTGCCATCGGCTGTTGGCCTATTAATTAACAGTTCTGTCTAAGGAATGTGCCAGCCTTAGTCAGTAACAAGACTACAAGATCGCACCACAATCATCTTACACTCAATCCTCATTCATAAAATACCTACATTGTAGTATGGTTGCCATTTCAATTATCTAATCTAATTGTAATACTTTGTTTTAACGTGCTATAAACATTTCCTTCGTTTTCAGTTGGTTTTTACAAGCGAATTGATGTCATTTAGTGGAAATTTTGCGTATTCATGTACAACAGTTCTTCTTCTCAGGTGTAGTCTAAGGAAATAATATATGGATCTAGCAATGCCAAAAAATAATCAATTGTTTTTCAATTGTTTTAAGACTGAAAATTTTGTCAATTCTATAGTTAAATTGTCTACATGAGGAGTTATTCAATTCTGTAACCTTATTTCCTGTAAGAAATTCACAATCATTAAAGGAAGATATTACGGCAAAATTAATGTCAGAAGTCATCAAGTGATCGAGGTTACGAAATTCGTGACGAATAGAGTTAAGATTATCCGATACAAATAGATCATACTCGGTTTAATCTCTCAGGACTTCATCAATCAAAATCCACTTATCCGCAATTTCCTCCTGAGACTTTTGATCCCGGATCCTATTCTCGGAAAATTAATCATAGCTAATACACTAAAACGAAACGACATCCTCCGCCAATATTGATAAATTCTTGGCACTTCCTCTTCATTTTGAAGTTTATATTGACTTTGATAATATTAAACGTAGTCTTCATTGAATTAGTAGCTGTGTTGTTCATAGTCTTGTCCCAATATTTCCGTTCAGGAAAAATCGTTAAGGAAATTATATAGCTTGTATCAAACAACAACAAAAAATGTTACAGGTTAAAGACTTAATAATTAAAAATGTTAATATCTGAGACAATATACGAGTATTAAGTAATAGTAGTATTAAGCAGGCCTATATAAAATCGTTAAAGATGCACACTAAAAACAATTACAATATTGTATTAGTAAATGTAGTAGCTAACTTTTTTAAAATTAAATTCAATGTTTAACATTATCTAGTGGGCGTAAAGATTTTGAATGAGTCAATTTTCTGGTACCATAAAAATAATTTATTGCTATATGATTTAAATATACTTGTTCCCAAGCCTAAGTAACATTTAATGTTATACATCATTAAGTGGTATAAAATGAAACTATATTTTTGTTAATTTTCCCGTGGAAATAACTTTAAATAATAATTTATTTGTTACCTTTTACAGCCTGGTCCACCCACACACATCTGAGATACAAACCATGAACTGTAAATAGTGCACGTATTACGTGTATACGATGTAAATATTAGTATAGTTCAAAACCTTTAATTTAGTTTTCTCTCATGAAGATACCAAAATTGTGGTTTTAATGCATCGGTGATGAAACTTTCAACTCTGCAAAAACATGGCTATAAAAAGTTATAATAAAAACAAAAAACTATTGTGACTAAACCGGTACATCAGTTTAGGTTTTAACTGTTATTCTGGCAATTGAGTGATTTTACCGTATACAAGAAGTCATTGCCACAAAGAAAATTACTCCAGGAGGAATGCTTCAGGACGCTAAATTGTTTTCGTCGACCAGTCGTTTATCTTAAGTGTAATCTGTGTACTCGTTTGTACACGTCTGAGCACTAAGTAGAAGTCAACCCTCGCGTGTAGTAGGCCTATATACATTGATTCATCTCTCTATATAAAAAATGAGTGTATATGTATGTCCTTTATGCGTTTCCAAACTACTTATCCGATCGCCATGACATTTTTGGAAGCTGCTCTACATTTGTCCAAGAACGTTTTAGTTTTCGGAAAATATTTTTCAAAAACTCCATAAGTTCTCTTTTTTTATTGGAAGGGGCGGATTACTCCCAAGGCACTTTAGCCGTAGCGGCTTATTTGCGCACCCCTGTGTGGGTTGCGGCATTATCACATAGCGAAAAGCCATTGGTGATTGGCGGGATTTGAACCCGGGACCTTGGGCACTAAAGCCCCGCGCTCTACTCCTATAACAGCGCGCTCCCATTTCTCATTTCCTAAGTTCTCATTTTATAGCGTTTTAAATTTCTACTGTTAACCTCATGGGGACTTAGTTTGTTTACAAATTTTCTACAATCAAAACATTAAACTTCTTGAGCTATAGCTGTTTATTTTCCTTTAGTAATATGCATTACTATCCAATGTCATCTGAATTAATTAATGTATAGCTATGAAGTAAATATTTGCTGTACAAAACAGCTTTATTCGCCTAGTATATGGTTTTTGGGGATTATGTATTTATATTATTTTAGTTTCTGTCGGATTAAAAGTCACGTGTTTATATGTTGGCCAAACAAAAAAATAATCACAATATTTAAACATAATATGTTTATTATAATAATCAGCTGTTGTATATATTTCCTAAAAAAGCCGTACCGAAAATTATTGACAGCATAATCTCTATTTTATGGTATTAATTTTAAATTAGAACATTTGTATGGTCGAGTAATCAGTACAATTTGGTTTACGTTCTAGTATATTACTGCTCAGTGTTTTATTTTAATAGGAAGTGGGTCAGTTTAAAGTAAACAAAAACTTTGTCCAAAAGATATAGAATAATGAAAATACGTTTAATTAATAGTAGATGCTACCATTTCACGGAGAAGTGTTACAGAAAGATCAACAGATGGACAGAAATTGATATAAGACCCATTTTGTCTTTTCTATGGTTTAAAACATAAAAATAACTAAAAGTATAATAATTCCACGCAATATACATATACAACTCTAATGTTATATGTTTTTAGATATAGATTGGTCATGTATTACATTAACGTAGTTCTATGTCATTGATCGACTATAACAGTTCGTTGATGAGTGCGTCATATACTACTTTTGTCATGGATATGTCTTATCTCTGGGGGAGTGTAGGTAATGTGTGTGTTTTAAATACTGCCCTTTTCTTGATTATCCATTCTCAACCTCAGCAAGGTTCATTAAAATACACACAAGAATGGGAGGTTCTCATTGAAAATGAAAATTAATGTAAATATTAGGTTTGTGTATAACATATATACATTCAAATTTTTAGTCCTTTAAAATTTGTTATACATATTATAATTAATTGATATTTTTACAAAAAATCGCTCTAACGGATACAACGAGCTGAGCAAGTGACAAAGAAATGTTGGCAAAGTTTCCAGGGAAATTAACTGACCATAAATTGCTAGACCCTTGTAAGGCAACGAGGTTCCCGCAACTGCCAAGTCCTCAAGCCCACCCTACCCCCCAGCCATCCCTTCCCACCTTCTACCTTAGAGTTTAATGATATACCAGGAAATGTATAATATTACACATTAAAAAGCACAATTCAAATAAGTAACGTTTTGAAACAGTAAAATACAGCATATACAATTGTGATTGCTTAGTAAAATTCATGTTCTATAAATATTGAAAGGGTGTTTTTTGTGACTGTCTGAACATCTACTACAGTGCTATTAATTATTTTCAATTTTTTTTTTGTGTTGTGTGGTGTGTTTTAATGCCTCTCCATTTAACTTTGCTTCCTTTAATTAAATAAAATATAATCTGATGTTTTTCAGGACTTCGGTGATGACATAAAAAAAAAATTCTCTATACAGATTTAAACAATATCTCAGATATCCGCCTTTTTACTTATTTTTAAAAAAAAATATTTTTGTCAAACATTTTTAAACACGATTATTTTACTTTTCAATTTTTATTGTTTTACTAGTAGTACTTTTTAAAAAGAAACCACACAATAATAATTGGCATTTAATTTTTACTGTATAATAGTTTTTAACTGATTAAAAACTAATTAATTAAAAATTTTAGGTAATTAAAGTTATCATGATTCGGCCAACTAGTGTCTGAGTTTGAAATACTCTTTTACCAAGGTAACATACAGAATTAAAAATCACGTAAACAAATACGTATTACAGACGTTATTTTTACTGGGCGAAATGTCAAAATCTTTCAATGTTATGATGATTGATCATAATCTAATTGTTTAACACAGCCTAACACATAAAAACTAGGTATTCTATGACAGCTAAATGCGTTCATTATGCAGGAATAAAGTTTAACAATATTTTAGAAGTTAACCAAATTTTATGATACAAATTCTTCAGTTATTATAAATTGTATAAATCAACAATTATGTTTCTGGACAGTCATGTTTTTATAATGCTCTTACCTCCTATATCCATGTATATTTCTATACAATTGCTATGACTACATAAATAAGAACGTATTTCTACGTCTATGATCAGAAATCGAATTTCTAATTTTTACCGAGTACTCAACACATTAGCTATGTCTACTAAACAAGACAACAACACAAAAACTACACAACAAGATTGAATTTTAAGTCCTGGAAAACAATTATGAAAGTTAGATCTATACACTGTAAACATTACAACCATAGTAAACTGTTAAACCAAGTATTTTGTATGTGGAAAGTTTTTTATTTTCCTGGATATTTGAGATCTAATTTGCGATGAAAAACTACGATACCCATATATATAATAACACATACTACACTGCGTAAAGTAAAGCATCTTGCATATTTAATTTTTACCGAATATGAACCAAAACAGCAAGCGCTGGGCGCTAGGCGCGCTGCGAGCGGGAAAGAGAAGAATTACAACCTCATAACTCGACCATAAATTTCAGACACTTTTGTGTGGAACTGGCGTTCAGCTACTCTGCCTTTAAGTAAATTGTTTGCAACTGACTTTTTATACAGTGCTATAAATCAATTCATTAAGCTAGTTAGTACGTAATGTTGTGCATAAACCATTTCACATTTTCTTGTTTTGCAACACATTGTTGAAATTTGTTTTCAGTTTTTCACCATTTTTTAACTTTAGGAATTTTTAAATTGTATTTGAATGAAGTTTGAATACGAGGTGTGTAAGTTAAGAAATGAGACTGTCAAAATTATGTTAAATGCAACACTAGATGCACTAAGCTGTGTTTGGCAATTATTGGACATATCCACCACCTTTAGTATGGTTTGATCTTGCATAAGTCATTTGGTTGTCCATAGCAATTAATGTTGTTAAAAGTTTTGATAAAATGAAGGATATCAATTATTTGGACTTAGGTACATTGTAGTATACATCGAAGTTATATAAATGTGAAAAATTATACTCGTACAACATAAAACAAAATATTATAACTATCGTAGAAAAATCAATACATTTAATAGAAATAAATGTAAATCATTACACAATACACAAGCTTAATGCTAGTAATACAGTATTTTATGTATAAAGTTATATCCTTCCATTTGGAATTATGGAGAAACAATAAAATACTGGTCAAATTTAAATCCATTTCGGGGTACGAAAAGTGGTATGTTGAAGACAAAAGCTTGTAAGAAATTGGGTTTTATCTCTTTAAAAGGAGATTCAAAAACTGATTTGAAAAATTTCAAATTCGGTGTCTTATGACGACCATTCTTAAATCTCGAAAAATTTATTTTTAGATTATTTGTTATCAAACGAAAATTTTTTTTTCAAAATAATATGACCATATATAATCTAAAATCCAATTGAATGTAAGTTGTTATATAATTTTTGTGTGTGTTTTCATTAATAATGTTAAGGAATTCTATAATTTGTTATAAAATAAATCACAACAGGTTTAGATACGTTTTTACTATCACAGTAAAACTAATATGACAAATAATTCTTCATTCTTAACCAGTGCAGTATGCTTTTGATACTAAATATTTGTGAATTTAACCAATCGACTCGTTGAAGAAAGTTTTTTTGTTTATCTCAATATCCTAGGAGTCTATAAGATAATCTTACTTTCTACTTATCAAATAATAAAGTAGTACATTTTTTAACCCCCTGATGATTTGAAGTTATTATTATATGCGATGATGAAGAAACTGCTGTAGGAAATATATGCCAGAACCCCTTTTTTATATGGAAAGTTCCACCTTATATTTGTAAAACTAAAAATATTAAACACACAGTTGAAGAGAAAAATAATACAATAGGATATGAATCGAAGGGAATGAAAAAGTGATAAATCGATGTAGGTCTGCCAGAACCGAAGGCATAAATTTATCTAGCTGGACGATCGCGAAGGAATGGTCGTTTATAACCTTGCACATTGGTTTTTACACATTTATCTAACATACAATATTTATTACAGAATATTTGAAACAATAAGGAATTTCTGTCAATTTGCTTAACATAACAATAACATTGGTAATGGGTAAGTAGGTTTGTAGCTAAAAGAGCCAAAAATTTTTATTCCTTCATCGTACATTATTATAGTAATTAAACTTTATGAGGTTCTATACAAATTTTTATCTCAATGTTTTCAATACTAAACGAAAAATTATTTTTTATATTTTACCCATGGGTGCTCCAAAAGACAGCGTGCTGTGTTTACCAGTTTCTATATCTCCGTTACCCGTTGACCTGGAGCAAAGATTCAAAATAATAAATTGTGTTTTTAATTTGAGCTAATTCCAATTATGTTAGTAAAATTTAATTTATCCATTAAATCATATGTAAAAAACCATAAAAACCTCATTTGGGGTACAAACCCCTTCGGATATACTGATTTAGCTGGATTTTGAAAATATAAGAATATTTGCACATTTATATGTATCTAACAAATTTCATTAAAGATTGGAGTTTTGACGGGAGGTATTAGTGTTCACACACACACGCACATACAATCAGGTAGTTTTGTCAACCGGGGACCTCAAAAGACAAAAAATGGAAATAAATCGTTTACTGCAGGAAATTAACTCACTAATAAAATTTACATATTATAATCGAAGAAAGGTAAGGGTACAGAATGCCTTGCCTCGTACAAAATAGTACATTTCGATTAAAGATCAAAGAGTAAAAATTATAAACCCTATAGTGAATTCACTAAAAGAATTAAATTATAAAGAATGTATAGTTGTTTTAATTAAAGTGTAGGGGGAAAAACTCGTGTATTTGCAGCATTGTGGTTTGCTTGAAAAATCCTAGATATTTAAGAAAAACAACCAAACATTTTTTTATGTTTATTTCGGTACAAGCTGAACGAAATAATCACTCAATTGCATGTGGAAACTAGCTGAGCTATTCTCATGATAAATGCCCATGTAGGTTGTGGGACGAATATAACAAATTACATAATTTAAAATAGATATTCTCTATTTCAACTTTCGTGATCGCTTCGTCTGGTAGCCTGCATATTACGCTAAATGATATCGTTGACATACGCCTGTAAGCCAGCTGAGCTACACAATCCAAACTCTTTGTCCGCTATGTAATCCCCCCAGGATCCCTTTCTTTCATTCTCTAGTCTTCCTAATGAATGCCTTTTTGACTTTGTCGCCACCATAATTTTTCAAGTTTTACCGGAAATATTAAAAGCCACCAGTCCCAACAATGTGTACATCCAGTCTTAGGTGAAGTTCAAAATTAAAATTTAAAAACTAATTGTATGTGTTCTGAATTTCTATTTTTATTTTAAATGAGTTTTAATTAGTTGATATATTTGTAATTATATTGTTGGTGAAATATTTTTATAAATTTTAATAAAATAGCAATTGAAATTTATATTATTTTTATCTGTGAAAATTGTGGAAATTGCACTGTACTTCATGTATTTATAGAAAGGTAGTTTATTTTTCGACTCATCTTACTTTAGGGCAATTTCCTAAATGGTGAGTAAAATTTTTAAAAAGTTTAAAAGTTTGAGCATGTTTAAAAATAAATGTTAAATTGTGATTAAACAAACAATTAATTGATTTCGTACATGACAGTGTTGCTACAAATAATACCTTTAACTGAAATGGTAACATACTTAGTTAGGTATTATAAACTAAGTATAAATGAGAAATAGTATAAAATGTCTGTGATGCGATCTTGCAGTCTTGTTACTGACTAAGGCTGTCTTCTTCCTTAGACAGAACTTCTAATAGCCAATTAGTCAACAGCATCTAAGTAATCTACAGTTGAACGTGGGATCCAAAGAACAATTTTTCCTCTAAATTGCTAGATATAAATGTAACTATTACATATTCAAGTGAAGTGATTATTACAGATTTTTGCAGATATGCGTATGCATATTTTTGGTTTACTGACTGAAAGTAATTTTTTACACTATAGAAAGTGGAAGTTATGCCTTATACCTATTAAGGTATAACCATACAGTGCAGTCTCTTATCAATTCTACAATCTGAACGAATGTCCTAGGAATTGTGGATATTTAAGCTTTTTTGGTAGATAACAAAACGTTATGTATTCTTTTTTGTCAGTGATTTTCGATTATAACTCATATCTTAAAATACCACGAGGTTATTTTCCTTTATCAAACTACATTCGTTGCTTAATAAATGTTTACATGCATTATTTTCTATTTTGTTTCATTGGGAAAACATATGCTAAAATAGGTAGGCCTAATGAATGTTTAGGATTAGATATTAAGATACTGCAGGGGATTGAGACTGAAATGTAGGGGCCGAGAGGTTTTTATATATACCAACTGGAAAAAATGTTTTTCTAACAAACCTTTAGCTTGAAACAACAATAGCAGGTCAGATAAAAAATGTTGGATAAGAAAAATACTTGCATTTATTTAAGATAATTTTTATTGAACTAGTTTTAATTTCTATAATTTCATACTGGTCTCACAGATTGCATCGAATTGTTTTTTAATTAAAAATATAATCATTAGAGGTTGACGGCGAAATGAAAAATAGAACATACAATTTGATCAATTAAATTTAATTTCAAATTATAGGTTCTGAATTTGGATGAAAATGAAAAAAAAATCTTGATTATTTGCATCACACTACTCGTAATTACACTAAAAAATATATATTTTGGTGTCTTTACGGTCAATAGAAACGCCTTACCAGATAAGAATAGTACGTTTCTAACTAAGAAAGAGAAAATATTTTATAAAAAATATGAAATAAAAAGGATTTACAAAGTCAAATATTGTTTAACATTCAAAATTATAAAATTTCTAATCGTGATAATTGTTTGATATTCAATTCTTAGTTTATTCTTGTATGAAAAGAATACTCATTGTCAGCCCGGCGAGAGCCGAACGCTAGATGAAGTGAACGTTAATAATTAATTACATTTCACGCCCTCTGGAATTACTGCTTTAAATCTTCTTATCAAACCAGATTTCCCCGGAAGGCCTTTCAAATGCAAAATTAACAATGGATGTCCCTGCTAAAGGCAGGTTACTTTGATTCATTTCAATTTGAACGTTCCCTGTAACATTATGTAATATTTTTAATAATTTTGGTACAGTAGTATTCAAAAAAATTAATATAAGATTCTATTGTTCTATAATTTCCAATTTTACTTAAATTCTTTGAAACACTACGTTAAGAACTTTTAAACTAAAGTATGTTGAGTAAGGTCACCGAGTTGTGAGGAATTTAGTGGTACAATTTTGTTTACATCCTTAAACTCAACTCATCTTATACATGACTTATAAAAGTTATATATAAAAAACATTATTTTAGACAAGGTCACAACTTTTGGTTCAAAACAGTTTCGTACAGATGTTCTAAATCAAAATATTTATATCTAGACTCGCAGACTATAAAACAATAGGGTTGGCTTGTTATTGTAGCTCTGGCAGACAGCAATCACTGAGACCAAAACATCTGTTGTATTATACGGGACAGCCAGCTGACAATAGTTTGTCCCAATCGATCAGCTGAGACATATTGTTACGGTTATTATTGTAGGATCGTCTATAATATTATAAAGAAGAGGTGGTTTCTGTATGTTTGTTTGTGGGTTTGTGTGTTTGTGGGTTTGATGTGGCAAGTGAACGCAAAAAATACTGAACCAAACAGTTTGAAATTTTACACAAAGACAGATCTTAAACTCATGCAACACATAGGCATACTCATTTCCTTAAAATCCTCTCGGGCTACGCCCTGTGAACGTCCTAAGTTTCAATGTTTACATTTTTTAGAAAATGAAAACATAAAATTACTTGAATGTCAACAGCTGTGAACACTAAAATTTGACAGTTCGAGAAGCAGAAGACATGGTTGCTGTAAATACCCTGGGATTCAATGTTTACAGTTTTTAATGTCAACATCCGTTTACTTTACATTTTGACAGTTCGGTAAGAAAAAGAAATAAAGTTAATTTTTACACATAAACTGCTGGATCGAAATTAGTGAATTATTAGTTCGAAATAGTGGAATGGTAGATTTTTAATTTTCTCCCGATGCCTGCCTCTATTACGTTAATGCTTATCCTCTCCCAATATTTGACATATGTTACTTTGTCATGTTTAGATATATACTTAGACACGTGTTTTGTCATTTTGTAAACAATAAAGAATTAATTATCAATAACTTAAATGTATCTGTAGAGCCTACACCTCTCAGCCTTTTTTACCCGTGCGAAGAACGGGTATTTTGGCTAGTTAATAATAAACTAAGCTAAGAGCTACTTCTGAATTTGTTAATCTCAGATTTTAAAATTAATACTTTTATCCTAAATTTCCAGTGTAATCCATGATGTTTTTTGAAACCCTTATCAATCTTCTGGATCGTTTAAATAAAATGTATAAGGAAGATAACCTTTGAAACAATTACAAAGTAACTTCTTTGTGGGGAAAAAAGGTTTTAAAGTAGTAAGTCTTTTAATGGGATGGCATCCAAGATTTAAGATGATTTATGACATGTTAACCTTGATAAATAATTGGTGTAACGACTTTAATCTATTGCAATAATAGTTAAAATTATTTTTTTCTACTGAAAAGTTTGTACCAAAATAAAGGATAACTTTTGTTCTAGAAAGTTTTCCTTATCTCAATACATAAACCTCAATTGGCCAAGCAGCAAACATATGATCATAACATATAGATAGTTAGTATACTTTTTAAAATAGAAATAATTTTGAAAGAAAATCTGTCGATGCCCTATAGTAACTAATTTTAGACCATCCATTTCAAGTCAGTTTTTTTACCTGTTCCACCATCGAAATTTGTACTCTTACGTATATAATCTTGTTTTTAAAGGCCCTAAAGTGCATGTGAAATTAATTTGTTTGTAAATAGCCGCCATTTTCCAATATGGCGTTCAACTCAATCTTTTCTTAAGGGGCGTCCCATATTGTTATGGTAGTTTTGGATAGTAAACATTATTTTAATAATTTTTACGGGTCAGTAATTTTATATTTACCAAACTGTATACGAGCTACAAAGAGATTCAACAAAAGATAATTATGTGTTTTAAACACTGTAATGCTGTAAAAAGTGTAAAACTAAAACAACAGCTAATGTATTACAGTTTCGGTTATTAAAGAAATACACCTCAGTCATGGCAATATTTTCACCATTTTTGTAAACTCTAAGGTAAGAAATTTGCACAACGGAATTAAACATAAAAAACAAACAAATTAAAATTTCAATACATTTCATATAAAACTTTAAAAAACTACAATTTATTACATTGTTGTTATAAATAATATAGAATTCTGTTTGTAATAAATGTTTATTGTTCAATGCTGATAATATTCATTCTATAATACTGATTATAACATAAATCATAAGTTTTTTTGAATTTTTAATATCTTCAACTTTTCTCGGTTGACGGTTTATAAAAGGTTTTCTCATTTTTCACTGATTTCATTTCTTTTTTGCTAAATATATCTATAGGACTATGTCATAAAAAAGGATAGTGTTCAACCACTGAAAAAAGATGTGAAAATATTTTGATTTTTAATAATACTATTAACTGTTGCATTTCTTATTAAATTTAATAAAAATTTTGGTGAGTGAAAATTTTACTTTGTACCAGACTTAAGACTTACCAAAGTTAATTTTTGAAATAAAATACTGCTGTAGGAATCCGTTAAGGGCAGCGGAGGCAGCAGACAGGAACTAATGGATTTCAAGATGGCCGCCTTCAGAGTGGCAGGTGGGAAAATTGAGAATATGCATATTAATGAATGTCATTGGCAGTGGTTTGGGTACAATGACCTTACTTAGCGTTATTACGACATAAAAATCGATCTGTAAGCTACTGCCCCCGACCTTTTTATGAATATACGAATCTCTAAAAGAGTTTAGGTTTATATTTTTTGCACATACTTGTCATTCATTAGAGCTACTTAAACGTACAAAAATAAACCCATAAAGGTTTCTGATAAAATAATTATGAATAGGCTAATGACAAACAATTTATCATTGGTTTAACGAATAAAGCATAATAAAGCTAGACAATCAGCTAAAAAAGTTTTAATGTTAATACTATCTTTATCTTTTCCAAACGCTATTCCAAAAGTGAATAAAGCAAGTGTTATATAATTCAACCAAATCCATTACAGTGGCTTTATACATGAATAAGATATAAATATAACGCACATTGGAATAAAAGGCACTTTGCTACAAAAAATATTGTCTGCTATGTAATAGTTAAGCTTAATATATGTATTTATGGCGACAAAACAATTATTATATCAAAATGTATTTTTAGAGTTAATTTTTAAATCAGCTGATGTAGAGGTCGTCAGCTGTTAATTATTATAGAATGTAAAATAGATGAAAGTACACGTATTTCAAATTATGGTCATTGACAGTATTGAAAGAGGTAATCGATTATTAATATTGATTGGATTATGTTTTTACATTTCTCTCTTTTTGACATGGATATGACTAAGCTCTGAGGTGTGTTAGCAGACTTGTGGAACGCAAAAAGTGCAGTGGAAGTCTTGAATGGAATTATCATCATATGGTTGTAAGAACCGAAACCATTCCCTTTAGACATATCCATGACCCCGTATATCCATATAAATATCATAACCTATATCCATATTCATATCCTTTTTCTCGCAGGGAAGTAAATTTCCCATACAATTGATTAACTTACAGACTCCAAAAGACGATGTTTTCATGGCAACTCTCTCACTTCTAAAATCTTTGGTTTGTTCAGTAGTTAGCTTAATATTTTATGCAGTCTGACGAAAAATATAGTTCATGACACGGGCATAAAGTGTCTTTTTTTATTACTCGCTCTAATTACAATCTTGAGCTTGTGTGAAAAGTATCTCTTTTGACCCTGGTATTGAAGTACACTATTACTTATCATTCATATAAAAAGATTAGAAAAATACTAGGTATAGCAATTTGTTATTGTTTTATTTGTTTAAATTGCATTTTACTATTACAATAAAACTTTACAGCTTCCACAGTGAACATTGACTGTACCAAGTATAGAGAAGGATTCGAGAATCTAGAAAGGGTTATCTAATACAACAACACCAATCTTATTGTAAGATTTCTAAAAGAGAAACGGCAATTGAAAATAATAGAATAGTAAATCTGATAGAGGGACCGCGGGAGTTTAGCGGGCACGTTTTCAATATACAATAGCAGGAGAGGCACCGATAACCAGGCCATTTACATGTACGGCGGGCCGCTGTGGAGGAGTATATTGATATTACAACCCTCAGACGACACCTATACGGCAGGATTAGTATAAATTGCACCAAAATATATCACAACGTCGATATAACATCGGAGTTATTGAATTAATTCAGAAACAAATTTGAATTCAGCAAATTGTTTTGTGGTAACGTTGACTGCTTTTGCAAATATTGAACACGAATGAATTGTATTATTTATTAATATTGAATTTTATAAAATTGTACTTGCAACCATGCTAAAATAGAGTAAAATTTTACGATACATTTCATAATGTAAACATAATAATTATCGTAAAAATCTAATCTAGGTGAAATTTAGTTTATATCTTTTGGAAATTTGCTTGTATATAGATTCGTGGCAAGTAAAGTAATGGTTTATTTTCAGCGATGTTTTACAAAATAAATGGTATTAGTGGACTGACACATACTTCCTCCATTAAAACAAATGTACCTAACAAATACAACATTTAATAAAACGACACATGGTTTGTTTATGGTTATTTATTCAAATATCCTTCATAGATTCATTATTTCAAAAATAATCATCCATATCTTAAATAAACAACAAGCGAAAACGAGTTAAAATAATTGTTATAATTTCTTAAAGGCCGTATCCACCTCTCCCTAACCAAGTGTTACCAAACTTTTTTGAATAGATTGTGTTGGGTGATGTGACTCTACACAGCATACTAAGTTTAAGTAAAACAGTTTATAAATAAGGAAGAAACCGATTTTTATTATTATCCATAAGAATAACACTAACAACCATTAGACAAGGTACCGCGTCTACCACGGACAGTAAATTGGACCTTTCTTTGGAACCGTTAATCGTAGACTAATGATTCAATATACTAATTTTTATGCTGGGTTTCACGGTAATAATCTAATTGTTTGGTAAAATTATTTTAAACCATAAATTTAAAAGAAAATAATTAAAAATCCCATAACTTTTAAAGTCATAAAAACAGGTATGAAACTAAAATCAAAATTAGTTTGCTTACTGTGATAATTGATTTAAACCTACATTAAAATTAAACAATATTATAATACAACTAGCTGACCTGGCGAACTTCGTAACGCCCTACAGTAAATATGTGTTATCTTTAAGATTGGCCATGTTCCGAAGTCAAATAGCATTACGGCTTGTTGTTTAAGATTTAGATATTCTGGGTCGCGGTATAGTCATGAGGCGTTCTTAAGTTATGAATGGTGTAACTAACACGACTTTGATAGATAATAAAAATAGATAAATCAATACACAATTCTATGACATTTATTAACACATGACATTTAATTAGACACGAAATAAAAATATATGTACATAAACCCGCAAAACTTTTAACTTGTACCAACGTGGAAAGACGATACCAAGACGAAGTACTTGATAGTTTTGAATTGACGATTGAAACAGGATGCATTAAATAGCAATTCATATTGCTAATGGAGAGTAAACCAACATCTGTAGCTTTGGAAATCAAATGTTTTCATTGTAGAATATTTGTAAATAAATTTACTCCCCAAAAGCTTAACATGGGTTCTTTGACCCTCAGTAGGATTTTCGAAAAATCCTTTCTGAGTACAGAATTTTGACCAATAGAATTCGTGACCGAATTTGAAGCTCAAGTGTGATTAGTTAGTCAATCAGATTCGGGTATTATAAATATAGATTTTAACATAAACAAAATTTTAGTAATTATACTCGTTTTCTAATTTAATCAAACTAAAATGAATATGTTATATGAATATGTGTGAGCGAATTCGTTAATAATAATAATAAATCTTTATTGTCATTAAGTAACACGTATTACAATAGACAAAGTCAATAAATATTCACAATGCAGTATAAAACAGAAATTCAAAAAACCTAAACTAGATTATTTAATGAAAGTCAGAGTCGATTATTGAAAGACAATTAAAAGAATCAACAATATAGATTTTATATAACTAACATGTTATGTAGACTGCCTGGCATTATCTTCAAGTAATGAAAAATCAGAACAATCAAACAATTCCTCAGTTGAATAAAATGAACGACTTATTAACCATTTTGATAATTTTGATTTGTATTTGTTAATATTTTCCTGTTTTCTAAAGGATACTGGAAGCCTATTAAAAAGTTTTATTTGTAAAAATTTGTAGCTTTTGATAAATTTTGTTAACCTAGCTTGTGGAATCCATAGGTCCTCCGAATGCCTGGTGATATACCCATGAATTGAGTTGCAAGGAACAAATTTATTTAAATTTTCTTTAACATAAACTAAATTTTGATATTAATTTTGATTTTCGTTCCTTTTTATTTACTGTTTTTTACGCATTTTGATTTTATGTAAATATTTATTCGTCATAATAAGTTGCTTTATAATGCCGAGTCTTACATTACGCAGATAGAACAGGCTAACTGATAGTTTAAACATTTCTGATTGCCAGCGGGAAATTTTAACAAAGAACGGAATACTGCCGTTACAAAGAAGCTGGGATTTAGCGTAAAACCGGTACAAATGTGAACAGAGCCGGTTTTTGACGCACAATCATTCCCTGTAATTATTTAGGCTAATCACTGATGAGAGATAAAAACTCCCCCACTGTGCTGCTGTTTCAGTAATAGCAGATCACATTATTGGGGTAATTGTATTGTGATTGTCAAATAATGTCGATCGAATACCATTAGTTACTATAATTGTTTTAGAATTATAGAAATTAACTTTTCTTTGATTAGTTAAAAATTTTGTAATTCAACCATATTTTGAACCATAATTTAAAAAACTACGAATTCTGTACAACCCCCATAACCTTTTTGTTGTCATTTTCTATCACGATTATCAAAAAAACATTTCACGACATTTTGGGTTCTGAAATGTTATTACGTCCTCAGACGAAACCCAAAACTTAACGAGATCACTACAGATTCTGGACCAAGCCATTGAAAAAACAAAAAAATTAAAAGTCCATAGAACAATAATGGTGGTAGCCGAATTCTATATCTCAGTAAACAATTAACGCAGAGAAAAGATTAAAAAAAATAAGTTGATAAGGTTTGAGCTTATTTAGACAGTTCTAAATATCAACTTATTTTTTTGAATCTTTTCTCTGCATTAGTTGTTTACTGAGATATAGAATTTGGCTACCACCATTATTGTTCTTTGGACTTTTAAATTTTCGCTTTTTTAACAGCTTGGTCCAGAATCTGTAGTAATCTTGTTAAGTTTTGGGTTGGGGGATTCTTACATACATGGCGTATTCCAACCGTATGTACTGACATACGGTTGGAATACGCTATGTATGTAAGAATCTACGGTATCTGAAAGTAGTTATTCCATTTTTGATTTTTAAGAGTATTTACCCCTTAAACTCTCAAAACACGTAAAATGAGAAATCATCTAAAACGGTACTAACGAGTTTGAAGATTGAAAATTGTATGAATAAAGTAAAAACATTTACGTAACAACATTTACGAACAAGTACAAACCTTTATGTAACAAACAAAATGATTCCATGCGTGTTGCTAAGAACATCGGGGTTTCATAGTGATCACAATATTATCTTATTATCATTATACAACATAACTATTGGCGCAACAATTATAACGCAATTATTGGCGGTCAAAATGGGGCCTGACAGACGATCAAACATGTGATTGTGGAGCGGCAGTACAAACCATGAGGCATATTGCCGAAGAGTGCCCCTTGCGATTTTTCTCTGATGGGGTTGAAGGTGTACACGATGTCAGTGATGTGTCTGTGGAATGGCTCAAAGGGTTGGACCTAGCTCTGTAATAATTCAAAACATGATAGGCATTTTATTTCAATTTTTTATTTTATTTATTTGTTCTTATTTATATATTTATTGACGTGAGTGAATAGTACTCTATATCTTTGTGTGTATGATTTGCTGACATAACCATACGATAAATAAATAAATAACAACATAACTTGGCCTAAATTACCTGGATAGGCCACCATTTCAGACAGGTGATAATAATCGAATAATAAATTATTATTCATACTTGCCAGTGAATCTAGGCCCAATTAATTTGTTTTGTGCCTATGAGCAACATGCGACAGGTTACGCTAGTTAAAATATAAAACTAATCCTCACAAATTCAAAAATGATTTTAAAATTACTCCCATTGTTTAAAAATGTTCAACCTATTATCTTTTCATGGACTAACTATAAGTAGGAACTGTAGTGACGTATTTATTTTACTTTGAAAACACTTATTTGAGCCTACTGCCATTCTAAGCATACCGCAGTAGGCTTTTTGGTTTTAAATAAATTTAGTAAAACCATAATGAACGGTTGTAAGCCTCATTAGGATTTCCCCTACATGCCTCTACTGATCCTTTTTTAAATAATAAATTTAGTCACATCCGATGATTTTCATTCATAACTTTAAAGTCTAGCACACCAAAATAGTTATGTTTTGTTAGTAAAAAATATAATTCTAACACGATAGTGTAATAAAGGTGATTTTCACCATAATACGTAATCTAATTCAAAAAGTTGTTTTTATTTACTTCGCTTGGGAAATAGGTTAAATCATGTATATGTCTAACGAGAATGTTTTCAGTTTCTCTAAATAGCTGTTACCAAACTATGCTTATAGCTTATAACCAAACTATGACGTCACTAACCAAATGACGTCACTGTTTAGAATTTTGGTCGTGCAAATTACTAACATAAGAACTAAGAGATATTCATGTTAAAAAGTACTAGCATCATGATCTAGTAATATAATAAAACCTTTACCAAAGTCATTGGATTAAAAATTCTAGTACAGTTAGGTATGATTAGGACATTTACAAATCTCCTTAAAACATGACTTTTGATACGTATTTTTTTCTTAAAGTCCAATAACTTTCGTCTTTTGGATACTTTGCCATTTTATATGATAAGAAGGGTCAAGGTAATTGTGCGAATTTTAACATTTTCTGACACAAAAATAAAATTTAAAATACGAATCATATTCCCACGTTCTCCCCTATGTTTTACATTCTAATGTACAATGACAAATCATCTATAAATGCTCTAAGAAATCATTACAAACTTAAATGTTTCTTTAATTTTAAAGCATTCCATCCAAATTACTTTCTCGTACTTAATTATGAGTTATAGGAAATAGCTATTTTTTTACTGAAGTTTTTTGTGGAGAAAAATATTGAGAGGTGATTAATTTGTGTAATTAGTGATTATTATTTTCAATATGTATTGTTATAAGTATGCAAAAACAATGAGATTCATTGATTGGCTGAGCCTCTCTCTCCAGACTTTAAAGACTGCCTCAGGCTACTCACAACTTGCTAAGTGCTGATTTAGAGTTGAAACGATTCTAAACTTGACAACGCCTTAGTAATTTCTCGAATTTTACTATCCAACTACACTACCTTGCATAGTAGTATATAAAGTGCTTTTATTTCAAAAATTGTGTATACAAAAACTATTTCTAAAAGTTCTTACAATTATTTACAACATGATCACGTAATGTGGTGATTTAAGAATCAAGAATCAACGTTTAAACAGCCAAAGAATTATTTGAGTCTTCTAATTTTGCGTAAAAATCAAGATTATTAACCCTAAAAAGCAGTTCAAACAAAAGATGAACAACTAAAACAAATATTTAATTACAATTTAAAAGTATCAAGTGAATTAAAGGGTTCTTGAATAAACGGCCTATGTCTACTGTGATAAATGATACACCATCACCAAAACAAATGGCGTTTCAGGAAGGCGGTTCTGTTGGAGTTAAAAAATCCTTTACATTTAATCTGCCGAACTCTGCTGAACCCTTGGGTACATATATTGGCTGTAGCCTTGAGTACAATATATTTAGTTTGTAAAAATGAAATACAAAATATTCCTTAGCATTACTTAAATTTTAGACACTATAGGGTTATTTATACTTTATGACGGTTAAGTATAAGTTTATTTAATATTGTAGTACGTTAAAAAAATTTAATGAGGTTTACATGTAGTTTTAAGATGACATAAAATAATAGACAGAAACATATGTATTTTTTTGTGAAACAAGAGATAAAAAAGGTAGTTTCAACAAACTACCTCAACAGGTCGAGATAAAAGATTTCTTTATAGTTTGTTTTGTGTTTGTCAACGCTAGTGGCATATTTTATCGTTTTGAAAGGAATGGTCCAAATCATGGTCTCTTGTTAGAGAGGTATTTATTAATAGTCCAATGAGTATAAATGGAATACTAAACACTCACTGTGTCACATAAATTTACCTATGAAGTCAAAAAAACTGTTACGGTGCTGCCATCTGCGAGCAATACATGCAACTACTCTGTAGTTTCCCTATTCTGACGCTACGCCACCAGAGTATGCTTTTATAGCCAAATAAATGCTTTCTCAGACGGTGGTCCTTTGTAGTGTGGTTAGACTGCTGTGCTGACGAGTACAACAGTTAAAGCCATTCAGAGGGACGAGGTTAAAATCGACCATGAGCAATATTTGGCTTGCAAATGTGTGGTATAGTGGAGTGGAGGGCCCACCTAAATTAAACGGTGACCGGCTTTAAGTTACATTTGTAGGCTTAATTGGATTGCAGTGGACACCTATTTTTGCTTTTATGGTACTGTTATAAGCACGTTTTGTGTTTTTGGTATTTTTATGAAGAGTTGCATAAAAATAACAAAATTTAAATAGTCCACGTTAACGCTATTGTATAATACGACTAATCTTTATCAAACTATTATACACAACCTTTACATTTGTATTAATTTGAAAAAAGAACCTTTACAATAACAACTACACACAATTAAAATTTTTTACCTCTCATACAATTTTAATTTTGAATTTCTTTAAACAGAGACAAACTGTTTAGTAATAAAAAATTAATATTTTTTCGACTTCATTCATTCATTGAAACTAGATTTTTCACAAACACTATGATTATAAGAAAAAACTATACATGTGTTGTATTTAACTAGGTATATGAAGTAGCAGGTTTAACAGTGTCATGTTAGACCTAATTTGCCACCAACTAACTCGTTTTCATTCATACTCGCTGGATGTTCCACCATAACTGTTTTTTAACACTGTTACTAATTTATACAAGTAAAATAAAAACAAATTAAAACATGTGGAGAATGATTTTTTAAACATGCCTTAAAATCAGACAAACTCATTCCATGGTAAGATGATTACATTGTCGAATGTTTTATCGTTTTCTCGATTTTAAAATGTGTTAATAGTTTATTTTCTGCATATTTTATCTGATAACATGGAATGTAACAAGAAAAACATTTTATTTTTATTACCAAAAAAATTAAACAGCCATATTGAAATAATTTAATTTTTGAACTTGTAAAACATTTACTTAGTTAATAAACTTTTTAACAGATAAATAAAAATGTCATTTTCATCTGGTTTTTAGATTTTTAATTTCTGTAGATGATATATTTTTCACATTTATAATAAACATGTAAAAAGAAAAAATGATAAATACCTATCACTGTTAAACGATGTAATTTATTAAAAACTTATTGTTTAGTACAGTGATGAAATACTGTTGCATATGTTTTGCTCGTATCATGATTACCAGAAATGTTTGCACATACATTGTAAACATTAATTACATATTACAGAATCCAACTTCATCAAAGCATTTTTCCACGAAGGGAAATTACAGCTACAAACGAATATAGATTCCAATCTCCATTGTCGAATGTTTTATCGTTTTCTCGATTTTAACACGATGTGTTAATTAGTTTATCTTTCTGCATATTTGAATCTGATTTAAGGAAATTGCATTTTATGTAACAACGTAAACCCTTAACACTTTATTTTATTACCAAAAAAACTAACAGGCTTCTTGCGCAATAAATTTTAATTTTTGAACTTGTAAAACATTTACTCCTCAGTTTAATAAACTTTCTAACAAGATAATAAAAATGTCATTTTCATCTGGTTTTCTAGATTTTTAATTTCTGTAGATGATATATTTTTCACTATTTGGTTAATAAACATGAGTACAAAAGAAAAATGATAAATACCAGTATCACTGTGTACACACGATGTAATTTATTAAAAACTTAGTTTGTCCTTAAAGTACAGTCCGTAGATAAATATATGTTGCATAACTGTTTGCTCGTGTATCATGATTACCAGAAATGTTTACACATACATTGTAAACATTAATTACATATTACAGAATCCAACTTCATCAAAGCATTTTTCCACGAAGGGAAATTACAGCTACAAACGAATATAGATTCCAATCTCGCCGATTCAAATGTAATTAATTGATGTCAAATATAACATCTCTTTGACCCGATATTGTTTCTAAAGCTTGGTACAATCTATTCGGTAGAATTTTGGAAAATTAAAGTTTCGCTTTTTCTGGTTTTTTTAAATACATTCATGATTACAATAATTTGATGACTTATGAGTACACTAAATTTGAACTGTGTGATGATATAATGAAAGAACTTAAAAACCTATAATAGTTATTAACTGAAGAAACAATGTAATATATATTTTAGTTTTTTTTATCAGAAAACTCAATATCTTAAACATAGAATTATTAATATGATTCCACAACCACACGATTGCTGGACAGTTCAAAATGCTCACATGAGCTCAAATGTGCTCACCTTGTTCCCAAGGGTCACCGGTTCAATCCCCAACCCAATTCCCATACAGTTTTATACATTTCACCAAACAACACACTTGGTCTCCAGGTACAGGATTTTATTATATGTAGCTTTGTCGCCGATCAAGATTGACTGATTCATTCTCAACAAACAAAGGCAACTGATGTAATCTTGCAGCTTTTTTAAAAGTAACCGATGTTATATCTATACTATATGAAACAGTAAGTCTGTCTCCTCTTTGGTTTCAATTTCTATCTCGGTTACCAGAGGACACGGTAGAAGTCGTAAAAAACAACGACAGTGAATCGAATGTAAATGAACTTTGTAATATAGTGTTTGACAGATAAAGTGAGACAGAATCATATGTTGTAGGATTGAGTATTTACATTCGATTTGAGTTCGAATCACTGACGTCATTTGTTTTTGTTTATGAACCATGCCATGTGTCTTCTAGTAATAGTGGTTTAGAGGGAAGCAAAAATTATAAACATATATGGCTAATGAATTCATTTGTATACTGTTAATGGTTTCAATTTAATTCCTTTTCCGTTGTATTAACTTGCTTATGGTTCTATGAAGGCCGGTTCGATTTTTAGTTTCAGCTAATTTCAAAATAGGCTTTAGACAGTAAAGTAATTTATAGCTAATATGTTAGGACGGTAACTATATTAAAGCCCCAGGCATGTTCCACAGTGTCAATAGGATTAGAACTGCGACATAGAGGAATCCAAACAGTGGCTTTCGGGTTTTACGCCATCAGCTTAAACACTGAAAGCCTTTTAAAATATAACTTTAATCTTTTACAAAATGACAGCTCTAATGCGATAACAATGTTTCAATATGTATTACACAATTTGTTGACGTTTAATGTGCTTCAATACTAAACTTTCTAAAATTTAAAATATAAAATTTTCCAAATTCATTTTAATTATATTTATATTTTACTTTTATTACTTAAACTAATTACTATAGGTAAATATGTATTACTGCTACAATATTTAACTATATTATTTTAGTTAAAAATACATATTAGTTACATTTTATACTTTTAAATAAACGACTTTTACCTTCACCAAAATATATTTTAACTACTACACCGCACAAGTGAAGTTATATTCCATTGCAATTTACATATATTACAGTTATAGGTATTTATTCACAGTTATATGTATATTACAATGTATACAAAAACATTTAATGTTTTTGTATAAACTGTAATACACTATATTTAATTATCTCTTTAAACCTTATTTAAACTACAATTTTTATCTAAGATCATTGCAAAAAGTACCAAAAAAGATACTGAATTTTGACTAGCATGTTATACTGCATTAACAAGTTTATTGAGGCAAGTTTATTAACAAGGATAATTAAAATTTAAAATTTTCTACAAAAATATGGATTCATCAAATGTTCTTAGTGGTATAACGATAAGACATAAGTGAGATGGTATGAGGTGGATGAATTCAAAAATATATAAGCCTGTTCCCACACACCTCTCGAGGGGGCCTCTCAACATCTGATACTTCCCACCTTGGATTTACATAAATTTAAATATCAGAAGACGTGTATTCTGTAAAACCTCCAAATACGCGTCTTGTTATCTAAGATTGGCAGTCATTTGATCAAATAAAACATTTAACACGATCTAATTTTTTTAAATATAAATATAAGCGAAAAATATTGTGAAGTAATGAATTCTGCTGAGTTAAAGATTTTTTTTCTCAAAAATAAAATCGATTACGATATTCAATAAAACTGAACAAACTGTTCGATCATTTGCTGCTTGCTTATGAATATATCTAATATTTCAAATATTTAATTTTTAATCAATTTAAAATATGATAAAGTGATTAAATTTAATTTGTTCGATACTAATCTAAATTCATGCTATTTAATTTTAAGTTTAAATATTCCAGGAAAATAATGTTCATTAATATATAAAATTCAATAAAATGTCCAGCATAAAATTTATCATAAATTTATTGTTCATAGTTAAAGTATCCACAAATGTTTCCCATCTCCGGGAATCCGGGGGAGATGACCATCCGGGAATGTTGTGTTGGAGGAAATTCCAATAAACCTTTCACCTCAAAGCTAATCAAATTTATTTCTTTATTTATGTAACAGTTTGCCTGAATAATAAATTTTATAAACTAATTTCTTTAATAACAGTTGTAAACACTGATTGATTGTTTGATAAAATCTTAAGAACATACGTAATTTCTGTAAGTCGAAAATAAATGGAATAATATTCAACATTTAAATTGACTTTTAAGATTTTTACCAAAATACCTTGAATTAACTCCTTCAGATTATCCATTAAAGTTTTTTTTCTGACCCGTGTGAATGATAACCAAGAGTAATTTTTCTTTTGACATTATAACCTCAATAGTCTATGAAAATTATTTATTTAATCCCCTTTTCCCTAACAGCAAAGATTTTTTTATTGCAAATAAATTTTCTGACGAAAAAAATATGCAAAGTTTTGTGTGCCTTAAATGAATGTTACTGAGAGAAGAACTAAATTGTCCTAAAATTTAACCTGAGCAACAAACTGTCACACTAACCTGAGTTTTTATCTATTTATGTCTTAATTACTATATTTATACTATATGTCTCTTATTCTCAAATTACCGCTCAGAACGTAGAGTGCTATTCGTCAGAATAACTATTGTCAGTAATTCAATCGGTTGTGATTTCTTCCTACAATTTTCATATTAATGAATTACAATATACAGTATATGTATATAAGTATTCGTACAATTACTTACTCTACAAATTTTACATGTAGAGAAGATCACAGAACGAACCGAATTCGATCAGCTGATGTGCACACATGGCTCGATCGTTCTGTGTACCAGTTGTACCAACTTCATAGTGTATGACGTATCACCAGCAATGCCGTTTGCAGAACCCACTGACGGCATGACGACTGCCACGGCATAGGCATTAGTCACAGCAACAATAACCTCTGCATCGCCAAACAACAATAGTCTTCTACAATGGCTGTATCGGTCTGGCTACAATAGCCGATGATTTACATGTAGTTCAGGTGCACATGCTATGTGTTTGTCATTGTCACTTACATGGGCTGTGTTTGTATTTACAGGTCAGATTTATGCGAAATTGTTTATACAGTGCAGTACACCCGTCGCAGCAGACCTGCATCCTCAGTGAACTCTCATATGTTCAATCTAACTAAATCATTCAAGCCTTATTTAAAAATGTTTCACTTAAGGAGAAATTATTTTCATTAGATTTTGAAATATACTCAAACTTAACTCAAAACATTTTTATTCCAAAATTTTAATCAACAATATGACAATAAAGACATTTTTACAACTTATACTATAATATTAAAATTTGTATTACTGCTTATTGAATTTTTTAAATGAAAAGCCTTTTTTACAAAAACATATTGGAATGTCCGTATATAGGCTGGACGTCTGTTTGTTGGCACTAGTCGGTATCATTTACAAGCCACATAGCTATGAAAAAATTAAGACAAGTAATTTATTTTTAAAAAATTAGCATATTTTAAAATAAAATTTAACTTGAGAAGTAATATTAAAATTGTGAGAGAAAGAAATATAAAGAGCTTGAAGACTATAAATATGAAATAAGTATTTATAAAACTGTTGTTTTGTTAAAAAATTAAAAATAATTTGACATTTTAATTAATTAATTTTTAATTTTTAAATCCCCTACCTAAACTTTTGAGCCTTCAGTTTTGTGTACATACTGAGGCCTCATATTATTTAGAACCTTAATTAACTATGAAATTTTAATCAAAATCGTAATAAAACAGGTTTTTGGCATCTGGGGTCTACAAAACAAAAAAATAGTTGTTACCGTGAAGACGTCGGTAATAGCGTAATTTTCTTGGAAATTCGCTAAAAAGAGAAGTAACATGACCGAATTCACTGAATTTAAAATTAAAACCTTGTAGTTTCCTTACCTACAACTACATGCATTTCCAAATTTATTTATTAAAAAACTAAACATTCTGTGAAGAAGATCCGTGCAAATCGAAACCTGCAAAATAAGAGTGAAGTATCGAACTAAACTAACACTGGTACGGTAGCTCCAATAGATAAGAGCCATAGTAACGCTATAAGGGATTGCAAACAGCTGACTTCAGATGAAGAGTTTTGTTTATTTACTGTTGCAAAGGTTCGAAATCCATTGTTGAAATCGAAAGAGATGGTTAACTGTGAAACGATTGTTGGTTATATGTAATCGTCATTTTATTGCTACTTTAAGTGAATATTGAACAATATGACTTAGAGGTAATTAGTTGTCATGATTACCTAGCTAAGTTTGTTTACAGTAACACTGTTACCAAAAAGGTTTGTTGAGGCTATTTTGCGAAGAAAAAATTACTGATTAGTCACACTGCTTCAAAAACAGCTGTTTTAGATACGTGTGTGAAGAGCAAATGTTTTTATTTTTCTTCCTAGGACTAAACAAACATATTATTAAGATGATTTTTTTAGTCCTTGGTCACAAAAGATCATTGTTGATGATACTTTTGATTCGATGTTAATATTCGATTGTAAATAATCGATAAAGTAACTGCAACAATCACTATTGGTTTTGTGCGAATTCGGACGTTTCGGTTATCGATTTTGAAACTGGTAATCGACTATTAAATTGAACTATCGAATGGTTGAGATCGAACTATCGATAATAATAACTAACACTGGCATAACCTAAACAACCAATCAGGAATCAAGAAATAACTGCTACAACGTAAGTAACATAACAGCTGATTAGTCAAAAAGCGACAAAAATTGTTGTAAACTATTGATACTAAATCAAGTAATAATTCATGTTTCACAAGTTTAAATGTTTAACAGCCTCGGCTGTTAAACTTGTGCTCGTATCAAGAACAAGTCCTAGTGATGAAATATATTATTTTGTTTTTTCTAAAGTGAACTCCTTCCGCTATGGTGGTCATGGACAGTTCACATCTAGGTTTTAGGATTTACATTTGTATCAACACTTCATAATAATATAACTCGTTTGTATCAAAAGTCGACAAATGGGCGAACAATTATAGAAAGAGTTATCTATATAAATAAAATTTTAGATTTGTCTTTATTACGAGTATATTACATGTTCTGTAAAATTAAGCTAAACTAAATATAACTGGTCTTTAAAACGGTTCTTTCAAACTAACCTAAAAATAACAAATTAATTTTTTAAGAAACTTAACTACGAAAAATTAAAAAAAAACTGAATTTGCTGTTTGGTTAACCACAGCTACAAAAATTGCCTTAACAATAACATGGACACTTTGGAGGGATTTGGGACGAAACTCGGATTTTTTGAGACCTGCTGCAATCGATTTCTTATGGTCAAATACCCCGTAGGCACTACTACAAAAAATTATACAAAAACTTGGACGGATAAAAATTTTACCCGGACAGCGCTTGTTTTAGATTAGACCTATAACATTTGAAAATCATACAACTGTATATTAAAATGTTTCCTTGATGTATAAAGAATTTTAATAATGATACAAATTTAATTGTATTACAAACTATGAAGGCTAGGACCAATTAAGCACGCTGAGAATTCATTTTACTGTTTATTTTTTATCAGGTTTAAATTTTGTCATTATAATAAGTATATTTTTCTTAACACAATCCTATTCAGAGGATGTACAACCCGTACAAAAGACGGGTTTCTTCTTAGTCTAGTAAGAATAGGCTAGAAAAATCTAGTGCTAGTTCGTGATACGATTTTTCAAAACTGTTGAATCAATGTTTACTCTTCAATGTCACATTACTGAAACAATTTTGTAACCTCAAGATATGAGATATTAACAAGATATGAACTCCCTAGCTACATTTAGAATGCTGTTCTATTGCAGCCATAGCAGTTTTTTCGTTAATAAACCCTTTTTAACTAAGTTTTATAGCCGTGGTAAGGATTATTTTGGAAACAGCTGACGGGGAGGGGAAAATATGTTTATGCAGAAATATCGTGAAGTGTAAGCCCTGCGTGCTCCACACCTGCCGGCCTCCCAGCTGGGCTCTGCATATTTGATAATGGAGAAACACCATTGATGTACCCGCAGGGAATTCGTACGTCAAATAATTTCCCTCTTCACATAAAAAAGATCAAACATATGTTTGAGAATGTAAGTTTTTGTGAGCCCTATTTGACTACTTTTGGGTAGGTTGTTGGATTTTATACGATTTTATCAGTGTGAGTTCTCTAAATCAATTAGTCAAGACTGATAATTAATCGTTTGACGAATATTCTCTTCATAATAGAGTCAACATTTTTACAAATCTCAAATTGCAAAAAATAAATTAAAATTTTATTTCAAGTTCCAACGTCAAAGTGCAATTGCATTTTGAGGTGTTTAACCCCGATAAACTTTACAGATGACTGAGCGTTAGTTTTTGGTGCAAAGTTAAACATTCACTTTTAATAAGTAATACACAAAGCTTTTAAGAACTTGTGGTCTCAAAAAAAAGTTAGTACAAATGTAACTCATTTAACAGCATTAATCAGGAGTATATGTAGGAAATGAAATTTAAATGAGAATCTTCATCTAAAACCAGAGATTTGAGTAGCAATGTTTACTACATTGTTTTGGAATTACAAATTTTTATTTTTAAAATATATCGAATATATTGGCTTTTGAGGTTTCAATCACCTCGGACAACAAAACTTAGTTTCTAAATAATGAAGTGGGTGTCATAAAAATGTGAGTTTAATTTGTACATGAAGAGTTTTATTGTGTATAAATTTTTCCACGTTATACTGCAAACGTACGTGAAATGTTTCACTATATCTTTAAATATTCAAAATACAACTTTCAACAGTACAAGTTTATTTAGACGAGAACACCAAGCTTCTTGGATGTTGTTGTTTTCATGTTGCGCAAAATCACACTTAATTACTTTCTGTGAAATTCAAACTTCAAAGGAAATTGTATAATTAATAACAGCTAAGAAACAAAGATTTCCCCTTCTGCTCTCTATTTTTATTAATTTATTTACCAGGACATCAAATTGGATTTTAACTTTTAAAAGTAATTTTTAAGGTTAACAATTTTTGTTCAATAAATATAGTGTCTCCCTGAAACGTCATTTTATGTTTTATATGATAGTTATATACGTCAAATATTCCCCGTGTTTTATCAAATTTTTGGTTTAAAATCTAAAAACTGTTATTGTTCATAAAATGGCGTGAAACGTTTTCCACAAGACATTTTCCTCTAAAACCTTGTCAACGCCTCCAACCATCTTCAGCTCTGTAATCCATTGACGTCTCGTCAATCATGAAGAAAGTCTCAAACAGGTTCCCCGGATCTTACAATATCAAAATATTTTAATAATGTAAGTACTATAATGTTTTTGGGAACCGAAAAATCATTAGGATCCAAGCTGATATTCCGGTCTTTCGGACTAATATTTCATATGATGTGTCATATTTTATTTCACATAGTTTATGTTCAGTTATTAATCGGTTTCATTTATCTCAGTCAAGCTTTTGATCGGGTGCCAATGTGAAAAATCTTGGAAACTTACAATGTAAGGATTGATACAATAAAATACTGTGTCGCGTCTATCAAACCTCCGTGAGAACATCACACAAAACCTTGTTAGAATTTTTGACAGAGGACAAGGACAAGGAGTATTGAAGAGAGATTTAATATAGATAATTCAAACCCACTCTTATTTATTGTGCTTTTGACCGAATAATGAAAGAAGTAATCTAAAGTAAGGAATCAGACTGTTTCTAACTATTTCGTAACACTGATTAAGTTAAGTCTTTTATCGTTTGCGATGACTTTTTTGATTCAGCATCGACTGAGCAAAACTTGCAGCATGTAATGATCAGTTAGAAAAGAAATCGTTAAACTGTATGTCAGCCTTAGTCAGTAACAAGACTATAAGATCGCGCCACAATCATCCCACAATCATTTCTCATTCATACTTGGCTTAAAATATCTACCTGGGTAGGTCGCCATTTTAAATGGTAATAGTAATCTAATGGTAATCTAATCCATGAAGATAAACAACAACAAAATACAATAATTATTGAATTGGTTTGGAATAGTGAAAGTCAAATAGAGAATAAAAAGCTCGACGGAGCTTCATATCTCAAGAAAGATATCTCAAATATATCTCAAGATGGGAGGATAGACTAAAGAAGTCAATAGGACTACTAGTGGGGAAAATTTTACTAGGCTTACTAGGTAAAATTTTCAGCGTCTTGTGCAGAAATGTATAAATAAAATAATGTTTGTATTTACTTCCCTGTGGGAAATAGGTTAGATCATGGATATGCCTCAAGGGAATTTATTCAGCCCATCTAAACAGCTGTTCTTATTATTTTATATTAAAAATTGAACACAATAGCTGGTAGTTTCTATGGAAACCTGTTACATGTTTTCTATCTTAAAAATAACTAACACCCCTCCCCAGATCTAAGACATATCCATGTCAATAGAGATTACAAAATTAGTAAATTGGCTGTACTTAAATTAGCTTTCCTTGCTACTCCAATCTAAGGCTGTGAGTCTATGAGATTGGCAAATCTATTTAAAAAATAAATCCAAACAATGAATATGAGGTTTGTATGAAAGATTAAAAGCAAAAAAATGTAGCTAAATGTATAATTAGAAGTGTAGCGATAACAACTAAACTTAACATCAAGTCAATATCGTATTTTGTCAAAGAACAACATCTGAGATGGTTAGAAGATGTATAGCGGATGCCTACGACACAGTTGCCAAAGACAATAGAAGCGTAAAGGTAGGAAGGAGGAACAGATGGGGAAGAAGAAGAAAATAGGAAACGGAAGTAGAAGAGGCTCTGCGAAGTTACGTCACACACTACAGAAAAATATCGCCTTGTCACCTCGACACCCGAAGGTAGAAGAAGATTAAGTAAGTAAGTAAAGTCGAAAAATGATTAGATTAGATTATTGAAATGGCTACCCTACCAAAAGGTAAGTATTTTAAGCCAAGTATAGATAAGGGTTGAGTGTAATGATGATTGTCGTGCGATCTTGTAGTCTTGTTACTGTTAAAGTGACATGTTCCTTAACAGGCTGTTTGTTAGTAGCCCAACAACCGATGGCAACTAAGGAACCTGCAGTTTAACGTGGATTCCGAACCAATGCCTCTGAATTACGAGTTGGTCTAATTATGAGGGCCTTTGCGGATTAACCAATTATTAAATTTAGGATTTTTTATTTTGTGTTTTTCTACGCCAGAGTCATTTTATAACGTTTTGATGGGGAACGGTCCAAACCCCGGTCTTGTTAATACCTAACGTCGAACTGTTGTTAGGAAGCATCATTAATTAATAGCCCAATGTCAAATGGCGACTGGGTCCAGATTCGACTCTTGTGGGATTCGATACAGCGACCTTCAGTTTTGAAGGCGGGTATTATAACCACTATACCACCCAGCCAGTTAATCAATTAGTTAATCACCCAGTTAATAGGATTATTTTAATAGTGTGGACCTTAATCCACACAAGAGAACACTACACTCAGACCATCGCTCACAACTATCCACAATACGTAACCTCCAAGTAGCTGGATTACAGAACACGCCACGGTCCTAGTCGGTATTTGAGGAACAAAAAATCAAGTGTGTCCAAGTTGAAATGTTGGTACTACGGATAATCAGACAAGATTTTTCATATTTCTGTTTATTTCACATAGTTTATATTATGTGATTTATTTACTAATAACTATAGTACGAGGAAAGGTGCAACACGCAAATCTAATGTTACGTTTCAATCAGAATCAACAATTGTATTTGAATACAGACTAGATGGCAGCCTTCATATGTATGTAAATATGTATCGTTCCTAAGTAACTTGCAGTTAATGGAAAACCAGTTAGCAACAGTTAAGGAACAACTGTAACACGAAATTGAAAAGAAAAACTTCTTTTACAGTCAAGTTAGAGTAAATGCGTTAAAAATTTTAATCATGAGTCAAGCTGTTAGTCAAATCGAACCGAATATTGATATTATTGATTTCGGATATAGAAGTAAATGTTGCAGTATTAAAACTAGATGGGTTTCTGAGAAATTTTCAGCGGAAACTCCTCCGCAAAAAATGAAAAACAGATCACAAATTCGGTAAAAAATATCGTGACATTTTCGAACTTTATCGAGGTTTATTAAATATTATACATTTTAACTTATGTAAAATTTTGTTGCACACTGTATTTAAGTACATTACACTGTACGTTCAATACGATCGATTAATAACTTTGATACCCTTTAGATTAATGAATCCATTCGTATGTCAAAGATGAAATACCTCCCCAGACACTACGTGACACATATGATTTCCGACTCCGACAGACCAATCAGCTGAGCACAACACTATCAGCTGACAAAATAAACATACTCAAGATTCGAATGTTTGAATACAGCTTTGAAAGATTATTGTAATGACATACCACATATATTACGATGGGTAAAATATTAACAAATAAAAAATAAACAGATGTCACAAATATGATTTTGTGTTAACGCCTAATTTTACATAAAATTATCCAACAATACCCGAGCCCTATTTGACACCAGTCAGTTTGACGATCTCGCTTTGACTGTCACTTTAAACAACAAAACGTTTTAATCATTCAGCTCCAATGGTTGTAACAATGATTTATAAGCCTTTGACGTTATCATTTGGCATTCATAGACGGGTTTGCCAATGAAATTTGAAATAATAGCCTAAATAAAATATATACTTGTTTTATAACAAATGTTTCAAATGAACCGTTTGAAATTGTTTTAGTAAAAGTACGTTGTATAACGTTGTTCAATTTTATTATGACCTAAAATGCGTAGAAACATGTTATTAGCCTAAATATTTTATAGAGCAATTTGTACATGAGCTATGAATGTTATTGATTAATTAATATGAACAGTACATACTGCCAAAAGTGCCAGTGGACTGACACATACTCTCTCTAAAATAAATTTAATGACGGCAACCTACAATAAACCTTTCCCTTTAATTTTTATCTTACTATCATTTTAGAAACAAGCAACAAGAAAAACAAATTAAATTAATTGTTAGACATTTTTGGAGACATAAGCTTCCTACCCTCTTATTCCCAAACTTTTTTAGAGAATTTTGTTGGCTGATGTGACCTTAAACCGCATACATTAAATTTCGTGGAAAACAGTTGAAAAATATGGAATAAATTTATTTTTTAATATTCTCCATTAGCATAACATTGAGTGCTCTCAGACAACGCATTATGTTTACTACGGACAGTAAATTTAACTTTTCTCTGGAATCGTTAGTGTTGACAAATTAATGAAACATTAATTTGTTTACTTTCTATTTTTAGCTGGTTTAAATGGTGACAGTCATATTATACTTTACCTTTATTGTTTTTGCGGGAAAGTATAAGAAAAGTAGAAAGTAGAAAGTTATACCGTAGAAGAAGTTATTCGTAATTAGATAATTGTTTGCATTGCCATTATTTATTAATGTGGAAAAGTAGTCTCTTAGCAACCAGCGTCAAAACATAACATTCTTTCATATCGAAATATACTTGAAAGCTGTTTATCCTCTTGAGTTTATTTATTGGCGAGTCCACCTAGTAACGTTTTTGAAACTAGTTTAGTGAGTCTTGTTCTGGTGTCTGTAGTATCGGAAAATGGAAATTAACTTTGGACCATTCAGGAGTTTGTTACAATTGAACTCTTTATTTGGAACAAACGTTAGGTCATTAAGAACCCTGAACGTTAACGTAGGGAAATTCCTTTACACAATTTCAATTGGATTAATATACATATTAGAGGTATCCATTTACACATGGAACGAATATATAAACAGCAATGAGAAATTGTCCTCACAAATTGTGAGATGTCTCTATGTTGCTATTTTAGAACATGTATTAGTATCGGAAGTTCTGAACAGTAAAACAAACATATCACTAGCCTTAACTCTGGAAGCTCTCAAACAAGAGCTAGTTTCGGACAATATTTTGAGCCGAGGGATGGTTGATTCGAAGGCGTTCCAATGTTTACTCTGGGTTGCACTTTTATTTAATTCGTTTTTGGATGTGTTCATAGATTCCATGTATACACAAACTAGTTCACCTTTTACAATGTATCTCACGAGTTTCCACTTTGCGAGTTTCTGGTATTTGCAGTTCCTTACGGTGATTATATTCCTATACAATGTCGAGGTTATACAACGGGCAATTGTAGTAGCAATGGCAGAGCCTGCTGTAGACTCAGACTGTTCTGCCTCGCATCGGAGGTGGGCTCACCCACGAGGAGTGGCGCCTCACAACACGGTGAAGATTCATCTCATCCATGAAGGACGTTTTAAGATCCTCAAAGTCCTGCAAGGCGAGTTGTCCGCCGCAGAGTTGAGTCTCAAGCATCGGTGTCGCACCACCGTAGTCTGGCTGTCGGCTTTCTTGGTCAACGCGTACACCGACTTGACCAGCGTGAAGGGCATTCAGGCTCATCACATCGTGATATACATATTACCGAAAGCTGTGTTGTTCCTGGTGATGATCGGAGTGATCACAAGGCTCCAGCAGGTGAAGCAGCAGTCGAGGTCACAGATGCTCCACTCCTTGCACATCTGCCGGAGTAAACCTCTCAGCAAGCTCGTCAGACATCAGCTGTTGGCCAACATCCACAGGTCATCCCCGTTCTCTTGCTACATCTTTGATGTCGATTTAGCCCTCGTAGGCTTACTTGCTGAGGTGTTGTTGATGATTACGGTTACCAATTTAGTAAATTAGCCGTGTACGAATCAGAATACAATAAACTTGTGTATGAAAACACTGGTAAGAAATATTTTAAATCATCAATCACGTGCAATTGGTAAATAAATAATTAAAATTGTAGATGTTGTTTTTTCTATACACCTCATCCTTATAAAACTGAATGTATGTTCGTATGTCCTTTATGCGTTGCATAACCATTCAGCCTATCTCCATGATATTTTAGGAAGTAACCATGTGTTCCCGGGGAGTTTTTAGTGGAATAAATTTTATATTTAACCTTTGATAGTTGCCTATGTTCTTGAGTAGTTGGATGTCTTGATGTATTTTTCGCCACTCTTCTGGCATCATCAGAATGTTTAAGATTCAAAAAGGTAAACACATATAACACCTTAGTTAATTAATTGATAAAAAATAGCTAATAATACTAAAACAAGCAACGTCTTTATGAGATAAAAGATATTAGAAATTGTGAAATTTTACTCATAACTTACATTTTAAATCAGATGATTAATAGAATTGTAAAATTTCCTGATAAATTTTCACATAATGATTGTAAGTATTTTTCTTATGAAACAGTTTGCATACAAGCTTTTCGTCTGTGGATTTGTAAATTGTAAATTTTTACTGCATAATATTATGCACATGATTATGAAACAGGCCCTGTTCTAATTACGAGGATGGATTCCGTTATTCAATAGTGCGGTAGTTAATCCACACCATATCTCATCCATCAACCATCGCTTATGACCACAAAATTTGGCAGTCCGTACATCATTACCAATTTTTTTATCCTTCAAAAGGTGGAAAAGTAGCTGTTCAGTTTCTATGACTGTGATAACTTTACTTGCATCCATTTTGACATGGATATGTCTTAGCTCTGGGGGGGTGTTAGTGATTTTTAAGATGGAAGACATGTAACAGGTTTCCATAGGAACTACCAGGGCTATTGTATTGAATTTTTAATATAAAAGAATAAGAACAGCTGTTTAGATGAATTGAAAATATTCCATTTAGACATATCCATGATCTAACCTATTTCCCACAGGGAATTAAATAAATCATTTTTTTCTTATGAGGGAAGTAACTGCTAGATACTGCTAATCTATTACAAACTCTGAAAAGTATTTACAAACTGAGAAAATAATTAGGATTGACGTAATTAAAAAAATATTTAATGATCTAACAACATTTACTTTACAAGAAAATTTTAAATTTTCTCAGCCATACATTGCCGTGAAAACTGTTGACCTCAGATGGATACTAGTCAGCTGTTCTAGAGTCAGCTGTTCTAGAGCGCAACAATGAAGTTCAATTCGGTGATGGATGAGTTTGGAAGGAGAGGATTTGGCCGCTGTCTTCGCTTGTCCATTCTTATCAGCAAGATGTATTGCTTCAAACTTAAGTGCTTCAACGCTTGGAGCAAAGCTGCGATTTACCTTAAGTGATAACGAATTTTCCAAACTGCAAATAAATTATAAAATAACCCCTTATACGTCATTTTTATTAAACCTAAGTAATGCTTCTTTGTTTGTTTCTTTTCTATAAAGTAGCCCAATCATGCAATTTTGAAAAATATTGAAAATGTTTCACATAAGGTAACTACTGTATCAAAGTTTGATTCAAGTTTTTTTTTACTTTAAGACAATTTTTTAGACGATTTTGGTTAAACACAGACAAACATTTAAACATGATTTTTCAATGTTTAGGAAACAATTTAGAAACTTATTAAATCATAGTTTCAAAGAATACTGGTTATAGTTTTGTCAAGTATTTTGTATCGTTCTATGAAGGGCATTTTTTTAATGTGTGTGGTTTTTGGTTCAAACCCTGCCTCAATACTATATCAGGTCAATCTTTTTGTTAGATAACAAATAAATACGCCCGTCACAGCAGACCTGCGTACTCAGTGAGTTTACCAAATCAATAATAATATATAACAGGTTTGATCAATATCCGTAATAAATAAGAGAGTCATCGATCGGAATGGGTAGTTTGGGGGGTTTGTACCCCAAAATTGGATTTTAGCGTTGTTTATGGGTGATTTTTATATATCATACATTTTTATCATTTTTTATCATGCCAGCTAACCTGTACATTATTTTCCCGCGTTAATCATAAAGAGAATAGGCAAACTCATTTATTTATGGACAGCTGTTAATAAAACTTGGTATATGGTCAGAATAAAATATTTGTAGTAAAAATATCGACTTTAAGCGTTCCTCACAGCAGCAAACCTGCATACTCTTTCCGCTGTTAAAATTGAGAATTTACAAACTCTCTAATTTAGCGAAAGATATGGATCAAACGTGTCACATGTTATCCCATTATTGTTATATGTATTACTGATTCGGAAATTCGCTAAGTGCGCAGATCTGCTGCTACGGTGGTATTTGTTTAGTGAACAAAGGCAACTGGGTCTAGTATTGAAGTATGTCAAATCTTTGTTAAAATATTGCTCAGGATGAAACCGGTGTTATTTAGATTTTTATTGCGGACATTTTCCATCACGATTTTATGTAAAAAAAGTTTCACGACGTTTCGGGATCTGGAATTTTATCCCGTCCTCAGGTTAGGAAGGATTTGTATTAGAATCAAAAATAATAATAATAAAAAAAATCTGTTAGGCCTAGACATATTTCGTCTGGATTTCAGGTTTTTTGCAGCGGCCATTTTGTTTCCGGTTCCGGTGGGACACGCCCATTCATTTCAGTTGTCTTTGATTCTCCGTGACGAGTGGACGTGTTTGGTTTCTTATGTGTGTTGTGTGTAATGTTTAGTGAATGGTTTGTTTGTAAGTTTTTTGACTGCTTTAAACTTATGTTTTCAGCTTTATACCGGTCTGGTCCAGATTATGTGTTAATTGTGTTATGTTTTGGATATTAGTTCACCTGAGGACGGGATCAGATTCCAGTTCCCGAAACGTCGTGAAACTTTGTTTTACATAAAATCGTGATGGAAAGGGTCCACAATAAAAATGTAAATAACATAAATCCACCATCACCAATAATGAATTTCAAACAAAGAATGGAACCGGTGTCCTTGAGTTTAAGGTGCTGGATCCGCTTTACCACGCAGTAAGTAATTAAAAATAAAAGGATTTAAAGAAGCAATACATTTACATGTTGGCAACATGCTAAATACAGTAATTCAAGTGAAAGCAATGTCTGGGTGATTTATGAGTCTTCCTTGTCAACACCTGACTCTACTCCTCAACCTCTACGCACCTGTGCCTGTGCCATCAGATTTATTTGTATCTACAGCTTGCAGGAGGTAATCCTGCTGAGAATATTAAAAGTAACAACGTCATCGTAATTATAAACATACGGCTGAAGATTAGAAGATTGGCTGTTTTGCCATTTACTGATACAAAAATTATGTTTTTAATATTTTTTCCAAAAAAAGTTGCTATGACAACCATAATAGAAAAAATTAATGTGATAGTAATTTGTTTTATTTGGGGGGCAATAATATTTCTAATACTGTATATCCACAAAATGTTTCAAAGCTAAAAGTCATCATAAATCATAAATATATAGATAACCTTGTACTTAAAAGTTAGTATTAAGAAACTTTTGTTTTTAAGTTCGTTTGAATTAGGTTTGGATTCACTTTTAGCCTTGAATCTTTTTGTGTGAATTTATTAGAAACTATTACTCACTGATCTAAAGAAATGTTTTCCTCATTGATTTTAATTTCTTTTTTCATGGTTGTCTCAGCAACTTTAATTTTTTCTGAGAATTTTAATACTATAAAATATTAAAATTTTGTGATACTGTCCTGCATAAACATGGATAAATCAGTGTAAGAACTTCAATAAAATAGCCCCTGTGATTTTGACATGGATATGTCTTAGCTCTGGGGGGGAGTGTTAGTGATTTTTAAGATGGAAAATATGTAACAGGTTTACATAGAAACTACCAGGGCTATTGTATTGAATTTTTAATATAAAAGAATAAGAACAGCTGTCAAGATGAATTAAAAACATTCCCTTTAGACATATCCATGATATAACCTATTTACCACAGGGAAGTAAATACAAACTTTTATTTGTAACAGACACATACAAAACATTGTTTTCCTATTTGAATTTGTAAGAACCAATTTAGGTCTTTGTTCCTTAAATATATAAGAGAAAAAAGTTATATTACGAGAATACATCAATAGTATATACTTCATAGGTGATTTTCGTTGTATAAATTGAAAGTAGAAGTTGTAAATTTATTTATATACTATTGATGATTTCAGAAAAAATAATCATTACTTATCATGTAGTCTTTTTCCCACGCTTGATTCGTCAGTTTATTAGATTAATAATTGACTATTTGCAATTAAATAAATAACAGACATATCCAGTAATTGTCTAACCAACCAATATTGTTTTATCTATGTAATTCAAATTTGAGTTTTATCGGTATGTTGCTTGGAATTATGATATTTTTGGTTATTTCTAAGATTTTTACTCCGGTCAACAAAATGGGTTCTATCCAAATTTCTATCCGTCTTTCTGTAACACTAAAGGGTTTTTTTGTAACGTTTCCGAGTGAAAACGTGAGCCTGTACTATGATGAAACCTCATTATTCTTATTTTCATTATTCTATACATTTTGAAGAAGTTTATTCTAAACTGATTAATATACTGACAAGTTCATATCAGTCAGCTAAAGAGCTACACATCGAATCCATTACACCCTTCAAAAAATATAGTCAAACCTCGCTAATTCGAAATTAAAAAAGGTCAATTTACTAAGAATTATAGGAAGTTTGAATTGCAGAGGTTATCGATAGCCAAATTCTAACAATACTTGTACTTCTTGGACCTCTTTCCCAAAAAATCCACTAGAGAGAAAAATAAATACCAAACTCCGTTTAATCCGTAAAATCCGGAGAACTGCACAAACGCTTAAGTACAAACAAAAATGGATTTTTGAGGCTAAATTATACGTCAAATATATTTTGAAATGTCGAAATATATATTTTTTAATACTATATTAGAGGTTTTTGTACTGGTTGTACGATTCATTGCAATTTGTAAGCTAGACTTACTATCATGATTAAATATTTATCTGAAATCAAAATAAATAAACCAGATTAAAACAAATAAATGGACAAAATTGGTTGAGCTATATTAGTAGGCACATTAATGTTAAATTAAATGGATTAGAAAATATATGTTGTTAGTGAAATTTTGTTTACGTTAAGATTAAATTTTTTAAACAGAGTACTTTTACAAAAGTTTTGAAAACCAATGATCAGATCTCGTAGGTTTTCAATTAATCTGTAAATATAAACGTCAAAGCCCTCACTTACTAATCATTAATTCTCCCACTTCTCAATTATATAGGTGATTGAAATTTTGTATACTGATTCTCTAGGCCTAAAATAAGAAAGTGAAAATAAGAATAAGAAAGTTTTTGTGACGATTTTCCCATAAATCTTTACCCTATACATTTTCAAAGTTACCCTGTTAATTTTATGGGGAAATAAGTTTGTTTTGGATTCCAACACGTGTTGTCTCAACTCTTAGCGTATAAGCAGCAGTTTTTTTTATTTGCACCATTGAGCAAGCCAAAGAAGCAAGCATAAAATAGAATTTATTGGCATCCTATTACTGTGTAAACAGAATTTTTCTCATTACAGATTTTGCCGATTATGTATTATGATTAAAAATCAAATATTTATCTGTTGGCCAAATTAAAAATAATAATTACAATGTTAAAAAATAGTTACAAAAATTAACACCTGCGATTAAATGGTTGATATTGGGAAATATTATGGAATATTTGATACTTTTGTGCGTGTGTGTTTTTGCGTGTGCTTGTGAGAGTGTTTATTTACCAGGCTGTTAAAAGGCCAAAGGTGCCCTGGTATAAGATGATACAGTCTGTCTTTATATTTCAAATATGTTGATTAAAGTCCACATAAATACAATAAATATTTTTAGCAAATATGTTGGCTTAAAATACCTGGATAGACCGCAACTTTAGAAAGGTAATAATAATTATACTATATTTTATATTTACTAGCGAATATAATATAATACTAATAAGTCTGTTTCGTACATCGCTTCAAGGTGCGACGGGTAACAATAGTAATTTATAAATCTTTAATAATTTTAGCTTTCTTAGAATCCATAGTGATTTTTTTAAATATAAAATTAAAATTTGATTTTAATTTTACTATCCCATCTGATTGAAATTTAGTTTCAGGATTATTATATCTAAAATCAATCACCCGAAAAAGCTCCTCATTGGAACATGAATTATATTAGGATTAAAATTTACAAAAAGGTTTAAACAAATTATTAAAATTAAACCAAAATGCAGTTTTCCCTCCTCCTCCATCCCAAAAAAGCAACGAAAACCTTTTTTTGATTCTTTAAGAGAAGTCCCGGGCTGGAAACCGGCTTGGCGGAGTTAAAAACTGTGATGGCCCTGAAAAGGGTCGTTTGGCCTAGGGAACGTTATGTCCCTTGACTGGAAGGGGAGTTTCCTAAATTACCGGCCCCAATTTATAGAAGTTTCGGACTTCAATAAAGGATAAAAATACTATAACGTCAAGAAACCGTGGCTGTTATGACGTTCCTTTCGCGAAGGACATCATACTAGCCAAACCCATTCCGACTCCGATCTGGAAGCGTCGAACTTCCAGAAAACGTACGGCTACACGTGGCTAAACGTAACGTTAACACCCGTGGCTATTGTGAAGTGCCTTTCACGTAGGACTTTACAATAGTCAAACCCCTTTCGAACCCAATTTGAAAGTTCCGGACTTTTAGAAAACGGTAATAACGCACATTTACGCATAAAAGACGCGGCCGTTATGAAGTTACTCGCCCAAAACACTTCACACGGCCACTATGTTATATACACTATATAGGCTAATACGAGATTTATTTTTAATAGTATATATATGAAGATTTTTTATCTTATATTGAATCTTATTTTAACACTACAAATGTGAAATTAAAAATGAATTTAAATACCCATTTTAAATTAGGATAAACAATTGATTACTCGATTATAAAACAAACTGGGGAACTTACAACATTTTAGTATTGGACAAATTAAAATTTGTACAGTGAAAATACAAGTTAAGGTCCAAATATTACCACAGCGTCTTAGCTCCAGTGTCTTGATTTATGTAATAGTTCTTCTGGGGGCTGTTCGGGGTTGTTGAAGCGAAAATTGTTTTGTTTTACATGATGCTTAGAAAAAACATTAATGCTGAACGATCCGCTGGGAATGTTTTTTTCATGTTTCAATAGACATAAATAAATTTAAAAAGAACTCTTTATATCGTTCAACCTTTTTAAATAATTAAGCCCTTTAATAATATATAGTACAAAACAGTATAAAACCTTCCCGGACACATATAGAGAGCAACTTCCTAAAATTCCATGGCGATCGGATGAGTAGTTTGGCAACGCATAAAGGACATACATACATACATACATTCAATTTTATATGTAGAGATTTAAGAAACACAAAGGTGGTAAAATTATGCGTGTCCATGTATAAAAGAGTGATATACCCATCCATGTGTCTATACAGGCGGTCTTGCATAATAATAGGCCTAGATTTACGCAGCAGACAATGCTTGCGTGTGTTTGACGGTCTTTGTGGTACTGTGAGTTATCATCCATCCCAGGTATTGTCGAAATAAATCAGTTTTCATATTTACTTTCTTATCGCTTTAATAAATAAAATCGTATCAGGGAACTAATACACATTTTCTACCTTAGAAGCAAAACTAATAATACTCACCTTTTATGAACTATTAGTCGTAAACTAAAGTGATAGTCAAATTATTTTGTAAATGCTGTATATAGTTTGCCGGAAAATCTAAAAAAATATTTTTTGCATTAAAACCCATAGCCGTCATTTAGTATTTAGTAGCTTTAGTACTAGTATTAGTAGTATTTAGTATAAACTATTGATTAGTAAATCAGGTAATAATTTATGTTTTACGAGTTTGTATCATTTTTTGCAGTATGACGAAAATGATAGTTAATCACACAGCCCGAAATCGTCTAAAAACCAATTTATTTGTAAGATCAATTTAACAACAATAAAGTAATAACTGCATGTAGCGAAGTGTTCGTTTCTAGAAGTTGGATATCACGCGAGAGACGATTTTGAATAATTTAATGTGCATATCCCCCCATACTGTTTGTATGCTGATTCCCAAACTATACAGCAGGGACTCGTTTTGAGGTCGGGTAAAACACCCCTTGTAAATACTGAGTAATAAAGGTATAAATAGACATAAAATTAATATAATTATTACAATCATGATCAATATACAGAATTATAATTTTATTTTAAATGGTTGCATATTAATCGAAGTCGATTGATAAATCGTTCCTAAATTCCCATCACAATAAAGAAGTATTTTAATTCATTAATTTCCACTAAAATCCTTGATACATCGAAGTTTTTTAACCTTAAAATTCTCAACCTCTAAAATGTTATTTGCATCTTTGTGTATCTAAAGAATGTAGAAATTCACGAAAACATTTAATGAATAGTTATTTTCATAATGGTCCCGTTTGTATACGAAGGAACCTCGATGTATTGAAGTTACCAGAAATACGTACTTGAACCTCGGTATGTCGAAAACATGACATAACAAAATGTTTTGATTCCTTTAGGTTCGATACATTGGTTAAAATATAGTACATTTTTCAGACGCTTATTTCCATTATTTTACTCCAGCCCCATATTTACATAAAAACTATATAATACCACAAACTTTATATGAACTTCAAAAGCTCAACAAATGTCAGCTAATTACTCGTGAATGATTGAGTTCAGCAAAATCAGTTTCCAGTTGATGAAGTTGGTCTCGGTAATGAAGTTGGTCTGTGAATATTGCAACATTCCTCAGGCTTCGCGACTACGTCTCAATTATGAGCTTTCTCCACGTTATTGTTTCACAGCTGTTTGTCAGTCCTGTGATCTCAATGTGTGGTTGAGAACGAGGTTTCCTCCTCGTGTAACATGAGCACATGAATGATTAGTTCCGTTCGTGAACTTTCTCTATCGGATAATTCGAATTATTTCAACGGCGGAGCAACTCAGAGAGCAACGGAGAGTTCTCATCAATGCAACCTTAAATTTGACGTCACGGTAAATATTTGCAATCGATAGAACTACATTGAATATATATATTCCAGCAGCTACAGCGGAAACGTTAATGCTTTGATTCGCCCAAATGAAGTCCTTAGTCGGTCATCTGCTAGCCTAACGGTTAGCGTCTTGGACTTCGGTTCAAAAGGTGACGGGTTCGATCCCCGGGATGACCATAAAATTATTTAATAATAATAATAATAATAATAAATTGTCTTTTATTTAGAGCGGTTTTCATCATACAATATAATGGTTTTCAAAACAACTCGTGTCACACAAAATTCACAAAATTATAAAAACAAGAAAATTTACAGAAAGGCTTATAACTACCGTACTTAATAAAATAAAACACTGTACATTACAAGGTTAAATTCTATTCTATTGGTCCTATATTAGGTCTTAAAACACCGCTCAGCAATCTTTCACGTACATTTTTTTTAAATTTGTTTTTTGACATTCTATCATGCCCGATACTGGACCCCAATGAATTTAAAATTTTTGGCGCGAAATAGGAAAATCCTCTCCGGTCAGACTCGGAGCGCACACGAGGCACCTCCAGCATGTCGTCCTGCCTGGTACTTATTTAGGTATTTAGATGAGAAAATTGATAATAAACAGTTTACGACAAGTCGACATAGCTAATATCTGAGCATGCCATGACCGTGTTTAAATTTCTCACACACGTTTAGACGGATGGGGGACGGTGGGTTTAGTTTGGGTATGCACTGCTTAACGATGTGAGTCTAAAAAAAATCCGCAGGCGCGGAGGTACTCATAAAAAGTTACCACCTACCGAAAAAAACTAAACAAAAAACATTATATTGAGCAGTAAAACATTGTTGTACTATATTCTCAATGGTTAACTATAATGGTCTAACTATAACAATGGTCTTACTATAATCTTTAAGCCCACTCCATTTGTAAAGTTGTCTTAGTGTTAACATGCAATGGTTTCACTATACTACTACTATACTAGTTTCCTCGTGAAAATGAGAACACAGATTCAGCCTTTGTGATTTGATGAAGCCATTTGTTTCTATTTGAGGAGGCAAATAAAACTCGAAAAATATCAACGACTCATGCTTACAAAAGTGTGTAGGCCTTAGTCTAACCTGTGGCCTATGACTGGATTGCTTGTACATAATATGAAAATTATTCAAAAAATCCTTGCTATAAAATGCAAAAGATGTAAATGTTATGTTTTTAGCCACCACTAATTAGACTATCTGCTATGCTATGGTGTAACCGACAACTGACGCACTCGTTAGTTGTCAACACGCCAGGTTCTAGCTAGTCGGTTCTACGAGTAATTGGCTCTAGACTGGACAGTCCATTTCCAATTAACTTTTTCACTTGACATATTTATACTGGCTGAATTTTTCTTCCATAAAACCCCTAATTAAACTAAATTTTTGGATAACACTTGAATGGTGGAGTAATTAACAAAAGTTTAAAGGTAAAATTTATTGTTCAAATGACGGAATAGCAGATTTGCTAAGACTGACAAGTTACCATTATCAACAATGGAGAAAATAAAACTATCCCAAAGTACAAAAATAACCTAAAAATAAAAAGTACTTTTAATAACAATTGGTAGACTATTATTTGCTCTCAAAGCAGTTGCACAAAGAAGACTGGCCTTTAACAAAACATGACACCCATAAATTAACAAAAATACCAATATGCACAGAAAAAAGATAAGGAAGTTATTAAAAAGCAAAACAAAACAAAACAATGCAATACATGAAATAAAACCATCTTTTAACCAACTAGTCAGGGAAACCTGCTTCTCTGATTACTTGCAAATATTTACAGTTAGATCAAAGACATCCGAAGGTACAGGCGCTGCCTACTTTTGATTTTAACTCTAGCCATTTCAAACTCAATAAGATCGTGTTGAGCTACTCAGCCGAATTATACCTTCACCATGACGAAATATCATCAATCAGAGCAATAAAAAGCGTCTTTGAAAATAAAAAAACAAACAGATCTAGCCCTTAAAATACCAATCGAAATTCACAATAGTAGCAAAACCTTTTGCCTGCAATGGATACCCAGTCATTCAGGTATCAGGCAAAATGACATAGTAGATTCATTGGTTAAAACGGTGTATCCCAGGAACAGCTTGTCAAAGATTTGCATATTCTAATAGAAGATTAAATATCATTCAGCAAAAGAAAGACTGATGAATTATTTAACTGCCAAGCATCAAATTCAACGAAGGGAACATGGTACAAAGACATTAAATGCCACTTACAAAAAAAACCTGGTACGTATTATTAAATTGAGAAGACAGGCAATAGTAAACCTATGCAGATTAAGGATATGTCATGCCATAGTTATAAATATCTGCACCCTAAAAACCTTCTTTTCACACATTAATGTTTAAAATGTACCTCTGGAGAAAATTACACCACAGAACATATTGTGCTAACCTACCCTCAGTACTACGTAGCTAGAGACCATTGTCTTAAGAAAATTATCCAGGAGAACGAATATAGCATTAAAAATATTAAAAACTAAAGATATCATCAACTAATCTTTCAGCAATAGACAGGAACCAACCTGTAATATTAATATAATAACTACAACTAACCATCAATACACCTTACTTAGTTCCTGGGTTCTTCCATCCGTGGCCTCACCTCTTTTGGTTAGTAAAAGCCTGATAGGGCCCTGGCTGAGAAAATACATCCAGACCACAAACCCAACATCCCACCCGAAAATCCCACCTTAAGAGCTTCCTTTCGGCCAAAATTTCCCAAATGTTATGGAAGGTCCGACCGTTTAACAAGCAACTACACAAAACAATAAAGAATAATTGAACTATGAGACTAGCTTTTACCAGAGAGGAACGAATTATAAGTTTACTATCCGTTCGTCTTTGCTTTTACTAAGCTTGTCTCTCGCCAAAAAAGGAAAACAGCTGATTAGATAAACTGAAACAATTCCCTTATCCATCATCTAACCTATTTCCCTCAGGGAAGTAATTACAAACATTTTTCAGTGATTTTTGTGCGTTTATTTGTAGTAAACGAAATGTGAATGTTCCTATCGAAAACACGCTGGTTGATATTTGTTAAAAAATTATACAAAACAATGGAAGCTGAATCCAAACCTCAGTGCAATTGTTCTGGTGAATATCAGGAGGATCCAGGTACAGTAAGTAGGTCGGTGTTATTACATCGTCACAGGAGTAATCATCTCATTATTCTTACAATTTTGTAATATTAGAACCAGTCTAAAATATCTGATTTTAGAGTCAAATTTCTTTTTGTCACAAGTGTCACAGCAGTTGATTACAATATCCCATTAGCATGGATGGAATAATTAAGGTTGGCATAACGTGTAACCTTTATTCAAAGACTAATGTATAACATATATACCCTATTGTTTACCATTATATTCCACATCCACTGCCACATTTGAATTGGGAAAATAGTTGACTTACGATTAAATATTTACACTCATGTCAGGCTACTAAGTACGGTACTATAGTTTGTACTGGGTGCAGAACTTTTACCTAATTATGAATAAATTAGTATGATTAAAGTATACGAGACAGCAGTCAGACACTCCACAGTAAAGACTCATGCTCCACCTATAGTACAGTAGCCTAGCCTATATCATGCCTCACTTTTGTCTTAAACATATCCATTGACTGAAGGAACATATCCTACAACTCATAATATTAAAGTTGTTACACAAGTTCTTACTAACGCCTTTGTCTTTATTCAGTGTAATTTTTATCTTGATGATTGATCTGTTTGTTTTAATTTTTTAACAATTTTATTGATAGTCTAACTTCTAGTGAAAATTATATCTAACTTATTGAAATATATTTTCCAAAAAATATTTCTTGAAAATGAAGATTAATGGTAACTAACATGCTCTCTCTTCAGAGGCAAGCAGGAGACCCAATACATATATTGGAGTGCTTGATGTTCTGGACTCGAAGAAACATGTCATTGACATCAGCGTTCCACTTAATTGTGGTACATCAATGCCGATTATTGGACGTAAGTTTAATCCGATTCCAAAGCTTATTTCAATGTTTAGCGTGAGGTAATGATAATGATAATTAAGAATATTCATTAATTCTCAGAAATCAAGTACAGTACAACAGAAGGTTTATTAACCACAAAAAAGGAATAATTCAAAATGTAAACAAAGTCAAACAAAGATAAAAAACATATGATTTAAAAATATAAACAAACTGTATGACAGTAGTTAGGCACAGCCACATACTCCCCTCCCAGTGACAATGTGATGGTTAAGAGGTGTATTTATTAGTCAAATTAACACTCTTCCAAAGCGGGTCTTCCGCCCAGGGGGCATGTCAAGATAATGAGGTTGCTGTCCGGAACTGTCTACAGGTTGTTTACACTGTTGTTGTCTGTAGGTTGGTTTGCGTTTTTGCTTTTGGGGTGACTGTATATTTTAATGTTACTGTTTTGGTTTGTACTTAATAAAGTAAAAACAGTAAATTCTTTCATTTTTTTTTTAACATTTTAACACTATTTCAGGTATCTAAAAAAGTTATTGAAACTGAAAATCAAATTTTCTTGTGAAGATTATTGAGGTCTATTCAATTTTCTTCAAGATTTTTCTTGCTGACAAACTAAAACATAAAAAAACTATGCCAACATTAAAAAAAAAAGATATAGACATTATATGTTTTATGAATGATAACTAAACATATAAGTCCATTCAGCTCATCAAATGATGATCTGATTGAATTTTCATTTTATTTATTATTTAGATTCACAAAATTAATACAGTTCTGTTTTACCTAACACAACACAAATAATCACACGTCAATGTGATGTCAACAAACAACGATTGGAACATGAATACATTATATTAATTTTTTTAAAAGTAGTACTGGTGGTAGAATACAAAAGTTAGCATAACATCTAATTTCAGTCACTAGAAATTCATCAAAGGATATGGTTTTGTGAGTTATAGAGGTTAAAGCAACATTACCATGATCTATTATTTTTTAATAGACAGTAAATTTAACGAAATGGTAAAGTACTGTTCAGTTGGAACCTACCTTGTGACAGAAAATCAGATATATTATGTGTTGGATGAAGGTTTCAAATCTGGTTACAGACACATTGGTAAGCCCTATACTCTTGTAAGTCACATATTGGAAAAATGTTTGTTTTTGTGAAAAACCCATGAACCCATGCAGGTGTTGATTAGTATATTACCTAAGAAGAGTCTTAATGTATTGACTGTACATGTGATAATGATTAGCTTATTTACTGTCACTTATGTAGTCTTTCTTGATTACATATCAATGTTGACACTTTGGACTTCTCAAAGCCGACCATACCTAGTCGATAAGTTGACACCCTGCACTGCCAGCTAGGCCTTGAGTCCTGACCACTGGAACTTGGTACACCTGTACTAACCTCCCCTGGTGGGAAACAAATGATGTTCATTTAGAATGCATCTGTTCATAACTGCCTCTGAGTGTGTCAAAATTCCTTAATACCCCAGTATTGGTTAGTAGACTGACAAATGGCCGCTAGAATCTCACTAGGGGCCCACTTTAGCATACAACAAAGTAGGCCTAAACATTTCTTGAATATATTTGAACACCAGTCATATTGGATTTTTGATCAGACATACTGCTAAGGCTCATTCAGGAACTAAAGATTTTAGGAGATATAATGAAGAACCTAGGTGAAATAAAAACATGTCAAACTAGAAGGCTATAAAACTAATCAATGCTGTTTCTTTAAAAGAAAATTAACCTTCTGATCTGGAGGTTACGGCTGTTTGCCAGGCGCCTAAGTCTGGATAGACTTACTCCAACCAGGGGCTAAAAGCTGAATAGCTGATATGCTTAAGAAACTTATGTTCCGCCCCTTTGAGTAAGTAAGTAAATAAAAGGAAATGCTGAATTTTAAAGAAGAAAAGGTGAGAGAGCTATGGCCAAACCAGTACTGAATAGTTAAAATGATTGAACAGAACAATTAGATGATGATCAAATGGACTCTAGGTTGTTGTATAGGGCCTACAGGTGATAATCGATTAGAGACATTATTATATACAAACTCTATCTAGATGAAAATTGTCATTTTTTCTGCTTATTACTTTAAAAGTATCCCAAAGTGTCTAAAGTGTCATACAAGCAGACAAATTACTGCGTAGCTCAGTGTTAACATTCTCACCTCATAAACTACAGTTGCCAGTTAGATTCGGAACCAAAAATCTGTTTGCAATTGGCCTATCGATTAATTACCTGGGTGATAAGGTTTCAATAATAATAATATTCTTTAAATAGAAACATTTACTATAGTTATTTCCGTTGCAATACTTGAAATAAGCTTGAAATGCAGTAGATCCAATCAATTTTAAACCCCTGAATTTCCTTATGTCACTAAAAGTATAAATAAGTTTCATATTTGTTGTGGGGTTAAATTTTTGTTATGTCCATAGACACAGCTGCAGTATACCACAATGAAGAGGCAATAGGAGTTGCCCTCAAAGATCTGCTTCCCAAGTACAATCTCCGGCGGGAGGATATCTTCATCACTACCAAGTTGTGTGAGTTCTCCTCTCAGGTTAACAACACCATGAAAAAGGGAAAGGACATGGCATCCATCAAACACTTTTTTCAGATGAAAACATTATAATTTACTGGAAATGTAATTGTTGATAGTAGTATTGAAATATCTGACACAGAATGACCTATTGGCTTATTAAGTCAAATAAAACTGGTTATAAACCTGTACCGGGTGACTTCTGTAAGATCGTAAGCAACGGCCTATGCCTTGAGTATGTTAATATATCATTATTCAACATTTAAAAAGTGTACATTTTATTTCATTACTCTATGGCAATAGTAGTTTCCTTCCTGTCCACCAGGAGTCTGTGAAATTGTTATTAACCTGTTAAAGTCATAGTATTTGTTAACTTAAACAGGGTACCCCGCCAAGCTGGGTTTTTTTCTTATATATATTTGTATGTCACTTTTCCATCTAACATGACTCTGGACTTAAACAGGTTAAAATAAAGGATTTTCAAGTTTTAATAATATTCATTACTATGAACATTTATTCACAAAAAGTTCACAAAATAGACGACAGATGGCATCACATGCAAGTAAACTGCCTGATGTTTGACGGTCACAAAAGTGACAGTAACCAGTTGTTAGGTTATAACACCCATATGAGTGGGTCAGTGTCTTATGGATATATATGAAGTGTGTTGTCCGCAGCACCGCAAGACTTGTCGGAGCACAGAGCAAGAGTGGCCATTAACAAGTCGCTAGCACTGCTGGGTGTGTCGTACCTGGATCTGTACCTGATCCACTGGCCGGGCGCACAAGGCATACAGGCCAACAGCCCAGACAACGCTCGGCTACGCATTGAGGCATGGAAGACTATGATACAGGCCCACGACCGTGGCCGTGGAGCCCTACGTGCTATCGGAGTCAGCAACTTCACTCCCAAGCACCTTGAACAGATCATCAAAGCTACAGGTGTCGCCCCTGCTGTTAACCAGGTAGGACCTACTGAGGAGGCCTACCTATATATAGGCTACTATTACTTTGCCCGATCATATTGTTTTTTGGTGTCAATAAAAAGCGGGGATTTCAAATTTTAATTTGATATAGTGTAAGCTTAAATTGGCATTTAGTATGTCAATAACCAATCGGGTTATTACTTTACAATACAACCTAATGCTAGACGACAGATGTTAATATTATGACACTAGCCGCAAACCTAGGTTGTGTTTATTTTTGTCAAACATTTTTTTCCAATAGTGTATATAAAGTATATATTTTCTTTTTTACAATTAAATTTTGATCAAAGTGGATTTTTAAAAATCCACAAAACTTTAAAGTTTTGTGTAAAGTGAAATTCTTCACTAAGTACAAAAAAGTGATTAAGTGTACGCTTTTTGATTTTTTTTTATTCACCTCATAGTTTGATAATTTCTATTAGTAAATGTTTTTCCAAGTTGTTTTTGTATTCTGCATGTTACAAGGTTTAATTTGATATAAGATGTTAAATCTTATCTTGGGAGATATTTTTTAGAATTTTCTTAACCCTTTGAACTCTCATGTCGCCTGGCAGCCAAGATCACTAATTTGCCGTTCTGATCTCGTGTCGACTGTGAGCCGACTTTGTTTTATTCGATAAGGTTACGTAAATTTCGGTGAACTTCCATTTAGTTAAGTAATTATACTATAAACTATACAGTATATGTCAAAATACTTCAAATCCATGTTTTTCCTCAAATTATATGATTTCTGGGGGCGGAGGCCGGGTATAAAAATATAGATGAAAGGGTTGATCCAGGTTTACACGATCTGAAAAAAAATTGCCGCCATTTAAGGATAAAATATTTGCCTCAAATATGATTCAAGTTTACATAAGTACATCACAGATCTACCTGCCGAAGGATAACTTACAAAAAGATTTTTTGAGTACTTGGTTATCCTTGGGGGACATTAAGCAAGAATAATTGACAATACTCAGTCGTTTAATTCAGAAATGCCAATTTGGCCATCCCTGAACCTCAAAGTCATCGAGTTGGATTGTTACAGTAATAAGATTCTTCTTTCATTTGTCAGGTGGAGTTCCACCCACATTTCCGGCAGCCAGATGAGATGTACATGGTGTGCCAGAAGCACCGGATACTATTGCAAGCCTACAGTTCACTGGGTGGCACACATAACCTAAAGCTACTGACTGAACCTGCAGTATGTGAGGTGGCTGCAGAGCACCAGGTGTCAGCGGCTCAGGTGCTGCTGCGCTGGGCACTTCAGGTCGGCTATGGTGAGTCAACCAAGTAGGCCTACACTCGTGAAAGGTCAACAATTTGCAAACATCTCAAACCAGATTCTTTGAAAATCACCCTGGAGTTAGTGCCTCTTTTGTTCACCTTGCCACAGCTATTCCGACCTGAAGCTTCGGCACGGGGATAATAAGAACTGGATGGAAGGCTTCCATTAATGCTTAGTTAAATCTTTTATTAATCCCCTACACAAGAAAAGGGATTATGTCCTCAGCCTAAAAATAATTTCCTAAAACTGCTACTAGATATGCTGACTTGGTCCGTTATGGTAGGCTACTTGGTCTGTGTCAGTCAGATTTTGCACAGAGTAAACTGAAACTGCACTACACCTATGGCTAGAATGCCCCTTATGGGCCTATAAAAGGTTTTAGCTCCTTGGGTTGCTCCCATGAGGGCAGAAGAGTTCAAGGATAACAACAGCTTAGCACAGTTTTTAGGTTTTATCAAGTGCCTTATTTCAATTTTTATATAAGGGTGCCACAAAAAACTCTTGAGGTCTAAGTCCAATAATGATAGAAAAAACTATGGAATGGGGTCATTTCTAGCTAGTGTGTAAATACTAAATATTCAATTAATTTTTCTATACAATAGGGAATAGCCTAACTTTAACTTTAAATTTTCACAAAACTATTGAGCTTTAAAATACTTTAAGTGAATCGTTTTTCCAAAAGTTGAATTTTTCCTATTGTTTGGTTTGTTGCTGCAGCCGTTATCCCCAAGTCGGTGACTCCAGATTACATCCGCGCCAACACTCAGCTGGACTTTGTGCTCTCTAGCGAAGACATTTACAATATCTCACTACTCTACCGCCAGGAGAAGTATGCCTGGGACCCATCTGGGGTGTTCTGAAACACCACAGCTCGTCTGATTACCATTATGTCAAGTTTTGTATTGTATATTTGTATTATTTATAAATTTATGTATTTTTATATAAAGTATAAACCTAAAAACTTGTTGTTTTGTAACATTGAAATTTATGATTGTTGATCAGATCCCAAACCAATAAAATGGTTCAGTTGTTATGAATGGTGTTCAACAGGAAGTGATGACTAAGCTGTGTAAAATCTGCTGGTAATAACCAATGAATCCTGTTGAATGGGCAAAAAATAGCAGTAAAAGTAATACTTTAAATCAGTTTATTACAGTAATAATAAATAAAAGTACAGTACTAGACTTACACTGCTCTATACACTGCAAAAGGAATACAGTAAAGTCTGGTTTATCCAGATCTGAATCATACAGATTCCGGCTTCTTCTGATCAGGTAATAGCTATTTGTGGATCTAGAGTACAAATGATGTCATATCGCACAAGAGGCATATGGGTTCACGCATATGCTTATACATATCATATACTACTGGAGTGTTGCCAGAACTTCGAGAGCGGCCATGACAATGACCAAAGTCATTTAGGTTATGTTTGATTTTCCCGTTGATATTAATGTAAACTTGGACTTTAAGGTTTCCGGTAACCTCAGTTTTACTGCACAAAACCAGTTAATCAAGTTACTGCTGTAGGAACAGCGACCGTCTATCAACTGACTGAGCGCTTAGCTCATGTTATTGGTTAGTTTGATATAGATTTGGAGGGTTGCTCGAATGTGATTGGCCGGTAACTTATCCGCACTAGGGTATATGCATATACCACTAGTGTGTGCATACCCACCCTAGTGGTATATGCACTTCTTATACGTTCTGCCAAAAGTGCGAAATGTGCCTTTTATCACATGGTTGTTGGAAAAATAATTATTAACAGTTAAAATGCTTGTTTTACCTCGAGCACCTTCAAAATTTCTGACACAACCTCAGTACTTTTTTTTGCGCTAAGTAACATTAGATCTTCAATTATCCGAGTGCGGATCAACCGGACATCGGGTTAACCGTGGTCCAAAACTGGCTAAAAAATTATTATTTTAAAAGAAGTTTTTTCACTGTCAACTTTCTCACGAAAACTATTTTTAATCTCAAAAAACGTGATAAGAATACTCTATAACGTAAAATTAGTTTTGAAACAAAATGAACGTTATTATAATATTTTACAGAAAATATTCTGGGTATCAACTCAATAGTAGATATAATCACGAACATTATCGAAAAATAAAGTATCGATCTACATTCTGACGACATACGCAGGTGCCAGAATATCTTTCTTCATTACACAGCTGTTCTCATTGTAACGCAACTCGGTATCTGATTGGCCTGTGGCCATGATGACACTCGGTTCCCATGCACTAGATTATACACTAGTTACACCCACACCGCATGTGTGTGGGCGGGAAGAAAGAAGACGGATAAAGGAAGAGAAGAAAGCAAAGTGCCGGAAGTCGATGAGTCTTCGCCCCTCACCCTTATTTTGAACAAAAGTTGACTTGATATTTTAGTTGTCTGTCAGTTTTAGTTACAGTTTTCAAGTAGTGTTTCAATTCATTTCATTCATATATTGTCTTAAGAAGAGAAAATGTGTAGTGGTTTTAATTCAACAGAAACTGGAAATTATTGAACTATATTTTAATAATTAGTTCACCTGAGGACGGGATCAGATTCCAGATCCTGAAATGTCGTGAAACTTTGTTTTACATAATATCGTGATGGAAAATGTCCGCAGTAAAATTCTAAATAACATCAATCCACCATCACCAATAATGAAATTCAGACAAAGGACTTATTTACTGTTAGGCATTATGAAGTTCACTAGGTCAGCTAGAATGAAATAATATATGTTTATATGTATTTTGATTTATAGTTTTTTATTTGTGACCTAAAATTAATAAAAATGCTGCTGTTTTTCCAGACATTATTATTTTTTTTACCTTTTGATAAAATCTAAAACAACTTTTTAATACGTTAAAACTAAAACATCTGCAATATTTTATCACTATATTCTGTTGTACGATAGTTATATACAGTTTACAGCAATAATATTGCAGGCACCATTCACAATCGTCTATGTGTAGATGACTATCCTGTTATATTTTTAGCTATTTATAGTCTGACTCTGCTAGTTTAATGTGGGTAAACTGGACTTTACTGTATATGTTGTGAGGTAATGTAATTACATTTCCTTTTTCATTACCTACTTCACTTAATTTATGAACTCTAAATAATAATTGCTATCTGGAAATATTTGTACTATCCCACACTAATCATAATACTGTACGGGATCTATTGATTATAATACAATGCAACATATTTTTATAATATCAACTGTGTTTATTTTTTAACCTTTCTTCTTAGACCTAGTAGCTGCAGTTTATTAGCAGTTTTAATTCCTAAGAATAAAAAGTTTACTTTAAGATCACCGCATGCCTTTCAGAATAAAAACAGAAAAAAGAAAACCGTTATACAACTAGACATAAAGACCATTTAGTTGGCACTTTAATCACTGTACTAAAATTTATCTAACAACAATGAAGAGATTTCATTGACAAGAAACGACATAAATATATTAATATTATATAGTAGAACCCCGGTATAACGATTCTCATGGGACCAAAAGAAAAATTTGTTATACCAGGATTTTTGCTATACCAGGTTCGTTATATCGAGGTTAAAACCGGTAAAAATTTACTATACAGGGGTTCAATATAAACCGCGTGTAAGACTCTACATTACGAATTATTACAAATAAGAAACAGTATGTTTTTTCCAAATTGTATTATTTCTGTATCATAGATACAGAACCTATCCAGGTAGGTATTTTAAGCCAAGTATGAATGAGAAGTGAGTGTAGAATGATTGTGGTGCGATCTTGTAGTCTTGTTACTGACTAAGGCTGACATGTTTCTTAGACAGGACTGTTAATTAATAGCCTACACCCAATAGCAACTAAGGGACCTACAGTTTAACGTGGAATCCAAACCACGGTCTCTGAATTACAGTCTAATTATGAGGTTGGTCATTGTGGATTAACATAGTATTCAATAGTGCACATGTTAATCCACACAAGAGAACACTACACCCATCGATCATCGCTCACAACCATGTACAGTTTGTGACCTCCAAGTAGCTGGATTACAGGACATGCCACGGTCCCAGTCAATGAATGATTAAGGGGAAATATATCAATGTAAAACTTACAATACACAATATAGGATAGTGTGAAAACATACATACACAATTCAATTTGAACTGTGTGTGGATAAACATCACAATCATTTTCCAATTTCAATGGTTTTATTTGAAAATGATTCATAACGTGGTATTAATTTATAAAATAGGTTTACTTTAGTCTTTTACTTTATTTTAGGTTTTGCCTCTTTTTTGAGTTTTCTTTGCAATAACAAAATAAAATTTGCATCGATAATGAACTGCTCTTTAGCAGTGTTTCGGTCTGTATTTGACATATTTTATTCATATTGAATCTGAAAATAGAGGTTTATGGTTAAAGATACTTAAACAAGTCATTCTATTAGACATCAAACGAATGATATCGGATGTGTGAATCATCATTAGTTCATTTGATTTCTTTGATCGCTAAGGCGTTCACTATTCCCATAGATGATAGAAGAACTCCTATTCATAATCAATGCTATTCCATTCGCAACTCGCGAGTCAGAAGTTTTCATTATAAATATTTTCACGATTGCCCAGCAGAGTGTAGCACCATTTAGTACTGTACAGTGGTGCTGTCTGCTGCATTCAGAGTGAACTATGTGGATGTATTACAATAAAGGACGTTGCTAAACCTGAATTACAGAGCATCCATTATCTAACACATGATCAATTATTATTTTCCTTAAACGCATTGTTCAAGATAATTTCACATGACCTCGTCACTCCAATATTTCTCTTAGGAAAACCTATTTATCCTAATTTAGGTTAAATTTTGGAATAATTTTACCTTCATCCAAAAAGCCCAGTGCATTTATATTCTCACATATAACATTAAAACAGTTATAAACATTTTAATAAAAACTTTTTCCATAAAAAATGTTTCTAAAATTGTTTCAAAAATAATCATCAAATTATCATTTATATATTTTACACAAGTTTAAATATTTGGGGAGATGTCCAACAAATGTTTGTTGACATGGATTTAGATATGCGTCTAAGCTCTGGAAGTACGAGGTCGTTGCCGAATTTACGAGACGCAAAAAGTGTAGGTAACGGAAGTAGCGTCATATGGTTATGAAAACAACTGTTAAAGGAAACTAAAAACGAATCCCTCAGACATATGCATGATTTGCTATCTTACACAGAGAATTAAATACAATTAATTATATTTTGTTTTTTTAGCATTGCAGAGGTAAATATAGACTTTTAGTATACTTTGTGATATAAAAAAGTTCCTACTTGAAAGTAAGTACCTATTTATTATTCTCTTGGGTGGTTTTTAACGGTATTGGTCAAAGTAAGCTTTGTAATTAAATTAATTTTTTACTGAAAATGTAAGACAGTAATGTATTTTTACCTTTAGCATTTGAACAGCCATTCTTAATTAATAGTGACTTGGGTTTATAGTTAGTAGTGACATATTACGTAAAACCCGTTGACCTTAGTTCTGATTTATATCAACCATGAAAATATTTTAAAAATTGTTTTAATTTAAAAGTTAACTTTACAGAAGATTTAACTTTAGATTTTTCAGTTTTAAGGGTTAGAGACGGACTGTTATTTGATAAAAAATAATTGATAAAACAATTCAATTTTTGAAAATGACTGTATATATTTACCTTTTCGTACTTAAATGCACACTTAATATTTTATAAAAATCTAGTCGAACAGATCGGCCTTATTAGTCTCAAAATGGTTACTTACATAATCTAGACGTTAATAGAGTCATAGGGGATCTTTATGATAGTATTCAATTCTCGCAATACACTAGTTTAGTGGTGTAATAACTTAGCAGACAAGATATGGCACTCTATCCACCAAGTCAGCTCAGCCGTGATCGTCTAGTGGTTAGGACATTGCGTTGTGGCCGCAATAACCCAGGTTCGAATCCTGGTCACGGCACTGACTACTTTTTGCTATGTTTAGATTGACCGTTACATTGCATTATTATTTCACTATATTAGCCTACATGTTCTATAACATTTTAAACCACCGTAGAATAAAAATGTTGAATTCGTGATGTGTATTAAGGGGACCTTGTAAGGCCTTGCAAGTTAAATCTGCTATTTTGATGTACACTTATCTCAGAAAATAATAAAAAGACAATTAATTTAATGCATTTTTACTGCTTTTTCTGTGGTTACTGAAACACACTTTATCACAGGGGTTTTATATTTAGATTTTTTTCTAGAGTTATAATTTTTTAAAGGTACAATTTTTTATGTTATATTTTTCTTAAATTACTTTAAAAAACTAAGGCTCATAATAAACAAAACCGTGGAAACAGGTGGTGAGGATCTCATTTCCCATTATCTTTATTGGTTCCTCAGAAAAGTGTGCACAAAGTTTAGAGTGGGGTTTTGGGTAAAGCAGTAGGCAGTTAGCGTGTAGGCTAAACAAATATTTATTACTACTTGTATAAATATTATACAAACTATCAAGTATAATAATATCTAAATTTTTGTAAAAGGTCGCTCTACGAAATAGACAAATAAAATAGATGTTAAAAATTTACGAACATTTCTAATCAGGTTTATTGTGCATTAAAACAATAATAAAAATATTGTTTTTAAAAGTTTGTATTTAATTCTGAGTATTTATGTTTTCGAGAGATTTCACAATGATTTTTCATATTGAGTTTATAACCTTTTTTCTTCCTCACATAATTAAGTTGATTTGAAAATAAAAAAGTTAGTAAAATTTAGTTAAATTAGAATAGTCCTTTTGATTTAAACATTTTAAAATCTAATACCCGCTTCGCACAGACCTGCGTACTCAGCGAATTTCCAAATCAATATTTTGACAATAGACAGTTATATTTTAATATTTTTTATTTAATTTGTTTTTAATATTTTAATATTTTCAATATTTTAACATATGACAAGTTTATAAATAATAGAATTTACCTATTCTTAAATTATTCTAAGTGTTTTAGATTAACATGAAGAGGAGTATGCGGGGTTGCTGTTGTGAGGAACATTGAAAGTAGGCATTTTGCCATAAACAATAAACTGCGGATCATATACTCCTTTGTAATGGGTTGGCAGAGGGGAGGTCTCCACTCTAGGCAATTTGAAAAGGGGTAGATTTCTGCTTGCTGATGAGCTTGTTGACAGGTTGTTGCAGTATAAAACAGTCACCATTTTACTGCAAAAGGTACTCAGATTAATTGTTAGTAGTCTTGCACATTGTCAAGAGAATAATTCACTTCAGGAAAAAGAAACTCTCTTGTGTTTTGACGGATGCTTTTTAAAGCCTAATTCAATGGAGAGTAATAAGAAGGGTAAATTTTATAGTTATTTATACTTCCAAAGATACTTTTATTACTTTCCCCCTTTATATCAATGTGTGTCATCAGGATAGATTGGTATTGCAATTTAAATTAAAGGGCAAGTCATTATGGTTATTAGAAACACTATAGGCCTCATAACAAACCCCTGAGGCGTGCACAATAATTGCTAAGGGGCAATAATTCTAGACTATTATCAAACAACATAGAAGATGGAGAACGGCAACCATATGGGACGTTTCGTAGGGGGTCCGCTCTCCTGCCCTCTGTTGGAGATTCGTCTAAACTAGGCCCGTTCAATGCTGCCACACAATAACATTGTCTCTTGGTGCTTGGTCCATAGGTCCTCTTTTATTCATCATTTAATTATATTAATGGCGTTGTTCAATGCATGAAAAATAGTACTGTAATGTTTTGCTATACGCTGATGATATGAAAATATTTCGCCATATAAACTGTGTTGACGACTGTAGATTGCTTCAGGATGATTTAAATTGCATTGTTGCTTGGAGTCATTCTGGTCTCAAGTTTAATGTTGATAAATGTGTAATTGTTAGATATTCAAGGAAAACTCGGAATCTTATAGCTTTTCCTTATACTATAAGTAGATTAGATTAGACTATTGAAATGGCGACCATACCACAAGGTATAGGTATTTTAAGCCAAGTATGAATGAGGATTGAATGTAAGATGATTGTGGCGCGATCATGTAGTCTTGTTATTGACTAAGGCTGACATGTTCCTTAGACAGGACTGTTAATTAATAGCCCAACAGCTGATGGCAACTAAGGGACCTACAGTTTAACGTGGAATCCGAACCACGACCTCTGAATTACGAATTGGTCTAATTACGAGGATGGTCTTTGCGGATTGACGTAGGTTTCAATAGTGCGGACGTCTAAAATGTCGCTCTGATAGTTTAGAGGGACATTTTAGGTATGCCCTCTGATTATCTTCCGAGAACTTTCTCTTTTGGCAGGTCTTTCTTAGTTCTTTTTCCGCAACGGGACGAATGGAAGGATGGAGCCTGCCCACTACCACCCTGTGATCGGGAGTGGTACACTGATGGGTCCAAGAGCAGTCGGGGCACAGGAGCAGGCATCTACGGGGTGCAGGACAACGTACGGTCAGGTATTTCCATGGGGACTTTCCCCACTGTTTTCCAGGCCGAGATCACTGCCATAATGGAATGTGCCAGAGACATCTTGATGCTGGGTCATGAGGGCCTTTCTATCAATATTTTCTCTGACAGTCAGGCGGCTCTTAGAGCTTTGGACTCGGTAGATTTCAACTCTAGGGGTTGTGTGGGACTGTTTTAGGCTTGTGTCCTGTGTAGGCAAACACAATGAAGTCACCCTTGTTGGGTTCCAGGACACTCAGGTGTGAATGGTAAGGAAGTGGCAGACGGGCTGGCCAATAGGGCTGCATCATCCCCTCTTTGTGGTCCTCAACCCTTCTGTGGTGTTTCCCGCGCTGCGGCTTTTCAGACTATCAATTCCTGGGCTAGGGATTGTCATAAGAAAAGATGGGCTGAACTTTCCCTGCATAGAGTAAGTAAGCTTAATCTTTGTTCTCTTCTCCATCTCGTCAAGTTGCAAAGAGGTTCCTGAAACTTGGCAGGAAGGGTGCCAAAGTTGTCACAGGTATCGTCACTGGTCACGGTAATCTGAGGAAGCACCAACTACGCATGGGGGTCTTCAACGGAGACCCTCTGTGTAGGAAATGTCATCTGCAGGAGGAAACTGCAGATCATCTACTCTTTGATTGTATAGAGCTGGTAGAGGTAAGGTCCTCCACTCTGGGCAATTTGGTAAGGGATAGTTTTCTGCCTCCTGACGAGCTCGTCGACAGCCTGCTGCAGTTTTCTAAATCTCTTCATCTAGAAGATTCCTGATTCTCCAGGAAAGAGAATTTTAGTGCGCAAAAAGCCGTTATACGGCTGAAAGCGCCTTTGGAAAATCCGCCCCTTCGAATGAATGAATAGTGCGGACGTTAATCCACACAAGAGAACACTACACCCACCGACCATCGCTCACAACTATCCACAATTCAGAAATTTAAAGTATTTAAGATTACACTGGTAGTTCTGTTCTAAAAATTAGGTCTAAATTCGAGATCTTGGAATCTTATTTGATGAAAAGTTTTTATTTTCTGGGCATATAACTGTTATTTGTAAATCCGCTATAGGGTTTTGGGATTCATATTGAGATCTAGCAGTTTTCTTCAAAAAATTGAGTCTTTAAAATTACTTTACTTTTCTTTGGTAAGATCTAATTTGGAGTTTGGAAGCATCATAAAGGTATCCTTATCAAAACTATTTAAAAGAATTAATTGAACGACTTCAAATAACGTTTTTAAGATTTTTATAGTTCAAATTAACTGGTGTTTATTCATTTATTGTTCCATATCATGCTCTTTTGTTAATTTTTGGAATGGAGAGTCTGAGCAGGCGTCATGATGTGGCTACTATGTTGGTATTTTGCACAAACTGGCTAATGGAGTCATTGATGATAGTGAGTTGCTGTCGCGGCTCTGCTTCCCTATAACCACGGCACACGTCCAGAGTTCGACATCTTTTTGCTCCGTAAATGGCTACTCCAATTTGGGACTCAATCATCAATAAATGTTATGATGCGTTTATATAATTCAGTGCCTGGTAGTATAGATGTTTTTTCATTGACCTTTACCTTTTTAAAAAAACCAATTGCTAATCCTTATTAACAGTTATTATTAACAGTAATTTAATTTCAAATTATTGTTAAATTTTGTTTAAATGTCATAAATTTTTTTCATGAGGTGAATTTTATTTTTAAAGTTGTATATACGTCTTCAGAGCGTCAGGTTTATATTTTAGTATTGATTTATTGGGATTGTTATTTTTATGTTCTATTTTTATTATTATTACAATTTTTGTCGGTTGACTTTTTTTGAAAACAAAAAGTCAAAGCTAATATGACGAAAACAGCTAACTGTAATCTTGAAATGGCAGCCATGTTTGTTTTAAAAAGGCTCAGTCAGCTGTCAAGTGTCAGATTCAACATAAGTTGTTGATATATCTTGAATGCTATTGCGGTGAAAGTAAACAATTACCATCTTGGTGCTAAAGTTCTTAGAATCCCTAGTAGTGTTGCAAATTTGTCAAGAGAATAATTATTTAGGTCATCAAGAAGAGACTGCCTTTGGTTTTCAAGGATGGTTTTATAACGCCCAATTATTCAATGGCGAGTTATTATTTTTTAGCGGGTGGCCCGAAATATCACACTAGAGTCTCTTTAAAAGACTTTTAAAATACACAGCAAGTAATCGCGTTTATGAGTCTCGTAATTTCGTTGCAACCCTTTTGCTTATTTCCCTTAATCTAGATCTGGTGGCCCGAATAAATCTCTGACAGTGACACTGTTGGCAGTGACACGTATGGGCATAGATGAAAGATAGAAAAACTCGTCCCAATTTTAGGTCACAAACTTTCCGTAAGGCTATCAATCTACTTCCATTTATAAATAACTAGCTAACCCGGTGAACTTCGTAACGCCTAACAGAAAATATATGTTAACTTTAAGATTGGCCATGTTCTGAAGTCAACTAGCATTGCGGCTTCATTGTGAAAGCTTTAAATATTCAACAGCTGATTATTATAATAAACCTAATATGTATAAACATTAAAATTATTTTATCTGGCAAACATATAAACACGTGACCTTTAATCACACAGAAAATAAAAAATATATAAATACAGTACATAATTCCCAAAATCCGTAACCTATTATTGTTGCGAATAATGCTGTTCATTTTATACAGCACATATTTACTTCATAGTTTTACATTGATGAATGATTCACATGGCATTGAATAGTAAAGCATATTGCTAACGAAGAGTAAACCAACAGCTGTTTTAAGAAATCAAATGTTTTGATTTTAGCAAATTTATTCCCCGTAAGGTTAACATTAGAAATTTAAAGCGCTTTAAAATGGAAACTAATTGAATTTATGGAAACTGAATATGCCTAAAGCATGGCCGAAGCAGAGACGAATCCAAAAAATCAAAGATCATTAAAATCGGCCCAACCGTTCTCGAGTTATAATGCGTGTAACTAACACGACTTTGTTTTATATATTTAAGATGACATGGTGCTGCCCTCCTCTATCATTTATGTTCTTTGCTATTATCTTTGACTTTAAAAAAAAAGTCAAAGCTATTATGACGAAAACAGCTAACTGTAATCTTGAAATGGTAGCCATGTTTGTTTTAAAACGGCTCAGTCAGCTGTCAAGTGTCAGATTCAATATAAGTTGTTGATATCTCTTGAATGCTATTGCGGTGAAAGTAAACAATTACCATTTTGGTGCTAAAGTTCTTAGAATTATTATTTAGGTCATCAAGAAGAGACTGCCTTTGGTTTTCAAGGATGGTTTTATAACGCCCAATTATTCAATGGCGAGTTATGAAGGTAAAGTTGGAGGTTATTTCTATTTATTTATTTTTAACTACATAGCCACAAAGGGATCAGTATCTAAATTATCAAACGACTTATGTATTTGGTTTACACTATCTCACAAAACCATGAATATGACATAATAGGCCTAACTAAAAAGATTGTGAAATCTACTTCAGGAAGGAAGTCAACAGATAAAGTTCATATTTAATGCGATTTGTAGAATACTTTTCAGTTCAACAAATTACAAATTGTGATCGTTCTAAAACCAGGGAAGGCACTCATGAAGTACAGGATTCCAGTATTACCTGCATATCTTGTCCTTATCTTTTGGGATTATAGCTCCAGTATTATATTGGAGCTAGGTAACCTCGGTAAATATTTCCAATACCGTATCCTACTTACCTATATCAAATTGATGCCAGACTTACTGTTTGCACCTTCTAACAACCTTTTAACAATGTTTCTGTCCGCGGAATAACCTAATTTTGACGTTTCGTACGATTTTGGACTGCATTATGACACTCTCAAACCGTACCATCTAGCTAGGGGATCGGGGTTCTGGGCGCGGAAAAATCAACTCATGAAGTACAGGATTCCAGTATTACCTGCATATCTTGTCCTTATCTTTTGGGATTATAGCTCCAGTATTATATTGGAGCTAGGTAACCTCGGTAAATATTTCCAATACCGTATCCTACTTACCTATATCAAATTGATGCCAGACTTACTGTTTGCACCTTCTAACAACCTTTTAACAATGTTTCTGTCCGCGGAATAACCTAATTTTGACGTTTCGTACGATTTTAGACTGCATTATGACACTCTCAAACCGTACCATCTAGCTAGGGGATCGGGGTTCTGGGCGCGGAAAAAATCACTCAAATACACTTATTTCACTCTCTAATAACATAATTAAGAATAAAAACACCACAAAACACAGTTTTTCCGATGTTTTTTAACATTTTTTGGACCAAAATACGACACTCTGTAACATCCAGTCAACATTGAGAGTTGAGAGATCGGTAGGCATCTGGCTACTGGGCCAGGGAAATGGGAAATATATAAGAATCAGGGATATTATTTTAGGGGATCAGGGATTTTTGTCTACGGTTCTGGGTTTTAGGTAGAGTGAAATGGGATATTTTAATAGAATCCGGGTTTTAATAGGCTTATTTTAGCAGAGGTTTTAACAACGTTGGTAACAGCTGACTAGGCGAGGACTGAGGAGTAATAATGAAACATTATTCCACAGAGCACCAATCCTCATAATGTCACTTCACTATGTCCATGCAATTATGGGATTCATATTGTTATATTATGTGTGTGTATATATATATAAAATATATATATATATAAAACAATAATTACTATTATTATATTCTTATTATTAAATGATCATTATTATTATGATTATTATAATATTTTGACATGATTTTATTGTTTTATTGTAGTTATTACACATATATCACATGATGGTATAGATGAAATTGCCGACATAAATCTCTGTGCAGTTAAGTTACTTTTTTTCTTACTTTTATGTCGTTAAATACATTTTATACTACCTATCAAAAAACCTAACTTAACTCTTCAGAGCGCTGTATGTCGATGACTAATACACGTACCGTTTTATCGTAATATCTGAGATATTGCCGATATACAATGCTCTGCGGAGTTAAGTTAGGTTTTTTGATAGTATGAAATATATTTAACGACATGAAAATATCAATAAAAAACCTAACTTAACTCCATAGAGCACTGTATGTGGGCAATATCTCGTCCATTACGATGTAACACAACGTGTATTAGTCGCCTTTATACAACTTTCACAATTATTAGTTATATTTTTCAACGATACGGCAGAAACCCAATTAATTTAATTGACAGTCTAACACATAACAACTAATCGTTTTACGACATCTAAACACGTTAATTACAGGAAAGAAGAATTGTTATATCTTAGAAATCAAACCAATTATAAAATAAACATTCTTCAATTATTTGTGTAAATAAACAAATATGTTAGAAGTAGTTTCTGTACTTGCCGTACCTCTTTGCATATTTCAATTACATTGTACTGAAGGAATATAGGATTTGTAATCAGCTGATTGACAATGAAATGAACTAATACTAAAGATAGTTGAGCTCAGTTAATGATTTGTTGCGCCATTTTCTTTGTTTGAGTACATTCCCAACTAATTAATTTTTAATTCAGTTTGATGAAATTAAGTTAAATTAATTTAAAGTGAATAACAAATCTTTGATATAAACTTATCCTTACGCCTAAGATCTACAATCAAACAAGGTTTTCCAGTTCAAAATTGTAAATCACGAGAATCTCCCGTTTACCCTAAAATTAACATTTTAAATCCCAAATTCTCTAAAATATCTATAATATTTCTCGTTTCTCCCAGCTCAGAACGTCGATTGTTGTAGACAACAGGTTGACTGGTGTTTGAAGGGTGCCTTATTTTGGCCAAAAAACGTTAGAAAACGTCGGGAAAACTGTGTTCCGTGGTGTTTTTATTCTAAATCATGTTATTAGAGAGTGAAATAAGTGTATTTGAGTGATTTTTTTCCCCTCCCAGAAAACCCGATTCTCGCCGATCCCCTAGCTAGACGTTATGGTTTGAGAGTGTCATAATGCAGCCTAAAATCGTACGAAACGCCAAAATTGGGTTCTTCCGCGGACAGAAACATTGTTAAAAGGTTATTAGAAAGTGTAAAAAGTAAGTCTAAGGTTGATTTGATATAGGTAAGTAGGATACTGTATTGGAAATATTTACTGTAACCTCAGTTGTAATAAGGTTTATCATTAGGGCCTAAGCTTAAAAAGGCTTTAAAATTTATTCAGGTTATTCAAGCTTCTATCATTGTTATTTTTTAAATTGAATTCACATTAATAACAAATTAGAAGAACAAAAACATTTTTAATTTTTTTAAATTTGGAAAAAAGTTTACCAATGGAAAGCATATACTTTGCGCCATGATGTTTTTCACAAATAAAATCGGTACAAAACCATTAGGCCTACTAAGTGCAAAGTATGATCAGGATTTTGAATTTAAATGCTGGAATTATACGTTGTCATAAGCATTACTTTACTTCTAAACCTCAACAAGACAAAAAGAAGGGGAAAATATTTTTATAATTGATATTACGCTAAACTATGCTTACTTATCCCAAACCCTAGCAGCCCAAAACTTTGCGCCATGGGCATGTCGCACGGCGCGAGGTTGGCCCATTAATGGAATAACCGACCATGATTTATCAATGCCAACCAGAAAATTTATTGAAACTATTTCTTAATCGTCCAGTTTTCAGTCCTTTATTTCAAAAGGTGTTACAATATGGTTGCTAAAATTGAATTAATTTCATTTGAATATTGAAAGGCCAAACACTTGATGCTACCTTCTTGTCATTTAAAAGATACCTATTCTTACACTGTCGTAAGTCCTTTATCAGGACTACAAGGTGTAATGGTATTGCATTACTAATCACAATGGGATAATGTTTTCAACCATAATCAAAATGAAGTCAAAATAACTAAAAATATTTTTATTATCTTCACGTTTTTAATTGGAAAATTCTCAGCAAGACAAAGAACGCAGCAACTATAACTGATCAACTGATGTGAGCCTCTTATTTAGTATCCGCCCTTTGCAAACTGCCTAACTCTTGTGCAATACAAAGCGAAGTGAAATGCGGAAACACGATAACTCGTAAAAATGGACCGATCGGAACCAAATTTGGTAGAGACGTGTATTCCTAGATTTACTCAGACGAGTTCGTGAACTAGACATATCGATCAATCGGAACGGGTAGTTTGGGGGGGTTTTGTACCCCAAAAATGTTTTTTTGCGATTTTCCATGTAATTTTTAAAAATTTCTAGTTTTATCTTTTACCATTAGAATCAGCTTAAAAACTACACAATTTAGTTACTCAAAGTTTTCTCCATCTCCAACAGTTACGAGATATTAAAAAATCGAAATACAGTACGTTGTATTTTGGGGCTCCAATGTTAATCTTATGGAGGATAAGGAAAAACTAATACTTCCCTTATTAACCAATATTTTTGTGATGAATCTTGGTATGTTCTTTGGTTCATGTGTGATTAGGAACCATAAATTTAAGCTAAAAAAATCATAGTTTGTGTTCCTCATAGCAGCAAACCTGCATACTCTTTTCCCATGTTAATCATATGGAGAATAGGCAAACTCCTTTATTTATGGACAGATGAAAGTTGGTATAAATGTTAAAATTAAAAATTGTTGACGGTATAAATGCCTACTCTCAGTGTTCCTTATAGCAGCAAACCTGCTCACTCTTTCCCATGTTAATCTTATGGACAATAGGCAAATGATTCTCATGTTTATCGACATATTTTGACCAAACTACTATACTAATTACTATTTTAATAAACTATTATTATTATTATATTATTGATTTGGAAATTCGCTGAGTACGCAGTCTGCTCAACGCATTGTTTAGACAGATGTCAAAAAATCAGAATGTCATCCATAAAGTTTACACACCCTTTCAGACCATTCAGTATTTCACTCAGTCGTCTTTGAAAATGTTCTGGGGCAGAGCATATTCCAAAAGGTAAACGAGTAAAACGATACCTTCCAAAAGGGATCAGAAATGTTGTCAAGTTACGAGATTCGTCTGCCAAAGGGATCTGTCAGAATCCCATTCTTGCATCTAGTTTGGATAAAACAACACCTCCATTTAATTTGGCGAAACATTCATCAGTTGATGAATGTGTTCAATTTAGTAAAATCATCACAGATTTGGACTGAACCATATTTCTTAGGTGCAACCACTATAGGAGAACTCCATTCTGTAGCTTCTGTGACCCTTTGTATAGTATTCAATTCTTCCATCTTATCCAGTTTAGTCTTTACCTTGTCAAATAAAGGAAAGGGGATCCGTCTGGGAACCGCCACAACATATGGTTTTACATTCTCCTTCACTTTAATAACATAGGGTTCTCCTTTTATAATCCCAGGGTATGTCGAAAAGATTTTAGAGGAATCTAAAAAGTTGACAAATTCTGGTCAACTGTATCTACAAACTTAATCAACGAAAACACGTTAATTGCTGTACGACCTAGTAGTGGTTGTTTAAGATTTCTGATAACATACAACTGTGCTACAATTTGTTTACCTTTAAAATTCAAAGTACATGAAAATGTACCTAAACAGCTCAAAATATTTTGTCTAGCTGATTGATGCTACCTCGAAATTTTTCTAGCTTAAATCTGGACAGAGAATTTCTCCAGACCATTTCTTGTATGCAAGAAACATCAGCTCCCGTATCGATTTTAAAAATCGTAAGAACGTTATCAACTTCCACACAGACTTGATAGGAAGGTGCAACAGATACATCTTGAACACAAAATTCTATAGTACTCAGACGAAGGAAGTTATGCTCAACACCAGAATTTTCATTCAGTAGCAGAAAGCTCCTTAACCTCCTTCTTCTTTTTATTACAACAACGCTCAAAGTGTCCTAATACATTACAATAGTTGTATCGAACCTTGTAACCAGGACAATTTTCTTTAATGTGATAATTAACATCCCCGCATCGGAAACATTTAAAACTTTTGCCTCTAATACGTTTTGATTCGAGCTTGTGTTTAACTGAAAGTGTTTCAAAACTATTGGAAACTTTACAGCTTCCCATAACTTAGCCTTTTCAACAGCTTTGCCTAGTGTTAAGTTGTGGTCCATTTGCATGGACTCCGATAGTTTATCGTCTCTAACCCCGACAACAATACGATCCCGTAGCATCTCATCTTTCATAGTATCAAAATTAAAATTTTTAACTAATTTATGTAAAGAGGTCAAATAATTTTCAAAAGATTCATTTTCTTGCCGATTTCTCTTATTGAACCTGGCCCTTATATATATTACGTTAACAGACTGAGCAAAATAAGTATCAAACAGTTTTACAATATTCTCATAAGAAACTTCTTTACTATCAATAGTAACGAGTCATAGATGTACTCAGCGTCCTCCCCCATTGCAAGTTATAATGCGCTAACCTGCGTTTCCTCTGGCTCGTAGTGTATTTAAGAAGTAATCCTATACCTCTCAAATTTGCGAATCCAAGAGGCCCAGTCGGTACATTAGCCGCAAAACTTCTAAAAGGAGGTGGAACGTAGACATATCTACACACTGGTGGATCTGCAGATGGCCATTGTCGATGTAGAGTTGAAGATCCATTCCCTGTATTAAAATCTTGCATCCTTTCTGAGAATAATTTTCCTCAAAATTTACATCTATTTGCCTTTTTCCTCTATTTAAGGGCATTCTGACACCATGTGTTATTCTCTATTTACTAATAAATCAATCACTCAATTGAATAAAATATAGTTATATTAAAAGAAACACTTCATTACAGAACTATTAAAACATAAACATAAATATAAACCAATCCCAATACAAAGAGATGATTAATATAAATATTAACATTAACATAACAAAAAGACAATCAGCACAAATACTGGATTCGATACTGGAGGGTGGTGAATTAATCAGCTGGACCTTGTTGGTATCAAAGCTACATTTGTCATCAAGTCCATTACTCATCACACTCACCCTTCACTCATAATCACAGTAAATACTCATATAAATAATACAATGTCTTGTTTGCTAATTTGATTATGATTGAATATCTCTGCTTCAGAAATAAATTGACGTAAAGTTCCTCACCTGACACATGAGGGTATATACAACCCAGTGATGGGGTGTTTGGTAAAGCTCCAAGTTCAGGGGAAACTCTACTGAACCAGAAAGTAAATCTAAATTTCTAGATTTCATCATCATGTATCAGTGGGCCCAAAGACACAAGCTATGACTCACCTATTTTCTTTCCGATTTTCAGATACCAGAATGGACTTTTTAGTTCTACTTCCTGTGGAAGTATTAGAGAAAATTATCAAACAGTTGACTGTAAAAGATCTGGCATCTTGTTCCTGTGTTTCCCGACAATGGAGAGAAATGCTCAATCAGGATTGGGTGTGGACGACACATTATGACCATCAGCTAGTAGAATCTTTACAATCCATCCCTTGTATGCCAACCGAGCCTTTCAAGATACCAGAACACCCAACATTGTCACCAATCTGTCCTTCTAAACTGGCCATAATGATGGAAAAATATCTATGGAAGAACTGGAGACACTATTCTAATATGTATGTCCAAGAAATCAAACCTAATATCTCTCACACTACTTTAGAAGGGATAGATTTTTTGACAGACACTCTCATTTTGATGTATAGTGCAAATGGTATGGAAATAATAGATGTCAGTGTTACCCCACCTGTTTTGGTGGCATCAGAAGAACATCACAAATACATCACAAGAACAAGGAGTACCTTCATATTTAGAGGGTTTTCCAATCAAGCACCGCTTGATGAGGCAGGTAGAAAATCGCAAATCGGAACTTTACTTGAAATCAGAGAGCGAACTTTGGTAATTTACAGTGTCGACCCTATTGAAAAATCAATTTCTTTAAGGTATAATAATAAGATAACTGAATTTGATATGAAAGCTCATTGTATAACGGGTGATTATTATATTTCCTTAATCAACAATTCATTAACACTCTTAGATCTGAATACAGTAAGGAATTTGAATGTGAGTCTTCCAATGATTGCGACACAAAATGTTAATATCGTGGATTACAAACTAACAACATCTGAAACTAATGATTTTGTAGTTGTATGTGTAACATACTTAGATATAAATGTTTACAAAAACAAACACTTCATTTTCAGCCTTGAGAGACTAGTTTTTTTACCTAGTCCTGTTATAGAGAGTCTAGAGAGGTGGAACGGAAGAGAGCCAGAGTCCAGCATTGTACTTTTCAGGCAATATTTGGCCCTTGTCCAGGAGAATATGTTGACAATCATGGACTTTTCAACTGAAAATATTATTCTAACAAGAACTAGAAAGTCCAGTGATGGTTTACCAATTGTTTTTAATGGTGCTTTTGTTTTTGTGGATCGGGAAAATGAAGAAGCGTGGTTAAGAATGTTTGATCCTGAAAGTGATAAGATCACTAACTTGTACAGATGTGAAGACTGTGCTTTTATGGTTCGGTGTAGATTCACAGAAAGGTTTCGAATCATTAAGATTAATAAGAAATTTCTAGGACTTTTTAATGATTCATTACTTCGTTTTGAAATGTTATGGGAAATTTCAGGACAGTCAGTTAAGAAGTCAAATATTGATACAGAATATCTAAGCAAATGTGTACTGTCTGGTGCTAAAGTAAACCAATCATTTACTAAAGTGATCTTCAAAGAAGAAAAAGATTCCCCATTTCCTGGTTTCTCAGGCTCCAGTGTTCTTGATGACTGTCTAAGTTCGAGTTTAACTAATACTTTTCCTTCTCTTCCCAGGTTACATTTAAACAGCTTGAGTGACATAAATACTAAATCGTGTGTTAGAAATTTCTGGTGATTATATATCTGAAGTTTAATCTTGATAGAATGACATTGTTATCCCCTCCATACATTAAACTTTTGATAGTTTTGTTCTTTATACTTGTCAGACCACATAGTTTGAAGCAGGCTGAGCCAACAGTGAAAAAAGACATGATCAATATTTTATACAAAAAATATGTTGGTGAGTAGCCCATGAGTGACCATTTTGCTGGACAATATTATTTTTGGCTTATTCTGTCCACTCCCACCGAGTTTGGCCCATACACTTGAGTAGTTGCTGTGGAAGTAACATACACTTTTAATTAGTAAATCAGTTGTTACTATGTTAACTTTTTTTAGTGAATATCCTATAAGAAAATAGAGCTACAGTAGAATCTCACTAACTCGACACATTGTGGACAAATTGGTTGTTGAGTTCCGGGGTTTTTGAGTTATCCAGAACATTTTTCATGGGTTTTAATTAATAATACATAACAGACTAGAGTTTCACTTAAACATTTATTACAGTACAGTAACAGTATTTATATGAGTATTGTTACATACTGTGTAAACAGCCCTTGTTAAATATTCAACAGTTAAAATTATATGTTAGGAAAAAAATGCTAAACCGATATCTGTTTTCTTTCAATGATACAACATTCTTCCATGAATAAGTAAACACTAGCGAGTTAACCCACCCCAACTATGCTTGGGTCTTTGAACTTGAAACAGTCTAAAGGTTTGCAATAGATCGGACTGCCCATTACATTTGTTCCACAACTGAAAAAAATCGAACACTAGTAAAGTAAGAAAAAGGCTTTCTGTCAGCTGTTAACTGTCGAGTTAGAGATGTTTTACTGTATTACCTCAAGCCAGAGTCTAAATCCTTTCTAGATACTAAAAACATCTTTTGTTTCAAATTATATTCACACACAAACACACCCACACATAGACACACACACTCATATATATATTGAGTTTTCGAATATGATAGTTCGGCTTATCTATGGTCCAGGAAAAATATCTGGAAAGTTCAATAGAGATCAGAGACACTATGTATATGTATATACATAAATAGTTCCCCTGATCTCCACATCTTAAAAAAAATTTAAATTATCAATTTACTAAAATTAAATTATCAAACCCAGCGAACTTCGTAATGCCTGACAGTAAATACAAGTTAACTTTCAGATTGGTCTAGATCGTCGAAGTCGAAGAGCGTTGTGAAAAATTAGATATTCTGGTTTGCGGCATAGTTAATAACATTTCTGAAACGATAAGACATATTAATAACATTACCACAAGACAAATAAATCTGAGTGGATTGATTCACAATTTTTCTAATCCAACCTAAAAACAAACAAAACCTAACTGTAATACGGCTTTTATAAAAAAGATATGCAACAACTGATTATTATAACAAACATAATATGTATAAACAACGTAATTATTTTTTATTTGGCCTATTATCAGACAGAAAATAAAAATATAAATACTTAATCCCCAAAACCCGTAAACTATTAACGTAGTGAATAAATCTGTACATTTTGTACAGTATACATTTACTTCATAGTTTTACATTAATGAATGATTCAGATGGCATTGGATAGTAAAGCATATTGCTAATGGAAAGTAAAACAACAGCTGTAGCTTAAGAAATCAAATGTTTTTATTGTAGAACATTTGTAAACAAACTTAGTCCCCATAAGGTTAACATTAGAAATTTAAAACACTATAAAATGGAAACTAATTTAATTTATGGAAACCGAATATGCCTAAAGCATGACGGAGCAGAGATGAATCCGAAAAATCAAAGATCATTAAAATCGGTGCAGCCGTTCTTAAGTTATATTGCGCGTAACTAATAAATAGAAACTAATCTAATTTATGGAAACCGAATATGCCTAAAGCATGACCGGAGCAGACACGAATCCGAAAAATCAAAGATCATTAAAATCGGTCCAGCCGTTCTCGAGTTATATTGCGTGTAACTAACACGACTTTGTTTTATATATTTAGATAAATACTGTAGTTTATAAACTATTTCATTTATATTTAAATATTTAGACAGATGGCATTTAGAAAATTGAAAAAAATTGTTATTAATTAGGACTTTAGTTGCTACATATCAAATTTCATTTCATTATAAACAGCCATTTTCAAACTAAAATTAGCAATTTGAAAAAAATATGGTGGCTATGCGGGTACATTTTGAGTTTTCAAATTTTTCAATATGATATTTTGGCTTGTTCTATTTATTATGGTCCAGGAACAATATCTGGAAAGGTTGGTAGAGAGTTCAGGGACACCCTGTATGTGTTTTTGTGTGTCCGTTGACTTGATTACTCTCGTGAATATGTGATGGAAATAAAATATTGTATGTACGTGTAAAAGATAATTTCTGGATTTAAGCTCCAAATTCTCTTCCTCTCCAATATTACATTCAACTCTATAGGAAGATGACCACTCTATAGGTATAAATATATATATACCAATTTTTTTCCATAAGTTAAATATAACAACTGTTTCAGTTATGGTAACAACAGATTAGTTTAGCTACAAGATTGTAAATGTTTTTAAAAAAGGTATTTTGTATTTATACAGTAGGCTAGTTTGACTCCATTCAAGGATTGTGTTGTGTGTATCTCTTATGTACAATTTATGAATAAAGTTTGTTTTGACTTTGACTATATGTATACAAGTTTTATCCCTTTTTGAAATTATATATATATATATATATATATATATAATTGAACCTGTAAGTATTTTAATTTTGCAATATTTGTGTGCAAAATCTCTATATATTTAATTAATACCCCCGTCGCAGCAGACCTGCGTACTCAGCGAATTTCCAAATCAATAATATAATAATAATAATATATGACAAGTTTGGTCAAAATCTGTCGATAAACATGAGAATCATTTGCCTATTCTCCATAAGATTAACATAGGAAAGAGTGTGCAGGTTTGCTGCCATGATAAACACACAATCTATGATTTTTTAGCATAAACTTATGGGTCCCAACCACATAAAGCTAAATATCAAGTTTTATTCAAAAATATTCATTAATATGGGAAATATTAATTTTTCCCTATCCTCCATAAGATTAACATTGGAGCCCCAAAATACAACGTACTGTGTTTAAATTTTTTAATATCTCGGTAACCATTGGAGATAGAGAAAAACTTTAAGGAACTAAATTGTGTAGTTTTTTAAGCTGATTCCAATGGTGAAATATAAAATTAGACATATTTAAAAAATTCCATTTTGGGGTACAAAACCCCCCCTCCATACTACCCGTTCCCATTGACCGATATGTCTGGTTTACGAACTCGTCCGAGCATTTGTAGGAATACACGTTTCTACCGAATATTTTTGACACTGTAAAATATTATTTACAAATAAATATACATTGTTTTTTTTTTTTTTTTAATATTAATATTTTTTGATTATATTTTTTTTTGACTTTTTATTTTTTATATTTTTCTTCATAACCTTCATAAAATTTATTTGGTTTTTTTTTTTAATTTTTTTATATAATTTTTACAAATAATTATGTTTTTTACATTTGTTTTTAGTCTGTATAATTAAAAGTAAATTTTTTTTGAAAGTATTTTTTGGACAATGGTTCTTTCTGTGGATCTATCAACTTATAGCTTAAAATAATATTTAATATTTTTCCCTTCTTGTAACCTTGTTTGATTATTGTAGAATTTAATTACAGTATTAGGTTTTGTTGGAACATGCTAAGTATTTTTTATATAGTTTTTCGTTAGTTACAGTATAAATTTCTGAAAAAGTATTCATTTTGGGTGCAATTCCTCAATTTTAAATTCTTGGGATTTTTATACTATTCATGCAAGGCCTTTTAAGCTCAATGATAAAAAGCAATTCATGATTGTATTGTGGTGGTGTATTTCAGTGGGCCCAGTACAACAATTAATACAAACCCCATTAAAACTAAATAGTTAAAAAAAATATTATTTTTATTTTGAAAATTGGGATTTCCCAATAGGTAATGAATGAATCAATGCAAGTGACATAGTAAGATAATATACGATTGAGTGTGGTAGTAACAAACTCAATAACGGTAGGTATTTTTTAAAATTTTAAATAGGTTTAGTAATAATGTCATAGATGTTATCCCCATTTATTCTTATGGGGAAAACACGCTGATTCTGTTCTGATTATCTATAAGTCTAACATATTAAATGAAATTTTGGTTTTCTGTCACCCGGAACAAAATAAAATATTTTTTATTTTCAGTATAAATTCTTAACTAGATTAAGATGTATACTAAGTTTTATCACAAATGAGATCAGTTTTTACCTTTTCCCTATAACATTGTGAGTGCAAAAACAATGGACTAGGTGTTTGTCAGTATTTATATCTCAGTAAGCGATTCACACAGAACGAAGATTCAATAACTTAATTGTGTATTTTTGAGCTAGTAATATATTTTTATTACTATTTTATTTTTTATTACTCTGTATTCCATAAAATAGTACATATACACAGTCAAAAATTTGTCAATCCATTAAAACAAAAAACATAGTTCACATAGCCTGGAGTTCGCAAACTCCCGCATGGTCACACAGTCCTCAGTGTGTGCTGGTGGTTTATTGACTTGGGATTTTTTTTGGCAGGTGATAACTCTTACCAATTAGTTACCAACCCGACCTGAGTTAGTTATCCGCTTGTGTGAGGGTTATGTGTTGACTTCACCGTTAGGCGTTGTATACCTAAACTAAACCCACCTTCCCCCATCTGTCCAGACGTGTATGAGCAACTTACATACGGACAAATGGACTTCATTTGGGCGAATCACAGCATTAGCTTTTCAGCTGCTGGATTACCTCTAGGAGTGGCTTGAACAATCAAATCAGAACAGGGCCGGGGAAAGTAAAATTGCAGATGCTAATCAAAGTACAGTGCAACTCGGTTATTGCGGCCTCGGCCATAACGTCAACTCGGATATAACGTCATTTATTTTTAGGTCCCACCAAACTATATGTATTTACATAGGAAAAAACTTCGGATATATCGTCAGTAAATTCTCAAACCTCGTATATAACATCAAGAAAATCGGGCCGAGATGAAGGCAACATATAGCTAAATAGAGAAAGTTCGGTCGGTGGTGTAACGTGAGGGCTGCGGCTATTGTTTAGCTACATTCTATTTTTAGAAACGGCATTTTATTGCTGTCTTACCGCTACCCAACGTCCCCATGATTACGGAGTGTCTTACGAACCACAGCTGTCGTGTGATTTGTCTCAGCGACTTCGTCTGGATGACCTGTAGGCGTTTCCTGTTGGTCTTGCTGACCAGAATCTACCACTCTACTACGCTTCTTAAGCATGCATGATACAAGAGCGTACAATCTGTAGGAACATGGTGACCTTCGTCCTGACCGGGATTGAGCTCCTCGCTGCAAGAAGCGGCCACATCAGCCCCAGGATTGCCTCAGCGACTTTCCTGTCAACATGCTGTTTGAAACACAGGCGTGAGTACAGGGTGACACCCAAGTACTTCACGAACGTCTTCTACGGTATTCCCACTCCACCTAGCTGGATCTCGGGTGGAACTGCTCTTGGAATTTTTTGGCTCTTTCTGAAACGGAGCCATGGTGACAGGGCGTCCATCTGTGTCTGCAGCATCCTCAAGGCGTGGATGAGGCGACAGCTTCTGTAGTGCAGCAGTGTGCGTCATCAGCATAAAGTGACAATGTTACTCCTGGAACATTCAGCATGTCATTGGTGTGTCAAGGTAGAGGACCAGACCCAGAACACTGCTCTGGGGTACCCCAGCCTCCACCGGACGTGTCGTACATATCTAGAATTGGCGACCCTTTAAGTAAGACTTGAGGAGATAAACTGCTGCTACTGAGAGCGGAGACTCGCTGAGCTTATGGAGAAGACCCTCGTATCAGACCTTGTCGAACGCCTTTCTGACATCCAGTAGCATTACAACAGAGCACAAGTTAATGTTATGGTTGTCAACCAGCTTCGTTATCACCCGTACCAGCTGTTGCATGGTAGAGTGTCAACGACAAAATCCAAACTGCCCCGGCCTTATGTATCCATCCAGGAAGGGGGATATCCTGGAAAGGAACAGGCTTTTGAAAAGCTTAGAGATCGCTGAGAGTAGGGGAACGGGGTGATGGTTTTCAGGGAAAAAGTGATTCTTGCCTGGTTTCGGGATTAGGATCATCTTCTACATGGCCAGGAAATAATGGAACCTGAGGGCAGCATTGAAAATTAGTAAAAACTTTGCAAATATGGGGGGGCCGGAGCAGCCTGCATGGCTGTCGTACCTATCCGGTCGAGGCTAGGGGCTTTCCGTGGCTTGAGCCTTTAAATTGCCTCTTACAGTTCCGTCATAGTGAAGGGTCTAAGCTGTCTCCTGGAGGTTCTAGAAAGTAGTTCTCCATGAAATGCTCAACCTTCTCCCTTGGAGTTTGTTGTAGACATCGTGGTTTGTCTGAAACTGAGCATGCATTGTGTTAGCAAAAATTTCCACATTGTCCTCCACTGTGTAGACTAGGCCGTGATCTCCGTGGAGGAGGCGGGCCGCTGGTTTGGTCCCCCTAATCTGCTTAGCTGCCCTCCACACGCTGCCTCCCTCCACGTTTAGCGTTAATAAGTACTTGTTCTAATCCTCGGACCTGAAATGTTGACAAGTGATCTGATTAGTCTGTTTTGCTTGTTGAGCTGCTGTTTAAAATCTGGGTGGCTGGTCGCCCGCCATCTGGTTCTCAGCTGGTTCCTCAGTGTAATCTCACGGCGTACATTGACCGGCTCTGGGTGGCAGGAGTAGCACCTCAGTGGTTGCATCTGAAATTGACGAGGTTAGTAGCTCATGCAATTCCGTGACGCATCCGTCGAGTTCCTCCGTGGACGCTGGGTCCCGTGCTGGCGGAAGGCGCTCCGAGACCAGACGTTTGTACTTCTTCCAGTCGGTTCTTATGCGAGTGTCGAGCTCGCGTTGATGGTCACGAGAACCGGTAAATGATCTGATGACAGACCATTGACTGTGCTCGCAACGATCTCCAATGTTAGGTTTCTGCACAGAGCAAAATCAATTACATCAGGTGAGTGGCGAGAATTCGATGGGATGTGCGTCGGCTCGTTGGGGGCCTCAACGTCTGTGCCGGCTTGATCGTCGAGGAAAGCTCTCAGCGCCTTACCCCTTTCATTTGTGCCTCATGAGTTCCAAGACGGGTATTTGCTGTTGAAGTCACCACTGCAACAACAATAGGCTTAGGGCCTGTTAGTATATCTGTAAGAGTCTGCACATCGAGGTGTCTACCTGGGTTGGTAGGCTGTGACTAGCTTGAGCTCCATGCCGCCTACATACATGATAACTCCAGTTGTTTCTAGTAGTCCTGTGGCTGTGGTGCTAGACCTGTGAACAAGGCGGTGGTGAACCAAGATAGCCGTGCTGGCCAGGTGGGCGATCCGTTCTGTAGATCTCGTAAGATGGTAACCTGAAATAATGATGTTGTGTTAAATGTGTTTCGCTGATGTGGGCGATGTCGATGTTCAGCTGTGACAGGAAGAAGTGCTGTTCATTCCTGCAGGGCTTCAACCCGTTGGCATTCCATGCGATAACCCTGATGTCCTCAGGCTCCATTCAAAAGTTCTAGAAGGCTGTGCAAGTAGCTCTGGCATGGACTTGTCCTTAGCTGAAATGAGAATTGGAATTGTGTTAGTCAGCCAGACAATTAGCTGCCTGACTGAGATGGTGTCAGCCTGCACCGCGGTGGTTGCTACAACAGAGGGTGAGGGAGTTGCTCTTTGGGCAGGACTCGCCGTGACTGTGGTCCTGGCAGCTGGCCTGGGGGAGCAACGTCCGTCTCATACTTGCTGTCACAGGTCTCCATCTCCGAACATGTGACAACAGTGTTAGTAGCCTTTTTGTGGTCCTTCCGCTTTCAGTTTCTGGTTGCGTGACTTCGGCTGTGCGGTTTCAGGCATCTCCGGCGCAGCTGGTGGAGCGACTTGCTTTGATACGGGAGGCTGCGCCACAATTAAAGCGGAGCTGTGTTTCCCATTGCAGCGAGCCACCTGCAACAAATGCAAACGTCCCCTTAGTAATACTAGGGGGCGGGACATCGCCTTCTTCATGGGTGCAGCTGGCTGCCTTCACGTGCTGGCAGAACGGCTCCGGGTTTTTGTCTGGCCAGCTGATTTGGCGTTGTGCTGCTTCCTAGTCACCATGGAGTGTCAGTGGGCTTTGCAGCCCCTGTAGTTCGCTGGGTGGGTGCCGCCATTGCAGCACCTGCAACCCTCCCCTTCAGGCTGGGGGCACGACCTGGCCTCGTGAGCACCGCCACACTGCACACACCTGTAGGGAAAATTGCAGTACACGGAAGAGTGGCAAAGCGTTGGCAGCGGCAGCACTGTGGTGCACCTTCTCTCGACTCGAACCGATCGACGGTTACCCGTAAACCTAAGAGGTTGGTTATTGACCAGTGGCCGATTTTCCTAAATTTGCATAGGAATGAATTTGTCATGATGCCATTGGCACGGCGAAACAGTGGCATCACCAGCGTGGGCTGAAGTCCAAGGCACTCTAGCTGTGTCTTCAGGTAGGTTGGGTCGATGCTGTGGTGAATGCCTCTTCTTCTCTCGCCTGCTGCTTATGAGTGTGAACCCGTCGTCAGGGTCAGACATGTCTGACATGCTGATTGAATTCCCCATTAAGGCCACATCCCAATAACAGCAAGCACAAGGAATTGACTTAGGATGTGAAAAGGAAATAAAACAAAGCTGAGAAAATGATAGCATGAGCAAGACGGGACAGAGTATCCTAGACATTGAGAGAGGAGTGAAAAAATAACGGAAAAGAAAGTTTTAGAAAAGCAGCCTGCCAGTTTAGCATCATGTCTTGAAGAAAAGATCAAAAATTCCCAGGTGAGAGCACCCAAAGTTGCCTTTAGAGAAGGAGAGGAGGAAGGCTGAGCTTACATGGACTTATTAATTTTTACCCATAGTAATAATTTATTAGACTCATAATTTTATACAGCAGGATTAGCAATATATATTAATTATAAACACATGATATAAGACACTTCTGCCTGTTGAAATACCCCCGTCGCAGCAGACCTGCGTACTCAGTGAATTTCCAAATCAATAATATAATAATAATGATATATTACAAGTTTTATCACTATCTGTCGATAAATATGCTAGTTATTTGCCTATTCTCCATAAGATTAACATAGGAAAGAGTATGCAGGTTTGCTGTTGTGAGGAACACTGAAAGTAGGAATTTCTAGCATAAACATAATTTTCATTTTGAACAATTATTCCAAGTTCCATCAACATCTGTCCATAAATAAAGGAGTTTACCTATTCCCTATATGATTAACATCGGAAAAGAGTATGCAGGTTAGCTGCCATGATAAATACATATACCCCCGTCGCAGCAGACCTGCGTACTCAGCGAATTTCCAAATCAATAACATAATAATAATAATATATGTCAAGTTTTATAAAAATCTGTCTGTAGTTTTTTAAGTTGATTCCAATGGTGAAATATAAAATTATAAATTTTTAAAAATTACATGTGAAAAGCACAAAAAACCTCATTTTGGGGTACAAAACCCCCCCAAACTACCCGTTCCCATTGACCGATATGTCTGGTTTACGAACTCGTCCGAGCATTTGTAGGAATACACGTCTCTACCAAATTTGGTCTCGATCGGACAATTTTGACGAGAGTTATCGTGTTCACAGACACACTCACACACACACACACACACACACATATTTATATATATATATTATACATATATATATATATAAATTTTAACGACTATTGTTTTTGGACTCTGGGCACCTAAAGAAGAAAAAATAACATGGTCCCGGGCTTAAGTCTCACCATGAGACCTACGGTAATAGCTTCTTCCCTATGGGAAATTCGCTAAAACTATGATTTTTAAGCATAAATGGATGGATCTCAACCACATGAAGCTCAATATAAAGTTTTATCTAAAAATATTTATTGATAAGTGAAATATTAATTTTTCCTTATCCTCCATAAGATTAACATTGGAGCCCCATAATACAACGTACTGTGTTTAGATTTTTTAATATCTCGGTAATATATATATATATATATATATGTCTTACCATGAGACCTACGGTAATAGCTTCTAGCCTATGGGAAATTCGCTAAGACAATAAAATTTTGAAATGTTCATTGGTCCCAAGACAAAAGTGATGACTCACCCATTGTTTCACCTTTTTTCAGATATCAAAATGGACTTTTTAGTTTGTCTTCCTGTGGAAATATCAGAGAAGATTATCAAACAATTAACAGTTGAAGATCTGGCAGCCTGTTCTTGTGTTTCCCATCAATGGAGAGAAATGCTTAATGAAGATTGGGTGTGGACGCTACATTATGACCGTAAGCTAGTAGAATGTTTACGATCCACCCCCTGTATGCCAACCGAGCCATTCGAAATACCAGAACACCCGTCCCTGTCACCGATCTGCGCTTCTAAACTGGCCGTAATGATGGAAAAACGTCTATGGAAGAACTGGAGACGCTATTCTAATATGTACGTCAAAGAAGTCAAACCTACTGTCCATGACACTACTTTAGAAGAGATTGATTTTTTGACGGATAAACTCATTTTGATGCTCTTTGGAAAAGGTATGGAAATAATAGATGTCAGTGTTATTCCAACTGTTTTGGTAGCATCAGGAAAACGTCCAAATCACATCCCAGGAACCAGGTATAACTTTATATTTAGAGGGTTTCCCACTAAAGCACCCCTAGATGAGTCAGTAAAGGAATCGCAAATCGGAACTTTGCTTGAAATCGGAGAGCAGACTTTGGTAATTTACAATGTCGACCCTATTGAAAAGTCAATTTCATCAAGGCAAATGATAAGCCTACGCAATTTGAAAGCTCATTGTGTAACAGGTGATTATTATATTGCCTTGACCTCCAGTTCATTAAAACTCTTAGATCTGAATACTGAAAGAAAAATTAAAGTAAGACTTCCACAGGCTCCAACACAAAATCTTAGAATTGTGGATTACAAACTAATAAAATCAGTATCTAATGATTTTGTAGTTGTATGTTTAACGGGTACAGGCCGGGTTAGAAATGATTTAAAAATCATATACTTCATTTTTAGCCTTGAAAAGCTAGTTTTTCTTAAGAGGTCAACTTTTCAGAGTCGTTGGAACTGGAGAGAGCCAGAGGTTAATATTGTACATTTCAGGCAATATTTGGCCTTTGTCGATCAGAATATGTTGAAAATTATTGATATTTTAACTTTAAAAACTCTTCTGATAAGAACTAGAACGTCAAGCGATGGACTACCGTTGGTTTTCAATGATGCTTTTGTCTTCTTGGATCATGAAAATGAAGGAACATGGTTAAGGATGTTTAATCCTGAAAAGGGATTGTCCACTAACTTGTACAAATTTGAAGACAGTAGATTCACAGAAAGGTACCGGGTAATTAAGATTAATGAGAGATTGCTGGGACTTTTTTACATTTCATCACTTCATTTTGAAATATTATGGGAAATTTCAGGACAGTCAGTTAAGAAGTCAAATACTGATACAGAATATTTAAGTAAATGTTTACTGTCTGGTGCTAAAATAAATCAATCATTTACTAAAGTGCTCTTCAAAGAGGATAAGAATGACATGTTTTCTGGTTACTCAAGCTCCAGTTTTCGTGGTCACTGTCTCAGTTCGAGTGCTCTTGATATTATTCCTCCTCGGCGCAGGTTACCTTTCAGAAACCTGAGTGACACTTATTCTAAATGGTGTGTTAGAAGTTTCTGGTGATAAATTTTCTTAAGTGGAATTTTGTTGGATTAATATCGTTATTCCTTTATATATTAAACTAATATTTGACTTTTGAAATTTGTGAAAATAGTTTGACTTTAAGCAGTCAAATCATGTTAAAAAAAGAAATGATCGATATTTTAAACAGAAACATGTTTGTCAGTGGCCACTGTTATCGTTATTCCTTTATACATTAAAATTAAAATAGTTTGACTTTAAGCAGTCTGAGCCAACATGATAAAAAAGGAATGATCGATATTTCAAACAGAAATATGTTAGTCAGTGGTCATTGTTTTCTTTATTCTTTTATACATTAAACTTAAGCTTGACCCAAAGCAGACTGAGCCAACATCTAAAAACAATAATCGATATTTTAAACAGAATATGATGTTAGTGACCATTGTTGTGATCATTTTGTAGGACCAATTATTTTTGGGGCATTATGTCCACCCCAACTCTGAGTTTGACTGATACACTTAAGTAGTTGCTGTGGAGGTTAAAATACACGTTTGTTTAGCGAATCAGTTGTTACCATGTAAACATTTTTAAGCAAATTTCAAATAAAATAAAATTGGTTCATGTGTCTAAAGAAAAATTTGTGAGTTTAACCCTAGAAGTGGTAAGCGTTTTACTTTTAACCCTAGAAGTGGCAAGCTTTTTACTCTTAACTGTAACATAAAAATAATTACTAATATCTTCTTGAAATATCAAAGTTTAAACAAAAAAATCATAAAACATGCCCCCCCCTTATAACCACTAACCACAAAAGCAAAACAGGTGTCCACTGCAATCCCAATTAAGCCTACAAATGCCGTCAACTTCCACCCAAGCCGGTCACCGTTTATTTAAGGTGGGCCCTCCTCTCCGCTCTACCACACATTTGCATGCCAAATTGGGATCGCTCATGGTTGGGATTCAAACCCTAGCACTTCCAAATGGCTAGAACGATACGCTCGTCAGCGTAGCGCTTTAGCCGGTTAGGCCACCAGTGCATAGGAGTTGAAAGCGTGTACTTGGTTATAAGACCTGCCCGGTGGCAGTCTAGTGTACTACGAGAACAGGTTCGGTTGTTTGCCCCCAGATGGCAACACGGCCACGTAGCCGCTAGTGTGTAACAAGTTCACTAAACTGACGACAGATGCCTCCACCTGCCACTTCTTATTGAATATGTAAATGCGTCTTTGCCACTTCTAGGGTTAAGTGTAACATAAAAATAATTACTAATATCTTCTTGAAATATAAAGTAAAAACAAAAAAAAAGCATAAAACATGGGCAATACGGTCACAAAGGTGATAAGTTCACTAAAATTGATGACAGATGCCTCCACCTGCCACTTCTTATTGAATTTGTAAATGCGTTGTGATTTACGACTTTACCACTTCTAGGGTTAAGTTTTAACCCATTCAACTCTTGTGTCTGACATTGCTAATTTGCCATTCCAATCTCGTGTCAGCTGTGAAAAAATCGGTGAACTAGTCATTTAAAACAATTTTTGATTAATAAATTACACTGTTTATGTCAAAATACCCAAAATCCATGATTTTCTTCAAATTAAATGATATCTTGGGGCAGAGGCCCCATCAAAATGACAGTTGAAAGGGTTAAATCCATACAAATTGGTCTATACGAAGGGGAGTTTAGAGGTTTATCCCAATTGAGATGTCTGAAAAAAATCCATGATCTAAAAGTAATAGCGTAAGTCTTTCTAATAGAGGCAGGACACATTTATTCCATGAGAACACAAACGTTGTGTTTAGAAGCTCCATTGTTATGGGCAAAATCTAAAAATTAATATCTTGATTAATATATTAAATATTGTAATAAAACGTGGTATATAGTTTCATATATAGGCTAAAAAGCCTAAATTTATTTTTCGCTCGTCTGCAAATCTGCTTACTCTCTTCACAGATATTCTCTGTAGGATAAGCAAATTTATACAATTTCCTTATTATTTAAAATATTCTTAATAAACTTGCAATACAACTTTATGTAGTGAATGTCTTTTCCTGTATATTGAAAAATTTAAAATTGTTGATTCTTTGTAACAGCAAACCTACTTACACTTTCCCCATATTATTACTACAGAGAACAAGTTAGTTGAACTAACTTCTTTATGTGGCCTCAGCTGATTAAGAATAGAATGTATCATCACAAATAATTCCTAATTTTTCAAACTTTGTTCACACTTATCTCAGGAACCAGTAAAGATAATGAAATGAGAGCTTCACCCACTGTTTCCACAGTTACTGAAGCACATTTTCACTCAGGATGTTTCTATTATGAGCCTTAGTTAAAGAAAAGTAATTTAAAAAATATATAATATCAAAAAACATACTTTAAAAAACATTGTAACTCTATAAATAAAATCCAAATGTTAAAACCCTGTGTTAAAGTGTCCTTCAGAAAACACAGAAAAAGATGGCAAAAATTTCATTCAATTATCTTTATTAGTTTCTGAGATAAGTGTACACCAAAAATAGCAGATTTAACATATGCGGTATAGGACTACCATGTCCCCTTAATCGAAACCTGTATTTCATGATCCATCTTATTCTGGTTATTTATTAATACTCCTAAATATTAAAATTCTTCTGCAATAGAAATGTTAAATACTCCAGTTCTGATTTCATAGTCCCTGGTTCTAATCCTATTTTCACGTCACATGTATAATGTTCTTGCCTCCATTACGGAGGCTTCTGCTAAAACTTTGTTTCTTTTAATGTATTTTTTGGCCAGTAGGGCTACATCATCAGCAAATGTGAGCACATTAATCTGTGCCCAATAGATTAGGGTGTTAATCTTAACAGATTAGTGTGTTTAATAGGGTATCTCCCCTATACCTGTTTGCTACATACTGTACATTCCTTTATCATTATGTATATTGTTTATATTTCTGAATTATAATATTTCCATATTATTCTGGCTTTTTTGTTATTGCCCTTCTCATAACAAAAATAACTTTACTAGTTTGTAAGGTAAAATCAATTTATTGAAAGGAACATAACTAAGTAAACTATTTATAAAATGTAAGGAATCGAATAATCAGTGAAATGTAAATAAAAGTGGTAAAAGTATATCAACTGTATGTTCATAGCTGATTCCTTGGATAGTCTTTGGAATATTACAATAATCTTATTGATTACTAGCAGTAAGCCTGTCCTTTGTACGGGTTGTAGGATTTAGTTTAAAGAAGAAAGATTATCATACCAAAATGTAAACCTGAAATCCTAAACATATCAGTACAATGAAAATAAATCAATACCCAGCTTTATTATTTACTATAGTATGATGTCGAAATGGGTTTAAAATCATTTGACCAATATAAACAAACTAATATTGATTTGACAGCTGTATGTTTTTCTTTAAATTAAATCTTTAAACTACAAAGACAGCTGATTATTACCAGTAGGTTATTAATTGAAAACTGAATCAAAATGCGACCAATATCGCATAAAAGTGGGGTTCTAAATGCTCGTTATTTACTTTTCAAGGGGCGGCGGGCGATTTCAAGCATTTACAAACCTTCTCTGAAATGTAGAGAATACATGAAATAAGTTTCATTGTAATCAGTTCTCCCGCTTTTTCGTAGAAGACGGCGTAAAATGCCTCCTGGAGCGTCACAGACAAAAACCAATGAATAAAAAAGTAGTTGTTAGTTAGATTAGATTAGATTAGATCATTGAAATGGCAACACTATAATGTAGGTATTTTAAGCCAAGTATGGGGTGTATGGTGATTGTGACGTGATCTTGTACTCTTGTTACTGACTAAGGCTGACATGTTCCTTAGGCAGGACTGTTAATTAATAGCCCAACAGCCGATGGCAACTAAGGGACCTACAATTTAACGTGGAATCCGAACCACAGCCTCTGAATTACGAATTGATCTAATTATGAGGATAGTCTTTGTGGATTAACGTAGTATTCAATAGTTCGGACGTTAATCTACACAAGAGAACACCACATCCACCGACCATCTCTCACAACTATCCACAATTCGTGACCTCCAAGTAGCTGGATTACAGGACGTCGCCACCCCATGGTCGTGTATAAACCTTTGCCCCAGACTACAGCCCAAAATTGGCTTTTTGGTATATACTCGCACATTCAACAGCCGACACGCTTCTTCTGTTAGATGTTTCAATTTTCTAAGTTGTAAATCGTAAAAATATTCCAAGCAATGTCAAAAAAACTCTAATTTTATTTATACATTTCCCAGTGTACAAAGTGAGTCTAGCTAGAGACGATTCCAAGATACATACATGTAGAGTGTCATTCATTCTTATTTTGTTAATGTCAAGTGTCATTTTCAAACATCCTAACTCAGATTGATTGACTAAGCTCATCTTTTCACCCTTCTATAAAGGGGGCGGCACAGTCCTACGCCACTAATAGGCTCCAACTTTACAATGTGAAACCTTAAACTAAACTTCATTGTTCTCAATAGACGTTCTCATTAGACTGGGACGGTGGCGACGTCCTGTAATCCAGCTACATGGAGGTCACGAATTGTGGATAGTTGTAAGAGATGGTCGGTGGATGTGGTGTTCTCTTGTGTGGATTAACGTCCGCACTATTGAATACTGCGTTAATCCGCAAAGACCATCCTCATAATTAGACCAATTCGTAATTCAGAGGCCGGGGTTCGTTATTAAGTTCACCTCTATATATTAACTTTTCCTTACTTAAAAAAATAATTTATATATACAACTACAATTTATCCAAATAAGAATGTAATAATCTTATTAATCATATATTTATATGACAGGGAGTAAATTAAAAAGTAAAATGTTGCGATTCACGACGTTTGCCATTTTGTTCAACATTTTTTAAAAAAAAGGTAAAGAAAACTCTTAAAAAGTGCCAAACCGAGAGAGGAGGAGCAGAAAAAAGAACTAGAAGGAGTTTCATATGGTCGAGGCAACTTTTAAATGTGAAAAAACACTTTTAAAACTCTAAAAGCCTTTATCTCCAATTTGTGTTTTTACCATATTTGAAATGCACAATTTTGAATAAATCTGTAAATACAGCACCTAATGTAATACAATTTTTAGGTGCATAGGTATTTCAGTGTAAACATATTTAATAATAAATTTAAATGTTTTAAATTAAAAACCCCCTACTTTCTTAATTGCGCAAGCATTATTGAAACTTAGCCTTTGCAATTAGTTCATTAATAAAGAAGTTGTTCAACAAAATATAATTTTAAAAAAATGCTATACAATTTTAAAAACTCCCATAATTGTGATTTTTTAACTTAAAACTTTTCTCATATTAAATCTTTTAATTAGCCTAGTAACCATTTAAAATCATTCATTGAATAAAAAAATGAAGATAAAGACGGATCCCCTTAAGAATAAGAATTAATTGTTCTATAACAATCATAAATTGTGTTCCTTATGTGCATTCGCACAGAAGAATTCCTCCAGTTCCGGAGCAAAGAAAGAGCCTGGTGTATAAATATAGATGATTACCCTGGGTGGCCGGACGAGGCTCTGAGTCTGCTACTGTCAGCCTTATCAGTCAGCTGGTTAGTTGGAACATCCGATCAGCTGTTCCTCATCTCCCGCCTTGCCGCGGTCACTCCCGCCGCAGCCTCCGACGCGGCAACACCTTCGCGTACTCCGCACTGCTGATAAACGTGTTTCCCTTGTTATAATTTTTCGAACCTGGAGGATGACGAATATTACATAACTATTTGGTGTAATTTTTGAAACAATTTTATATTAAAATAGTTTTGACGAATATCACATAACGTCCTACAGAAACAGACTTTTGAAACAGTTTTCCTGTCAAGATAGTTTAGTAAACGATGACACCTCGTGTGTAACGCACTCTCTGAGATGGAAGTGGCCTTCTCCCTGGTGGTGATCGCTTTCCTGGTTGCTGGGGGCTACGCCGATCCCGAGCCCGCGACACGACCGGAGGCCGCCCCCCAGATCACGGGTCCTGTTGGAGGGTAAGTCAAGTTCTATCATCTTTCAGAATCGAGTACGGTAAATGAGTTTTAGTTTGTTTTTGGGTGATTTGGCTTTTATTTTCTTCCGGTAAGACCGAAACTATCTCAAGTTTAATCCTCTTATTAACAGCACTTATAATCTCCAAAGCTAGTCCGCGGTTTATACCAGGCCCTATCGTGTATCGGTGATGTGATCGGACTGGGGAAAAAGCTGGTTTCGTACATTCAGAAAATTACGTCTATATTTTCAGTCAGATTATGACTGCTTTTTTGCAACAAGTGCCATTTTGCAAGTGACAATCTTATTCCAACCGGTCGACTTCTATTTAGAAGTCTATCGGTTCAGCACTATCGAATGATAATGATGATATAATTTTTTTCATCTTTTTCACGGTTACCTTTCGGAATTCAAATACTGGAGTTTCTTAGGGTACCACATTCTGACATACAGCTACTGCTTCCTTTGGAGCGCTTTTTGTTTAATGTGTCTCTTATTCCAAGATAATAATTGAAGTTTCCTGATATTTCATTGGGTGTTTCTATTATATTTGCCCTCTTATGAATATTTCTGCTATGTTGCCTTACTCTTCTGCACCGTTCCTAATTTATTCTTAATCAATTGCCATGAAGATTTACTTTTAAATTTGAACTTCCTTATAAATTCATAATTTCCCTTACGTTTTGCAGCTTTTATGACTCTTTTCAATCAGCATTCCTTAAATTATACATTTCATAGTAGTTCCTAAAGTCAACTATTTCCCACCTTTCCTCTTCATGATAATCCTTTTATTCTTGCCTGAATTTATAATTTCCTACGTCCACCCATTGCAGAGGGTTTCCTTGTTTTTGCTTAGTTATTCTTGATGGAAATCATATACAATAGAAAGTCTCTTAAGCAACCATTATGATTTTTATTGACGTTTTTGTGTACAGGTATTTTACTGATCTTCCATTCAACAATTTTTAATCTATTTCTGAATTGGTCTATCTCCTCCTCCTAGGAGAACTGTTCTTCTAAGACCATTTATTTCAGATTCCTTTCTGTCTTAATATTGGACAAAGATGACCAGATAGCATTATGCTCAGAAAGGCCAATAACCTTTTCAAAAATATTTTTTCTGGAAACATTTGGTTTGTTAAGATAATATCGATGCAAGTGCAACTAGAAAGTCTGACTACACCTTTAAAATTTATCCTAAAACGATCTTACACGGACACAATAATTATTATTGTGTGCTCTTCCAAGTTTACAATTTCCAATGGCTGAACCCTCAAAATAAAAGTCTTCATTAAACATTTTAAAATCATCTCGCACTTTTTAAACCATAAGCCTGAGTACTCTTTTATCAAAATTATAGATTATGCACTTGCATTTTCTCACTTATAACAGTCAGCTACAATTTAACCTTTGACCTTATTGATCAAATGAAAATTTGCTTCATCAAGCCAATACTAATTCAAACAAATAATTACGGTATTAACATTTAATTTATCCAATTTATCTCTAATGCCTTAGTATTTTCACTAACTTTATCTTCCATTTGTCTACCCCATACTCTATAATCTAAATATATAAAACAAAGTCGAGTTAGTTACACCATTTATAACTCGAGAACGGCTGGATCGATTTTAATGATCTTTAATTTTTTGGATTCGTCTCTGCTCCGAGTAGGCTATAGGCATATTCAGTTTTGCATTTAACTTTACGGCTAACCCCAACAGCCTGTGAAGTTTGTTGTTAAGCCGTTTGCTTAGTTGCTGTTTGTAAGTTGGTATATATGGTATATGTATATGGTCTGTGAAGTAGTACATTGACCACCAAAAATATTAGTTATTGAAATGAGAAGTTTTTTTTATCCCCAAACCACAAATCACAGTGATGACGAGCTCACCTCGTCAATCGAGGATCGTTGGTTTGAAATGAGGAGATTGTTCATTCCCAAACCACAAATCACAGTGATGACGAGCTCACCTCGTCAATCGAGGATCGTTGGTTTGAAATGAGGAGATTGTTCATCCCCAAACCACAAATCACAGTGATGACGAGCTCACCTCGTCAATCGAGGATCGTTGGTTTTAAATGAGAAGATTGTTCATCCCCAAACCACAAATCACAGTGATGACGAGCTCACCTCGTCAATCGAGGATCGTTGGTTTTAAATGAGAAGATTGTTCATCCCCAAACCACAAATCACAGTAATGACGAGCTCACCTCGTCAATCGAGGATCGTTGGTTTTAAATGAGAAGATTGTTCATGCCTGTGAACTGTAGAATGAAATTGAAGTGGCAAAGTCAAACCAGTTATGAAAAGTTTTGTCCATGGTCTAAGCTTACCCAAGGGAAGTAAATATATTTTGAAATGGACATGTCTTAGCTCTGGGGGGGGGGGTGAGGGGGGGGGGTGGGGGGTGGGCGTGGGGGGTTTGGGGGGGGAGGGGGTGAGGGGGGGGGGGTTGTTTCGGCCGGGGGGGAGGGGGGGGGGGGGTCAGGGTGGGTAGGTGGGTGGGGAGGGGTGTTAGGGGGCGGGGGTCGGGGGGCTGGAGGGGGGGGGGGGGAGGGGGGGTGTTGGGGGGGGGTGGGGTGTGGGCGGGTGGGGGGGGTGGGGGGGGTGGGGGGGTAGGGGGGGGGTGTGGGGTTGTTGTGGGGGGGGGGGGTGGGCGGGGAGGGTGGTGGGGGGGTGTTAGTTAGGTGGGGGTTGTGGGGGGGTGGGGGGGGGGTTGTTAGTAATTTGTAAGACGAACATTTTAAACATAAGAACAGCTGTTTAGATTAACTGAAAACTTTCCTTTTAGACACATCCATGATCTAACCTATTTCCCAAAGGGAAGTAAATACAAACATATTTTCGGTTCGTCTTTACGTTGTTTGAATAAAAGACGAACTTCAAACAAATTAACCATGTATTTACTAGTAAGTTTACCTATGCTGAGCAGAAGGTTTGAGATTAATGTTGCTCATATTATAGGAATGTGTCAGAATTAACTAAAAGTACATTACATCCAATCTGGTTTAAGAGATATACGAAAAATGACGGAACAGTTAAAATACCAAATAATGTTGGAAACAAGAATCAAATAGTTTTAGTTTAACTATCTGTATAATTTTCCTTATCTCTTTTGAATAATAAAAACTATACGATTTTGCTTGAAGAGCCCCAAAGTATCAATGATTATCTATAATGTTTGATCGTATTAAGTTAAAGTATACTATTTTCGACAACCACTATTTAAAGAAGCTACGTTTCAGAGGAAAAAATTGTGATAGTTAAATTAGGCTACTTTTGAGCACAAGAGACCACGAACCAATCTCACTCTAAAATTATAAGCAAAAGTTAAATGAAAATTAAGGTATGGGATAAAAGAATTTGACCACTCCAACCCCTGTGTCCTTGTTTCATTTAAAGAAAATGAAATACTATCATTTATAATCACTATATAATTAAAGGGTTTCGTATTTTTATCCGATTCCGATAGAAATGTTGTAAACACAAATTTTTGACACTAACCTTTGTAGAACCTAACCAATCTACGTCGATACCTAGAATTTACTAAGTCCATCAATATTTAAAAGATAAATAATCTCGCTCTTAATATATCTAGACCAAGAATGACACTGAAATCGGGTTAACCGTTTGTCACCTAGTTAAGTGACTATATAAAAATGTTGTTAAAAATATTCGAAGTGCTATATAGTAAATTACATAAACAATGTCATTATAAACTTGATGCTCGACTGATCCAACAGGAAATGAGTCGCCCAGCTAGAACGAGCTTCATTTAACTAGCTTAGCGAATGCTTTAGGTGAATTAAGCTATGAAATGATTGTTAATCTCCTTATATTGACAGATTCAGCCGGGATGAACGAGTCATTACAGATTGAAACTCATCGTTAAGTTGAATACGTTTGATTATAACCCCATAATTGACTTCATTAATACTAATTAAAACATCAACCGCTCAGATGTACTCGGGATTGACTTTCACTTCGAATAGAATCTGATTCGATTAAGGCAATAGTTGAGATGTCGACCGCATAATATGTGAGATGCGTTGAAAATGTTAATCAAGACTATAGCTACGACAAGCGCGCCCAACATTCTTCCAGCTCTTGGCAAACTCAAGCGCAAACCTGTTGGACTGATGTATAAACTTAAGATAATTGCTGAGATTTGCAAAACGACCAAGCTTACTCTGCCATCAAACGGTCTCCAGTCAAGGTCTAAAGCTCATTGTAATTGCTAATTATCTTGTCGATAACAAAGTCGTAACTGGCATTAATAGCTGGCAGGAGTTCTTGGCTGATATCCATTTTCCCTGAAACGGTTTCCATAGGTTAATAAATCAGAGTAAAACTTCCTTTTACGCCATCCGAGAAGCTGAATTGGAAATTTTTGTATTTTTTTGCTACAACTATTCTGAGAAACGTTCGAAGATAATTAATTGAAAACATAAGCAAAAAAATGCTTTACTTTTAATTTCAGATTCCAAAATTATCAGCAATTGATGTTACTGACAAAAATACATGCATGTTAATTTATTTTAATCAATAATTCATTCGATTTAATGAAGCTTGATGAAGTTAGAATCAATAATGCAGGCCAGTGAGTCAAGTATCGAAGATACAAAAATGTTCTCACAGCTGCTCTTAGAGCCAATAGCATCATAATCGGTCAATATCCGAGCACTGGTTATGTGAAATCATTATAACCACTTGAAACAAATTTCGACTCTGGCGACTGAAAACTATGGAAGCTGAAGAGCTGTCCCTGAACGTTAGGAAACTGTTGATAAATTTCAGCTATGTGACTACAACGTCTAGGAACTGTATATTGACCATACAAATTCAAGATCTAGAAACTTTAGATCAATATGCAATTGCAAAGTCTACGAGCTGTAGATCAAAAGTAGTTATGCAACTGTAACGTCTCTAAAAACATTAGTTCTAGCAGCTAAGCGACTGCGACGCATAGGAACTGTAACTATGCTTCTACAACCTCTATCAACTGTAGTGATTGTTTATGCTGCAGGCATATATGGTTATAGCCATCGTAAATACTATGAATATCGGTGATTCAACTTTTATTCGATGTATTTATCGTGTTGACACCGTTAACGGAAACGCCCTCTCTCTCGTGGCCATTGTGACCTCGTTGAACGACAGCTAGACTGCAGCAAAGCTCAATAAATTTATTTTTACTGCATTCAACACCTCCTCGAGTTCTGTCATCTGCATTCCTCGCTATGAGACCAAAGCCGTAAAACGGTGACAGATTTCCTTAAACGGACTGGACCCCTCCCACATGCAAAGTACGCTACACAGTCAGCTCATTACGCTAAACGCCGGCATTCGTATGCTAACCGCACCGGCCCCTGATTGGCTCTATTATCCTCACGTGACATTGCAATCACGTGACACTCCAGGTGCAGCAACTATACCCGGAGAAAAACATTGTTTCACTGTTCAAAAAACAGTTCTTCAAATTAGAATTATTGGTGTACCTCAGGGCTGAGTTTCAGGACTTTTTTGTTCAATACTGTATGTATTATAAATCAATTCTTACTCAAACATCTTTTTTGTAGCTAATACTCTTTTGATTTCGCAGCATCACAATGTTTATATTGCTATTAAAATTATTCAAGCGGATACATAAATATTAGTCACATTGTTCTCGAATAATCACTCTTGACCCTCAAAAATGTGATTCCAAAACGTTGTAACAAGTGTAACAAAGTAGAGTGCTGTTGTGGAAGTGTAACAAGGTTTAATTTATAAAGTTTGCTCTGCACACATCTGTGGTTGGCCCCATTTCTACGACAAAGGATTACATGTGTTTGCTGTCATAATCAAGATTGCATCACTAGAGGGGACTGTTTTGAGACGGGAGGAGTATAATGTTGCAAAAGTGGTTGAATGTGTTGTTCGGCTACATAACCTCAACTGAGCCAAAAACTTAAATTATGTAAACATGTTTGTTTCTTTTAGAAGGAGACAACTATGTATGTCTCTTTTAAACTTTTATATGAATTGAAACTATAAAATCATAATGAGGAAACTCTTTTCGGCCTATTTGATAAAAAGACTAATTCCCATAAAAGTATTTAATATTAGGTATTATTTAACTTTAGACAGCATGCATTTTACCGTATGGAATTTAACTTCAATATTTCTACCCCCTATTTTCCTTAATCTTGTTGTTAAGAGCTTGACCCAGCGACTACAGAAGTAAATGTTTGGTGAGTTACAAACAGTGGTCTTTGCATTTACTAACACATTTACTTATGCGTTTTCTTTTGATTTAGTTAAACGATTTTAATTGTGGTAACAGTGTCGCTATTGATTTTAATCCTTTTGAAAGCTAGTTCTTGCAGTGTTTATTAAATCATTTTTACATTACGGAATATATATAAATAGTTTAGTTAGCTATAAAATACTACTCCAAATTTGTCCATTGTTTGTTTTTCATCTACTATACGAGATCAATTTTTCTAACATCTGCCAAATTATTACTTGTATATCAAGAGGTTATTCTATGGGGAAAATGTATGGCATTGGAGTATTTATTTGTTTTCTATGGCGTGTTTCAATGTATTTTCTACATTTAAGCAGCTCAATATCTGTATTCTAAACCTAAAGTTAAGGTTCATGGTATATTGACTACCCTTCAGGAAAAACTCATTTTCAGCTGTCTTACGCTATGTGTCTTTTGTAATAATTTCTGGATGAAAGGGTCAAGTATTCCCTTCTAGCCATGCTGTTCCAACTCCAATCTATAAGATTTTCAAACCGCTATAAAAGGATTTACCGTCTATTAAAGTTTAAATATTTCCTTGGCCAATTACTTTCCATAAAATACTGGGATTGAATTTTCTATCTGTACAAACGTTAGTACAGAAAAAGTTCAAAAACTTAGAAAGACGTATACATATTTTATACAATTGATTTTATTTCTCGTTGGAATTTATGAGGTTTTTCTTATTTTTAAGAACAAAGAACAATATTAAAAACTCCGAGGCTCACACCCTCCACCCTCCCCGAAGTAATAAAAGGATTTTGGTTTTAGTTTCCATAAGAATAACAATGAGCGCTCGTAGACAACGTACTGCGTTTACCGCGGATAGTAAACTAATTTTTCCTAGAACCATTGGTAATAGACAATTTAATTCTAAGTACCATTTTGTTCAGTTTTCGAGCCTGTTGTAATGATGATATTCAAACTGTTTTTTTTCCAGAAAAAATGTATGTCATTTAAAAGCTCACTTTTGAAGCTTCGTTTTTACAGACATGCGGGTTGTGTCATATTAATTGGGATCTAAAATCCTATTAACTGTAAATTAAAAAAAAACATTTTCAGAGGTATTTGGATTTGTTACGTTTTTGGGGTGAAATGCCCTTACAAATTAAAACCCCTTAGAGATATGGTGGATATGTATGGAATCAGGGGATCCCAAAACGAACTTATCCACTGAAAACACAAATTCAAAAGTTTTGACGAAAACAATACTTTCTCCTTGTACTACAGTATGGGCGGGAGAAAGTAAAAACGCCTCTGACGTCTACTCAAACACAAAGTCTGGAGTATATCTCTGTAATGGTCAAGGAGTATTAATTATTTCGAGTCCAACAAGTCGGCGACACAAGTCTCGTCTTCCACTTCCCACGCGCGCGGCGGAGCGTCGTCCCTTGCGTAACAGCTCTCTAGGCTCTAGGCCTACCAGGCGACACATGTAGCATTAACGAGCGCTTCTAGATAGGAATTAACTTATTGCTGTGACTCTCTTTATAGGCTGCATTAGCTGCCCCACGAGTACACCACGTTCACACGCGCGCGCTCACGCACTCACGCACTCACGCACACACGCACACACGCGCCACTATTTACGAGCACAGCACCATGACTAACCAGCGCCCGACGAGGAATGCCTCTTGATTTATATCTCCGATTTGTTAAACTCTGACTGCGTGGCTGTATTACTGAGTAATGCGACGTGTTGGAGGACCTCGAACGAGTTTTGCGACGAGCTTAGATTACATACACTATTCTGTGAACATCGTGAAAGGAAATTTTGAGTGCGCAATTGTCTTGTTTTTACTTTCTCCCACCTCGTACTGAGAAACTATAAGGAGAAAGTATTATTAAATATATAAATAAATAAAATTGCTTTTAACTATCGAACGTTTCCCCGTTTCAATTGCTTTAATGCTTACCTTAGTTCTAATAAAAAATACAACAAAAATACTAATAATAATAAGGAAAATAATGTTCCTAGGCCCAGAAAATAAGAGATTCTGAAAAATATGCGGTAATGAAAATAAGGACAGGTTATCTGCTGTTAAAAATTTTAGTCAAATGAAAAAGCATACTTTTATACTTTTAACTGAAATGGCGACCTACCCAGGTAGGTATTTTAAGCCAAGTATGAATGAGGAATGAATGTAGGATGATTGTGGCGCGATCTTGTAGTCTTGTTACTGACTAAGTCTGACATGCTCCTTAGACAGGACTGTTAATTAATAGCCCAACAGCCGATGGCAACTAAAGGACCTACAGTTTAACGTGGAATCCGAACCACGGCCTCTGAATTACGAATTGGTCTAATTATGAGGATGGTCTTTTTTATTAACGTAGTATTCAATAGTGCGGACGTTAATTCACACAAGAGAACATTACATCCACCAACCATCTCTCACAACTATCCACAATTCGTGACCTCCAAGTAGCTGGATTACATGACGTCGCCACCGTCCCAGTCATACATATATGACTGTTAATTTTTGTGTGACTATAGATAAATGGCATTATATATTATATGACACGTGTATGTGGGTGTACGCACATAGGGAATTATGGGGAAATCTAGGGCTGCTGGTGGGGAATGTTGGGCTTATGAACGGTGGGGATTTGTGGGGATTTTTATGGTGTCAATTGGGGAAATTTAGTTTTTTGACCTGGAGACACTGAGTCTTGTGTAGGCGACAGATGGCCGGTACATGGCTTACATACGATAACGTTTGATGATCTATGTGTGTACGAAGACACATTCATTTCTTTTCGCCACTATTGGAATTTGGCCGTACAAACTTTGATTGTACATATAAAATCGATGGGTGTGTAACTAGCCATTAACATCACCCAATAAATTACGCACAAATTTAGATCTAGATAGAAGGTAGGGTGAGCTTCTCCCTCAAAAGTCTTTAAACTTGTATTAAGGGTGTGGGAAAGAGGTTTGATCAATATTTTTGAAACAATACATTTTTTATGGAAATAAACGTTCAGGAAAGTGATAGTTATTAAATGTAAGTAACCTTTCAGTTTACCTTCGGGAGAATGTTCGCGTAAGTTTACTGACCCTGTATTGTTTTGTACCAGAAAACTTTGATATTGATGTTATTTGAAGAATTATAAACGAAATATGATGTTCAGTGAACTATTATATTAACGACTGGGACGGTGGCGACGTCCTGTAATCCAGCTACTTGGAGGTCACGAATTGTGGATAGTTGTAAGCGATGGTCGGAGAGTGTAGTGTTCTCTTGTGTATTAACGTCCGCACTATTGAATACTACGTTAATCCACAAAGACCATCCTCATAATTAGACCAAGTCGTAATTCAGAGGCCGTGGTTCGGATTCCACGTTAAACTGTAGGTCCCTTAGTTGCCATCGGCTGTTGGGCTATGAATTAACAGTATTGTCTAAGGAACATGCCAGCCTTAGTCAGTAACAAGACTACAAGATCGTGCCACAATCATCCTACACTCATTTCTCATTCATACTTGGCTTAAAATACCTACCTGGGTAGGTTGTCATTTCAATAATCTAATCTATTAGAATTTCAAAAATGTATATTAATTTAAAAATATTCTAATTTAAAACTCATCGGATGAGTCTTGATTTAATTTATGATTCGTGTTTTAGGGAGTGTTATTAACATTGCTCTTGAGAGACCAAAAATGCAAGATAGCGGCGATACTTTAGTCTCTTAACAGTTCACGAAAACACATAAAATAATAATGGATATAAAGGAGAAAATATTTGCAAACCGAGAAAAATATTCAACAACTTTGTGGCTTATAAGATCATCTTTGGACATCTGATCGGCATGCTGCAATTTAAAAAATTAAGAAAGACTTTTTTAAGAATAAAAAGATCCCTGATTTGCAATTTTTACAAACTTTCACTACCTTGAGTTCTGAATTTGTATCCTGGATTTACCTTTTTCAATAATCAAATGAGAAACTCTACAGGGTGTTCCAAAAGGGGTCCGTCGACGTAATAGACGTGAACATCAAGATTTTATGTAAAGGAGATTGTTTACATTTAAGCTGAAGTTGTTGAGCTTTTTTTCCTGAAGTAAATAACAGGGATTTATTTGTATACATAATTACCAATTAATATGAGGAATATTTAAAACGATATTTATAAAATATCGAAATAAATAGATGAAATAATAATTAGTTACTGAGACCAATAAAATTGGTTTTGAAGAAGCAGACTCATAAATTAATATGAACACAGCAAAATAAATCCAGCCTACGTTTTCAATCAAGGTGAACCAGTTAAATTAATTATAATCGTGTTTTCCGCATAGGCCAAAGCAGACGTCGTCAAAAAAAGACGAAAGTTGTTTAGGTTGAAAATGTCTGTGTTAGTTTTTAATATAGATAGTTTGATCTCAACAATTCGATATTTTGATCAAATAGTCGATTCGTTTCAGACAACATCCGGTCTAAATCAATATCCAGGACGTCCGAAATACACAAAAATCGATAATGATTGTTGCAGTTACTTTATCGATTATTTACAATCGAATGGCGCGGCCTTGGACTCAAAATACCATCACAACAATAGGTTTAGTCCTAGGAAGAAAAAGAACATCTTTTTGCTCTTCAACGCATGTATCTAAAACAGCTGTTTTTGAAGCAGTATGACGATAAAGGTGTTATTTATTTGAGTAAACGTTGAGATTAATAAACAGTTGAGATATATTTATTTTATAACGTGTATGGATACGACGCCGGCGTGGTGGTTTGGTGGCAGCTCGTAGCCTAGCCTAGCGTAGCGGGACGCCGCGCGCCGTTTACCAAGCCGGCTCCAGCGAGCGTAGGCGAACCTGAAATCATCCGCCTAGTTTTGCCGATAATCCATTAGATGACTACACCTAATACTTACCCACCAAAACCAACGGCGTGACAGCCCAGGGCGATCTGACAATCTTCTCAATTGGGCCATCAAATTCATTATAACAAAATGTTTAGTGGTTTCCCAAAACATTACAAGTATTCTCCATGTAACAACAGTTTTAACGTGGATATTTCTAAGTTTTGGGGATGGGAGTGTTAGCAGTTTGTGGGACGTAAATTTGTAACGGAAGTAAAGTCAAATGGTTATAAAAACAGCTGTTCAGAGGAAGTGAAAATATTCCCATCAGACAGGGAAGTAAATGTAATACATTTTCATGCATTTAAGGCGTTTTATTCTTTCCTATAAAAGTGTCTTTTGTATTAACTACAATGTTAATCGAACCTTCGAGCTGTCGATGTTAATCACATTGGGAAACTCCGGAATGTCTTTATGAACACAAAACGTCAATAATAAAATATAAATTTGAAGAAATTAGTAAAGAATAGATTACTGCAAGATAATAGCAATTATTCCCCATCGTTGAACCAGTCTTATGTATCTTGTCAGACCAGTAGTTAGAACTGAAAACATTCCCTTTTGACACATCCATGATCTAACCTATTTCCTACAGGGAAGTAAATACAAACGTTTTGTCCCGAGAACCAGTTTCCGAAAAAGTATGGTACATTATCAACGCCAACTAAGTAAAGTTCCTATGACTTAGATCATATAAAATAGAGCTGAAAGTGATGACAAAGAACAACAAACATTGATCCAATAATTGTGAATTTACCAAAACACACAAAATCTAAACAAGCACATTTCTATCAACGTATCGGAAGAAGTTATTAGGTACCTAAAGATATAAATGAATATTGTCCAGAATCAAGTGCAAGAAGCAATGCCACCGAGGAGGCAAGGTTCACGATAAGCTATCAGAGAGGTCTCTAGGCCATATCATCATCTGGGCCATTGCAATCTACATTTCCTTTACCATTGTATTATCCATGTTAATGTTGATCAGCTTCCACATTTGTTTTGATTTTTTGTAAAGAACCTTCTGCAAATAATCGATTATCTGTACCAAAAAAATGAAATACTAAGTACTGTAAGTAGGTATAGCGTAGAAATAAAAATGCTCAATTTATTCAGGATTATTATTAGTCTTCTAACAATCGCGAATTTATCCTTCGTATGTTGTTTAGAAGGGGTTTTTTACTTTTGAGAGTTTACTGTATGTCCAGTATAAGTGTCTCATTCAATCAATATCTCTAAAAAAAACTAATAATGTGTTACTTGTTTTATTGTCTTCCAGTACGATAATAGGTTGATCCATATGTTGATTGTATTACTTATGAATTTAAGCCCATACCTTTGGCGAAATTCTTATGCTAATTACCTTACCATACTTTGTTACACAACGTCGAAAAGCCTGATAACAAAATAATTATTTCGTATATTTTACAATGCCCAGTGGAATTAGCATGTCTAGTTGTCGCCTGAACGTAACGACTTTCCATCGTTATTTGATTTTATTTAGACAATAAAACATTGAAACATTCTATAGTGCATAACATTCCTCCAGAGACACACGTTAATGTTCCGCGTTCCACTTGTTATTGTATGACGGAGAAACAATAAGAGTTTGCGATCGCGGAGGTTGGCGGCCGTGCTGGGAGTGTCGGGCGGGACCGGGACCGGAAACAGCAACGGCCACACACGCCTACCATAAACATACAACTGGCACATTGTCATCTGGATCTGGAACCGGGGAAACGGTTCTTCTCTCACATTTTTCACCTGAATCAGTAGGATCTGTGGTTATAAATATGAATAGTGAGACAAACTATATTATATAATATGATTATATGAGTGCTTTAGGTTTTTATTACAGTAGGCCTACTTGATACAACACTATCATTTAAGTACCAATCAGTGAAAAAAGAACGACAGCATATAAAGTTGTAGGCTTCCTCATTACGCTGAAAAAGGTATTCAGTAGATCACATCCGTTCTTAAAAAAGCATCAAATGGGTTCCATTTCCGAATTCCACAATTTTTTCGCAAAAATATTATTACGTTTAGAAAAGTTAATTTATTTTATGAAAATGTTTTAATCCAACTGAAATTGGCCTTCTGAAACCAGCAAGAGGTTGATTATTCTATTCGAATTCGCCACTCTTTCTATAATTTAGAAAAAAGTGTTTTAATTCTGGAGATCCAAATTCAAAATGTTGTCTAATGAGAGAGAGAGAGTAGGCCTATATGGTATTTTGTGAGTGCACGTTATATATTATACGTTTTTTATATGAATATAGTGACAAATTCAGTTTTCCAACGCCGCGCCGCGAGTGTACCAACTAGGTAGCATGAACAGGAATTACAGCAGCTGGGGACGTACAATTATTTAAAAAACCCCACGCGCTCCAACAACAACCGGCTTCGAGACAATAGGTGATTCATAGTAATGTTTTAACATACCTTTAAACTCGCTTTTGTCATGCGCAAAAGTTAAGTTATTGAAAGGTAGAAGCGAGATAGAAGATCTTCTACAAGCTTCACGTCGAATCAATACTAAAAGTAATTAATGCCTACCGTATTTGATTGAATTTTTCTTCCATATAAATATTAAATATTCGACTGAGACATTTAAGTCTAAATGTTTACTTTGTTATTTGTTTGGTTCGAAATAAATGTTTAATGGTCGATTTGTATTATGTAAAAATAGTTTTCTTCCATTTATATTTTTGTAAAATTAAATTCTTAAAAGCTATCACATTGAAATTTTAGGTGGATGTGATATTCTCTGATGTGGATTAACGTCCGCACTACTAAATTCTACGTTACGGTTCGGATACCACGTTAAACCATAGTTCCTTAAGATGTCATTGGCTGTTGGGCTTTAAATTAACAGTCCTGTCGAAGGAACATGTCAGTAACAAGACTACAAGATCGCGCCACAATCATCCTACACTCATTTCTCATTCATACTTGGCTTAAAATACCTACCTGGATAGGTTGACATTTCAGTTAAAAGTATTAAGTATAAAATAAGTCTTCTTACTGACTAAGGCCGACGTGTTCCTTAGAGAGGACTGTTAATTCATAGCCATCCAACTGGCCCAATGGCATCTAAGGGACCATCAGTTTAACGTGAGATCCGAACCACAATTTTGCCTCTGAATTCTGTATTGGTTTAATTATAAGTATGGTCATTTTGGTCTTGTATTAAATAGTGTGGCGTTAAATTAATTTAGGTAGTAAAACAATAACTGATTGGCCGAAGCGCATTCCGACTGAGAAGGTCGCGTCTAGACGTAGCGTAATGCCGACAGTCAATCTTCTTACGTCACTCGCTCATAATTAACGATCTTGTCAAAAATCAGAACAGGCGATCTTTGACAGTGACCAACGATGAAGGACACTTTGTGACTCAGTGCACTTCATACTCTGGACGGACATAGATAGCCCATTCAGAAGTTTAATATAGATTGCATCATGAAGTGCAAAAACTTGAGCTTTGCTAATAAAATAAAAAGGTCACATACCTTTCAGTCAACAGTTCTAAAATAATTCTAGGTGTTTGTTTATCCTACATGTTTCGGAGATGATACTTCATCGTCAGGGATTAAACTGTCAGAAGAAATTTACCACACAATATTTTTCATTGAAGACTTTTTCAAAACATTGATTATTTGTATCCACTTGTAGGGAGGTTACACACGTTACACATACGATATGTTCTGCTAGCCAGCAGAACATGCTATATTTTAGCCTATTATAAAGCTATAACCTACTTATGAAACATTCGTAAACACGAGTGATCTTTATCTTAAATAATGATATGGAATTGCATTAAAATAGATTTAAACATACCTTGCCTGTTCTTTGTACCATGGGCGGAGTTAGAGACTACACATCGGGGGCACAGAGTTAATTTACTAGTTTTGGTCACAATATAGCCTAAAAATAGAGGAAAAGTAACATTTACTGGTACTTAAAACTTTAATATAAAACCACAGTAAACACTTAATAGAACTGTTAAGGTTGGTAATAAAAATTCAAAAACTTTTTGAGGTCGGGGGGGCATAACCCCCCATGCCCCCCTTAACTCCGCCGATGCTTTATGCACAGGACAGGCTTTATGTTTGGTAAACTGCGATTCGAGAGTTTACCAAGCTAACGGTGACGGCGCAGTCAGTAGTTTGGCGCAACATTGCGGGTTCATGAATTTCTTTATAATTTGAAAAATAAAATTTGATAGATTTGGGACTACATTATGACATTGCTATTTTATTATTTAATAACGGTTCTGGAGGCATTATAATGAGTAAATGAGCTTTACTTCCCCAAATTTCAGTTAACTTTTAGTCCTTCTCTAAATTCATATAGTAAATAGGTTTTGTAGGCCTAAGCAGAACACAGAAGGAATCCCTCAAACATCTATCATCAAATACTCAGCTTCAAGCTTCAAAAATAGTCTTAAACTTTCGCCCACCACTAGGCCTAAACCTCGCCACTTGCAACTAGGCAATTAGGCCAAAATTGACTTTTATAAATGCTATATTTATAACAAGCGGAACACGTTTGGTAAAACGTAGGCTAACAATATCAGCTCTACTAAAATTCTTCTAAATTCCTGCTAGGAGTGGCTACAGTTTACTGCTCTTGTAGGTAAATGTAAAATGGACGTGTACTCGTGTTTATTTGCACTAATCTTCTCACCCTTTCTGGCTCATGTGTGGAATTATCGTGTTTATAAAGTTCAGTGACGTCACTATTTGGATTTTACGATAACCGAGATTTTAAATGTTTACAGCCTATAGTGGTTCACATTTATTGCTAGCCGATCACAGTCCTCAAAACCTATAAATTTAAATGGCCTATTGTTACTGAACGAGCCGACCGCTCCCTTAACGTGGCGATTGACGGCTCCATCTGGCCAGGTGCGAAAACATGTCGTAAATGTTTACAATTTGATTAGGAAAATAGGAGTGGTATGAATAATAAAAATGGTTAATGGGAAGAAGGACTTCAATCAGGCTTCAATGTATTTTAAATGGGAAAACATTGTTTTGGTGTATACCTGTTAACCTCTGTGACTATTTTACTAAAGGTTTGATTTTTTTAATTTCACAGAAAGTTCTGAACTATTAAATTGTAGTTAAAGACAAAAATTAAATTAATTAATATGTAAACCCGTGGGCCTTTATATTTATTTTTATTTTGAGAGTAATATCTCAATCTTTTTGCATAACTAGAAAATTATTAACATCTATAGGTTGTACCACTATTAATTATTATTTATAGTTCACCTGTAAATTAGGATTTAAATTCTTGAATAAAAAAGATTAAAGGATTAATGAACTTACTGATTCCCATTAAGAAAATTCAAACTATTTTACGTTCAAAATTATTTAAACATAATTTTCTCCTTTATAAAGGCAATTCATGTACAGTATTTATTTTCATCACTAAAGCGATTAGAATAATTAGGCCTTAAGATGTCACCAGTGAAAATCTGCTCAAAACAGTTCAAACAATTATAAGTTATAAAATTGATTTAATGTAAGTTAAATATGTATAATTGGTTTGACAAGAAGTTGACCAATAATGCAAATTACAGAAGATCCAATCTTGTGCATCTGTTTGTCATGACATCACTACTTTGCAATCAGCTGTTTATGACGTCACTAACTTGCATGTTTATGTCGGCCTTGAGTGCAACATTTGAATAATGGTAATCAGCAGTGATTTATGTACGGAGTTTGTGACAATTTTGAGGTGTGTAAACAGTATTCTATTGTTAGCGAATTTCCCATAGGGAAGAAGCTATTACCGTAGGTCTCATAGTAAGACTGAAGCCCGGGACCATGTTGTTTTTTCTTTTTAGGTGCCCAGAGTCCAAAAACAATAGTCGTTAAAATTTATATATATATATGTGTGTGTGTGTGTGTGTGTGTGTGTGTGTGTGTGTGTGTGTGTGTCTGTGAACACGATAACTCTCGTAAAAATGGTCCGACCGAGACCAAATTTGGTAGAAACGTGTATTCATACATTTGCTCGTACGAGTTCGTAAACCAGACATATCGGTCAATCGTAACGGGTAGTTTTGGGGGGAATTGTACCCCAAAAATGGAGGTTTTGAGTTTTTCCAATGTAATTTTAAAAAATTTCAAATTTTATCTGTCATCATTAGAATCAGCTCGAAAAACTACACAATACAGTTCCTTAAGGTTTTTCTCTATCTCCAACGGTTACCGAGATATAAAAAATCCAAACACAGTACATTGTATTTAGGGGCTCCAATGCTAATCTTATGGAGGATAAGGAAAAATTAATATTTCCCCTATTAACCAATAGTTTTGGATGAAACTTGTTATTTAGCTTCATGTGATTAGGATCACTACGTTTATGCTAAAAAATCATAGTTTATGTGTTCCTCACGGCAGCAAACCTGCATACTCTTTTCCCATGTTAATCATATAGGGAATAGGTAAACTCTTTTATTTATGGTCAGATTTTGATGAAAGTTGGTAAAAATGGTAAAAATAATTTATGCTATAAATGCCTACTTTCAGTGTTCCTCACAGCGGCAAACCTGCATACTCTTTCCCATGTTAATCTTATGGAGAATAGGCAAATAGTTAACTCGTATATTTATTGACAGTGATATTGATAAAACTTGACATAAAACTGAAAATAAATAACAATACCCCCGTCGCAGCAGACCTGCGTACTCAGCGAATTTCCAAATCAATAATATGATAATTTATCATATTACCGTATTGATTTATCATATTATTGATTTGGAAATTCGCTGAGTACGCAGGTCCGCTGTGACGGGTATATTGTTATTTATTTTCAGTCGATGCTCGTCGTGACCCTACGCAGTAGAGTTATGACCAGGACACGTAGCCTACGTGACGTGACACGTGACCTTGGCCCTGACCTGTCTCATGCACGTGGGGTTCCAGCTGTTCCAGTACCGCCTCCACCCACACCTGTGGTTAGGCGAGGCGATGATACAGTTAGGCTAATCTAGGCGCATTATGAGTACGCCTATCACGACGGGACACGACAGATCAGTTGGTTGATTTTCTTGATCAATCGGGTTTTTTCTCACACAATACGATAGTATAAGGATAATTGATTGTTTTCGTCGGAATTTCCAAGTTTGAGTTTTTGGTGGATATATTCATTTTAGTGCCCCCTGAATAGAAAGTGGTTGTTGGTTAGTAAAATGGCGATCTACCCAGGTAGGTATTTTAAGCCAAGTATGAATGAAAAATGAGTGTAAGATGATTGCTGCGCGATCATGTAGTCTTGTTACTGACTAAGGCTGACATGTTCCTTAGACAGGTCTGTTAAGTACAGTACTGTAAAATGAAATGCACCTTCCAGACTACAAAATTTCTTTCTCTTTCATATGACATATTAACTTTGATTCTACCCTCAGTATTAAAAGAGAAAAACGGCTTTTTGTAAACCCTTGCATTTCGGTCGCGCGGCAGGGGTAGACCGGAGCCTTAATTAATAACACAATAGAGACTAGCATCTAAGGGGCCTACAGTTTAACGTGGAATCCGAACAACGTGGTTTTGCCTCTAAACTACGAACTCCATAATTGAAGACGATTATTTCTATATTGCTTTTCTTTTGGTTTACAAGCTTTTCCAGATTGTTAATAACTAACTAATTGTAAGTTATGAGTATAAGTTAGTTACACTAAAATACTTGCCTATTCTATAGAAGTCTTAAATAAACATCTATCTACTTTTAGTTTATTTCGGTTTGTTTAGAATAAACCACGTCCGTTGGACAAACTATTGACTAACAAACTCTTCCTTTGTAAACGTTTATAAAACCATTGTTTCGAGTGTTTGTATACATAAGAACTGTTAACAGAATTGTTTACAGTTTTGTGGAACCCAACTGTTTTTTTAAATCTTGTAACCAATAAGTCATTATTTTCTTAGTACTGTGGCACCTGTATTTTTCCTCCATCCTTTTATTTTTTATATTTAACACCACATATCTAACGCTCTTATATTCATAATTAAAACCACATTCTAATACAGTAACAAGAAAATAGAAATTATTTATTGCTACACAATTCTAAAAATATAAACAAAAACAACTCATTTACTTGACTATAAAATGACAATAAGAAATGCATGTGATTATAAGAACATCTGTTAACACCTTCCCAATATTTGCAGTGTTGTAGTACATTCAGAAGAACAAGCTGGTAAACATGTCTTTGTAATCCGTCCATCATCTAGTAAAACATCGCATTCCCTTGTTTCGCTGTTATGTACCCTAAGAACCATTTGGGTGCTCCAACTATGTCTTCAAGTGCTTTTACCTTGTCTCCAACTTTGAAGGTCCTGTTTATCCCTCCTTGCAGTCCATTTACTTAACAATCTTTACTTTCTAATGTTGGATCAATAATGGAAACGTTTGTTGTTACTATCCTTCCAAAGTTACAAACACAATTTTATAGTCGTCATTCTTATTTTCACTATTAAAAGCATATTTTAATAACAAGAAAATAGAAATTATTTATTGCTACACAATTATAAAAATTTAAACAAAAAACAACTCATTTACTTGAATATGAATGGCAATAGAAAAACATGCGATTTTAAAAACATCTGTTAGCAGACGCCTTGTCTAATGCTTCCCCACGAACAAGAATGTTTGAAAGTTGCATTTTTAATACTGAAGGAGTCGCTGTTTGACAAAAAATGAAAAATGATTATTGTTCTTGCTGAAGAATGCAAGTAAATATTAAAATTAAAGGAAATTAGGTACCGTATGATATAGATTATATAGAATACAAGGGTACAAGATAAATAAATTATAAGATTATTTATTTGGGTCACGAAAAAAACAAGTGGAATAAAAACTTTAACCTAGCGCTTACACAGGCTATTCATAGTATCTTTGACTATACAATATTAATTATATGTTCTATTATTATTAATAATGTATAGTCAAAGATAGTACTACCGGCTGAAACTTTGATGCTTCTCCACTAGATCGCATTGCTGGTTGGACGGTGGTGTAAAATATCAACAATAGATGTTGCGTGATCAGTCGATTTAACCAGACGTTAAATGATCAATTAATTAACCATTAGTTAAAGATTTAACGCAAAACTTAAAACAACATTCCTCCATGATTTCTCTAATTAAATATCAATTTCCTAGACACTTTACATTGTAGCGTGTTTTGTGTAAATTATTAATTTTAATTAAATTCTACAGTTTATTATTATCAAAATAAACTATTGTATTGTTAAACAAAATGTTGAATATTAATTTTCTTTGAAACCCTCCAAAATACTGTACTAACGAAAAATTTAAGTTTGGTTTATTGAAGCAGTATATAACTAGAGTGTAGCTTATGATAGAAACTGATTTGTTTCAGTCGCACCTTCACGGTTCTACCTGTGACGCTGGATTTGTACAAAATTAATTTGGTGGTACTACAGTAGACCTGCTATGATTTAATTTATTATAACATGGTATAGTAAATTACAAGAATAATATATACGAGTATATGAAGATGATGATAATATCTACTAAGGAGAAGAGAGGGGCTGTATGATAATTTTGAGACAGTAGATCTTGTTGAATTACTATATCGAATATTGTATTATTGTGTCATTTTTATTTTAGTTTAGAATTTCTTGTGTGCATGCAAAAATAAAAAAAACGTGAAGGTACAGGTAGTACATTACATTATGTAATATGTTTTGTTCCAGGCCCAATGTTTGCAGAAGTAGACATAGGAACTACTGCTGTCCTGGCTGGTCGATGAAGCCCGCCACTGGTCTATGTATTATACGTAAGTGTTTTTCATGTTTACGGTTAATTAATTATGGTGAAAAGCTGAAGTTTTTCGTCGTTGGAAATAGCAGATGACAAATGGTACTGTTCAGTCGCAATCACTGGCAGATCAAGCCAGTAACCTAAGAACAGTTTAAGGGGAATCCGGAAACCGGATATGGTTTATTACATTAAAACTAAGAAAAAGTTCTTGTCATAAAATGCTTAGTTTTCTGTCTGTATGTGTTTTTTATACAAAGTTCTAAAAAACTTTCAGGCTATTAAAGGTATCAAACTTGGCACACATTTGCTTACTAACAAGACGTAATTTTATACCAAATATAAAGTTTTTACTTTGTACTACATCGAAATGGCGGCTATTTTACACGAGAAATAATACCAACCAAGAACATATTGAAATTGTTTATTTTCCTACATATGTTCGTATGCAGTAGAATAACATAATTATTCTCCTATCATGGGAAATAGAATTATGGATACACATTGAAAATTTTTGCAACAAATTCATACGAAAAAAGTAGCAAAATTTAATTTACGAAAAGACCATTTAAAAGATGATCAAGATCGACTACAATTAATGTATTTTCTTCTAGCAAAATAATGTTTATTTATTATCAGTTAAAGGAATTGAATGTAATTTGTAATCATCCAGAAGGAGTTTTAGTAAACACTCTGTATACAACAAAATTGTGTATATCCAACAATTAATTAACTTCAGTTTCAGTTAGTTATACCTGCCCCTTTAGCTACAGAAGCGGAAGTTAATTAATTGATTATGGTTAGAAGAATTGCGTTTAATCTTTAACCTTACGGTATTAACCGGATACTTAGTATGTGGGGCTGGCTGAACACTACCACTACCACCTGACAGCTCTACCAACCAACACAACAACAGCTGATAAACAGCTGAAAACTTTGTAGCGCATTAGCAGATAACAAATCCCAAGAGAAATCCGAATCCCCATTCCCTAGATAATGCATACGAAGAAAATGAGGGAACTTCAAAGTTAAAATAGAAAGTTATGGTTTTTCAGATACAACTAGTTAACTACACATTTTGGTTTAATTTTGTTATTCGTTGCAACAGTGTAAGTTTTAGGCTACCAACCCTAAACCCGTCTTCTGTACGGGATGTGATTCATAAAGGAAACAAGGTACTTGGCACTATATTAACCTAGAATCGTAAAAAATAAAAACTCCACAAGTAAAATTTGTCTAGTTAATATACAAACTTGTTATGCTGCAGTATAATTTTGGAATAAATTTAAAATAGATGAACAAACTTAGCAATGTCAATGTTATTTATTGTTGAAGTACCATGACATCTGATTATTATTTATTTCTGTTTAATCATATTAATGGACCACTTTTTCAATTAAACTTAAAAGGACTGTGTCCAATAGTGTTCAAAATTAATTGTAATTTTGAGACTGCTAGGTTATAATAATAGGGCTTAAGTCAGTTATTGATAATTTATTTAAACTTTACCTAAGGAAGATATGAAACAGTTTTTTGTACCTATACTTGGCTGGTGTGGATGTAAAATGTACTTTAGACTGACTGTTGTATCATTGCTACACAAACACTGTCTAGATTTCAGGTAACGTACCAGAGATAATTTATAGTAAGATTGGATACATTTTTATATTACCATACCGGCCAAATGGTGGTAAAATAGGTTACATACATTACTTGTAAGTGAACCTAAGCTTAATACACAATTTACCTTTTCTGGCAATATCCATAACCCCTAAGTCTATTTTTGATTTTTTATTTTAGACCATATTATTCATATGTTTATCTTTCTTAATCGATTTCATATTAATGGTGTGGTTACCCATGTTTGATATACGGTAAGATAATTTTTGCCTTGTTAAGGAGACAAAATGAGAATTAATTGATTACAATGTTTTTTTGTGTCAATATATGCAGGGATAAAAAATATTTAATAAAATATACATATAAAATAATACAAATAAATATATAATATTTTAGAGCGGAGTTGACCCTCAGTGTAAGCCTCTGGATAACCCAACACTTTAATAATCCTAGAATAGTAGGCTAATCTAGCCAATATCAAGATTGGCAAAACAGTTATTTTTTAAACAGTAATTAAACAAGATTATTAAATTACAATCATGTTATGAAGTGTCAAAATTTAAAATGAAATGTGTTCATTTTCTTTACATACATTTAGTTTAGTAATCCAATTGGTTAATTAATACTATTAGTTTTCTAAGATGTTTACGAGTGTTCCATTGTTAGTACAGTTTGATAGGTTGGTTCGAGTTTATTTTATAGGTTTCTTACAATAAGTCCCTGATTTTTGTTTGTCAAAATAAGAAAAACAAAATTACTGTAATCGTTTAACCTCTCTTTGAATTTAGTATTCACGTACATCACTACCACTGCATTCCTGTAAATTTATATTATATAAATGTTACTGTTTTACATTGACAACAAGAAGACACACTGAGTTTAATGTACTTTTTAATGTAATGTGTAATGTACTGTGCTTAATGTACTGAGTTTAATGTGTTTAATGTTTAATGTAACGTATTTAGTGTACTAGGTTTTTTTTGTGAAGTACCATTGAATACTTAGCCCTATAATGTAAGGTACCGTACTGATTACTAGCTATTCTGAGTGTTACAGATTATAATTGATATTTCAGCCATTTGTATTCGGAAATGTGGAAGAGGACGATGTGTTAAGCCAAATCTTTGCCTCTGTGAGGATGGAAATGTACAGTCTACTTGCAACCAGGTTAAACCTAATGGTAAGTTCGTTTTCCTATATTATAGTATAGGCTAGTAATTTGTTTTCAATCAGTTGATCTGCTTCAAGTGAGGGAATAAGTATTTTTTCCAGTTAAATTAAAGTTTTTAAAATCAGTTGGTTAAGTTAAATGTAAATAGATAATAAAATGTTTAAATGTTAAAAGATACTGTAAAGCTCTGTCATGTTGTTGATAGTGGGAATCGGAATCAAGGATCCTATCCTCACAGAAAAATTTCTGGTAGGTGCACATCCACTGAGGCTTATTATACTAGCCACTACAAGGACACCAAGATTCTCATTACCGTCTTACCATGCCTCTAGTGTGCATATGTAATAGGAGTGAGATAAAAAGCTTAACAATGTGATAAGGAAGAAGGTTAAATGGGTGAAGACAGGCTGTGTTGGCTGACCATACCTAGACAGAGGTAGACTCGCACCCTGCTGGGCCCTTTATATGTAGGGAGCCTGGGGCCTCCAGCTAGACCTCGACCATAACCACTCGAACTTACTCCTGCGGTACTCCTGCACAAACATAACATAGGGGGAACAAAATGATGTTCACTTGGACAGCTTTATAACTATCCCCAATTGTGACAACATTCTTTATAATGTACAGCGGTATTGGGTTCTAAAATAACAAAGGCAAGCTAGAATCCTGTAATCCATTAGTGTAGAATCTACTGTAATGTTGAAGGTAATGCAAAGGCAAATTATGGTTTAATTTGAGAGAGCAAAAGTGTCTAGTAGTTTAACACGGCAACACACTATTCTTTAATTTTCCCACTAATTTCATATGACGTATCAATATTTTAGGTACAATTTTAAAACAAAAAAAATATTTAGCAAAAACCATTTTTAAAATTCCATAATTTATTTAACTTATATAGTTGCCTATGGTCTAATAAATTTATAGGCCTGTCATTCTTTTACAGGAGACAGGGAAAGAAGCAAACCCAATGGTGGGGGCAGTTCCTCCTTGATTCAGCCCCGCCCTGATGCTTCAACCAATGGACGGGGGTCCCCCACAGAAAACGGAGGGGGCTGCCGAGGACCTTGTCACAATGGGGGCTCTTGTGTGGGCTCCAAGTGTGTGTGTGCTTCTGGGTATCAGGGGGAGTTCTGCACTGAACGTAAGTCTTTCATCGTGTAAGTGTGTGATCTTGTATTCAAGATGTAAATATTGTACTCATTTTATGAGTAATGAGCTAAATTAAACATTTCTTCCCACAATAGTGAAACCCCCTATTTGGTTTTATTCAAGCATTTAAAGAATCTGTTGTAATCAAATAAATGTTATTCACTGGTTTTTAACGACTTAGCTCAATATAGAATGACCTTACACAATTTATTCAAACATTTCCTTAGTTAAAATTTCAGTTACTTTAAATTTGCAGTTTTTGTGAGAGATGTGACCAGCACAATTTTGGATTTTTTGTTGTATACTTTTTATTTTTTAATAAATAAATAACTTTTTGATTATTTATTAAGGGTATTCTTTTTTCCATTATCAGTCCAATCATTGAGTTAAGAGTTATAAATTATTCTATTGTTTAAATATATGTTATGTATGCTGTAGTGTATTTCTGTTTTTACTGAATGTGAAAAATTACTAAACATTGATTTTTCTTTATTTATAGTTTAAGTTTAATTGTGTTTTATCAGCCTTAAAAAAAGATGAGTTAAATATTATTTTGTGGTATGTAATTTACGTGGTGAACAGCTGTATGCCGGGAACCCTGCCTCAACGCCGGCCGCTGCATCGGTCCAGACAGGTGTGCGTGTGTCTACGGGTTCACCGGCAGGCGCTGTGAAGCTGGTGAGTTTGTTACTTAGATACTGGTTTTAACTAAATGGCTGTGTGGTTCAGTAGATACAGTACCTCTTTATACTCTGAATGTTACGTGTTCGATCCTCAGAAAAATCTTGATTCAATTTTGTGATGGTTTTATACTGGACCCAGTTGTCTTGTTTAGTCGGGCTATTAATTTAATGTTTCTAGAAAATCAATCAGCTGATCATTGTCTGTAATAAAGCTACAGGTTATCAAATCCATTTCACTCACCACACTTATACTTTACTCTTATTCACTTTAAAAAAATACCAGCTTAAAAACGAAGCAATATAATCTAAATCATAACAATTTAATTTACTGCACGGTGTCATTAATTATACAGTATTAGGCACCGTACACAGTGTTAATTAAACACAATAACTTTGTAGAACATAAGAATTCAGTTATTGTCTTTTGACATAACAAAGAAATCCTGTTAGCTAATGCCAAGTTGTGCCATTGTCTTGTACATCACGTAAGCGGATGTTGCCACATCCGCTTACTTATAAGTAAGCTACACTGTTGCTCGAGATAGCATAAGGCAATGTCTAGCTACACTCACAGTGCATCATAATAGATTCGATTCTCGGTCTATCAGTTAGGCTACTCTTTACTATCACTTTTTGGCGAACAACTTTTTGAAAATTTTAGTTCATCTCGAGCAATGACCGTGATCACATAAAAAGTAGGCCCACAGGTGGTATTGTTTTTCATTGTTCGTTTTTATGTGTCAATGTGCTTGTCATGTTTTATATTTCTAATGACCAGTCCATAACGGATAGAACGTCTATGCAGGGACACTCGATGGAGTTCAGACAAAAAATGTAGTGGACAAACCTATATGTGAACTGTGATAAGATATAAGTTAAATTGTCTAAATATACAGTTTGGGTCTAAATAATGGATTTTTGTACTGTGCTTTTAATGAAATTATTTACTGCATTTCCGTAAAATCCGATCAGGGTTCAGTCCCAATTAATTCGGATTACCGGGACTATGGTGTATATCACCACCAATTTATTCATAAGTGACCTTACGAATAAGAACCTTACGAAGACCTTACGAAGTGTACCTGTACCTTGTAGTGACTACACATGAACTAGTTGATTGACCATTATGTGACTATCTTATCTCTCTGACTAATTCTGTCTTTCTCAGACTATCGGACGGGACCGTGTTTCCAGAGGGTGGTGAACGACATGTGCCAAGGCCAGCTGGCTGGCGTAGTCTGCACCAAACAGCTGTGTTGTGCGACAGTCGGCAGAGCGTGGGGACACCCATGCGAAAAGTGCCCTTCAACACTGCCTTGCGACGAAGGCTATCTCAAGAATATACATAGCGGCCAGTGTGTCGGTGAGTAAAGTGTGACTGTTGGACAAACTGGTAAAACAATCTATTGTAATTGCTTATTAGTGAAGCATATTTAGTCAGTTGGTTCTCTCTGGACTGGAGGGATTGAAATTAGGTACATAAAAAGAATATTTCCAGTTCCTATTAAGTCTTTGGTTATACAGTGTGACAAGCTTCGTTATCACCCCTGTTTCCTGGGACTTAATTTCCTGGTTATGGTTTCCATAATTCATGGAGTGTTGTATCTGCTTAATGGGAGGGGTACCCTAGAGGAAAGATGCTTCCTTGTGTATAGGGGTTTCTGGGTGGGGCTGGGTGTACTGACTGTCTGAGAGTGTGTACCCTCAATTGAAAAAATTAGGTCTCTCTGGGGTAGTTTCTTTTCTCGTCTGTCAGACTTTGAAGTTGTTTTGTTAGAATGAATCCTCTTAGGATAATGCATGGTCCAAGTCCTGAATTGGTTTGGAGTTTATTTTACTTCTCTGAGAATTACTTAGACTGAACATATCATACTTTACTATCCTTATGAATCCAGTGGCTGGACCATATTCCACAGAATCCTCAGGAATCTAATCTAATCTGACTATCTATCAATGACCTTTACACAAGCAATGATAGCATGTTTCACAGCCCAGACATTTTAAACCACCATTAATACTTTAAGCCACGTTTTAGCCCAGACATAAGCACCATGTTAGCATCATATGAGTCTATGATCGATCTAATCTAATTTGAGTCTAATACCGATCGATCCCAGTGGCAATAAAGCTACAGCTGGTCCAGTCACTAGTGTTGTCAATGTTGTAAAAAAACAGTATTACCAGTGAGTAAATGGCTTGACTCCCAAAAACTGTACAACACTTGGCTACAGTGTATTCCGGTAAGCTTTGTTTTCAGACAAAAGTGCTTTGTTTATGTCTGTAGGCATAAGTATATTTTGGTCCTCCAGGATGCTTGCCTTATGCCAACTGATATTGTGTGCAGGATTCAGACTTGCAACCTCATCCACCAGGCTTTGACTCTTAATGAGCCACAATACCTGGTGTAAAGAATTATTGCATGCAGCCACTTTGTTTCAATTTCCAAAAATGAGGCTGAAAGTGGGAATGAGGGAAAGTCCCAAATTATGTAATGACCTGAAGCCTATGCCTCATCTGACTCAGACCTCAGACCGCAACCTGTCGTTTCCCTTGAGAAACATATTCAACAAGGCTTTGAGGCCTGTGCATTGTAAACATATCTGAGATATTGTTTTGCTTTTCTAGGTTTGTTGATTTTATTTAACAATATTTTTTTGTGTATGTGACCAGTTGCTGAGAAGCACCTGGAAATTTATGGAGGAGTTATTTATTAATTATAACCCTATAGCGTTAGATTTACTTATGGTAAAGTAAATCTCTGTCCAACTAAAATAAATAAGGTTGTACATAACAAAAACAATAAACTGCCCAATTCTCCTATATGGTTTAGAAACATGGAAATGAATAAGAAGGTAGAATATAAAGCAATAGTATTTTTAAATTAAATGCTGCGGAAAATCTATAGCCCTGTGTGTTTGTTTATTAATAAGAATGGAGAAGAAGACATAGTAGACTAATGTGAACTATACAGCAAAACAGTTGACATTGGGGAAATTCAAGTTGAAGAATTAGATGGACTAGATATAATGGAAGACAAATATGGAAGGCGGTTTATGGAAGGCGACTTTGAGGAAGATCAAAGCAGAGATAGTGGAAACAGGTTAATGCTGACATGGAGAGGATAGTGCAGTAGAAGGAAATTCAGAGAGCCAAAATTCTATTCGGTCCTCTGGGGAAGATTTGTTGATGCAGCTAAATAAATATCACCTCCGTTATAAATGGTTATGGAGTAAGTAAGGAGTTTTGAGGGATGGTAAGTCTTTCAGAGCTTGTACTGTGACATGTTTCATTATAATCACCGTCATATAAGTATTGTATAACAGCTTGATATCCAATAACACATGATTCTGCTGGCCAGATATTGACGAATGCGAGGCCATTCCCGGTCTGTGTCTGGGAGGCAAGTGTATCAACACGGTGGGGTCGTTTGAGTGTGAGTGCGGCGCCGGCCACCGTCGAGACCTGGAGACTAACGAGTGCCGTGACCTGGATGAGTGCACCGCTCTGTCTTCGACCTGCCAGGATGGCCGTTGCGTCAACACGGAGGGCAGCTTCTACTGTGTCTGCAACCCAGGTTTCATACCCACTCAGGACAGGAAAAACTGCATTGGTATGTTGTATCAGATAAGTTAAAATTAATCTTTGAAGGTTTTTGTTTAAAGTAAATTCCATTTTGTTGTAGACACTGGATAGTTTTAGTAGTTCACGCACAAACTGCGATGAGCATGTACGCTGTGTACCAGCATTTTTCGGGAACAACTGTGCTCAATTTCAGCTCTGCATCTAACCTCATGTGCTGTGTTTTCAAAATGTTAAAGATTATCAAATCGTCATTTTGACACATCAGGATATTCGTTTGAGAGACCTATTATTTTAGAAGTGCCTGTTCTCACAATCTTCCTTCAACCGAAGCCTCAAAGTGGTCCGTAATCAAACAAAGGCACCCGAACCTCCCCCCCCCCCAGTTTACAGCATTGCCGTTCAATTCTACAATTCCCAAATATATTGATAAATTTCTGTCGAAGACAGATTCCTTGGTGACAAAAACTTCTATAACTTATAGTGGATGCTAATTAAAACTGATGAAGACCATGTCTAACCATGTTTATACATTTAAAAAATCAACCAGACTTACTTGACAACAGAACTTACTGCATTAAAAGAAAAAACAAATTTTTGCTATTTTTATTAACTTCAGTTTTAAAATCTTTGCAAATGATTTATTGTAGAATTTTAAAAGTCTTTCAACTGCCTTTGGATCTAGACTAGAAATTAATTTTTAACAGAATTATTAAATTTCCTGAATTCTTTAATTTTTTATTTCCTTGTAGTTAATAAACAGTTCTTGGAGCATTATAATTATTTTTCAAAGTGAAAAAGTCAAATTTGGTTTCGGAATTTTTCATCTACATTTTGTGGTATTTTTTTCATATTGAGGTGAAATGCCTTAAGTACCTTATATAAAAAAAGAAATATAAGAGTTAATATTTTTAAATTTAATAAAAACCTGGTTGTCTGGTATTTATTTTGGAAATTAGACTAACACTTTGAATTTCTTTCTTCTAAAGGTTTTAGATATATGTTCCACCCCAAGCTACAGTTGCATATTCCAATAATTGATAGTTTACCAATAAAGTTCTCATTGTTTGCCTGTGACGAATTTCTCTCTAATGATAAAAACTTGTAACATTTTAATCAAATGATGTGCGATGTTTGATACAGATGCACGACAAGGGAACTGCTTCCTCAGCGTGACACCGAGTGGAGTTTGTCACAACGAGCTACAGATGCGACTGTCGCGTCGTGATTGCTGCTGTGGCATGAACATGGGTAAAGCATGGGGCGACGACTGCCAACTGTGCCCCACGCACGGAGAAGGTAAACAAAGAGAGGTTTCTGTTTGGGAGTTTCCTATCTTTAGAAATTACAATAATAAATATAAGATTTAGGAACTTGGTCAGGAAAATTAAATTAAAATAACAAAAAAGGCTGGGAAAAATGGGCAGAACAAAGGAAAAAAGAACACAGCAACACTATGAAAAAAATATGGGAAGAAAGAAAACCCAGAAAAAGAAGCAAAAACTAAATGGTAATACATGTGGAATGAAGAGAGAAAGTAAAAACACAGAGAAATAATGAAGAGGTTTTGGAAGAACGTAAAAAAACAAAATATGAGAAAATCTAAGTCTAATACTGCCCTAGTGGCAATGATGATCAATAATAATAACAATAAACAAAAATAGCATATCTTTAAAAATTTTTAAACACCTGTAGTTATCTGTTCCACTTATTGTCGTAGCTCTGGTTATAACCAAAGTTTGAAACTCTCTAATTCAAAATTCATGATCAAAATTCAAAATTCAAATTCATTTAAACCTCTAAAACCTTAGAGGTTTAATTCGGAAATTTGAATTTTAGAGAGTAAAATTCAAATTCTACTTGTACTTCTTTGAACATAAAAATAAATAAATAAATATGGTAGCAAACCAACAATCCAACTGTTTACAACAGGATAAGCGTAATTATTGATATTTATATATTAACAATGCTACTGACGATTCGAACCCAAAGGAATTGCAGGTTTGTTTTCAAAAATCACTTTGAATTTCGGAGGCTTATGGAAATTGACTTAGACTTTTAGAGTTAGAGCTTTGAATTGGATTATATTTATGAATACTAGAGGTTTTCCCAAGGGAATAAACAAAATCTATAAATTGCAAAGGTTTTCAAATTATCGAGGTTCAATTCAGCAAGGTTATATAATAGTTTGTTTATAATGGTGTGAAACAATGAAAGAAACCCCATTATTTCTGGAAATGTTAATTGATTGAAAGGTTTAAAGAATGTGTCTTTATGTGTGCACATAACGGTTTTCTTTCTCCTGTGTTTTTATTCTGAAATACACATGGGGTGCTCTTTGTTTCCCCAATAAGATTAAAATCCAAGGGTTTGTTCGTAGTTTATCGGGTTAGGGTAAACACAGACAATAAGTATAATCACATGTTTCTACTAAACATATTTGTTGAATGGTTTTGCAATCGATAGATCGATCACATATTATTTTTAGAGGGTGTGTGTGATGCAATATGTTACTGAACCCTTAATACTTTTGAAAACTATTGTGACAAATGGAAGTTATAATTAAATACTAATAAAAAATGTTAAAAATAGTAACAGTGCATGGCAAAGATGTGATATTTATATATTTAAAGAAACTGAAGGCTACCAACCTGCATGAGACTTTCAAGTATTTTTTCAATTAACTATTTTAAGTTTATTTATTGTACAATATATCCGTTAAAGAAAAATCAATAAATGAATTGAATATTCTCGTTCCAAAAATCCAAAATCAACCTATGATTTTATTAGATACAATGCTTTACTGATATTCTATTGTTTGACAGACAAATACTTACTTTTTGTTTTAGAAGGATACAGAAAGCTATGTGGGGGAGGGGTAGATGGTGGGGGCCCCCCAATGGCTATAGACGAGTGCGCCCTGCGCCCCACCATCTGCGGCGGGGGCGACTGCATCGACACACCCGACGGCTACATCTGCCAGTGTCACCCAGGCTTTGTGGCCAAGGGCCAGTCTCAAGTGTGTGAAGGCTAGTCATTTCCTACTGTTTACCTTATTATTGATTATTGCATGATGTCTCACTTGTTTTTACCAAAAAATTATTTCAATCTTCTTCTTTTGTTCAATAACGTACAGTTATAAAATAAAGTATGTGAGTCGCTCAAATGAAGTAGTCAAAACAAATTACAATCATATGACAATTCTGATAAAGTATTTTACTAATTTTGATCTATTCATTCTTCAAAGCAGAAAATGCAATACTACTCTATTTTCTCGGGGAGGAACATGTATGGGTAGGCAGTTAAATGTTTTTAGGGCATAGGTGTAGTTTATACCCTATTTTGAACAATAATTAGCTGAGTAGCTTAGTGGTGAAGTGCTCGCCTTGTGTGAAGGGTGCCGTTTTAAGTTCTGATCCAGTCACTTTTCTTATTTTTATTCGAAACACCAACTCAACAACTAGGTAGATATTTCTAGGTGAATATGAGTGCAATAGATTTGTTGACATGTAACTTTGTTACTGTAAAATTGTGTCAAGGTTTTGCTCAGAATCCAACCAGCGACCTTTATGTTAAGAAGTGTGTACTATCACTGAACCACCTCGCCAAATGGGCTATTCATAATCGCAATCAATAATTTATTGTCATACACGATCATTAGGTTATACACAAAAGTCAAAGAGTGTCTTAAACTCTTAAATGATAATACAAATCATCCAATAAATCAAAAATAAAGCAATATGTAACTGTATAGTGTTAAAACTTCTGTATTATTGTAAGTATAATTTATTGAGTTCCCTGCCTTGAACTTCAAAAAAACAATGTTATTATTGTTGTAATTTAAAAGTTCAGAAATGGAGTAGAAAGGAATTTTTATTGTCATTTTATATAAAATAATTTAATATAATATTAATAATAAACGTTTTTAATTGGACTTTTAATAATATGTAACAACACGTTAGGTGGTTTAAATAATGGTGATTTTGGATCGTTCCCTGGTTGGGTACAAGAGGTCATAGGTTCAATCCCTGGGATATCTACAAAAATTTGATGAGGGGTTTGGACCACTTTCCCATAAAAGATTTTTTAAATCTCATATTAAATCTCGTTGGTGTTGATTCGCCTAAAAAGTCAGGCTGAACAGTTCAAAAATAGTATCAAGGTGATAAAAAAATTAAAATTGAACATGTTAGACTCTGGAAAGAAATTAAGTAGAGTTTTTGTTGGGGTTTCAGACGTGGACGAGTGTCGGCAAGGGTTCTGCCAGGGAGGACAGTGCACAAACACCCCAGGCAGCTTCACCTGTCATTGTCCTGTGGGGTTTGACGTCTCTTCTGATGGCAGATTGTGTATTGGTGAGCAGTTTGATTAAACCAAACTCCAAAAAGTATAGTTTAAAATGTTAACTGCCTCATGTGCCCGCTCATTCAGGCTAGTGGCCGAGCTGTGCAGTATGTAACCAAACTGCCTTTAGAGGTAGAGTAATAGCAGCTTTTTGACAAGCGGAATCGATAAAGTAAATCCTCATAGGGAACATTGCAGTAGCTTTCTGATGCTCCATTAATTACCTCTAAATTGAGGTAGACAATTAATTATTATGCAGAATTATGATTTATTTTTACGTATAGTGGATGAGGTTGCAGTCCTGCAATCTTACACCAGCCTTGGTTCAGCAGGACCCTCATTTCCTGGTAGAGAGGTTTGTAGCGTATCTGAAGGTGGTTCGAGGCATAACCTGATAGGACTCCTTGCTCCACTCTCCTAGAGTGTGGTTTGAAGTGGGTAGGAGAGGTTTCTCCTACTTTGGCCCCAAACTCTTTAATAACCTCTCCTTGGACCTAAAATGGCTCAGTGTCATGACATTCAAGTGAAATTTAAAAATAATCATAAAAAATGTAATGATTCTAATAAAAACACAAAATTGTAAAATAGAACTAGAATTAAATTAAAATGTAAATATTTTAAGAGTGCACTGTATATCTTTTGTCTTTTGATCATATTTTGTATTTTCTTATTTATTTGTATACTTATAGTTTTAATTTTTTTTTATAATTGTTGAGTTATTTTGAAAAACAGCGTTGAGTTGAAAGACACTCCAATAAAGGGCAGTTTTATTTATTATTTAAATAACTGGTCAGTATGATCAAAACTCGTCAACCCGAACGGGAAGGAGGGGGAGTAAAACACGGAGTTTGAACAATATCAGATGGTGTAGCCAGTTACCGCACACTCTCGCCAACCACACAAAGTAAAATAGTGACATAAGTAAAAAGTAGATTAAACATTTCTGGGGGTACGATTGGGTCGGAACTAATTTTTTATTGAAATATCTTGCAAAAAATATTCAGTGTCAACCAGATCGGTCCTAATTTTTTTCCTGCAATAAATGGTAATTTTCATTTTGAAGCCTTTTTGAAGGTAAGAAAGTACACAAAAGTCATTGAACTGAAAAAATCCTATAATGTTTTGCTCTTCAGTAATCATGCCTGGAATAGATGTGGCAGTTCAAGTGTTAACGTTAACGTAAAGTGTTAAATAAGAATGTTCATTAAAGTTTTAAATCTTCAAAAAAAATTGTCTTTTGAAGAATGACAATGATAATTTTCACTAATTAAGTATTCTTTTTAAAGCCTAAATATAGTGAATTTATATTCTAGATTCAAATTCAAAACAGATTTACATTGTTTGAATGTTGTGTGAAATTGTGTTGAATATTGTTATAAATTTGAATACTGTATCCTACTGAGGAATGATTATGACATGTTGTAGACCACGATGAGTGTAGCCAGACAGGGATGTGTTATAATGGGCTGTGTATCAACATGGACGGATCGTTCAAATGTAAATGCAAGGAAGGCTTCATCTTGTCTCCTACCGGACATTCCTGTATTGGTGAGCCTTTTGTTTGTTAAGATCTTAATTTTACCACTGTGTCAGTATTAGCCTTCCAGATTTAATTATGGTTGCATAAAGATGAAATGTAATCTTTTATAGTAGGTTTTATGTAAGCTTTTGTGCATCATAGGTAACATTTTTTTGGCAATTAATTCTTTTTAGTTCATTTTAGGGTGAATACTTTGACCTACATGGCAGCTTAAAGTTTAATCATAATTTAAATTAATCCTTGACATACGTACTGAACTTGAAGATGTGTCTTACTAAACCTCATTCTGTTCAGCAGCCCTCCTGTAGACTCAATATTTTGTAATACAAGGTGATTCATGAGAATAAACATAATCTTCATAGACTGATTCTACGAAAAGGTTTTCTAAACATTGGTCTGGAATACTTAGTTGGCAAATTAGAGCTAGCAAAAGTCTTCACTTAAACATTTTTACCTGGGTGATAAGTTTTAACTCTTAAGACATTTTATTGGCACAAAACGTACCGTTTTACATGATATATGAACAGGTGCTTCGTCAGAAAAAAATTCCTGCTATATTTTTATACAAAATAAATATAAAATAATAGCAGATGAAACAGTAGATAAAATTATTTTCAAATTATAAGCAAATTATTTTCTAGCCATAATTTGCTAACAAAGCATTTCCAGGTTTATATTTATACTTTTTTTCTACATTTACTTGTAAAATCAGCTCTCAAAGTTTCTGCATACCTTCGTGAATCACCCTGTATTCACAAATTATTTCTCTAGATTCTTTCACTGGATATTTTCTAGTAACTTTCTTGCATACGTAAATATTTGGATGATGCCCAATATTGAAGGGTACTAGTGTTAATTTGTAATTAAAATACAAATAAATGTCAAGCGTAACAATAAATTTGGTTGTTTAAGTGAGTTTAACAGTTTCCAGAACAATGAAATGTTTCACTCTTACTCATTGGCATAGCTTATTATTATCCTTCTGTCTAGATAGTATAATTTATGATTGTCCCGGTGAACTGTTACAGACGTGGACGAGTGTTATGAGAACCCTCGTATCTGCTTGAACGGTCGATGCGAGAACACTCCTGGCTCGTACCGTTGCGTCTGCCAGCCTGGGTTCACAGTGTCAGCAGACGGTGCGTTCTGCGTGGACACCAACGAGTGCAGTCTCGGAGGAACGTGCACTGGGGGCAAGTGCGTTAACATGGACGGCTCATTCCGCTGCGTCTGCGATTCCGGCTACAAGCTGACTCCGGACCGGCGAAACTGTGTTGGTTAGTGGCGCTTTTGGTGTTGTCAATGTTAAAGTTAAGAATAGAGCTTCAGCAGAGCTGGATGAAATGATTCATTAGAGACATTCTTCAGTCACTTATGGAGGGAGAGACAACAAAACCAAGCCGGTCAGATCCCAAGACCTGGGGTAATGCCCAAGTCTCGAATAAAAAAGGATTAAAAAGGCCCCAATCCTAGGGTGGAAAGGGTGTAGGGGGAAAATATACTTAAAAAGATATTTTGATTTTTTGAAAAGATTTTTTTTAAGTTGGATTGAAAGATCCAACTTGGTGATTACCCATGATCCAGTGTTATATTTTGATATTTACTCAAACAGCGTCCATAAAATAGCATCAATATACAGTACACCATAGTCCCGGTGACTAATTGAAAGCGAACACTGTTCGGATTATCTAGTTGTTCACATTATCCGGAAGTATTATCTAATAAAATTCCTGTACCTGTGACTAGGTTAGATTATGTTTTTTAAAAATAGAATTCATAATTTGTAATCAAAAATTTATTTTACTAAGCCAATTAGTTTTTAATCGCTCCTCAATAAATTGAATGATATTTAATATTTTATATATTTAGATACAGTTTTTGTTTGTATTGCAATTGAGCAGTTGGACTATCCTGTTGGTCTAGTCCTGTGTTTAAAGCTTGTGTCATACTTAACCTTTTATGTTTTGTAAATTAGTTTTTAAAGTAATTTGTAAAAATGTTTTCTATAAATAAATAAATATATGCAAGTTATAATATACTTTTTCAAGCAACATAAGTTTAACTTTAGGAGAAATTGCTTTCCATCAAGATGGCTCTTACTGTTGGGTAATTTATTTTTAATTTTCATTTCCATATACTAATTTTTCTTTTATTGCTTTGAGCCAATGTATTGATTATGTTTTTGTGAGCCCCAGAGTGTATAACATTCCTCAGTATGGATCATAACAGTTGTTGTATTGTGCCATAGACATAGACGAGTGCCAGAGTTCCCCGTGCCAAAACGGCCGATGCATCAACACTGAGGGTAACTTTCGTTGTGAGTGTCTGCCAGGCTTCACTCTCGGGCCAGATGGACGGTCGTGTGTCGGTGAGTCTCTCAAGCAAGTTGTTCAATAAGTACATACATATAAATATGATGATCATCCATCTGACATGTTGTCTCATTAAAACAAATTGAGATTTGTATGTAGAGCTAGTTTTTAGGCATGTATGTTATTATTTAAGTTTGCAGCACAATATACGATGGAAACTGAGCTTTTTTTATTATCATTCAGTAAAGTTGTAAGTGGCCGTGCCAGCCCTTCCCTTTTTTGCAAATTTCCCATAGGGAAGAAGCTATTACCCATGGTCTCATGGCAAGACTTCAGCCCGGGACCATATTTTTCGTTTTGAGCTGCCTAGAGGCCAAAAACAATAGTCATTAAAAATTTTATATATACATATGTGTGATTTGTGAACACGATAACTCTTGTGAAAATGGTCCCTACATTTCCTCAGAAAAGTTTGTAATCCAGACATATCGATCAATCAGAACAGGTAGTTTGGGGGGTTTGTACTCAAAAACTGGGTTTTTTGTGTTTTTCATATGTAATTTAAAACATTTTAGAACTGTATATTTTGCCATTAGAATCAGCTTAAAGAACTGCACAATAATTTAGTTCTTTAAAGTTTTGCTCTATCTCGAATGGTTACTGAGATATTAAAAATCTAAACACAGTACTGAGTTTAAAAACATTGTTTAATGATAATTCTATAAATTATTGGGGATTGATTTAATAGTACTATTAAATATTTCTATAATTATTGTTAAAAAAAATAAAAGGAGTATATAATTGTGTTTCTTCGCTACAAATAAGGACTTAAATAATAAATTCAATAAAAAATATAAAAATATTTAAAAAGTTTTATTGAAAAATTTAAAGTATATTATTGCTACACAATTACAAAATACCTACAAAAATTATTTTATTTCCATTTAACAAACAAAAACCAATTTGTATAGCAATAATAAATGAAAAATCTAAAAAATCCAATTGAAGTGGGAATTTTTTCAACCAGGTTGGTTTCGGACTTAGATAAAATCTTCAACTTAACCTGGCGGGGTATGGCCCTTTAGTTAACCATTCCGGCATTTGCCTTAACGAGGTAAGGAACCATACAAACTCACCTCAGAATGGCCGGCCTGGTTTTTCAGACCTCCCGAATGTAGGGCGCTAATGCCTCCCTACTCGGTAAACCCTAGCCTTACTTATGCTAAGAGTTTACATTGTCTTAAAATTATGTTACAAAAGTAAAATGTAGCAGTAGAGTTCCCTCCGGAAGTTGATGTGATCCAGTCAGCGCTGCTAGTTTCTTCATTATCTGTAGGAGGCACTCCAATATTTCCACTTGTCAGATTTGTTGAAGAAGACACAAACCGTTGAGATTGAACGAAGTTGACCGAGGAAGAGGTGAAGATGAAGACTCACCACGGTGCACATGAGTTTAACCCTCAGCATACCAACTCTTTATGGCACAAGTTAGATTAAATTCTCAATAATGTCAATAATTCCAATAAGTATGTTCTTGAATGATTCCTAATATTTGATAAAAGTGATCTTTCTAGTAAAATATTTGTAGAAGAATGAAATAATTTACCATAGAAACAAAGCATGTCAAAAATTAATTGTTGGATGTTGATAAGGAAATTAATTTGCACCTTAGCTATTTCCTGCCTGCAAAGATCCCTTTCTCGGTATCTTCCCTCTGTTTGATGTCTTTTAGGAATGAAAGATGCTTCACAATCTCTGAAGCCCTAACACAATTCCATAATTGACTTCAATTTTAAGTTAAACTTCTCTGAAGACTACTTCTAGTCTGTTGTAACAATAACCAGCTTCCTCTTTTCCCATGTTAATCATATAGACAATAGGCAAACTCCTTTATTTATGGACAGATATATTTTCAAAATAAAAATAGTTTATGGTTAAAATTCCTACTTTCAATGTTCCTCACAGCAGCAAGCCTTCATACTCTTTCCCATGTTAATCTTACAGAGAATATGCAAACTGTCTTATTTGTTGATTAGATTATCTTATTAATTGACAGTTATTGATAAAACTTCATATTACTATTGTCATCTTATTGATTTGGAAATTCGCTTAATACGCAGGTGTCCACGATGGGGGTTTTTGATGTTACCATGCCAAATTAATTGAGTATGAGAAAGAGAGAAAAATGAACCAATTGGTAAAGACATAAATAGTCAAAAATTAACTTTCAAGTCAGAAAAAATTCAAAATTTATTTGTCAGCAACAAAAATGCAAATATTCAATACCTGATTGAGCATCTTGTTTCTCTCAAAACAAATAAACTAAAATTATTTTGTATGACAATGTCCGGTTTATCTGGCAGAGTCTGAATCCGGATAGGCAAAAATCTGGATAATTCGGATAGAAAGCTAAATAAATACAAAATGGTTCTAGCATTAGGGTTACCAAACTGATGCGAGAGCTTAGGAGTATTGTGCCCAGGAAGTTAAGCATACCTGATTCAAAACCAGAGGTGGGATAGGCCTGTCAGATCATGAGCAGTAACCTCTGGCCAGACTTCAGACCTTTTCGGATCTCTTCAACCTACCAAGTATCATAACCAGCTGTACTTCTAATGGCTCGGTAATTCCCCTTGATGTTCTTGCTTTTGAATGAAAACAGATTTTTTAGGCAAATAGTTGACTGACCCAAGCCTGAAGGAAATCTATGGAGGAATGGCAATCCTGATAGGGTAGAGATGAGAGAGGACATTAGATGGCAGGACTGATTGGGGATATTGGGCTTAGGGTGGATTGGGAGTGTGGTCAAGTGGACTTTTTCTCACCAAATTCTTCAAGGCACACGGTTGCCTAGGTGCCTACCTCTACAGAATTAGGATAGCCAATAATTCAGAATGCCAGAATGGCAATTCAAACAATGACAATGCACTGCATACCTTCTTCTCTTGTGAATGATGGGAGACGGATCGGATTGAGCTGGAGGTAGCAGTTGACCAAGTATCACTATTGTTGCTGTGATGTTTTCCAGCCCCAGATCATGGAATATTATGTCTGCTTTTTGCAGGAGAGTGCTGAGACAAAAGAGAGCAGAACAGTTCTAATGCAGCGTTCCAGCTGATATAGATGAAATTACGTGGTCATAATGCCCACTGGCATTGTACCAAAAAAGTACCAAAAAGTAGTACAAAAAGGTGCCTATATTTTTGAAGTATTGCAGAAATATGTATTTCCTAGAGAGAAATCCAATTGCTGGACCAATAGTTTTTTAGTGGGTGAGAGTCTCACACACCCTGGAAAACACCAATCCCTGCCAGTGCATAAGCATTTCCCTATCGAAAAAACCCTCTGGCTAGTCTAAGTGACTAACGTTGCTTCAGTACCTCATCATCTTTAATTAACCGCTCACGCCTAGCTAGAGCTATCCATGGTGAGGGTCAGTTGAATTTTTTCAGCTTATAGAATAGTACAATTAAGCATAGTACAAGAGATAAAGAGGATCCCTCTATATGTGGAGGAGGGGTAGGCCTCAGGAAGTGGTGAGTTGCATTATATTTGAGGACTTTTAAGTTTACTGGACTTTTTTGTGTCGCAAATCTGTTTGAAAATAATTTTAGGTTTCCTTAATGTTTGTTTTGATGTATGTTAGCTCCAAAGAACGGTGAAACTATGAATCAGTGCTGACTACAATGCTTTGAAATTAAACATCCTGAAGGACATACTTGACCTGTGGGCATAGAATCTCACATTCATTAACAAACTAACATCTGTGCTGTTGTGTTCAGTTAATCGTCTCGTGGGCTCAGGACTTACACCACAGATATAGAAGCTTTCTCTAGACAGAGTAAGCAAACTCAATTCCCACTTGTGGAGCACATGAAACATGGAACCCTAAGGCAACACCACCTGCTAATAGTGATTTTTGATGGTGAATCCTTATTCAGGAAATAAGGAAACGGCTTGCTATCTATTCTTTGATTTTACAGTGCTAGATGAGGCAAGATCTTCCAGGGCGACTTGGAAAATGGTGAAAATCTACCTCATAATGAGATTATTTACAGAATGTTTTAGTTCTCCAGGATTTGTTGCTTAAGATAATAATCTAATAGAAGTTTCGTTGATACAGATAGCCGGCGAGACTTGTGCTACGCTAGGTTCAAGGATGGCCAATGCTCCAACCCATCCACGGCGCCAGTCACCAAGTCTAGCTGTTGCTGCTGTAGCATGTTCCCCGACCAGCCGATGGGGTGGGGTACTCCCTGCCAGTCCTGTCCGCCCCTGCATAGCCCAGAGTTCAACCAGCTGTGTCCTCACGGGCCTGGCATGACCTACAGCGGCGATGGTGAGTGTCATACCAAATAAATAGTGTCACACAATCGATTTGATTTCTTCCTTTAAAAATACCGTTCTAAAAACTTCTTTTTATATTCATGTAATGAAGTCAAAAATATATTTTTTCCGTCCCAGGACAAAAAAATGTTCAGCTGATGTTTTTTATTTGTTCAGACTGAATTTAATTTTTTTCAGGCTATTCATGACATACAATCATGAATAAATTAATCAGCTGTTAAAAATAGTAACGTTATTCAGTGTTGAAGTTATGAATGTTTTCAGACATAAACGAGTGCGCTCAGAACCCCAACATATGTGTGAACGGAGCCTGTGAAAACCTGATGGGAACTCATCGCTGCATCTGTAACCCTGGTTATGAGGTATAAACACTGTAGGCCTATACTATTTGGCTTTTCAAATATTTTCTCTGATTTTCTGAACTGGAACAATTAGAAGAATATACCTCTTGTGTTGTCTCATTAAACTAAAGAAGTCATGAGAGAGAATTTAGTTCGGAAAATTTTTATTGTGATAATAATAAGGTAAACATGAGTGATATAGTACAGTTATAGTTAAAAACTAATATATATCTTTGATTAGTGAAAAAAAATTGGTACCCTCACATTTTTTCAAGGCATTGAACTCAGGAGTTATTGTAAGAGATTAAATTAATGGTCAGAATTATGTAATGGTTTTTTTCCTGAAATAAAGTTAAGATTAAATTACTTACTTAATGGCGCTTTGTTTGAACTCACCAGCAATTTTTCTCCCTCTTTGCTCATTCTACTCCCATATTTACCCTTGATAACTTCTTATGACATCCCTCGTAGATCCTACATGTGCCATTACATCAACGTCATTACATATATACATTGTTTATGCATTGTGCCTTAGTCTCAGAATTCCATATGACAAAAATATTTTCTTGGAAAAGAGTACGATTCCAAGAAGATTTTCTTATTAAATTTTACTTGTAGGTCTGTTTGATTTAAATTTTTTTACTTGAGATATTGGTAAGATTGTATCTATAAGCCCATTATTCACTAAAAGTAAGTATATAACAAAAATATAGATTTTAAAAGATTGAAAGTATAAATCTTAGGTTAGAAATGATTCGTGGGTAAACCGGTTACAGGTGGATCCCTCGGGCAAACATTGTCTGGACATCAATGAGTGCCAGGACGACCTGATCTGCAGCGGGGGACAGTGTCGCAACACTCCGGGGAGTTACCAGGTACTACGTTGTATACACGCTGACTCTGCCACTGATACTGTGCTACTGTAATTGGCTTATGAACTTTCTTCTGGCATCTACGAGTTGTAGTTAAATGAAATTGTAGATATTGTAAAAAATCTCAGTATAGTCTATCTTGTAAAATAAATGCTACATAATCCGCAAAGACCACCCTCATAACTAGACCAGTTTGTCATTTAGAGGCAAAAATGGTTCGTTTTTCATGTTAAACTATAAGTTCCTTACATTAGACACTTTCTACTCATATAAACCACAAATTATGTTGTGAGATGTTTTACATCAGGTACTATTTTCTGGTAGTTACAAACTTCATGGGTTAATTTTCATGATTATTGTTGCCATGAGAAATTATTTAAGTCTCAGGGAAATTAGATGTGCCTATTACTGAAGCCGATGTCTTGCAATCCTTCGTAATTTAAAGTAATCCACATAAATAAATTAATTACATATAGTATATTACATCTTGGTTTATTTATTTGTTCTTTAGATATTTGATTTGTATAGTTTAATAGAATATAATATTTTTTGAAGAAATTAAAAAAAAATTGTTTCAAGTAGTAAATAGAATTTAGTAAAAAAAATAATGAAAAAGCTTTTTAACTGTTATCTATATTTAAGCTAAACAAATAAAAAAGTCTGTGAGAATGCATATTTTCTATTTTTTATTTTGCACAAGAAAAACGGCAGTATTTGTTTCAGTGTATATGTCCCACAGGGACCCAACTGAGTGCCGCGAAGCACGTGTGCGAGGATGTGGACGAATGTCGACAGTTGGGTCCGGAGGCGTGCTTCAACGGTGACTGCGTCAATACGGTCGGCTCCTACGAGTGCGAGTGTCCGCCTGGCTCCGTCCTGGACAACACCGGTCGCATCTGCATTGGTCAGACCTGCACTCTATTTGTTAAAAGCACTCTTTTCCATAGGATTAGATAGATAGTAATAATATGACTTTTATTTTTTTTAAATCCACTATAAGTAAGAAAGAGATTCTCATCATCTGTAGCTAGCATGTAAATAAGAAATTTTAAATTATTAAATTATAATAATAAATATTGCTTTAGATAATAATTCCAGTAAGAAATAAATTAAAATATACAACTAATCTAAACTCTAAGTCTCTAAACTCTAGTCTAAAATTATTCCCTAAAAATTCTCCTTAAACTTTAAATTTGAAACATGTTCCCCTAAACTGTTTAAGGTCACAAGGTAGCCAGTTGTGCAGAGTTTGGCACAAAATACAAAAACCCCCTCCTCCCCAACTTCAACCTCACTTTTGGAAAATGGAGGAACTCATAATTTCGGATTGATACGGGCTGCAACCTCGCCGCGATAGGAAAGGCCTACACGGGCAAGAGCCTGTGCATGGGTCTGAGTTGACGCACTAATCATATTTATAATGGTCGACAGTAATTAGGTTTGCACACTAGGATAAAATATCAATATTGAAGTTAACGTTGAACAGAAAAAAAATGAGTGCAAAAAAACAAACAAAAGATTATATTGGATGAAGAAAGAAAAACTATAAATAGACAAACAAGACAATAAGACTGCCTGCAAGACAAGAAAAAAATTGAAGCAACAAAATTGGACCTGAAACAAGAATTGCTAAGCAAACTTTATGGGAGGGGGGAAGTGAATGTCAGCGTCCCTTAAATGTGCCCCAGTTGACTGTAGGTTGCTGTGATAATGGTTTTGGCCTTATCTAAGCCTAGGTCTATTAGAAATCTCTACATCTTTTTTCAAAGATAAAACTGATGGTGAATTTAATATATTAACATTGGGGAAATATTGAATTAAGTTACGATATAGAATACTGGAAATGTACAAGGGGTTTGTTCTTAAAACTTAAGTAAAAGGACTTTAGTTTTATGAAATAGAGCAGCCAACGGGCACCGTCTCCCCTTCTGAAATGCAACTTTTAGTACTGACTTTTCAATAATGTTCAAAGGTTCCATAAATGATTTGAGGGCACCACCCCAAGCTATGATGCCATAAGACAATTGATTGAAAGATTGAATATAAGCAAATTGTCACCTTGGTTGGGAATCTCTCTGCCAAATACCGTGGCTCCTAAGTTGTAAGCTCTTTTAATAAGGCAGCACATATCTTCAATTGGCATGAATCCAGCACCAGCAGCCTCTCGAAAGGTCGGTATATGGTCTAATTTTTGTAGATTACAAACAAAGCGTACATTTGTGTTCCGTAGCTTTTGAATTTTCTCCATATCTTCCCTCAAGGGGAATAACATTTCCCATACGCAGGAAAACAATAAACAATCTACAACACAATTTTAACAAAAATTGTAACATTAAACCATATTACTAAATTAATATAAAAAAAACTTAATATAGTATCTAAAAACTAAGGTGATAATAAAACAAAATAACTTATTTTGTAGAGTAATAAAGCCCAGAGGTTATAAAAAACCTGTGTGGGAAAACATATATGAACACGGAATTCACGAGCTTAAGTTCCCCAAAACTTATTAAATGACTTAAGTGACATAAGTTACATCATCATAATTTGATAATGTTTATGGAATGTCTTTGAAACTAATTTTCTCTTTTTTTAATCCATACATTTTGCATATGTTTTGCTGTGCAGATGCACGGCGAGGCACTTGCTGGTCCCGCCTGGTGGCAGGGCGCTGTGAGAACAACCTTCCCCGCCTGACCCTGCGCTCTGAGTGCTGCTGCAGCATCGGTCTCGCATGGGGCAGCCCCTGTGAACTCTGCAACGTGCACAACTGTGATTGCAGCAAAGGTTTCGCTAAGGTAACAGTTACAACTAGGTTTTTTGTAATGTAACAGGCTATTTTGTTAATTACAGAGAGCTCTATGGAATACACTTACAAAAACTAGGAGTTTGGATCCACCCTTTAGTCTTTCTTTTGGGCTTCACTCTGGAATTGTGGATGGTTAAAAGCGATGGCTGGTGGATGCAATACTCCCTAGTGTGGATTAATTTCTGTACTATTGAATTCTATGTTCATCCACGAAGACATCCTCATAATTTAATTTGACTAGTTTATAAGAGAGGCAGAAGTGTGGTTCCAACAATTTCAAACTGTTAAACTGAAGATCCCTTAGATGCCATTTGCTGTTGTTCTACCAATTAACAGCCCTTTATAGGTAACATGTGAGCCTTAGTTAGTAACAAGACCACTAGATTGTGCCAACATTCATGTTTCACTCAGTTTTTAATCATGCTTTGCTTAAAAACCTAACCTTTTCAGTGAAAAGTATAAAGTATCAATGTACTATTTTCTAATCAGAATGTTGTGTTTGGTAAAGTAATTTTCCCCACATCTCCCTACCATCTAAAATTGGTACGTCTGTAGGTGTTAAATGGTTAAGATATCACAATTGGTGGAAAATGAGACTTAGTGATTAGCTAAGGGTGATATTTAGTGTGAATCAGCTGGGGATAAAATTTGCTTTTAAGCAGTCAACTAAACGATTTCTTTAACTATGTTTTCTATCTTTAGTCAGGTGCTGTAGTTTTATCTTTTTTAAGAGAAATATTTTGTTTAGCAGGACAACGTAGAAGGTGTCACAAAAATGCAGTTGGATAGAAAGTCAGGAAAATTGATTTCAAAATCAGATTGATCAGCAAAAGGTTTGGAAAATGGATTGTTGTTTTACGTTTGAAAAAGGTTTCAGTTTAAACTTGAGTATAAACTGTAGTTTTTTATCTAGGTGGATGGCAAGATATGCACAGACATCAATGAGTGCGAGCTGAACGCAGGCCTGTGTCGTGGAGGCGGAACCTGTGTCAACACTGAAGGGTCGTTCACCTGCGTCTGCCCTCCTGGCCTCACCCTCGACTCCACAGGTACAACTGATGAAGGAGAAATATAGTTATTTGTGTAGCTATATCCTATTCCTAGAGTAACTATTTTATGTTAGCCAGAGTTGAAACTGGACTCATATTCCTGTTGCCTTCTATAACTCTGTGATTGTTGCTTTGTTGTTTGGCTGAGTCTTAGCCTTATCGGACAACCAACCTAGTTTATAGTATGACTTTGTGATGTCTGTATCATCTTTGATCTGCAGGGACGATGTGTCTGGATGTGAGACAGGAGAGTTGTTTCACTGAGTACCGACATGGTGGGGGCGTAACAGTGTTGGAGGGCGTCTACCCTCGAAGCCTCTGCTGCTGCTCTACTGTCGGGAAGGCGTGGGGCGGACCCTCGGATGGGTCCAAGTGTGAACAGTGTCCTCGACAAGGGACTGACATGCATCATGAGCTCTGCCCTAAAGTTAGTACATCTTTTATGGGCTTTGTTACTTTTTCAAGACTGTTACTTTAAAGAAAGTCTGTTTTGTGAACTACACTATCAATGAATTTCTGATTGTCTTAAGTAACAAAACATCGATGGTAGTCAAGCTGTTGTAGATAGAGAAAAAATATGTTATAGTAAAAACTTATTTAGAAGCTAATTTTATGTTTACAATTTGTATCACTTTTCACAATTTTGAAACATTTCATGAGTCGTATATTTCGGATGAAAAATAATTAACTTGCAGATATGACCTTTTGGTAATTTACTATATTCTGTATGTATTTCACTCTTAACTTTAAAATTTAAACATAATATTGTGAGCATATTGGTCTCAAAAATAAATACTAGTATCTCTAAACTTTTATAGGGCTATGGTTTTGTTGACCGTAAAGACATTAACGAGTGCACCGAGTTCCCCGGAATGTGTACCAACGGACGGTGCAAGAACACCATCGGAGGCTTCAACTGCCGCTGTAACCAAGGATATGCACTGGACGAGAACGGAATCAAGTGCATCGGTAAGTGTGGCGTTAGACGCAGAAATACTTTTGAATAGTCGGTTACTTTAAGAAACCTTCAATTGTTTGAAACTTAGGCTGGATTTCACCATTAGTCAGTAGATTATCGTTTGTTCAATTGACACCAATTCAAATGACTAACCTTGCATGAGAAACAGAATTCGCAATGGTTACCGATTCCCCCAATTGTAAATAACAAAACTATTATTTAATTACTATCATATACATGGTCAATAGAACGTTGAATACTTAATTTCTTCAAAGTTATAATGTGCAGTTTATAAACCTGAATTATATAACATGTTACACATGTTTAACCTCAGAGAAAAAGTGTATATGTCCATAAACACAAAAAGCAATTTTGATCGTTGTCAACAGACTGTGACTCATTTAATAATTAAATTATTTATTAAATATGAGTAGCCGTATTACATACTTCAAAATTGCATTGATAAAATTAAGAAATACTAGATCGTTTCCATAATTGTATAATGAAATAGCACCTTTTAATGCCCGTTCAAGAGTCTTTTAATGTTGAAGCCGACATTGGCCAAAACAAGCGTTGACAGAAGTTCAAGTTTTGTGAAATCAGGCTTTAGTGTAATTAAAGGGTGTTGAAGTATCGAAATATCAAACTATACGGAGTATAAAAAATACAATTTTTTGGCGTGTCAATGCCAGTACTTGTTATACCTGATGACTTTTGAATGACTAATATTGAAATCATATGCTTTATTCATAATTAATCCTGTATTAATAATTTTACTCGTCTCATGTCACGTCCAACACTAACTTGGTGCTCCAATACGTGTGTGGCTGCAGAATCAGTTTGTCATAAACTCATCACGAGATATGTGTTACAGACATTGACGAGTGCAACATCATGCACGGTGTGTGCGGCGACGGCATCTGCCGCAACACTCCGGGCAACTTTGAGTGTGACTGCAAGGAAGGCTACGAGAGCTCCACCATGATGAGGGTCTGCATGGGTCCGTTGAGTTTGTTTACGTATTATACTACTTAAAATTTTACCATATTTAAATTAGTATTTTTGTGTTGCAAAATATTTTGACTAGTGTTCTTGTAATACAGCATCTATGAAATTCATCATGGAGTTAGTTATTAATAATTCTAGTATTATTTTGTTCGACTTTTTCAATACGTCTGTGATTTCAATCATACAATATTTCTGGAGGTGGTGAAACTCTTTTTTTCTACCAAATGTTGTAAATTCTTTGGCAGTCACTTGAAAACAGGAGGAGTTTCACGACCTTCCCAACACTATTACATAGTTAAAAACATAGACATGTTACTGTAAGTTATATTGTCTTTAAGTCAAAAGCACTATGTGTCATAACAATGTAGGAAATGAACTACCAAGATAATAGGCTCCCCTTTGATGTAGTATTTTTTTGAATTGTTGGTACCAATGTGAAAATGGATCAGTCGTCATTTCAGAAGGTAACCTAAGGTAATAGTTGTTATTTATTTACATTACAGTTATTATTAATTTATATGACATGTATTAAAACACGTCTTGCTGGCCTAGTGGGTACAGGTCACGGGTCCAAATTGTATCTTAGTTTTGGCTATTATTCAAAAAAGAGGCTTTGAAATCATTAGATTGGTATTGTAAAGTTTATCTGTCGAAACAGGTGAAAAGTAATATATTGCATGCCTTTTTTTGTAATCAGTTTCGTTGTTTATTTAATTTACTACTTAAAATTTTACCATATTTAAATTAGTATTTTTGTGTTGCAAAATATTTTGACTAGTGTTCTTGTAATACAGCATCTATGAAATTCATCATGGAGTTAGTTATTAATAATTCTAGTATTATTTTGTTCGACTTTTTCAATACGTCTGTGATTTCAATCATACAATATTTCTGGAGGTGGTGAAACTCTTTTTTTCTACCAAATGTTGTAAATTCTTTGGCAGTCACTTGAAAACAGGAGGAGTTTCACGACCTTCCCAACACTATTACATAGTTAAAAACATAGACATGTTACTGTAAGTTATATTGTCTTTAAGTCAAAAGCACTATGTGTCATAACAATGTAGGAAATGAACTACCAAGATAATAGGCTCCCCTTTGATGTAGTATTTTTTTGAATTGTTGGTACCAATGTGAAAATGGATCAGTCGTCATTTCAGAAGGTAACCTAAGGTAATAGTTGTTATTTATTTACATTACAGTTATTATTAATTTATATGACATGTATTAAAACACGTCTTGCTGGCCTAGTGGGTACAGGTCACGGGTCCAAATTGTATCTTAGTTTTGGCTATTATTCAAAAAAGAGGCTTTGAAATCATTAGATTGGTATTGTAAAGTTTATCTGTCGAAACAGGTGAAAAGTAATATATTGCATGCCTTTTTTTGTAATCAGTTTCGTTGTTTATTTAATTTGTAACCTTTCCCTACCTTTATTAGGAATGAATTAGTTTATCTTTTGTTTATGTATAATAAACACAACTTAACTATATGAATGTCAGTGTTAGATCTGATGGATTTGTTCAATTTCTCTTAGATATCAACGAGTGTGAGAGAACGCCAGGTCTCTGCAGAGGAGGAACTTGCCGGAACACACCCGGCAGCTACCAATGTATCTGTCCTCCAGGACATGAACTGGCTCCTGACAAACAGTCCTGCAAAGGTAACACTGTACTGTAGAAATTGGTGATGAATATTTTAAATGAATAAATTTTGCACCCATGCTAAAAAAAATGTTTTTCAGTTATTGTACTTTCCACCTGATGAACAAGGAAAAGTTTCACCACCTGACTTACCAATTGTATTAGCTAAGCTGTTGCATATCCGCTACTCATAAATATGGAAGTTGAGGGAAACTATGTATATGTGTAATTTGGAAGACACATTGATAGTGACTCAGCTTTTCCTGCGCTGACACAGATATTTTATATTATTGCAGTATAAATTTGGATATTTATGGTGCCTTTTGGAAATCAAGAACAACATTGTATCAATCAACACCATAGTATACCATTGTAAGACGTCTATTGTATTCGCTAAGTCAAAAAGGATTGTGTAGAGACTGAGACAAAAGGGGGCAGAACAGTAACTGTTATGGACTGAATCAGCTGATTTAGATGGAATGTTGTAGTAACAATGCCTAATGGGAAGGAAGGCATACTCTTGAAGTATTGCAGAGGTGTGTCCGAGAGGTCATTCAATGTGTGTACCGATAGTTTTGTAGTGGATGAGAGTCCTAGACACCAGGTAAACACTGATATCTGACGGTGAATAAAGCATTTCCCTATCGTAAAAGTATAACTTTAAATCTTGGCCATGATTCACAATGATTCTCGCTCTAAAAGTCTATGGCCGAATGCCTCAATCAACGTCTTGATCTGTGTAAAGTTTTCTGCTTTTGAAAATATTTAACACAATGATTGTTGTAGAGTGGTGAGTTTTTTCAGAGTAGTGTCTTGATTATGATTAAGTTTGGATATAGAACCAGAATAGATGACTGAAAGTTGTCAAAAACCTTCTGAGACTGTAGTAGCCACTTGGGTAAAGAAAGGCTAAATTAGTCATACTCATGAGATATAACTGGTTTTTAATACCTGTAGCTAGGTGGGGTATCCTAGAAACAGATGTCATCCTTCACCTTGTTGCTGGATAGTACTGTGAAAAATGTCACTCAATAAAAGATATATCCAAGTAAATTGTACATGTTTTAATGGATATTTTGTATTGTTTCCTAACAACTGCAGTTTGTTACAGATATAGACGAGTGTTCCCGGACATCAGGTATCTGCAGCAATGGCGTCTGTGAGAATATGATGGGCACGTATCAATGTGTCTGCGACGACGGCTATCAGCAGACAGATATGAAGTCACACTGCGAAGGTTAGTTGACATCATAGACTCATTAATCGACAAGTGTAATGGTTGATTATTCCTTTCTAAACAGTACCCTTTTCATTGTGTGTACCATACTAAAACCCAAAAATACTTGCCAGAATACAAGATTAAATTTTGGTAAACAAATTTACCTGTTTGTGAAAATTTTAGAATTTTATATTTTTTTATTTACCAAGTTTTAATTCTTTCTGGATGATTTTCTCTCTTAGATTAGGTATGAAAATGAACTGATCTTCCCAACTTTTAAACTAATCCATACTACTGACAAAAACTTTGACAAATGAGTTTTTTTTTTCAATTTATTCAGACCAACTATCCTAACCTGTTGATGAGTATGCCCGTCATGTGACATATCTGTGACTAATATCAGGGCTATGTAGAGTGGGTGTATTGCCATAAAAATTACCCATGGGAGTAAGAAAAAAATTATGGATTTCCTTGAATATATTTATATTATTACTACGATAAATGGATAAAAAGCATGTTTAAAACCTATTTGGACATCTTTCATACTAGTTACGTCTTAGAACGTGTTTTGGGTGTGATATATTTAAAAACAATGATGCAGGTATAGTGGTAATCACCCATTATTGGCCATTACAAAGGAGTCAATAACTAAACGACAACAAAAATCACTAGGATAACCTAACAGAGAGGATCAGTTGAACACTAAGTAGCGCACGCACCATCACATTGGCGCTAAGCCAATTCTCGAGGAACATCGATGCTAGCAACCTGATAAACATAATTTACCGTGCCTAGTAAATTACGCATCAGGTCTAAATTATTTGTTTTTAAATAATATTATCTTACTTAAATGTTTTCAGGTGTAATAAACCATTATAAATTTTAAATTTACTTGTAATATTTAAGAAATATCAAATATCCGTCATCACGTCATATGACGTGAATCCCCAGGGGGGACCAAACGTCACATGACAGGCGTACTCAATCGGGCTCATTTATTACTCCTCAACAGGTTAAATAATTAACCAGCAAGTCAACTTCTCTCTGTCACTTTTTAAAACAGGTCATGTTATTTTTAGTGGTAGCGTTTAATAGTGTTCAACTGATTGTGTTAGATACGGAATGAAGATTAAAAAGCAAAAGGGAAAATTAATTTACACCAATTGATTTGTTAAAGTGGCTTCAAGCAATACAACGAATAAGTTTTCTATTTAAACAACATAGATTTTGAAAATACTTTTCTCTGCTTTTACTTTGAACATTTATTTTACCCATTGGTTTTTACAAATTGTTTACTAATTTGATATTTTTTCATTTATTACATACATACACAAAATAAATATGTATGCAAAACCTCTATTCACATCTTACAAAGAACATATTGTTAGTCATCTTCACCCAACAGCTGTCAAACGGTTATAAACAGATGTTTAGATTTGCATTGTTTACATTTAATCCTCCATAAGCTTAATGTTAATTTTTTAGATTTTAAACTTAATATTACAAGAAAACCGGAATTTTCCTGGACATCAGACCTATCTAGAAGTTATTTTCCTCTCGGAAATTAAAATTAGTTATTTCCAAAATTTAAAGAAATTCATTAGCTCCGTTTTTGAGATCCTTGTGCAAATATACAAACCTTGCTCGTATTATAGTATTGTATTATATAGTATAGTATTATAGTATAATAATGTTCTAAATTTACCATAATAGTAGGTATCTACTTAACAGTTATACATTTACACTTTTAGAAGTAAGTCTAATATTTTTTTGTGGACTTTGAATAAACAATTAATGTCATATTTATCATACTCACAGTTATCTGGATGGAAGGTGAAGCATGATTAAATATTTCTACAAAATTGTCAGTTATCTGGAATTTTGTCTAATGAACTGTGATTTTTCCTGTTGGTTTTAGACATCGATGAATGTGAGAGTGGCAACGGAGGCTGCCAAGGACTCTGTGTCAACTCGGCTGGGAGCTTCTCTTGTGCATGTAGGTTAGTGATGTATATCATACTATTGTTGGTCCAGATTGATTTCTTTGTTACTTATAAATTATAATAGATTTTATAAAATTATGGAATAGGAGTGAAAAATTGGTAGTTTTACGTTACCTAGTTGGCCATTCAAACAGTAGGTTTTTGGCCTTGCCAACAGCTCTGCGCCATCTTTCTTGGTCCTCCATTATCTCCTTTGTTATAGACATACTTCTCAAATAGTGTCGGACTTGATCCCACCACCTTAGTCTTGAACGTGCTAAAAGTCTTCTTCCTACATGGACTTGATCCAGCGCTATTCTCAAGGTTGATTCTTTGGGTCTCCTGTGGACATGTCCCTAATTGTTACACCTGTAAAAATATATAAAATCGATATAAGCTATGTGATTTGAGTAATATATAGGCAGCCTACAAGAAGGTAGGGTGATGAGGTACTTTTTATTTTTCAGGATAACATAGATCAGTCCATGAGGAAGTTCAAAAAACATTTTTGAGTATTTTGACCACATTGATCACATCAAATGTGGAACACCTTTTAAAATTTAAATATACACAATTACACATTCTTAACAGAATACAAACTAAGATAGTTTTAAAAAATGACTTACAAACAAACTAAGACAAACAAGCATATTAAGAAACCACAACAACACAAAAAACTAACAATGAACAATCTAAAGACAAACACAACAAGAAAAACAAAGATAGATTTTTCTTTTCTATAAGGTATGATATGACTCCTTTATTAGACATATTATTTTCTTCTATATTTTAGTGGCCTAATATAGGTAGTCGATAAGCTGGTATAGAATCCATTACACTCATCACACACACCCACCAGTCTGGGTCGGTGACTCAATGAATATGAGTAAAATGTCTGAACTAACCAGTTAATAAGAGGATAGGTTCTGACGGATGCAAGTTACACGTATGGGTCAGGGTGGTAAGTATTGTCAACATTAAAGTGGGAAGGGTGTGACGTGTTGCAGTGACGGCTATCGGTTGAGCCCGGACGGACGAGGGTGCGTGGACGTGGACGAGTGCAAGGTCAACCCCCGCGTGTGCCTGGGAGGCGAGTGCTCCAACACTGTCGGCAGCTACAGATGTCGCTGTACCGAGGGGTTGCTACCCGGGCCTGACGGCTCTTCCTGTGTTGGTGAGTAGTTATTGAGTAAGGGTTTTGGAGACTGGAATCTTATCATATCTTGTGTAATCTACAGGATGTACATCAACCAACACTTAGCTATTTGCAAGGAAAGTGAGCACATCCGTTATCAGGATACCTCCTGTACACAAACGATAATAGAAGTGGGATAGGATGTTAAGGATTGGTTAGGTTGGTGAAGGCAAGCTCGTTCAGTTGACCATACCAAGTCAAGAGGAAGGTCCCCGAAGTGCCAGGCCTTTGACTTCAGAACCTGACTTGACCTTTGGAAGTCAGGGGTCTCTAGTGAGGTGTCAAGCCTCAATCACTCAAACTTGGTACTGTACTCTTGCACTAACCTCCTCTGATGTGTAACAAATTACGTACACTTGGGATACAGCTATATAACTGTGTCCGATTATGACAACACTCTGTAATGTACCTCAGTATTGGTATCTAGACTTACAAAGGCCAGCTGGAACCCCACTAGGGTTGCGTTGGTGAGTAATTCTTCACCACAGCAATAAGGCTTGTAGAATGTTAATTTAGTGTGATGATTATTGGTTGATGAAAATATTGAAGTTCCATTAATATAATATGGATTAGGAATACCTTTCCCAACTTATTGCCTTCATGTCAAATTTTTAAGCATAAACTTTTAAAAGATCTAATATTTTGAATTACTGTAGACCATCTGTAATCAGGCACAGGGGGTTAGAACGTTCTCAAATTAAGATTTTTTTAACTATGGGTTGTTTTTTGTTGTTACAGCATTATATTTATTTTTATTTGCCAGGTGAAGGGTATCACATAAACACTTATATGAACCCTTTTACACCTGGGATAAAAAAAATTGTTTCTTGTACCAAAGTTGACCATTTGTGTAACCATTGGGTAAAGTTAACCTTAAATGGATTATTTCTGAATTTATGGATCATTTTGAGAGAGTAAGTTATTTTCGAATGAAATATAGCTTTCATGGTAAGATTAAAAAAGGTACCTAGGTTTTCAGTAGGTTAAACAAATTTATTATATTTTAAAGTACTCAATAATTTACTTGCTTACTGAGGGGTTCTAACTAATAAATAATTAAATATGTTTTATAGTGATTTTTGTACAGATGGATGATGCTACTTCTTAGATTCAGTCAGATTATTAGCAGTCTAAAGTAACATATAAGATAAAATAATAGACAAATTTTCTGTTGTATTACTTCCCACTCAACCAGTGGATTTCAGTCGCAAAACTGTTTGACAGACGTGAACGAATGTGAGAGTGGGAAGGACGTGTGTGGCAACGGAGAGTGTGACAACACCATTGGCTCATTCCTGTGCCGTTGTGAGGACGGCTACAGCGTCAAGCCTGGCCGCGGGCCGCAGTGTACAGATGACGACGAGTGTGCGCTGGACACACACCAGTGCGACATCAACGCGCACTGCATCAATAACCCAGTAGGTACATTGCTAGTTTCATTCTACTTGTAATTCTTCTTCAATGATTTTCAATTTGGAGGGACAGATATCTGTTGTATGGCAGAAATTTTCCATCGTCTAGAAAAAATTCTGCGTCTTTTCCACAATATCAGGGATGGTTTGAGATACCTAGAAAATAACTACAAGAAAACGATTTCTATTCCTAACAAACTGAAAGCTTCCTGTCAGTAAGAGCTCTCACCAAAATTTTACCTCTTAAATTCCTGGGTCCGGTCTCACTGACCGCTTGAGTTATTTATTTATTGGAATTTAAGGGTTTCAAAAGACGATGATCCCAGCCATGCCAGGTAGTTGTCCCTCCCCACAACCGAAACCGATCCCTATTGTCACTTGTTTCTGGTCGTAATATTAATAGATTTGTTTGTTATCAGCGGTCTGTGAGACCGGGTCCAGGACAGTATGCGATGGATTCATGACACGGCCCATTGTCTCGTGTGTGTCTGTGTGTTTTGGACTCAGATTTTGAAGAGATGTTAGAAAACTGGTACGAGGATGCTTTCGGAAGTAAATTGGATTCAGATGATGAGTGTGAAACCACAATTGTAGTGACATTTTCAGAATACGAGGCTGACATATGAATTTTCGAGCATGCATCCGTCGAGTACTAGGAGTAGAAGAGCCCAAACCCGACACTGTTGGTGATATACTGAATAAAAGAAAGATATACTACACATGTGATCTGAAGAAGACAAGAAAAACTGCCTACATATGCTACTGATGTAAAAAACCTGTTTGCAACACACAGAAGTTTGCAATGAATATTATAAGCTGAAATCAGCTGTAACTGCAACTGTCTCAGTTTTAATGATAATACATTTTTTTGGGTATATTTATTTTTTTTTAATATTCATCATATCCTATGGAATGAAAAAATACCAAGAATTAAACATTTTGTCATATTTATCATCATGTTTTTATAGTTTTAGAAAATGTTTACATTTTTAATCAGATTTCACCATGTACAAGTTTTTTAAATTTTATATATCTACTATGTGTACTAAAAAAATTTAATATTATTTACATAGTTATCGTTTGAAATAAATTATTAGATTGATACAATGATTTTCAACAGTAAAAAATAATTTTAAATGTTTTTTTTTCAAAAAGGCGGTCTGTTAGATCGTACCAAGGGCTGAGTGTAACAAAAAGTTCAACCTGGACGTCAAGGGTTAATGTCCTGTGCAATTGAGAAAAATTGTTCAATATTTCAGTGTCTCATCGGTTCTGTATGTTTCAGGGCTCATACAGCTGCAAGTGTCCTGACGGCTTCACAGGTAACGGCCAGACGTGCCGAGACATCAATGAGTGCCTGACCAACAACGGTGGATGCGACCAGAACGCTCAGTGTATCAACGCAGATGGTTCATTCAAGGTGTGATGTAATTTGTAGTCATTTTGATTTTTTATCTATAACCACAGTCCTCAGAAAACATGACAGCTTAATAGGATAATTAGAAGGCCTCTGCAAAGCTGGTTAGTCTTCGATTCCTGGGAAATATTCTACAAACAGCGACAAGAAAGAAGGGGGATGGGAAAGGATATGGACAGCCTGTCTAACTCTCAGAGAAATAAAAATAACCTAAAAAACCAATCCAAATCTGGCCCGGGCCATACAATACTCTAAGAGAATTTAGACTCCAACTCAATACCTCCCAAGAGTTCAACCTCTGTCAAAAGACTAATATTAAACTATAAACTATAACCCCAAAACGCATAACCCATAACCCCAAAGTCATAGAATCCCATAACCATAAGGTTATAGAATTCTATTGAGTTAGGAAGTTAATTCTGCCTGTTTGAATATAAAAATTCATTGCAAAAAACTTTGTCTACCTGAATAGTCAATTGCCTGATTTTCATCTTTCTATTTTATCTTCTGTGTTATCTTAGGATAGTTGGAGGGAAACTAATTGATCATCTGACTTGCCACTATACCGTTTGAGTGCTTTGAATTTTTCATGTAGTTAAACAACTACTTGACACCAAACAACCTAACAAAAACCCAAAAAAGTGCCACCTCCCCTGAACCACAACCAAATTGTAAAAGAAACAAAACAGATGTCCACTGCAAATCCCAATTAACCCTGAAAATACCATCAACTTCCACCCAAGCCGGTCACCGTTTTTTAAGGTGGACCCTCCCACCAATGTACTACACATTTTCAAGCCTAATTGGGATTGCTCATGGTCGTGATTGGAACCTGAGTAATTCCGAATGGCTTCCAACGCTTCACTTGTCAGCGAGCGCTGAGACTACAAAGTACACCGTCAGACAAAGCGCTTAATTGGTTGCAAAGCATTCTCTAGCGCCAAAATAGTGAACTCCTTGAGTTAGTTTCAGTCTCAGCTCATAGAAGGTAGTTTGGCAGCCCCCACAAGTGAAAAGTTTCACTAAATCGTTGATCGTCAACTACTTGCCACTTGGTATTAGCGAATTTCCCATAGGGAAGAAGCTATTACCGTAGGTCTCATGGCAAGAGTTAAGCCCGAGACCATGTTATTTTTTCTTCTTTAGGTGCCCAGAGACCAAAAACAATAGTCGTTAAAATTTTTATATATATATATATATATATTTCACTATTTAGTTCATCAAGTAGGGCTACTAATATAATTATCTTTAAATAAGTCAACCAGGAAATACCAATAAGGAAATACAAAAACAGAAAATAAACTTTTTAGATTTAACAATACAAAATACAAACAATAAACATGATTTTAATATTTATAGAAAACCCACACAAACAGATCTTGTCATCCCATGTAATTCACATCAGCCCTGGCAACATAAGATTTTATCATGCCCTTGTGTCGCAGTGTGTGTGTGACTCTGGCTTCCGAGGTGATGGTTACTCATGTCAGGACGTGGACGAGTGCACGGATAACCCAACGCTGTGTGAGAATGGACATTGTCTTAACTACCCAGGCAGCTTCCGCTGCGAGTGTGAGATGGGCTTCATGCACCCGGACGATAAGAGCGAGACTGCTTGTGTCGGTGAGACTCATCAATCAAGTCTCACTAACTTTTATTAATAATTTGTGAGGAGAGTTTTATTAATTTGTCGAAGAAGTTATTACCTTACAGATGATTATGTAACTGTTGTCATTCAAATATTAAACTATTGATATTGCTAAAGAAAGTAATTTTCAATGCTTCTGGATAATTTGAGCAAAAACTGTTTTAAATCTTCTGAAAAAATTTAATGTAATTGTTAGTTATTAATATAATAAAAATATCACAAATGTTTTTACTAAAACTGACTATCCCTACTCATAGAAAATATTCTGCTTAGATAATCTATTGTTCAGTTTGTACTTCATCGTAACAAAAGAAATGAATTTTTAGATATCAACGAGTGTATGATGTTCAACAATCTTTGTGTGTTCGGCCGCTGTGAAAATATCTTCGGCATGTTCCGTTGCGAGTGTAATGAAGGATATCAACTTGACAACTCTGGTGGTAAGTTTACACTTTGTCTTATTTGATCTTTGTATTTACAAATTGCACAATATTCCCTAAATTTCACTTTTGTAGTAGGGTGTTTTACTACCTACTTGGACTTCAGTACAAGGTCATGTTTTCAAATTCCGGGAAAACAACCTAGGTTTGGGCCACTTTCCTATATAGTGTTTGTGTACTATTCTGTATCTTGACTGGTAAAATATCTTTAGCGTCGAAAGAAAGAAAACAAAAAAATATAATTACCTATTGTTTAGTCATTACAATTACTATTAATTGTAATTGGTAATCTTTACAAATGATTGCAGTATTTTGCCTTAAACAATGCTTGCCCAAATCATTACACCCCTACTACAATCATCTTTCATTCATATTTGGCTTTTGAATACAGCTAACTAATTTCACATTCTAAATATTGTATTGTTCTTGAAAATAAAATTTTAAGAAATATTTTTGAAACAAAATGGAGAATGAAAAATTAGACACAATGAAGAGTTAAGGAATCTATACAGAAATAATTCTGATATCACGGCCCACGCTAGAACTAGACGTTTGAGATGGGTGGAGCATGTCTTGAGTAGAGACAGAGGATCATTATTAACGGAAGTACGAGAAGGGCAGCCGATTGAGGGAAGGCCACCAGGAAGGCCCTAGAGAAGATGTTGGGACAATTTGAAAACATACATCATAAGACAGGAACAGCAATTGACGAGGCACAGGACAGGGAGAGATGGCATGGGCATGAGAGTAAGAATAAGTAAGTAAATATTGTATTATAATGTAATGTGTCAGTGATTTCTGTTTGGGTTGGAGTGTGGACGTCTGTATTCGTTGGTTTTCCAGGAAACTGTACGGACGTGAACGAGTGTGACAGTCCCCAGGCCTGCTTGTACGGAACATGCATCAATACTCAAGGCAGTTTCATCTGCCAGTGTCCCCCTAACTACCAGCTGGTACCCGCTGGGAATGCATGTGTTGGTGAGTTGAAAACCACCCATCTTGAATTAATTACTGTATTTATTGAGATTAAAAAAAGGTATTATAACTTAAAGCTTACTAAAGTGGATTTTGATGAAAAATGTGTAAAAATTAATTATGTGAGTTCCAATTTACATCAATAATTCGGTTTCAGTTCATATTTATACAAAAATTGATTCCTAGTTAATAAAGTGTAACGAATCTTACTGAAAAGGAAAGTACTAAAAGTGGTTTAAATACTTGCTTTACGTAATCTGAATGTTGCTAGTGGCAGCAACTAGTTTTGGTTCCTATGTTCTATGGAAACGGAAGGAACTTTGTCTGAAGTAAATTGGAATGAATTTAAAGATTAGAGATTCTTTGTATGAAGAAACCTACAGGTCTATAAATCATTGACTGGCCTGATGATGGTTCCGAGGGGACTGAATCTAGCTTGCGCCACCAGCATTTTATTGGATTACATAAAGTTGGTATTTAAACAACCTTTATTATTTACCTGTAATCTGGAGGCTAAAAAACACTGATATGAAAAGAAAGAAATGACAAGTAGAATTTGCTTAAGCTTATAGCTGTTAGAATAAAAAATCCATTTTGACTGAAATGAAATTGTTGTTTGTTAGTCAACAAACAACTATTGTTTTTATTTATACAAAACTTTTGAAGTATTGTGCTTTAAAAATTTTAAGATTTTAATGACATTGTGCCTCAATAATTTATTGATTTAGATTTAAATTATGTTACATGTGTAACTTATGGCTTTCAATGTGTCGTATCATATCACCTGTCTATTGGCAGACAAGCGGGAGTCCCGGTGCTATCTTGAGGTGGAGGAGTGGAGGGGGCGGACCCGCTGCAGCCAGGAGATGGGGGCGCCGGTCACCAAGGCGACTTGCTGCTGCAGTGTGGGACGGGCCTGGGGTCCGACCTGCGAGGTGTGTCCTGCCACTGACTCAGAGGAGTACAAGGCGTTGTGTCCCGGCGGGACGGGTTACCGGCCCAACGTGCTCACTGTGAGTGTACCTGCGATATTGAGTTCAATTTTACAGAATGTCTCTTGTGATTGAACAAGTCATACAGTTTATTTAGTACTTAACCCTTCAAGGCGGTTTGACGAGAGTTCCACGTCATGCAAAAAAAGACACTTCCACCGTTTGACAAGAGTTTCTCGTCATCACGGAGTCTTTGTTCGTTGCGTCGACTTAGTGTTCATACGACCTGTTTACTGTAGTTTTTTGCGTATATTTATAATCTTCACGATGTAAACTGATGTCAAATTATATTCTAAGCCAGCTTTTGCCTAGATAATTAAGTGTTTCTTGTGTCTTTATTTTTTGTTTGGAAATGTAAATTAGTGATGTGTTTGTGAGAGACGTTAATGTGTTGAAATGTAACGTTAGTGAACCGGTTTATTGTAACTGACTAAGGCTAACATTTTCTTTAGACAGAGCTGTTAAGTAATAACCCAACAGTAATGGCATATCTAAGGGACCCACAGTTTAACGTGGAATCTGACAACCACTGCCTCTGAATTAAGAACTGGTCTATTTATGAGAATTGGTCTTTGCGAATTAACGTAGTAACGTTAACGTAGTGCTGATGTTAATCTACACATGAGAACACTACACCCACCTATAGCTGGATTACAGGACGACACCACCGTCCCAGTCTAGTAATGCAAGAACCCATCCGAATAAAATTAATTGAAAACGAATGAATGAAAACAAATGAGTTCCTGCATGTTTTGTTGTTTTTTTATTACAAAGTAAAAAATAAATTTGTAATATACATTCTTTGACATACTATATAGAAGAAGTTAAATATTTGGAAGTATTCTTTTAGCCACTTATGAGACGAGATCACTGGAACACCTACAGAAGAAGAAGGAAAATCTATGCCAAAAGCAGCCGGCACTAATGTAGAAGAACATAGAAAATTCTTTGAATACAGAGTTAATGGAAGTGATTCATACCTTAACCGTTTTTACAACTATGTTGAAAGTACATTTTAGTAAGGGCGTCATATTATGTCCTTACTAAAACAAAAAAATCTTTTAATGGAACAGTAATTAGTAGAAAAAATTGTTTTTTATGATTTTTAAGCTTATTTGTATTAAATAAACAAGTTTTTATAAAAAAAATATTTTATTTTTAACTTTCATAGTCATTTTTTAGATTTTCAACATTTCTCCTCTGGTCAAATTCAAATTGGACATCATCACACGTCTACACTGCTTAAAGGGCCAAATTGTTGAATGTTTTAGAATGTTTCATAATACCGGAGAGAATTTGCATTTGTGGAATTTTATTTTGAGAAACAGGCAAAAATCTCCTCTGATTTTCAAAAACAATAGATTGATTTTTATGGTTGCAGTTAAATGCAGTATTTACTGTGTATGTTTTGTGTTTCTCGTACAGTACTCTATCAGTGAAAGCAGTATTCAATATTTTCCCTATGAACTTTGTCTTGGTAATGATAACAGTAAATTTGAATTTACTGGAAATTATCATTATTTACTTTTTATTATTTGTTTATTATTATTTACTGGAATTTATTGAAAAACCTTTATTTTACTGTTACCTTATATATGTTTATAATATTATATACTTTGATGTATTCTCTGACTGGAACTCATCCCGCACACACAGGCTCATGTGGGTGTCTATATTTCATGTTTTTTTTCTAAGACATCAGTATGTAACTATCTCCTTTTTGAAATAAACAATTTTCCATTTTATTTCATTTCTTCATTTTTTTAAATAGTTTCTAACATAAATCTAATAAGAGTGTATACATGTAAATTTAACTAGTATTCGAAGAGTTGTAAAGATGTTTTTAGTATTTAATTAATCAGGTACTTCAGGTATTTAAGTAATCAATTTGTCCCCTATATTGCGAGCAGGTGGTGCTGGAAGACATCAACGAGTGCGAGGAACACGAGGACATCTGCAGGAACGGACATTGCACTAACACCTTCGGTAGCTTCATGTGCTCCTGTCACACAGGCTTCCGGCTGGATGAGACTCACGTCAACTGCGTAGGTCAGTGTCGTCTTTACTAGTTCAGGTCATCAGTTAATATTTAACATTAACCAAGCTGTGTATTTCACATAGAAACCGTATTCACTGGCCCATCAAACAGAATTTATTCAGAAATTATACCCTAGAATTTACATACCCCTTATTGTTATAACACAGACGATAAACCTTTTTTTTCAAAATAAAAGTAAAATATCTGTATATATAAACGTCAAACCTATCACTCATCACTAATTCTCCCACTTCCCAATTACTTAGCAAGCTGAAATTTGGTATGCTGTTTTATGGATCTAAGATAAAAAAGTCAAATAGATTTTCAATTCAATTCAAAAATCTGTACCCTGCACGCCTTCGAAGTTCCCATGTTAATCTTATGGGGAAATAATTTTGTTTTGGATTCCAAAATATGTTGTCTTAAGGTATAAACAGCGCTTTTTTTATTTGAACCACTGAATAAACTAAAAAAGCAAGCATAAAATAGTACTCAATGGAATCTAATTACTGTATAAATAGAATTTTTGTCAGATTTATTTCATCATTAATTCAACTTTTAAAGAAAATGAAAAAAAATATTTTAGAAACAAGTAGATTGTAGTTGAGGCATTTTTAATAAAAGAATCACATTATAATAGATTAAAGTATTTATACAGCAAATGTGTATAAAGAGCATCTCTTTTATAATGTTTGCTTATTTTTTTATCATTGTCAAATTGTAAAAGGTGTATTTTGTAGATTTGTTGATGTATTTTATTTCCTGTAGTGAAGGACCAGTTAAAATGTTCCGCATTTAAAGTTAAAGTTTAAATTTTCAACACATACATTAATTTTTTTTTACAGAGATTACAACATTTTATTTATTTTGCACAATAGTTTATTAAAAACTTGATACTCAACTGGGATTTTATAAAAGAAAAGATTTACTGTTTGGTGCTGCTTACATGACTCCAGATGGGTTAATTGATGGTTCTTGCCTATTTCAGTTTAATATTTTGGTTTCTTCTTTCTTTCAGAGTGTTTTTAAGTTTTTATTTTCTCAAAATTAATCATAATGAAGTTATACAGGCTGAAGCCTGTATAAAATATGTAGAATAATGAAAATAATTTTGATCAAAGTAGATGATCTATTTTCCACGGAGAAGTGTTACAAAAAAAGCCTTGTTTAACGGTACAGAAGAACGGACAAACTTGGGTATGAAACGTAAAACAAAAAACAACAGAATTCTAAAACAATAATTTCATTTTTATAGACAAGCAAATATTAGGTAACAATAAAGGCTGCCATTCTGATGTAAAAAATATTGAACTGTTTATTTAGAGTGTGTTCAGAGTCTATTACCTTCGGGTATGCTCCGTTCCGTTTCCCCTAATCATTATGAACACCCGACAGTCCCTCGTGAACCTGACCTATATAAAAAAAATAATAATAATCGCTATAAATTTACTCATTTTGTGTTTTCCATAGATATAAATGAGTGCCAAGAGAAACCTGAGATCTGTGGGGTCGGTTTTTGCATCAACGATGATGGAAGCTACCACTGTGTCTGTCCAGATGGGTACATGCTTCTTCCCAATGGCAGTAAGTAATAAATGTATTAATTCAAATACTTGATCTTCATGCTAGGAAACTTGGGAGATAACCTTGAGGCCCTGAGGGATATAGGTTTTGCAGACTATTTTATCACTGTAAGCTTTTTTAGTAACTACTTATGGTAGCAACACTTAACATTTTGTTTTTTATGCATATTAAATAAAATTCACATTTAGTTATAGTGCACATTATTCACTGTTGTAAAATTCTTGCTACTTTTTTTCTATTTATTTGTTCATTGAAAATTACAAATTACTATTCCCTGAAATTATAACTCTGATTTTCACATTCTTTCATATTTTGATGTACTAATTTTTAATGTAGGTAAACCTGAAAGCAACCCTTATAACGACAAACCTTAGCAGGTGATTTTTTTAAATAAACTACGTAAATCCTACTAAATAAACTGACACTTCATTTTCAAAGATGGCACCAAATTTGGCAGTATGAATTTTAATTAATTATGATAAGAGAGGTACCCTTGTAAGCAATCCTTATAATGATACTTTATTGTAAGATGGATTTTTTAAATAAAAAAAGATAAAATCACTGTACTATTTTCCTCTTCTTTTAAATATTCTCCAATGATTTTCAACAGAAACTTTTTTTATTTTATTGATTGCCTGTATTTTTTATTTGACTTGTAGTTGATTTGACAATGTCATCTGTTTTTAGCAATGTTAATCTGTGTAAACTTTATTTGTCAATAAAGATCTGATTTCTGAAATCGTAAACTTGAAGCTCGCAATTGGGTTATATAAAGATGGTATCAAATCAGTAACATGATAGTAACAGTATGTATATTATTTTTCTTATCTAAAAATGTGATATTTAGTCCTCACATATTGTGCACTACTAGTGCAATTATATGAAACTGTAGAAAATATTTATATTTTTGTGTAGGCCTAATATTTCTTTTAAATAGTAGGGAGTTTAAGGGTTTAACTAAATATTTTCTACTGTTGTTGATGTTAGACTATTTGTTGTATAGAGGAGTGCGTGGACATGCGGAAGGAGTTCTGCTACTTGTCATACCAGGAAGGGCAATGTTCACAGCCGATGACCAACGAGCAGACCCGGATGTTGTGTTGCTGCAGCATGGGTCAGGCGTGGGGAGACCCGTGCCAGCCCTGCCCTGCAGACAAGACCAGTCAGTATACCATGCTTTACAGTGTTATAGGGATACTGTACCGGGAGTAGAGATAAGGTTCTTGAGGTCCTACTTTCAAATCAGCAATGGCTGGGGGCAGTCCAGATGAAATCCTCCTAACTTATGGAGACTGATGGTTCTGTAAATTAGAGATTGAACAATTTAATTAGGTAATCTAACCCTGGTACTAGAATAGTTTTTAGAGTTTTCTCAGCCATTACAATTCAGAATTTTAAACTGTGAGACAAGATATCCACAATTAACCTATCCTATGGAACCTTCTTTATGGAACAGGTCAATTTATTTATTTACCCCATGGGGAGATGTACCTGGGTAGCTTCTGTATTAATTCTTCAACTAGAAGAGTAATGAATCTATTAATTCTTTAACCAGACCTATGAGGGGAAATCAGCACCAGAGTATTTAGTAAATAGCTCAGAGTTTACATTCAAGCTTAGAAAAATATTTCCTCTTGTAATTTCTCTACTGTGTTTCCTTTATTTTTAACTGCAAGTAGCAAATCATTTAAAATTGTATTTCCAGAGGAGTACCTGGTGTTGTGTGGGACGCAGCCCGGCCAGATCATGGACCCGATGACAAACGCGACGGTAGAAATTGACGAGTGCACACTGATGCCGACCATGTGCAACCATGGATCCTGCATGAACACGCCGGGCAGCTTTGAGTGCCAGTGCAACCGTGGATTCATCTATGACATCGAGAGCCACCAGTGTATCGGTGAGATTTCTGTTTGTAAACTACAGTAGAACTTGGATAATTCGAACCTCAAGGGACCAGAAAAAAATTCGAATTATCCAAAAATTTGAATTAGAAAAGTTTTTGAAAGTGGTTGAAATAAACAGTAAAACATCATGTTTTAACATTGTACATTAAAAAAAGTTTGATTAATGAAGATATTATTGATTAAAATTCTAATTTTTGTTAAATGTCGATACTGTGTTTGGAGGGATCCCGAAAATTTAGCTATTTCAAATTTTTTATTAAATCCCTTCTCTACCTCCTTTATTGCCGCTATTTATTCTTGCGACGTCAAAGATGTGTAGGTTCGCTTTGACGAAGCGAACCAGTTCATACACACGACGTGTTAACATGAACGCAGACGAAGTCACAAATGCCAACACGAAACAAAGACGACGAATATCGGAAACCACCATCAATGATACGCACGTTACTGAACTGCGCCGGCGCCGTGTAGTGACATATTAGAGATGTCAATGTTGTGATTTATGAGCAGTAGCGGACTGGTGAGGGGGAGGGGTATCATGTGACCAGTCAACAGCAGGTGTAAGTGCTGTGAGAAGGGTTGGGGGGAGATGGGCGCGTTGATCTAGCTAAAAATAGTCTACGCTGCAAAAAATTCGAATTATTCAAAAAAATATTCGAATTAACCAGGATATTTTAACATTGTTTTTACATAAAATTCTAGGGACCAAGTCAAAACTTCGAAATAAAGAAGTTTTCGAATTACAGAAGTTCGAATTATCCACGTTCCACTGTATCATTTAGTTATACTCTCAGATTTTTGGCTACTGTAATTTTTACAATTACCATTACCATTACCATTTGAAATGGCGACCTACCCAGGTAGGTATTTTAAGCCAAGTATGAATGAGAAATGATTGTGGGATGATTTTGGCGCGATCTTGTAGTCTTGTTACTGACTAAGGCTGACGTGTTCCTTAGACAGGACTGTTAATTAATAGCCCAACAGCCGATGGCAACTAAGGGACCTACAGTTTAACGTGGAATCCGAACCACGACCTCTGAATTACGAACTGGTCTAATTATGAGGATGGTATTTGTGGATTAACGCAGTATTCAATAGTGCGGACGTTAATCGACACAAGAGAACACTACACCCACCGACCATCGCTCACAACTATCCACAATTCCAGTTATTAATTATGGTTTTGTTAACAACAAAACCATACCAAACGTATGGTTTTGTTGTTCTAACCCTAAACAACGGTTTTATTCTCTGCCATAAGACTTTTAACTAATGTACAACCTAAGAATTTAACTGAGTTTTTTTTTCAAAATACCATGCTAAAAGAAGTGTAAAATGGTAGTTTTTTCAAGTAGGCTGAGTGAATTAAGTATGGTATTGAAATAAGCTTAGTAGTATATTTAGTTTGGAAATACAGGTATTCAGGAATTCAGTAAGCGGTGTAGTACATTGAGCTTGAAAATTAAACAGAACAGGGAACATTCTGTATTTGACGGTGAGTTAACATTTTGGAGCAATTAAACATTTTACAACACTTTAGTCATTGAATAATCGAGAACTCGGGCTAAATATCACATCGTAATTTGATTTTTTTCTGAGAGAGGCTAACTTCCTTATGTCATCAGTGATAAGGGTAAGGATAGATGGGAAAAAATAGTCTTAGTTTTGATCACAGGACAGTAACACCTGGATCTGTTTATACCAGACCAAGCATTCATTCATGTACACTCGTTAAGTTTCTTCTTAAGGTTAGACTTATTTGATCAAATGCATTTTCTCATGTCCCTTATCCTGAACAGGTTCTGAAGTACTAGTCTAGTGTGGGTGTGTATGAAGCCTACAGCAACTGATTTCAGTCCGGAGATAACCTGTATATAAATAATGTACAAATACTTACAAATAGCTTACATTCATTGGTTTTTTCTACAAAGTTTAATATTTGAGTTAAAAAACAAAATTAAAATTCTAATTAAAAATTAAAATTAAATCTAAATTAAATTAAAATCTAATTAAATTCCAATTCTTATCCTAATTAAAATTTACATTTCCTTTGTTTTAATGAGTAGTTTTGACTTTGCGTGCAGATGATAACGAGTGCCTACGCATCCCCAGTCCGTGCCGAGGCAACGCTCAATGTATCAACTCGCCCGGGAGCTACGAGTGTCAATGTCCCCTTGGCTACAAGCTTGGCATGAGCATGCGTGATTGCGTAGGTAAGTAAACAGCTGATTAAAGAATTTTTAGTAATTTTTCCTTTGAATTTAGTCAACAATAAATAATAACACCGGAATGTGGTATTATTGATCACTCACTTTATCGATCTCTCAGTACTAAACATGCCTGAATGAATAGTTTTATTGCAGTGTAATGTCTTCCAGATGAGGATGAGTGTGTGGAACGAGCCAACATCTGCGAGAACGGAGACTGCAACAATGTGCAGGGCAGCTTCCAGTGTGTGTGCCACAACGGGTATGCATTGACAGCGTCACGCGAGACGTGCACGGATGTGGATGAGTGTGCACGACATCCTAACATCTGCAACAACGGCACCTGTATCAATGCTGTCGGCAGCTTCAAGTGCCACTGCTTCCCTGGGTTCAAACTGAGTCATAATAATGACTGTATCGGTGAGATTTTAGCACTCATTTTAGATTACATAGAGTGATAATAGTTCAAGTTATGAATAGTTCAGTTAGTAATTGGCGATTGGCTGTTTAGTTTCAATGTTTGGTTTCAATACTCATAATCATGTTTCTTAGGATGTAAATTTCATCATCTCTTACAGCTTTTCCATTTTTTTTTACCACAAAGTATAGAGGTCAATCAGTGAAATTATAAATAAGAGGGGGTACCCAAAAGTCGGAATATCATTGCCATGGTCGGTGCTTTTGTAGTATGGGTTTCTACTCCTAGTCCCTGTCTAGTTCAACTCTTTGCCAGTTTAGTGTTGTGTGGGCCATTGACCTGGCATGTTCTGTTCGTCTGTAGTGACTGTATTTATTAATGCTTTTTCGCTGCTACCTTGTTTTTTATGAACACTGTTTTGCCATTTCCTCGTTTTTTCGTTTTGGTGGACATAAATGAAAACTGCTTACGAAGATGAAGCTTTGGGTAAAACTCAAGTACGAGTTGTTTTCATTTTTTTTTAAATGGCAAAACGTCAATTGTTGAAAAATCCCGTGAAGGACGTCTGTCGACTGCTGAAACTGCCGGACGAAAACTGTGACTGCCGACGTCCTTCCCGGGGGTTTTCAACAATTGACATTTCGCCATTTTTAAAACGTGAAAACAACTCGTACTTGAGTTTTATCCAAAACGTCATCTTTGTAAGCAGTTTTCAACATCACAATGGCATCTGCAGCACCTTTCCCTAACAAGAAACAAAACTTCAGAGCGCGCTGTTTCCGCCAAAACGAAAAAACAAGGAAATGGCGAAACAGTGTTCACTAAAAAACTCACCGCAGTCGAACACGTCCAGCTTTAGCGGCAATAAACTTCAGATGAGCTGCGCTACACGCACATTGCGGCAAACATACATACTACACAGGTCACGGCTTTGGCAGCGTAATTCCGGTTACTTTTGGGTAGTCCCTCGTATAATTTTATTTTCAAGTATTTAAGGAGTTATAGTTAGGAGCTTTTTCATCTAGTTATATTGGCGATGTTCCTTTTACTTAGACTCGTAATACAGTTGTTACCATCTCTGTGTTCAGATGTGGACGAATGTCACATAATGCCATACCTGTGTCGCAATGGGCGGTGCCGCAACGTGATTGGCTCGTTCCGCTGTGAGTGTGCCGACGGCTACACCCTGTCGCCCGACCAGCAACACTGCCAGGACATCGACGAGTGCCATGAGGTTTAGTTACGCTTGAACTTTGCATGTATTTGATATGATTTTTATGTAGATAAATACTGATAGATAGATAAATACTTTTTAAATACTGAAAGATGAAACTGCGAAATAAAATCTGGAAATAACTCAAACTTAAAATATTTGAAGTAAAATTAAAAAAAAATCAAATGATTAGAAAAAATTAGAAAAATTTGTTTACAATTTTTTTAAACACCATTTGATGTCTTTTGATGGAAAAAGTAAAAAAAATGTGAAATTCCATACCAAAAAAACTGCATTTAAGGTCATTTTTTTCGTGTCAACTATCGTGTTCCCATGCACCTGGGGACATTCTTTTACCAATCCGCGCACGCTTTTTGTTCTAATATTTTTTAAAAATTCACTGTTATAAGTCTAAAACACTTATTTGTTAAATCATAAAAATACTACAATAACATTAAAATACTACCTACAGCATTTACAGTTATTTACAATCTAGCCAGCTCATCCTTGTATGTTACATTCTCTTGCACCAGTCATCAAAATGCTTACACGTGACGCACAATCCCGGCTGGTCCTCACACTTGGCGCAATGCCAAACAACCCTTTCATGGATATTTTTCTTATTGTATTCTTGTTGTATTGTGTTAGCACTTCTCCGGTGAGTAGTGCTAACAGCTCACTGATGTATTAAGTGACAGGAATGGCAGCAGCAATCGTTGCCGCTCACACCTGGGTAGAGGCCGGTGCGGCAGCGATCTTTGCCGCTCACACCTGGGTAGAGGCTGGTGCGGCAGCGATCGTTGCCGCTCACACCTGGGTAGAGGCCGGTGCGGCAGCGATCGTTGCCGCTCACACCTGGGTAGAGGCCGGTGCGGCAGCGATCGTTACTGCCTGCAGCGAACGTGTTAAATCCTTCTTGGATTGCCTCAGATGTATTTTTTATTGAAACAAAAATGTACATAAAGTTCTATAGTGTTTAAATTTGAAAAACCCCTGATGCTATGATTGTGCATTCTTTGAGTGTTATTCTCCTTGCCAATTCCTTGTTGTATATCAAATAAAAGAATTATTGCTATATCTAGGAACATGAAATAAAATTATGGGAGTGGAAGTTTTCAGTTGTAACTATAATCTATGTACTCAACATAGTTAGTTTTTTTAAATGTAGTCCACTTATTTCCACTTATTATTTTTTTACTAAGGTTCAGGAGTATCTGGAAATCCAATTTGGAGTTTTTGTTTTACTAAATGGCAATAAACAATTATTAATATTATTATTTAACCAACTATAGTGATTATGATGTGCCGGTAGTACTGAGGGTGTGGTGCTGTGTTGCTAGACAGGTGGCATGTGCGGGTCGCCCGGCCGCTGTCAGAACCTGATGGGCTCCTTTCAGTGCTCCTGCCCCACTGGCTTCCGTCTCAGCCCCGACAAGACCAAGTGTCAAGGTGAGCTTACGATAGCGATAATCACATCCTCTAATTTTTTGGATTTGTGAGCTGGGGCGTAGCTGCCCTCTGCCACTTGGACCTGTAAGATCTTTCATGGCAAAGCTTAATAGCTAGACAATGTCTAGGTCCTTGAATTCATTCTCCTTTTCGCAAGCATTCCAAGGAGCTGAAACATTTTATGGACTTATACTGGGTAGTCCAGCTAAAGATATATTGCAGTACAGTATCTTTCCTGCAATACCTTCATAGGTCTGAACGAGACAAGCTTGGAGGCTATTACCTACCAACCCATTTCCTGCCAGCATACTTCCATACAGTCTACAGTCTTGAGTTCGTCTTCCTTGAATGAAGACTGACTCTTTCATTTCTTAAAAATTCGGTCCCTAGTCTATACTTGCGTCTTGATCTATTCGCTTAGTCCTGGGTTATTAAAGAAGCATAGTTTTACATCTTTATGATGAGGTCATATATAGCCTCTTGCATTACTTCCATCCAATCCTTAATGAGGAATGTCGGAAAGTCAGAGTGAAGGATGCCAATCCTTATTCCATCAGATAATTATTTGAAGGGTGCTCTCTGGTGAAGAACCCTCTCCTTGGAATAAAAATAAATCCATCCCTCTCACTAAAGTCTGCCTTGATAATCTACATACTCTGAAAACAGAAGTCCCCCTGTTGAGGAAAAGGAGGCTAAATCTCTGAGCACAATATAATCAGAATACTTAGTATAAGCAGATAGGAAATGAAACAAATTACCAGTACAGTACAACCTCAATAATACGGCCTGAATAGGCAGCCGGCAGGACGGATTTACGGAAATGCCGGGTTAGCAAGAGACCGTTTAAAACGCAATGTATAACAACGATTTTGGTTAAATCCAGGTTGTATTAATTTATTTTAAAAATGCATCAAAACAATACAACAACAAGTATTGCAGCACTGCAATATTTAAATTTACTGTATTTTTGGATTTTGAATGACATCAATGGACATTTTTAATGGTTACGGTACAACCTTTATGGCCAAATTACTGGAGGGTCCGGATTATGGAGGTTGTACTGTATAGGAACGGGATATGAAGGAAGTAGTTCATGGGGAACCTGGTATGAAAAAAATTTGAGCTAAAGATTCTACAAACACTTTCATATTTGTATGATCTTTTTATCTTTGACTGTTATGAACTACGTGAGGTAAAATTCACATGGTGAGGATGTATTCACCTTCCTGAAGAGAATCTCATTGAACTGTAATAGTTTACAAAATTTCTTAATCTGAAAAGGGTTTTGAACTCCAATCATATCAAATAGGGGTTGTGAACCCCTAGAACCTCAGTTTACTGCTTCAGATGATGCGTATGATTATTTTTAACTAGAAAATTTGCAAAATTAAGATTTAATTAAGTATCACCGCTGATGCCTCATAATCATAAGATACCAACCCATTTAGGTAAATGTTCTGAGGTATTCAATTTTAAATTTCCAGGTCCAGTTTATTTCTCTGAAATGTGAGCTAAGTGAATATCTTATCGTTAGGATAAAGGAGCTGAGCTAGTCTTGTAATGTAAAAGTGATGAGCTATAAAGTATACCTTTTTTTGAACTCTGTTTTTCATGGTCCAGTGAAGATGTGCAAATGTTTGAAATGCAATTTACAATTTTTAAAAATGCATGGATGTGTATACCAATATGATTATGGGGGTGGAGTATCAGTACAAAGCAAAGGAATGACAGTGTCTTTCCTATTATTTTACAATAAAATATTAGTCTTTCATCATGTTTTACTATTTTGTATTGAAACTAACTTTCACCTAATCATCAAAATATTTGACTATCCAAATCGACCTTGGACCAATCTGAGTTCTTCTAAAATGAGTTTTCAAGATAATTTGAGCATACTGTCTGGTTTTACCGCAGACATCAACGAATGTCAGGACAGTGCTGGCATCTGTGAGGGTGGAGCTTGTATCAACACGGAGGGAGGATTCATCTGCGAGTGTCCGGACGGGTTCATACTCAGCCAGAACGGCATGAAGTGCATCGACGTGAGGAAGGACATGTGCTTCGATGACTTACATGCTGGTAAGGGAGTACAACGCCAGCTTCTTGGTAGTGATTCGCTTCCATTTTTCCTTGTCTCCTGGTAGCTTGACTCCAGGCTCTCTACTACTGAATACTAAGTCCGACCTGAACTCTGAACTGTATAATGCACTACAAATCTTGACTGGCTTTGAAAGAATTTGGGTTTAATTCAAGACTAGAATAGGAAATTAGTATTATAAATAAATTATTATAAAGCTCAAATTTAAAATTAATCTGCAATTAACAACAACTGTATTTATACTAAAACACAAACACGTACGTTTGGGCAGTACAGTGCTGAAACGTCAAATGGCGACCATGCGTGCAAGTGCTTGTAGCATTCTTCTTGCAAATAAACAAAACTTTCATGAATGTTACGTTTACATTGTTAATACACAATACGCAGAGAGGTACTGTGTTTGTGTCTGAAACTTTAGATGCACTCGAGATAAAATCAATATTTTAACTATTAATTTTTTTTAATAATCTCATCCGGATTGTTCGCTTACTTTTTACTCAGTCTTATATTTAGTATATTTACATAATTGAATTAAGATGAAACCACGACTATGGGTAACTTTTCCCAATTTAAAGTTGGTTGTGGTTTGGCTGGGTAGCGTAATGTTAACAACCTCACTTCGTTCAAAGTTCCAACTTCTCTGAGTTCTGAGTTCAAAGGTTGCCTGTTCTAATTTGGATTCAGTAACCATTTGTTTAATACTAGGCTATTAATTAATAACTTATCTCAGAATTGGTCAACCTTAGGCATTAAAGAAACCAGCGATTTGTTTGTTCCCTATCACAACGATAAAAATTCCATAGGCATTGAAAATCCACAGAAATTTAGACTTAAAAATTATAGATAGCCAAAAAACAATTGACACATTTTCTAGATAAAACAGAAGCAAATGAGTAGTAGTCATTTTCAGTAGTGTTTAGATATAATTTTTCCAGATCTTATTGTCACTTTTATTACTGATAAGACCAAACTATTTACATTTAGTAGCCTACTTATGGTATTTTATTTATTTAAACTATTGAATTTAGTGTATAGAGCCAAGATACCATGATCCTCAGAAAACTGTTCCCCGATAACAATCTAAAACGCTAGTGTTACCAAAGCGGTGTTTTCCGCAGGACAATGCTCGTTGGCCAGACGGGAACCGATGACGGTGAAGGAGTGTTGTTGCTCGATGGGAGCCGCCTGGGGACGCTACTGTGAGCAATGTCCCAAGCATGGGACCGGTGAGTAGGCTTTCTTGTCCTAACGACACTAATATAATAATGTTTCAGATCTTTTAGGAAAGAAAGAGGTAGCATTTGGATATCTAATTTGATAAAAGTATTAGGTAAGCCTCATTAGTACTTAGTGTTATTTGATAACGTTTATTTCTTCCTCTCAAGAGCTTCTTGAAGTGTAGAAGTGAGGTTCAAATTGGATTCTTCAGTTATATCAATTTAACTTTAAACTAGCAGTATGCCAGGTATTATTCTGTGTTAAGGAAAAAATATACTTATTAACATGACAAAATTAATTAAATTATTGGATCAGAAAATACGTATAATTATTAAAATTTGTTATACCTCAAGATGACATTTTAATTTAGTATGATTTCAATGTGGGTTTAAAATCAATGATCAATGAAAACAAACTAAAATTGATTTTAATTTGACATCTGTTTGTTTTTCTTTCTATTAAATCACTTATACATTACATATTCTCAAAATCAATAATCAATGCTAAAACAGTTTAGTGTCAAAACCTACAAAGACAACTGGTGTTGAAACCTACAAAGACAGCTGATTATTACCAGTAGGTGATTAATTGAAAACTGAAAGCAAAATGTGACTAATATGGCATAAAAATTGGGTTTTTAAATGTTCATTATTTATTTTTCAAGGGGCAACAGACAATTTCAAGCATTGAAAATCCTTTTCTAGAATGTAGGGAATTCCTGTAATAAGTTTCATTGTTATAAGTTCTCCCGTTTTTTCAAAGAAGACGGTGTAAAATGCCTCCTGGAGTATCACAGCCAGACACAAATTGAGATAAGACTTGTTTCGGCTTCTCTAATGCACAAAATATAAAAATAACTAAAAAATGATTAACTGTGAGCAATGTACAGATGAAAATCTAATTTAATTTATATAGATTACATTTTGTTCGCCTAAAGAATTTCCCAGGGGAACAAAATATAATGTGTTGAGTGTGGTCTAATTAACCTTTTTCTCGATTATGGCTGGTATGTCTTACCTCTTAGCTATTACCGTCTTATTTCCTAAGAATCTGAAACCTGACCTACAGTCTGTCTTGAATAATCACTATAAATAACTAAAATTTTACTCAGTCTGGAATAAAAACTAGAAGATTCCTGAAGAGCACTTATCCAATCAAATTTTACTAAAAAGAAATGTATATTTTTTCAAGTAAAATATAATACAGCTTATGAATGAATTAAAATGAATTAGAGCATTGGTTTGTGTGTGTTTAAATCGAATACCAATTTATAACTAAAATGACCAGGAGGTTATTGTATTTGGTAGGTTATTGCATTTTATTACCGATGATCTCTATAACTTGAAAAACCTTAAACATGACATGCTTAAATCTATCTGATATCGAGTTGGGATTTGTTACTGTAACGTAACACTTGCAGCCTAAAAAGTTTCTTAACCCTTTAACCTTTGACGAGAGTTCCACGTCACGCAACTTGTCAGCTGGCGCATTTTGGCAACGTTCTAGTGAACTTTTTCGAACTCAGACTGTGTGGAAAATATTGCTTATGTTAAAAAACTACTGCCTTGAAGGGCATAATAACGTGTATTGAAGTAACAACCTTGAAGTAATAACGTATTACATTCTATCTTCCTTTATTTTTTTATTCAGAAGTTAGTTCAATATTTGTGATATTTCTAAGCAAAAGTTTACTAGCTCTATTATACTTTTATATGCATTTCACAATTGATTTTATAGAAAAATTATCACAGCACAGCAGCAATCATAATTACAAAGGCAGTATTATCTCGAGAGACAGGGAGCACTCCAAAACTAGAATAGAGCAATTCGAAAACTAAATGTCAAAATCCTGTAACAATTCACTATTGTCTGTACCAGAGGACTTTTGGAAGCTGTGTCCACAAGGATCAGGCCGCATGGACACCGGGGAGGACCTCAACGAGTGCCAGCTGATGCCGCACGCGTGCGATGGCGGCGACTGCATCAACACTGACGGCTCGTACCGCTGTGAGTGCCCGGCAGGCTACACACTCGATGGAACTGGCAAGCGGTGCATCGGTAAGCTCCTCAGTCACTAATAAGGAAAACCTCGTGTGGGACACTATTGAAAATTATGTTTTTAAGTTCTCTGTTTGAAAATAGTATCAGAATTCACAAATGAAAGTTTGATTAATGTTGTGTTTATCTTGTAATATGTATATTTTGGCTACATTTTTGATTGTAAATTATCCAAATCTTGTTAACTAATTCTAATAGTGGTCCAAAACTGATTTTATATATATTATATCTTATATCTTTATATATATTATATCTTTTTTTACAATGATCATAACATAAAAAATGAAGTAGATTTTTATTCATACAGTCTTGTACAGTTTTTATTATTTTTGAACGTTTTATTTCAACATAAAAATTAGCTTAAGTATTTTTTTTTAAGAAAATATAAAAGGTTTTTATATAATGTCAATTCCAGAGACACTTTATATAATAGTATACTGATCACATACACAAGTACTTTTTGGTTTTGGGCCAACTACAAACATGGCAGAATTTAAGCTGTAACCTCTTGCACCAAAGTCCAAGATGCTACCACTAGACCAGAAAGATATTTTGATGTTTTTTCTAATTACAAATTTTAAAAAGTAAAAACCCATCTCAATTTGGAAATAAATTCCTTTTTTTCAATTTATTTATATCTGTAGAGTAATGTAATGTGACGATTGGGCTCATTTTGGTCTTTCTAACATAACTATTGTTAGATTGAATAGTAAAAACGTTGCTAATTAATATTTGATGATTTTAAATAGATGAAGATGAGTGTATCAGTGGGGCCAGTGTTTGTGGCAACGGAACCTGCACCAACCTTATTGGAGGCTTTGAATGCTCATGTTCAGATGGCTTCGCCCCTGGACCCATGCAGGTAAACCAAACTTTACAGTACATTTCTGTATCATAAAATACAATTTCATCATGATAATCTTCAAAGAAACCTTATTGTATATACTTTTAGATGATGAAACTGGATGGTCATGTCAGCTGGTTGTTCTGATATATTGTATGCTAAAATTGAATATCTGTCTCATGCACTACAGTTTTGTAATGGTCCCTGACCATAAAGTAGAGTTATTTTTGAGCTGTCCTAAAAATTCTCAAGAGGATTCAGAAAAGAGATGAAGAACTTTTCGTATCCATTTTTTCATAAAAAATACACACTCATCATTATATTTGACTGATGTTCTCACAATTTAGCACATAATTTGGGACAGATTTTATCAGTACTGTCCACCTAATACTGTGTCTATTCACCCCATACTTATCTCGATACGTGCTACGCAGTTTCAGATCTGTAGTCTAAGTGGGTGGTGAGGTTGAGGTTAAACGAAGTTACCATTCTCCTTAAAAAGAGGTGGTTTTAGTACAAAGAAGTTATACCTTGTGATTGGCACATGTACTTGTAATTCTTGATACATCCTAACTCGTAGTTTGAGCTAAATTCTAAGTTTTTAGAATTACATCTCCTTACTTACCCTGGGAATAATTTTCCCCCCAGAAGAGGAATATTGTTAGTTGTTTGTCAGATACTGGTGGGTCAGGAAGCCTCAACAAAGCTGGCTAGGGTTTTAAGTACAGAATATTGTCTTACTACGAAATATTGTTTAAATGCCCGAAAGAGTGAAGTCATTAGGATGGGATTGAAAGGATAAGGACCTGTCTACCTAATTCTCATAGAAGTAAGAACCTCCAAATCAATCCATATTAAACCAGAGCCCAGGTTCAGGCTGTATGTATGTGATCACCGTAAGAGGATTCCTATTCCAGTCCTACAACTGAAAAGTCTCTCAGTCAAGGAAAGAGTCTACCCCAAGGAGCCCTTTAACTTTCAATTGAGTGTACACACCCTAGAACAGTACACCCCTGCAAACCCTACCCAGCAAACCCTGAGAGCACGCATAGTTACATAGTTAGCATCCTTACTCCAGCACATCCTTCCCAGGTGTATTGTAAGGAGTTACATTACTACGTTCAGACCGTTTTCAGACAATGTTTTCTCAAAGCATTAGATCTAAAAAAAATCAGATCATAATGTGTTAAAGGCAAACTGGTCAGAGTAATGTACTGTTCTATGGTATTTACTCAGTTGTTAATGCCGTCATTTCCACACCCTGTTCAATATTCCACCCAAGACGAGTGTGTGGGCTTTCCCATGGCTTCAGAGTCTGATACGATGTTGACTGTTGTGTTACAGACGTGTGAGGACGTCAACGAGTGCCTGGAGACCAACAACCAGTGTGCGTTCCGCTGCCACAACGTGCCAGGCTCGTACCGATGTATCTGTCCTTACGGCTACTCACTCGCTCCAGACGGCCGACACTGTGTCGGTGAGTTTGCGCTCTCCTCGTAGCAAGCTTTTTCTTTACAAATGAATTCATTTCCTCTTTAAATTAAAATCACAGTTTCTAAAACTAAACTTTTTGGATGGATTGGGCAATCTGAGCTTACACTGTGTACCAAGTTTCATGGGAAAAAGTTAAGAAAAAAGGCTGAAATTAATTTTTAGTATTCTCCATTAGAATAAGAATAAGTTTATCCATAAGAATGCTCTCAGAAAACAAAAGGAGACCCTACAGTGGACATATTCACTGAAAATTTAAATTAAAATTTTTTAGCAAAAACAATGCTTAAACTATCCTGTTCCTGTCTAAGGAACTTGTCAGCCTTAGTCACTAACAAGACTACATTATAGCGCCACAATCATCTTACACTCATTTCTCATTCATACTTGGTTTAACATACCTGCTTTGGTAGGTCACCATTTCAAGTGATAATCCAACCTAATGAAGATTGTCAGAAAAAACTCAATAAAATTGTTTTATCGTTCACGTAACTTAATTGTAAGTAACAGAGCTACAGGTCATCGAATCTATCACACTCACCCTTTTCTAATATTCACCTTAAAATACCCACAAGTGATTGGGTCGCTATCTCAGGACTAATTTACAGATGTGATTCTAATTTACAGATGTGGACGAGTGTGTAACACCTGCCAACAATTGCAAGTACAACTGCAAAAACCTGATTGGCTCGTTCCTGTGCAACTGTCCAGACGGGTACACACAAGTTGGAAACAGTGACGACTGTCGGGACGTCAACGAGTGTGTGACAGTGCCTAATGTGTGTCTCAACGGCCGGTGTGTCAACATGCAGGGGAGCTACCGCTGCGACTGCTTCGAGGGGTTCAAGCCAAGCTACGACTACAAGCAGTGTATAGGTTAGAGAGATACAATTAAGGAGATTCAGTTATGAATTTCAGATGTTACTTTTATATTATTATGGAACTATTTAGTATTTAGTTTATTCAACATTTCTTACGTAAATGGATAACTGTGTTGCACAGTTTGTATGGAAATACATTAAAAAATTAGTGTCGATTCTTTGATCCTTTTTAAGCTATTGCCAAGTATGTGTTCAAAATTTGTTAGACACGAGTTTATAAAACGATAAATTGAACAGAAAAGACTTAGTTTAGGATATATAACGAAACTAGAATGAATTCTAGATCTTATAATAGTAGATTATAATTTACTGATTTGATTTAATATACAGTAAAACTTTTATAGTCCGAGAATTGATCCTTCTACAGGTTGTATTTTTCAACATGTACTGAACCAACAGGTAACTTGATACTTGATAAAATCTAGGGGAAGGATTGCACTGCGACCTATGAGATCTATTGTGCCCCCCAGACTAGTCTCTAGTTCTTGCCTAGAGAACCCCCTCTAGTCCTAATGCCTTAATAAAGTTTAGTATAACGAGGGGTTCTAACTTTGGAAAATCCTCCACCGCCACCTGGTGTGTTCCCAAGCTTCTGGCTCTCTTCTGACCTATCGCGTCACACTCAGCCAATAGGTGTCTAGGTGTTTCCTCCCCAGATTGGCAGAAGCGGCATTCACCCTCTTGGACAATGCCCATCTTGCTCAGATGACCCCTGAGCCTACAGTGTCCGGTTAGAAATCCCGTCAGTATCCTTAGATCGTTTTTCTTAAGCCTGATCATGGTCTCAGACCTTCTTATATTATGCACTCCAAGCATTTCCTTAGCCTGTCGGCATCCCGGATGAGCGGTCCAGGCTTTCCCTCTGGCTTCCTTCTCTTCCTCCTTTAATTTCTTTTTGAAAAAGGAGTCCTCCAGTGCACAACCTGGCTCCGGTCCAACAAAGGGGGTGGCTGCCCCTACCCTAGCCAGTTTGTCTGCTACTTCATGTAGCCACTACTGTAGCTAGGGAAGCTATAGTCGACCTGGACAGAGCCCCGCATGCCCAAGCAAGGCTAATTACTGCAGGAGGGCGCCTGGTATCCTGCAGGTACCGTTTGAGACACCATATAAAAGGCCTGGTGCCATCCACCCCTCAGCACGGTCCACATAACACCTTGGGTTGGCCTGTAACAGAGATGAGGAAAGGAGAAAAGAAGGATGGAATGAAGAAAAGGTAGGAGACAGATAGATGAAGAAAGATGATCCATTCATGGGAAAAAGAAGGAGGATGGATCAGCAGGAAAGTCCCAAGCTCAAAAGAAGAGTAGGGAGCTGGGGGGCTGATTGCGATGGACAAGCCACCGGGCGATGGGATCGCCAACCCCTACGCCAATTACCAACAACAGGTACAATTTTAACCAACAGGTAAAAACAGTAGTGATTGATATTTACCGCCGCTTTGAAGGAAAGGCTTTTGTTTTCGTTGTAAAACCCCAACACCCAAACTTGGTATTTCCAACCCTTTACTCTTTTTTAACACCCCTGAGTTGGCAATGATAGTTGGCCAATAACTTCAAATTTCAATTTTCAAATTCAAATTTATGAACTTTTGTTAATCAGTTGATATTTGAGCTTTGCTGTGCTGTTTGCTTGTTTTTGTAGATTTCAAATGCAAGATGTAAAAAAGACATATGTTTCAATTGATATGAAATTAGAAGAGTTAAAGATGTATATAGTTTGAAGTATTAACTAAGTATAGCAGTGACCTATATGTTGGTGGAACAAGGATGGTTTTGTAGAAGAAATTGATTGATTCAAAAATATTCCATACAACATACCTCTGATTATGTTTTTCTGTTTGAACAACACAATATTTGAGGTAATGATTAATTGGTGGTGTATGTGTATGTGTGGAGCAGACGAGCGGCAAGGCTACTGTTTCCGCAAGCTGATGAACGGACGGTGCAGCCAGGTTACGCATAGCGAGGGGCTGATGGCGGTGACGCGCGCAGACTGTTGCTGCACTATGGGCGCCGCGTGGGGGCCGATGTGCGAGTTGTGTCCGAGTCCCGGCTCTGACGAGTACCAGCAACTCTGCCTCGACACCGGCTACTCCATCGACGGAAGCGGTCAGTGTCCCGTAAAACAACTAACTAGGTGGTTCAGTTCAGTTCTTCGGTGAACTGCAACATGTCTATAATGTGTTAGCCGGTTAAAAAATTGTTATAACTGTTAATTTTCATATTTTATTTTTAAATATTTATATGAAATTGCAGCATTTTTAATTTGTTGATGAAGAAAAGTTTGATGAACAGATTTCAACATTTTTAAATTTATTGAACATTTGAAAATGAAGCAGTGAAGCTTTGAAACATGTTTCAACATTTTCAAATATTGAAATCGGTATAGATATGAAGGCCATCTTTAAAAAAAATTATTAACATATTGAAAATTGTTCTTTTTGTATTATTTTCATTAATCCACTGAAGATATTGCTCATAGTGTCAACACATGTGATTAAAGCCAAATTACACATGTATAAAGTATTTCAATCTAATTGTGTATTTGTAATGGTTACATAACAATTGCATAACATTTGCATAAGACTGTTATAACTGCTAAATGTTACAAATCATATAATCAACAGCTAACAGAAACAAAAGTGTTTTTTGCTTTAGTTGAATTTTTAACCTACTAAGTTAAGTCTTTTCTAAACTGATTTGCTCTTTATTTTAAATAGATTATTTGGTTTCTTTTACAAAATTTGGTTTCTATCGAAAATATATTTGACTATAAAGTGTTTAGTTCTTAGTAAACTGAAATATAAATTTTATGAAATTTAACCTAAGTTGATACTTGCCTGTACCTTTTCATTAATTAATTAACTATTCTTTCTCTGTAAAAGAAACAAATTTAAAAACATTATTTTTTATGTATTCGATTGATAAACTCTCCATTTACTGACAACCCTTTTTAAGTCAGTGTAAAGTATCAATGGTTAATCAAACCCAAATTTTCGTTGTTAAAATATTTCTAAAGTAAACTATTTAAACTCGATATTTAATAAATAAAAATATATCAGACGTAACTAAATATATTTGTAATTCAACCCGAAATTATCTAATCAACCCTTTTGTTTCTAATCCTTTTTATTGACTTGATTCTCTTTTTTAATTTCTTTTTCACTAACTTCACTTATGTATGGTTTTCAGGTGAACTTTTGATCCTTTTAGAACACTTTAAGTATTGCCTATCGCACAATTTATCAAATTGATTCAGAATTAATAAAGTATGAAGCACTGGTTTGTTATATTATGTTATTTCCGTTGCAGACATTGACGAGTGTCAGACAATCCCGGACTTGTGTCGGAACGGCCGCTGCATCAACACGCTCGGCTCCTACCGTTGTCTCTGCAACAAGGGATACAAGCCCGACCACAGCGGCAAACACTGCAAAGGTAACGTACGACCTTCATATAATGGTCCCGTGATGTAACATAATTAAACGTATGAATAAGATGCACGTACATAAACACAAAGTCTCAAAAAACCATACTGCTAAATCCAGGTGCTGACACTAAACCCATCACCACACCTGGAATTGATTTTGTCATCCTCTTTTTCATTAAATTCTATTTTTCATTTTGTATGTGTTTGTGTAATGTGAGTTTGATATTATGAAAAAATTAGTCATCATCCAGAAGATTATTTTGGTTTATTGGACAAAAAGGTATTTAACCTCTTGCTTCTAAACAATTGTGAAGTAATCGAAAAGTCAACACAAACAAGAAAATAGACAATTCTGTCTCAATTATTTTTTTTATAATGTTAGAAACAAAACAACATTGTGTTCAGAGAGTGATGGCAAACAACAAGAATAAAATAAACATCAAATGGTATTTTTAAGTCAGTAAATCTTATCATACGTTAACATTGTAAACCAAATGAATAATACACTTACAGTATTTTTAATATTAATTTTTTTAAATTTGTCTCAATGTACATCAAAACTGATATTTCACTTGCTTCTACAACATCACTTTTTCTTTCTATCAATTTGACTTTATCTTTTAATTAGTTGTATTCATAACATGGTTAATATGAAGATGAACACAAGCAATGAACACCATGGGATGACCCCAGAAAATCTGTTGCAATGAAAAGATTAACATACCAAATGCCAAGTGAATAAACATGGGGGTCAGCCAAAAGTTTACAGTATTAAATAAGGTTAAATAATAATTCAAGTGGACTTCCATTCTTTATTGTTGTTGATCTATTGTTGAACATTACCTAATCTTCAGTTAATTTCCGCTTTAGTAGGCTACAGGACTCATCTTAAAATGTTTTCATTGAGTCTGGAACTAACCAAAGTGAAAGTTAATTGTTGGATACCTGGTGGATCCCCATTTAACCTTGTGTTACTGACCTTATCTACTAGTGAATGTGGCTCAATTCAGTTTGAATATAATTAAGAAACTCTTTGTTCAAGGTCGTTGTTTGCCTTAAAATGTTATTTTACACTTTGCTTCTGTTTGAGTCAGTATATTTGTTTCAGTTGTCATTCAAATTCATTAATGTTTTCTCAACATGATTATTCCAACACCACTATTTCTGTAAATCATGAACTTATGTTGATGTGCTGTACCCCTTTTGATGTCTATTTATATTTTACAGACGTCAACGAATGCGACCAGAAGCCGTCTCCTTGTCAGTTTGCGTGCCAGAACACAGAAGGCAGCTTTACGTGTTCCTGTGCTGCTGGTTATGTGTTGCACTCTGATGGGGTATGTTAAGAATCTGTAGAATATTTCCATAATTTGATCAATTCCTTTTTAAATAATTTTATGAATTATAGTCTCTAACCACTTTTGAATGTGACTTGAGTTCAGAGTTATAGCCTCGAGAGTAAGCCAATAACTACTTGTTCTACTTGGTGTCCTCCAGGTATCAGGTTTTGGTCCTGCTCTTTATCTTATAACAGTACATCAAACACCTATTCAACTCAAACCTAACAATACCAACTGTTCATAAGAAATATAGAGTGCTGTGTAATGTCACCAGGTGAGCTGTGTGGACCTGGACGAGTGCGCGACGAGACAGCATGTTTGTCAACACGAGTGTGTGAATACGCAAGGCAGCTACCAATGTGCTTGTCCGTCCGGGTACAACCAGGTTGGGGACCATTGTCTAGGTAAGTGCTACCAACCTAATTTAGAGTTTAGGTTAGGTTGGTAGGTTGGATCTTTTTTCACCATTTATCACTCCACTGATCTAGCCAATCTATTTTGTTAAATTATTTCCACCGCCTCTAGTGAAAAAGTTTAGGTCGGTTCTTTATTTTGATCGGATAGCTTTGAGATCAAATAGTATATGCAGTGAAAGATGGATAGTTTTCTAAAAACGATTATGGTATTTACTTTGTTTATTTGGAATTATGTAGCTAAAGGTTATTGGTCTATTTATTTTGATTAGTTTTTTAACATGATTTCAATATATCTTCAGTTTTAATCTAAAATAAACCCCCCACCAAAGCTCACAAAAAACATTTAAGTAAAGCCGAAGCTCCTGAAGTTTTCCAATCAAAGAAAATGGTAACAAGGAACTAGTTTTCTCTGTAGTATTTCACCCGGTGCCGCTTGTGTTGACAGACATTGACGAGTGCGATACTGGCTCAATGTGTCCAATGCCAGGGAAGTGTGTCAACACTCTTGGCAGTTTCCGCTGCCTGTGTCCACGCGGCTTCAAACTGGATAAGACGGGCTCCTACTGTCTAGACGCAGACGAGTGTACGGATGACTCCAAGTGTGAGCATGGCTGTCAGGTTAGTGTTACAGCTATAAGTTTTCCGAATAGATATTTTATTGTGTTTTTGTTTACTTGTCTGTGACTAAATCTCAGATTTAGTCGTCCCAAAAGTCAGAGGCCCCTGCAGATTCCTGCACGTCACATATCTTTTTAACATTTGGTCGAGACAGAAATTTACCTCAAATAGAAATATTATTTTCATATATCTGAATCCGCAATAGCGATGACAAAAACATTATCTCTCAGTTGCTTGATTCAGAGAAAATTGTAACTGCTTAGAAAGTATTGACAATCTGAAATTACCAGTAATAAAAGTTTCCGTTTTGAGAGAATTAAATGCTTTGAGTACCAATGGTTGGGTTAGAACATTGATCAGAATGGATTTTGAAATATGTGATTGTGTAAGGAAATAAGATAAGAACTATAACTCAGAGATTTCTCAGAGAGGGGTTGAAATTTCCTCCTGATTAACTCTTCAACAGGATGCTGCAGTATTTCAAGTTTTTTTCAAAGAATTGTTGGAAAGGTTATGTACTTTTCAGCTTTTTTTAAGTTGATGTGTAATATTTTACTTGGAAATGAAGGCTGAAGTTTCTGAGAATCACCATCCGTATATGTTAAATTTTGATCAATGTATTTGATGACAGTTACCTTATCAGTACGAAGCATTTAAGATCTTTTTTCTAGAAATAGTTACATTCCATAGCACACACAACATGGTATTCTCTACTGTAACTCGTCAAGATCTACAGTACAGATCTACATAGATTGACTTTACATTATTTACATTTTTCATTTATTCAGCGAATTCTTATATTAGGTTTTTTTTTAAATAATGTTCTAAAATACGTAATACAGTGCAACTCGGTTATTGCGGCCTTGGCCATAACGTCAACTCGGATATAACGTCATTTATTTTTAGGTCCCGCCAAACTATATGTATTTACATAGGAAAAAACCTCGGATATATCGTCAGTAAATTCTCAAACCTCGTATATAACGTCAAGAAAATGGGCCGAGATGAAGGCAACATATAGCTAAATAGAGAAAGTTCGGTCTGTGGTGCAACGTGAGGGCTGCGGCTATTGTTTAGCTACATTCTATTTTTAGAAACGGCATTTTATTGCTGTCTTACCACTAACCACCCCAACCTCCTCCCCTATCCTATATCCGCTGTCGCCGGTCATCAAGGTCAGTGTCAGTGACTCACGTCGCGTCAAAGCACTGTGATGCCGATCGTACGTACCTGCAGTTCTTGCAGATATCGTTAGTTCAGTGTATGTCTTTTACAGTTTGTTTTTCGTTATTTTAATTTACGAATACAGTATTGAAAAATAATGGCAAGTGTTAAGAGAAAGGTTTTGCTGAAGAAAAGGTGTGAGTTATAAAAGCGTGTGAGGAGGGACGTAAGATAGCAGACGTGTGTTCGGGCTTGTTTTTTAAAATCGAACCAACAGTTGAATTCACCAAGCCGAACTTCATTGCAATATTTTCAAATTCGATTTTCTATGTAGTAGAGTAGTTCAGTCAGTCATAAACATAAACTTACGGTGTATTTCAAATTACCTTCATTAAATGTCTTAATTTCATGTAAAAAATGTGTTTCCCTATTTTTCCTCAGTTTTAAAATAAAATTATGTAACCTCTTTTATAGCGTCACTCTGATATAGCGTCATTAATTGTGTGATCTCTTCAATGACGTTATAACCAAGTTCCACTGTATGTGATTTGTTACAGAACTTCATGGGCACGTACAGGTGTGGCTGTCCAGACGGTTTTCTGCAACATGTTTACTATAACCAGTGTGTGGATGACAATGAGTGCTCCCAGAACCCGTGTGGAGATCAGAAGTGCTTCAACACCATCGGGTCTTACCGGTGCGGTTGCCCTGATGGCTTCCAGTTTGATCAAAACATGCTTGTTTGTATACAGGTAGGATCAAGCTAACTGATAAACTAGTATCTAGCAATGTAGTTACTTTAGTCTTAATAGTTAGAATTCTGTTGTCTTAAATTTAATAATTATTAAGTTTAGATACTAAAACTTGATTCGTGTGTTACGGGATATTCTCGTTTTTTCAGTCGCAATATCTGGTTCAGTTTTTTTGTCAACCCATTGGCCTACCGTACCTAAAAGCAGAACCTATTATTTTGGCACTTTTGGAGACTTTTACTAAAACTGCTTTAAATTTATTATTTATTTGTATTTAGATTCACAAGAGGATAATTCACAATTGTCAATAATTTTTTTAATAAAAATGGCGAACCATTATAAAGATGAGATTATCTCAACACAAACATAACCTAAAAACTACACACCTATTTTTAACTAATATTTAGCTTAATTTACGAGGTTAGCCAACATAGGAAACCAATACAGACAAAAAATAACGTTGTATTATAAAAAGTCAAGTATCGATGCAGCAAGTGCTGTACCAACTATGTACAAACTATGGAACAGTTCCCTCCAGGAATGCCTTGGCGCAATGACAGTGTGACAATAATGTTCTGTCCAAGTATGCCAATGGGATAATTTGGATTCATAACAGTAGAGGAATTTCTTAATATATAAGACTTATTTTCCTCTTTGCCATAGTTTTAGCTCATCCGTAAGTCAGTGTTAGGGAGCTGCATATACCAATACATAAATTGTCGAAGAGTCTTAGCCAAACCAGGGAAAGTTTATCAGGTTCATCGAAGAGAGAGTTTAGTACTAAAGAAATATGTATTTTTGTAAGATATAAAAAAATGGAAAAGTAAAACTATTTTAAATAAATGTAGTAAATCACCAGGTAATGATCTGAACTACATCAACATTTCAGCGGGAACAAGTGATTATCAGTTATCAGTGATTTAAGAAATCCTAGATTAATGTGCTTGCAGAGTTTTGAGATAAACAGTTCGTGTTGATGGATATAAAAAAAATAAAATGGGTGAAATAAGACCAGTTGAATTTGGGTGATGATAAATTATGTAATTGACCAAACACATTCTATTAATTTATAATACGAATAAAAAGTAACAACGTCTAAAGAAAATATAATACTGAATACTGATTACAAAAATATGAATTACATGCAGTGAATGGTAGTAGCATTATTTATGTTAAGATGCATTTTAAACAATAAATTTTATGGAATATCACAAAGCAATGGTTTATGCGGTTGAAAATATACTTTTACTGTAATGTCTTGAAAATTTGTTTCATTATTGTTGGTACTTTAGCTTTGAACTGTTTGCCATTGTACAATCGTAGTATATTCGGATCTATTTCTCCAGTCTTACTCATTTTCACAAACGCTTCCATATCAAACTCGGACATGTCAAAAGCATCTTCCTCCGATGCAAGCATCATCGGCAATGTTTGACAGGTGACAGACAGCGCAAAGTTGACAGCTGCCCTCATGTCCTGCCACAGCTCATCCATAGTGTACGACTGGTCACAGCCCAGCTGTTGCAGGAAGTGGTTGAGTGTTTGGATGTAGACATCGTACAACTCCGGCAGCCTGTTCTCCCGGACATCCTCATCTGCACTGGTCCAAGTGAAGTACAGAATGTCAATAGCAGGACTCATGTATCGTAACATTTGGTAGTCTATGAACTTCACGTCCTCTACCTCTCCAGAATCCGAGTGCTTGAATAACATGTTGTTTATCCACAAATCTCCATGATTTAATACATTTAGACCATCTTCTTTTGGCTTAAAAATCTCTACAAGAGAACTAAAAAGGTTTTCTTGTTTGCCAAGTAGAAATTGTACTGTTGCTTCACTGTCGTCTGTCTGCCGTAAAGTGTCTACAACGATCCCCACATTGAGACTCATCAATGGTTTCATTATTTCAAGTAATGGATTCCCCTCTCTGAATATAGGTTCTGAACCGAGATCCTCTATTTCTGTAGGGCAGTCCTGGTGGAATACTGCGGAAACAGCATGGAACTTTGCCAATGTCTTAAAAACTAATTCGCAATGATCATAATCCAACTGTGCAAATTTGTCACACATAACGTACCCAGTCGGTTTCAGATCTTGAAGTACTAGAACATTTTTTTGAGTGCTATAGTAATTAGTTGGGCCAAACTGGTGTTTTATTTTATCTTTAGCTTTGGGCAATACAGAAAAGTACATGCGTGGTTCTTTTTCAAAAATACCACCTATGCCTAGATCTTCCATGTTTTGGAACTGGAGATGAGGTGCTTTAACAATCAACGCAATGGATTTTTCATCATCCTCATCAGTCGTATATGTCACTTGAACCCTGAAGATTTGACTGGTGTAGTTGTTGCCAGCTGCCACTGCCACAACTGCGGAAAATTCCTTGACCTTTACTTCTGACTCTTTTTCTTCTCCTTGTATAGCTGCCTCTAGAAATGATTTATCGAGCCATTCTGGAAGCTGCTTTGCCATTTTGACTGAAAATAAACGATATCAGTGAATTGAAACATACTTTCTCCCTCTTAACCCATTGGCTACGATAGACAGGCACTACCTGTCACGAGATTGCCAGCGCGTAACTACAGATGACTGGCTGTTTCCGTATTTTGACTCTCGATTGTTTTTATATCGTTCATTGTTTTCGAGTTTACGGTTTGTTTGTTTACATCATTGTGCAGTATCCAGTTTGATAACAATAGTCATTTTGCAGCAATACATTCCTTGTTTCTGAGGATTGTTCTGATTTTGTTAAGAAGATTTTATATGAAAATAGTAATTCGGAAAGTAAAGATAGTGATGAGTTGAGTGTTTCCAGCTGTGAAAGTGACGTAGAATAATCTAAAAGTAGGCCTAACCTTCAACAGTCGAACTGGATATCGAGTGACAACAGTTACAGAACAAAAAAATTTTTAAGCCTATATAGTGTAAATAGGCAGTGAAAAAAATAAATTAATGAGAAATTAGAAAACATTCAGCTAGATATATGGGGAGTAAGTATTCATTTTCTGTGGGTTTATTGAGTATTAAGGTTAAACCCTGATATATGCTCATATAATTTAGTACCGGTATGCTTAAAAAGTGTATTTATTCAGTAGCCAATGGGTTAAGGTAAACAGTAAAAGGTAAATATTCCTTTAAATAAACACTTTCCAGCATAAAAGATGTGTTCCTTAAAATAGTCGTAATAAAAGTTCAAAGATTTTGGGGGAGAGCGGGGAGAACACCCCCTTCCTCCCCAAAGTATTAACCAATATTTTTTAATTATTTCTACCTGTGTTTTTTTGGCGTGTTGTAACTGTAAGCTGCATACTAAGTTTTATTGAAAAGGGTTGTGAAATAAGGGAAAATTAATTTTTGTATATTATCCATTAGAATAACATTGAGCCTCCTCAGACAATGTACTGAGTTTATCACAAACAATAAATTTAATTTTTCCCTGAAACTGTAAGTAGTAGACTAATGATTTAGAATACTACTGTAATTTATTTAACCCTTAAAGTCCTGGGTCAGGTCTCACTGACCGCTTGAGTTATTTATATATTTGAATTTAAATAAACGTTTCTAAAGACGATGACCCCAGCTATGCCAGGTAGTAGTCCATCCCCACCACCGACACCGAAACCGATCCCTATTGTCACTTGTCTTCAGGTCATAATATTTATAGATTTGTTTGTCGTCAGCGGTCCGTTAGACCGTTTAGACATATTTTTCTTGGAGGGGTAGCTCACAGGTAGCTGTCGTGTGTTATCCCTTCTACATACTCACTGCTTTGTTAATCTTGACAGACTGAGCATGTCCGTGTTGTTTGCTGTTAGAGGTACAACTGTAGCCTGCGCGACCAAAAGTGTTATGAGTGGCCAAGAACGATGTTTGTTGTCTGACGCTAATAGTTTGTATGAACTTTATTCAATAAAGTTGATTGAGTTAAGGAAATAATTTTTTGCTTAGTTAAGCTAAGCATGATTATCAGAAGAATAATTAACAACAGAAAATTTGAGAAAACCTAAGATCATCACCTTCTAAAACCATACGAAAGTAAGAGTTGACATATTCAAAATGTGTGTAAAATACAATGCATCAAGAAACTATAGGTCATGGCAAATGGGCATTTTTTTTATTTACTCAACAACACTGCACCATCAATGCCCTAAATGTGTACAACGGTAGCCTAACCAACGTGAAGGGTCTCCTTTGCCAAGAAGTGAGTTCACCACAAACGTGACCTGGGAAATTATTGTCCTGATATAAGAGAAAGGGTCAAAATTTATTGTTTGTCAGTTGAGCTGAAACAAAGGGGATAAAAATTCTTAGACTTAAAGATCCCCAGATAGAACACACTCCTATTGAAGTGGCACGGTCGCTGCTACCGGTGCGGAAGAGAGGGACAGGTCAACGAGGAAATGCTGTCACAAATGGACACAAGATTTGCCCTAACCATCCTCGACTAGTGTGTGCCTTGAATATAATGAAAACCATTAAAAAACAAGGGCAAAGCTGTATAATAATACGTTTATTTAAGTGCAATAATAACTTTTAATTTTGCAAAAAGTGTACTTTTTCTCACAAACATTTATTTTAGAGCAAATGTATGGAAATCAGGGATTTTTTGTATTCAATTGTAAATTTAACAAGTGTATTATCAAAAGTAATAACTTTGTTTCATAGATCAATAGTTTTTTTTGAGCTACCAAAGCTTGTAGTTTTTCATTTTATAAAAACAGAGAAACACACTAATATTTTTTTGTATTAAAAAAATATCCTCTACCAGTAACACCTGGTTATTTATTTTCATACAGACAAACCCTGCACAAGTTTATATTAAAGGTAGGAATTGAAAAATTCAAAATATAACATTTATAAAATATAATGTAACTGGGCTACCACAGTAGCCCACATGCCCTAATGTGTTATACTTTATGGCATGCCTACTGCAGGGTTAAAAAATGGGGTGTGTTGCTAGCCCAGAGGTTAGCGTCTTGGACTTCGGTGGAAGAGGTTATGGGTTCAAATCCCGGAACGCCCATTAGGGTTTGGACCACATTCCCAAAAAGTGTTTGTGCGATATCACTCCTTTGTTTGATTAAAAATGTCTCTGGCGTAAATACAAGCAAAAAAAATTATGGATTATTTTCTTGTAGAAAAATCAACAATGAAAATTATTCTTAGTGTAAATAACTGAAACTATATCAGTTGTCAAATAATTGTCTTGAGTAATGAATTTTAATGTTAATGTAATATATGTATCATTTATTGGTTATATACAATAAACGAAAATCAAAAACTAATTCATTTCCAGGCTAGATATTAACTCACCTTATGTTTATGTATATCAACACAGTCAAGACAGTATAACAGTAGGAGATTGACACAGCTAATGAGTGTGGCCTTGGCGGAGATGGCAAAGTGTCAGTGGAATAGTGTCAGTGTCAACTTTATCTTACACTTATAATGCCACTTAACTGTGTGGCTCGGGAAGTACAATCAAACTTCACCAACTCACCATTGTTATTGTTTCGCCATCTTAGATTTTTATTACTAACCACTTCAATTAGTTAAAAATGTTGTTGGATTTTGGAATAAGTTTTTTTGTATCATTTATCAAAACTTATATGTCATCAGTCGTCTAGATCTCCTAAATTATGACCAGTCAATTTTATGGTAACAGGAAACAGTTTTTTTTAAAGACGTATTGAAGATTGAGAAGTTCTAGATAGCATACCGTATTTCATCTATAGAAAATAAGGAACAATTAAAGTTTATTTTTTAGTTTTCAAGTTTTATTAACATTAGAACTATATTTATTCATAAATAGTTAAATTCATTTTACTTACTCCCCGTATACGTAGTATATGTAGAAAGTATTGTATTCGTCAAAATTTTCAAATTTTAGTTGAGAGTGGATATATATCTGTTTTGGGGTCTCCTGAATCCAAAAAAGTGGCTTTCGGCGTGATGTCTGTCCGTCTGTGTGCGTGTGTGTGTCTGGATGTGTACAGAGCCACAGTATAGCCTTTGGTCCGATTTAGATGAAATTTGGCATGTATGTATTTATTCACCGTATCTCCAGGTGTTTTTTTAATTTTTTGGAAATTTTTATTTTAAAGGGTAGTTCACCCCTAAAAAACATGAAAAATCAAAATTTCTCAAAAATGGTTCTAACAGTTTTGATTAAAATTTGATAGTTTATAGTGCACAGAGTACTAAATAATATGACATCTGCATGTCTTTAAAAATTACTGTCCAAAATTTATTAATTTTCTTATTTTTCAGCAAAAACAATTAAAGTAAAGTATAATTTGACTATCACCATTGAAACCAGTTTAAAAACTAAATAAAATAGTATTTAACTATTTGTCTAAGACTAACGGTTCCAGAGAAAAGTTAATTTTACTGTACATGATAAACACAGTACATTGTCTCAGATTGCCCAACGTTATTCTTACGGAGAATATTAAAAAATCAATTTCTTCCTTATTTTCCATCCGTTTTCCATGAAACTTGGTATTAAGCTTAAGGTAAAATAAATCACCCAACAAAACCCACTCAAAAAATCTTGGTATTACCGAGGGGGGTCCCCCATAAAATTCTAACAATTAATTTAACTTTGTATCTCTTGTTGTTATTTTCAGAAATTGGATGATTATTTTTAAAACAATAATTTGTTAAATGATGGTTGGATAAACTTTAAAGAATATGACAGTTCTATTACAGATTGCTGTTTTAAATTAACTTATGTCCACTGATACCGTTTTATTCATGTGATAAAAATAATGTAATATGTACTATATTTTTATTTAGTACATTTTATCATTCAAAAATATTATTTTCCAATGTGTCTTAACTTTGTTGCTATTAAGATTTTTTAGTCTGTTAGAGGAATCTAATAAGATATAATAAATACATCATAAGTAAAACAGTGTTTTAATGGACAAAAATATATTTTTAACATATACATTTCTTTTAAAAACTAGTTCAATGCAAATTCTTGTGAATTTGCATCAAAATCTTTGCTCCTTTGGTTTTGTAGTGTATTCCATTATAAACTTTTTGTACATCTGAGTCAACACCACCATTAGCTACAATACGGTTCATGTCGTATTCTGAAAAATTAAGAGCATCTTTTGGTTCGGACGTCATCAGAGGAAAATTGAAGAGTATCGTTGCCAGTGCAATGTCGACAGCTGCCCTCATGTCCTGCCACAGCTCCTCCATAGTGTAAGACTGCTCACAGCCCAGCTGTCGCAGGAAGTGGTTGAGTGTTTGGATGTAGACATCGTACAACTCTGGCAGCCTGTTCTCCCGGACATCCTCATCTGCACTGGTCCAAGTGAAGTACAGAATGTCAATAGCAGGACTCATGTACCGTAATGCTTGGTAGTCTATGAACTTCACGTCCTCTACCTCTCCAGAATCTGAGTGCTTGAATAACATATTGTTTATCCACAAATCTCCATGATTTAATACATTTAGACCATTCTTATTCGGCGTGCATATTATTTTCAACGATTCAAATAACGTTTCTTTTCTTCTTAGCAAAAACTGGAAAATCAATTCACCATCTCTAACTTCCTTCAAAGTTTTTGCCACAATTCCAAGAGAAAGTTTCAGAATTGGCTTCATCATTTCTATGAAAATGCTGCCCTCGCTATAATTCGTTTCTTTCCCGAGATTCTCGATTTCGTTTGGGTTTTCTATGTGAAGAGCCACAGAAGCAGCGTGAAATTTGGCCAGCGTTTTAAATACAGTCAGACAATGATCGTAGTTCAACTGCTTGAATTTGTCACAAACTACATAACCAGATTTTTTTAGGTCACTCAAGATGAGTACATTTTGTTGTTTACAGAAATATGATTCAGGTGCAAAAGCGTGATTTATTTTCTCTTCCATTCTGGACAGAACTCGGTTATAGACGACTGGTTCCTTATCCATATGAGAAAACTGAGCTAGAGGAGCTTTGACGATCAGAGTAGTTGATGCCATTGTATCTATAAACACTGATTTCAAGACATAAATAATAATGAAGTACAGTTAATAAGTCTCATTTCTTTATTTCGAAATGTTAAAGTTTTTGGACATAAACACACACATCACTTTGATATCGACAATAACGCTTTTAGGGGACCCGAAAACAGATAAATTAAATGAAAATTCAAAGTTGTAAATTTTGACTAAAACAAAACTTTAATTTCAGTGACTATCCTATATAATAAAAATTAAAATTCTCCATCGCCCAGTTTATCTCCAAGCCACCGTCACTGCTATGCAATACATGACAAGTTGTAAAGATAATATTTCTATTTGTCTTCCTCTCGCACACAAGCAATTGAAATAATCTTCGTACATTATTAAATTTATAGTTTATTTTTATATAATATATTTATTGCAGTGGACCATGTTAAAACATTGTATAGCAAACGTCAAATATAAATTTTAACAATACAATACAGTAAACAAATACAGTAAAAATAATACAAAACAATTTCTACCCCTGGGGAATCCAATCGAAAAAAAGAAAGTAATTAGACAATCTTAATAAACTCAAAACTCAGCTCCAACGGTGTGATGTGAACTCGTCAACCACGTAGAACACATGGCTTGTCAACTCACGCTTCAGTCTTATTTTGAACAAACAGGAACTCTCCAGACTTTTGAGTCTCTCAGGAAGGCAATTTAGGAGCCCCACACCTACCTGAGAAGGTAGTTTCGCAAACACAGATGTGCGGTGTTGAATAGTGCGAAAATCGTGTCTTGCTCGTCTCCCATAGCCGTGGAACTGGCAAGTATTGGAACCGGCAATAAGACATGGTTTCCAATATATAAATGGAGGGTAGGGTCAAGTTTCCTATCTCCCTGAAAGATTGTCTACACTAATCTTTTACTTAAATTGACAATTAGTCTGATGCCTCTTTTTTGGAGTCTAAACACCCTTTCAAAATCTGTCCTTGCACAACTATCCCATAACCTTATTACTTAAGAAAGGTGGGAGTGATTAAGCCCATAATAGGCCATGATCAAGACTTGTGTTGTGCAGGTCGGTTTTATATCCCGCAAGGCAAAAACACCCTTTGCAATTTTGGAACTGATGCTATTTACATGTTCTTGCCAGTTCAGTGCCTTATCAAGGTACATTCCAAAGAACTTGGTGGATTCAACCCCCTCCAAAGAGGTCTCATCTACCATAACATTAAGTCTAGACTCGTCATGGTGACGAAGTGAAAAATGTATATAATTTGTTTTGGTTTGTATCTAAATTTGTAGATTTGAATTTTTAAATGCAGGTATTCAAATTTATAAAACTCTCAATTTCAAGAGTTTCGTTGGATTCAGATTCAAAATAGAGTCGTGTCATCTGCATACTGAATGAGCTTTCCACTATCCATCGAGGCGTGGATGTCATTAACATAAATTAGAAAAAGAACTGGATTTAGAATTAATCCCTGATGGACCTTGGAGGTCTGTGATTTGCCAGCGAACACCTGCGCATACTGGGTCCTACCTTGAAGGTATGACTTCAGCTAGAGAAGTGGGACTCCTCGGATACCGCTGAGCTCCAACTCTTGTGATCCACACAATCGAATGCCTTAGAAAGGTCAATAAAGACCTTAAGTGTTTTTTTTCGTCCCTCAAGAACATTTTCAATTAACTTATTTACCGCATCAATAGTCGATTTTCCCGATCTAAATCCATTCTGATTATCTGAGAGAATATCATATTTATCTTTGCCTCCGGGCGCTTTTATTTTAGTAAAACAATGGGGGTTGTTTACGGTTGGCAGTCCCAAGAATCACTATACTTCATGTGCCTCTTTCTAGGAACTGGTCCAACTTCATTTCACATTCCCAACTCCCGTTTCCTGACCCTTTTATTCAGTTGAAACCTGAGAGTCGCATAGCACAGACGACGCCACCGTGTGTCACCGATCGTGCTACTACGGTAATATAGGTAGTTTAGATCCGTGTTTTCTTAATTCCATATATTTAATTTAATTTTTTCATTGTTTAATATTGACTATACAGGGGTTTCATACAACCTCTTTTACAATAGATGTATAAAAATACATTGTTTGTCTATCATTTCTATACCCGGAAAAAAAACTTTGTTAGTCACCATTTGTGTTTTAAAATAAAAGTCACCGACGAAGGGTTAAGTTAATCTAAAATTTAAAACTACATACGTTACTATTAGGCGGTACAAAGTATGCCGGTTCAGCTTGTAAAAAAAAACAAATAAAACAGTAATGCTTAGTGCTGCTTACCCTCCACTACATTTCCATTAAGCTTTCATAAAAATATTTCACTTGGCTATATTGTGGAATACAAATTATTGTGAATTTGTAAATATATGAGTTTAAATTTAATCTTGTCATTAATTTCTTTTTTTTAATTTTAATTAATTTTACCTGGATACTTCGTAAAACCTATCTCTGGGTACTCTATTTTAGTCTTATCAATTAATGAAAATTTCTGAGTAAATTTTAAAGAATTATTATTACTCTTCAAAAGTCAGTGATTTTTAAAGAGCGGTATATTTTTTAAATGACGTGTTCTTTAATCCAGCTACTTGGAGATCATGAATTGTGAATGAGCGGTGGTTTATGGATGTGATATTCTCTGGTGTCGATTAACGTCCACACTATTAAATGTTACATTCATCCGCAAAGACCATCCTCATTATTAGACTAGTTTGTAATTCAGAGGCAACAGTGGTTCGGTTCCCTTGTTTAACTGTTGGTTAGAATGAATTAATGAATGAAAATACTTCTTTATTGTGAGGCAAATTTAGGACCACATGATCCTAAATTTGCCATTGACTGTTAGACTATTAATTAATGGTCCTGTCTAAGGAACATTTCAGCCCTAGTCATTAACAAGACTAAACACTTAGGTTGTGCCACCTTCATCTAACACTCATTTCTCATTCATACTTGGCTTAAAATACCTACCTGGGATTTCAGAAAGGTAAAAAGAGGTAATAACATTGATACCTTTTTTATTACCAACTAATAGATTGGTCGAGTAATGTTAACTTTTTAAACCAGAAAAAATTATTCTTCAGTAATCACTGAAGTAAACATTAATGATAGTAGCACATGTCCATCCTATTTTTAGTCGCATACTTCACCCACGTGTGAGTATTTATTTACACATAGCATTTCATAATGTTCTGAAGTGTTAAACCGATATTGTTCCACATGATTGTCAGTCTAAAAATGTGAATAATTTAGGAAGAACATGTTCCCCCTATTTTCTCAATTCTATTTTGTATTAATATTCCAAGTAAGATATATATATATACCACTGTATGACACTGGTATTGCTGTGTAGATACTACCATTCTCTTGGCTTCAAAAGCTTCAACAACATTCTCAACATTCTACATAAGCTAGTTCAAACTACTTGTGGAAAACTATTACAAATAGGCTATTTAGCATAAATAGGCTAACTGAAACAATATCACATAGTCATTATTATCTTGAGTAATGAATGTTAATATATATCATTCATCGGTTACAAACAATAAATGAAAATCAAAACAATGAATTCACATCAATGTTAGAAAACAAGCTTACCTTTCGTATATCAACAGAAGAGAGCCAATATAACAGTAGGAGATTGGCACAGCATCTGCCAATATTTGGCCTTCCCGGAGATGGCAAAGTTCCAGTAGAAGAGTGTTTACTTAACCATATACATAGTGATGATGTCACTCAACTATGCGACTCAGGAAACATCTCACGGTACTACTATGAACTGTCAAAACTTTGCCAACTACGAGTTTTTTAATGTTCTTTTATTTATTTTTTGTTCATAACTAAATGCTTCAAATTGTTTAAAATATGTTATCTAAGTCTCTCAAATTATGACTTCAGTCAATTTATGGTATCAGGAAAAATATTTTACAGATGTATTCGAGATTAAGTAGTTCTAGAGAGTCTACATTCTAATTTTACTCTGTAAAAAAGAGGAAACATTAAATTTTATTTAATTTTCAATACTAGAAGTCGGTATATTTATAAATAATTTGATTTATTTCTACTCAAATGATAACATTGTAAAATTTAGTCGTAAACAAACTAGTGTTACCATTACTTACTAAATTATTCCGTATACAAAAATATTATTTTCCACTGTATGTTCACTCACTTTTTATAATGATATGTTTAGCCTGTAAAAGGCATCTACTAAGGAATTCTATAAAACAATAATTATGTTTTAATAAACAAAAAATCATTTTAATGTTTAATAGAGAATAGTTTAATGTAAATTCTTGTGAATTTGCATCAAAATCTTTGCTCCTTTGGTTTTGTAATGTACTCCATTATAAACTCTTTGTACATCTGGGTCAACACCACCATTAGCTACAATACGGTTCATGTCGTATTCTGAAAAATCAAGAGCATCTTTTGGTTCGGACGTCATCAGTGGAAAATTGAAGAGTATCGTTGCCAGTGCAAAATCGACAGCTGCCCTCATGTCTTGCCACAGCTCCTCTGTAGTATACCTTTGCTCACAGCCCAGCTGTCGCAGGAAGTGGTTTAGTGTTTGGATGTAGACATCGTACAACTCCGGCAGCCTGTTCTCCCGGACATCCTCATCTGCACTGGTCCAAGTAAAATACAGAATGTCAATAGCAGGACTCATGTACCGTAATGCTTGGTAGTCTATGAACTTCACGTCCTCTACCTCTCCAGTATCCGAGTGCTTGAATAACATATTGTTTAACCACAAATCTCCGTGATTTAATACATTCATACCATTCTTTTTCGGGGTGCATATTATTTTTAGCGATTCGAATAACGTTTCTTGTCTTCTTAGTAAAAATTGGAAAATCAATTCACCATCTCTAACTTCCTTCAAAGTTTTTGCCACAATTCCAAGAGAAAGTTTCAGAATTGGCTTCATCATTTCTATGAAAAAGCTGCCCTCGCTATAAATTGTTTCTTTCCCGAGATTCTCAATTTCATTTGGGTTTTCTATGTGAAGAGCCACAGAAGTGGCGTGGAATTTTGCCAGCGTTTTAAATACAGTCAGACAATGATCATAGTTCAACTGCTTGAATTTATCACAAACTACATAACCAGATTTTTTCAGGTCACTCAAGATGAGTACTTTTTGTTGTTTACAGAAATATGACTTAGGTGCAAAAGCGTGATTTATTTTCTCTTCCATTCTGGACAGAACTCGGTTGTAGACGACTGGTTCTGCATCTTTGTGTGAAAACTGAGCTAGAAGAGCCTTAACGATCAGAGTAGTGGTTTGTTTTTCCTGTGTGCCAGTTCTGTGTGTCACCTCAACCCTGAAGATTTGGCTGGTGTAGTTGTCTCCAGGTGCTGTTGCTAGAACTGCTGAAAAGGCCTCAACCGTCACTTTGGGTTCTTTCTTTTCTCCCCCTTGAAGAGCTGCCTCCAGAAATGGCTTGTCTAACCATTGTGGTACAGGATTTTGTGCCATTGCATCTATAAAAAATGATATCTATATAAATAAAATTAGAGTTTTGTCTGTAAATTGCTCAGAATTATTCATTTTTTTAGTTATTTTTACTTTTCGTGCGTTAGAGAAGCCGAAACAGGTCTTATCTCAATTTTTGTCTGTTTGTGTGTGACGCTTCGGGAGGCATTATACGCCGTCTTCTCCGAAAAAACGGGAGAACTGATTACAATGAAACCTATTTAATGTATTCTCTGCAATCCAGAGAAGGTTTGTAAATGCTTATAAATCGCCCGCCGCCCCTTGAAAAGTAAATAACGAGCATTTAAAACCGACTTTTATGCGATATTACTCGCATTTTGATTCAGTTTTCAATGAATAACCTACTGGTAATAATCAGATGTCTTTGTAGTTTAAAGATTTAATAGAAATAAAAAGAAACAGCTGTTGAATCAATATTAGTAAGTTTATATTGGTCATTTATTTTAAACCCATTTCGAAATCATACTATATTGAAAAGTTATTTTAACGTATAACTAATTATAATAATGGTATAAATGTTCTAATCTAATTAACAGTAATGCTAAATAATAAAGCTGGGTATTGATTTATTTTCTTTGTGTTGATTTGTTTAGGATTTCAGGTTTACATTTTGGTGAGATAATCTTTCTTCTTTAAACTGAATCCTACAACCCGTACAAAGGACGGGCTTACTGCTAGTCAAAATATAAATAATAATGATGTAAATCAGTTAAATGTCATTTCATTGTTTTTAAATGATAAAGCTTTAGTATCAAAAGATTCATACGTCAGAAGGTGCACTAAAATATTAAATCGTTACGATTAAAGTTGCATATTTTATGTAAAATTTTAATTAAGCTATATTACTTTTTATCACGTGATCAGAAAGTAATTCATATGAGTTTAAATATCAGAGCTACTACTTAACATCAGTTATATTCTGATGCATTTCTAGTCATTATACCAAATGAATTGTTAAAATGTTGCCTGATGGAAAGTTTTTTTTCTAAATTTTATTTCAACAAGAAAATATATTACAGAACTGTATCAACTAAAAAGCCTATATCTTTTCCGATAAACATTATTGATTTATTTTCTAAATATGTTGACATTAAGAAATGCTAATATTTATACAAGTCAAGTAACAATATAGATTGAAACACCTTATTCCTTGAATACTGAATGTAGGTTTTAAATAATCCTAATTCTCAGACTTTCAATTGGCAAAGTTTCAGATCCGACTAAAAAATACCATTTTCAATGTCTAGTAAACTTACAAGGACAATTTTAATAATTTTGGAATTGCTCATGTAAAATCCAAAGAATACATAGTGAATACGTTGAGAAAAAATTTCTTTTGTTTTAGTAGACTATGGAAATCTCTTTAATGTAATTTTGGAAACAAATTTTCAAAGAAAAATATGAACAATCATAATGCAATCAAATAAATTAACCTGAACTCTGCCTGCAGCGATCTTCACATAACACATCAGTATTAGAGGTTGTGTTGAAGGTATAGGTATATTATAGAGTTTATTCAAGGCTTTAATATGACCTTAGTGGAGTCGGTTTGATAACATTTACACTATTTAACTAACTTAGCAGAGATCACAAGCCAAGAATAAACTGCTAAATAGACATTTCTTCAAGCACGTACATTGAAGACAGAGAATAATTAGAGGGGATTTTGAGAGTATCTACTGTATAATTTAAATTCCAATAGCAACAATTTTCACATACTAAAGTAAAAAATAAAAATTCAATGGTACAATTATTTCATACATTGTTCCAATAAAATAAGATCAATCTTTATTCCAATATACATACTAAATTATTTGAATATATAAACTTCTGTTTGTTCCTAGTTTTGTAGTTATGTGTGTCCTATTGTTGCTGTAATTTTGATTCTTAGTGGTTAATGTTTAAGATTTTTTTAAATATATAGAATGTAAACCGTTGATTCATTTTTACACAGATTTAAAATGCATCTTACTGCTCCTTTTTGTAAATGAAGGATATTTTTCAAATTTAATTTACTTCTCCCCCATAAATTTCTATTTCATATGAAATATGTAAATGAATATTAGCAAAATAAACTGTTCTTAATGTCTTTTTATCACATAATTTAGACAATCGCAGAAATTCCCAAGCTGATTTTTTAAATAATTTGATCTACATGTTGATAAGGCCCAGAAATTTTGTCTTGTCTACACTTTTATTATTGCAAGCCTAAAAAACCACAAACAATTACATGAAAACTGTAAAAAAGGTTTCATGTTATTGTTTGTGGTTTTATCATTAATCATAATTGTAATGACTGGAAAGTGCTTTAACTTATTCTCATTCATTATATACCAACCCAACCATGAGGTTATTTTAAGGTAAATAGTGAGTTTGATTAGCGCAATGGATTTGATGACATATGCAGCATTGTTACTGATAAAAGACCATGATAAATGATCCATTTGCTAGGATCATTAATTAGTGAAATGAACATAGCAACTGGCTCCAGTATCAAACCGTCATAAAATTCTATCAAGATTTTTGCTCAGTATCAAACTGATAACCTTTAGATTATGAAGCAGGTACTATAATCTTACTCTGAAGAAGTAACAAATTCTTACGCAGGTTCTTGGAAGAAAGTCTTGAAAGATTTAAAATAATTTGTGTTATAAGATCAAAATATTATGTTAATTCAGAGGAATTAATTTGTTCAGGTAAACTCTTTTACCCAAACGAAAAGGGAAAGCTTTTAAATTTTTTTGTTAAACTGTGTAAAAGTTAAATTATTATTTATTTATAACATGTTTCTTTTGCCCATTGTTTACTTTTACACAGTTTATATATATTTTGCTGTTGAGGATGCTGTAATAAAGTAAAAAGGTTTTAACCACAGTTCAATATGTTTTTATGGTTTATACTGAACTGTTTTGTGTTTGTACCGTTTTTGTGGTGAATACTGTAATAATTACAGTACATCAATTACATAAATTATTGATACATCAATAATACATCAATACACTGATATTTGTATTGAAATATGTGAAAGTACCAGTGAACCAGTGAAAATATGGTCTGTTTACAGGTCGCCTCCAGCTGTCTCGGTAGTCCTTGTGCTTTTGGATGCTCTCCAGGACCTAGTGGTAACGGCTTCCAGTGTGGATGTCCTTCCGGATATGAACGGATAGGACAGGTGGTTATGTTTTACTAAAGACAGCTTAAAATAAAATCCCTCACTTGCTTACGTAACACTGTTTAACTACTTATCACACAGACAGATAAGACTGAAATGTGGTGAGATGGTTCTTTAAGGATATAAAAGATTCTTAGATCTTGCACTTGTGGTGATAAGATTTATAATTTGAAGAATCACATAGACTCTATTCATGTCTGAGAGCCACCAATCCAACCACTAAGTGTGTATTTTAATGTGAATATGAAATGAAGGGTGAGTGTGATGAACGTAAATCCATTATGTTCCCCTTTAGCTTTGTTTCCGACGAAGAGCAGCTGTTCCATTTTCAATGATCATTAATTAATATAACAATAAATGCAATTTGGTCCAGTTTTTAAAATCAGTTCTTGAGACAGAGACCCAGTCTTTTATGGTTTGTTCCTTGAGTATGATTGAAGGATGAACGTAATAATTTTTATGATGTGTAGCTTTGTTACAAACAAAGTTTTTCCTGTCTTTTAACTCTAGAACCGGTACATGTTTTACCCTTAACTGAATGATATAGGTACAGTAAAGTCTGGTTTATATGGGTTAATGTGGCTGGGTTCCGATCCGAATAGCCGAAAATATGGATGATCTGAAACTATATTGAAAATATACCATTATAGACATCCACGCCGCATAGCCAACAATCGTGAATAAGGCCTGCAATATTAATGCTGCAGACTGCATAAAATCTCGGTGCAACAGCATAGCCGCGAACTATCAGAAAAGTTTATTGTGTTAAAAATTTTGTTTTAATTTCATTAAAAGTTTAAAAGTTATTATTAGTTTGGTAGGAAATAAAACACTCTTCTGATAGTTAAACAACCTTCTTCCTTTTATAACCACTCATCGCCACAGATTCAGTATTTTTATCGTAAAATAATTTCGAAACAAACAACTACTATACATATAACCTCAAACACCTACACTTTGACAATTTGTTGTTGAAATGTCAAATAGTGACTTATTCTTATTTGTTAGTAAACCTTGCCACATCCCGCAAGGTTCTTTCAATTGGTTGGTTGCGTTTTAAAATTGGCGGTTGGGTCTGAAATTTTGAAGAAGCTTGATATAAAATTCACATCTTAACTGTTATTTATATAATTTTTTTCAAAACCCAATCCGGAATCCGGATGATTCAGATCCAGATAAACAGAACTTTACTGTAATTAGTATACAGCTCTTCTTATAATAATCAGTATAAACAAAAAACACAAAACCCCCTTAACAATGGCAAAAGAAGCCAAACTGGTGTCCACTGCAATCCCAATTAAGCATACAAATGCCGCCAACACCCACCTAAGCCAGTCACTGTTACTGTAGTTGGGCCCCTCCCTCCTTACTAACTGACAACTGCACAGTACCACACATTTGCAAGCCAAATTTGGTTTGCTCATGGTCAGAATTCGAAACCGTGTGCATCGAATTGGCTTCTAACGCTTCACTCGTCAGCAAGTGTTTTGACCACTACATCAATGTAACACCATCTGAGAAAGGGCTTAACTTAGTTTAAAGCATACTCTAGTGGCAATTGAGCACAATCCTTGAGTTAGTTCAAATATCCACTCCCAGGCAGCAGCACGTCTGACGAATACGAGGATGACTAAAAGTTCACTAAATTGACAACAGATACCTTCTGATTCTTATTCAATGTGTAAATGTGTAAGGATCATGATTTTAGCAGTTGTAGGGCTAATTTTCAACGATAATTAATTTATAGACTTATGATTTAAAGGCAGCTGGACTCAGAATTGAACCGGTTACTTTCAGATTATAAAGCGGGCTCTATAACCACTCAACCATCCAGCCAGTGGTTATATTTATGGTTATGTTGAAAGATTTTAAATCAATTTGAAAAAAACATTTTGCCTTATATTTTTGTTTGTTTAAAACCAATTTTTAATAAATCATTTAATATGCCCTTTTAGGGTCACTGCCTATCTACAATAAACCCAGGGGGACTGAACTACGGCGGGAGCTATGGTGGAGGCTATGGCGGGGCCCCTAACCTGGGCAGCAATATACCAACTTTCCCCATAGATCCATACGCAGTGCCTCATGACCGACTCATCTCCACTGAAGGATGCTTCTCTTGCAAGGTAACACAATACAATCGTAACAACAACACAATCTGTGACAAAGTTTAATACCATACAACGATTTAAGTTGCTATTACATGCGATTCTTTATCTATATATTGTACTAGCCTCATTTTTGACTTCAATGTTAGTTGTGATATTTTGTTATAGTGCATGCTAGAGTATTAATCCCTGAGCATTTAACACTTTTTTTTAACAGTGGCTTGTTTAAAGATCAGATTTTTTTGTTTATAATATTTTAAATAATTTTTTAGAAGAAAATTATGATTTTGTCTGAGTCATGTGAATTTTCCAAGTTGTTAGTTGCCATCAATATCAAGAGTTTCCATGTTTGCTCCATTTTTAATTATGAAGCTTAAAAGGTTTTTATGGTAGATAGATACTGTAGACCTACGCACAGGGCTGAGCCAATGTAGGCTATTTTGAATTTAGACTTTAGTCTGCAAATCTCTAAAAAGAGTGTAGATGCTGGCAGCCTGTACGTGTTCTGACACCAGGTAGGGCTATAGGACCTTGCTTAGATCCCATGGATGCAGGAGTATTATTCCCTAATTCTGATCTCTAATATTGTAAACTTAATCTGATATTAAATTTTAAAATTAGAATGAAATAATAGATTTGTAAATATGTATAGCGTATTCATTTTGGATTTCAGGTCAATGGACGGCATCGGAGAACAATATCGGAAACAAAGTCAAACTCATCGGAGCCAGTTTACAACCCTAAGAAATTGAGAGAACTTTGGCGAAATCGAGTAAGTCTTACTTCAGTGAGGAATAAATTAAAACAGTTTTCTTTGCCACAGTCTTAACTCCATGGCTCATTATCAGCAGCCAATGACTTCAGTGAAGGCTCCATGTCTGTTAGGACAGCTGATTTCTCAGTTTAGTATTTGTGTCAGATGTCAGATGTTAGGAGGTGTCAGAAACATCTGTTTTGGCTCTGCTACCTGAGTGGAATATAATATAGTTCCTGGAATTAAGAGATTTATTAAGACAGTAAAGATGCCCAGTGGACCTCCTCATTATCCAGAATGTAACATTTAACTTCTCACCTAACACTCAGCACATCATGTACTTATTGTTGGTCCAGATTGGTCGACACAGGAGACACCATCACGGGGAGCGACTGAGGACGGAGCAGCCTCACCGAGTGGTGCGGCTGGGACTAGCGCAGACCAAGCACCGCACCCGAATTATCAAGCTGCAGCCGGCGATCAAGGTGAATCAAAGTCAAATCATTTATTGTCGCAACACATTTACTCGTATGACAACGTCAATTATAAAATTTGTAATAAATTTACAAACAAAGTAGGCATAGAACCAGCTAAAATCAGTCAAATCAGTCCATTGGACTACAAAGCTCAATAAATTCACTCACAGTATACAGACTAATATCCAACAAATTATATTTCAATTTATTTCTTAAAATCTAATGGATTTAAACTTTTAAGGCGAGGTGGTAACATGTTGAACAACCTTATACCTAACTAAAAGAACTATCAATATTGTTTTCATAATTACATTGGTTTATGCTAAAATTATCCTTCTTTCTTGTATCATAACTATGAACTATTTTGTTTGTAGATATAGCATTAGAGTTTAACTTTATATACATTTGACTATAAGATAAAAATACTGTTTTATCAATGTTCAAAAGTATTTTGGCGTTGGAACATGATATTTAATGATAATCAAGTTACTTTTTTCTTTTTTAAAATGGAACTAGGAATTGATTCCACGATCAACCACTAGAGAAAACATTTTAGTTTCTGGGGCTCTACGAATCTCAGTTAACCATCTGGAACAGGTACTTCACCTCTTAGATAAGACTCCTCTACCCAATACGTTCTTTCCCATGTGAATTTTAGCTCCCAAATTTTGTGTCTGTCCCTACAAGATTGTTCTATCGTAACTTAGGTCTTCTCTGGAGACGTATACCATCTAATGTCCTTTTGTTACTTTTTACAAATGAGCACTCAATTTAGCCAATTACCTAACAACCTTTTTCTTCCAACTTTTAAAGTGGCCAAAATATTTGAAGATGAGGGCTCACCTTAAATAAATGGTTACAGGCTTGGGAGGAAGTTGACGGCATTTGTAGGTTAAAAGGGATTGCTTAAGACACCTGTTTTGCTTTTATGGTTAGTGATTATAGGGGGGGACACTGTTTTTTTAAATTTTATATTTGTTTTGAATTAATCAATTAATGTAATTAATGGCAAGAGACAGACATTGTCCGTCGTTGAACCCCAATGGGATAATAGCTTCATTTGCTCTTGTTGAAAATATTCAAACTAAAAATTCAATTTATGTTGTTCCATAAAGTCTTGTTTATAAAAGATTATAAAATATTTAATTTAGCTACCTGAAAAAAGCTTTTTACAAATGGAATCATCCCATTTCAGAATGATTTCGAGTACAGTATAACCAAAGGGAACGACGGTGGTCAGTTCGAGATGGTGCAGAAGCACGGGATCTGGGCGTTGCACTTCCGCCGCAGGTTGAAACACCCGGGTACCTTCCCTCTGGAAATCACCGGTCAACGGATCAACTCAGAGAGTTCCAACAACATCTGGGAAGCGCCACTGGTGCTGCATGCGACGATCATCGTATCCTGATCACTGCGTAACTCGTAAACACCATAGTGTTCATTTGTAAATAACTGGTTGTGTTCACTAGCCTGCAAGTGCATTGTCATGCTTCGTGTGAACTTTGTAGCAGGAAAGTTAATGTGAGACATTTATCGGATAAGATGAATTGAGAGAACCACAGTTTGGTGAAAGTTGAGAAATAAAAATTCAATTATAACAGAAAAAGCTGTTCTATGTTGTTTAACTTGTTAAAAGGTTAAAAAAGTGCACTAAAAGTTTATGTAGGATGTAAAACCTAAGTTAATATAAGGTATAGTTGTAAACCTAAAATTCAGATAGTAAAATTATATTTTTCTAGATCTAGAATGTTATTGATTTTATACTTCTTGGAAAATGACCCAAGTGCTGGATCTTTCGTTTAATTTAAAACATTTACTTAAATGTTCTAAACACAAACATTTATGTTCCATAATTGTGGGATTAAATTCTTCTAATTTGTTAGATATAGACAAATTATGATACTTTCTTGCTTTTCCTTCACATTGCAGGAGGGTTTATTTTTCATAACAATGTACCTAGATTAAAATTTTTATAAACAAGAAACAATGGTTTGTCTTCAAAAATTTTGAAGTCTGAGTTTATAACAAAAAAGCATATATTAAGGTAATCTTTGCAGAAAAATATTTGAAAGATCAAATCAGAATTCTCTCAGAGCTCTAGTTTCAATATCTGAAATACTGATTTAACCTTTTTTTTCATACAACTTTCATTTCAAAAACACAACTTTCCTAAAGATCTTCATGAGTTGCCATAATTAATTTAAGAAACTAAAAGTATTCTACGTTGAGTAAATAGCTGTTTTGCATGGTTGAACATGAAATAATTGAATCTCCGAGAAACCATTAAGTTTATTTTCTACAAGACTGAGTCTGTCATAAAAGGTTTGAAATTATGATTTATTTTATTGATCATAACAAATTAGATTGTTTATTAAAGCAATGACAGAGTAGGTTTTCGTTAACACATTTACTTTGCTGGAATAATAGATCGGTTTATGAAACATAGTTTTGCAGAGAAACGACAAAATAAGTAATGAAAATAGTATATTTGAAGACTATAGTCATGAGTATTATTTTTATAAATACCATACACTAACTGACATAGAGGACGTTGTACAGAAACTACCCCGTAGTTTATTTAGGTATAGGATTAACTCTAATTCATGTAACGGAAATAAAAATATATGGAGCAAACACACTTACAATATTTATAAATGATATTTGTGTAAATAACAATGTTTTATACCTAATTATAAGTGTGGTACCAATAAAAATATATTTGTTAAATAAAATAATAGTCAAATTTATTTTAAGTACAGTATCGCTACTCGAAGTATATGTAATTTGTCTTGAAGTGTGAAGATATTTAGCAGTATATTAAAATAAATTGAAATAGACCTTTTTTGATGATTATTTCATTCCTAATAGTTTTATACATGTCTTAAGTAGTGTATATTTTAATAATATAAGGAAAATGTTTATTAATACAAAATGACATATTGATATTTGTGCTGACTTTTTAAAATTTTGTTAATTGTTAAAAACTAAAATGACATGTACTTGAACACTCAATGTTTTATATTTACATAGTTCCAACATCAGTTTAGCACAATAATACATGGGAATTCCTCTACCACCCACATCAATTAGTTCATATGTTTTGAACAAACATGCAATTAAACCCATAGAAACTACATTGTCTGAAATTACATAACAAATCTACGCTGTTCACATTCAAAGCGTATATTGTAATATCAAACGATCATAAATGCAGGGGTTTTATCTCTTATGTAAGTTAGCTTATAACAATTTATTGTTATTATTTTCTTTTACAGAATCTCTGACATTTATAATGGTGTTGATTATTAATTATTATAATATTATTTTTATTGGGTTTTTGCAACGTGTCTTTCCTGGAGGTGGTGAAACTCCTCTTTTTTATCAAGTGATTACCTAGGAATATACATTTGAATAAAAAATGTTTAGTTATAGATACTCTTTTACAGTTGCCAAATAAATATACACCTATCTGTCATGCACAATACACAAAGTATACTAGCCACAACACTCTGCTTCTGAGCTCCTAGGGCAGGAACTAGGCAGCATTTGCATGCTGCCTTGTATAAAATATCTTCAACTAAAAACTTATTTAAATTTAAACTCTTAGAGGGGAGTTTCTCAACTTCCAGAAACGTTGTGTAGTTAAAAACACATGTTTGAAAAGTCCAATAAGTCACTATTACAAATTATAATATTGTTTAAATTTTGACACTTAATGTAAAAGTTTGAAATAAACTTAATGGATTAAGTACAAATTGATGAAATTGTAAGAATATGAGGGTAACAATGAACTAACTGATAATTAACAGTGGTGTTACCATCATAATGGTTGAGATGGAACTTTAACCACCCCTTACCCCTTAAACACTTATAGAGAAGATTTTAACATGAATATATCCAAGCTCTGCGGGGGTGGGTGTTAGCAGAATTTTGGCTTGCAAAAAGTGCAGTGGAAAAGTGCCCCAAATTTATAAGAACAGCTGTTTATGTGAACTGAAAGCATTCCCTTTAGACATATCCATGATATAACCTATTTCCACAGGGAAGTAAATACAATATTTTTTACTGAACTTTTATCAGTACACAGCTATATTATCTTTCAAACTTAAATTAAGATTAATACTTTTCATTATCTTTAGCTAAATTTGTCCTTGTTTCAGAGTTTATTAATAATTTTGTTATGACTAAAAACCCATTTTTTGCTAATTTTATTTTTTTAGTTATATTTTGTTGAAGGGTTCATAATCCATTCTTATCTAGTTGTATTTAATAGTAGTTGCTATTAGCCTTGTCTATATCTTTTAGTTCTGTGACCACAAATTGTCTATCAAAGCCTAAGCCCACAAAAAAACCTATCTTCTTTATCTGGTGTTAGAGCTCTCCCACCCTTCAGACGAAATGCCTGGGCCTACCACAAATAATTACAGCAAAGAAAAATTACAGTTCAGTTTTCTGACTTAAAGTTGCACCAACTGGAAAAAAGCTGGGTATACTTATATAAGTTACTTTTTTGCTTTTTGACTGTTTCATTACACTTCAGAGGTCTTAACTGGCTACAACAAAATTAAATTACCACAGTTTTGGTAAGTCTTTGGGCTATCCAAACTGAACAGTTTCCCTTGCACCTTTGGTTCTTTTTTGTCTTTTGGGGGGGGTGCCACCCTTTTTTCATTTTTTTTTCATTCGAAGGGGCGGATTTCCCAAGGCGCTTCAGCCGTAGCGGCTTTTGGCGCACCCCTAAAAATTCTCTTTCCTGGAGAATCAGGAATCTTCTAGATGAAGAGACCTGGAAAACTGCAGCAGCCTGTCGACGAGCTCGTCAGGAGGCAGAAAACTACCCCTTACCAAATTGCCCAGAGTGGAGGACCTTACCTCTACCAGCTCTATACAATCAAAGAGTAGATGATCTGCAGTTTCCTCCTGCAGATGACATTTCCTACACAGAGGGTCGCCGTTGAAGACCCCCATGCAAAGTTGGTGCTTTCTCAGATTACCGTGACCAGTGACAATACCTGTGACAAGTTTGGCATCCTTCCTGCCAAGTTTCAGGAACCTCTTTGCAACTTGACGAGATGGAGAACAAAGATTAAGCTTACTAACTCTATGCAGGGAAAGTTCAGCCCATCTTTTCTTATGACAATCCCTAGCCCAGGAATTGATAGTCTGAAAAACCGCAGCGCGGGAAACACCACAGAAGGGTTGAGGACCACAAAGGGGGGATGATGCAGCCCTATTGGCCAGCCCGTCTGCCACTTCGTTACCATCCACCCCTGAGTGCCCTGGAACCCAACAAAGGGTGACTTCATTGTGTCTGCCTACACAGGACACAAGCCTAAAACAGTCCCACACAACCCTAGAGTTGAACTCTACCGAGTCCAAAGCTCTAAGAGCCGCCTGACTGTCAGAGAAAATATTGATAGAAAGGCCCTCATGACCCAGCATCAAGATGTCTCTGGCACATTCCATAATGGCAGTGATCTCGGCCTGGAAAACAGTGGGGAAAGTCCCCATGGAAATACCTGACCGTACGTTGTCCTGCACCCCGTAGATGCCTGCTCCTGTGCCCCGACTGCTCTTGGACCCATCAGTGTACCACTCCCGATCACAGGGTGGTAGTGGGCAGGCTCCATCCTTCCATTCGTCCCGTTGCGGAAAAAGAACTCGGAAAGACCTGCCAAAAGAAAAAGTTCTCGGAAGATAATCAGAGGGCATACCTAAAATGTCGCTCTGAACTATCCCCGAAATTCTGGTGTGACCACGTAATTCACCTGGCCTATTCCAGAGGCCCTCTCCACAGAGGCGGTGTGCACCCATTTTGGCAGTCATCCTGATGTGAATGTCTATGGGCAAAAGATCAAGCAAACAGTCAAGAGTGGCCCCAGGAGTGCTGCTGATCGCCCCTGTGATCATGAGACATGCCAGCCGCTGAACGGCTGCCAGCCTCTTCACAGCAACACCTGAGTCCATCTTGGTCCACCAAACCAAAGACGCATACGTCATAGTTGGTCTAACTACTGAAACATAGAGCCAATACATTAGCCCCGGTTTCAGTCCCCATGCTGCGCCGACCATACGCCTGCATGCAAACAGAGACCACTTACCCCGGTCAATAACCCGTTGTAAGTGAGATTCCCAGCAAAGTGTCCGATCCAGAATGATCCCAAGATACTTCACCTGGTTTTGCAGGTTGATCAAACTCCCCTGTTGTTTTTACCTGATTAAATGGTACAGCAACCACTTTTGGATTCACAGATAGACCCCTTGCAAAACTTAGTAGAGTTCATGAGGTCAGTGACTGTATGTTAAACATCAAAGGATGGCTATATGAGGCACCTTTAAACGCAGCACAGTAAGGTCGCATGACGTGGCTAACAAATTTAGACGCAATCAGTCATTTCGCCACATTTACTGTAGTTCTGAACCCAGTATTAGAGTCGGTTCACTATGGGGTGGATGGACTGGTGGCTTTATCTTGGTCATTCTGCTTCACCTGGCACTCAAAACTGTCAAAATCTGTACACAAAGTGCTTTAAAACTATTTATTACTGAAATCCGTTGCTATAACTTTTGGGGTATTTGTTCACAACCCCTTACTCCCGAAGAATTGATTGTTGTGCCAGCCGCTTTTTAGCCACACCCGCGCCGCGGTGGTGCATGGGCTCTGTAAGCTAACTTTAAAATTGCATTTTCTCACTTATTCATGAACAGATTTCGTTCACCAAAGTACCGTTCGATTTGAAATTAAAATCGCAATCTGTTTTATTTCTTCTAAAAGTTTTATAAACTTAATAGTTTTTTGTTTTTTAAATTAAAAGATTTTTAACCACCGCTATTTTGAAAATATAGAATAAAACTAAATGATACTTTGAAAATATTTTTCTCTTTGGCCATTAAATATGTGTGCAAAGTTTGGTTTTTGTATCAATAATTAATATATAAGGTTTTTTTGTGTACAATACAAAATCTAGCTACTAGATTTACTAGATTTATAGATACTAGGCTAGCTGCTAAATGAAGGATTTTTTGACATATGTTTATAGGAAATTTTTTGTTTATTTTGATGATTACTATCACCCCTCGAAGTTTGTCCCTGACTTTAATGAACACCCTGTATATACATATATATAAAAAATTGTAACGACTATTGTTTTTGGACTATGGGCACCTAAAGACGAAAAAATAACATGGTCCCAGGCTTATGTCTTACCATGAGACCTACGGTAATAGCTTCTTCCCTATGGGAAATTCGCTAAAAAACTATTGAAAATGTATATCATTAAAAAACACTTATATAAATTAGGTGATTTTTTTACTAAAACAGAGAAAGACAATTAGAGATGGGTTTTAAATTACAAGTAATGTTACAAATAGTAGACTACAAGGATGTATGTACCATGACTTTTAATACCATTCATATATGTGTAAATATGTATTAACTGAATAAAGATATTGTATTGATATCAATCAATACTTAGCATGACACTGGACATTTAAGCTTGGAATTATTGACTCCCCTTCCCGGGGTGACTCAGACTGTCAGTGGCTGTATAAAAGATCAACTATAGTCACAGTGTCTGACCAGCTTTAATCGTAATTGATCAAATGATTGAGTTCCCTTGTTTGACACCTAGAAGCATCGGTCCACCCAAGGAGTAGGAGCTTACCTATTCACATTCTGACAATGACAATAAATACTGTAACTAAACTTTATAAGTTTTGGAAATTCATTATAGTGTTGGTTATTAATTATTAAATAAATATTTAGTTAACTTTTCCAACACGTCTTGTTTTTTAAAACTACACAGCGTTTCGAGAGTCTGTTAAACTACTCCCGTTTTCAAGTGCCTAACGAAATTTACATTTCTACAATAAAAGGTTTATTTCCATACAGAAAAGAAAATAAACCAGAAAAACACAAGAATTATAAATGAGATACGGTACATAAATAGTAAATAAAATGCTTCACTTAACCTGTTTAGTAGACTCGGAAAACTACAGTCCAACGACACTAACACTCCGCCTCCGAGCCAGCGGGCGTAGAAAACAATAGGACCGCACGACACAAAGGTCAGACCACTACCGACTACTATTGCTGTGGTTGGCAAGTAGATGGTCAGACCACTCACTACTGGTCAGCTGGTCTGACCTTAAGAATATAATTATATAGTGTGATAATAATCAAAGTGGTGATAGAGTTTAGCCATCAGATCACTAGTAAATACCAACATTCTAAAGCATTGGTATGTTTGGGCAGGGCTTTCCATACCTCTCGCAGCAGCTGCTCTGGGTCCATGGGATGTAAAGGTACCTCCAAAATTCCAAATATACTTGTAAGTTTAACCATATTTCACCACAAAATTAGCTTGTATAATGTACAAGTACATTTAATTTTTTTAATAATTGGAAAGGCTAGGGGTTATCCTAGACCGCACTACTGACTTATTAGTCATTTTATGATGGGTACTGGGAACAAAATTAAACATCCTCCATTCCTTAATTTCAACTGATGAAGCGAGCGGTCAAGTGTACTGTTACATATTAGATAAAATCTTACGACGTGAGTGACCGCACACTAGCTTTTTATGCGACCCTTTTATTTAGCTGGATGAGTTAATTATTTTGTTTCACTTTTTATACAATATTAAACACTCTTTAACACACAAGTTTGTATAGAGAATGGAACAATCTACTTTCACTTCAAACCAACATGCAGAAAAATTAACTTTGTGCAAGCAAGGAACTGAGATAGATAGACTGCAGTGGTGTGGTGCTAAAAAAAGCTGTGCTGGAGCGGTCCTTTCCAGCAAGGCCTAGGATTAGGGGGGAGGGGTTTTATACTTATTATTCAACATATGATGACCTTACAGTACTCTGGTAAGGCCTTTGAACTTTGTTATTTATACACATACCAAATTTAAATCATCTCAATCGGGGAAAGCTGTGGCTCTGTACACATCCAGACGAAGACATCATGTCGAAACCGACTTTTTTGGATTCAGGGGACTCCAAAATGGAGATATCCACTCTCAACTCAAATTTGAAAATTTTGACAAAAACAATACTTTCTCCACATACTTTGTACAGCATAAGGGTAGAAAAGTGGAGATGCAGTACTATGCTTTAAAATGGTGATTGAAGGCAAAAAACAAAAGAAAATTACTGACTATTCGGTTAAAATGTATTTCCTGTATTGTGTTTTTGTCCTCCAGTGATTATAAGTTTTGTTTGTTGGTTCTGCTTTGAGGCCTAAATGGTTTTAGGTTGATGATAACTCAGAACAGTGAGTTAAATGTGCTGAATGTTAATTCTTATTACATATGAACTTGTCTTATTTAAGAAGGGATTGATCAGAACTCTGAAGGAATATTGGGTGAGTTACAGCTACATTTCAACGGTTATGGTACAATATATTTAATTATATATCTAAAAGATATATAGTTGATTTTAACGCCGTTAACTATTTCATTTTTTGTTATCTATTTCATTTATTATTCGGTTTAACTGACCTTTTCTGTTATCCAACCATGGTCCGGTCCCGTAGGGTTCAGGTAAGAGAGTATTGTATATCTTATATTTAATATTTTACTTGACATACCACTCCTATAGATGACCCATTTTCGGCTCAGCATCCAGTTCTAGCTCATATGCATGTAGTGGATATTAACTATGTTTAAAAAAATGTAATTGTGTTGGATATTACAGGCCAAACAAAGAATTAAAGATGATATGGAAAGGCGTGGATTTAGCCGATGGGGTTGTACTATTCAAAGATCCAATGTACGACCCGAGGAAACCTTCACTAGTGATAATACACGGTTGGTTTCAAGGAGCTGATGATGAGATAGTCACAATGCTCCTGGACTGTGAGTTACCATTTATTAAACACTGTTTCGTTAAATAGACTCTCTGACTCAAATGCCATCAATGCCTTAAAATCTGCCTTAAAAGTTTATTTTTGTTTCTATTGTATCACAAACTGAATTGTGTTATTTGCCTCCATATTACAGTAACAATCCTAAATTAGTTGTTTAGATACCGTTCGTTTTGTCGTAAATAAAAAAACTGGATACAATATTTTTAGAAAAATACCCATTCTTCCTTCCCTACATGATCAGTTACGTTGATCATATCTGGAGATATAATTGCCGAACGATACTGACAAAGACCAGATGATTTATTTGCAAGGTCAATTAAGAGACAGACAAAGACAGCTAAGGCCAGAGTGCTATCACAAAATTAAAACCGTATTTTTACTAAAGTAGTTATATTCAGATTATGAAGTGGGTGTTATAACCACTAAAAAGTCTTAAAGTTTCCAAACTTTTCTCATGTTTAGGATACAAAACTAAATTAGTGGTTTAAATACTGTACTTTTATGTCGTGTGATCCTTACATACAACTTTGAATGCTCTCGAGTCAATCTTCATTATGAGAGCTCCCTAAGTTCCCATTGATACTTATTTCCACTACTGTAATGAAAAGCAACAAATATAGCTCTCGTTCTTGAAAAATGTTTTCTGTTTCAGCATTATTTCAAATGAAATTCTATGAGAAAATGAATATATTTGCTTTGGATGCTCCATATTTCCTAGAGAAAATAATGAATAATGTGTTTTATTTTGCTATTGCCAAAAATCTTGAGGTAAGATTTATTTTAAAAATATTTTCTTTATTGAAGGTAAAACAACTTAACTCATGTTAACACGTTCGCGACGTAGTGCGCCCGATAGGGTACGCGTGCTTCTTTATGGCGTCAGTGTACCCGATGTACACAGTGCATCAGTTGCTGAGGCGGGTGGTGCGCCCAACCTGGTACACTCGCTCTGTGTTTGCTAATGCCATCGATGACCAACACGGTCACATTATTTTTTTCTGAATATATAGATTAACTGGCATTCTTTGTGAAAACTGATGTGAAGATCAATAATTGAAATCAGTCCTTCAGCAAGTGCAATATTATTTGCTATTATTTAAAATTTTTCCAACATTATTAGAATATTTTACTTTGTAATTTCAGGCTTTGGGCAAAATGGTCGGAGATGTATTCAACGAAGCAATGGAAGAAAACCTTATCAAAGCGGAAGACATAAACTTCGTAGGACTGAGCTTGGGAGCTCACCTCAGCGGCTATATTGGAAGGGCGATCAATGGCCCAATCCACTCAATCGTGGGTGTGTACCCTTAAATATTCATTAGGTATTCAAAACAGAAAGGATAAAAAACTTTCAATCCTCAAATATGTTGAAATTTCAATTTTATTGATGCTGATGAAATTTGAATTTAGGAGTAATTTTTGTGTATGTAGTCATACAGTTTTACTAGTCATACTGGTATATATTATAAAGTTAATACAGTCTTAAACAAATTATGATTTTGAGACTTAAAAGACAAAATTCGGTCTCGGGTTTAGGTCTAGTCATGACAACCATGACAGATCATTTTTCCTATAAGAAATTTGCTAAAAGTGAACAGTTGAATCAACAATCACTTTACATTATAACATAAGTGTAAATATAATACATTTCCACTGACTGAATACCTTCATTGAATATCGGTTTAACTAATTTACCTTAAATTGTGTAAAATACTTCAAAAGACTGAATCACTTCTATAAACACGGTATTGCCATTCAGGTCTGGACCCTGCAGGCCCTGGTTTCGACTCTTACATTGTCATGAAACATGTGAGCAAGACTGATGCCCAACATGTGCACCTTTACCACACCAACTCCTTTACATTCGGCACCCAGCAGAGAGTGGCAACAGCTGACTTTGAGTTCAACGAGCGCTTCATACAGCCAGGGTGTGCTACTACCATTGGTGAGCGACATTATACATTCAGACTCACCGTTTCTCTGGATTTTTAAATTTGTTCTATTGGTTGGTTTAAGTCCATTTCAGTTGTAAAAGTCAGCATTACAATAGAGCATTAATAAATCAGAGGCAAAACTTTTTGGTTCGGATGACACATTAAACTGAAGGTCCATTAGATACCATTGGCTGCTCCATTGAGCGGTCCTGCCTAAGGAATATGCCAGTATTAGTCATTGAAAAGACTAGATCACTCCTCAATCATCTTTCACTCATAACTTTCTTAAAATGCTTGGGTAGGCCACAATTTGAGAAAGTAACTAATCAATATAAATGTAGACACCAATCAGATCACATGGCAAGCAAGGTCTGAGATTCAAACATTGCTTGTGTCAAAGGCTGAAAACATACAATGTCACATGTGTAACACAACTTCAAGATATTCACTCTATCTACCAGTAATCCAACGGATAGGATCTCAGCAACTAATTGGTTAGTATTGTTTCAGATACCAAATGCAGCCACAAGAGAGCATTCTACTTATTCAATGATGTACTTCTTGGAGACAAAGATCTAATAGCGGTAAAATGTGACAGCCAATTACAACTTATGAGTTGTGAATGTAAAGGAAAACCCACCGTGGTTCTGCAGTACCCAGTCGACACCAGGTAAAAAAACGCAACGTCACCAACTAATTATATTTCCAATCAACCAATCATCTTTATTCTTTTAACAATAATCATTAATCAAAACACTTATGAAAATCTCTTTATTTTCACCACACATTTTCTTTTAATATAAAGGATTCAAAGTGAATCTAAAATTGTTGCCACCTAAATTATAGAATTCATTCATATTTTTTATGTAGCATTATTGAACATAAGACAAAAACATTAAGTTTGTGACCTGTTTGCAGTGCTCAAGGCAATTACACACTCAAAACCAGCGACAAAGTTCCATTTGGACTTGGTGAGAATGGAATAAAATGTTGGAGAGACCAAATAGCAGTTTGGGAAAAGGAGATACAGAAGGAAACAGAAAGGACGCAACAAGTGATTATGGACATAGCTGAAAAATTCAATACAGAGTTTTTGCAGAAAAATAAAGAAGGCTTACCTGCCGAAAAATAGTACTCAAATAACACTGGAATCCTGAAGTATCCTGAGTATATGGACATTTTGTTCTATTAATTTTTTTAATAGTATTAAAAATAAATCTTTTTTATACTTCAATTGTAGTACTTCATGTCAGATACCACATTGTTCCAAAAATATTCTTTTGTAAATTTTTACTTTCTCCCATTATTCATAGTTGGAAAAAGTATTATTTTGCCAAAATATTCAAATTTCAGTTGAGAGTGGATATATCCCTTTTGGGGTCTCCTGAACCAAAAAAGTGGGTTTCTATGTGATGTCTGTCTGTCTGTGTCTGGATGTGTGTGACCCGGGTTCAATTCCCGGTAATGATAAATGAAATTTAATTTCTCAGACTGCCACCGTGCTTCGGAGGGCAGGTTAAGCCGTTGGTCCCGGCTACATAAGTAGTCGTTAGGTCACATTAGAGGCAGTAGTGCGACCTGAAAGCTTAGTATTACCGGTGGGCGGGGGGGGGGAGGAGGGTTCCCCCATAAAATCATAACAATTAATCTAACTTTGTTTCTCTTGTTGTTATTTTCATAAATTATATAAGGGTGGGTTTCACAAAACCGAGTTTTCACTAAGCCGAGTAAGGCCAAAAATCTAATAAATATCGAAATTTCACTACGCCGAGGTTTCACAAAACCGAGTACGTTTTAAAATTCATCTGTTTCACTAAACCGAGTTTCACAAAACCGAGTAAGGAGCTGGGTACCATCCGCTCTAGAAGTAACCACCAAGAGCACGTCGGCCGACAGACCAACAACGCGCAGTATTATGCGCTTTGAAGGCATTCACTGCCTGAAATCTGTGTAAATGACATTATTGATCTAATAACTTAAGCTACTTTATACTGTTTTAATATATTATACAGAAATAAAATTGTCCATGGATGAATGTTAAAAAGAAAATTATAGAAAATAGTAAACAAAAATAATTGTATGCTCCAAAGCAGAGAGAGTTTGATTGTTTATAAGAACGATTTGTTTATTTAGAACAATTCCGTTTTTTCTTGCCTGTGAAAAATATAACTTATCGCAATAACAAGCTATAAGTTATTGATTAAAGAAAATTTTCTGAAGATTACTAACACAAATTTTTTGTATTCTCACAGCCTTGATTTTATGCTGTGTAATAAACTAAATTGGGTATTCTCTAGCTGATTCTAATGGTAAAAGAGACATTTCAAATAATTCATCTTGGGAATACACATAGCTGTAAAAAATGTTAATCTGAAAGGTTAAAAGCAAAACACTTAAAACTTTATATAAAAAATGTTTAATAGAAGAAAAATAAGCTATGCCTTATACACCTACAGTTAATTAACTAGGCGACCTACAGTCGCCTAATTAACTGGCCTATTATTGCCCTGTACATCGGACAACACAGTGGGAGGCAGATTCCCGTGTCCTCTAAGGATCCGTCCGCTCTAGTGACATTTAATGAAATGTCCGTTGACACCATTTGAACGGCACACACTCTGCATAACGCAGGATGGCCGCAAGGACTACAAATCCTGGTTGACTCGTTGGACAGGCACACCGAGCATGGATTTCCCTCAGCTGGCCTATTCCCCTAGTTGTGCCCGCCCAAATGAACGTTAAGTTCCCGTTTCTGGGCTTCAATGCCTCCAATTTCCATGTATATATTGGGAATAAGTGCCAGTACGTTCGTTCTATACGAACCGCACGGGTCGTCCGGACCTGCAAATAAAATTGAGTATCAAATGAAAGGTGATAGTTAATGTTACGTATCGCGGTGAAGCTAATAACACTACTCATTGTGGAGAGCAGTCTGGGGATTAAGAATTTGTAGATGAAAGATAAGCGATATTTTTAATTGGCACGACGTGAGCCACCTCTGAGGGATCAGATCACATATATCACGTGACTGGACGGGAGTGACGTGATTGCTGACCTGTGAACTACTCGGCTGCTCATAGTTAGAAATAGAAAACTCTAATTTAAATATAATGTTAAAATAAACTGTATTATATTTTTTAACTTTTATCCACATTTTATTTAATAATTTATTGTTCTAAATATAATCATCCAATTTCTGAAAGTACCAACAATAATACCAAGCTTTTTAAGTGGAGTTTTTTGGGCGATGTGAACTTACGCTGCACACCAAGTCTTATGAAAAACGGTTGGGAAATAAGGAAGAAATTGATTTTTTAATATTCTCCATAAGAATAACACTGGACGCTCTCAGACAACTCTATTACTATTAACTATTATTAATTTATTTTTACTAACTAAAATATAAACTATAAACTATTTATTATTAAATCTTCAATGTAAATTATGTGTCACGCGTTATGTTCACTACACGACTGGACAGCGAGTGCCTGCAAAGCACGTAATACTGCACTGTCACTTCTAGAGCGGACGGTACCCAGCCCCTTACTCGGTTTTGTGAAACTCGGTTTAGTGAAACAGTTGAATTTTATAACGTACTCGGTTTTGTGAAACCTCGGCGTAGTGAAATTTCGATATTTATATGATTTTTAGCCTTACTCGGCATAGTGAAAACTCGGTTTTGTGAAACACTCCCTTATATAATTATTGAAACAATAATTTTTAAATGATATTTAGATTAACTTTAAAGAGTATGATAATTTTACTACTGATTGTCATTTTTAAATTTACTTAAGAGAGAAAGTATGTGTCAGTCCGCTGATACCGTTTATTTAAGTGTGAATTTTAACACTTCATTCTACTAATTTCTTTAAAAATGAATCCTAAAAGTCAATGTGTATACTTATATTAAATAATAACCATTTTATTTTGCAAAGTTATTTTTTGTTCAAAAACACGCCAGTATCTCAACTACTGATGAAAATTGTGTGGTTATAGAAAAAAAGAAATACAAAATCAGAACTCTTTTAACGCTTCAAGACTAAACTGCCAGTTTTCTTAATTTGTCTTTCTTGTCCTATCACTCCTAAATAAAGTATTCTGAATGTGGAGCAACCCATTGAACTAACACAATGTAAACCTACAAATACCAACATCTAATCTAAATTTACTTGAGCCAAAAACGCTTTCACCTTTGTTTGTATGGAAACTCTTAGGAGTTAAGTAAATCTAACAATATATTTCAAGAAATACTCAAATTCAGTCTTATTCTGAGTTCCATCCCTATGGGCAATCAAAGTTTAGTTCTTAAAGTAAAATTTTTGAAAGTTCGGATAATTATTCCATGAAGATGGGAAGATAAAGTAAGCAGGACAACCAACCTGTTGGGAGTGAGGAGAACAGGATGTATGAAATAAAATTCTGAAAAGCATGGCTAGCTGTATATTATTTTTGTCACCTTGAAACCAAGCAGTACAGAACCTCTAAACAGTGCAATAATGTCTCAAAAATATTCTCTTTCCCTCACAACTCAACTCTTCAAAGTTACACGTTATTGAGTCTTATAAAAAACTGACAGGGCTAACTATGCAGTGCGTAACCAATGTATACACAAGCTATACAATGTATTTATACAAAAAGAATTTATTCTTAGTTCTGCCAGTCCAAACACGCTTGGCTCAAACGAGCGATTTGAATCAATTTGATACTCGAGTGTTCATTTTTACACACTATGTTTGAATTGTAAAGCCCTTGAGAAGTTTGATTGAGACAATTTTTTTGTAAATGTCAAATCTACAGTTTGACATCTGGTCAGAACTAAGAGTGCTCACGGCGAGGCCAACTACAACACAAGCGTGCCAAGCCGAGCCACGCCAGCGATCACACCATCGGTTTCTGTTACTGTCTGTGCTACAAGCTTTTTAAAAAGTTATTTTAATAATGTTAAAATTTTAAATTATACATATAAAACAAGTCACAGGCGATTATAAATTATTCTTAAGCTCAGTAGGTGAATAGTAACACCGAAATTAATCCAGTCGGAGAACAGTAATTAATTATAAACAATAAAAAAGTAACAATCTAATAATAAGATCACACTAGGATTCTCGGTCGTCTAACCAACTAAATATGTTAAATAAATTAATCTATAAATCTAAATCTGTACATCACCGCTTCACATCGATGCCTTTCCGGAGTACATCTTGCACCAAAATAAATTTCTCTTTGACTGGGGCCGGAATCTTAGAAAAGAATGCCTTCTCCAAGCTGGTCATAGAGAATGATCTCATTTTGAATACAAAATATTAGAGAATTTTTCTAAATACAATATATTTTTGATAGTTTTGATTTTTAACCCCTTTCTGCAGTATGAGAATAGAGCCGGGACTTACAAAGGGCTTAGACCACCTAAGTCTGTACTCCCGGCAACTTAACTTGTACAACAAATGCGAGGCACTGCTCGGATATATCATCAAACTTATATAAAATATTCACTCTGTAAGAATAACAATCAATTGTAAATTATATAAAAATATTTGAAAGCCTTAAATATAAATTATGATATCTGACATACACTGTTTACGACTATTATGCTTAATTATGTTAAAATATTATGTCGAAATATTCCTAACAATATATTATGACAAAGGTAATATTAAGTATCATCATCAATAATAACAAGAAAAATATACATGCAAATAAATACTACACATTTAACAAATTCAATTTAAAATAATAAATATATAATTATTCATCTTAAAGACTTAAACTATTTCACATGTATACAGCTCTTTTCTGTGCAACAACTTAAGATTAAATCAACTAGTTAACACTTCATGTCAATCTATCGATGAGAGAAAATGCGATAGCTTAGCTAGTTACTATGAAGTACAATTAGATTTAAGTGAACTATAAAAAGGCGACAGGCGTTTGAGTAGTGGGCAGATGACAAAGTGAAACATAGCTAAGAAATATAAGCTAGGCTTAGTAAGATAAGCATGTATTTACAACTTGGATATTGCACTGACACCCGACGAAGGCATTCTTTTCTCTGTAATAATAAATTTTTAAGCATTTTTCATTGCCAACACAAATAACAGTAACGTTAAACGTAATGTTAAATTCGTAAGGTTATCTTTGGTCGACGACACATTTCAGGATGAAGTTGAAGCCACACTCTCTGACTTGCACTCTCTCTCACACGCCCACACGCGCACAGCATCCACAAGCTTCTACTTATATGACTATATATTGGAATTATTTTTTATCAGTACTGCCGAAATGAGATAAATTATTATGTTGCACCCCAAACCAAAGAGCACCGAACAAAGAAGGAAATAAATTATAAGGGGGCGGTCAGAATGGTCGATCAACGTAGCTCCGTGACCATGCAAGTCCCTCAGCTCTCATCTGAAATCATCAACAGGCACATTAGCCAAATATAGTAAACACACATAATTACAAGTTTGGGTGTTAATATGTTCATAGCGACATAGCTATATGACCAAAATGATTATTTGAATTCAGAACAGAAATTATGAAAAGATGTTTTGTAAAACACTTCAAATAATTACTGAGGACACAGATCTTAGGAAGAGCAAAACTAAAAAAATATTTTATACCACAGCTTACAATTACAAATAAAACTTTCTTGGAATCTGATCTATTTCACAAATAGCAAAATTATTGTTTTTATTTTAGGTTATTGATTTTAGTAATTCATTTGAAATGGATCAATCATTTTTGTATGCCCCAAAAATATAATTTTTTATTAACACTTACTCTTCAACTTCTTAGGCTTCAATGAGAGCATGATTTGCACAAATTTCCTCCCAACATATATAATCATGGGTGGGGCCTTTATAAAAATACATTTTTTCATGTCAAAGCCAGCATCTACTAATTCTTTATTTTATTGACTATTATTTAGAATTAAATAATCAAATGAAATATTTAACTATCTTTTTCTTTTAAAGATAATTCCAAACTAATTTAAAATAAAAACTGTAAAAATATAAAATAAGTATATATATTTTTATAAGTACATGATACAATATTTACAGGATATAGATTACACTTTAACATCAAATTTTGAATTACATATATAAAAGATTCTTTAGGAGAGTTAAACTTATCAAAGGCAAGTGTTATTAGAATACTTCTTCAAAGTGTCTAATATTCGGCCACTCTGATAGCAGAAGAAAATCTGTTGAGGAAAAACTAAGAATTAAAATTTAAAACTCACCTATTAACTACAATAATCTTTTAGAAGTATTAAAAATTCTAAAGTTAAAGAAGTAGCCTAGTTGAAGAGAGCTATAAAATTGATTTCACTGAAACATTTTTAATCTTATTAATATCTCAGATTAATTAACTTATGTTTCATATCTTTATTTCTTACTGAGAAGAGAGAGGGAGTCGTTCTAGGTGGGAAGTGTTGTAATCCAATACGTGGCTTGGTTGCAAGCTTTTCATTTTAATTTTTTTTTAACTCGCTTATACTCATATATTTCTTCTTGGTATACAAGTTCCTAAAAGTTGTGTTTAGTTGGATCATCTAAGACTCTACTCGAATTTCTGTGAATCAAGTTAAACTCAACTCAGCAGAGTGCAAGTACTTCAAATGGTATTTTCTGTGAAACCCGGTTCCAGCCTGATTGGGGCGAGTTTACTAAGCTTTAAGGCACAAAAATTCTCAAAAAATCTTATGGTGTAATCCCTTTATTGGAATTTTGTTCTCATATTTGTATTTAAACACATTTGCCTTTAAAAATTTGTATATTTTACTCGAACACAAATTATTCTAATACCATATTATGAACAAAATAAATTATGATTACAGACTAGAAAAATATGCAGAAATTGAATAAAAATAATTTTCTCCTAAAAAGGTTTCTTACATTACAATAATTAATATTATTAAAAGTATAAAAGTCAGTTTCACCGAGATCTGTGAAGAACTTGAGAGGCAATGAATTCACTAGCGCATCCTGGTGGAAAAAAAGCTATAACTAACAAATGCTTAAAGTGCTCGACCCGGAAGCATTTTACAGCACCGCCACAAGCTTAGCGCTCCCAGGCACTACAATACGCACTTAGTCAACCACGCTCACAAGAAACTCCCAGGCCAAGGGGAAAATATGAAAAGTAATGTGAGGGCCACTGACCCTTGTTGCCGCCGGCCATAATGCTCTTGCGCTTGGGAGTGTCGTCGTCCATAATGCGGCCTGGATTCATCACCACAGGCCTCACTCCGCTCTGTAGGTGCTGTTGCCCTGCCCGGATTGGCTTGGCTAAAAACACAACACAAACCCAATTAGAAAACTTACACTCATACTGTTTCATAAAATAATTCGTCAGTTGAGTTGGAAATGTGGGAGCATATTAAAGAATAGCATCCCGCATACAGGCAAAATTAAGCAAATTTAAGGTTAGAATTTAACAAAACAGGATCCTTGGGTACCTTAACATGGGTTTAGACTGTTTTTTCATTCGAGCAGTGTAACTATTTTTCGTAACATTACATAGTCAACACTATTTGAAAAAATCAACTGAATTTGTAGACCAACAGTAAAGTGTCACTGGACCTTATTTGTTCACAACACATTCCTAAATTTTTATATACTTTTAAAATTGAGTAATTGTTAACCATTTCAAATTTCATTTTTATACCCAGCCTCTGCCCCCAGATATCATAATAGTTTTAGAAGATATTCATGGAGAAAGTGAAAAATATCTTTTTTCAAAAATGAAGATGTGACAGTTTTGAAAATAAGAAAATTGGATGTATAATACCTTTTTATACCTTTACCTTTACTTCATACCTTTTTACATTTTCATACTTTTTTTATTACTTATTCACAATCTCTGCTTATGCCTAGCAAAAAAATATGTAATACCATGGATGTTTTGATTTTGAAATGATTTTTCATGATTTTTTTTTAATGTGTCTGCAATTACGTCAATTATCCCTTAGTTAGCAGATTTAGAATTAGTTAGCAGATCCACCGTGTACTGCTAACCGTGTATCCAACATGTTGAGTGCTCGGCACTCAAAATGTTGATAATGTTGTTTGAACTATTTCCGGGTTGCTCTTGAGGTAACATAAACCAAGGGTTATTGGTTTGATTCTAAACCCAGTTGCCATTGGTAATTAATTGAGCTACTAATTAAATTTCTGACTAACAACAGTTTTACATTATGTAGTAACAAGACCAAAATTTGGGTTGTACTCAAATAAAATCATTAAAAATGCAATTGGCATTAATAAGTACAAAAATCGTATACCGGTAGTACATAAAGGTAAGTAGGCTGATTTCAAAAAGTACTAAAAACCTTTTAGAAAGTAATGGATTTTTAACATATTGTCCACCAAACTCTAAAACTATATTGAAAGGATTCTTTCTTTAATGTTATCATTAATACATATTTCTCGTGGGAGTTCTCATAAAAGAGGTTTTCATAAAACAACAAGGTTATCAACAAGTGCGAGGTTACCGATTTGTGCACTGGGGCCACGTCTGGCCAAGTTTTTCTGCCTCACAGCCTCTTTAATGCGGTCGACCTCAAACTGGTATCGCCTGCGGTCCCTCATCGCTCCCTCCTTTGCCTCTTTCAGAGCCGTCTCAAGAGCCTGAAACAACAATACCAAGTCACAGTAACAAAACCAAATTATTCACAACAGAGTTTGTTTCAATCTATAAATTAAATGTTTCATTTTAAAGATGGAGTGCACAGTAATTTTTAATGTATTGCATTGTCATCAAGTTTTTTTGTCAACAACAGTCCATTGATGAATTCATGTTTAAACTTTCATTGCATTTTAAAACAGAAAAACGATTAAAAAAACTAGGGGGAAAAATTTCCTTTTTGTCCTAAACAATTTATTTACCAATTTTTTGGGGGGGTTTTGTACCCTGAAATTCTACTGAGTTTAAGATCGTGGGTTCAAAATCCACCTTGTGGTAGTTAGTAATAAAAATGCAATCTCAAGTCCCCCGGAGTTTACCCGGCACCTGTGAGGCAATTAGGAAGCTACGACTTGGCGCATGAAGTAGCACATCCTGAACTAGAGAGCTATAACTAACACATACATCTAAACTGTTCAACTAAAGTCACGGCTAACAAAAATAATTCCTTTAAAGGAATAAAAATACCAAGGATTATATAATTATATTTGCACCCTGAAATATGGTTCATGAGGAGTTTTACAACTATTTTTCAAATTTTTATTAGCATCACTGGAGTCAACTAAAATAATTAGCATTTGGAATCTCCAGATACTCAGATATATTAACTGGTCAACACAGTACATTGTCTTTTGGTACAATGTTAATCTTATGGGGAAAATTTTAAAATTTATATCTTTATTGTGTTTTATATAGCTTCTTTATTTATAAACATACTGTGATAACCTTTGGTTTGTGGCTTCGTTCACTGCAAAAAAATTATAATACTCTTAGCGTAGCTGTAAAAAATAATAATAGTGAAGTTACTTCCGTATGAAGTAGGAAGTTTAAAAACACTGTTTGCCAAAATTCATCCAATTAACCAAAAATGACCTTCATTGTTGATTGCACAGTCTCTGCCTACGCCTGCACCACGCTGCCTGCACTAAGCATGTTAATCTATAATTAAGCTTAATTTCTATCATCTTAAATAATTCGTAAATAAATGGGAAATCACTGAATAAGAGTTCTGCTGCCTTGAGAGAATTTCATTGTTCCTTTTAGTTTTTATTGTAAAAATGCCAAAGTAACTATTTTCACGTACCTTGACCCGCTCCATCGTAGCACGCAGACGCTTCTCCAGCTTGGGCAGTTCGCAGCGCAGGTCCGCATTGTCACGCACCAGCTGCTTGTGCACCTTGGTCAGCTGATCCAGGTTGTTCTCCAGGAAGCTGATCTTCTGCTTCTGAGCCAGTGAGCCGCCATCGTCCTCATTGTCTTCCGCATTCACAGACTGAAAACATTACAAACTGTCAACTTCATCTGTTTTGAACCCTCTGCCGAGCGCAACATAGTAGTTACCTTCAGGTCATCTTTTTTTGTCACTATTTCATATTTGTTTAACCCTCTGACTGCCGATTGACTCGCCTGAGTCGATGACGTATCACTACATATTTCACTCCTGTTTGCTCGAATGGTAGAGTAATTAGTTGAAATGAGTATTAGTAAACGGCAGATTTGATCTTTCTTCCAATATCTGTCACTAAGTATTTCAAAGTTTTGACAGCTCTGAGACATATGTGAAAACATTGTCACAGTGTGGCAGACGATGTGAATGTGTTGTTATTGGGTTACCGTAAATATTATTAATTTTATTTTAGTGCATAAAAGTATAAATATTCTTGTTCCTTATAAAATTATCTTCAAAATAGCTATTTTGAAAACTTTGTAGAACTCTATTTAGTATGTTTTGGAGGGGAGCAAACTCATATTATAATTTTAATTTTTTATTTTGGATTGTTTGAAGCCAACACAAACATAACAGCTTATAGTAAATAGAATATCAACATCAATTTCCTTGAGAATATTTTACGCCAAATAAAATGACATATAACATGTTATAGTTAGTGTTAGTTTAGAAATTATCATAGTTGTTTCTATGAAACGTTGAGAAGTTGCCAAAGAGGCTGGCATTCCTGGGTAATATACATGGCAGTCAGAGGCTTGAGGTTCGGGAGCGTTGATCTTCGGTGCTGGTGATGTACATCTTTCCATTATTAACAGCAAAAATGTATTTGATCAGGAGCCCAACCATAATGTAATAAACATCACCAAGACAATTGTTGCCTCTAATTTCTACATACTACTCTTACGTTAACTGCAACTTTTCAAATTGAAAATATGCAATGTGTGGTTAAGTTTTGTAACATTACCAATACTTTTCATGTTATTCAAAGAAAATAACAAATTTATAAAGCAACAAAAGGGAATTGAGTTAAATAGTAAATTTATGATATCTTACTTTTTGGTTACAGTAAAGTCTGGTTTATCTCGATCCGAATATCCAGATCAGGTTAAAATAAATTAATAATATTTAAAATATGGGTTTAATGTTGAGCACCTTCAAAATGCCAGACATAACCACAGTACTTGCTGTTCCCAGCAAGTATGATATACGATGATTACGTAACATATGAACACACACTCTTTATGTTGCACACTATAACTGCCTCTATAGTCAGATATTATAAAGAGTGTGTTCATTCCTGTGTTCAAAATTTTTCAAAATGTTTTATTTTGTATTATGAAGATGTCTAAAACAAATTTAATCACTATTTTTCAAACACTACATTTTTTTATTTTATTTTTAATAAGCATTAAATAATGTGATGATTTCAATAATATGTATCGCTTAATTTACTTTTTAAGGGAGAAAGTATGTGTCAGTTCACTGAAACCGTTATTGGTAAGATAAAACAGCTTACGGTTTATCATAGGCACTATTGTGGTTCTTGATTGCTTTGTAATTTTATAAAATACACTACTGTTTTTTAACTTACACTACTAGAGCTACAGTTCTAATATAATGGACAATAGAAGAGGAAATGTTAATACTCGGGAGAAGGTAAGGTAGAGCAGGGAATATTGGAACATGGTCTGAACTACTCTTTGTCTCCGGGAACCATTCGTGTGATCCAGCTGAAATAAGTCAACAGAAAAAAGTTATAGTAGTAAGTACAGTTCACCTCAATTAGGACATTAATAGTAAGTTATAATTTATACATAAATTGTTATACTATACCAATTGTTATATAACTGAAAAACAATTATTATAACAACATAGTCAGAAAACAATTTTTGTGGTTCTTTTGGTTTTAACATATTTGCTGCAGGTGGAAATTGCTTATCACTGGTGAATTTTTATGCGGCAACGATTGTTGCCACCTGCAGCAAACATGTTAAAACCACAAGAACCACAAAAATAATTATTTTCTGACTTTGTTGTTATAATCAACGATCGTTGCCGCATAAAAATTCACCAGTGATAAGCAATTTCCATGCTTTGCATGTAAAACTTTTCTAAAAATCATGAAAAATATATACAGTAAACCAAATGTAATGTATTATATCATTTTCTTCTGAAAACGAGCATAAAAATAAAATAGCATACATGTTACACATATTTTGTGTTGGAGTAAGAATAATCCACATGAAACACTAAAGTTTTTTTCTAAAATTAATTTTCCACTTTATAAGTCTGCCCTTCAAAAACTATTTAATAATCAGTTAAGTTCCAAATATCAAAAATGTTCACGGTTTAATTATGAATTGAAACGGTTAGATACTTACCTACTCTAAAATGTATGGTAAAAGAGACATGAGAAAAATCTGAAACTGTGTACACATGTAATGTGTCAACAAGTAACAAGTCCAGTAATCGGAGTCACTGTCTGGAGCCCAAACATTCGATTATTTGTTTTGCATAAGGGAACATCAGAATCACTAACACTTTCGTCACTTGCATGTTGGCTCATAGTCATCATCACTTCCTGACAAAATGTCTCCAATTGAAACATCGTTATATCTATTGCGTTAATGTCACTGTTAGGTCCGAAATATCATCTAATAGCTTATCATCATGTAATAAATTTCGAATATCATCTGAACAATGATCAGCCATTCTTGTACACCATGGAGCATAAACTAATGTTATTTAAAATCAGAGAGTATTTATCATTGGGTAGGAAAAATGACCTTTGTTTGGGGAAAAGTTTGTCAATATATTCAAGAAAACAAATTGCAACACAAACCTTCTTAATCCTAGCCTGCAGGTCTTGTACAAAGAGTTTTCGCAGGTTGTGCAGTGTCTGTAGCTCTTTGGCCACAGTGTCTTCGAGTCCTTTGAGATCCTTCCTGGCCTGTTCTCGCCTCTCATTGGTCAGGCTGCAACATTCATCATGTCAGTGTTAACAACCACTAACAACATTAACAACAACATTCAGTCAACAACTATAACATCAACCCATAGGCATAGTTATTACTGGACGGCCTTGGATGCCTTACAGGAGCATTAAAACATACAAAACTGCAAAATTTAACTGTTTTGCTGATAACTAAATAGCTTATGAATGAAAATTTATTTATATGGCTGATTTTCAATTTTTTGTTCATAAATAATTTGGCTAAAAAATATGAACCGTTAATAAAAACAGTTAAAAAAAATATACTGTAGAACCTCGATTAACCGTCGCCCTCCGGACTGAGACCATGACGGATAACCAAATAGACGGATAACAGAAATAATAATTAAAGCATTGTTACAACTTAGCACTCAGACAGTGTTTGGCATGGCAATATCGCAATTCACTGCCTTGCATGTTTTTTTTATTGGAAGGGGCGTATTACTCCCAAGGCACATCAACCGTAGCAGATTTTGCGCACCCCTATGTGGGTTGAGGCATTATCCCATAGCGAAAAGCCATTGGTGATTGGGGGGATTTGAACCAGGGGCTTTGGCGCCATTGTAAGTCCTAATTAACTGTCATGATTGCTCTGCAGTACTAAATGTGAATTGATTTTCCGTCATTTTATTTTGTTTCTTTCCACTTTAAGCTTTTTAGCCGGCCATGTTTCTAATTTTTCTGAGAAGCACCAGCGTTTAATAATTTATTGTTTATTGTCGAGTCCCAAAACCAAACTTTTCCATTTCTCAGCCATAACAATAAAAAAGAATAAAAAATAAAAAGATAATAAAATAAATCAAATAAAAAGAGCATTACACACTATGTATAAACAGCACTGTCAACAATAAACGGTAAATCACGTAGGCACGTAAAACGCTTGTAGGCATAGCACTCGAAATCGGCAAAAACTTTGGTTCACTGTAGTAAGCCACGCACCATACTGAACTGAAACAGTAGCAGTGGAATGCAGAAAACAGTGTAAGGGATTAACCAGCTGGATTACTACCCTTGCCACTAATGACTCACGCACAGAACAGGTGTGCAGTATATTCTTCACTTCTCATCATAGAGCCTAAAGAGACGATCTGGCTCGGCGTTGACGTGGAAACATTAATTTTTTTGCGCTAGCGGGGTGGCGGTTAATAGAGACTGACGGTTAAAAGGGTGATGGTTAATCGATGTTCTACTGTATTATATAAAGTATATTGCTTAAATGAAAAAAATATATATTTTGGTAAAATATTTATATTTAACAAGAAAGAGTTCTTTTACTTAATAATAATTTTACTTTGTTTATTCTTTATCTATTAAAAATTCTGCAGATTCTCTTCCAAAGTTTACATTCCAAATGACGTGTTGAACCCCCTTCAATGTCACTTATAAAGTCAGCATCTTCAAAATTACTATCAAGTAACATCCGTACCACATAAAGAGAATCTCAAAATTTTCAGTATTTATTTTACGATAAAAAACAAACTAACACTGTGTTCAATCACCAACAGAAGAAATGACAAAATATTTTCAAGATTTTGGGCAAAAACTAACAGACTAGTTTTACGATCAGATTTATTTGACAAGATGTAAACGAACATACAGATTACCAACGTTGAAAAACAAAATTCTCTGCTATTCAATTTTTGATTTGGCAGATTATTTTAACATATATATACCAAATTAAGTAACTGCAAAGTAACCAACTTTGTCATCGTGAATCAAGATAATGAGCTTTGGACGCTTGCCTCATAAACGTCGAGCCTCGAGCAGGTGACAGTAGGATTTTATTACGGTATGATTGTTGCTACAGAACAGTTCTGTATGTCTAGGGCAATGGGTTAAAATCAGTAGCTTCCAATTTTGCCCAAAATTGACCAATCAAACAAACCAGAATGTCAATATTTGTAGGATTCAACTTGTAGTAAATAGTTGTCTGCAAGAAATTTGCAGACTAGACTACTTTTGAAACAATGAATTAGCATACATTTTTTAAAGTAATTAAGATGATGATTAGTATCAATAAATGTTCTAAACAAATCAATGAGATCCATAATTAGTGTTCTTATTTTTTATGTTACAAGTTATTGTTCATTTATAAATCCAGTAAAATGAATCATATAGTAGTAATGACTTCTAGATCAATCCAAACATTCTGGACCCGGAAATTCTAGAGCACTAACAATTTGGAGTAATTTTTTCTATTTACGGTACTAATGTTTTGAAGTACTCACATGAGCTCTTGCAGCCTCGTACTTTTCTCCTCTTCATCTTTTTTCAATTTTTCATATTCTTGTTGGAGCTGTTGATGTGCCAGAGTGTATTTCTGATTAAGACTGGAATAACAAAATTGATTAGTTGCATTCATAGTTAGTCGTCAGTTATCTTCTGTTGAGGCTTACATTCATCATATTGGATTGAAGACAATTTTTTTAATAGTTTATAGTGTTTCAAATTCTATATCCAATAACCTATAATAACCAGAGACTATATCCAATAACCTGACTTCTGTGCACTGAAAATGTTGGCAATTGTGAGATATGTTATCGTACAAACCCTAAAACTCAAGGTTATATAGTAATCTTTGTTCATTTCAACTTAACTTGGTTGAAAATAACAAAAACTTCATTTTAACTTTATCAACTTTAAAATTCGAAAATACAATTTGCTAAATCCACTATTTACCATAAAGCTATGGTTGTCTATGCAAATTGTATGGTTATGACATTACAATAGACTACAGTATCCCTCGATTTTTTAAAGAGATGATTAAAAGGTTAAAATCATAAACTGATAAATTTTTACATAGTCTTTTTACAGGGTCTAATAATTAGTACATTAATTAGTTAATGGCTTTAAAAAATTAAGTTATTTTAGACTTTTCTAAGATGGCTTAGGGCAGGCACCTTACTATGATAAAATCTAGCAGCTGACCAAAATTATACTAGACTTTTCTTATCTATTTACAATTCTTTATTTTTTTATTAGAGGAAAAGATTTGAACTTATTAGGTGACTAATGTATTTATACTGACTAGGAGTTAATACTGACTCTTTGAGCTGGTTGATGACGGATTGCTTCTCACTGATCTCATCGCGCAGTTCGCCAACCTGTTTCTGGTGCGCGTCCCGCAGCTGATCCATCTGTTCCTCCAGCGCCACCCGCATCGTTGCTGCCTTCTCCTTTTCCTCCGCCTTCTCCTTGGTGGATACTGCATGCACTTGCTCTGCACAAGATATAGAGTCACTTCTAAATTATTACACGGCTGGTCTCACTATCTATTGGAAAAAAAACTAACACTTAAGCAACCGGTATACCATTTATGATACACAGAAATCTTCGATGTCGACTGGTGTACCACGGATGGTACATGCAGTCCACCTTGAAAGACGAGCATCAAAGGACCACTGCAAAGGTTTGGAAAATCGCTTATGTGCGTGTTTAGACGTCAAAAATTACATTGACTTAAATGTAAAAATGGCTTCATCTATTCCTCCTGTCTGTCAAATTAACCCACAGAGAATGATTTGTAATGATGCAAGGAGTATAAATTAACAATTTTGTTTAGACTGAAAGTTTTGACTATTTGTCTAGTCCGTTGTGAAAGCCGGGAAATTTAGCCCGGTCATCAAAGTGTTAAAAAAAAGTAATCATAGAAAAATGTTCATTTTCATTTTGTTTTCTTCACTAACAACTGATACAGTTGAAATATTATCTCTCTTATAGGTAAATAAGTGTAAGTTTCAAACAAAGCAAAATGGGGAAGAGGCTATTACCGAAGGTGAAAAGACATACTTAAGCCTAAAACTATGATAACTTTTTTGTTTTGAGGTCCCTGAATACCAAAAACAATTGTCATTCAAAATTTTATATATAGGCTAAGTCCGTAAAATATGCTAACCCTCATTAAAAATAGCCCGATCAGGACCAAATTTGGCATGAAAATGTAACCCTACATTTATTTGTATGAGTTTGAAAACCTTTGCAGCTTCATCTACTGAAGGTCTTTTACTGTAGGTTGAAAAAACTAAATTATTTTGCTCCTCTTAGCAATAAACCTGCTTACTATTTTTCCATATTATACTTACGCAGAATAACTAAATTGATATAACTTCTTTATTTAACCCACAACTAAGCTCAGATTGAATCATCACAATTGATTTCTAAATCAATGTAGGCTAAATTTTTTTTCGTGAAAAGGTCTGCTGCTAAAGGAGTAAAGTTGTAGATCATTCCATCTGTGAAACATTCAGGTCCCGGTGGTTACCTGTAAGTGATAGAAGGGTTTCACACGATCCCTTGAACGATGTGTCCAGTTGGTTATATCATTGAAATTATGATTAGTTACCTAGCCTTGCTTTGACAACAATATAAAACTCACCGGCCGCCTTCATCTTGGCGCACTCCTCGCGCAAAGCGTCCACGTTCTCCTCCAATGCCCGCTTCTTGTTGTCCGCCTCACGCATCGACTCCTGTAGCGACTTCATGCGTGCCTCGTGCTGTGAGATGAGCAACCGACACTCTGCCAGGTCCTTCTCATACTCGCTGATCTGTTGGTCATCATCAATCCGAGTTTTAAATCAAAATACCGATACTGTTTTTTTTTTTTAGTAAACACTTTAGCATGCTAAAAAAATATATTTTTATTTAGCCTTTATTCTTGTTGTTTAACCCTTCAACTCGATTTGCCGTAGTGACTATGTACTTAGAAAACATCTTTGAATGTGGTTTACCGTAGCCACTACGAATGACGACGGTCATTTAAGGAGTCAGTTAAGGAAAACCAACACATAAATTTTATCACAAAGTGGAATCACTATGTCAAAAAAAGTTTAAAACTATGTAAAAGTCAAGACTCAAGACCGTGACAAATTTAGGTTAGGTCGGGAGCTGGCTTAGAGTTTTCTCTAGCTTTCTATGTGTTCATAACGCAAACAGCATTGAAGCCATAGTTTTAATAAATAATTAATTTTGAACTGGAACATAATACAAGTAAAATAAAACCATTAAAATTTCTTGTACACATTTTTAAAAACCTATATTCAGATCAAAAAAGATAAATGGTACAAGCTAACACGGCTGAAGCTGAGGGATGATTTGTTTAATATTTAATTGCAATACTTATACCGACCTTCTTGTTGCAGTCAGTCTGATAAGTCTCCAGTCCCTGGCAGCGCTGCACCAGATTCTTCACCTCGGACTTCATCTTGGAGATGTACAGCCGGGCTACGGTGAACTCCTCCTCAAGCTTGCCGTTGCTATCACTTGCCAACTGTCAAACATGGTACAATATGTCACCACATAGAAAAAGCCCGGCATACTAAACAAATTTCCATTGATTTAGTAATTTATTGTAAATGTATAAATTTGGTAACAGTTTATCCGAATAAACAAGCTCTATCAATATGCTTATTCTCAATAAAAATATCACGGGTTTGCTGCCACAAGAAACAACAAACATTTATATTTTTTTAGTATATATTATGATAATTCACTATATGAAGCTGTATACCAGGTTTTATTACTTGATTATATATTTCTATGCCTGAACCAAATTTCATTCACAGTTTTTTCATTTACCTTGAGATTTTTACTAGAGTTATCGGATGTACAGTCTCAAACTAATGAGGTTTGTAGAATCTAGGGGACCTTGAAAATAGAAAAAAATCTGGTCCCGGATTTAGGTGAAGTCATGTTAATAACTCATGTCAATGTTAATAACTCAATTTTCTGCACATAGATTTAGTAAAGAACTGCCAAATATGTGTTAGCAGAAAACATTACCCAAATTAAACTAAAATCTGATAAGAACTGTTGCACATCTCACCTTCATTTCACTGTCGCCGCCGATGGCCACACCGATCTCACCCAGGTCCTTGAGCAGGTTTGTAAGCATCTCGGTGATGCGGCGCCTCTGGTGAGTCGACATGTCCTTCAGCTGCTGCAGCTCCGAGGACGTCGTGTTCAGCGCACTCTGTATAAAAACCAGTAAAAGGACAATGGGTGAATTGCAAAAATAGAGGGGCATAGTAAAGGTAGACTTATAGAAGGTAGGTGTAGCTGAAAAAATGCAGGAGACAATGAAAAATGGAGATGACTTCTCGATACAGCCAAACATGCAATGTACACATTTGCTTCTCTGATATGCATGGCCTTGGTATTAAATTTATGAAAAATGATTATGATCGCTTCGTGGGCTAGCCACAAATAGAATCACAAAAACATGTTAAAATAAAAGGTATCAGTGACACTGAAATAGAAATTTCTAGTCAATTTAAACAATTTTAATACAATTATCAAGTTTATCTAATCTGTCATTAACACTTCAAGGCAGTTTGACGTGAGTCCCACATGAATAAAAAAAAAGACATGCAGTTTGCTGCCATGATCAAACACATAACTATGAATTTAACACAAATTCAAACAAATATTTTAACCAAAAAAAAAGACAAAACATATAAAATATACGTAAATGTAAATATAAACAAAATAACAACTAAGTGGTGATTAGCCTGTAATTTATTTTTAAAAAAAAAATATATATAAATATATTGAAATATTGCACAACAACTTCACAGATTTTTATTAATAATAATAAAATAATAATATATATTAAAGAGCCAAATCATCATAAGAAAAATAATAATTTAAATTAATAATTTAAAAGACAAAAAAAAATAAAATAACATGCAAATAAAAAAACAAAAAAAAAACAAAAAAAAACACAAAAGAAAAACAAAAAATTTATATAGGCCATAAAAATCTATACATGTATAATCACAACCCATGAAGCTAAATATCAAGTTGTATCCAAAAATATTGATAGATAAGTGAAATATTAACTTTTCTTTATCCTCCATAAGGTTAACATTGCAGCCCCAAAATACAACGTACTGTGTTTAGAGTTTTCAATATCTCATTAACCGTTGGAGATAGAGAAAAACTTTAAGGAACGAAATTGTGTAGTTTTTCAAGCTGATTTTAATGGTTGAAGAGAAAATTTAAAAACTTTTTAAACTACATATGAAAAACGCAAAAAAAAACAATTTCAGGGTACAAACCCCCCAAACTACCCGCTCCGATTGACCGATTTGTCTGGTTTACGAACTCGTCTGAGCAAATGTACGAATACACGTCTCTACCAAATTTGGTCTTGATCGGACTATTTTTACGAGAGTTATCGTGTTCACAGACACATATATATGTACATATATATATTATTATTCAACTGGTTTGATATTTGACACATGATATGTGTCATTTGACACATTTCTACAAACATCAAGATATATATTTTAACGACTATTGTTTTTGGTCTCTGGGCACCTAAAGAAGAAAAAATAACATGGTCCCGGGCTTAACGCTTGCCATGAGACCTATGGTAATAGCTTCTTCCTTATGGGAAATTCGCTAAAAAGCATAAAACATGCCCTGTACTGTAAACCAACATTAATGCCCGCTCTAAACCCTTGCTTCAGATACCTAAGACTAAAATGCCAGGATTTAGATCTCATCCGAATAAATTGTAGGATTAAATATCTCTGCCAAAATTTGGTATTGATCGGACCATTTTTACAAGAGTTATTGTGTTTTCAGACACATATACATAAACTTGAATGATTATTGTTTTTGGTCTCTAGCGACCTCAAAAAGAAAATTATATGGTTGTCGACTTAAGTCTTATCATAGCACCTCTTCATACTTATTGTAAATTTGCTAATTAGATAAAAAAACTAATAAAACTTACACAAAAACAATCTGAAACACGTAGTGACTATAATAAACAAGCAAAGGTGATGAACTACAGACCTGCTTCTGCATGAGTTCCTCGGTGAGCTGCTCATTCTCTTTGTTCTTGGTCTCAACCTCCTGGCTCTTCTGGTCGTAGTTGACAGCCAGCTCCTCCAGGGCCTGTAGCACCTCCTTCACCTCTTCCTTGGAGCTCTCGTTCTCCTGTGTGATACGTGCCATCTCCTGTTGTAGCAGCTCGAAGTCACGCCGCGTCGACGCAATCAACTGCAACACAATATTCACCGTCAGTGTAAAAACACTTGATAAGCTGCCATGTAGGTCCGATTGAACCAAAACAGGGAGTTAATTAACCAACGGTCTTTAAGTTCACAGTGGCACTTTTCACAGTATACTTTTATAGTCAAATAAGTGCTTTCTCAGAATGTGGCCCTTCGTAGTGTAATGGTTAGACCGTTGTGCTGGCAAGTACAACAGTTGAAGCCATTCGGACGGACAAGGGTTCGAATCCCGATCATGAGCAATCTCAATTTGGCTTACAAATGTGTGCTGTAGTGGGCTTAAATAAACTATATAAGTTATAAATAATATAACTTAAATAAACGGTGACCGGCTTGGGTAAATGTTTTTTTGTGTGCTTTTTTGTGTATACTTGGTATTATAAGAAGAGTTGCATAAAAATAACGAAATTTAAAATAGTCATAGTACTTGGAGGGTTAAGGACATTTATTAGACCTCGGCAGCTCAATTGTTAAATCGCTTTATTATTGACAACGGTTTTTCTTATACCATGTTTAATTCATTGTTGCTCCAACACAATACTAGAAACCCAGCAGACTTCACTCTTCCAATCTATCAATGAGCCTAAATAAACTATAAAGGAGTGATATTTTTCAACTTCCTCTAAATAAACCTTAAAGTGGAACTGAATTTCAAAATCTTCAAGAACCAACTGAAAAGGGTGTTGGAGAGACCATTTTATACTGGAACTGAATTCTCTGTGCAACAACAATAATTAATATTTTTTTTAATAACATTTTTAAAAAAGTACTAATATTAATTTTGCCTTACTGCCTTTAAACTTATGATTTATGTAAATTAAAGAATTGTCTATCATTAATAATATTTTGAAACTGAACAGTTATGATTAGGTTAGCCCTCAAAATAAATCGGCCCTGGGGGAATGTAAGATTAAAATATTGTTGGATCTCTATAGGTTAACACGTTCGGTGCTACGCACGGCCTACAGTCGCCAAGACGTGGCGCATGTGGAATTCTGCCCTTATTACCACCATACCATACCATACAACCAACATATTATTGTTCTCTAAAATACAAACTTTTGTAATTGTACACCTTTAGAATTTTAGGATGTGTGTTAATATGTGTTTAATATCAGCACCTGGAACCCTTCAAATCTTTAGCAGTGATCGTGTTAAGCAAATTCAGTGATCAGTGTAGTTGCCATTAGAATAAAATAATTTTTTTCTATTCAAGTCTTTTCAACTGTTTAGTGAAGTACAGAAAATCTTCACACGAACGTAATTCCAAGCCACGTTGGTTGTTGTTGCATTCTGTAAAACTTTAACCTTGATTAGATTAGATGATTGAAATGGCGACTGTACCACAAGGTAGGTATTTTAGGACAACTATGAATGAGAAACCAAGTGTAGGATGATTGTGGCGTGATCTTGTAATCTTGTTACTGACTAAAGCTGATATGTTCCTAAGGTCATAACTGTTAATTAATAGCCCAACAGGATGTCAGAGCAAAAAGAAAGAATCACTTGGAATAAGAATCTGGTCTAATTAAAAGGTTTTTGCGGATTAATGTAGTATTCAATAGTGTGGACGTTAATCTACACAAAGAACAACTAGATTACGACATTTACAATATTGTGACGCGTAGCTGGCTACAAAATGGTGCCATCGTCCCAGTCAATTACTATTTTGATAATCAGGAGTTAACTGTAGGCCTGTTGCATTTAAACTTAAAATCAATTTAACTTCTGAACCAAACCTTCCAGTTATTAATGTGTTATTGCACAATAAAACATAGCTGTCAGGTGAAATAAGCTTGAATCATGGTCGGTACTCTGGTGGTTGGTACTGTAATGCATCTGATGCCTACGTGACAAATATAATATTCTTTATTTACATGTTTGTAGAAAATTGTAGTAGTGTCCTTTATTTACATGTTCATAGAAAACTGTATTAGTATCATAGTATAGAGAAAAGTATTTAGTTTTTGTAACTGGCAGCTCTGGTGACGTCACTGGATCAATCATCATCTTACGAAAACAATCTTCAAGCAGTAGTCCAGGTAAATAGTTTGTGTTGGTTATGGTTCACCTAGTACGATACTACAGCCTCAAAAGCAAAAAATACTAATACTAGTAGACTTGGTAAGTGGTGAGTGTAGGCCTACCTCCTCCTGCTCCATCATCTGCTCCTTGAGCTTCTCCACGTACTGGCTGGTTTGGTTGATCTCTTCGTCCTTCTCGTCCAGCTGCTGGTACAAACGCTCACGCTCCTCCTCCAGCTTCTGTCGCTCCTCGTTGGACAACGAGCCCAGCATGATGCCCGCTCCGGGTGTCGCAGGCATAGGACCAAGCACCACATCTGATAACAGTCTTACATCAGTTTCAACAATTCTTTAACCTGTTGAATAAAGTGCTTGTTACAGAGACGCTCGAGAGAGCTTAGTTTACCACCACAGCCTAGTGCAGAATTTTTATAGAAGCCTCGCTTAATTTACAACTAACAGTCGGGTTAATTTAGAGTAATTGACAATCCCAGCTTAGCATTAGTTAATAATTTTTATTTATTTATTTAGTATGTGTCAATAGATCATTGTCACAGGATATAGTATCATATGTACAGTTACTAATAAAATTACTATTAATCTAACTTATTTATTTAAATGAATTTAACTTATCTATACTATTAAAAAGGTGATAATCCTAATTTAAATAAATTTTGACAGAGTAAAAGTTTTTTTTTAATCAGGTCCTTAGGGTGGCTCTGAACTTAAAACTATTATAGATATTAATTTTTTATGAGGAGCGGTAACTTATTGTAAATTTTAGCGCCTATATATTGGGGAGATAAATGAATTTATCTTATTTTGGGTAATACATGATTATAATAATCAAACCAAATCATACTAAAGTAAATAATTTTCAATTATTCAATATGGCTGTATAATTTCACTGAGCGATTAGTTGGGTTGGATTCCATTTCAGCTATCCAAATGAGATGAAAAACCTAAGTGGTGAACTTAATTAATTGTTAAAATATCGTATTTAATATTACTAGAGGTATGAACAAATATTTAGCTAAAAACACTTCAGATCTGTCACAGTTGAACCTTAAATCCAAAACAGGTGTATTTGCCCATGACTTTACCCTTTAAAATTTAATGCAAATTGTATCTCAATCAATGTCATTCGTCTCTTGTGTTTTTTCTACCTTTAACAAATAACCAAGTCCAAAGTAATCAACATTTATTTGGTGCTGATTGAACAAGTGATTCTGTTTTACTGTTCATTGTTACCACTGATACATTTTATTTTTCTTAGTTTGATTTAGGATGTATATTTTTTAACAAATCCACAAAATAAATCTTAACCCTTTGTCAGGCACATTACAGAAACTACCTCTGGGTCATCATCTTTGTCTTTTATGGTATTCGAAAGCATTGACTTCTGGTGCTGGCGACATAGGTATTTCATACAATCGATGATTTTTTCCGGAGGAACCAGACCCTTTTTTGAAAAACCATACGCCCAACGGAGGGCTAAAAAACAAATAAGAGGAACATTAAAGTATCGTCACCTTTCTTGCCCTCAGGGACGGGAGCGACAGGCGTGACAGCCTCCATGGTCTCGTTCAGGTTCACCTGTTCCTCGGGGTTCACCGTCTCGCCTTGTCGCCACCTGTCACACACATCAATACGTTCTCATTAAATAATCACACACAGTTATAAGGATTAATAATATTACAGTATTCACAGCATTTAAAAATCTATAAACAGTTCCATTATGTGTGAAATTTTCCTACAAAATTGAAATGTCACTAAATACTGAACACTTCAAAAACTTAAAAACAGAAAATTATTAAATTTCTCTTTTTGATGGGGCTAAAAATATGAAAAAAAGACATAAATCAGCTGATGTGACAAACTGAAGGTGAAGAAATGTAATGAAAAACTTACCTACTAAGTTCTAGTTCCAACTTCTCTAATTTTCCTTTTAACCTGGCCACCTTCTCCTTTTCCTTCTCATATCTTCGTTTCCACTCCTCTGCTGTCAGCTCTTCATTGACAGTGACAACATTCTTGATCGTTTTAGCCCTGCAAAGATAGAACAAACCTTTTTGGTTTAACTATCAAATAAACTTTTTAAAGTCTGTAGTCACCTAAATTATGGACTCTTAAGAAAATAAATTCTGGATTTATACTTTGTGAAGAAAAATGAAGTAGTTAGGTTATGTCATACAGTAGAACTCCAATTATCCGAACTCCGACTATCCGAATCGCTGATTATCTGAATCACTTTCAGAAAAGAATTTGTCCAAAAAAGTCTAAGTGCGCTATTATTCTTCTCCCCGCGAAGCCCGAGTGTGACCACTTGCAACTGCTCACCGTCAAGCGAAAGCGTGACCTGGCTGCCCGAAAACGGATGAAGACCGTAAAACAGATTACATTGACGGAGATATTTAAAAAACAATGATTTTTATTTCTAAACTTGTACGTACATTTTATTTATATTTAAAACATGTGAAAATATCATGTTTCTTACATTTAATTCAATACAAAATAGTGCAATATCAAAACGTAGCTTTTTTTCTCTCTAATGGCAATCTTTTTTTAAAAAAATTCTGATTATCCGAATGGGTCCCGGTCCCCATTAATTCGGATAATTGGAGTTCTACTGTATTTCATAAATTTTGCACTTTTTATAGGGGAAGTACAAAAATAAATGGATAAGAAATAAATTTTAATGTCTACTGGCTGAGTGTAGCGCTTCCCTTCAAAACTTAAGGTCACTTTGTAGTACACAGTTGCCATTTTGTTATTGTTATTAATTCAAGACTTCCAAACAGATCGAAATTAGGTAGTAAAGAGACCAGGGTTTGGACTGATCACCATCAAAACATTAATTAAAAAGTCATTAAAAATTTCCAAAAGACGGAAAAAAGAAACAATAAAAATAACTACTGGAGCAAATTGAACTACCCCTCTAAAGTAAATTGAAGTCCTCTAAAGTTTAGACTTAAGAACAAAGTCCAAATCAACCCAAGGCCAGATGGCCAAGGGTCTTTCCTCACAGGAGAGGGTTTAGGGGGAAACATACACTAACCCATCCGAGAGAGCGGAAGAGACAAGGTGACCGTACCTGCGGCCGAAGTCGAGTGTGGACTTTGTCTCCGACTCGTTGAAGCTAGCAGGTGAGCAGCAGATAATGATGGTAGTGCGAGCATTGCCGCCAAGACTCTCTTGAAGTATCCGGGTCAACTTGGAGTCTCGGTACGGGATGTGGGTCTTGTTTCCATCGGCCAAGGCCGAGATCACGTTACCGAGCGCACTCAGCGACTTGTTGATGTTCTTGGCCTCATCAAGCACTGTACCCTCCGCACCCGTCTTGCTCACCTATGCCAAACAGGTCATTGTTCATCTACGAGATCGTGAAACTGTCAATAACTTCATGTAGACATAAGAATGTACGGCCATGCATTTTTTTCCCGTGATTTTTGTATTTTGTAAAATATATGTTTTATGCTAATTTTGACAAACTCCTTGGAGTGAAGAACTCCCATGTCTTCATATCTTGAGAACAAGACACTAGGGTGTATCAAAACTAGTCGCTACCTTGATTATGTTTTGTAATACATGGCAATAAAGAATTCAACTTCTTGATTAATAATAACTGACTATTCAGGTTTTTTGGTTAATCATCCACCTAGTTCGTTTACTTCATTAGGATAAGAATGCCTACATAGACTGTGTTGAACAACTCAACTCTGCATCCCATCCAATCTACATCTGTTATCTATGTTTATAAACCAAAGATGCCAGCCTCGGTAAAACAAACTCAGTGACAGCATACTAAGTAATTTATCATCCACCATGGAATGATTCTATCTGTATAAAGCCTAACTTTATGGTTCTGAGAGTTATAATTCCTAGTTTATTAAGAAACTACAGAGTTTAAGCTTATTGATTCCAAGATAAATTTCTAAAAACAAAAGTGAGAGAAAAATGAAATCGTGTTTAAATTTTTATGCTATGTGGTTTATACCGGATAAAATATCTAACAAACAATCATCAGCCACTTTATCGGCCTTACATAAAATTGCTCACACAAATTGTGGTCATAAACTTAAATAAATGCACAAACTGGACGCTGTACAATCAATTGTGTTAAGTAAACAGCAATTTGGTGAGTTGAGACTAAAAGTGACATCGGCTTAAGGAATAATACAAATTGAATAGTTTCATTACTTAAGGAGTCATTGTAATAATTTAGAATGCTTAAGAAAAATTACAAATAAGAATTATACTTTTGTTGCAATGACTATATATTTTACGATTATTTTTATTAGACTAAATTATTAATGCTTTGTGGTCTAGGTATCCCAACTACCTTTAAGCCTTAAGCCAAATGCATTATCAAATAAAGGGAGATGTCATATATTCTATGTAATTTCCAATGTTACATCCATTAAAATCTTTCACCATCACAAACTCTATAGTTATATCAATTTATCATAATAAGTACTCTTATTGCATTAAAAAAATACATACCTTTTCACTTCCAGCTAAATCAACCAAATATAGTTTTCCGGAGAGCTTCTTTTCATTTTCTAGATTTTCTTGTTTGACATTAATGAGAAAAACACTATGACTCCTTGAACTGTGTTCATTCATATCTGGAAAAATATATTACTTTGTGAAAGAATAATGACTACATTTTATTCTACAAAGCTGTAAGTAAATCATTTTTATTGTCGTTAAAAATACAATGTGATAGACAGTGTAAGGTTGCTTAAAACTAAAATTCATCATAGGCTACTTACATGAGATAAGCCTATTGTCGTTTCATGACGCAAGACATTTTTAAAAACTCTTTAATGTAGTTAAAAGGGTGTGCGATTAACCATTTATATACAAATTTGGCAAAGATTTTACCAGTCATGTTTCTTGTAGAAATAGGCAATTTGTTAAACAGCTTATGACTTATGACTTTGAAAGGCTTCAGGGTTTTACTTAACCTAATTTGTTGAATATAAATATGATAGCTTGATCTAGTGAAATGGTCATGGATTTGATAACTGAGAGTGAGGTTACATTGGTTTTTCTTAACATAAATTAAACTAACAAATATATACAAATTAACAACTGTCAAGATTTTTGTTTCTTTAAACAAAGGTTTAAAGAAACAATATGCCTAAAAAACCTAGGTAGACACAACTAATAGATACTCACTAGTTACAGCTATATGTCGGTTTGATTTGCCCTCTTCGATGACTTCGAAGACCTCGTCAGGACTGGAAACGAATCGTTCGGTTGCTCCTTTCACAAACGGCACCCGATTCTTGTCCTCATGTACACTCAAGTTGACTTTTGAAACTGAAAAATAAGGTAATTATTATTAGAATTATTATGTAACAGGATAACAAAATTATTGGTTTTTCTGAATTTTCTAAACCAAATAAAATAATTTACCTAGTCACAGACCTCCTAATTTAGGTCTGTAAATTAATTTACTTAATTTACAGACCTCCTAAAGGTTCTCTTGGTCAAGATTGACCTCTTGCACTTTCATATTTTCCTTCTTTCAAAATTCAAAACTCCTTCATCAACACTACTAGATTAGATGATTGAAATGGCGACCATACCACAAGGTAGGAATTTTAAGCCAAATATTGAATATGGATACACAATACACAATGATGAATTCTTCTTCACAAGCTCAGAAGACTCTTTACCAGTGTATCTTTACACTGATAAATCAAAGTAGGACTAATAATAAAAATACAAGCTACATAATAAAAAGCATAACTCACCATCCAGGAGATCTCTAATTTTGTCCATGTAGATTTCAAAGTAGGAGACCTTGATATGGAACTCGAGGTTCTCCTCCATTGCGTAGATGTGATTGAAGATGTCATTGACGATGCGGGGGATGATGCCCTGCTTGGCCGCATCACCGATCACCCCCTCCATCGTGTGGGTTTTGCCTGACGATGTCTGCCCGTAGGCGAATATTGTGCCATTGTAGCCGCACAGCACATCTACAACACAGGTATTTTTTCAGATTTGCCTAGTACAGTAGTAAAATTTATCCGACCAATAGAATTAAATTAAAACAATTCAAATAGCAGTCAGGTCAATTCTATCTTTGACACAGCAATGGCACCAAAATAAAATGCAGTACCCTGAAGATGAGTCTATGAGGTCAAAACGTATCAATAATTTTAGTAATAAAGACATACATATACATACATCTATACAACTAATAGTAGTTTGTAAATTGGTTGAAGTTACAATATGTTTTTGTTATTTTACTTCTTACACCCCCAAAAAGCTGAAATGGGACTTATCTTACTTATCTCATAGATAGAAGTTTGTCTTTCTGTAATTAAATGAGATCTTGATGGTAACGCTTCTCTTCTCTGTGAAAAACACCAACGCTAATTTAACTTATTTTAATTATTTAATTGTTTTGAATACTTCAAACTGACCTAAGCTCTATTAAAATAAAGTGAAAAACCCAGTTTTAAGCGATATAAGACACATTTTTCCACGTTTTACCAAGGTTATCTATTAAAAGGTGTGTAACACAATTTAAAAATCAGCTGTCATGCAAAGTTACTTACAAAAATACCAACATTAATTATTCATTTACATTACTAATTTATTTTAAACCTTTTTCAAACCATACTACATTAGAAAAATAAATATAAACTGTAATCACTATTCTATTATTTTTTGTTATTATAAACACTGAGTAATACGAGTTATTTTAAAATGGCTTAGAGAAACGGTTTTTACACAATAGAAAAATATTTTAACTATGATATTAATGTTTTAAGTACTTTTTTAATGTTATTGAATAGTAATTTAATTTAATTTACTCTGTAAGTCTTAATTGTTATTCTTGGTTTTTACCTACTTGGCTGTTAAGATTTTTGTTAATTATTATTTATTAATTTATGAACTATATGTACTAATTTAATTACTGTTATACACTAGATATAAATGCATCTGATTTACAATGTATGTCAACAATTAATTACGGCGTATGATTTTGACAATTGCACAGTTTGTGTTTAGAGGTAATAAAATATTCTTGATTCTTGACTCAACCAGTACAAAGGAGAGGCTTGCAGCTAGTAATTTATAGATAAACAAGAAGTGCAAACGACATCAATTTTTACATTACACACAACTTCAATTATGAAAAATAACTTATTCTGTTGAATTCTAGTCCAAAATTCGTAAATATATTAGGTATACTAGATTGAACAAAATATCATAATTTTTTCACTTTTTAATAATTTTATGATTTTTGGAAAGCTGAATACCTTTTTAAGTTAGGTTTTTTGATAAGAAGCTTTATAAGAACCAGATAAAGCCTGAGATATAAAATAAAAACCGTGGAAACCCGGATTTTCAAGGAAGGGATGAATAAAAGTTAGCAGTGTCTATATATTATTTTGGATATTAAATAGAACATTGTACAGAATAAAAAAAACTAAACAGTACAATTTGGGTTTGGACTGCTTACCCCTCAAAAAAACATTAAGAGTACAGCCACTTTATGTCTTCACTAAAAATTGCCTCAGGCTTCAAATGACCAAGAAAAATGTACTCTTAGTCATTACGAAACTTTAAACATAAACCCTTATTCTTCACCTTCTCTACAACAGTCTATATGAACATTTACAAAACAAGAATTGAATTTTACCAAACGACATAAATTGAATTATGAACTACATTTTTCTCGTTGTCATCAATAGATTAATTTAAACTGAATAAAAATGTTATTGTAAAATTAGTGTTATAACACAATAAGTTAGGAAAATGTACTGTTAGAAGTGTAGACTGTAACATATTTGTACGATTGAAAAAAAAACCAAAAAATATACAGTAGTAAAATATATAGAAAACTTAAACTCTGTCTTGCCGACATGCCTATTGATTCCACAGAGATAGTAGAGATTATGACTTTGGGTTGTAATTTGATTGCATTGTTTGTAATCAAACATGGATTCATATTTCAAATTCAAAGATTTACATTTATAAAACAGATTTATAACATTTCTAGGGTGGAGATATTTTTTTAAATTCAAATTAGCAAATGATATTTAAAAAAATCATTTAACTAGTAAATTTAAAATAAAAAATTTAGGCACCAAAAAATTAATTAATAAATTAAAAGTTAAATAAATATACCTGGATAGATAAATATAATTAATATAATATATATTATATTAAGTATTATATGTTAAGTATAATTTTAATAAGGTAACAAATAATATTAGAATTAGCTCGTGGTGTGAACTGGCTTAAACCGCATTGGGGAAACCTCACAAGGATAATCTGGGCCATGGGAACTACTATACTGTATGTCAACATATTTCTCCCAGTAGGAATGAGGCAGTATGGCAGTATTTTTGTTGATCCTGTCACTCATATTTTACAGTACAGTACAGTACAGACAGAAGGCTAATGAGCCTAGTCAATCTATTGATCCTCTAATGGTTGAGCCACTCTCTACTTTACTGGTATTGTGCAAAACATTCTATGTGAATAAACTGATTTACAGACTATCTAAAAATTTTAAATGAAGTCTGTATAGTTAATACACTCATTAAAAAAAATTTATATTTTTTTATAATGTTCTGTAATTGTTTATAGTGGAGTGTGAAAAGAATTGTTGTAATAAATTTTTAATTTCACGTTTTAAAGATACTTTTTCAGATAATATTTCTAATATTTTAATGTTGTTTGATATTTTTCAGATCCTTTTTTGCTATTAGTCAAACAAAGCCAAAAAATTGCTTAAGGTTAATTTTTTATTAGCAATTTAAATATGTTTTATTCAAAGAAATGCTGTCAGTGCTTTAAATTTTTTAATACTACAATATATAAATGTACGGTATCAGTGAACTGACACACACTCTCTCCTATGAAAAGTAAACTAAATAATATATACCTATAGAAAACTATTAGATTAATTATATTCTCATTAAAATTACATTTAACCAATCTAATATTTATATAAGTTTTATTTTTATGACATCTCTTAATACAAGTTGAAAAAGTTCATGAAAATAATCAAAAATATTAGAATTATGACAAATTTTGGCTTGAGTTTTTTTTATAAAATTAAAAATAAAAAAACATACCATAATATTTAATTTTTACGTAAAATATTTATTATAAATAGATAAATCTTTAAAATTAATGGTTGATTAATTTTTCTTTATATGTAAAAATATATTTTTAAATAAACTTATTTACAATTAATTTGTAATACATAATTGGGAAAACTGATATAATTAAAGATATTTAGTATTATGTCAACATTTTCTCAGTAGGAATGAGCTAATTTTTTGTTCCTCTCACTCAAATCAAATCCTAGTATTACTAATTTATCTACTTGTCTGGTATTGTCACTATGTGAATAAACTATTTTACAGACTATCAAAAAAATGAAGTTGTATGTATACACTTTAAAAAAAATTTGATATTTTATAATGTTTTAATAGTAAAAAAATTTAAATAAATTTTTAATTTCACGTTTTAAAGATAAAAGATATATTTTAAAAAATAAATATAATATCCGTTTCAGATGCTATTAGTCAAACAAAGCCAAAAAATTGCTTAAGGTTAATTTTTTATTAGCAATTTAAATATGTTTTATTCAAAGAAATGCTGTCAGTGCTTTAAATTTTTTAATACTACAATATATAAATGTACGGTATCAGTGAACTGACACACACTCTCTCCTATGAAAAGTAAACTAAATAATATATACCTATAGAAAACTATTAGATTAATTATATTCTCATTAAAATTACATTTAACCAATCTAATATTTATATAAGTTTTATTTTTATGACATCTCTTAATACAAGTTGAAAAAGTTCATGAAAATAATCAAAATACTCCCCACCCCGAAGGTTATGACAAACTTTTGGCTTGAGTTTCGTTGTGTAATGTGACCCAACTAAGTCATACTACCAAACACACACAACCAATATCCTCTCTACCAAAGCAGAATACTAAGTTTCATAAAAAACGGTGAAATGAGGAATAAATTGATTTTTAGTAAACTCCACAAGAATAATATTGAGTTCTCGTAATAAACAACATAATGGACTTACCGCGGACAGTCATTCAAAAATTTGTATATTTTACATTTTTCATAGGTTTTTAACTACCCATAAAAATAAAAATTTTCAAAAAGAAACTGACCTTAAGATATGGTCAAAGTGCACCTTTGCACCTAATTTCATAAAAAATTCAAGATAATTGTGGTCTCAAGATTTATACACAGACAGACAGATAATTTATAATCGGTCTATAATATTTAAGTTATAATTTATAATCAGTCTGAAAACCACTTTTTTCTATTCAGCGAGCCTTAAAATGGATATATCTACTATTGATTCAAATTCGATAGTTTTAATAGTTTGTTTGATTCAAAACTAACATTAAAAAAAAAATAATAAGTTTAAATTCCTTCTTGAAATATTACCCACTCTAACAATAATGAAATAATTGAAGTATTAATTTTTAACTCTAAACGCTTGTATTTTTTTTAACTAATCAGTTTAAATTTATAATTCCATAGTCATTGATTATTTACTATAAGTTAAAAATTATAAACTGATAATTACTATACTAGAAAATACTACTATATTTTCCTATATAAGAATTACGTATAAACTTATCAAGAAGGATAAGACATATTGGACAAATAAGTCCTTTGAAACGACTGAGAGGGAGATGGACTCTAAACTGGCGCCGGACAGTAATTGTTGGTGCAGTGTGACTCAGACAGCCTTCACCGTTGCATCTCACATCAACACATAGCCTATGTCACAACCACTCAGTTAACACAACGTAAACTTTACTCCACAAGGCCTGTTGCTTGAATTGTTATTCGGCAAAATAATATACTTCAAACTTAAAAGTATAAAATTTTTATTGAATTTCACATGTTTAAATGATTGAATGGCCTCATAAAGTAATCAATTCAGTTAACAATTTTTCATTAAAAAGTAAAACTAAATAAATAAACTAAATTTAATTACACTAATCTCAATTATTGTCTGTCTATCTTTCTGTAACACTAAGCAAGACATTTGTGTTCATCTTCTCCATGAAAACTAGAGCACTGATAGTTATGACATTTTTTTTATTCTATACCTTTTGGAGAAGGTTTTTGTTTACTTGAAAACTAATCCCCACACTGTGCAAATAAAAAATGTAAAAATGGGGCACTCGAAAAACCCAGCATTGAGCAATATTAGTCATATTTTTCTGATTTTACAGAACATGTTATCCATATCAGTGATTTCAAAGGAAGAAATAACCAATAGCTGTCAAATTAAAATCAATATTAGTTAGCCTAAATTGATATGGAATTTAAAAATATTACGAAATGATAGGCTTACTATAAAAACATTTTGTCTTAACATATAACAAATTTTATAATTTTCTTAATACAGAATAGTAAATATGAAAATTTAATTCTTCTATGTATTTATTTCATTTTCTGCTTTTTATCCTTTTGTTTTTATTTTGTATAAAAAAATCTTACTGGTGCAATACTTTTAACAATACCTTTTAAAGGGATACAAAAGATAAGATATTGAAAGGAAGATATGTTTGTACATTGGGTCTGATTGAATAAAGGCAGTTCTAGCTCTAGCTCCAGGCTTGATGCTGAGTCATTGTCCGGACTCAGCCATCCGAGAGCTTTGTACCTCTGTAAAAGAGTTCTCACATCGGAAATGCTGGCTCATGGCAGCTCATTAAAGCAAATAGAATGCAGAATGCACGTTTTTCATTTTCATATGAGGATTACATAATGCTCTTTTAAATATGTATGTGTTGTTTTTGAATAGGAAAAATTTTAATTTGTATTCATAATTAATTAGTTTTTTTAAAGGATATGCATGTATGCATGAAATTATGTTCCCACTATGTAAAATGTTTTAATAGAAATTAATCAAAGTTGAGACATACTAATTTGCAACTTTTAATTGAAAGTATCCTTGTTCTATTTAGAATATAAAATATGCAGCTGTGGCTTTGCTCATGTTTTCAACAAGTTTTACATAAAATTGTATTTTTAAACAGTCCCTAATGTTTGCAACAAAAACTCGAAACTTGAAGCGAAGACTAAAAATTGCAGTATAGCACTAAAGACTTCCAAAATCTTAACACATTCCAGATTAATTCATTCTCAGCATATGCTACATCTGTATGCTATATATGCAACAAATTCAAACAATTAATTGTACTCAGACAGGTAATAGGTAGATCCTTATTTTGGTCACTTTAGATTCTACTATTTTATGAGTAATTTAACAAAGAAACTGAGGATATAAACCTGAACATGTAATCCTGCTAAGTTGAACGAAAAATAAGCTAAGGTAGGCTATTTAATTTAATGACGATTCTTTATTTATAATTTTCTTAATACAGAATAGTAAATATGAAAATTTAATTCTTCTATGTATTTATTTCATTTTCTGCTTTTTATCCTTTTCTTTTTATTTTGTATGAAAAAATCTTACTGGTGCAATACTTTTAACAATACCTTTTAAAGGGATACAAAAGATAAGATATTGAAAGGAAGATATGTTTGTACATTGGGTCTGATTGAATAAAGGCAGTTCTAGCTCTAGCTCCAGGCTTGATGCTGAGTCATTGTCCGGACTCAGCCATCCGAGAGCTTTGTACCTCTGTAAAAGAGTTCTCACATCGGAAATGCTGGCTCATGGCAGCTCATTAAAGCAAATAGAATGCAGAATGCACGTTTTTCATTTTCATATGAGGATTACATAATGCTCTTTTAAATATGTATGTGTTGTTTTTGAATAGGAAAAATTTTAATTTGTATTCATAATTAATTAGTTTTTTAAAGGATATGCATGTATGCATGAAATTATGTTCCCACTATGTAAAATGTTTTAATAGAAATTAATCAAAGTTGAGACATACTAATTTGCAACTTTTAATTGAAAGTATCCTTGTTCTATTTAGAATATAAAATATGCAGCTGTGGCTTTGCTCATGTTTTCAACAAGTTTTACATAAAATTGTATTTTTAAACAGTCCCTAATGTTTGCAACAAAAACTCGAAACTTGAAGCGAAGACTAAAAATTGCAGTATAGCACTAAAGACTTCCAAAATCTTAACACATTCCAGATTAATTCATTCTCAGCATATGCTACATCTGTATGCTATATATGCAACAAATTCAAACAATTAATTGTACTCAGACAGGTAATAGGTAGATCCTTATTTTGGTCACTTTAGATTCTACTATTTTATGAGTAATTTAACAAAGAAACTGAGGATATAAACCTGAACATGTAATCCTGCTAAGTTGAACGAAAAATAAGCTAAGGTAGGCTATTTAATTTAATGACGATTCTTTAAAAAATAATTTTATTAAACCACCAAAAAATTAACATTAATTAAATTTTCATACAAGTTTGTCGTCTTTGAAAACAAGAGGGTATATAAAAGATTAATTTTTCAAATACACGCAACAATTGAAATGTCCTTTATTTCCCACTACTAGAAATAAGATCGATAACAGTATAAATTGTTCTTAAAATCAGTATAGAGCTTCATTTTACTGCTTCAAGTAAATTCATATTCTGAACAAAAACAATAAAGACAAAACAAAGGACAAACTAAACAAACTGTTCAAATCAACGAACCACTTGTCCCGAGTGCGCCCCGAGGACTCAAACTTGACTGGGGGTTACGATTTAATAACCTCCCTCATTTAGCTTCATCTCACATGCACATCTCATCATGTTCCGTTTCTTAATTTCTTACATTCCCTAAACGTCCCAGATTAATAGAATACCTGCTTAATTACCCCAGGGCCTTGTAAAAATGTTACCATAGTAGTTCTATACAGACTAAAATAAAAGTAACAGCTAGACTGTTACTATTGTGCCAACTGTTTGAAAATAAATAAAAAATATCTCAAAATTACCTCACAATAAAAGTTTAGAACAAATAACATGGAAGTCCTGAATCTGTCATTGTGGGATTTCAAAATCTTAAACCGATCAATGAACAAGCCTTTTCTTTTCTAAATATAAAAAAAACGGCTGACACATTTTTTGAAATTTCAATTAAAACAGCTTAGAATTCTCTAGATTACAATAATATTTCATTTTTAATAATACAAAACTACTAGGAATGAATGAAACAATACAGCAAATATATCCATCTCCATTTATAAAGGGACACAACAGATAAATGTCAGTAGTTATCAGTATTTATGAAACTGATAAGAATCACTACATGTGTTTGTTTAGATAGGAGAGGGATGAGGTCAGAATTTTGCTTGAACTCTCATTGATAATATTACCCTACACCCAAAGCATTGTTTATGGACAATTTCTTTAGTTTTTTGGGGGGGCAAACAAAACTAAAAAAATAGTGTGAAAAACTCTTTGAATCAGTCAAGGAATCAGGCCTTGAATGTTAAAATCTTTCTAATAGCCTACAGTATTAAATATTCTCAATTTTAAAGGAAATGAAGTTTCCTCACCACATTAAATAAAATATTCAATTTTAGCCTAGGCAAAAATATTGTGGTCATCCCAAAACTAATAGTTAAGTTATAAAGGTAGGTTGGGATGGAAAAGAGCCATTTAAATGGTAGGATCCAACACTAAAATAAACCCTTTCATGTTATAAACTTCCCCTCTCAAGATGCAAAAAAACTTTCCCAAAAAAAGAACATTAAAATTACAGAACATTTAATTCAGAAGGATAGTAAAATTTGAATCCAAAAAAGTAGAAAATAATTTATAGAAAATAACTGCCAAATAAATGATTTTTTTATAATAATATTTTTGAGTAAACAATATGTAAAGACAAAGAAACACAAGTTTATGATTCAACAATTTACCTCAAATTTTATTGTACTCAGCCATTCCTCAACCAGTAAATACGTTTTAAAAGTAGGGCCTACAGTATTGTATTGATTCATCATTTATTTATTTAATTTCAAAATCACAGTAAAACATTAACCACTGTGTTTGTTAAAACATGTGTCTGTGTGTACGTGTGTTTGTTAAAACACCAAAATCTTTTTTTAAATTTCTAGATAATACTGTTTATTCTTACGCTTTTTAAAGTAGGCCAATAATCATCCACACAACAGTGAATCGCAAGTTCTTTCTTTGTAAAAATTTGGAACGATACATTAAGTATTTAATTTAAACAGTGTCAAAAATAGAAATTAAGTACACAAAGGAGCCGGCGGCAGCTGAATTAAACAGTCATTCAAGGAACTCAGGGCCAGGGGGTGGCAGTTGGCTCTCTAAAAGATTGATGCAAAGACCGTGTTAATATTACAAAAAGCAGTGGAAGCGGGTAAAGGCATTCCATTCAATCTATTGTAACTCATCACTTAACATATCGTAACATAAACTTACATCTAAATCTAAATATCACTCCAACTATAGTAACAAATGTACTAATCTTATATACATCTCAATAAAATGTTTAGATTTAGAATAAGATTTAAACAAACCATAAATACATTTTTTACCAAGCGGTTTCATAGTTTTATATGACTAAGCTTTACTTAGTTAAATGTTTGATAGTTAAAAAATGTTGGTATAAAGTTTAACATTTTATCCCTTTGAACCCCAGACCCAAAAAAATATTGTCAAAATGAATACTTAGCCGAGGTTTATAAAAAAATCATAATACTCATGTACACTCCCTAATACTCATGTCCTAATTTTCGTAACAAAATGTTTGCTATAATATTTACTGTTGGAATATACCAATAATAAAAAATAATGATCTATTTAATTTTTTTTAATTACATGTATACGACAAATTAAAAATATAAAATAAAAATTTCACTTTTGTGGATATTATAGAAAAAACTAAAAGGAATATTACCGTGGGAAGTGGTTTTTTTATTTCTCCTACGGTTAAAAAAAGTTTATATTTTTATCTACAACAATTTTATGACGATTTATATAAAATACCAACAAAAGAAAGAAAACCATCAATAGGTATTTGTTGGTGACCAGTATAATAGAATTTGAATAAATTATTGCAATGATGGCTGGTTAATGTCAAGATTATAGTCTAAAAGCTGTCCATCAATATCTGAATCTCCGGTATTGGGAATATAAGTTGGATAATTGTCTGACAAGTTACTTTCTAGAAACAAATCAAGTTCACTACGATGATCACACAAATTAATTATCACCCATATTTCTACACACTAAAACTCATTCTAAACAAAACTATAACACAATTAACAATTAATAAAGATAATAATGAATAATAATAAGTTGATTTTTTAAATATTTAGGAGTTTTTGTCAGCTCACATATGAGGAACACATAGAAATAAAGAACAAAATAAACTTGGCTGGTAGAAGTATGCTTGCTCTAAACAAATTATTATCAACAAGATTATTGTCTCATCTCACAAAAATCAAAATCTACAAAACTATTATAAGACCTATTCTTCTATATGGAACAGAAACCTGGACTATGGGTAAAAATATAGAAAAGAAACAACTATCACATTTGAAAACAAAGTCATGCGCAAAAATATTTGGGCCCACAAAGGAAGGGGACATTTGGAGGATAAAACATAATCACGAACTAAGCGACCTTTACAAGGAGTCGGACATAGTAGCTGAAGTTAAGAGCAGGAGACTTCGACTGACGGGCCACATCATTAGAAGAACAGAAGGAAACGCAATAAAACAAGTGGGGGAATGTGATCCGATGGGGAGAGGACCACGAGGGAGGCAAAAGAAACGCTGGAAGGAGGAAGTAAAAAAAGACATGGCCAGGATGGAAGTGGATGAAGAGACACTGTTATAGACAGGAAAATGTGGAGGCAGTGCGCTGGCGAGGGTAAGTACCACGTGGAGTATAAATGGTCATGGGAGTAAGTAGTAAATATAATGAAGTCAATAATAATAATAATAATTAAAGTCCACAGAAACTCAAACACATAACCTCTACGCTTGCACTGTTGTAACCACAACAATAACATCACTCACCAAAGCCAGACTACAATAAATACTCAGAAAAAAACAATCTCCCAAAGCACAACGAACATAGTTAAACCAGCAAAAATGTTACTATAATGTATGTAAACAATATTAAATTTTTATATAACGTCCTTAATTTTCCGTAATACAAGTTTTTAGGCATAAATATAGTTCAGAGCGACGATATGTCATCGCCTGGGTTTCAAAGGGTAAATAATTTAATATGAATGAACAGATTAATGTATTGTTAATAGGGCCTAATACTTAGTTTGGATAGATTTTGTTGATAATTAAGAAAATAAGACGTACTATGTTAAATACTATATTATAACTAGCGGACCCGACAGAGGTTGTCCTGTCCTACGTCTTAAATATAAACTTTTGGAAATTAACTGTAACAATTAGACCATTTTGACGGGTTTTTATTATAAACTTAATACATTATCTACATCATTCATGTATATTTAACACAATTCAACCAATCGATAGTGTGTGAGTACGCGTATTAATATGCTTTCAGAGATGTTAGATGTAGAAGTTGTGTTGAATAACATCAACAACAATTTATAAATAAATAAATTCATCGATGAAACATTATCTAGTGATTGAATGTCTATTGATCGAATTGTGAATTTAAACCATTCCCAAATCCCCTTGAACACACACAAAAATTTCATAAGAACAATCCAGCTTTTTAGAAGGAGTTCAATTACAAAAATATGTATAGAAGATTTAAATATATTAATATATTTGATAGCCAAATGGCAAAATATTTTTTAAGTAGTCCTAAATGTCCCGAACACCCTTTCTCACAAACAATTCTTCCATCCTCATATGTTTTTCTTGATGTCACTCTCATTGTACTTTAACCATCCACTTAAATTTCGTACATAAATCAGATTTTATATCTTTTCATAAATTAAGATTGTGCTAACCAACCAATAAAAAGTTCATTTCATCTCAACAATATAATATTTGTATTATTCACAAAGATGTAGGCTATTGCTATTTGCTATGAACAACAAAACCCCTAAAATTATTACCTAAAATTATTGAATTACAGATTCAATGAAGCCAACAGACATAAATATATCTAACAAATTTTAAAGTTCCAAACTATACTTTCTCTCATCACTAAATCAACGTTCTACCACCTACTAGAAAACTGGAGCCTTGTATACAAATCAAAGGATAAAATAATAAACTTTTAAAATATAATTCTAAGCAAAAGTTAGTCTATAAAAAGTAAAAAAATATATGACTATTATATGTTATATGTAAACTGTTTGGTCCTCAGTTATTATAGTTGAGCACCAAGAAAAATCAGAAAGCAGTATGTGAGCGAGGAAGAGGACAAACAGTATGTGGTCATTGCATTATTAAGTGTGTTTGAACAATTCTTTTTGAAATTTTAGTTTTATTTCATCAAGAGAAAAATTATAACTGGAATACTTATGAATTATATATTTAGAAACAGTAACATAGTAGGGGGCTGTGAAGGGTGCAAATGTGTAAAATAAAGATACAAATTCCTCAGATGAAAAACTGGTCAGCCATTTTGAATGATCCTTTGTATTTTTGGGTCCAAAGATTAGCTTAGACCTAATATCTTGATTAAATTTTTCTCCCCAAATTAAAAAAAAGATTATAATCCTGCTAAAACATCACAAATTAATTAATACTTTTTTTATACGTCTATTTTGTTACATTAAAATGCATTTATTTGGATTTAAAATCACTTTCTGTTTGGGATGTGAACCTCCCCCTTTAATTTTAAGCCTCCCCTAACGATGCAGAGTAGGCAGCTGCACACCAATCCAAAAAAACACAACTGCAGAATACTCAGGAATTAATAAATATATATTCATATACAAATGATTATGCAACAAAATTTAGCAGAATTGTCTTCCTAGCGGTGCATGTAGCGATTTTAAAGAAGTAGAAGTACCGGATTCCACCACAGGGCTAGCTAGCCTACCAGCCAAACAGCCCTTAGTATATATTTTCTCTTTTCTTTATTAATTCTCTTTCTTAAGTAATTCTCTTAATTCTCTTTCTTATTTAATAGAAATTTATTAATGAAATTTGTAATCAAACAAGCTAACTTACTGTGATTAATGGACCAGTCCTAACCTAACCTGTCCTAACTACAAATGGCAATCTGTTTTAATTCAACAAGAATCAAATTAACAAGCATAAAAATAGTTGGAATATTAAAATAAATCTTACCTGACACAATAGATTTGGCTGCTTCACTGTAGACTTTCTCTTGTGAAGCATTTGGTTTGAAAACTTTGTCAAAAAGATAAACTTTCCCCTGAAAATAAATAATTTGTAGATATAGATGTATAATGATGTAGGAGAAATGTTCTTTATTTTAATATGGTGATATTGTAGAAGCAAAATATCACACTGTAGGTGTGTCAATGAAATTGTTTACTAACACAAGTGCTTTTAATAAACAACAATTTATACATTTATAATTTAATGGTATTGTGGAAATTAGAGGTACTGAACAGTGGAACTTAGATAGGCTAATTTAAACCTGAAAGGACCAGTGAAAAAATTCAAAATACGGCTATATGCAATAAAAATTTAAATTTAAGAGTTTTTCATAGAGGTGTAAAAAAAATACCAAAAGATATGTATTATTTAAGCATTATGAAAACCTAGATTACCTTTAAGGGTTACTTAGCCACAGAATTTGTATTGAAATAATGTATGGTACAGTAATTATACTGTAGTAGCCTAATTTTACTATAACATTAACTGTACTGTTATAAGAAAATTAGGTTAAATTACAAGCGAAGCTGTATTGTAGTAACTGTACTATAAAACAGCTTTGCTGTATCGGTTATTAATTACTAATAACAAGCATTTATAATAATATAGGCCTAAGTTACAGCCACAAAATCCCTAAAATCAATGTAATATTAAGTTGAATTTTAATACAATGGGCGGGTAGCATAACCTCAAATGGAGGTAAACAGATGTACAGAAAGTAAAGAAATCCGAACAGTTGAGTTGGGTGTGGTGAATGGTAGAGAACACTATGATCTTGACGTTACACAAGGACCTTGCAGCAACAATGAGTTTGAAACATATTGTAATACATTTTCATTTATTGCAATTTTGTCCCGACAGTTTGATTCCAATTGACATGGTTATGTCTTAGTTCTGGGGAGTATTGGCAATTCTTCAACCAAAATTTGAAAAAAAATTTCTAAACGAAAGTGATGTCATATGGTTAAGGAAAGCTGTTAAGAGGAACTGAAAACATTCCCTTTAGACATATCATTGATCTTAGCTGTTTCCCCAAAGGAAGTAAAATACATATTTCACAAAACACTTTCAACTAGGGCCTTTCCATAGTATTGTTTTAATTCAAGGCCCGGCTCAGAGAAGCCATTAAAAATTAAATAAATAGTTAATTTGTCCAAGTTTAAATCATCTAAGTTCCATTGCACCATACCTATGTGCAATACATAATTCTATGTCTGTGGGAGGGCTAACACCCCCCTTTGTTTCCTCCCCTCTGTAGATCTGCCACTGAAAATATCTAAAAACATTACTAGGCTAAATAATCCTCTAAGCTAATTAAACTCATGGGGGTGTAATTAGATTGCAATATGTATTTAACTCTGACAATGTAGAGGTAAGCCAAAGAACTCAAAAAAATAAAAAGCCTTTTTCAGACTAGCTTTCTGACAATTTTCTACAAGAATGTTTTAAGAAGAAATAAGTTTGTGCCTAGATAATTTTTCCAAACAAAGAACCATAAAAAAATTCTAAATGGATTATTACGGTAGGCTATTCATAAAAATGTTTATATTTACTTTCCTGAGGGAGAAATAGGTTAGATCATGGATAAGCCCAAAGTGTATTTTTTAGTTCTCCTTAACAGCTGTTCTTATTCTTATAAAATAAAAATTCAATACATAAGGTCTACAGTAGTAGTTTCTATGAAAACAAGTTTCAAATTTTCATCTTACAAATTGCCAACCCCCCCTCCAGAGTTAAGACGTATCCATGTCAATACATATAGCAAATCATGACTTTACAAAACAAAACTGCGATAGAAATGCTAGGGGATTAAGGCATTAAGGAATGGTAGAACTTCGTTCAGCTCTCTGAGAAAAGCTATACAACAGTACAAAATTTTCTGCTCTTCATCATTCGGCAGTTAGACCTCAAATCTAGAAAAAATCGTCTAAAAAACTAAATCGGATGTTTATTCCGATCAGAGGCTTCAGTTTTTCCTTCTATCTATAGGCCCTTGACAGTAAACATGTTTGAACTGAATTCCTCGGTTCAGTTGGGTGAGACTAGGACTTTTAAAAGTGTATTTTGATGTTCTTTCACTCTTTGATATTAGTTTACTTGTGGAGGGAGATTATACTTGTTAACGATTGTGATGTTTAATAAACTTAAATAAAGATGATAAATGTTAGAATACAGTTGAATCTCTATAAAACTTTTTCATTAAAATATAATATGATGGTAAATTTGATGAAGGTTGTTTAAGATAAAACTATGGCTAATAAAATTCCAAAATTTATTAATTTTCCTTTAAATTTATTAAAATTTCCTGCATTGGTGGGGTTAGGTCATGCTCTATTACTTCTACTGTCACTTCCAGAATGATACCATACAAAGGTCAATGGTAGTCTAATTATCAAGAACACCTCCATTTCAATTTTAAGAAAGTTAAAAATTAAGTAACTTATATACAAAATGCAATCCTATTATTGTTCAAACACGATCTAGATGTCTGACATCATACCTAAATTAGAAAAATGTATCAACATGAACGAATTTGTTCAAGGGTTGGCCTGCCACAAGAAAAAATGTGTGAATAATAAAATTTGAAATTTTTGTAACTTACTCCAATAGAAATGCAGTTTTCATCGCCACCAGAAGGAAATTTCACAATAAATTTACTCCCAGCCTTTTCTTCTGAGTCGTTTAGTGGTCGAAATCGGCACACAACTTTGATGCTATCTTCAGCCGCGATTTCACGTTCTCCTGACATGTTTACTTTTTTACTCACTTCATAAAAATAATATACACTTTTAAAAATCTGATTGTATCACCAAAATGCACACTAAACATATAAAAATAACATTTAGAGTCAACGATTGACAAGAACTCTCCTATGAGGTAAAATGGCTGCCATTTGTGTTTCGATTATTCGCCACCAACAATGGCGCCGCTGACGACTCTTCGAGCAGCTGATTGCAGGTTTACCAAACAATCTATTGATTTCCGTTCCGTTCGTAAATGGTAAGGGAGTCAAATTACAAAATCAGGTCACTCAAATGTCAGTAAGATGCGTAAGTCGGATCCCACGCATTACCATAATATGGTGTATGCAGTCTGGCGGCAGACGGCTATGACGTGTTTTTACGGTACGTCATGCGCAAAACAATCTTTCTATTGATCTAGGATTGGGTTTATTTTCGCGAAACTTTGGCTAAGTAATTTTACTGTTATTCTCAAGAGCACACATAGGGATTTCTTAAGTTTTGTTCTATTCAAAACATAAGTCTCTAGAACAAACAATGAATAGAAACAGAACAGCAAAATCAACAAGTACCGTACCTCAATGTTTTTATATAATAATTTTAAAGAATTCACAAGATTTAATTGAAATTGTTAAGGTACGATATATGCAAATTATTCTTCGTTAAACTGAATGTAATATTAATTCATCATTCATTTTATTATACTTGTACAGATTATTAAAATGAGTTGCAGTTTAAATAACTCTTAAAGATTAAAACCTAACATTTCATTTAACAAGTTTGTTTGGGAAAATGTTCACAGAATAATAAAATATTATTTTTGTTACTTATCTGTCTATTTTCCTGAAACATTAAATTTAATTTCCTCCCATTGAAATCTTGCACGGAATTTTTTGTAATCTGGAAGAATGATTTTTGTAAACTGGTAATCATATTTTAAAAATAGTTGTGCAGGGCGGGTCTTTATTTTGTTCTTGAAAATTATTTATTCAGATGACTAAAAAAAGTTGAAACTCATTATCTCATACTAACACTTACTAACAATAAGTTTTTTTACTTTCTACTCTTATACGTAGTTTATGGAGAAAGTGTTTTTGTCAAAATTTTCGAATTTGAGTTGAGTACCTACCCGTTTTAAGGCTCGCTGAATCCAAAAAAGTAGTTTTCGGACTGATGTCTGTCTATCTGTGTACAGACCCTGAGACCACACAAATCATCGAATTTTAGTTGGAAAACACGTGTTCTCATAATCATACGTCATGTCGCATGAACTTCTTCGCAGTTGCTGAAGAAAACATTTTGACTCCTTTATGCACCTAAGGATGTATTGCAAACAGTGCAATATTTTTGAATGTCGATTGCACAACTGTTTTTGGAGGTAAAAATGTAAAGTCAAGTGCTATTTTATATTTGACATGTTGCATGATAAGTTTCTTGTTAATAATTTTAAAGTTGACTCATACATCTTCGACCTCAGGGTAGTCCCTTTTTAGGTTTTTAGGTACTATAAAAGTTAGAGTATGTACATTTTTTATAAACCCCATAATTGAAAACCATTTAAATATAAATTGTATAAAAATAGAGGGGAAGGACTTTAAAACCACCCTGTATAAAAGGTATATTTATTAACCATTCATCATTTCTGTTATGTTGAAAATGTGCTCGAAACCTCATCCCATGTGCGTTGGCGCAATTTTTAATTTTGTCGCTGATCCAAAACTTATGGAAAAGTGTTTGTGACTGTTAGCAAAATTTTAAATAAAAATATGAGCTAAATAATGTAATTTAATTCAAGCTACGCTAGGGGCGGTGGTAAAGATATAGATCAGCTATCAATAAATCAACAAACACGCCTTGGTTTGGTTTATTGGTTTTGAACTGTTTTCACGAGAAGGTTGACAAGTATAAAACGAAAAGACACACACGTTTCTGTAGTAAAACATGTGTCGACGTGTTGCCAACTGACAAAATTATTGGTTTTAGACAAAACATACATACGTAGTGTACCTGAACTTAAGTGTATCACCCTTTTATCGTTATGAACACTTTACGTTCATTTTATCATTCATTCATAAGATCCCTTTATAAGAACCTTTATGTCAAACAATAATCAAAAAAGTCTAAGACTTAACCATACAATTAAATAACTTAAAACGTCGAGTAATAAAATCACAAAGGTATAAAAACGTTCAAGTCTGAGGAAATAATTTGAACGAAAACAAAACTTTGTTTTCCTCAAGCGTCGACCTCTATCGTAAATATTGGAGATAATCTGGTCGGATGAGGCTGTAAACTCACCGGTCCCAAATCGGCCAAGTTTTAGCGTGTATAAACCAAAGTAATCAGTTGCATGTGTGTCGGCCCCAGCAGTTTCTGCAGTCGGTCGTTGGCCTACCTCTGCCTCTACCATCAGACCGTGGCCAAGTAATGTGCAATTTAATGAGGCATCTGACATTCTGACATCACCTCGTATCAAGAAACAGTGTTACCTTTTGTTGCTTTTATTCTCTAGGGATTTTTAGGGAGTCAGAGATTAAAAACTGGAATGAGAGGGTATTTGAGGTTTTTCGGGGTTTGGTATCTTTATTTATTATATGTAATTCACGTGAAGTCGGTTTTTAGCAATCAACACTTCCTTCATATCTTAACCGATTTAGGTGTCAACAAAATCGCGTCGGTTTATAATTTTGTAATAAAGATTTAGATTTAAAATTTAGGTCTAAGATTATACTGGGTGCAAGGCTCCGTCAAAGTTAACTTTACCCCATTAGGAAACATAGCTCGAACCTCCTTCCCAAATAAACTTACCGTAACCAACCGAGTCAGAAGTTAATAATTGTTGAGGATTTGGTGTAATCTCCTTCATCTCACGTTACAGGGAATCATTGATACCTTAAAATGTCTGGAAGTTATTTATCCTATTTGAAGCTGAAAGATCTCAACCGAAGATGGGACGGTGCCGTCGTCCTGTAATCCGGCTACTATAGGTCACGAATTGTGGATAGTTGTGAGGGATGGTCGTTGGGTGTAGGTCTAGTGTTCTCTTGTGTGGATTAACGTCCGCACTATTGAATACTGCGTAAATTCGCAAAGACCATCCGCATAATTAGACCAATTCGTAATTCAGATGCCGTGGTTCGAATTCCACGTTAAACTGTAGGTCCCTTAGATTAGATTAGATCTTTGAAATGGCAACCATAGACAATGTAGGTATTTTAAGCCAAGTATGAATTAGGATTAAGTTTAAGATGATTGTGGCACGATCTTGTAGTCTTGTTACTGACTAAGGCTGACATGTTCCTTAGACAGGACTGTTAATTAATAATTCAACAGCCGATGGCAACTAATGGACGTACAGTTTAACGTGGAGTCCGAACCACGGTCTCTGAATTACGAATTGGTCTAATTATGAGGATGGTCTTTCTGGATTTACGTAGTATTCAATAGTACGGGCGTTAATCCACCCAAGAGAACACTACATCCACCCCCATCGCTCACAACTATCCACAATTCGTTGCACCCGGCTGTTGGGCTATTAATTTAATTAACAGTCCTGCCTAAGGAACATGTCAGCCTTAGTCAGTAACAAGATTACAAGATCGCGCCACAATCATCTTACAATCAATCCTCATTCATACTTGGCTTAAAATACCTGTATGGTTGCCATTTCAATGATCTAATCTAATCTAATCTAATGATGTAGGTTTTTACCCTATGTACATATTTGCTAACACACTAGAACATCGATCAAGATCATTAGGTTAAAAAGCAGGTAAATAACATCCTTGAAACAGGATTAAATACAATATTAGAGATGTCGTTTTCCCTCAGTTGCTCCAAACTTGGAAACCTTCGTGTGTTCTCAGTGCGACCATTTCCAGAGAGAATAATTTCCAACACGAGACGTAAAACATGAAATAGTAATGCGTCATAACGGATGTTTACAGCTTACACGTACAGAGTGTTCCGTAGCGGTCGTCACGCGCGGTAGAACGGGGACAGAGGAACGGTGGAACATTGGAAACGACGCTTTTACTCTGCGTTTAGCTGGGTAATGCGGACCGGAAGTTACACATCAGTGACACCTCCCTGTTCCGCTCAGATTCTGGGAATCACTGATTACGAACCCTTAGAATTTGAGCCGACTAATTCCTATGTATCACTTCTCCATCAGATTAGATTAAATTATTGAAATGGTGACCATACCACAAGGTAGGTATTTTAAGCAAAATATGAATGAGGATTGAGTGTAAGATGATTGTTGCACGATCTTGCAGTCTTGTTACTGACTAAGGCTGACATGTTCCTTAGACAGGACTGTTAATTAATAGCCCAACAGCCGATGGCAACTAATGGACCTACAGTTTAACGTGGAATCCGAACCACGGCCTCTGAATTACGAATTGGTCTAATCATGATGATGGTCTTTGTGGATTAACTTAGTATTCAAGAGACGTCAATCCAAACAAGAGAACACTATACCCACCGACCATCGCTCACAACTATCCACAATTCGTATATAGACAAGGGAAATTTTTGAAATAAAGGAAGTAATTATTTTGACAAGAGGAATTTTGTTTATGTGAATGGTACAATACTAAAGAATTTTAAATAGAAACAGACTATACAGAGGTGGAGAAATTCCACCTGTTTTCAATTGTTCTCATGGAAATTTCGTTCATCAAGGAAATGATGCCACCACAAAATTAGTCGTTCACTTGAACAATATCACCAGTTAATAAGCATTATTTAGGTTATTAGGTTGCCTTAGATGCAACTTAAAACAATTTTGTCAAGGAACGTTATGGAACTGAAATACACAAACCTATACGGACATATTCTTGAAAGAAGCAACGTTTTTATTCTGACACGGAAATTCAGTTTGTATGACAAGACACACTTTCGATCTGGGGATAACTTTTAATTGAAATTTTAAGGTACAAAACAGTTTTTCTGGAACATAAAACTATTTGTTCGTGTAATACAAGGAATCGTGGCAACAAAATATCTCAACTTTGACCAAAAATGGACAAGAGACACATTAGAACTACGTGACTCATTTGTAGTTAGATATGTTCTAGTTAGAAAGGAACGAATAAAAACGCCAATATTTAATTATTTTGAATTAGTTTTTTACTCTTTTTAGGTTACACATTATATAACCTGTCGTCCATATTCACATGATAATAATTTCACCCGTGTAAAATTAATAATAAATGAATAAGCTTTTACGCTGTCGTTTCCCTTTCCTAATTAACACTACATTGTGTTTTTATAGTGTTTTGTGTCAAACATTTTATTTAGAAAAGTAATTCCAAATTGTTAATAATGTCACAACAAATACTCCATGGATCTAAATGTAACATGAACGTGAAATTGTTCCGTGGAGATAAGGTTGTACAGTAGAGTACAAAGTAAGTAACACAGAACCTGGAAGTTGTTCCTTCAATTACAGCTCTGTTAAAAGTTGTACGAAACTGCAGAACGGGTGGAGTACCCGTGATTGCAGGCGCTTCAACATTACATGAACCGACTGCACTCAGCACGCGATTAAAACAGATTTAAAAGAGACATCAAACACTAATTAAATGTTAAGATTTTTATATAACGTTAAGATTAACCGGTTAGAATATATTTAAATAATTGTTTCCGTAAAATTCAAAATTGTACTATATATTTTTATATACTCTTATATTGTGCTCGCTATCACTAATTCTATGTAAAATACTGTTATTAATTAAATTGGCAAATTAAAAAGATTGTATTTACTTCCCTGTGGGAAATAGGTTAGATCATGGATATGTCTAAAGGTAATGTTTTAACTTCATCAAAACAGCTGTTCTTATTCATTTGTATTAAAAATTCAATACAATAGCTCTGGTAGTTTCTATGGAAACCTGTTACATGTTTTCCATCTTAAAAATCACCAACACCCCCCCAGAACTAAGACAAAACAAAACAAAATAAATGTCAAACATGTCAAAATAAATTAGAAAAGAGTTCAATATTTTTCTCTAATAATAAAAATGTCTAAAACATGACAAAAACATCTGTAAAATATTGGGAGAGGAATAGAGGCAGGCATCGGGAGAAAATTAAAAATGTACCATATTATTACCTTTCTGAAATGGAGGCCTATCCAGATATTTCAAGTTAAATTATGTATAAGAAATGAATTCATGTGGACTTGAAACATTAAAATGTGTATGAAAAATTGAGACAGACTATATCATCTTACACCAAGGTACCTTTGATCACTTTACAACCTGGTCAACACAGACTCGCACGCACACATACACACGCGCGCGCACGCACAAAATCAAATATTCGTTAATAATACACAATATCAACCTTTTAGCGAATTTCCCATAGGGAAGAAGCTATTACCGTAGGTCTCATGGTAAGACTTAAGCCGGGGACCATGTTATTTTTTCTTCTTTAGGTGCCTAGAGACCAAAAACAATAGTCGTTAAAATTTTTATATATATATGTGTCTGTGAACACGATAACTCTCGTAAAAATGGTCCGATCGAGACCAAATTTGGTAGAGACGTGTATTCCTACAAATGCTCGGACGAGTTCGTAAACCAGACATATCGGTCAATGGGAACGGGTAGTTTGGGGGGGGGGTTTGTACCTCAAAATGGGGTTTTTTCGTTTTTCACATGTAATTTTTAAAAGTTTCTAATTTTATATTTCACCATTGGAATAAGCTTAAAAACTACACAATTAAGTTCCTTAAAGTTTTTTTCTATCTACAACGATTACCGAGATATTAAAAAATCTAAACACAGTACGTTGTATTGTGGGGCTCCAATGTTAATCTTATGGAGGATAGGGAAAAACTAATATTTCCCATACTAATCAATATTTTTGGATAAAACTTGATATTTAGCTTCATGTGGTTGAGATCTATTCATTTATGCTTAAAAATCATAGTTTATGTGTTTATCATGGCAGCAAACTTGCATACTCTTTTTCCATGTTAATCATATAGGGAATAGGCAAAGTCCTTTATTTATGGACAGATGTTGATGAAAGTTGGTATAAATGTTAAAAATAAAAATTGTTTATGGTAGAAATGACTACTTTCAGCGTTCCTCACAGCAGCGAACCTGCACACTCTTTCCCATGTTAATCTTATGGAGAATAGGCAAATAATTCTCATGTTTATTGACAGATTTTTATAAAAATTGTCAAATATTATTATTATTATTATATTATTGATTCGGAAATTCGCTGAGTACGCAGGTCTGCTGCGACGGGGGTATTATACATTTTCAGATAACGAAAGTATAAAATAAAAATGTTTGTATTTACTTCCTTGTGGGAAATAGGTTAGATCATGGGTCTAAAGGTAATGTTTTTACTTCATCTAAACAGCTGTTTTTATTAATTTATTAGAAACTCAATACAATATCTTTGGTACTTTCTATGGAAACCTGTTATATATTTTCCATCTTAAAAATCACCAACACCCCCCCAGAGCTAAGACACATCCATGTCAAAAATATACAGCAGCTGATTATTATAATATACAAAATACCACAGAGGACACAATACCATGGGTACCTTATATACTCTTTGATAATACGTATGCATACTGTAATTATTTTTTATTTGGCCATACATATTTGCTTCAGTTTTACATTACAGTAGACTAATGAATTATTCAGACGGCATTGGATAGTAAAGCATATCCATTGCAAAGCATAGCATATTAATTGTTTACATTTGAACAAGATGACAGTTACAAGAGAATTTAAAATTAAAATGTTTAAAACTTGACACTGCACCTCTGACCTCTTATGACCTCTGGGGCGTAACCCTATGGAAGGAACTTCACAGAAACCATCCTCGAATCATGCTTAATAATGCCTGAGATGTTAATTAAATAATTGGCGGTTTCGTAGTCAATAGAAAACATGCATACATACTTCCTCTTTTCTATTCTGTATTAACATTCCAATCATTTGTTTACTATCAATAAAATGGATTTTTATTTATAACATCGTGTAATTGTCGATTAATTCCTTCAGAATTACTCTTCAGTTATATAATAGTCGATAAAAAAGTATAATGAATTTTAATATGTATAAAAGAGACCTCTTAAAAATATAATTTAGAGAAGGTCACCTTGCGTGCTACTGTAGGCGCCTGCAATCTTGTGCACGCAAACCAGTCTGCAGTTCAGTAAGCCACGTAAGAGACGGTGCAGTGTAGGCGTAGTAAAAATTCCAGTAGTTGGACAAAACTATGTTTCTTTTTAACAATGTAAAAAATATTATATAAAATATTGTACTTATAAAGAACTGGGCAATACTTTCCAATTCATTTGAATCAAATTTGTGATGTATAAAGCATGGAAACAAAATGTTACACACATTAATTAATTTCACGTTAAATCACCTGATAACGATATCAGTTCAACAAACTGATACATTAACTAACAGGTGGGCTATGCGGTTAATTCATTTCAAGGTTCCTTCAGTGAGGCGATAAGCCAATGAGCGTGGAGTAAACAGCTGATCGATTGATGACGTCACACCGCAGTACTGCCGGCTGCGTTACTAGTCTTCCAGGCGGCGCAACATACTTTACATTGCCTTTGTTTTCGGAATTACAAAAGGATTAAGTTTATTTCGGCTTGTCATTTGTGTTACAGTGCCATATATTGAAAATTAGATTTTTGCATATCGAACTCTATAACTGTCACTTTATATTTTCCTTTGTGCTGTGACCAGTAATCGGTTTAGTGTTAATTTGATTAGGTCAAAGTAGGTCCTAGAAAGAGGTAACTGAACCCATTTTATTGCTGTTTAAATTCTATTTTGAGATTTTGAGTGCATGTAAATGTTATTTTTAGGACGATTAGTGTTTTTTGTATAAATTTAATTTGTATAAATTTACTTTGTTATAATAATTCTTCTTGTACTGTACTATTGAAAGTTATTTTCTACCAGTTATTAACAAATTTGAAATGACTTTCAGAAAATCTATATAAATATCTAGTATGTCTGGATATTAAAAAATTAAAAAAAATAATAAAATTTTTGGTCCAAAAATATACAGGTTGGAGAAAGTTTTTTTATTGGAAAAGTTACTGATAAATAGAGGAGAAAGTATACATTAAAATCAATGGCATTTTTTATTTAACCATGTTAAATCAATTGTGTTAGGTTAGGAGTCTTCTAAAAAATTTTAGTATTGATACTGCTAAAATTGACTTAATTAATTTCATTAATTAAGTTCATATTTGATTTTTGAGTCACCAACACGACCTGGTGTTGATTTTAATGCTTCATTAGATTACCTATATTATCATATATTAAATAGTTAAATTGTGATTCATTTCTATTCAAAGTGTGTGTATTTGTCATATCCATAAGTGTAGGTGAATGTTACAACACAAAAGAGTTACATACTATGATGTTAACTAACTTCCTAACTGGGTTTGACTTTTGACTTGATTACACTGTTATCATAAGTATGAAGGATAATGCATGAGACTGATATAGAAAACAAGTGAGGTAATGCTAAAATGTTCACCTACCTTGTATTTTACTTTTATCATTTTATGTTTAATTTGTAAAGGTTGACTTAACCAGGGGTTTGGACCTAAAAAAATAAAAAAAATAAATAAAAAAGAATAAAAATATCAGGAAATATGTGCCTTAGGTGCACTATGAATGTAATAGAGAATTTTCAGCATCTAATATTTGACTGTCCTGTTTATGAGTCTTTAGGTCAAACATGTATAGAAAACTATGGGAAGGTAAATTCAATCATCCCTATTCTCTTAGGGACATAAAGAAGAATTATGATCGGGGAATGTTGGTTGAAATAGCGAGGTACTTGAAAGAAATAGGCAGAGGGATTTAATTACAAATAGGCCTATAAATATATACATAGATATAAAAAAATAAATAGATTAAATAAAAAAACTGAGAAAATGATAAAAAATTTAATAAATACAAAACACAACAAAGTCTCAAAAGAAGGCTTGAAGATTTCAAGTGCAATTGACATCTACCAATCCTACTGTCCTAAATTAAGGAATACTGAGTTGAAAAAAATCAAATAAGTGAAAGTGTTTAATGAAGTGTGACAATAAAGTGATTATTGTCTCCAAACTATATAATGGCTGGACTTATGGACCCATGCAAAATTTTAAGCAGGTCCCGCTTCAAAAAAGGAAATAGAAAAAAGTATTACTTTTTAGAATAAATTTCATATTAGTATTGGGGCTGTCTAGTGACTTTCCCAAAATACTTTTAACTTTTAGAAAACTAGTTTATTATTTTTATCAGCTGTGTTTATACTTTTTTGTTTTTTTTTGTCACTTTCATGTCAATTGTCAATAAAACTAGGTTATGAATTTACCTATTTCTTTTTAAAATTTATCTGTAAATATATAATACACTTGGAAGTAGCTTCCAGTACGTATTTTCAAAATCTATATTTAAAAATTTAATTGAAACTTGACAGTCATTTTATAAGAAACAGTGGATTCAAATGTTATTTGAAACCTATGAATAAGTATGTAGGGTTTGCTACTGGTGTATAAGTGTGAGAAATGAGGCTCAGCTCAGTTGGATTTTCTCTAGTAAACCGTAAAATTTCTTCATATTTGAGGAAGGAAGATACTTGGTGCTGGTAATAAGTGACTAAGCCAATAAAACAAGCTGATAATGGTGGTACAACTGCTTAGTGGCTGCATATGTGTGTCATTCTAGGAACTCTCATATCTCAATCTAAATGTTTTTCAAAAATATAATACCAGTTAAAAAGATGAATAATCAATAGTATGTGTTATGATTTTTTTTCAAAGTAATATTTTTTACCTTCAATATTTAAGCTTGACCAAATATTATCACAGTATATTTAGCTATTTAAGGAAGTTATATCAATTTACACATACTCTATAAGAAAAACATAGAAAATGAGAAAGAGTTCTGCCTCGAGGAACAAAAATGTTTAAATTTTAATTCAATTTTACTATTAAAATAATATTGCATTATCATTTTAATTTAAGTTGGTTTTGATTTGATTTAAGTTTTAAAAATATTTAACATTTTCAACATTTAAATATTTTAGTAACAAAATGTATCGTACATTTACTAATACTTCCTCGCTCTAGATTTACTAAAAAAATACTAAAAGTTAATCCTGAGTTTTCTTTTATTTTCTAGATAAAACTTTCAAATACAGCATTCTTCAGACCTTTCAAGAAACCAGGGAATTTAAGACTGAAAAACTATGGAATCCATAATAAGTGATAAGGTATGATAGCTTGCTTAGCATTTTATTTTCATTTGATGAGTCAGTTAAATAATAATACTTTTAACCAACTTGGATCAAAGAAAAGTAAATGTTTGAGATTAAGAGATCTATTCAAAATGTTGTTATAAGTTCAAGAGAAATAAAAGTAGTGTTCTATAGTGTAAATACAGCTCTATTTGTTTTCTGGCTGTTTTATTACACTTCACAAGCCATTTTTGGATAGGCAAAATGAAGTTATCACAATGTTGGTAACTCTTTCAGTTATCCAGTGCATAGCTTCCTAGCAACGTTGGTTACTCTTTGTCTCCTTGGGGCATGCCACCCATGGGTGAGTTAAGGGGGGGCATGGGGGGATTGCCTCCTCAAGTCTTTTGATAAATATGTATATTTTTATTGTTAATGGTTGTCAAAAATTTAGCTTTACAATTCGTAAGGAATACAAACCTTGCCTTGCCTGCCTTGTATATAAACTAAATACAAATTATATTAAGAGTGAAAAATACAAAAACAAATACCACTGTCACTTTAATATTACCGAACCTAAATCTTAAATTTTCTTTTTTAACCCCTGAATAAAAATGTGCTTCCAATAACATAAAATACTATTTTGCTTGTATTTTTCAAAAGATTCCTGGACCCTCTTTCCCCCCAATAAAGGGGTATTCAATATCCCCAGGATATTAAGCCCCCCAAATGACCTCTAACTCCACCCATGATGCCTTTGAACTTGGATACCGAAGGTGATTTCCAGTATCAGTTGGGACTCGGTTTGGCTTCTTCCTGCTCACCTGGTAACCTGGCTCTAACTTACATTAATATACCATATATAATGTATATAGATGTAGTTTTGACATGGATAAGCCTAAGTTCTGGAGGGCGTTACCAGTTTGTAAGAATAAAAAAGTGTAACATAAGTAAAGTCATATGATTATAAGAACAGCTGATTAAAGGAACTGAAAATATTCCTTTCATACATATGAAAACATATATGAACTTATGAAGAATATAATGTTTGCGATACTAGTTGTTACAATAGCTTATTTTTAATCTTGTTTGTTTAACTTTATTAAATTACCTTGCTTATTGTAACTTATAACTAATGTTTTTTGAAAAAAAACTGTGACAAATCCAATATATTCAGATGAATATCTCCTGGAAATGAAAATCTTATCTTATCAACACTGATAGACATAAAACTGAAGAAATTCTTAAGGGTGAAAATTAAAGTTTCATAGTCAACTTCAACTTGACTATTAAACCTTAATTTTCACCCTTAACCCTAGAAGTGATAAGCTTTTTACTCTTAACTGTAACATAAAAATAATTACTAATATTTTCTTGAAATATCAAAGTTTAAACAAAAAAAAGCTTAAAACATGCCCCCCCCCTTATAACCACTAACCACAAAAGCAAAACAGGTGTCCACTGCAATCCCAATTAAGCCTACAAATGCCGTCAACTTCCACCCAAGCCGGTCACCGTTTATTTAAGGTGGGCCCTCCACTCCGCTACACCACACATTTGCAAGCCAAATTGGGATTGCTCATGGTCGGGATTCGAACCCTAGCACTTCCGAATGGCTAGAACGTTACGCTCGTCAGCGCAGCGCTTTAGCCACCACGGCCATCCAGTGCCTAGGAAAAGAAAGCGCTTACTTAGTTATAGACCTGCCCGGTGGCAGGCTCGTATACTAAAAGAGCAGTTTCGGTTGTTGGCCCCCAGAGGGAAACACGGTCGCGTAGGCGATAACAAATTCCACAAAACTGACGACAGATGCCTCCACCTGCCAATTCTTATTGAATATGTAAATGCGTCGTAAATTACGACTTTATCATTTCTAGGGTTAAAAATTTCTTCAGTTTTATGTCTATCAGTGTTCATAAGATAAGATTATATCGTAATTTGACATGATACTTCAACATGTCACATTACAATATAAATCTGATTTGGTACAATCACCTGTGTTCAAACTTACATCCGACCCATTGTCCACAAGGATGCCATGGACCCGGAGGTGGTGGTGGGGGGAGACAGGACAACAGCTGGCCCCAAGTTGTGGCAGGGACTCCCGCAGTCATGGGCTCTCGCTGTGTTCGTCGTCTGCTCATTGGCTGTCACCTCATGGACCTTCACAGAGTGTGTTGCAGGTCTGACTGTTGCAACAGTCTTCGTCTGTCTGAGAGGTGAATTTTAAGCTAATTAGAATAAAATTGTTGTTCTCAATTATTTAACCCTTGAGAGAGCGCTTGCGAAGTTTTCCTCCGCACGTGTAGTTTTTGTTAAAATAAACACGCTTATCGGGCCGTTCCAGACTCCGTACCCCATGCGCCATATTCCAGAAATCCCCCGAAACTATTTACAAACCCCACACTCCTTTTGTTTCCTTGTGAATTACAATGCAGTGAAGTCATATCAGTTTGCTGAGGCTTCCTCTAAATGGAATACACATAGGAACGTGAGTGTGAACCAAAATATAAGTGTTTTTATTTAATTTATAATACTGTCATTTAGTATATTTGGTTTGCATTGATGTTCAATTTTATTATTGCGGAACAATACTTCCCATACTTGCCCTCTCCCGTAACAGCATTCTTACACTAGAAAATGACTAACTATGTGTATTAACTATGTTTTTTACTCAAATTTAGTAAATAATTAAATTAGCTATGGAACTTTGTATTTTATCAATTTATTTGTCATTTAAATGCAATACTATGTTATAAAAACAAGTAAGATGGGTTGAATTCGTGCGATTTAGCGTTGCGGAATAAAACTCCACATGCGCCCTCTCGCGTTTCACCGGTGAAGCGCCTGCTCAAGGGTTAACTTCTTCATTAACTTTTCATACTTCCTTAACATACCAAGATCCATTCAAAACTTTAAAGAAATAAGAAAGAAAATCGTCATTGAGCAACTTATTGCATTTACAGTAACTAGAGTACATTTGACTTTACTAATTTTTTTTACCCAGTGTTAGTGAATTCGGGTCAATAAGTAAACTAAACGTGTTAACGGAATTATTTTTCCCACGACTAAATGAGTTTGACTTAGGAGACATTTGGTTTCAACAAGATGGTGCAACAATACACACTGCAAGAGCATCGATGGCTGTTTTGAGGGAACAATTTACAGAACACCTTAAATCTTAATCAGGGGCGATTTACAGTGGCCGGCACAATCCGATTTGTCTTCTTGTGACTTTTTCTAAGGGGTTTTCTGAAATCCCGTGTTTAAAAGATTTCAAGAACAACATCCAGGAAGACATTTTTAACATAACATCTGCTATGCTAAAAAAAATTATGAAAAATACCAGAAATCGGTACATATAGCAATGTTTTGAGAATGGAGGACGTCATCTACATGATTTTGATCTTCTAGAATGAGGTAAATAAAAAAACAGAGAGGTGTGGGCTACGTTTATTTACAATAGTTTAAATTTAAATTTTGATTATTGCAGGAATGTGCGGTGGTTCCCGGCCTTCCACTGCGGGGTCATGGTTGCTGTTGCTGCACCAGTGCTGCCACCTAGCGGGGGTGGTGGCGGGGGTGCGAACTACTCTGCAGTACATGGCAGGCCACAACTCCTGGCTCACCTCTCATATGGCCCTAAGCCCCTGTTGGGCCTCCATGGCTGTGCTGGCATTCATCATCACACTGCATGCCCTTGGGCTAGAGGTGTAGTGAAATATATTATTCGTGAGTTCAGACATTTACAAAGGGTACAGTAACACTATCTGTTGGAAAACTTTAGAACTACGTCACTAATTACAATAATTACGCAAACGTCAAGTCGGGCTCGTGAGTCAGCATTCAGTCCACTCAGAGCCAGACTCACGCATTGAGTCAGACTCATGTGTCTTCCTCTATGGGTTAAATTGAAGTTTTTTTCACTAAGACTGCACGTCACTATTGGCTTGATAGATTTAGCAATAACTTGATGAGAAATGAACTAGCACACCTAACAGGGGAAAAAGAACTACGTCGAAATATAACCAGGAAGCACATTGTTTGTACTATGGTACACATCTTCTAATAAGGTATTTGTCTAGTGAAATACGAGGACATTGTACGTCCTTAGACAGGAATGAGTTGAATTCAAACAATTGCTATGAAAACAACCAGAAAACTTTTCATTTAGTTTAATTTTAAAAAGCATTATAATGTCTTACTATCTATCTGGTTGGATTAATTTTCATTTATATTTGAAATATGTATGAACTGTGTTCTGATTTTTGCTAAAAAAATTAGCTGTACAACAATAATATCAACATATTTCAAAAATATATATTACAATATTAATCACTTAAGATTGTTGATAAATATCCTTGTGATATTACATATTGTGATTTCAAACTAATGTGATGTGTCTAATGTGATAGACAATTCTATTTCCTTCTCCCCTACGGTGGCTTGGCATAAGTTCTTGTAGGGGTATATTCTTCCACTATAGCTTGATTAACCAAAGTTTCTTTTCATTACCATTTCAGTAGTGGACATATTAAAAATTAAGATTAAATAATGAAACTATGAATTCTTTTGCAGCGGTCAAGAATTCTTCGATTGGGGCTCTTGGTTTGTGTCCCAGTCACGTTGTCTTTGATACTCGTCGCAGAGATGATGCTCTTCAACGGACACAAGGCTTTGGAACTAATCCACCAGCAGTCTCCCTCTCTCGGAAAAGTAAGATGTTGGATGTAATAATAATCTAAAATAAGGCGCAAGTTCGTCTAGTTCTAACAAAAAGTAAACAGTGTTAGTTTAGTGGACTGATACATACTTTCTCCCTTAATCAACTTTAAAAAATACAACCCTTGAAAAACTTTCATGGTCTCTAAAGTTTATCTAAATATAATTTATGTTTTCAAAATTAATCATCAAATTCCTTAAACTAAGAACAAGAGGAAATAAGTTAAATTAATTGTCGGAAATTCCCCACCCCCCCGACATACTACCAAACATTTTTATTGAGTTTTGTTGGTTTATGTGACCTCACACTGCATACGATGTTTCATCGAAAATGTTTGAGAAATAAGGAAGAAATTTATTTTTTAATATTCTCCATAAGAGTACATTGGGTGTCCTCAGACAACGTACTGTGTTTACCATGGACATTAAATTTTTCTCTGGAACCGTTAGTCGAAGACTAATGATTCAAGATTATAACACAAATGGGAAATGTTTGGTTGCAAATGTATAAAATGATTATAACACGCCAGGAGTGATGCCATCACATAACACTAGTTTAAGTAAAGTTAAACTATTTCTAACTCTCAAGTTATTAGAAACTTGTTTTCAAGTATAGTGAGTCTCCTTATTAATTAATATTCAAATGTAGATTACAGATTTGACAACTCATTATTCTCACTGATCCGCAGGTCGCTGAGTGTGCTGCTTTCTTCAGTCTTGTCTTCTCCGGAAGCTTGTCTCCGTCAGCCGCTACTACTAAGTGCTCTTTCTCATTGTTTTTCCCCATCAAAGCAATGTCCCTTTGCTGCTTCTCTGTCATTGGTTTCCTCTCTCTCGCTCTCATCGATATGAGGTGAGTTTAGTTTACTTATTTTTTTACCCTGAGTTTTTATCAATACAGAACACACATGAATGTATTTTATGAAAGCGGTTTGTAAACAAAGAACAATTAACCTGTGCATCGGAATTGGTTTATTGTAAATATTGGCAAAATCCTTGTTACACCATTCAACTTTAAGCTATGTAAATGATAACAAAATATATGAAACATATTGTAAGTAACTCAGAATGTATTTTATACAAAATCAATTACTCACATTCACATAAATACTTTATTAACTTAACACCAATTTTCTTTCAGAGGTGATTCTCCTAGTGATCTATTATTCTTCAAAGTTCTCGAGGTACGTAGAATTCTTTAGAATAATTATTTTGTTTTTATTGCTTTCAAACTCTGCTGTACTAATCTTTTTGAAAATTTCAAATTATAAAATAAAAAGTTCTCACTCTATAAGTGAAGACAAAAAAATTTGCTTAACTTAAAATCTATTTCAATTATTTATCTACCACACACAACCCTCATTTTTGGAAAAGCCTCTATTAGTATAAACACAGGTGAAAACGAGGTTGTATTTTCTAAAAAGGTTGCCTATACTTTTTACCATCCACATAGGCTACAGATTTGTGAGTGGGACATATCATGACTAGATAGGGGGACTGACACAGTGCCATATTAGGTAAAAAATACAGATAAAAAATTGGAAGCTTTGGGATCAGAACCAGAACTATTCACTGACTATGAATCACAGTATACCATGCTATCAACTGAGTAAGTGAATCACCGAAAAAAAACATTACACATTCACACACATCACACATTCGCCGTTTACAGCACTTAAAGAGATATAATTAATGATAAAAATAATTAATTATCCATAGAGTAAGTTTGACTATTAATTGGTATTTTTCAAGTTAATATAAAACAATTATGGTACACTATTACTAAAAGTAACACGTAAGGTGGATTTACAATTTGAATAGAAACCGTAGAATCTCAGCTCAGAATTGATTGTGCTGAAAGAGTAGTGAGCTTTGTTGTAAGCTGGAAATGAGGAAAAGAAAACGTTTAAGCTCACACTCCTTTTAAACTATTTAACATATTTTTCTATTCAAAGAAAATTATTAAAGTATAAACTAATTTTAAAAATAATTTTATAATATATGTACAATGGCTACATTCAAAAAATATAAAATAATAATAGCTTTTAATAAAATTGTCAGTCTTTTTATTGGTACTTTCTCCAAATAAATGGGAAAAGAGTGTGCAGGTTCGCTGCTGTGAGGAACACTGAAAGTAGGCATTTCTAGCATAAAAATTTTTATTTTTAACATTTATACCAACTTTCATCAACATCTGTCCATAAATAAAGGACTTTGCCTATTCCCTATATGATTAACATGGGAAAAGAGTATGCAGGTTTGCTGCCATGATAAACACATAAACTATGATTTTTAAGCATAAATAGATGAACCTCAACCACATGAAGCTAAATATGAAGTTTCATCAAAAAATATACATTGATAAGTGAAATATTAATTTTCCCTATCCTCCATAAGATTAACATTGGAGCCCCACAATACAACGTACTGTGTTTAGATTTTTTAATATCTCAGTAACCGTTGGAGATAGAGAAAAACTTTAAGGAACTTAATTGTGTAGTTTTTTAAGCTGATTCCAATAGTGAAATAAAAAATTAGAAATTTTTAAAAATTACATGTGAAAACGCAAAAAACCCCATTTTGGGGTACAAAACCCCCCCAAACTACCCGTTCCCATGGACCAATATGTCTGGTTTACGAACTCGTCCGAGCATTTGTAGGAATACACGTCTCTACCAAATTTGGTCTCGATCGGACCATTTTTACGAGATTTATCGTGTTCACAGACACATATATATATATATATATAAATATATATATATATATATAAATTATATATATAAAAATTTTAACGACTTTGTTTTTACTCTGGCACCTAAAGAAGAAAAAATAACATGGTCTCGGGCTTAACTCTTGCCAGAGACCTACGTAAAATTCTTTTAAAAATTCGCTAAAATATATTTGAATTAATGGAATGGCCTACTTCAAGTAAAAACTAACTCATAGCTTTCTTTGGCATTGTGAGTCTTTTTTACCCTGAGCTGTCTCTCAAAATGGGTTTAGTGTCCAAGAGGTGGATTAAAGACAGCGGGATACCATAGCGGAGTTAGTATCCGGTGTTATACTCCACTAATGACAGAAGTTTCCCATCACTTTTTTTAACCATGCATGTTGCATGTTGTACTGGGCCAGTGTATACTTGAACTACCAAGCTAGTAAAATACTTCTAATAAACCCTGATATGAATGAGTAGGTACTATATAATTCTAAATGACCCACTAGGAACGAGGAACTAGTGCTTGGCGGCTGCTTCGTGGAGGTCTTGCGGTAGTCAGTATGATCTCACTGTCTCTTTCACTGGTGGAGGTGGTCTCAGAGGCACAGCGGGGCGTGGTGGGGTTGGCGGGGACTGTGTTTTCTCCCCGCATCGCCCGAGAACACTGGTGGACTGGCACCCAACTCTCAGCCATCTCTGTCACAGGTTTGATACTGAAATTTTCTGTGTGTTACTTATATTATTGTGAAGGCCCCAAACGCCCCAAGGACATTTTCCTACTTTCCCTCCTTTGTAATAAACCTCTTTGCAAGCTAACTTCTTTATGAAAACACTCATATTACGGGACTCACACCATAATATTGCCTCATTTTTCCCTTTACATCAAATTCAATCATTGTATTTTATCATACATTTTTTTAACGCTAATATTTCTCAAGATTTTATATGGATAATCCAAACCCAAAACCTGTTTGTGATGCTAAATTGGATTTATCTGTTGATAGATAGGTAACTAAGCCAAATTAGTATTAGTTACAGTATTTTTTTATTTATTTTATGTTTATTATCAACACCAGTGGCAATTTTTTTAATGTTTTTATAGAAATTCATCCAAATTATGGGGTCTTGTTGTTACTCAATGTTGACCTGTTGTTTGACACGTAATTAGTTAACAAAAGATGACTGGGTCCGGATTTGAACTGGCAACTCTCGGATTACTAGAGTAAATCCGATGACAGTGAGTGCGGTGTTGCCAAATCGTACTATTCTATAATAGCATATGGTTATGTCAGCTGATAGGCTAAATGAAAAATGGCAACACTGCTTGGCAAGAGGGGGTGAGGGGGGAACCAGCTGTCAAAGACCTTATCGGACTACTTTCGTGTAGTTTACTCTAGGTGTACACTATTTGAACCAGTAACCTTTGGATTGGGAGGTGACAGTAGCATTTTTTATCTGTTTTATTTGAAATGGTGCTGTTTTTAAAAGTTTTCCCAAATTATATATTTTTACGAAATTGAATAGTCACTACACCAAGGAGTTGTGACATTTTCTTTTCTTATTTTGCTTTACCAGTCAACGGCCGACATCAGGGCTCTGGCGATGACAAAGATACAACATGCCACACAACATTATTTGTGACGAACATTATTGTGGGATTGGTTAAGGGTGCCTGAGAACATTTTGACCCAGGCGCCAATAAACCGTGTGATGGCCCTGTAAGCTGGGAAGTCATGAGACATTTTTTGTGCCTCATCTAGAAATCATGATGCACAACCATTCTCCCGCATCATATCCGTCTTCTTGCAGCTATTCTACATTGTTCGCAGGCCTGACTAGTGCAGTGTTGCTACTGATCCTGCCTCTCAAATCGCTCATCTCACTGTCCAGTGCCAGCTATCTCCTGGCTCAAGCTTGTGACATTGTCTTCTCCATCTACATATCCTACCAGCCATCTTTCGTACCCAAAAACTGTGGTAAAATTAGTAAAACATTTGGTGGAATGTACTTGTTTTAAGGTTACTGTGATTTTTTGTTTGGTATTTTTTTATTTGTTTTACAACATGAAAAATTTATAGGAACTTTTTTGGGTGATGTGACATATATAGCTTTTTTAGCAATCCAATACTATCTGTATTTTGAATGAAAAACTTTACTTCAGTCATTCTGTACCGGAAGTGGCTGCTTTCTAACTCAGAGTCTCGAAAAACATTTTTTTACAAACATAAATGCTCCCTTCTTACTGTAAAGAAGCGTATTTATCTGTTTTATTTGAAATGGTGCTGTTTTTAAAAGTTTTCCCAAATTATATATTTTCACGAAATTGAATAGCCACTACACCAAGGAGTTGTCACATTTTCTTTTCTTATTTTGCTTTACCAGTCAACGGCCGACATCAGGGCTCTGGCGATGACAAAGATACAACATGCCACACAACATTGTCCTACGAACCGACGGACATTATTGTGGGATTGGTTAAGGGTGCCTGAGAACATTTTGACCCAGGCGCCAATAAACCGTGTGATGGCCCTGTAAGCTGGGAAGTCATGAGACATTTTTTTGTGCCTCATCTAGAAATCATGATGCACAATCATTCTCCTGCATTATATCCGTCTTCTTGCAGCTATTCTACATTGTTCGCAGGCCTGACTAGTGCAGTGTTGCTACTGATCCTGCCTCTCAAATCGCTCATCTCACTGTCCAGTGCCAGCTATCTCCTGGCTCAAGCTTGTGACATTGTCTTCTCCATCTACATATCCTACCAGCCATCTTTCATACCCAAAAATTGTGGTAAAATTAGTAAAATCAAACCATAGATTTTTAATAATAATCATCATAATAAAAACATTCGATGGAATGTACTTGTTTTAAGGTTACAGTGATTTTTTGTTTGGTACTTTTTTATTTGTTTTACAACATGAAAAATCTATAGGAACTTTTTTTGGGTGATGTGACATATATAGCTTTTTTTAGCAATCCAATACTATCTGTATTTTGAATGAAAAACTTTACTTCAGTCATTCTGTACCGGAAGTGGCTGCTTTCTAACTCCAGAGTCTCGAAAAACATTTTTTTACAAACATAAATGTCCCCTTCTTACTGTAAAGAAGCGTATGCTAACAACACTTGACATGAAGTTTCATGTGTTGCCCATCAGTAGCAATGATGTATTGACGTATCAACTACTTGAAACTTGATAAAATCTAGGGGAAAGATTGCACCGCGACCTATAAGATCTATTGTGCCCCCCAGACTAGTCTCTAGTTCTTGCCTAGAGATGAATAGAGAATGATGTATTCACGTATCAAAGAAATACAAGTTAATGTTTTATATAAGTCTTTTTTAACAGCTGCATTGATGCCAAAATAACATGTGTATTATTTTATACTGTAACTGTAATTACCAATGGTGTAGAGGTGTGGGAATTTGTGAGAACAGCGTTCCCACACTGGTTTTTCACAGTGAAATATTTGAAATTTATTCTTAAATACTGATTTAATATAAAATGATTGTTGTATACAGCCTACTATATAACTATAATGAAGACCAATTTGTAAACTCGGCTGATTCTTAAATGATGATATGAATTTGCATATTTGCAATTCAGGGGATTTTCAAGCTAACGGTGGTGGCTGATAGGTAGGTGTCTAGTTTGGCACTACCTCTCATTGGGAGTTTATAACAAAAATTGGGGTTTATCTTTCAACAAAAACAGTAAAGTTCCCACAATGGAAAATTTGCCACTAGGCCTACAACACTGGTAATTATCTTACCCCTTAACGTCCTGGGTGCTGTCTCACAAACCGCTTGAGTTAATTATTTATTTGAATTTAAGGGTTTCAAAAGATGATGACCCCAGCCATGCCACTGATGATGTCCCTCCCCACCACTGAAACCGATCCCTATTGTCACTTGTCTTTCGGTCGTAATATTTATAGATTTGTTTGTCGTCGGCGGTCTGTGAAACCGGACCCAGGACGGTACGCAATAGATTCATGACCCGGCCCATTGTCTTGTGTGTGTGTGTGTTTTGGACTCGGATTTCGAAGAGATGTTTGAAAACTGGTACAAGGATGCTTTTTTTAAGGTAATTGGATTCACTTGGATGGTGAAACCACTATTGTAGCGATGTTTGCAGAACAAGAGGCTGACGTATGAACTTTCAAGCATGCATCCGTCGAGTACTGGGAGTAGAAGGACCTAAACTTGACACTGTTGGGGATAGACTTAATAAAAGGAAGACATACTACACATGTGATCCAAAGAATATTAGAAAAACTGCCTACATTCGATATTGATGTGAAAAACGTGTTTGACTCGAGTGTACAAAAAAAGTTAAGCAATGAATGTAGATCTAGTTATAAGCTGAAATTAGCTGTAAAGCAGCTGTCTCATTTTTAATGATATGTTTTTTATAAGTATTTTTTTTATTCTTCATATCCTATGGAATGGAAAAATATGTCAAGGGTTAAGAAATAAGGATTTATAGGCACAGACGGAGGCCCAGTGAGTTACCAGTTGCTAGCAGACACAGCGCCCCTGGTGGAGGATACGACAGACAGTGACTCAGAACTGAGTGACGACTCAGGCCATAGCTCCGACACTGATATAGATGCAGCAGTTCACGAATACAAGCAAACTGTCAAGGTATGCTCTATAAAATTATAATCTAAATGTGTAGCTTCGGGGCATGAAGTCATTAAATTATAATAACACTAGAATACACCCTGGAATGAGTCATATTTATGATCTTCAAGGTTTTGAGAACAGCTGACTTGGGATGAAAAATTTTATTTATGAACTAGTAGTGTGCTTGTTCTTTGTACAGGTTGAGTAACTGGGTATTTAGAAGCATGATAGGCCTACACATACTTGGACCAAATTTTAGACCAAATTTGGTAGGGACGTGTATTCCTACATTTGCTCGGACGAGTTTGTAATCCAGAAATATCGGTCAATCGAAATGGGTAGTTTGGGGGGGGTTTTGTGTTAAAAAGTTGTGTTTTTCATATGTAATTTAAAAAGTTTTTAATGTTTATCTTTCAACATTAGAATCAACTTAAAAAACTAAGAAATATAGTTCTTTAAAGTTATGCTCTATCCAGAGCTTAATTTCTAAAATTGTAGGTGTGGGAACTTTCATTACTCTTTATTATTATCATAAACATTTTACAATGCATTGATTTTAGAAAATTGATTTATTCTTGTAAACCACCTGCTCTATTTTCTAATAAGGCAAGTTTGACATCCTGCACCCTGTTAACAACTCAGTACCAACCCTAACCTTCTTATAAACTTGTTTTGATTTGCACCAACCATTTAGCATAATAATTTACCACCATCACTTTTGCAATGAAGTCAAATTGATTTAACATTGAGAGCGCTTTTAAGTGTTATTTTATTTGCAAAGATGAACTCAGCTGAATATTTCACAGCGTGACAATTATCTTGAAATTAGTGTCAGAGAACATTTTGTTCTCAACAAAATGTTTAATCAATAGAAAAATTGTTCTAAACTGTTTGCTGATTGTACATTTTAGGTGGTGAAGACGATAGAGGAGCTGCGTCCAACTCCAACTGTCCGGTCAGCTCGCATTACACTGTTGTGCTTGGCCTCTATCATCGTAGCTTGTTCATCCATGGCCGTTGCACTGGCATTTGGCCATTCATACGTCCTATTCTTCTGTGTATTAGGTATTTTAAATTATTACAATTATGGAATAGTTTTTTTTGTTTTTTCGTTTCAGATATCAAAATTAATTTTATTTATTTGAGATTAATATAATTTACAACAACTTATTGATTATATTGAGCATCTCTACTACTTATTGAAAATCTTTGAATTACAGGTACCATATTTGTGATGTCCATTATATCAAGGCAGCCTCAAGAGAGCGAAGAGCAGGGCAATCGGGTGTTGTCACCTTGGCAGCTATGTACAACTCTAACTGTCCAACTTACGTTGGCATTCCTGCTTTTACCTAAACTCTGGACACCCTTAGTTCTTTGGATTTGTATAGGTAAGATTTTGAATATGTTTTAATTCAAGATGCAGTTTTAAATCACACACAACTCTTAAAAAAATGTTTATCTTTATGGAATAGTTTTGGTGTCATGAATGAGAGTACCTGGTTAAACACCTTAAAACTCGTAGAATAAAGAATATGTTATAAATTCCTCATTTATTAACAAGATACAACACTTTTAGATAATAGTAAGCTGGATAGAAATTATCTGAGTGTATATCTACTATTAACGTTTTAGTTTTATATATGGTCAATCTCATCTTCTCACAGGTACGATATCTCAGAACCAGAAATTTTTTTTAGTCTATTTGTGGTAAGAGAATTAAAGAGTTAATGGAAGAGTACACTGTCCATCATCCATTAGTCTTTTTGTACTGTCTACCTGAAAAATACACCAACTATAGTAAAAAGTTAACGGGGGAAGGGTTTTGGATGCGTGAAGCCCCGTTTCCATTACAACAAAACTCTCTGCGACATGTGGCGGCACATGTGCCCGGCACAAGTTGCAGAATGGAAACGGTCTGGCACAAGTCGCGGCACAAGTGCCCGGGACAAAAATGTCGCAGCCGACTGCGCGACAAAACATGTGCCCGCGACTTGTGCCCGGAGAATGGAAACGGCCTGCGACTTGTGCCCGGGACTTGCGCATGCGCAGACCACTGTTTACATCCTCCTGACAGCAAAATCTAACCTCTCTGTCTCAGATTCCAACGTGTGTTTCGCGTGGATCAGTGTGTGTTTTGTTTTGTGTAGTTCTTCCCCGTTTATTTGTACGTATTATCACTGTAATGGAGTGGACCAAATGCCGTACTATCAAACTGATCGAACTGTTTGAACAGGAGTCTGTTTTGTGGAATATTCGCTAAAAAACTTCTGATCCACCACCTTGGACGTTTACGCCTTTTTTTCTTGAGTTCACAGTATGCACCCGCGATAACCACAAAGGCGGAGGCAGCTACGACCTTTTCCATGTTTGTACCAACACAATAAACGCACCTGCTCAGCAAAGTGTCGAACAGGGACTGAGTATTTTTTCCCCCCCAACATCTGTCTCAAGGAAATGGAAACAGTAAAACAAAACCGTGCGACATGTGCCGGGGACATGTGCCCGGCACAAGTCGTGACTTGTAGGAATGGAAACGTACCTTGAGGTAGGTGAGAAGTATGTAAGGTTCAACTTTACTAAGACTTAACAGACATAAATGTACTTCTCACAACGGTTTAGGTTTATTACCAGATCTAAACCCCTAACAAGAACAACTGTGTAACCATCAATAAATCACTGCCTGTCATGCATTTAGCTTTATGCAATACAAGTAAAAACCTGTCTAGAGGAATAACAGCTTTCAAATAACTGCTGATACCTAAAGTGGTAAAAGAAACGATAGTTATGGTTGCTCTAAGAATTTCCAACCCTTAGAAATACATTACGCCATTCAGGTAGGTCGGAACTCAAACACATGGTAGGTCTCAAGAGATCCAACCTTCAGGAAATTGTGCAGTCTGAAGAGACCACTAAACACCTAATGTGTGACTATATTTGGCTTCATAAGGAAAGAAAATTCAACTCTTAACGTCATGGAGAGAGGCAGACAACTGCCATTGGAGGAGCTGATCAGTAGATCCCAGTAGTTTGGTAGGTTTTTAAGACTGAAGGAATCCCAAGACTCCAACTAGGGGGGTTCACAAAAACCCCATTAGGTGACGTGCCCTGGGACAAAAGGTTCCGCCCCTTTGTATAACGTAATGCAACGTTCCTCCAGTGTATGTATGTCAAATGAATAATCAAAACCAAGACTGTCTATTAGTAAAGTTACTATTTCTGTTGCACAGGTCTAGTGTCATGGCTGGTACAGAAACGCAGACAGCTGTGGCTCCTCCAATCGCGACTGAGCAGACACGCAGACCGTGCGAGGCTACCGCGACCTCAACTCATGCAGAGCTTCAGCCCAAGCTACCACAAGCTGAGCACACTGGACACGGTGCACATTGTGCGGTAAACGATGCCTCGACAACGTGAAGATACCGAATGCTCTGCAAAGGTGGCTGGTCAGCTGGTGGATAGGGATGGAAACAAGTTACTCCCTATGCCAAGTTGAACAACCTGCTTATGAGTTTAAATGTTTATGGAACAAAATCTCAAAGGGCTTACCAGTAAAGCTATTTTTTTAATTATTACAAAAATCCTAATTTAGTCTTAAAATTGTATTCATGGTTTCTAAATTAGTTGTGAACAAAATTGAGAAGAGATGAGTAATTTTTTCTTTTACTTATTTCTAGATGATTTACCAGTTCACCTTTAATAAATTTGTAATACAACAGAATTCATCTTAACACATTGATTGCCTCTTATTTTATGTCTCGGGCCGTGTGAACCACATAGTCCACATATATATTGCACTGTGAGGCCGGTCAGCCAACTCTTGACTCACATACAAAGTTCTTCGTGAGACCATGTGACCCAGCAGGGGGTAATGCTTCATAACATGTCAACAGCCGTGGCTGATGACAAGTTTGCTGTCACTATTTATATGCAGTGTAACAATATTTTTAATGTGGCCCCACAAGACATATAAATGCATGATTGGCCTGTCAACCCCTTGATCAAAACCCAGTACAGCAGTCAATGTGTTAATATTTCTTATACTTAAAAAACGGAACACATTTCCAAATTAACAATTTATTTATGTTCGACCCAAATGTTTTCCAATTTGAGAACACAGAATTTAATGTTAGAGTATTTGAAATTTTGAATCTCAACAAGTGTTGTATTAACTTAAAATATGAACAATACGTTGTAGGTAAGTTAGATAGATAGTAACCTGCTTGAGCACTGATGATGGCAGCAGAGATGAAGAAAAACACAAACTTATGGATTAGTCCTCTCATTTTAATTTTAAACTCATTTAATCGTGATTTACTTATATTACACCCATTGGTGGTGTCATTTCAACCAATGTAATCAACTGATTTGATCCCATACTCTGTCATCTTTGATCAAGCCTTTTATGCCTATTTGAGCTATGCTCTCATGTTCAGAAATATTCTGGTCTTGGTGAAAAATAAGAGTTATTACACACCATAACAAAGACAAAACCAAGAACAAAATGCATTTCTAGTTATTTTCATTTTTGTAAAGAAAAAGCCTCAATTAATAGTTGCTGTAATTTTCCTTCAACGAGACAGTGACTATTTTGTGTTTTATATCTATATTTGCTAGTCCTCCATACATTAAGTGGGTTTAATAAAAACAAATAAATATGGTTGAGGTAGCCTGAGGAGGAATTTAACTATCGACTAGGGACATTCCTGTGTTACAGTAAATGGGAAATATTAGGTTGGGGGTTAGTTTGCCCCAAAGACCACTACACCTTCCCCTGTTGTCTTCCCCACTACTTCACTCCCACCACTATTATTGTCTAATTCATGTGGTTTAATGTGCGTTTTTAGAATTTAAAAATACTGTAATTACATTGAATGTTTTTGAATATTCCTAGACTAACCTATTTTTGGTATTACTGTCTCCCCAAAATAACATCATTAGAAATTTATTGAAAACATTATATAATGACAAAAATGATTTCAAAGGCAACTTAAGAAATCAGAATATTTAACCCTAGAAGTGGCAAAGTCGTTATTCACAACACATTTACAAATTCAATAAGAAGTGGCAGGTGGAGGCATCTGTCCTCAATTTAGTGAACCTGTTAGACATTATCACCTTCGTGACCGTGTTGTACTCAAGGGGCAAGCAACCGAACCTGCTCATGCAGTTCACTAAACTGCCGCTAAGGCATGTCTTATAGCCAAGTAAGCGCTTTCTACGACTAGGCACGGTGGCTGAACCGGTTAAAGCGCTATGCTGACAAGTGTAACGTTCTAGCCATTCGGAAGGGTTGGAATACCGACCATGAGCAATCCCAATTTGGCTTGCAAATGCATGGTATAGTGGAGAGGAAGGCCCACCTTAATCCAGCTACTTGGAGGTCACAAATTTTGGATGGTTATGAGAGATGGTCGGTGGATGTAGTGTTCTCTTGTGTGGATTAACGTCCGTACTAATGAATAGTACATTAATCCACAAAAGACCATCCTCATAATTAGACCAATTCGTAATTCAGAGACCGTGGTTCGGATTCCACGTTAAACTGTAGGTCCATTAGTTGCCATCGGCTGGTGGGCTAAATTAACAGCCCTGTCTAAGGAATAACATGTCAGTCTTAGTCAGTAACAAGACTACAAGATCGCGCCACAATCACCTTACACTCAATCCTCATTCATACTTGGCTTAAAATACCTACATTGTAGTATGGTTGCTATTTCAATGATCTAATCTAATCTAAATAAACGGTGGCTGGCTTGTGTGGAAGTTGACGGCATTTGTAGGCTTAATTGGGATTGCAGTGGACACCTGTTTTGCTTTTGTGGTTATAAGAGGGGGAATGTTTTGTGTGTTTTTTGTTTATACTTAATATTTTAAGGAGATATAAATACTTATTTTTATGTTACAGTTAAAAGTAAAAAGCTTGCCACTTCTAGGGTTAAAAGTGTAAATGTTTATCCAACCTCCTTCCAATGCTTCAGCCAATGAAAATTAATCTTCATAAATTTGCTTTCATAAAACCGTATTTTTAAAAGTTCCTATTTTTAGTTATGGAATCAATTTTGATAAAAATTTACTTATACTAGACTTAAATATGTATATTATCCTAAAGTTAGAGTTAAGACGATTCTATTGATGGATTTTCTTGAAATGAGAATTTTCCTGATAGTACTTTAAGTTGGTGACAAATATTGAAGATTTGAAGATATACACCAATATAACTTAGTCTTAGTTACTGTATTTAGTTAGTATTTGTTTATTTCATTAGATGAAATTCAACAAAAAAGGTATCTTATATTTTTTAGTATTTGAAAAATAATATAAGTTTTGAGCTTAAAAAAATATATGCCTGTATAGTAGCAGGATGATGTTGCTAGCAGCTTTTTTAGAAACAAGAACAATATTGTACAAGAAAATCCGTCCAATATCCATCCACAAAGATATTACTGATTATTTTTCCTCAATTTAAATGAAACTTAATGGTTGTAGTGAAGTAATAACACCACTCTGAGGAGTGGAATATTTTTATGAAGGATGAAATATGCTATAATGAGCTTTCAAATTAGGAAATTAGGATTAAGACTTTTTAAATCTGTCCTTCCAAATGTATCTGCATTTTGTAATCTTCCAGTTATGTACTTATAAGTGTTACAGTATCTTATTAAATAAACACTTCATCTACAATGTTTTGATTTCTTACATTTCCATAATCAGTACTTATTGTTACTTAGCTGAAATTTCATAGAGTAAGCCTTCAATAGTTTGATACTTCAGGGTCTTTAAGCATGTTCATGTTTTTTTTCTATTAGTACACAGAACAGCACAGAACATTTTAAATAATGACAACTGATTCAATTAAACTACACCCTAACCTAAACTTCATCTACTGAAAGTCTATACTTCTGTAAAAAACTGTCACTGATGCTGATTTTACTTGCCGCTTCAGCCCTGTTCAACTAGTCAAACTTTCAAAAACTTATTGTGTTAGTAATATTTACCTACCATATATTTTTACCTTCTCCCCCTAAACGATAGTATAAGGAGAAAGTATTCAGCCCTATTTCATGAACCCATTTTGTACATGAAATATGATTCTGATTACAATGAGATCGCACGCAGCACGGGCACCATAAAACAATCTATTTAGTCTACTGGGCGTGAGTGGAGCGAATTTCATAGAACTTATATTATTACCCATCTTAGTAATCGAATAGTACGGAGTATGCAGGTTTGCTGCAATAAGGTTTGTTTTACATGGTATATATAAAGGCTATTAACTAAGGAAAACATATAGCAAATTGTATGAAATTATGTCAAAAATTAAGCGAGTTATACCAATGTATCTATTCTCCATAAGACATACATGGCCAATGAGTACTTAGGTTCGCTGCCGTAAGAAACATTAGATTTGTGGGTTTAATGGATTTAATGATAAAACTTAACTAGATGGACTTACATACCAAATTTTGGTGAGTTATTAATTTTTAGCGATTCTCCTTAAGATTATCATTCGACAATGTACTGTGTTTACAATTTTATTTACCTAAAGTAAGATAGGGTCTACTTAGTTGTGTGTTTTTTGAGCTGAATCCAATGGAAAATGAATAATTAATTCTTTCAAAAAAATTATTTTGAATGACCCCCAAAATAGGGGGTTGAGTTATGAACTTCCATCATGGTCCCGGGCTTAACTGTCACCATGCGAGTCATGTAAATAGCGCACGTTTCCGTGGGAAATTCGCTAACAATACAAAGGACGACAACATGTAATATTTTGTTTTGATCAATCATGGTTTATTTCGTATGATTTTAAAAATAACCATGAAGATACAAAGAGACATCAATACTGCTGGCGGTGATCCTTTGATGTTAGCGTCGTCCGTCTATTCCCCGCCTTGGCGGCACCGGCCGCTTCCTCTCTCTACCGGTAGCGCGCCCGTGCGCGTGCGTACGACCGTACCTTAAGGAATCGTCTACCAATCCATGATATATGAAAGTTTGATTCAAAATTGTAAAGGAAGATTATACTTGCTTATTTATAACAATTTACAATCGCTAAAAGTAATAAACGGTATCAGTGGACTGACACATACTTTCTTCCTTAAGTAAATTTAATAAAGACAATCTGTAATAAAACTATCATGTTCTTCAACGTTTATCTAAATATCATTTAATAATTTATTGTTTCATAATAACCATCATATTTCTAAAAATAAAAACAAGAGAGACAAAGTTAAATTAATTGTTCGAATTGTATGGGGAAACCCCCCTCCCCCCCGGGTAATACCAAGCTTTTTGAGTTGGTTTTGTTGTGTGATTTGACCTTACGCTTCATACCAAGTTTCATTAAAAACGGTTGGTAAATAAGAAATAAATGGATTTTTTTATATTCTCCATAAAAATAACATTGTACGCTTTCAGACAACGTACTGTGTTTATCATGGACAGTAAATTTAACTTTTCTCTGGAACCGTTAGTCGTAGGCAAATAATTCAAAATTCTAATTTGTTTAGTTTTTAAGCTGGTTTCAATGGTGCCAGTCAAGTTATACCTCTTTTATTGTTTTTGCTGAAAATTTAATTTTTTTTACATTTAAAAGCCAATAACTTTTGAACCGTCATTTTTTGCAGACATGCGGATAGTGTCAAATTATTTAGTACTCTGTGCTCAATAAACTATCAAATTTTAATCAAAATCGTTAGAGTCAATTTCGAAACGTGAAAAATCCAAATTTTTCACGTTTTTAAGGGTGAACTACCCTTAAAAATCAAAAATATAAAAAAATAAAAAGCTTGGAGATAACGTGAATAAATACATACATGCCAAATTTAATCTAAATGGGACCAACGGGGTAGGCTGTGGCTCTGTACACATCCAGACAGACGGACGGGCAAACATCACGTCGAATCCCACTTTTTTGGATTCAGGGGACCCCAAAATGGACATATTCACTCTCAACTCAAATTCGAAAATTTTGACGAAAAACAATACCTTCTCCTTATAAAAAACATTTTTAGAAACCACAAAATATTGACTTTTCCTTTAATTTATATCCTTGAAACACTAACTTACTCAAATAAAAATTTTCATTTCTCCGAAATTCCCTTCCAACTTATGATTATAACTTCAACGAGTCAACCGAAACGTGTTCTTGGTGTGTTTTCACACCCAACCTCATTCTACAAACGACTCCAGCAATAGAATTGTTCAATTCTAATTCAATTAAATTACATTCAATGCGATTGTCGTTGAAGGATGAACGTGATTTACGAAGATTTCGTTGCTAAATGAGGAAAATTCTGGAAACAAAGTATTTTACAGTGTACGAGAATTTTAAGATTTAAAATAAGTTTTTCTTTTTTTAGTTTTTAGGTTCAGTGTTATATATATCACCAAGCATTTAAAACCCCACTTTCTACGCGATATTAGTCGCATTTTCCTTTTAATTATCAATGAACCACCTACTAAATGGGTGGGTTTCACAAAACAGAGTTCTCACTACGCCGAGTAAGGCTAAAAATCCTATGCATATCAGAAATTCACTACGCCGAGGTTTCACAAAACCGAGTATGTTATAAAAATCAACTGTTTCACTACGCCGAGGTTTCACAAAACCGAGTAAGGGGCTGGGTACCGCCCGCTCTAGAAGTGAGTTCGCACCAAGAGCACGTCGGCCAGCAGGCCAACAACGCGCAGTATCATGCGCTTTGAAGGCATTCACTGCCTGAAATCCGTGTAAATGGCATGATTGATCTAATAACTTAAGCTACTTTATACTGTTTTAATATATTACACAGAGATCAAATTGTCCATGGATGAATGTTAAAAAAGATAATCATATGAAATAGTAAACGAAAATAATTCTATGCTCCAAAGCAGAGAGAATTTGATTGTTTATTAGAACGTTTTTCTTATTTAGAACAATTCATTTTTTTCTTGCCTGTAAAAAATATAACTTATCGCAATAACAAGCTAAAGTTATTGATTAAAGAAAATTTTCTGAAGATTACTAACACAATTTTTTTGTAATCTCACAGCCTTGATTTTATGCTGTGTAATGAACTAAATTGCATATTCTCCAGCTGATTCTAATGGTAAAAGAGACATTTCAAATAATTCATCACGGAAATACCCATAGCTGTAAAAAATGTTGATGTGAAAGGTGAAAAACACTTCAAAGGTTTAATGTTATATAAAAAATGTTTAATATAAGAGAAAGAAGCTATGCATAACACCCCTACAGTCGTAGGTGCTAATTTGGTGACCCACAGTCGCCTAATTAACTGGCCTATTACAGTCCTGCACATCGGACAACACAGCGGGAGGCGGGATTCCTGTGTCCTCTAGTGATCCGTCCGGGGTCCGCTGAAGTGACATTTAACGAAATGTCCGTTGACACCATTCGAACGACACTGGCACACACTCTGCATAACGCAGGGGCAGCAAGGACTACAAATCATGCCCGCCCAAATAAACGTGAAGTTCCCGTTTCTGGGCTTCAATGCCTCCAACTCCCATGTATATGTTGGGCATAATTGCCTGCCAGTACGTTCGTTCTATACGAACCGTACGGTCGTCCAGGCCTGCAAAACATTGATTATCAAATGAAAGGTAATAGTTAATTTACATGTTACGTATCGCGGTGAACCTACCACAACTACTCATTGTGGAGAGCAGTCTGTGGATTAAGAATTTGTAGTAAGTGTAGGAGTGAAGTATTAAAAAAACTCGAGATGAAAGATAAGCGTTATTTTAAATTAGCAAAAACAAATTTATTGAGATTAGCCTACATAAGAGATACAAAATTAAGTTAAATGTCAAGTTAAATCGTCGGGAGGGAGATAAATCTTTAAATCAGAAGAACGTCTAGCACCGATGTAAAATTTTGAACATTCACCACAAGTAATTTTATAAATTCCACTCTTTTCATTTTTGTTAATGTTTGGATCTACTAAGATTTTGGATGATTTAAAATGTATGGTTTTTTGTTTTGTAGCTGATTTTCATGTAGGTGTCAGTGAATGTTTTCATTATTATGGTATTCATTAACAATATAATAATATTAATAGTAGCCCTATCAGTGAACATTTATAAAACAAAACAAAAAATATATATATAAATTAGTGAGTAGATGTATTTTATTTCTCAGCTGAAGATATCCGGACCATGCATTGTGCTAGAGGGGAAGCGAGGTCCGAGCGGAGGGGGAGGGGGATGAGACGCGGAGCCTCTCCTAACTCTAACCCAAGAGGCTCCGCCACTGTCAGTGTCAGTGAGTCCACCAGTGGACACCAGTGAGTGACCAGTTAGTAAAATAGTGAGCTGAGTTTGCAGAGAGGGTAAGTAAAATCCTGATTCGAACATCTTATTTTAGTTAAAAACGGGGTCTGTTAGACGAAATAAAGTAAGTAAATAAAGTAATAACTGCCTCCATAATAAAGTAATGTCTATTTTTGGGCCTGATGATGTTCGGCGTAACTGGACGAAATCGATCGCCAATTCAACAACTTTTGTATATATTTATCGTTGTATATAATTACAATATAAGTGTAAATATATTAAGTAGTGTTGGAAGACGTGAGTTTTTACTTCATCCTAAAATAAAGTAAGTAAAATCCTGATTCGAACATATTATTTTCGTTAAAAACTCGCAAAAACTGGGTATGTTAGACGTAATAAAGTCGCAATGTTTGTAAAATATCTCGTTTCAACTATAATAAAAAATTAAACAATGAAACAACGTATGTGGATACGGTAGTTAATGTACGTTCTTACCAAATTTGATACAAATCGGACCAAAAGTGTAGCTGTGGTTGTATACAGGTCCATAAACACGCGTGCACACACACACACACACACACACACACACACACACACACACACACACACACACATACCTAGATATCGCTTTGAAAAACACTTTTTGGGGTTCAGGGGACGTCTATCTGAATTTATACTGTATCTTCTTAAAACTTCAATTTTAAAATTTTGATGAAAACAATAGTTTTTCCTTATAATATGGTACGTCAAAAGAAAAGTCAAATCCGAGCCAGGTTTCCACTTAGTAAGAATTTCTACCTAACTAATAAAATAAAATTTCATGGAATGATAAATAATTTCATTTACGATATGACAGTATATATCATTAAAATTGTTTTAGACTCTACATCATAACTAAATTATTAGGTACTGAAAGTTATTTATTTTGAAACTAATTTCCAAAATTAATTTCAAAAATAAATTTTCGATTTATGTAATAAAATTAACCTATTACACCACCACACTATCTCTTATTAATATACTTAACTATCTAATCGGCATTGCTAGTATATTTTATTTATTGGATGGAATATTCATTTTTTGAATGGTGTAAGTTAATGTGTTAACTACAGGTAGTTTACAGATTATTCATACGTTTAACATTACAGAAGAGATAGGCACGTGGCTCAGGGAATAAATATATTTTTCTCATTAGATCCTATTGGAACAACATTATTGAGACCGTTCTAGCATAGTGACGTCACGGGGTCGTGCGTGTTGCATTACAGCGCCTGCCGGGAATCCGTTGGTGTTTTGGCGACCTTCAACTTCAACACCAAAAGGGGGAAGCCAAAGTCATATATTTTTGAAGCTATCGATGTAACACATCGTTGTACCGAAGTCTTATCTGTAGTTTGATTTATAGTCTTCATCTACAAAAAATTCACGCTTGATTCTATTATTCAACAAATAAACTGTTCAACAATTATTAACCTAATCGTAAAATATGAATAGGGAAATAGCACAAAAAATCGTGAGAGTAACTCGAAGGAAAAGTAGGATAGAACCGTCTTCTCCTCTTTTTAAACAACTTGAAGTTTTACCATTGAGAACGTTATTTATTTATAAAACATTATGAATTTTTTATACCAGGAGTGGAAATAAAGGAGCTAATATGAACCCATATTCTATTAAACTCAGAAATACATTTTTGATTGTTCAACGACTTTTAACGGATCTTTTAAACAGTCTTACAACTATCTTGCTCCCAAACTATATAATCTTTTAGGACTAAATGGCAAAGAGTTCCTATCTTTATTTTTGTATTGTAAATGTCTTAAAAATCTTATTGAAGAACTAGATGATGTTGAGGATTTACTGACTTAGATAAATAGGTAAATAAATAAAAGTGAAAATCTATACTTTTTTAATGTAAGAAGATTTCTTTTTAAATACACAAGTAACCAAAGGCACACTTAGTAAACAACATTTACAAATATTAACACAATTTATTACCTTATTATTTGTTCAAATAGTTTTTTTTCGCTCGTCCAGCCTCTATGAAATGCCTCAAAACAGGATTTTTCCTTTAGAGGCATTATTATTTTCAAGAGAACATATTTAGTCATATTATTTTAAGTGCATTATATCTATTTAGTAAGTTATAGCCTGGTAAGTAAGTTATATTACTGTGAATTTTCTATGTTTATTATTTGTTGGTGTTTTATTACTTATATTTTTAGCTAAACTATTTAAATGAGTGATAATAGATTGATGTTTGTCTGTAGAAAGCAAGTACTGTACATATTATTATGTAAACTGTTGTATCTCTTGGAAATAAACTTTATTCTTATTCTTAAATAGGACAAACGACATATTGAGAATTATTCGATTTATAATTATTGTTTAGTAATATTTTTTAAAATTCAACTCAAAGCTTAGTGACGGTTATAAGAGGTTATACGCCGTGGCCTTGGAGTGTTAGCAACGAACATTACGATTGGTGGAAAATTGGCGGGAGCGCGCAGAGCTTTAACCAATGGATGACAAGTACTAGGGGCTCGACTTTGAGGGAGGGGAAGGGAAGGTCCCCCACCACGTGTATATAAATCTAGGAGACCATAAGGAAATAATTAGTCTTAGTAGTGTCAGTGTCCTGCCAAAGACATGTAAGTAGAGTAAGCACAGTTACCTAGTATAATATTCCAATATCACTGACCACAGCAGCCCGGCTTATTCAATTTAATAATACTTTGTTCGTTATTTATAGAGTAATAATTGCATAAATTTTTAAAGTAACATGGTAATCATTCTCTGTTTGTAATTTATTTGTAACTTCTTTTTAAAGAAAGTTCTTACTGAATATGGAATAAAGTATTTTTAGTTTAGTTTTTTATTAAGTATTGATGATGATAGGAATATGAACACATCTATTAAGTTAGGGCCTATGCCTAACTACCTAACCTATGAAACTTCATTAATCCCGGTCTTACGTTAGACAAAGCATATTCTATACCCCCTCTATATTTGTTATTAAAATTATTTATAATCATGAATCTTTTTGCAAAAACCAATTAATTTAATATTTAAGGTCTGCATCAGTGGTAGACATCTTGAACTTTAGTCCCATAAGGGCAATGTAAATTCTGGCAGAACATACCTTCACCTTGGCGTGTGTAGTGGCGTTAATTATCAAAGTATCAATGTAAAACTTTGGAAGTACATTGATGAGATGTGGCTCAAGGGCATAACCTTTTCAATATGTTCAAAAATTTAACTTGATATAAAAACAAAAATCCAGAAATATTTTACAAAATAAATCATTATTATTTTTTATTGAGAGCGAAAATGAGAAGTTTTGTAAGGTGGTGCCCTGGAGGACTGTAATACCTATAATTTGACACCTCTTCCGTTAATTTATGACAATAGGTCAAAGAGATATAGGCGCCAGAATTTAACATTGCTCTTACGGGACTAAAATCCAAGATGGCTACCACTGATACAGACTCTCTGTATCAGTCTAATAATGTAATGTCTAATAATGTCTAATATGTAATGTCCAAGTCTAATAATGTATCTGTATACCTAATAATAAGAATTTATCTGTATAAAAAGTAAGCGATGCTCAGGTAAAGTTTCTAAAATTTTTTGGTTCACGGTCAAAAATGGATCCATTGAAAATTTCCGGTAATCCGATAATGTTTATAAAAACGTTTCTCTTTTTACTATCATATAGCCTAGACGAAAGAGTTGAATCCGTCGGATATAGGGCAGTATTCAAAATCCTGATATTGCACGAAAATAATTAATCTTCGAGTAACGGTCAATTACGAATTACGGTAATTACGAATTAGAAATTAAATTAATTAACCATTGTTTAGTAAGTATATGTGTTTGTTATAATTAATTTAAACCGGTAAAATACTGTATTAACTTTATTAACACAGTCGGTTTGTTAATGCTGAATATTAGTTAGTTTTGTTGGAAATTAAAGGTCCCCCAAGACCTTGAGAACTCACAGCGCGTGCGTGTGTTCCCAGAATTCTCAGTACTCGACTAGAGGTGACCTTGTCATCGCTATGCGCAGAGTCAGGGGGTGGAAGGGGGTGCCAAGGTCCCTCCCCCCTAGAGTGGGCCGTTCCGCGCTTATGACAGTGTGACCTTGCAATCCATTATGTCTGTAACATTGGGATATATTTATTTGAATTTTCTTTTTAACTAATTTATTTATAACTTAGAGAGAATTAATGACTAACTAACTGCTTCCCTCCTTTTATCTGTTCGGTTAGCAACCGTGCTTGCTCGCAGGCGCGAAATGCAGCACGCACTACGCTTGTGACGTCACTGTCCACGTGTCGCTCTCAATACAGCTTGTTTGATATTTCATTCGTGTTATTTGAAACTCCTAAATACTTAAAGTCACTCCAGAGACATTCCAAAATCGTGAAACGTTCTCAGACTAAACAAAAAGTTATATAGACACACACTAATTGTATTTTATAGTGCCTATTAAAAGTTTTAAAATAAGAAAAAATAATTTATGGAATTTGGTAAATTTTTAGCAGATTAATATTTTAATTTAAAATTTGTGGAAAATATAGCTGTAATAAAAAGCTCATTTAATTACCCACAAATACAAAATATAACTGAAATATGGCAAATGGCTTCACTCCTAAACTTGCACCTTTACTTGACAAACTGCTGCTCTGGCAGCTTATAACTCTACTGCTTTTAAAAATTATGTAAAACGTAGACATTACGCATTCTAATTTCTAAAATTGAAATACAAATCTTAAAACTAATTTTTTGGCCGAGAACCTATGATGTTTTGATAAAAAAACACTATATAAACTCGGTTTTTTACTATCTAACGTCAACTTTTGATTAATTTGTTATCTTACTAACCATAATTTACTGAAGTCTACATAAAATACGCATAAGACCAAAGAGAGTGTCCTCATGGATCCCAAATTTCATAACCAAATCCAACAGTAGACATACGTTCCTTTTTAGTATTAGCAAAGACAATTTATATTTCAATCTAATATTGAAATATAAATTTTCTTTGGTATTAGGCTAGTTTAAAGAAATACAAGTCATGTATCCACCAGTTGTAAATAAATATCGGGGGGTTTCTTCGTATTCTAAAAATGCACTCAAACGACGTATAAAATTCAGGCGAAAAAATTGACGGCAGAAATTTCAACCTATTTGTCATATAAAGGCGATAATTTCAGGACATTTTTTCTACCCTTGCGACCATTTTTGACTGTACGATCCAATGTTAACTGTTAAACTCCAAGGGGACTCCCCTAACTCCCTTTTAGCGAATTTCCCATAGGGAAGAAGCTATTACCGTAGGTCTCATGGCGAGACTTAAGCCCGGGACCATGTTATTTTTTCTTCTTTAGGTCCCCAGAGTCCAAAAACAATAGTCGTTAAAATTTATATATATATATATATATATATATATATATATATATATGTATATATATATGTGTCTGTGAACACGATAACTCTCGTAAAAATGTTCCAATCAAGACCAAATTTGGTAGAGACGTGTATTCCTACAAGTGCTCGGACGAGTTCGTAAACCAGACATATCGGTCAATGGGAACGGGTAGTTTGGGGGGTTTGTACCCCAAAATGGGGTTTTTTGCGTTTTTCACATGTAGTTTTTAAAAATTTCTAATTTTATATTTCACCATTGGAATCAGCTTAAAAAACTACACAATTAAGTTCCTTAAAGTTTTTCTCTATCTCCAACGGTTACCGAGATATTAAAAAAACTAAACACAGTACGTTGTATTGTGGGGCTCCAATGTTAATCTTATGGAGGATAGGGAAAAATTAATATTTCCCATATTAATGAATATTTTTGGATAAAACTTGATATTTAGCTTCATGTGGTTGAGATCTACCCATTTATGCTTAAAAATCATAGTTTATGTGTTTATCATGGCAGCAAACCTGCATACTCTTTTTCCATAATTATCATATAGGGAATAGGCAAACTCCTTTATTTATGGACAGATGTTGATGAAAGTTGGTATAAATGTTAAAATAAAAATTATTTATGGTAGAAATATCAAATTCCAGTGTGCCTCACAGCAGCAAACCTGCACACTCTTTGCCATGTTAATCTTATGGAGAATAGGCAAATAATTTTCGTGTTTATGGACAGATTTTGATAAAACTTGTCATATATTATTATTATTATATTATTGATTTGGAAATTCGCTGAGTACGCAGGTCTGCTGCGACGGGGGTATTTTATCTCTTAGGTTGACAGTGTTCCCCCGCAGGCGCGAGATGCAGCATGCACTACACTTGTGACATCAACGATAAAGATATCGCTAGTAAAATTAAAAAAAGTTTACAGATTAGAATTGGCTTGAGTGTTTGCATCAGATGGTCTACACGAATTTACAATCTGATCTTGATAAACCTAACCTGCGCAAAAAATAGTTTATCTGGATGGTACAGGTAAAACTAATTTGATCGCCAAATTTGGATCTCGCATGCACCGGAAATCCCTTTGACTCGACCTTCTCTCATTCAGAATAGAGATTTTAAGCTTAAACACCTGCAGCCCCTTGATGCAGCTCGCATGACGCGTGCATTTATATTGCGTCGGAGCGCCTTCGTATAGCTGAAATAAAATATTCAAGCCTACAATTAATTTTCATATTACATAATATTTTATTAGTTTCAATAAAATGTATTTTTTTAGATACTTTTTTCAACACTATAAATTTAATCTTAACTAGTTTTAACTTTAACCTTAATTGATGTTTGGAAGCAAAACACATTTTTAGCGAATTTCCCATAGGGAAGAAGCTATTACCGTAGGTCTCATGGTAAGACTTAAGCCTGAGACCATGTTATTTTTTCGTCTTTAGGTGCCCAGAGTCCAAAAACAATAGTCGTTAAAATTTTTATATATATATATATATATATATATATATATATATATATGTATATATATATGTGTCTGTTAACACGATAACTCTCGTAAAAATGGTCCGATCGAGACCAAATTTGGTAGAGACGTGTATTCCTACAAATGCTCGGACGAGTTCTTAAACCAGACATATCGGTCAATGGGAACGGATAGTTTGGGGGGGTTTTGTACCCCAAAATCAGGTTTTTTGCGTTTTTCACACGTAATTTTTAAAAATTTCAAACTTTATATTTCACCATTCGAATCAGCTTAAAAAACTACACAATTAAGTTCCTTAAAGTTTTTCTCTATCTCCAACGGTTACCGAGATATTAAAAAATCTAAACACAGTACGTTGTATTGTGGGGCTCCAATGTTAATCTTATGGAGGATAGGGAAAAATTAATATTTCCCATATTAATCAATATTTTTGGATAAAACTTGATATTTAGCTTCATATGGTTGAGATATATTCATTTATGCTTAAAAATCATGGTTTATGTGTTTATCATGGCAGCAAACCTGCATACTCTTTTCCCATGTTAATCATATAGGGAATAGGCAAAGTCCTTTATTTATGGACAGATGTTGATGAAAGTTGGTTTAAATATTAAGATAGAAATTATTCATGGTAGAAATGACTTCTTTCAGTGTTCCTCACAGCAGCTAACCTGCACACTGTTTCCTATGTTAATCTTATGGAGAATAGGCAAATAATTCTCATGTTTATGGACATATTTTTATAAAACGTCAGATATTAAATTATTGATTTGGAAATTCGCTGAGTACGCAGGCCTGCTGCGACGGGGGTATTTTAGAATTGTATCAAACTGTCCATGATATATTTAAAGCATATGTTTACATGAAGATTTGATAATAAACATCATGTAAGATTTTATATGGTCGAATATAAACAAAAGATAGACCCTACCCCCACTCCGACTACCATGACAATCCTTCACTTTAAAGTAAAAAAGTAAAGTATTTCTACTTAGTCAACACTGTTGTACCTTAGACAAAACAACAGTCAGTTGTTTTCAAAGCAATGATAGTGCTCCTAGCGAGATTTGCAAATGATACCATTCAAATTTATATGAGTGTTCAGGAATCATTTCATTACGGTATCATGCTACTGAAACGATTTATTATTATTGGTTGCCTCAAAAATAATTACGTAATATTTACATTTTAATGAATCTGTTATATAATGTTCCTAAATAGAAATAAAACTCTTATAATTTATATTTGTTTGAATTTTATTATTATTATTTTGGTTCAGTACTCTATCCTGGAAAATACTAGACATAGCCTATTAGTGGCATCAAATATGGCCGAACATAATCCAAACACAATAAAAACACAATTTGTTTTAGACTAAAATTATTTAGGCCTATACTAAACAAAATAAAGTACCACGGAAGTTAAGAATAGTATATAATTTATTTACTAATTAATAACCATAATTACTAAAGAACAAATAAATAACAAATATTATTTAAATTATTATATCGCAAAAGAAGACTATGTGAAAAGCAACCAGATGTAAAACCACCATAACAAAGAAAATGTAAACAAACGCATGTTTTTGACAGTTGATGTAAAATTAGTCAGGAATCAGCTGATCAGCTGTGATTGGTAGTGGAGGGGGGACCGTAAACAAACCCCTACTTTGATCACAAACTAATAAACCTTGACAATTTCAACCTTGTAACATTAGAGGAAAGAAAATTATTACTGAATTTCTGGGTAAAACTAGAATAAAAAACTAAAATTTTTTTTATTAATCTTGAAAGGATGGAAATATTGTGAAAAATTTTAGGCTGAGGGATTATTTAATAAACTGAATCATCATTGAGGATGCAGATCTGCTATGTATTGTATATTTTAATTTCCTTCATGCTTTATATATTATTTCACATTTCCATTTCAAATTAAATTTAATAATAATGAAAAATAATAGTAACAATGAAACCTTTATTTACCAAAAAATACATACACTCTCTCATTGCTACAATATCATTCACACATATATACATAAATATTCAGAATCAGAATCAGACAATCTTTATTCATTATATCACAATTACAGGATCAGAATGGCGTCACACTTAATATCACATATAAATTAATATAAAATAAAGTTAAGTTCCTACCATAGTCAAGCAATTAAATATTCATAAACGAATAAAACGATTTACTAATTATGTAATTTTTCAATTATCTTTTGAAAATATTTATTTCATTGATCTGTTTTATGGCCCTGGGTAATTTGTTTAAAGATTTTACTTCAGCGGTCCAGCGGCAGTTGGTTTTTTATTATAAAACTCCAGGTTATGTATATTTATGGCTGGGTCATTTTTGTGTCGCGTATTATAGTCATGGTGTGTGCCTAATTGAGGAAGCGTATCTTCGGAAGCCTTTGCGCACATAATTGTTTGAAAAATGTATTTTCCATAAACTGTCATAATATTTAGTTGAATAAATGTTCTTTTACTGATTTTTTACTGTCAAAATTTAACATAATTCTTATGGCCTTTTTTTGAAGAGTTAAAATACTTTTTAAATTTTGTTTAGCTGTCGCACCATATACCTCTATACCAAAGCTGATATGAGAATCAATATGGGCCTAATAAACTTTCAACAAGATTTCTTGTGAACAAAATTTTGATGAGTTTCTTAAAACGAATAACCCAGATGAAATTTTACGTCTTAAACTATCTGTATGTGGAGTCCAGGATAAATTCCCATCAAGTAGTAGACCCAAAAATACAAAACGCTGTAGTATGGATACAATATAAATAAATACAGTATACATGAAATTTTGGCAAATAAATGGGTTGCCCCCAGGTCTGGGGTCCCCTCACGGTTTACACATATTTCTAGAAGAGAAAAATATATGCCCGGCTGATAACAGTAAACATGTAAAAAAGTTTGTATTTACTTCCCTGTTGGAAATAGGTTGGATCATGGATATGTCTAAAGGGAATTTTTTAGTTCATCTAAACAGCTGTTCTTATAACCAAAATATGACGTTACAAACCAAGTATGAAGTGATATGAAGCCCGGGACCATGTTATTTTTTCTTCTTTAGGTGCCTAGAGACCAAAAGCAATAGTCGTTAAAATTTATATATATATATATATATGATAACTCTCGTAAAATGGTCCGATTGAGACCAAATTTTGGTAGAGACGTGTATTCCTACAAATGCTCGGACGAGTTCACTTGGCGCAGTAGCTGAAGAGTAATTCTGATTAATAAAACACAAATTTATTTAACTACAAGCAACATACAACTCTCATCAAGAACCTCAGAGACACAATAACATAAACATAAACAAATACAACAATTATAAAAACACATGATTGCTTTCATTAAACTTAACACCCTCCCTTAATGAGAGCAATCATGAACTATATCAATAAGAAAAACTTATTCAAGTCCAACACAATTTCAAAGTCTTTCAAACTTTGCACGCTGTAGAGGCTTAGTTAATAAATCAGCTTCTTGACGCTGCTTCTTTCAAATGTTTCATCATCTTTTTGAAAATTTTCTTGCCCCCTTTCTTTAATCAGTTCTACAGAATCTGCAACTTGTTTCAATCTTACTTTCTTTTTCCTCTTTTTCGTTTTCCTCTTTTCCTTTTTCTTCTCTGACAAAATGTCGTCATCACTGCTTGATTGGAGAAGTTGAGTGCGGGAAGAATGTACTTCAGCAATGATTTGCCTTTTAGGAAGGCTCAATTGATTTGCTGTACTCATAAAAATTTTCAGAGTGCTCAATCTTGCTACAGGGGCATATGTCTCAGAAAACTCAAAAATTTCATTTTGTTGGAACCCCCTAGCAACTAATTTGGCTTTAAATAATTTGGGTTCACCTTTTTCATTTTTCTTTATTTTGAACACCCACTTGGTATCAATAGTTTGAACATTTTCTGGACGTTCAATCTCCATCAATGTACTACTTTTCTCTAAAGTGTTCAATTCTTGAGCCATAGCTTCTTCCCTTTTAACAGCATAATCGCTCCTCATCGCCTTCTCCAGTGATTGAGGGTCTCCAGGATCAGTCAAACACATAAAATTCATTTCATAATCACAGAAACTTTTTAACTGCTCATGATTTGGTAGATGTACTGTTTCCGTATCTTTATCACTTCGCTCTGTTTCAATTGCTTCCTCAGTTTCTTCGTCATTTTGAAGTGAACATATTTCTATTCGCTCATTATGTTCTGGTTCATCTTGTTCTTCTTTCCATTCTTCTCTCCCTTCCCCACCATTGTTTTCACCAGAGAACTCATTTTCTTCAACTCCTTCAAATATGTTTATATAAACTGGTTTAGCCACTGTGGTTTCTGATGACGGGTTGAATACTACATTACAACTCACTTTTGACTCAATTTTTGACTTTAAATCTATATGACCAACTCCTGTTACAGGTAAAACCTTGTCATTGGAAAATCTGACAAATCTCTCATTGGACAAGTTACTGAGAGATGAAAACAAATCTCTATTGCTACACAAGTGTTCAGTTGTCCCTGTGTCCAAAAACCAAGTATTATCAGGCAAATTACTACCAATTGAAAAAGCCGAACTGACATAATTTCCCACATTACTTTTATTAGTCCCATTTGCAACATCTTTCTTAAATTTGTAACAATTTTTCTTGATGTGACCTGGTTTGTCGCAATAATGACAACAAAATGATTGTTTGAAGAAACCTCCTGGTTGTCTATCTCCTCCTGATGGACAAGTGTCCTTCATGTGGCCTGACTTACCACAACTAAAGCACTTCCATAACGAATGGACTTTCAGTGCTGCCTCACCTAAGTTAGTATGCCTATTGTTTGCATTCATCGCATTCATTCTTTCTTCTTCAATCAACAGCCTCGCATTCAACAAACTTACTGTCTGATTTTCAACAGGTACAGAGTCCCAAGCACTAATAAAGTAAGAATACGAAGATGGCAACGCCATCAAAACTTTGTTGATAATCATACTGTCACTAACCGCTTTACTCTTATCCAACTGTTTAATCTGGTTTACTATATCTTCTACTTTAGACAGAAAAACAGACATTCCTTCTCCAGAATAGCTCAGATTAAAGAATTTTTGTTGAAGTAAATGAATACTTACATCAGACTTTTTCTCATAAACGATGAGTAACTTACTCCATATCTTTTCAGCAGTGTCACAGCTTAGAACATGTGACATTGGTCCCTCATCCAATCTTGACACTATAATGTCCTGAGCCTTGTAATCTTTTTCAAACCATTCTTTTAATTTTCTTTCATAGTTCTCTTCTTCGACACTGGGTTTAACAATATCTCCTGTTACAATACCATACAAACCTTTTGCTTGTAATGAAACTCTGGTTTGAAACTTCCATAAGTCCCAATTGTTTGCAGATTTTAATTTGATAACTGTATTCTGCATTTCCATTTATAGGGATGTTAAGCCTCAATAAACAACTGATATTTCACAAAAAAAGTAACTATTTAAATTTCAACACACAAACTTTTCTTTCCACACTCAAAGGATGTTAAGCCTTTTCAGAAACTATGAGGATGTTAAGCCTCTCAGAAATAACAACTGACATTACTTTAATTCACAAGTACAAAATACAAATCTAAATTTAAAAAAAGAAAAATACTTCCAAGGGCTCTGGGCCCATAACCACTTGGCGCAGTGGCTGGATAAATGAGTAATTCTGATTAATAAAACACAAATTTATTTAACTACAAGCAACATTCCAACTCTCATCAAGAACCCCAGAGACACAATAACATAACATAAACAAATGCAACAATTATTAAAACACATGATTGCTTTCATTAAACTTAACAAGTTCGTAAACCAGACATATCGGTCAATGGGAACGGGTAGTTTGGGGGGGTTTTGTAACCCAAAATGGGGTTTTTTGGGTTTTAACATGTAATTTTTAAAAGTTTCTCTTTTTATATTTCAGCATTGGAATCAGGAAAAACTACACAATTAAGTTTCTTATAAGTTTTTCTCTATCTCCAACGGTTACCGAGATATTAAAAAATCTAAACACAGTACGTTGTATTGTGGGGCTCCAAGGTTAATCTTATGGAGGATAGGGAAAAAGTAATATTTCCCATATTAATCAATATTTTTGGAAAAAAACTTGACATTTAGCTTCATGTGGTTGAGATCTATCCATTTATGCTAAAAAATCATAGTTTATGTGTTTATCATGGCAGCAAACCTGCATACTCTTTTCCCATGTTAATAATATAGGCAATAGGCAAACTCTTTTATTTATGGACAGATGTTAATGAAAGTTGGTATAAATGTTAAGATAAAAATTATTTATGGTAGAAATGACTACTTTCAGTGTTCCTCACAGCAGCTAACCTGCACACTCTTTCCCATGTTAATCTTATGGAGAATAGGTAAATAATTCTCATGTTTATGGACAGATTTTTATAAAACTTGTCATCTTATATATTTAATACACTAGGCCTATTTTTGTGATAACTGTTTTGGAGCGGTGGTGCTACCAATCACTATGTCCAAGGTGTCGTTATAAAGGTCTTAGCATGTAGTTTTTCCATCAATTAAAAAAATGTTGAAAATTCACCGTGGACATGCATGGAAAATAATGGGGTCAAAGTCGCGATTTTCCCCATAAACTTAATATGGAGGTAAACACCGATGATCGAGAAATCAGCTGTTTATTTAAGGAAGTGATTAAATAAACAAATCAAATCTGACAGTTAAACATGGTTCTTTCTTTTTCCGTTTAATGAAGACATCATCGCACAGCTGGCAATAAAACACTAGTTTTTATTTGCACAAAACCAAAACATAACCAGAAGATTGTTCTTCGATAAATTCAGCAATTTAGGAGAAACTACCAGGCCAATATACAACTTATTATAGCTTTCAGTCTCAAGCGCACAAAGTTCTCGATTATTGTGGCATTTGCTATGACCATAAACAAATCTCAGGGCCAATCTTTGGATAAGGTAAAAATAAGGAGTAGTTCTCCCAAAATCGGTGTTTGGTCACGGCCAACTGTATGTCGCAGCAAGTAGAGCCTGATCATTTGATCGACTCAAAGTCTATAAGATGGAGAACACCAAGGCCGACTTCGTCGAGACTACCGTATTTATACTCGGAATATTGTTTTTATAGAAAATTTATAAGGATTATTAATAAAATAATTTTTCATCGTAATTAAATTGACTTGATTTTTTTAAATAGCAACACTTAAGGTTGACTGCCTACACGCATTGGTGGACAGATTGTCTCCTTGACAGGGCACGATTTCGTTCGCCAGGTGCGCTAGTATATTATTATTATATTATTGATTTGGAAATTCGCTGAGTATGCAGGTTTGCTGCGACGGGGGTATTATCTATTATTGTATTCCGGTAGGTGATGTAAAATAATCTTTGAGCATTATAAGCATAAAATTGCCAATGCATTGTCATAAATGGTGTTGGGAGTGGTACTATATGTTACAAAATAATATTGTTACAAGTTAATTCAATACAATGAAATGAAAAGAATACTTAACTGTGGAAGAAACCTTTATAATGCCACTATATTGCATAACCTTATTTACAGTGCAAAAATTGATAAACAACAGAAAACCATATGTAAAACAAAAACATCTGAAGTTTTATAAAGAAGTCAAAGAGTATTAAATATAATAAACATCGCAAAACGTATGATTTTGATATATGCATGTGATTCTTAACGCTTCTTTTAAAGAATAAATTTAAAACTTTATAATAAAATGTTTATGTAAATCGTTATTATGTTATTTTTATGCAACTCTTCATAAAATACCAAGCATACCCAAAAAATCACAAAACGTGCCCCCCCCTTATAACCACCAACCATAAAAGCAAAATAGGTGTCCACTGCAATCCCAATTAAGCATACCATCGTAATTAAATTGACTTGATTTTTTTTAATAGCAACACTTAAGGTTCACTGCCTACACACATTGGTGGACAGATTGTCTCCTTGACAGCGCACGATTTCGTTCGTCAGGTGCGCTAGTATATTATTATTATATTATTGATTTGGAAATTCGCTGAGTATGCAGGTTTGCTGCGACGGGGGTATTATCTATTATTGTATTCCGGTAGGTGTTGTAAAATAATCTTTGAGCATTATAAGCATAAAATTGCCAATGCATTGTCATAAATGGTGTTGGGAGTGGTACTATATAGTTAGATTGCAAAACGTATGATTTTGATATATGCATGTGATTCTTAACGCTTCTTTTAACCCTCCAGGTGCTATGACGATTTAAATTTTGTTATTTAAATCGTTATTATGTTATTTTTTGCAACTCTTCATAAAATACCAAGCATACCCAAAAAATCACAAAACATGCCCCCCCCCTTATAACCACCAACCATAAAAGCAAAATAGGTGTCCACTGCAATCCCAATTAAGCATACAAATGCCGTCAACTTCCACCCACGCCGGTCACCATTTATTTTAGGTGGGCCCTCCACGCCACTATACCACACATTTGCAAGCCAAATTGTGATTGCTCATGGACGGGATTCAAACCCTCGTCCCTCCGAATGGCTTCAACTGTTGTGCTCGTCAGCACAGCAGTATAACCACTAGACTACAAAGGACCACCGTCTGAGAAAGCACTTATTTGGCTATAAAAGCATACTCTAGGATTATTAATAAAATAATTTTTCATCGTAGTTAAATTGACTTGATTTTTTTAAATAGCAACACTTAAGGTTGACTGCCTACATGCATTGGTGGACAGATTGTCTCCTTGACAGCGCACGATTTCGTTCGCCAGGTGCGCTAGTATATTATTATTATATTATTGATTTGGAAATTCGCTGAGTATGCAGGTCTGCTGCGACGGGGGTATTATCTATTATTGTATTCCGGTAGGTGTTGTAAAATAATCTTTGAGCATTATAAGCATAAAATTGCCAATGCATTGTCATAAATGGTGTTGTGAGTGGTACTATATAGTTAGATCGCAAAACGTATGATTTTGATATATGCATGTGATTCTTAACGCTTCTTTTAACCCTCCAGGTGCTATGATGATTTAAATTTTGTTATTTAAATCGTTATTATGTTATTTTTATGCAACTCTTCATAAAATACCAAGCATACCCAAAAAATCACAAAACATGCCCCCCCCCTTATAACCACCAACCATAAAATCAAAATAGGTGTCCACTGCAATCCCAATTAAGCATACAAATGCCGTCATTTCCACCCAAGCCGGTCACCGTTTATTTAAGGTGGGCCCTCCACGCCACTATACCACACATTTGCAAGCCAAATTGTGATTGCTCATGGTCGGGATTCGAACCCTCGTCCCTCCGAATGGCTTCAACTGTTGTGCTAATCACAAAACATGCCCCCCCCCTTATAACCACCAACCATAAAAGCAAAATAGGTGTCCACTGCAATCCCAATTAAGCATACCATCGTAATTAAATTGACTTGATTTTTTTGAATAGCAACACTTAAGGTTGACTGCCTACACGCATTGGTGGACAGATTGTCTCCTTGACAGCGCACGATTTCGTTCGCCAGGTGCGCTAGTATATTATTATTATATTATTGATTTGGAAATTCGCTGAGTATGCAGGTCTGCTGCGACGGGGGTATTATCTATTATTGTATTCCGGTAGGTGATGTAAAATAATCTTTGAGCATTATAAGCATAAAATTGCCAATGCATTGTCATAAATGGTGTTGGGAGTGGTACTATATAGTTAGATCGCAAAACGTATGATTTTGATATATGCATGTGATTCTTAACGCTTCTTTTAACCCTCCAGGTGCTATGATGATTTAAATTTTGTTATTTAAATCGTTATTATGTTATTTTTATGCAACTCTTCATAAAATACCAAGCATACCCAAAAAATCACAAAACATGCCCCCCCCCCTTATAACCACCAACCATAAAAGCAAAATAGGTGTCCACTGCAATCCCAATTAAGCATACAAATGCCGTCAACTTCCCCCCACGCCGGTCACCGTTTATTTTAGGTGGGCCCTCCACGCCACTATACCACACATTTGCAAGCCAAATTGTGATTGCTCATGGTCGGGATTCGAACCCTCGTCCCTCCGAATGGCTTCAACTGTTGTGCTAATCACAAAACATGCCCCCCCCCTTATAACCACCAACCATAAAAGCAAAATAGGTGTCCACTGCAATCCCAATTAAGCATACCATCGTAATTAAATTGACTTGATTTTTTTGAATAGCAACACTTAAGGTTGACTGCCTACACGCATTGGTGGACAGATTGTCTCCTTGACAGCGCACGATTTCGTTCGCCAGGTGCGCTAGTATATTATTATTATATTATTGATTTGGAAATTCGCTGAGTATGCAGGTCTGCTGCGACGGGGGTATTATCTATTATTGTATTCCGGTAGGTGATGTAAAATAATCTTTGAGCATTATAAGCATAAAATTGCCAATGCATTGTCATAAATGGTGTTGGGAGTGGTACTATATAGTTAGATCGCAAAATGTATGATTTTGATATATGCATGTGATTCTTAACGCTTCTTTTAAAGAATAAATTTAAAACTTTATAATAAAATGTTTCCAGGGTAAGGAAGTATTTTAAACTGCTTAGAAATGGGCTACTGTTGACACATACGTTCCCCCAACACAAAATCATACACAGATCCCACAGATATTCAGATTTAAATCTAGACCCCACAAGAGCTTAGTATAGATTAATCAGAATTTTTGTGGACATAGATCGCATAAAAACTAAAATTGTTATATCATTGTATACATTTCTCAAGATTATTTATGTGGCTTTTCCATTAGGGATTTTGATCTATTGTAAGACCTAAATACCTAATTTCACTACCCTAATCTAATTATATATAATCTGTACAAATAGCATTCCTGTAGCACCTATTATTATTATAAACTATTTATTTCAACTTTGTTTTACTTCTTCCCCTTATACGATAGTATTTAGAGAAAGTATTGTTTTCGTCAAAATTTTCAGATTTGAGTTGAGCGTGGATATATCCGTTTTGGGGTCCCCTGGATCCAAAAAAGTGGGTTTCAACCCGTGACATTCAACCGTGATGTCTGTCCATCCGTGTAGATTTGCGTGTGTGTCTGTATGTGTACAGAGTTACAGCCCACCTTGTTGGTCCGATTTACATGAAATTTAGTATATAAGTACCTATATTCCCGCATCTATAGGCATTTTTCCATTTTTTTTATTTTTAAGGGTAGTTCATCCCTAAAAAATCATAAAAAACATTAAAAATACAAATTTCTCAAAAATGGCTCTAACGATTTTGGTTAAAATTTAGTAGTTTATAGTGCATAGAGTACTAAAAAATATGACACTTCCGCATGTCTGTAAAAATTATGGTTCAAAAGTTATAAGCTTTCAAATGTCAAATTTTTTAAGTATTCCGCGAAAACAATGAAGGTTAAGAAAAATTTCTGTACTACCATTAATACTCGGTAAAAAACTAAATAAATTAGTATTTTGAATTATTAGCCTATGACTAACGAGAAAACAGAGAAAAGTTAAATTTAGTGTCCATGGTAAGCGCAGAACATTGTTTGCGAGCTGTTATTCTAAAGGTGAAAATAAAAAAAAATTAATTTCCTCCTTATTACCTAACCGTTTTCTATGAAACTTATGCAGCGTAAGGTCACATCACCCCTCACAACAAAACCCATTCAAAAATTTTGGTATTCCCCTGGAAGGGGGTTTGTCCCCCCATAAAATTCTAAAAATCAATTTAACCTTGTTTCTGTTCGGAAATTGGATGATTATTTTTGAAGCAATGAATTAATTATTAAATGATATTTAGTTAACTTCAAAGAAAATGATAGTTTCATTAAAGCTTGTCGTTTTTAAATTTACTTTATGGAGAAAGTATGTGTCAGTTCACTGATACCGTTTATTAATATTAAAAATAATATATTTTTTCTTATCACTTAGTGTCAACTTATGTTTACTGAACCAAAACTCTAAACACTTAATATCTATTCATCATATATAAAAGGTCGTTTGGATTTTCACATGAGTACTCAAAGCAGTATCATCCGCAAATGCTGTCAGTTTACATTTCAGGTTTCCATTAAAAAGATCGTTGTCATAGATTTCAATTAGTAATCTCTGGAGAGCAAATTTACAAATGTAAAAAAGTTTTGAAATGAATCCATCTCATTCTTATATCATTAACTTGTGCATATTAAACCAAAATAAAACTTTGCAAAAGATAAATCATTTTGAAACCACTGATGAAAATTTGGCCGAGCATTGCACCAGAAGTGGAAGAAAACGAAAATTTGAATGTGATTATTTTATAATACCCCTTATTAATTAAATTGTTTTTCTTCTTCATTACAGATAAAATGAAAACAGATAAGGAGAGAAAAAGGATCCAAGTCGAAAGATTTTTCAAACTAGGATTTCAGACTGTGGTTCGTGGCTGGAACAAGGTCCTTTGCCCCTTGACTGGCCCGATTGAAACCTGGGAATATGGACGAGAAGTTTACGTCAGCAACTTGCCTCCTCATATCACAGAACATGAGCTGTACAGTAAACTCATCGTGCACGGGAAAATATGCCAGATCAGAATGGCTAACTCAGAAAAAAGAGATGCCAGTAAGAACTATGCTTATGTGTTGTACTCAACTACCAGTGAAGCGTTGAACGCCGTCAAGAATGGAGACACCACAGTCATGAAGTACCTGATGGGATCCTGGAAGGTTCAAGTAACTTTGTCGATAGACAATAGAAGAATCTTCGTCCGCAACTACCCGGAGTACTGGACAGCTTCAGACGTTAGTGAGCGCTAAATATAATTTAAGGGGATCCATGCAATCGCGCGATATAACAATTGTGAGATACCGGTACAATCCAGATTTGACCTTTGGGGGATTGAAGACAAAGAGGTTCATTAATTTTTCATGTATATAAATGTCTTAAGCTAAATATTGGTGAAGGAAGATTTTCTGAGTTGTTCTATGTTCCTGTTTCTTAAAATATTGTATATTTTAAGATAATGATTATAAAAATGTCATAAAAACTAATGCCATAAAAATATCCTGATGATGTGACATTTATGAGGTAATATTGGTTATGCAGATAAATAATTCAAAATACCGGTACTCATTTTAATAAAATTATAAATATATGATTGGTGAAACTCCGTTCAGATAGTCATGCAAAACTAACTACCCTTAGGGATTTCTGGAATTTTGACCCTGTAGAGTTTTATATATATATATATATGTGTGTGTGTGTGTGTGTGTGTGTGTGTGTGTGTGTGTGTGTGTGTGTGTATTCAATGATATGGCGTTAGAAAATTTAAGTATTAACAATTAGAGGGCTTTAACAAGATATCAATTCTAAAATTTGCAAAATATTTGGCCTCAGAAAAGCATAGATTAAAAATATAAATTTATTCATAAAATTTATTTCATTTAAGTTTCAATACCTAATTTTTGTTCAAGGAAATATAGGCGTACTGTTAACGATCTAAACTCTTTCAAAGCTAAATTGAAAACCTTTTTGGCTGAAAATGTTTACTCTTGTTGAGTTTTTTAACATGGATATGTCTTAGCTCTGAGGTGTTGGCAATTTGTAAGATGAAAATTTGAAACAGGTTTCCAGAGAAACTACCAGAGTTATTGTATTGAATTTTTATTATAAAATAATATGAACAGCTGTTTAGAAGAACTGAAAACATTCCCTTTAGACATATCTATGATCTTATCTAGTTCTCACAGGGAAGTAAATACAAACATTTTTAAGGCGGTGGTTAGTATTAGTAATAAAGTAAATAAATTTGAAACTATGTATAGTTTATTTTTGTAATTGTTTTTTTCGAATTTCATGTACCGATATATAAATATAATTAAGTCAATACGTATAACCAACATTCACTGCTTGATGTACCAATGTGGTACAGATGATGAATAAATATACTGTGTTTGATTCATTGATTGATTATATCAATTAATTTTTGACTGAATATGTCTTAGCTCTGGGGTGGTGTTGGCGATTTGTAAGATTGAAAACATGTAACAGGTTTTCATAGAAACTACCAGAGCCGTAATTGTAATGAATTTTTTATATGAAAGAATTAGAACAGCTGTTTAGTTGAAGTGAAAACAGTCCCTTTATACATATCCATGATCTAACCTATTTCCCACAGGGAAGTAAATACAAACATTTTACATGGAAATTTTTGCCATTACATCATTCTTAGTGAGTAATACTATTAAAATTATGTAATTTATTATCCAAATTTTTTTGATATTTTAAAAATAAAATTTGTGAATCTTCAAAATTGATATTGAACATTTTCACTTTAATTTATACAGTAGAAAAATAAAAAATATTAAAAGTCAGTAGCTCTTCGAAGTACCTGAAAAAGGTTCAAAGAAAGATTAAGTTCTTTCGTAATAGTGTATTGAATGTAATTTTGCAATGTATGAACTACAAAAATAATCTTTTATTTTTCAGATGGAGGCTTTGGCATCCAGTTGTTTAGCTGGCTTTGTAAGAGTAGTGTTTTTCAAGAAGGAATTCTGCTTTCTTGAGTTCAAAAATTATGAAACGGCTATGATTTGTAAAGACTTAATTAGACAAATTTTGAAAGAGAGGTTTGGAGAAAAAATCATTGTGAACTGGGCTAGGCCTTTGCCCATTGTGGACCCAAAAATCATGCAGAAGGTAAGAAAATCATCACAATCATCAATCAAAAAGTTAGTTAAGACCTAGCATATCAAATTTGGAAGTTCTTCAAAAATCATGTAAGATCCTGGAAAGAAATATATACAATCTACATTAAAAATTTGAAATCTATATAAAACTCAACCCAAGTTGTGACCCTAGTGATACTGGAAAGATGTAAGGTGACTGGAATTACTGCCAACATCCAGTGGCGTAGTGGTGTGGGAACGTAATTTCCACACTGCTGTTTTATAGTGACGAATTTGAAATTTATTGACAAAAAAATAAGGTCTTTATTTGTCAGCGTTCATCAGATCAACGATCTATTTTACATGACAACTGTTGTCTTCACAATATACAAATCATAAAATTAACCTTAAGTCAAATATACAAAGACATGAAAAATAACTAAAACTAAATATTTACACAGTTTTTACTTTGTCCCACATTTAAAGGCTTCAAAACCTTTTGCCCTCTGTTCAAATAGCAATCCATTATAAATTTTAGGTCCAAAGTCGGAGAAGGCCCATTCCCCAGCTCTTATCCCGCAGCAATCGCAGCTGACCTTTCTGTCGAGTACGACGCTCACAAACCTCTGATCTGTACGCCAGCTTAAAGATACTGATTTAATTCTTTGTTTGAAATTCATTATTGGTTATGGTGGATTTATGTTATTTAGATTTTTACTACAGACATTTTCCATCACAATTTTAAATAAGATAAAGTTTTACGATGTTTCACGATCTGGAATTTGATCCTATCCTCAGGCGAGGTATTACCTAAAAATTACAGGTTTGCGAATTTCTTTTTAATTTAAAAAATATATTTATATAGCGTGCGTTTTAAACTCTTGAGTTAATTAAAATTGTCTAACTTTAGTCTACCCAGCACAAGAAGTACATAAGCCCTCATTTTTTGTTTGGCCTTATGGTTTGTGTGTGTCATTGGTTTCTTATTTTTTACATTCCTTAGAGAAGTTCATCTGGTCTATTTAATATAGTCTAGATTTTCAGATTTCCTATTATTTTATCCTTACCCTCACTAACCTCTTCCAAATAGATGAGCTAGGATAAAATCCCTTCATCAGATTAGGAAAGGACTTATGTTAAGCCTTCAGGAAAGATGAGAAGGCACCATGGCGGTAGATAAGCAACTACTCACCAGATTCATTAATTTATTCATTCAAAGGGGCAGATTTCTCCCAAGGCACTTCAGCCTTAACAGCTTTTAGCACACTCCTAAAACTTCTTTATCCTGTAAAATCAGGAATCTTCCAAATACAGAGACCCGGAAAATTGCAGTAACCTGTCTAAAAACTCATCAGCAGGCAGAAAACTACCCCTTTCCAAATCGCCTAAACCAGTCAAGAGTGATCTTGGGTTGTGATAGCTCACTGTTCTCATATTTCAGGTTAAGACACTGTTCATTCGAGGACTGGCTTGGGAGATCAACGAGGTAGACTTGCAAATTGCCATTGTGGAGTTAATGCATGAGCAAGGAATTTTCAGACAATGGGTCCATGTCAAGAAGGATAAAGATTTTGCTTTTGTCTCTTTTGAAACCAAAGAAGTTGCTGTGTTGGTGTTTTACTTTCTCCAAGGTAAGTTAATCTACCCAATTCGTTACTTCACGTACCGTAATTCTAGAACTTTTATTGCAAGTTAAGGTGCATTATATCCAAGGTGATAAGTTCAGTTTCTGATGTGTTAAGATTATCTAATAATGGCTACTTGGCTATGCCAATACAGCAAAAATATTGACAGTGTAGTTTTTTGACTCTGTGCAAGTCTGGGGTACTCCCAGAGGGAGATTCTAGCTTTCCTTGATCAGTCTGGTTACCAATGCTGGAGCACATTAAGGAATGCTGTCACAATCGGAGATGAGGCAGTTTATGTAGCTGCACTCCAAGCGAACATAATTTGTTTTCCAACCATTGTTCCCACCAGAGTGGAGTTTAGTACAGAGTACCAAATTCCCTGTAGTTAGGGTTGAGGCCTAGCTGGAAACTCCAGACTTGCTACAAGTCAAGTGCCTGGTAGGGCAGGGGCCCAACTGTGTACGTGGTATGGTTAGCTAAAACCCTTCCTAACCCACCCTTTTTGTACTATTTCACTCCCATTATTGTAGGTCCACTGGAAGGATGTTGGTTATGGGAGTGCTCACTTGAAAACTCACTTAACCCGTCATGACTAAGGGGATCAGTTAGGCGTATAGCTGGCATCTAACACCATGTTTCCCTTCCATTTAATTTTTTCTATGTGCTTAGTTAGGCATATTATTATTACTTCTGCACATTTAGAATTATATATTTGATAGCCTAAAAGTGTAAACAAATATATATTATATTTAATAAAAATATCAAATATTTTTTTAGTTATCTGGAGTGAAAAGTAACTCGGAACAAGTGTTTGAACATTTTTAATTATAATAACTAAAAATAGAAATAGAATGTGGAAACTAATAGAAACATAAATGTGGTTTCAATTAATTTAGTAGCTATAATTATTAATTAGTATTATAGTATCAGTATTGTGAATGGAATGCTGTTCTGATGCAACATCAGTTTCGGCATCACTCTCTTCTCGTTTAGAAATAAAACTACAGTATCCTCTTCCTCTAACCAACTAAGAATAATATTGTAATCTACAATATATCATTTATACTATATAATCCCCCTAGACATTTAAAGGAATGGTAAAACCCTATTCTACAAGTTCTAAACACTATTCTAAACAAGTAACAACTATTTACAAAACACAAGTCGGTCTAAAATCACACATATATGACACCAAACCTCCCTCCAAATCCTTTAATGATGCAAAACTTGTGTGACACATTGTCATTCATGCATTTAATGAGTCCTGAGGTGATAGACAAAGGATTAAAAAAATTGTCTGTAGAGCATATGGTTTTGTTAGATGCCATCTAACAAAGGGACCGATGGTGGGTTAATACTATAAGAATTTTTCAGTAAGTTGCTCCCATAGTTGAAATGTTACAGGTAGGATGATCCTTGGCAAGAGAGTCACAGTGGACTGGGCTCGGCCCAGCGATCCTGCACTTTTGATAATGCCTGGGAAGGTACCACGGAGACAGCAGAATCTTGCATATGCAGGTGCATTTGTACCAGATACAGATGGCTTGGCTTCTGTACTGGCTTCAGCTATCTCTGAACCCGAAAAGAACATGAAACAAAGCTATGCCCAATCTGGATGGGAAAACCAACCAAAATATCAGGTTTGTTATGAATTGCAATCATTTACGTTTCTACTCATTAATTCAGGGTATAAAATCCTAATTACTATAGAACCTCTCTTATTTGATCTACAAAACCCCCCCCTGGTGTCCGACCCTCCTATCTATGATTCCCATGCTCCCGTCTTTGCTGAGTCTGTCAAAACGTGAGACTTGTTCTATTTGTAGAGACAAATATTGCAATTTTTCAATTATTATCATCATCATCAATCATTATCTTGATGTTTTGATTTTTGTTATGGGTAGAATGAAATTTTATTACAATATTGTATAGCTGTTTGACTACCAAGGAAATGTTTTTTTCTCCTCCTGATTCCCAACATTTTGGCCGTTCCAACCATCTCCCAGTTTGGTCATGGTTGGATATATATTTTTTTTTTTTTTGAGGGAGAGACGGAAGAAGTGCTTTATGCACACAGGTGTCCAGCCTGCAGTGTGAGACTCCCCTACAAAAAAATGGGGTTACCCTCTACAAAAAACCTCTTCTACTCATTAAGTTTCTAACCCGGAACTGTTTGTCACATTACAACAGGCTAAGCCTAGCTCATGGTTGGATATGGAAGGTTCTATAATAAATAAAATATTATTCATTTATTCATGGGATACAAACCCACTCTGGAGGGTGTTTAAAAATATTGGCTGCTAAAAAAATACAACATACTGTACTGTCAAGAATACCAATTTTTTTATTTATAATTTCTACTAACCTTTACATATATTGTAAACATGAAGTCAAAATGACAGAAGAAGCCAAAATCACACCTCAGTGGCAATTTTGAAACTGTGGTAGGTCTACACACACACCCAGGGACAGTCATATGCACTCACTCGAGTTCTTATGTCCTTTGAATCACTTGTACAATATTGCTAATTTGTTTTCAGCTATATAAAGGGTGGTCCATGAAAAACAATTCAGGACGTAAAAAAATATAATGGCTACCGTTTTGGATTTTGAGCTTGGTTCATGCTTGTTATTTTTTCAAAAATATGTAGTAGTCTACTAGTTTAAAACACAACCCAATTTGAAAATAATCTAAAAAAAATGTTTGAAATAAAAAATATTTTGTGAAAAATACAAAATGCCGGATATCTGAGAAAATGAGCGTTTTAGGCCATACCTCCATAGGATCTTTTTTCTTCCTTTTAATGTACCTAATCAGTCACTGAAGTCCTGAAACATTTTTCATGGACACCCTGTATAGTTGTTATAACTTAACTAAAGCACAAAACTAGCAATAATTCCAATTAAATGATGCCACTGAGGAGGGTTGGTGTTGTAGTCAGGTTCTTCAGCCTCTGACTTGTCCGTGTCCGAGACAAGGGCATCAAAGGCCACGCCAGCGTTTTCTGGTTCCTCTTCATCGTCGGACTAGTGAATAATCTCTTCTCAAGGAGTATTTGGTCAGGATTTTAACTAAGACTAAGGAATTAGATTTAAATCCATTGCCGAAAAACACTATTTCACAATAATGCGCAAAATTATACTAAAAATGGCGGGAGACAAAACAAATACACATTTCATAATACTGAGAAACATCCTAGGTGCGGTGTCAACCAATAAAGGGGAGACAGAGATCTCTGCCACGCTCACCAGACATGTGAAAGGAAATGAGTGTAATTGATAAAAGACTGGCTGATTAATTTGCTAGTATAGTAGTTAAACATCTCAATGAACGAAGATAGTTGTAATCAGCGTTGAACCATCACAAAATTGTGTCAACAAGTCACTCATAATCTAAACGGGTGCATTTATATTATGAAGTAGATACACCACTGAACCATTCATCAAGTTATATCTGGCTATAAGGTTATAACAAATGTTTGAAATAATGTGCTGCAGACTAAAATAATGTTCCACATTCCATAAGTTTTCAGCCTATGAACTTCAATGGAATTTAAAACATTTGGATAGGGTCCAAATCTTGGTTCCTTTATACTTTACTTTATACTTATATAACTCAAATGACATCCTACCCAGGTAGGTAATTTAAGCCAAGTATGAATGAGAAATGAGTGTAGGGTGATTGTGGTGCAATCTTATAGTCTTCCAAATTGTTACTGACTAAGGCTGATATGTTCCTTAGACATAACAGTTAATTACGAACTGGTCTAATTAGGAGGATGGTTTTTGCGGATTCACGTAGTATCAATAGTGTGGACGTTAATTCATACAAGAGAATACCACACACACCGACCATCACTCATAACTATCCACAATTCGTGACCTCCAAGTAGCTGTATTACAGGACACGCCACGGTCCCAGTCATAGAAAAACTAAACAGTTATTCATTTCATAGCTATTCTTATATGACTCACATACATATCAATATTATTCAATGTATAGTATTAATTAATAGTTCAGTGATATAGAATAGATGAATAACTTCAAAATCTTTTGATTAATTTTAATAAAATGTTTTTACCTTTTAAGGCTCAAGATCCTTACGTCGTTGGGAATCTCTACAATGGGAAGAAAATATTGAATGGCATTGAAGATGTTGTATCTGATATTGGCCTTCTTAACTTTCAGGTTTATATCTTGCTTAAAAATGTGTGTACAAAATATAATAGATCTATGTGTTAACCCTAGAAATGGTAAGCTTTTTACTTTTAACTGTAAAATAAAAATTATTACTAATATCTTCTTGAAATATTAAGTACAGACGTAAAAGCATAAAACATGCCCCCCCCCTTATAAGCACTAACCACAAAAGCAAAACAGGTGTCCACTGCAATCCCAATTAAGCCTACAAATGCAGTCAACTTCCACCCAAGCCGGCCACTGTTTATTTAAGGTGGACCTCCACTCCGCTATACCACACATTTGCAAGCCAAATTGGGATTGCTCAAGGTCGGAATTTGAACCCTAGCACTTCTGAATGGCTAGAACGTTACGCTCGTCAGTGCAGTGCTTTAGCCGGTTGAACCACAAGTGCATAGGAGTAGAAAGTGCTTCTAGAAAGTGTGGAGTAGAAGACATGCCCGGTGGCAGTTTAGTGCACTTCGTGAGCAGGTTCGGTTGCTTGCCCCAAAGGGCAACAACGTCATGAAGGTGCTAGTTCACTAAACTGACGACAGATGCCTCCATCTGCCACTTCTTATTGAATTTGAAAATGTGTTGTGAATTACGACTTTGCCAGTTCTAGGGTTAAAATTCGCTTTCCGCAGTTGCTATTTTTTTTGCCGATCGCTGAACCGCAACTTTCATAATCCCTTTATGGATAACCGGAAGTCTACTGTATACTATTTCACTTTATTTTATTGGGTACTCTTGCAGGGTTTGTTGGTTAATGCTCATCAGAGGTGTAGAGAAAGTTATTATCCTCCTTTTATTGTCACATTGAATGAAGAAACGTCGTCCTCAGAATTTTCTGAATACTCTTTGCCTAGTCATCACTGTTGAATGTACAATTGAAATGACAATGAGTAATATTGATGTAGTATCAGATCAGTTATACTAACCAGTAAAATCAAAATATTTAAATTATAAACTACCCCAAATCTTTCACTAGGATATGGTTATAACAACAGCTGTTTAGATGAACTGAAAACATTCCGTTTGGACATTTCCATGATCTAAGCTATTCCCCAAATGGAATTAAATACAAGTTATTGACAGTATGAGTTCTCTTTTAAAGCTTTTTAAACACCATTTAAATAAAACCATTAAAAATACCATGACTGTTTTCAGGTGGTGCAGCCTTCTACAGCATATGGAACACATGAAATGGATTATCTTCATTTTTTTAACTGGGGGTATGAAAATAATGACATTTCAAAACTGATTAAATTAATATAAAATTTGATTTTCATTGCTTAGGTACAAATTATTTGGTTGTTTAGCATGTAATCGTACATATATTATGTTACATAATCAATTACCGATTAAAGGTTGAATAAGATTTCTTGATAAAAAAATCACATAATACAAAAAAATCAATCATTCATTTTAAACCAGCTTCGATTATGCTGTTAATGATCTCTGATGATTTAAGTTAGATTTAAGGGTTAATATAAAGTTGTTTCTTGTGTAAGTTAGTGAGTTTGTTAAGTTGATTAATTTCTGCATTAGTAATGTATAATTTTGCTATAAAAAATTTATACACTTGTAATTGTAATTAATAAGTATATTGTTTTACAAGCAATTTTTATCTGAATGCAATTAATTATTACTTTCAAATAATTAACTAGTAAAATGAAAGAAATAAAATAAATTTTATAAAAACAAACCATTTATCCACTAACTCTTCTATTTATAAAAATGAATTATGATTTCCCATTATACAGATACTTTTGGGATACTTAAAGAATTATTTTTAAAATGATATACAGAAACTCAAAAGATTTGATCACTTGAAGATGAGCTTTAATCACATTTTAATTTCTGTTAAGTACAGTAACATATGAGTGTTGTTTATATTAATCATTTCTACAGTGTTTGAATAATTTTATTTTGTATTAACTAATCATTTTTTGTATACTATTTTATATATTGTCTTAGTAAGCATAATAAAGTGTTAAGCATAAATGAGTTTTTGTTTGCATATTCAGTCCCTGATCAATATTATTTGACAATTTTGACCTTTTTTGTGGGGAGGAGGTAATGCTAATGCACACCGCAGAGACCCGGTAGTGTGGGACTTGGACACACTAAATCCTCCCCCTCATCTCCTAGGACTAGCCTGGAACTTATTTGCACATTACTTCGAGCTGGAGCTTTTGATTTTTATGCCACTAGGGCTTTCCTCATCGGGGTGATCACAGTGCTAAAGACGATCGATATCAAACTCCCAAATATTCTAGGGCCTTTTTTTTGTATGCCGTCTTAGCTGTGCTCGGATCACTTATTTGCATGATTCTATGTGTCACGAAGGTGCCCTAGCTCAGCTTATTGCATAAATCAATGTGAGGTTTCCAGGAAAGGTGAGAGTAAAAAATGATGACATAGTTAAAAAAAATATTCGTAGTAAAAATTTAACTTGATTGGGGGAATACTGTCTTGAACTCTGGCTCTACCTGAGAATGTTATAGTAAACAAATTTTTTTATGTGCCTTTGTCTTTTAGCAAATTTCCCATAGGGAAGAAGCTATTACCGTAGGTCTCATGGCGAGACATAAGCCCGGGACCATGTTATTTTTTCTTCTTTAGGTGCCCAGAGATAAAAAACAATAGTCGTTAAAATTTATATATATATATATATATGTCTGTGAACACAATTACTCTCGTAAAAGTGGTCCGATCGAGACCAAATTTGGTAGAAACGTGTATTCCTGCAATAGCTCGGACGAGTTCGTAATCCAGACATATCGGTCAATCGGAAGGGGTAGTTTGGGGGGATTATATACCCCAAAAATGGGTTTTTTGCGTTTTTCACATGTAATTTTAAAAACTTCAAATTTTATCTTTCACCATTAGAATCAGCTTAAAAAACTGCACAATTAAGTTTCTTAAAGTTTTTCTCTATATCCAACGGTTACCGAGATATTAAAAAATCTAAACACAGTACGTTGTATTTTGGGGCTCCAATGTTAATCTTATGGAGGATAAGGAAAAATTAATATTTCACTTATTAACCAATACTTTTGGATAAAACTTTATATTTAGCTTCATGTGGTTGAGGTTCATCCATTTATGCTTAAAAGTCATAGTTTATGTGTTTATCATGGCAGCAAACCTGCATACTCTTTTCCCATGTTAATCATATGGAGAATAGGCAAACCCCTTTATTTATGGACAGATGTTGATGAAAGTTGGTGTAAATGTTGAAAATAAAATTTTTTGGTGGTATAAATGCCTACTCTCAGTGTTCCTCACAGCAGCTAACCTGCACACTCTTTCCCATGTTAATCTTATGGAGAATAGACAAATAATTACCATGTTTATAAACAGATTTTTATAAAACTTGTCATATATTATTGATTTGGAAATTCGCTGAGTACGCAGGTCTGCTGCGACGTATTTTTTATTTCAATAAAATCCCTACCACAAAGCATATAAATATAATGTCTAATTGCACTGTTTAATCTACCCCGTTGCTGCCAAAAGTTGGAATTTTATCATATCTCCGTGCAGGTAAGAGTTAACATTTTCAATCATTTTCTCAGTTAGGCATAGCTTAAGTTGAGTTATACAAAATGTATTGTTATGTCTCTAACAGGCATCAGACTACAAGTGAAGCTGTGTATACTCATATGGTTATGAATACCTTAATGAGAAACAGTTTTTTTGCAAAGCAGCCCCTATTATCCACTGGAATTTTTCACTCACGTTTACACCTCTTAACCTCCCAATGCATTATTTTTATGACTGAATGCAGTAATAGTAATATGCTTTGTAACATAAGGGTAATAAATTACTATTCATGCTAAAGGTACACAGTTAGTGATCAGAACTCCTTTAAGGATGACTCTCTGATTCCTAAGTGACAATTCCCCATTTATGTGTGACTGATTCTGTTTTAGCGTAAGACTATGGAAACACAACTAACAATGCAGAAGTTGTTCTTAATTAAATTTGATATTTTTTTACTGAACGCCTTTTAGCATGAATCGATTCAACTACTGTATGCTGATGGATAATTACAGTAATAAGAGAGATAGAATTGGTGGTTACAGTTATTTTCAAACTTTGGAGTAATCTTTGTGATATTGTTCTTGCGATTTCCTCAGTATGTTAAAGAACACAGTATCACCCAGATACTGTGTTACCAGATACCCAGTGGATTATTCTTAGATATTTTCAGTGTGTAATGATAAAATATAAGATTTTTAATTTGCTATATAAAACAATTACTCATAGTTATTTATGTACCCAGCCAGCATAGTGTTTTTCTGGTAGTTTTTGTATAAAGGCAAACAGGAAGTCAAAACAATAATTCATATTTAAAATTTTATTTTATATACATACAAAATTTAAACAAAACACTATAAATTCAAAATATTGATTAAATTTTAATTTACAACATATTAAATTCCTAGATTTACCACTTGTAAAGTGGTAAATCTAGGAATAGACAGTACATTAAACTTAAATTATTCCCTGAAACTGTGTACATGAAATGGAGAATTGAAATTGCAGGGATTTTTGAAATTGTCTGTATATAAGTAGAACAAAATATGTACATCACCAAAATCATAATTAGTTGAACCCTTTGAGAGCCACGGCATTTCCATGAATTTCGTGCATGAAGTGTCAGTGTTTTTCATGAAACTGTAGGTTTGCCAAGAAATTTCATAAAAAATCAGTTTTAAAGATTAATTTATTCCTTTTTAGCGAATTTCCCATAGGGAAGAAGCTATTACTGTAGGTCTCATGGTGAGACTTAAGCACGGAACCATGTTATTTTTTCTTCTTTAGGTGCCCAGAGTCCAAAAACAATAGTCGTTAAAATTTTTATATATATATATGTGTCTGTGAACACGATAACTCTCGTAAAAATGATCCGAACAAGACCAAATTTGGTAGAGACTATGAATGCTCGGACGAGTTCGTAAACCAGACATATCGGTCAATGGGAACGGGTAATTTGGGGGGGTTTTGTACCCCAAAATGGGTTTTTTTGCGTTTTTCACATGTAATTTTTAAAAATTTATAATTTTATATTTCACCATTGGAATCAGCTTAAAAAACTACACAATTAAGTTCCTTAAAGTTTTTCTCTATCTCCAAAGGTTACCGAGATATTAAAAAATCTAAACACAGTACGTTGTATTGTAGGGCTCCAATGTTAATCTTATAGAGAATAGGGAAAAATCATTATTTCCCATATTAATCAATATTTTTGGATAAAACTTGATATTTAGCTTCGTCTGGTTGAGATCTATCCATTTATACTTAAAAATCATAGTTTATGTGTTTATCATGGCAGCAAACCTGCATACTCTTTTCCCATAATAATCATATAGGGAATAGGCAACATCCTTTATTTATGGACAGATGTTGATGAAAGTTGGTATAAATGTTAAGATAAAAATTATTTATGGTAGAAATGCCTAATCTCAGCATTCCTCACAGCAGCAAACCTGCACACTTTTTCCCATGTTAATCTTATGGAGAATAGGCAAAGAATTCTCATATTTATGGACAGATTTTTATAAAAATTGTCATATATTATTATTATTTATAATTAATTTGGAAATTCGCTGAGTACGCAGGTCTGCTGCGACGGGGGTATTTTAAAATTAAAGACAATTGAACTCTCAATCTAGTTCAACCATATAACACAACAAAAGTCTTTTTTCCATCTAAAATGAAGTTAAACTAAAGAACTAAAACAATATTTTGACATTTATTGCACATTTGGTCTGTTATTGGTTTTCAAACTCTTGGTTTTAGGAACAGAAATTAAGTTAGTAAATTAAATAATAACAGTTATAATCTGATCTATGAAGAGTCACTGTCAGAAACACTTTGTGCAAAGGCTCTAGAGTGGCTGTGAGCGATGCTGCAGCACTCAAAGGGTTAAAGAATTCTTTTTTTACAAGCAATCAGTAGTGTATAATGACTTCCAGTAGCTCACTCAGTGTACAACAGGACTTGACATGATGTTATTCCAAAATATTTTTTAAAAATCTCAACTAATTACAATCCAAAGATTAATAAATGTAATCGTAACTTAGCGACGCACGGCAAACAGGTTGCGCTCTAGATGATTAGCAGCTTAGTAGATTGCTTTCACATATAAAAGAAAACTGTTTGTTTTCTGTATCACGTCGGCGACATCACAGAGTTATTTTTTGAAAAAAATTAGGGTTATTTCTGGTTGCAGTTTCAAGAATCACTGTACTTCACGTGCTGGAACTGGTTTTTGTGAGTCACCATTCGTGTTTTAAAATCCAAGTCCCTGATGAAGAGTTTTGATTCAGTTGATTCTGTGCTGTTTATTCAGTTTTAATTTCTTAGTATCAGTTGTACAGGGTCTTCACACTACCTTTTTCCAATATAAGTATACAACTACATTTTTTGCTAATTATTTCAATACCCGGAAAAAAACTCTGTGAGTCACCATTCGTTTTTTATATCAAAGTCACCGACGAAGGGTTAAGTCAGCTAGGGTTAAAAAACCAATTAATTCAAGGTTATTTAAAACTTACGGGATTGCTATAGAAATGTTACATCTATTATGTTTCTCTCATGAGCCCTAGTAAAATCGACTGTATCCGTGGACTGACACACTTTCTCCCTAAGTTTATCTAAATCAGTTAATAATTTATTGTTTCAAAAATAATCATCAATTTATGAAAATAACAAGGGAAACAAATTTAAATTAAATATTAGAATTTTATGGGGAGACCCCCCAGGTTATACCAAGTTTCATGGAAAACGGTTGAGAAATAAGGAAAAATTTGATTTTTAATATTCTCCTTAGGAATAGCATTGGAGCTCTCAAACAACATACAACATTTATCATGGACAGTAAATTTAACTTTTCTCTGTAAGCGTTTAACCGTTAATCACAAATAATTCAAAATAATAATTTGTTTAGTTTATTAAGCTCTTTTCAATAATGTTTCTCAAACTATACATTACCATTATTGTTTTCATAGAGAATTTTTTTAAATTTAAAAGCCCATAACTATCTGAATTTTTACAGGCATGAGGGTGGTGTCATATTATTTAGTACTCTATGCACTATAAACTATTAAATTTTAATCAAAATGGTAAGAGCCACTTTTGAGAAATTTGAATTTTTCACGTTTTTAAGGGGTTTTAGTAGTGTTAAAAAACCGCCTAGAGATACAGTGCATATATATATCAAATTTAATCTAAATCCGACTAAGAGTG